>OX336388.2:637843497-640343497 GCA_946902985.2 Meconema thalassinum
GGCTGTTTAGTTCTTCACGGAACTACTTGTTATATACAAGATATAAGACTAGTCAGTGTACTCAATGGTGGTGATGTAGAATTTCCAGGTGCATTAATTATAATTTTTGAATAGAGCTCCTATTAGGAGGATTTTTCTTATCAATTTGACCACGTTATTATTTCAAGCATGAATAATGGAAGATGGCATGACTGATATTTTCCTTGCCTAAAATAGTATAATTCTGTTGAGCCTATAATTGATTTACGGTATGCCTATAGCATAATAAACTCCGATATGAGGGTCATATGGATAAATTACAGATTATTAAATGAATGGATTGGTGAATTTATGAAACAATTAAATTGTAAATATTAAAAGGATGTAGAGGTGAGTTTCTGAAAATCAAATTTGTGAATAGTTAAAACACGAATTGGTGGATTTATGGATAATTAATATGGACAATCATGATATGAACAATTTATCTCATGGAAATTTAATTTATAAAATAGTTTTTTAATTAACTCATAGTTAATTTATTAATGGTATTTATGGGAATCTACTATTAACGGTCGACCATTTCATGAATTATCAGTGGTCATTAGTGATTGTAACTAACACACAAATCATCTGAAAGGAATGATGCTCGGATGAAATGAGTTTTCTACAAATAACATTGAAGGAGAATTTTGTAAATAGTAAAAGAGGCAGTTGTAAAATAAATGATTGAATTAAATATAAATTCATAATGATGAGAGGATGATTATAAGTCAAATAGAGACTCATAATCATATTGTTAAAAACTTGGCATTTAATTTTTTATGAATGAAATTTGCACTCAGTTGTGCCGATTAAGTTTCTTTTTAGTTAGAATGGAGATCTACATGACTTATTTCCAAGCAAACAAATATATTTTATCTCATTTGTTTATTTAACGTAGATGTGATGGAATCTAGTAACATGATATTCATATTCACTAATTGAGGCACCATATGATAGATATTCTGGGTGTATGATAGTTCCTCACATTCAAGTTGGACAGGAATTAAATTTGTATTTTTCAGTGAAAAGTCTTTTTTTTTCTCCTATTTTCATTTATATCCAAGGCTAGGAACGAGAAGATTCATTGGCCCAATAAAATTTAAAATTTTCTCTTGACATGCATATTTCATTTTTTTATAGACCACAGCGTGTAGTAATTTAGATTGAATCCCTGAGGTAGGATAGGAATGGGTATTATTTGTAGAATGTTTCGGTTGTTGCTTGTTGGTTTATGGGCTGAAAATAAATGGAACTTTTTGATTTTATGAACTCTTAGCACTTCCGATATTTGCTAATCTGTGTTTTCTTTTCAGTGTTAGGATTGATTTGGATCTAGGGGGATTTTCCTAGTTACGCCTCTCCTTTTAACCACACCGAGATCACTATAGGTCTCATTCCTCCGGCGGATTGTGTTGCTTTTGTTGTCAAATTGCACCTAGATCGCAATCAGGTTTTTATGTATGCTATGATTCCGGTTTGTCGGCGTGTATCGCGATGTCTTTCGCCGGGTCATCCAATCCACTGTCGACGGACGGGGACATAGGTCATACAAAATGGCGCCCGTACGTGTTTGGCAACGAATAAGAGAGATCGTACCACGCGGTGGTGTTGCAACAAAATGCAACCAGTATGATTGAACAACCGGAGTACGTTGTGTTTTCCATTGGCATTTTCCTTTGGATAACTCAATTTTATTGGATTACCATGCTTGAGATGTTTAAATGAGATGCTAATTATTAACTTATTTCGTGGTGATCTAATTACCTTAGGTAATTGGATGTATTTCTTTGGATAATACAGATGGCAAAATCACAAGTATTTAGTGTTGGATTTTATGTTAGGTCTCCGTCCTTAATTTCTTGTAACTGTCCGGTTGTTAGTAATCAGGAATGGTTCATTTATTTAGTTCATTAGCATAGATTAATCTCATGACTTGGTATGGTAGAAATTGTGTTGCAAACTTGGTGTTTGGTCATTCTGGAGAGTCTCCTTCTATATTATTGATATTTTTGTGTACTTATGGCTTAGATGGAGGAGATGCGAAAAATGTTCGTTGAAATGAAAGAGGATATTAAAAACGATGCTAAACAAAGTCAAATGGAATTGGAGGGCAGGTTCAATCATAGTTTGAAACAAAATGATGATGAATTAAAACAAAGTCACACTGAAATAAAACAAAGTCACACTGAATTAAAACAGAATTATACTGAGTTAGAAAATAAAATTTCACAACACAGAAACGAGGCAGCGGCTCAATCGTTACAAACCAAGGGCGCCATAATTGAGATACGAGAATTAATAGCTAAAAGTCAAGTACAGACGGACAATAGCATGGAAGCTAAGATAGAAGCATTGAAAAATACGATGCAGGACAATTTATTGGAAAGTATGGGAAAGTTAGGAAAGAATGTAAACCAAATGAATACACAGGTCAAGATTTTGGAGGAAAGGCTAGATAAGAATATTAAAGGAATGGGAAATGATCTCACCTCACACGTGGACAAACTCAAAGAGGATAATCAAAAGGAAATAGGAGAATTTAGAAAAGAGTTGAAGGAAACTGCTGCAGTCATTCGTAACGATATAACGACACAGACGGGAAGGTGGAAAAGAAAGTAGTCGAAATGGAAGAGAAGATGGCAACGTTAGCTCAAGACGTTGACGCGGACAGGAAACACGTGGATAAGGAAATCAAAAAGATTAGTAAGAGACTCATGGAAAATTCCGAAGAAAAGACAACACAAGAGGCTAAATTAGAATCGATCAGTACCGGAATAGATAAAGTTAAGGAAGATATAAATGGGGCAATTTCGTCAATTGCGGATAAAATGAAGATACTAGAAGGAAGTTGACTAGATCGGATCACGCGTATAGAGCAAACATTGCGGATGGATAACCCACTTAGATTGACGGAAAGTAATGAGCCAGAAAATAGTCAGGAGAGGTGGTATAGAGATGCGGAATTGACACCTGATGGATCAGAACATACGAATCCGATTACGATTATCAGAACACAGGATGTTAAACCGAAAAGATATAGTGGCGTGGGAGTCATTACACCTATCGAATTCCTACGTGACCTTAGGGACTATTTGGACGAACATCGAATCCCAAGGGAACGCGAGTTTCGAATAATTGAGAGGTCACTTGAAAGCCAAGCTTTGACCTGATTTAGTGCATTCAGGTGCACTTTCTTGAAATTTGAAGAATTTTCGTCGGCATTTCTAAAAAGGTTCTGGAGTTCGGAGGATCAGCTAAGTATTAGGGCTGAACTGTACTCTCGAAAATTCTCGACTTCAAACCCAACTCAATATGCGGCATACTTTCATACACAGCTTGCCAGACTTCAATTTTTAGAACCTCCATTAGCTGAGGAAGAGTTTATACAGGCTATAAGACGTCAGTTCCCTGTCCAACGGATGCTTATAATGTCCGGGGGCGAACTGTCTGAAGGTTTGCGACGATATTTTGCGGAAACAAGACCACACTAGTGCATCGATGCATCCGCGGAGTAGTAGAATGGAAAACCAGGAAGTAAGTCTAGTAGTGGCAGACCAGAAAGTTCAAACCGAGCCACAGAAGAGGAGAGGTTTCCAAAACTCAGGAAATTGGAGAGTTCAACAGGAAATCCAAGGACAAAACTATACGAATAGAAGATGGAACCAGGATAGACGGCCATATTATAGACAATACCGAAATGGAAATGCTCAGGGAAAGAACACATTGCAACAGGGGAGAAACCGATACCAAACGTATAATAGACAATGGAAAAGAAACGAAGATGGAAATAATCAGTTGGATCTGAGCAGTAGCGTAGCCAGGATCGACCAATGGGGGGCTTATAGTTACTCGAGTCCAAATCTTGCAAGCATTTCTTCTCGCAGTGTAGCCGCGCTCGTCAAACGAGCAACATGGCCGCGAGGCCAGCTGCAGTATGTACGGATATCGTAGGTTCGAATCCTGGTGTTGACGGCGGTTATCCTGAGTGTGATTTTCCCGGGTTTTTCAACACTCCCTACAGGAAATTGCCGGGATAGTGTCTTACTTCAAGTCCTGGAGCGTTTACCCCATCCTTGTCCTTGATACATTTACATACATTACTACAATCATCACAGCAATACAGGTTGCCAGACAACTTCAACCGACACCCAACTAATCGGGGATGATGACCAAGATGTCTCAAGCACCTCAAATGAATTATTAACAACAACTCTACAAGTATTTCCATATCTCAATGAGATATTATTACACAAGAAAAGCTTCATGCAATTTGGTCCAGAAGTTTTCGAGGACTTTAATACAATATGCACGAAAGACAACAACAAAAAATCAGTCCTTAACAAAATGAAGTTAATTTCTGACTGAAATGGTAAATGTAGAACATTCCTGTTCCCCTGACGGTAACAAAATAAACTCGAATCTATCTTTGCGTCCAACTTGAAGACTGCGTATCTATCAACAAGAGAAAACATTTATAGAAGTCTCAGCAAATGTGGGCATGTTCCCTCACGGTGTATGATGTTGATTTATGAGTCATTCAATACTCATTTTTATGGTTATTCAGTTTTTCCAACAATATCCTGGGCTTTATATTGCAATTAGCCCTGAACGCCTAAAATATCAATTTCGAAGATTTTGTCACCTACTAACCTTACAAATGCTACATGCAGCCGGAAAAAGGTTTAGTTGCTTACACTAAACTTGCGACACATTTCACTCATTCGTAACTAGGAGATAACTGTAATTCGGGGAATTGCTGGACAGGTTGACGGTTATCTCTTGATCAACAAGTTAATGAAGATCCCAAAATTAGTGTTAATGTACCCATAGAATTTTCTAAGTCCTTATTAAACACGTTATTTTTAATTAAAACTAGATTAATTTATATATAACTTCTCTCCTGCTAAGAAAAGAAAGCAAATATTGTCCCACTAGGTGGTATTCAAAATTATTTGTCTCTAGCATCAGTTTGAAATAAGTTTTATTTCGCGGGGGAAAATTTAGATTGGCAAACCTGGAAGGTTGGAGTTGTATTACCACAGACTAAAATACACAGTCTCGAAGCCCGCTGCGTTACAAAATTGCATCCTCTTGGTAGATGGAGCGACACTAGCGCTCGCGGCGTCCAGCAAGATGGCAACTGGCTTGAGCGCGTTATCCGCGGATCTGATGATTTCACTTTTGTATGGGTTATATCAATTTTAACTCACCTGAGTGATTATTTCCATTGTAAGCATAAGTCATGTTAAATCACAATTAAAACTCAGCAATTCGGCACAAACCTAGAAGAATTGCTGAGTTTTAATTCACTGGCCGTGAAAGCCAATATACCATCTTTTAAATCACAATGTTGACATACTGTACACTTTTAATTCATAGGAACATAAAAAATGCTCTGTTTTTATTAGTTCAGTCCTCTACAAGTATCCCTAGGTACAGTTGTATGAGGTATTTAATGAGTCCTACGTAGAATTAATAGCCCATATTTTCATGTATTTGTTTCAATGATAGTCGCGGGCGTCTCGGCATACTTTATTACAAAACAGAGTCCCTGATTCCTGGATGTACGGGTAATCTAGAGAACTACTGGATGGATTTTGATTCGGTTTTCTCCATTCTGCAAGGGATTTCTCGAAGAAGGTTTCTGTAGAAAAAAAATCATTTGTGACCACAGGAAGCCGAGCAGTAACGATTTCAGTGAAACGAGTGAAGAAAAAACTGCCGTCCGTGCGCCATTTAAGCATACGCTGAATACACCATTCAAATATCTATATAGGCTAGCATGAAAAATTTCTACGAAAAGTTCCGTGACAGCATATCTCTATCTTTAATACATCGTCCACTATAGGCTAAGTGATTTTACGTTTTAATTTCTTCCAACAATCGCTATTTAGTGGAAATTTAATTTACTAGCTTCGGAGCGAGTTTACGAGATAGCGAGCGAGTCTATCACCCCAGCTTCGGCCAGCATCAACTTTCGAGTCGTGTCGAATTAAGACTTCAGAGAAAAGTATATGTGTTTGGAGTTTCACTGCTCACCTCGGTTTTATGAATTACGTGTGTGAGCTTACGCTGGGTAAACCGTTAAAGAAACCGGGCGAAGTCGGGGCGGGTTACTAGTATATGCATAATTGTAAATAGCTAAGGTATATCAAATTCTTACACCCCACAGGGGCTCACATCTATTGGGACGTGGGTTGGCGACCATGGGGCCCCAGCTGAGTCCGGCATTGCTTCCACTTACTTGTGCCGGGCTCCTCTGCGTCTTCTTTCCTGTCGACCTCACTTGGTCAACTCTTGTTCTCTTCCGACCCCGATGGTATTGGGGTATCCGAGGCCTAGGGAGTATCTTCCTTTCCCGCCTTAATTGGCCCTTGTCTCATCTTTTCTGATACCCTCCTTCTGCGAGAAGTCAGCCTTCTTTTTCTTTTCCTGTTATCTCCTGCCTTCTGCTCAAGGCCCTCAAGGAGGAAGGGTGTACGTAGCCCCACCACTTTTGGTGCACCCTAGATAATGCTACACCCTCAGGGGCTCACGGCTGGTGAGTTTGAAAGTTGGCGACCCCAAGGGATTCCTGAGCTGGGTCGGGTTTCCCTCTTTTGTCCCTTACCTGTGGGGTGAAAACCTCTCCTCTTTCACTTTCCTATCTGCCTTTCATGGCTCTCCTTCCTTCCAAGTCTCTCAATCCGCATTCTTCGAGGGTTGAGGGAATTTCTTTTCCTCCTGTCCTTTATTTGCCTTATTCTCCTTTCGTTTCCCATTTCTTCTTCTAGTATGTAGGTTAGTAGTTAGTTTTAGTTTCAAGTTTGCATTTCAGTTTCATCTTCACGATCACCCAAACCATCAGGGGCCGATAACCTAGATGTTAGGCCCCTTAAAACTACAATTATCATCATCATCATCAAATTCTTAACCATATCAAAAGTTAGTTCTTCCATAAAATTGAGTAATATTATAATTAATTAGAAAAATACCGGTGTGATTTGTGAAACAAAAGGTATAAAGCGATCATAAGGTCTTAAATGGCTCAATTGTAAGTACTTCGTATCTTGTTGTGATTTTGAAACCTTTCATTACTGTATTTGATAATATAATACAATGCCAATTTTACAAATAATTTCAACAATAACAATTGTGAACCGTACCTTCACAGCAGTCATGTGGGACACCAGGTATTTCATATGAGAATTAACAAACAGTGTACCCCATCTACGTTTGTGAGCATTATCCTGACGACATAAATTGGCTTATTTCAAAATGATTCGAGAAAAAGTTTATATGATTGTACAAAATAGTCATATGTATTCATTAAATCAGCTCTCTGACTATTTGAACCCCATTTTCTACTGTACATCTGAAAATTAAAATATCGGCACGTGTTTGACATGACATCATATAAGTTTACTTATGTCTCATTTTCAAAATGCATTGGTATTATGTATATTTGAATTGCAGCCAATAGCCATTGTAGAACATTTCAACTATACGCCCATAGGCTCCCCAATTTCAATTTCAAGTAGCTCCAACTTTGGCTACCAGACGCCACTGTCAATGACACCCAGCGGTGAACGTTGAAACTTGATAGAGCGTTTCTAACCAAATAGCCTACAGATTTTGGCTACGCACTACCATTGTAGTGGTAGGTTCTTTTACATGCCTTACTTCCCCTCCTAAGGAAGCCATACTGAAGGATTTTAACGCGCTTAAAAATCCGACCACTTCGGCCGGGTTTGAACCCGCGATCTTGGTTGTAGCAGTTCAGCATGCTACCGACTATGCCACGGAAGCCATGCATAGACATCCTGTCGAGACATGCGTCTGATTTATACCCAAATGGCTGCGTGGCTCAGCGGTAACGTTCTCGCCCGCTGTATCCAAGGTTGCAGGATCTAATCCTGGCGCGGTCATCTGGCTATTGAGGGTGCGTAAATGTAGATTTAATGGCACGTTAAACATCTCCTTCGGGGAAAAATTCTGGCACCCCGGCGTCTCTAAAAGCCGCAGTAGTCAAAACAGATGTACAACCAATTTCATTATTATTGATTTACAACCAGTTAGCCTAAAGAACTAGTTCCGTTGTTTGTTTGAAAAGCTTTATAATACTAGCCTAAAATCCATAGCTCTAGTCTTACCTCTTAGGGTCCTTTGGAAACTCGGGTGTCGTCTTGTTATTTGAACAGTCTACATTAACATCCCAGTCGGTCAACACGAATACACCCAATTGTGCGAGTAGTAACACTTAATTTCCCTGCTGTGTAATTGTGTAATTCATAATACTATAATTATTTATACACTTAATAAGACGCTTCTCATACAACCTCCACCCCCACCCCCTCATTTATGTGAGAAGTATTTTATTAAGTGTATAAACAATTCATTTATTTTTATTTCAGGCACTAGGAGATAAAAATGCCATTCCCCGTATTATCTAATTGGGCACCGTACACTCGTGTTGACAGACAGAAAAGCGATCATATAGGTTACTTAGCAACACAGAAATATGGCTTTTAATATTAGATTTGTTTATTGCACTGCACATCACCTCTTGTAAAACACATGATTAAAGTTAAAACACTTTTTACACAATGTTCATATACAGTAAATCCAGCGACAATAACATTCACCAACACAGCGCAGTCAGCACATGATTGCTGGCTGCGTGGGAACATTATTGTCAAGCGGCGCGTGGCGGTAGAAAAATATGACCCAAGCTTCGCAACTGTGTTGGTAGACTGTGGTTATAAACGTTCTCATGAAGACGTCTCTAGCCTCAATAATGTGGAGCCGGGCCGAAAGGCGACAACTGTACCAAGTGAAACATACACAAATCACAACCATGCCGATTTTCCAATGGGGGGGGGGGGGTTCTAACCCCCAGTAACCCCCCTTGGCTACGCCACTGGATCTGAGAGATAGACACGCAGAAAGCCAAGAGTATATGCAAAGGAAGAGAGAAGCAATGCAAAATAGCGAGGATGAAGAACAGATATATCCAGAACCTAGTACGAGTGGCGTGAATACAAGAAAGAAAACGCCAAATTAAAGAAATCAGACCCAATAGATTCCATAAGTTCACGATTCACCATTTAAATCATCGATATCCATCAGATAGAGGACGATGACCTTGAGTAGGAAGAGAAGAATTCATATGGCAAATGAGAGACTTCAAATTCAAGCAGAGAAGAGGAATAAGAGGAATGCGAAAGGAAGATACAAGCAATATTGTAAGTGGAAGATCTAGTATTGATACGCAGACCGATATCCTCAAATCTACCTCAAAATATGTATGGGAAATTTGCTAGACTGTTCTACGGTCCATACCGAGTACAGCAAGTGTACGGGAACAACAGCTACGACTTTGCAAATATTTCAACCAGGAACAGGATTGGAAGATATAATGCTGCCAATTTAAGAAAATTTCACCAATGATACATGGTTAAACACACGGATGGCACATGATGCAAGCATCTGGATTGTAAAAGACTGAAATGAGATCATTTATTCGCTTATTTCATGGGGAAGTAGGAGAATGTGCCCAACACAATAGTCAGGGTTGTTTGTTTTGGACTGAGTCATTGATTGACGCGCAGAAGAATATAAATGGCAACGTCGTATGTACATGAGCCGGCGATTACGTCACGCGAGCGGCAGGTGTGGATTAACCTGAAAGAGCTGTGTGCAAAGCATGACTCGTTCAACATGTACAACAAGATGTTCAGTAAAGAACATACAGCCTACTTCCTCCTAAATGCATGGGTATTGTTATAACTCTTTGTCTTCTTCAAGGAGTATAATTGAATGTTGGTTGTAGTAGCTTGTTGAAATACAACGTGCTATAGTGATATTATGCTAGTGCTACCTCTGTAAAAAATTTCATTCAATTCGGTTTCACCGTGTTTGAATTGATATGGGGAATGGATTTGCACACATACATGGCCGCTACTTGCAAACTATTGGGCTGATGACCTTGTAGTTAGTCATAAGATGCTTTCCACAAAAAGGCATGTTGTTGCAAAATCTGGTAGAGATCAAATTATTAGGATGGTCGTAATTTGAATTAAGCTTTTAACATTTGGGTGGCCGTCATTCCTTTTCCGTCAAAATGGCGGCGATGTAAAACATGACACTGAGGTGCCCTTTGCTAGTGCTACCTCTGTACCAAATTTCCTTCAATTCGGTTTCACCGTGTTTGAATTGATAGGGGGAATCGATTTGCACACATACTTGGCCACCATCTGCAAACTATTGGGCTGATGATCTTGCGGTTTCGTCAAAATATGCTTCCCACATAAAGATATGTTGTTGCAAAATTTGGTAGAGACTAGATTATTAGGGTGGTCGTAATTACATTTTAGCTTTAAACATTTGGTTGGCCGCGATTACGTTTCCGTCCAGATGGCGGTGATATAAAACATGACACTGAGGTGCCCTTTGCTAGTACTACCTCTGTACCAAATTTCGTTCCATTCGGTTTCACCGTGTTCGAATTGATGGGGGGAATCGATTTTCACACAAAGATGGCTGCCATCCGCAAAATATTAGGCTAATGACCTATTAGTTTGGTCAAATGATGCTCCCTCCATAAAGGTATGTTGTTGCAAAATTTGGTAGAGATCGGATGATTAGGTTAATCGTAGTTTGATTTAAGCTTTGAACATTTATGTGGCCCCCATTACGTTTCCGTCAAGATGGCGGCGATATTAAACATGACACTGAGGAGCCCTTTGCTAGTGCTACCTCTGTACCAAATTTCGTTCCATTCGGTTTCACCGTGTTCGAATTAATAGGGGGAATCGATTTTGACACAAAGATGGCCGCCATCCGCAAACTATTAGGCTAATGACCTATTAGATTGGTCAGTGGATGCTCCCTCCGTAAAGATATGTTGTTGCAAAATTTGGTAGAGATCGGATGATTATGTTAGTCGTAATTTGATTTAAGCTTTGAACATTTGTGTGGCCGCCATTACGTTTCCGTCAAGATGGTGGCGATATAAAACATGACACTGAGGTGCCCTTTGCTAGTGCTACCTCTGTACCAAATTTCGTTCCATTCGGTTTCACCGTGTTCGAATTGATAGGGGGGATCGATTTTCACACAAAGATGGCCGCCATCCGCAAAATATTAGGTTAATGACCTATTAATTTGGTCAAAGGATGCTCCATCCATAAAGGTATGTTATTGCAAAATTTGGTAGAGATCGGATGATTAGGTTAATCGTAATTTGATTTAAGCTTTGAACATTTGTGTGGCCGCCATTACGTTTCCGTCAAGATGGCGGCGATATAAAACATGACACTGAGGTGCCCTTTGGTAGTGCTACCTCTGTACCAAATTTCGTTCCATTCGGTTTCACCGTGTTCGAATTAATAGGGGGAATCGATTTTGACACAAAGATGGCCGATATCCTCAAACTATTAGGCTAATGACCTATTAATTTGGTCAAAGGATGCTTCCTCTATAAAGGTATGTTGTTGCAAAATTTGGTTGAGATCGGATGATTAGGTTAGTCGTAATTTGATTTAAGCTTTGAACATTTGGGTGGCCGCCATTACGTTTCCGTCAAGATCGCGGCGATATAAAACATGACACTGAGGTGCCCTTTGCTAGTACTACCTCTGTACCAAATTTTGTTCTATTCGGTTTCACCGTGTTCGAATTAATAGGGGGAATTCATTATCACACAAAGATAGCCGCCATCCGCAAACTATTAGGCTGATGACCTTTTAGTTTGGTCAAAGGCTGCTTCCCCCATATAGGTATGTTGTTGTAAAACTTGGTAGAGATCGGATGATTAGGTTAGTCGTAATTTGATTTAAGCTTTGAACATTTGTGTGGACGCCATTACGTTTCCGTCGAGATGGCGGCGATATAAGTTATGACACTGAGGTGTTCTTTGCTAGTGCTACCTTTGTACCAAATTTCGTTCAATTCGCGTTCACCGTGTTCGAATTGATAGGGGGGGACAGACATTCAGAGTCCACACACACACACAGACTCACACACACACATACACACACACAGACAGACACACTTTTTTCGCCCTGTGTTGATCTCATAAGTCTACTTTCATTTTTTGCAAAAATCGATAGTAGGCTAAAAATGTTAAACAAGCAGCTAGAATTTATAAGAGCAGAGGGATTGGGAATCTCATGAATAGATATGGCATCATTCTCCCTAGTACTGATGATAAGTTGACAGAATGGAAGGACTACATTGAATCTCTATTCGAAGACAACAGAAGTGTTGATCATGGTATTCGAATGGGCGATGGCATAGATATTTCAAGAGCTGAGATTGAACATGCCATTACAGTATCGAAGAGTGGAAAGGCTCCAGGTTCAGATGAATTGCACATTGAAATACTAAAGCCTCTCAAGGATGGACACTCTCTTTCCTTGCTGGTTGGTTTGTTCAATAATATATATCGAAGTGGATACATACCACATGATCAAATCAACGTTTATACCGATTCCCAAAAAGACCAATGCAAAGTGCTGCAATGACTATAGAATGATCATTTTAATGAGTCATGCCCTGAAGTTATTCCTTAAAATCCTACACATAAGGTTATATCATAAATGTGAGGAGAACATCAGTGGCATACAAATTTGGATTCAGGAGTGGTTTTAGAACTCGAGAGGTATTACTCAGTCTTCAGGCGTTGATTCAACGATGTCGTGATGTTCGTGTCGATTTTTACATGTGTTTCATCGATTATGAAAAAGCCTTTGACACTGTTCAACACTTTAAACTGCTGAACATTTTATGTGACCTGGGACTAGATGGACTTGATATCCGATTTTGGAAATCTGTACTGGAATCAACATGCTGCTGTACGTGTTGATGTTCAGCTGTCTGAATAAATATCGACAATGAAGGGAGTTCGCCCAGTTTGCATTCTTTCTCCACTCCTCTCCAACATCTATTCTGAAAAGATTTTCCAAGATGCTCTTGAAGGAAAGTCTCAAGGAGTAGTGGGTAGATTATTGGCTGAGGAATAACCTAACCACCAAAGGAAGATGATAAAAAAGGAGGGGGGTTTCGGACTGGAGAAAAAGGATAGAAAGATAAGAGGAGAGTCCCACAAAAGTTATAAATTTAACTTTAAATGCACTCAGAGGCGGTTGCCACCGCAAATCCGCTGACTGATACCTAAAGTGGGTAAGGACCTGGTCGAAGCTGACGGGAACCGCAGCTAAGACTTGGGCGGTTTGCCAGAGAAAGGCTTTAGTGTATTCCCTCTCAATCATGCATATGCCTACTATGGGGAAGGGTGATGGTCTGACAAGACAAAGAGTAACAGACTTATTCTGTATTAACGATGGCATGAACCTAGGAGGAGTCAGGGAAGACAGGATATTGCCGAACCGTTGTATTAGAGAAATGATGAATCCAAAAACAAATATTTAATTTATTTAACAAGGCAAAAGAGTCTAATAAATTTGACAAGTATATAGTTTCAATTTTTAGTAACAATTTGGGGTCGCAGACCTCCTAACATTTAAAGTTTGCTCCAGGCAATTAACAATTCTTTAGATTTCAAATCTTATATATGTACTAAAATCTTTTTAAGATTTAAAAAAGACAAATGAAGTGATTAAAGTTTAAACATTAAATTGAGTACAAGGAGTGTACTTTAAGAAATTTCCAGGTAACTATTTTAGAAAAAGTTACAACTTCGAAAATAACAAAAAAGAAAGCCGGTAGAATGAAGGAGAAGTTCCTATAACTTCTTATATTTATACAGAATTACTGTTGGTTATTATACAAATAAGGGCAGGTCACTTACTGTGAAACCTGATGAGAAAGTCAAAAGGAAGGTTCTCGACCTCCTATGTTTAAGTAGGAATCACGAGCCAAATGGGGCAGTTTCCCTTTCGTGAGACCTAGAAATAACTCACTCATAAGTTGAGAGAATTGTTTTCCCTGATTATAGGGTAGAAACAATGTAAGCTTGAACCGTGTATAAAACACGTAGTTATGCAGAAATTAATTAATGATAAGCAAGCAAGATGGAAGGGCACTTCGTTAGAGTGACACCTCATAGAAAATGATCTAGAGTTACAATTTTATTAATATGGTATGTTAGTAGAAGGTTTAGGAAAGATAAATTGGGATTTAGGATCAATGTTCATGGCCTTATTTAATGTAAACGGACGATCGCGACGCGGTAGAAAAGTTGAACAAGCACTAGTTATCACTATAGTCTTTTGAATAGATGAAAAATTCACTGTAGTAACACGAAAGTTTATGGCAAAGAAAGTTATTGCAATGATGAAAAAGGATTGGTTGCACTAGATAGGCGAAAGTCTATTGCTTGAGAAAGTTGTGGATTACAATTAAATGCGCCATAGAACATTCCAACGGTGGAAGAAAATTCGCTATTGAGCTTTAATTCAGAAGTGAGATTCTTCAATTTTAAATAGTATTCTCACAAGTGAGTGAAAAATACATGACGGCAGGACTTGTAGATAAAGTACAGGATCTGGAAGATTCCAGAACGATCTTAATAGAAGAATGGGGCCAAAGTTAATCCAGCGGAGGAACTAGCTTGGTAATTTATAGACAGCGGGTATTAGATAATATCCCACGTGGTGAGAAGATTTCTCATTTAAATAGCTTAAGAAAAGCTACTTTCTATTAAGGTTGGCTTAGACAGACAAAAGCTCAACATGGCAAATCCCGCGAAGAATGATTACCGCCCCAAATAATTAATCTCACGCTGTCTATAAAATGATCAATAAAAGCATGTGGATAATAAAACTGATGAAGATAAGGTTAAAGCCTTAAGTCTGTACTTATCTTGGTTGCATGTCGAAGGTGAAGTTCCCTTTGACGAATACTTAATGTGCCAACATGGCGTAGAACGTAGAGAGTGCCTCTTGGTTTGAAGAGACTGGCTCTAGTTGAGCCTTGACTGACCGAGTCAACTGCCGGCTTACAAGTGAGACCCACTCAGCGAAGCGCGGAGGATCCAAGGAAGGGAAAAGAGTGGGGGTAGGAGACAAAAGGAAAACATATAAGCATGACCAATATTGTAAACTTAAATTCTCTTGAGGAAATGGTCTTCAAAGAGTTGATAGCAGGCAATACTAGCACAGCCTGGTGGGTGAAAGAGTAGACGAAGTTCTCTTGATCACGGAGATAATAGCTGGCGATGGCAACGAGATCTGGTGACCAGATGGAAAAGGAAGTCCTCTTGCACCAGGAAGAATTGAGGAGCTTCAGAGATTCGCTGCTAGATGACGCTAGGTGGGTCATGGAAGATATATATCTAGAACAGACTCACAATGACATAAGAGACATGACCACCAAAGAGAAACTAGGAGATCACTGTTGGTGTTTGAGAAAAAGGATGAAATGAACAAGCAAAGAGCATTAAAAAGAATACTCTATCTTACCGTGTATTCCAAGAATACACCAAGTAGTGGTAAATGGATCTATCATTAATAACATCTGATATGCTGATGACAGTGTCATCCTTGCAACAAGTATGGATGATCTGCAAACACTACTGGATTCTATTTCTGAAGAGAGTAATGCCATGGAATTATATTTAAATGTAAAAAAACTAAGTGGATGGTTGTAAGTAGTAAGAAAGATGAAATTCAGGGCATTCTTACACTTGGTAATGAAAGAATTGAAAGGGTTTCATCATATAAATATTTAGGATGTCAAATCAATGATAACTGGGGCTTAAGTCAAGAAATTCGCTGTAGAATTGAGCAGGGCAGAAGTTGTTTCATGAAAATGAGAAAAGATTTGACCAGCCGTGATTTAAGTCTGTCATTACGCGCCCGACTGCTTCGATGCTACGTTTTTAGTGTCCTGCACTATGGAGTTGAATCATGGACACTTACTGAGGTTTTAAGCAAGAAACTGATAGCATTTGAAATGTGGACGTATCGCAGGATTTTAAGGATATCATGGACAGCTAAAGTCACAAATGTGGAAGTACTGTGGCGTATGAACAAAGACTTGGAAATTCTCAGTATCATCAAAAGGAGAAAACTAGAATACTTTGGTCATTTCATGCGCAACAACAAATACTTGGAATACACGTACAGTCAGAGTTAGCTGTTGCTGCTCTTTGTTTATTTTATTTTATTTTATTTCAGTCTTCGCTTACACCAACAGTGATCTATTTCATTTTCTCCTTGTGCACAGATTTATTTGGTCTTTGAGTCTGTTCTAGAATTGTAACTTCCATGGAGATCCTAGTGGCATCTAGCAGCTAACTGTCGAAGTTCTTCAATTTCTCTGAGCTCAAGAAGACATTCTCACCAATTCACCAGGCGTCGTCCTTGTCGCCAGCTAACATCACCTTGAAAACACCGCTCCGGGAAGAATTCTATTTCCTGTATAAGAATTTTATTTTTCGTATGATGCATATTCTGTTATAATCTCTTTTGTTCTCCCTCTCCTTTCCCCGTGCCTACCTACCTCTGTCTTGTGAGGAATCGCTCTCACTTCTCCTAGTTCGGCCGTCGAGTGTACAGTGCAAAGCCCTCTCAGGGCTTTTATGAGACACTTTTAAAACAGGCGCCATGTCTATATTTTAAAGTCAATGGTCACAAGGAACCATCGCCTGATCAACATGAAAAAGCTAAGTACCAATCTTCAATGATTTTAGACTCATTAGCCTACTTTCGATTTTTGCAAAAAATTAAAGTAGACTTATGAGATCACTACAGGGCGAAAATAAAGTGTGTCTGTCTGTGTGTGTGTGAGTCTGTGTGTGTGTGTGTGTGTGTGAGTGTGTGTACTCTGAATGTCTGCCCCCCCCCCCTATCAATTCGAACACGGTGAGCGCAAATTGAACGAAATTTGGTACAAAAGTTAGCACTAGCAAAGGACACCTCAGTGTCATGTTTTATATAGCCGCCATCTTGACGGAAACGTTATGGCGGCCACACAAATGTTCAAAGCTTAAATCAAATTACGACTAACCTAATCATCCGATCTCTACCAAATTTTGCAACAACATACCTTTATGGAGGGACCATCGTTTGACAAATCTAATAGGTCATTAGTCTAATAGTTTGCGGATGGCGGCCACCTTTGTGTCAAAATCGATTCCCCCTATTAATTCGAACACGGTGAAACCGAATGGAATGAAATTTGGTACAGAGGTAGCACTAGCAAAGGGCACCCCAGTGTCATGTTTTATATCGCCGCCATCTTGACGGAAACGTAATGGCGGCCACCCAAATGTTCAAAGCTTATATCAAATTACGATTAACCTAATCATCCGATCTCTACCAAATTTCGCAACAACATACCTTTATGAAGGGAGCATCCTTTGACAAATCGAATTGGTCATTAGCCTAATAGTTTGCGGATGGCGGCCATCTTTGTGTCAAAACCGATTACCCCTATCAATTCGAACACGGTGAAACCGAATGGAATGAAATTTGGTACAGAGGTAGCACTAGCAAAGGGCACCTCAGTGTCATGTTTTATATCACCGCCATCTTGACGGAAACGTAATGGCGGCCACACAAATGTTCAAAGCTTAAATCAAATTACGACTAACCTAATCATCCGATCTCTACCAAATTTTGCAACAACATACTGTGACCGATCCAGTCAGGGTCAATTACCGGCCCCGGATGACAGAAGATCGAGAGGAGACCGGAGTGTCAGTATGACGTCATGGCATGACGCGGCGAGGCAACCGCGAGAGTAGGGGAATGCTCCAGAAGGTTCCAACCCCTCCCACTTTTTTTCTCGAAGAAGGACGCAGTTCCGGAATGTTCAGTATGTGAGTCAGCAGTATGTGAGTAAATAGTGCGTGGACGAGAATGTTATACAGCGGAGCACGGAAGAGTAGCCCATGTCAGGTAGACAGTGATTTTACATCGGGAACTTGAATGGTTTTCGTGAGTGACCAGCAGGCCATGAAGCCTGAAACTAGCGTGCATGTATTGCCAGTGAGTTTTTTTACAGTGAAGTATGTCAGTTTGTTTGTCGAACAGTGTGAATTTCAAGACGATATCGGACTCGCTAGTATGTGAGGAAACAGTTAGAACTGATAAAGGAAGTCCGTTTATGCCGACAATTTGTGTTCATTAAAGATTGATACCAGGAGGTGTTTAAAATTACGAGTATCAGGGGAAGAACTATATAACGATAGTCGAGGCGAAGCATTATCGCGAGGCCCTATATTGTAACAGACATCCATTCGGAAAGAGCATAGCAGTGTGGCATTTTAAGAAACGCAGTGAGAATGCAATAGGGAAGGCTACATCTACTTTAAGCTTGTGTTGGAAGGCTATAGGCCGCAAGCAACTTGATATGTCGGTCAAGGCCAGCTCGAAATAGCTCCTCGTGGAAGGAAGTGTGTCACTGGGTTAAAGGAAAGTGAAGACATATAACTCAAGTGAACCAGGAACTAGACGCTATAGTGCGCGAGCGTGAAAGTGCTCTGATATAGTGAGATGTAATATTGCCACACGGCAGCATGAACTTAATAACCATGGACTCAAATACTCTGGGAATCAACATGCATATTAACACGCAAATTATGCTGCACTGAACTTCTAAAGGGGCCATAATGGGGTGAACGGTCACAACGAGATGGACGAGTGGACCATGGTTGGGACGTCAGGAGACGCCGCTGCTGAAGGTGACCGGGGACAACCTGTGGGCAGACATGGGCGTCGCCAGGAGATCGAGAGGTGCCAGGGGCGGATACCTCTACCAGTACGCTGGGAGACCACATCGCGGAGACACTGGAAGAAAGACGCCGCCCTGATGCCGCAGACGACGACGATGCCGACGCCGACGCCGACGCCATGGATTTCCGAGGACACCGGATATAAAGTAAGACGTTTCATTTCCATCCTTGTTCATCAGGAAGAAGAGAACTTCTACCTCGGATAGCCATGCCATGAGATAACCTGAGATCGTGTAACTTAACGCCCTTTATAATCATTTATTCCAGATTGATTAAGAGCATCATTACTTTTTTTTCATAGAGTCGTGCAGATGTTTTTTTTTGTCTTTCTTTTCGGGTCATTTGACCTACATAAATTTCCAGCATCAATGGTAGGAGTAAGACATGTATTTCTTCTCTGAGACATAATAATAATAATAATAATAATAATAATAATAATAATAATTTGAAATTGGGTAACAATAATAGGAGATGCCCATTTTCAGAGGTCATTATTCGAATTTTATTCTGAAAGGTTTGTCACGGATTGCATAGATTTTTATAGCAAATGAATATGGTTGAAGATTGTCGGATAAGGTTCCTTGGATAGGATGCCATATTATCATACGACCTTGTGGTCCCGATAAAAGTTGATACTCTCTGTTAGTGTGGGTTCTTGAGACATGCTAATAATGCATGATTTATTTTGTAATGATGTTGTGTAAAGTTTATGTGATAATTATGTGGTAATTAGATATGGTATTATTCCGTCAAAATGTGACGAGGTTATTCACGGGGCGACGTATGTACGTGGAATTGAATTTGTAAGGACAGGGTCCTCTTGACGAACGTGCTACGTTCATTGATGAGTTGTATTGAATAGCGCAGGTGTGTAATTGATGGTGCACTCGACAGTCAGGTTGTTTGGATCTTCACACAGAGTGTTCGGCGGAAGGGTTACGATTAAATGTTTGTTGTGAGTATGAAATACGCTAGGGCGCCTTATTGCGAGGTTCTTAACCTTTCATAAACATTAGACAATGCTATAATTTAATTACAATGACAAATATGACAGTGTGGATCAAGGTTGTTGGAAAGGCGAAGATAAATCAGTAATAATAATAAGAATTAGTAGTGTAAATATGTAAGCACAATCTGGGTGTGTTAATAATTTATGATAGGTTATAATTAATTGTTGAAATGTCATATTATGTGAAGCTGAGTCGATGTTTGAGTGCTATTTGATGTAATATGATGCTCTTTAATTATTCATTTTCAGTTCGATAGAGGAGATCCGTCCATTGCTGTATAAGGGTAGACAGTTGTAATTTACATAGATATTCGATATTTTCTTAGATTTTTTTTGCCGCAGGTGAACTTTGTGATAAGTGGCTAGTGATGTTTACATGCGTGTGCACCGATAAATTATGGTTAATTTAGCTTTTTGAAAGGCGATCTCCTTGTCGAAACTTTAAGAGAGGACACCCACGAGTTTGAATAAGTATAATTTTTTTTTTGATTGTTTAGGGACTATGAACTTTTTTTTTTTCTCGGACTTTGTCCCACCATAACTTTATACTCGTGCGTGATAGGCAGGTTGCATATTTATTTATCCTTTGGCCAATAAAGGAGCAGATGTGATTTTACGAGGGCTTTTCCTTTCTTTTCTGTTTGTCAATTCAAGTTAGGGTTTGCTTGTGAATCCTGGTTCAGTCTATGTACCATCCCAACCCGTAAACGACCCGAGACCCTCTGTCTCTTGCTCGCTGGAGCTTTTCTTTTAGTCTTGTCTGTATGAACCAAGATTCATGCCCTAATTTTTTTTTGTACCCACTCCCTTGGTTGTTTCTTCTGATGGGGCCGGGATGCTAGCCGGGTGATCGCCTATCCCATTGGAGAAACGGGCACAGGGGGGGGGGGGAGGTGGCGCCACCAACGTGTTGGGCTCGACGACGATGGGGTGTTTCGTTTCCGTCATGGGCATGTTTTTTGTACTCAATCATTTGTTGTAGTGATGGGAGTATACTGTGTGGTCAGATTCGTGCCTTGATGGGAGCGCGATGCTCGCCATGTTTTATTCTTGTGTAAAATTAACCTCGTATCACACTGAGCCTTTAGTGAACCAATTGACAGGGTTGGTACACGATCTCAGGTTATGGCTATACTCAACGTCCTACATTCCCATGTAGGCCCCTATATTTAAGTTGTATTGTAAGATGTCACAAGTAGTAACCGCAGAAAATATTGCTGATATATTAAAACAAATCCAAGTTGGATTAAATGGTCTAACCACTGAAATGAATAATGTTAAGTATAGTGTTGGGTCAATTAAAACAAACATGAAGAGCGATATGGATCGCTTATGGACGGCACAAGAGGGTGTCGGTATTCAGGTAGCAGAGGTACAGAGGGCACAAGAGGGTGTAGGTATTCAGGTAGCAGAAGTACAGAGGACACAAGAGGGTGTCGGTATTCAGGTAGCAGAGGTACAGAGGACACAAGAGGGTGTCGGCACTCAAATAGCAGGAATAAAAAAAGATGTTAGTGATAAAGTTGATGGTTTCAGAACCGACTTATTAGAAGTCATGGGATCTAATCTTAAGAGTTTAGAATCTCATTTGCAGAAAAACATTGATGCTGTAGAACGTAATCTTAGGCTATCAGGAAAGGCTATAGATAATAAGATTAATCTACTCGATAAAAGGGTAGAAACTACATTCCAAGTGCTCACCGCGGAGCTCAAAGATTCTATGGCACGGCAAATCAGGGATACTCAGAGTTCGCTTCGGGGGAATATTGAAGGACTTGAGGAGAAGTTGAACAGTAATATTAAAGGCATGGGACAAGATTTGACGGCAAAAATTGAGCAAATTGGTCAGTCTAACGAGGAAACCCTGGATAAGTTGAAACAGGACGTGTCAGGTTGGAAAGAAGAGGTTGCGAAGGACGTGAAAAACATGCAGATACAGGTTGAATCATTCCAGGACACGTATGACAGGAAAATCACTCATTCACAAACGACATTACTCGAACATGTGAGAGAATCTATCCACACTTCCATTGTTGAGTTGGAGGAGAAGATCATTATTCAACAGGGAAGGCAAATCACTCGATTAGGCAACTTAGAGGCGGAAATGACGCAGATAAAAGACAAATTGGAGTCAGAAAGGGTTAGATGGTCCGAAATTGAAAACACGCCACATCTTAACGGGACGGAAAGTGAAAACGCCCCATCTTCTAGAAAGGCGGGTGAGGTAGTTGCAACGCCGAGAATACGGAGTACAAATCCCGCGGGACACCTAACTATCATTAGAAGTATAGACCACCAGCCGAGGAAATTCTCGGGGAACAATGGGACTAATAACGTCACACCTATCGAATTTATGAGGGAGGTCCGTGAATACATGGCGGAAAATAAGATACCACGTGAGAGGGAACTAAGAGTTATTGAGAGGTCCCTGGAATCGACGGCATTAACTTGGTTTCGCGCATTTCGATACACGTTCACGAGCACGGATGAGTTCGAACGATTATTAATCAAACGTTTTTGGAGCCCTGAAGAACAATTGAACATACGGGTGGAACTATACGCTAAACGATATGCGACGTCCAATCCGACTAGGTATGCGGGGTACTTCGCATCGCAACTCGCCAGGCTGCAGTATTTGACTCCACCAGTGCCGGAGGACAAATTGGTCCAAGCCATTATACGACAGTTACCTGTAGAGGTCCAGAAGAGTGTAATAGCGTCAGGAGCCGAGACTTTAGATGGATATGAAGAGATTCTTCGAAATCTTGACCACACTAGCGCACAGTTACAGGCGAGGTCCGGACGACAGGAAAATAGAGATGTGAACACGGTCGTGATTGACAAAATTGCGCAGACGGAAGAGCGAACGCCGCGGGAGACGGACAGGCCAAGAGACACGGGGTACTATCGGAGCCGAGATAGGAGCTACGGTGGAACAGACGAGCGACCCAGATGGAGGAATAAACCGTATGAAGAACGTAGGAGATCCCGATTCAACAATACGAAGGGACGAAATGGTGAATATCAGCGAAGGCAGTCAAATCAATATTATCAGAGACAGAATGCCTATAGGGATTCTCGTTCCCAGGGGTCGGGGCCGAGCTATACGGAAAGACATCGAGAGAGCCAGGAATATTTACAACAATTACGGAGTAATTCATCCGCACCACCGGGGGAAGCTGACCGACCACCTGACACAAGTCGGTCAGATCAACAAAAAAAAACTTCAAATTAAGAAATTCCTCAAACCTTGGTCCTCCCGAACTGATTGAAATTCAAGAGATATTTCAGGCTACCGATGAAGACTTGATTCATGAGGAAGACGTTCTCCGCCGCGGGAAAGTGTATCCTTTGCCAATCATAACAGTAGAGGTGCTCGGTAAACAAATAAAAACCCTGGTTGACACCGGAGCGATGATTAGTGTGGTGTCTCAGTCATGTTTGGACGAGATAATGGAGGCAGGACCCGTACATACTCTACCTGTAGCGAATGTAAAGGTTAGAGGTGTAATTCCCGATCGTCCAGTGAGATGCAAGCTGCAGGCCCTGTTGATGATCAAGATTGCGGGGAGGTTTTATGAGCACGTGTTCGTGGCCATCTCCAACATCAATTTTCAAATAATTCTGGGTGTTGACTTCATTTCGGAGTACGGCTGGATTATAAATATGCAAGAGGGTGTTATGTATGTCGGAAACGAATCGCCGAGCAGAGGATCGAAAGGTTATATCAATGCCAGCTCGAGCACGCCCTTCTTGGAGAACACACTTGAGAATATCGTGGAACGTGAGGAAGAGACGATCACCCACATGCCCGTTGGTGTAAAGCAAATTTTGGATCCAACCGTCCAGAAACAGTTTGATGACCTAATACAGGAGTTTCGGGAGGTATTTAGCGACAAACCTGGAGTTATCAAGAACTTTCAGTACGACATCAAGTTGAGTGATGACTCACCATACAGGAAACACATATATCCAGTCCCAGAGAAATGGAAGGAGGAGGTAAAGGCCATGATAAACGCCATGGAGAAGGATGGCATAATAAAGAAGGCTCCGACTTCTCTCCTAAACCCTTTAGCGGTTGTAAGGAAGCCAAATGGTCGCCTGAGGATTTGTTTGGATGCACGTGGAATAAATGCACGCATTTTGCCAGAATACGACCGCCCTCCGCAAATTAGAGAGCTGCTGAGGCGCTTTAAGGGAAAGAAATATTTCTCAACCGTAGATCTCACAAATTCCTATTATCATGTCGAATTAACCGAGAACAGCAAGCAATACACTGGCTTCCTGCATGAGCAGAAGACCCACGTCTTTAACCGCCTTCCCTTCGGTTTGAAAAACAGTGGTCCTGTGCTGATTCGAGCGCTGGACAGCAACTTGAGTGAAGAGGTCAAGAAACACGTACTATGTTATGTGGACGATTTGATCTTGGCATCCACGTCAGTAGGGGAGCACCTGAAACACTTGAGATTGTTGTTTGAGAACTTGCTTACGGCCGGATTCAAGGCAAACTTGGAGAAATGCAATTTCTTTCATCGAGAAATTCGATTTTTGGGACATCTCATTGACGAACATGGATATCGGCCGAACCCGGAGAAAATTGAAGCGATAGCTGAGTTTCCCAGACCAGAAAGGGTGAAACAAGTGAGGCAGTTCCTGGGAATGACTTTATTCTTTTCTAGTCATTGTCCCCGTTACACGGATGTAGTTGCCCCTCTGCAGAGCATGCTCAGGAAAAAACAATCGGTGGAAGTGGGATCAGGCGTGTGAAGAGGCCTTCACGCAAGCTAAACACATACTCCTTAACAACGTTAAACTGGAGTACCCAGACTTCTCCAAAGCATTTTATATTGACACCGATGCTTCAAAGGTAGGAGTGAGCGCTGTGTTGTACCAGTTGGATGACGAGAAGAAACAACATTATCTGGCATTTACCAGTAGGAAATTGCGACAGCCTGAGCTTAATTACTTTGCCACGGAATTGGAGGCGCTGGCTATAATTTATGCTCTAAAGGTGTGGAAGAAGATTCTTCTAGGGCATAAGGTCGTGATTGTGACGGACCATCGCGCGTTACAGTTTATGTTAAAGTCTGACATTTCAAGCGAAAGAGTCACGCGCTGGACCCTGTTCCTGCAGCAATTCGATGCAGAAGTTATTCATAGGCCCGGAAAGCAAAACCATCTAGCGGATGTTTTGAGCAGAAACCCACGTGAGGAGGCTGTTTTGCACCAGGTAGAGCTAATACCGGACGATCAGGAAACGGTGGAACGTTTGAAACGCCTGAGCCAGGCGCAACGGCGATATACTCCGTTAAGACGGATGTACCGGTATTTGAAGAATCACATGGGTGCAGATGATCCCGATTATGCTGGAACGGCGAAGATTGCTCACTTTTATCACATTGTTGGTGACGTGATTCACAAGTTTGTCGATAAAGACCACACAAGGCTACGTATTGTAATAACGCCGAAGTTGATTTCAGCGGTGGTTTGGTTGGCTCACCGATCTATTGGGCACGGAGGATGTGATAAAACCTTACATGTCATACGGGAAACATTTACCTGGGAGTATATGGGAAAAACCATACGAGCGGTAATCAGGACATGCGACATCTGTCAGAGGTGCAAATTCCCATCGGACGTATCTAAGGAGAAGCCTAGGGCTATTATACCGACTCGTTCGAATGAATTAATGGCTACGGACCTGTATGGCCCCCTTCCGAGGTCCACCAGGGGTAACCAATACATCTTGGTGACGATGGATGTGTTTACCAAATTAGTCATGTTGCACCCTATCCAGAAGGCAACATCCCGATACGTGATTCGCAGGTTTGAAACCGGCGTGATTCCAACTGCAGGGAAGCCAGAGTTCCTTCTGAGCGATCACGGAACGCAGTTCACGAGCGCCGAATTTCAAGAAGCTATGGCACGACTCGGCATAAGGCATATCTTGAGCTCCATAAGATACCCAGAAGGAAATCCTGTTGAAAGAGTAAATGCGGAGATTGGAAAATACTGCCGGATTTACTGTCATGAACAGCATCATCGATGGATGGAAGTGGTACCCATAATTGAACGTTGCTTGAATTCTACAACACATGAGAGTACCAGACAAATTCCTTGCCTTCTGCACCATGGACGAAAACCAAGTAGACCTTAGCATGCTGTTATACAGGCACCCCCAGAGATTGAGCCGTCGGTGCAAAGGAGAAACGAACTGGCTCGGGAGAGGATGCAGCTAAAGGCGCAGAAACGGGAGAGAAGGAAGGCTGGCCGCCGTTTTCGCGAGCCACTTCGAGTCAATGATCTGGTGCTGATTCGGAAACCTATGTCATCAAACTTACCACTCAGAGTGTATGGGAAATTTGCGCGCCCATTTTCGGGACCCCATAGGATTGCCAGAGTGATGGACAACAATTGCTATAGGGTGGTTGACAACGTCACGAATGCACTTGTTGGGAATTTCAATGCTGCGAATCTGCGGAAGTATCACCGGCAAGCCCGTTAGTCAGCATTGAGGAGATGACTGAAAAGATCGTTCACATGAATCACTTGAGGAAAAACATAAGCTATGCTCCCACCGCTTATATTTTAAAGGCCACGGGAGAGATGTGACCGATCCAGTCAGGGTCAATTACCGGCCCCGGATGACAGAAGATCGAGAGGAGACCGGAGTATCAGTATGACGTCATGGCATGACGCGGCGAGGCAACCGCGAGAGTAGGGGAATGCTCCAGAAGGTTCCAACCCCTCCCACTTTTTTTCTCGAAGAAGGACGCAGTTCCGGAATGTTCAGTATGTGAGTCAGCAGTATGTGAGTCAATAGTGCGTGGACGAGAATGATATACAGCGGAGCACGGAAGAGTAGCCCATGTCAGGTAGACAGTGATTTTACATCGGGAACTTGAATGGTTTTCGTGAGTGACCAGCAGGCCATGAAGCCTGAAACTAGCGTGCATGTATTGCCAGTGAGTTTTTTTTACAGTGAAGTATGTCAGTTTGTTTGTCGAACAGTGTGAATTTCAAGACGATATCGGGCTCGCTAGTATGTGAGGAAACAGTTAGAACTGATAAAGGAAGTCCGTTTATGCCGACAATTTATGTTCATTAAAGATTGATACCAGGAGGTGTTTAAAATTACGAGTATCAGGGGAAGAACTATATAACGATAGTCGAGGCGAAGCATTATCGCGAGGCCCTATATTGTAACAGACATCCATTCGGAAAGAGCATAGCAGTGTGGCATTTTAAGAAACGCAGTGAGAATGCAATAGGGAAGGCTACATCTACTTTAAGCTTGTGTTGGAAGGCTATAGGCCGCAAGCAACTTGATATGTCGGTCAAGGCCAGCTCGAAATAGCTCCTCGTGGAAGGAAGTGTGTCACTGGGTTAAAGGAAAGTGAAGACATATAACTCAAGTGAACCAGGAACTAGACGCTATAGTGCGCGAGCGTGAAAGTGCTCTGATATAGTGAGATGTAATATTGCCACACGGCAGCATGAACTTAATAACCATGGACTCAAATACTCTGGGAATCAACATGCATATTAACACGCAAATTATGCTGCACTGAACTTCTAAAGGGGCCATAACGGGGTGAACGGTCGCAACGAGATGGACGAGTGGACCATGGTTATTATTATTATTATTATTTATTTACCATAAATCGTACACGAAGTATGGAAGGCCTAGTGAAAAAGGGCAAGCCCCACATACATATTTCATGCTTCACAGGCACAGCTTACATCTACATTTGTTTTAACAATATTTACAAGTTTTACAAAGATATTTGCATTATTTACATATTTAGAATATTGACATAGTACATTTTCCTGTTCACTCACTCTCTCACGCACGCACTTTCATAACCTCGATCACGCGATACATACATTCATTCCATTCAGATACTCATTCATTCAGCGAGACAATCAATCACTCATACATACGTTTATTTATACAATGTACTTTTTTACGTACGGCTTGAATTTCCTAAGAGGCAAGATCTTGGCATCCCCTGGCAGCGCGTTCCATAACCGCGCTGAGCGGCCGTAGAAACCTGTCAGGTAAGCATTGCTACGTGCGAAGGGCGGAACGAGGGTTACACCTCGTCCTCTCCGAACTGAGCGATATGCCAATGACAGTCGGCAAAAAGGGTCAATATTAATGGAACCTGTAAGGGATTTTTTAAGAAAAATTAGATCAATTTGTTTGGCTGTTGCCTCTATAGATGGAAATTTTGACAAAGGGGAAGGGGAATAACGAGCTATTAGCCTTTCTGCGCGGCGCTGTACACGCTGGAGCTTGTTCATGTTTTCCGCTGTAGTGGGATGCCAAGCAGGTAAGCCGTACGTTAATATCGGACGGACCATGCATGTGTAAGCCATCCTGAAGGCTCTAGGTTTACAACCTCTCATGTTTCTGTACAAGAAACCCAGAACTTTGGTGGCCTTACATCTTGCCTCTTCACTTTGCATGTTCCAATTCAGGGTGTCGGAGATTGTTACCCCTAATAGCTTTAAGTTTGTGCTCTGTGGGATGACACTGTTCATAATTTTGTCAGCGATAAGTTGTCCAGATCTGATTTAAGACAGAGGGAATCTTCTTCACATTTAATGCCCCTGTATAGCACGGTGTCATCTGCATATAGCGGCATTGATGAGGTGACACAGCCAGGAAGATCGAGCACATATATAGTGAAGAGAAGAGGTCCGATCACAGAGCCCTGAATCACTCCAGAAGTAACTTGAGCAGCCTGCGATCGAGCTCCTCCGTACACCACACACTGTGATCGACCCTCTAGGAATGACCTCACCCATGCAAGTAAGCTACCCCGTATGTTAAGCTGCTGTAGCTTTAACAAAAGTCTTTCATGAGACACTTGATCGAAGACCTTAGCCCAATCCAGTGCAATACAGTCCACTTGTTTCACTTCTGGCTGATTCAAGTAGAACTGAAACTCATCAATGACTTTTGTCAATAGAGTAGTGCAAGAACGACCCGGAAGAAAACCGTGCTGATTTGGGTCGAGCAGATTGTTCTCCCGTAGGAATTCCAGCACACTGTTTGCTACTAGCCGCTCCATACATTTACAAATTATAGATGTTAGACACACCGGTCTGTAATTTGCAACATCTTCTCTGTCACCTTGCTTATAGATTGGCACCACGTTAGCACATTTCCACTCACACGGCACAGAACCTTGGTTGATAGACAGGTTGAATAACGCACTCAGAGAGGGCGCTAATGCTTCCGCACACTGCAGCAGGATCCGTCCGGGAACATCATCTGGGCCGGTCGCCGCATGTGGTCTAATCTTCCGTAGGCTCTGAATCACCTCAGTTGTTGTGAAGTACAGGTTGGAGAGTGGGAGGGGTGGAAGTGATGACCTTGGCAGAAGCAGGTTCGTGGTCATATCCGGCTTAGAAAAGTTCTGCTTGAAACTGTCACTGAACGCTGTTGCAATATCTTGGGGTGCACTGAGGAATGTACCGTTACAGTGAAATGAGGCTGGCGCAGCGGTGCCGCGTCTTCTGGACAAAAATTTCCACATTTCACTGGTGCTGCTTATTTTGTGAATATAATTGTCGTATGTTTCGCGAATTAATTTCTTTGTTTGGTTCCTGATGTTCTTGTATTTTTCCCACATGATGTCAGTTGAGCAACTTTTCCATTTCTTGTATAAAACGTTCCTTTTCCTAATCATTTTAATGACTTCCTTCGTCACCCATGGAGAATTTTTCTTCCCACTAATGGTTATTTTCGGTATAGCTATATCCACACATTCAAAGAAACAATTTCGCCAGGCGTGCCACACTGAGTTGATGTCGCTGGTGTCCAGAATACATGGGGTGGGAAGGTGTTTGAGGAATAAAGATGATAGCAATTTCCAGTCTGCCTTTTTGTAATTGTATACTGTCCTCACTGTGCTCTTGCTGCGTGGTTTGTTGTAATGCAATGTGGTAAAGATGGCTGCGTGATCACTGAAACCGGGTATGACTTCAGCTTTCTGTACGGAGGAAGGAAGGCTTGTTAGGAATAGGTCTATTGTGGGACGTCAGGAGACGCCGCTGCTGAAGGTGACCGGGGACAACCTGTGGGCAGACATGGGCGTCGCCAGGAGATCGAGAGGTGCCAGGGGCGGATACCTCTACCAGTACGCTGGGAGACCACTTCGTGGAGACACTGGATGAACGACGCCGCCCTGATGCCGCAGACGATGACGATGCCGACGCCGACGCCATGGATTTCCGAGGACACCGGATATAAAGTAAGCCGTTTCATTTCCATCCTTGTTCATCAGGAAGAAGAGAACTTCTACCTCGGATAGCCATGCCATGAGATAACCTGAGATCGTGTAACTTAACGCCCTTTATAATCATTTATTCCAGATTGATTAAGAGCATCATTTTTTTTCATAGGGTCGTGCAGATGTTTTTTTTTTGTCTTTCTTTTCGGGTCATTTGACCTACATAAATTTCCAGCATCAATGGTAGGAGTAAGACATGTATTTCTTCTCTGAGACATAATAATAATAATAATAATAATAATAATTTGAAATTGGGTAACGATAATAGGAGATGCCCATGTTGCTGGGAGATTCTAGCATGTCGATTTCAGAGGTCATTATTCGAATTTTATTCTGAAAGGTTTGTCACGGATTGCATAGATTTTTATAGCAAATGAATATGGTTGAAGATTGTCGGATAAGGTTCCTTGGATAGGATGCCATATTATCATACGACCTCGTGGTCCCGATAAAAGTTGATACGCTCTGTTAGTGTGGGTTCTTGAGACATGCTAATAATGCATGATTTATTTTGTAATGATGTTGTGTAAAGTTTATGTGATAATTATGTGGTAATTAGATATGGTATTATTCCGTCAAAATGTGACGAGGTTATTCACGGGGCGACGTATGTACGTGGAATTGAATTTGTAAGGACAGGGTCCTCTTGACGAACGTGCTACGTTCATTGATGAGTTGTATTGAATAGCGCAGGTGTGTAATTGATGGTGCGCTCGACAGTCAGGTTGTTTGGATCTTCATACAGAGTGTTCGGCGGAAGGGTTACGATTAAATGTTTGTTGTGAGTATGAAATACGCTAGGGCGCCTTATTGCGAGGTTCTTAACCTTTCATAAACATTAGACAATGCTATAATTTAATTACAATGACAAATATGACAGTGTGGATCAAGGTTGTTGGAAAGGCGAAGATAAATCAGTAATAATAATAAGAATTAGTAGTGTAAATATGTAAGCACAATCTGGGTGTGTTAATAATTTATGATAGGTTATAATTAATTGTTAAAATGTCATATTATGTGAAGCTGAGTCGATGATTGAGTGCTATTTGATGTAATATGATGCTCTTTAATTATTCATTTTCAGTTCGATAGAGGAGATCCGTCCATTGCTGTATAAGGGTAGACAGTTGTAATTTACATAGATATTCGATATTTTCTTAGAGTTTTTTTTTTTTTTTGCCGCAGGTGAACTTTGTGATAAGTGGCTAGTGATATTTACATGCGTGTGCACCGATAAATTATGGTTAATTTAGCTTTTTGAAAGGCGATCTCCTTGTCGGAACTTTAAGAGAGGACACCCACGAGTTTGAATAAGTATAATTTTTTTTTGATTGTTTAGGGACTATGAACTATTTTTTTCTCGGACTTTGTCCCACCATAACTTTATACTCGTGCGTGATAGGCAGGTTGCATATTTATTTATCCTTTGGCCAATAAAGGAGCAGATGTGATTTTACGAGGGCTTTTCATTTCTTTTCTGTTTGTCAATTCAAGTTAGGGTTTTGCTTGTGAATCCTGGTTCAGTCTATTTGCCATCCCAACCCGTAAACGACCCGAGACCCTCTGTCTCTAGCTCGCTGGAGCTTTTCTTTTAGTCTTGTCTGTATGAACCAAGATTCATGCCCTAATTTTTTTTGTACCCACTCACTTGGTTGTTTCTTCTGATGGGGCCGGAATGCTAGCCGGGTGATCGCCTGTCCCATTGGAGAAACGGGCACAATACCTTTACGGAGGAAGCATCCTTTGACAAATCTAATAGGTCAGTAGCCTAATAGTTTGCGGATGGCGGCCATCTTTGTGTCAAAATCGATTACCCCTATTAATTCGAACACGGTGAAACCGAATGGAACGAAATTTGGTACAGAGGTAGTACTAGCAAAGGGCACCCCAGTGTCATGTTTTATATCGCCGCCATCTTGACGGAAACGTGATGGCGGCCACACAAATGTTCAAATCTTAAATCAAATTACGACTAACCTAATCATCCGATCTGTACCAAATTTTGCAACAACATACCTTTATGGAGGAAGCATCCTTTGACAAATCTAATAGGTCAGTAGCCTAATAGTTTGCGGATGGCGGCCATCTTTGTGTCAAAATCCATTACCCCTATTAATTCGAACACGGTGAAACCGAATGGAATGAAATTTGGTACAGAGGTAGCACTAGCAAAGGGCACCTCAGTGTCATGTTTTATATAGCCGCCATCTTGACGGAAAGGTAATGGCGGCCACACAAATATTCAAAGCTTAAATCAAATTACGATTAACCTACTCATCCGATCTCTACCAAATTTTGCATCAACATATCATTATGGAGGGAGCATCCTTTGACCAAACTAATAGGTCATTAGCCTAATATTTTGCGGATGGCGGCCATCTTTGTGTGAACATCGATTCCCCCTATTAATTCGAACAAGGTGAAACCGAATGGAACGAAATTTGGTACAGAGGTAGCACTAGCAAAGGGCATCTCAGTGTCATGTTTTATATCACCGCCATCTTGACGGAAACGTGATCGCGGCCACCCCAATGTTAAAGGCTAAAATGTAATTACGACCAACCTAATAATCTAGTCTCTACCAAATTTTGCAACAACAAATCTTTATGTGGGAAGCATATTCTGACCAAACTGCTATATCATCAGCCCAATAGTTTGCAGATGGTGGCCAAGTATGTGTGCAAATCGATTCCCCCTATCAATTCAAACGCGGTGATACCGAATTGAACTAAATTTGGTACAGAGGTAGCACTAGCAAAAGGCACCTCAGTGTCATGTTTTATATCGCCGCCATCTTGACGGAAACGGAATGATGGCCACCCAAATGTTAAAAGCTTAAATCAAATTTCGACCATCCTAATAATTTGATCTCTACCGGATTTTGCAACAACATGCCTTTTTGTGGAAAGCATCTTATGACTGACTACAAGGCCATCAGCCCAATAGTTTGCAAATAGCGGCCATGTATGTGTGCAAATCCATTCCCCAGATCAATTCAAACACGGTGAAACCGAATTGAATGATTTTTTTACAGAGGTAGCACTAGCAAAGGGCACCTGATATTCATGTTTAATATCCCTATAGCACGTTGTATTTCAACACGCTACTACAACCAACATTCAATTATACTCCTTGAAAAGGACAAAGAGTTATAACAATACCCATGCATTTAGGAGAAAGTAGGCTATATGTTCTTTACTGAACATCTTGTTTTTATGGTTTTAAAATGCTAAACGCTTTTAATACAATTTCATAGGCAGTGTGTGGAATTGCTAACTATTGTGCAATAACCGTCTTCGTGGGATTTTCCTTGTCATGCTTTAGCTATCTAAGCCGGCTATTTGACATGAAATCCAGAACTTCTTGTACGAAATAAGTGGGAATACCTTCCCACTACGTGGGATTTAACTCAAATTTAACCGCTGTCTATAAACTTAGCTTTTTCCACCATGGGAACTCCCTTGCCCTATTTAACTGTCATCATAGCTCCAGAACTTTCCATGTGAACCAATTTTTCTACTAGTCATGCAATCCAGTATTTTCCACTCCAAATAAGGGAATACTTTTCCTCACCTAGGAATTCATGTTACATTAACTGCTGGTCAACACCTAATTTGCTTACCACCGTGGGAATTTTACCTCATCATTCGACTGCAACCCATAAACTTTCCAACGCAATAAAGTTGTTCAAACTCAAATTAAAATTAAACTAAGTGTTCTCGCTAACTGCAATAACTTTCTTTTGTTATACAAACTTACATACACTACATTAGTGAAGGTCTTCCACTTACCAGTGCTTCGAATTTGTGTGTGCTAACTATTTTCCACGCCGCGTTTGATGAGAGCAATAAATTATGGCCAGGACTTTATCCTAAAGTTCCTCATTACATTTCCTAAAATACATTTTACTAACCCAATTTAGTTTAAGATCTTCAGCTAGCTAAATCACGAAGAGGCCTCGCTTGAAATCAAGCGCCCTCCCAAATTTGTTCCATTTCTCATATAATTATTCAGCTTAAACTGTGGCTAGTCCACATTTTAATATGTATTGTTTTTCCTTCTAAAATTAGGGAATTGTACTTTTTCTAATTATAAAGGAGTTAGCTAATTTTGTAATCCAGGCTTCGTTAATGCGTCCTGTGCATTTTTTGTACATTACCTTTAGTAATTTCTGTTTAAAAATAGCGGTAATTTCCGCATGTAATTTTTTCTTCTTTTCCTGTTACAATCAGGAATCCAATATATTTGTTTATAGCCTTTTCGATTGCCATAAAGGCATTCTAAAAGTGCTTGTATCATACCCATTCAAACTATCAAAGTTATAACTGCTTTACAATTATTGTTACAAACTTTAAATTGCTTAATCGTAAGCACACGTTTTAAAATCTTTCGAATTTTTTAGTGCTTGTAACGAGTTTGAAACTTGTAACTACTTTAATATTGTTCATTGTAAACTTTCACTTTATTGGGTTTGGGACCATCAAATGTTTGTAGAACCAACCAAAGAAAAAGTTCTTCTAATTTTAAAAATAAGATTCTAATTCTACCAATTGTTAATTTTCTAAATTTTATATTTCTTGTTATATAAATTATTTCTATTCTTCGTTTTATCTCTTTCGCTAGAACTGCAGTTAAGTAGGACCTTCTCTTCCCTGATTCTTCCCCCAATCCCAAGTCCTATTTAAGAGAAAAAAATAATTTTCGTATCAGTAAAACTTTTACCTCTAGTTGCATTGGAAACGAAATTTCAAAATAACACCGTTTTCAAAGTTTCTCTTAGCGGTTGCAGCTAATCCTAGCAAACCCGTAAGACAAGCAAGCTTCCTACTTGTAGAGATTTTCTCCCTGGCTTATGTTTTGCTTTCAAAATCTTAATTTTGTTTAAAATATTTTTGAGATCTTTCTCTGTTCTAAACTTTTCGTCAGCATTCTGCTGGGTAATAGCTTAGCCTACCTTCAGTGCAACAATTGGCATTCTTGTGGATTTTCACCAAAAAAAAGTACAAATATTGCTAAAAGCACTAAAGTTGCCTGATCCCTTCCCACTCTGGAAGCATTCGACTATTTTGCCAGAAATCCATCATTTGCCAGAAATAAAAATATTACGGCAAATTCAAATTATTTCAGCCTTTCAAAACGTTCGGCAAATTCTAACCCTTTTGAAGGGAAAACAGTAAATCGTTTTCCTTTAGAATACTTTGTCTTGCCAGCGTTTCACCCGTCCCCCATAGTACCGGAATACCGGCTCGGGAGGGAAAGAACGCTTACCGCTTGATTGCAAACAGCCCCAGCTCCAGCTGCATTTCCCGTTAGCTGTAATCAGGTCCCTACCCACTTAAGGCGTCTCACGGGCTGTGTGCGGTGGAACCTTTCACTGAATACTTATTTCTATTTGTTTTTACGCTTTTGTATTGGATTCTCGTCCCTTCTACCTATCCTTTTCTCTCTCATCATCTTCCCTTAGGTAGTGTTAAAACTCAGTAAAAACCTACCAAATACCACCTCTTGCAATTAATTATCCAAGGGAAAATTGATGGCATTAGGGGTCCAGGACGCAGACGAATATCCTGGCTAAAAAACTTAAGCCAGTGGTTCGGACTTAATACAGTGACACTGTTTAGAACAGCTATGAACAAACAGCAGATCATGCTACTGATCGCCAATGTTCTTGGAGAACGAGGCACTTGAAGTAAAAGAGGAAGAAGAAGAAGAACATCAACGCCAGAGAGCAGCGCGGGAGTCCACGTGACTGTATCAGAGCAGGGTTGATGTGTCGTCGCTCACATGTTGGAGAGACAGAATCTTGTGTTCGTGAGAAAAGTATCGCAGTCGCGCGTAAAGTGGATCTTTATCATGTGCGGGAAAGCCTTGCAGGTGGCGAAGAGCATGGCACGGTTTTGTGTACAACCGGGAGTGCTAGAATCCGAATCATGAACTCTGTGATTACCAAATTCAGTGGCTTTTTTTGTTTATTTATGCCAAAGGGCCCTATGGCCGTGTATGCCTGGCTATATTGGCTCGTACTTTTCTATCTGGCATGATGGGGACTTACTGCTCAAGTCGCTTGGCAGAGGCTTGTAATGAACTCGTGTACTCGAAGGTCGAGGCAAGCACTTAAGAACACAGCATAATTCAGCGGCCGCGTTGAAGCGCTTACAATCGGTGCTAAGTTGGTCGTAATTATACTAATCCTTAAGGAGTACACAACATTATAGTCGCAGAGGGCTCATGGCATTACACGGGGTGGAGCATCACCATTTCTATTAGAAACCGTGTGTCATATGAGGACTTGCAACCTTCATCATGAAACCGGGACATTTCTTAACATGTGCAATTATTTTGTCAGCATGTTCCAACCCAAATTTATTCTCAAATAACATGGGAAACTAGACAGTCACGAGGAGACTCGATGGGATGATATGATCACCAAGGGAGGAATAGAGACGTCGTGGGAAGCCGCATTCGAACTAGGATGGGACGGTACGCGACTCTTCCCGAGTTCGGTGGGCGAAAGAAGATCTTACTGGAAAGTGGAACGAGAGGAGAGAAGATTGGAAGGACGCTGGAAATCAATCACGTGGGTTTCTTTTTCGATATAAAAATTTAAGCCAGGCTTGTTCCACAATTTTAATTACGTTTTTCTACAGTCGGTGAACCACACATTTCATTATTTAAGTAGAATGAGTAGGCTATCATTTTAGTTAGTTATTTTATCAGTCATATGATTAATCTATTATGCATTTTGAGATTATTTAATAATGTATTTTCAAATGGAATATAAGTTGGATTATTATCATTATACGTATATATACGTATTGTACGTATATATCCACGGCACAATTAGGTGTCGATTCAGTGACACGGTCAGTGGACATGAAGCAGATTTGGGACTTCGGTGTAATCATGCGCAATTTATTTATTTCCACGAATATTTATTGGATGATAATTTGTTGGAGCTGTCGTTTGACAAGATATCATGATCACAATTGCAGGACATCGTAAATTTCTACGATATTAATTTGATTAATGATTTACCTTTGCAAACTTCGATTATTAGTGCAATCATCAAGATGCACAGTGGCGGCTCTTTTGGATTGAAAGCCGATTGATTATGGAGTGTTCTTCATTGATTAATTCTTTTCTACGGTAATGATTTGAGCCATGCTGGACTCTATTTTCAATTAAGTCACATTCCTACTAATGGGAATCAGTATCCCAGTTTATTTTCTTCATTCCTTAACTATTTCAGAAGGACGTTGAAATTTACACACGGTCTGTCCGCTTGACTATGTCACTCAAGCAAGAGAAATAATTTTTGTGCTTTCTTGTGTGCACAGGTGATTTAGATTAATAACTAATTAAGGTAAAAAGAAATGTAATCAAGTACACCAGGAATAGAATAGGCTGAAGTGGTCGCATAAAAAGAAAAGAAAATATATGAATATGATAATAAGAATTGGAATTGAAATCACATATTCTGTGAGGCATCTTAAGATGATAGTAAGAGAGAAAAAAGGTGTAATATAAAAATATTATTATGATAATAAGTTCACTACTGGTGTTGGTAAATAATATGAAAATCTGGTGTTTAATTTTTCTTTTATTAGTAACTAGTCAGTGTACTCAATGGTGGTGATGTAGAATTTCCATGTGCATTAATTATAATTGTTGAATAGAGCTCCTATTAGGAGAATTTTTTAAATCAATTTGACCACGTTATTATTTCAAGCATGAATAATGGAAGATGGCATGTCAGATATTTTTCTTGCCTAAAATAGTATAATTTTGTTGAGCCTATAATTGTTTTACAGTATGCTTATAACATAATAAACTCCGATATGAGGGTCATATGGATAAGTTACAGATTATTAATTGAATGGATTGGTGAATTTATGAAACAATTAAATTGTAAATATTGAAAGGATGTAGACGTGAGTTTGTGGAAATCAAATTTGAGAATAGTTAAAACACGAATTGGTGGATTTATGAATAATTAATATGGACAATCATGATATGAACAATTTATCTCATGGAAATGTAATTTATAAAATAGTTTTTTAATTAACTGATAGTTAATTTATTAATGATATTTATACGAATCTAGTATTAACGATCAACCATTTCACGAATTATCAGTGGTCATTCGTGATTGTAACTAACACACAAATCATCTGAAAGGAATAATGCTCGAATAAAATGAGTTTTCTACAAATAACATGGAAGGATAATTTTGTAAATAGTAAAAGAGGCAGTTGTAAAATAAATGATTGAATTAAATATAAATTCATAATGATGAGAGGATGATTATAAGTCAAATAGAGACTGGCACAATATTGATAAAAACTTGACATTTCATTTTTTATGAATGAAATTTGAACTCAGTTGGGCAGATTATGTTTCTTTTTAGTTAGAATGGAGATCTACATGACTTATTTCCAAGCAAACAAATATATTTTCTTTCATTTGTTTATTTTACTTAGATGTGATGGAATCTAGTCACATGATATTCATATTCAGTAATTGAGGCACCATATGATAGACATTCTGGGTGTATGATAGATAGTTCCTCACAGTCAAGTTGGACAGGAATTAAATTTGTATTTTTCAGTGAAAAGTCTTTTTTTTATCAAATCTCCTAATTTCATTTATATCCAAGGCTAGAACAGAGTAGATTCATTGGCCCAATAAAATTTAAAATTTTCTCTTGACATGAATATTTCAGTTTTTTTTAATAGACCACAGCAAGTAGTAATTTCGATTGAATCCCTGAGGGAAGATAGGAAAGGGTATTATTTTTAGATTGTTTCGGTTGTTGCTTGTTGGTTTATGGGCTGAAAATAAATGGAACCTTTTTGATTTTATGAACTTTTTGCACTTCTGATTTTTGCTAATCTGTGTGTTCTTTTCAGTGTTAGGATTGATTTGGATCTAGGGGGAAATTGATTTTCTAGGTACGCCTCCGTTTTAAACCACACCGAGATCATTATAGGTCTCATTCCTCCGGCGTTTTGAGTTGTTTTTGTGATCAAATTGCACCGAGATCCCAATCAGGTTTCTATGTATGCTATGATCCCGGTTTTTCGGCGTGTATCGCGATATCTTTCGCTGCGACATCCGACCCACTGTCGACGGACGGGAACAACGTGCGGTTAATGCTTTGTTTATTCAACAACATTTAGCACCTTCTCTAAAAGCCATGTTTAACCCCTCTTTCAAGCCATCAGAAACGCTACCCACCGTTCAACAAGCAACGCAGACTCTACATGAGGTCCCTGTGGTAGAGGAACAAGAAGAATTGGATAGTTTTCGCGATGTTGAGGATGAAGATAATCAAGCGTTTACTCCTCAAAAAAACCATCAATCCTTGCATGGTTTTTTCAAATAAAACATCGGCCATTGCCGAAACACCTTCCACTTCCAAACAGCCTACGATATCACAACTCTTGGCCACGTCTCAACATAAACTGAATTAAAACATACTTTAAAAATATTATGGATCCAAGCTGGAAACTTATTTCACAAAGCTCTTCACTGGAAAGACAGATACCACGTATGGTGTCTACTATGAAGAGGATGGTTTAGAATTGGTGATTCATCTATTAAATTTAGTGGTAGTCTACTAGTGTCATCATTAAAAAAATAAACTATCAATTAACTCCAGGCCTGTTAAAGCTGTTATTTTCCAAAACACCATCTTCAGAGGACTATACGTCTGATGATCGTGACAAATATAAATCCATTTTATTGGAAACCCATGCCCACAAAAGACAGTATAACCCCTCTCAACAAGTGAATGCCAATATATCTCAATAAGTATAAAACCATCATTTGCAAAAATATTTAGTAGTCGTAGAGTGTCAGCATCAGGAGTGGCATTTAAATCATTAAAACCCCTTCTGGATGTTAGGGGCAGATGACCTCGTAGTTCCGCCCCTTAAAACAACAATAACTAACAAACTAACTAACTAACTAACTACCCTTCTGGATGTTACCTACTGTCATAATCCCAGTAAGCTAGTCCAGCGGCTACAGCTCTTGCATACTTCACGTCAAGGTGTCCACACCGGTCACGATTGGGAAATCAAAAAATTGAACAAGAACTTCGAAATACCAAAATTATTGTTTAAGCCCTCACCCATCAAAGTGGAAATAGCTCGCGAGTTTCATAGCCCGGCTAGACGTAAATATCAGCGATTCAAGATTATTTCACGGGGTGTGGATGAACTTTGGCTGGCTGATTTGGTGGAGATGGTTCCGTAAGCTAGCGTTAATGATGGTGTACGCTATATGTTGACTGTCATTGATGTGTATTCCGAAATTGCCTTTGTTCAACCTGTGAGTCGCAAGTCCGGTCCTCTAGTCACCAAGGCCTTTAAACGTATTATTCAACAATCCAAACGTCAACCCCAGTTGTTGCAAACAGACCGAAGGTAAGAATTTTTCAACAAGGATTTCTCCAGTTTCCTCAAATCTTTGAATATTCACCATTAAACCACATATAGCAAACTAAAAGCCAGTGTGGTTGAAAGGTTTAATCGCACGCTGATAACCAATATGTGGAAAGAGTTTACAGCTCGGGCCTCTTATCGCTGGCTAGACTTAATACCAGAGCTAGTGTCGCGTTACAATGATAGCAAATAGAACCATTGGCACCAAGCCACGACTGGTCACAAAAAATATTTCGCGGCTTGATAAACTGTTTAATCCTATAAAAACGGCTGGCCCTAGACGTCACCTCCTCAAAATCGGTGACCATGTTCGTGTGAGCAAATTCAAGTCTGTCCTCGACAAGGTCTATATGCCGAATTGGGGGGATAGAACTATTTCCTATTCGTCAAGTCAGCCTGGACAGCCCAGTCACCTATTTACTCCGAGGACCTCAACCATCAACCCATAAAAGGCAGGTTTTATCTCCAAGAACTCCGAAGGGCAGCGTTTCCAAAACAATACCTTGTAGAAAAGGTGTTAAAAAAGGAAACAAAATGTATGCTAAATGGTTGTGATTGAGCTCAGCCTTCAATTCTTGGATTAATAAATCAAATTTTGTGTGAACCCGTGTGTCTATTATGTATTTATTCTTTATGCTTACTAAACCAATATCCCTCTGTACTGCACTCAGGTCTAAATACAAGTCCACATGCCTTATCAGCAACACGTCTCTCTCTCTCTCCCCTCTCTCCTCGCCTCAGTTCCCACTTCTTACCTCCCCTCCCTACCCTCCCCTCCCTACACTCCCTTTCACACCTCTCACCATACTATTGGTGGCGGTGTGAACAACAGCTCTCTCTCTGTTCCCCTCCTTTACTCCCCTCACCTCGCTTTCGCCCCTACACTGCTGTTCACACCTATCACCTAAGTAGTGGTGGCGGTGGTGGGGATATGTTGCGCTAGCCCAGTACTTTTCCATTGCACTGTTTGACCGTCAACTCTCCTCTGTCTCTCTGTCCTTCTCACACTAGCCCTGTTGCCAGGTGAGATCAGCGCATTCCTGAAGCCGATAAGATTCGCACCCAGCTGACAACATCACTTCTTTCTGGCCGCTCGTACTGTAGTCTGTACCTAGCTCGCTCCATCCACAACACACATACAAGTTCTGTTGTAATACATTTAGCCAGCTTCGTCTCATCACAGAATTATAATTTATTCTTTTACACTCATGTCTTGTGTTCATTCACATCGCTTGGACAACCGAAACGTTATACGTTTTCATCACGGTAACTAGAAGAGACGGTAGGTGTCACGAGCGAGATGCACAGTAGTTTGCCGCGTAGATGACGTCATTGGACTCCAACGCTGGGTCGCGTAATACTGTTTCCCACTGTAACCAGTCAAGAGTAGTGAAGTTCGTTGTATTACTATCCGTCTGTAGGTCAGGTGAATGTTTATTTTCATGTTATCAGAATGTTTTACAACATGTGAACTCGTGTGTGAGTGAAGTGTGTTCTTGTGTTAAGGCCTAGCTTCTGAGAGTGGTGTTAAAAGGTGCTAGAATGCCGAGCTGTGCAGTAGCAGGCTGTACAAATCATCCCCGGGAGGCAAACAAATGTAAGTTGTCACTTTACAGATTCCCAAAAGACCTGTCTCTGCACAAACAATGGGTACATTTTTGTAAAAGGAAAGATGTGTTTAATTCGAATACAGCTCGCATTTGTTCGGAACATTTTCTGCCTAGTGATTTTGAAAGAGATTTACAATCTGAACTGTTAGGTCTTCCCCCTAAGAGATTGCTAAAAACAGGGTCAGTTCCTTCCCAAAAAATTCCCACCATTCCTGCTTCCACAGAAAATTGCGAGAGAAATACGCGAGCCGAGAGGCGTGATCGTAGGAAAGATTTACAGTCCCTAATAAAGAACTCGGTAGTAGAATCAAGTGAACATCTTGAGCTTCCTCAGGGAGGTCAGATTAATGATGAGTTTCGCCAAATTGAAGACAACTTGCCCTTGATGTGTGAACTAAGTAGTGTTTTGGCCGAAAATGAAAAATTAAAAGAAAGCATTAAATTACTTTCTTAGGATCTTAAGATATCCCAAGATAAAATAAGGAAATTGGAGCAGAATTAAAAAAACTATGATGAAATATTTTCTACTTGTCAGAAGCAATATTTATTGAAAAGAAAGTGTACTAACTGGTCTGCAGAAGATGTGGCGAAAGCTGTTACAATACTGTGTATCTCCAAGAAAGCTTTATAATATGTTAGGGAAACTCTAAATTACCCCTTTCCAAGTGAAACAACAATAGCACGACGGTTGTCACAATTTTCTACTCCTCCTGGGTTTCTGGATGTCACTTTTAACCTACTTAAGGGCCAAGCAATTATTATGAGTGATAACTTTCAAAAGGATGTAGTGATGAGCTTTGACGAAATGAAAGTTAAATCCGATATTTATTATGACAGTGTCGAAGATGTGTTTAGAGGGCCACATATAAATGTACAAGTTATTATAATAAGAAGCTTATCTGGTAAATGGAAACAGCCGATTTATTATCAATTCGACCAGGCGGTCAGTACTGATTTATTTTATGAGACAGTTAGACTTGTTGAGGAAACGACTTTTCGCTTAAGAGCTTTTGTTAGTGATATGGGTGGTTCCAACCGAAAATTATATATAGACCTCGGAATAAGTCCAGAGAAATCCTTTATAACTAACCCATGTGCTCATGACCGTGTAATTTGGGCATTTTGTGACGTTCCTCATATCCTTAAGTTAATAAGAAACCATCTGTTAGACCATGGATTCAGGCTTACGTCCGGTGAGACAGTTACCAACGACATCTTCGTTGAGTTAGTGCAATACCAAAATAGTGGGGACTTAAAATTTACTCACAAAATAACTGAACTCCATTTGCTAGTTACTGGTAGTGAGCGACAAAATGTAAGGGAAGCTGCTGAACATCTCTCTGGCACTGTGGCTAAGGTTATATCATATATTTTCCCTGGGAATAAACAAATCGTTGAATTTGTTGAAACTGTTAATGATGGATGTGATGTTTTGAATAACAGAATTCCACATCATCCAACAAACATACTCAAAAGTGCTTACGGGACAAATTTAGAGGAACAGGATGACAAACTGAATAAGTTGTTCGAGTTGTTCTTATCAGTAAGAGTTATTGGGAAATCTGTCTTGCTGCCTTTCCAAAGAGGTTGCATGATTTCAATCCGCAGTTTGCAGGGATTATTCCGTAACCTGAAATCTGAAGGATATAAATATTTCCTAGCATCAAAATGTAATCAGATGTTTTAGAATCATATTTCTCTGCTCTCAGAGGATTAGGGCGGTTTTATGATCATCCTCTTCCCACAACAGTAACACAGATAATTAAATCCCTGTTATTTAGCAAAAGTGCACACGATATAATAAAAACTGGAAACTGTCCCAGGAAGAGTGTGAAACATTGACTGTAGAAGTTCTCGGCCAAGTAGACTGTGCTATTCCTAATGACTCTGCAGAGCCACTTGAAACTAACTTGGAAATTTCTGACCCAGAGTATGAAAATTTTAACTCTATAGTAGATTCATTAATAGAGTAGTTTACAGACCAGGAAGATCTCGAACAGAGTTTCCATAATGAGGACAAGGACTTGTTGAAAATGTTGGCCGGGTGTATTGCATACCGAGTTGCAAAAAGGGGAATCGTCTCTGCCTTTAACTACGGTGGAAAAACTGGAAAGTGCATTAGTGTTAGTAATTCAGAGTGGATCTCGGCTTTGTCTAGGGGTGGTCTAATGAACCCATCTCCCGAGTGGTTCAATATCGTTTGTGAATTGGAAAAGGAATTTCAAAGGTTTCACGGAAATGATCTAAAGAAGTGTCCAACAGTGATGAAGGAACTAATAGATATCGTCAGATTTAAATATAGTGAGGTCGATGAGTTTGCAGTTGCATGTTTAGTGAGAACGCGTTCATTTATTAGAATGAAAGAACTGAATAAGAAGAGAGTTCTTAAGAGATTGAGTCGGACCACGGGTGCGGATGCTGACGCTACACGAAAGAAGTTAAAGAAGATGAGCAAAATTACATCCTGAGAGGTAGGTTTCATTTGGCAATTTTTAACACAATTTGACCGTGAGTATCTTACTTGAAAAATGTGTTCTTATTTAGGCCAAGTCGGTTAGAACTATTTCTTAATTGTTAGGGCCTGATTTGTCTTAAATGTAAAGCATTATCCGGTCCTCTTTATTGCTTCAATAAAAATTAATTGAGCAAGGGCCGCTCCACGCATTGCTTTTAACACACAACAACTGTGCCTCTTGAGCCCAATGACGTCACGCGCTCGCGGCTAGCTGCGCGTGACACCTACCGTCTCTTCTAGGTACCGTGGGTTTTCATATCCTTAAACAATCCGTTAGTCTATAAGCCTATGGCAATGACACAGAGCCGTGTCGCTACAGATTACTAGCACGTTAAAGACCCCCTTTGAGGTTCCTCTTCATGCATCACGTTAAAACATTCACCGTTTAAATAAGCTATAGCTGACCTTTTTAACATAACAAATTCGTGAAACCTTAGGGAAACCAAAGTCAATGACTTAGCAGTTTTGGGTTATTTCAGTCAATGAGTCCACCATAGGAAAGATCCTAAAGAAATACCCTTAAAATGAACCGTAGTATATGCCGTCCTGTCAAAATATATATTGACCTATTGAGCACGGCCACCGTGGTATTTCCTTTTAAAATGTAACATAGAGATCCCCTTTCCCCCTACAGTGGGTTAAAGAGGTTTTATTGTTCAAAATCATAGATGATCCGCTTTGCCCCAAACTATGAGGTAAAGCGCCACTTTTTTATTTTCTAACAACTACACTAACAGAGTGATCATTTTGTTTTCAACGGAATATGAAAGCTCATAAGTCTTATATATTAACTTAAAATCTTGGAAATTTTCTTATCAAAATAAATAAACTAAACCTTCAAAAAAACTAAAATTTTGATCCACTTTACCCCCATTTTACGGTATTTCATCTACGTACCGTACTACTTGAAGACGCATGACCAAGTAGCCAAGATAATTTACCTGAACCTGGCAAAGAAGCACTCCTTAAGTAATAATGTTCTGCCTTACTATCAATACATTCCTGAAGCTGTTCTGGAGAACCATACACTCAAGCTACTCTGGGACAAGTCAGTGATCACAGACCTATATGAGCAAACAGGCAAGACATTATTCTTATTGATAAAGTGCAGAAGAAAACTCTTCGCAGTTCCCAACTCGCATAATATCCAGCACAGTTATGCTGAGAGAGTAACGAAATACATGCCTCTGGCTGAAGAGATCCGACAGATGTGGCGATAGGAATTTGACACTATATTGCCTATCATAATCTCTTCTACAGGTATCATACCAAAGTCGCTGAAGGCCAACCTCGATAAATTGGGGCTCCACCTTAATCTGCATACCAGCATGCAGAAAGGAGTTATTTTAGAGACCTTCTGCATAGTTCGTTCGTTCCTCAGCCTACCAGTATAGAGAACTCCACTCCATCTTGCAACAAATGCCGATGAAATGGTAAATTGTACCCAACGATAAGGTGAACTTTTTTTAGCGTATGGCTTTTAGTGCCGGGAGTGTCCGAGGACATGTTCGGCTCACCAGTGTTCCCCCCAGGGGCTCACATCTAGTGGGTTGTGGGTTGGCGACCACGGGGCCCCAGCTGAGTCCGGCATTGCTTCCACTTACTTTTGCCGGGCTCCTCTCTTTCTTCTTTCCTGTCGACCTTCCTTGGTCAACTCTTGTTCTCTTCCGACCCCGACGGTATTAGGGTATCCGAGGCCTAGGGAGTCTCTTCCTTTCCCGCCTTAATTGGCCCTTGTCTCATCTTTCCTGATACCCTCCTTCTGTGAGGGGTCAGCCTTCTTGTTCTTTTCCTTTTACCTCCTGCCTTGTGCACAAGGCCCTTAAGGAGGCAGGGTGTATGTAGCCCCACCACTTCTGGTGCACCGTCGATAATGCTACACCCTCAGGGGCTCACGGCTGGTGAGTTCGGGCGTTGGCGACCCCGAGGGATTCCTGAGCTGGGTCCGTTTTCCCCTTTTGTCCCTTCCCTTTGGGGCGGACCTTCTCCTCACTCTCCTCCCCTCTCCTCTCCTCTTTTCCTTCTATTTCCTTTTCTCTTTAAGATTCCCGCACTGTTTTTGTTACTCGAATCACCGTGTATCTAAATTCCCTTTTAGCGATTTTTAAGGCATTTTTGATCTATGTTGCATTTTGTAAGTTTTTTCGATCTAAATTACATCTCGCGATTGTTTTCAACCTCAATTGCATTTTGTAAAGATTGACAATCTAAATTGCTTTTTAGTAAGTCTTTCAATGCAGGTTGCGGGGCCTTTTAGTGAGTATTTTGAATTTCAATTGCATTTTGTAAGTATTTTCAACCAAAACCGCATTTCGCACGAATTTTGAATCTAAATTGCATTTTGTTTGGTGGGCATTTTGTACATATTTTGATTCTCAATTGCATTTTGTGGGTATTTTGAATGTAAATTACATTTTGTCAAGTATTTTCAATCTAAATTGCATTTTGTAAGTATTGTCAATCCACATGAGTCGTTAGAATCACCGTACATTTTGTAAGCATTTTCAATTTCAATTGCATTTTGTAAGTATTTTGAATTTCGATTGCACTTTGTGAATAATTTGGATTGGAACTGGGATAAGGCCTATTTCAATCTGAATTGCATTGTGTATTTTCAATTTCAATTGCATTTTGTAAGTATTTTGAACCTCAATTGCATTTTGTACGTATTTTCGATCTCATTTGCATTTTGTAAGTATTTTGAATTTCAGTTGCATTTTGTAAGTATTTCGACGCTACATTGCATTTTGTACGTATTTTGAACCTAGCCTTCATTTTGTGGGTATTTTTCAATCTATTCCTTTTGTGAATCTTTTCGTTCTAAATTCCCTTTTGTAAGAACATTTTGTGAGTCGTTTCAATCCGGGTTCCTTTTTGTAAGTATTTTCCGTCTCACTTAATTTTCGTTCTGGTTTCCGTTTCATTATCTTTTTCGCTATCACCCAGATCATTAGGGGCCGATAACCTAGATGTTAGGCCCCTTAAAACAACAATTATCATCATCATCATCATCACCAGTGTTGTAGCTGCTTCGAGACGGACACCCAATGGTGAGCTACAACTACCGTTGGGGAGGAGAGTGGGCAGAGAGGAGTTGGAAGGTAGTGGCTGTGGCCTATAGTTAGGGACCAACCCTGGCATTCACCTGGAAGGAAGATGGGAAACCACACAAGACCATCTTCAAGGTTGCCGGCGGGGGGATTCGAACCTCCTCGCCTCTCAGATGTGAGCGACTGCCAGCAGTCATGCCGTAACGACCATGGCTAACTCACCCGGTTGGCGAACATATGAGACAATAACAACAATAATAATAGTAATAAAGTAAGCTACAGTATCTGTATGGTTTGATTTTACGTCTAAAACGTCGTATTTATACCAGACTAGGTGTGTTATGACCAAGCAAAGGCGTAGGCCTACCAAAGGTGGTGTGAACGGGGCAGCCGCCCCGGGTGCCGTTAAGTTAGAAGAGGGGGGGGGGGGGGGGGGGGGCAAAGTCCAAAATCGAAAAACTTTTTTTTTTATATATATTTCTTTTTCAGGAAAAATATACGGTTTTATTGGTCAAATTTTCTTTATTACTTTGTAAAATACTGCAGTGATATTATTTAGAAATTAAATAAATGTTTCGTTTTAAACTATTTATAGAAAATACGAAATAGTTCGTGGGCGCCGACGACACAGGAAAAGTTTACAGTGTACGGGTGAACAGAGCGCCTGAGTCGGAATCTGATCGGTGATGGAGAGTGGATGCGTGGTTGATGACGGAGGCGGCCGGCGCGGGGTGGGGGCATCAAGTTACAACAGAATTGACGATTGCTAGTTTGTTAGTCTTGAAGTGTTTTCCTTAACCTTAATCCTTGGTTTACTTTATTCATTTGTATAGTTCAGTAGCGTTTATTTCTCAGTCGTTGTGTATAAATGAATTGTGAATATACAGTGTGTTTACACGTTCAGTTGAAAAGTACTAGTAATTCCTGTTCATGCACAACCAGAAAACAGGTAAGTGCAATTAGTACCAGCAAAAAACATTAGGTGAAATTCTCTAAAACAATTTAAAAATGAAAAATGATTTCATTGTTTCCTCGCTATTTCGTTTGCTATTGGCTGAAGCAATTTTAACCTAGAATCATTATTGATCAACACCAAGAATCATAATTGATAATAGTAAAAGGTAATTTGTTTTATTGTATTTCAGTTTCCATTATGAAACGACACAAGGCAAGTAGGGCTCAAAATAGACAACTGAAAAGCAACGTAGCAAAGCACTTGATAGTTTGAAATCGTTTATGACAGCTTTTATAAAAGGATCACTGAACTCTGAAAACAATGAAACTCAGAATGAATGTGAATTTGACAGTATCAACTTAAGCCTTGATATTAGTGAATCAAATATTACAGTAGTTAATAAATTGGCTAAACACGATGATCTTGATGGTAACTGTCTTAAAGCAGACGATTCAAATCTCTCAATCCAACTCTTGGAATCAAGTTCAATTTTTGGAACAGTTCAACAAGGGTATGCATTTTTCTCTAGTTCGACTCACAGGTGGAGTGTCCTCAAGGAACATGTCAGATTATTGCTCAAGGGCCACTCAGATACAAGATGGAGTTCTAAAGCAGAAGCCATGAAAGCCTTGTCATCTCTGTTAGATGGACTGATTCATGATCTAGACAAATTGAGAGACACTGCAACTGAAACCGTCGAAACCAGACAGAGTGCAGCGCTGTTAATTAATGCAATAGAAAGATTTGACTTTGTAACTCTGCTATTTTGATGTGTAACAACTTTCCTTTCAGTTGCTGGATATGTTTGTGGGAATGATTTTGAAAAATGGGACGGAAGTGGATCGGACGGAAGTGTGTAAGACGCACTCCTAGATGGATCGCAGTGGTAAGAGGAAACAAAGAGCGCGCAGTGTTGGAAATTGGTACCATGACGCACTGCCAGCGATGAGGAGTGTATATCACATATGGATTATTTCAAGCTTTAAAGGCGCCATTAAGAAAATTCCTATAGTAAATCATCTTCAAATTGTCGTTCTTTGGTGTAAAAATATTCATTATTTCATATTTGCTGAAAACAATTATGATTTATTAAGAGTCTCTTTTCCAATCTATACTAATATAATAAAGCTGAAGAGTTTGTGTGTTTGTGTGTTTAAACGCGCTAATCTCTGGAACTACCAGTCGGATTCGAAAAATGCTTTATTATATGATAGCCAGATTCAAGAGGAATAGTTTAGGCTATGTTAAATTTCGGACAGACCACTCCATGGCTTGCAGTTAGGCCCTTTGGCAAAAATCTACACCATTTCACCTATCTGAACCAAAATTTGTATACTTACCCTTTGGAACCCTGCGAGTAACACTGTTTGCATGAAATTTATGACAGACCGGTCCATTCCCTGCATTTAGGCCCTTTGGCACAAATCTACACCTTTTCACCGATCTGAACCAAAATGTGTATACTTAGCCTCCCTGCGAGTAACACTGTTTACATGAAATTTCGGACTGACCACTCCATTCCGAGCATTTCTGCCCTTTTGCACAGATCTATATCGTTTCACCGATCTGAATTAAAATTTGTGTACTTACCCTTTGGAACCCTTCGAGTAACACAGTCTGCATGAAATTTCAGACAGACCACTCCATTCCCTGCATTTAGACCCTTTGGCACAAATCTACACCATTTCACCGATCTGAACCAAAATTTGTATTAACACCCTTTGGAACACTGCGGGTAACACTGTCCACTTTAAATTTCGGACAGACCACTCCATTCCCTGCATTTAGGCCCTTTGACACAAATCTACACCGGTTCACCAATCTGAACCAAAATGTGTATACTTACACTTTGTAACCCTGCGAGTAACACTGTTTACATGAAATTCCGGACAGACCACCCCATTCCCTGTATTTATGCCCTTTGGCACTAATCTACACCGTTTCACCGATCTGAACCAAAATGTGTATACTTACCCTTTAGAACCAAAATTTGTATACTTACCCTTTGGAACCCTGCGAGTAACACTGTCAGCATGAACTTTCGGACAGACTACTCCATTCTCTGCATTTAGGCCCTTTGGCACAAATCTACACCGTTTCACCCATCTGGACCAAAATGTGCATACTTACCCTTTGGAACCCTGCGAGTAACACTGTCAGCATGACGTTTTGGACAGACCACTCCATTCCCTGCATTTAGGTCCTTGATCACAAATCTACACCGTTCCTCCCAATTGCACCAAATTATACATATACTTTGAAACCCTGCTGGTAACACTGTCTACTTGATATTTTGGACAACGCTCTCCATTCCCTACATTTAGAATGACAAACAAACTGAACTTGAAAACCATGTATTAAGGCCCCAGAATCATTCATGTCCGTAGTAGTATAACTGTAAGAGTATTTTAATAAGTCTATTGTTGACTGGCAATTCGGGCTGCATCACGTCGCCCCTACCAGTGTTCTCGTACAGAATTGCGAAAATAGTTAAATCTTGCGCTGCTTATAAATTGCAGTCACGGGAGTAATTCGTGCAAAAAGATTTATTTTGCCCCTTAAAACAGTTACCATCATGAACATATTATGCATCTGTATATGTGCAATGGTGTTGGTGCAATACATTGAGGTCATCAGCTGCAATAAGCGTTGGTGCTTTCAAATATACCTTAATTTATTCCGAAACTTATCGCTGAGCGCTATGTGCCCATTGCTATTGCTACCTCAGGAGCTCGGGACAGCCGAAGTTTTCCAAAGTGTTCTGATTATTTCCCTACGGCGTTATGCGACAAAAGACGACACTACATTTCTAATAGACAATGAGATATAGGCCCTAGGCAGTGTCTTTTATTTCACATACTCCTCTTTCTAATCATTTTTAGAAATTTGTTTGTAAATTACAGTGCTATAGTCAGTGCTGTAGTTAGTAAATAGCCGTTTCCCTATTCATTATTATCATTATTATCATTAGGGGAAAAATACCTAAATGTTACGTCCATTTACTGCTTATCAACCTCACTACAACCACCACCACCACCACCACCACCACCACAAAAAGTTACTTTTTTTCTGGTAGTTTAAGTATCATATGCCAGTTCTGTAGTAGTATTCATTATCATCCATAAAACAAATAAATCCACCGGGCGAAGCCGGGCACTAATCCTAGTCTCTGGATAAAAGTGATGGTTACTCCCCGACTAACTTTGGATCAACACTTTCTTAATGAACCGTAAACGCTCATGCGAACTCTGGCGTCAACTGATTGAAACGCAAACCACATGTTCAAAATCTTCGTATCAGTATTTTAATATATGCTTTAATACTGAAACATTGTATAGTAGTCGGCAAAGCCGGTATTTTGTTTCTGCACAATGGCTATTCAGATATTAACCCATATTGCGGTAATGCCGTCAACAATATAATATATATATTTTATACGGGGACTGCTCCAGCCTTTCATAGAAATTCCCTTTACTGTCAAGTAGGCGTATTCATAACTAATTTAAAACTCAATTCCACGCAGGAACATTATCGAAAAAAAGCAAAATATTAATGGAGCATAAAAAATTACTTCCATATTATTACCAGCAAGTGAAAATAAGTAACTGTCTTGTACTCTTAATATCTGTGGTGATAATAGCTGTGTGGCTAGACCCTTGGTCTGTGAATCATGAGGTCTCGGGTTCGAACCCCAGTCCCGGCAAAGGTTTTTGTTACCAGATTATCGATTTAAACGTTATCTATCATAACATTATGCGTCATTTTAACAGAATCTACATGAAATTACGATTTATCTAATTTTATTACAATAGCTTGCACCAATCAGGAGTTGCGAAATTTGATTGTATTGAACATTAATTCTAGAAGTCGATAGATTTTTAAAATTTATTTAATATAGTTACAACCCGTGTTTCACCTACAGGTATATCACGGGATATATATATATATTTTTTAGTCGTTTACCCTCCAGGTTGGTTGAACCCACGGACTCAGCGAGGGAACTCACCACTACCGCCTCTTCGGGCAGTGTCCTTAGAGCTGGGAACATCGAATCGGAAGGGATACAACTGGTGAGGTGGGATTGGCACCTCGCCCAGGTGGCCTCACCTGCACAGCGAACATGGGCCTCATGAGGGAAGGTAAGGGATGGTGAGGATGGATAGGCAAGGAAGAGGGAAGGAGGCGGCCTTGGCCTAGAAGAAGGTACCATCCCGGCATTTGCCCGAAGACGAAGTGGGAAACCACGGAAAACCACGTCGAGGATGGATGAGGAGGAATCGAACCCCCTCTACTCATTTGGGCCACCCGAGGCTGAGTTGACCCCGTTCCAGTCCTCGTACTGTACCCGTACTACCTACCAATACCTGTTGAAACCCTCGATGACAGCTGGATCGTTGAACCTGAAAATCCCCGGCTAGAAAAAAAAACAAGTTCTACCAACAGACAAAGGGATAATAGGGCCACTCGAATACCTAACAGGATGTATTAAGACTGACCAAGGCTCAGAGAAAAAAACTAGCTCAAAACACAAGAATTCTTCAAAAGGAAGAAAGAATCTCAAAGGTGTGGTAAACCCTAAAATACCTAGCGATGGCCCCCTTAATGCACCCTTCCATCACCTCTATAAAGCATCACCCAATATTTAAAACCAAATAATAAATTAGTTTATTGCAAGAATAAACATGACAAGAAATATACATTTTGTCGATACCACGACCAATCAAAAATATCATTAATTAAACTGGATTGTCTTTCAGCTATGGAATATGGGAAAGGCTTCCAAAATGTATTACCCATTATCTCAACTAACTTTTAGTTCTTCCAAAAATAAGGTATAATAATAATGATTTTCGATCCCATAGGATAAGCACACACAAAAAAAATGAATTGAATTGAATAAATTAGATTCATTTCGGTTCATTAACTTAATGAACGTCTTACACAAAAATACCCTGATTATAACCAATAATCTTACACGACATTTTCAATAGCATTATATGGTCTTGTTATTTAACGATGAAATTATTATTGCATATTTACATAATATACAAATGTATACAAGATTCTAGAATAATTTCGATTATTATCCTCCCACTGACTTAATGTCACGACATTCACTTCTGCTAAAATTGTTTCATTTCTAATTTCAGAGTATTTCTGCCGAACAGTTAAGTTAAGCAAAAATTAATTATAGATTCAGCATTAAATAGTTATCGGTGATCCTCGTTAAACATACATGCTATGGCAAAGTCGTTATAATTTTACTGGAAATATTGAACTGGATATCCACTCAAGAGTTTTAATAATAATGGTCAGAAAAATACTAATCTTCACACAGGCATTACTTCAAGATAATAACAGCGATAAAGTCACCTATGACAAAATATTGATCATACTAGGTTAAATACAACGCCCCTCTGGGTTGAAACCTCATTTAATCTATTCTTGATTGGCACACGTTGCTCAATCTTCAACAAGAAAATTTGCTTCGCAAAGCACTGTAACAAAATACTTAAACACAAGGGCATTATTCCTAATACATGCCTCTTAAATTCTAACATGCACCTATAATTGGAGCCTTACTGTTTTAAATCCACATTTATGAAAATCAGCTGTTTGTAATAAAAGCCTGAACTCGTGCTCAGAAAAATAATTTGATTCTGTAACAGGGTATTAATAAAGCCTAGTGGATTCCAGAAATACTCTACCTATTTTTAGAAAACTTGCCTTACATTGATGTGTTACAATATTCATCGTTCTTAAACGTATGACTTATAGTAAGTCATCCCTGGGATTATCCTCGCAAATTTGGATGTCGTTCAAATACCCTCTTAATAGAGAAAACCTATTGCACCAGAGGCAATGATATAAATTTAATCCAGTGTTAACTTCATAAGAGAAGAAAAGTATAACACTCACAACCACTCAAAACTGAGGTTGTAAAAACGATTATAAAAAATAAATCCAATCTCGAAATAAGATCTTCCCTGAATTTCCCTAACGCGAAAATGTCGGTGGATTAATCCTACAGCATGAATCTGGGTTAACTGCTGAGGCTAAGCGACTAATGACCCATTAGAACAATCCACTTCGAAAATCACGCTCAGAAAATACAAGTTAAATCTGTTAATAAACTGAAGAAAAATAGTCTAAAGACTCGAAGTAACATTCAGAATAACTGGATCCGAAAACTTCCTAATATCGTTATAATAATTAGGAAAGAAAAATTCTCCTCAGAGAATAAGATAATCCAAGCGAACGTGCTTAAAGAACATATGCACTAGAAAATGTAAAACTCAGTCAGAGTTCTCATCGCCGCAAAAAAATTAAGTTACTAAAATAGTTTTACACAAAAATCTGGAGATATTCCTCCTACAGGGACTTCTCGACAATAACGACGAACACATCAGTTTAAATACAGTAAAATACTATTGAAATTTTAAATTTATCAATCAAAATACAAAAAGGATGCATTCATTTTTATGAGTCAAAATCCTGGCATCATAGAAGGTCAGCTTCGAAATAGACATCGAATCTTCACTCTCTACTCAACCATTTAATCTACAAAAATAAAAATATGGCCATTTGTGGTTGCTCAAATTCCCCGCTACACTACAGTAAAAAGTTGAAGTGATCTGTACCTTTGGAGAATCTGGATGTGGAAAAAAAGGATATCGTTGGCCATACTAGGCTCCAGACCAACACAAAACATACGGGACTCCAACTGGGTCCCCAGAGAACGAACCATAGTCCTCCTAGGCTCGAACAACTCCAGACCGGTCGAAATGTCCCAATACATCCTGGCGATATCTTTCCACACGCATTAAAATACCGATGGCTGAACCGCAAACAGTTCATCAACTCGTCATGAAGCGAGAGTGAATTCGAACAGCCGCTAAATAGTTCCACTATAAAGATGCGAATGTGACCAAGTTCACATGAGTCCGCGCGATCCATTGCATTACGAAACTCGCTTGTACACTTCATAGAAAATGAACTTTGCTGCAAACTGTTCCCGCTATCGCTCTGCTAATGCAGTATTCCTATTGTAATCTAGCCTATCATCGTAATGGGTATAGGCTTCATTGTATTCCTTCCCTCTGACACCTTGCTTAAGAATGCGCTTTTTTAAAGAAGTATTTCCACTGTGAAAAGTTTGGATCAACTCTAGGCTGCGTTTCCATGAAGTTTACAAGCACATTGTTACGACATAATGTACACGAACTGGCGGCCGGGATTATGAATGTATTGTTCTGCATAGTCCGTTAGTGGCGGTGGAAACATGGTCGCAAAGATAAACATATTACATGTCTTAAACCATGTCTGATTCCCATTATGCAAGCCTCTACTCCACGTAGAATGCTGAACGAACTAGCTTATACACTTCGGCACGCTCACACGTTTTGAAAATCCCGTTAACTTCCGATTTCAATTTCACTATTTGCCGAGTTTATCACTGCACGCTGTCAGTTTCACGAGTCCCTGCTCTCCACACGTGGTCGCTTGAGGAACACATCCACTACCCCCACTCCTCTAACGCCACGAGTCGATATGTATTGCAGTCGTAGTATAATCACTAGTAACTTAACAGATCTTCTTCTGTTTTTTATACTTGCTTTGTAATAGCTTTCTGCCATGGAAATATGCATACAGACATAAATAACTGCTTACATATAGCGCTAAATATACTTTAATTCGTATTAATCATTCTCAGGTGAATCGATCGATAAAATGTTAGACAATGTCAATATGATTATTATCGATGACCTTCGGGCTTCTCATCGGAAATACGAGCTCTACCGATCCATTCTTGATAGCAGAACTTTTGCTTGCTGTAGACCAGCTGTTATGATAGACTTCAGTGGCTAGCTTGAAAGTTACAGGGCGTTCCAAAATACTGTATCCATATCTGTACTTAAGACCTTTAGGAATAATGGTACATTTTCCCTTTGATACCTTAAATAAAAGTCTCCTCAGCTTTTATTTACACCATTCCAGGTAATTTCGGCATATGTAGCATTATTCAGTCAACACTCAGACTATCTTTTTCACATATCTTTTTAGGTTTTTTGCGTTGAAACGACCTATCGTTTCTCTTCCATTTAAGCTAACTACCTCATAACAATTATTTCCGAACGACCTAGCGATTTTATAGGGTCCGTGGAAGACATAGGGGAACTTGGTGATTTGCTTCTTAGCAAGATCTGCTTTTGTCGGTTTCTTGACGAGAATCATCTCGTTTACTCTCATCGGTGGCCGATATCTTTTATTTCTGATCCGTGTATGCCGCTTCTCGGCTGCATCCATCAAGCTTTCTCTAGCTGAATTAATTATTTCTTGGACTGTAGGTTCCCTGTCCTTAGGCAGAAATCTCACGATCCCTGTCAAGGCTCTTTCTGGCCTCCTATTATGGTGTACAACCATGGGTATGTCGGATATGCTCTCATGGAATGTGGAATTCATGCAGATTTCCATGAGTTGGATGAACTTGACCCAGCTCGCATGATCCTCAGGACAGTAAATTCTCGCGAGCTTGCTAATTTCTGCCATTACACGTTCCGAGCCTAATCATGGCATTCTCAAAATCCATCGAAGTGAATTGAGCTCCGTGATCCGATAGGAGAGTTACAGGTTTTCCCGCCTTTGGAAACACACTGTTTTCAAGACGGCTAAGGACTTGGGCTGTAGTGGCCCTCTGCATATGGTCGAGGGTCACGTACTTTGAAAATACATCGACCGTGACTAGGAGAAACTGGTTTCCCCTAGCCCCCTTCGGGCAAGGACCGAAGATATCGCAAGCCATTAGCTCTCTCGGCCTTTCTGGAATAATGGCTCGAGGTCTCCCTTTGATAACGCCGATGGGTGTTTCCCTCGTTGGCATTCCTGGCATGATCTGATAATGGTTGCTATGGTACCCCGCATCTTGGTCCAGGTGAATGTCTCCAATAACGTTCTGAACGTTTTGTCGACACCCCCATGGCCAATGGTGCAGTGAGCTAGCCACACCAACCCATTAATCAGTTTAGGAGGGACTACAATTCTAATTTTCGTCCTCTCTCGGTCAATGTATTTACAAACGACATCATCACACACCAGGAATTTCACAGAGCTCTTCTTAGTCTGCTCGTAGTCAGGATCGGTATTGTCCATTGCACCTCTCAAAAATCTGTACATATGACTAGTTGGGGTGTGTCTCTTCTGTGACACCGCTATCTTCTTTAGCTTCTCCAGGATGAGTTCTTGTTCCCTCTCCAACTGTACAGTGTTAATCTCGATCTTACTAATTGGATTTCTTGAGAGTGCATCCGCGAGCAGATTATCCTTTCCAGGCTGATGCACGATGGTGGCATTGAACTGCTAGAGAAACAATGCCCACCTCGTCAATCTGTCACTGGAATGGTCGGTTTGCATCATAAACTGAAGCACTCTGTGATCCGTGATAATGACCACTCGATGTCCTATCAGAAGCTTCTTCCACTTTTGAAGAGCAGATATGAATGCCAGAGCTTCGAGCTCAGAGGTGAAATAATTCTTTTCGTGTTCCTGCAACTTTCTGCTGTGGAAGTCCAAATAGTGCTTCCTCCCATCCTCGTCCTTTTGATAGAGGACAGCACTAATACCAATTTTTGAAGCATCAGACTCGATGTAAAATAACCGATCAAACTCGGGATATTCCAGCTTAATACAATTTTGGAGCATGAGCTTGGCCTCTTCAAATGCCCTATTCGTGTCCTCTGTCCATTTCCATTTATTATTTTTCTTTAATGCCTCATACAATGGAGCCATAGTAGTTGAGTATCACGGACAGTGGCTACTCAAGAACTGGCAGATACCCAGAAACTCACGGAGCTGATTTTCTTTTACGGGACGAGGAAATCTTGAAATGGCGTCTACCTTCTTCAAGTTTGGGTGATACCCAAACTGATCAATTGTATGGCCTAGGGACTTGATAGATTCATGCATGAATTGACACTTATGCATGTTGACCTTAATATTGGCCTCTTAAATTCTCGAATAGCTGTTTCAAGTGCACAAGATGTTCTTGAACATTAGCTGAAGAAATTATCACGTCATCGATATAGCAAATAAAGTTACGTTTCACGCTTTCCGTTAATTTGCTATCAAGAGCTCTGATCAAGGCCGGACCGCTATTCACCATTCCAAAAGAACGCGACAGAAAACATACGTGGCCTGATCAAATAAGAACCCGGTGTATTGCCGGCTATCTTCCTCCAGCTCGACTTGATAGAAGGAGGCGGTTAGGTCTAGAACGCTGAAGCACGCTTTACCTTTGAACTTTTTCAAATGTTCTCTAATTTTTGGTGGACGGTCAGTTTCTAACATGATTCTCGTGTTGATCTTCCTGGCGTCTAAACAAAGCCTCAGTTGTCCGTTCACTTTCTTTACCACAGTTATCGGATTCAAATACGAGGAAGCTTGTTTTTTTATTATACACACATCAAAAAAAGTTTTGCATCACCTCGGTTCCCAGATCTCCGGCATATAGACGTTGACTGTGTATATTGTATCAAAGATACAGTCCCTTTGACTGTTCATAGATGTCACTAAAACTGCTCAAAGATGTAAACAACCATGCATGAGCAGGGCCTATTAGACGGAGGGGGTACGACAGCCGATCAGTTCCAGTCATTCCACCAGGACGAAGGTACGCTGCTCATGTTGTCTGTAGTTCTACCATGCCTAGAAGGTCAATACCGCAGTTCGATCGCGTCCGCATTGTTACTTTGTGTCAAGAAGGGCTCTCAACAAGGGAAGTTTCCAGGCGTCTCAGAGTGAACCAAAGCGATGTTGTTCGGACATGGAGGAGGTACAGAGATACAGGAACTGTCGATGACAGGCCTCGCTCAGGCCGCCCAAGGGCTACTACTGTAGTGGATGACCGCTACTTACGGATTGCCGCTCGGAGGAACCCTGACAGCAATGCCACCATGTTGAATAATGCGTTTCGTTCAGCCACAGGACGTCGTGTTTCAACTCAAACTGTGCGCAATAGGCTGCATGATGCGCAACTTCACTCCCGACGTCCATGGCGAGGTCCAGCTTTGCAACCCCGACACCATGCAGCGCGGTACAGATGGGCCCAACAACATGCTGAATGGACCCCACAGAATTGGCATCACGTTCTCTTCACCGATGAGTGTCGCATATGCCTTCAACCAGACAATCGTCGGAGACGTGTTTGGAGGCACCCTGGTCAGGCTGAACGTCTGAGACACACTGTCCAGCGAGTGCAGCATGGTGGTGGTTCCCTGATGTATTGGGGTGGCATTATGTGGGGCCGACGTACGCCACTGGTGGTCATGGAAGGCTCCGAAACGGCTTTACGATACCTGAATGACATCCTCCGACCCATAGTGCACCCATATCGGCAGAATATTGGAGAGGCATTTGTCTTCATGGACGACAATTCTCGACCTCATCGTGCACATCTTGTGAATGCGTTCCTTCAAGATAACGACATCGCTCGACTACAGTGGCCAGCATGTTCGCCAGACATGAACCCTATCGAACATGCCTGGGATATGTTGAAAAGGGCTGTTTATGGACGTCTTGACCCACCAACCACTCTGAGAGATTTACGCCGAATTGTCGTTGAGGAGTGGGACAATTTGGACCAACAGTGTCTTGATGAACTTGTGGATAGTATGCCACGACGAATACAGGCATGCATCAATGCAAGAGGACGTGCTACTGGGTATTAGAGGTAGTGGTGTGTACTGCAATCTGGACCACAAATGCTGAAAGTCTAGCTGTATGATGGTACAACATGCAATGTGTGGGTCTCATGAGCAATAAAACGAGCTGAAATGTTGTTTGTGTTGATCTCTATTCCCTTTGTATTTAAAGGTTCCGGAACTCTTGGAACCGAGGTGATGCAAAACTTTTTTTGATGTGTGTACCATCTCTCTCCATTTTATCTATAATCTCTTTTACCTCATCATGGTATTTTTATGGGATAGGATAAAGCTTGGCTTGGAAAGGGGATTCATCTATTAGCCTAATCTGGTACTTGAAGTCTCTAATCAAGCCAGGTCTATCTTCGAAGATGTCCGCAAATTGACAAATCAAGTCGTCAAATTCTTCCTTCACGTTTTTAAATCCCTCGGCTTTCAAGGTATATTGTTCCCTCTCTTGCTCGGTTTCTTCAACTACGTGATCCAGGATTTCCATTCTAGGGACATCTCTGTTAATTTCCTTTCTATCCATTTCTTCCATCACTACATCCTCTGTACTTTCTTCCATGAATCTTATTATTCCTTTGTCCATGTCGATGATTGCCCTAGCTTGTGTAATAAAATCGATTCCTAGTATGACGTCGAAATTAATATTCTTAACGACAATGAAAATATGTTCATAACTTCTCTGATTGATCCAGAATTTCATTGGAATCTGCACTTTGCATTTCATAGTTTTATCCTTAATTATCCCACGAATTTTTGTTGGAGATGCTGGAAGAATGGTTAATTGGTTTTCCGGTTTCAATCTCTCGAAACAGTCCTCATCAACTATTGAGATCATAGCACCTGTGACCATCAAAGCTTTACAGTGCTGTAGATCAATTTGTATATTAATAACGGGAAGTTCAACTACCCTTCCTCTCGGTATCGTTTCTGGTTCAAATAGAAGATCTTCGTCAGTAGCTTCAAAAATTTCAAAAATCGTGATAACAGAGGAATGCGTGACAACGTCAGTCATTAATTTCGCCTGGAAATTGGCGTTTTTTTCTAGATCCGGAGCTCTTTCTGAACTCCGACCTCCTCTGCCAGTGCTGGGTTGTGACTTATCTAGATTTTCATCCTTTCTTTCCTTCGATTTTCTTCGTCCAACCTCCGTGGACTTATCTCGCCCTCTCTTGAGCCTCTCCTGTTGCACTTTCTTATCCGACGCCTCCGTTCGATAATTGTTGTATCTTTAGTACCCTTGATTTTGTCCCTTATCTCTGTTGTCACGGGTATCTCTAGCATTCCTATTATATCTGTTATCTCGATTATTTTGATCACATCAGTAATTCCTGTTATAAGGCGTTTCTGGTGATCATTCCGGTTTCGATCATTATCTCTTCGATAGAAATTTCTCTCCTCGTAGCGACGTTGCCATGGCCTCTCCTGGGCGTCCCTACGTCGGTTTTCCCATCTCCTCTCTTCCTGATGGGTATTTCTAATAGGACCCATTATATCATCTCTTCTTTGCTCAAAACGATCCGTCTGCTGGGTACGGTTCATCTATACCGCATTTACAACTTTCGATTCCTGCCTGGCATTTTTGACTATGGTAGGTTGCGTCATCATACTCATGTGATCTAATCGACGTAACAAGTCATTTAACGACGTTAAAGACGATACTCCGGAAGAAATAATTGACCTTCTTACTTCCGCAGGCAATTGACGTGAAATAGCTTCAAGGAGTTCTTCTTGGCTTAACGGAGGCTGGAGAAAACGGAGTTTTGCTAACTGACATGCAAAGTACCCAGCATAGCTGGTTGGTCCTCCACTGGAGTATTTGCGTGAATAGACTTCCGATCTCACATTTTGTTGGATTTCGATCCACCAAAATCTCTGTATGAAGGCCTCCGAAAACTGTTCAAAATTGTCAAATGTGTAAGGAAAGGCCCTGAACCATTGTAAAGGAGCATAGGTAAGAAACCTTTCCACCATACGTAGCTCACGCTCACGTGGCACATGTGACTCCAGAAAGTAATCTCTTAATGCCCTTATAAATTTGATCGGTGTCATTCCATCCAGGTTGCTAAACTTCCTAGGTTTGTCATGAAAGTTTCTTATTATGGTTACATTCGCTGTCCTTTCCATTGATCTCGAAGTATAATCATCCATGCCTACGTTGGAGTTCGGAGAACTAAACGTCTCCCTGCCTGTTCGAATGGGACTCGGATGTTCCATTTGACTGAGTTGAAAGTTGGGTTCGTTATTGGGAGATTCCTGCATCATCCTTTCCCTAATAAAAGGTACTATCACTTCAGGTTGGTCAACTACAACTCTAAAATTGGAATGTAAAAGTGATCGCAATTGATCTTTTAGCGTATCTAAATTGATATGCCCTTCTAGATTAATTTGCTCGAGACCCTTCCTAATTTCATTAATCTCGCAAGTTTTCTTCTCCCTGACCTCATTTAACTCTATCTTACTTTCGTCGACTTTAGTTTCAACAGTATTAATACGTTTCTCTAAATCGGATATGTTATTAACCTGTGCATTTTGAATTCCATCCATTCTTTTGCTTAGATCTTCCCTAACATTTATTATGTCTTTGCTATTAGTTTCAAGACCAGTGGCAAGTTTTGATTCTAACTTAGATTTCTCAACTTTAAAACATTCTTCATTAATTTTCATGATGTCTTTACGAAATGTTACAATATTATCTCTTAAGATCCCTTTCAAGTCTATGTCAAAATCATCCCTGAGTTGTATGATCTGTGACATGAGCTCGGAGTGTCCCCATTTCACCTTTCAACTGCTCCAGGCTATTCTGGGTCTGATTAGTGTCATGGGAAAACTGTAGCTGAAGTGCTTCTAAATTTTTTTACTAAGCTTCACACTTTTTTCAAAGTCTAGTCTAATCTCAACTTGAAAATATTTACTTGATTTTTCTAGCTCCATTAACTTAACCTCCGTCTGATTTTGACTAGATTCGATTTTTCGTACCTCTAACTCCATTTTATTTTGGCTCGATTCATTTTGATTTACATCATTCTGAATATTTTTGACTTGGGACTGAATTTCCTTTTGGCTGGATTATATTAATCCCACATTTCTTCTTAATTCATTGATTTGCGATTGCATAATCCTTACATTAGAGTTAACATCCTTTACTGTTTCCTCAATTCCCTTTTGACTAGTCTGAACATTGTTAAAATCTGTTTGCATTGAAGTTAGACTATTTTGCATTGATGTTTGACTAGTTTGGATATTGTTAATGCCAAGTTGCATTCTTTTTGGCCAACCTGTACCAAGCCAACATTAGCTCGGGGTGTACTGATATCTAGTTGTGTTTTTCTATTATCGTCCTGGATATCTTCGATATTAGATTCTACACTGGTAACCTTCTTCTCTACACTTTTAGAACTATCTTTGATAGCCTTCAAGGAAGATTGTATAGTATCAATTTCCCCCCTGATACCTTCAGCAACTGCATCTTTTATCAATCCCTGATTTTGAATAACAGTTTCGGGCATATGGTCTAATGTAGATTTAGTTTGGACCTTATTATTTTCTATGTCCTGATTCATATTATCCATTTTATTTTGAATAATTTCAAACATCTTCTTAACGTCCCCGACAGTCACCATGTTACCTTCGGACATGCTTCACTACACTTCACAAGAAATAAGAATACCACACCAACAAAGCACAGCGAGAACATCAACAAACAACCAACATTTACCATACATGCTCATCCTCATTGTGTGTCCAATCTGATTTGGGATCGCCTATATGCAAGTGCGTGATGGTTTATATCGGTGAAGGTCTATGATTCTACCATTACTCAAATTTAAATTTACTACAAACACTTCTATTTTTAATGATGTCAGCAATGATCATCAGCCGGAAACAAGTAGAACAAATTATTAACAGAGCGTGTGGCACCACTCCAATACATAAAATACAAAATTTTAATAATGGTTGCAATACCACTTGTAAATCAAGTAGCTCGAGTATCCTCGTAATTGCTTTGTTCCATAGGAATTCCAATAGTTCGTGCCAAAATATTGGTTCACCATTACTTTATTGCCTTGAGTCATGATCACTCAGGAAACACGGTGTTCCAATTCGTGATCTGTGTTACATGATCATAAAACTATTTTCCACTTTGTACTTTCAGTTTCAATTTTGGCAGAATTTTGGCATTCAACTCCCTAGTATTCGCTCTGGTATTCCAGTTTTTCGAAGCCCCTGAGCTGGGCGCCACTTCATGTACCCGTATTACCTACCAATACCTGTTGAATGCCTCGATGACAGCTGGATCGTAGAACCTGAAAATCGCCGGCTAGAAAAAAATCCCAAGTTCTACCAAGAGACAAAGGGATAATAGGGCCACTCGAATACCTAAAAGGATGTATTAAGACTGACCAAGGCTCATAGAAAAAAAACTAGCTCAAAACACAAGAATTCTTCAAAAGGAAGAAAGAATCTCAAAGGTGTGGTAAACCCTAAAATACCTAGCGATGGCCCCCTTAATGCACCCTTCCATCACCTCTATAAAGCATCACCCAATATTTAAAACCAAATAATAAATTAGTTTATTGCAAGAATAAACATGACAAGAAATATAAATTTTGTCGATACCACGACCAATCAAATTATCATTAATTATACTGGATTGTATTTCAGCTATGGAATATGGGAAAGGCTTCCAAAATGTATTACCCATTATCTCAACTAACTTTTAGTTCTTTCAAAAATAAGGTATAATAATAATGATTTTCGATCCCATAGGATAAGCACACACAAAAAAAATGAATTGAATTGAATAAATTAGATTCATTTCGGTTCATTTCTTAATGAACGTCTTACACAAAAATACCCTGATTATAACCAATAATCTTACACGACATTTTCAATAGAATTATATGGTCTTGTTATTTAACGATGAAATTATTATGGCATATTTACAGAATATACAAATGTATACAAGATTCTAGAATAATTTCGATTATTATCCTCCCACTGACTTAATGTCACGACATTCACTTCTGCTAAAATTGTTTCATTTCTAATTTCAGACTATTTCTGCCGAACAGTTAAGTTAAGCAAAAATTAATTATAGATTCAGCATTAAATAGTTATCGGTGATCCTTGTTAAACATACATGCTATGGCAAAGTCGTTATAATTTTACTGGAAATATTGAACTGGATATCCACTCAAGAGTTTTAATAATAATGCTCAGAAAATTACTAATTTTCACACAGGCATTACTTCAAGATACTAACAGCGATAGTCACCTATGACAAAATTTTGATCATACTAGGTTAAATACAACGCCCCTCTGAGTTGAAACCTCATTTAATCTATTCTTGATTGGCACACGTTGATCAATCTTTAACAAGAAAATTTGCTTCGCAAAGCACTGTATCAAATTACTTAAAAACAAGAGCATTATTCCTAATACATGCCTCTTAAATTCTAACATGCACCTATAATTGGAGCCTTATTGTTTTAAATCCACAATTATGAAAATCAGCTGTTTGTAATAAAACCCTGAACTGGTGCTCAGAAAAATAATTTGATTCTGTAACAGGTTATTAATAAAGCCCAGTGGATTCCAGAAATACTCCACCTATTTTTAGAAAACTTGCCTTACATTAATGTGTTACAATATTCATAGTTCTTAAACGTATGACTTATAGTAAGTCACCCCTGGGATTATCCTCGCAAATTTGAATGTAGTTCAAATACCTTCTTAATAGAGAAAAACTATTGCACCATAGGCAATGATATCAATTTAATCCAGTGTTAACTTCATAAGAGAAGAAAAGTATAACACTCACAACCACTCAAAACTGAGGTTGTAAAAACGACTATAAAAAATAAATCCAATCTCGAAATAAGATCTTCCCTGAATTTTCCGATCGCGAAAATATCGGTGGATTAATCCTACAGCATGAATCTAGGTTAACTACAGAGGCTAAGCGACTAATGACCCATTAGAACAATCCACTTCGAAAATCACGCTCAGAAAATACAAGTTAAATCTGTTAATAAACTGAAGAAAAATAGTCTAAAGACTCGAAGTAACATTCAGAATAACTGGATCCGAAAACTTCCAAATATCGTTATAATAATTAGGAAAGAAAAATTCTCCTCAGAGAATAAGATAATCCAAGCGAACGTGCTTAAAGAACACATGCACTAGAAAATATACAACTCAGTCAGAGTTCTCAACGCCGCTAAAAAATTGCGTTACTAAAATATTATTACACAAAAATCTGGAGATCTTCCTCCTACAGGGTTGTGGTTGCTCAAATGCCCCGCTACACTACAGTAACAAGTTGAAGTGATCTGTACCTTTGGCTAATCTGGATGTGGAGAAAAAGGATATATTTGGCCATACTAGGCTCCAGACCAACACAAAACATACCGGACTCCAACTGGGTCCCCAGAGAACGAACCATAGTCCTCTTAGGCTCGAACAACTCCAGACCGGTCGAAATGTCCCAATACATCCTGGCGATATCTTTCCACACGCATTAAAATACCGATGGCTGAACCGCAAACAGTTTATCAACTCGTCATGAAGCGAGAGTGAATTCGAACAGCCGCTAAATAGTTCCTCTATAAAGATGCGAATGTGACCAAGTTCACATGAGCCCGCGCGATCCATTGCATTACGAAACTCGCTTGTACACTTCATAGTAAATGAACTTTGCTGCAAACTGCTCCCGCTATCGCTCTGCTAATGCAGTATTCCTATTGTAATCTAGCCTATCATCGTAATGGATATAGGCTTCATTGTATTCCTTCCCTCTGACACCTTGCTTAAGAATGCGCTTTTTTAAAGAAGTATTTCCACTGTGAAAAGTTTGGATCAACTCTAGGCTGCGTTTCCATGAAGTTTACAAGCACATTGTTACGACATAATGTACACGAACTGGCGTCCGGGATTATGAATGCATTCTTCCGCATAGTCCGTTAGTGGCGGTGGAAACATGGTCGCAAAGATAAACATATTACATGTTTTAAACCATGTCTGATTCCCATTATGCAAGCCTCTACTCCACGTAGAATGCTGAACGAACTAGCTTATACACTTCGGCACGCTCACACGTTTTGAAAATCCCGTTAACTTGCGATTTCAATTTCACTATTTGCCGAGTTTATCACTGCACGCTGTCAGTTTCACGAGTCCCTGCTCTCCACACGTGGTCGCTTGAGGAAGACATCCACTACCCCCACTCCTCTAACGCCACGAGTCGATATGTATCGCAGTCGTAGTATAATCACTAGTAACTTAACAGATCTTCTTCTGTTTTCTATACTTGCTTTGTAATAGCTTTCTGCCATGGAAATATACATACAGACATAAATAACTGCTTACATATAGCGCTAAATATACTTTAATTCGTATTAATCATTCTCAGGTGAATCGATCGATATAATGTTAGACAATGTCAATATGATTATTATCGATGATCTTCGGGCTTCTCATCGGAAATACGAGCTCTACCGATCCATTCTTGATAGCAGAACTTTTGCTTGCTGTAGACCAGCTGTTATGATAGACTTCAGTGGCTAGCTTGAAAGTTACAGGGCGTTCCAAAATACTGTATCCATATCTGTACTTAAGACCTTTAGGAATAATGGTACAGTACCACTTTTCAAATTTCGTGGCAGAGCCGGGAATCGAACCCAGGACCTCCGAGGCAGCAGCTAACCTTGCTGACCGCTACGCTACGGAGGCGACACCACGGGACATTTACAGTTTTAAAAATGCAAAATTAACATGAATAATATCATTGAAGTGAGTGGGAGATTTATTTGATAAATTCTGTTATTTCGACAGTATTCCAATGGTGTTTCATAATGGTATGCAGTGTTAATGATCGTAGTACAGTTGGTCGTTCTCCCGAGTACGTGATAGGCTAGAGACTATGGTTTCATTCCATCCCCTAAATTTACAATATAATATGTAGTGTTTGTTCAAACAAGTGTGACAGTAGCATATCTCCAATTCAATCTATACATTCATTATAGTACGGAGCGTAAATTAACATTTTAAGAATGTCCATGCTGTGTAGTATACAAGTAGGATAACATGTCAGATGACTTCACATACATTTCATCTCAATTTCATAGTAGGATAACATGTTACACATCGTATGCCACTACTGTGAGGCTCGTATCTTTTTTTATTTTTCTGGGCATTTCGTTCACTTTTGTAATACCTTGTCTACAAGCTTTCCATGATTAGCTTAATATGTGGAGAGAAACCCTTCCAAAAGCTACTAAGAAGTGTGAGGAATGGGGAGAACCCATGGCACTAAGCAAAGAGTGAAGCGTAAAATGCCAGGAGAATCCACTGATGATGTTGGACTTTCCTGGAACGATGAAGTAAAGCGGAGGACACTGGAGATCATAGATAAACTTATTCGTGAGTTAAGTGAACGGTTCGCCAATATCAAGGAACTGGATGAACGTTTTGGCTTCCTCTGTAAATTTGATGGATACATGCATAACGAAACCCCAAATGAAAACGTTTTGAACACTCTAAAAAGGAAATGTTTCGAACTTGCACAGAAGTGCTCTTTGAAGATCTTAAACATATCATAGTTTTATTACAAAGATCAAAGAAAAATAATGAAAAGATCGACATGAAGAACCCCAAAGATATTTTGCTATATTTAGGTCTTGTTTGGGGTTAGAGGCATACAGTAACTTGATCATCGCTTTCAAACTACTTTTAACGATTCCAGTGTCTGTGGCATATTGTGAACGATCTTTTAGTAAGCTGGAGCTTATTAAAAATTACTTAAGATCCACAATGACGCAAGAAAGACTAAGTAATTTAGCTGCTACTATAGACTTTGACTCTATTATAAAGAAGTATACGAGTAGGATAACTTGTTACACATTTTTAAATTTTTATTATGACTCTGAAACTTCTTTTCTCTTTATTTTTATTTTTTAAATTATTTTTCAAACAAACTAACCTTTTAATACTTACAGTTTTATTTTATTCATATTTTTCTCTTTATAATATGTTAAAGTAACATACTACTTATTAAAATAAATATTCATGAACATTGAACTGTGTTTAAATTAAACTTATTGATCCTTGAACCTTTTAGTGTTAGGGGGCGACTACCATCTAGTTGGCCGCGGGCGCCAAGTAGCCTTGGTACGATACTGTGACCAAGTATACACAAACACATTAAATCTGTCCGTCTGCATTTTCGTTACAAGTCTGAAGAAGTGGCATCCTTATTTCTTCAAAGGTAAAAAGAGTTGAGACCGTCTTCCATAATTGAAGAGTATATTGTGATTCAGGTTCCAAGTAAAACCGTTCACGACAAAGGGAACGTCATTATTGTATTTGTTGGTTAGCAACGCTATTACACAGGAATACTCAATATCCTCAAGAAATTTATTTTGACAAAGCTATAATCTTAACCATGGCTGGTAAGTATGTATATGGCGTGTGTCGATAATCTTAACCACGTTCGTACATAAACTAAATCATGGCTGATAAGTATATCTCTCGCATGTCGGTAAAATGAACCAAATGTGCCAATAAAACTAAATAATTGCTGGTAAGTATGTACAGTATCTTACGTTCATCCATATCCTAAATCATGGCTGGTAAGTATTTACCAGAAAGGTCTACGAAGAAATAGATGAAATTCTGAGATATATCAATGGTGATGAAAATGTTATAGTAATGGGAGATTGGATTGCTGTGGTAGGAAAAGGAAGGGAAGGGAAGATAGTAGGAGATTTCGGATTAGGTGAAAGGAATGATCGAGCAATCAGGCTGATGGAATTCCGCTCCGAACATGAGTTGATCATAGATAACACCTTATTCAACAACCACAATAGACGAATATACACGTGGATGAGACCAGGAGATACAGGGCGTTACCAAATCGACTTCATTATGGTCAAGCAGAGGTATCGAAACCGGATTTTGGATTGCAAAACATATCCCACTGTTGACATAAACTCTGACCACATTCTGGTTGTTATGAAATGCAGATTAAAGTTGAAGAAACTGAAGAAAAGTCAAAAGCCAAAAAGATGAGCTGGGCTTTCGAGGAAGAAGAGAAGACTACACAACATCAATGGTCAGAGCAACGGAAATAGACCCACTCGTTGCGAATGAAGGAATACTGGGCCAGCAAGATAGCTAGAAAGTGTTGATTTCGCGTGGTCCTATGCGACACATTCGCGAAGAAGAAGAAGAAGAAGAAGAAGAAGAAAATTAAATAGACTAGATAAATAAATAAGAACATCTTGATTTCTGGGTGAGTGCAGGAACCCTGAATTCCGGCTCGTGCATAGTTTTTACCCAAACTTCCTAAAAACGCAAAGGGGCAAGACGACTAACTACAGGTATCTAACTAATAGAAACGTTTCTACAATTTGACATTGCATGTGTATTCTGACAACTTGATGACTAAATTAATTTACTTCACAAAAATATATATAATAATTTTATTAATGCAGCCAATGGCCATGTACTTTTCTTTTCAGGATGGGTCAGGGAAGGGATTTTGGAAGGAAATCGGCCGTGGACCTATTGAAAGGAACCGTCCCGGCATTTGCCTGGTGGTGAAAATGGGAAACCACGAAAATCATTTTCAGGACGGCCGAGGTGGGATTCGAACCCACGGTCTCCCGATTCCAGCGAGGCACGAGGTAGCGCGTTAGCGGTTGGTTGGTTCCTTAGTTTAGGGGCTGCGATAACGCGGTCATATAGCCCCGTGTACATTGGGTATGTGTAGAATCTGTTTGATAACCGGTGTTAATTGTGATGGCTGTATTAGTGTGTGTTATCTGTTTTAATTCAAGTATGGACTGCAGACAATAATTTCAAGTAGTTCCTACTTTTGCCTCCAAATGCTACCGTCCACGACACCTAGCTTGCGGGCTTGGCTACTAGATGGCATCGCAGTCAGCACCCGGCAGCGAACATTGGAACTAATAGAGCATTATCATTTCTTACCTGCAAATATGTGGTCACACAAGTGTAGTTAGTGGAAGGTTCTTTTTCATGCCATAAATCTATGACATGGGACAGCCGGCTTTACTTCCCCTCTGAAGGAAGGCATACTGAGGGATTTTTAACGCTCTTAAATTGAAACTGGCGTTTAACTGAAAGAACAACTCTACCTAGGTATTTTGAGCGTAAACGGTATGTGTTTGGAATTGAACCATAGACCTCGGCACAGTAGGAGAGTACAATCAAGAGTGACATATCTGCTTGACTGACGAGCTCTAGCGAGCGAACTGAGACCAGTCTTAGCATGTCAACCTTGATACAGTAACCATTTGCAGCTAGATGCATTGTTATGCACTGTTATAAAATCTGCAAGGTTTATAACGCAGAGAAACCCGCTTGTTATATTACATTTTATTACCATCATCGTGAATTCTAAAACAGTCAAGACGGAAGCAGAAGTGACTCTAAAATACTAGAATATTATTGGTTCGAAGCCTGTTCTGTGGAGTGGACTGAATAGTCTTTACCTTGCATAGCGTGGCTGTCGAGTAAGTCAGATCTCTATTTCGTTCGGTCCGGGAATGTATTAGTAAGACGTGAGTGAACAATTTAAATATTGGCATATTGAAGTGCAGAAACAGTTCCGTAACCGTGTGAAATTGCTTTGGATGAGTTGCCAAGTGAGGTTGTTACGATTGATTATAAGTGAAGTTAGGCATAGGGAATGTTCTAGTGTACGTGGCCACGAGGTAGATACGCAATTACAGAATTCTGACCACCCACAAGTTACCATTGTTAAATGAAATAGCAATCATATAACAATCATATAACCAATTAATTTGATCATAGTGGCGTATTTAGCTGTGGAAATACAATGTTGATTACGAGTGCGGAATTATCATTTTTACGAACAGTATCATGGAAATATGCTACTGTGGAAGAAGTGGTATGCTTAGGAATGGTGTTTAGCGCTATGGTGATTTCGAACTAATTTAATTTGCTGAGGAGAAATGTAGGACGTATCCCATGGATAATTCATGCTGGGGATGGAGGAGGAACGAGATCCGAAATACATCAGCAACATGTAGGAAGGATTACTATGGCAGACAGATGCAGGTAGAGACAGAAAAGACCTTATAGCCTCAAATTTAGAGCGTTGGTAAATTTCCTATTAGAATATTATTTTGTGGATAAATTTCAGTAGATAATGGTGTTATTCTTCACCCGTAAGTTGATTTACGACATCGTAATAATTTCGTGTGGTAAGATATTATTTATTTCTAGGGAGTAGTAGAAATCCAAATAATACTTTATATCACAATTATTTGGAGTGTGTTTAAATAAATTTATAGGAAGATTGGAACTCATTAGGAGCAGTTTTGTTAGCTAGAAATGCGAGTGAAATATTTGAGTGTGTAAATACGCAGGATATGGTGTACAAAGTGTTCTCATAAGTTGTTAGGAAGCCATTAAATAATGTTGGAAAAGAAATGACGTCAGATGATGTATGCTAACATTTATTGAGAGTTATAGCGGGTTCAAACCCGGCCGAAGTCGTCGGATTTTTTAAGAGCGTTAAAAATCCTTCAGTATGCCTTCCTTCGGAGGGGAAGTAAAGCCGGCGGTCCCATGTCATAGATTTATGGCATGTGAAAGATCCTTTACACAGACTAAACTTGTGTAAAGCAAAATTTGTTAGGTTAGATTTCGTCAGAACGCTCTATCAAAGTTCCAACGTTCGCCACTAGGTATCATTGATGTCTGGTGGCGAAAGTTGGAACTACTTGAAATTGAACGGAACTGGTAGCTCACCCTTTAGGGTGTCCGCTGGAAGCAGCTACAGACTCAGGCGAGCCGAACTTGTCCTCGGACACTCCCGGCATTAGAAGCCATACGATAAATAAATAAAATAAATTGAGAGTTTGTGGAGTTTGAGGTCATGGTTTCAAATATAAAGCAAAACTAAATAATTATTTCAAAGAGCCAAGAAACGAGTAAAAACAAGGGTGTTTGTAGTTTCACGTGGCCGTTAATGTCTTGACCATGTGCCAAGGGACGTCCTAATTAACCGAGAATCAAGCTCGGTCTGTCTTTGTGAGAAACCAACCCTCCCCCCGGTGAAAAAAGTGTTATTTTTGTGAATGATACCGACCTACGTGTTCAATGCACCACTGACTGTAATATTCTTATGCGAAATACCTTATTTCTGTCATCTCCTAGCAAAGTTAGGAGTGATGATCACAAGGTGCTTTGTTTTATGTAGAAGTGAGCTACTAACAAATGGCCGAAACAAGCAATTTTGGAAGGCAATAAACTGCTACATACAGTACTACCACCTATCGCCGTAAAATATACAATTTAGTGTTTCAGAGAATAACCTTTCTCAATACTCAGTATTAGGAGAGTAATCTAATTATCCTCCGCATTTAAAATTTCATAAGGGTGTTCCAGTTTATTTCACCCGGGCTCCAAGGCCTGATCCCAAACTAATAGCCTATGTGCTCATTGAGACGAGCCATGAATAATAGGTCTAATTACCACCACGGCTCTAACATTTACTGTGACTTGCATTACAGATGCTGCTTCTGATCCTTATCTGTGCCACTGTGTTATTTCTGTTGGTGATCGGCATCCTCTCGGTAGCCTACTTCACGCGCAATCTCAAACTAAGAGTACCTGCAGCAGCGGCGGTAATATGGAGCCCCACCTTCAAACTTCCACTTGACGTCTTGTTCTATGTCATCAGTTTGTGTTTAATCGTCATTTTCATGACATTAATAATCTTATTCTCTATTGAGAGTGTAGCGTCTGATCTCGACGAAGATGAAGACCGGAGTCAAAACAGCTCAATGGAAGATTTCAATGCGTATCCATCTGAATAAATACTATCCATTTCTAAAAAGATTGTCTCTTTTTATGTTAAACATAGCTTTGAAGCCATTTTTCAGTGTTTCCTTATTAACAATTGATATTGTAGCTTTCAGTCGGTCAACACTAATTCCAATTACTGGAATATGTGAAAAAATTGAAATAAATTGCATGTGATTAAGCTTTATTTATATTACATATTGTTATACCCTGGGGTTCCCACAGGGTATGGCCACCCCTTATCGTCCCCTGTTGAGGGAAAAGGGAGGAATAAAACTGACAACACACACTAGTCACTATTCTAAACTCTTTAACCTTTTATTACATATCTCGTAATAAAAAAGAGTAACAATACAAAAGAGCAGGAGTGAAAGATAAAACACATACACACTGCAGTCCAACATAAAGACAAAGACTATGGAGCTTGGGAGATGGCACCATCTGTGGCCAAGTTGAAAGTCAATTCCCAACATCCTCCCCACCCTGGTCTACCTCTAGAGGTACGACCAGCTGAACGGGTCGGGCCAGCTGTTTCCCATCTGCTGTGGAAAGGATTGCAGTCCTTACACTCCATTCCCAACATCCTCCCCACCCTGGTCTACCTCTAGAGGTAAGACCAGCTGAACGGGTCGGGCCAGCTGTTCTGCAGTTGCTGACAGCGCTGAGCAATACTCTCAAGATGATGATTGCCATCAGCACATATATCAACGCATCGATCTCGATGGGCAGCAAAATCTGTTTCTAAAGCATCATGCTTCTTTAACAGACCTTGAACAGCAGCCATACTATCTCCATAATCTTCCACAGAGAGCAACTGCTGCTTTTCGCTGATCCATGCTTCTTCTTCCTCTACTTTGGCCAGGAACTGCTGGTAAGTTAAAGATTCATCAAGTTTCTGACCACGAGTAGCTGCTAGTTGCTTCAATTCAGCCCAAGCCTGATTCAGCAACTTCAGCCTCTTCTCTATCTCAGGAACACCCAAATTGGGCACATCCATTATTTTTTTCCCAGCTACCTGTACAGCCTGAATTGCAGGCTCATGAGATGCTAGCTCATTTTCCAGCCGTTTGTGCTTCTTCTTTAGATTCTGTACACCGGTAAGGTCCCGGCCATTGTCATCAGAGCCCACCAAGAGCCTTTTTTCCTTGATCCAGGATTCCTCATCAGCAATGTCACGGAAGAACTGATGCAGTGTGTTCGCCTCATTAAGCCGGGCTTGGCGATGGGCTGCCAAGTTCATTAATGGACTGGCGTTTCTCTTGGAAGCTAGCAGTATCAAACTGTCCACTTTCAATGAGCGAGTCTGCCTGAGAGTTCATATCTTTGATGCGATCTTCATCGGCCTGAATATCAGCTTCTACAAGCTGGTGCTTTTTGGTAAGGTTTTGCACAGATGCTAAATCTTTGCCTGAGTCTTCTGAAGTAAGAAGAGACTCAACTTCACCAAGCCAGAAGTCCAAGTCTTTAACAGCAGCAATGTATGTGCGTTGCTTATTTGCTTCTTTTAACTTGATTGTTTTCGCAGTAGTCTTCTGTGTCAAATACTCCAACTGGTCAGCAATGGATGCAAGTCGAGCCTGTACAGCTTCCTCAGAGCCAGCACACTGCTGCTTGTCAATTATGTTCTGTCCCATTGCCAACACACTCTGGATACGATCTGCATTAGCAGCTAACTCTGCCTCAAATGCCTGGTGTTTCTGATGCTTGGACTGGATGTTGGCGGGGTCCTTGTAGCTCTCTTCAGTAGCCAACTGAAGCTTTTCAGCAATCCAGTTCTCCATCTCATCAGCATCACGACTGAGTTGTTGCAAGGTTTGAGACTGTCCTAACTTGGAGCGCTTCTCAATCAATGCTTCAGCGACAGTAACGTCGTTGGCCAACTCATCACTGGATACCAAACCCATCAAGCTGTTAATCCATGACATTAGATCTCGGTAATCACTTAAGAAGTGTTGCAAGTCATAAGAATCCAACAATTTTTCTTTACGACTATTAGCCTTTGCTGTCAGTTGGGTCCATTCTTCATTGATTTCTTTTTGTTTTGCATAGGTTTGATCTGCAGTCTATGGATGAGTCTGCATCAACCTGTTTGCAGTATCATCCAACTGACGAATCTTGTCACCAAGTGCTGCCAGGTCACGCTCCAGACCCTCATGTTTACGCTGCAGAGCCTGAACACTGCGCAGATCCTCGGCCAAGTCGTCATTATAAAGAGCTTCATCTTTCTCTTGGATCCAATCCTTGGTTTCATCCACATCTCTGTGGAAGCGGAAAATTGTTTGAGCACCACTCTCATCTCCGACAACACGGTACCACAGGAATCTGGTCAAGTCCCTATCCTCACCGTGAAGGGACAACTGAAGAAACGATTGGCTGATGTCTCCAATGACACCGTAGGGGAATGAACGGAACCGCAACAATACTGCAAACAGTTCGGGGCTTAGGTTGGGTCCCATTTCCAGTGTCTCGTTAAATGGACGCGCGTTTTCTTCGTGTGACAATGCGTCGAAGACTATACGCCATTTAATGGTTCCATGTCTCTCTTTCTTTACAAGGTGATGAGGAAGATAAAACTCATCCGTACGGGTCTCCTCTGGCGCTAGTTCCACGTGACCTTTCCTTATGTAGTCCATCATGTGGTTCGTATATGTTTGTCTCAGGGCTTCGTTCTTCCGGAATCGGGTTTCCAGTGATTGGAATCTTTTTTTTGCAATATGATAGTTGTTGTCAAGTTCCATATTTTCCTTGCGTGGCAATCGTACGACTCTTCTTTGGTCCTCAATACTGTGAGACGCGTGAAATTGTGTTAGAATTGCGGTGTCTTTAGCGCTCATTGCTCGCTCATGTTCAGCTGCAATCCCAACGGACTCCAGATCCCAAAAACGTCGAAGAGAGTTGTCACAGGGCATGGAGTGACATGCATCGATGAAGTTTACAACCGTGTTAATAGCTGATACACCTGAGCGGATTCCGGTGAATATCCATCCAAATTTCGATGGAATTAACACAACTGACGAGGAGAGTCGTATCGGGGCAGAGTCACTGACGATTGTCCAATACTGATCTCCTCGGAATAACAGCTCGATTGGAAGGTCAGCTGAATCATCTGTAGGGTCAGCCAATTGCAGTTTCCGCTTTTGTCCGGTCATCGTGATATCTCGTGGTACTGCTGGGTGGTGAGAAAAGGAGTGGGTGGTTTCAAATGCCGTCAAGGTTAGTTGGGAACTGTTCGAAAATCCTCTTGTCTTCAGGCGAACGAACCTACGTGAAAGTGATGTATTGGATGGTGTTTCAAACGCGTGGACCTTTAATGATGCGTCTCCAATGACTTCCAGACCAAGTTCATCGACCAAAGAACTTTTGACGAAACTGGATTGACTACCTCCGTCGAGAACGCACCTCGTCAGCTTACTCGAACCCGTTGGTCCCGAGATCCATATTCTAGCAGACTGGAGAATGGTAAATCCCGGCAGGGCCGTGGAGAGCGGCGACGGGCCCTGGGGCTGGAATTTACCGGGCCCCCCTCTATAACCAAACTCTGTAAAATTAATTTATAATCCTCGTAAATTTGCACTAACTGATTTGGCGCAATTTTTTTGCACAAAAAGGTCATCACCAAATCAATTATTACAAGAACATAAAAGCCAGCAAGCAATAATGATAATAATAATTATAGCATGCTGAACTGCTATGCCCAAGATCTCGGGTTTATGTCCGGCCGAAGTCGTCGGATTTTTAAGATAAGTGTTTTGGTTGAACGGCGATCACACATCACTGTACATTAAACAAAGCAAAATATATTTTCATATTAACCACAGGTATGCTCATACGTAAGTCAAGTTATTTATTATGTGCTAGCCGTAGATTGCAGCTGATCAGTGATTGTTTTCACAAAAGAAGAAAATGTGGAATTGAACTATATTTTGTAATTTGCAGTCAGGGGACTTATAACTTAATATTGCTTTGCAGTAAGCAAACCTACAGCCAGGTTCTCCTAAAAATCCCCAATCCTATCTATGACTGATGATCATTGGGGGCGGCTTTAAGCCAAGATTATGGGAGAGTGGACACACAGGGGATCTGGAGGTACGGAATATCACCAAGCTCACAGTAGGATCCGGGGGTCCTCCTCCGGAAAATTTTGCAAAATAATCGGTCCAAATTATTGAGTTATAGGCCATTTGGGTGATTATTTTTGTGATATATTGGAGTAAGAATTTGGTGACCATTGACATTTAGTGGCTATAGAAAAGACTCTCCGATATTGAAGTAAAAGCTCTCGCACCTTCAAGTAAGACCCCACGATGTAGCTCACCAATGACCGTGATTGGGGTCTACAGCAACTCCGCAGATCAGAGGTTCGATTTCCGGTGCTGACAGAAGCTACCCTGAGTGTGGTTTTCCACACTACCTCCAGACGAATGCTGGGATAGTACCTTATTTTAAGTCCAGGGACACCTACCCTACTCTTAACCCTAATAATTACAGTAATAGTCGTGACGGGCAACGCATTCCCACTTTTCCCAGTCGGCAACTAATACGGCATGCGATTGATCATGGCACAGAGGCCATAGCACAGCACAGTGTACACCCTGCTTTTCGTCCAGCAGTGGGTGGTTTTAAGAGGGTCTATGTTTCTACTTTCCAAGACAAATAGTTACAACAATATTGCCAGTACACCTCTCTAATTATACAACCACTGGCCTCCCCTTCATTCTACACATTTCGCACTTTTCTCGGTTTTCTATTTTGTTCACTGTTTGAGAATCTTACAATACTTCATTAATATTTGTGAAAACTACTGCTTTACAGTCAACTTCATTCAATCACGTGGAGGCCTTCAGAAACAAACCGAAAAATTAACGCGTCAGCAAATACTGAATTATATCTACAGTGCTAGTTGATGCAAACGATTCCCAACCCAGCGCCAATGGTTCATTGCCCGCCAGTGATACTATACCAGACCCAAAACAACTGTGAACATGAGGGAGGAGCCAGACTCAATCGCCCACCCGCGCCAGCCAATACCATAGCGCGGCGTTGCCTAGTTGACTGAAAACTCTTGGCTCGCTGAGCCGTACGAAATCTTTATTTCTCTCCGCGCACGAAAATCATTAATTCTTCAATTATTTAGATGAACCTATGTTACAGAGCTGAACATTTTGAAGTTGACTGTCCAAACCCCGTAACTCTACGACCAGGCGTTAGGGAGATAACATCTGCCCTTGAACGAAGGGATAATTAGAGTGAGGAATGGTTAGATGTTGAAATATTTAGGTTCGCTGGGGAAGATAACGAAGAGTGACAGTATTGCTGTATCAATTCAGTAGTGGAGCTTAAAGAAGTTAGTGCTCTGAGCTGAAGTTTGAACTCATAACAATAGTCCTTAGCAAGCCGCGTGGCGTTCGAACAGCCAGGCAAGAAATATAATTTTCAGGGTATATGGCCTTTTAAAGAAGCTTTCGAATACAGAAAGTACGTGAAAACACAAAATCTGACAACCTGTGTTATTGTGGTATCGGCAATTATGTTTATTTTTTGTTTTTGTATTTTTTGTAATTGAGTCGAATCAAACTCACCCCTTCACAATTTTACCTCACGAGGCATAATGTACCCGGTTCTAACCCTGAGACCAGAATTAAATGTCTTGATTGAGCCGTGAATCGAATCCGGACCTCACGGGTGAAAGCAAGAGTTGTTGTTGTTGTTGTTGATTATTTTTTTAGCAGTTTTGCGACATCGTGGTCACGTAGCCCCGTGTATTTGGGTGTGTGTGGAATTTGTCTGATAACCTGTGTCACTGTGATGTCTGTACTAGTGTGTGTATTTGTAATTCAGGTAGGATTTGCTTAGGAAGCGGCCGTGGCCTTACGTTAGGTACCATCCCGGCATTTGCCTGGAGTAGAAGTGCGAATCCACAGAAAAAACACTTCCATCATGGCTTAGATAGGAATCCAACTCACATATTCCCAGGTTTGCATCACGAGGCTGAGTGTACCCTGTTCCAGCCCTCGGACTAGAATTAAATAGCTTGACAGAGCCGGGAAGCGAACCCGGACCTCCTGGGCGACAGCCAAGAGTGCTGGTCGCTCCACCAGGAGGTGGATAAGTGCACGAATAACGTTCGTGTGACATCTTATATCTGCCCCATTTCACAACTATAGCCTACGTAAATATGTGCGAACTCCGTTATAAGCATAGATATTCGTAGGATTAGCCCCCCCCCCCCCCCCCAGTTCGTAGTCTACATGCACATACATTCGGAGCGCCTTGTGTTCAGAGGGAAGGTTGTGCGTATACTGCGAGCGTAGAGCTGTGTCATCTCCGCCAGCCTCACTGTGGCAACAGTGCTCAGCTGCACGCTCGCTACTGGGCGAGTCCATGTTCACAGTTGTTTTGGGTCTGGTATAGACCTACTAGCTACCAAGTACACGGGTTAAATGTCGCAATGCCACCGCACTCGGGAAGCCGAATTCTGCATTCCTGCCGCAGCTTCGTCAGGACCCGGAGTCATTTCCAATTTATAGATAAAGAGAGCAACTCATTTTATGTTTAAAGGTATCTCTTCGCGTCCTGAAAAATAAGTGTTTTGCAGATCGGTGCTGCTCTTTGGAATAAACCGCATAGAAACGTCCAATAATAACAGCCATTGCACCAGCTCAAAACAAAATTGTATTTATATTAATATTCGACAATACTTCGTCTTAATTTTCTTCTAAATTAAGCAGAGTTAATAGAGGGACAAACGCTAGGAAGATGAAGATGATGATGAAAATATTTGGTCTTAGGAAAATCTGCGCGGTTGCCTACATGCAATATATTAATTTCTCCATCGCCATGCACACTACTGACGTTCCATGAGGGGAATTGGAAAACAAAGTTGACTGGTTCAGTCATTTTTCTCCTGGTTAATTAAACGCTCAGTCCTGAAAAATACTGGAATGTTACCTTAGTTTAAGTCTTCGGATAAATTTCCCAACTCTAGTGCCACTAGTATTATAGATTTTCAATAAGTCCCTTACTTAGAAGTGATTTGGCGCACGAACCCAAGTGCCTAGGATTGTTGATCGTGTTGAATAGACCATTTATAATAACGATTATACTGCACCTAAACATACAGATTATTTAAATGTTAGCATTGTTTTCTCAATTCAGTATACGAGAAGATGAACAATTTGGCATGCATTTCTTTTATCTACGTTTGACCAACAGCAACATCCTACCCTTCACAAGATATTTAGCAAGCAATTATAATTTTTCACATACCGTAGTGCGAAAGTGAATTACTAGGGGAAGATGACCTTGCTGTTCCTCCCCTTAAATAAACAATACTATAAAGTGAATTACTGTGTGGACGCTACTTTAAATTTTTTTTTACTTACCTTCTTGCACGGCATACGATACGTCTAGCTAGACAATATATTCATTTCAGACACTATCACCTCTAAATATCTGAGCTCGACGTGACGCACCAAACTTGAAACTCTTGAGCTAGCTGACTAAACAAACCAGGGCAGCCCAGGCTCTCGTGACCTTGGCGAAATAAGTGAAGGGATGAGACAATTATTTGAAGGATTGGTGCATTAGCCGAATAAGCTAAATTTAGAATAATGGAAGGCTCTTTCTGTCTTAAGGTATATTCTGACAACAATACTTAGCGAAGCCCCATCGCCTAAGTTGACCACTTTGAGACAGTTGTTCTTCCCACAAGCGCTTTGTAATGGAAAATATTGTCCACTTGACAGAATAAGTTTCTCAATCCTTGTAACATTTTCTCAGACAGTTCATTGCATTCACTAAATGATTGCCAGCAGCAAATTAAAGTAACACAAAGGCAATAATAAACCAATGCCAGATCTGGCCCATCCTCCTAGGACGCCGCCCCCCGCCCCCTGGAAGGGTCGGGCCCCGGGGCACCAGCCCTGTCTGTCCCCCCCCCCCCCCCCCCCTCTCGTCGGGCCTGAATCCCGGAGTAGTGACGTTTATTTTAACAACGGCGGTTGTTTCTGTGCAATTCGCGACAGGGGAATGATTTAAGTTGTTGCAAATCGCTCTATGGTGACCTTTTCCACACTGGGAACACGGAGCTCTTCCTTTCCTGCTACAGTCCTTTGTGTGATGGCCTCGTTTAAGACAGAGGAAACAACGCGATGACCGCTTCAATTTCTGAGTTCGAGCGTCAGTCCCGGTTACCTTAGTACAATCCTCAGCCCAGTGTCCTCTTCTCTCACAAAAGATGCAAAATGGCTGTGGTCTTTCCTTCTCTCTCTTCTTCCCTTTTTTCGCGTGAGCGTAAATCTGGGACGCCTCTGTTGCTGGGACAGAAGCCGGATGTTGATAATATTCCCCCTGAATCTTTTGACTGATAAGGGCGCCTTCAACCTCTTCGTTCAAAAAACACATGAGTTTGATTATGTCACCTTCACTAACCTTGTCGCTCCGAGTGTGGATGATCCAACGCCGGCAGATATCGTCTGGGAACGCTCTTAGTATCTTGGGGGCTAGCACGCGACCGTAGTTGGAAATAATTTCCCCCAGAGCCTGCAGTGCTTGAATCCGTCTGTTACACTCAACGTAAGTGTGATTCAGGGAATCTGGGGTGGCAGAGTGTATCGGTGGTATATTTTCCAGATAGTCTAAGTGCGCCTGGATAATTCTATTTTTATCTCCGTACTTGGAAATGAGAATTTTCTTTGTGTCATTATAAGTGCCGGCTGTGATGGCAATACCGTCGACGAGATGCTTGGGTTCCCCTTCTAAGTAACCTCTCAGAAAGACGTGTTTGTCGACCTGCGATACTGTAGGATTCTGGTCAATGGAAGTAGTGAACTGCTCCCAAAAGCGAGACCATTCTTCTATATCTCCCGAGAAGGGACTAAGTTTTATGGTGGGTAACTTAATTGGTTGTGACGTGGGCAAGGCAGTGGGAGTGGACCAAGTAGAGGTGACAGAGTAAAGCTTCTTGTCCGCTCCAATGGTAGCTTTCTGTATGGCGCTCTTTGAACTGTCAATATATTCGTCACATACAGTAATGTCAACATTGTATTCTGTGTCAGATAGTAGATCGTGAATAGCATCGTCCAGTTGGGTTAGGCTAGAAAGTGTTTCCTGCAGTCTGTCGCGGTGGAAAATAAAGTCTTCTAGTTCTGCGTCTTCTGTAAGGCTGGTAATGGCTGTAATGAAGCGTGTGGCATTTGCTCTATCTCGTGTTCATTTCCTTTTCAAATTGTGTTAAGTCGCTGCAGCAGCGATCTCTTGCTCAGTCGGCATAATGGGTGCAATAAATCTTAAGGTTAACTGATCGGCCTCTCAGTCTAGACGTGACGTAGCCAGAGGAGAGGATGACCGGAGTATCTTTAAGAGCTGACAGAAGGCGTGCTAGGTCCTTGGAAGATCTTAAGACCTTGTTAATAGTGTGCGCGGTAATGTTGGTGTAGGCTTGTGCGCTCAGATCGTTAGTGTTGATGTAGGCCTGTGCGCTCAGATCGTTAGTGTTGGTGTAGGCCTGTGCGCTCAGATCGTTAGTGTTGATGTAGGCCTGTGCGCTCAGATCGTTAGTGTTGGTGTAGGCCTGTGCGCTCAGATCGTGCGGAACCGAAAGGAACTACACATGCGTGGCAGGATCCAAAGTCCAGCTATCTACTTATAGATTAAAGGTACACTGGATTCCTTAATTATTCATGCACAAAAATTCATGCAGACAATTCATAATACAACATCCGTGCATACAGTTTCGATATGCGATTTACTTTCGTATTAAGTTTACTTTTTCAAGATATAGATATAAACACAATAAGAACAGGTTAGCGTGCCTGCCTCTCATCCGGAGGCCCCGGGTTCGATTCCCGGCTCCGTCAGAGATTTTAGACACTGACGTGAGGGCTGCAACGGGGTGCACTCAGCTTCGTGAGGACAATTGAGTAGCTGTCTGATAGTGAGGCACGAAGAACAAGATTAACGACCGAGGGGACACGATGCACTGCCCACGCGTCACCACAAAATCTGCAGGCCAAATAGCTGGGAAGCGGTCGCATGATAGGCCTAAGGCATTCATGGGCTGTAGTGCCAGGGGTTAAAAAAAATAGGGAAAGTGCCTTCTAATACCACCTTTAATTTTTAAACACTACAGTAGCGGCTACTAAATAAAGGTAGCGATATAGCTACGTTCAATTTCATAAACACTGGGCTCACAAATCCCGTATAGTTAATATCAGTCTGGTCGTTATTTCAGTAGTAATGAAGCTCTATGGCGGCTATTGCCGTTTCCGTAACACTTAAGGCATCCCGCCGTCACATACCTCAATGTGAACTAGTCTATTTTACTACAAAGAATTTCTACGAGCGAGTATCCACTGCGGCAAAAACCACACTCACTACTTTTCCAAAATTTACACAAGACATGATTTTTAAAGCACTCTTCTGTATGTTGAGGTACAGAGATATACCACATGGAAAGATACAATAAAATGTTGGCAAATCTGAGTTCAAGGAACTGCTGTTCAGAATAGGCCTCGTGTTAAATCTGCAGAAGCTTTCTGTACAGGTTATGTGGCCCATGTTCGTAACATGGAATGTTTTTCTTTGACAATGCATCTACACCATGTGCGAGGGCAACGCATTTCAAAGATCTCTAAAACACAATAATCAGGAAATTGGAGAAAAATTTAAAGTGGGAACGAAGATTCAAGGAGAAATAATTTCATCTCTGAGATTTGCTGATGACATCGTCATCTTGGCCGATACGCCAGAGGATTTGAATGAGTTTTTGAATGGTATGGACTCCGTCTTGAGGAAAGAATTCATGATGAAAATCAATAAATGTAAAACAAAATTATTGGAATGCAGCCGAAAAAAATCAGAAACCTCTATGGACATCACATTGGCAGGTGAAACGCTACGGGAAGTAGGAGACTTCTGTTACTTAGGAAGAAAAATACCCAGTGATGGACGAAGCAAAGAGATTATAAAAAGTAGGTTGGCTAAGGCAAGGAAAGCATTTCTACAGAATAGGAATCTGTTGACATTGAATATAGATTTAGGTATTAGGAAGTCATTTTTGAAAACTTTTGTCTGGAGCGCAACACTAAAAGGAAGTGAAATTTGGGCTAATGGTGCAGCAGAAAAGAGGAGAAATGAAGCGTTTGAAATGTGGTGTTACAGGAGAATGATGAAGATCAGATTGGTAGATCAGAGGTATTAAGACGAGTGGGAGAGGAGAGATGTTTCTGGCGACTGCTAATGAAGAGAAGTGATGGGTTGGTAGGACACATATTCAGACACCCAGGAATAGCAAGCATGGTTATGGATGGGAGGGTCGAGGACAAGAACTGTAGGGGTAGATCAGGGTGAAACATTGCCTCGGATGTAGGGTGTAGTAGCTATGTAGAGATGAAACGATTATCTCAGGAGAGGGAGGCATGGAGGGCTGCATCAAACCAGTCAAAAATGAAGACTCAAACAACAACAACAACAACAACAATCAGGAATTTTAATTATTTAGAGAGGCATGTGAGGCAAAAGGGTTGTTGGAGATTTCAATCCCTGTTATGTAACACTGGAAGAGACTGCATAATGTACTCTACATCAGCGGCCAAGGTGAGAGATATTTTACTATAGGTCTATTAATAGCGACATGTTGACATTCAAATCATCAATAAGTGTGGCAAAATTACACCCAGAATAGCTTAAGGAAAAATACTTTTAATTCCCCATATTCCGATAGATTTGCCATTCCAGTGTGTAAGAGTGCAGTTCCCTCTTCAAACAATATTCACAATTTCTATTTACAAAGTGCAATGACTCACACTTAACAGCAACAGGTGTACATTTAGACAAAACCATTTTTTCCCCCCGCGCAACTGTATGTGGCGTGCTCACGATTATCCGGACAACAAAATCGTTATGTCTCAGCAGAAGATGGCAAAACCAAAAATGTAATTTTCAAATGTGTTCACATAACGTAACATCGTACCCTGCAGACTTTCACAACTCTATAAAATTCCCAATCTGCTGCTGATATCAATATACTGCATGTATCAGAATTTTCAGAATTAGAATGGACCCACCTGTAACGAAGCTGCGGGTACCTGCTAGTATAGAAATAGATTAGATATGGGGCCTGATTTCAGGGTGAACATTTTGAAATTGCAACCCGTCCTCGAGAGATAATTGCGGGAAAAAAAATAGGTTACGTTCGTCTTATTAAACGCCGGCCCATTTTACACATTAGTGCTCTTAACAAAATGATAATAAATAGGACTTGTTCCTTCTTAAACGGTGCATTGTTATTTCTGGTCTGTAGCACTACCTACCTTTAAGACTTAAGAAAAATCTATGATTTAATTTAATATTAACATACAAATAATTGAGCATAGTACTCCAAGGCATAGGTTCCCATTTGGAAATTAAAAATTTTAAGTTTTGACTTAAAAGATTTTGGAGCAGGGGGTCCGTGCTTACATAACGATCGCATTAGGGGGTACGAGAAAAATTCCTAATGGGAACCTCTGCTATAAGGTATTGTGCTGAGTTGCTTAAATTGGATTTTTTATTATTTCTAACTCCAAATGCATTTTCAGAATTGAGGAATTTGTTTAGGGGGACGGTAATTGGGCACTTTACCTTAATAATAACAATATCGTATGGCCTCGGGTGCCAGATGCAAGCTTTGTTATTTGACACCCAGAGGGTAGCTTGCATGTCAAATTTCGTTGTTCCTTGAAGCACTATGAAAGTCAAGGAGTTTAGATATCTAAGCTCCTTGAACACTATAGCGCTTTCTAGTAGAGAAATGGGGAACTTTGTGTTGGCGAAAACACCGAGATTAATTTTGCCATTCTGAACACAGCCTACTGAATTCAAATGGGTTCTTTAGCATGCCAGCATCGTATGACATGCGTGTCGTAACTTTTGCCGCCTTTCAAAAATCACTTACCACGGCCAGGAGCGAATCTGCAAGCTTGGGGTTAGTAGACGACGTTTAACCACTCACCCACACAAGTGTAATTAGTGGAAGATTCTTTAATATGCCATAAATCTATGACCGAAGATCGCCGGATTTACTTCCCCTCCGACGGAAGGCATACTGAAAGCGACTGTAAATAAGCATTTAAATGACTTAACCCCAACAAATAAATTTCGTTCCAAACACATCAATGATATTGTCCAATACTTCAATGAAGTAATATTTACATCTGCAGAAGAGAGTATCCCTAAAATAACTATGAAATCCTTCAAGAAGACCTTACTCTGGTGGAATGACTCATTCAAAGAGATCAAAAAACAAGAACTATGCCTTCTACACCCGAAAATAAAATCAGTTTTCAGAAATATCGTGGCATAGCAAGAAAACCTCTTGGTTAACTTTAGTTTACTTCATAACCTCTCAAATTCAACAAAAAGTCATGTGGAATAAAAGACAAATAATAAGACGTGGTAAATACAAAATTTTCCGTATTACTTCTCTTAAAGATCCAGTTGAAAGTTCAATTACAAATGAACCTCAGAATATCGCTGATAAACTAGCTACTACATTAATTTGCAATCACCTCTAGTGATGACAATTATGAACCTGAATTTCTTCACATGAAGGCAACCAGAGCTCCCGTAGATCTAACAGAAACGTTACCTGGCCCAAACTACAGTTTCAAGAAATTGCTACCGAACTTAGCAAGTGTGGAAGATCTAGCCATGGTCCAGATAATATTCCCTATGAGTTTTTAAAACTGCTTCCACACATAGCATTCTTGCAATTTTTAACTACATATGGAGTTCTAAAATATTTCCTGATCAATTGCGTAGTTCTATCGTAGTGTCTATATCTAAACCAGGAAAAGTCACCTCATTTTCAGATAATTATCGTCCTATCGCATCGACAAACACAATGTGCAAGTTAATGGAGAAAATTGTTAATAAAAGATTACGCTGGTATCTCGAACACAAACATTTTTAGTGATGCACAAACCGGTTTTCGTATAGGACGTTCATCGACATATACTCTGATAAGTTTTGAATCTGAAATCCGAGAGGCTTTCCTCAATAACCATCATCTCATAGCAGTTAGTTTAGATATCGAAAAGGCATATGGTATGGTATGGAAAGACAATGTAATAGAAATATTCATGAAACATGGTATTTCAGGAAGCATGTTCCACTTCATTTACAATTTCCTTCAAGAACGTCAAATTAAGGTAAGGACAAATGGAATTTTGTCACAAGAAGTAACAATTAACAATGGACTTCCCTAAGGCTCGGTCATCAGTGTCACATTATTCCTCGTTGCAACCAATGGCACTGTCTGCAAAATTCACATACCAGTAAAGTATTGTCTGTTTGCTGATGATTTGACTCTACTCAGTTCGGGGTGAAATACTTCCACTACTCAAAATCCACTTCAAGAGTCGATCAAGAATATCCAGAAATGGGCTAACGTTACAGGATTCAAGTTTTCAAAAATTAAAACTAAATGCATTCTCTTTTCCAAAAATAAACAAACAGTGCCCGATCCCGAACTGTACATGGTCAATGATAAAATTGAAACAGTAACTACTCTCAAAATCCTAGGAGTTCTGTTTGATTCTAAGCTAAGTTGGATTCCCCACCTAAAGAACCGTAAAGACGAGTGTCTCCGACGTTTGAACATAATGAAGATCTTGGCAGAGGAGAACTGGGGAGCAGACTACCAAGTACCGTACTAATGAACGCGTGCCGAGCCATTATCAGGGCTAAAATAGATTATGGCTGTATTGTCTACATTCCTGCAGGACAATTTTCACTCAACATCCTCGATTCTGCCCAATCCTCCGCTCTTAGAATCATTTTGGGAGTTTTCCACACTAGTCCAGTACCCTAGTACCCAGTCTCCAAATGGAAGCAAATGAACCACCACTTACTATCAGACGTCGGAAACTGATTTAACATACGCACTCAAAGTACCAACTAGGATTAAATCTCGCATTAAATCGTATGTTTGTTTTTTTTTCTTTTCGAAACGACACAAAGGAAGAAAAGCTGGGTCAAGATCGCAACCATTCCCCTTTAATGTCAGAATATCTAAGTTCCTTGAAGAACTAAATCTAACTATCCCTTCAATTTTACTCTCTCACCATTCCCTTGATGACCCACCATGGACAATCACCCTGCCAACCATTAATTTTGACCTGAATATCAATGTCAAAAACCAAATGGACAAATCCCAATACCATCAACTTTTTCTTGAACTTTCCAACAGACATCCAAGGCACAGTGCAATTTATACTGATGGATCGAAATGTGAGGAAAGAGACGGTAGTGGGATAATATATCCAGATCACACTATGCTATTCCATCTAGCGGCTTCGGTGGCGTAGTTGGTAGCATGCTGAACTGCTGTGCCCAAGATAGCTGGTTCAAACCCGGCCGAAGTCTTCGGATTTTTTAAGAGCGTTGAAATCCTTCAGTATGCCTTCCTTCGGAGGGGAAGTAAAGCCGGCGGTCCAATGTCATAGATGTATGGCATGTAAATGATCCTTCCACAGACTAAACTTGTGTGAAGCTAAATTTCTAGGTTAGATTTCGTTGGAACGCTCTAGTATAGTTCCAACGTTCACCACTAGGTATCAGTGACATCTGGTAGCGATAGTTGGAACTACTTGAAATTGAACGGAACTTGTAGCTCCCCTCTGGGTGTCCACTTGAAGCAGCTACAGCCTCTGGCGAGCCGAACATGTCCTCGGACACTCCCGGCACTAAAAGCCATACGATAAATAAATTAATTAATTCTGTCTAACTGACCTCTACACTGTCTTTCCTAATGAACACTTTGTCCTTAAGGAGGCCATGGTGTAGCCTACAATTTTAATACAAGTATCTGCAATAACGCATTTATAATTATTTTTTTCTGACTCAAGAAGTACACTAGCGAGTACCCTATCCGACCCACATTATCGTGCAGGAAATTCAACAGTTGTTCAACAAAATCATGAATGCAGGTAAACAAGTGATCTTTGTGTGGATACCCTCACATAGAGGTATTCAGGGCAACAAATCCGCTGATCAGGCAGCTAAGGAAGCTACGCTCCTTCCGTTAAGTGATCCAACAATAGCTACACCACATGCTGACATTATTACTTTCATTAAAACAAAATTGTACAAACAGTGGGAGATGAATTGGATTAAAACCTCCAAGAGTAAGCTTCAAGAAATATCTATGGATTCTGTAATACCATACGATGTCCGTCACCTTCGCAGACAAGACCAACTCTTACTATCCCGAATAAGGATAGGTCACTCCAAGATAACTCATAGCTACCTTCTTGAGAAGATACAGCCTCCCATCTGCACAACATCTAACAGCGAACTGGCTGTGAAGCACATCATCACTAATTGTCTACAGTATAGCCAAATGGCGCCAGTATCATGGTATTCCTGGGAAGATTAAAGAAGCCCTCACATCTCCTTCACTGTATAATCAAATCATCAATTTCTGCTAAGACACTGGTTTATATTCCAAAATATGACTGTTCAATTAACAGTATTTGTATGTTTTCATATTCCTCTGGATTAATGTTCCTATCATGTTGCGGTTAATGAATCTACAATATTTCGCGATAAGACATCTAAGTTAAAGCGACTATAAACAACCTTAAGTTTAAAAAAATGATTTGTTGAGAATATCATCTTGAGTGATGCCAACTTCTTTGAGATCTATTCGTGTTTCCTCAACCCATTTTGTGGTAGACTTTAAATTGCTAATGTAGGTGAGTATCCTTTTGGTTAACCTATTGTTGCTCATTCGTGTCTGGTGGCCATAAAATTTAATATTTCTCTTACGCATCGTGTCCGTAAGTTTCTCTGCCTGGTTGTACAAGTCACTATTCCTCCGTCTCCTCCATAAGCCATATGCTATCTGTACTGACCCCAATATTTTTCTTAGGATTCTTCGTTGTTTCTTTTTTTAACTCCGCTGTTTCCCCTTTTTGTTTAAAATAAGGCATCCAGAACTATAACGAGCTTCCGGTTTCATCACCGCAGCATTATGTCTAAACTTCACTCTGAAGGATATGGCTTTCTTGTTATACCTATTTTGTGTTAATCGATATTCAGTTTCCATCTTACGAACTCTGACCTTATTGGCTTCCTTATCAAGGACATTAGGTTGAATCCATTCACCAAAATATTTGAATTTTTCTGTCCTTTTTATTTTTCCAAACCTTGTATCCAAATATTTCTCATTGACATGTTTGGATTCAATGTATTCCGTTTTCTCATAAGAGATCTGGAGGCCTTTTTTCCGCAGTTTCATTCAATTTCTTAATTATAATTTTCGTATCATCATTATTTTTATTATTATTATTAATATCTTTATTATAAATGTTATTTAAGTATGTTTCCTGTGATCTATTGCATTATTATTGTGACTAACTTCAGGAATGATGTTGTCTATAGTATTTTATTAATGTTCTAAATCAACCCTCCTATTTAAACTGGTGGCCTATTGTATTGTAATATTTCGATGTGGTGAATAAATAAATGATACAGTACACTAAAATGGAATAAAGTCATGTCAACTTATCTGGTTTTAGAAACTGAGTTCTGTGGCGTCCGTTTTCGTATCAAGCTCTCGGACTGAATGCTCCGAGAATATGTTAGCTTTATGTTTACCGCCTGTGGTGATCTCTGCTTGCTATTCTGAGTACTATTTAATTATGCTACATCTAAGTGCTGTCAGCGCCATCTGTTTATGCTACTTAAAAGCATTACATGGCTTAGTTAGCGTCGTGACTGGCAATGACTTAATCTGTGTGATGTATGCCAATTGTAAAGGATGACCTCAACTATTAATGAACAATCTCTTTCCCGCCTCGCATAAACTAATGAGCCATATTTAAGCGCTCCGGGTCATATAGGGGCTTCTTGATCTCGTTAAAAGTGGCTAACTGCCTTACCCAAAACTCATAGAAACGCAAAAATGTAGGAAGACTACCGTACCTACAGGTATCTAGCTAATAAGAACTGTTCCACAGCTTGCTATTAAGTTTGTATTCTAACAATTTGAGAGCTGAATTTACTTTAGAATAAAAGGGTGGAGAATGTGATATACAAATCAAGACTGGCATATAACAGAATAAATAACCACTCCTCCAAATGAACATGTTTTCACACAAGTAGTGGAGTAAGGCGGTTTCCAAATAGTGTCATGGCCGCCGCGTGAGTCCAAGCCAATATTTCGCGAACCCATGGTCGGATGTTGACAAATGAAGTGTCGTTGGACTCGAGCTGACGTCCTCTTTCATATGGACCATGTATTATATTTTTCAAAAAAAAATGATTTTTTGTTTTTTGTTTTCGAAAATAGGCGATAGTTTGAAAACCAAACATGGTAGAACGTTGTGCCATGACTCAAACGAATGGTTTTTATGACCTTTATTTTTTGTAATAAAACTTTTTTATTTTTTATGTTTTTCTGAAAAAACTCGAATTTTGAAAAGCCTATATTTTGGAAACTAGGAAGTTTACAAAAAAGTTTATTTGACTTAAATCAATGGCCCATACGCCCTGTACCCCCCCCCCCAAAAAAAAATTTTAAGTCTCTAGAGCAAAAATTTGTGGTAGTGGGATGAGGGGAAAGCTACGCCACTTCTTTTTGAACACCCCACGTATTTGCCCCGAACCTGATATCTCGCTAACCAATCATGGTATTTGAACATACAGGGTGTCCTAGCACTCGTAGTGATGCCCCCTACTTTCCTATAGGCTCTTTATTTAAATAAAAGACCAAAACTAAAAGGTCATCCGCTTTTAATATCTCGCGAACCAATCATGCTAGAGGCCTGTACGACGGGTCCAAGGACTCGGGGTGACGTCCTCTTTGCTATGGACCACTCGTTATAATTTTAAAAAACATTTGGAAACTCGATTTTGGGGTAAACACGTGTTTTTGTGATTTTGCCGATATCTCACGAACCAATAACGCTAGAGACGTGTACGAGGTGTCCTAGGACTCGGGCTAACGCCCCCTTTCAAATGTGGTAGATATTTTTTCCAAAAAATAATTCACAAAGGGCCTAACGCCATACATGTTGAAAAAACTATTTTTTTCTTTACCTGTTTATAATGTTTATGAAGCGTGGTGGTTGAGAGAGACGATACTGCTGGGTGTGTGTTTCAACGAACCTGGTGCTAACCACAAGGACCATGCTTAATAGAACAATCGCTATTTCGGCAGGTCGGTTTATGACAGAGCGAGGGTGCGTTTTTCTGATATTTTACCTTTAACGTGTAAACGGTGATGAGAACTTGGTTCTATGTTGGTCGAAGCGAGTACAGAAAACAAACTTGCAGACGAGCAGGAGGTGAATGTCATTTGAGCTTATTGGAAGGCGCTGATCTGACTTGACAACAGGTGCAATGGAAAAATGACAATGACGCTTGAAGGTGAAATAATCTGACTACCGTGGTGGCAGGGAAGAGCGAAATGCATGTGAACACATGTGAAACCACATGAGGGCTAAACAAGTTACATCCTGTCTTGCTTCGTACATGACAAAATGCAAGTTCATGTGAAATTTGATCTACCACAGGTGTTCACCTTGGGTGTTAGCTGTCCACGTGCACGATAACTATTAACAAGTTACATCCTGTTTTGCTTAGTACGTGACAAAATGCTAGTTGACGTGAAATTTGATCTGCCACAGGTGTTCACCTTGGACGTTAGCTGTCCACGTGCCTGATAACAGAATGTTCAAAGCGTGGGAAAAAAAGATTATACATGCAACGTAACATATATAAAGACATGTCGTTATCATTTCCACTCTCACTTAGGTGAGTACCTTTGAACACACTGCATTGCGTGAAACACTTGATCTTGTTTAACAGTTTTGGTGTTGGTAGAAAATACTTAACCTTGTCGTGGGGTAGGTATATATTTATTCATTTATATATTTATTGATTTTTATATAAATACATGCAATTATTTATTGATTAGGTAATTAATGATTTTATTTATTTATTTGTTTGCAGATAAGGTGTATAGCCTACCTGCCGTGTGTATGTGGGAAATATATTAAAGAAAGAGAAAGACAGACAGCTTGAAAAGGAAACCATTTCCACACTAGCCCACGAGACGGGAATATAGCAAAGCATTACACGTCAAGGTGAGATTTGTTTTTTTTTATATATAACCTGTTTGATTTTGTTTTGTTTATGAAATGCATAAACTATATGGAATGGATATACTTATGGTGGTTTATTTTATTTCTTTTTAGAGTGTTGGAAAACGCTTGACGTCTGTTGATAACCAGGAACGTGTGTGTTTGGGGCCTTTGTCAAGCAGTCTACAGCTGAAAACTCAGGTGAGAGTGTTCTTTAAAAATAATGTATTTTACTGCTGCGGATACGTTAACTTGGGAGCCCCTTGAGTCTTGTTTCAAATCGCGTGTGTGCTCTGGTCATGTGGTCAATGTTAGAAAAAGTTTGATTCCCAAAGAATTTTTAGAATCTTGTTTTGAAATTTTTAAAATTTACATTTTTACAGCACAAAGGTTGCATACGGCTTTAAAGGTGAATACAGAACTGGTGTGCGGTTTCATATATAAAAAGAAGGACGTGGAGCATGAAGAGACATTTTATATTTGCAGTAAAATGCAAGAGCTATTCATAGCCCATAATTTGGAACAGCGGTATGAAACCCACGTGGTGAATACCTTGCTATCAAAATTTGATAAACTGCAACAAGGACCGAGTGGTCTAGCCTTAGACAAAATTCATCATTTACAAATCAACATTTGTCAATTCAACCCGTTGAATGCTGGTTCTAGCTATATTAAAACACCACCAACAATAGCTTCGAAAAATGCTGTGGTCAATATAAAGAATCGTGACAATGATTGCTTTCTGTGGTCTGTGGCTGTGTATTTGCAGCCGGTACAACGAAATGGTTGTTGGCCGGGAAAGTACAAGGCCAAGTTTGAAGAATTAAAACTAACTTTAAATTTAACTAGAGTGTCGTTCCCTATGGACTTAACCGAGATCCATAGGTTTGAACAAGACAACCAGCACTTTTCGTTCATGGTGTATGGCCTTGATGGTGATGAGATTGTGGGTCCTCTTTATGCCACAAAAGAACCAAAACGACACCACATTCATCTTTTATATCTGTCTTACGGAGAAGTGAATCACTATTGCCTCATTAAAAGCTTAAATAGATTGCTAAGCAGTCAAATGTCCAAGGACAAGCGTCCAAAACATATTTGTGACCGTTGCTTGCAATATTTTAAAACCCCTACGCTTTTGAAACATCATAGGGTAGATTGCGTTTCTCAGGAAGCGGTGAGACTGATATTGCCACAAGGGGACAAGACTGTGTTAAAGTTTAAGGACATTCACAAGCGTGACACTGTCCCCTATGTGGTGTATGCAGATTTCGAAGCTCTCACTACACCCATGGCGGGATGTGAATCAGATCCCACCATAAGCTCAACCACACCCATTCAAAAACATGAACCCTTCGCCATAGGATTTAATGTGGTGTGTGCCTATGACCCCACGCAATCCGTTTACAAATACCGTGAGGGACAAGATTGTGCCAAATGGTTCTTGGATGAACTTGTCAAGTTGGCTCATCATGTACAGAAATTACTGGACCAACCAGTACCCACGAGCCTATCTCCAGAACAGCAGCAGCAGTATGAGCATGCCATGACATGCCATATTTGTGAAAGGCCTATTTTAAATAGAGAGGAAAAAGTCAGAGACCACTCGCACTTTACGGGAGAGTTTCGTGGAGCGGCGCACAGCAAATGCAACTTGAACTTTCCAGCTCCTCGTTTCATCAGTGTCTTTTCCCACAATCTGGCGAATTATGACATTCAGTTTTTGATTCGTGAATTGGGCCATGTCAACAAGGGCTTGTTTACCATTATTCCTCAAAACCATGAGCATTTTACAGCCCTGACATGGTGGTTGGGCGACTTTAGCATTCGATTTTTGGATTCCTTTAAGTTTATGGCATCCTCGCTAGACAGCCTTGTGAATGGCTTCAATGAGGAGGAATTAAAAAATACTAGAATGCATTTTAATGATCCTGAACAATTTCAATTGTGCATTCGGAAAGGTATATTCCCGTATGATTTCTGCTAAAGCTGGGACGTGTTAAAGCAAAGAAAACTCCCACCACTAGAGAAATTTTACTCGAAACTAACACGCAGTACCGTTTCCGATGAAGAATATGCACATGCATGTCAAGTTTGGCGAGTGTTTGGCATTAAGGCGCTAAGTGAATATGCTTTGCATTACCTAAAACTGGATGTATTGCTACTCACCGATGTGTTTGTAAAATTCCGTAACTTGTGTCAACACATTTACGGTCTTGACCCGGCTCACTATTATACGAGTCCTGGACTCTCGTTTGATGCCGTTTTGAAATACACTCAAGGGGAATTGGATTTACTCACTGACGTAGACATGGTTCTATTTTTTGAAAAGGGCATTCGTGGCGGCTTTGTGTCACTTAACCAGCGCCATGCCGAAGCGAACAATGTCTACCTGCCTGATTATTCACCAGACAAACCAGAATCGTACTTAATGTACTATGACGTGAATAATTTGTATGGTTACGCCATGAGTCAGTCTTTGCCCTATGGGAAGTTTGCTTGGCTGACAGAGAAACAAGTGTCAGAATTTGATGTGAATATGGCTAGCCAAGAAACAGGCCGTGGATATGTGCTAGAAGTGGATAGTGAATATCCCTCATCCTTGTATGATGAACATGCCGATTTCCCATTCTGCCTTGAGCAAATGGTCCCCCCTGACAGTAAAGTGAAAATTGAAAAACTCATGGGCACACTTTACAACAAACATCGGTATGTGCTACTTATCCAAATGTTGGTGCAATGCCTCGCCCAAGGCTTGGTGTTGAAGAAAATCCACAGGGGTATTTCTTTTGCTCAAAAAGCATGGCTTGAGCCATACATGAGACTCAACACAGAGCACCGACAAATGGCAACACAGCAGTTTGAAATTAATTTTTTTAAATTAATGAACAACTGCATCTATGGCAAGTCTATGGAGAATGTTCGCAAATACCGTGACATTAAATTGGTGAATGTCTGGGAGGGGCGGTGGGGTGCCCGGCGGTACATTGCCAAGCCAAATTTCAAATCGATCAAAATTACCGATGAGGATTTGGCTACTATTGAAATGAGTAAGACCAGCGTGACCATGGATAAACCCATTTACTTGGGTCAAGTCATTTTAGACTTTTCTAAATCGGTCATGTATCGATTCCACTATGAGTTTGCCAAACGCCATTTTGAGAACGTCTCTCTTTTGTATATCGATACGGACTCATTCATTTACCACATTCGCCACTGCAACCCCTATGACGTCATGAGGCAGCATAGTGACTGGTTCGACACCTCTTGCTATAGCGCTGACAACGTGTTTCAGCTTCCCATAAAAAAAAACAAGAAGGAAATGGGCGTTTTAAAAGATGAATGCGGTGATTCCATTATGACGGAATTCGTAGGTTTGGCCTCAAAAATGTATGCTTACCGCACACTCGACTGTAAGGAAGCCAAAAGAGCAAAAGGTGTAGGTAGAGCAGTGGTAAAATCGCTACGTGTAGATGATTACCTAGCGGTTTTACGCACTGGCAAAGCTATGTCTCAAACACAGTGCAGGATACAATCTAGCAACCATTATTTGTATCTTGTGGAACAGAGAAAACGCACCCTCGCCTCCATGGATAACAAGCGTGTGTGGGCTGATGACCTGCTCACCAGCCTGCCCTGGGGTTATGATTGCAAGGAGGAGGAGGAGGTGTGATTTCACTGTTTAATCGTTTATGGGACATAGCTTTATGTAACTTGTAGATTTAGTATTTTGTAAATATTGTTTTTATTGTCATTGTAAATAGTAGATTTTGTAAATAGTGGCAACCCACTTGGACCTTTTGCTCTTAAAAAAGTTCTATGCAACCTTTTTTTTATTTTTGATTGGTAAATAGTGTGATTCTTTTAACGCTGTACGAAGTTGAGTTTTTTTTTGTAAATATTTAATGAGTAATAGTATTTTTAGTAACGTTAATAACTAGTATTTAATTATTTTTCGTAATGTAAATGATAAACTAAAAAAGTTCTTTTGGGATGAGTGTGCATGTCGAGAATGTGCTTTTGGGAATAAATAATGTGGTTGTGTTTGTTCCTAAAGACAGGTGTGAATGTATGAGTGGAGAGAGAAAGCTAGTGTGTATGGTTGACCAGAGCAAACACGGTGAGGTAGGGTGGGTGGGTGGGGAGGGGGTAAATGGTCACTTATATACTCATTTTGTCTTCTATAGTTTTGTTTTCTTTGAAATGTGGCAAACAATAGACATTATTTTTGTAAAAACAGTCTTACCTGCAGTAGACCTCGACGTTTCTCCAAACACCCATAAACTCACTGCAGCATCGTCATGATCATGCACTTGCATCAACATCATTGTCAAATCTCAACTTTCGACATACACCAAATGGAAAAATGTGAAAACAGCAAATTGGAAAATCCATGTTTCCATATCACCAAAAAAAACGCAAAACTTAAAACGGACATTTTTAAAAACTGGAAATGGCCATGTGTGAAATTTAAAAATTCAAAAACTTCAAACGGACATTGTTTAAAAAGCGTCATCAGCAACCTGGAAAAGTCCATATCATCAAAAACGTTAAACTTGAAACGAACTTTTTTTAAATCTGTAAATTGTAAAATGACCAATGGCAGTGTGTGAATTCATCATGTGTGAAATGTGTAAAATGAAACATTAGCCATCAACATCACGATTTCTTAAAATTAAAAATAGCAAAACATCGTGTTCTGGTAAACCTTTATTTTTATTTCATAGTCATAGTGAATTGACAAGAGAAAAATAGAATACACACAAAACCCAATTCCTCACTCCTCAATGTTTATGTCCATGCATCATCAACTTTCCTTTCATAGCACTCATGACAATCAGGGCTGCCATTCTTTCACCCACTGAGGCATCACTGGATGTGAAAAGTTGTTTAGCTTTCTTCAATAACAATTTGTCTGCCACATGTCTTAAACCAGGATGACTATGGCGATAAGAAAGGTCATGTTCCTTGCATGCTTGATCCAAAAGATTAATGGGTACATCACCACGCTGCAAACGTTTTTCAAGACGAGTTCCAGAGCCACAAAAACGATAACCTGGAAGATGGATTTCGAAAGGTAAGTATTGAATCACTTTGTCAATGACGCCATTGCCAGTACAGGTCTGGCATATCCTTTTCCATCGATGGTAAAAAGGTTTGGTCTTCCTCCTCTTCTGTGGACGATGTTTGTGTTTGTTGTTGTAGTTGCTTTTTCTCGCCATGACACCCGTGGAATTATTCAACAAAGTCTTTACATGGACTTTTATGACCGTGATACAGTTTCACTAGCTGACAAGTCGCACACTGACGCATAGACGGTATTTTTGCCATGACCATTTGCTTATGGTGATCGTAATCCCTACAGGGTTGCAATTCACTCAACACAGGGTCTTGAGTCCATGATTTTGGTGCATGTTGCCCGATTTCTTTCACTGCGTTGGCGGCCACATAATAAATGAATGACTTGGGCAGCGCCAAGAGTTCCTCTTTGGTAAAACTGTCTAGTTTCTTTTTGCACACAAAGAAATTGCCGATGGCTTTGTCCGTAGCATTGCCTTTCTCCATGGTATCACGTGCTGTAGATGTTTACACGTCGCTTGTAGAAATCTCACTGGCGTCATTCACAGGTAAATCTTGAGTTATAATTTTGTTTAACAACTCCCAGCAGGCATGGGTGGTTAACCAATGAAAGAGATGCCACGCATGCGATAGGGCTGTATGGGTAATGTTGTCACAGGAACAAGTATCCATGGGCGTTTGCAGGGAGGGGCAGCCCAACTCCATGAGGTCGATACATTGGCAGTAAGACGCCAAAAATGGTTGCAACCATTGACGTTTTTCATTACCTTTCACAAATACCACATTGGCCGAGGACAAGTGTGCTTTCATGACCACGTCCAAATATTTATAGGAAATGGTTCCCTGATTCCAGTCTAGTTGCCTATGATTTTCAATCCACTGGGTTTGTTTACGGTCTTTTTCACACAACAAATCAAAAGCATGGGGTGGTTTAAATAGCAAATGCGTAGCTTGCGATATCCAAAACGTGGTACAATCGATAATGGCCACTTGTTTAAATATAAATTTGTTGTCACCAATTTTAAACCCTTGGCAATCCACAATGAGTGTGCGCAACATGTTGACGCTTGCCTGGACCAAGTTCAACTGACGACTGACTGACGATCGACCACTAAAGTGTAATCATGGCATGGGCTTACCTGCCATGCTAGTTTCAAATTGAGGATAGGGTAGGACAGGGGGACATGCAAAAATAAGAATTTAAGAATTACATCATTTTATTATCATAACACGTCTTACAGGCTTTTGTCATTTTGGGATAAGGACGATACCAACTGATACAACAATATAGTCTCTTGTGTTTGTAACGTCCATAACACCGATGATGTCCCAATGTCTCTAAACTAGGCGTTTTTGATGGTGAGCTGCTCACCGAAGCACCATGGATACCATACGGTCCACACGTATCGTAACTTGTTTTTTTTTATTACCCAGGGACACAAGTGCGGGATAGCTTGAATAACAGGGTATATTTCCCACTTCCATTCTACACAGGTAGGGGCAGGCGGGTGACCAGCGCTGATGTACCTGCATGGGTTCATCGCCCTCCTGCCATTGGTCTATGATGATGGGACAAAAGGCGCATTTCACTTCATCTCTTGTTTTTAAATAGTAGAATCCAGCGGCCGCCAAGGCTTGAGGGTTTATGGAGGGCACTGGCCATGTGGCAAAAGTCTTGAAACGTTGTTCCTCAGAGTTTAAATTCATGGATGTGACGTCTCTTGAGGCTTTAAAGCAAGGCATGACTGAGCGGCTTGACGTGGGTTGACCTGTTATTTATACACTCGTCACTTGGTTGGATAGTGGATAATAGTTGACTTGTTTGTGATGAATAATCAAACAGTAGGCCGTGGTATTGGCTGGTACATTGTCATGCGTTTCAAAATCTAGTCGAATGTCGATATTGGATGGCTTGACAGACTCTTCCAGGTAAGAACAGTCAAAGACAATCAGTGGTGCTCTTGCCTTAAACGCTTGGGGTAGTAGCATGGGGCCGTTCTCTTTTCGATAATACGACCATCGAAATTTAGAAAACAAGTCGTACAGGGGACCAAACTTTTTTTTGAAAAATCCAAATCCAGTCCTTCATAGGGAGACACGGCTCCGTTGAGGAAAAGACATGCATTTCTCAATTGCAGGTGATCAAATTGCGTGGCATCTTTGGTTTGTTGTTACTTGCGATTCGTTGGAAAACCCACGATCAGGTAGAGAGGTCTCTCTGTATAGTGAGCTGTTTTTACAGACCAACTGTGTGTGTTGGTGGTGGGCAATAGCGGATACTCATGGAGTGCCCAGCTTCTAAATTCCATGGGTAGAGGCATATCTCTCTTTACCATTTTGAGTATGTCCAGTTTTTTGCTATCTTCAAGGGTCACATGAGGCACTTTCCATAGCAAGCGTTGTAGTTGAATTTTTGAATCTATGGGGGCATTGTCGGCTCCCTTGAGTGCATTATTATCACTCCTGTCTCTCACTAGATAAAGCACTTGCCTTGCGTTGACAACAATGCGTTGGTGATCTTCGGCAAAGCCTAAAATCAGTTTAAGAGGTAAATATCCAGTAAATGTCCCATCAGTGTGTACCATCCAGTCATTGGTCGAGTCAGGACACCAACCTGCCATGCAAAGTGTTTTACCTTCTTCCTCACTATAAGAGGGGTATAGTTTCATGACATTGGAAATGCCCACATTTCGAGTGCTATCCACCACGATATCGTTAATGACATACCGTACTTCAGAAAACAGAAAGGCCAAACCATGGTTGGCCAACTTGGATGTGGTGGGTGTAGAGCCATCGGCTTTGGTGAGCCGACCTTCAATCTGAATGACACTTTCATGCGGTAGGGTGTAAATATCTTGGTTGTTGATAACAAATTGAATTTCATCATTGTTATTGAGACCAGGTGTATGAGCTTGATATGAATGGAGATCAATTCTTACCACTCCTGGTTGCTCCTCGATGCGGTTCGCTATCTCTAGGATAGAATTCATTATGAGGGTTGACGTGGTAACCCAAGTGCTGTATAATCTGCTTGTCTTGAGATGTTAACGTGTATTCACGTGGCAAACAACTAACACCATTCCTAGACGGTGTTGTTGCTTTATACACAAACTTCATTGTGGCTTTAGCACCGACTTGTAAGTCACTGGTGTGGTAGAATCTAGATCAATGAGTTGTTGATCTCTATTGATCAGTCTTAATGTTATATTACTAATACTATCGACAGCCACAGAATGAAAAAGCACCATTGGAGGGTTTTCACGAATAATATACCCATTGGGCGATGTCACAATAAAGTCATAAAGCGAATGCGATGGTTCTTGATTGGTGTACACTTGGCTAATAATATTACATGTCACCGACACATGATGGTCCTCAATGAATTTCACTTCATGGTCTGATTCATGTTTTTTGTTGGGCTCCAACACACGTGGTTTAAATCCTAGTAATGGGCCAATGGAATCGGGGCGTGTTTTAAAGTCAATGTTGTATGTGGAGAAAATACTGCAGCGATGAGTGTTGGTATTTCCTACAAGTTCAAACTTGCGCGTTCCATCGAGAAATGACTTTAAACCATATTGATTGATCAACACCACATAAATGTGTTCATAAATATCATCGATCGTGTATCCACCAGAGTTCAGGGTGAGCACAGAATCATCATAGTAAAACTTGTTGTTCACATTTTCACGTATGTTGTATATTCGATTGTACGTTTCAAGAGAAACAAGTCCTAAACCATAGGGTTTTTCACTCAATTCGATAGGCGGGTAAAAGTCTAGGTTGACTTCAGGTCCACGTCCATGCAGTGTAAACGTTTTACTTTCTGCCGACATACTGGTGGCGTGTTTGCTTATGCTGCGTCTTATATTTAAAAAAATAAACACAAACGTCCACACTGTTGGCTGTTAAACGTTTGCTCTCGTTTCACATTATAATATATCTTGATCCTGTTTCCAAAATAGGTCACTAGTTCCATGGGCGGAGGCAAATTCCCAAATCTGTCAAAGTACCATACAGTGGATCCCTCTTTGACATAAGCTACCTAATGTGTTCCTGGTCCTCGGTGATCATCCAAATTGACAACAGCACATTCCTGTTTCCAGGGTCGTGGGGGTAATTGGTTTCGCATAAACACACCTCGAAAATGAGAAAGCTTTAGTTGTTTAGCATAGCTTTCCACTTGTTGATGCGTTAGGGCATGTCTTGCTATGGCTGAGGTTAAAAATAAAATTTTTAATACTTCGAAATGGTGAAATCCCAAATCCTTGTTGATAAAAGGCTGGCTTTAAATTGGCATTTCTAGCCCCCATGGCAATCGCTTCCATCGTTTCATTGTGTCGCTGTCTTTCTTTGAGTTGTTGCTTGCCCTGCTGCGCGGCTTTAATGGTTTTCGTCACTGCATTGGCACCGCCCAAAAGTGAACCCAGAGCAGCCAAACCGGCAAATAATGCAGGTAAAAATCCCGTTCGTTTGGGGACGGGAATCTCTCGCCCTTGGTTTGAAACCTGTCGCCGACGTTTTGGAATAACATTTCTCTGTGCTGCTCGAAAGGCTTTCCTTATGGTCAATACATTATTTTTTCTTTTTTTCTTTCGCAAGGGCTTGTCCACGAATGTCTTAAGCCCAGGCTTTGCCAAGGACAAAGTCCTTTTTTTAGTCTTTCTCACCGCATACCTTTGTTTCACCATGATGATAATGACCAACAACCTTTCACAAGAAAGTTTAAATCACAACTAACGTCAGATGGTTATTTCATGGCTGTATATTCCAATTCCACATAAAGTGGGAAATCGTTTATGGTTTTTACCGCTTGCTTTTCATCTCATGTCAACATGAGATGAAAGGATAATTCGTCACCTGCATTGACCATTTCATGGTTATGGACCAACATCCTATGACCATTTATCTTTCTTTGTAAATGGTTCTCATCAGGTATGGCATATTTGATGTGAATGGTTTCATCATAGTGTAATCGATAGTGGCTTAAACCCGAAGCAAGCACATAGGTCAAGTGCTGATCATGGACTAGCGGTAAATGGTTTCTGTCATTCACAGGTTTTTCATTTGTCAGATACACTAAAAATACAGATGGGATAAATTTATAAAGCCTTTTCATTTCATAGGTCATGTAACGCTTGGTACAAACATCGTCTTCGTCTTGTGGGTCTTCCACGTGAATAATCCGATGGTGATTAGCGCTATAGCCATTCACCGTAAGCTGGGGCACTTTGTCATAAAACTCATACACTTTGTTATCCACATACTTTTTTGTAGTAACGTCTGTAGACTCTTGAGGATGTTTTACATGGGTTAACCGCTTTCCCTTAAAGTCATAATCTCCCTGTTTTGTGCGTGGCACTACTGACCTATCCTCATAGTGTTTATTAGCAGGATCTGTTTCTTGTTTAGGATCATGTATGGGGACAGGCCTAGCTTTGGCCATCAACGCACGTCCAAAGACATCCATCGTCAACCTGTAGTATCAGTCTACTGTTTCTATGACAAGGTTCGGTGTCCTGTATATAGACAGCCTGCTAGCCTGTCTAAGCCTTAGTTGAAATGAAGATTATTAAGCAGCAAGAGTCATTCCCCGTGGGGGACATGGTTTCCCATCTCTGTCCCACATCACGTGAACAACGCCAAGGTTCACTGTTTCCATCTTCCATTCGCTGCATCATTGTGGGGCCTTCCGGCTGTGGAAAGACAAATCTTTTGCTAACGCTCATTACGGCGCCCAATGGTCTGCGTTTTCAAAATATTTATATTTTTGCAAAATCTCTCTACCAACCCCTCTACGTGTTTCTGGATCAAGTCATGTCTGGATTACAAAAAGAGAATATGGGTTATTTTACATTTTCCATGCAAGAAAATGTGATTTCACCGGATGAGGTAAAGCCTGATTCACTCATGATTTTCGATGATGTATCCACTGAACGTCAAGACATCATTCAAAGCTATTTCAGCATGGGTCGTCACAAACATATCGATTGCTTCTATCTTGGACAAACGTATTCTAAAATGTCCAAACAGTTGATTCGTGACAATGCCAATGTCATTGTTTTATTTCGTCAGGACGAGAGGAACAGTCGTCACATATATAATGAACATGTGAATCCGGATATGACCTTTCAAATGTTTACAGAATTGTGTGCCAAGTGCTGGAACACTCAACGTCATGCCTGTTTAGTGATTGACAAACAAAGTGAACTCAACCAAGGACGGTATCGCTTAGGGTTTGATCATTTTATTGCTATTTAAGGCCCTGTCTCATTCCCCGGCAAGTCATTTGTCAAGACACCATGGCGTTAGCAGAGAGTCAATTGAAAAAGCATATTATTGGAGCAAAAAACACTATTCGCCAAAAGTTTCGTCAATTGAAACAATCACGTGCAAATCATGCTATGTTTATTCAGCAACATTTAGCACCTCCACTAAAAGCCATGTTGAAACCCTCTTTCAAGCCATCTGAAACGCTACCCACCGTTTCACAAGCCACGCAGACGCTGCACGAGGACCCTGAGAAAGAGGAAGGGGAACAGGAAGATTTGACTAGTGTTAGTGAAGTTGAGGATGAGGAGGAACAAGTGTTTACGCCTCAAAAAAAGGCCGCACCCCTTGCAGAGTTTTAGAGAAAAAAGAAATCCTTGGCCATGGTCAAAACACCTTGCTCTTCCAGAGCGTCTCCGTTTTCACGACTCTTGGCCACTCCTCAACATAAAGCTCAACTGAAAATCATTTTAATAAAGTATTATGGATCAACATTGGAACCCTATTTCACCGATCTATTTATTGGAAACACAGATACCACGTATGGTGTTCGCTATGAGGATGATAGTTTTAAAATTGGCGATTCATCCATTAAATTTGCTCGTACTAAAGCTGTCATTAAAAACATCAACTATAAATTAACTCCAGGACTGTTAAAGCTGCTCTTTTCTCGGACCCCCTCTTCCCATGATTATAAGTCAGAGGATCTTGACAAATATAAATCCATTTTATTGGATACCCATACCCAAAAAAGACAGTATGATCCTGCTCAACAAGTGAATGCCAATATATCTCAAAAATATAAAACCATCATTGCAAAAATATTTCCCACTAGTCAAAGTACTCGTCGTAAAGCGTCCGCTTCGGGAGTGACATTTAAACCATTAAAACCCCTTGTGGATGTTACCTACTGGCACAATCCCAATAAGCTCGTCCAGCGGCTACAGTTGTTGCATGCCTCACGTCAAGCTGGCCATACCGGTCACGATTGGGAAATTCAAGAAATTGAACAAGAACTTCGAAATACCAAAATTATTGTTTAAGCCCTCTCCCATTAAAATGGGTATTGCTCACGAGTTGCATCGCCCAGCTAGGCGTCGCTATCCACGACTCAAGGTGATTTCACGAGGTGTGGATGAACTTTGGCAGGCTGACTTGGTTGAAATGATACCCTATGCTGGCGTTAACGACGGTGTACGCTATATGTTGACCGTCATTAATGTCTATTCCAAAATGGCCTTTGTTGAACCTGTGCGTCGCAAGTCTGGCCCACTAGTTACCAAGACCTTTCAACATATTATTCAACACTCCAAACGTCAACCTCAGCTGCTACAAACTGACCAGGGGAAAGAATTTTTCAACAAGGATTTCTCCAGTTTTCTCAAATCTAAGGATATTCACCATTACACCACCTACAGCAACCTCAAAGCCAGTGTAGTCGAGCGGTTCAACCGAACATTAAAAACTCATATGTGGAAAGCGTTTACCGCTCAGGGCACGTATCGCTGGTTGGACATGTTGCCAGAGCTAGTATCACGTTACAATGACACCAAACATAGAACGATAGGGACCAAGCCACGCCTCGTGACCAAAAATATTCAGCGATTGGATAAACTGTTTAGCCCCATAAAAACAGCCGATCCTAAACGTCACCGACTGAAAATTGGGGATTTTGTTCGTGTGAGCAAATTTAAGTCTGCCTTCAATAAGGGCTACACGCCACAGTGGGGGACTGAACTATTTCGAATTCGTCGAGTCAACTTGGACACTCCAGTCACCTATTTACTCGAGGACCTCAACCATCAACCCATAAAAGGTAGATTTTATCTCCATGAACTTCAGAAAACAGCATTTTCGAAGCATTATCTTGTGGAAAAAGTGTTGAAACAAAAAGGAAATAAACTCTACGTCAAATGGTTAGGATTTAACTCTACGTTTAATTCTTGGATCAATAAATTACATGTTGTGTGAACCTGTGCAATTTTTAATTTATTTATTCACACATTTTGTACACCACCTATAGCCCTATGTGTACAGTCCTCAGCTCCACATATTTCTTTCCCTTTCCACCTGTGTTCTCTCATACATTACCATTCCCCCCCCCCCCCCTCCCTCCCTTCACCTCCCACCACTGCTGTTTGCAGCTCTTGCCTATCTATTGGTTGTAACATTTTTCCCACAAGTTGCATCATACTTTTTACAGATTCAGCGATTCCCACGCTTTGAACATTCTGTTATCAGGCACGTGGACAGCTAACGTCCAAGGTGAACACCTGTGGCAGATCAAATTTCACGTCAACTTGCATTTTGTCACGTACGAAGCAAAACAGGATGTAACTTGTAATAGTTATCGTGCACGTGGACAGCTAACACCCAAGGTGAACACCTGTGGTAGATCAAATTTCACATGAACTTGCATTTTGTCACGTACGAAGCAAACAGGATGTAACTTGTTTGGCCCTCATGTGGTTTCACATGTGTTCACATGCATTTCGCTCTTCCCTGCCACCACGGTGGTCAGATTATTTCACCTTCAAGCGTCATTGTCATTTTTCCATTTCACCTGTTGTCAAGTCAGATCAGCGCCTTCCAATAAGCTCAAATGACATTCACCTCCTGCTCGTCTGCAAGTTTGTTTTCTGTACTCGCTTCGACCAACATAGAACCAAGTTCTCATCACCGTTTACACGTTAAAGGTAAAATATCAGAAAAACGCACCCTCGCTCTGTCATAAACCGACCTGCCGAAATAGCGATTGTTCTATTAAGCATGGTCCTTGTGGTTAGCGACAGGTTCGTTGAAACACACACTCAGCTGTATCGTCTCTCTCAACCACCACGCTTCATAAACATTATAAACAGGTAAAGAAAAAAATAGTTTTTTCAACATGTATGGCCTTAGGCCCTTTGTGAATTATTTTTTGGAAAAAATATCTACCACATTTGAAAGGGGCGTTATCCCGAGTCCTAGGACACCTCGTACACGTCTCTAGCGTTGTTGGTTCGTGAGATATCGGCAAAATCACAAAAAACACGTGTTTACCCCAAAATCGAGTTTCCAAATGTTTTTTAAAATTATAACGAGTGGTCCATAGCAAAGAGGACGTCACCCCGAGTCCTTGGACCCGTCGTACAGGCCTCTAGCATGATTGGTTCGCGAGATATTAAAAGCGGATGACCTTTTAGTTTTGGTCTTTTATTTAAATAAAGAGCCTATAGGAAAGTAGGGGGCATCACTACGAGTGCTAGGACACCATGTATGTTCAAATACCATAATTGGTTAGCGAGATATCAGGTTCGGGGCAAATACGAGGAGTGTTCAAAAAGAAGTGGCGTAGCTTTCCCCTCATCCCACTACTACAAATTTTTGCTCTAGAGACTTGAAATTTATTTTGGGGGTAGAGGGCGTATGGGCCATTGATTTACGTCAAATAAACTTTTTTGTAAACTTCCTAGTTTCCAAAATATAGGCTTTTCAAAATTCGAGTAAAAAAAAACATAAAAATAAATTAAAAAATTACTAAAAATTAAGGTCATAAAGACCATTCGTTTGAGCCATGGCACAACGTTCTACCATGTTTGGTTTTCAAACTATCGCCTATTTTCGAAAACAAAAAACAAAAAATCATTTTATTTTTTTTGAAAAATATAATACATGGTCCATATGAAAGAGGACGTCAGCTCGAGTCCAACGACACTTCATTTGTCAACATCCGACCATGGGTTCGCGAAATATTGGCTTGGACTCACGCGGCGGCCATGACACTATTTGGAAACCGCCTTACTCCACTACTCACACAATACCCCTAGATGACTTGTCTCGTTAACAGCGCGTCGGATGATTGAACAGCATCGCCAAGGACCCACTCTCCGTCTGTACAATGTTGTGCGGAATCATGATCACAGGTTAGCTTCCCTGCCTCCTGTACGATGTCAGAATGAATGAAGTCCGTGGCAATCTCTACTCAGGTGCCAGACTAGTGATCTCGTAAGATCTGGCGTGCTTGTTAAGTGACGATTATTACGCCCAACAGCAATAGGTAAAGTCTGATCTTGTCAGGCTCAAAAGCCTCAGTCGCTACACAGCAATATACGAGTAAAGTCAGTACAGATAAGTTCTCTGGCACTCAAGATATGGTCACTAGCACCTCATCAACTTCAGGCACTATTTTATTCTTCCTCCGCCTGTACAATGAACACATATGGAAAACCGATCGCGGCTCCGGATTTGAGTCTCTGAACCCCCACTGCTCACTCATCGCATTCTCCAAACCGCAGTCCGTCTCTCTCTCGAAATTGAAATGCAGTGATTACCAATCAACGACATACACTTGCCCTGGCTGAATCAACGTCGCCAAGTCAAAGTACACTGCGAGTCATGAACGTGTTCAATGAGTCATGTTAAAAACAAAAGTTACCATGGTCTCTTTGATAACTTTTGTACAATTAAGTTTGATATTACAACTTTTCAGTCGGACAAAACAATAATAATTTAATACCAATCACTTGGAAATGCGAAAAGAAACTGAAAAAAGTAAATGAGGTTTTAAAATATTTGTTATGGATAACAGAATAGGGAGAATACTACAGGACGACATGTTTCGCTCGTCAAGCGAGCATCATCAGATTTCAAAGTTCAAATCTACAAGCCAATTAGCTCTACAAGACACTACTAGATCCCACAATACCAACCATGAAACGGAAAAACCGGTCCTCAAACAACAACCCTCATATGATTGACAGAGTCTTTAAAAAATACACGGCTAATACTCTGGCCGTCAAATAACAAAGCTTGTACCCGGCACCCGAGACCATACGATATTATTATTATTATTAGCTGTTAAAACAACTGAAATGGTAAGACTCCTTGAAAAGAAACTGTTATTAATATCAATTAAGCTGAAAAATCACAAAACCACTCGTGGATGGTCACCCTCCCCCCTCCAAACTGATCCACGAACACTTGGCTAACACTGCTCAGAAATACTTAAAGAAATACGCCCCCAGAATAGAAATATTGAATAAGTAAATTTCTACAAGTGTGCTACTAACTTAATAAATGTTAATTTTATCTGAATGTGTATTTCAAATCAAACGATTAATAAATAGGAAACACTTAAGCGTCAAACCCCCAAAACAATCTACGAATGTGAACACTAATGAAAATGAAAATCCACAGCCTGCTTCCAGTCGACCGACCGGATCAGGGAATGGAATGAATGAAGCCCCCATCTAGTGGCGAGGATATGAACTGTGCCGGCTGCCGAAGCCTGTTACACTCCCCTGGGGCAATGATTAAATTAATGACAGATGAAATGAAATGACAGTAGAGAGTGATGCTGGAATGAAATTTGTGACAGGGAAAACCGGAGTACCCGGAGAAAAACCTGTGCGCCTCCGCTTTCTCCAGCACAAATCTCACATGGAGTGACCGGGATTTGAACCACGGAACCAGCGGTGAGAGGCCGGCGTTATGCTGCCTAAGCCACGGAGGCTCGTGAACACTAATAAGTAATCAATTTATATTTTCTCAATCGGTCAATAAGTTTTTTCCCAATTAGATTATATATGTAGATTAAGTATATCTTCATATTATATTTCACACTTTCCTGAAATAAATTCATGTATCAATATTATTCAATGATAAAGAGTTGTCTTCAGAACATGATCACTACGGTTGGAGTTTAATTTTACATAATACTAGCTGTACCCGGCATGCGTTGCAATGCCAATCAAAGAAAGTGTTGGCATTGTAACTTTGTTTGTTGAAGTGCTTTAGGATTCCCAATATTTTTTTTTTCTTTTTCCGTTAATCACCTCTAAACTATTGTAAAATTAATTTACTATCTTAAAAATATCATGGGAGCGTGCTCAACAACTCACCAAAGTTTCATAGCAATGAAATGAATGGTATATGAACGTATAGGGAATTTGTTGAAACGATTCGCGCGCCGTCACTCATTTGTTGAATCTACTTGTGCGCCACCCATTGAAAAACGGATTTACTAATACATACACCTTCGCTGGATGTGCTCAACTCCCCAAAGTTTTATGATAATCGGATGAATGGTATATGAACGCATACGGGACTTGGTTGAAACGATTCACGCGCTGTCGTTCATTAATTGAATCGTCGCTCATTTGTTGAATCTACTCGTGCGCTACCTATTGTTAAGTGGATTTACTAAACCAGAAACCTTCCCTGAAGTGTACACAACAGCTCACCCAAGTTTCATCACTATCAGACGAATAGTATATGAACGCATACGGGACTTTGTTGAAACGCTTCGCTCGTCGTCGCTCATTTGTTGTATCTACTCGTGCGCTACCTATTACAACATGGATTTACTAAGCCAGAAACCTTGCTTGTAGTGTACACAACCTCTCACCCAAGTTTCATCGCTATCGGACGAATGGTATGTGAAAACATACAGGACTTTGTTGAAACGCTTCGCCCGTCGTCGCTCATTTGTTGAATCTACTCGTGCGCTACCTATTGTTAAGTGGATTTACTAAGCAAGAAACCTTACCTGGAGTGTACAGAATATCTCACCCAAGTTTCATCGCAATGGGATGAATGGTATATGAAACAAACGCACGCCATTTTGTTGAAGCTACTCGCGCGCCATCTATTGTAAATTGGATTTACTACGCCTATAACTTTTCCTGGACTGTGCACCAAAATTTGATCGCAATCGGATGAATTGTATTTGAACGCATCGCCATTACGCATTTGTTTAAACTATTCGCGCGCTATCTATTTTGAAATGAATGGTATATAAACCTATGCCTATAAACCTCCCGGAAGTGTGTACAACAACTCACCAAAATTTGATCGCAATCGGATGAATGGTTTATGAACGCATAAAGTACGAAGAGACAGACATTCCTTTTTGTATATATACAAGATGTTTAAATGTGTTCTTGTTATAATTTATATCATTCGTCTAGTTTTCGCAGTGAATCTCGTTATTAGCTGTTTAGTCTATTCTATGCTGTTGTTCTAGAGATTTGATTTTATGTATGCGTATTAGGAACGGGTAAATAGTTCAACGATATAATTGTACAATCTATTAAATTATTCTCACTAGTGATTACGTATCCGTTTAGTGTAGTTCAAATCAGGCACGGTCGTTGCACAGGTGCTCAATTGTAACTAAGGAATCCTCTCTTGCCACTAGCCTAAGCACTAGCCACCAGACTGAACGCTACTGGTTATGTCATCCTGTTCTGACCTGCACGCGATAACCGGTCTCTGTTGATGAAATGTTTAACTACTCCTAACTTACAGTAGATAATAATAGTGACGGTATTCTCAGGCTGCAATGACTTTGCAAAGTGGTACCGGTATATATTCTGGATTCTGTAATTTCCTCATTATTATTATATACCATTTAAGTCACTCAGAAAGTGGGAGCTGACAGATGTGAAGATTACCGTACAATCAGCTTGATTACTCATGCTTCAAAGATCATGTCTAGAATAATTTACAAGAGGATTGAAAGCCAGATAGAAACGGAGTTGGGTGAAGACCAGTTTGGTTTCAGGAGAAATGTTGGAACAAGGGAAGCTGTACTAAGTCTTAGGCTGATTTTGGAAGGTAGAATATGGAAAGATAAGGGAACGTTCATGGCATTTGTAGACTTAGAAAAGGCTTTTGATAACGTTGATTGGACTAAATTGTTTGACATTTTGAAATCTATTGGAATAAAGTACAGGGATAGGAGGGTGATCTACAATCTATACAGAAACAAGACAGCAGTCATTCGAGCTGAAGGACATGAGAGAGAAGCTGATATTCAGAAAGGTGTTAGGCAAGGCTGCAACTTATCACCCATACTTTTCAATCTTTACATTGAACAAGCAATGAAGGAAATTAGAGAAAAAAATTAAAGTGGGAGTGAAGATTCAAGGAAAAATAATTTCAACTCTGCGATTTGCTGATGACATCGTCATCTTGGCCGACAAGCCTGAGGATTTGAATGAGTTTTTGAATGGTATGGACTCCGTCTTACGGAAAGAATACATGATGAAAATTAATAATTGTAAAACAAAAATACTAGAATGCAGCCGAAATAAATCAGAAACCTCTATGGACATCAAATAGGCAGGTGAAAAGCTGAAGGAAGTAGGAGACTTCTGTTACTTAGGAAGCAAAATAACCAGTGATGGACGAAGCAAAGACGATATAAAAAGTAGGTTGGCTCAGGCAAGGAAAGCATTTCTTCAAAAAAGGAATATGTTGACATCGAATATAGATTTAGGTATTAGGAAGTCATTTTTGAAAGCCTTTGTCTGGAGCGTGGCGCTCTATGGAAGTGAAACTTGGACTATTGGTGCAGCAGAAAAGAGGAGAAATGAAGCATTTGAAATGTGGTGTTACAGGAGAATGATGAAGATCAGATGGGTAGATAGGGTTACAAACGAAGAGGTATTAAGACGAGTGGGAGAGGAGAGATGTTTCTGGCGACTGCTAATGAAGAGAAGAGATAGGTTAGTAGGACACATACTAAGACACCCAGGAATAGCAAGCTTAGTTATGGAAGGAAGGGTCGAGGACAAGACCTGTAGGGGTAGACCAAGGTTAGAATATGTTAAACAGATTGCCTCGGATGTATGGTGTGGTAGCTATGTGGAGATGAAACGATTAGCTCAGGACAGGGAGGCATGGAGAGCTGCATCAAACCAGTCAAAAGACTGAAGACTCAAACGAACGAAGTCACTCACCACCGCGTAGACAAAAGTCCAAATATGCTTGCAACTGGTCTTAAAAGCAATATAGGACCCTACAATTCTGCCTGCCTGAGGCCTTGGTTTTTTATGTTGTTGTTGGTAATAGGGGCAGAGTCACGAATTATTCATCCCCATGTGCATTCATAGTTTCGTCTAATTGTTAAAATTGTGGATTTACTTTGTTTAATAACACGAATAGTGGGAATCCTTCTTGAAATATGTGTTCGTTCAAGTTCCTAGAGGGATCCCCACTATTCGCGTTGCTAAACAATGTAAGTTCGCAATCTTAATTAATAGACGAGGTGATGAATGACTATAAGAAGGATAGAGAAATATGTTATTTAGGAAGGATGCACTCTGTGCCAATTCTCAAGTTCCTTGGGTTATTTTTCTCGACTTGGTATATTTCAATGGACTCCATAAGGTCGAAAGCTCGTCCCTTTACATCGTGGTGTAGAATCTTTATGTCTGATTCTATATAACATAGAACAAATAATCACTATATAGGTCCGTATTGACGTGAATCAAAGAACAATCTTAGTAAAGGAATAAATCCTTTCTGCCTTAGTCAATACAAAGTTTATTAAAATGGAAAAAAAATGTACGAGTTAGTACATGTTTCGATATGAATTCACATGTGTTTTTTTTTATTTATTAATCAAAGCACAAACTACAGTTATGCTAGCCCTTCACGCTTGTACAAATAACGACAAAATAATAATTTAAAATAAAATATAAAATAAATTTAACAAATCACCAAACAACGCGTTTTGAAACTCCTTCCACTCTGCCCAACATAGTTGGCCTTACATCCTTTACATCCTCATGCCATGTTATGCGACTCCTGTTAACACTTTAATGTTTAATGAAACATGTTTTCAACCCTTTATTGGGGTCTTCATCAGCAGGGGTTGTATTATGATAACATACTTAAACACAAAAAAGGTTATTTCTTACGAAAAATAATATTAAAAAATTCAACTCTAAAATATCCAATTTAGAATATGCAGTATACGAAAAATGGCCGTCCTTACACAGTTATTTAAGAAAATAGTTGAAAGATCTAATGAAGTTTATACTGAGAGAATTTGAATGAAAATGAAAGCCCAGGAGCTTTATCAGCATTCGGAGGAAATCTCGGATACCTTCACGAAAAGTCGTCTGACATTTAATGGGCACGTTCTCAGAAGGAAACTGTTATAAAAATATATTCTGTAATATATATGTGTATTATTTGCTTAAGCCACCTCCGTTGTGTACTGGTCAGCGTGCTTAGCTGCCACCCAGGAAGTCCGAGGTTCGATTCCCGGCTCTGCCACGAAATTTGAAAAGTGGAATGAGGACTGGAAGGCGGTCTACTCAGCCCAGGGTGGCCCAAATGAGTAGAGTGGATTCAATTTCCACCTCAGCCATCCTCGAAGTGGTTTTCCGTGGTTTCCCACTTCGTCTTCGGGCAAATGCCGGGATGGTACTGTACCAGTATTTTCCCGTTGAGATTTATAGCGATTTGGTTTAGCTATATTTACGTAGAGTCACGATGTTTTCTAGACGTGAGTAATTGTTACGTGAGCTTAAGTCCAACTGGTTTAAGGAGTTGATAGCAACCCGCATGGCAGGTCACATGTCAAGGAATATAACACACAGAATGAAGAAGAATATCATGAGTGACTTGCTACATGAACTTGTATAAGAAATATACATGCCATTACCACGAAGGAAGCGCAGACAATCCAATGATATCACTCTGAGAAGAAATGCTTTTACACATCGGAAAGATCTTCAGAGAAGCGAGCGTGTGTCTACAATCACTATGAACGAGATCCAGGATTGTCCGGGAGAGATGCTGTGGATTATCCGAGGAATGACGAGCGGGGAGAAGGATTACGTGTTCCCTAGCTCGATGTCAGGAGGGTCGACAGTATTCTAGAACCAAAGAGCCGTTTCCAGCTGGAATGGTTGTGCGTATTCCAATATGCACGTACTTCAAGAAGCCACCGGAATCAACAAGTTCTATCCACGATAATACGGGTACAGTTCGTACCGTCAGGCCACGGCCGCCTCCTCTCCTCTTCCTTGTATATCCCTCTCATTCATCCCATCCCGTCCCATCCCTCAAGAGGCCCCCGGTTCGCTTTGCAGCTGAGGCCGCCTGGGCGAGGCGCTAGTCCCGCTTCCCCAGTTGTAGCCACCGCCCCAATGTCTAGCTCCAGGACACTGCCCGTAGAGGCGGTAAAGGTGGGATCCCTCGCTGAGTCCATGGGAAAAGCCTACCTAGAGGGTGAACTGACTACGAAAAAGAAATTGCTTAATGAATATTGTTATTTAAGTGAAGGTGGAGGTGACACTTTCATATCGTGCCAACTAGCCTTGTTGTGTTTATCATTCAAATCCATTTGTTGTGTGAAGTCCATTATTTCAAATTAGAGGAGTAGATTAAATCGTAGTCTTGTGTATCTATAGGCTACTGTTCGTAGCTCATATTAGAGTTCAATATTGTATCTGGTACTGTTGTCTTCTAAATTGTATGGTGCGTTTTACAACTTTTACTTTTCTTTGCAACAGTTACTGGCAAGGAACATTGTAGCACACAATTACCGGACTACTAATTCGGAAGTTCGTCATGCATAGGAAAGTGAAAGTGACGCATGTACAGCAATTGAACAAACGTAAAATGTGGAAGCTCCATAGTGCCAAAATATAGCGGGGATGAAAATATACAATCCTAAGAACAATTGATCATCCAGACGTCGAATTTGTATTGTACAATCACCACAACTCTTGCTCACAGAAGAAAGCCAACTTCATTTCGCAAGGAATATCGTTGAGGCCACCATTTCGGTGGAGGGAACCGCAGTCTTCATTGCCGCCCGCATTATCAGGCTGATTGGCGCCTGCCCAACGCAAGAAGCCAGTCTGGTTGAGAGGTTCACCTGAAATGATGATGAATATCATGACAAATATTATAATAATTGACCCAACTGGATGGGAGGGAAGGGACAGGACCATATGCTACCATACACAGAGGTAATTGTTTGAAACCGTCATCGAACCCCGGAACCCAGAAATGATACAAAGGTCATCTGGCAGGATCATAATATATTCATAACAAACATACATAACAAAACAAGACATAACAAAATTTACAATAGATGTGGACCTTGACATTCACCAGGGTACTTACTTTGTTCCTATCATAGGTAAGTAAATATTGCACGAAGTCTACCTCAAACGTTAATACGACCATGAATATTAATATCAATCCTCACACAAGGATAATTCTGTTGTCTAGAAGTAGTGCCAAAATATTAAAACGTCGAAAGAACTAGCATTCTTTTTGCTTCACTTAAAGCCTCAATAGAATGCATCATATCACTTATCACGTCACTCCTCAATACATAATTAATTAATTCCACGGACATCCAATGTCACGAAGTAAGGCCTACATATATTTTAACTTCTAAAAGTTTAATGTCGCCTAAACTGAAGAATCAACTTAATCTCATTAAATATGAGGAGATATTTCAATCACGTCTTTATAAAGCAATGGCTACTAACTTCTCTTCTTAAAAACAACAGATGATCGCTCATAGTTAAAAACATACTATTGTCAGCCATCATGAAACAAAAGACATACGATAACCCTACCAGCGCTGTTAGAAAATCAAAGTATGAACAAAATTAATAAAACTTTTACAGGCCATAAGGCATACTACAACGTAATTAAAGAACATTTACATATTAAATAAATCAGGTTAGTTAAACATTAATTACGTCAGTGAATATGAGTGTCAATAGCCTACTAGTGTGAAAACACGAGATTTGACGTTTAGTTTGATGCATCACATCTGTAGACCCTTTTCATGCAACATAGAACAACAGTTGTAGATGCAGAATAAATATCTTGAAAGATATTAACTTTCCAAAATCATAAATAACATTTGTCGAAGTCGATATGTCCTAGAGCTTCAGGTGACATCAGGGGATGGAAATCAAGAGCCAAGCTCTCGAAATTCCCCACAAATCTTCCGCAGACAGGAATCACATCTTTCACTTTCGAGATCCAGAACCACAATCTTTTTCAATAATTACATTTCAATAAACATCACCTGGACTGCATATTAAAACAAAATACATCTTAGATTTCCGATCCCGCGAAGGTAAAAATTCAAGCTCCCATCTAGCGGACAGATAAGAACTACAACTCGTGAGCCAAGCTACTCACCAGTGAGTGGTGCAATCTGTCGAGGCCGGACTCAACTAACACCGCCGCGATATTCGAATCCATGCCAATAGGACCTCTACTTTCTTCATGTGTATTTATACAAATAACGTCGATCCACGATGTAGGCCTAACAACAGTTGTAGATGCAGAATAAATATCTTGAAAGATATTAACTTTCCAAAATCATAAATAACATTTGTCGAAGTCGAAGGGTTGAAGGTTTCTCGACGGATTCTTATGTTTTTCGGTGTGCTGAATCCGAATCTGAATTTTGCCAACAAAAAATGACGGCTTCACAATGAAAATCGAAAAAAAAACCTAAAAATTTCGGACTTTTTTCACAAAATTGCTTATAAGTTGAATACTATGCAACCTAGTGAATTTCTCATTATTTACAAAAATTAAAGTAAACAAAATATCTTTCAAAATGCACTGGGAACTTTTAGTTCTTGAGTGCAGGGTACCACCGCTAGAGCGCGCTGAAAAAGAGCGACGTTTTGGCATTTAGGCAAAAACGAAAGAAACTCAGCCCTAACTAACGCCAGACACTTTCTAATCGTGTTTCCTACATGAATACGTGTTTTATTCATGTTCTATGGTGGTAACATGATTGAAAGTTCGTTGGAAAAATATTTGATAAATTAATATATTCAAGTTAAGGTGGAGTATGTCCATCTATACTTATCCACCTAATGACAAAGTGTGAAAGTGATGAGGTGAGTAATGTGAAACAGTTTTTGTGATTTTTCACTCAACATCTCACCTTGTCACATATATCTCACACATTCCTAAAGAGATATAATTAATATATTGATAGTGTGAAACCGGAGTCATTTCCCTTTTGTGTGAAAAGTTCACCCTCAAGCCCTCAATAGGACGGGTCCCTTTTTTGCCGACACCTGTCCTTGACAGGTCCCCCTACATGCCTCCAGCCAACTCCTCTGCCATTCGAGTTTAGTTTAGTTTGCTCTCTCCTCCTCGTGGGACAGCTAAGCATTCTTCTTCGGGTTTCTGCCGTTCGTTCAGTGTTTTCGGATGAACTAATGTTGTTATTAGTGAATATGTGAGGGACGAAAATGTCGCGTCGTGAATGTGCAATTTGTGCGGAGCCTCTGGATGAACTCGAACTTTCTTTCAAACGACAAGAACAAGAGCTCCTCAGGAGTAGACTGAGTGAGGCAGGGATTGAATCAAGACAAGCCATTGAGGATGCTGATGCCCTCATCATAAGAACGGCTCAATCCATAGCTTCCACGCATGGCACAGTTGCAGTGGTGGGAGAAGATGATGACCTTCTCGTCATCATGATAGGCATCCGCACTTCTCCTAACGTGTTCTTCCTGAAACCAGGAAAAGGAAAAGCACCACTGACACTACATAGCCCTGGCAGCTCGCTAGAGGAGCCTCTGAGCCACCATATTTTATTCCTCCACGCTGTCAGTGGTTGTGACTCCACATCCGCCATATTCAACCAGGGTAAGACGAAATTCTTGAAGACCCTCAAGAAGACCCAGATCTTGTAAACAACCTAGAGCAGAGGTTCCCTTTAGGAAATTTTCTCGGACCCCCTAAAGCGATTGTTATGTAAGCACGGACCCCCTGCTCCAAAACATTTTAAGCCGAGACTCAAAATATTTAAATTCCTAATGGGAACCTCTGTACTAGTTCACAGGAAAGAAGAAAATCTTTATATATTTCGTCATGACATAAAAAACGTACAAAAACATTGTCGCCTTTTTTGATTATGTCGGTGCTCTCATCCAACTGCAGAACAAAAATGTCACACATGTGGAGCCTTGCCAACCACGTCTATTCAATATTGTTGACATATCTGTAATTCGCCTTTGCATAGTATTGTTAGACAGCGGGAAGGTACTTAAAAACTTTGCGGCAACATCGCCCAGCATTCTCTTGCACAAAATAATACCATTCAGCAATGGTATGGCTTTTGGCACGTTTTGCGACAAGTTAAGATACTTCGTAGGATTATTTTCATTCACATTTGCACCAGCATTTTTGGTAATTACTTTCAGGCATGATTTCTGTTCAGCTAACTTTATTTTAAAAAATTCAATGGATTTATTGCACGACTGTTCGCGGACCCCCTGGCCAACCGTCGAGGTCCCCTGGGGGTCCGAGGACTACCTAATGGGAACCTCTGACCTAGAGCAATACATGGACCCCACAGCACAAGTCGAGGAGCTAGTGAATGCTGGCGAAACATTTCTAGTGGCCTTATATGGTGGTGACCACTATACCACTCGACTAAACGATCTGAGGTACAAGCTGTACCTCAGTACAGCATATAAAGTCACCGGAAACATGGCCTCGATCCCTCCCACTGAAACTGCAGCCCGTGAGCACTTTCTGCGAGTTTACCAACAGATCCAGCAGTGGCTCAACAATCAGCTCAACCCAGAACAGTGGGGGTGTAAGTCGTCGAGGAACGGCCTCATCCCCACGAGAACAGCTAAGGCCCCAGCTCCTGACAAGCTTCTCCGCAAGGTCTCAAATGCAAAGGTGACTGTCGAGGAAGCTGCGGTTGTCGACGTGTGGATCTATATTGCTCTAGGCTTTGTACCATCTGCGAGGGAAACTGTCTGAACGTTGACAACTCATACGACATCGACAATGAAGGTGACCTTGATGACCCTCCTCCGGTTGAGTCACCACCTACAATCCTGGAGACATCAGCACAAGGTAAGTAGCATGTTTGTACACCACCTTATTCGAATGGGGTTTGCTTACTTCACCCTCTAATGTATTCGTACGATTTCTTTTTTAGAGGTGTCCGAGAATCCTGACGATTCCATCCCGATCGAATCACCAACAACGATAGCGGAGACTTCAGCAGAAGGTAAACTGCATGTTTGTAATACACCCTATTTCACTGGGTGTTGAACAGTTTTCCAACTAGATAACTAAAAGTATTGTGTACAATAATATGTACAATTCCTTTTCCAGTGAAGTTGCCGACAGATAGCGATCAACCAGGGCCTTCTGCTCGGCAACCGGAGGCTGCTCCATCGAGGCCAAAAAGGAGGAAGCTCAATTAAAGAATTGAAAATAATTGCAATGTATTAATAGTTAATTGCTATTACATTCCTTTTCATTAAATTCATTTGATTTAATTTTTGAAATAAATAATAAAACGGCTCGATCGGTCCTTTATGAATTCCTACCACTCCATGGGCAATGTTTTTCAAGGGCTCCGTAATCTTGTAACCACCATAGAACATGAATAAAACACGTATTCATTGAGGAAACACGATAAGAAAGCGTCTGGGGCTAGTTAGGGCTAAGTTTCTCTCGTTTTTGCCTAAGTGCCAAAAAGTTGCTCTTTTTCAGCGCGCTCTAGCGGCAGTGCCCTGCTACCAAAAATTAAAAAAAGGAAGCTTGTAGTTTAACGTGACCGTTAATCTTCAGATCATGAGTCACGGGACCTCCTTTTCACGTGGAATCCGAACCACAGGACATGGCTATCAAAAATTAAAAGTGACCAGTGAATTGTGAAGGAAATTTTGGCTACTTTAATTTTGTAAATAGTGAGAAATTCATTAGGATGCATACTTTTCAAGTCATAAGCGATTTTGTGAAAATAGTCCGAAATTTTTAGTTTTTTTCTGCTATTTTCACTGTGAAGCCGTCATGGTTTTTGTTCGCAAATTTCAGATTCGGATTCAGCACACCAAAGAAAACATAAGAATCCGTCGAGAAACCTTCTACCCTAATTTTGTTTGGTCTAAACTACCATTTGACTGGGCTACCAGGGTAGAGTACCTTAATATCGGCTCAATAATAATAATAATAATAATATGGAATAGCTGAATATCAGGGAGGTTTTCGAAAGGGACGATCTTGTGTTGATCAAATATTCATCTAAAAAGTATTCTTAGTCTGAGAGCTTTAAGAGGTAAAAACACGGCAGTTGTCTTCGTTGATTTCAGAAAGGCATATGATTTAATTGACCGCCAGACTCTCTTTCAAGTTTTGGAGGAATTTGGATTAGATAAAAAAAAAACGAGGTCGCTGGTACAACAGACCCTCTCAGGCACTGTGTCTACGGTTATATTTCGTGGGGAAATATCTGCCCCCTTTGTGATCCAGAAAGGAGTACGACAAGGTGATGGTTTATCACCAATTTTATTTAACATCGTCCTGGAGAAAATAATGAGAACTTGAAAAAAGCAATAAAAGGGGAAGGGGAAGAAGGAATCTACCTGGACACTAAAAAGCAAAATTTGGGTGTGGAGTGCTTAGCATTTGCAGATGATCTGGCTGTGTTAGCGGAAGATATTGATGATGCAAAGATTATGATTGAGAAATTGCATGAAATTGCGGCAAAAACAGGTCTCCAGATCTCTTATGAGAAAACGGAATACATGGAATCCGAACATGGCAATAAGAAATATTTGGAAACAAGGTTTGGAAATGTCAAAAGGACAAAAAATTCAAATATCTTGGTGAATGGATTCAACCTAATGGCCTTGATAAGGAAACCAATAAGGTGAGAGCTCGTAAGATGGAAACTGCATATCGATTAACACAGAATAGGTATAACAAGAAAGCCATATCCTTCAGAGCAATATTACGACATTATGCCACTGTGATTAAACCGTAAGCTCATTATAGTTCTGAATGCCTTATTTTAAACAAAAAAAGGAGAAACAGAGAAATTAGAAAAGAAAGAACGAAGAATCCTTAGGAAAATATTGGGACCAGTACAGAGAGCAGATGGCTTATGGAGGAGACGGACGAATAGTGCTTGTACAACCAGGCAGAGAAACTTACGGACACGATGCGTAAGAGAAGGCTTAATTTTTGTGGCCACCTCACACGAATGAGCAACAATAGGTTAACCAAAAAAGGATATGACTTACATAAGAAATTTAAAGTCCACCACAAAATGGGTTCAGGAAACACGAGCAGATCTCAAAGAAGTTGGCATCACTCAAGAAGATATTCTCAACAAATCATTGTTTCGAAGGAATGTTGATAAATTTAAAGGGTTTCAGGAAAAACCTAGCTCAAAAGCCAAGGTCATCTGGTCTGAAGGAAGAAGGAGGAGACTCAGCGAACGCATGAAGAAATTCTGGAAGGAGAAAAAGAGATTGGCAAGTCGGCCGATTGTTCAACGCAGTCCACAGTAGGCCAAAATGGACAGAAGTAGAAGAATATGGATATGGGTAAAGGAAGTTAAAGGGATAACCATTAACAGACTACGCGAGAAAAACATTAATTTACCATGTTTGGCCTTTGCATACGACCTGGCAATTTTGTCCAACAATAGGCAGAAAGCGATTGAATCCATTGAAAACTCCATAAAATTCCAGCCAAAACCCGTCTCCATTCTCATATTTAAAGAAAACAGTTCATGGAAGGATCTTGTCGTTAAATGTGGTGTTTTTTGGAATACACGGTAAGACAGAGTAAGCTTTTGCTTCTCTTTGCTTTAGTTCATCCCCTTCCTTTTTCGCAAACACCAACAGTGATCTCCTGATTTCTCTTTGTTGGTATATTTTCTTACACCACCTGTGAGTCTGTTCTAGATATATATCTTCCATGACTCATCCAGCGTCATCTAGCAGCGAATCTCTGAAGTTCCTCAATTTTTCCCTGTACGAGAGGACTTCCTTACCAATCTGGCCACCAGATCTCGTCGCTATCGCCAGCTATTATCTCCGTGATCAAGAGGTCTTCGTCTACTTTTTCACCCACCCGTCTTCGCTAGTGACGCCTGCTATCAACTCTTTGAAGACCATTTCATCAAGAAAATTTATTTCTGTTATGTTGGTTATTCTTATGTGTATTCCTTTTGTTTCCTACCCCCACTCTTTTTCCCTTCCCTGGTCCCTCCACGCTTCGTTGAACTGGGGTCACTTGTGCGTCTGAAGTCAAACTAGTCAGTCGGAGCTTAACTAAAGCTCGTCCCCTCACCTCGAGAGACAAACTTTCAAATCTTCGCCATGTTGTGAATTCCTGACTAACGGTTACCAAGGAATCGCCATTCATCAGAAATTAGCAAAGTACTATTTCTACGTTCTTCAACTTATTGTAATTGATTATAAATAGCTACATGCATTTTAATGATCATTCTATAGGCAGTGTGAGATTTCTAAATGTGGGGCAATAATCTTCCTTCGCGGGATTTTCTATGATGGGCTTTTGTCTATCTAAGCCAATCTTAACATGAAGCAGCATTTCTTATGCTTATTAATTGAGAGATTTTCTCACAACGTGGGACACCATTGAATTACCCACTGTCTATAAAATATTTAGCTCGTTCCACCGTTGGACTAATTTTTGCCCTATTCTTCAGTCAAGATTGTTCTGGAATTTTTCATGCCGAACAATTCATCCACAAGTTAAACCTTCTAGTACTTTCCACTCACATATGGGAATACTTTTTCAAACTAATGAAGCTTCCTTATGAACTGCTGATCAATATCTGATTTTTCTTCCTCCGTTGGGATTTTTCTGGTGCATTCAACTATAACCTACAAGTTTTTCAAGCAATAGACTCTCGCAAATCTAGTGTAACTAGTTATTTTCCACCATCGCAATAACTTTCTTTGCCATAAACTTTTGTGCTATTACAGTGAACTTTTCAACTATATCAACAGACTATAGTGAAAACAGTGCCTGTTCAACTTTTTCATCCGCGTCGCGCTCGTCCGAGTACAATAAATACGGCCATGAACACTCTTCCACAATCCCATTTGATCTTTCCTAAACCCTTTACTAACAAACTAAAATAATAAAATTGTTACTTTAGGACTTTTTTCAATGAGGTGTCACTCTCAATAAGTGCCCTCCCTTGCTTGCTCCACGTACAACGAATTAATGTCTGTAAAACTTCGTGTATAGTACACGCCTTAAAGTATATTGTTTCTCCCTTCTAATTAGGGAATCCAATTCTTTCTACTCAAAAGTGAGTTATCTCTAGGTTTCACGAAAGGGAAATTTGCCCTATTTTTCTCGTGATCCCCACTTAAACATAGGAGTTCTAGAAACTTCCTTTCAATTTTTCTCTTCAGGTTTCACAATAAGTGACCTGCCCTATTTGTATAATCTCTAAACGTAGTTCTGTATTAATACAAGAAGTTATAGAAACTTCTATTTCATTTCTTCCTGTTTTTTGTTGTTGTTACTTTCGAAGTTGTTATTTGTTCATATTTCTAAGATACCTATCTAGAAATCCTTAAAGTACACACCTTGTACTTGATTTATTGTTTAACCTTAATTACGTTAATTATCTTAAAATTTTCTATTTATTAATCTTCGCACTATTTCAAAATTTTACGAAGACTTTAGCTTATATAAAAGGTTTAAAACCAAAAAATTATCAATTGCCTGGCGCAAGATTTAAATGTTTTCGGAGGTCTGCGACCCCAATTATTTGTAAACTCAAATTATATACGTCTTAAATTCATTACACCTTTTTGCATTGTTAAATAAATTTGAATTTTTCCTTTTGCCTTATCATTTCTCTGAAATAACGGTTAGGCAAGATCCTGTCTTCCCTGACTCTTCCTAAGTTTATGATCTCTTTAATAAAAATAAATCCATTGATAAGGTTTGCACTACTTGTTGCATTTGAGCAAGAACTCTTAGTTATTAACTTATTAAAGTCTCTCTTAGCTTTGATAGCTAATTCTAACTGGCCAGTAAGGCAAGCATAGCTCGCTACGCCAGCTTCCTGCTTGTTGAGATTCTCTACAACTTATGGTTGGTTTTCAACATTTAAGTTTTTTCTCATTGTCTAAACTTTTAGTCGGCTCCTTGCTGGGTAAAAGGTTAGTCATTCCTAAATGCAACTATTGGTTCTCTTACCAAAATTATTCTCAAGGGTATAATTGCTTCATCCCTATCCTTCTTGGAAACATTCTGTCACTTTTTAGAAATTCTACAATTTCAAGAACTAAAACATCACGGCTTATTCAAATTATTTGCATTCTTCAGAATATTTGTTTAAAACAAACTCCTTTAAAAAGGTACATAGGAAACTTATCATTTCTTTCTTTGCCAGACCACCACCCTTCCCCATAGTAGCCGAATCTTGGCTTGGAAGGGAAGGTACCTCCTACTCTCACCTGCAAATAGCCCAAGCTCTAGCTGCGTTTCCCGTTAGCTGTGTTCAGGTCCCCACTCACTTTAGTGATCTAACGGGCTTTGCGGTGACACTCTTCTTTAAAACTGTTTGTATTTAGTGTTGGACTTTCTTCCTATTATCCACACTTGTTCCTCTGTCCGAAACGCACTTCCCTTTACTTATTTATTCATCTTCCCTTGTGGGTAAGGTTAATTCTAAACAAAAACCTACCCAACATGGTTAAACAATCTTTGGTTACCGGGTTCGGTAAAGTAGCTCAAGTGTCTAAAATAAAATACCTAGGAGAAATTATCCAACCTTAAGGCCTGAATCGTGGTGCAATCAAAGAGAGAATCTCTAAATTGCAAAGAGCCAACCGAATCACATGGAAAAGGTATAATACTAAATAAATCCTGTAAATAAAAATTTCGACATTACAACATGGTAATCAAACCCGAGGCACAATATGCCTCTGAAATACTGATCATTGGGGAAGATCACTGATTAAAGATACACTAAAACGAGAAAAAAAATCTTGAGTTAAAATTTTGGCCCAGTTTGTTCTGAGGGAACTTGAATGAAAAGGAAATCCCAGGTGCTCTATCAGCATTCGGAGAAAATCTCAGACACATTCAGGAAAAGTCGTCTGAAATGTTATGGTCATATTCTCAGAATGAGTGCTGACAAAGTATTCTAAATCTTGCCCTCTCAATGAAAGCTAACAACAGCCGGCTGTTTGATGTTGAAAAAGACTTTCCGAAAATAGACAATCTCAAATGATTTGGTAGTCGAAAGATTACATTCAGGGATCTAATTCACAATCAGCAATTCTCAGACCACCCAAACATTACATCCAACAGAACCTGGACGGAGGAGTGCAGAAAGAGCCATAGCGAGAAGATGAAGAGATTTTGGGAGGTCAAGAAAGCAAGATCAGCTGGATAGGTGCAATCACACTCCTTCGACGGTCATGACGATGACAACATAATAATAATAATAATAATAATAATAATAATAATAATAATAATAATAATAATAATAATAATAATAATAATAATAATAATAATAAACACAATAATATGAAGGGTGTTCAAATGAAAAGGTACCAAACAATACTGTGGGTACAATTTATTCGTTATTCAAAAGTAATCACCACAGGCCTGTGCACAGGTGTCCCATTGCTTCATTGGCTGCAGGATTCCCTGTTCCCAGAAGTCTCGTGGTTGTGACAGGAGCGAATCCTGTCAACTCACGCTAGACAGTGTTGACCCTGCTACAAGGAAATCATGGGCATTAGAAACTAGTGCACAGGACATTCCTAAAATTGATGAGCTTCTGTCGATCCTGGAAAGTATGTGCCAGGCTTTAGAACTCAGTCAAACTAATCACTCATCTCAGGCACACTACGGTGTCAATCATACGTCTGGTACGGCCAGGGCGTTAAAATACAATAAAGCAAATAAGCATTCTCGTGCATTTGTTGCCATCAGTGTCAATACGTGCTCATATTGTCAACAAGGCCACACGTTGTATAAGTGTCCTTCATTTAGTAATTTAAGTGTCCACGAGCGACAAAAGTTTGTGAAACACAAAAAACTAAATCCACCTTCAACCTACAAGACACACCTGGAGTATTCTGATAACCTGAATGAATTGTTGAAGACATGCATTTCGAGCTTGGATTTTCCAAAGAGATTCCCTGTTGACTGAATCGAGAGCCTTGACGATATCTATGAAGACCCTATATATTGCGGGTGATCTTGTTCTCTACATTTTTCCTTCATTTGTATGGCACAAAAGATCATATCAGTTGTTCCTCGATTGGGTCTAAATCCACATTAAGTTTCAGGCAGCGATTCTTCGGCCAATGGCTTAAGACGATTGCACAGCATTCTGGCAAGGATTTAGCCAACTACAGAAAGCAGGGATATCCCACGATAGTTGCCACATTGGGCTCTGTCCCCATTTTTTAAAGATTATTTCTATCAAGACATCCCTGTGATCAGCTGGGATCTTTTCTGTTTACCATATATTGTCAATGAACTATTGAGCGTGGTGAACCAGTACAATGCCCCCTCCATAAATAGTTCAGCTGGAATCCCATTTATGCCTGCTGCCTTATTATTCTCGAGTTGATTCATAGGAATTCCAACTTCCAGTGGAAGGGAACTTCGTCCAGGTGATTTTGTACTGATCTCTTAGGAACTTGACGGAAAATGTCATCATCGACTTGGGTATCCCTGTTGAGTAGTTCGTTGAAATTTCCCTTCGTCCTCGAAGAGAGAATATTAAAGTACTACTGATTTCAGGGGATATCCACTCCACGGAAACACTACAGACCACTGATCTCTATACATGGTTGGCTGGTAGCTAAGGCAGCAGTAAACCGAATAGACGATGACAGGTATAGCAAGATGGCAGCGAGCGCATGGTGCAATATTTGCTCGTAGACCACGTGGTCCTTGGAGCGCTCTTGCCTTGTTCAGTGACGCCAGGCACAGTGGCCAGGCCTCTCGATTGTAGATAGAATGACCACTAGTGGGTTGGTTTTGGTAGTTTGAAGTAAGTTAAAGACCTGTAGTAGGTTGTCGTTATTTAAGTGATACATAAGTATAGTGGCAATAAGCCTCAATTGTTCCAGGGAGGAATGAAATTGTTTTTTTAAGTAGTTTGTAGCTGGATTTAGTAGTTAAATATGCCTGTAGGTAATAAAGCGCTGTGATTGGTTCGGAGGGTGAATCCGGCTCTGTGATTGGTGACTGGTAGTTTGATGTTATACAGTACATGTATTTATACCGGCAGTAGCTTGCCACGGTGGGTGAGTGGTTATAGCGTCGGACCACCAACCCCAAGATTGCAGGTTCGCTCCTGACCATGAAAAGTGATTTTTGAAAGGCGACAAAAATCACGACACTCATGTCATACGTTGTTGGCATGTTAAAGAACCCATTTGAATTCAGTAGGCCGTGTTCAATGGCAAAATTAATCTCGGGATTTTCCGCCAACACAAAGTTCCTCCATTCTCTACTTGAAAGCGCTGTAGTGTCAAGGAGATTAGATATCTAACCTCCTTGACTTTCATAGCGTTCAAAGGAACGACGAAATTCGACATGCAAGCTACCCTCTGGGTGTCAATTAACAAAGCTTGCACCAGGCACCCGAGGCCATACGATATTATTATTACTATACCGGCAGTAAATATTTTGTGTTTCTTGTAGTTGTAAAATGGGCTGAATTTGGTTATATAAAGCGTAAAATCTTAGTTTTAAGTACCGGTTTGGTGACCCATCATCCCAGGCAAGCCGGTAATACCTTTACTTCTCAGGCAGATAGGCCACTTAGACGTAATTTTGAAGTTATTGTGAAGTTAAGTGCTGAAGCAGACGTGATCGGTTAGGCTATTGCGTTTTTAAATTTATTCCCATTTCAGGGTTTTTCGGTTCTGGGTGCGAATAGTTTGCTTAATAGTTGTAAAACTGTGGGGAAAGTATATTTTGAGTAGATTTTTAGTTGTGTTAAGTTTTAGTGGAGCTGAGGAGTGAAATTGGTTTGGCTTAAAGCACAGTTTTGGCCTATATCTACTTCCCGTTATTATTAAGTTTATTGTGCTGCTAGCGTGATTTAAAGCTGTAGAATATGATGTAGAATGCTGGGATTACTTGGGGGAGTGTTGGTGAGAGGGAGAGAAGTGAGGGGATAGGTTTATGGAGTTGTTGCTGTTGTTGTTTATAAATTAAACTGCGCGTTATTTCATGGAAACAGGAATTCATTACCAAGCACCGATTACGATATGTCGAATCTAGGCGTGTATAGTGAGCTACGTTTATAGGTTACGTCATTTGAAGAATGCATAATTTCGTGGCATTTATATATATATATATACAATTTACAAAAATGTTCCCAGAAATTGATTTCCATTCGTTACTCTGTTACTGATCGCTAATTGCGTGTACTCAGCACCTAGGTTGATATTAAATTTTGTCAGCCGTTATTATACATTCATTTTTATTGCTATTCCGGAGATTTACTGACCTCGGAATGACGTGTCAGTGATCCCAATGCCCTTATGCTATGTTCCAAAGCACCATTAATTACGATTTAAAATTCAGTAGATTATCATTGTTTCCTCACACGGAGAGCTCGAGAATGGGTACGCCAACATGGCGGACCGCGCGCTCAACCTGGCGTACTTTCTCGTGCAGCGGGAAGCTGCCATCAGCGATCCATGTATAGAGATCAGTGCTACAGACACACGAAAACAATTAGATTAGCAACACTGATAAGACTGACTTATACGTCATGAATGCATGTGTAGCCTCAAATCGGAAGACAGGCCGATAGGCGACAACAATGCATCACCAACCAGCCGGTGCGGTGGTACTGCAAACACAAATCACAACAAGACCGATTTCCCACATAGATTAAGTTATAGAATCCTCAGCAAGTGTCATTATTTAATTTAAGAGACATGTAATTAGCGTATTCCTTATTATCAGTTTCTATTTTACTTTTGTAAAAATTCCAAAGGGAGAGGGTTCTAACACATTGCAGCAGCACCCCCCCTCCCCCCCTCCCCTCCCCTCCCGGCTACGCCACTGATGCAATGCCTCAACCTACTAGTTTACGAATGCCAAATAAATTTCAAATTGCTGTCACTACTTTTTTATTTATTATCTCATAAGGGGCACCTGAGCCGAGGCTCGTAATAGTGCAGTACATCAAGGTAACGATGGTATTTTAGTAATTACATGCAAGTTACATTGTTGAATCCATTAAGAATTTAAACAGTTCTTTCCTGAAAGTTCTCAGTGAGGAGATATTTCTCAGGCCATCAGTCTATTATATATAAATGATGAGTAATGCCATAGTGAATTATTTCCAAACCTGCTGGTATTTATTACATTATAGTGTATATTGCTTGCATTTCTGGTGATGTGTGAGTGAGTATCTGAATTGGTTGTGAGTATGATATTTGAATTGGTTATTTTATGTTTAATTTTATATATCATTATTACTGAGGCTCTTTGACGGAGACTATTTAGTGATAGGACATTGCATTGTTGGTATAATTGAATTGTAGGTGTTAACATGGGAAGTATTTTCAAAGCCCTTTTATGTAATATATTAATTTTATTGAATAATCCTTTGCTGCAACAAGCCCAAATGTGAATCATGTATGAAATGTGACTTTCAATAAGTGCGTGATATACAGCGTGGTCCACCCGCCCCTTATTTTTTTGGAGGAAGGCAACCCAACTAACGCGTATATCACAGTCATCCTAAAAACATTAGTACGTCCATTGTACAACTTTACTGTTGAGTACATCCTCGCGAATATAGTAGAAATCAATAGTGGCAGTGTTCTTTCAATGACCTCAAATATAATGCATGATTGAAACGATCAGAGCTCCGAATAACACCTTCTTACGTTTAGACAGGAAGTGTCTACGAATAGATTCAATACATGCCAGCAATACACTATGGTTCTCGTTAGCTATGGTGGCTAAATCAAGAATTGCTGGCGTAGCGTCAACGAAGTCGCATTGTAGTAGGTTCGAACCTTGAACTAGTACATTTTTTTGCTTAATGTCGTTTATTGTGGATGTATTATGGACGCATATCTATCTGTTCCAACGAGTGATTTTTTATTTGGTCCTCAAAAGGACCGTACTTTTCCGATGGTACGCAGCCAGATTGGACGACGGCATAACGATCTGTAGAACGAAAGCAAGGTATCCTGTATATTCAAGGTAGCAAGTGTTCGAAATTTTGACCACCTTTGTTTAAATTAAAACTCCGACTAAATCAGACGACCCACATAACAAATAGATTTGTTATGTGGGTAGGCTCACGAATAAATACATCAGACCGAAACTATAATTTCTTTCAACGGCTTCTGTGCGAAAAGCGATTGCTATACACTTACAGTAATAGTTAGTTAGTGAGGTTTTAAGGGGCGGAACTACGAGGTCATCTGCCCCAAACATACAGTAAATACAGATAATTATAATGTTATTGGTTTTACGTCCCTTTTAACTACTCTGGCTTTTAGAGACGTCGGGGTGCCGGAATTTTGCTCCGAAGGGTATCTTCAACGTGCCAGTAAATCTACTGACACGGCTCCCTCGCATGTGTGCACCCTCAAAAGCCAGCTGACTGCGCCACGATACGAACCTGCAACCTTGGGCACAGCAAGCGAGAACGTTACCGCTGAGCCTCGCAGCAAGGCAGTAATTACAGAACGTTTCATATTATTATTCTGGGATAAATATTGAACTATTAAAATTCTAACTATCACGAATAGAGTCGCCTCCGTTGCGTAGTGGTCAGCGTGATTAGCTGCCACCCCGGACGTCCTGGGTTCGATTCCCGGCTCTGCCACGAAATTTGAAAAGTGGTATGAGGACTGGGACGGGGTCTGCTCAGCCTCGGGTGGTCCAAATAAGTAGAGGGGTTCGATTCCCACCTCACCCATCCTCAAAGTGGTTTTCCGTGGTTTCCCACTTCGCCATCGGGCAAATACCGGGATGTTACCTACCGTACGGCCACGGCCGCCTCCTTCCCTCTTCCTTGCCTGTCCCTCCCGATCTTCCCCTCCCTTCCCATCCGTCAAGAGGACCCTGTTCGCTTTGCAGGTGAGGCCACCTGGGCGAGGTGCTGATCCCACCTCCCCAGTTGTATCCCCAAGACGAGATGTTTCAAGCTCCAGGACACTGCCCGTAGAGGCGGTAATGATGGGATCCCTCGCCGAGTCCGTGGGAAAACCTAACATGGAGGGTAAAATCGACTAAAAATATAATAATTATAACGAATACTATCCATCCATGGTTTTGAACAGTATTTAGGGAAAATAGCCATTTAAATGAGACAAGAAAATAACTTTCCCTATCGTCTTCGTAGATAATGTGAACAAAACCAAGTTGAAATCTTGCTGTACGAGGTAGGGAGGGTATAATAAAATAGTTAAAAGAATTTTAAAAGTCTGCCGTTGGATAGTCTTGAACCCGGGATCTTCGAAAGAGCGAGCGGGCGCAATAACACTTGCACACATTTTCAACACACTCTGGAGGATTTTTTGCGCTTCTTATTAACGCGTATCGTAAAATATTAAATTATTACAGTTAGATCTTAAATATAAATCACATTCAGTACCAAGCATGTTTTCTAATTTACTTAAAGCAAGTTTCGCGACCGTTTTGCGTTATTAAGGCGAATTAACTGCAAATAATGCCCTCAACAACAGCCCTTCGGTTTTATTTCATACAACTTTGCGTACAAAATGCTAGCGTGTGATACACTTCGGTAATACAAGCGGGTATACTGACGAAGACAACAGAATCGTACAGGATTTTGTACCAGCGATCACAGCAGCTTCCTTGTCAGCGAGTGTCGTGTGATACAGGCCTAAAGATATGCTAAGACTATTTGTTAAAATTTAATAACAAAACAAGATGTTCGGTAAAGAACGTATAGCCTACTTTCTCCTAAATGAATGGGTATTGATATAATTCGTTGTCCTTTTCAAGGAGTATAATTGAATGTTAGTTGTAGTAGCTTCTTGAAATACAACATGCTATACGGATATTATACATGAATATGATGTGCCCTTTGCTAGTGCTACCTCTGTAAAAAAAATCATTCAATTCGGTTTCACCGTGTTTGAATTGATATCGGGAATCGATTTTCACACATACATGGCCGCTATCTGCGAACTATTGGGTTGATGACCTCGTAGTTCAGTCAAGAGATGCTTCCCTCCCACAAAAAGGTATGTTGTTGACAAATTTGGGAGAGATCAAATGATTAGGTTGGTCGTAATTTGATTTAAGCTTTTAACATTAGGATGGCCGCCAGTACGTTTTCGTCAAGATGGCGGCAATATAAAACATGGCACTGGAGTGCCCTTCGCTAGTGCTATCTCTGTACCAAATTTCGTTCAATTCGGTTTCACCGTGTTTGAATTGATTGGGGGAATCAATTTGCACACATACATGGCCGCCATCTGCACACTAATTGGATGATGACCTTGTAGTTCAAACAAATGACGCTCGCCATATAAGTATATGTTGTTGCAAAATTTGGTGGAGATCGGATGATTAGGTTAGTCGTAATTTGATTTAAGCTTTGAACATTTTGGAGGCCGCCATTACGTTTTCGTCAAGATGGCGGCGATATAAAACATAACACTGAGGTGTCCTTCGCTAGTGCTACCCCTGTACCAAATATAGTTCAATTCGGTTTCACCGTGTTTGAATTGATAGGGGGAATCGATTTGCACACATACATGGCCGCCATCTGCAAACTATTGGGCTGATTACCTTGTAATTTAGTCAAAAGTCGCTCGCCAAATAAATATATGTTGTTACAAAATTTGGTAGAGATCGGATGATTAGGTTATTCGTAATTTCATTTAAGCTTTGAACATTTGGGTGGCCGCCATTACGTTTCCGTCAAGATGGCGGCGATATAAAGCATGACACTGAGGTGCCCTTTGCTAGTTCTACCTCTGTACCAAATTTCGTTCAATTAGGGTTCACCGTGTTCGAATTGATAGGGTGGGGGCAGACATTCAGAGTACATACACTCACACACACACACACACTCACACACAGACACACAATTTTTGGCCCTGTGTAGATCTCATAAGTCTTCTTTCATTTTTTGCAAAAATCGAAAGTATGCTAATAATACCATGGGAAATTCTAAGGAATACGTATACTTCGATGCAAGCACTGGCGATCAGAATATCCTTCGATATGTTGTTGTTTTGTTTCATGTGAGGGGCTAGAACATCGCGGTCATTTAGCCCCGTTTACTTGGGAGTATGTGTAGAATTTGTCTGATAACCAGAGTTATTTCGGGCTTATAATGATGTGTGTATTTGCAATTAAGGATTGGGAAGGAGGCGGCCGTGGCCTTAAGATAGAATCCGTCCCGGAATTTGGCCGGAGTAGAAGTGGGAAACCACGGAAAACCATTTCCAGGGTGGCTGAGGTGGGAATCGAACCCACGTCTTCTCATATTTGCTTCACGAGGCTACGTGTACCCAATTTCAGCCCTCAGACAAATATTACATTTCTTGGCAAAGCTGGGAATCGAACCCGGACCTCCGGAGCGACACTTCGATATGTTATATTAATATGCATGCCAGTTTTTAAATTTGCTGCCATTACAGGTCACGTGGCATAACGTACCAGTTCGATCGTATTCTCGTAAATAAATCAGCAAAATTCAACGTATTCGTCACAAAAATACGTCGTAAGGCAATAAATGTGGCAATGTAGTTACATCCCCACTAAAATGGAATGTGGGCTTTCGTTCAAAAAAGTATGCCTACTACTGGATTCGAAGCAGAATTCAACCCGCTCGCGCCCATCATGTACGGTCAGGCTTTAAACCTCTCAGCCACCAACACATGGTAGATACCGCTCGCTAAACGTGGTGTAGTTACAGTAGCCGTCCCACCTCAAACGTTTAAGTCCATCTCAAAGTCTTCAATCACGATTTATGGTGTTGATTTAACTTTCTACTATTACAGATCAAGTGGCGTAAGCTATTAATTCGATCGAATTGCGTGTATGTGTGTTATTTCAAGGAGCAGTGAGTCATATGTTAGTAGAATGGGCCATAGTATTTGGCGGGGAAAAGTTTAAGGTCGGTTTTTCTTTGCTAGAGCCATGGCCCAATTACATTGCTGTCGCACAGTCAGAGCGCAGAGCAATATCGACCATCGGGAGAAATGCCGTGTTAGTTGGGTTTCATAAAACTAAATAATAAGGGGCGGGTGGACCACACTGTATAGACTTCAGTAGTGCTCGAGAAACTTTGTATTTTACTCGGCTTAGAACTCCTATAGCTGGAATTATTTTTCCACCAATAGCTTTGACATTATCATCCCAAGAGAGTAGCTCATCAATGACTAATCCCAAAAATTTGGTAGATTTAACTCGGGGTAGACATTGGTCGTGGAAGTATAATCGCATGTCTAAAGGTAGGTTGTAGGAAGGCTTGTGAAAGATGATATAGTTAGTTTTAGTTAAGTTAACTGTTAGACGGTTTTCATGCATCCATGATAGAATCAGATGTGAATCTTCCTGCATTTTCTGTTCGAGTTCATGGACAGACTTTCCAACATAGAATACATTGGTATCATCAGCAAATAGGGATATATTACCGTTTAAATTTAGTCTACCAATGTCGTTGTTAAATATTAAAAATAATATTGGGCCTAAAACAGATCCCTGTGGCACCCCAATAGTAATTGCTTGGCAACTACTCTCAGCATTCATGCAACTAACAAATTGTTCCCTGTCCTTAAGGTAATCTACAAACCAGTGAAGTGCAGTTCCTCTCACACCAGCTGATTCTAATTTATGAATCAGTAGAGAGTGATCCACAGTGTCGAAAGCCTTTTTTAAAACTATAAATAAACCTGAAGCAAGCAATCCTGAATCTAGAGCTTCTTGAAGTCTAACAATAATATCTTCCACTGCATTGTTAGTGCTAGAGTTGGGAATGAATCCATACTGATGCTTATAGAAATAATGGTTACGAAGAAGAAATTTTAGTAGCCGGTCCTTCACTACCTTTTCTAATATTTTAGAAATAACAGGAAGTATTGAGATAGGTCTATAATTATTAACATCATGTTTATCTGATCCCTTATAGTAGATTGGTACTACTCGGGTCATTTTTAACTTCTTAGGAATTTTCCCTTCGCTCAAGGATTTATTTATTAATTTTGTGATATACGGTACTAACTGATGAAGCAGGGTCTTAATTATGTTATTATTTAAGCCAGAAACATCCAAACTACTACTTTTTTTAAGATCATTAATTATTCGTGAGACTTCAATTTCATCTGTGGGCTCAAGAAAAATTGAGTTAACAGGTCCTGTTACTGATTTGGTGCAATCGTTGATAGGAATTTTATCGGCAAGTGACTTACCAATACATGTGAAATGTTCATTAAAAATTGTACAGACTTCAATTGGATTTGTAACCAAATTACCATTTACTTCCAGGTTAATATTACTATTATTATTGGCTTTGGTATCTGTGGAAAATATTTCATTGATAATTTTCCAGTGATTATTTGTTTTGTTTAATCTATTCAAAAAATATGCATTTTCTAATTCTCTTTTCATTTTTGTTACTTTCTTACAGTGTGTATTATAGTCTGCAATTAGCTCCTTTGACTGATACTCACATCCAGATCTTACTCTGATTTTCTGCCTTTTAAGTTTACTATATAACCTGTTTTTTTGATCAATTAGCTTTAAGAAATCTGGAGTTACCCATGGACAAGATGGCCTTAATCTTCCACTTGTATTACGACTCAATCTTAGGTCCCTAGTCTCACTGTTGACGTTTTCCAAATAATAGATCAATTTGTCCACTATTGTTTCACAGCTATCATCATCCTTGATCTCAAATGGATTAACAGGCATAAAATAATCCATGGCTTTTAAATTCCAACTTTGCATTTGCTTATGCCTTTTATGAACTTGAGCAGTACCAGTAATAGGAATTTCAAAGTCGCATACTAAAAGGTTGTGGTCACTAAAATCACTGAATACATTATACAGGTTGCAACAATACTGTTTGTTAATATACATATGATCTATGAAGGTAGCACTATCAGTTGTAACTCTGGTCGGATATATTGTATTACATGCATTCTGGTTGAAACAAACACATAATTTATCAAGTTCTTCAGCTAGACGACTATGTCCTAACTTATCTATATTTATATCTCCAACTGTAAAGCATGCTTTATTACTATACTTCATCCAAGTATCCTCAAGAATTTTAAGAAATTCAGTGCCATGATTCACATTAGGGTTGCAGCAAGCTAAAATTTGGAAATCCTTACTAAAACCGATTACCTCAACAAGCAATAGATTATAGGGTGTTTTAGTATCATTAATAGACATCACTATATTTGCCTTAAGAGGCCTTTTGATGAAAATAGCTATCCCTCCCTCTCTGGTATTAACTCTTGAACAAAAGTAACCGTCATATCCACTTACATTGAAATATTTCTCCTCTTCGAGACATAACCATGTTTCAGTCAATACTATAATATCCGGGAAATTTGCTTCGGTTATAATAAGGCTGTTGAACTGACTCCATTTATTCCTGATACTCTGGCAATTTGAATATAAAATTCTAAATCCGTAAGTAATCCCTTTTAGTTCGTTTAAGCTATCTACCTGTTTTTCTACAACTTCCATAGAAATGATGTGAATTACAAGGTTTCCAAAGTGAGAATATCCTCAATACTTTTTACGTGAGTAATTGGGGATAACTCATCCTTTCTTATAAAGACTTTCCCTTCCCTTGACAAACAAATTTGTAACCTTTCTGCCTTAGGTCCTTTGCTCTTTTGAGAAGGCCTTTAGCTTTAAGAGTCAAGTGTTCATTTATATAAACAGTCTCTCCTCCTGTGCATCCACTAACATCCGATGAGGACAGTCGCTGTACATTACGCTTTGCTTTAATTAGGTCAAGCTTCTTCCATCTGTTAACAAATCTTACCACAATGGGTCTGGGAATTGACCTATTAGCTGACGGAATCCGATGTGCAATGTCTACTTCCTCTTTGGCAATCTCGCAGCCCACAGCTTTTCCGATGTTTGACACAATGGAGTATACATCTTCTTCCCGCTGTTCAGGCACTCCATGGATTTCTACGTTGTTCCTCCTGAGATATTGGTTGATGTTCTCGTTCTCCTCGCTCATATCATTTTTAACTTTACTTAACTCATTTTGGAGTTCCTTAATTTTTTCATCCCTATCCCTAAGCTCGGTTCTCAAGTCTTGAATGACTTTGGTATTAAAGTCAACACTCTCTTTTAGTCTGTTGATAACTTTATCGACAAGTCTTTCAAGAAGAGAGTCAAATAGGTCACAATCGTTCTTCACTATTCCATGAACTACAGCTTTTAGTTCATCGGAATCCCACCTTACATCGCTTGAATCGACGGTTTTATCCACAGAATCATTGTGGTTAAGTTTGCAATTCTTGCAGAACCATAGTATTTCTCCCGGGTTTGCAACCATTGCTTTAAAATCGGCATTTGATACGTGCGCACAATTTAGGTGGAACGTTTCACTGCACTTTCCATCACACTTGACATAATTTTCATTTTCTCTCAGCACTTTTTTGCATGAGTTACACGAGGTTTCATTATGTTTAGGCGCCATTTTGCTGTTATTCAGTGGTGGTAAATTTCAATATATTACGCTGTTATTCTGTAGCGTGTAATTCCTTGTTGATTACTCTTTGGTATCTAGTGAGCAGTTATTCCGTGACGGGCATTTTTTTTTACCAAAATACAAATCACTAATAAATGAACACTATCTTCTAACAGATCAACTTGTGTTAATAGACACCTTCATACAAACATATACACCAATCATAACCACTTATTCCGACCTTATTCACACTAATAAACTTTCACAAGAACATTCGATTATCACAGCTAATTCACATGCATATTCATCGCCGCCATTTCTTCCATGAAAACATCATCACTATTCACGATATTTTAAGCTACACAGGTATAATAACGTCGCTGGTTCAAAGATATATTTTTCCCAAATACCCACTCCAAATATTAACACACATTTCCATCAACACCTTCCACAGTAGCCACCAGTTAGAAACGGGGATGCCAAGTAAGGAACGAACGAACGAACGAACGAAGTTTGTAGTTTTACTTGCCTCCTAACACCGTGGTCTTAACCACTGTGCCTCCTTTTTACGTGTAATCGGAACTACTTGAAATGAAATTTTAGTTTGTAAACCTCCACACATACACCAGGAATAGAACCCACTTCGCCTTGATGAAAAGGAAGCACGTTAGCCCATGTGCCATCATGCATGGGTTCGGTACATTCTGGATGTAAGGCGAGATGAACATATCACACCTTACTACGTGCAGCTGAAATGGCTGAAACTCCACGAGCGCAGGCAGTTATCAGTTGCCATTCGGACACATAAAATATTACATACCAAGACCCAGTTATATCTCTACAATGCCTTTGCACCAATGCATTCTGTTCATAACTGAGAAAATAGGAACACAAAATTAACACTTCAGATTCCTATACACCGAACCATGAAGTTCAATAAATCTTTTGTTTGCACCGCCTCACGCCTCTTCAACACCTTCGATTTATATAAGTTCGTCAACATTGCAAGCACTGCAGCTTTCAAAAGACATCTTTCATCCTGCTTCTTGGAGCACTAAACCTCTCACATTTGATTACTGTATTACGTTAAAATCCTTTTTTTAAAGTTCAATTATAACACAATAGCTGCCAACCCGTCTACTTTAAGAGCTTTTCTTTTACAGTATATGGTGTTTGTTTTACGGGCTGATAGTCTGTATGCACTCTCACTCTTTTGTATATAATTTTTCCATTATCATTAGTATTATTATTGTATTGTTACTATGTTTTTGTTACTATAATTGTTAAACTATGATTATTTATATTGTGAATGTAAGTGGAATGTTTTATTTTTATAAGCCCTAATCTTATTTTATGTAGGGCGCTACTGTAAAGGAGCTCTTAAGCTCTAAGTGTAGCCGTGAAAAGCAAATCAAATCAAATCAAAAATCATGCCACCTGGAATGATGATGATGTAGGAATGATAGTAGCGGTACGTACCAAATATTGTGACAAAATGGCCTTCTTGATAAATGTCGCTGAATCCGATGAAGGCAAAATCTTTGTGTGCCGACGTCAAAGTGTTGGCTGGGTGCAATGAAAACATCTGTTTCAACACGCCAGATTCAGCCTCTGAGTTGACGATAGCCAGATGAGCCCTCTCCTTGACACACGTACTTCGAGCCTCAGTCCAAGTCTTGGGTGTGGTGTGGAACTTGTATCTCCCAAGGCCAGAGAAGAGTTCGTATCCCGGGCCGGCCTGTGCTGGGGGAGCTGTACAGGCAGAAAAACAGTGCTTAGAGGAGAGCTAAGGTATGTGATGGATATACTAGACCAGAACTTCAACAACCAGTAGAATTTACACGACGCGACGTACACCGCGTCAACTCCATCAGTAGCCCCGGAAAATATGCAAACCTCTAAGCCTCCCCTTGACACACTCGTTACCATGTAACAGGATACACAATTATACCACGGCAACTCCATCTGTAGCCGCGGAAAATATGCGAAACTCTAAGATTCCCCTTGCTCCTCTGATTCCCATGTTATAGCATGGCAAGTCCACCTGTAGACCAGAAAAATATGCGAACCTCTAAGATTTCGCGTGCTCCTCTGATTCCCCTGTTATAGTGCAACAAGGTCATTGTAAAAGTTTATATGTATTAGTGTGTTAAAGTTTATAAATAAAAATAGTGGTACTAGCTCAATGTCGAGGGTTAATTATTTTTTTGCCGGTCAGCGTATATGAGGTAATTCTCCGAAATCAAAAAATCGAAATCTGGTCCAATGAATCTCTATATATATAAAAATGAAAGCTTGTCTGTTTCTTCTGAATTTCCACGAAAATATGCGTTATTTGCGCGTTTCAGACTGTTTTATGACAGATGCGCGCAAAAATAAAATGTTTGGCTGTTTGTCTGTCTGTGGACAACTTTGTGTCCTTATAACTTCAGAACGGCTGGGTGGATCAACGTAAAATGTGATATGGATATCCATCAGAGGCACCACTCTAATCATTGATGTAACTCTTCTCCGTACCTCTCATAAAAGGGGGCCTACCCTCTTAAAAATGCATGCTGAAATAGGCGTAGAAGGACGAGACAAAGCTTATTTCCAACCCCTCAATGTGAGGCCCTAAAACTAACAGTTTTTGAGATATTCCCAGAAAACTTATCATCATATATATTATTTCAGTAGTATGCATCCCTCCTGCGGCGCTCACAAGCGATCGATCGTAAAAAAATGAGCATTCAAATGAAAGAGAATATACATTACCAGTGACGCATTGCACTCTAATTTCATAAATATCTATAATTTCCTTAAAAAAAAGACTTTTAGAAAACTGCATGAAGTGTAAGATTTGCATTTACTGTTGCTGCAGGAAGATACGCTCCATAATTGGTGTCCACTCCACATTTTGGCCGCTGTGACGCCTGTTTCGTGTCATTTTAACATTCTGAGGTCATTCCGTCATCATTTTGTATGGATTTCAGGAACAGTAAATCAAAGGAATGTGTACTCAAATCGTATAATTTCATAAATTAGCAGTGACGAATTGCATTATAATTTCATAAATATAACTTTTTGTAAGAAGTGTGTGATTTGCAAATACTAATGCTCTAACAAGCTGCAATTATGAGTTGTCGTCTAAACCCCTAAAACTATTAAACGTTAATTATTTTACAGTTTTTTCTTCCGCATTCCAATTTCATAAATATCGATCATTTCGAATGGTTTTCATGAACAGTAAATCAATGGATTGAGTACCCTAATCGTATAACTGGTGAGTGTTACGTAGTCTAAAACCTTAGAACTATTAAACATTAAGTTAATTCTTTTACACGTTATCTTCTATCATTTCCCATGGTTTTCAGAATCAGTCGGCTAAATCATTGGATTGGGTACTCAAATCGTATAATCGGCGAGTGTTACTGCTAAGCTTTCAGTCAATGGACTCAGCACACACATGATCTAAGCTCATCCGTCTACACAATGGATTTATTACATTCCAGGTTTGTTAATATGCCGCGATACAGGTTTTTCTTCTGCATTCTAATTCCATAAATATCATTTTTTGTAAGAATTGTGGTTTTGCTATGTGGTTTTCAGAATCAGAAAATCAATGGATTGGGTACAGGTTATTCTTCTGCATTCTAATTCCATAAATATCGATTTTTGTTAGAAGTGTGCTTTTAGCAAATACTGTTGCTGTATCATGCTATAATATGAGTTGTCGTCTAAAACCTTAAACTATCATCATCATCATATAGGCCACATAAATTAGCAGTGACGAATTGCATTCTAATTTCATATATAGACCTATCAATTTTTGTAAGAAGTGTGCTATTGAACGTTAATTTCCTTACAGTTTTTCTTATATAATTTCGCATGGATTTCAGAAAGAGTAAATCAATGGATTGAGTAGGCCCTAGTCTAAATCATAAAACCAGCGAGTGGTATGGCATCTAAAACCTTAGAACTATTAAACATTAATTCTTTTACAGGTTTCTCTTCTATCTTCTATCATTTCCCATGGTTTTCAGAATTAGTAAATCAATGGGTTGGGTACTCAAATCGCATAATTTCATAAATATCGAATAACCGGTGTTATGATGATCCAATTTTCAGTGATTGCCTTCTTAAGTTAGGGAACGTACTACTAGGAATTCTGACTGAAAGTTAATGTATCGAATAACCGGAGAGTGTTACGGCTAAACTGTCAATCAATGGTCTCAGCACACAAATGGCATTAACAGTGACAAATTGCATTCTAATTTCATAAATATCAAAGAAAGAAACCAGCCACGCTGATCGTTGGACTTAGGAACAAGGAAGCCTCACTGTAAGCGGGGCGTGAAGAAGTTTTACAACGAGGGCTATCCTGATAAGGGAGAAAGAGGCTCCTTAGCCGACAAGATAAAGCAGGAAATCTTGACCAAGATGCTTTCTGCCCGGAGTACACCCAGAAGCAACAAAAAGGAATTCTGCCCGATATGTCAGAGGCAATGCACTAATGAGGACAGCACAATCGAATTCGATAGGTGCAGAGAAAAGACCCACGAGAACTGTACTGGCCTCATTGGTCAGGAAGTCAAAGACCTTGAAAGAAAGAGCAGGAAACTGATATGGCTGTGTGAAATACACTGAAGAAAATGGAAATTGCAACACCCAGAAGGAGTGGTGCTACATTGCTGCAATTGAACCTGCAGGGCGAGTGTTCGGTTGTGATTCGATTATTACACTTTCAGGTCCCTCTGACCGCAAGTTTGGACAACAATCAATAGAGGATGTGCCCACCACGAGCTGCAATACATCGATGAATTCGGCGAGGCATGGAGTCAATAAGGCCCTGGATCTAGGGTGACCAGACGTCCTCTTTTTCGCGGGCATGTCCTCCAATTTACGTCTTTGTCCTCTGTCCGCGAACAATTTTTAAAATTGTCTAAATGTCCTCCTTTTTATTAATTTACTATATTATCGTATGAATGTACTCGTATGTATGTATGTTTTAATTTGTCGCAGTTTATATTGGCGCCATGGCAATAGTTTAATTTTTACCGATGTGCAGTGCTACTATTTTTGTTTCCGGTCTACGCTGTGTTTGGGAACGTGTTTCTGTGTTTGTGCTCCGTTGAATGGCAGTCTTGCGGCGTTGTTGTGTGTTTGCCAGTTTAAAATTTGCGCGCATTCAAGATGCCTAAATGAAAGTGCAAGTTTACAGATGCTTTGAAAACCAAATATCCTGCTTTCAAGCTTGGACGTAATGATTTTGAGGCTGAATGTAAATTTGCCCAACTGCAACTTTCGTCTCGGTAGCAAATCATAGTAAGTTCTATAATTTATTGTTATAGTTAATAAATTACAAATAACAGCGTTATTTATATAAACTTTTCATTTAATTTTGTAGGTTCTCAAGAGCTGCATGTATGGCGACTGACAAGTCTTTTACCATTGAAACTTGTTTTTCAGATCAAACTGCAGTATAGGCCTAGAGAGAGTATAGGTTGCAGGTATGGGTTAATAAATGACGAACGGTGTACACAAACTCTGATTTATCGATTCAAGAATTAAGAGTAGACTATCTTTAATTGATTGGTTAAAGAGGATAGCTAAAACACAAAAAAAAAATGCTCAGTGGTTACCGGGACAAGATGCTCGCTACACACAACAAGATTTAAATACTTGAGGCTAATAATCTATACACACACACGCCGGAAGGCGGAGGTAGATTTCACCGGGCAAACTAGGGGATTGGCTATAATAGGCAAAATATGCAGGTTTTCGTAGGAGGATCAGACCTCATTGATTGCAAGAAAATATTTTACATTTGGAGGTTAAAAATCAACTTTTTTTCGTTTTTGTATGCATATTTTTATCATTTTATTGTCTTATGGGGATGGTAACCTTCTTGTCATTCGGGGTTCATTTTTATACTTCTGATCACACTGTCCTTATGCAAGGTTTGGAACTGATGTGTAACTATCAGACAGTCTGTTACTTCTTCTCGCAAAATTTTATCTCCCGCAGAGATTTTTGTTGGTTCCTCAGTTTAGGGGCTGCGACAACGTGGTCATGTAACCCCGGGTGTGTAGAATCTGATAAACGGTGTTAATTGTGATGACTGTTTTAGTCTGTAATTCAGGTAAGGTCTGCAGACGGTCAATTTTAAGTAGTAGTTCCTAATTTTGTACCATATCCTAACGTGAACGACACCTAGCTGTGAACTTGGCTACTAGATGCCACCGCAACCAGCAACTTGCAACGGACGTTGGAACTTCTCCTCCAAAGGAAAGCATGCTGAGGTTTTTTAGCGCTCTTAGAAAATCCGATGACTTTGGCCGGCTTTGAACCAGCGACCTTGGGCATATAAGTTCAGCATGCTACCAGTTAGCCGCTTCCCACAGTCAGATGGAAAAATGAATGTGATCTCGTGCAATGGCGTTGTCTTGGCAACCTCTGATAGCTCATCCCTCATCAATTTAGAAGCGTTGTCACGGTAACCTCTGATGGCACTTGGCATGTTCTTTAATTCCGAAATCATTTTTCTCTTCCCTTGGCGTAATGGTAGGTCAGATCAAAAATTCTTTCAGACAAAGTTTTAGGTAATTATTAGGGGAATATTTTCCATTATGTACGGGTTTGATATTGTGCCTATTAAGAGAGATATGATTAATGTTTCCCGAAAAAAAACACTTTTTTCCACCCCTTTGGTCAATGGTTGGTGCTATCAAAAAACCTATTTGACATAAATTTTTGGCACTTATCCGACAAATATTATGAACTTTGAATTGATTAGATATTTCACGTATTAAGAGAGTTATAGCGACATTTCACTTTTTCGAAAAAAAAGCCCCCCGCCCCCCCCCCCCCCCCCCCCCCCCCCCCCCATTTTCCCCCCCATTTAACCGATTTTGCCCATTAACGAACTCGACCGATTTTTTAAGGGGTTACATATTATGTAAAACATTAAAGTGATTGGCGCAAAATTACGGCAGTTATCGTGTCCACAAGAAACTGATATATATGCATATATATACACACACATATATATAAACTTTTGAACTGACGGTGGTTTGGGGTCTGGGGGATGTGGAACGCGAAGATATGTCGAAATTTTCCGGAAGTCGAAACATGGCACCCATTGCAATAGTTAGCTTTCTGATGAAATCTACCTAAAATAGGCTACATAATTTAAAATACTACCATCAACGACACCTAGCTGTGAACTTGGCCACTAGATGCCACCGGAACCATCAACTCGCAACGAACGTTGGAACTTCCCCTCCGAAGGAAAGCATACTCAGGTTTTTTTGGCGCTCTTAGTAAATCCGACGACTTCAGCCGGGTTTGAACCCGCGACCTTGGGCATAGAAGTTCAGCATGCTACCAGTTCCGATACCGAAGTCGCTTCCCACAGACATATGAAAACAGAATGTGATCTCGTGCAGTGGCGTTGTCATAGCAACTGCTGATGGCTCAACCCGTATCAATTAAAAGTAAAGTTGTCATGGCAACCACTCTTGGCACTTGGAATTTTCTTATAATTTAAATCATTTTGCTCACTCCATGGCGTAATGGTGGGTCATATCGAAAATTCTTTCAGACAAAAGTTTTAGGTAATTATTGGAGGAATATTGTCCATTTTGTACGGTTTTGATATTGTGCCTATTAAGAGAGATATGATTAATGTTTCCCGAAAAACCCACTTTTTTTCACCCCTTTGGTCAATGGTTGGTGCTATCAAAAAACTTATTTGACATAAATTTTTGGCACTTATCCGACACAAATTATGAACTTTGAATGGATTCGATATTTCACGTATTAAGAGAGTTATAGCGAAATTTCACTTTTTCGAAAAAAGCCCCCCATTTTCACCCCCTTCGACCGATTTTGCCCATTAACGAACTCGACCGATTTTTTAAGGGGTTACATATTATGTAAAACATTAAAGTGATTGGTACAAAATTACGGCAGTTATCGTGTCCACAAGAAACTGATATATATGCATATATATACACACACATATATATAAACTTTTGAACTGACGGTGGTTTGGGGTCTGGGGGATGTGAAACGCGAAGATATGTCGAAATTTTCCGGAAGTCGAAACATGGCACGCATTGCAATAGTTAGCTTTCTGATGAAATCTACCTAAAATAGGCTACATAATTTAAAATACTACCATCAACGACACCTAGCTGTGAACTTGGCCACTAGATGCCACCGGAACCATCAACTCGCAACGAACGTTGGAACTTCCCCTCCGAAGGAAAGCATACTCAGGGTTTTTTGGCGCTCTTAGTAAATCCGACGACTTCAGCCGGGTTTGAACCCGCGACCTTGGGCATAGAAGTTCAGCATGCTACCAGTTCCGATACCGAAGTCGCTTCCCACAGACATATGAAAACAGAATGTGATCTCGTGCAGTGGCGTTGTCATAGCAACTGCTGATGGCTCAACCCGTATCAATTAAAAGTAAAGTTGTCATGGCAACCACTCTTGGCACTTGGAATTTTCTTATAATTTAAATCATTTTGCTCACTCCGTGGCGTAATGGTGGGTCATATCGAAAATTCTTTCAGACAAAAGTTTTAGGTAATTATTGGAGGAATATTGTCCATTTTGTACGGTTTTGATATTGTGCCTATTAAGAGAGATATGATTAATGTTTCCCGAAAAACCCACTTTTTTCCACCCCTTTGGTCAATGGTTGGTGCTATCAAAAAACTTATTTGACATAAATTTTTGGCACTTATCCGACACATATTATGAACTTTGAATGGATTCGATATTTCACGTATTAAGAGAGTTATAGCGAAATTTCACTTTTTCGAAAAAAGCCCCCCATTTTCACCCCCTTCTACCGATTTTGTCCATTAACGAACTCGACCGAGATTTTATAGGGATACATGTTATGTAAAAAATTCAAAGTGATTGGTGCAAAATTACGGCAGTTATCGTGTCCACAAGAAACTGATATATATATATATATATATATAGATACATATATACATAAATTATATAAAAACTTTTGAACTGACGGTGGTTTTGGGGTCTGGGGGATGTGAAACGCGAAGATATGTCGAAATTTTCCGGAAGTCGAAACATGGTACCCATTGCAATAGTTAGCTTTCTAATGAAATCTACCTAATACTTGAGGCTAATAATCTATACACACACACTCGCTTGTTCTAAACTAAACTGTGTTGCTGTCAGTGCTCAGACAGTAGGCTGATGACAAAATGCATTGCTAACGGAAATATAATCATTTCCGGTTGTATAATGTTACCAGCTATCCATTTTGTGTTGTAGTGTTAAGCACTTTTAGCTCTTGTACTGGTGGTCTTAACTCGATTTCCAGGTCTGAGGCCTAGAACGAGTCAAACTAAGAAACAAGGGCATGGTGGTGTAGTGGTTAAGCTGTTAGCCTTTTCACCAGGGTTCGATTTCAGGTTAATATGCATGTCATAAACATATTAAACAAAACAAAACAGAGATAACGTTTAAAACTGATTACATTTGTGTCTTTTCAAATTATTACTTGGATTACAAATACAAAGATGAACTGGGTTTGATATACAGTTAATGCTGTCTATCACACACTAGACTGTAAGAAAGCCAAATAGCAAAAGGCGTAGGTTGAGCAGTGGTAAAATTGCTATATGTAGAGAACTACCTAGCGGTTTTATGAACTGGCAAAGCTATATCGCATAAACAGTGCAGGATACAATCCAGCAATCAAATTTGTATCTTGTGGAACAGAGAAAATGCACTTTTACCTTGATGGATAGCAAATGAGTGCAGCTGAATGACCTATGCATTAGCCTACCATAGGGTTATAACCACGAGGTGGAGGTGTGACTTCTATATTTTATTGTTTAGAGACATGGCTTTTTGTAACCAGTAGATTTAGTATTTTGTAAATATTCATTTTTGTAATTGTAAATAGTGGAAACATTTTTTTGTAATAGTAAATGTTAAATGTATAACTAAAAGTTATTTGGGATAAGTGTGCATGTCAAGGATAAATAGCGTGGTTGTATTTGTTTTTTCAAAGACAGGTATGGTTGTGTGAATGTATGACTATAGATAGAATGATAGAGAGAGAGAGAAAGCTTGTGTGTGCGTGTGTGTGTGTGTGTGTGTGTGTGTGTGTGGGTAGCATTGATTTTTCAACCAAAGCAAACACGGCAAGGAAGGATGGTGGGGTAATTAATGTATCTAGCAAATGGTAAATAGTATACTGTATTTTTTTAACACTTGTGTTTTTTTAATGCAGCAGTAGATAGGTGTTATTTTGTAAAACAGTCTTACCTACAGTAGTAGTAGAAGTAGTAGGCCTATATGTTTTTGGAAACAAACAGAAAGAGAATGCACTATTTCCATGGCCAAGCACTTCCATTAAGGTGATTTCAAGAAAATTTAAATCAGCAAATGTGTGTTTTACAAAACTAAACTTTCAGCATGGACTAAATCATAAACGTGTCGTCTGTGATATGGAAAAAATAGGAAATCCATGTTTCCATATCAACACAATTTAAAAACTTAAAACTGACATTTAAAAATAAAAATGGGAAATCGACAAATGTGTAAACAACAAAATGGAAAATTCTTGTTTCCATATCATGAAATCCAAAAACTTTAAACTGACATTTTCAAATCGTGTACATGGAAAATTGACAAATTGCCATGTGTAAAATGTGAAAATGAAAAAAAAATGAACAAATGGCTATCATTATTTTAAAAAATAAAAAACCGTTGTGTTCTATCGTTGAAGTGTGAATCAAACCACATCTACTTATTTGGATCACCCGAGACTGAGTAGACCTGTTTTAGTCCTAATATACTTTTAAAATTTTATGTTAAAGCTCAAATTGAACTCAAGAGCTTCAGAGTGCCAGCTAACTATTATAACCGTTACGTCACAAAGACAACTTTACACTACTCTTAATGAACAATAATAAGAAAAAAGAATAATAAATGTTGAATTTTTTTTAAGGATGAACATGGTGACACTGTTTCTGTTGCACAGTCTGCTAGCTACTTGCCAGCAGCTGGGGTCTTAGAAAACGATACAGTTGACATTTTGTAATGAGATGTGACATGTTTCAAAGTACAGTATTATGGGTTGCTGTTGAGTAAAAACTAATCCTGTACAAGGAAGCAAGGGTTCGAACCCCTTACCTAACATTACTATTGCCTGAACATGGCTTGACGACACTGTATTATTATGATACTCGGTACACAAACCATAGATAGAGTGTATTGTTTAAGATCACTTTCTTTCTGAACTTAGGTGGAGACTGTTGATGGTTAACCATGGCATTAATATAGTAGGACGTGGGTATAGCAATTAAGAAAAAACAGACAATCCCCATACAATATTTTTATTTATTTAATATAAGTACTTGTACAATAGTTACATACAAAATACATTTCTTTTTTCTCTATTACTATTTAGTCCTTTTTGATTCTCTTGCATATGAAGGGTAGATAACCTTGTAGTTCAGCCCCTTAAAACAACAACAACACAACCTTTTGCATAGTCTGTGATGTTGACGACTCTTGAGATGTGTAAGTTGGATTAAACATAACTTTTACAGCAGGGTTTAAATGTTGCTCAATAAACACTGCAGTATTTTGAGTAGCAACATTTTTTCTTGTACTAGCTTTTTAGCATTGTCATGATTATTTGTTGACACGAGCAGTGTTTCATTTGGTACACCACATTGATGATCACTCACACTTAAATCCTTACCATTTCTACTTTTTAGATTGCCTCGACATTTTTTGACCTCTCTTTTGAGCATCGCCAAAATATTATTCCTTTTACATTTTGACGATTATAGTTATAAGAGTAGCCTTTAAAGAGTACACGTTGTTTACCTTTGTTAGTTGTAGTAAGTTCCATAGTAGCAACTAACCTGTTAGTATGATTTGCTCACTACAAAGGTTATAACTGTTCTGATAATAAAATCATTTAGCGTTGGCTTTTATATTTAATATGTACAGTTTGAAGTGATAGCAAAAGTGAGAGCAAAATGGTAGCAGAGTGGTAGAAATTTTATAGACATGCAGTTGCTGAAGCCGCCGGATTAGCTTACTTGGATTGTTCCAGTAGACAAATTTAACAAATGATTTTTTAGGCGTAAACAAAGCATTACCATTATCATTATTATCTTCATCATCAACATCATCATCATAACCATTATCATTATCATCATCATAATTATCATCATCATCATGATCATTATAATCCTCATCAGTATTACTATATAGTCCTTTTTGATCCTTTTGCAATACCACATTTTGCACAGTCTGTGTTGCCTTTGATAATGTTGGGAGTTTTTCAGACATTGACAACTGTCCTAACACGACTTTCTGAGGAGATGATACATGCTTCTTAACAAACAATGCACTATCTTGAGCTGCAATATCTTTTTCTGGGACAAGTGTTTTAGCATTTTGAAGAGTTTTTTTAAACAGCAATGATGTTTTATCTGGTACACTACATTGATGATCACTCACACTTAAGACATCACTATTTTTACTTTTCAGCTCACCTCGACGCCGTTTTGAACGATGTTTTGAACAACGCCAAATAACAGTTCCATTTTTATTGGTTCGTTTTACAATATATGTATATCCTTTATAGAATGCGTATGGCATACCATTGCTATTTGTTGATACTTCCATGTCAAGTGCTTTGCACTTTGAAACACAAATGTATTGTTTACTCTGACTAAGATATGTTGTATTAATGGGCGCCAAGACCTCAACGCTATATTGAAATCTAAATTTATATTTAACAACACCTAGCTCTGGTAGAACACCTTCAAGAATCCTTACACGCAGATCGTGGTATGATTTGATCATTAACCCAACTAACAATTGTATAAGGAGAAGGAATTTGGTCTATATCTAATGCTACCTACTGAAAGCAAAGATTGCATGGTAAAAAGAAATGAATTTATTATATAAAACAAGTATGGCAAAATTAATCATAATAATAATATATTTTAAATTTAAATTGGAGCGTTGCGATTTGAATATTACCGCTAGAGAATTACATGAAAACGGAGTCGGATGAATTACTGATTTTACTATTATTCCCAAGCTATGAAATTACTGAAATACTGAATAGGAAACAAAGAAACGAGAGATTATGTAGTTCTGAGTCATTCGCGCTTACCATCGGAAATTGCCGTAGCACTTCCCTCGTACTTGATGTTGAAGAGAGCTTCCCAAAGCCTTCTGGACGTCGTCATCATCTTCGTTAGTTGAAGAGATACTTGTAGAAATTTTATATTATGGTCCGGTCACACCGGAACCAACCACTCGAGCAACCACAACGGTCGAGTTTTACAAAGTTAATCGCCTTGCCTCCTCGGCGCGAAAACCATATATGCACTCGTCGCATCCCCTCTCTGTAGCCGTCTTCTTCTCGCCCGCTCTCCACTGATTGGCTGAGCCACCACGCGATACTCCCCACCTCAGGGTCATTACACTCGGCGCGACGATGATGTCGATTACCGGTCCAGGCCATTTCGCCTTTTCTTGAAGCAGCAACCCCGCTTGCGTCATGCTTCTCGACAAGAATAAGCCTGTAGCCGAATTCCCAGTGACTCATCTCTCTCACAATACCCTAACTGACAAAACTCCGTAAAATTCCGTATTCATATAATTTTCCGCGATAATGTTGTTCGTAATAATTCGCTTGATAGTGTTTTCTATAACATCGAAAACCTATCTGTATACTTATAATTTTATTAAAAAAACGCTCCAAAAATACCTTAATAATAATAATAAGTTACATGAAAACTTCTCTTGGCTGAACAATTTGCCGCGTAAATAAATATAGAATGGCTTCCAACTGACTTATGTCAGTGGCGTAAAATACCCTCGAAAAACACGTTACATATTCGCCTCGGATCATCGGATGATTTACCGTGACGACGGTCCATCATGCGATTATCCCAGACACGTTAATAAATCCCCATCCAAAATACATATTACATAAAATAAATCACCCTAAATTACATATATATACACTCATAATTTTCTTTACGCACTTTGCGTCAAAGTCTGTTGTCATTTTGGATTGCCCTGTGCAATCAGTCCAATGTTTTTCATTTAGATTAATGTTCCACGGATATTTCCACCTCTCAAATATCTCTATGTTGGGAAATATATACATAAATATTGTGTGAGCACTGTATATATATGATGTCACATCACACGCATCAAAGGTGTTCTGATTGTATATATATCACCACAGAACTTCCTAATTTCACTGGAGGTCGCTTCCGTCTGGTGAAACTTAGTATCACTGATCTCACTGAGCACACGATCACACTATTGTGGCAGCGCATCGTGAACATAATACTTAATCTCTCTGTATTTTAGACACAATTATTATTGACTTCTGAAAAAAAAAACAGTAAGTGCGCATTACATATAACACCAAATACTTCTGTGCCGTAATCGCCCTGTCTTCTTAAGTTCCCGTAGACCAAATTCTACTTAATACTAGCTCTCAACTCAGACCAGTTCTCCTCACTCAAATAATACCTTTGTACTAATTACCTTAAATTACACACCTACAACACTTACATGGCGAGGCCGTAAACAGAAATCACGTGTGCTGTTATGTATGAGTTTCATGAAGGACTGTCTCGCCTTCTGGTGGCCCATCTTTTGTCTCGTGGACGCCTTAAGCAAAAATACCCTGTTCAAGCGCTCACCCATCTCTAGGAGACAAATGGGAATTCACCAGCGCTACCAAATTCTGGCCTTGGTGTATCGAGACATTTTAGTGCTCAAGAGCATCCGACAATCCCGTCATATTTCCCTGCACCTTAAGAACTCTCAATTACTTACATACTACCCCCCCTGTGTGACTTCTGATTCGCCTGCCTGGAAGACCAGATCTTCCACGCACCAAATACCACACTTACTCATTTGATAGGCTGGCTCGCCAGCTAAACACACTTACTTTATGACACATACTTTCGTAGACTATGTATATTATACGTCCCGTATAATCTGTTTCCCTTACTATCCTCCAGCACATATGCTGTTGTGCCAATACGTTTGGAAACTATAAATGGGCCCTCATAGAGATTTTAAAAAACTTGGATATGACTTTCTCTAGCTTATTTGACTGTTTCGGCACTCTAAGTAAGACTCTGTCTCCCGGCTCGAATAGGTCAAATTTAGTTTCTTTTTGTTGGCGAATTCTCTTTTGTGCTGACTTAGATAAATTCTGTTTCGCCAACTGGGCAATGTAATCCATCCCTGGTTGCTTTCCCTTATTTAAACCCAACACCCTCGCTAGTTCATTTTGTGGTCTCTTTCCGAAGTGAACTTCGTATGGCGTCAATTTCGTGCTCTCATGCTGGACAGAATTCAGCCAAGTCTCGACTTTGGGAAGTTGTCCAACCCAAGCCGTATGCTTGTCATGCACTAGAGTCCGAAAAAGACGAGCCACTTCCCTTAATGGACGTTCTGCAGAATTACCCTGAGGGTACCTTACAGAGGAATGAACTTGTGTTATACCAGCTTCCTGCATACTGGTTCTCCATTTCTTTGCAGTAAACTGTGGTCCACTGTCAGATAGTATCCTGAGAGGAAGGCCAAACTCAGGTACATACTTATTAATGATCAGACGGCTACACGCTAGTTCCGTCGCTTTCCTTAGCGGATATAGCTTGACATACTTACTAAAAGCGTCAATAACTATAAAAATGTACTCGTAGCCGTACTGTCCTTTAACGATCGGGCCAAATAAATCCACACACAGTAGTTCGCCGGGACTAATGGTGAGAACTGCAAATCTCTCCCCCACTAAATATTTAACTGGATATTTGCTCCTTTGACAGGTGTCACACTTAGCTAAAATCCTCCTAACATCCCTTCCCATTTTACTCCAAATGAAGTCACGACCAATTTCATAGAACGCCTTGGCAGCACCAAAGTGTCCTAATTCCCTATGAATGAATCAAATTAGCTCCTCCCGCAAAGTGGCAGGAACACATATTGCCCACCGATTATTCCTACATTTCCGTGCAAGAAGCCCATCCTGCATCTTGTACGTGAACCGTCCTACTTTCACATACTCTTCTTCACTTATTTCCAACATAGCCAGTGGCTCCCTTAACTTAACGTCATCACGTTGCTCCACTAGCATATTTCTCAGTGTCTGTAACGATGCCCTGTTGCTACTGTCCACACATGCACATAATAAAATACCGTCCTCTGCTTTAACCACAGGATAATCCCTACATAAATTTGTGTCCCTTGATAGCATGTCTGCAAGAATGTTATCTTTACCTTTGATATATTTTACTTTGAATTCGTATTCCTGCAGAGCAAGAATCCACCTACTAACTCTGTTAGAACTGAGTTTACAAGTCCTCATATACAGTAAAGCATGATGATCTGTATGAATCTCAAATTTCCCCCCTACTAAATACATTCTAAATTTCCCCAAGCTGAAAACAATACCTAAAAGCTCTAACTCAGTAATCGTGTATCTTTTCTCTGCTGCTGTCAGTCCTCGCGATGCTAAAGACACAATGCACAGATTATCCTCATCATCTTTCTGACATAATACTCCAGAAATGCCTATATGTGAAGCATCTGTCATAACCACATATTCCTTATCTTTCAAAGGATATTTCAGCACTACAGCTTTCTCAAAACCTTCCTTCAGCGCTCCAAAAGCCTGATCATGCTTGGACTCCCATCTCCACCGAGTCCCACTTTTAAGCAATTCCCTGAATGGTTCTTCCAACCCTGAGTAGTTAAGAACGAACCTCCTGAAAAAGTTGCAAATTCCCAGGTATGTTTTTAACTGTTTAACGTTCTGTGGCACCACTGCGTTATCTTATTAACCCTACTTTCCTCTGGTGTTACACCTCTACTCGACACTCTATGACCTAAAAATGTCACTTCTGACTGACAGAATGACGACTTAGACAGCTTCAAAGTGAACCCTGCCTGATCTAACTTCTGAAAAACTATATCTAAATGACGTAGATGCTCCTCAATACTGCGTGAACTAATTACCATATCATCAATGTAAATGGTTAAAAACTCTCCAGTGTCATCCCCTAATGCGATGTTTAAAGCCCTAATTAAAGCTGCTGAACTACTCTTTAACCCATAAGGTGTTCCACAAAATTGATAAAGGTTATATTTATGACTAATAGCTGTAAATGGCCTATCTTCGTACATAAGTGGCACTTGCCAAAAACTGGAACTCAAATCTACACAAGTGAAATACTTCTTCCCCTCAAATGTTTGCATTAATTCCTCTATTGACATAGATTTCAGCTGATCTGAACTAATTCTACTGTTAACCAAACGAGCGTCTAAACAAATACGAACTGTGCCGTCGGCCTTGGGTACCGTGATCAAAGAATTAACATATGGACTGTTAGAGTGCTCAATAATCCCATCTTCAAGCATCTGGTTAATTTGTGCCTCAACTGCACTCTGATAAGCGAAAGGTACAGGATATCTGTGTCCTGTGAATACTGACCTATCAATAACGTTCAATGAATGTGTATAGCAATTGGCCATACCAATGCGATCCTCAAAACTCTCCTATTACACAATAACACATCATAGAGCCGAACACACTGCTCCACCTCTATATTTCCCTGAAATTTAGCATCACGTAACGAGTCCTCTAGACTACCGTTCGTAATCACACTGCCCACAAAACATGGAGAACCCCGCTCTACGGCTGGCGATATCTCATTTAATGTACAAATCACACCTACAACACTACTTCTCTGAATATGGTCATTGAACGCTACTCCTACTTCAGAATCACCCCATTTAAATTTCAAACTCCCTACATCATAACATAAGTTACCAGACACTCTACTTAGCCACTCTGAACCCAAGATAACACTGAATACTAAATTTGGAATTACAAGACAAATCTGCTTTTCTACGTGATTATTAATTTTAATGTCTACTAAAACTTGCTTAGAAATTACTTTAGACCTCTTCCCAACAGTTGTGATAACAAAAGTACTTTTAATTGGCATCTCCTCAAAATTTTCTCCAGTTCCTTTCATTTTATCATAAAATGCACTACTTATGCAACTCTTCATACAACCACTATCAATTAAAACATCTGTGTACGCCTCGGACACGTTATATTTAACTATGGGGCTCTTACTGACCACCTCCTGAATAATACCTTCATCATTTAGTTCACGTAATAATTCATTCCTTACATTTAGGTCATAGGGTTCCTGTATAAGTGTATGGACAGGGCATGTTACAGACTGAGATTCTGACCTTACATCGCTGCCGGGTTCGTGTTTAAAGCATTGCTACCGCTTGGTGTAGTACTAGTCACTACTGCACTGGTCTGGTTGTTCTGGGTTGTGTTAACGGTATCTCTCTGTCCGTTATTACCATTGGGCTGATTCCCTCCTTGACCCCTGTTCTGGTTATAATTATTATTGTTATTATACCTCCCTTGGTTACCCCTATAATCATTATTTCGGCCTTGATTTCCCCTGAAATCGTTATTTCTACCTTGGTAGTTCGTACCATACCCATTTCCTCTGTACTGGTTTTGCTGATAATTATTATTATTATTTTGGTTCCCCCTATTTTCAACGTTGGCCCCTTCGCCACTGTTCCCTTGAACTTCCTGATTCCTATTCTTATTAGGCCTGTTATTATGGTTACCCTGGTTCCTACCGAAATTCTCCTCGTAACCACCTCTTCCCAGAGCATCGAATGAACTTAATAAATTTTCCACTTGTGAAATAGATTTAACATTTTGGATACAGGCAGCTTCTTTGATTCTATATGGAAAATGTCTTAGTAATAGCCTGACTACATCACTTTCCTCCTTCAAACCATCCAAATATTTACACGTCAATACCTGTCCTAAAAAGTAGTCGGTCATATTGTAGTTTCCTCTCGGGTTATATTTCCCACACACAATTCCCTCACGATGCTGAGACTGAATTACCTCATTCCAAAATTTCTCACAAAATTTAACTTTAAAATCTGAAATATTCTCGAAATTGTCTCTGTAGACAGCAAACCAGTTTCTTGTCTCCCCTACAAATGCTTGCTCTAAAATCTCAACTACCTGGCACCACTCAATACTACCATCTTCCAACCTTTCCCCGAATTTATTTTCTATTGTATTCATGAACTCCATTGGACAACCCTGCCGATTACTGAATTTGCCTAGTTCTATTTCCCTGTGTGTGCTATTCACATAAACTGGCCTACTCTGACTATTTTCCTGCCTAATTCTAGCTTTCAACTTCTGTTCTAATTCAGCAATTTTCTCCTCAGCTTTTCTTTCAATATTAGTTACAGTTAACCTAATGCTCCCTTCCGATGCTTCAACGTTACCACTTAACTTAGCTTGTTTCTCATTAATCTCATTAATGCTTTCCTTATTCTTCTCCCTTAAAGCATTAACTTCAGTGATTATTTCTGCATGTACTTTACCAATTCTTTCCCCCAGCTGTTCTTTAACCTCTTTAGTTGCTACCTGAATTTTGTCGATTTCTGCCCCCAATTGCTTTTTGACCTGCTGTGTTTCAAGTTGCACTAGTTCTTCTAATTTTCAGCCTGTGTACTGATTCTAATTTCTAACTCCTCCTGTACTTTTCCATATTTTCTGTCTACATCTGCAATAATCTCTTTAGCCTTCTCTTCCATCACCCCTCTGATCTCACCTCTAATCAGTTCGAATTTCTTATCTAATTTTAGATTGTTCCCCTAAAATTTCTCATTTAATTTATTGCTTACTTCTCTACTGCTCTGTTCCAATTTAGCGTTTAAAGCCTCTGTACTCTCTTTATTTTCCCTACTATTTTGTTCAAGTTTAGCATTATTTTGTTCGAGTTTAGCATTATTTTGTTCAAGTTTAGCATTTAAAGCGTCTGTGCTAATATTATTTTGTTGCATAAACTGAAGAAACAAACTCTCTAACCATGCTTGACTGTTTTGATTACTCCCCTCAGTATCGGGATTTACCTCCGACATCCCTGTACTGCTTTCATTTCCAAGACTAGCCATACTGCTCGTATCTTCACTATCCAACTGGTGACCACTACGCAACTTCATCTCTTCCTCAACACTACCCATGCTGATACACACCGATAAATGAAAAACCCCCAAAATACAGGCACAGAAATATATACCCTTCTCCTTCCACAAATGTTATTAGGTTTTCGGCCCCATGTTGGTAGTGACAAGTGAAACGGTTTTACTTTGCTCCACGTTGAGCGTACAATTGAAACGACTTTACTGGGGTGTACAAATGTAATGATTCTACTAGCCGTGCCTTGCACTTTGAAACACAAATGTATTGTTTACTCTGACTAAGATATGTTGTATTAATGGGCGCCAAGACCTCAACGCTATGTTGAAATCTAAATTTATATTTAACAACACCTAGCTCTGGTAGAACACCTTCAAGAATCCTTACACGCAGATCGTGGTATGATTTGATCATTAACCCAACTAACAATTGTATCAGGAGAAGGAATTTGGTCTATATCTAATGCTACCTACTGAAAGCAAAGATTGCATGGTTAAAAGAAATGAATTTATTATATAAAACAAGTATGGCAAAATTAATCATAATAATAATATATTTTAAATTTAAATTGGAGCGTTGCGATTTGAATATTACCGCTAGAGAATTACATGAAAACGGAGTCGGATGAATTACTGATTTTACTATTATTCCCAAGCTATGAAATTACTGAAATACTGAATAGGAAACAAAGAAACGAGAGATTATGTAGTTCTGAGTCATTCGCGCTTACCATCGGAAATTGCCGTAGCACTTCCCTCGTACTTGATGTTGAAGAGAGCTTCCCAAAGCCTTCTGGACGTCGTCATCATCTTCGTTAGTTGAAGAGATACTTGTAGAAATGTTATATTATGGTCCGGTCACACCGGAACCAACCACTCGAGCAACCACAACGGTCAAGTTTTACAAAGATAATCGCCTTGCCTCCTCGGCGCGAAAACCATATATGCACTCGTCGCATCCCCTCTCTGTAGCCGTCTTCTTCTCGCCCGCTCTCCACTGATTGGCTGAGCCACCACGCGATACTCCCCACCTCAGGGTCATTACACTCGGCGCGACGATGATGTCGATTACCGGTCCAGGCCATTTCGCCTTTTCTTGAAGCAGCAACCCCGCTTGCGTCATGCTTCTCGACAAGAATAAGCCTGTAGCCGAATTCCCAGTGACTCATCTCTCTCACAATACCATAACTGACAAAATTCCGTAAAATTCCGTAATCATATAATTATCCGCGATAATGTTGTTCCTAATAATTCGCTTGATAGTGTTTTCTATAACATCGAAAACCTATCTGTATACTTATAATTTTATTTTAGAAAACGCTCCAAAAATACCTTAATAATAATAATGTTACATGAAAACTTCTCTTGGCTGAACAATTTGCCGCGTAAATAAATATAGAATGGCTTCTAACTGACTTATGTCAGTGGCGTAAAATACCCTCGAAAAACACGTTACCCCCTCACTTTACGGGCTGTGGGAAGCAGGTATAAAATCAGTGAAGACCCACCTGAAGAAGGTTGCCGGTAACACTGTGCTAACCTTTGAAGAAATAACCACACTGCTCACACAAATTGAAGCATGTTTAAATTCGAGACCAATCGTCGCAATGCCCAACAGTCCTGATGAATACGCTTTCCTCACCCCTGGTCCTTTCTTGACTGGCGAGCCTTTAGTCTCTTTCCCTGAACCTGATTGTCACTTAGCGCCATCAGCACGGCTGTCAAGATGGCAATTGGTCCAGCGGTTCCGACGACTCATCTGGAAACGCTGGTCAACTGATTACTTGGGCCAGCTCCAGCAGCGTTCCAAGTGGCTTCAGAATCAACCCAACCTCGAAGCAGGAAGGCTGGTACTTCTGAAAGAAGACAATACTCCCCCCCCCCCCTCGCGTGGCCAACCGGAATAATTGAAGAGCTTCATCCTGGGATTGATGGTTTGGTGCGTGTAGTAACTGTGCGGACAAGCAAAGGGTCATATAAAAGGCCAGTGACAAGGATCAGTCTTTTCCCTGACGAGCTCATTTAAAGGACTACCTCTGTACTGTGTTCCTTTTTGTTTCTTATATTTGGATGTGTACAATTTCTGTTGTTAGTTGCTAGAGACTTGCGTTGGAGAAGTGTGTCTATGAATTGCTACCAATTTTGTAATTTGTTTGACAAATTAGGTGGGCGGCATGTACGGTGCTGCTCCCTATATTAACGGTAGTTCACCCAGTGCCCACGTACGGCAGCGCCCATAGCACGGTCGGGTATCTTGCGCATTCCGTGTAATGCCATATCTTTGACTTCATGAGCTCCTTGTCTTATATTATTGTATATTGTCCTCTTATGTTCCAGTTAGTTTTAAGATAATAAACGTCGTAATTAAGTAAATGTGGAATTCCCTTATAAGCTACCAGAGAGAATGTTTGCACACAACAATGACAATGTGAGAGATTTCCAGTCATTGCCGAAATGTTAATAAGCAAAGCTCTTACATCCCTTATTTTCATTGGTGATACTTGAACTCCCGGCTGTATTATGGATAGTGATCTGATATCCGCCACTTTCCTATTTCTTTTACAAACACTTTTGTAATTGCCAATTTGTGCTTTTGTGCAGCACGGGACCACTGAGATTCAATCCGCTGCTTTCTCCGTGGACGATCATGGTTTTCACTTGGAACACAGTCCATTGTTAACTGGAATATCCATTATACACCAAAGACAATGCAATCCGAAATGCGATAAAAACAAACAGCTGCACCTAGGCGGCAATTTTCGTTGCACATTGCTTGTTGATGTAACTGGTTTTGATTCTGAAGTGCCGGCACTTATCTGCATTTGCAACCAAGCCGTATTTTTGTTCAATGAAAAACGGAGGATGTATCTGGTTTTGTCGCTCGGCGTTTGAGGCCAAGGTGTAGAATCATATAAAGTTATAAAAAATAGCAAAACCTGCATAACGAAAAAAAGTGGATGTATCTGGGTTTGCAACTAAACGACTCATAATGTAGCTTCACACAATCGTAGTTAGTGGAAGGTTCTATTACATGCCATAAATCTATGACATGGGACCGCCGGCTTTACTTCCCCTCTGAAGCAAGGCATACTCAGGGATTTTCGACCTTTCTGTGTATTTTATGTACGCCTATAACTCATGTTCGAAAGTTTGGAGCATCGTAAAATTAGGTATCTATGAGAGTCAATACACCAATCATTTATAAAACTCTTCACCGTACTTCTCATACAAAGGTTGGTATAGAGAAAAACTTTTCAAAATACATGCTAAAATAGACGAAATATAAAATTTATCCTAGAAGGACGACCAAAGCATATGTTGCGCTTCTCAATGTGAGACACAAAATTCGGGAGTCTATAAAGAGTCTCCGAGAAACATTTTTAAGGCCCTTAAATTAACAGTGTCTGTGATATTCCCAGAAAACTAACTTCGCTCTGATAAACGTATGAAGGAATAACAAGCCCCTAACCATTGCAACAGTAGCTCAATTGATAACGTCTGGTTATTAATACCGAAGACCTTTCGAAGAGCGGGTACTTCTGCTAGTATAATCTATAAATTTTGCAAAGGCAAGGATTCTTGTCGCGTACAGACTATTGGCCCTAACACACGCTTACAAAGCAAAGACATACCGGTATTTGACATTGGCCCTTGGGATGAAGTTACTGGTACTGATTAAAAGCGTACTGTTGTGAAGACATCTCTGGAACTGATTGACCACGTCACTACTAATTCTGGTGTTACCTTTCCCAAAGGATCAGGCCTGACATTACTTGATTTTGCTAATTAGTTCTAGCTGGATACACACGCTTTAGGAATTTACTGCAATTTACCGATCAGACGACTTCCACATCCCTGACTCACCAAGCGAGCTCGTCGTGCTGACCCAGTGACCAAACTGGAATTGTCTCGGGTTCGGGTTCATTAGATATCATCTCATCTCGACATGCGAGTTACTATACAGTAGCCTAAATTTAAATTCCTTTTCGCAATTGTATAACACCGAATGTTTAACAAATGAGTATTCCGACATTACAGATTAAGTCAGAACAAGTCCGCAAACTAAATATGGATAACTTCGCGTTCAGATATTAAATCAGCTCGAAGGCAAACAATAACACTTACACACCATGCCACTTACAATGAATCAGACAATAAACAGGGGCTTATCCAAAACAAATCAGCACCAATCCGACAATGATCAAAAAATAAAGCAGTCAATAATCAGAAAGTTTTCATCTTTGCCAACTCTTAAATACAGGTGGGAGGTCACATGACTATTTCCCGCCTACTAGGCCCGCAGTCAATCACCACGAAATCGTCACACGCCTATTGGGCAAGTCATTACAGTGGTGCCACATAGTGCCAGGTACACTACCCTGCCCTTGACGAAGATCAGACACAAATATACACGTATTTTTCTGCTAATATTAGCTGTGGCAGGATATAAACAGAATTGAGTACTTTCCAGCCATGGACAACATATTGTTACGTGCCACCCCCCTAGTGACACTTTTGTTAACTGGATTACGGTGGGTTGAAGCACAACACAGATTGTTCCTTTAAAGAAATAATTAACTGTATTGCGGCCAGAAAGATACACTACTCATCAGCAAATTCAAGCAATTAGAACCTTACTCCAGTTTCCTCAAGTCTCTTCCTTATGGAGAGCTCTTGCCCCCTTTCACTTGTCAACAAACCACAGAAGTTAATCCGTCCTAATGAGTCCGGTGGCCTTGACAGAAACTAACTGCACCTCTTCCTTATGTACACAAACTACAGTTACTTACGATAACCTGCTACACGCTGCTTAGCTGTCCACGAGCAGGGAAACAATGTCACTGGATTTCGTAACTCGCACGGCACTTCGCCACAATATCTCTGTCGCTCAGTGAAATCACACTCGCTCAAAACACAGGCAGTCCCCTGTATGCTTCTCACTCCCTCGCTCTCAAGAGAATCGGCTTCACTAGGGGTTTCGCAAGTCACCACACTTCTGTCGCTCAGGATAAACGCTCGCACTAGCTCGTGAAACACACACACCCTGCTTGACAGGTCGCTCTTATATAGCAGACCGGTGACTCAATAAATGCTTCTAGACCCATCCAGGGTTCACGGCTTCTCGAGGTTTCCATCACTGGCTGAGTCACGAATATTCTGGACCATCCCTTTGTCCTAGTAGTCATGTTGTATAAGGCGCACGCAATACACTGAGGCAGAGCACAGCCCAGCCCGGGGGCAGTTGTGACTCATGCGGCGAGCGATGAAACAAACTCACAGCCGTAATAATATATAATTAAAATGACCTACTTCTGACGCGAATCCTTGCAAACAATTAATTAGATTATATGATGATAGTTATTTTTGTTTTAAGGAGGCGGAACTACGAGGTCATCTGCCCCAAATGATGATAATATGATATAGAAAAATGTAACTTACGATCATATGATGATACAAGACATACAAATTCATCCTTGAAATATATTTACAAATAAGATCAGGGAATTGCGGTTTGATCGCACTTGTGACTTGGTACAGTCACAATGGTAACGAAACTATGAAGGGAAGCCATGATCTGCTCAAGGGATAACCATCACATCTATAAAAGTTCTTAAGTTGTTTAGTAATTTCCATCGCCTCTCGACAAAGGACAAGCTGTTGTCTTGAAACGTCAGTAATTTTAAATTTCTACTCGACCTAATAGCCCCAAAGCTATATTATGATTTCTTTTATTTACAAACCTAACAGCTTCAAATTTATTTGACTTTACCTCCATGGCATTTTTAAATATCCAGTATCGACCCTTGACGAAGTCTTTTTCCTGTACTCCACAATCGTTAATATCCTTAATTTTTCTGTGTGTAGCAATGTCATCAGCAATTTTTTTTTTTTTCAGAAGATGGGTTTGCTTTTATACCATTTATATTAAACAAAAACAATAAAAGTTCCAATTTACTGCCCTGAAGTCCGCCCCTTACCACCAAAACATTTTCAGTGTCGATAACGTGCAAGTATCCCTAATTCAGTTCTGCGTCGGCGTACTTAATTTGTTTACTTTAATAGTGCTTTGTTACAAACAAATATATTGCTTTTTGAAATGTTTAGCCAATGTTGGTGTGACTACCAAATTAACGGAATGCTGGCTCTTCTTTAACCCAGCGGAGTGGCTGTGCGCGTTCATGCTTATGCACTACGACTGCTGAAAGAACATCCTTTGGTACACTGACCCACATGGATGTTTATAGCGGTTGCTAGACTGACAGAGTCACTGTCCAAGTCACATCCTCAGGTACTGTGGTCCACATCGATGGTCCACTAGCACACCTCTTATAGTGCTTGTTAGACTGACAGAGTCACTGTCCATGGCACTTTCCCTTGTACAGTGGCCCAAATCTCTGTAACTCACCTGTTATAGTGGTAGCTAGACTGACAGAGTCACTGCCCACGTCGCATCCCTTGGTACTTTGGTACACATCAATTGTCCAATGGCCTGTCTGCAGCTGATCTTCTTCTGTTTCCACGCTGGACGTAACGTCGTTATCCACCTTGATCTGCGGGTGATAGAATTATCAATTAGTAACTTAAAATCACGCCCTTCGCACATACATTGACTCAGATGGGCGTATTTTACTGGCGATATCTACTAAAGAACTATACTGTTAGGTTGGCAGCGCTCCACCTGCGGCGTGACGAGAAGGGACGGTTAACTATGAGAGAACCAAGTCAGTAAAATCGATTCTACCCACCTTTTTGACACCAGCAGCCTAGACGTTTGAAATGAACGATGAGTTTTCTGACCCCTGTGCATCCACATACCGCCAAATTAGACCTTTCAAGAGTCCAAATAGGCCAAGCTACAAAATGGAAGTTTCTTTCGGAGACGTTATCGACAGTTAACAGGTTATGATGGATGACATGGAAGGCCTTAAACAGGATTTGAAGCGGCATCGCAAGAACAAAAGGCAACCTAGCAAAGTGGAATTGTCCTCAAGATTGTATTCCTTTACTCCTTGGAAGGTGCTCTTCATATCATCGGACGCTGGTGATCGGTAAGCAGTTTGGAAAGCCCGTCTGGCACCTCCACGACAAAACCCAGATTTTTTATTTATTTAAGCAGAGTTATAATTTAAAATCCCTCGTCAAGGTCTTATAATCCAATCCATGTAAGTTGTCACTAATTCTTTTGGTCATGTGTTATGTCTCGTAAATTCCATCCCTTCGGTCAGCATATTAACGTCATGGGGTTCTGAGCGTGCAACCTTAATAACGGCGGCCTCTCGCCTGAACTGTGTTTGCTTTTTGAGCTCTGATTTCATACTTAAACCCAGCCTCCTTGGCATAGGCGGCAGCACGGCGGCCTCTCATCGCTGGATCCGTGGTTCAAATCCCGGTCACTCCATGTGAGATTTGTGCTGGACAAAGCGGAGGCAGACAGGTTTTTCTCCGGGTACTCCGGTTTTTCCTGTCACAAATTTCATTCCAGCAACACTCTCCACTATCATTTCATTTCATCTGTCATTCATTTAATCATTGCCCCAGGGGAGTGTGACAGGCTTCGGCAGCCGGCACAGTTTATATCCTCGCCGCTATATGTGGGCTTCATTCATTCCATTCCCTGACCCGGTCAGGGGACTGGAAACAGGCTGCAGATTTTCATTTCATACGGTACTTAAACAATGAAGGCCGTCAGAATTATCGTTTTGTTCTATCGTGTGCTTGTGTGTGTAACCTTCGAATGATGATACATGACGAACAAAATACTGTACTGTGAGATGATAAACGACGGGCATTCTGAAGTCTTATTGGACTGAAGCAGATAAAGATGAAGAAAGGAGTCTTGATCGCAGGAAGATGGAGCCATAGAAGCTCCAAAGACGAAAGTTGATTGTATGTCAATCCAACGACGACGGAACATAGATACATTAAATAAATGAATAAATAAATAATAAAGTAATTAATTCATAATAAAATAAAGAAATGACTGAATTGAAAAAAAGTAAAAAATAAATACACAAACAAACAAATAAATAATTAATTAATGAATAATAAAATAGAGAAATAAATTAATAAATTAAAAGTTAATAACCAAATAGATGAATGCATGAATGAATTATTAAAATGAACAGATACCTTGGTAATCCAGTGGCCAGTTTGGTTCCTGTAGCTACGAACAGTAAACTTCATGTTCGATGATGAACATTGGGAACTACTGGCTGAATGGTGCACACCCAACCACAGTAAAGTGAGAAGCATTACTGTGACGTACATGTTGATACCAGCGCAATCTGTAGGAAACAATATTATACTCAACCCACATTACATATCTACGTTAAACGCCAATTCAAGAGATGGATTCCTATTCATTTCATCATATTTCAAACTATTATTGTATTTACAGACACCATGTAGTTCCCAGATTATTAATACTACAGATATATGGCATATCTGGTGATTTTTTTTTCCAGATTATCGCATGTCCCAGTAATTGGGATTACATTGCGTTGACCGACTGTAAAATTGTACAGTAGAACGTCGTTTATCCGGACGAGCAAAAAAGGAAGACGGAGCAGTACGCGCTGCCTACAATAGTGAGTCGGTTCGCGTTTTCAATTGGTGTCTCTGTTGTCTCCTACCGATTGTTTACTCTACGGTATAATGTTTCAACGTGATACAGTATGTGAGTGTGCGTACTGTAGCCTACTGTATTACGTTGTGAAAATGGCTTCAACGAGTGGCATAAAACGAAAAACGAATTAGCAATTTTTTATCGATTGAGAATAAGGTGGAGATCATTAATAAACTGGATAAATGTGAGAGTGTGCAGTGTCTAATGAAAACTTACAGTGCTGGAGAGTCCACGATTTATGATTTGAAGAACCGAAAAGGTGAAATTCTGAATTATGCATCGAAGTTAGATAGTGAAGAAGGGTCTAAAAAGAGAAAAACCATGAGATCAGCTACGGATGAAAAATTGGAAGAAGCGACGTACTTATGGTTTATTCAGACAAGAGGTAAGGGAGATCCCATTTGGACCATAGTTATGTGAGAAAGCGTTGCAGCTAAATGTGAAGCTTTGTGGTTCTCTCGATGAAATAAACGCATATTCGATTATCCGGAACACTTTCGGTTCCAATTAGTCCGGATGACTGACGGTCTACTGTAATATCAATAAACACGTAGGTATACAGTACGTGCATCAAATGTCTATTTTCAAATCAACCTTAACGATGATGCGTTTCTGTCGAACACAAGCTAAATCACATGGCACAATAATGTGGAATTTATTTAGATGAAAAGCCATGAACAATCAAGAAATGTACTCGTATAATTTACTAAGAACTTTAGGACAAAAATTACTGTATCTTGACTAAAATCAAAACAATCTGTCTTTCTCCTTTATTAACGCAGAAGTCTTCTTTTCTTTTGTTTTCAAAGTCCATATATATCCACTGCATTCCTGATACCATTCCCACAATATTGTACATGTAATTCCACAAAATATAAACAGCAAGGTGAGTTATTGTTATTAACCATTAGCCTATCTTGTACATTATAATATTCCTCTTCTATTTATACCTAACTGCACCATGTTGTGTCTTAGGTAGTGGTGATCGTTATTTTAATAGCTGAAACTTTTAAGTCATCTACCTTAGCAAGTCGTGACTTAGAGCGATTTGATAAATAATCCATGGTTTAATCAGTCTCAGAAAGGGATCCTGCAATTATCATCTATATATTTAAAACACTAAACTGGTTTTTGTTACCGCGAGATTGACTGAACGGCTGAACCGATTGACTTCGTAATGCACTCTGACGAAAGCCGTTGGTCTGAATATTTGCAGTGTGTCCTTAAAATAAACAAATATGTTACCATATATTTTTAAATTTATAAACAAGAATGCAAAATGTTTGGCCCTAGCGCATGCGCAAAATCAGCTTGGTCATGACAGACATGGTGGATGTCCACCGCGTTTTAATGTGAGAGTTGTTTATAAGAATTATAAAGGAGGGGAAGATCCATTTATTGTTGAGAGTAGGTACTCCTCCCTTTTCATAACTTTCATTAGGCAGATTATTGAAAATATATTATTTATGATTCACATACCTTTCTGTGAGTCATTAGAAGTTGGTTTCAATTTGAATTGTCACTGCTGCACCGGAAATATTTCTCTTATTACGACAATATATCATTTTCATACTTTATTTGATATAATGGGGAAGCTTCCGTGGCTTAGGTGGCAGCATGCGTGGTTGAAATCCCGGTCACTCAATGTGAGATTTGTGCCAGCAGTATGTTGCAATGACGAGAGTGCAATCTTTTGACGCCCTTAAAGTCGCAATAGTGCCAAAAAGTAATCGTACAAAGAATGTAACTTATATAGTGTGCCCGTTTAGGAAAACGGAAATGCAGGTCATCATCCGACTAATCTCAGTTCAGGGCGTGTACAGTTATTCCCACTGTCTGACCATGTATTCAGAATGTGAACTATACGAAGGACAAGCACAAAAAACTATAACACCAACTACTTTAAATTGATATCTTTAATTCACTCAAATATTTCAAATTATAAAGCCACAACACTAATATATTGGTTGAAATTAACTTTAAACACAATTTAAAAAAAAATAATGACCCTTAGTTTGCCTTGCTTTATTTCCACTGGATTCATCATGATCCATCTGCTTACACTGATACTTTAGTCTTAGATATTCTAAATCTTATATCCCCAAAATGAGGGTTTCCAGTCACTTCAACTGAGTTTTGCCTGGTCAGGATCAAACTCAGGATATTTACCTTTAATAGTACAATGCCTTCATCTGGCTATAATCTGAACTTAGTATTCTTTACATTTATTTTTATCCTTTTAATCTCTTTCTCCACACATTCCAAACACAAATTATCCCCCAAAAACATATAACATTATTTCCACATGAGTACCATTTACTTCTCAACCTTCATGCCAATTATATTTTTTTGCAGTCATTGTGTTCCCCAGAATAGGAGGTTTATGAAGCCCGCACTTCACAAAGTCCCATTTTTAGTGCTTTTTCATTACCCGTTTTCAATTTCCTTTAAGGTCATGGAACCAAGTTTTTACATTTTCAAAGATGCAATTATTATTATTATTATTATTATTATTATTATTACTCATTGCTTTGATCATATCGTTATGATTCTTATTAATACGGGATAAATAATCCATGCATGATAACAATTATTTAGCAGGCAATAACTTCTGCTGTAATTCGTTTCTTCAAATAAAATCACAAGGTTCCCCTTGCGTTCTGTCTTAATGCGGTGTCAACATGTTTATGGTCCCCGCTGGTAGCGCGACCCTCATTAATGCTGTCTCGACTGGAGTAACGACCCTTTTGTAAACAACTCCGTCCCTCCTGATCTAGCGTACTATTTAACCAACCATATGTTTTAACATTCAAAGAGAGACCACTTCGACATTGAGAATCCAAGCGTTTTTATTCTATTCCTCATATGGACTGTGCTCAGTCTAATTATTCACATTTATTCGTGCTTCTTTTGGGATAATTATTCTCTGCTATTAGGATAACTAAAACAAACATATTCTTAAGCCCGTTGTGGCCAACATAAGTCTGCTGTGATAGGCATTCCAAATACAAATGCTAACCAACCTAGGAACGCTATGTCCTACCTGGCTGAGGAGGTCGGCATATCTCGTAGGAGGGAATCGATCTCACCCTACTTCCGGCTACCCACCTAGACAAATATCATATCATTTAACCGTATAGGGTTTGTTTATTATTTTTATCACTGACTTTGATTTTCTTTTCATTCATGTGCTCCCTGGCTACATGAGAATTACACAATACTTGAGTGAGCATTTGCCCTTTCACTCGAACAAATTATAAGACCTTACCTTGGTCAACCGACGATTTTCCCATAGACTATAATAATTATCCAATATTTGCACGTTAATTCAAGATTTCAAAGCCCTCAGCTTACATTTGATCTAGCCTATTTTTGGCGACAATAATACATTTCCTGGATACTCAATTCGTTATTAATGTAGTCCAGATATCCTGGCGAGGATAATGAACATACTTTTACATTACTACATTATTATATTATTTCCGTTTCGTTATTTTTGTGGTCCTTTATTATTACACTTATTTTCATTAGGCCTTTCATTGCCTTTACTTGTGATGCTAAGGTCATTTGCAAATACTTTTAATTTATATCATTTAACCGTATAGGGTTTGTTTATTATTTTTATCACTGACTTTGATTTTCTTTGCATTATTTTAAACTTTATTAAGTTATCTTTCACTTTTCTAATTATTTACTTTTTCATTATCTTAAGTTGCGTTCAACCTTCGTTACGTTTACTTTGCATAACAAACGTTACTGATTTTCATTTATTTAACTTATTTATTTCGGCAATAATTTGGTTCCACCCTTTTATTAATTAATTTGTATGCTTACACCCATTTGGGTATTATCCGTACAATATTTAACTCGTTACATGGCCTCATTTTTACGGCCTTCCTCATTAAGAAGTGACACTTTAGAGCACTATTCACTGTTATCCCTGTATCATTAATCATTTCACAATAGTATATTTCAAATTATGGGTCCACAATGGCTCAATATGTTTAATACATTTTGGTACTCACCAACTCAGGATCCCCCGTTGTGAAGAATTTCACCCACATTGGTGTAACTAGTACATTTTTTCAACAATATGGCAACACATAATTCCTTTCTCGTTAACACACGTGATTTTGACCTGATAAGACATATTTATATTTCTACACATAATGGATCTCATTTATAGAACACTTTCACATACATTTATATTATCCTTTATACAAATACACTATACCGTTTCACACGTTTCAACTTTTATCACTTATTCACTATGTAACACTACACAGGTGTTAACCCTTGTGTTTTGTCCTATTCTATTATCTATTTACAATTGATTTTCACATTGTGTAATTGTTCCTGTCGTATCTTAGAACTCAAGCGATGACTTCCGATTGGTTCCCTGATGACGACTTCTCCCCTAGATCTAGCCACACGATCTGTCCTATGATGACTTCTGGATCGGACCCCCTAGGTCTCGAATCAAAGTTCTGTCGTTTTTCCACGGTTTAAACCCACCGGTTTATTAACTTAACCTGGCTTCTCTTTTAACAACGTTATGTTGTAAAACTATGTAATTATCGACCTGTTCTTTGACTTCAACAAGGCTCGAAATGTTCTTTTTGGACAATGTTCGGTACTTTCCACTTTTAACTGCGCATCGATTTATACTAAAGTGGGTCTTTACGTTTACTTTCGCTACGCGGCCCTATAATCTCAATGGCTTTCCCCCAAAGACCATTAGATTATTCTAACACTAGCAATACTTGTTTCTAGCTATCGTGTTTGTCTCCACCCGGACCTAATTCTCACTTCTGTAGCGTATTGTTCGTTTTATCATCACAATTTTATATATGCGGAGTTCTTTCTACTTTCGGCAACTTCTGCCTGGTCTCGAACCGGCTTACTTCTAATCTTGAAAACGTATAGTTCTTTCCGAAGATATGTGACCTTTCCCTGAGGTTTTCGTGTTCGATGTACTGAACTAGGCACGTTGAGTCAAGTCGCGTTCAGACTGACTGATTACTTTGGTGGCCCACCACCACGTCCTATGATGACTTCGAAACAATGTCCCGCCACGGCGGACACCAAACTGAATACTGTGAACCAGTACCGTGCTCCTTGGCGCCTGCGGTAGACAGAATATACTGAAGATTGTTCTTTCGCCCTGATATGGGCCCAACTTGGCTCACTGACGACTCGTACTGGCGGTCTAAACACTGTGATCCAGCGTCACGTCCAACTGTACTCTGGAGACTGTATGTACTGATGATTGTTCTTTCGCGCTTACCGGGCCCAACTGGCGTAATGACGGCGATTACTTGTTGAAACAGAGTGATCTCCTCAGAGATTCACCACTGACTGCACGTGATACAGCATCACATCCCACTGGACTGATGAAAACTGCATACTCTCTGGCTGAAAGCTCGGCTATATATTGAGAACTTGCAAAAATAAATCAATTTGGTCTTCTTCTCGGAGCTATCTTTTGAACTAGCCGTCGCACGTTTTTGAAAAATTAACCATTTTGTTCCTTACGAACTGAACGTTACATTCTCATCTTGTTTTCCGAAAATCGATCGTCCACTTATTTTAAATTAAATCTACAAGGCTCCTCAGCTGCGTGGGCGAGTTGGTTTTATTTTCTCTCGTACCTAGGACCGCTTAATAACCCCGCCTAATGACGTATTTGCTTCGTAAGCACTTTTTTCCTGTGCATAAGTTATTCAATTTTAGTCTTAATTAATTCGTCATTCCCTGGATTATTCTGGTTGATGCCAAAATATTATAACAATTTTGCTTAATTTCCATAAAAATCGGATATTTCACCACAATGCAGTGTTGTATCGCAACCAGAGTTGTCGTTTTAATGCTTAGTTTGCAACAGAGGGGGGAATTTCCTTTCTCTCTACTGGCTTCAATTTTTCCATTCGCATGACCTCACTTAGCTGATACTGCGTTCCTACGCGCCCTCCATGAGTCAGACACGGCCTGTATGTAATGTATCAAGATAACGGACATTAATTGCGTTGTGTCACTGCATGAGTTGCTCCATGAGGCCTTATGACTGTGAATATCTTATGAATAATTTTTGTTCCCGAATTTAAATATCATTGGTTCGAACCCCCAGTACCCCAGTCGGGTACAATAGGAAACTTATTCAGTAAATATGTTGTTCATTGTCCGTCATGTTTTGACGGGTTTCAACTAGTAATTAATAAAGACAAGTGGAACCCAACTGGAAAGATGAAAGATTCTGGCAAAATTACTTCTTTCATTGTGTGGAAGAAGTAGCCATTATACCTATATTCTGAGTCCAATGAAGGGTTGAAGACATGTTTCAATAAACATTATAGTATTAACAGGTGTCTCTCCGTAAACTCAATTAATTAGCCTACCCTGAGTATCCAAGAATCAGCTAACCCAGCGGTTCCCAACTTTTTTTTTCCTCCCGTACCCCTTTGTACATATTTATCTAAAATAGTACCCCCTTAAAAGGAAACTTTTAAAACGTTTAATGCTTTACGGGAAATATGTAGGCTACATACCTTAATAAAAAACAATAATCATAAAGAATAACTTACAACTATTTATAAGGTATTTTTTGAATACAGCATAACTATAATTATTAACTCATTATTTGTTTCCTGTTAGTATGAATTTCATTTCAATTAAATGCTAAATATATTATTCAATTTTACTTTTATTTACTTGTGCAAATGAGGACGTATAAACATTTTAGCTAAGGAAAATAAACAAATACAGTGCGTAAGATATTTTAATTCTGATTTTATTGAAAACCAATGTGCATGTGACTGAGGTTGGGGTAGGACGGGAGCATTGACCTTGACGTGTGTGAATAAGACGGCACTGCAGCAGGTACATTACGACTGATATGTGTGATGGGAACATGGCCCCCGCCAATACCGTTTATTTTTGGCGCACCCCCCGGTTCGTTGCGTACCACCAAGGGGTACGCCTACCCCAGGTTGGGAACCGCTGAGCTAACCCTGTACCACCAATGTTAAAACATGACAGACTGAGCCCCATTAACTCAGGAACTAATAAACACACATATGTTATCATTAGGGCTCGGATGTTTAAGACCTAAAACTAGCCCGAATATGAAGGCAAATATGACCTTAAAATGACAAAATATGACTCAAAAATGACTGACTTAAAATATGACCGACTTTTAAATAATTATAAATTAAAACAACAATCCCTTCAAAATTAAATTGTTAACTAAATTATTTATTTATTATTTTCATATTAATTTTTTGAATATACGTGTTTAAATGGTTATTTACAGTCTATTTCTGTAAACACTAGTTCCCGTTTGGTAAGTTGAGGATGATTGCACACTTACAGCTGCCGTCAAACTACCCAAATATGACGTTCTTACCAAAGAATGCTCAAAATATGACCTAACGGTAAAAATGTTCTGAAAAATAAAAGAGTAGTTCCGTGAAGAACTATACAGCCTATTTTCATATATCCTACTTATGTTAATTGTCACTATCAACAAACAAAATTTCAGTTTGATTGCTGCAATAGATTCGTAGATATTGGGAACCGCCTAAATATTTCGGATGGTCGCCATGTTGGATTTTATATATGAATGTCCTAGAGTTATGTAACCTATTGTTACATGAAGATTATTGTGTACGTGTAGCATTCAAACTTCAATCGCATGATTAGGACACAAGAAGTAACAAGGAGATTTTAAAATTTCGCTCAGCTGCCATCTTGTGGTTATGGAAACAATTGAAATAAATTAGATGCCAGTGGATTAACGTTCGTATCAGGATTTACTGTACCAAGTTTCACTACACTCGGATGGTTAAATTGCGAGAAACATCCTTGTGAATATTTATAGTTCGCGTCGCCGCCATGTTGGATTATTGATCATCAGGATATTTAAAGTCCTAGAGGTGAATTTAAGTTCATAGCCCCTATGAACATTAAAAAATCAGTTTGATTGCTATAATAGATTAGTAGATATTCAGAGCCGTCTAAATATTTCGGATGGTCGCCATGTTGGATTGTTAAATGTATAGACCATAGAGTCATGTACCATTAAAGAGAAATTATTGCGTAGGTTCATTATTCAAACTTTCACTTATATCGCATGACTACGACATAAGAAATACAATCTTAATTTTAAAATTCGCACAGCCGCCATCTTGAGGTTATCCGTGTCAGTACATTTACTGGCACGTTAAAGATCCCATTCGGGGCAAAATTCCGGCACCCCGGCGTCTCTAAAAGCCAGGGTAGTTAAAAGGAACGTAAAACCAATAACATTATTATCTTGAGGTTATGTAAGCAATTGAACTAAATCAGATACCAGTGCATTACAATGTGTATAAACATTTGCTGTACCAAGTTTCATTGCGTTTGGATCATTAAATCGCGAGATAAGTCTATTTAAAACTCTCAAATTCGCCTGGCCGCCCTGTTCGTTTTGTAGTTAACCGGTTTTTGAAAGTCTCATAGATGAACTTTCAGTAGTACCCTTTATCTCCGTACAAAATTTCAGGGTGATACCGGTAATAGTTTCAGAGATATAGAATGCCGGTGAAATATTTCGCACAGCCGCCATCTTGAGGTTATGTAAACAATTGAACGAAGTTAGATGTCGGTACATTACAATGTGTATAAATCAGCGGCGGCTCGTGGGGTAAAAGTTCGGTGCAGCCCAACACACGCTCGTGTGCTGTAAACGCATACATTTTGAATAGGTGTGTTGGGTCATCTAGCTAGGAGGAAATCTGGTATCGGTGTGATGCATTGGGAAGACAATGGCATACAAATAAACCGCTGTATTATTTTCATGCACTTACTTTAAATAGCACAACATAAGTATAAAATTAACTAAAAGAGCAAATATTACTCACATTCGGTCACGTCTATTGCTTGTATGTTAAATCTATTCTTCGGTCCTTTGAAGCAGTGAACTTGTCTATGATGTCATCGTAAAAGGGCATTGTATTCATCAAGTCGTTGAGCAGTGACTTCTATAGGGATATGGTTGCCAGCGCAGTCAGCCTCTCCTGGGATGTTGAATTCCTTAAGTATGTTTTAATCCGCTTAGGGCATGAAAAGCTCCTTTCTACTGAGGAACTGGTAGACGGTATAGTAAGTATTAAACAAAATAATGTATACGCTTCTTTGAACACATCGTTAAGTTCATTCTTATTGAGCGACAAAATTATTTCCTCCAAACTGGTATTTTTGTAGGTAGAATCAGAATAGATGTACTGAAGTTCGTTTTTTTTTAACCTGTGTGTGTCAAATATCGTGGGATAAGAGATTTTTCAGTTCTCTAGAGCATCAAGAGGGAGGATTTTAGAATATTCTTCAAACTTAGAGCTATCTCCTAAGCAAAGAAACTGGAGCTTCTGCAAATCTTGAAATCTTGTATCAATTTCTACGGAGACTATATCCAATATCTCAAAATACATCACTCGATACTTAAGGAAAACCTCGTTTTCTGTTTTTAAACCAGAATGTCTTTTAAGTTCAATTTTAGTTTTCTTCTCAGCCATTTGAAAATAGGTTTTAAACGTTTCTTCATTCCTTTTACCTAGTATCAGAGTATCAGTTGCCGCGTAGTGTTTATTTTTGAGATGCAGAAGTAAATGTCCAGAGACTTCTTTTGGAGCACGTTAAATAATATATTAACAAGCTCAAAAATGGCATTGAGTACTATTGATAAAAATGTGAATTGGAAGCTATTCAAGTTATTAAACAACCCCTCTGATTGACGAATGGTCTTTTCGTCTGACTGAGGGTCGTGCATAAGTCTTTCAAAATATCTTTCAATCCCTCCCACTCCTCGACAACCACGTTTAAAAGTTTTCCATGTGACGACCAACGTGTATCCACACCAGACGGTATTCGTTTCGCAATTACTGAATCAGCGACGAAAGTTCTTTTGGCTGATGAATGATAAAATGAGGGTATACCACCCAGACTCGCAAAAAAAAATACGGCACTCTGATATGTTGCTAATACTTTGCTTTACCACTAGATTTAATCGGTGTGCCAAACAATGTACAAATAATGCTTGAGGGGCATCTTCCTTGACCTTAGTTTGAAGACCGTTTAGATGGCCTGCCATGACACTAGCTCCGTCATAACACTGGGCAATCAATTTAGTTTTGTAAGAAAATTCACTCAAAACAGTCTGGAGCAAGTGGATCAAAGTAATCGCTGTACGGTCCGAACTAACATCATAAAAGCCAAGAAACCGTTCAACTAGCGCACCTTTGTAAGTAATAAACCGAAGTATCACCGAACACTGCGATTTCTTTGTGATGTCAGTTGTATCGTCGACCTGAACTGAAAAGAAAGGGGTTTCTAAAATTTCTTCTTTCACAGCATCCCTAATGAAGGTATAGATGCAGTCTATTAGCTCACACTGTATGGTTTTCGATTCTCCGCTAAAAACTTTCTTTATCGAAGCATAATGCTGTTGCATTTCTAATGAGCTGCTACAGACTAGAAGTTTCAACAGTTCTTTGAAATTCCCTCTATTTAAGGAGGAGTCGCTCTCATCATGGCCTCTAAATGCCATTTCCTGTTTAGACAGAAATAAAACTGCATCGATTGGCAATCGCATGAAAAGTCTGTTAAGCCTCACATTCTCATTAAACTTTGTGATGTAAAGACGAGCATTTTCTCTTAAAGCGTCAGCAATTTGATTCTGAATCTTTTTAAGTTTTTTAAATCCCACGGCACTTTTTATATGCTCCGAGGAACCTTCGTGTTTTGGAAAGACCTAGTAGCACAGGACATATTTTCAAATCCTGTGTGATTCCAGACTCCCTGTTTCACTCCTACAATAAGACAAGGCCAACAAAAGAGTTTCTGCAAATACTGACTACCGCATAACCACGGATAACTACTATACCAAGATACCTGGAAATTTCGCGTGTGCACCTTTCCGGAGGCAGAACCAGTTCTTTTGTGATATGTCAAAAGTGGTTGGGGTTGATTGATAACATTTCTTTTTTATCCTCCTCCTTCCATTTAGAAAACGGAGTTTCTCTTAAAATACAAACTAAATCTACGGACGGTTCCATGTTAAAACACGCCTTGGAGGGAACACTATTATTTCACATTATAAGAAAAGATTTAAATACTACCTCTCACTCTACATAGGTACTCGTACTTATATTTATAACATAACTGAATTTCAAACGCACTTCCTCTCCTAATATACACCAATAATTATGTTTAGCTTAGCACAGTACGGTAACTATAAAAACGCCACTGCTACTGTATGCTCTTCGAAAGCGCTCGTTCTATTTACACTTCACTCACTATTAATGCGCCACACGGCCACGAATCACAATTTAACAGAACATTTTTTACTGTAAAAGAATACTTCGTACACCACACGTTGCTTCTTGTTACAACTGTTCCCGAACAGTCTACCAGCGGGGAGCCAGAGTTATATTCGGGTGCGTTCGGATAATATCGTTACAGCTCGTGTGAAGCAGCCCAATATCCCGCTTGCTCGAACGGCTGCACCAAGCCACACCAAGCGGAATAGTTCCACATACATAATGCAGGCGGTTTGGCGCGTTGTCATGGCAACCGTTCAGTTATACGTCACAAGTCAGCCCATACTGCTGTGAGCATTAGTAGGGCTGCACTCATCCCGCAAGGCGCAATCGTAAGGAAACCGACTGCGGGGCTTGCTTAATTTACTAGTAAGTAAGAGCGCTACGCCGGTTGTGTAATCACAACATATAAAGCGCACTCTTCGTTCTTATTAACGAATACGGTAGGTTTTAAAGAGAAACTATAAGGATTCAGAAAATGATAAGACAATTGTTTTGAGAAATGTTAGTACAGCCGGGCTGTACCTGATGCACCCGAAAAGCCGCTACTGGTATAAACATATACTGTACCAAGTTTCATTGCGTTTGGTTGGTTAAATTGCGAGAAACGGCTATTTAAATTCGCAAATTCGCTTGGCCGCCATGTTTGTTTTGTAGTTACCAGGTTTTCAAAAGCCACATGGGTGAACTTCTAGTAGTCCCCTTTATCACCGTACAAAATTCCAGGGTGATATTGGTAATAGTTTCGGAGATATTGAATGCTGGTGAAATATTTCGCACAGCTGCCATGTTGGATTGCTGAGACGTAACAAAATTTGAAGAGCATGGTCAGGGTCGTCCGGAATAGTGCTATGAACTACCGAGTTTCATCGAATTCGCTCCAGCCATTTAGACGTTATTATGGACACACACACGAATCACAAACGCACACACAGACACACGGACAAAAGGTGATCTCATAAGCTTATTTTTCATAAATGAAAATAGGCTACAAATGAACTGTTGTTGCTGTTTATTGATTTCAGGGGGTTGGGCCATCTAGGTAATTAGCCCCGTTTAGTTGGATATTTGTTGAACTTGTCTGTGGTGACTGAAGTAGTGGGTGTAGGGACAGGCACGAGGTAGCGTACCTAACTGGGGTTGGTACAAGGACCGAAATTCAGATCTTTGAGATGTAAAGATGCAGTTTATGTCACACCAAGGAGTGGACATTGCAGAAGATTACGTCTGCCATGTGTGAATCACGCCTCACAGCTCCCTTATTAAGTCCATTTTAATGGAGTAATAAATATATTTATCAATGACAGGAGCCGAGAAATATAAACAAGATAAGAAAAATTCTGCTTACTCATAAGCGATAAGCCACGTGCAAGAAGTCATTAAAAATCTTAATATAAACGAGTCTTAATCAAATTTATGATAGCATAACTGTCGAAGTAAAGATGCCAACGTAGCATTAATTGCGATATGAGAGTCAGGGAGATCCCCAAACAATGTTAATCAGTGTTAGGGAATAACATGACAGAGGAAAAACACTATAGTCAGATAGCAAGCGTATAGACACACATAGGGACCATACCCTTTTAGTAGGTTGTCAACCATGAAAGCTGAAACGGAAGAAAATTGCATGGTCATCATTGCATCATTGATAGTTAAAACGCAATGATATGGGAGTTAAATAAAATCATCCGCCGGCCCTGTAGGGAGGATAAAAATCATTTTAATTCATTAGAAATAAACGTGTGATTGAAAATAACTCCGCACGAAATAAATGTTAGAATTAGCATATTCTACAGCAGCACACACAATTTCAAGCAGGTGGAAGCCCAGGTAGAGAAAATTAGCTTCGCATTGAATATGGGAACTGCATTTTTGTTGATTTTAATATATAGAGGATGGGACGAAGCAAAAGCATCCAGTTTCAGTTCAGTTTTGGACAGACCCGGGGAGGCTCTGCGCGGTTTCACACAGTACGCAGTAAGCAGTACGTAGCATCACAGTCCGCCTGAGACGGAAGTTCTTCGTCAAGTTGATAAAAACTCACCGCACTCCTGTATGGAGAAGTCGCGTCGAGTCACTCAGTTCGTTACTGACCGCTAAAGTGGATCGTGTTAAGTCAAGTTAACAAATCGTCAAGTATCGGCGGTGACGGAATATGGCGGTTATTAGACAGCCATTCGACAGAACCAATTTACAACGCAGGAATATTTCATTGTTAGTTCAACTAAAAGTTCGAGTGTGCGTAGTAACATTATACGTCACATCTTAAAGTACTGTTTTTCAAAATGATCATTAAGGCACTTGCGTCAGATCAAGTAGGATTTACGCTACACGGAAGTCGCGACGAAAATAAGTTGCACCGCGCCGAGTTAAAGAACATTACTTCAGCCTGAAAGTACAGGTCCAGATCAGTAAATACGCTAAGTGGAAATCATCGGTTCGAGACTACAGTACAGACAGGTCTTCGTAAAAATCGAGTGAAGTAAAATAACCACATTATTAAGAGTCAGGTCTCAACACGGAATCCAGGATTTCAAGTAAAGGGACACGGGCTCGATACATATAGCGTATTCAGTGAACTTTAGTGATGCTACAGTGTGTCCAACAGAGACGTAGCCAGAAAACATTCTCATAAGAGAAAGAAAATAAACCTCGACGCAGTAGAAAAGAGACAGATTACTGTCAAGAATTAGGAGGATCGCAGGTTCGATAGACTGCCATATAAGCGTAGAAGCAAGTGAAGGACACTTAATCGCTTATAGAAAGGATAAGGGAAGCCGAGATAGACTGTTAAAAGCAGAATAGAGACTAATTCCGGTGTAGGACTAGAAGATGTTCGAGATAATTACGCGTTCCATGCATGGTCTTGGGATCTCATCGAGGTGTCGATCGCCGAGAGGAAGTACCGAAGATCACTGAGATATGGTGAAGAAAGTGCAGTGTAAATAATGTAAAAGAAATATATATTTTAATGTTAAATATAGTGTTTTTAAAGAGTGATAATGTATGTAAATGTATGTGAAGGCCGATTTTGCCTAAGTGAAAAGTAGTTCGAGAAAGAAAGTGCCATGGAAGAGTGCTATTTAGATGGGCGAGCCCACCTGAGAATGAAACGAGAGCAGCGCACGGGTGAGTTATGATTTTTAATTACATTTGCAGCTGTACTATGCACTGAGCCAGTAGAATCGATCGTGACTGGGGAGTTTAACGATTGATTCACTGGGTAGTTGAATGCACTAAATGATTGAAATGTGGGGATAATAATAATTGTTAACCACGAGATTGACCTCGTAGAAAATAAAATATAAAAGGGATCAGTAAATATAAAGAAATGAAAACCCGAGAAATGAAATAATAAGTAATAAATGACTTGAAAGAATGTATCGTAATAATAACTTAAAATGGCTTAAAATTTTGCCACAGTAAAATTAAGTTATGAAATAAATATGCACCATACTGAAATTGTTCAAAGTCAAAAGATTAAGGTAAAATAAAAATGGTTTGAATTTTATAACATAGAATCAAATGGTAAAATAAATAAGCGTTATAATGAAATAATTGAAAATTTGAAATAATAATAATGATTCTGTGGACAGGCAGACCCTGTTTGAGACGCTAGAAGAACTTCAAGTGGACAGGAAGACCAGAGAACTGATTCGTCAGACTCTCACCAATACAACATCGAAGGTGAAGTTTCTTGGGGAAATTTCTGACTCTTTTGAAGTACGAACAGGTGTTCGCCAAGGAGACGGACTTTCACCCCTTCTATTTAACATGGTTCTAGATAAAGTCAAGGAACATCAAAGGCGTTAGCAAAGGAACTGCTGGAAACAAAATCAATGTGAAATGCTTGGCTTTCGCAGATGACCTAGCGATTATCACTAGGAACAAAGAAGAAACTAAGCATGCTATTGAGACATTATACAGAATAGCATCACAAGCAGGCCTTCAAATATCATTTGAAAAAACCAAGTACCTGAAGAATTTTCAGCAAAAGAAGAAGAAAGAAACAAGATGTTCAGTAAAGAACATATAGCCTACTTTCTCCTAAATGCATGGGTATTGTTATAACTCTTTGTCCTTTTCAAGGAGTATGATTGAATGTTGGTTGTAGTAGCTTGTTGAAATACAACGTGCTATAGGGATATTAAACATGAATATGAGGTGCCCTTTGCTAGTGCTACCTCTGTACCAAATTTCGTTCAATTCGGTTTCGCCGTGTTTGAATTGATAGGGGGAATCGATTTGCACACATACTTGGCCACCATCTGCAAACTATTGGGCTGATGTTCTTGCAGTTTGGTCAGAATATGTTTCCCACATAAAGATATGGTGTTGCAAAATTTGGTAGAGACTAGATTATTAGGTTGGTCGTAATTACATTTTAGCTTTTAACATTTGGGTGGCCGCGATTACGTTTCCGTCAAGATAGCGGTGATATAAAACATGACACTGAGGTGCCTCTTGCTAGTGCTACCTCTGTACCAAATTTCGTTCATTCGGTTCCACCGTGTTCGAATTAATAGGGGGAATCAATTTTGACATAAAGATGGCCGCCATCCGCAAACTATTAGGCTAATGACCTATTAGATTGGTCAAAGGATGCTCCCTCCATAAAGGTATGTTGTTGCAAAGTTTGGTAGAGATCGAATGGTTATGTTAGTCGTAATTTGATTTAAGCTTTAAACATTTGTGTGGCCGCTATTACGTTTCTGTCAATATGGCGGCGATATTAATCATGACACTGAGATGCCCTTTGCTAGTGCTATCTCTGTACCAAATTTCGTTCCATTCTGTTTCACCGTGTTTGAATTAATAGGGGGAATCGATTCTGACACAAAGATGGCCGCCATCCGCAAACTATTAGGCGAATGACCTATTAGATTGGTCAAAGGATGCTCCCTCCATATAGGTATGTAGTTGCAAAATTTGGTTGAGATCGGATGATTAGGTTAATCGTAATTTGATTTAAGCTTTGAACATTCGTGTGGCCGCCATTACGTTTCAGTCAAGACGGCGGCGATATAAAACATGACACTGAGGTGCCCTTTGCTAGTGCTACCTCTGTACCAAATTTCGTTCCATTCGGTTTCACCGTGTTTGAATTAAACGGGGGAATTGATATTCACACAAAGATGGCCGCCATTCGCAAACTATTAGGCTAATGACCTATTCATTTGGTCAAAGGATGCTTCCTCTATAAGGGTATGTTGTTGCAAAATTTGGTAGAGATCGGATGATTAGGTTAATCGTAATTTGATTTAAGCTTTGAACATTTGTGTGGCCGCCATTACGTTTCCGTCAAGATGGCGGCGATATAATACATGACACTGAGGTGCCTTTTGTTAGTACTACCTCTGTACCAAATTTCGTTCCATTCGGTTGCACCGTGTTCGAATTAATAGGGGGAATCGATTTTCACACAAAGATGGCCGCCATCCGCAAACTATTACTCTGATGACCTATTAGTTTGGTCAAAGGATGCTCCCCCCATAAAGGTATGTTGTTGCAAAATTTGGTAGAGATCGGATGATTAGGTTAGTCGTAATTTGATTTAAGCTTTGAACATTTGTGTGGCCGCCATTACGTTTCCGTCAAGATGGCGGCGATATAAAACATGACACTGAGGTGCCTTTCGTTAGTACTACTTCCGTACCAAATTTCGTTCCATTCGGTTGCACCGTGTTCGAATTAATAGGGGGAATCGATTTTCACTCAAAGATGGCCGCCATCCGTAAACTATTACGCTGATGACCTATTGGTTTGGTCAAAGGATGCTCCCCCCATAAAGGTATGTTGTTGCAAAATTTGGTAGAGATCGGATGATTAGGTTAGTCGTAATTTGATTTAAGCTTTGAACATTTGTGAGGCCGCCATTACGTTTCCGTCAAGATGGCGGCGATATAAAACATGACACTGAGGTGTCCTTTGCTAGTGCTACCTTTGTACCAAATTTCGTTCAATTCGCATTCACCGTGTTCGAATTGATAGGGGGGGGGGACAGACATTCAGAGTACACACACTCACACACACACAGACACACACACACAGACACACACACAGACTCACACACACACATACACACACACAGACAGACACACTTTTTTCGCCCTGTGTTGATCTCATAAGTCTACTTTCATTTTTTGCAAAAATCGAAAGTAGGCTAAAAATAGAAACAGCGTATGGAGCAATATCACAAGTAGAATATTTTAAATACCTTGGAGAAATAATTCTTCCTTCAGGATTGGACAGTTTGTCTAACACAGAAAGAGCCTCAAAACTTCATAGAGCATTCAGACTAACATGGGATCACTATAATAAAAGAGTAATGTCACATAATGCAAAACTGAAACACTACAAAACAGTTGAAATACCGGAAGCTCTATATGCTTCAGAAACCATAGCTTTAGGAGGTCATTCTAAAATTGCAAATATAGAAAAGCAAGAACGTAAAATTCTTAGAAAAATATTCGGCCCCACACAAGAAAACGGAATTTGGATTAAACGACGAAATTCACACCTATACCGTCACACAGATAGTTTCAGCAACACGGAACGAAAAATACGTTTAACATTTTATGGACACCTCTTCAGGATGGACGATTATAGACTTACAAAAAGGTTATTCAATGTAATAAATTCTCAGAAGAGAGGACCTGCAAGAGTTGAACATCGGAGAAAATATTCTGAGAAACCGCAAAGTCTTCAGGACCGCAGTAACAAAGCACAAGTCTAGGGTAAAAAATAGTGGCAGGACTGGAACCAAGTGGACAGAAGAACGGAAGAAGCAGCACAGTGACTTCCTGAAGAGATTTTGGGAAGCTAGGAAGGCGAATATCATCAAGCCGAAAAACAAGTTCAAGCGCGCTCTATAATGGGCAAAACGCAAAAAGAAGAAGAAAGAATAATAATAATAATAATAATAATAATAATAATAATAATAATAATAACGATTATCGAGTTGTTTCACTCTAAAAATAAAGTTGTGGTTAAAAATCAAAATGAGGAACTCAAATATTAAAATGGAACAGAATAAGGTATATTTGACGTATTGTTGTCATAATAATCAATTTATAAATCTCTAAAGGGTGGAACGAAACACATAAAGAGTGAAAATGTTTTATTGTAGGCTACCAGGCCAAAATTGTAAGAATAAAGTAATAGGGAGACCGAGGTCTCACCGCTATAAAATGAAGTTTTTATATAAGAGATTAAATAAATCGCGAATATCCAAGCAAAGTTGTGTTGCCGATAAGGCCTAATAATGAAATAAGTTTAGCTTCAAGCTAATAAATATGCGTCAATCAGGATATAATTTATTCGGTAGATGGAGAGTATTTTCTAAGTATCGTGGATGAAAGATTCCCATTAGAGTATTGTTGTCGTATGAAACGTTGTGTTGTATCGTGGAGGTGAAATTCCCACTAAATTATTGCCGCAATTGAAGCGTCGTAAATGATAGTTACATGTGAGTCCCGCCAAAATGGATAGTGCTCCTGGCCTGACATTGTTATAATAAAGTATTGTAGGCAAATAATCGTCGAAATGAAGCGTCGTATGTGAAATATACAAGTAAGTCCGTAGGATGGATATAGATCCCCGACCAGGCGTTGTTAAAATAAAGGGTTGAAATAATACGTCATACAAGTTGTTATTAAAGTTGTTGTAACCAACTGTTATACATCCTCTCCGAAATAAGTAACCAAGATCCTGAAAACATGAAATATAAATGATAATAATAATAATGTAATGAGGAAGCAAGTATTTGCATAAGAATTGAAGCTTGGATGATATACGTTTGAAAGAAAATAACCATAGGTTTAAAAAGCAGGACTGTCCACGAGACGTCATAAATCAAGTTATGTGTCGAGAGGAAGGAGGAAGTCAGCCAGTGCTAATTTACCCTAGTGAATGAATGGAAGAGGCCATTTAACGAGTTCCGCGGTCAAGTAGGGTCCAACAAAGACTAATAATAAAGAAGCCACTGTATGCAAGTTTTTATTAAAAGGTGCAAGCTCAAAATAACCTTTAAAATCATGATGCTGAGATTGAAACAATTCGCCAGAGTATAAGTTTGAAGTGTTTATAGAGATTTTGATGGAATTTCTCAAATATTTTCATTGTTGATAAAAAGGATTCCTTCGTCAAAAAGAATGAAATAACGGGTTATGAAACAATGTAGTTCAATATGAATAAAGATCCCACTATGATAAATAACACTGTGCATGGTACAACGCTGAAGCTGAACCCTTGCGAGAAGCTTTTTTTTATGAGACTCTTTTCTTCGGGTTGTGTACGGTTCATAACATAGTTGCTAAATTTACGCTTCTACAAGGTGCAAGGTAACATAGTCCAAATGTATGACAGAAAGAACGACAGTGAAGCCAGACTAAATAAAAACAAATTTAATTTCAGAATAAAAAAGGAACAAATATAACAAAACACAACGAACACCACGAGGGAACACCCTCTTAAATCTACACCCTAATTTACAGTGTGAAGCAAAGACTCATCTCAGAAAGATGTCAAAATAAAATTACAGGTCCTGAAATATGGCCTGTCTCATCTAAAATCATGTGTGCGTGTAATATGACGAGCATGCAATCTGGGAGAGTACTGGGTGCTAGATTTGTTGCCATCCCGCGACCGCCGTCAGGCTACAAATCCGCACCTCGGATAAATTAGCGATGGGAACTTAACACTACAGATAATATCAATACACACACCCGACACTCGCTAACCTTCAGTAATACAACAATGAAGATTTCCGCCGAAATCTAGACCAGCGAGCAACAGCACACAACTACTGCCTCAACAAGGACTTTTCAATGAAACACAGGAGTGAGTAACGTGACCATGAAACAACAACAAAGAATGACCGCATGTCATTTACTCAGGACAACACAACAGGGTGTCACAAGAAATTTACACATTTAAATGATTAAATAAACATATGCTTAAAAGCAAGACAATTCTATACAAGAAACATATATCTGGACGTCAGCATGGTAATACCGCTTCGGCGTAGCGAACTGATCCCCTTAGTGTCATATCGCCCTTTAAAACGAAACAAGTAAGCCATCTCTTAGTAGGTCATGGCCTAACCGCTTCCTTACCCCCACACAGGTGTCCAGACGATACCAGAGATCAGCGCTCAAAGTGGAACTGTTATCTTCTATCATAATCAACCCAGCGTGCACAATATCCCAGAGCCAGCGCTAATCGCCTGGTTACTGAGATCCACGAAGAATACATAGCTGTCACAATAGCTCAACCGTGTGTGTGTCGTAACAATATCTCATCAATTTCACCTGGAATTGTAAGACCCAATTTTTACTGGCAGAGGTCCCGCAAGCATCACTCTCCGTAGAAAAAACAACAACATTGCAGCAGTCAGAGGGCTAGCCTAGAGCAATCCTCCCGCGCAGAATAATCACACCACGTGATACACGTAGACACATAGACACATAGACACACACACGAATCACGCGCTAGGGTTGATTACACCTGAAATAAAGTACACGAATATTTTCCACACTCACTGCGCCTGATCTGGTATTCTGGCCAAGAATTTAATCTGAAAGGCAACATAAAATCTGACATAAAGAACGGACGGTTCTTTACAACGATCAAAATACTGCGACATGGCGATTCAAAACAAAAAAAAACAAAAAAAACTTGTTCAACCAAAGTCCTAATCAAATACAAGTTTTTCCCCCTCTGCTATTTTTAACTGTAATTACAAAAGCACTACTTCTCTGCCGACGCCGCATCCATGCTTACGCCAAACCAAATATGTGCGTACACGAGTACACGATTAAAATATACAATACAATAATTAACGATGGTCACGCTTCCCCACGCATTTACATATTTGAGTGTCGGTGCACTACGTTACTAAAAAAAATCACAATGAATACAAAACAATCACGAAATTAAATTATTCACAACAATAGTTCCCATGCCAAAATATCTATAATGAATAAATTCAATATTTGTACTCATCCAAATTACTCGTCACATCAGCGGATAACCCCCGCCATGGCCCACTATGGATCTTAACCGGCCATCTCACACATCTTCGTTGGTTGCAGGAACATCACTCCAACAGTCGACCCAAAGTTCGTCATCTTGCTGCTGATGTCGGTGGTGGAAACAAAGTTCAAATTAAATTATCTCTCCTATTCCTGCTATAATTGCAATAGAGCTACACAATCACTCTTTGTCCTGCGCAATTATTAAGACGTCGATACTGTCCCTAGAATAAGCATTTTGCTAATTTCACACGCAAACATTTTATAAATTTTACAATTATATTTACACACGGATCTCAAACAGAGTCCACAAACTTGAAACATCTCTCAATAGAGATCGAAGACAAGTGTTTAAAATTGTTCGTAGTACTTGGCTACTTTAAAATAAGAACGTGGTTGTAGCGTACCGCTACATCAAGGTATGAACATGGTCGCTAACACAGACATCTTATTTATACAATCTGGCCAAAAGTGTGGTAGAGGGGACATAATTTTTTTTTTATATTTTGAACCAAACATCGTAGAAACTTGCGGCTAGTGTCAAACTTCAGCATTTCTTCTGAACGTCAAAATGATGCCTCGCGGAATAAAATTGCATCGATGATTAATTAGATACCGCATTCGCGGGCTTTTCAGCGGATACGCCACGGTGATGCCGAGGTCGGCGTGGTTGCACGTGATTGGTCCATCCAAACGTAAAATCGTTGAGTACAGTAGGTCGTTTCCCCCAGTTGCCAACACCCTTCTCTTTCTTTCCTTACTGCTCGAGCTGGCTAACAAAGGCTAGAGCTTCGAGGTCACGGCCATTCACCTCTTTTCCAGGAAAAAGTTTAATTCTGTCAGGCGCGCTCAACTGCCCTCTTCCTTGCGAAATCTAGCTTGCACTCTGCTTCAACTGACTACGGCCATAATGCAGTATATAAAATAAATATATGAACAATTATTCTAATGCAATAAAGAATAACACTTCAAACTTATACTCTGGCGAATTGTTTCAATCTCAGCATCATGATTTAAAAGGTTATTTTGAGCTTGCACCTTTTAATAAAAACTTGCATACAGTGGCTTCTTTATTATTAGTCTTTGTTGGACCCTACTTGACCGCGGAACTCGTTAAATGGCCTCTTCCATTCATTCACTAGGGTAAATTAGCACTGGCTGACTTCCTCCTTCCTTATTCTTTATTGCATTAGAATATTTGTTCATATATTTATTTTATATACTGCATTATGGCCGTAGTCAGTTGAAGCAGAGTGCAAGCTAGATTTCGCAAGGAAGAGGGCAGTTGAGCGCGCCTGACAGAATTAAACTTTTTCCTGGAAAAGAGGTATTAAAAGGTGCAAGCTCAAAATAACCTTTAAAATCATGATGCTGAGATTGAAACAATTCGCCAGAGTATAAGTTTGAAGTGTTTATAGAGATTTTGATGGAATTTCTCAAATATTTTCATTGTTGATAAAAAGGATTCCTTCGTCAAAAAGAATGAAATAACGGGTTATGAAACAATGTAGTTCAATATGAATAAAGATCCCACTATGATAAATAACACTGTGCATGGTACAACGCTGAAGCAAATCACCTTATGCAAGGATGAGTAACTGGTGGAGTAAGGGTTCGACCACGATATAAAGGGCATGTTTGTAAGATATTGTATTGTATTTTTATTACCTAGGCTTTGTGAAGAATTGTTGTTAAAGTCAAGGAACTTAATGACTTATAAATGAATAAAGATATGAGCAAATATAGGATAAAGAGATCCTTGTAAGGCATATATAAGTAATGTGAACATCCAAAGCCTTAGATGAATTATGTGACTAAAGTGATAGGCGCGCTCGACGCCGAAGTGAAACAAACATACAAATAAAAGATAAATGATAAAAGTGGTTAGGTTAAGTAAGACAAAGTGATTCAAAGATTTCAAGAATAATGGAATGACATTGTAATAAATTCTAGTGAGTCTAAACAGTGAATCATTCTCACTTGAAGGGAAAATACCGAGTAAAGGTTGATTTAGGATAGTGATTGTTTTCTTGAAATGATATTTTTCTTTGTAAATAAATAGTTTGCATTGAAATGTTGAGTTATTCATCTATCCTTGTGAACCCTAAGTATTCCATATCCGTATGTGCAGTCATATTGTTGAGGGAACGTAACGCGCCTCGATGCCGGAGGAGCTAAGCCGAGTTATGACTAATCATTCTCCGTATAAACGGGCACATAGGGGATGCATTTAATGCGTGCTGGATATGGATACTTGGTCACAGGAAAAGTTGGTCAAATTAAAGATAAAGTAAAGTAAAATTAGGAGGAGTTAGATGACCGCAGCCCGCCGCATAAATAAATTCAAGAAGATACTACCCCTGTATATATATTCTTCTTTGGCGCCCAACGTAGGGAAATAGGCAGTAAAAACACCCCTAGTAGTTTTCCAAAAACTGTTTTTTTGCCATTGTCTTGCGGAAGGTGACCAAAAGTACAACCCCGGTACCAGCAGTGGGGAGTGTATATTCTTCTTTGGTGCCCATCTTTAGGGGATGGTTCTTTTCAAAGAAAAACCAAGAAAAACTCGAGTTTTCCGGGGAAATTGTTTTTGGAAAATTTCGAATATTTTCGAATTATGATTTCAAAATGTCTTGCTTAAAATTTGATAAAAGTTTTGAAGGAGGTACGTGTGAACGTGTTCGTACGCGTACACACCCGTTGAACACTTCACCTCAAAAATAAAGAAAAAATACAAGCATGTCAGGTCGAGCCCAGATTTAACTTGTGTGCATGGTTCATTCTTGGATGGTAGTAGCCCATCTTTTCTCAACTAGTTGGAAAAAGAATGGCTATGAGCGAGAAGATGAAGAATCTACTGGACATATTAAGGGGGGATGTAGAGAAAAATGCTTTGAAATTAAAAGAGAGCATTAATGAGGCTGTGCACTTGACGCTTTAAAATAAGTTTCAAGGAAATAGGGAAGTTTTAAATAATAAACTTCAAGAAAATAGGGAAGTTTTAATCAATAAACTTCAAGAAAATAGGGATGAAAGTGAGAAGGACTTGGAAGTTTTAAACAATAAACTTCTAGCAAATAGGGATGAAAGTAAAAAGGACTTGGAAGCCATAGACTTTAAGCTCCAAGAAAATATCAGTAAGGGTAGAATTGAATGTCAACAGAATTTTAAAGCAATGGACACTAGATTTGATGTAATAAACAATAAAGTTGACGCCGTACAGGCAAATGTAAATAATGATAGTATTTTGAAAATACAGGAAAGTATTGATACTATTAAAAATGATGTAATCCATATCTCAGGCGAACAGGCAGAGGCTAAGCCGCGCTTAAATGAGATCGATATGAAAATTAACGGTATCCAAACCGAAACAAGAGAGCAAATAGATAGCAAATTCAAAGAGATAGAGAAATCGTACAGGGACACGTTAGATATTAAATTAGAAATGAATAAGTTCGATTTCCAGGAATTTAAGAACGATGTAACTAAGCAACTAGCGAACAATGTAAAACAATGCAAACATTCCACACAAGAGTTAAAAAGGGAAATTAATAATTTATCTAAAATAATCCAAGAAAATGATGAACAAAGGAAGTTCGATATGAACAAAATAAATCAAAGAATAGAGATAAAAGCAAAGGCAGATGGAGAGTATGTAAATCAAAGGATAGATGAACAGGATAAAGCATGGGAAACCACGTTAGGTAAACGAATAGAACCCATACAGTCACAAATAAAAACACAAGGAGAAATTGTCGAGAAACAGGGTGAACATATTGAAAGGCAACAGTCCAAAATTGAAGGAATCCAAGATAGTATAAATCCTTTGAAAGTCAGTACAGGGGAAATAAATAAGAGAGTAGAACAAAACCAGGGAGATTTAGCAAGGATAAAGAAGACCCAGGAGAAAACCCAAGGGGAAGTAAAATCCATAAGACATGATCTTAAAGAAGTAGAGAAATGCGTAAATAAGAATTTAGAAAACGCACAGGAAGAGGTAGAAACAAGTACAAGTCAAAATTGAAGAGAAAGAACAACAGATCCTTGAAACCAAGAAGGAAATAAAGGAAGAATTTGAAGTACTCAAGGAAACTTGAAGGGAAAACAAGAGGAAATAGGAAGAAGAACTGAGGACAACGAAGATCGAATAAATAAAATGGCACAAGAATCATTTGCTTGGTTCGAGAGACTCGAAGGAAGGTGATGATGATAATTGTTGTTTTAAGGGTTAATCAAAGTGAAACAAGAATGATTGCTATAGAAGGAATTAGTGGAAGAGATCAAAAGTCAAATCGGGGGAGTACAGAGGACTTAAGAGACAAATTGGGAGAAACGGAACACAAAAACATATTTAAGAACTACCCAGAAGGGGAAAGTCAATTCAGAACGCCAGGGCAACCTATATTCACGTCTACCCCTTTCAATAACATAAATAATGAAGCCCAGAACCAGGTGATAACAATTATTAGATCAGACTCTGATAAACCCAGAACGTTTTCAGGAAACGTGTCTTCTATGACGCCTAAATATTGGTTAAAGAAGGTATTTGAATACCTAAAGGGCACACGAGTTGCACCTGAACGTCAATTAAGATCAATTGAAAAGTTAATGGATGGCGATTGTTTAACATGGTTTAGAAGTTTTAGGTATACTTTCGACACTGTAGATGAGTTCAAGAATGCATTCTTAAAAAGATATTGGGCAGCAGACGTCCAGCAAAATTTAAGGCTTGATCTCTATTCTAAAAAGTATAGTACGAATACGCCTACGCATTATTCCATATATTTCACTGCACAGCTGTGCGCACTGTCAGAAAATGACTTATGTCTGGCCATAACGAAGCAGTTACCTTTTGAAATACAAAGATTTCTAATCTCATCAAATGCGAAGACAGCAATTGAAGTAGAAAGCGTCTTACGCCAATTAGACATGACTACTGCACATATGTCACCACGACAACACAGAACAGTTGAACATGCGCACGTAACTGAAGCCCAGAACGAAAATTTTGAAAGGTCAAGAAATGACAAAGCAACGGGTACGGAGGAACTCAGGATTGAACGAAATACCCCAGGATATGACCCGAGAGAACAGAACACACCTTATAGGAGAAACTATAAAGGAAATTATAAGGGTAAGTGCAAAGGAATTTATAGCCCAGGTAATAACAAAAAATAAAGGATACTATGGATCGAGACCCTGGAATCAGAAGGGATTATCAAATGAAAGGCCATATCAGGCAATAAATGGGAACCCAAATTACTATAGAAATACTCAGCAAGGAGATAATGACATTGATTATCAGGCTGAAATTGAAGAACGCAGAGTAATAATCCAGCGATATTATGATGAAAGAGGGGATGACTATAATCAGCATCCTAAAGTCAAATGGAGTAATGCAATGGAAAGAAGAACCTCGCCAGATATTCATGATGTAAGAGGAGCACAGAGCTTGGAACTCCAGGAACATAATCAGAGATCACAGCGTGAGGGTCCTGATGAAAAAAACACCAAAATTTTAAGGGTTAGAAAGAGATAAAAATGGAGTATGGAATACTATTCAAGTAGTAAATAGGATTAAAAAGCCCGAGGAACTATATAGGAAATAAAAGAATGTCCAGTCGCTATAAAAAGAGAGCTACCGATAATATTAACAAGAGTCAAGGGTACTCTAGTGAACCCATGTGCCATAGGGTCCAAGGAGGTCGAATCCATGTATTTGGGGAAGAAATGAAAGAAACGTACAGTTTCTAATGTAACATAGAGAAAGATCAAGCAAGGATTCTAGCCTAACATTGTGCAAGCAGCGCGAGCCAGGTGTTCGAGAGATGAGATCACCCCTCTTGACATTCAGAAGGAGCTGGTCATGAGTATTAATAACCGAGTGGAAAATTCCGACTGTTAGACAAGGAAGCCTGACTCGGAAATCGAGCTGAGCTTGCTTAAAAACGACAACACCGCATATGCGCCAGAAGAGGAATAATTAAATTTAGCCCGTTTACGAGTATAAAAATAAGTAAACAATTACAGTACGGTGAATCATTTCGAATTAGAGATTTTTGTGTAAAGAAAAACCCTTTAATAATTGCACAAGAGAAAACTGCAAACGCAAGTAGACGTCATAGGGGATTTACCAAGGCCTGTGGAGAGGGGAGAATGCAAATGAACAGCAACACCCACACAGTTGAGGACGAGAAATTAATTAATATCTCCGAATTGCACGATCGATTCTTATGCGCAATGAGATTATTTAACATTGAGAAGACGAGCTTTTTGAAGGTATAATTTTTATAATGGTGCAACCATTATTTTAAAAGTTGGGCACGGAAAGGGCTAGAGTCTTATCTTTTTGTAGCGAAAGAGTATAAAGCTCCTGGCATCACCAAGCCAAGCATGCAGTATTAGTCCGTCCAGGGGGGCGTGACGTTGGAGCATCAACAGTATATGCAGTTCACGACAGACTCCGTGAGGGGAGGTGCTGTTTCATATCATGCAGTTATTCTGACAGCCCGTGAGGGGGTGTTACTACGCATCAGTACAAGCAGTTCCAAACAGCCCGAGGGGGGCGTTGCTACGCATCAGTATTCAGACAGCCGTGTGGGGCGTTACTCTGCTTCACACCGAAGAAAGTTTACCAGTACTCCTTGAGGGGAGAAACGCTGTATTACACCACAGAATTAATATCCGATAGCCACGGGCGTCGCAGTATTAATAACTTACGTGCCTCCATAAGGAGTTGTAAAGAAGAAATATTAAAGTATCGCCGGGTTGAAAAAATTAGGAAAATCCTAGTTACAGGATTTAGGTCCGACAGTACACAAGTTTACAGTGAAAAGTTCGTAAAATATAGTCAGAGCAGGCTGCGAACGTTGGACTTAAGGCGATAGGTCTTTAAATAAACGACCGAAAATATCATAACGTACGGAAGTACCGTAACAGAAAGATCAACAGTTATCTAATTTAAAGAACCCAAATAGGGAAAAACAGAGTAAGGTTCATAACGTATTTCAGAAAAGTAGGAGTGCGAGAACCGAATAAACAAAGAAGAACGGAGACTATAGACATTATCTCCAGAAAGTAGACGAACTATTCTAAAGCACTAGACTCGAGAAGTACTAGCTGCTATAAAATAAATCCATCGATCATCGATAAGTTATCGAGGGGACCTCGATCCGAACAGACTTTTACTAGGATCGATAAACCAGATCTAAAAAAGAAGCCGTTCGAGCTAGAGAGATAGCCGGTCATCCAGAATAGGATTCGAAGAATTAGGATTCCAGGGAAAGTAGATGTTTCGAGACTTTCGTATTCTGCAGGATAGGAAGCCGACATTGAATAAATTTCACCCTTGGAAACGGGAGATTAAGAGGTCACGTGTGATAGGCTAGGAAAATACGGCCTAGTGATCAAAAGTTGTGAAGTGTAAATCTATCAAGATTGTGTGTTAAAATAATATTTTTTAGTGTTTATTGTGTGTTCTAAATGGATACACCAGTGTATTAAAAATGTTGTCAATGTTAAGTGTATTGAATATGTGTCAAGAAGTGTTTGTACATGAGATGAATTTCTACAATATGGAGTAAGTTTCAAAGTGGGCCAAAATGAAACACCGCACAAGGATAAAGGTCATGAGACGACCTTAAAAACATGTGAGTAATGAATTTCATTATATTTTGGTGTCAGGAAATGGTTGTGTACAAATCCACCGGAGTTTTTGAGTAAAAGGGATGTGTTTAAATAAATAAATACTGAATAAACAAGAACGCGGTCTGAACAATAATAGAAATTTGAGAAACTATAAATAATTATATAAAAGAATAAATCCAGTAGAGGAAATATATGAATAAAATGTCAGTGTATTTGACGAATGTCATAAGAGCAAGCGAAATATTAATAATTATCATGAAAGATATTTAAATAAAAGTAAATTTGAGTTATATGAAAGAAATAGCTTTTGAGCTTTTTGTAAAGAATGAAGACATGAAATAATAATAATAATAACCAAGTAAGGAAATATTAAATAAAGATCAAATTAATTGATGTGAATATAAGAGCGTTAGAGCCTTAATAAAAAGTATAGACATGATGTTCAAATGCATGTTCTTTAAAAGAGAGAAAGTTATTGTCAAAGGAAAAGAATAATATAAAAATTGAGATGTGTATCAATTGTTAATATGATATTATCAGTTCTTTGGATGACGCTAGGCTTGAAATAAAGTATAGCGCAAAAAGAGCGCAATTAAAATAAAATGTCACGCTAGGAACGCGTAAAAGTTAATGTACTTGGTAAATTACTTATGAGAGGTAGTTGATTGTAGCGAATTGAGAATTGGTGTAAGTCCTCTATTTGTGACATAGTATCACGAGGCCATTGTGTATGTTGTATTTGAAAGGGAGCAAATGTATGGTATTGAGCGTAGGTCTTATAAGCTATAGGCTGACCCTAAATCGCATTTTGTATAGTCCTCTATATGGGAATGGTTCCCGAGGCATGTGAAGAGATTCGAACTCAGAATCCTCTTATAGTGAAAGCCCCTTTATTATTCGTCGTAGAATGTGTATTACTCTTCCCCAATCAATGAGGACCTTTCATAATTAATAAATGCCAAGATTACGAATGTGGTTTATGAGCCCAATAATACTGTTGAATTTAAACGAGGAGTAGAATGCCAGGTCTCCCCAAAGAATTGAGAATGAACGAAAAGCTGTTTGTAAAAGCATTAAAGAGAGCTCTAGCTTAGACTAGACGGGAGGGTTCCCGCATAGTCATAAATAACTCTCAAGTAGCACGGTCAGACCCTTGGAGCAGGAGGGGTGTCTGAAGGCCGTCTTGTAAGGAGTAATGAATACACCAGGAGTGTTTAAAGTTGTTAACGACCCGGGCGTTGAACCGAGGTCCTTGTAGATTGATATTTCCGCTTGCCTGTTCAGATCGTAGTTTTTTTTATGTGATAATGGTCTTATAAGACATGAGATAAATAACAATCCCTATTGTAATGTTGTATGAAGTAGGATTCCACGAGTTAATTGAAGGCAACTAGGTTCCGGGAGTGACCATAGTTTTTTGACTGTGTCAAGTATCTTCATACTCTGGAGTACACAAGTAATTTCCTGATTACCTTGATGTATTTGTAAAACTAGAGAGAGATGATAAAAGCTAAAAACCTGTGAAATGCCCAAATATTGAGTTAGATAATTAACATGTAATTTTAAATGTAATTATACATTTGTTTGATGATTAAGAAAATATAAAAAAATAGTATTGGAGGTGTACAAAGAATGACACCATTATTATGAAAAGCATTGAGCCAAAAGAGCTCGGAGTTATATGAAACTTATAGTTGATGCTTTATGGAAGTAAAAATTATTAGGAATTGTTGGTTTATATGGAAACCAGATGTTTTAATACAATATTTGTTTTATTTTTATGTTATTCCTTGTTCATTTGGAACAAGTAGATGATTATGGGTCAGTAATTTAATTGTTTAATTGTTTTGTAGCGCCATAATTTTTATTAATTAAATGTGTTAAAATAGGAGTTGATTTTGTTGTTATTTTTGCAAGTGTATCTTCTAATTAATCCAAAATATGTGAGTCACAGAGTGGGTGAACTTACCGCTACCCCGGAATCCCGAATTGAGCTACGCTGGTATACTGTGATTGGCATATTTCTTGCTAAAAGGGCACACTAGTTCGAAGCTTGTTAGATACAGGATCAACAGTTTGATTAGTAACCCAAGCACTAGTAAATGAATTAGAGAAAAAGGGGAAAATACTAAAGATTCCTACATCACTAATTAATATAAAAGGAATAATTCCAGAAAAGAGTTTAGTTTGCAAATATCAAGTGTTCTTAGAATTGCAAATAGGTAATGTATTGTTGTCTCAAAGCTTTTTGTTAGTGAACAAGCTACCGTACAACATAATTTTGGGCATGGATATTCTAAGAGAACATAAAGTCGTGATCGACTTGTCCCAGAATTGCATTAAATTTAAAAATGAGGAACAGAACTCCGAAATTGATATCTCATCACAGAAGGCAGTACCTAGAGAGGGCGAACAAATCTGGCACATAGAAGAGGAGAATTACAGGAATGTAACGGAAGAAGAAATACTATTCCTAGAAAAGGAATTAAGTACACTTACTGCAAATATCGAAAAGGTAGCAGAAGTCAGAATTTGAAGAATGCCTTAAAGAAAAGCTAGAAGAAGCTAAGATGTCAGCAGAAGACAAAGAGTCATTGAAGAAAATAATTCTAGACAAGAGAAATGCATTCGATTCTAAGCCAGGGAAGATTAAAAATTTCAAGTATGCCTTCCAAGTAAATGACTGGACGCCATTTCGTCAAAAAACTTATCCAGTAGCCGAAAAACAATTCAAACAAACAAAAGAAGCACTTCAAAAGATGATGGAAGATTCGGTGATAGAGAAAGTAGCTACATCTTATGTAAGCAAATTGGTAGTGGTAAACAAACCAGATGGATCAGTGAGGGTATGCTTGGATGCCAGGAATTTAAACTCAAAGATAATACCAGAAAATAATGCAGCACCTCCGATTAAAGAAATTTTGAGAAAATTTAAAGGGAAAAATATATTTACAAATATTGATTTAACGAGTTCTTACCACCTTTTGGAGTTGGAACAAACAAGCCTATTAACAGGATTTCGATTTGAACAACAAACTATGTTTACGAAGGTTACCATTCGGATTGAAAACGGCAGGGTCAGCGTTAATTAGAGCGTTAGACAGGAATCTTTCTGAAGATGTAAAAGTATGTATAATTAGATATGTCGATGACATCTTATTAACTTCAGAATTTATGGAAGAACACTTAGAAAATTTGAGTAAATTACTAAAGGATCTGGAGCATGCTAATTTTAAAGTAAACTTCAAGAAATCAAATTTTTGCCAAAGGCAAGTGACATTTTTGGGTCACGTGATCAGCCAATACAGAGTCAGGCCAAACCCATGTAAATTAGAATCAATCAAGAATTTTCCATGCCAACCAAAGTCAAAAATGTAAGACAGTTTTTAGGATTGATAGGGTTCTTTAACAGCCATTGTCCTGCGTACACAAGTACAGTTTCACCTTTGCAAGACTTGCTTAAGAAAGGGGGGAAAGTGGAAATGGACTGAGGAATGTGAAGAATCTTTCAAGAAAGCAAAAGACATGTTACTGAATTCCGTGATATTAGGATACCCGGATTTTAACGAAAAGTTTATCATTCAAACAGATGCTTCTCAGATAGGCGTAGGAGCCATGTTATATCAAGAAACTAAAGAGCAAACAATTAGAAGAAATTATTTAGCATTCGCCTCAAGAAGATTGAAGCCCCATGAGAAGAACTACACCATTAGTGAAATCGAACTTCTTGCGATATTGTACGCGCTAAAATTTTGGCGCAAGATAGTGTATGGATTTCCGATTGTATTACGGACAGAGCATAAGACGTTGACATTTCTAATGAAAACGGACTTATCAAGTCAGCGGTTAATACGATGGGCGTTATATATCCAACAGTATGATGTGGAAATTGAATACTGTCCTCAAAAAGAGAATATAGATCCAGACTTTCTAAGCAGAAATCCAGGCAACAGTGAAGAGGCATGTTCAAATCAGATAGATACTAAAGATCAAGAAACAATTGAGGAATTGAAAAGAATTGAGAAAAACAAAAACAAGATCCATGGATGAGGTCGTTGGTAAGCTACTTCGAGGGAAATCTTGATAGAGTATCACCCGCGTTCATTAAGGCTGAGAGAATAGCTACTGATTACAGTTATTTTAATGGGAACCTACACAAATTTGCAGATACAGACCACACTCGTTTAAGGATTATTGTACCTGCCGACATGCAGAGAAAATTAGTTGGGTTATTGCATAGATCATTCGGACATATGGGAGTTGATAAGACAGTCAACATTTGTTACAGGAAGCATTCACATGGCCAAGGTTGAGATATACGGTGAGATACACTATACAATCTTGTGACACATGCCAGAGAATAAAGCCAAATTCTTTCCTAATGAGGCAAAAACCAATTCCGCTTTTGCCGGAAAGACCGTGTCAGATTTTGTCAGTGGATAATTTTGGTCCATTACCAAAATCAAAAAGAGGTAACAGACATATTATGATATCCATGGACGTTTTCACAAAGATGGTCGTGTTATGTCCGATACAGAAAACATCAACAAAGCAGATTGTCAAGAGATTGAAGGAACGATTAATCCCAGTTCTAGGTAAACCAGAAAATCTACTTTCAGACCATGGTAGTTGTTTTACAAGTGTAGAATTTCGCCGAGAATTAGGAAATTTGGAAATTCAGCAGATCTTATCAAGTATAAGACATCCAGAGGCAAACCCAGACGAAAGAGTGATGAGGGAAGTGCAAAAATACTGCAAAATTTATTGTTCGGAGGAGAACTGGAAATGGATTGATATTTTGCCAACCATTGAATTTTGCATCAATAATACAGTTCATGAAGTAGCAGGAGAGGTACCTGTTAATTTGCATTTGGATAAGAAGCCAGAAAGGCCATGGGATCAAATTTTACCCACCTTTACTGATGCTCAAGTAGGAAGGGAACTAAGAATTAGGAGGACGTATGAACATTTGAAGGCACAAGCTGATAAAAGGCAGAAAAGAAATCGAAATAAAAGGTATCATAGGCCATTGGTTGAACGAGAATTAGTACTAGTGAAGCGACAAACGATGTCAGATCCTGAGAATCGCGTATACAAAAACTTCAGGAAAAATTATCATGGGCCATATCGAATAAATAAGGATCTTAAAAATAACGCATATAAGGTACAACATACTGAAACGGATCATAAGATGATCATTAATGCGGCAAATTTAAAAGTCTACCATCATCCAGAAAAATACGAGAAAGAAATCCAAGCATTGCTAACCCAAATAGAAACTAGCATTGAGGATGAAAGAGAAAAGACATGGAAGCAATTAGAACACGAATGTGATCTGATGGAAACGTATGAAGAAATGAAAGAATTGATCAGATACATCGTGAAAGAGAATGGGGAGTTAAGAGAAAAGTGTGATAGGCTCAGAAACTTTATGGAAATGACAAAATTAAATTGAGAAGGGTAAGGACAGGGCCCAACCCGACGATAAATTGATGATATGTCTGTAGGAATAGGACTGGAAGGGGAGAAGAATAAGAAGAGAAAGAACTGTTCAAATGGGTAAGGACAGATCACACCCAGGCGATGATGGAACTGAACCAGTCAGGAAATGTAAAGGAATTCCAATCAATGAGGGAAAATTTATAACTTTAATAAATAAATTTCTACAGCTTTTCAAAAATTTATTTACCTTTGAAGGAGGGATTTGTACCCAAATTGGGTTGGGACAAGGAACGAACTTCAGATCTTTGAGATGTAAAGATGCAGTATATGTCACACCGAGGAGTGGACATTGCAGAAGGTTACGTCAGCCATGTGTGAATCACGCCTCACAGCTGCCTTATTAAGACCAATTTAATGGAGAATTAAATATATGTATCAATGACAGGAGCCGGGAAATATAAAACAAGATAAGAATACCTCTGCATACTCACGTGCAAGAAGTCATTAAAAATCTTAATATAAACGAGTCTTAATCAAATTTATGATAGCATACCTGGCAAAATAAAGACACCAACGAAGCTTTAATTGCGATATGAGAGTCAGGAAGATCCCCAAACAAATGTTAATCAGTGTTAGGGAATAACATGACAGAGGAAAAACACTATAGTCAGATAGCAAGCGTATAGACACACATAGGGACCATACCTTTTAGTAGGTTGTCAACCATGAAAGCTGACACGGAGGAAAATTGAATGGTCATCATTGCATCATTGATAGTTAAAACGCAATGATATGGGAGTTAAATAAAATCATCCGCCGGCCCTGTAGGGAGGATAAAAATCATTTTAATTCATTAGAAATAAACGTGTGATTGAAAATAACTCCGCACGAAATAAATGTTAGAATTAGCATATTCTAATTAGCTTCGCATTGAATATGGGAACTACATTTTTGTTGATTTTAATATATAGAGGCTGGGACGATGCAAAGGCATCCAGTTGCAGTTCAGTTTGGGACAGGCCCGGGGAGGCTCTGCGCGGTTTCACACAGTACGCAGTAAGCAGTACGCAGCATCACAGTCCGCCTGAGACGGAATTTCTTCGTCAAGTTGATAAAAACTTACCGCACTCCTGTATGGAGATGTCGCGTCGAGTCACTCAGTTCGTTACTGATTGCTAAAGTGGATCGTGTTAAGTCAAGTTAACAAATCGTCAAGTATCCACGGTGACGGAATATGGCGGTTATTAGACAGCCATTCGACATAAACAATTCAGAACGCAGGAATATTTCACTGTTAGTTCAACTAAAAGTTCGAGTGTGCGTAGTAACATTATACGTCACATCTTAAAGTACTGTTTTTCAAAATGATCATTAAGGCGCTTGCGCCAGATCAAGTAAAATTTACGCTACGCAGAAGTCGCGACGCAAATAAGTTGCACCGCGCCGAGTTAAAGAACATTACTTCAGCCTGAAAGTACAGGTCCAGATCAGTAAGTACGCTAAGTGGAAATCATCGGTTCGAGACTACAGACAGGTCTTCGTAAACATCGAGTGAAGTAAAATAACCGCATTATTAAGAGTCAGGTATCAGAACGGAATCCAGTAGTTCAAGTAAAGGGACACGGGTTCGATACATATAGCGTATTCAGTGAACTTTAGTGAAGCTACAGTGTGTCCAACAGAGACATAGCCAGAAAGCATTTCCATAAGAGAAAGAAAATAAACCTCGTCGCAGTATAAAAGAGACAGATTACGGTCAAGAATTAGGAGGATCGCAGGTTCTATAGACTGCCATATAAGCGTAGAAGCAAGTGAAGGACACTTAATCGCTTATAGAAACGAAAAGGGAAGCCGAGATAGACTGTTAAAAGCAGAATATAGACTAAATCCGGTGTAGGACTAGAAGCTGTTCGAGCTAATCACACGTTCGAAGCAGGGTCTTGGGATCTCATCGAGGTGTCGATGGCCGACAGGAAGTGCCGAAGATCACTGAGATATGGTGAAGAAAGTGCAGTGTAAATAATGTAAAAGAAATATATATTTTTAGTGTTAAAAATAGTGTTTTTAAAGAGTGATAATGTATGTAAATGTATGTGAAGGCCGATTTTGCCTATGTGAAATGCAGTTCACGAAAGAAAGTGCCATGGAAAAGTGCTAGATATGTATTTAGATGGGCGAGCCCATCTGAAATTGAAACGAGAGCAGCACACTTGTGAGTTATGATTTTTAATTAAATTTGCAGCTGTACTATGCACTGACCCAGTAGAATCGATCGTGACTGGGGAGTTTAACGATTGATTCACTGGGTAGTTGAATGCACTAAATGATTGAAATGTGTGGATAAAAATAATTGTTAACCACGAGATTGACGTCGTAGATAATAAAATATAAATGGGATCAGTAAATATAAAGTAATGAAAACCCGAGAAATTAAATAGTAAGTAATAAATAACTTGAAAGAAGGAATCGAAATAGTAACTTAAAATGGCTTAAAATTTTGCCACAGTAAAATTTAGTTATGAAATAAATATGCACCATATTGAGATTGTTAAAAGTCATAAGAATAAGGTAAAATAAAAATGGTTTGAATTTTATACCATAGAATCAAATGGTGAAATAACTAAGCGTTATAATGAAATAATTGAAAATTTGAAATAATAATGATAACGATTATCGAGTTGTTTCACTCTAAAAATAAAGTTGTGGTTATAAATCGAAATGAGGAACTCAAATAATAAAATGGAACAGAATAAGAAATATTTGACGTATTGTTTTCATAATAATCAATTTATACATCTCTAAAGGGTGGAACGAAACACATAAAGAGTGAAATGTTTTATTGTAGGCTACCAGGCCAAAAATTGTAAGAATAAAATAATAGGGAGACCGAGGTCTCACCGCTATAAAATATATTTTTATATAAGAGATTAAATAAATCGCGAATCTCCAAGCAAATTTGTGTTGCCGATAAGGCCTAAAAATTAAATAAGTTTAGCTTCAAGCTAATAAATATGCGTCAATCAGGATATAATTTATTCGGTAGATGGAGAGTATTATCGAAGTATCGTGGATGAAAGATTCCCATTAAAGTATTGTTGTCGTATGAAACGTTGTGTTGTATCGTGGAGGTGAAATTCCCACTAAAGTATTGCCGCAATTGAAGCGTCGTAAATGATAGTTACATGTGAGTCCCGCCAAAATGGATAGTGTTCCTGGCCTGGCATTGTTATAATAAAGTATTGTAGGCAAATAATCGTCGAAATGAAACGTCGTATGTGAAATATACAAGTAAGTCCGTTGGATGGATATAGATCCCCGAGCAGGCGTTGTTAAAATACGGGGTTGAAATAAGATGATGATGATGATGATGATGATAATTGTTATTTTAAGGGGCCTAACATCTAGGTTATCGGCCCCGAAATAAGACGTCATACAAGTTGTTATTAAGGTTGTTGTAACCAACTATTATACATCCTCTCCGAAATAAGTAACCAAGATCCTGAAAACACGAAATATAAATGATAATAATAATAATGTAATGAGGAAGCAAATATTTGCATAAGAATTGAAGCTTGGATGATCTACGTTTGAAAGAAAATAACCATAGGTTTTAAAAGCAGGACTGTCCACGGGACGTCGTAAATCAAGTTATGTGTCGAGGGGAAGGAGGCAGCCAGCCAGTGCTAACTTACCCAATTGAATGAATGGAAGAGGCCATTTAACGAGTTCCGCGGTCAAGTAGGTTCCAACAAAGACTAATAATAAAGAAGCCACTGTATGCAAGTTTTTATTAAAAGGTGCAAGCTCAAAATAACCTTTAAAATCGTGATGCTGAGATTGAAACAATTCTCCAGAGTATAAGTTTGAAGTGTTTATATAGATTTTGATGGAATTTCTCCAATATTTTCACTGTTGATAAAAAGGATTCCTTCTTCAAAAAGAATGAAATAACGTGTTATGAAACAATGTAGTTTAATATGAATAAAGATCCCACTATGATAAATAACACTGTGCATGGTACAACGCTGAAGCAAATCACCTGATGCATGGAAAAGTTACTGGTGGAGTAAGGGTTCGACCACGATATAAAGGGCATGTTTGTAAGATATTGTATTGTATTTTTAATAACTAAGGCTTTGTGAAAAGTTGTTGTTAAAGTCAAGGAACTTAATAACTTATAAATGAGTAAAGATATGAGCAAATATAGGATAAAGAGAGCCTTGTAAGGCATATATAAGTAATGTGAACATTCAAAGCCGTAGATGAATTATGTGATTAAAGTGATAGGCGCGCTCGACGCCGAAGTGAAACAAACTTAAAAATAAAAGATAAATCATAAAAGTGATTAGATTAAGCAAGACAAAGTGATTCAAAGGTTTCACAGAATAATGGAATGACATTGTAATAAATTCTAGTGAGTCTAAACAGTGAATCTTTCTCACTTGAAGGGAAAATACCGAGTGAAGGTTTATTTTGGATAGTGATTGTTTTTTTTTTTTTTGAAATGATATTTTTCTTTAGTAAATAAATAGTTTGCATTGTAATGTTGAATTTTTCATCCATCCTTGTGAACCCTAAGTATTCCATATCCGAATGTGCAGTCATATTGTGGAGGGAACGTAACGCGCCTCGATGCCGGCGTAGCTAAGCCGAGTTATGACTAATCATTCTCCGTATAAACGGGCACAGTAGGTGGCCCAGGACTTGAAGTAAGGTACTATCTCGCCGTTTGCGCAAAGGGAAAACACACTCAGGTTATCCGCTGTGTGCGCAAGGATTCGAACCTACGATCTCCTGACTTGCTGGAGCTGCCTGCGTGGTCGTGGTGCATGATTTAACGATCAAGGCTACGCCGCGAGTGATGACTTCCCCTATCTGGGTATATACAGTAACAGTTAAGGCGAGAGATCAATCCCATCTCGAGTCAGTGCTTGTATCCGTACACCGTGACCACTGGCGTCAGTGTTTCGAGCCAACTTCAGATGCCCTAATCCAAGTATCTTCAAAAACGTAGAGCTTAAATTTTTTCAGCACATGTAAGATCTAATTATAATTGTCAGTTAATACACGAATACATTTCCAGAATACGTTAAATTGCACAAGCTTATTGAATAGATAGATGATGTTTCGTAAACAAGTGCTTACAGCAGGGGCGTATATAAGGGGGGTGCCCCGGGGGACCGCCCCCTTCCCCCACCCCTCCCCACCCGAATTTTTTGTCAAATATAATATTTTTTATGAATTAAAACATTAAAAAAACAAAGCATTTATGATTTACTATTGTTACTTTGTGACGTTTGGCAACGTTGCAAGGCGTGGCGATGGTAGAGCGATGTGAACAGGTTGACTATCAGTTTGCTCTGATCTTATGTGTAACAACATAACCTCTTATTACTCTCCAGTGCCTTCGCTCTTATGAGGCGTGTGACAAAAGTTTCTCCTAACTTTTATACCCTGATCAAACTTTTGGCTAATTTGCCTCTCTCTGTACTGCCGAACGGAGTTTGAATAGCTTCAAAACATACTTAAGAAATTCTACTTCTGAAAACAGACTCAAAGGTCTAGTATTGTTATCTATTCACAGAAAACATCACTGACGATGAAGTTATAGACCGATTTGGTAATGCTTCAAGAAACCTGGACTTAATATTATAGTGTAAGTTGTAAATCAAAACAGCAATATTAATTCTTTCCATGTAAACACTCTCAAGTGTGCAAGAAGATTGTATTGATGAAAATAGTTGTGTTTGACATTAATCAAACATAAAACATCACAACAAATTGGTTGAAAAAGTGATGCCAGATAGCCTTAAAACTCATCATTTTGCACCAAATTATACAAAAGTTTCCCGGGGAGGAACCCCGGACTCCCTATTATTTGTGAGGCCTATACAATGCGCCCTAATCCCCGGTTGGGCACCCCCGAAAATTAAACTCTATATACGCCCCTGGCTTACAGTATGTGTTTGACAGGTTCTTTATGTGAGCAAATTATGGGTAAAACTTGAACATGTTATAAGGACTGAAAGCTAAAGTTACTAATATGTAGTCAATAATTTCAATTCAGTCCACACTATAACAGCGTGCGCGGTTTTCCGCTTAAGAATTTACATTAGAATTAGGAACGTGATACCTCGGTGTGGCCTTGTGCGTTAAATCCTGCATCACGGACTAGACGAGGAGTTGTAGAAGGTCTGGGGATCAGAGACTCGAATCCCGGCACAGGCAGTGGCTATCCAATGCCGAAATAGTAGCTTATTTGAAGTGCCGAGACACCACCCCTATCCTTACCGTAATAAAGTCATCACAGATACACAGGCTATCAGACAAACTCAGTTAGTTATTGTTGTTTTAAGGGGCGGAACTACGAGGTCATCTGCCCCTCGCAAACTCAACGCACATCCAAGCACACGGGGCTACATGACCATGATGTCACAAAGCCCATAAATAACTAACAACACCAACGGTTTATATAGAGAGGTAGCCTACCTTCAAGTTGAGCTGGTCACTGGTCTTGCAGAGTCTTGTCTGGGATACGACTCTTTATACTAATCGCAGCTGATGATCTCACTTCTCCGGTTCACTTAGAGAATATGCAGTAGTCAACAGAAGACAAAAACACTTGTTTGTATGAGCCATGTGTTTTACAGTACACAACTTCCTTCTCTTCTGCTTGGCGTATCGTGACTGTTCAAACCCGCGGTGGCAATGAAGCAAGGGACTTCATTCCAGCAAAAGTTTCTGTCCTTATAGATAAAGTCCTGAGCGAATGCGGATATCCGCAATTTTTTTCGACATTCGGATATAGTTTTCATGGTTGTGCGGATAGAGGATAAGCTGCGGATAATGTTTGAAAAAAAATTGCGGATAGTTTTTACAATACAATCCGAACTTGTTTAGTATCTACTAAAGCCCTGCGCGCCTGGGGATATCCGCGGATAAACCCGCGGATATCCCCAACACTTTTCACCTTCGGATATAGTTTGCATGGCTGTGCGGATAGCGGATAATGTTTGGAGTAAATTTGCGAATAGTTTTCAGAATACAATCCGAAATTGTTGAATATCATTCAGTTACTAGGACCCGGATGTTATGACATCGTATTTTCCGCTCTCCTTTTATTAATGACAAATGTAAGATGATGATTTAAGCTAATCTCATTCAAATTACAATATAATCATTAAGCATAATTAACACTGCTCTCCGAACCGTAAAGGGTTACAATTCTGGCTGTATAACATTCATTTCAAACATAGCACCTGACATACAAATCCTAAGGGAACGACTTTTTCCTCAAATGTATAAATATGTTGCTTTAGTAATTTATGCTTTATCTAATTAAACATATTATTGTAATGCCAGTAGATTCGGATAACAAACGTGGGAATGCGAAAAAAAAGTCGTACGGATGCGGGGCAGATGCGGAGCGGATGCGGATAACAGTTGTGTGGATGCGAAGCGGATGTTGATAACAGTCGATGGATGCGGGGCGGATGCGGATAACAGTCGATGGATGCGGGGCGGATGCGGATAACAGTCGATGGATGCGGGGCGGATGCGGAAAACAGTCGATGGATGCGGGGCGGATGCGGATAACAGTCGATGGATGCGGGGCGGATGCGGATAACAGTCTTGCGGGTGCGGGGAGGATGCGGATAACAGTTGTGTGGATGCGGAGCGGATGTTGACAACAGTCGATGGATGCGGGGCGGATGCGGATGCGGGCTCTACTTATAGACACCTGTGAGGTGCGCCTCCCCTGGGGAGGTGCAAAGTGACCAGTAATATTGATTTTCAGAATTCATACCAGTCTGAACGTAAAACATATAGTTATAAGAGTTTCTACTTTATCAAATTATTCAGATCACAACAATAGATCTTGGTTGGTTCCTCAGTTTAGGGGCTGCGACAACGCGGTCATGTAGCGCCGTGTACTTTGGGTGTGTGTAGAATCAGTCTGATAACCGGTGTTAATTGTGATGACTGTATTAGAGTGTGTTATCTGTTTGTTAATTCAAGTAAGGACTGCAGACTTTGAATTTTTCAAATACTTTCTACTTTTGCCGCCAAACACCACCGTCAACGACTACTAGTTCAGAACTTAGCTACTAGACGCCACCGCAGTCGGCTCTTGGCAACGAACGTAGGAACCTAAGAGCGTTGTTTACTTTCATAACCTATATAATTTAGCTTCACACAGGTGTAATTAGTGGAAGGTTTTTTAACATGCCATAAATCTATGAAATGGAACCGCCGGCTTTACTTCCCCTCCGAAGGAATGCATACTGAGGGATTTTAACGCTCTTAAAAATCTGACGGCTTCGGCCGGGTTTGAACCCGCGATCTTGGGCATAGAAGCTCAGCATGCTACCAACTACGCCACCGAATCCGCAAACAATAGATCTAATGAGAGAGGTACATACAGTAGTTGGAATAGCTAAAACAATTTATTTATTTATTTATTTATTTATTTATTTATTTTATGTCGTCAGTAGTGACGAAATTACGGCTCTGTTCACTTAACCAGACCGTACATATGAAACATTTTTTTAATACAAAAAATATGATGATAAATAAGGAGTAAATTGAAAATGAAAATCCACAGCCTGCTTCCAGTCTCCGACCGGGTCAGGTATGGAATGAATGAAGCCCCCCCTCTAGCGGCGAGGATATGAACTGTGCCGGCTGCCGAAGCCTGTCGCACTCCTCTGGGGGCAATGATTAGATGAATGACAGATGAAATGAAATGATAGTGAAGAGTGTTGCTGGAATGAAATTTTTGATAGGGAAAACCGGAGTACCCGGAGAAAAACCTGTCTGCCTCCGTTTTGTCCAGCACAGATCTCACATGGAGTGACCGGGATTTGAACCACGGACCCAGCGGTGAGAGGCCGGCGTGCTGCCGCCTAAGCCAACGGAGGCTCTAAATAAGGAGTAAATTAATTATGTTAATACTAATATTAATGAAAATGGCAATTTAATAATAATAATAATAATAATAATAATAATAATAATAATAATAATAGAAATATGAACTTCAAGACATCAAGAAAGAAGAAAGAATAATCATTCGGAAAATACTAGGAGCAAGACTCACTCCTGACGGGTACCGACTATAGTCAACAAAGACATGAGAAAAATACTCAAACATCGAAGTCGACATCAGAAAAAGATGATTGAAATTCTTCGAGCACATAAGTAGACTGCCGAATACTCGACTAACCAAACGAATACTAGATTACATATCATCACTAAAAAGTACAACACCATGGATGAAAGAAATACAAAAGACATGCGAACTGCTAACATAACCGACACATCAGACAGAGACTCCTTCGGCGGCTTCGGTGGCGTAGCCGGTAGCATGCTGTGTTTCTATGCCCAAGATCGCGGGTTCAAATCCGGCCAAAGTCGTCGGATTTTTAAGAGCGTTAAAAATCCCTTAGTAGCCTATGCCTTCCTTCGGAGGGAAAGTAAAGCCGGCGGTCCCATGTCATAGATTTATGGCATGTCAAAGAACCTTCCACTAATTACACCTGTGTGAAGCTAAATTGTATAGTTTAAGAATGTAAACAACGCTCTAAGTTCCTACGTTCGTTGCCGAGAGCCGACTGTGGTGGCGTCTGGTAGCTAAGTTCTGAACTAGTAGTCGTCGACGGTGGCGTTTGGCGGCAAAAGTAGGAACTATTTGAAAAATTAATGTCCTTACTTGAATTTAAAAAAAACAGATAACACACACTAATACAGTCATCACAATTAACACCAGTTATCAGACAGATTCTACACACACCCAAAGTACACGGGGCTACATGACCGTCTTGTCGCCGCCCCTAAACTTAAGAACCAACCAACCAAGAGACTCCTTCCGTATCAAAGTGAACAACTGCGAAGTCCAACCAGAGCAAGTAAAACCTACACCTTAAAGACCTCAATGATCTGACGAAAGAAAATTGGCATTCTCCAACATAATGAAACAATACTGGCAAAATAAGAAGAACGTCAAGTGCTTAACGCTTTCCAATATTGGGAAAATACGCTGTAAAATAATAAATAATAATAATAGTTAGTTATTGTTGTTTTAAGGGGCGAAACTACGAGGTAATCTGCCCCTATAATAATAATATAAATAATCACAATGTCACAAACTTTTCTATAATATCATAAATAAAATCCTAGCTCAGTCATACGTAATCACCATTCACACGAGTCAATCAGCAATATTCAACAGGTAATCTCGGCATGCGGCCTTAAATTTCTTTATTGTTATAGAATATCTGATATCGGCAGGAATAGAATTCCATAGTCGAGACCCAGCTACAGGAAGATAGCCGTTGAACATAGATGAGTGGTTGATGGGGATGGCGAGGGAAGAGCCAGATCGAGTGTTTCGGTTACGATATAAGGGCAAGTAACTAAATTTTGATGACATGTACGTGGGGGTGTTTTCATGCAGAAATCGATGGATGGATGTCAATAAGTGAAATTTACGGCGTTCATCAGGATTAAGCCAAGAAAGAGCACGGTAGCTTGGGTTTATGTGGGCATCGTTTCTTAGATTAAAAGCAAACCGAAGACAAGAGTTCAATGCTTGTTGGAGTTTCATTGTTCGTCCATGAGTCTCGTCAACGAGGACGATGTCACAGTAGTCTAGAATTGGTAGTATTAGTGTCTGGATGAGTCAATGGATTTCTTAAAGTAAGAATGATTAGTATTTCTCTTTATTAAAATGCACAATCTGTATGAGTGTAACACTGAATTTTTACAAGACCGTTTTTAATTCTTTAAATTTACTCAGCAACAGTTTCGCCTTACTACTTAAAGTAGGACAGATCGAATAGCCAGGCTGCTTAATAAACTCAATGGAACAACGGTGATGCTCCCAATAAACAAGCTGACCCAAGTGGTGCGTAAATCAACCGAGATAAAGCAGCAAAACCAGGACGCAGGAATTTAGAAAGTGCCTTGCTCCTGTGGACAGGTTTACATAGGGCAAATAAAACCTCCATTGTTTCATTATTATCTCCACTACTATCAAAAGTATAAGTTACTGTGCTGTGTCTTAACAAACGAGATGTTCAGTAAAGAACATATAGCCTACTTCCTCCTAAATGCATGGGTATAGTAATAACTCTTTGTCCTTTTTAAGGAGTATAATTGAATGTTGGTTGTAGTAGATTGTTGAAATACAACGTGCTATACGTTGATTTAATGAATCCTCACCTGACTTATATATACACACACTAATAGAGCCATCACAATAACACAGGTTATCAGACAAAATTCAATACCCACCCAAATACACGGGGCTACAAGACTATGATGCCGCAAAACCCCTAGCCTAGAGAATCATCAGCAACAAAAACTACAACAACAATAGACTCTACAGCGGATGAAGGAGAACGAATTTTAATCGCTTTAGTCGAGTGTTGAAATATGTGGTGTTATAAGTATATAGACTATATAATATTTTCGATTGCAAATACACACTATATATGCTTAACATTAAAACGTGTGAGTACTTATAAATCAATTGATACCAAAATCGAAGTACAAATATTTGAACCTGCATTGATTTGATCCATGAACCTCCAGACTATGAGATGCCACAGATGCCGTACAACAATACTTGGTTAACAACTTTGTTTAGTATAACTCCATGATATTTTGTTTTGTCATGCAATCAAAGATTTCAATAGCCGTTTCCTGCCGTCTCTATAATCCATTTGATACTACATATCTACTATTTTGTTCAGTACATTCCTAAAAGGATATAAACTTACGAAGTTACGGAAATATATGGATTTACGAGCAAACAATAGCGCCATTTTGACCCAACGGGACGGCACGGACAAGCACGATATGGCACGGTCAGCCTGAACTTTTAGTCACTACTGCGGTTACATATTCTATTATAATATGCTATTATCCTACCGGTCAATTCCTTGAGGACAGTTTAAACCTCCCTATGTACGATAAGCGTATTTTGTAAGGTCAGGTCTTGTTGAATCATAAGTTACGGTTAGGCTATAATACTTGCATGATTCATACATCCACCATCTTGAAACTATTTGGCTGATGACCTTGTCGTTTGGATAAAAGTCGCTTCCTACTTTCAGGTATATTGTTGCAAAATTTGGTAGAGATCGGATGATTAGGTTAGTCGTAATTTGATTTAAGCTCAGACTATTTGGATGGGCTCCATACCGTTTTTGTTATGATGGCGACGTTATACAAAATGACACTGAGTTGTCCCTTGCTAGTGTTACCTCTGTACCAAAGTTGGTTCGATTTGGTTTCGTTGTGTTTGAATTGAAAAGGTGATCGATTTGCCGACATACACGGCCGCCATCTTCAAACTATTGAGCTGATGACCTTGTAGGTTGGTCAAAAGACGCTTCGCACATGAAGGTATGCTGTTACAAAATTTGGTAGAGATCATATTATGATTAAGTTAGTCGTAATTTGATTTAAGCTTTGAACGTTTGGGTGGCCACCATTACGTTTCCGTCAAGATGGCGGCGATATAAAACTTGACACTGAGGTGCTCTTTGCTAGTGCTACCTCTGCACCAAATTTCGTTCAAATCAGTTTCACCGTGTTTGAGTTGATAGGGGGGGGGGGGGGACAGACATACCAAATGGCACACACTCACACACAGACACACAATTTTTGGTCCTGTGTAAATCTCATGCCTACTTTCATTTTTTGCAAAAATCGAAAGTAGGCTAAAAATGTCAAAGGAAAGTAAGTACAGTGATGAATATATTAAATATGGGATCACATGCAACCTTGGTCGTGATGGAATTGAAAAACTGCAGTGTTTCTTATGTGCCAAAATTCTTTGCAATGATAATATGAGGCCTGCCAAACTCCAGGAACATTTCAATAAAGTACACCCGGAGTGCTTTGGAGAGTAGCTGGAGTCACTTAAGTAGAAGAGAGCTCGATTCCAATCATCAGGTACGTTACCGAAGTGTGTGGCCTAAAGTTAAAAAAACAGAATATCATTGGTATTAACAATACGGTAATGATCGAAAAAGAAAAAATGAAATTTATAACAGATATTAAAACTGACCCATCTGAACTTGAAATCAGCACTGATCGTATATCCTGTTTATAGGAATTTAAATATTTAGGAAAATGGATTGCCGTACTGAAAATTGTAGTAAGAAGAAGTCTATTAAATCAAAATAAAAATGGAGACTGCTTTTCAGTTAACTCCCCGTGGGGCGCACCTCTTCGTCTCCCGAGTTCGGGCGCAGTGTGCCTGACAGGCGACTGTTGCAAAGTCGTCATTAACACCCAATTAACGCAATTATTTTTATGTGATAAGTGGCATTCATTAGGATATACATAGGGAGTTTATTCAACTGGTTTTTAAAAACTTACTATAATGTATTGCTCAAAAAGAAACTTAAAAAAACGAGCCTTACAGTAGTCGCATATGATGTGTAACATCTGACATGTTATCCTATGTTGAAATTGAGATGAAATACAGTATATGGGAAGTCAAATTTTTTCGGCTGTAATCCTCCAGTTTTTAATTTTTTCTCACGTTTCTTTTGTCGATAAATTTGCATATATACTGCTCTGGATTTACCCATCTCTGAAAATCACAAAATCATGGGAAAAAAGGGGCATCCTAGTCCTACAACACCTCATACAAGTCCCTAGCATTTTTGGTTCGCGAAATATTAAAAAGCCGATGACCCTTTAGTTTTGGGCCCTTTGGTAAAATTAAGAGGGGGATAGAAAAACGGGTGGCGTCACCCCGACTCCTAGGACACCTCATACAAGTCCCTAGCATTATTGGTTCGCGAGATATTAAAAAGCCGATGATCTATTCGTTTTGGGTCCTTTGGTTAAGTTAAGGGGGCTATAGGAAAATAGAAGGCGTCACCTCACGCAAAATGGGCTGGCACCATCTCACAGCCATCTCTCCGCCACCGCGCGCGCACATTGGTCAAATCAAATAGCGCGCGCTTCCCCGGTTTCCAGTTAAACATTTCCGTCCCTTTTCCAAAATCACTCGCACAAAAAATATCCAGCAACCGAGAGGCAACACTATGTTGGCCGACAGTATGTCGTGGTACCAATCTCCGCCACCGCGTGCTGGCAGACAGTATGTCGTGGTACCAATCTCCGCCACCACGCGCGTCCATTGTTTCCTGTTACACATTTCCGTCCCTTTTCCAAAATCACTCCCACAAAAATATCCAGCAACCGAGAGGAAAGGCGTTACACATCAAAAATAGCTCACATTTACAACCCACCACCAAATTGCGTTCACTTTTCATTAGAAAAATTCGAACAAACATTAAAATCACGATCAAAACTTAAATAATGTTTCAATTACAAAATAAAACACACCAGAATAAGAGTCATTCTCAGCAGTAAAGATGCATTGGCCAAGTAAACTGCAAGGTTGGCAAGTCATACTGTATCTGTATGGGGCAGGCAGATTGCATAATTACACAATTGATCCTTTATTAATTACTTTGTGAAAGGGTGGAGAGGGGAATCTTTAGGTTTACTTTTAGGGGAGATGTTAGAGTAAAAAGGTTAAAAAACCCTGTTACAGAGTCTTAGTCAGCCAGCAAGAGCTTTGGACGCGGTGAACTTCCACCTCCTAATAATAACTCCACCCTTAGTACAGATTCCTTCCACATTTCAAGTCCCGGGACTTGAAATAATTCTATCACATTTGCTTGGAGGGAGTGTGGGAAAACTCGGGGATAAACCACACTCACGACAACCGCTGTCGGCGCCACGATTCAAACCTCCAACTCCCAGACTTGATGCAGCTCCATATCGCAGTCGTGGTGAGTACCTTAACACGCACGGCTATGCCGCGAGGTCAGTAATGAATACGACCCTTGTTAATTAAGTGAAGAAGAGGCTGTTAGCAGGTCTGGTCACCTCGTGGTGTAGTGGCTAGCATTCTTGGCTGTCACCCCGGAGGTTCAGGTTCGATACCCGGCAACCAAGTAATTTAATACTGATCTGAATTCTGGATACTCTCAGCTTCGTGATGCAAAGCTGAAGAGAGGCGAGTTCGATTCCCACCTCAGCCATCCTGTAAATGGTTTTCTGAGGTTTCCCAATTCTACTCCAGACAAATGCCGGGATGACTCCTAACCTATAGCCACGACTGTCTCCTTCCCAATATTTACCTGAATTACAAATACAAACACTCAACAAGGGTTATCAGACAAATTCCACGCACACCCGACTACACGGGGCTATATGACCTTGATGTCCAAGCCCCTCAAATGAAACAACAACAACAACAATGAAATAGACGCCTCTTATCCTTGTTCCTCACAGCAGAGCCTGGGGGGATTCACTTGCCTCTGGCCTGACGGAAAATACAACACATCTCGATCTCACGTCATCGCCTTGAGAGGAATCCCAGAGTGATGCTCTGTTCTCAAGAACATATTCTCTACATTTTCCTCGTTTCAACTACCATCTATAAAGATTCGCTGTGCTTAGTTCCATTGCTCTTGGGTGGTTAGATCTACAGAAAAGTCATTTGAGATGTTTGAAAATCACTTGGCCGCCATCTTGAGTTTGTGTTTCTCAGGATTTTCAAGGCTATGTGACTTAAGTTTGTTGCTTCACAATGCGTGGAAAGCGTCTTGTTGTTAAGCTATGGTCCGAAAGGTTCTCCACGCGGCTGACTGATAGCCTATCTTATTCAACAGAAATGAAGAAGTCCAGTTTGCAGTTTGAAGTCTATATTTAATAGTATATCCTTATATACAGCCGGCTGCTTCACGGAGTGAGGTTCATAATAACCTCGAAGAACAATATTTACATGGTTGTTAAAAGACTGAAGTCTACAGAGAGCGACTCCTTGTGATACTTCATATTATATACATTTGCTTTACTTAAGAGGGGGTAGCCGAGCTCTCCCGAGGCTACCCGAATACCTTAGTCTGACCAATGGGATGACAATCCCCCACACAGGAGTTGCCAAGAATACCTTCTAGTAAATAACAAGTCTTCCAGGAACTTACTAATCAATGTCAACCCTACTATAGGTCTTTATTTTTCCTCTCTCCTAAAGCACTACTAAATTTCTACCCATTAGAGGTCTTCTATATTTTTCACGTTAAATTTGAAACTACTGCAAAACTTAAAACCAATACACACAATGAAAATCACATACGGCTAAGCCATGGCGAGCTTAGCGACAATAATAATATCTACAACATCGGCAGGAGTGTGATTGGTCACATTGGCCAACGTTCACATCCTGACCCGAACATAGGCTGAGACGAGCTGCTACTCGTATTCTTATATTGCACTGCCCCCTAGTTAATCAATTAATTAATTAATTAATTAAACAATTATCTATTAATCCTTGCACAACTATTAACCATTGCACAACAAATACTCTGGCTATCAGTTATCTGAAATACTATCTCTTCTTTTTCTCCTCCTCAGCCGCTAGGTTGGTGGGTAACATGCATGTCTTCCAAAACGTCTTCTTTCTCTGGCCTGGAGTTTCAAATGGCAATAAGTGTGCTTGCGTTTATTGCTGTCTATAAATTGAGTCCTTGGTCTTCCTCGACTCCTCTTTCCTTCTAGCTTCCCTTCGAAGAGTGTGGTGCACCAGTCAGAATGACGAATCAAATGGCCAACAAAACTATTCCTTCTTCTGTTTAAGGATTCAACCAAGGTACGTGTCTCTTTTGCTTTTTTGAGAACATTCTCATTCGAGACTTTATCAGTCCAAGGTATCTTTAGTAGTCGTCGCCAGCACCTCATCTCGAATGCCCTAAGTTTTGATACATCTGCTTGTCGCAGAGTCCATGTTTCAGAGCCATAGCTTGCAATACTCCATACAAATCTTTTCACAAAGTGTTTTCGCACCTCTAAGTTAACAGTCTTGGATGTTAGTAAATACTTCTTTTCTGAGAAGGCTTCTTTTGCATGTGCGATTCGAGCATTTACTTCTCTCGTACACTTTCCATTTGATGTGATCAAGGTCCCCAAATATTTGAAATCCTTTACTTGGGCTAGTTTTTCACCATCCATTAGCACATTGACCATTTGGTCGCCGTCCCTAGTGCATGCCATTACTTTGGATTTCTTTTTATTAACCCTCATACCATACTTCTCTTGGAATAATGCATTTATGTGATTCAGAGCATTTTCCATATCACTCTCATTTTCAGTTATCAGGGCTATATCATCTGCAAATCGTATGGTACTGTACAGCTTGCCAGAAGTAATTTATCATGTAGGCTATTATTATCACCCTCCAAACGTTCTCCCTTCAAACCAGAGGAAAAGAAGCCCGGTTTACGGGCACCAGTCCCTGTTTCTTCCTGCATTCACCTTCCCAAGGTGCTATGCTCGTCACTGCATAAGAGTAGTACAGTTTGTTTACTTGTTAGATAGTTGAGGAAGCTTGTTTTAAGGTTATCTAAAGTGAGATTATCTCGTAAAGGAATGTTGTTGTCTTCGTAAATGGTTACTTCTTAGATCTCTTGCGCTTCTAATGGCTATGGGCTGTTTACACCCTAAACGCCTACATATACTTCCACTTAAGTTAATAATGGCCAAGCCTTGGTGTTTTCTCATGTCGGTTTCATGTTGACACATCCTACAGGCAATGTTTTGTATTCTCCTTATTAGAGAAATAATAAAAATGATGAATTTAAAAGTTAAATTCATTAGGCACGAGACAGGGCTTCAAAAGATCTCACACACATCAGCCAGATGAAAAGTGAACAAGGAATTGTAATTCAAGATGAAGAGCATATTAAAAGAGATGGGAGGAATATTTTGAAAACTTGCTAAATGAGGAAAATGCCCGTCTTGTGTTTGAGGATGGTATCCCAAATCACAACGTAACAACTGGCATATGCAGGGAAGAGGTTGTAACTGCTATTAGGAAAATGAAATGTGGAAAAGCAACTGGCCCCGATGAAATTCCAGTGGAGACTTGGAAATGTCTGGATGAAGAGGGCATAGATATGTTGTGGAATCTATTCCAACAGGTACTTCAAGAGGAAGTAATGCCCAAGGAATGGCGGGAGAGTACCATAATTCCCATTTATAAGGAGAAAGGTGACATTCAGGATTGTGCAAATTACAGAGGAATAAAACTCATGTCACACACAATGAAGATCTGGGAGAAAGTTATTGAAAGTAGGCTTCGGGTGGAGACGACAATAGGAGATGAACAGTTTGGATTTATGCCGGGAAAGGGAACAACAGATGCTATTTTTGCACTTAGACAGGTCATGGAAAAGCACAGGGAGAAGAGAAAAGAACTAGATATGGTGTTCATAGACCTAGAGAAAGTGTATGATCGAGTGCCCCGTCAAGAGGTATGGAGATGCATGAGATGCGAGGGAGTACCGGAGAAGTATGTGCGCATTGTTCAGGATATGTACCGTGGAGCAAGGACACGAATTAGAAGCAGTGTAGGATTGTCAGATACTATACCAGTTCAAGTAGGTCTTCACCAAGGATCTGCACTAAGCCCCTATATTTTTGATCTAATAATGGATGTCTTCTCTGAAAACTTAAGAGAACCAGCTCCTTGGTGTATGCTATTTGCAGATGATATTGTCTTATGTAGCACACACAGGGAAGAGCTTGAATATAAACTGGAATGCGGGAGAAGAACCATAGAGGACAGAGGCCTTAAAATCAGTAGGAATAAGACCGAATACCTGTGCCTTGGAGGAACTGGAAATGAAACTATTCAGATGGATGGTAGCCAGCTACAGGCAAGGGACAGTTTCAAGTATCTGGGATCCACTGTATCTAACGATGGCAATCTAGATCTGGAAATTACCCACCGAATTCAGGCTGCCTGGTTAAACTGGAAAAGGTTATCTGGTATTCTCTGTGACAGGAGACTGAATATCCAAGTAAAGGGTAAAGCCTATAAATGTGCAGTGAGACCTGCAATGCTATACGGAGCAGAAACTTGGCCAACAGTGCAGTCACAGTGCAAGCGACTGGAAGTAGCTGAAATGAAGATGCTAAGAAGGATGTGTGGTGTTACAACGAACGATCACATCAAAAACACCTTCATACGAGGCAGCGTAAAAGTGACTGAAATATCAAAAAAAAAGTGCAAGAAAGACGCTTGCTCTGGGATGGCCACATTAAGCGCAGGGATGAGAGTTATGTAGGAAGGCGAGTGCTTGGTCTGGAGGTGGAAGGCAAAAGGGAAAGAGGCAGGCCTAGAAGAAGATGGATGGACTGCGTGCATGATGATCTCCGGGAGAAGCAGTTAACAGAAAACACTATTTGGGACCGAGGAAAATGGAAACGACTTGTCAGAAACGTCGACCCCGCATGAACGGGAAAAGACGAAGAAGAAGAAGAAGAAGAAATTCATTAGGAGATGTAGTCTGGAGTTCAATACCGGGTAAGGTATGTAATTCGTGTACTTAGTTAATAGTCATCTATCACCATAAACAATTCTGTTTGATTCCTTAAACAGTTTTGGAGATATTGTGCTGGTGAAATATATTGTATGGACGCCATGTTGGGTTGTTTTATACAGGGTGTAACTAAATATATGGGAAAGCTCCGGGGACTTTATAGAGGACCTGACAACATGCAAAACATGTTCTGTAAACATAAGGTGTATGAGCGTTCGTTTCCGTGTTACAAGCATTGTTTGTGGGGCACATTGTACAGACCGCTTCACTATTCAGGTTGGTCATTTGTGTTGATAAAGTGTTCGTTACTACTTAGAGTTCTCTACAGAAGGTGCTCAAAATGGCTACCACGAGCTGTATGCAGGCGTCTATGCGCCGCATCATTCACTGTCTCACGCTCCCATATTCCCGGCGTCTGTCGTATCTGCTGACATCCTTGCATTATTCACTGACGCAACACGTCCACGTTATGAATAGGTGTGGCATATACAATGCCCTTTAAATGACCCCATAAGTAGAAGTCTAATGGGTTGAGATCGGGAGAACGAGCAGGCCACGTTGTCGGTCCGTGACGCCCTATCCATTTGTTTGGGAATGCACACAGACTTGAATAGCGACGAAACGTAGGGGAGAAGGGGGCATGTTGTTAACACGGGCAAGTTGTTACAAGTTAGTTTTAAAATCAACCGTTTGGCTACAGCACGTAACAAGTATCTACATAAGCCTGGGAACTCTCTCTATAGATGCTGTGGAGACAAGGAGACCATTGTGAGTATTCGAAGGCAGTTATGAAGGTTTGAGTGATTTCTAATGTGAAAAGTAAAAATAAATATTCGACTTCGAACCCATCTGTCTTCTTCTGTGGTGAAGGTAAGTATTTACATGTCTCTGAGAATGTAGTTTAATATCTTACGAAAGAAATGCTTGTGAAAGAAGTTAGCTAGGCCGAAGTATTGACCTTGAACACAAAATGTCGGCCGGCGGGGCAAGTTCTTACAGTAAGCCGGGGGCATATTGTTACACTGTAACAACATGCCTCATGGAATCTCAATATTATTGACTTGCTAATTATGGACTTATTAACGTATTTGATAGTTTAATATTATTATTCCTCCATCAGTTAGACTGATTATTATTCGTTTATCTGCTAGGAAATATGGTGCCAACTTACAAACGGAAAACATGGGATAAACTGCAAGACTCTTTACAGCTATATAAAATAGGGAAGAGAATAAGAGGGATACCATCAATTAAATGGGTTACACTAAGTAACATCATTTTTTCCGATGCTGAGGAATTAGAATTAGTTGAATACTGTCAGTACTCGTCAAGGATATATTTTGGGCTAACAACGACATTGTAACAAAATGCCTTGCGTATCAATATGCAATCATAATCGGGACGAAGGTTCCAGGTAATTGGAATGATGCTGGAAGGGCCTGCTGCGACTGGATGAAGGGGTTCTTCAAATGGGACCGCACATTGTCCATTAGACCCCAGAAGCTACAAGCTTGAGTAGACAGATTGTCTACCGATCGTCAACTTCTACGTCAGGATTAAAATTGTAGGCCTACTATAGATGGAAGTGCTCCAATATCGGGAGAAATTAGAAGAGGCCAACCCTCCAGTTCAAACACGTCAAAAGTAGACAAATCCTCCACATCAGGCATGTCGAATAATTATGCCGGCACAGATGAAAATGTCAAAGATAAAGGAGAAGTTCGCCCTTTTCTAAATGCTGGAGAATATAAAGATGCGTTTTGGCGAAGAAAACTGAAGCCTGCCATCTTGGCTAGCACCCCTATAAAAATGTCCTGGAGAAGCAAGAAATGGAACTGCTGGAAAGAGAAGCTAAGAAGATTGAACTTAATGGCGGGAAAAGAAGGCTCGTTTCGAATGGTAGGGTGAAGAAGAAACAGACTGGCAATAAGAGAAGAAAGGGTGTTATCTCGGCCAAACAAAAGAATTACAGTTCAATCAGTAAATATGAAGATTGTCTTGTGTGCCTGAAAATGTGATCACTTCCCAAGTCAGGTGAAAAATGGTACCAGTGTAGAAGCTGTGAGAACGGGTCACAAGCTGCACGTGCCTCCAATGATCCCTTCTTTACATAGGCTATACATACATTGCAAATTGGACTTGATGACAGTGGACAAATAAATTCAGAATTATAGAATGTGGTAAATGTGTTTCAAGATTGATTATTATGCTATTTCGAATTAAAAATACAAGAATGTATATACAACTAGGTCGCATTTTACTATAAAGTGGATTGTAACAACTTGCTCATGGCATGTAACAACTAGCCCCGTTGTGGGGCATGTTGTTACAAGACACCACATTACCAAGAAAAATTATTTATGTCGAAAATATTTCTATTGCAGACTTCAAATTTCTCATATACAAAGCCAAATACTAATACTTCATTACCACTGCCATTACAGACAAATATCTTCCAGGAGAATCTTATTACACAATAAAATTTGAAAATTGTAACAGCATGACCCCCTCTCCACTACATGTGGCCTATGTGCCCTCCACAAATGATCCACTAGCATCGTGCCGCCGTCTCTGTTATGCACACCTCAAACAATGCTTGTAACACGGCAACGAACGCAAATACACCATTTGTTTACATGACATGTTTTGCTTGTTGTCAGGTCCTCTATCGAATCCCCGGAGCTTTCCTGCATATTCAGTTACATCCTGTATATAGGCCGCAGAATTATATGCCAGTAGATGTATACTCTAATGGTGGTTCTTAATACGAACCTGCATTTATATTGCTTGATTAAGACACGAGAAATAAAAACGCAATTTTAAAAATTTTGCACATCCGCTATTTTTAAGTTCTCGTATAAATTGAATTACGTTGATGTCAATATATTAAGCCTTGTATCAAGATATACAGTGCCTATTTCCACAGAACTTGGATTATTAAGTCAAGAGAAAATTCAATTTAAAGATTAAAATTTCGTATCGCCGCTATGTTGGTTTTATGCTCAATAGGTTATTGAAAGTCCATATGTGGTTTGATGCAGCGCTCCATGCTTCCCTGTCCTGAGCTAAGCGTGTCATCCCTACATAGCTACCACACCCTACATCCGAGACAATCTGTTTAACATATTCTAACCTTGGTCTACCCCTACAGTTCTTATCCTCGACCCTTCCTTCTATAATTAAGTTTGCTATTCCTGGGTGTCTTAGTATGTGTCCTACCAATCTATCTCATCTCTTCATTAGCAGTCGCCAGAAACATCTCTCCTCTCCCACTCGTCTTGATACCTCTTCATTCGTATCCTTATCTACCCATCTGATCTTCATCATTCTCCTGTGACACCACATTTCAAAAGCTTCAATTCTCCTCTTTTTTGCTGCACCAATAGTCCAAGATTCACTTCCATAGAGTGCCACGCTCCAGATAAAGGACTTCAAAAATGTGTTCTTAATACCTAAATCTGTATTCGATGTCAACAGATTCCACTTTTTTAGAAATGCATTCCCTGCCTGCACTAACCTACTTTTTATATCCTCTTTGCTTCGTCCATCACTGGTTATTTTGCTTCCTAAGTAACAAAAGTCTCCTAATTCCTTTTGCTTTTCTCCTGCCAATTCGACATCCAAAGGGGTTTCTGATTTCTTTTTACTGCATTCCAATATTTTCGTTTTACAATTATTAATTTTCATCATGAAATCTTTCAAGAAGACAGAATCCATACCATTTAACAACTCATTCAAATCCTCTGGTGTGTCGGCTAATATGAGGATGTCATCAGCAAATCTCAGAGTTGAAATTATTTCTCCATGAATCTTTGCTCCTACTTTGAATTTTTCTTAAATTTCTTTCATTCCTTGTTCAATGTATAGATTGAAAAGTATGGGTGTTAAGTTGCAGCCTTGCCTTGCACCTTTCTGAATAACATCTTCTCTCTCATGTCCTTCCGCTCAAATGACTGCTGTCTGGTACATTGGTAGATATTGATAATCGGAGAATAACTTCGGATTATCGCCATGTTGGAATCTATTTGTAGGCCATGTAATTTTGTACCAGTAGATGAAGATTATTCCGTTGGTTCATTATAGGAACGTTCACTTCAATCGCATGATTAGGACACAATATATAATATTTTAATATTTAATTTTCACACAGTCGCCTTCTTAGGTTTATGAAACCAATTGAATTAAATTAGAAGGCAGTGGTTGGTTGGTTCCTCAGTTTAGGGGCTGCGACAACGCGGTCATGTGGCCCCATGTACTTTGGGTGTGTGTAGAATCTGTCTGATAACCGGTGTTAATTGTGATGACTGTATTAGAGTGTGTTATCTGTTTTCAATTCAAGTAAGAACTGCAGACATTTAATTTTTTCAAGTAGTTCCTACTTTTGCCGCCGAACTACACCGTCAACGACTACTAGTTCAGAACTGGTTACCAGATGCCATCGCAGTCGACTCCTGGTGACGAACGTCGGAACCTAAGAGCGTTTGTCAAATAGATGGCAGTGGATTGAATCTTGTATAAACCCTCAAATTTGAAGAGGTGGAACCTCTTCTTTCTCTTTTTTCACGGTACACCCTACAGGGCCTAAAGAGGGTAGGGTTTGTAAAACCCGATAAGCATTGTGCACCCTAAATGGCTTTTGATCTGTCAGCTCGGGAGTTGGCGATCCCAAGAAGAGATACATCGGGGCAAGCCCTCCCCTTTTTACCCTTTCCTAACTGCCTTTCATGGCTCCACGTTATTCCAAATCCCTCAATCAATGACGTCGGGTCCCCTCGGCAGTACGCGGGACGCTGTCTCACTGTCAGACAGCTACTCAATTGCCCTCACGAGGCTGAGTGCACCCCGTTCCAGCCCAAACTTCAGTTACTAAAATCCCTGACGGAGCTGGGTATCGAACCAGGGAAACCGGGTGAGAGGCAGCCGTGCTCCCCCAACACCACTGGGTCGGCATTCACCAACAACACCCGATAATAATAATGTTCCAGGCAAATGCCGGGATGGTTCCTTTCAATAAATTCGCGGTCGATTTCCTTCCAAAATTCCTTCCCTCACCCGTCCTGAAAAGCAAACAAACGGCCATTGGCTATATTAATAAAATTATTAATATTAACAACAATCGCATCTGCCGTGCCGTACAACTTTTGAGTCGGAACCATTGAGGGGATCTACTCTCCAATCTCAACTTTCTGTTTGACACTGCCATCTGGTAGTCAAAACTCGAACTCTACTGGGTTTTACCCGTGGCTGAGATTTCATATAAGCACCAAATGTGAGGCGAGCGATCTTTCAACGGCCGACATCTGGGAGTGCTGTTGATTTTTGCCGCCCTTAAAATGCCAGGAATTGTACCCGCAATCTTGAGACATGAGGCGGACCCACCTGAGAGAGGCGTCGATGTTGCCATGTGATATACGCTGAAAGGTAGGACCCCAATGTAGAAACACCCTGTCTGGTTGTTGTTGTTTGTTCATTTGGTTGCTTATGGGTGCAACATTTAGCGCACCTATGTGAGTGTATGGTAATTATTTGAGTCAAGGATTGTTTTTGTGGTTGTTTCATTTGAGGGGCTTCGTCATTGTGGTCATTCAGCCCCATGTAATTGGGTGATAATGGAACTTTGTCTGATAACCTGTGTTATTGTAATGGCTGTATTAGTGTGTGTAGGCTACTTGTAATTTAGGTGATGATTGGGAAGGAAGCGACTGTGGTCTTAAGTTTGGAATTATTCTGGCATTCGCCTGAATTTGAATTAGGAACCACGGAAAACCACTTCCAAGATGGCTGAGGTGGGAATCGAACCCACCTGTTCTCAGTTTTGTCTCAGGAGGCTGAGTGTACCCTGTTCCAGCCCTCAGACCTGAATCAAATTTCTTGGCAGAGTCGAGAAACGAACCCGGACCTCCGAGGTGACAGTCAAGGTTACTAGCTGTTATACCAAGAGGTGGCTTGGATTATGTGCCCCGGGACTGGGATTAGTTACCATCCCGATATTTGCTTGAAAGTGTGGAGAACCCCTAAAAAAGTAACACTCAGAATAGGCGCTGTCGGAGGCGAGATTCGAACCTACGTTCTTCGAATTCACTGCCACTGCTGGAGCGTGATGGAGCGCCCGCGGCTAAGCTGCTTTGCGTATTTGCACCTGTATTCACGGCCTCATAAACATTCCTCCATAACGCTTTTGCTAAGTCATCGTGCGCAGGTTAAGTTTGTTGATCCCTTGGAGGGGTCCAGATGGGGTATGTTGCTGCTAGCGTGTAATAAAGCAAAACAAGTGTTCTTGACTGCTGCTACATAAAGCCGGGAGGAACAAGGAAAGTGTGCGCACAAGAAGACTGCAGTCATCAGTGGTAAGTTGTCCGTCCTAATGTTAGTGACTCACTCTTCTAGGCTACAATTAGCAGGTATAATGTGTTGTGTCTGTAAGGGTCGGACATTCGCGAAGAAGCGTGAACATTATCAACCATTCCAAAGAATAACAAGTAGTTCCGTGAAGAAATATACAGCCTATTTTCATATATCCTGCTCATGTTAATTGCCTCCATCAACATACAAAATTTCAGTTTAATTGCTGTAACAGATTCGTAGATATTGAGAACCGTCTAAATACTTCAGATGGTCGCCAGGTTGGATTTTTATATTTGTACTATTACATTAAGATTATTGTGTACGTGTGGTATTCAAACTTAAATCGCATGATTAGAACACAAGAAGTAAAAACGAGATTTTAAAATTACGCACAGCAGCCATCTTGTGATTATGCAAATAATTGAAATAAATTAGATGCCAGTGGATCAACATTTGTATAAGCATTTAACGTGCAACGTTTCACGGCACTCGGATAGTTAATTCGCGAGAAACTTCCATTTAAATATTTATAATTCGCATCGCCGCCATGTTGGATTTGTGCTCACCAGGTTACTGAAAGTCCTATAGGTGAACATATGTTCATAGTCTCTATGAACATAAAAAAATTCAGTTTGGTTGCTGTAAAAGATTCATAGATATTGAGAACCGTCTAAATATTTCGGAAGCTCGCCATTTAGGATTGTCATATGTATAGGGCATAGAGTTATGTACCATTCAAGGACAATTATTGCCTAGGTTCATTATTCAAACTTTCACTTCGATCGCATGATTACGACACAAGATATAAAAACTTAATTTTAAAATTTCGCACAGCCGCCATCTTGAGGTTATGTAAACAATTGAATTAAATTAGATGGCAGTGCATTACAATCTGCAAAATCATTTACTGCACCACATTTCACTGCACTCAGAGAGTTAAATCACGAGAAAAGTCTATTAAATTATTTCTAATTCGCTTGGTCGCCATGTTCGTTTTGTACTTTACAGGTTTATGAAATATACGTAGATAAACTTGTATCAGTACCCTTTATCACCGTACAAAATTGCAGGGTGATATCTGTAATAGGTTCGGAGATATAGAATGTCAGTGAAATATTTCGCACAGCCGCCATTTTGAGGTTATGTAAACAATTGAACTAAATTAGACTCCAGTGCATTACAATGTGTATAAACAATTGCTGTACCAAGTTTCATTACGTTTGGATAGTTAAATCCCGAGAAAAGTCTATTTAAAACTCTCAAATTCGCTTGGCCGCCATGTTGGTTTTGTAGTCACCAGGTTTTTGAAAGTCTCATAGGTGAACTTCTAGTAGTGCCCTTTATCACCGTACACAATTTCAGGGCGATATCGGTAATAGTTTCGGAGATATTGAATGCTAGTGTAATATTTCGCACAGCCGCCATGTTGGATTGGTGAGACGTAACAAAATTTGAAGGGCACGGTCGAGGTCGCCGGGAATAGCGCTATGAACTTACCGAGTTCCATTGAAATCGCTCCAGCCGTTTAGATTTTATTAGGGGGGGGGGACACACACACACACACCTCACACACACACACACGGACAAAAGGTGATCTCATAAGGCTATTTTTTCATTCAAAATTGAAAATAGGCTAAAAATGGAAACTCTCTTTGAACGCTAGATTATTGTTTAACTGTGTATCGCTAGGTGCGACCAACCTAGAACTAGAGAGCTTAAACGTTTAAATTATACGCCAAATCAATACTTAACAAATATATATTTTATATATTGGGACAAGTTTCGACCTTCAATGAGGTCATCTTCAGCTTAAAATGAACATTAATTAAGAATTAAAAATTAAAAATAGTATATATGACTTAAATCTAAATAAGAAATAAATGAAATATGGTAATAAAATGGATATCCTTACAAATAAAGTATTAAATAAAATAAATATAATATTGTTTTTTGTTGTTTTTTTTGTTTGTTTTGGTTTTTGTTTCTTTATTACAATAATTTTTAAAAGTAGTTAGTAATAATAAATATTAATGTTGAGTGTAAAAATGTTAAGCTTTTTAGCCTACTTTCGATTTTTGCAAAAAATGAAAGTAGACTTATGAGACCAACACAGGGCGAAAAAAGTGTGTCTGTCTGCGTGTGTGTATGTGTGTGTGAGAGTCTGTGTGTGTGTGTGTATGTGTGTGTGTGTGTGTGTGTGTGTGTGTGTGTGTGTGTGAGTGTGTGTACTCTGAATGTCTGTCGCCCCCTATCAATTCGAACACGGTGAATGCGAAATGAACGAAATTTGGTACAAAGGGAGCACTAGCAAAGGACACCTCAGTGTCATGTTTTATATCGCTGACATCTTGACGGAAACGTAATGGCGGCCACACAAATGTTCAAAGCTTAAATCAAATTACGACTAACCTAATCATCCTATCTCTACCAAATTTTGCAACAACATACCTTTATGGGGGGAGCATCCTTTGACCAAACCAATAGGTCATCAGCGTAATAGTTTGCGGATGGCGGCCATCTTTGTGTGAAAATCGATTCCCCCTATTAATTCGAACACGGTGCAACCGAATGGAACGAAATTTGGTACAGAGGTAGTACTAACAAAAGGCACCTCAGTGTCATGTTTTATGTCGCCGCCATCTTGACGGAAACGTAATGGCGGCCACACAAATGTTCAAAGCTTAAATCAAATTACGACTAACCTAATCATCCGATCTCTACCAAATTTTGCAACAACATACCTTTATTGGGGGAGCATCCTTTGACCAAACTAATAAGTCATCAGCGTAATAGTTTGCGGATGGCGGCCATCTTTGTGTGAAAATCGATTCCCCCTATTAATTCAAACACGGTGCAACCGAATGGAACGAAATTTGGTACAGAGGTAGTACTAACAAAAGGCACCTCAGTGTCATGTTTTATATCGCCGCCATCTTGACGGAAACGTAATGGCAGCCACACAAATGTTCAAAGCTTAAATCAAATTACGATTAACCTAATCATCCGATCTCTACCAAATTTTGCAACAACATACCCTTATAGAGGAAGCATCCTTTGACCAAATGAATAGGTCATTAGCTTAATAGTTTGTGGATGGCGGCCATCTTTGTGTGAAAATCAATTCCCCCTATTAATTCAAACACGGTGTAACCGAATGGAACGAAATTTGGTACAGAGGTAGCACTAGCAAAGGGCATCTCAGTGTCATGTTTTATATCGCCGCCATATTGACATAAACGTAATGGCGGCCACACAAATGTTCAAAGCTTAAGTTAAATTACGACTAACATAACCATCCGATCTCTACCAAACTTTGCAACAACATACCTTTATGGAGGGAGCATCCTTTGGCCAATCTAATAGGTTATGAGCCTAATAGTTTGGGGATGGCGGCCATTTTTATGTCAAAATTGATTCCCCCTATTAATTCGAACACGGTGGAACCGAATGGAACGAAATTTGGTACAGAGGTAGCACTAGCAAAGGGCACCTCAGTGTCATGTTTTATATCGCCGCCATCTTGACTGAAACGTAATGGCGGCCACACGAATGTTCAAAGCTTAAATCAAATTACGATTAACCTAATCATCCGATCTCTACCAAATTTTGCAACTACATACCTTTATGGAGGGAGCATCCTTTGACCAATCTAATAGGTCATTCGCCTAATAGTTTGCGGATGGCGGCCATCTTTGTGTCAGAATCGATTCCCCCTATTAATTCAAACACGGTTAAACCGCATGGAACGAAATTTGGTACAGAGTTAGCACCAGCAAAGGGCACCTCAGTGTCATGGTTTATATCACCGCTATCTTGACGGAAACGTAATCGCGGCCACCCAAATGTTAAAAGCTAAAATGTAATTACGACCAACCCTTTCGTATCAAAGGGCATCTCAGTGTCATGATTAATATCGCCGCCATATTGACAGAAACGTAATGGCGGCCACACAAATGTTAAAACTTAAATCAAATTATGACTAACATAACCATCCGATCTCTACCAAACTTTGCAACAACATACCTTTATGGAGGGAGCATCCTTTGACCAATCTAATAGGTCAGTAGCCTAATAGTTTGCGGATGGCGGCCATCTTTATGTCAAAATTGATTCCCCCTATTAATTCGAACACGGTGGAACCGAATGAACGAAATTTGGTACAGAGGTAGCACTAGCAAAGGGCACCTCAGTGTCATGTTTTATATCACCGCTATCTTGACGGAAACGTAATCGCGGCCACCCAAATGTTAAAAGCTAAAATGTAATTACGACCAACCTAATAATCTAGTCTCTACCAAATTTTGCAACACCATAGCTTTATGTGGGAAACATATTCTGACCAAACTGCAAGAACATCAGCCCAATAGTTTGCAGATGGTGGCCAAGTATGTGTGCAAATCGATTCCCCCTATCAATTCAAACACGGTGAAACCGAATTGAACGAAATTTGGTACAGAGGTGGCACTAGCAAAGGGCACCTCATATTCATGTTTAATATCCCTATAGCACGTTGTATTTCAACAAGCTACTACAACCAACATTCAATCATACTCCTTGAAAAGGACAAAGAGTTATAACAATACCCATGCATTTAGGAGAAAGTAGGCTATATGTTCTTTACTGAACATCTTGTTTTAAATCAAAATATACACAGAAATAATTTAGAAAATCAAGTTCTAAAATCAATAAAATAATTCAGTTCAGCGCTTGACTAAGTAAGCTGAATCTTCTTCAATACGGAGTTATTAAAAAAAAATTGGACAGGTGCCAACCAGTTTTTAAGACGACATTAATTAACCTCTTGTTGAGTAGGATGGAGAAATTCGGAATTCGTATAAGAATTTGGGTGAAAAGCCCAATGTGTATATGTGGCAATTCTAACATTTATCCAAACGTTTTTAAAACAATGAAAAACGGGATTCTTGAAATGGAATTAAGTCAGTAGATCCTTTTTAGATTTGTCAATAGTGTTTGGTTATGTATTATCGTCCTTAATGCAACCGTCGTATTAAAATCCCCCCGTAGTATGTAATGCAAAATGCTATAACATATATTAAGTCTTTATCCAGATCAATGAAGTCTTAGCTTGCTACCATGCTTGAATAACATACCAAAACACGTGTCACTAAGGCCAAATGCAGTGCCACTGTGCAATACATTACAGCTTTTTTCGGATGACTGCACAGCCTTGGTCAAAAGTTATGTCGTAACCATTTTTTTGCCTGTATAATTTTCTAATTTAGGCTATTACGAAACAAAGCTCATTTTAATACACCAACTCGTTGTGAAGCTGCTATCTCGTCCTCTGATCATGTGCAGTAGACCTACTTTCTTTCCGGGACTTCCTCCAGTCGTGCAATAAATCCTTTTTTGAGATTGTACATCGAAAGAAGAACGTAACTTCAACGAGCATTAGCCTGGTGTAGTGTTGCATTCTGATTTCTGCAAAGGCAGTTGGTGATCACTGGCTTAGTGCAGTTTATATCTAGGTACTATTTCCCCCAGCTGAACCACGGTAGCATTATCTATTCTCCATGGACCACTCAACAGAGAACATGGGGGGAAATGTGACACTTAACACTTCTTCACAACCAATTACAAATTAAACACTGCAAGGACACATGGAAGAGTTCACAGTAGAACTGAGCACAATAATACAATTATTTAAGGCCACCTTTCTCGTACCTACACCATTAATCACACATGCATTTAGTGATATCTCCTTAATGCAGGGACTCCACCTCGTTGCGTAGTGGCTAGCATTCTTGGCTGTCACCACGGGTTCGATTCCCGGATCAGCCGAGAAATTTAATTCTGGTCTGAGAGATAAAACGGTGTACACTCAACCACGTGAGGTTAAACTGAGAAAAGGTGGCTTCTATTCCTACCTCAGCCATCCTGCAAGTGGTTTTCCGTGGTTTCTCCAGGCAAATGCCGGGATAGTACCTAACGTAAGGCCAAAGCCACTTCCTACCCAAATCCTACCTCTCACACACACACTACTACTGACATAACAGTGACACAGGTTATCAGACAAATTCTACACACATCCAAGTACATGGGGCTATAAGATCATGATATCGCAACGCCCCTAAAGAATCAATAACAACATCAACAACTTAACGCAGGGAAAGAACAATGGTATGATTCAAATGTCTAGTTCCTAAAAGTATGAATTTTGCATTTAAGCTATTAATAATTTAATATAATATCGTATGGCCTCGAGTTCCGGGTGCAAGCTTTGTTATTTGACACCCAAAGGGTAGCTTGCATGTCGAAATTCGTTGTTCCTTGAAGCACTATGAAAGTCAACGAGATTAGATATCTAAGCTCCTTGAACACTATAGCGCTTTCTAGTAGAGAAATGAGGAACTTGGTGTTGGCGTAAATTTCCGAGATTCATTTTGCCATTATGAACACGGCCTACTGAATTCAAATGGGTTCATTGACATGCCAACATCGTATGACATGGTGTTGTAATTTTTGCCGCCTCTCAAAAATCACTTACCACGGCCAGGAGCGAACCTGCAAGCTTGGGGGTTGGTAGTCCAACACGATAACCACTCACCCACCGTGGCAAGCTATTTAAGCTACTGAGAGAATGTTATAATTTTTTTAGGTACTGTACACATTTCTCAGAATGCGAGGGGCAGATGGCCTCGTAGTTCCGCCTCTTAAAACAACAATAACTAACTAACGAACTAACTTCTCAGAATGCAGCTAACAGAGAGTACACATAAACGTTGCACATACTTAAGTTTACACAATAGATGAAAAGTTAATTTATTATTTAACTAGTAACCCGCCCCAGCGTAAGATTATAAAAGGCGCGCGGACGGCAGGTTCCAGAAGCAATTCAGAAAAGCCGAGGTGAGCAGCGATACTCCAAACACACATAGACCTACTCTTCTCTCAAATCTTAACTCGACTCGACTCAATACACTCAAATCGTTACTGCTCGACTTTCTTTCGTCACAAATTAATTAATGTTCTTCTGCAGAAACCCTCCTTCGAGAAATAGTTTACAGAATGGTGAAAACTGCATTTACATCCATCCAGTAGTTCTGGAGATTACCCGCTACATCCAAAAATTGGGGACTTTGTTTTATTCTATGTGGGGATTATTTGGCCCTTCTTTTTATTTTATTTTTATAATTGGATGTAGGCTACCAAATTTTGGTAATTCTTTCAGAGAATTTAATATTTTATGAACATAATTGAAGGGGATCGAACCCTCGCAAATGAGCCAGACATTGCTGGCAGAAGTTATCTATAAGAAAACAAGATGTTCAGTAAAGAACATATAGCCTACTTTCTCCTAAATGCAAGGATATTGTTATAACTCTTTGTCCTTTTCAAGGAGTATAATTGAATGTTGGTTGTAGTAGCTTGTTGAAATACAACGTGCTATAGGGATATTAAACATGAATATGAGGTGCCCTTTGCTAGTGCTACCTCTGCAAAAAAAAAAAAACCATTCAATTCGATTTCACCGTGTTTGAATTGATATGGGGAATGGATTTGCACACATACATGGCCGCTATTTGCAAACTATTGGGCTGATGACCTTGTAGTCAGTCATATGATGCTTTCCACAAAAAGGCATTTTGTTGCAAAATCTGGTAGAGATCAAATTATTAGGATGGTCGTAATTTGATTTAAGCTTTTAACATCTGGGTGGCCGTCATTCTGTTTCCGTCAAGATGGCGGCGATATAAAACATGACACTGAGGTGCCCTTTGCTAGTGCTACCTCTGTACCAAATTTTGTTCAATTCGGTTTCACCGTGTTTGAATTGATAGAGGAAATCGATTTGCACACATACTTGGTCACCATCTGCAAACTATTGTGCTGATGATCATGCAGTTTGGTCAGAATATGCTTCCCACATAAAGATATGTTGTCGCAAAATTTGGTAGAGACTAGATTATTAGGTTGGTCGTAATTACATTTTAGCTTTTAACATTTGGGTGGCCGCGATTATGTTTTCGTCAAGATGGCGGTGATATAAAACATGACACTGAGGTGCCCTTTGCTAGTGCTACCTCTGTACTGTGCCCTTTTAGCAAGAAATATGCAAATCACAGTATGCCAGCAATGCTCAAATCGGGATTTTCGGGGTTATGGTATGTTCTCCCATTCAGTGACTTACACATTTTGGATCAAATAGAGGATACACTTCCAAAATAAACAAACAAAATCAACTCCTATTATAAAACATTTAATTTACCAAATATATGGCGCTACAAACAAATAAAACAAATTAATATACTACTGACCAATCCTTCCAACTTGTTCAAAGTGAACAAGGAGTACATAAAATCAAACAAATGTTATATTCAAATACATGGTTTCCTACAAACCAACAAAGCTATAATTCTTTTCACTTCCATAAAGTATCCCTCTTTAAAGTTCAATACAATCACGAGCTCCAATGGCTCGATACTTTCCCATATAAACTGTGTTATTCTTTACACATCTCAATATCTATTTTCTGAGTTTCTTATAATCAAACAATATATAATCTTATTTAAAGTAAATGTTACTCCTTTACTTAAATTTTTGGGCTTTTCACAATGTTCTCATGTTACCACCTCTCTCAAGTTAACAAATTCACTACAGTGATCGGGAAAAATACTTGTGCACTCCCGAGTTATAGAAGACCACTTGAACAAAGTCAAAAATTAAGATCACTCCCGAAATCTAATTGTCTTCACTGAACTCGTGACATCCTACATTAATATACCATTACATTAGGGATTTATATTCATTATTATTTGTCTTAAAAGACCATCATCTCATAAGAAAGCAAACGATCTGAACTTGCAAGCGGTAATTTTTATCTACAAGAACCTCGGTTCGAATCCCGGGTCATTAACAAACTCTAAACACTCAGGGTGTATTATTACTTCCAACAGACAGTCCCCAGACCTACCGCACTTTCAATAGCGAGGGGTCGGACCGTAACACTTGGCTTGATTTATTGTCCAGGAGGGAGACCCTAGTCTCGCCCATACAAGACGGCTACACTCATACTTTAAAACAGCTATTTCTCAAACACAGTTCTCTGAACAGACCTGGCATTTCTTTAATTCATTTTAACAACGTTATTTAGGTTCATTGACCACTCTCGTAACCTTGGCATTTATTAATTATGAAGTGTCATCATTGATGGGTAAGAATACTTCAATACAACAACAATATTTAGGGGCTTCAACAACTAGACAAGTCTGGGTTCGACTCTCTCAACTGCCTCGGGAGCCAATTCCATACTGGAGGACTTTACAACAATTAGCGGCTTAGGGCGACCTCGGTCTAACCTGCGCTCATCAATACAATAAATTCGCACCCATTATACAACGCCTCGTGATCTACATCACTATATGGAGGACTTATTATAGCTCAATTACCGCAATCAACTGTCCCTCACAATTAATTTACCAAGTATATTTAGATTCAACGCCTTCCTAGCGTGACAATTTACTTTAAGGTGCGACAATGCGCTATACATTACTTTAAGGCCTAGCGTCTTCCTAAGAACTGATAAATTCAAAATCAACATTTGATCTACATCTCAATTTTTATATTAATCCTCTCCCGTGACAATAATCGCTATACTTTAAGAACATGTATTCACACCATGTCTTTATACTTTTACAGAAGCTCAAAAGCTATTACTTTCATATAATTCAACTTAATCTTCATTTATATAATTTTTATTATTATTATATTTATCCGCTTGCTTTTATAACATTTATCAAATACACTGATATTTTATTTCATACATTTCCTCTAAGGATTTATTCATTTCACATAATCATTTTATAATTTCTCAATTTTTTAGTTGTTCAGATCGCGCTCTTATTCTGTTATTTGTTATTCAAAAACATCCCTATTTATCACTCTCAGGTGGATTGCACACAAATATTTCCCCAACACATAACATAATGAAAATGGTTACTTACATGTTTCAGACGGTCCACGACCGTGCTTTCCAACGATGTTTTTTTGCCCACTATTTGTGATTAAACCATCTTGGTCAAATTCATTTCATACACTGACATATCTTGACACACATATAATTTATATACCTTAAACACTGGTAGCATTTTAAAATACAATTGTGTATTCTTCTATTACACACAATAAAATCACTGAAAAATTACTATCTAACACAAATTTTATATATTTACACTACACTGATTCTAATCACTGAGGCTTTGATTAGGCCTTGCACACGTGATTTCTTGATTCCCGTCTCCAAGGGTGAAACTAGTAGATGTCGGCTTCCTATCTGACCAGAATATGAAAGTCTCGAACATTCTACCCCTTCCCTGGAATGGTACTTCTTCAAATCCGGTTTCCTGACGATCGGATATTATTATTATTAGCTCGAACTGCTTCTTTCTAGACCCTATTAGTTTGTCTAGCGAAAGTCTGTCTTGTTCACGGTCTCCCAGATACTCTATCGGTGACCTATTGTTTTCTAGCATCTAATACTCCTCGTAACTTAGTGCTTTTTATAGTTCGTTTGTTTCCTTGAAACAACGTCTGGAATTCAATTCTCCTGTTCTCTAATTCCTATCTTTTCAAAATACTATGCGGACCTTATTTTGTCCGACCCTGATCGGGTTCTTTAACGTTGATAGAATGTTTATTTCGCTGTTATGGTACTTCAAAATGTTACGATACCTTCGGTCGTTTAAATGAACTGTATTTTGAAGACCTATCGCCTGTTCTTATAGTTCTCAGCCTACTTTGACTGTAATAATGAACTTTTCACTATAAGACTATACTGGCGGAACTAAATCCTGTATTAGGATTTTCCTAAGTCTTCACACGGCGATACTTTGATGATACTTCTCGGCCACTCCCTTCGGGTGCACGCTGGTTGTCGATACAGAGTATCACGACCTCTCGAGGTCTAGTAAGTACTGCATTTACGGTGATATAGCTTCTCGTCCCCTGGACGGAATAATACTTGTTGCACTGTATGACCTCCCCTGAGGTTCATACGTCTGAATACTGCGTGATGCAGCGCCTCCCCTCAAGGAGTCTGTTGTAAACTGCATGATTGGCTTGGCTCTGCCAGGACTTTTATACTCTTTGGCTAAAAAAAATATAAAATCCACGTCTTTCTCAGAACCAACTTTTGAAGTAATGGTCGCACACTATTAAAAATGATATCTCTGGAAAGCTCGTCTTCTAAACGTAAACTGACTTCTTTGCACTTAAAAATCGATCGTGCAGTTCTGAGATATTAAATAAAATTTGGTCTTCAGCTGTGTGGGTGTTGCAGTTGATTTTTAATTCCCCCCTTCTCGGGTCTAGGGGAACCGTCAATGACGTATGACCACGTCGGCACTTCTTTCCTGGGCATTTATTATAACATCTTTCTCCACACAAAAATCTCTATTCCGAAATGATTCACAATGCTGTATTTCTTTAGTTAATTTTATTCTTGCAAATGGGTTAAATCTAATTATTCTTCTTCTGGCACAGCTGCGCGGTTGCCATTTTACTGCAAGGTAAGGGCGATTTCCGAAACACGCTCTTCGTCACTCGCTTGGAAAATTCCACTCGTTCTATTTATATTCGTGACTGGCTCCTTATCAATGCGTCATGCATGATCTCATTTCCTGGCCACCTGGCTTCAGTTTATTTCACAACGTTATGCTAGCCTTCTTGTATAAAATCTTTCTATGTTCCTCTGAAGACTGTATATTTCCTTCCATCCTTTTACCAAAATACATGGATTCGACCCCTTGAACCAATGGTACATGGGTTCAGTAACAAATTTCGTTCCATTCGCTTTCACCGTGTTCGAATTGATAGGGGGAATCGATTTTCACACAAAGATGGCCGCCATCCGCAAAATATTAGGCTAATGACCTATTAGTTTGGTCAAAGGATGCTCCCTCCATAAAGGTATGTTGTTGAAAAATGTTGTAGAGATCGGATGATTAGGATAGTCGTAACTTGATTTAAGCTTTGAACATTTGTGTGGACGCCATTACGTTTCCGTCAAGATGGCGGCGATATAAAACATGACACTGAGGTGCCTTTTGTTAGTACTACCTCTGTACCAAATTTCGTTCCTTTCGGTTGCACCGTGTTTGAATTAATAGGGGGAATCGATTTTGACACAAAGATGGCCGCCATCCGCAAACTATCAGGCTAATGACCTATTTATTTGGTCAAAGGATGCTTCCTCCATAAAGGTATGTTGTTGTAAAATTTGTTAGAGATCGGATGATTAGGTTTGTCGTAATTTGATTTAAGCTTTGAACATTTGTGTGGCCGCCATTACGTTTCCGTCAAGATGGCGGCGATATAAAACATGACACTGAGGTGCCCTTTGCTAGTACTACCTCTGTACCAAATTTCGTTCCATTCGGTTTCATCGTGTTCGAATTAATAGGGGGAATCGATTTTCCCACAAAGATGGCCGCCATCCGCAAACTATTAGGCTGATGACCTATTAGTTTGGTCAGAGGATGCTCCCCCCATAAAGGTATGTTGTTGCAAAATTTGGTAGAGATCGGATGATTAGGTTAGGCGTAATTTGTTTTAAGCTTTGAACATTTGTGTGGCCACCATTACGTTTCCGTCAAGATGGCGGCGATATAAAACATGACACTGAGGTGTCCTTTGCTAGTGCTACCTTTGTACCAAATTTCGTTCAATTCGCGTTCACCGTGTTCGAATTGATAGGGGGGACAGACATTCAGAGTACACACACTCACACACACGCAGACTCACACACACACATACACACACACACACACACACAGAGACACACTTTTTTCGCCCTGTGTTGATCTCATAAATCTACTTTCATTTTTTGCAAAAATCGAAAGTAGGCTAAAAATTGATGTGATCCTGAAAGCGGCTTCGGTAGCGTAGTTGGTAGCATGCTGAGCCTCTATGTCCAAGATCGCGAGTTCAAACCCAGCCAAAGTCGTCAGATTTTTTAAGAACGTTAAAAATCCCTCAATATGCCTTCCTTCGGAAGGGAAGTTAAGCTGGTGGTCCCATGTCATAGATTTATGGCATGTTATAGAACCTTCCACTAATTACACCTGTGTGAAGCTAAATTAGGTTAGGTTAAACATTTGACAAACGCTCTTAGGTTCCGACGTTCGTCGCCAGGAGCCGACTGCGGTGGCATCTGGTAACCAAGTTCTGAACTAGTAGTCGTTGACGGTGCCGTTTGGCGGCAAAAGTAAGAACTATTTGAAATAATTTAAAGTCTGCAGTCCTTACTTGAATTGAAAACAGATAACACACACTAATACAGTTATCACAATTAACACCGGTTATCAGACAGATTCTGGTTGGTTGGTTCCTCAGTTTAGGGGCTACGACAACGCGGTCATGTAGCCCCGTGTACTTTGGGTGTGTGTAGAATCTCTCTGATAACCGGTGTTAATTGTGATGGCTGTATTAGTGTGTGTATCTGTTTTTTTTACTTTAAGTACAAACTGCAACTTAGAATTTTTCAAATAGTTCCTACTTATGCCGCCAAACGCCATCGTCAACGACTACAAGGCTTAGTTCAGAACTTAGCTACTAGAGGCGACCGCAACCAACGAAGAAACCTAAGAGCGTTGTTTACATTCTTAACCTATCCAATTTAGCTTCACACAGGTGTAATTAGTGGAAGGTTCTTTAACATGCCATAAATCTATGACATGGGACCGCCGGCTTTACTTCCCCTCCGAAGGAAGGCATACTGAGGGATTTTTAACGCACTTAAAAAATCCGACGGCTTCGGCGGGATTTGGACCCGCGATCTTGGGCATAGAAGCTCAGCATGCTACCAACTACGCCACCGAAACCGCTAAAACCGTTATAATGCATTATGTTGGTAACTACCATAGGAATGTGCCTAAAATATTTCATTATCTTGGTAAGTTCATGAGTTATTAAGGAAACAGGAAGATAAAACTGAACTTGGGAAATAAGCGATCAAGTTTCACATGATGGAAAAAATCTAAAATTTCCTCGCTGCATAAACTGGTCCCTCCTCATTGGACTTATTGTAGCGTATTCTTCCGACCGCCTCGTTGAGTAGTGGCTAGCATTCCTGTCTGTCACCGTGGTGGCTCGGGTTCGATTCCCGGCTCTGCCAAGAAATTTAATTTCAAAGAAATGTAATGGCTTCTAACATTTCAATAGTACTTGATTGATATACATAATCTTGCACAGTAAGCTATATGAAAAACACACAAATGTTCCAATACGCTCGTGTTGCAATATTGGTATTAGTTCACAAAGATTTTAACAAGGCAGAAAATGTCTTGCCAGCAGATGTCAATGTGCTACAGAGATGGGCACATGATCATGGATTGATAATTAACAGTCCGAAAACAACAGCAACAATGCACATTAGGTTTCCAATGATTTTATTGCAAAGAATACATCTAACAATATAGGGTTATCGAAAAATATTCCCTAGATTTAAAAAAATTATAACTTAGGATCATTTTATGTTAAATGAGTGATTCTTTCCCTGAGTTGTAACTGGTTAGCGCAAGTTTTGTTTAGCATTAGCGTGACTAGGAATGCACGGACTAGTTGCCTATCGAACTCCACGAGTATGTTCGTGATTCTCCGAAAGTCAATGTGTGGTCGGGTTACTTCATGACCAAGTTATTGGACCTTTCTTTTTCGCTGAAAAAGCAATTACAGGCCTAATTTACTTCAACATGCTTGAACAGTTCGTCTTCACTCAAATAGAAAACATCGAACAACAGACTAGACAGCGTGTCATTTGTTTGTAAAATGTGGCTCCGTCTCACTACCTTCGCACGGTACGTGATACACTCGACGCACGCTTTCCAAACGGTTGGATTGGCAGAGAAGCCCCCATTTCCTAGCCTCCCAAAAGTCCTGACCTAACCCCTTTGGATTTTTTTCCTGGGGGTACATAAAAAACGTCGTTTAGGCAGAAAAGATTTGTGATTTGGTACATATTCGGGAGCGAATTGCTCCTACCATCTCTACTGTTACTCCAGATATGATTCAACGCACGTGGCACGAAGCGGAATATAGATTAGACGTCTGCAGTGCAACAAACTGAGCTCGCATTAAAACTTACTAAGGAATGAAAAAAAAGTTATCTTTTTCATGCAATTTAAGGCTAAAACCATCACATTACCTTTAATAGTTTTTATAGCAATTATTTAAAATCCAGGCATTATTTTTGGATGACCCCATACAGTTCATGACTGTGATTGCATGCAAGCAGTAACAATAATTATGTAGCCCTCCCCCGTCTCCATAGCACCACAACCCATGATAAGGGGTGACCACTGTCCAGCCATTTGGCCTACTAATTGCAAGTGAAGCGTGGTTAGCGCGTCGGGTTCCCTCGGCAGTTAATCTTGGTTTCCATAACCGGGGCGCTGCCCCCTGTGAGGCAGCTACTCAAATGTCTGGTTGCAACCCTCACGCCAGTTTCTAAAATAGGCCTACATGACGGAGCCGGGAATCGAACCTGGGGCCACCAGGTGAAGGTGCCGGCAGGTTTAAAATGTGGCTGTACATGTATTTGAAACAAGTCCCCAAGCCTTTATTCCATAACGAATTATACCTTCCACTAATCCATAGTACGGCATTCTCAGCACTGACGTTGGCATATTTTGCCTCAGAAAATGTATTTAAAACTATTCTTAGTTTGGAAGTAACTTGATTAATATGCTAGAATTTCAATACAGTAGATATGCAAACCTGAGTGTTTCCCAACAGCTACATTTTAGACCTGCCGGCACCGTGGTGTTCGGGTAGCGTCCCTGCTTCTCAAGCGTAAATTTGGCAGAATCAAAAATTGTACACACTGTAAATAAACTCTAAACTACTACTACCACTACTTCTGGTGTATTATCCATGTGTATTGTGGCCAGGAGATTAACAGCTGTTGATAGCTTGGCCGCGACGCCCCAGACCATACAACACATTGTGCAGCAGTGTAGTATTACGTCATACTCAGGGGATTTTAAGGGTTTTCTCGTGTTGACTCCAGATGCTGATAAGTGGTTAGACAATTTAAATTTTACATTGTAAGTGCCAATTGTGACTGTAGGTTACACTTATATTCTCTGTTTTGCTTTTATTGTAATAATGTCCTAGTATTTTTGCTGGTATGTATTCTGAATATTGTTGTGTTTTACAATGCGTTGCCATACGCTAAATAAGTACTACCACTACTACTTTTGGCGCATACGCGTAAGTTTCACTATGAAAACATAATTAAATTACTTTGACAACATAGATTCTGTGTATAAAAGCACTGTTCATCAAATTCACAGATCTTTGTATTCTTTCTCGTGTCTCAGCATAAATGAAGCTGGCTCAAATTGAAGATGAATCGGCTTTCGTTCGCCAGTTGGTCGGTCTTTGTAATCCCTTGTACACTTTGCTGACTTATTACAGGAAGATGAGTCCGATGCTGGTACCAGGTGTGTTGCTGCTGTTCATCGCGCTTAGTGTCGGGAATGAGCGATCTTTGAGCTGCCCAGCCGACAGACAGAGCCGGATAAAACTCTCTGTCAACAGTCAGCGCAATCAGACTGGCCACTGGGTGTCTCAGGTGAGTATTCAGATATCAACATAAGAGCAATACAAGTTGAGTTACTACCCTGCCAGCGAATTGTTACCGGTGGTGGAAATCAAAACTAAAGCGCTCCGCCCAGCCACACGCCTGCGATAGACGTGCAGCCGTCGCCAGCGAAACCTCATCGCATGTCGGGTGTGTACATGGGTCGTGCGCTGTGCGGCGTGTTCTTATTGTATGACTGTACATGCATTCCTCATCTTGCTCCGCTGCCACCGCGACAGCCATAACGTGGCGAGCTGACGTAATGTATACACAACAGATCCGCTTCACGTCTAGTGGTAACAATTCCCTGGTAGGGTAGTAATTACTTCGCCGGTCACAGACAAATAGACCTGGGTAAAATTCTCTGTCAACATTCAGCGTAATCAGACTGGCCACTGGGTGTCTCAGGTGTGTCTTCAGATATTCACTCTAGAGACATACAAAACCGGTTGAGTGTTTAACCACTGCGGAGAACAGCTACAAACACAAGGATAAATAAACAGCTACACTACCTACCGCTCTCAGTGGCAATCATACCCTATCTCAAAAGTTGTTGTTTTGGAGCTTTGCGACATTGTGGTCGTGTAAACACATCACTTAGGTGTGTGTGGAATATATCTAATAACCTGTGGAATGCAGCCGAAATAAATCAGAAGCTCTATGGACATCAAATTGGCAGGTGAAAAGCTAAAGAAGTAGGAGGCGTATGTTACTTAGGAAGCAAAATAACCAGTGATGGACAAAGCAAAGATGATATAAAATGTAGGTTGGCTCATGCGAGGAAAGCATTTCTACTGACATCGAATATACAGTAGATTTAGGTACTAGGAACTCATTTTTGAAAGCCTTGTCTGGAACGTGGCGCTGAATGGAAGTGAAACTTGGACTGTTGGCGCAGCAGAAGAGGGGAGAATTGAACCGTTTGAAATGTGGTGTTACAGGAGAATGATCATCAGATGGGTAGATAGGGTTACAAATGAAGAGGCATTAAGACGAGTGGGAGAGGAAAGATGTTTCTGGCGACTGCTAATGAAGAGAAGAGATAGGTTGGTAGGACACGTACTAAGACACCCAGGAATAGCAAGTTAGTTATGGAAGGAAGGGTCGAGGACAAGAACTGTAGGGGTAGACCAAGGTTAGGTTAAACAGATTGCCTCGGATGTACGGTGTGGTAGCTATGCAGTGATGAAATGATTAGCTCAGGACAGGGAGGCATGGAGATCTGCCTCAAACCAGTCAAAAGACCTAAGTGATAGCTGCGGCATTGCGCACATTTATCTAGGATTTGGATGGAAGCGGCTTTTGCATTAAGTTAAGAGCCATCCCAGCATTTTACTATACTAGAAGTGGGTAACGACGGAAGGCAATCCTAGGACAGCTGAGATGGGAATGAAACCCATCTTTTACCATTTTTGCCTCGCGAGGCATAGAGCACCACGTACTAAACCTCAGACCAGTACTAAATGTCTTGTTAGATCCGGGAATCGAGCCCATGACCTTTAAATTCCGAGTATTAATTAGTACCCCGAGATCACGGAAGGCGCAATCATATACCAAATGTGTTAGAACTGGCGCCATCTATAATGTAGGACAATAACACTGTTCTCGGATAATTAGATCACGAGATAAAACCATGTAAATATTTAAATTTCTCGTCACGGCCATGTTAGATTTGTGTCCATCATGTTATTGAAAGACCCATAGGTGAACTTATGTTAATAGTCTTCTATATGTAGGCCGTAGAGTAATGTACCATTAGATGAATATTATTGCATGGGTTTATTATTCAAACGTTCACTTCGATCGCATGAATAAGACACAAAATAAAAACTTAATTTAAAAATTTCGCACAGCCGCCATCTTGCTTTTATGATTTTTTTAATATGATCAGTAGATAAAATCTTCTATAAACATATATCGTACCATGTTTCACTGCGATCGGTTGATTAAATCTCGAGAAAATACTATTTGAATATTTTAACTTTGCTTGGACAACATGTTGATTTTGTACTTGACATGTTTTAGCGTCACATATCTGAACTTGCCATAGTATTCTCTATCACCATACAAAATTTTAGGGTGATAATAATAGTTTTAGAACCAGTTAAATAGTTCGCATAGCCGCCATCTTGCTTATTTGTGAACAATTGAATTGAGTAAGATGCCAGTAGATCAAACCCTGTAAGGACATATAGGGTGAAAAGTTTCACTGTGTTCCGTTCATTAAATCTTGAGAGAATGTCATTTAAATATTTTAAAGTTTGCTTGCCGCTATATTGGTTTTGTATTTAACATGTTTTTAATCATCACATGTCTCAACATATCTCGGTATTTTCTATCATTATACACAATTTCAGGGTGATATCAGTAATAGTTTCGTAGATATAGAATGCCGGTTAAATATTTCGCTTGGTCGCCATGTTGGATTGGTAAAACGTATTCAAATTTGAACGTACTATGTCCCTACCGAGTTTCATTAAAATCGGGGTGGAGGGGGGGGGGGGTGCACACGCGGTGATCTCATAAGCCTACTTTCTTACGATGAAAATGGGCTTAAAATAGGAAGTAGGAACTAATACATGTAAATATACTGGAACAGTGTGCTTAACTTACCACCACGACATCACTGCTGAAGAACTGTTCTTGATGGCGTTTATTAGGTAAAGGAATCAATCACATCATCATAGTCTATTGCTCTTAAAAGTTCCTGCAAATTTTTCTTGGAAATAAAAGTACGAAGATGCATTTTCATTTGTCGCAATGACGAAAATGAACGTCCGACTCAACTATTCCATACAGGGATGCACAGACACAAACACTAACATAATTATGTCCACGCATGGGCAGGCTATGCATTTTTATATCTTTCTGTTGAAAAAAAAAAAAAAAAGATTTCTTGAGCCACTAAACAAGTGGCTGCATAGATGAACGCTTTCTTAAACATGTGTCTTGTCAAGTTCAGCGCTGTAGCGTGAATGTACAGTAGAGTTGGAACTGAGGAAGCCACCTCTTCAACAGTGAGATAGCTTTCCACGGTGGGTGAGTGGTTATCGTGTCGACTACCAACCCCCAAGCTTGCAGGTTCGCTCCTGGCCCTGGTAAGTGATTTTTGAAAGGTGACAAAAATAACGACACGCATGTCATACGATGAAGGCATATTAAGAAACCCATTTGAATTCAGTAGGCCGTGTTCATAATGGCAAAATTAATCTCGGGATTTTCCGCCACCATAAAAAGCTCCTCCAATCTCTACTAGAAAGCGTTATAGTGTCAATGAGCTTAGATATCTAACCTCCTTGACGTTCATAGCGCTCCAAGGAACAACAAAAACGACATGCAAGCTGCCCTTTGGGCATCACATAATTAAACTTGCACCCGGCAGAAGGCCATACGATGTTATTATTATAGCTGTGAGATTTGTTATATTATTCAGGAGCAACCGTTGCTGTCCTGGGTCAAGGCCTATGATGACCCATATGAAAAGAAATTCTTGTTAGCGACAGATAAAATGCAAGCCTATTATCCATAAGATGAACTCTCATCATAATAGCCTTCATTTCGACCACTCTACAAGACAACTCAAGCATTTCAAATAATAATAATAATGATGTTATTGGGTTTACGTCCATTTTATCTACTGCGGCTTTTAGAGACGCCGGAGTGCCGGAATTTTGTCCCGAAGGGGATCTTTAACGTGCCAGTATATCTATTGAGATGGGTCCTTCGCATTTGCACACCCTCAAATGCCAGCTGACTGCGCCAGGAGTCGATCCTGCAACCTTGGACACAGCAAGCGAGAATGTTACCACTGAGCCACGCAGCCAGCATTAAATAATAAGACCCTAGAGCCATTTGTAACTTGAATCGAGGGCAACACGTGGCAGTTTAAAGATTGACTCCATTTAAGTTGTAAAACTGAGGTAATCTTCCGCAGGTGCAGGTCCAGCACGATCCCAACAACAGGCCCGCCACTGCACGCTGGAATGTTGAACTTGAGCAACGAACCCAGGACTGTGATGGTCATAGCGCCATCCTTATAGATGCTATCATAACGTGTGAGTAAACATTAGTTATCAGAATTTAGCGTCTATATTTACAAGTACTGGAACTCTGAAGGGTTTAGTAAAGAACATGCAGCCTACTTTCTTTCCTTGCAATGCAGTATAATTTCATAGAATTGAACAGGTCACCTGAAAGCACACTGAGCCAAGTACCATGCACCCGTGTGCACCATATTGGCAAAAGAGTAAGATTGGAAACCTGACATGTCGCATGACACACTGTATGAATACTGTATGTGAATTCACTGATATTTTGTATACACAGTGAAAACGTCTAAGTAGTAAGGATACTGAGGATCGTCACTGTAATTCCTTTCTTCTTCTTCTTCTTCTTCTTCTTCATCTTCTCTTCTTCTTCTGCTTTAGAATGGGCCTGCTAGAGACCACACTTGTTCATCTGTTGGGTTTTGCGTTTTGCCCAGTACTGACGCATCTTTTCTCGGTGCATTTCTTTTCTTTCCTCCGACAAGGGGGTGCATATCTTTATAGGTTTACCCTTTCTATTGTACGTTAGGGATTTTAACATGTTTTATAATATTTTCTATATGGTCAATATAATATTATTGTAATTAGTGTTTGATTTGCAACTCATATAAGGCAATTCTTTTATGAATATTGATAACAATTTTTCTGTTGTATCCGGAGTAATTGATACTGTGCCCGTTAGTCCGGAGACTACCGCCCACATATGCAAGAATCTCGAAAACAGTTGAGCACGAGACTCGGAAAATCTCAGGTAAAACTGGGTATGGGCAAAATGGTGCAAAACTGAATTTGAGATTCACGCCTGAATATAGGCAGGACGAAAAAAAACACACACAAAATAATCTAAAAACACCACCACTTTTGTTAAATAAAAATAAATAGCACATGGAGAAAATACCCTCCTGCCTACTAGTAAATCTTCAGGGTATAAAATTAATAGTCTCTCACCCTGACATTCATGACCTACGAAATATAGTGTGATTTCACTTCCAAAGAATAAATGTCTTATAGCCTACAAAAATGTACAACATGTCCATATTCAAGAATTTCATGTAACACTTTTTACAAATTATTTTATCACACGGTTCACTGTTGATCACTTGAATTAATTTTCTATTAACTTTCGCATCAATTAATAAACTGTAATAAATGTTAGTAGCAGTCAGATATTAATCATCTGTACATAAATCGTCGTAATAAATCTTTAAACGCCTCAGATATTAATAAGCTGTTCACAAATTGCCGTAATAAATATCTAAATCAATTAATAAGCATATCAGATATTACGGGACGTTAGCACTCCAATAAATAAATCTCTAATTGATATTTCAGATCAGTGACTAGCTCAATTATTCACTTATTATTCTTAATTTAACTAGGCCTAAAACAGAATCGTTGGGTTTTATGCAGAAAATATGCCTTCACAGATATTTTATTTAACAACTTTCACTAGAGTAGCATGATTTTTAATACTGTCGTGACATTACTCATAGACGAAAATGCTATGATTCTACAAAAACTATGAATTCATTCACTTCAACTTTCATATATCAGTTATCACAAAAACCAACAATTCTATAACAACAATTTCCTAATGACGCCACACTCAAGCCACACTGCTTGATGCCCAATAATATTCAATATGGCGGCACTATGTCATCGACATAACTGCTTCCACTGAGGCTAACACCTGCCTCCACAGAATGCATAAAAACTCCAATATTAAATTATTGTCACGACTCCTCTCAAATACTTACTCAGAAACTAGAGATATATTGACTATCTGATTTTACTGCATAATAATTATATATTTTAATAACCTAAGCCTTCTTCATCATTCAGTTCTCAGTCACTAAATGTTATTCATTTTATCCATTATAAACCTGAGATTATTATCATCATCTAGTTTCACATCGCATACCCAATAAAATTTACAACAAATTTGTTAACTGGCTTAGCTCAATTTATAAACATTCTTATTTATTATAATGATCACTTGACCCAATTCGAATTATCAGCTTGGCATAGATGCATTTATTCATAATATTAATGGCAAGAAAATTCTTGTTCAAATAATCTCTTATTTCAAATATGTATTCAGTAATAGATTCAAAAAATGCATTTATAAGAATTATTATGAATCAGGAAGCGCATTTGAAGATTTGCGATAATATCCGCAATGTATCCTAGCTAACTCTAACTTGGAAAAGCCTGACAATTTTTAACTAAATATCACACCTGGTTAAATAGAACTATAATTTAACTTCGTAGAACTAAAACTAGGTAAGATAAACAGAACTAATGTTTGGAAATACGACATGACTATACTACAATGACTACCAAAGCATAGTCTTGCCTTACTTTATGTCCATCCTGGATGTCGATTAGGCCATCTGCAAGGCGATGAATGTTGTGATATGAGTGCCCCCATGGAATCCATGACTTCTCCTGGTTTGAATCGACAGCGACCTCGGGAAGCGCACCATTAATCGGCCCCATCCTGGTGTTCCCATGGTCTCCAACGTGGCATGGGAACGGTATCTTCCTTCTTCTATCTTCTTCCGCTAACCCATCTCTGACGTTTAGTGCATGCTCATAATCAAGACGTAGGAAAGTCCAAAAATACTATTCATCTGATAACCGTAATGTTCCGCGCACATTTTAGGAATGCCAATATAAAAGTGTCCTTCAATGTTCGACACACGCTTGGCTAATGGCTCCATTAAATAATGTGCCTCTCCACTGTCCTTAACACACTTGGCTAAAAGTTGCATGAATTAATATGACTTCCCAATGTTATTAACACGCGTGACTAAGAGTTGCATGAATTAATAAGTCTCTCCAGTGTCCTTAACACTCTTGGCTAGTTGCATTAAATATATGTGTCATGCGCTAATAATTCCGATGTGTTGCCCGTCACTCAAAATGCGATACAGTTCACAGTTTAAATTCTAGTGTAAGAAGAATGGGGTAAAGTGAGGAAAATTAGTTTATCAAGCTAAAAATTGGTGGAGAGGTTCCTTGAATAGCCTGAATCAAAGTACTAAAAGTCCCAAAAAATCCCACATGGGGAACATGCCGCCATCTTGGAAAAATAGCCGGCATCTTGGATTTCGTATCCTGCATCGCATTGAACGTCATAACTCGGTACCTAAGGGTGATAGGGACTTGCGGTTTGGTCAGGATAACTTACTACAATGCAGGCTATCATTTTGACACTACTTAACCTAGATAGCAATCGAACTGTTATTATGAATCACTTAAACAAACTCTCATAGAGTAACGCTAAAAGCCATTTGGATGTTCAATGTGGATTTTTCACCTTTTATAGTCATGGGATTGAAAGAAGTACCAAAATAAATGCTGTTAAGCACATAAAAACGCACAAAAATATGTAATCAGCACTTTCGTAAACCAAAACTTAGTGTGTGAGAAGTTGTCAAACATGCGCATGCAACTCGAGGAGCGGCGTGCCGAGGAGGGGGGCTTCTCAAAGCCGGTGCAACTGGTGAAGTAAACATATTCTGCAGGCCCAACTATGCCCCTTTTTAGTGATAAGTAAACATTTGAGACTTTTATATAGAAGGATAGCATCGTATAACCTAATAAATAATAAAAAGCAATAATTAATTTGTTAATACAGTAACTTTGTGCTTTAAAACTCCCTTTCTTAGCTACGTATATTATATTTATATTGACGTCCGAAACGGGGGAGGAGCTTACGGTCAGCTGTTTGCAATATGGCGGCGAGATAGTGACGAGAAGTAAGCAAGACAGTGATTGGGTGTGCGTTTGTTATGGCTTCTAATTTATGATGGCAAAATACTACATAATTTCTTTCATTGATAGAAATATGTTTATAATCAATTTAAATGCAGTGCTTAATTACTAGACTACCAGTTTAAAATATCACCCACCTGTAGATAGTTAATTTACTGTCTGCTGTTACATATTTGAAGCCTGTACTTGGGAGCCTAGCGGTATTCGATGTTTTTATTAATCTCACATAACACAAAGGACGACTCCCTGATAATGAATTGAATCCAGCAACCCTGAATTTGCATGAATGTTTTGGGTTCAAAGAAGCGTTACTTGGGATGCTCAAATCATACGTCAATATTGCTAATATTGACCTACATACTTGCTGTTCAAAGGCAAGAATATAAATATATTAATCTCTTGCCACAGGCAAGTTAAAATGGAGGCATCCTCTTTATCAATATATTTAATTAAATATTTAAAATACAGATATTTAACAAAGCTTAAGTCTCCATTTGAACTTGTCATAAGCAAACGGAACAGATCAAAAACTACACTTTAAGCCAAATCAAATTCACTCCTCAGCTCGAAATAAACCATAATACCAATTAAAACCCATACAAAACATACTCTCCTTACTGTTGTACTGTTGTACAAATTTCAAACCAACTATTCGCACTCAAAACTGAAAAACCCTGGAATGGGAACTAATTAAAGTTAGAATAGCCTAGGCCGATCAGGTCTCCTGCTACATTACCGCATATGTATACTTAACATCACTATAACTTCTAAATTACGGCTAAGTGACCTATCTGCCTGAGTAGTATAAGGTGTTACCGGCCAGCCTGGGATGATGGGTCACCAAACCGGTACTTAAAACTAAGATTTTACACATTAATTAACTAAATTCAACAGTAAGGAGATCATAGACAAAAATACAATTTAAGCCAAATCATACTTAAAATATTGCAAATATTGAGCTACATACTTGCTGTTCAAAGGCAAGAATATAAATTCTCTGGCAAATTAAGGCTAGGAACAGCATTTTTCTTAAGTTTTCTAACCATTCGACTATTGTCAATCGGAAGAACCCCTGAAATAAGTTTACGAAGAGCGGATTACATTCGGTTCAATGTACGGCACAGAAGTATTAGGCTACAAGTAATTTTGATGTAGCTAAATCCTTGTGAATACAAATTAGAGACAATAACTATCAATAATCAACAGTACCGGTGCTTACGCTGTGGAAAGAAGTCGTCTTCACAAAAATGCAGACTGCACACTGTCCTGTAACGTGTAACACGTTTTCCAATTGACAGCGCCGAAGCCCATCTTTCTCTCTGAACTTTTTGCACAGGAATGTAGTGAGGAGATTTCGTACCCATTTTATACGATTTGCAACCGTATACAGAGTCGAATTTGACAAATTCCTTTCTGTTTCCATCACGACATCAATGCTTCACCATGAAAATAAACCTCACCAGTCACAATGTTACAGCTTCAACATTCTACCGCGTGGCTGCGCCATCCAACTTTTCTGACGTCAATAGAAAAGGAAAGATAAACGATACTATTAGAAAATAAATTAAGCAGCTATTTACTTATTTGCTATCTTAAACCACACCATAAACACACTAACGTTTAAGCACATTACAATTTATTTTGTACAAACATGACAAACACGGAAAAGAGGATATTCTGCTGCCACGGGACGCTGTAGTGCGGTGTGCCTGTAAAGGAATAAGGCCAACTATTAATTATATCGTACGTGTTTAATATTGGTCATGTGTTGGTAAAAAAAAAAACGTGACACTTGCCTTAATCTTGACGCTTTTTCTTTGGTAAGGTTGAACTTTCAGAAGAGTCGACTCTGCAGCAAAGAGGTGGCGAGGATCTGCATGACAATTCTTCGAGGTTGTCCTCCTGTTCCTCACTTGCCGTATCGCCAAGCGTATCTGGCTCTGGCTTGTTATAACAACCATCACCAGTGCAATTACTGCACATTGCTGAACAGGAGAGACCTTGTCTTCGGCAACTGCAAGATCTGCTGCCGCATCCTGTCTTGCACTCACAGCTGATGAGGTTAAGGAGGAATTCTGTTGCGGGTGGAGATTCTGTTGGAATCGGTAAAAATTTGCCGATTCTGTTTTTCTTCCATCCCCACTCTGTAGTGGAAGAGAGATTCCGGGCCATTCCTGCACTTGGTGGTAAACTCTTAGGCTATGCTGTCGAGATGCTGCTGATGTTGGTGGAAGACTTGTGAGGTCGAAGTCTGCATGGGGACGTTGTTTGGCAAGGGTCTTAAGGTACTGACTATACCTTGCCTTGTTTAGGCTATCTGTAGTTCTGCCTCTGTATAACGCTACGAAGAATTCTTCCCCTTCACGATCTCTTCCACTGCAGCGTCTGCGCTGTTAAAAACAGCAACTCTTTGACGAAGACCTGGGTTATTGTTTAAAGTCTTGAACGCGTGTACTTTTCCCTTCCTGTAGGGAGCCGAAGATGTGTCGCAACCGGACATGGCATGGAGGAAGAGAAGATTGTCTGTCATGTCCCCAAGAGCCTTCTGCAATTCCGTACGGCCAAAGAGTTTCTTCGAATGGGCTTTTGATGGTGGCACCAGCATATAGACGTTTCTATCGCGGTCTGCAAGGCTCGAAATAAATTTCAACAAATCGGTATCCTCTCCAACAATTACCACATGACCTCCCTTCTCTGCTTCCTTGATCGCTGTTGTCACGATGAGACGATCAGCATCAGACTTGGCATGAATAGCTGGAATCCCCTTTTCTTCGAAACAACGACCTAAAAGTGCGACAAATCTTGATTTGTTTGAAGTGTTGGCTAGGAACTGATGCTGCGACGAGACCACTTGCACTTCCTAATCCACCAAAACTTCAGAAGACGACGTCTTGGCACGTCGTCTCATATGCTCCACGTCTTTTGTGGTACTTTCGGAATAGCCGTCGAACACTAAGTTACAATAGCTTTCCCATGATAGTTCGCCTTGATGTAAGAATGTAGTTCTTACAAACATCATCGAAGGTTCCCGATTTCGGCCATACCACCCGGTGCAGGAGATCTCCACCGTCAAACACGTAGGTTACGTCTTCGGGAAGACAGGTCATTGGTGCACACAACTTCTCTATCACTGTGCGTAAAGTTGATTTTGTACAAATTTAGACTTTCACGACCGGCGTTGAAGTAGGAATCTCTGTTAATGTAACCTGTGAACATGCTAAACGCAGTATTCAGCGAAACGTCAGGACGACAAAATGTCCTTGGAACACGGCCTATAAGCCCGCGAAACAGAGATTCCTATTTGATTTTGTACCTTTTCAGATAGTTGAAGCATCGAACAGCGCTGGCGGCAATAAAGCCAACTCGTATTCAAAGCAAGATTCAAGGTCCTCTTCATTGCGAGCGATACACGCAATTCGATGAAACAGCTGATTCGGATTTACAAGTACGGTCTCATCTCGGACAACAAGAGCTGCAAGAGTGACAACTTTGTCCTTTCGTTGGAGTTGAACTTCGGCGAACGATTTCCCTTCCAGTTTCTTCAAAGTCGCGGTTCCTATCTCCCAAGCTGAGTCGCAGGTCACCGTTTCGTCACCTATAACACCGGTTGATAAGGACGCCAGAATATAATGAGGTTTGTCGAAAGGAGATTGTATACGTAGCCATTCTGTGAATTTTTCGAGATGCTTGAAGTCTCGCCTTTGGCAAGCTTACCCAAGTTCCACGTGTTGCATAGAATTTAATTACAAAATGGTTTTTGATGTACGACTTTTATAAAGTGCAGGGAACGGCATTAACTTTTAAACCGTATGGTAAACATCGGCAAAATAAGCATAATGGGACAGTTCAAACTGAAACACACACATTTTTCGCTTTTATGATTATTTTCTGTGGCGTACCGTTTAAGATAAATTTAATGATAAACGTTACCGTAAAGACGTTCATTTCGGCCGGCCGGTCGGCGCCACTACAAAGCAACACAGGGAAGGTGGAGTGGGGGAACGAGAGCGCTCTGACGGCGCAGCGGCAGGGATGTTGCTCGGCAACGCTTGGACGGACAGTCCATTCTTAGTTTAATTACATACGAGCGTAGCGCAAAAAATACTTCATTATTAAAATTGAAAGGAAATATTCTTTTATTCATACAATATAAGTTGCTAAGAACGAGAGTTTTAGAGCGCAAAGTTACTGTATTAACAAATTAATTATTAAAACTCAGCAATTCTTCTAGGTTTACTAACTAAATTACTTATTGTTTTGTTTATTAATTAGGTTATAAGATGCTATCCCTCTATATAAAAGTATTAAATTTTTACTTATCATTAAAAAAGGGGCATAGTTGCGCCTACAGAATATGTTTATATCACCAGTTGCACCGGCTTTGTGAATTCCCCCTCCTCGAAGCGCCGCTCCTCGAGTTGCATGCGCATGTTTGACAACTTCTCACACACGTAAGTTTTGGTTTACCAAAGTTCTGATTACATATTTCTGTGCGTTTTTATGTGCTTAACAACTTTTATTTCAGTACTTTTTTCAATCCCATGACTGTAAAAGGAGAAAAATCCACATTGAACATCAAGATGGCTTTTAACGCTACCTTATGAGAATTTGTTTAAGTGATTTGTAAAAACTATTTCGATTGTTATCTAGGTTAAGTAGTGCCAAAATGATAGCCTGCATTCTGGTTAGTTATCCTGATCAAACCACATGTCCCTATCACCCTTAGGTACCGAGTTGTGACGTTCAATGCGATGCTGGATACGAAATCCAAGATGCCGGCCATTTTTCCAAGATGGCGGCATGTTCCCCATGTGGGATTTTTTGGGACTTTTAGCATTTTGATCCAGGCTATTCAAAGAACCTCTCTACCAATTTTTAGCTTGATAAACTAATTTTCCTCACTTTGCCCAAATTCTGTCTAATATTCCTGCACTATTCAGCACTACGTTCCTGGATTTGAATATGCGCGCCACAATAAATTGTAACACAAGGTTAATGGCTGCGAGCATGCGTTCTACAACACGTTCCATCACATCTAAATTTCACTGCCTTTGCACGCCGCAAACATATTTCACTGTTCATTAATAATGTTCTCAACTCATATATAACTCGCTGTAGAAAAATGTTTCATCATACTAATATATAAAAATGAGATGGTGTGTGTATGTCTGTCTGTCTGTTACTCAATAACGCAAGAACCACTGGTCCGATTTAAATGAAATTTTGCATGGATGTAGCTGATTTACTATGTTTACATATAGGATGCATTTATTTTCGATATTATGCACCATTAATAAATGGCGACCATTTTAGTGACGTCACTACACCCTTTGGTTTCAAAATTTCATATTTCCATATCAAATAAAAAGAGAACGCTAAGAAATAGTAAACTTTTGATGGCACATACGAGCTTCAAAATTTAATTTCCTATCCGAAAGGTCCTTATCACTTTTCGTGTATCTCCAACGGTTAGCGATTAAAACCCACATATGTGACGTCACTACACCCTTTGTTTCAAAATTTCATATTTCCATTTCAAATAAAACGAGAACGCTACGAAATAGCAAACTTATGATGCATACACGATCTTTAACATTTAATTTTCTATCCAAAAGGTCCTTATCACTTTTCGTGTATCTCCATTGGTTAGCGAGTAAAACCTAAATTTGTGCAATAAAACACGGTCAACACCGAGCGGTGCTGTATATCTCTACATACATAAAAATTAAAGTTTGTATGTTTTTTTCGCAATTTCTACGGAAATTTCAGTCATTTACGCGTTTCAGACTGTTTTATTATGGAAGCGCTAGAAAATATTTTTTGTCTGTCTGTCTGTTTGTTTGTTTGTTTGTTTGTTTGTTTGTCTGTGGACAACTTTGTTCCCTTATAACTCGAGAACGGCTGGGTGTATCAACGTAAAATTTGGTGCAGATATCCATCAGAGGCACGACACTAATCATTGATGTAACCCTTCGCTGTACCTCTCATAAAAGAGGGCCTACCCCCTTAAAATACATGCTGAAATAGGAGTAGAAGGACGAGACAAAGATAATTTTCAGCCCCTCAATGTGAGAGACAAAACTCGGGGGCTCTAAATGAAATCCACATTTTAAGGCCCTAAAACCAACCGTTTTTGAGATATTCCCAGAAAAATAATTTCATTTAATAAGCTAATGAACGAATACAAGCCGGTAACCATGGTGACAGATTCTCAGAGGTCCATCTATTGCTGTAAGACGCAATGCAATTCCATTAATTACATTGGTGTGAAAGTTTGCAAACGGCTAGAAGTTATCACGGAACCAAATTAAGGTGTAAAATTCATCAATACGTATAATGCGCTTAAGGGGGTCAAGGGGTACACTAGAATTTTTTCACGCGATTTACACCTGCGGGTGTGGTACGGCAGGTCTATTATATTCCTATCCCTATATTATATTATTATTATTAGTATTATATTATGGCGTACAACGAGGAGACAAAGCCCCTCGGTGCCAGAAACAAAACTTGGGGGCCCTAAAGGGTCCTCGAAAACTACATTATAAGGCTCTAAAACCAACAGTATCTGAAATATTCCCAGAAAACTAATTTAATTTAATTTAACAAACTAATGAAGGAATGGAAATCGGTAACCATGACAACATTATCTCAAGGTGTGTCATCCAACTTTCCATCTATTTCTGTAAGAAGCAATGTCACTCCATTTATACCTTGCCACGGTGGGTGAGTGGATAGCGTGTCGGTCTACTAACCCCAAGATTGCAGGTTCACTCCTGGCCGTGGTAAGTGATTTTTGAAAGGCGGCAAAAATACGACTCGCATGTCATACGATGTTGGCATGTCAAAGAACCCATTTGAACTCAGTAGGCCGTGTTCATAATGGCAAAATTAATCTCAGAAGTTTCCGCCAACACAAAGTTCCTCATTTCTCTACTAGAAAGCGCTATAGTGTTCAAGGAGCTTAGATATCTACCCTCCTTGACTTTCATAGTGATTCAAGGAACAACGAAATTTCGACATGCAAGCTACCCTCTGGGTGTCAAATTACGAAGCTTGCACCCGGCACCGAGGCCATACGATATTATTATTAGGCTACTCCATTTATTACATTTCTGTGAAAGTTTGCAAATGGCTATATGGTTATCACGGAACCAACGTAGACTATAATTCGTCATTGCAATTAAGGGGGTCAAGGGGTAACCTAGAATTTTTTCATGCAATTTCACGTGCGACATATAGTACAGAAAGTCTATTATATCTCCAAACAGCAACATTATTTTCAAAAATTCCTGAATTGAATCAGCATTTTTTGCGGCTTTTTGGAATTTGGGCCTTTTGAGGCTAAAGAACCTGAATTTTCATACAGTAGAAGCGTGGATATAGGGAAGAACTTCTCAAAATACATGCTAAAATAGGCGAAATATAAAAATTATCCTAGAAGGACGATCAAAGCTTATGTTGCGCTTCTCAATGTGAGACCCAAAATTCGCGAGTCTATAAGGGGTCTCCGAAAACCAAATTTTAAGGCCCTTAAATTAACAGTGGGTGTGATATTCCCAGAAAACTAACTTCGTTCTGTTAAACTTATGAAGGAATGACAAACCGCTAACCATTGGAACAGTAGCTCAATTGATAATGTCTGGTGTAAATATATCACACCGTTCGAAGAACGGGTACTTCTGCTAGTACACAATAAAAATCGCTTTCAGATATCGAATACTCTTCGGAAAAGATAGTTCAAATAATATCAGTCTTATACAACTCGCATGCATTTGGCACAACTCAAACTTCGAGCACTTTCCATTTGAGGCGGGCGTGGCTACTGGCGTACCGTCCCGTTCTAGAATTATCCCGAACTTGTCGCGCAGTCTGTACACGCACAGTGATGACTCGTAATACAATGAGACAAGATATTCTACCACAAGGCTATATCCGTGGCTGCTTAGATACTGGTCGAGTATGTGACGTTAGCTCTCGGTGACGTAATGCTTATATCTTCCTTCGTTAATATCTTGAGAACGCGTAACGCTATTTGCATGATTCTTCTTGTATATTCATGATAATTTCAGGAGCTACGTTGTCCTGTAGTGTTCTTCTTTCTTGGGCAACGGAATAAAATACCATATTTGTTCCAGTATGTTCGATACCTTGCCATTCGCTACGGCCGCGCGCGTTAGCCCCAATCTGGCTCTACGCACACAAGCGCTAGTTTGAAATATCCGCTCGACACTCCTTTCAAACACTCCAAACGACATGACCGCACATGGGCCACGGGTACATACACTGATCTTAATATAGAGTATTAATATGAATCTTCGCACTTGCTATATTTCATCAATGTAGATTTACCCAGACAATGGGTTATCCAATAACTTATAATTACAAGATGACGGCTGCATGGTATATTCAGTTGTCACAGTCTGATGTCTAATGCTGGTGAGGTCTCTCATACTTTATTCCTCTTCATACAAAGTGTTATGTGTGATAAATACATCCTGATTTTAATGTTAACGCTTTATTAGGTCCCCCAACCATCATCAATAATTCAAAAACCACTGGCTTTGTGTCATGTATAAACAAGTTCTCCATCGCGAAGTATCGTAATTGTAAGTCGAAAGCTGCATGTGAAACAAATATTAGAGTGCAGGAGATGGATACGATACCTAAACTATAAAACTTAGTTAAAGTCTAGAATACCCTCTTTGCATCATTTAGAATAAGATTAAGATAGTACATAATTAACAGCCATTATTATTCTTTTGATAATTGTTTATAACATTTAATTCTGTGATTTATTTTTATAACTCATGTTGAGAGTTATTAATCTTACTGAGTAGGTTTTTTGTATTAGGCTATTAGGGAATCACATGTATCAGGTGATGGTTGCAATAAATAAAACTCTCGTCCCCAATCTCTGGCTATCCGAGATTCAGAACAGGGGGTATTCTACAGTAAGTCTAATAGGTTGTGAGTTACAGATTTGAATGACTTATACTATCAAGATCGCGGCTGCGCTCTATGGTCAGCTTCATAGTATTACAGCTAAATCTAGCGAGGGTTCTCATAAGATAGTCCTGTCTTGCCGAGTTTCGTGTTAACTGCGTCCTGAGTTGTTGATTTTAATGTTTTCACAGCATGTCCAGCCACAACCTTGAAAGTACCGGTATACAGTCTGATTACTTGGCTTGGGAATAGATAGCCACCTATATGGGCCTACGTTATTCCTAAGTATTATATTTTCGAGATTACGGCTGCCCGGTTTATTCAGCGTGACAGTCTTATGCCTAATGCAGTCGTACGACTACTGGTACGTGGGTTGGCGACCAAAGGACCCAAGCTGAGTCCGAGATTGTACCTCGCGTAGCAATACCCAGGGTGCACCATGTGTCGTGAGGTTACGCCCATCCTGCTTCCTTTAAGGCATTTCACTCAAGGCCAGGGGGTGTCAACCAGATAGGGATTATTTGGTACCATCGGTGTAGTAGCGCGGCCAGACGTAAGGAGCGGATTAAGCGCTGTATATCATCTTGCCAACATATGCATGATACACGTTTTAATTGAATTGCAAATATATCCCTATATTTAGTCAATAAATATACACATAATTCCTAATTGACATTTCCTTGCAATTATCTTGCTCACCGACGATAATTACGTCACTAATCATTAAATAAACATTATTTCTACTGGGTTGGCGGCATTGACCAACATGGACGCTCTGTTTATGTCGTGTTTGGTGTAAACAATATTGCCCGTATATTAATATTTTATAATAAGCTAATGTTGTGTTCTTTCTCATCTTTCTTTCATCAAATCGTCTTCTTGGTAATGAGAAGTGAACAGTTCTTCTTCTGCTACGCCAAGTAAGTACGCTTATTTTAAGAGTTTAAGTGAAAACTTGTTTCTGTAGTGCCTGTGAAAAATATATCGTACCGGTAGCCTAGTTTTGAATTGATATTAGACGCAGTGTACAGGTGATATTCTACTTGACATATTAATTAACTTTCACTATTATTTATTCCACAGGTAGGCCTACCAAATTCTGTGAACAAACAAATCGTAAATTGCTGTTCTCGAAATAGCAGATGAATGTGGCAATTTGGCCTACTCTCCTGAAAAAGACCAGGTAAGAGTCTATGTTACCGTAATGTTTTCAACTTGATACATCTTGCAGAGATACATACAGTATCATGAGCCTATTGCATATGTGTACTCAAGTTCTTGAGGAGATCAGTTCTTGCACATGTTAGTTACTGGTGAAGTGGCAAGTATTCAGTTGGTCGAATGTGTAGTAATGCCATTACTGATGTAGAACTGTAATTACAGGTTCTAAAATCTTAACACACACTGGTCCTATGGGTGGCTGTGTGCTCTTGTTCTGTGGAGCAAAGTCCAACATTAAAATTTATTTCAGAGATCTACATTTTGGTCCAAATATACAAATGAACTAAGCACCAAATGGTGAACGCATTTGTACTCTGAATTTGAAGCATATTAAGTACATCAGAATGGTTTCATTTTATGCGTATGTTATTTTAGAATAGGCTATGTTTATTTTTCTTCCCATCATTCCATAATTATTTTTAGAAAATTCAGCAGCTACAGCACTGTATTCATGCGTTGCAAAACTATTTCTCCTCTGGCAGAGGATTAAGAATAGAATTAGAAACGATGAGACATCTTTCAGAAGGGTGATACCTGCAGAAGCAGTAACAAAACCACTCACCAGACACATCAAAAATCTACAAGATATGCTGGAGTTACCCTTAATTGTTGTGTAATAGAAACACACGTGGATTAGTTACATTAATCGCAGAATTAAAATTTTAGTTATTTTCTGAAAGGTGAGAGAGGCAATCTTCATCAATCATAGATGTCTATTACATTAATAAATAAGCTTCTGTGTCCAACTAAAATAAATCCTCATCAGTTTTGATGTGGTGTTAACTCATAAAACAGTGTAAAGAAGATTGGTTAATATGTTTATGTTCGACACTGGCGAAATGTAAATATTATGTCAGAAAACTGTATAATGAGGCTCATTATAGTACAAGTTTTCATTATGATACAGTTTCTCCCACCAATCAGAGCTCAAGAAACAGTTGTGTGACCAATTAGGTGAGGATAGCATCGTACCTGCGCTCACTTCCATGGCCCCCTATTTTAAATTTCACTGCGTGGCGAGTGTCATAGTGAGGTATTCCAGGAGGCCATGGTCAAATACAAGGTATTCTCTGCATCTCATGCGCTCTGTTCAGTATATAAAACTGGTGAAATCTCGACAGATATTTATGAATATTTATGTTCGAACATAAAATAGTTATAATTATCGTCGAACATAAACAGTCGTATGCAACTCATCTATAATTGTAATTAAGACACTCGTATGGAAATTATAAAACTTGTGTCTTAATTATTGTCATTATAGGCTCGTTGCATAATGTACTATTAAGTTACAAGGTGCACATATAATAAGCCACTACAACAGAGATCTGAGTGAAATCACATGAAATTTTATTAACAAATAGGTGCAAGCTAGAACTATTACCACTGTGTTGTATTGTTTCTTCCAGTATCACAGTAAACAATTTGTTCTAAAGGACTCTTCACCTTGTATTATGTTATATCGTGGGATAGATAGATACAAGATAAATATAATTCATTTATTATATGCCAATGTAATGGTAAGACATACCTATAGGTAGTATTTTATTCCTACACGTTACTTACAATATTTTTCAACACGTAGGATGCTAATGTCTAAGCCAGTCACAGCTCGTGCTCAGTAGCGGCTGGTGTAGAAAATTAGTTGTGTGTAGAGATGGGCAGCAGTCGACTGAAAACAGTCGAATTAGTCGATAGTTAAAACAACTGCTTTTAAAAAACAGTCGAATGAATTCAACGACTACTCACCGTATCATAAACAAGTCGTTTGCAAACGACTGATCTCAAAACAATCGTTGGAAATCATTGGAATGAAACAAGTCGTTGGCAAACGACTAATTCCAAGCGAATGGAATCAGTCGAATTGAAGTAGTCGTTGTAAACAACTGATCCCAAAGCAATCGTTGGAAATCATTGGAATGAAACAAGTCGTTGGCAAACGACTAATTCCAAGCGAATGGAATCATTCGAATTTAAGTAGTCGTTCTAATCAAACGACTTCTTCAGGATAACTTCATGCTACAATTCATTGTGCTGTATGTTTATTGTAGAGCTTTAATTAATAAGTTAAGTATACCTGTAGGTGCCTATAGTTTTATACAGTTCGTTGATTTTTTCAATGAAATAGCCTAAATCCAGTTGTCCAAGTTATTGGAAATGTTAAGCATTCAATATTTAGGTTATGCTTGAACTCCCGGTTTTCTGGCCCATCATCCCAGGCAAGCCTCCCAGTCAGATGGATCATTTGGCTGTAATTTTGAATTAGAGTAAGGTTGTAGTATGCGTGGTCAGATTTAGACAATAGCCTACTCCATGAAGGGGTCATGGCTACGCCTTCTATGTTTGTTTATTGAATAGAGTAACTGAAATGAGGGATGTATACTGATTTTAAGATTTGTGGAATGAGTTTATAAATTTTTAATAGAATTTAATGAAGTCTTCAGTAAAGTTGAAGGAGACATGATCGTGTTTAGACAATAGCCTACTCCATGAAGGGGTCATGACTATGCTTTCTATGTCTGTTTAAGGTGTAGTGTGGCTGAAATGAGGGAGGTTTACTGATTTTGGTGTTTGTGGAGTAGTCTTTTCGTTTATAATTTAGGTTTTGTGAAGCTCGTTGCGGAGTTGTTTTATGGATTGTATTGCTCTGCAAATGAAGTGTATTAGGGGGTTCTGGGTTTGGTTTAGCTGTAGTTTACAGGGTTATGGCTGAGAGTTGTTGTAGCAGGCCTAACAACTGTGTCAGAGCAGTGGCGTGCTGTGTGGGAGGGGGGGGGTTAGTGGCAAAGACATGAGGGCAGGGATGGAAGAGTTTATGTGTTTCCTCACAGTTGGCGCACTTAGGCTTATCTCGAGGTACCGTACAGATAGAGTGGTGATGTAAATCTCCAGCGGGTACTGTGAGGACAGCTTGACGGCTGTAGGTGCCTATAGTTTTATACAGTTTCTTGTTCGTAGATTCTTTCAATAAAATAGCCTACGTCCAGTTGTCCAAATATATATGTATGTCATTTCATTGGAACTCCTTAACACAGTCTATACACTTTTAATGAGAATTGGGTGCATTCTTGAATTATTACACAACTTGAACATGGGCTTACCAATTATGGCTTAGAGTTCTATTTATTTTATGATTGAATTTCATTCATTTATTCTACCGCGTGATAAATGAATTACAAGAAAATTATTATGAAATTCTCCCCATAGCGTGATGGTAATGATCGATGCAAACATAGAATAGATTTTCCAGGAAAATTAAATCAGAAAATATTTTATATTGGGATCCAATATTAATAGCATTTTAGCAAGTCGGAGGGTGTGTACGCTCAAATTGATTCTGGTTGTCAATTGGTTTGTAGAGATGGGCATCAGCAGTCGACTGACAAAAGTTAAAACCATCGACTTGTTTGACTGCTTTTAGAAAACAGTCGAATGAATTCAACGACTACTCACCGTAACATAAACAAGTCGTTTGCAAACGACTGAACTGATCCCAATTGTTTTAACATGCTCTGAGCGCTGGCATAGTTTTACGTTCTGGTCATAAATTGTTTGTATTCACATGGTTGCCAACATCTCCACTGAAAGTTCGCTCTCGTTACTGTTCTAAAGTGCTCTATTGTCGTGTCTCGTGTGTATTTATTCTAGGCTGTCGTGAAACAAGTAGGGTAGTCGTATTCATTCATTCCTATTCATGAGCTTAAATGGCACTCTGTCAAACGCATACATGTGTCAGAATCCAACACAACACAAAATAACATAATGACTTGATTTTGTCTGCTGTTAATTCATTTTATGGGCTTGGGACATCTTGGTCATCAGCCCCATGCAGTTGGGTGTGGGTAGAATTGCTCCGATAATGCGATGACTGTAGTAGTGTGTGTAGCTTTATAAGGGACAGGCTTGGGGAGGTGCCCCAGGAGTTGAAATAAGGTACTACCGGATTTCCATCAGGAAAGGAATAAAATAAAATAATGTTGAGGCCCACAGGAGAGATCTGCAGAATATCTTGGCTGAGTAGACAGGGAATTTGTAACTGTTCCTGTTGGTATTTCAATTTCATTTTAGTACATATTATTAAAAATTCTTAAAAATAAATGTCCCTAACTATGGCTGCCACCTTTCCAGTCCTCATCTGAATTACAGAAAGTATAGCCTACACACTACTACAGATACCACAATAACAGAGATTATCATATAAATCCTATACACTTCCAAATATATGGGGCTAAATGAATATGTTATCAAAAGCCCTAAAATTAATATCAAAAACACAATGATTCTACAATAAGAGATTCTTTTAAAATATAGTTATAGTAGGTGCAAACATACACATAACAGCAAATTCAAGTTCTCCATTTCAAGCATTACACATTTATTAAGTTAACTGTTTCAACATACAAACTTGCATGTGTTGTAGGAATTTGCGGTTCATCGGTGTCAGCCATGGCGTCAAGGAGGTAATAGGTCCATTATCATGTGCTGTAGCCTACCGTTATACCTTGGCAAGAAAGAAGAACATGCCTCAACACACACTTTTAAAAGGACCAGATTTGATTACTGTATTTTTGCTAAGTTTGATTTTCTCTCTCTGTTATTTTTTCTTCGTTGACAAACTTTTTAAATAAAACGATGATTTCTAGCAGTATTGAGTGTGTTTCTTGTTTTTCATTGAAAGTCCTATTTCTCCTTTCCCCTTCACAGCATGTCATAGAATTTACTGTATTAGTGTGCCATGAAATTTGTTTATGTACATGTACTTACTGTATTTCACCCTTCAAAATTGGTGGACTGGATATATTTTAAAGGGAATATCAAATGAACTACTGTATATACATTTTGTGATATCCAATTATTTTTCTGAAACTAATGAATTTGGCATTAATTACACTAACAATTTTAGTGTGATGAGGATCAGGTTACACCACCTATTTCCTTAGTATTCTCTCTTAAAATTTTCCTGTTATTGCGAACAGCATCAAGCATTTTAAGATATGAATATTCTCCCTTCCCAGTACTTTTACTTTCTAGTTTAATCTCGGAACTAATCGGTTATAATTGGGCCTACAGTGGTTAATTGGAAGGGACCATTTTTTTTAAATTGAGTAATAATATGCTGCAGACCTTATAGTAGCCTAATTCTTGTCAATGCAATATGCTCCAATTGCAACTGAAAGAAATGTAAACATGTAAATTATTGATGAGGTCATGTCCTAAATGCTGTGATTGCTCATTTCAGAGTTCCGGAATTCACAATTTCCCACTTTGGTATTATTAAAAAAAAACTGTTATTGCTATTTTGAATGTGATTTATCTCGTGTAGATCATATTATTATCTCCACACTTAAAAACGTGTGCTATAAGTATTGGGAAGATTGTGATTTTCGGAACATTGAAGTGGGCAGAGCAATTAGGACGAGAATATTTAGCGGAACGAGGGGAAGGGGTGGGGTAGGCTACCCGCACGGCCGTGCTCAACTAGTACCGCGGTCATACACCAGACAGCGCTGAAGTCTTAGGTGCCAAGAATTAGCATGGCTGTCGGCTATCTGTAGTAGTAGGTAATCTGTGCTCAAGGCAGGAGATACCACAGATTACCTACTACTAGGGAGATACCATGAAAAGAAGAGGTCTGACCTCTCGAAAATGAGGTTAGGCCTACCAGGAAAGAAAAGACAAGGGGCCATTAAGGCGAGAAAATGAAATACACCTTTGGATACCCTAATTCCGTCTGGGCCAGAAGAGACAAGAGTTGACCAAGGGAGGTTGACAAGAATGATGAGAGAGAAGTCCGGCTCATGTAAGTGAGAGCAATGCCGTGCTCGGATGGGATACCGCATTCACCAATCCTCATCCCTCTCGTTGTGAACCCCTGGGGATCTGCTGATGTGTCCAATTTGGTTCATCATTGATACACGGTAACACTCTAGCTTGCCGACCTCTGTAGTTACGTGCGCTACAGTGTATTGTCATAGCGATAGGCTACCTGCGGACACGGTAGACTAGATTACGCGAGTGTATAAATGACGTATATTTAAGATGGTGGATGTACGCACTATTAAAACATTAATATCCATAAATCACAATTTAATCCAACAATTGCCACGAAACTTAGCGAACGTGGATTCTTGTATAAGACACGTCAATTGCATAAATATCAAATATATTATCTCTACTTAGTATAAAACGAACTCCCCCATTCTTGGATGTCACGGGTAATCTCGAGAACCATTGGATGGATTTTGATGCGATTTTCACCATTCTGTAAAGGATATTTCGAGAAAGGTTTCTGTAGAAAATAATTAATTTATGATCAAAGGAAGCCAAGCATTAACGATTTCAGTGAAAAAGTCGAAACAAACCTGGCGTCCGTGCGCTTTTTAAGTTTACGCTGGTCAAACCGTTAAAATTATGAATAGGCCTATACCTAGGTACTACGAGCGTAAGAATTGTTCAGCATGAAAAGTTCTACAAAAAAGTCCGCAAGAGCATATCTCTATCTTCAATATATCGCCACTATACGTGATTTACGTTTTCATTTCTTCCAACAATCTCCATTTAATTTCTTAGGCGACAGTTTACGAGCTAGCTAGGGACAAGCCTATCACCCCAGTTACAGCCTAGCTAGCGGGAGAGCCTATTACCCGAGATACGGCCAGCAGCAAACTGTCAAATCGTGTTGAGTTAAGACTTCAGAGAGGAGTGGTTGTGTTTGGAGTTTCCCTGGAAGTGCATCTCGGCTTTTCTTCATTTAGCCTGTGAACTATTCGTTCCGCAAAATACACAGTCAAGTTAAGATTGGACGGAGGGGGGATTTGTGTTTCATGCACCTCGCCATTCTTAAATTACGTCTGACAAGAATTCGTTGCACATGCATCTCCAAGATAATAGTCCAGTCAGTGATTTTAACCCCTCATGCCGAGGCGTAAAACGGATATGGTCGTAGTTCATTGACATCGAAAAAAAAAAGCGCTTTTCACGTAATGCATTCATAACTCTTTCCGGGCGAAGCCGGGGCGGGTTGCTAGTAGTGAATAATACGCTCGTTGGCAGTAAAAATATTTTCTTAATCAATGCCAAAGAGCCGTAGTGACGAAACCTTGGAATAAAGAATGCACGCCGTGCTGTGCTCAGAGAATGATGCACAACTGCTATCTTTAGTACTGAACCATTTTTTCATTACTTGGCTTACTTTCAAACTCAATGAATTTATTATCCGCGTTACTCACTAAATCTCTCGAGGTAGAAATCGATTATTTATTAACAAACTTATTCCTTGACTACTATGGTCAAATATTATAGAATTTCTTCAAACTTAGTGTGGGGACAATTGTCAAAGACCCACCAATACAACAATCTACTTTATATCCTTATGGCACCCTGATTTAACAAATTTGCATATTTTTCGTTTAATTACTAATGCCTATTCAGCTTTTACAACTTCCGTACACAAAGCGTCTATTGTATTCGTTCCCCCTTGCGGTCGGTGAAAGTTGGTCGGCTTGCCTGACTCCCCCTTACAGCACTTACTTAGCTCGTGACTTATGATCTCGTCACGCCTCCCATTCATTCATTGCTTCGCGACTTTTAACTGTCTAAAACATCTTTTCTTAAAGGGCGTATGATCATCCAAGTTATCACATTACTTCAACTATTTGTTCCTTACTTTATTTATCATTCATTTCACTTCCTTATAGCCAATGCCATATTTCGAGATCCCGACGATTCATATACTTATTAGGCAGACAACAAGAGATTACTATCATACCTTGCTTCCGTCCTTTTTTTAGGTAGACAGCAAGAGATCGCTATCATACCTTGCTTCTGTCCTATCATTTCATTTCACATACTTTTATTATCGGATACACTGCAAATTACCATAAACAAAGCTGTTCCAGCGGGAATGTACCATCCGCTTTGGTCGCTAACCATATATACCATTTTATCCTGACTGGCGAAAACCCTTTAGTTTTCCCATGGGTGCAACCCTTAACAACGACGACGACTTCAGACACTTAATCCTTTTTTTTTATCTCTCAAAATATTCATGTTACAGGATATATATATTTGCTAGCTTGATACTACTTTTTATTCATTACTTATAGGCCCATTTTGGCAACACAGCTTTTTAATAACTTGGACTCTCATCGCATACTACAAATATCTTCGACAACTCAACTTTACTCGTATCGCGGCATTACTTTTACTGGTCTTTACTTCGGCATTTGACTTTCAACATGGCCCATGGCCTATAACTTCACAATACATTTCCAAGGTGTTCGTTTATCACCAATTACTTTAATTCATTACATTTATTAGCTAATTAGCGTTATTAAGTATCCCAAAGATCCTTCAATTATTCAATTATTTCAACTTGAGTTTATTATTATCATTCTCATTAATACTTATCGCTTCATTATTTACTTACGGAATGCAATTATTCAATTCAACACTTATTATTCCGGAGTATAAAAACTCAACATTTATTATTTCGGAGCATAAAAACTCAAAACTTATTATTTTTCGGAGTATAAAACTCAATATTTATTATTATTATTATTATTATTATTATGGTGCTTGTTTCATTTTACTTTTGCTTTTCACTTATATGGCGTAATTTACTTGCCAATAACATTATTATATTCGATTTCTCCTCTCAGATTTCATTTTTCATTGTTAATTATTCATTTTTACGGGTTTCCATTATTATTAATGTTATCATTTTTGCACTTCAATAATTATCTTTTTACATTTTTGCAAACTATATTTGCGGTTTTTCCAATACATTTTAACGTTACTCGTTCATTCACTAGTGCATTTATTGGTTATTTTATACATTTTCAAATTCACTGATTAGCACATGACACAATCATTTAGTATAATAAACATCTCTTAGTCTCCCCATCTGCTGTTCGGCTCATGACCTGGTTTTTGGATGCCTTCACCCATTTAATTCCTTTAGTAACACATGTTTAAACTAAAATAGACCATCTTCATTTTCTGGTCTTCAAATTTACACTCGTACACAACATGATACATTATTACTCTGCTTTTTCTTACACACTCATTTCACTACAAATTTCACTTAATTTAATATTTACACTGCTGGTGGTCCTGAGATAACCTCCCTATTCTGCATTGAACGTGTGTTTGCTCCTACAAATCTCCTACTTCTTGGTAAGTCTTTCTTTCCTAGTCTCTTTGGAGTTTGTCTATTGTGCGTGGCTTCCTTAAATGATGCCTATTGCTTAAGGCGAAATGTGTATGATGCTTGCTGCCACTTCATTCCCTGTCTCTACTTATCGCAACTTTCGCAACTCTATTTTGGCTTCCAGTTCGAAGCCCGTATACTTTCTACTTCTATATTCTAGCTGCTTTTTCGTTTCTTTAAACTCGTATTTCTTATAGCGTCTCTGTACTGTGCGATTTTTACTTTATTAAGTTCTTTTGACGTCCCCTCTGGGAGTTTAATGTTTGAACTGTCTTTACTTTGGCGTGACGTTACCTGTCTCCGCTCTATAAATTTACTGTTTCTTTTTCGATTCCCTTTATTCTTTACTCTGCAGTCCTCTGTTATAAATGTTCATTAGTCTGTTTGCGTTCACTCAGAGTCCCTAACTCTGTCTTGCTTCCTTCCTTAAGCTTTACTGAATATCAAGACCAACACTTTGGTTTGGAATCGAACTATTGCTGCAACGTATAGCGTAACACCTCACCAAGGTGTTCAATCAACTGAGTGACTGACTTAACGTGCCTGACGTGTTTGGTAGGACGTAACACCTCTACCGAGGCTTAAATCTGACTGATCGACTTGATGCGATTGTTATAACGTAGCACCTCTACCGAGGCTCGGGTCTAACTGATCAACTTGATGCTTTGGCTTGAGCTTAAAGCCTTATTTATTCGTTTTGGGGAAGAAATTAATCCCTGACAATCTCGGGAGTTCAACTTCTGATTCCTAGCTCCAATCTGGTGTATATTTTGTTTCCAGATGTAATCTGTAATAACTTTACGATTGCCGGTTGGCGGAACGGGATTCGTTCATTGGTTTATTTTTAATTAATTAAAATAGTTATTATACACTCTGCGGGGCCGACCTGATTACCTCCGTAACCCTTCGTAGCGCTCTGATCTGCATTCCGATGACGTTATCTGAGCTTGCATTTTCTCAAGTACCTACTTCACAGGCCTACCAACTTTCCTATTTATGCTGTTCCTACTACGGCCTTAATTTCAAATCTTGTTAACCTGGTGAATTTATTTTGTCAAGTTTTATAGTTGGGAGTTCCTCATCTATATGTTCGAATTCTCGCTGACTAAACGCTCTTTGGGGCCTTGTCTCAAGTATGCCCTTAGGAAAGTAGATCTCTCGTCAATGTCGCACTTGAATAGTAATAACTTTCCGTTGGATCGCTTATTCGCGGAATGTTGAGTGTTAATTACGACCCTTCAGCTCTACATTTCCTTGCTTCGTTAATGGCTTTTCTAACGACCTTTTTCACTTAAACTGTCAGAACTAATGGGACTTAATGTGTTCAATAAGCCACCTACGTATCTTTCAGTGTTTCTGAAGATTATTTCACAACGAGTTCTTCCTCATAGTTTCTTACTGTCTTTATTAAACTCCAACATATTTTTATATTAATGGTCCAGGGTTCACTTGTGCCAATTACCCAAATGGGCACAGTACCGAATATAAAATCCATAGCCAGTAAATTTACGAAGCTAAAACCTAGCAATAAGTTAGAGTCGCATTGGACATTTACTGCGTGTAGAGATTAAATTCACTGAATCAATAGACTGAAGATGTCAGTCATGGGAACTAAAAAAAAGCATTAAATTCGATAGGGGACGTGATGCTGTAGTGGTCAAACTGCTTGCCTCTCACCAAGGGTAATTCCCGATAAATGCAAGTGAGATTGTCGAAGTGAAATGTCACTTTCTGTGGTTTGGATTCCACGTTAAAACGAGGTCCAGTGCCACATGGTCGCTAGATTAACGATCACGTAAAATTACACGCTTCCTTCATCCCTTTGTACTAAATTCAATAACTCTAAAACTATAGGCTATAAGTGCATATTACATTTCACAGCGTGATGGTCCTATATGACTAACCTCATTACACTGAACCTTTCCTCTCAATAATCACCTAATATAAGAATGAAATCATGAATTTCAAAGAATGTAGGCTACGTGTTCTTTGCAGAATATTTTGTTAAAGTAAGTAAAGCATGGTTCTATGTTCTAGCCCCACCCCCACCAGCCGGACCAGACTATGAGTTGTTCCCAGGAGTGGGTTACTACAAGTACCACGCTACCCCCGTCACGTGGGAAGAGGGCCAGAAAATATGCGAGAAGGAGGGAGCACACTTAGCCATCATCAACTCGGAGGCGGAATCGGGAGTTATGGTGATCCTATTTGAGCGTCACTCCAAGTCAAACAAACCTCGCGAAGGAACAGCTGCCATCGGCTTTCACGACAGATACGTTGAGGGGCAGTACGTCACTATTTTTGGTGAGTTTTGTTGTTACTATACCATTTGGGGACTTTTACCGAGGTAGTCTTCAGCCCCGTATACGTAGGTGTGTGACTGTATTGGTCCCTTTGAGTTACTGCGGCTTTGAAGACGTTGGGGTGCCGGAATTTGCTCCGGCTAGTGTCTCTCGCATTTAATCGTCCTTAAAGTCCAACTGCTAAGAACTCAATTGCTACTCTGGACCAAAGAGTTTGATTTTGTAAAAAAGAAATGTAGATATATACTATCAGTATATTTATTTTTTTGAAATTGATGTTTTGGATGTGGGGCAGATGACTTCTCTGTTCCGCCCCTCAAAGCAACAATATCTATAACTATGTTTTGGATAGTGTTGTATACCAAATTGTCTTCCTATTTTACTTAACATTTGCGCGCTGAGGTCCTTTGTTGTTGAGAACTGTGTGATTGATGATTGCAGGAGAACCCTTATCGAGCACAGGATTCACCAAGTGGTCAACATACGGAGCCAAACAGCCAGACAACTCCGGAGGGAGCGAAACCAATCCTGGCGAGGATTGCGGCTCAGTCCACGGCAATGGTCTACTCAATGATATTCACTGTGACAGCAAGATACATTTTATCTGTGAACAAGAACTGTAAAATATACCTTGGAACCGATAAATGCATGGCAGTTCGACTCTCCATGTTCAATACTTTCAATACTCTTCTTGTGAAGTGATAAATCACAACCGATTCGACGTGCTACTGTCCTCCTTACACAATCACGCGAGTGGAGTGAAACCAGTCAGTTTCCTCATCTTAACACAAAAAGCTGCCAGACTAATCTCATAGCCTTTGCCAGGTCAAGACACGTTTTAGCATCTTGGATATCAATCCACAGTCGTTATTAATGCTGTGCTGTCACCTGTTAAACACAAGAGCATCCTGAAAACGGAATTGTTTTGTCATAATGTCCGCTAGTTTCGAATGTTAGCCCACCGCTACAATCGATGAGGGGCATTCGTTACCGAATAGGTGCCTGGCATCTCATCTCATCACATTAGCAATAACTTGAGATCTTGTACGGTGGAAGGAGTGTGATATTCATCCCAAAGAATGGCATAGTAGTAGATCTGCTGGCTCACAAAAAATAGGATTTCACAAATAACAGTGACAATAAAGAAAGAATCTAAAACTGTGGGTATAGATATTTCATCTAGAATGCAATTTGACAATAAATTTGAATTAACCTTCACAAAAATAACCCAGAACGTTGAAATTCTTCTAAGAATTGACTAATTTATGGATGCAATGTATCCTAGAAGAATCTCAAAATTTCCTCAACCATACGCACTGTCCATACGTTTAATATATCTATATATATAAAAATCAATGTAACGTGATAGTTTGTCGGTGGGTGGGTATGTATGTCTCCTATGCGTTCATATACCATTCGTCCGATTGCGATGAAACTTGGGTGAGATGTTGTGTACACTTACGTGAAGGTTTCAAAATTAGTGAATACATTTCAGAGTAGATAGCGCATAAGTAGATTCAACAAATGAGCGACGACACGCAATGCGTTTCAACAAACTCCCGTATGCATTCATATACCATTCGTTCGATAGCTATGAAACTTGCGTACAATGTTGTGTACACTGCAGGGAAATTTTCTGGCTTAGTACATCCACTTTACAATAGGCAGCGCACGAGTAGATTCAACAAATTAGCTACGACGCGCGAAGCATTTCAACAAAGTCACGTTTGCGTTCATATACCATTCGTCCGATAGCGATGAAACTAGGCTGAGATTTTGTGTGCACTCCAGGGAAGGTTTCTAGCTTTTTAAATCCCTTTAAAAATAGGTAGAGCACGAGTAGAATCAACAAACGAGCAACGGCGCGCGAAGCGTTTCAATAAAGTTCCATATAATTTCATATACCATTCATCCGATAGCGATGAAACTTTGGTGAGATGTTGTGTACACTCCAGGGAAGGTTTCTGGCTTAGTACATACATTTTACAATAGGTATCGCACCAGTAGATTCAACAAATGAGCGATGACACGCGAAGCGTTTCAACAAAGTCCCGTATAAAGTAATATACCAGTCGTCTGATAGTGATAAATGTTTGGTGAATTGTTGTGTACACTCCAGGAAAGGTTTCTGGCTAAGTAAATCCATTTTACAATACGAAGCGCACGTTTATATTCAACAAATGAGTGACTACGCGCGAAGCGTTTCGACAACGTCCCGTATACGTTCACATACCATTCATCCGATTGCGATGAAACTTGGGTGAGATGTTGTGTACACTCCAGGGAAGGTTTCTGGCTGAGTACACCCATATTACAATATGTAGCGCAAGAGTAGAATCAACAAATGAGCGACGACACGCGAAGCGTTTCAACCAAGTCCCGTATGCATTCATGTACCATTCGTCCGTAGCTATGAAACTTGGGTGAGATGTTGTGTACACTCCAGGGAAGGTTTCTGGCTTAGTACATCCACTATACAATATGCAGCGCACAAGTTGATTCAACAAATGAGGGACGACGCGCGAAGCGTTTCAACAAAGTCCCGTATAAGGGCATATACCATTCTGCCGTTAGCGGTGAAACTTGGGTGAAATATGGTGGACACTCCAAGGAAGGTTTCTGGCTTAGTAAATACATTTCACAGTAGGTAGCACACGAGTAGATTCGGCAAATGAACGACGACATGCGGAGCGTTTCAATACAGTCCCCTATGTCTTCATATCCCATTAGTCCGATAGCGATGAAACTTGGGTGAGATGTTGTGGACACTTACGTGACGGTTTCTAACTTAGTAAATACATTTTACAGTAGGTAGCGCACGAGTAGATTCAACAAATGAGTGGCGGAGCGCGAATCGTTTAAACAAAATCAGGTATGCGTTCATATACTATTCATCCGATTGCGATGAAACATTGATCAGTTATTGTGTACCCGCCAGGGAAGGGGACTTAGTAAATCCATTTCACAATAAGTAGCGCAAGATTAGATGCAACAAATGGGTGACGATGCGCGAAGCGTTTCAACAAAATCTCCTATTGCGTTCATATAACATTCTTCGATTGCGATGAAACCTTGATGAGTTATTGTGTACACGCCAGGGAAGGGCTTCGACTTAGTAATACATTTCTCAATAGGTAGCGCACGAGTAGATTCAACAAATGAGTGACAGCGCACGAATCGTTTAAACAAAACCCCGTATACGTGCATATACAATTCATCTGATTGCGATGAATCATTGATGAGTTATTGTGTACACGCCAGGGAAGGGTTTCGACTTAGTAAATCCATCTTACAACAGGTAGCGTACGAGTAGATTCAACAAATGAGTGACATCGATGAAACTTTTGAAAGTTGTTGTGCACGCTTCCACGAATGGTTCTAAATTAGAAAATCCATTTTACGATAGCTTAGAGGCAGTTAACATGTTGTGTATCCAAAAGCACTTCAAGAAACAGAATTTCAACGCCAACACTTTCTTTGATTGGCATTGCAACGCATGCCGGGTACAGTTTGTATATACAGTATATAAATCAATGTAACGTGATAGTTTGTCTGTGGGTATGTCTCCTATGTGTTCATATACCATTCGTCCGATTGCGATGAAACTTGGGTGAGATGTTGAGTACACTCCAAGGAAGGTTTCTGACTCAGTAAATCCATTTTGCAATAGGTAGCGCACGCGTAGATTCAACAAATGAGCGACGATGAGCGAAGCATTTCAACAAAGTCCCGTATGTGTTCATATACCATTCGTCCGATAGCGATGAAACTTGGGTGAGATGTTGTGTACACTTACGTGAAGGTTACAAAATTAGTGAATACATTTCACAGTAGATAGCGCACAAGTAGATTCAACAAATGAGCGACGACACGCAATGCGTTTCAAAAAAGTCCCGTATGCATTCATATACCATTCGTCCGATAGCGATGAAACTAGGCTGAGATTTTGTGTGCACTCCAGGGAAGGTTTCTAGCTTAGTAAATCCCTTTAAAAATAGGTAGAGCACGAGTAGAATCAACAAATGAGCAACGGCGCGCGAAGCGTTTCAACAAAGTCCCATATAATTTCGTATACCATTCATCCGATAGCGATGAAACTTGGGTGAGATGTTGTGTACACTTCAGGGAAGGTTTCTAGCTTAGTACATACATTTTACAATAGGTATCGCACCAGTAGATTCAACAAATGAGCGATGACACGCGAAGCATTTCAACCAAGTCCCGTATAAAGTAATATACCAGTCGTCTGATAGTGATAAATGTTTGGTGAATTGTTGTGTACACTCCAGGAAAGGTTTCTGGCTAAGTAAATCCATTTTACTATACGAAGCGCACGTTTATATTCAACAAATGAGTGACTACGTGCGAAGCGTTTCGACAACGTCCCGTATACGTTCACATACCATTCATCCGATTGCGATGAAACTTGGGTGAGATGTTGTGTACACTCCAGGGAAGGTTTCTGGCTGAGTACATCCATATTACAATGTGTAGCGCAAGAGTAGAATCAACAAATGAGCGACGACACGCGAAGCGTTTCAACCAAGTCCCGTATGCATTTATGTACCATTCGTCCGTAGATATGAAACTTGGGTGAGATGTTGTGTACACGTCATGGAAAATTTCTGGCTTAGTAAATCCACTATACAATATGCAGCGCACAAGTTGATTCAACAAATGAGGGACGACGTGCGAAGCGTTTCAACAAAGTCCCGTATAAGGTCATATACCATTCTGCCGTTAGCGGTGAAACTTGGGTGAAATATGGTGGACACTCCAAGGAAGGTTTCTGGCTTAGTAAATACATTTCACAGTAGGTAGCACACGAGTAGATTCGACAAATGAACGACGACATGCGGAGCGTTTCAATACAGTCCCCTATGTCTTCATATCCCATTAGTCCGATAGCGATGAAACTTGGGTGAGATATTGTGGACACTTACGTGACGGTTTCTAACTTAGTAAATACATTTTACAGTTGGTAGCGCACGAGTAGATTCAACAAATGAGTAACGGAGCGCGAATCGTTTAAACAAAATCAGGTATGCGTTCATATACTATTCATCCGATTGCGATGAAACATTGATCAGTTATTGTGTACCCGCCAGGGAAGGGGACTTAGTAAATCCATTTCACAATAAGTAGCGCAAGAGTAGATGCAACAAATGGGTGACGACGCGCGAAGCGTTTCAACAAAATCCCCTATTGCGTTCATATAACATTCTTCGATTGCGATGAAACCTTGATGAGTTATTGTGTACACGCCAGGGAAGGGCTTCGACTTAGTAATACATTTCTCAATAGGTAGCGCACGAGTAGATTCAACAAATGAGTGACAGCGCACGAATCGTTTAATCAAAACCCCGTATACGTGCATATACAATTCATCCGATTGCGATGAATCATTGATGAGTTATTGTGTACACACCAGGGAAGGGTTTCGACTTAGTAAATCCATTTCACAACAGGTAGCGTACGAGTAGATTCAACAAATGAGTGACAGTGATGAAACTTTTGAAAATTGTTGTGCACGCTTCCACGAATGGTTCTAAATTAGAAAATCCATTTTACGATAGCTTAGAGGCAGCTAACATGTTGTGTATCCAAAAGCACTTCAAGAAACAGAATTTCAACGCCAACACTTTCTTTGATTGGCATTGCAACGCATGCCGGGTACAGCTTGTAAGATGATAAATATTATCTCAGTGTATTTAATATCGAAGACTACTTCGTCACATCTGTAGCATAACCTGAAATTTGACACTGAACATGATTGACGACAGTATTTGGTAGTCCACACTACATTTAATCCAGCATAGGGACATAAAGCATTTTTATGTTCAGAGATGCATTTACTAGCAGTCTTAACATAACACCAAGAAAAGAGTCTATGGGCATGTTAATACTTCATACTTTCGAGCATAAATACAGACCTGTTCAGCGGAGTAAGGTATAGGGTAAATTATACTAATTTGTAATAAATGACAGCATTTACATGTTTAATTATTTTTCTTTCATGCTTCGGAGTTAAGAGGAAACGTAGGCAAAAGAAATGCAAGTAGTTAAGTCAAGAATTTTACGGATATTTTACAATGAACTAACTTACCTATGGAAAAAATGCCCGATCCTTTTATAAACGTCTCCTTGCATCCATACGCGACACAGTTATACACCATTCTGGCTTAGTAATTAATAGAACTCACTTTAAATAGCCCAATTCTATCATCACGTGCAGTATTTCATTGTTCCAAACTACCGCAGTTTCCTTCAGTCAGCTCATCGAGATGTTGCTCTCAGCAATGTGACGTGATCAGCCATCTATTGGATTTAGGATCGAAGAATGTATGCTAAGTTTTGAGGTTAGGTAGTTACTTTTTCAAGTATTTTGGATAACAGTTTCCCATGTTTTAGATTTAGTATTGCCTAGGTCACGTGGAAATGTAAATCACATTGTTATAATTATTTTATTTCTCCCGCGAATGTTTTCGAAGTCCCAATGTGCAAAGCTTCAATAGATCAACTTATTTATAAAATAGGATGGTTGGTTGGTTCCTTAGTTTAGGGGCTGCGACAACGCGGTCATGTTGCCCCGTGTACTTTGGGTGTGTGTAGAATCTGTCTGATAACCGGTGTTAATTGTGATGACTGTATTAGTGTGTGTATCTGATTTTTTAATTCAAGTATGGACTGCAACTTTGAATTTTTCAAATAGTTCCTACTTTTGCCGCCAAACGCCACCGTCAACGACTACTAGGCCTAGTTCAGAACTTAGCTACTAGACGCCACCGCAGTCGGCTCTTGGCAACGAACGTAGCAACCTAAGAGCGTTGTTTACATTCTTAACCTGTACAATTTAGTTTCACACAGTGTAATTAGTGGAAAGTTCTTTAACATGCCATACATCTATGACATGGGACCGCCGGCTTTACTTCCCCTCCGAAGGAAGGCATACTGAGGGATTTTTAACGCTTCGGCCGGGTTTGAACCCACTCTCTTGGGCATAGAAGCTCAGCATGCTACCAACTACGCCACCGAAGCCGCCAAAAATAGGATGCATGTGGTAGTTTTGAAGGAAATAAACAAATAAAAATAATATGAATGTATATACTTACTTACTCTTACTTTCCTGGCTCCACAAACCGCAGTCGGTTCTTGGCCTCGTCAAGTAGCCTCCTCCACCTCTTCTGTCCTTGGCATCTTCATCTCGCACTCCTAGTAGCTGGATGTCCTTGGCTACCTGGTCTCTCCATGTCATTTTTGGTCTGCCTATAGGTCTTCGTCCGGCTGGCTTTTTCTCACACACTTCTCGCAGTCTAGATCCCTCCTCTCTTCTATACACGTGACCAGACCATCTCAGCCTTCTTGTCTTAGCTACCGCAACAACATCGGGTTGCCTATACAACTCCTTTAGTTCCTTGTTCTTTCTTCTTTGCCACTCACCTGCTTCACCAATTGGTCCGAAAAACTTACTGAGGATTTTATTTTCAAAAACCTTTATCTTTCTCTCTGTGCATTTGGTTTATCTCCATGTTTCTGCACCATATAGTAATACTGGCCTAATTATAGTTTTATAAATTCGTATGTATATGAATACACTATTTTCTTTCTGGCAAGTACATATCATTTACAAATTATACAGTATATTGCAATTAATTGTACATATAAAACAAGGTAGGCATATATAAGACATACAATTTAGAAATTGTATAAGACAATTCATTATGAATATAGAGGTTGCCTAACTTGTAAGCCTGTCCCTCAAAACATTGAGTGAGATGCAGTGCAGGGAGAATGGCTTAATTGTAGTCTTTTATGCAAGTGCATACTATACCAATCATCAGATTGGAGATATCCCTCCGCACATCTCATCTTCCTATTCCTCCCTGTGTTTCTGAAATGGCATGCAGCGGGTCAAGACAAGCGACTTGTTGTTTCCAACTTCCGATATAAATTTACCGATGGTAATTATCATTTGAACCAAGTAAGTTATATTTGATAACGCTTCGGGAGTGATGAATCTAGAACAAAACTACTTAAATTGGCTGAAATACGTTGATAAATAATAATTGTGGAAATGATGTCATAATAGATGTTTCCTCCTCCGCTGTCTATAACCCGTCTGTCCCATTTTAATCACAAAAGCACCAAACTTTTGTTTACTTAGTCAACACTGAAAAATGGCTTCAAACCCCACAACCATTTTAATCATATGACTTATATAGTGAAATTTCAGTTGTGCCGACCATTGTATACGTGCTTTATGGGACAAAACAAATATTGACAACCCGACACATACGGAATGTTAAGGCTTTACATACAAAAACAAACTTAACCTGGGGCTAATGGCCCGGAGTCCCTTGCTTGTAGTACATGCAGTCATTTTCGGCCAGACAGAAGCCAATAGTATCTCGCTTAGCTCGCTATGTATGACCTGTGTCTGTCACTTGAAAACATGTTGCTTATTTTAGGGGCTGTGACATCGAGGTCATAGCGCCATGTATTTGTGTGATGACCTGTGCTATTGTAATGGCTGTACTAGTGTGCGTATTGACAAAACATACCTCTAGCAAATGTTTCAAATAATATGTTCTTCTAAATAAAAGATTAATTGTGAAAGGAATTTCTATTTAAGTGCAGTCTGATGAACCATTTGGTAAAATTAACACTGCATATTCGATGCGTAATCATTCCACAAACAGATTTCCCAAACACATCATTCCTTCCAGAGAACAACTACTACTCCCTGCACCTGCAAAGAAAAATTGCTCAAATAAGGACATGTGCAGAGGCTACGGGATATTAATTGCTAAAATCACACGTCCATAACACACTACTGAAAATTCAGCTTGAATATTTAAAAAATTATATACATAAACCTAACTGAAAACGATCTACTGGCCTGGAACTCATTACTCTAAGCTGCAGTAGCCACACACATTTATATGGCTAACATATGCCGGTATCGTAGCTGTCAGTTGTAACTCTTTGACTTTTGAGTCAGTCAACTCAAATTTGCCCAATGAATGGGAGGGGTCCAATGTAGACCTATATAATGGACATGTATTTTTTTTCTTCAGGAGATTCATATATTATATACATTGTACCCCCACCCATTCATTGAGCAAATTTCTGTTGGCCGACTGAAGATTTCTAACCAACAGTTTGTATAGGCTACACTGAAAGAATAGCTTCAAAACTTTACATATACTCATAATGAAATCCCAGAACATTATATTATGTTCTGTCAATCTCTTAATATGCAAATCTATTTTTTGGAGAATAATTATTTCTTATGACCTTCAATTTTGGTATGCTACAGTGGCCTAGGCCTACTTAATACCTAAAATATATCTGTTCATAAGTGACTGAAATTTAGTAGCCTGGTTCTAATGAAAACAGATGGGAGTATTTTTTTTCTAGAAATATTGTAACCCGAATTTCCTTTGACAGAAATCGTTCTTTAACATCTTTTAAATCGCTACAGGAGCGTAGGACACCGTGTTATCTAGGAAAGAGATAACCCCAAGGTAAATGTTGATCAACTTTGCTCCTAATTCAATTAGCTTTTATTTATAAGTCAATTACTGAGGAGGGCCACAATGTGAGCGAAACAGATATGAAAATGAAAATCCACAGCTTGTTTCCAGTCATCGACCGGGTCAGGAATGGAATGAATGAAGCCCCCATCTAGCGGCGAGGATATGAACTGTGCCGGCTGCCGAGGCCTGACGCACTCCTCTGGGGCAATGATTAAATGAATGACAGATGAAATGAAATGATAGTGGAGAGTGTTGCTGGAATGAATTGTTGACAGGGAAAACCGGAGTACCCGGAGAAAAACCTGTCTGCCTCCGTTTTGTCCAGCACAGATCTCACATGGAGTGACCGGGATTTGAAGAACGGACCCAGCAGTGAGAGGCCGGCGTGCTGCCGCCTAAGCCACGGAGGCTTCCCGAAACTGATATAATATATTATATTTTCATTATTTATTTATTGATACTTACGGTATTTTACCTCTAGAGTAAAAGTGGTAAACCGCGAAAAACCACTTCCAGGATGGCTGAGGTAGGAATCCACCCTCCAATTCTCAGTTTTTCCCCACGAGGCTGAATGTACCCCGTTCCAACCTTCAAAACACCATTAGACATTTTGGCAGAGCCGCGATTATCTGTAGTACGAATCCGGGTTGTTTCATGAAATTCCACTAATGTACCTTTGCCTGTGTTATACGACAATATTTTACGTTTAAATTCTGATGTTACAAATACTGGAAGATTTTTCCGGTTTACCTCGTAAATATTATTTATTTATTTATTTATTTATTTATTTATTTATTTATTTATCGTATGGCTGTTAGTGCCGGGAGTGTCCGGGGACATGTTCGGCTCGCTAGAGGCTTTAGCTGCTTCAACCGTACACCCATAGGGTCAGCTACAAGTTCCGTTCAATTTCAAATTGTTCCAACTTTCACTACCAGATGTCACTGGTACCTAGTGATGAACGTTGGAACTTTGATAGAGCGTTCCAACGAAATCTAATCAAGAAATTTAGCTTCACACAAGTTTAGTCTGTGGAAGGATCTTTTACATGCCATAAATCTATGACATGGGACCGCCGGCTTTACTTCCCCTCCAAAGGAAGGCATACTGAAGGATTTTACCTCGTAAATATGCATACAATAATAAAAATGACGGGGTAGGAAGGGCCGAAAAGGGGGGCAGGGATAATTTTGTTCAGTGCTTTCTTTCTAAAATAAATTAAGGGATACTCTCTGTTGTTGTCGACAAAACATCACGATCTTGCAATTTTCGGAAATTTGCAAAGTTCGATCATTGTTTGTGTTCGAATCTTTAACTTTCAGCTTTTTCGATGCCTGGCTGGATGTTAAAATAGTTCGTTATTTTCTTCATCCTCAAAAACTAACCACACGCACAAAATAAAAACCTACTCTGCCTCCAAACACTAGCCTGCGTGCTTATAAGAACGGAGTGCCGAGTTGCTGACCAAAAGAAACTGATTTGATACATCGATTTAAATCGAGGATTACTCGAAATCTCCTCCAGCTGTAGTGAACAGTGCGTTGACGCCAGCTGATTAATGAACTTTCAAGTCGGGAGTTATATTTGCCGGACTAGATACAAATGCACCAATATCTTTTCTGAAGGAGTTTTCAAATGTTTAAGAGGTATCGCGTACCCCCGCGTTCCCCCTAAAAAAAAGAGCGCTGCTTTTGTTTACCAAAATAGTTTTTACATGTTCGGGTCAGTAGCAGATGCCGCTGCAGTCGAATGTTGGAACCGCCATCTTGTATTGAGTTTTCGCTCTTTCCGTTATATAGTCTTTGGTTTTCACTTTCTAATTTCGATCTTCAGCTGTTATCCGTTACTGCACTCTGGCGAGAAATATTTTTTAAAAATACAAGATTTCAAAATTTCGAACTGATGTATCTTGAATATTTGAAAACAATTGAACTCTCTACTAATCTCTGAATAAAGATTCACTGTGCCGAGTTTCATTGTTCTGGAGTGATTGGATCGCCAGGAGAGTTATTTGCAATACTTTGAAAATCGCTTCGCCCACCATGATGTTTTGTGTTTTTCAGGATTAGGGAACGTCACATATTTACCCTTCCGTAACAGTCCTATAACACCTTATAAAGGTTCTGTTTGAATGCTTAAATAGTTTAGGATATATTGAGAACCGGTGAAATGTACTGTATGGACGCCATGTTGGATTGTCTTATACGAGTATAGCCTATAATGCCAGCAGATGAATATTATATAGTGGCTGATTATAACAACCTACGTTTCTATCGCATGTTTAGGACACGAGAAATATAAACGTGATTTTTAAAATATAGCACCGCCGCCATTTTTAAGATCTCATAGAAATTGAATTAAAATATACGCCGATATATTAAGCCTTGTATGAAAATTTACCGTGCTAAGTGCCACTGTTGTCGAATAATTACAGTAGATCACGAGATAAAACCATGTAAATATTTAAATTTCGCGTCTCGGCCATGTTAGATTTGTGTTCATCATGTTGTTGAAAGACCCATAGGTGAACTTATGTTAACAGTCTCTATCAACACACAAAATTTCAGTTTGATTTCTGTAATAGATTCGCAGATCTTGAGAACCGTCAAAATATTTCAGATAATCGCCAAGTTAGATTCTTCAATATGTAGGCCATAGAGTAATGTACCATTTGATAAAGATTATAGCCTAGGTTTATTATTCAATCGTTGATTTCGGTCGCATGATTAAAACACAAAATAAAACAATGGTATATTGGCTTTCACGGCCAGTGAATTAAAACTCAGCAATGTTTCTAGGTTTTTGCTGTGTCTTGTGTGGGGTTCCGCCTAGGACAAAAAGCTGGCTCATCAGCGGGCTCTTGGTGTACCCGCCCGGACCCCCACAAGGAGTAACGAACTCCGTGCTACCTCCCCTTTTATGAAGCACGCCTGCGCCTCTTTACTGCGAGAACTAAAAGGTCAAGCAGCCATAACCTCCCTATGAAGGCTTCCGAAAAGATGGTATATTGGCTTTCAGGGCAATACCCCAAACAAGACACGCCACAAACCAAGAAAAATTGCTGACATACACTTTCATAAGTCATTCCATCCTCATTCAGTTTAGTTCAGGTACCGTACAATGATCGCCTTGTCAAAACTTCAATTACATAATTCCGATAACAGAGTGCGCGCAGGTTGATAAGTGAACGGCAGAAGGAAAGTTAGCTCTCCGCTTCAGTTGTGTTGGGGAGGACACTGATTCAACAGTAAGGAGCACCAACACCGGATTAGTGAACATTATTATTTTCTAGTGTATGTAGGGTTGCCAGGTTTCAAGAATGGAAAAAGGAACACACGTCCCAAAACGTTTTTCTTTAAATCAAGGATGATAAATGTTGTAATAAATAATACACTTGTGTTTAAAATAAGCATTACATAATCAAATACACAAAATTAAAACTAGATATTGCTGACATATCGTATAGGCCTATGACACCAGCAACTTACAAATGCTTTTCATTTAAAGGACCCTTCGCAAGGAATTTTTTATCTGTAAGTACCTTCTGATAAAATTCACTACAATTTTCGTCATAGTTGAAATATGTAAACAATTCTTGTTTAATCAAACTAATGGAGCTTCTGTTTCTATCATCTCTCCATTTGATATGAATGACAGAAAAAACTCTCCCCGTAAAATCATTGGAGGGGAAAATGCTGAGTGTTAACTTCACAAGGAATAAAATATTCCTTAATGTTGTTGCCCCTAATAAATCTATAACATGTACCCATCTATCTGACACAGACATAGATATAATTTTCTCTTTCAAACTTGCACCTGTATCACCAGAAAACAAGCTAGACATTACAATCAATTCTGAAGCGAGACATTTGAAAATTGGTGCGAAATTGAATATATTATCAAATTAACCAAAAAATGGACTATTTGGCGTTCCGTTAAAGATTAAAACGGAATGCGGAACAAAACAAGAAAAAACGGAATTATTCCGGATGTTTCGGGCCACGTCTCAAAACGTATTCGGACCCGAATGAAACACTTGGGGCGAATAATTTGCCGGAACAAGAATCGCGCGCGCACAAACAATTAATCCACGTATGCATTTAAATTATATACATTTATTACAGTACTATAACACAACTATTTCGTTATTGCCCTGCGAGGAGCTGCGGCTTGTGCGTGCTGCCAGTAAGGCACGGCTTGACAGAATGTGTCCCAAAAGCCAGGTAGAGGGCTGAGGGGCGACAATAGAAAGACGCAGTGCTGCCAAGCATCACCATCACCACGTTGTCACGTCTTGTTTCCTCCCATAACACTGTTCACTTACTGTCTCCAACACCGGGTAAAACGGAACGTCTGGCAACCCTAAGCGCATGCCAAAACTTGTTAATTAGTCTATTATTGTTACAGTGTGTTTTTGTACATTGTATACACATGCATGTACACCGTTAATCATGTAATTCACAACGACCTAACGCAAGACATGAATCCAAAAGCGAATCAGTGTATAGTTCACCTAACGATACTATTGTACTACAATAGTGAATTTACATTAGTGACAAATTTAAAATTTGAACACAGTGATCAGGATCTGATTATGGCCACTTGAGGGTCGAAACGCGTACATTGGGCACAATCATGTTGACCGACTAAAAAGCTACAAAAAAGTCAACTTGTATAGGCAACACTGAAAAAGAATGGCTTCAAATCTCTACATTTCTACCCTCTTCTTCAGTAATCTTTGGGAAGTACTGTATATGCTGAGGGAACAGTTGCGAATGGAACCCCTGGTCAGTATCTAATGGAAATTATGTTTCCACAACTGCACTGGAATAGATTGTGAAAACTTAGGAGTTCCTGGCTTTAGAGCTTTGAAGAGATTTGCATCCGTTCGTTCTATTAATTTCTTTCCTTCGTGTTCTATCCAGTTGTTTTTCTTTTGTTTTGTTGTTGTTGTTTTTTGTGTTGATTTTACCCTCCAGGTTAGTTTTTCCCACGGACTCAGCGAGGGATCCCACCACTACCACTTCTATGGGCAGTGTCCTGGAGCTTGGAACATCTGATCTCGGGGATACAACTGGGGAGATGGGATCAGCACCTCGCCGAGGCGGCCTCACCTGCAAAGCGAACAGGGGCCTCATGAGGGAAGGGAAGGGAGGAGAATATTGGGAGGGATAGACAAGTAAGAGGGAAGGAGGCGGCCGTGGCCTTACAGTAGGTACAATCCCGGCATTTTCCCGAAGACGAAGTGGGAAACCACCACGGAAAACCACTTCGAGGATGGCTGAGGTGGGATTCGAACCACCTCTACTCATTTGGACCACCCGAGGCTGAGTAGAACCAGTTCCAGTCCCCATACCACTTTTCAAATTTCGTGCCAGAGCCGGGAATCGAACCCAGGACCTCCGGGGTGGCAGCTAACCACGCTGACCAACAGAGGCGACTTCTATCCAGTTCGTTCTCTTCTCTCTGAGAAGGTTCTTGTAGCTGTACCTTTGAGTGCTATATTTCTGTTGATTAAAATTGACGATGGATCAGATCTTTATATAGGCTATACAGTATAAGAGATCTAACATTATAATATACCTTCTTTGTGAATCCCAAATGTATATATTTGAAACGATCAACTAATTTTCCTCCATTACAAACCTCTTGGAATACTCGTTATCTTGGACAACTCAGTAATCCAACAAAGCTATAGTAACGCAATATACAAACAATAGTACTCGTCTTATGTACCTCAACTTTAACACGAGATGATAACGAAATAAATAGGATGAGTGTGGTCATTTTGAAGGAAATAAACAAATAAAACGAATATAAATAAATTTACTTCTTGTTTAAGCAAGCACGTACGAGCATATTTTACTAACTGCCAACTGCACGTTGTGAATCTGGCTTTACCTAGCAGGATCGGTAGGAAACTCCTTGCTACACCAAACAGCAACGTAGTAAAAACCAATCCGTTTCTTTCACAATATGCTTTCTGCCATGTCTCAGCGTTTTTTTTTTACGAAAATATAATTTGGAAACAATAAAGGATAAATAAACAAATGGCTTTACACTGTAGAGTAATAATACTGATAAACCACCAATACTAAGTGGAAAAAGAATATTGTTGTTTGAGTCTTCAGTCTTTTGACTGGTTTGATGCAGCTCTCCTTGTTTCCCTGTCCTTAGCTATTCGTTTCATCTCTGCATAGCTACCATACCTTACACCCAAGGCAATCTGTTTTAACATATTCTAACCTTGGTCTACCCCTACAGTTCTTGTCTTAACCCTTCCTTCCATAACTAAGTTTGCTATTCCAGGGTGTCTTGGTATGTTACCTACCAAGCTCTTCTCTTCATTAGTAGTCGCCATAAACATCTCTCGTCTCCCACTCATCTTAATACTTATTCATTTGTTACTCTATCTACCTATCTGATCTTCATCATTCTCCTGTACCACCACATTTCAAATGCTTCAATTCTTCTCTTTTCTGCTGCGCCAACAGTCCTAGTTTCTCTTCCAGAGAGCGCCACGCTCGAGACGAAGGCTTTCAAAAATTACTTTCTAATACCTTAATCTATTTTGATATCAAGCAAATTTCTTTTCTGAGAAATGCTTTCCTTGCCTAAGTCAACCTATATTTTATATCCTCTTTGACCCGTCCATCGGTAGTTATTTTGCTTCCTAAGTAGCAGAAGTCTCTTACTTCCTTTAGTTTTTCACCTGCCAATTGGACGTCAATAGGAGTTTCTGATTTCTTTCGGCTGGATTCCACTATCTTTGTTTTACATTTATTGAATCTCATCATGAAATGTGATACGATACTTTATTAGCCTACTTATTTCGTAACTCCATTTCATTTCTTAGCACAACCAAAAAATAACAACAGAAGATTGAATATCACGCAGTCAATTGGTAACCATGACACACGACATGGTACCTAACTGGCAATTTATTGAAGATGCACTAAAATAAACTGCATGAATTAAATAATATTTTTAATTGTAATGTGTAGTATTATATGTAATTCTCATTGTTGTGCAAACGCATCTTCATATTTTTTCTGTATTGTTACGGCTATGAGTTTGTTTCGTCGCCTCGCCGCGTGAGTCACAGCCGCCCCAGGCTATGCTCTGCCTCTGTGTGTTACCTGCGCCTTACGCAACGGGGCTGCGAGGACAAAAGGGATGGACCAGAATATTCGCGACCCAGCTAGTGATGGAAATCTCGAGAAGCCGTGAATCCTGGGCGAGTCTAGAAGCATTCATTGAGTCACCAGCCTGCTATATAAAGCGGCCTCACCAGCGAGGGAACAACAGTGTGTTTTTGAGCGAGTACGACAATAGTTGGAGACGTGACGTGCGAAACCCAAGTGAGGCTATTGCATGCGGTGAAGTGCTGTGTGGATTGCGAAACGCAGTGGACTGTGTTCCCTAGCCAGCGGACAGCGAAACAGTGTGTAGTGGTGAGTGACTGGCTATCGTAAATAACTGTAGTTTGTGTACAAAGCAGAGTTGCAGGTATTAATAGCGAGGACAGTAGTGTGAACGTAGGCCAAGTGTGGAAGCTACAGTGACTAGTAGAGTCTTATGAAGTGAGATTCGGTGCTTATTGTGTGGTGTATTATCCTGGCCTGCAATAAAGCTAATATTTCGTTAAAAGAACAAATGTGTTGTGCTTTCACCCACCGTAATCCAGTTAACAAACTCGCCACTAGGGGCAACACGGAACAACTGGTGTCAGAAGCCGGATTACGAACTCAAGCACAAGCACAACACCTGAAGGTCCTGGTTTCAAAACCCGAGCAGGTCATTTTACCACAGTTCTCTAATTTTCCTGTGAGTGCATGCCCTTCAAGGGACAAACAACTAAAAGGGAAGCGCAATTGGCAGCATTGCTAGAAAAGTTAAGTGGCATGGAAACCAAGATGGAGGCCGGCCAGAAGAAGATGGAAGACGGCCAGAAGAATTTAACCGAGGACCTAACTACCAAATTAGAAGACGGCCAGAAGAATTTAGCAAAGGAACTAACTTCCAAATTAGAAGACCGACAGAATAAGTCAGCACAGGACCTGAAGAAATTGGAACAGGGTCTGCGGGAGGAAGTCAACACCGTCTGCCAGGGCCTACGTGAAGAAGTCACAGCAGTAAAAAAGAAGTTCGACGCCTTACAAAAGGAAGTTGCCGAGCTGCGCCAACGCCCGCTGACGGGGGTGGAAGAGAAATTCAACGCTTTACAAAAGGAATTTGCTGAGCAGCCCCAACGCCCGCCGACGGGGATGGAAGACAAATTCAACGCTCTACAAGAGGAAGTTGCCGAGCTGCGCCGACGCCCGCTCACAGGTACACCGGGAATATCACGGACGGGACAGAGCAGAGTGACGCCCCCAACCTTCGACGGAAAGGTATCGTGGAGCACTTACTTGCGTCAGTTCGAGGTGGCCTGTTCCATAAACAACTGGAACAACACGGAAAAGGCTACAGCTCCCATTGTAGCGCTGAGAGGGGACGCCCTTAATGTCCTTCAGGCCATCCCGACCGAATCTCAGGACTACGCTTCACTAGTCGCCCATATGGAGTCCCGATATGGAGACAGCCATCTTCAGCAGGCCTACCAGATTCAGCTCCGGACCCGGGTACAAAAGAACGCGGAAACCCTGCACTAGTTCGTGATGGGCATCGCACGCCTCGTAAGGCTCGCCTAACCAACAGCGCCGGCCGACTTTCTGGAACAGATTGCGACGCAAACCTTCACCGACGGGCTACGGGACTTGGACACTCAACAGGCGCTGCGACTCGCGCGCAATAAGACCCTGGCAGATGCGCTGAGCCACGCACTTGAGTTCGAGACGGCAAAACAGGCATCTAGGATGCACGTGCGGGTGCGTCAAGTCGACGTCGACGAACCGGCCAAAACCAACGAGACTAAGCCCCTTTCCGATGAATTGATGGAGGCGCTAGGCCGTTTCTTCAATTGTCCCGGCGCCACCAACAACGACGCAGCCGAAAGACTCCCGGAGAGGCGGTCCGGGAGAGGACTACCGAACTGCTGGACCTGCGGTAGGAAAGGCCATCTGAGCAAGGATTGCGGTGATCGCCGCCGCCGAGGGTATCCGGCGGGAAATCAGTCATCTGAAAACCGCACGGCCCACGGAAACGAGTATTAGACAGCCTTGCGGGGCAAGGTTGGCTTGTGACAGTCGTCAAGCCCCGGCAGTCCAAGTTCGTGTGACGAAGTTAAGGAGGGACAATAGCAACTTGATGGTCAACGGAGTGAGCTGGCCCATGCTGATCGACACGGGAGCGTCGAGGACCATCGTCAATCCCACCGTGATCCCGAATTGGAGAGTGCAACCCACACAAAGGAACCTCCACTAATAACCGCGACTGGAGAGACAGAACCGGTACATGGCGAAGCATCACTGGAGTTCGTCATTGGTCGGCGGGCGGTGAAGCATCCAGTGCTCGTGGCTGATGTAGCAAACGATGTGATCATCGGACTGGACTTCCTGGACCAGAAGGGCATCATCTTGGACCTGAGCACCTACACTCTCCGCTACGGAGGTGAAGAACTTGCTTTGCAACCAGCACACGAGGCCGTCACCGTACGACGAGTAAGGCTGAGAGAGGACGTCATCGTTCCCGCCAGGGCGGAGGTCAGCGCTGCCGTAAATGTCGACGGAACTGCTGAGGGAGTGGTGGCTGTCATCGAGCCAAAATATGAGGACATCCAGACAAAAGGATTGCTAATTGCCAAGACCCTCATCAACACGACACTTCGGCCGTACGTCCATCTGTCCGACCTGAACGACTACGACATTACGGTTCACCGGGACACCAACCTAGGAGTCTGCGAGCCCGTTACCTGGACTGCCCGCATCACAGACACGACGGTCGGACACCTGCAGACGGACAACCGAAGAAGACGCGCCCTTCCAGAAGAACTACAGAAGCTGTACCAAGGATCCCAGGACCATCTAGACGAGGAAAAATCACGCCAACTTCGGGACCTGCTACGTGAATTCCAGGATGTCTTCTCCGTGGGGAGCAAAGACTTCGGCAGGACAAGCTAGGTCCAGCACAGAATCGACGTTGGGGGCAGCGCACCGATTAGGGCCCCATTCCTACGTGTCCCGCTCCCCAAGCATGCTGAAGCCGACCGGATGGTGAAAGAAATGAAGGAGCAGGGGGTGATCGCACCATCACATAGTCCTTGGAGCTCTCCGGTCGTGCTAATGAAGAAGAAGGACGGCTCCACCAGGTTCTGCGTGGACTACAGGCGGGTGAACGACGTCACGAAGAAGGACAGCTACCCTATACCCCGGATCGACGACACGCTGGACACCATATCACGATCAAGATGGTTCTCCACCTTAGATTTGAAGAGTGGCTACTGGCATGAGGAGATCCACCCTATGAACCGCGAGAAAACGGCGTTCTCTGTGGGCAGCAAACTCTGGCAGTTCACCGTCATGCCTTTCGGGTTATGCAACGCCCCTGCGACCTTCGAAAGACTAATGGAGTCCATTCTGAGGGGACTACACTGGAAGACCTGCCTGGTCTACCTAGACGACGTCATCGTTCTACGAAGAAGCTTCGAGGAGCACTACAGCAACCTGAAGGAGATCTTGATGAAGCTACGGGCTGCCCTGCTGAAGTTGAGACCCAAGAACTGTCAGCTCTTACAGAAGCAGGTCCAGTACCTTGGGCATATTGTCTCCGAGGAAGGGGTGCGCACCCACCCAGAGAAGACCGCAGCTGTGAGGGAGTGGCCAGTCCCGAAGGGCAAGTCCCAACTACGAAGCTTCCTGGGACTCTGCACCTATTACCGTCGCTTCGTGAGAGGATTTGCCGACATCGCCAAACCACTGCATGAACTGACTGAGAAGGACCAACTCTTCACGTGGACAGCAGAATGCCACAGTGCCTTCGAACAACTCAAGCAGGCTCTGTGCATCGCACCTATTCTGGCCTACCCCAGACCTGGAACAAGGTTCATCGTCGATTCCAATGCCAGCGACTTTGGTATAGGGGGAATCCTGTCGCAAGTAGTGGACGGCGAGGAGAGAGTAGTGGCCTACTTCAGCAAAGCCTTGTCAAAGCCAGAGAGGAACTACTGCGTCCCCAGGAAGGAACTGCTCGCCATCGTGAAGACCATTGAACACTTCCACAAGTACCTGTACGGGCAAGAATTTCTCATCAGGACCGACCATGCATCCCTGCGGTGGCTCCTGAACTTCAAGCAGCACGAGGGTCAACTCGCGCGGTGGTTAGAGAGGCTTCAACAGTAGAGATCCAGCACAGGAAAGGCCAACTGCATTCTAACGCCGATGCCCTGTCACGAAGACCGTGCCCCGAAGACTGCGCCTTCTGTGCCCGAAGGGAGGAGAGCACCGGGATACAGTGCCGAAGGACTACCGTGGAACTTCAAGGGAGCTGGAGCCGCGAATCTTTCTCGCGGACACAAGCAGAAGATGATGACCTGGGACTGATAGCCGAATGGAAAAGGGCCTGTGTTCCCAGACCCGGGTGGAACATTGTGAGGGACTCCAGTCCAAAGTTCAAATCCTACTGGGCGCAGTGGGACTCGCTGATTGTAAGGGATGGCCTCATCTGCTGTACGTGTGAGAGCACCGACGGGAAGACATTTCGGGAACAAGTCGTCGCTCCAAAAGCTATGACGGAGGAAGTCCTGAAGGAAGTCCATGGAGTATCATCTGGTGGGCTCCTAGGGCTAAAGAAGACTCTGGAGAAGATGAGAGCGCGGTTCTACTGGATCGGATGCCGAGCAGATGTGGAGAACCACTGCGCGAGGTGCCACGATTGCGCAGCCAGCAAGGGCTCAGTACGAAGACGACGGGGCCCACTGAATACCTACAACGTGTGCGGCCCCATGGAGAGAGTGGCCATCGATGTTGCTGGGCCATTCCCGTTGAGCGAGGCAGGGAACCGTTACATATTGGTCGTCAGCGACTATTTCACCAAATGGCCAGAGGCGTATGCGCTCCCTAACCAAGAAACTCCGACGATCGCAGAGACCCTGGTGAAGGAATTTGTCAGCCGGTACGGAGTACCCTTGGAGCTGCACTCCGACCAAGGAAGGAACTTCGAGTCGGATGTGTTCCAGAACCTATGCCAGCTGCTGGGAATCCGGAAGACAAGGACGAGGCCGCTACACCCTCAGTCCGACGGGATGGTAGAGCGATTCAATCGCACCATCGAGAACCATTTCCGAATAGTCGTCAGCGAGCACCAGAGGGATTGGGACAAACATCATCCACTATTTCTCCTGGCCTACCGTGCCGCCGTGCATGAAGCCACCGGGTGCACACCAGCCCGGGCCAATTTTGGGAGGGCGGCTGTGAGTTTGTTTCGTCGCCTCGCCGCGTGATTCACAACCGCCCCGGGCTATGCTCTGCCTCTGTGTGTTGCCTGCGCCTTACGCAACGGGGCTGCGAGGACAAAAGGAATGGACCAGAATATTCGCGACCCAGCTAGTGATGGAAATCTCGAGAAGCCGTAAATCCTGGACGAGTCTAGAAGCATTCATTGTGTCACCAGCCTGCTATATAACGCGGCCTCGCCAGCGAGGGAACAACAGTGTGTTTTTGAGCGAGTGCGACACTAGTTGGTGACGTGACGTGCGAAACCCAAGTGAGGCTATTGCATGCGGTGAAGTGCTGTGTGGATTGCGAAATGCAGTGGACTGTGTTCCCTAGCCAGCGGACAGCGAAGCAGTGTGTAGTGGTGAGTGACTGGCTATCGTAAATAACTGTAGTTTGTGTACAAGGCAGAGTTGCAGATATTAATAGCGAGGACAGTAGTGTGAACGTAGGCCAAGTGTGGAAGCTATAGTGACTAGTAGTGTCTTATGAAGTGAGATTCAGTGCTTATTGTGTGGTGTATTTTCCTGGCCTGCAATAAAGCTAATATTTCGTTAAAGGAACAATTTCGTTGTGCTTTCACCCACCGTAATCCAGTTAACGAACTTGCCATTAGGGGCAACACGGAACAGTATTTTCAATAGTACTGTAAAATATTAGTGTCAATCTATATCTTTTGGCGACAATAATTGTGTTTCATGCCGAAGGTTGCAGGATCGAGTACTAGTGCAGTCAGCTGGCATTTGAGGGTGCGCAAATGCGTGGGAGCCTTGTCAGGAGATCTACTGGGACGTTGAGATCCCCTTCGGGGCAAAATTCCGGCACCCCGGATTCTCTAAAAACCACAGTAGTTAAAAGGGACGCAAAACCAATAACATTAAATCGGTCTACAACTATTTACAAAACAGAAACGTGCCCTGCTCATAGTCATCGCCCCAGTCGAACGCATGTGCTGCCACCTATAGAGGAACACAGAAACGTCAAAGGTCCACTTCCTAGTGGTGTTGTTCCATGATAGTATAGTAAATATAATAAAGTATGAACACTCCAGACCTTTGCCATTGAATTTTCTGGCCACGGTTTTAAACGACCGGAAACCGGTATTAGCGCACGCATGCACGCATACTTCACCATGTATCCGCGTGAGAGCAGTCTACCCATATCATTTGAATGTAAGCTATCAACATTTTGTCTGAAGAGAACAATGCCTGCAATTATAAAAAACAACAGCAGAAATGTGGGTTTACATCGTCTGTGTGGTAAACAAGATTTAAAATAAGCATAGACGTGTCCAGGTATTTGATAAGTTTGCGTCCAAAATATGGGTCTTAAATAAAGGCTCTATAAATATATATGAAAATAGCCTACCGCCCATCCAAACCTTCATGAATTTTGGTTTCAAGCATTATTTTAAAGATCGAAAGAATGGTTTTAAAATGTTCAATTACCTTACAAGTAATATTGACAAATATCAAATTTTGCATAAAGCGTATTGTTCAAACCTGTTCAGGAGTGTGGGAAATTTCTGAGATAATGATGGTCAAGCTCCAAAGCGCGCTTTGCATCCTATTCTATTGCTAGGCAAGGACTTAACCCTCTTCGATGCAGGAACAATATGTTTAATTCTAACAGTAAACATAGCCAAGGTAAAATGTGATACAAGCAAAAGGTGTAGAATTGGTTATAAATCATCATCATCATCTTCCTTGCATTAATCCCGCTTTTTTGCAGGGTCTGCTTTTCTGCACTTTTTCTTCCTTACTGATCGATCTTGAGCGTCTCTAGTTGTGGCATTCATTAGTTGCATGTCCTCCCGCATAGTATCCAGCCAGCGCTTTCTTGGTCGCCCTCGTTGTCGTCGGCCTTTGGAATGATGTCAAGTGCAGTTCTCGCGACTGAAGAGTGATTGCTACGCAGTACATGGCCATACCAACGCAGACGTCTCTCCCGCATTTTTTCAGGAATTGGAACCACGTAAAACGTAGCTCGAACATTGTCATTCCTGATGCAGTCCAGTCTAGTAAGTCCCTGTGTCCAGCGAATCATCTTCATCTCCATGACATGTAGTTGTTGTTCATGTCTCTTCGTTACTGGCCAGCATTCAGTACCGTACAGTGCTATTGGTCGAACGAAGGTTCTGTAAATTTTCGACTTCAGATATAATGGCACATTCCGGTCAAAAAGGACTCCAGTAACTAGGCGCCATTTCAGCCATGCAGCGTTGACTCTGTTTCGGACATCTGGGAGTGTTTGGCCATCTGAACAGATTAGCGTACCCAAGTATTTGAATACAGTTGATTTTCGGAGTTCAGTGCCATCAATGTGAATAGATCCTTCATTTGGTACTCCTCACTCCATATACTCTGTCTTTCCAATATTAAGTCGTAGGCCATGGGTGTCTAGTGCAGTTTTCCAACATTGAACATGTTGTTTCAATTCTTGGCGAGACTTGCAGGCTACAATGATATCGTCAGCATAGAGCAAGGTCAGGGATGTGGTTTCAGTAATTCGGACGCGATGGTGTCAAGACCGATGATGAACAGGAGCGGGGACAAAGCTGACCCCCTGATGAACACCAACTCTGATGGGAAAAGTTGTGGTGTTTCCTGAAGCACATCGGACATAGCTGGTGACATTCCAATAAAGAAGCTGAACCCATTGAACACATGCTTCTGGTACCCCATGCTGTCGTAGTGCATACCATATTAGATCACGAGGTACCCTGTCGAAGGCCTTTTCAACATCCAAGAAGGCTATATGGAGTGGTTTCCTCTTTTCTAGGTGCCTTTCCATCAAAAGTCGAGCGGCGTGAATAGCATCGATTGTCGCTCTACCTTTCATAAAACCACACTAGTTTGAGACAATCTTGATTATGTCACGAAGGCGTGTACAGACGATACGCTCAAATATCTTCATAGTGTGGCAAAGCAGGCGAATTGGTCGATAATTTGAGCAGTAGTGCTCATCTCCTTTACCTTTCCAAATTGGTATTGTTACACTGCTGAGCCTAGTAAGAGGAGCTTCGTTTTCATTGATGATCTTGTTGAAGAGATCTGCTAGAAACTGACCTGTTTGTGACCGAAGCATCTTCCACGCCTTCGATGGAAGATCATCTGGTCAAGTTGCCTTTCCATTTTTCATTCTCTTCATAGCGGTCTCCACTTCGGCAACCGTGATGGCTGGTACTGGACCAAGTACAGGATCCGCAGCTGGTAGTGGCAGATGCGGAAATTCTTCGTTACTAATATTTTCCAAGTGCTGTTTCCATCGGTTAAGGATCTCATTAGGATTCCGTAGAGGTTGTTGATTTTCATTCTTAATGATCATAACATGTCCAACATCTTGAGTGGACCGATGGCGATTCTTCGCTAGTCTGTAGATATTATTTGCTCCTTCTGCTGTGTTGAGTTCTTCGTACATGCTCTTGTAATGGTCTGCTTTAGCTTTTGACACTTCCTGTTTTGCCACCGACTTCAATCTTCTATATTGCCGACGATCAAGATCCAGTCCCGATTGGAGCCACGTCTTATATGCTAACTTCTTCATCCTGATGGCATCTGGTACATGAGAATTCCACCACTTTATTGATAAAACTGCGCCCAGGTTTTGATTTACCCATGATGTTAGTATCACAAGTCTTAATATGTGTGGAGGCCTTTGTCCAGATTTCATCAACGTGTTGACCTTGTTCTGGCATAGATAAAGAACCTATCGATGTTTTCAGCTGGATGTGATGTTGTTTTAATTTCCACCATTTAATTCGTTCCGATGTAAATTTAAGAATTTTCTTGCCGAGGTCAATGCGAATCCTAAAATTGAGGAGAAGCAGATGATGTTGGGGTGCAATAATGTCTGATGGTATGACTTTTACACCAGTGACAAACTTCAGATCACTCCTTCGTACTGAACCCTTTATCCGCAGGCTGTATAAAGGATTCTAGTAAATTATTCATCATCAATTGATACATTTCTGCAGACAGCAGGTATGAGAGCCAGACGGAGTTGGGAAATGTTGAGAAATCAGTGGCAGAGAGAACACAAAGGTTTAAGCTCCTGTGGTATTTTAGAAAGTAGCATAGAAATCATGAAGCATAGGACAGGTGCAACTTTTAGCGCGAAGAGAGTCTTGGGTACGCACAAAACGGCTTGTTACTATGAGAGTTGGCGCCAAGAAGAAAATTGAATGCTACGATGTGAATGGTCAATCTTCATGTTAACCACTCCTTGTGGGAAGAATAAAAGTAAGAGCTCGCGAAGATCTACAAGAGTCTGAACCAATAATATCAAGACGCATAGGACAGGTGCAACTTTTAGCGCGAAGAGAGGCTTGGGTACGGCAACTCGGCGTTATAACGCATCCTGGTGAATTAACGCGGGAGTTATCTACGGATTAATTCCACGATCGATTCGAGCTAGCTACAGCATAATCTTAACCTCCACATTGCTACGAACTCAATGATACCGATCGCATGATAGACTGATAATTATTATGGAATATTTTTTCCATAAATCCCCTTCCATGCCTACTCTAGCCAGTTTCATTTATAAATGGTCCAGGAAGCTTCAAGTGATGACTTTTACTTCAACGTCTGCGGGCGCAGGACTTTTATTTCAGCGACTGAGGACGTAAGACTTTTATTTGAGCGTCCGAGGACGTGAGACTTAACTTCTAATTTAAGTGTCGTGGACACTCGGCATATTTTTCATGTGTGTGAACATGGAACATTTTCGTCAAGTTATAAATGTAACTTCAGTGATCTATTTGCAGTCCCAGTACTACCAGATAGGGCGAGTTCATCGAAATAATTCACCAATAGACAACAAGGAATTTAGTACTTGATCGGTGAATTTAATAGGAAATATATCGTGTGTGTATCTGACAAACATTATTTTAATTCAGCACGAGATGACGTCTAGGAACGAGGGCGGATCTTGGAACCAGCAGGATTTTTGCCAGAAGATGTCGATGGCGAGCTAAGCATTTTAAAGGAGTGTTGGCTGTAGATGTTTTCCTGACGCTGTTCTAAAGGATTGAGAACAAATGAATTTATGTATTTATTAAATCAGCTATGGTTTTATGGGACGTATTTTTGTAGATATTTGTTTGCTTGTTTGGTAATGTAGATTCTTAGTTCTTGTTTACTGACACATTAAGTATGGGACAAGCTGAGCGCTATGTAATTTGTAGATATTGTGATTTTGTTTGGTTGAAGTATACGGGGCTATATCCGCAGCTCGTGCTCGCATTCGCTTGCGTAAATCGCGGTCAAGCATTGTAACTCGGAAGTATGCCTCATAACAAAAATGGAACTGAATTAATTTGAGATTAAAAATAGAATTTGGAGGGAAAATATTATTTGTGAGCAGAATTTATGATGGACCAGGATTATGTTGATAGTTGCTTTTCTAGCAAGTCTGTACGGGATGGCACTCTTGCACCCGAGTTTTTGTTGTTTACTTTTTTGATGTGTCTATGGACGCAATGTAGGTTGATCTGTTTTGAGCCGATCCAGATGGTATGTTTATGAGTGAGTCAGTCCAAGCTTTATGGTGTATGATGTGATTTTATGATGTGTTCGCGGGAAATATATAATTGAGATTATTTCGGCTTGCTGCACATCAGCCCAGTTCATAACCTCGCGAGGCTGAGCTTGTGGTAAATAGTTGTGTTTCTTGCCATCCAAGTGGATGAGTGAGATATGTCTTTTCGCGTTTCCAGATGGATAACGGGATCAGTGTGTTCCCAATTATAATTAGCACCAGGCTTGAGAAACTGACAGAGTGAAAGGCAGCGATGACTCATCCAAGTAGGGGAGCGCTCAAATCAGATAACAACTGTTGGTCATTAGCAAGCGGGCCAGGTCCCTGTAGATAAAATTAAGATGTTATTTAACTTCACAAAACCCTGATCGGTTATAAAGAATAATAGATGGATTTAAATGGGTGTTGTCCATGTTTTAAGGTATCTTCCGAAACATTTGTTTGTCTGGCTCTTATTCATGTAAATATAATTTTCAGCCGTTAGGCTTGTATTTTGTTGTTGTTGCTTGACTTCTAGTGTGTTTATTTTACGCGTTCAATGACCCCGTGTGGCATTAGTGTGTGCGAAGCTGTTTCCCATTTTGTGATGCGAGCTTTTTGGCCTATTTTCGGCATGCTCTTTCTTTTTTGTGTGCTTTGGCACGGGCTAGAATCTCGGGGAGGTTCATCATGTTTTTAGTATTTTTAGATCTTGCATGTGTCAGTAGTAATTATAGTGTGTTAATTAAGGGTGGGTCCCATAGCCTTAATGTGATTTAAAAGATGCAATTCCGTGAGCAATATGACTGCTTCAGTTGTAAACGGACTCGCATCAGTACTCATTTTCTTATTAAGGATCAGTACACCACGCATTATATAACTTCTTGACCAGGTTAAATGGACTTGTATCCATATGTTGTGAGGAGCGAGTTCTTACCGCTCAATTCTATGTTATGATTAATCATTTGCGTGGAGCTGTATTCACTTTGTTTTGTTGTGTGGAGTGAGTTCTTACCGTTCAGTAATATCTTTATTTCATATGGGAGTGAAAGTCAGGGAGGACTTCCTTTTATTATTATTATTATTATGCACATAATTTTCAGTCATTAAATACCTTTTATTCTACTTGTTATTCATTTATTTCTAGTATAGCCTCTGTTATGGACCTTTCTATTCATTAGAGCATGTTGTTTTTGCGAACTTTGCTGTGAAAAGCATTCAGGACTGAGCACGACCCCGTAGAAAGGATCTTGATAAAACACTGCTTCATTGAAGGGTGCATAGACAAGCTGGTGCGCCAAGGTGGGGCTTGTTCGTTGCTAGTTACTGCTAGAACACGTTGGATAGTCAGCATAGATCTAGTAGATCAAGCTGTCGCGAAAACGTGGTGTTTCACTGATATATGGGACTGTTTGAAATCACCGGAAGTGATATTTTGTTAACGTAAATACGGCGAAGAGAAATACCGCCAAGAAAATGGAATATACAGTAGAATCACGAGTTTGCAAGTTAAATACGATTCACGTTTTGTTTATTGATGTAATTAGTAAAGTAGTGTGCGTGAAATCGGGCGCCCATTGATTAAATGTAAAATTAGATTTGTTTAGAAAGTCAAACTCATGAATATGTTAGGAGGCTGGTAGCCTTAAATGACAATTAATACTTTATTAATTAGTCAGTGTTAACATCAGTTCTGGATTGTAATTTTATGACTGAATATGTGCGGGGTTAAAAATTTATTAAGTAAAATTAGAACCATTCAGTGATGCAGATTGATTTGCGGGAGTAAAGGGAATAAGATTAAATGAACTGAAAGTGGTCAAATGAAGTAAATGTATGTCAAGAATTAAATATGTGTGTGTCGGGGAGACATTTCCATGTCATCCTCCTATTTTCTCAGTGATATATATTTTGTGAGTGATAATGGCAACAATCCAGGCGATCATTGAAAGTGCCACGGCACGAACCCAGGAACTATTGAAGGAACAGAGTGCGAAATTAGATATTAAGTTAGCGGAACAGAATGAGTCATTCCAGACTCAAATGAATGAACAATTACTGGCAATACAAAAAAAGTAAAATACAGTACAACGCAACACACAAATAAAATTTTATACTTAATGAATTTTCCACTATGATATATGGGGTATGAATGGCAAATATCTAAATATTTGTAAATTTACTAAGTAGAAAGGTAAACATTTTATTTTTTACAAGTTGATAATTTATTTCTCAAAAGTACCGTACTGTGGAATTCACAGTTTTGCCTCACAGGTCTGAGTGTACCCCGTTCCAGCGCTCAGACTAGAATTAAAATTTCTTGGGGGAGCCGGGAATCGAATTTGGACCTCCGGGTCGGCAGCCAAGAATGCTAGCCACTACACCACGAGGTAATCTAATTTCAATCTTAATATTGTTTATAACTTAGCCAATAAATTATGATTAGTGTACAACCAAATTCACAATTATTTTATGCACTTACCAAAGCAACACTTTCTTAATTTTATTGGCTTTTTTCAGGGGGGGGGGGCTGGAGCCCCCTCAGCACCCCCTTATATACGCCCCTGTTCAGAGACATGATCTCTGAACTTTGTACTCACAGCTATAGCTACGCCTTTCCTGCCTGATATCTTTCCGTGGTAGAATAGCTTGTATCCTTCACCAATATCCTTGGATTTTGAGCCAGACAATTTGGTTTCCTGGATGCAGGCAATATCTACTTGTCGGTTCTTCAAGGTATCTGCAAGTTCTCGGCTTCGACTCGTAAGAGTACCAATGTTAATGGTTGCCATTCTGACTTGTTGGACTCGCTTCTTTAGCCCACCCCGTCCTTGAGTGGGGAGCCCTTGCACATTTCTCACACCATTCGGGTGATGATGATGTGCGTCGCCTACAGTGGGGAACGCCCTAGCAGTTCCATCCATAATAATTGGTTATAAATGTTTATCGCTAATATCCAGTAGTAACCTCTATGTCAATGTTACTTAGGCATTGTGCAGGCTACACATGTCACAGCATATGGCATATTTAAATTTCAGAATGTGCAGCAAGATAGTATTTTTTTATTTATACCCCTGATTATTCCCATATCTATGGGGTCAGGAATCGTATGGATTGGGAATTGATGCTTGGAAAATTGTTCTCCTTTCTTTAATATGTATGAAGGACTGAGTGGCGTGTCTTTATAACGACATACTAAAATTGTAATGGCTGATGAAAGATATAATTAAATAGCCTATCCAGAACATATCCTACTATTAGTACAGTATTTATTTATTTAAGTGTTGATTTGGCAAAAATATTTATATCTTCCAAATCAAAAAATATTTTTTATCATCAGAGGAGTTACTGTAGATAACAATGAAACTTGGAAAGGGGCTGGAAATGGATGTGACCTATTAGAAGGAATAGTTCCAGCAGCTTCCTGGAGTTAAATCAGAAAAATCATTTCAAGGACAAGACAGTGGGATTTGAACCCACTTGTCTAGGGAGTCTGGAGTTCGCCTGTTAACCTTTTCTTGCACTTTGAAGTACTGAGCAAACCGGGTTGGTTGTGTATCAAGTCAAATGTGTCCTCTTCTTTAGAAATATTCAAAAGTCAGTACACTGTATAGGGAAGTTTTAAGATAAGATCTCAATAGCTCTAGATTTTCTAAATTCAGTGAGTTTCTAACAAAAACCTAGTTTATAATCAGTCCCTCCTGATAATGCTTCTTGGATATAAAATGCGTACGGTATAATATGGTATGGATATGCCTCCAAACGAGGCTGAGGCACCACAAAGGGTTAGAAGCGTAAAAGTACTGGGAACAAAAACCGGTTTAGTACAAGCGCGGCCGCCAGAACAAAGCCATGCGTAAGGGGCCAGTCGACCACCTCCTCCCTGCACCGGCCGCCTGCCCCTCCCACGCACACACTATCTCATCTACTCTCTTTCCCTCATTCGTATTGGGAGACCCGTTGAATGAGTTTGTTATTTCTAGTGAAGTTCTGCTGTCATTTTTTATTGTTCGTCTTAAGAATACTGTGCCAAATATGTGGTCATACTGTGACAGATCTTGGATCTGCACAGGCACTCCTCATCATTAATCATTATATTAATTTAATCATCTCATTTTGATATCAAGCAATTCACAGTATTACTTATTGCCGTCCGCGCCATTACCTCCTATATTATGTTAATTATAAGTAAAGGGGATATGTATATTTTTTAGATGATGTAAATTAGTCGGAAAGTGCCTAGTTAGGGATTACAAAAAAGCAGCCAGGCTATTGACTGATGGGCTTGGGTTCATTACGAAGCAGGTATCACTACTGCGTATGAGATGAAGGTTATTGATATAATTTTATTCCTTTGTATGGGATTCCCTCGGCTTGTCTACGCCGCAGAAGGATTACCTGAAGGTTGGATACGCTGTAATTTGACTGCTCTCGACATAAATGAAGGTATAAAATAGCGACACGTACTACTGTCGAACTAATGCGATATAAAGATTGGAAATCAAGAGTGATCTAAATGGCGGGGACACGCTGTATACAAAATTTTTGGTTCAATGAAAATTACACCGTATGGGAAAGTGCAAGCCAACATAGCTCTTCGTACGAAACTTCTAGTCTTCAACGACCCCAAAGCTGACCCCAGTGCAGTGGCTGACGCTGGAAAGCATTTCCTTCTTGCCATGTTTAGAGCCAAGAACACTGAAGATCAAGATTGTTTTCGCTACCAGTGTTACTTGCAGGCAATTGCAAAGCAGCCTATACAATCATTGTTCAAGTTGGCCGCACTTCCCCCCACTTCGGCAGCTTCCAGGCAGCATTCACTTAGAACCTATCACCAGGTGCAGCAGTGGCTGAATGAGTAGAAGAATCCGCTCGTGTGGGGGTGGAAGAAGATTGGCGAACACCTGAGACCAATTAATACAGCACGTCCTGCAGCTCCCCAGGAATTACTTTCCCTCATAGTGTGCGCTTGCAAAGACGAATGCGTCCGTAATTGCGAGAGCAGAAAGAGTGGTCTAAACTGCTCGAGCATATTCGGTAATTTCTCAGGCCTAGGATGTAATAACAGGGACACGAACATCATAGACGAAGATCTAGAACAGGAACGTGCTTGTTTGAAGAGGACCGAATGCATAGCCTACTTTACATTCATTTAAGGTCGCATTTAACACTTTATGGGTACACTTTTATTAGTTTTAATAGTTCAGAGTGGGTTTCTCCGTACCACAGGTTTATAAGACTTAGGCCTGTGGAAGCCTCTATTCCCTTAAAAAGTAGCGCCCCTTGAGAAGGTGGTGAGGTTGACGTTCCTTCAAGGGCTTATCACTAACATACCACCGGTCATTATGGGGTTTGAAGCCATTTTTCAGTGTTGCCTTGGTAAAGAAAAGTTTGGTGCTTTTCAGTCGGTCAACACGAATGTACCCAAAATAGTTCAATTACATGAGATGGTAGGTATTTATTAATCTCATTTAATTTTTTTCATGATTAGGGTATTACCCAAATCTTTTGGGTGCATTCGGGTTGACCGACTGAAAAGCATCAAACTTTTGTTTTGTATACCACCGGTCAATAAAATTGGTATTTGCTTTTACAAAACACAATTCTGTATAAACAAAATTAGTTTCCTTAGTGTTAATGTCATATTCTTTCAAAAAAAACGAAAAAATGTCCACTTTTACACTCTCCGTAACTCTGGAACCGTTCACTTTAGTAAGATTATGCATGGGACCTTTTTTGTTCGCAATTTAATGTAAATTAGTTTTGTATATGAAACAATTGGCGCTAAACGGAATATTTTTCGAAATATTTAAGAAAAATTGATAAAAACTACTAATTTACCAACCGTTATCACGAGATTGAGAAAACGACAGAACCGATTTACTTCGTAGAGCACTCTAACGAAATCTCTTGGCCTCTAGATTTGCAGAGTGTCTCTAAAATAAACAAATATATTACGGTATATTTTTAAATTAATATAGAAAATAGCAGAATTCTAGCCTCTCACGCATGCGCACAATCCGCCTGGGGTCATGACAAAATGGCGGTGAGAAGTCCATTAAAATGTAAGTTATTTAATAAGCTTCCATGTAATTGAAAACATACATTAACCAAGTTCTGACAATAAAATATAATAACAGTATGAACGTATACGAATGTGCAACATTGATTTATTTGGTTAATGAAATTGATTATTTCCATCAAACAGCGGCTTTTGAATATAATGAATGGCGGCGTCTGCTGCTAAATATGAGTGCCGGAGTAGCCATGTGGTTAAGGCGACCGACTGTGGTTCCTAGAAGCGCCGGTTCGATCCTAGCCCTCGCCAGAATTTTTTTTTTTTTACCACTGAAATATTGTTTTATCAAGGAGTATTAGTAAGGTTTTATGTCTGTTAAAGATACTTATTTCTACATTCCCTCTAAATACGTTTTATTTTCGTTTTACCATTGCATTGCAGCATGTGATCAAAGAGCAAACTATTGTCCGCAGTACACCGTTTAAATATCTGCAATCAGTTCCTACAACTGACAACAGATGGCAGTACATCGCCCATATAGTTCCATTAACTGACAGCAGATGGCAACACCATTGCGTCGATATATTTAAAACACAAGACATGGCATGTTTTCACGTGATGGAAAATTATAAAGGAGGGGAATATTTAAGAAGGGAAATGTTGAGGAACATTAACCGACAGTTGAATGTGTAGGCTAGGTTGTTTATGTACCTTAATATTGCAATTTCTTCCCAATGCTTCGGTGGTCAAGTTATTAGCGTCCTAGACTAAAAGTTATAATTATGCATCGTCGATATACTCTTAAATTATTAAAGAAAAAAGTAGTTTTCCAGGCACTCGCGTGTGTCCACAATTGCTTTCGCCATGAGAGACACTTGGCAAATATAATTCGTTTGAAGGGCTCCGACATCTTGGTCACTCAGCCTCGTGTACTTGGGTGTGTATGTGTGAAATTTTCTCTGATAACCTGTGTTATTGTGATGGCTGCATTACTGTGTGTATTTGTAATTAAGGTGGTAAATGGCAAGGAGACGGCCAAGGCCTTAAGTTAGGAACCATCCCGGTATTTGCCTTAAGTGGAAGTGGGAAACCACGGAAAACCACATCCAAGATTGTCGAGGAGGGAATTAAACCTTCCTCTTCTTAGTTATACCTCAAGAGACTGAATGTACCCCGATTTTGCCCTGAGACCAGAATTAAATTTCTTGGCAGAGCAGGAACTGTAACCCGGGTCTCCAGGGCGATAGACAAGAATAAGTGGGCCTCCATGTGTTAATACGATTTTTGACATGCACGGGACATAGAATTCAAAAACTGCCTCCATTAGGGTGACTGTCGAAGTGAGTATTGAGTATAGGCCTATGGTCATTCCAGTAGTTGACGAAGTGATTCTATGTTCCCCTGCAAAATGTACTGCCATAACCTATAACAGGTGATGGAAATTGCTTATTTAGAGCAGTTTCATACTGTTTATAACAAAATGAAGAACGTCATTCTGAGCTGCGTTTTCAAGCTATTGCAAAAAAATTCGCTGGCAGGAACAATTATAAGGAATTTATTTTAAGCGATCAGTCTCATCGCATTCTCCTCACCAACCAACTTGAGTATGAAAGTCTCTGGACGGTCATGTTGAACTTCTTTGTATAAGACAATTGTTTAATGATTATTTGTTTAGAGTACTGAGTCTAACTACGGAGTTGATTTCGGCAATGGAAGTATTATTTGCCATTTAATATTTAGCGGCTCCGTTATTGCAGGACACTATAGTGTTATCGAATAATACGAAGCCACATTTAAAATCCAATATAAATAGGCCATTTCAGAAACAATTCCAGATATTATGCAGTACAGTGTACTGTAAGGTCCTTGACGATCAAATGTAAACATTGTTCTATATTGTATTTCTCTTGCGTAAAATCTATGCGTGGTTACTTTGGTCTTTACTGTTGAGAGGGTAAAATTGATCTGCTGGAATATAAAATATTTGCCAAGCTGCAACAATGTAATGATATTAATTTAAAAGTCATTGAACTTATATCCAGTAGTTCAAACACATACATCAGCGTTAACAGATTGGATACTGAAGATGAAAGCCAGCTACTTCATTTCCATATTATTGAATTTTTCAATTCCTTGGAATTAAGAGATTCGCCTCCACATACTTCGAACGTTTGAGCCGAAGATATGCTTCTTAGAAATCTGAACGTTTCCCAAGGACTCATATATGGTAATATATTAATTGTAAGAAATCGCTTGGATTCGGATATAATAGGTGCAGTTATATTAGGCAGAGAGCTCAAATTCTACGACTTGATTAAACACCTTCCGATAAAACACTTACAGGTACAATACATTTTATTTTAATAGACAACAATGTCCTATTCGCTCGGCCTACTTTATCAAAATCAATCAAGTTCAAGGAGAAACTCTTGAACGTATTGGGCTATTTACCTCATCACGTTTTCAGTCATGACCAGCAGGATAGTGAAGGTGCAAAAAAGGTCCTGTTTGGGATGGTAAATAATAAGGGGCGGAAGGATCCTACGGCTTATGTTAGAATGGTGAACAAAAGGGGACAAGATATAGAAAATAGGGAAGAACTGAAGAAAATGTGGAAAGAATATTTTGAAGAACTCCTGAACCCAAATGGAAACCACGGCGAGGAGGAAGAAATCGGGGAAGAAGTACAGTAGATGAACTGCAAACAGAAAAGGACTTAACATGGAAAGAAGTGGAAGATGCAGTGAGGAAGATGAAAGGAGGGAAGGCACCGGGTGAGGATGAGTTGAGTGTGGAGATGGTGAGAGCAGCAGGAGAGGTGGTGATACAATGGTTGTACCGAGTGATGAAGACAGCATGGAAGGAAAGGAAGACCTCAGAGGACTGGAAAAAGGGAATAATTGTCCCGATCTTCAAGAAAGGTAGTAGAACAGAATGCAGAAACTATCGGGGAATAACACTGATGAGTCATTGTGCAAAGTTGTTTGAGAAAGTTTTGGAAAGGAGAATTAGGACAAGGATGGAAGGAGGGATGAGGGAAGAACAACATGGCTTCAGATCAGGAAGGTCCACAGTGGATTTGATTTTTGCTGTAAGGCAGTTACAAGAACAGCACTATGAGTATGGAACAGATCTACTGATGGCCTTCCTGGACATTGAGAAAGCATATGACAGTGTATGCAGAAACAAAGTATGGAAGTCCCTGGAGGATAGAGGAATATAAAAATGGACTATAAGGAAGATAAAGGAGATGTACAAGGGAAGCGTGAGCTGTGTGAAAGTGGGAGGAGAGAGATCGGACTGGTTGGAACAGAGAAAAGGCCTGAAACAAGGAAGTGCACTGTCACCGTTACTTTTCATTGTGGTGATGGATGACATAATGACCCGAGTGGCACAAGTAATTGGGGAAGGAAAGATGAAAGCAATGGTGCTTGCAGATGATTTGATGATTTGGGGAAACAAGGAGGAGGAGGTACAGGAACAGTTGGACGTGTGGGAAGGAATAATACAAGGTTATGGGATGAAATTTAGCATAAATAAGAGTGAGATGGTGATCACAACAAGGAAGAAGGAAAGAACCACAACAGGAATAACAATTGGTGGGGAACAGCTGAAGGAAGTGGAGAGTTTCAAGTATCTGGGAAGCCTGATACAAGAGAATGGAAGAAACGATAGAGAAATAAATGAGCGGGGGAGACAGGCAGAAGCATTCCGGAGGAGTGTGAGAAGCATGTTATGGAGCAAGAATGTCCCGCAGAACAGCAAAAAGATCATATATCGGACGTACTATGTCCCTATCCTGACGTATGCCTCGGAGACCTGGGTTATGAAAGGAAGGGAGAAGAGCAAAATACAGGCCAGTGAGATGAGGTTCTTGAGAAGCAGTATTGGAGCTACAAAGATGGACAGAATAAGAAATGAGAGGACCGGAGAATTAATGAAGGATGAACCATTACAGACTGGTATAGAGAAATCTAGACTTAGATGGTATGGACATGTAAAACGAATGGAGGAGAAGAGGATACCCAGGAGGATACACGAGACGAAGTGGGAAGGAAAGAGACCAAGAGGGAGACCGAGAGACAGGTGGCTGAAGGGGGAGGAAGAAATCGTGAAGAAGAGAGGAGAAGACTGGACAAGGGTGGAGGCTGAGAGATGGTGGGAAGACAGAAGACGTTGGAGAGACTTGTGTTCCAAACAGACCCGGCCAGTGGCTGGAAACTGTGCAAGATGATGATGACCTCATCACGTTTTCAGTCATGACCAGCAATATATTGCAATGCTGAGAGTGCTATCTTTTGACGCCCTAAAAGTTGCAATAGTGCTAAAAAGTAATCGTACAAAGAATGTAACTTATATAAGAAGCTTCTTCAGTAATTTTGTTTTCCATTGTCCGTCAAGTTTTGACGGGTTTCATCTAGTCTATATATTTAAAACAGTAAGGTGATTTTTGTTATCACGAGATTGAGAGAACGACGGAACCGATTTACTTCGTAGAGCACTCTAACGAAAGCTCTTGGTCTGTAGTTTTGCAGAGTGTCTCTAAAATAAACAAATATATTACGGTATATTTTTAAATTAATATAGAAAATAGCAGAATTCTTATCCCTCACGCATGCGCACAATCCGCCTGGGCTCATGACAAAATGGCGGTGAGAAGTGCATTAAAATGTAAGTTATTTAATAAGCTTCCATGTAATTGAAATCATACATTAGCCAAGTTATGACTATAAAATATAATAACAGTATGAACAAATACGAATGTGCAACATTGATTTTTTTTGATAACGAAATGGATTATTTCCTTCAGACAGCGGCTTCTGAATGTAGTGAATGCTTTTGTCTGCTACTGAATGAGAGTGCGCGAGTAGCTATGTGGTTAAGGCGACTGACTGTGGTTCCAAGGAGCACAGGTTCGATCCCATCACGCGCTAGGTTTTTTTTATCACTGAAATATTGTTTAATCAAGGAGTATTAGTAAGGTTTTATGTCTGTTAAAGATACATATTTCTACATTCCCTCTCAATATGTTTTATTTCCGTTTTACCATTGCATTACAGCATGTGATCAAGAGAGCTAACTGTTGTCCTCAATACGCCGTTCGAATATCTGCAATCCGTTCCAGTAACTGACAACAGATGGCAGTACCTCGCCCACATATTTCCTGTAACTGACAACAGATGGCAGCACCATTGCATCGCTTTATTTAAAACACAAGACATGGCGCATTTTCACGTGATGGAGAATTATAAAGGAGGGGAATATTTAAGAAGGGAAATGTTGAAGAACATTAACTGACAGTTGATTGTGAAGGCTATGTTGTTTATGTACCTCAATATTGCAATTCTTCCCAATGCTTCGGAGGTCAAGTTATTAGCGTCCTAGACTAAAAGTTATAATTATGCATCGTTGATATACTCTTAAATTATTAAAGAAAAAAGAAGTTTTCCAGGCACTCGCGCGTGTCCACAATTGCTTTCGCCACGAGAGACACTTGGCACACATAATTCGTTTGAAGGGCTCCGACATCGTGGTCACTCAGCCCCGTGTACTTTGGTGTGTATGTGTAAAATTTTCTCTGATAACCTGCGTTATTGTGATGGCTGCATTAATGTGTGTATTTGTAATTAAGGTGGGAAATGGCAAAGAGACGGCCAAGGCCTTAAGTAAGGAACCATCCCGGTATTTGCCTTGAGTGGAAGTGGGAAACCACGAAAAACCACATCCAAGATTGTCGAGGTGGGAATCAAACCTTCCTCTTCTTAGTTATACCTCAAGAGACTGAATGTGCCCCGTTTTTGCCCTCAGACCCGAATTAAATTTCTTGGCGATAGCCAAGAATGGGTGGGCTTCCATGTGTTAATACGATTTTTGACATGCACGGGACATAGAATTCAAAAACTGCCTCCATTAGGGTGACTGCCGAAGTGAGTATTGAGTATAGGCCTATGGTCATTCCAGTAGTTGGCGAAGTGATTCTATGTTCCCCTGCAAAATGTACCGCCATAACCTATAACAGGTGATGGAAATTGCTTATTTAGAGCAGTTTTGTACTGTTTATAACAAAATGAAGGACGTCATTCTGAGCTGCGTTTTCAAGCTATTGCAAAAAATTTCTTTGGCAGGAACAATTATAAGGAATTTATTTTAAGCGATCAGTCTCATCGCATTCTCCTCACCAACCAACTTGAGTATGAAAGTCTCTGGACGGTCATCTTGAACTTCGTTGGTTGGTTGGTTCCTTAGTTTAGGGGCTGCGACAACGCGGTCATGTAGCCCCGTGTACTTTGGGTGTGTGTAGAATTTGTCCGATAACCGGTGTTAATTGTGATGACTGTATTAGTGTGTGTATCTGTTTTTTTAAATTCAAGTAGGGACTGCAACTTTGAATTTTCAAATAGTTCCTACTTTTGCCGCCAAACGCCACCGTCAACGACTACTAGGCCTAGTTCAGAACTAGCTACTAGACGCCACCGCAGTCGGCTCTTGGCAACGAACGTAGCAACCTAAGAGCGTTGTTTACATTCTTAACCTATCCAATTTAGTTTCACACAGGTGTAATTAGTGGAAAGATCTTTAACATGCCATAAATCTATGACATGGGATCGCCGGCTTTACTTCCCCTCCGAAGGAAGGCATACTGAGGGATTTTTAACGCTCTTAAAAAATCCGACGGCTTCGGCCGGGTTTGAACCCGCTATCTTGGGCATAGAAGCTCAGCATGCTACCAACTACGCCACCGAAGCCGCTTATCTTGAACTTCATTGTATAAGACAATTGTTTAATGATTATTTGTTTAGAGTACTGAGTCTAACTACGCAGTTGATTTCGGCAATGGAAGTATTATTTGCCATTTAATATTTAGCGGCTCCGTTATTGCAGGACACTATAGTGTTATCGAATAATACGAAGCCACATTTAAAATCCAATATAAATAGGCCATTTCAGAAACAATTCCAGATATTATGCAGTACAGTGTAAGGTCTTTGACGATCAAATGTAAACATTGATCTAAATTGTATTTCTCTTGCGTAAAATCTACGCGTGGTTATTTTGGCCTTTACTGTTGTGATGGTAAAATTGATACGCTGGAATATACAGTATAATACATGTATTTGCCAATTTGCAACAATGTAATGATATTAATTTAAAAGTCATTGAACTTATGTCCAGTAGTTCAAACACATACATCAGCGTTAACAAATTGGATACTGAAGATGAAAGCCAGCTACTTCATTTCCCTAATATAGAATTCTTCAATTCCTTGGAATTAAGTGATTCGCTTCCACATACTCCGAACGTTTGAGCCATAGTTATGCTCCTTAGAAATCTGAATGTTTCCCAAGGACTCATATATGGAAATATATAAATTGTAAGAAATATGTAAGAAATTGCTTGGATTCGGATATAATAGGTGTAGTAATATTAGGCAGAGAGCTCAAATCCTACGACTTGATTTAACACCTTCCGATAAAACACTTGCAGGTACAGTACATTTTCTTTTAATAGGCAACAATGTCTTATTCGCTCGGCCTACTTTATCACAATCAATCAAGCTCAAGGAGAAACTCTGGAACGTATTGGGCTCTTTACCTCATCACGTTTTCAGTCATGACCAGCATTATGTTGCAATGTTGAGAGTGCTATCCTTTGACGCCCTTTAAGTTGCAATAGTGCTAAAAAGTAATCGTACAAAGAATGTAACTTATATAAGAAGCTTCTTCAGTAAATATATATTTCCATTTTCCGTCATGTTTTGACGGGTTTCATCTAGTCAATATTAAAAGACTCTATTTTTTAAAGGGTTTAGGAATCAGATCCGGAAAACTGCTCTCTATATATATAGTAATTTTTGCTTTAAGCACTTATGTGCAGTTGGTGTAATTTGTTGTTAATTCAGAAATTTATTTTTGCATTGTTGCCACACAGCAATAAACTAATGTTACCTATCTGTTTGGTTTTTGGTGATGTATTTCAAGCCCACTATCCGCACCACCTTCAGTTTAATTGCTTTTCCATGGTAACTATTTTACCAGGCTCACGCCTGATGCGATCTCCCGTATGGGAAAGTTTTAGGGCGAAACTTTTCTCCACCCTTCAAGTGCCTTGGCATAACGTTACAAACGACTGTACTTTCCTACAGAATACACATCAGTTTACGAGCTACAGAGGCAGTAAAAGCAATATCGATTATCTCTGAAGACTGACATGGCTCTATTTGACACAAAAGTATCCCTCTCCAGATTTACAGGTTAGAGATTATTTGGGTTAAGCTAACAAAGATAGGCTCAAGACACTACAACAGGTCACGGCACGCTTCCTAAAGACAGCCATTGGAGTATCCAGGTTTAGCCTACAAGATCACGACTAGTATATGAACTCACCGGAGAACCTTTCCTAATCAAAACATTGAGACTTACGCTACCTTTACCCTACCGGTATACGGTTAGTTGGAAAAGGCTACTGCAGGAAAGGAAAGGGAAGACAGCCGAGATCAGAACTAAATTCTACTCGACAAAGGCTATGGTATACAAGTCATGGACGAACACACACACTACGTGACTTCAATGGCCAACCATGGATACCACCACAAGGCTTGCATGTAAAAATCCCTTCACGACACAAGTAACAAGTGCGTGTGTAAATTATGTGATAATCTCTGCGAACGCTATCATGTTGTGAAATGCAAAAAAAAAAAAAAGCTATCCAAGTCAATATTAGAGTTTTGTAAGAGCGTCGAGTGCCCCTCTCGATATCACACTGTGATCCTCTGTACTCAATGCACAATTTGTGTGCTCTATTAAATTAATAAAACATATTGATCAGGAGGTATTATACAGGATGTATCAAACTGAATGCCTTGCCCATGACGATATGCGATTCTTCAAGAGGGTTGTGAATACTCTGCCGTATCTTTAACATATGGTTTTCCAACGCTACCCCGCGGTGTGAGAAGGAATCACCCTTGCTGCCTTTACATTTGAACAGAGTGAGGATGGTTGACTCCCTCCATGAATGGGGTGGGCCTATTCCTTTCTGGTAATTCTTGGGGAGTGATGAACCAAGATCCTACACTTCCACTTAGCTAATATATGAGATTTTCATACACTATTTGATATTCAAGGAGTCATTACAAATTTAAATTGCTGTCCATTATCACTGCTGCACAGGAAATATGTGCTGAATGACGTAAATATGTGAATTTAGTCGTTATGTATTGTTCATTAAACGACGGCAATAATTGCTTGTCGTTGCTCATCTGCTACTGAAATATGCGCACAAAGAAGCGAACGAATCGAGCGCAGCATAAAACAAACACCACACAGTACCGTATGCGTGGGGTTCGCAACATTTGTATCCTATAAATCACGTCCAGAATGGCCAACATAACTGAAATTTCGCTATATAAGTCGTATTATAAGAAAAGGAAGGAGGGTGGTTTATAGACAGCGGAGGAGAACACGTCATCTCTTAGGACATCATTTCCAACAGTTATTATTCATCATCATTACACAATATATTTTGGCTAATTTAAGTAGTTTTGTACTTCGTTTATCACTCCCGAAGTATTACTTTTCTTTCGTCTTCATACTGTACAGCCCGGGGGCAGTACCCCCTGAGACCCACCCCGCCATCTTTTACCAAAACTACCCGCATAGGCAGACTATAAGCCTCATGCATTTCCTCAGACACAAGCGGGCCCGACATACTGCTGACAGCCACGCTTACGAAATATAAACATAAACACGGGAAATGGAGCGACAGCTATGAGGAAATGCTGACCAGCCAGTGGGGGAAGGCCTTAAAACCTAAACCCGGAGGAACCTCATCATCTGTTCTGATCTGTTCTGTTCTGCTCTTGGCCAGCGGCCCTGCCCGACGAGTTCCAGTTCTTCACCAGGTGAGATCTAGCTGTGCTCAGAGTCCTTTATCTTAGTAAAAGACCTACCCTGAACGACTGTACACTTTACAAATTGTACTACATTTCATATTTGTTTAAACTCCCCAAGAGGGACATCACATCACATTTACTGGCCAATAAACACATGGTCAGTAAGCAACACATTTATTTCTAATCACACTCCATTTTACGTCCTTATACTCAACCCGACCTTAGTCATAATTGCCCCTGACCGTAGAGGCCAATAACTGCATCGTCAGGTTCTATTGTACTCGAGCACGCGACTCGACTGCAGAGTGTCGAGTCACTGACTCTGCACATTCGCTGAATTGCTCACTCTACTTAATTGGCTGGCTAGATTAGCAGCCTGCACTTAGACATTCATCCCCTGGCAGGTAATTGCATCCTGCAGAGACGCCCCCAGTAGCTTAAGCACTCACACCAACACGCTACAATGGTAGTCTCTCCCAATCACGGGAAACTACCCTCATTCGGAAGCAATCCTCAAAATTAGCACATCTACACTACCGTGTTTATCCCACCCCCAACCAAGGGATAAAACATATTTGGTAGAGGCGCGGCTACCACGCAAAATGAGGGTAAGGGACTCAAACAACGAGCCCTCGTGGTAGAGCAATCCGTACCGCAAACAGCCAAGCAAAAGTTGAAACATTTTTTTTTTTGGGGAGAAAGCATTATTTTTTTCCCTTCACTCTAGGGACACAAGGGAAATTTTAGTCAACCCCCCCCCCCCCCTAGAAAGAATCAGATATCTAATACATTAGAAGCCGCACACATTTCTTCTTATACATACACTTGATTCAGGATGGCCCCTCTATACCGTCTAGCTGTGCTGAGGAGCATTGGGGAATACCAGGAATTAATTGCCTGGCACAAGATCTTTGAGACAAGACAGGACTACCTCAGAAGGTATCAGCAGCTCCTGCATGCCCAGTATATAAGAATTATAAGGGCACTTGTCCGGCCACTCCGCAGCGCCAAGAATCGAAAGATTCGAGCGAAAATCCCCACCCTCCGTACACAAATTACTAAAGCACACTGGAAACTACACTGCAGACACGAAATCATGTTCCAGCAATGGGAGACACTCATCAAAGAACACAAACGGATAGGAACCAGCGGTACCAAAGTTGCCGAACAGGCCATATGCCTCAATACGCAGTACGCCCAAATTTGGGAAGAATATCGGGAACTCCAAGCCAACAAGGCCATTTTTGTGTTCGCGGCAGGGCCACCAGCCCAGCCAAGAGAGGACATAGGCGTAGATACGCTAACTCAGCAATTCGCGAGGATGTCCCTCTCGATACGTACCGCCACACAAGAGAAGGAGTCTACCGTGGCCATAGGCCAGAAATCGGTCAGACTACCCTCCAATACATTGCAAGAGTGCTCACAGACAATTACACGACCCCTACCGCCAGTTCAGAAGGCGATTACGCCAGAATGGAAGCGGACACCAACATGTGTACCCCCAGTGCAAAGACATACAGGGGGATTGCTGGTGGTTCATCAGCATGTAACACACACGCCTGCACGCACTATCCTGCCTCCGAAACCAAGAACATTGGGTTTAAGGGAAATTTTACCGCCCACCCCACGCGGCCAGGCAGACGGCAGGGTATACACGTGCACAGACACTAACAGAATAGTGCGGAGCCAACACAGCCCCTCAGGCGCCAGCATACCTACGCCTATTAATAGGCACTACGGGGAACGTAGGCTTAGGCCTGCTTTACTTAAAACACCCCTGAAAGATAGTAAAGAAACACCTCAATGGGAACCTGAGGCCTATGCCCTCATAACAGGGCGCAGTAATTCACCCCGACGGGCGAGGAAGCGCGCACAATAGTGATATTCACTGACCGCACAAGCCCATGGGGAAACGTTCCCAAGACTTTCACTGGGGCGCGTGCACACAATTAACACTATAAGACAGGTTCTACCCCTGTAGAGGGTAAACACACAAAAAACACATGCACAAAACTGTACAATTTACATGCATATATATATATATATATATATATATATATATATTTAATCCATAAGTGTACGTTATTTTTTACTCTGCCCATAGCAGGAATTTTTCTTGTGCCCCATAACAGCGCTCAAACTAAGCATAAATACCATGGGATAACACTCACAGTTCAGGGGAAATTACTATAATATATTTTTGAGGTCACACAGTAAACATAGCTACCATAAAAAGAGTCAATAACACTAACAAAACTGTCACAGAGACACAGGCCCAAAAGGCAACAGGAATGATCATCCTGAACAAAGACGGTCTCAAACCCGCTACCTTCTGAATACCAGGAACGCAAGGTCGGGTAGCCACCCAATTGGAGGATACAGCAATAAGGGACAGTCACGCTTACAGGGATTAATATGCATAAAATAATAAAACCGCCTCCGACACCTAGTCACCAGACACGCGACTAGAAGCCCGGAGATACACGTGCAAAAATACATCACCTGCTCTCACAGACATCTAACTACCACCGACGAACATATTCGCCCCAGACCTACAATAACACAAAATTTGGGGACACAATATATATGAACAGAGGTAGGGTTTTTTACGTGACGAGGAACCAAAGGCACACCGTATATGCAGACAATAGAAAAGCGTGTCAGCAAACCCACGCACATTGGCTCAACACATGCGATAAGCAGACCGCTAGACTAGCAGCAAGTACTTCCTACACCATTGAAACGTGACACTATCGCCAGTCAGCGATAAGACATAAATGGGCATGCGACCTTCGCAAGTACGAGACAGGCCAGGAGCGCTCTCGCTCCGGCAGTAATACACACAATCATTCACTAGAGGAAGCAAAGCCACATTACACCCACAAACTAAATCCAGGTTCGACCAAAATTCGTCCAGACAACAAACATCGGACATACATACAGGGGCGTAGGTTCGTTCTAAGGTACTCGCTATAACAGCCTACTTAGGGCATTAGCGACCCCGGGACTGCCAATAGGGGACGTACCGGGAACGCCAGGCCTCTACTGAGACCACAAGACACTTTTTTTGAATCATAGCGCCCGACACCTGAATACGGGGGACGCCACGGGCACAAACAAACGCCCACGCAAAGTAGGTAACACCACATTTCTACGGCCAAAAATCATAGCAATTTGGATTACCCCGGACATAAAATGATAGGGCAAGACACAATAGGGAAAAAAACGATAACAAATTCCCAAACAAGATTGTAAGCGGAAAAAAGGTGACAAGGTAACACCTTGGCCTTACAAGAATGAAAACACATGTCAACATACAGACAGTGGCGAAAGTCACATTTCGTTAGCCTTCATACATAACATTAAAGACTTTCTGTATACAAGGACACAAAACAAATACGCAAAAAAACACTGCGTTGCAAATAAGCGAATTCCAGCGCGTTGCAACACACTGTTGCCGGTGGACATTTTTGTCATAACAAGACGTGACAATGACATGTGGACATGCAGACATGATGACATGGCACAAAAACAATAACAATAACGACATACAGAGACACGGATGTTGATGCAGATTGGAGAGCGCCATTACAATAGGCTCTGCATCCAATAGTACACAAATACTGTGGGCTGGATTAATCTCGGGAATACAGGCCACCATCGCCTACCATTACCGACACTAGGAACATGTCTACAAGGGTGATAACACGCCACACGCGGCACCTGACAATTAGCCACGCGACACGAGATAACGCCTTCTCCGATAACATCCCACGCGCCAGCAGACGTGAGCGATAGGCGACCTCACACATACAGCCGCGCTAATTACAGCCACGGCCACTTACTTCCTACACGCGCCCAACACTCAGGGGCGGATACAGACAGATTCTAGGAGGGAACAACCCCCCCCCCCTCATAATTTCATTTCTTGTTTTTTTATCTCTAAAAATCATTACTGGCAATCAGGCTATGCCAATTTATCACATGCTACCCCAACGTTATGAACAGGAGACCAGGTTAGGCCGTGACGTCACAGCGTCACCGCACTTAAACATCCTAAGGGCAGCCCGAGGGCGGTGCCCACAGACACAAACATTCTCACACAACGTAGGTCGCACAGACCTACAGGCACTCCACAGACTGGTATTTTAGGAGACAGTAGATGCTTTATGGCATCTCAACTTAGCCAGAGCACATCCCAAGGAGCGGGTAGAGAACACATGGTGACTAAGAGAGGATGACACACCACAACAGGAGTAGAGATGGATACTGCCATCAGGATGGCCATGGTACCAACTACGGGCTACCATACCAGCACCCTTCTTCCTACACACCCTGTCACCTATCCAACACAGACATACAGATACATAAAAACAGCTACACTACATTTCAAAATATGCATCGGGGTTGATAGACTTCATGCTTCTAACAAATTAAGGTATGCTACACCTTGGCCCCAAAAGCCTACACCTGAGTATTAGGGGTGAGTCGGAAACTGATCAAGCGGCAATGCACATCTCTGTGTAGAGAGATGAGGCCACACTTATACTAACAAGTATTTATTAAATAATCCTGCATGCAAGGGACATAAACTTATTGTATCCCAGCACAGACCTTATCCTCAAGTGAGAGCGGACACGCCTCACATCCATCCCAATGCATGAAATATCCTATCCACACACCAGGGATTGTATTATTATTACACCCGCAAGGCATTTTAAATTTTGCAACCTGGTAAAAACCCACCCCATCCACTCACAGTAAATACCTCCCAAAAGCATCATCGGCTCCCGGCCACCATAAACATGGAGACCAACGATGCACGACCCCCTCCCACCACTCATTAACCACATTCGGCAAATAACACCCCCGGATCCTAATAACAAGGGACCAAACACCCTACAAACCTACTAACACCTCTAAGAAAATACCAAGGCATCAACGCTGGAAATCCGGCACGGCAATGACAAGCCTAAAGTAGCCAATGCATTTAGCCCCCTTGTTCATGACAATGACGACATTCAAGTCATATACAAGTTTCATTACTTGAGATCTATCCTCCGAGGTCAAGCTTTGCAGTTAGTTGAAGCACTTCCTCTAAGTGCCGAAAATTACCCCATCGCCTTTAACTTATTGAAGGAAAGATATGGCAATTTACGGTTACGTATTCAACGCCATATGAAGGCTATATTCAACCTACCTGCGTCACAGCACAATGACGTCACTAGTTTGCGTACTCTCATTGATACTACTCAGCTTCATGTTAAAGCTTTATCCCAACTAGATCAACCCACTGAACACTGGGGCACTTTCCTAATACATTTAGTGGTTTCTAAAGTTGATACTGCTACCCCCAAAGCTTGGGAAATCGAACTTTCTAGAGAAGACGATTACTCTTACGAGCATTTAGTCACTTTCATAAATGCTAGATGCCAACTCTTAACCGCTCTAGCTAATCAAAGTGAACCCTCTTCCCCGAGTTCTAAATTTGAATTAATGTCTATCAAACCTAAAAGCGAACGTTTAGCGTCTAATACCCAAAAACCCGGGTCCAGCTCATCTAAATTTAAATCAAACACTACTGGTTACCCAAATAGGACTAGTGAACGTCGTGTTGCTAGCTCTATTGTTTTAAACACTCAAAGCGAACCCCGCAAGAGTTTAAACGAACCTTTAAAGTGCATACTTTGTAAAGATCCCCATGCCCTATACCTCGGTAAATCCTTTAAAGAAATGTCAGTCGACGACAGAAGAAAATTAGTTTCCCAGAACAAACATTGCTTCAATTGCCTAGCGCCTACTCATTCTGCTTCAAATTGCAAGTCCACAAGACTTTGCTTCCATTGTGAAAAGGCTCATCACACTTTGCTACATCGTCATGATCAGGCAAAGTCATCGACAGCATCTACTTCTCAAAAAAGTGATAATGCTAACAGTTCTAATGCTTCATCGTATATTCAAAATTCCAAGTCCATTCGTAGTGCTCAAGTATTGTTGTCTACTGTCCAAATCGAAGTTCAGGATAACTTTGGCAACTGGGTCCGTGCACGCGGTCTTCTTGATTCAGCGGCAACTCATGATTTTGTGTCTAATTCTTTGATTAGAAAACTAGGCCTATCTGTAAACCCCACTTCTATTAACGTATCAGGCATTAACAGCTTAAAATCACAAGCTTTACAGTTCTCAAAGCTAACCATAAGAGATATTTGTCACAGAAACAAATTTCTCAAACTGAATTGTCTAATTCTCAATAGCATTGGAGAAGACACTCCAAGTCACTCTGTGGATATTTCAGGGTTAAACATTCCCTCGCATTTAAGGCTAGCTGATCCTTTGTTCAACATGCAAAACCCTATTGACATACTCTTTAGTGCCAATGTTTTCTGGAATTGCCTTCGTAAACAGGTTCGCAAGTTATCCTCAAACGTGGTCGCCAGAGACACTAATTTTGGATGGATCGTCACAGGTCAACTTCCCCATTATTCTCCCCAACCCGCATCGCAATGCTACTTTGCCAATACTGACTTGGAACAGTTCTGGAGGCTTGAAAGCGTTGATCCTCCTAACGTAACCTCTTCAGAAAATGAATTCTGTGAGCAACTTTTTTTGAACACCACCACTCGTTCTTCTGATGGCCGGTACGTTGTTCAAATGCCAAGATTACATAATCCTCCCAAACTTATTAACTCTCAGCCCAAAGCTCGAAAAGCTCTCTTTGCTATCGAGAGCAAATTCAAGAAAGAACCTCTTGTTAAACAGCAGTACACTGATTTCATGGATGATTATGAAAGCTTAAATCATATGGAAGTTGTTAACAAATCTGATGATGAATTGCACCCCCCAATTCAAACGGTTTATTTAAATCATCATCCCGTGTGGAAAAACCCTCTTGTAAAAGATAAAATCCGAGTTGTTTTCAATGGTTCATCACCCGACGTTAATGGCAACAGCCTTAACGACACCCTTTACTCTGGTCCTGCTAGTCAGTCAGATCTATCTGCTATACTCTTAAACTTTCGATTATTTCCCATAGCTGTCATAGCTGATATAAAACAGATGTACCGCCAAGTTTTAATTCAACCGGAACAACGAGATCTCAAAAGAATCTTGTGGCGTGATGAAATCAGTAAGCCTATTCAGGTACTTCGTTTAAACACAGTTACTTATGGCTTAAAACCCTCTGCTTGCCTTGCTATCCGATCCCTATACTTGCTAGCCTCTCAAGATGGTAATTTATTTGATTCTAAAACTTCTGAAGCATTAACTACGTCATTCTATGTTGACGATTATTTGCAGTCCTTCCCCACTTTGAAGGAAGCTTCTTTTGTGTCTTTAGAACTTCAGGCATTGCTAAGGAATGGAGGTTTCCCACTTCATAAGTGGAATTCCAACTCCCATGAGTTTCTCGCCCAGTTTCCCACCGAAGACGTAGATCCTTCTTCTGTCGAAATTTGTGGAAGCTCCGAATCCATAAAAACTCTAGGAGTTCATTGGTGCACTAGCACTGACACTCTCATCTATAAAGTTTCGCTCGCAGAAGAGCTTCCTAACATAAAAAGACAAATTCTCTCTGAAATTGCAAAATTTTTTGATCCGCTTCAATTCCTTGCCCCAGATATCGTTATAGCCAAACTCTTCATGCAAGAGCTGTGGTCGCTCAAATGTGAATGGGATGACACTGTTCCTCTTTCTTTTCTTAATCCTTGGCTCTCGTTTCGCAGCAATTTGCTGGATCTTTCCCTAATTGAAATTCCCAGGAATTTAATTAGCTTTCATTCTAATGCTTCTTTTTTCCTTCATGTGTTCGCGGACAGTTCCGAAAAAGCTTACGGTACTGCGCATATTTAGTTTATCGCGGTCCATTAAATGGATCTTCAGCCTCCAACCTTGTTTGTGCCAAATCGAAGGTAGCTCCTCTTAAAACTATCACTTTGCCTAGGCTTGAATTGTGTGCTGCACTCATGGCTGCAGAACTTGTTAAGAAATTACGGGAAGTATTATAAGTCGAATTCTCGCAAATCTATCTCTGGAGCGATTCCATGATCACCCTTTCTTGGATCGCCAAGAACCCCTCTCACTGGCAAACCTTTGTTGCAAACAGAGTTTCCAAAATTCAAACTCTTTCTTCTGGATGTCAATGGAGGCATGTGCCCAGCGCTGACAACCCAGCCGATATTATCTCTCGTGGATGTTTACCCTCTCAATTGGCAGCTTCCCAGTTGTACTGGCATGGGCCCTCGTGGTTAATCGAAGACTCTTCTTCTTGGCCTTCTAAACCACCAGCTACAAACTCCAACTTGCCTGACGCTAAAGTACCTCTATCTATTGCTTCGTGTCTTGTTTCCAACGCTTCTCAGCCCTTGCTGTCCCGCTATTCTTCCTTTCATAAACTAATTCGAATTGTTGCTATCTCCTTAGATGGAAATATTTTATGGTTGACCAACCTCTTCTCCCCAAACCACGCCTTACCAATCATGAATTGAATCTCGCTACCATTAAGGTTTTACAACTGACACAGCAAGAAGCCTTTTCTTCTGAATTGTCTTTGCTTTCTTCTAAAAGGGATCTTCCCAAATCCAGTCGTCTTCGTGCTTCAGCCCCGTTCCTTGATGACCATGGGTTACTCAGGGTAGGTGGAAGGCTCTCGCAAACTTTGCTCTCTGAGGACAAAAAGCATCCCGTTATTTTGCCTTCTAAACATCACGTAACTTCTTTAATCATACGTGACTTTCATTATCGTAATCTGCATGTTGGCACACGCACTCTGCTTTGCCTCTTAAGGGAAAAGTACTGGATTATAAATGGAATTCATGAAGTTTCTTCTGTAATTCACAAGTGCATTCCTTGCTTCAAAGCAAAACCTAAAATCAATACTCAATTAATGAGCGATCTGCCCTCCTTTCGCTCTTCTCCTATACACCCATTTGCTCTAACTGGAGTGGACTATATGGGTCCGTTCCAATATCAACGAAATTCCCCTGAAGCTAAACGCAAATTGTTTGGTAAGCTTTATGTTTCTCTCTTTGTTTGCATGGTTACTGGCGCAATCCATTTGGAACTAGTAACGAATGCCTCTACTTCTTACTTTTTATCAGCTGTCTCTCGCTTCACTGCTAGGCGTGGTGTTCCTTCAGAGATGTTCTCTGATAACGCTTCCACTTTTCAGGGCGCAGCTTCCCTGTGGAAGAAAGCTCTCACTTCTTCTCCTGCCATGGAACAAATTTCTATTTTTTCCTACTCAAAGGGTTTCAAATGGCGCTTCATACCACCCTACGCTCCTCATCACGGTGGTAGGTGGGAATCTTGCGTAAAACTCACTAAACGTCATTTAAGAAAGGTCTTAGGTAATCGAATTCTGACTTATGAAGAATTCAATTCACTGTCCGTTCTGATTGAAGGTGTTGTTAACTCTCGCCCTTTAACTCCGCTTTCCAATGACTCTGATGACCTGCTTCCACTTACACCTGGTCACTTCCTTATCGGCACTTCTCTTTCTGCCCCTCCTCCTCTTCCCAATTCTTACAGGGATTCTAATCTACCCATTGTTTGGCGTAAACTTGAAGCCCTCCGCAATTCCTTTTGGAAGAGGTGGAACTTGAAATATTTAACTTCCCTGCAAAGGAGACAGAAGTGGTTTCTTTCCAGTCCCGACATTAAAGTGGGGGACTTGGTCTTGGTTAGGGATGTTTCTCCTCCCCTGGTCTGGATTTCTGGTAGAGTGACCGAGTGTTATCCTGGAAGAGATGGGAGAGTCAGGGTGGTCAGAGTCTTGACCACTAATGGTCCGATCACAAGACCACTGTCTTTTATCGCTCCATTACCTTTAAATGTTTAACTGCTTATTTGTTCTCTGTTGGTGTTTCCCCTCCCAGTATGGTGTATTCTTGGAACACACGGTACGAGAGAATATAAAGTTTAATGCTCTCTTCTTGTTCATTTCTTCCTTTTTTATCAAACACCAACAGTGATCTTCTATTTTCTCTTTGTTGGTCATGTCTCTTATTTTCTTTGTGAGTCTGTTCTAGATATATATCTTCCATGACCCACCTAGCGTCATCTAGCAGCGAATCTCAGAAGCTCCTCAATTCTTCCTGGTGCAAGAGGACTTCCTTATCCATCTGGCCACCAGTTCTCGTAGCCATCGCCAGCTATTATCTCCGTGATCAAGAGAACTTCGTCTACTCTTTCACCCACCAGGCTGTGCTAGTATCGCCTGCTATCAACTCTTTGAAGACCATTTCCTCAAGAGAATTTAAGTTTACAATATTGGTCATGCTTATATGTATTCCTTTTGTCTCCTACCCCCACTCTTTTTCCTTCCTTGGACCCTCCGCGCTTCGCTGAGTGGGTCTCACTTGTAAGTCGGCAGTTGACTTGGTCAGTCAAGGCTCAACCAGAGCCACTCTCCTCAAACCAAGAGGCACTCTCTACATTCTACGCCATGTTGGCACATTAGGTATCCGTCAAAGGGAACTTCATCTTCGTCATGCAACAAAGATAAGTACAGACTTAAGGTTTTAACCTCATCTTCATCGGTTTTAATACTACATACTTCAATGATCATTTTATAGGCAGTGTGAGATTACTTATTTGGGGCAAAAATCATCCTTCGCGGGATTTGCTATGTTGGGCTTTTGTCTGTCTAAGCCAACCTTAATAAAAAGTAGCTTTTCTTAAGCTATTTAAATGAGAAATCTTCTCACCACGTGGGATATTATCTAATACCCGCTGTCTATAAAATACCAAGCTAGTTCCTCCGCTGGATTAACTTTGGCTCCATTCTTCTATTAGGATCGTTCTGGAACCTTCCAGATCCTGTACTTTATCTACAAGTCTTGCCGTCATGTACCTTTCACTCACTTGTGAGAATACTATTGAAAATTGAAGAATCTTCCTTCTGAATTAAAGCTCAATAGCTAATTTTCTTCCACCGTTGGAATGTTCTATGGCGCATTTAATTGTAATTCACAACCTTCTCAAGAAATAGACTCTCGCCTACCTAGTGCAACCAGTTATTTTCATCATTGCAATAACTTTCTTTCCCATAAACTTTCGTGTTTCTACAGTGAAATTTTCATCTATTTAACAGACTATAGTGAAAACTAGTGCTTGTTCAACTTTTCTACCGCGTCGCGATCGTCCGTTTACCTTAAATAAGGCCATGAACATTGATCCTAAATCCCAATTGATCTTTCCTAAACCTTCTACTAACAAACCATATTAATAAAATTGTAACTCTAGATCATTTTCAATGAGGTGTCACTCTAACGAAGTGCCCTTCCATCTTGCTTGTTTATCATCAATTAATTTCTGCATAACCACGTGTTTTATACACGGTTCAAGCTTACATTGTTTCTCCCTTATAATCAGGGAAAACAATTCCTTCAACTCATGAGTGAGTTATTTCTAGGTCTAACGAAAGGGAAACTGCCCCATTTGTCTCGTGATTCCTACTTGAACATAGGAAGTCTAGAACCTTCCTTTTGACTTTCTCTTCAGGTTTCACAGTAAGTGACCTGCTCTATTTTGCATAGCTATCGTAAAAGTAATTTTGCATAAATATAAGAAGTTATAGGAACTTCTCTTTCATTCTACCTGTTCTCTTTCTTTGTTATTTTGAAGTTGTAACTTTTTCTAAGATAGGTACGCAGAGATTTCTTATAGTACACACCTTGTACTCTATTTATTGTTAAACTTTAATCACCTTAATTGTCTTTAAATTTTGAATTTTTTATCTTCGCTATTTTAAATCCTTGCTAGGATTTTATAAATGTTTGAAACCTAATAAATTGTTAATTGCCTGGCGCAAACGTTTAATGTTTTCTGAGGTCTGTGACCCCAAAATTGTTAACCAAATTGAAAATATATATTTGTTAAAGTTATCAACTTCCTTTGAATTGTTAAATAAACTTAAACTTTCTTTTTTTTTTTGATTCATCATTTCTCTGGTACAACGGTTAGGCAAGATCCTGTCTTCCCTGACTCTTCCTAGGTTCATGCCCTCGTTAACACCAATAAAGCAATTGATAGGGCTTTCACCACTCGTTGCATTTGAGCAAAAACTCTTAGTAGTTATCTCGGTAAAGTCTCTCTTAGCTTTAATAGCTAATTCTAACTGGCCAGTAAGGCAAGCACAGCTCGCTATGCCAGCTTCCTGCTTGTGGAGATCCTCTCCAAAAAACTTATGGTTGGTTTTCAAAAAGATAAGTGTTTCTCTTTGCCTAAACTTTTAGTCGGCTACTGGCTGGGTAAAAGCTTAGCCATTTCTAAATGCGACTATTGGTTCATTTACCAAATTTATTCCCAAAGGCATAATTCCTTTATCATTATCCTGCTTGGAAGCACTTGGTCGCTTGGTAATAACTCTGCAACTTCGAAAACTGGTAATATCAAAATCGATGCAAATTATTGGTACCCTTCGAATTATTTGGTCAAAAAAGAATTCCTTTGAACAGATCTACAATAAGTCTGTTACTCTTGCCAGACCATCACCCTTCCCCATAGTACGCATATGCATGCTTGAGAGGGAATACGCTAAAGCCATTCTCTTGCAAACCGCCCAAGTCCTAGCTGCGGTTCCCGTTAACTTCGACCAGGTCCTTATCCACTTTAGGTATCAGAGAACGGATTTGCAGTGGCAACCGCCTCTAAGTGCATTTAAAGTTAAATTCATAACTTTTGTGGGACTCTCCTCCTATTTTTCTATCCTTTTTCTCCAGTCCGAAACCCACCTCCTTTTCTTTATCATCTTCCCTTGGTGGTTAGGTTATTCCTCAGCCAATAATCTACCCAGGAGACACACAGATACACACATACACAAAGAGTAGAAACTAGTAGCATGATAGAATACGGCCATCTTAGACTAAGTTAGATTTAGTGGCACTATATATTAAGATCTATGAATAACACCAGAGATAAAGGGTATTTTGATAAATGCATGTAATCCACCTTTGCAGATTCACCAAGAGCCAACACGGGTGCGCACGATGGCGCATGAACAGCACTAACATATTTCATTTTTCAGGGAAGGCAGACATATATGCATTCACCCCTTGTAAATATAGCCCCCAAACACACATACCCTACACTAATTATGCCACACACAAATACACTGCTCCTAAACCATTTCAGTCGCGCCCTTATGGCGACGGCGCCGCAGTCAGCAACGTCAAGTGACCGTGGGGCACCGAGCGATGCTGACGCAACCACACACAAAGAACGCTTAAATGATGAGCGGAAAACGATAGCCAGGAGAGACGCAGCCTTGTGAGCGTCTGTCCTAGCCATCAAGGTGAATTTTTCCTACCCACGCGGAGAAGCTCACGAGGGTATAACGGTTGAACGGTTTAACCACTAAACCGCAGGCACAGGTGAAAGAAATGAAGGTTGAAAGGTACGTACGAATCGGCGGATAATAGGAGAAAGTATGAGAAAGGCCGGATGAAAGCAACAGAGAAAGGTACCGAGCTCGTAAATGATAAGGTTTAGTATTAGAACTATGATTATTGTCACTATTGTTATTCTTATTATTAATATTGTTAGCACTACTATGCATTATGATAAAATGTAAACATGAATTTACTATTACCACACATACACACCAAGCACGTTTATACACACTTTTGTCTCTTTCCTTTCTATTCTAGTAACGATAAAATTTGTGAAGGTGTCCCGTTTCATCCCAACAACAATAAACCATTCTGATGTACCTTTAACTTATACCCTGGGGCATGTGTTTTTCTATTTTCTTCCATCTTTTATACTTTATTGACACAAGGTACGCGCAGGGAGCAATTTTTTTCCCACACAGCGTCGGACGACACAACCACCCGTCCAACCATGGTTTTTTTCCTTCCTGCACGGCACCAATACGCATATACTTACGTTTTTTCTTCCTTTTTTCAGCAATAACATCAAGGACATGTATTTTTCTGTATTTTTATTTTTTCAATGTCAACTTTTATAACGATTGATTTTAAATGAACAATGAACTATGTATATACCCATAACCCACCCCCTCTGAGCACACGCTAAACTCACATCATCACCAGGATAACACGACATCGATACACCTACACGACACCGACACTGAAGAAGATGAAGAAGAGGGACAAGAAGAAAACGAGGAAACATCATTACAACGACACGCCCACTCTATTTTCCGTTCGCGAGGACGCGAACAAACGACGAAGGGGACTTGCACAGCCCGGTGGCAGTACCCCCTGAGACCCACCCCGCCATCTTTTACCAAAACTACCCGCATAGGCAGACCATAAGCCTCATGCATTTCCTCAGACACAAGCGGGCCCGACATACTGCTGACAGCCACGCTTACGAAATATAAACATAAACACGGGAAATGGAGCGACAGCTATGAGGAAATGCTGACCAGGCAGTGGGGGAAGGCCTTAAAACCTAGACCCGGAGGAACCTCATCATCTGTTCTGATCTGTTCTGTTCTGTTCTGTTCTTGGCCAGCGGCCCTGCCCGACGAGTTCCAGTTCTTCACCAGGTGAGATCTAGCTGTGCTCAGAGTCCTTTATCTTTTTAAAAGACCTACCCTGAACGACTGTACACTTTACAAATTGTACTACATTTCATATTTGTTTAAACTCCCCAAGAGGGACATCACATCACATTTACTGGCCAATAATCACATGGTCAGTAAGCAACACATTTATTACTAATCACACTCCATTTTACGTCCTTATACCCAACCTGACCTTAGTCATAATTGCCCCTGACCGTAGAGGCCAATAACTGCATCGTCAGGTCCTATTGTACTCGAGCTCGCGACTCGACTGCAGAGTGTCGAGTCACTGACTCTGCACATTCGCTGAATTGCTCACTCTACTTAATTGGCAGGCTAGATTAGCAGCCTGCACTTACACATTCATCCCCTGGCAGGTAATTGCATCCTGCAGAGACGCCCCCAGTAGCTTAAGCACTCACACCAACACGCTTCACTGGTAGTCCCTCCCAATCACGGGAAACTACCCTCATTCGGAAGCAATCCTCAAAATTAGCACATCTACACTACCGTGTTTATCCCACCCCCAACCAAGGGATAAAACAATACATACCGTTACTCTTAAAAACAAACTCCATCATGCACAAAAGCCTGTGTAGGCTACATATGCAATTTACGGTATTATGACCATGTCACCCCCGCTTATGAGGAACTTAACTGATCACGTCTAAATCAACGCCGCGACCTCCATTCCTTATGTCTTCTTCAACAAATACTCACGCCGTTCCACTCGAGCTTACATGCATTCTCAGTTTCACCGCCTCTCATACGAGCATAGTCTTGGAACACGGTCAAAAAACGACTCTCTCTCACTGATACCCACACACTGCACAGTACGCTATACCTACTCCCGTTGTTGCTACTGCACGACTGTGGAACGATCTGCCTCGCGCTGTCCGAGGAGCAACCACGTCCAGCTTCAAGTAACGTTGCCACCAGTACATAATCACTAAGTAAATGAAAGTTGAACTCAACACTTATGCTTATATTCTTATGTCGTAATACATGTATTCACTCTTTCCAATTCTCACTTTGTTATTTACTCTCTGTTTAGACATCTAAATAACGGAACCTTCTTCAGTAATGACTAATCATCATCATCATCATCATCATCATTAGTCTACATTTTATCAGTATTTCCTTACCTTACGCTAATTTTAAACTTACTTCTAAGTATCTTATTATTCACCCTAGAAATACAACAATTTACTACCTATACCAAGCAAATCTGTTTTTATATGTATTTTATATTGAATCAACATTGTATTATTGTTATATTTAAGTAGTATTTGTATTGTTTGTTACGTATCAATTGTATAATCTGGTTAGATGGAACAGAGGGCCCAACGGCCCTAATCTTGACAGACAAAATAAATATATCTATCTATTCATTGTATAGCAGGGTTAATGGTTCTGTGATATCCTGTTCCGTTGCTCGTAAAATCTCGTTATAGATTCTATCTGGACCTGCCGCTCTCCCACTTTTCAGACTCCTTATGCATTCCTTAGTTCCTCCAATGTGAGGGATTGGAGTGTACTTAGTCGAGCTCCTTTATATCAAATTTCTTTGAGGCCGGATTTCCAATCGGTCTTGAAAGCATTATATAACCGCTTACTCATTAAACTGCCTTTGTATGTATGTCTATCCCTTATTATTCCCGTTTTCCATCGGGGTCGGGGATGAGATGCGATGGAAGTCTTTGTGGCGATGGTTTTTACGGCCAGATGCCCTTCCTGACGCCAGCCTCATGAGAGGAGTTAATGAGAGATGAAATGAATGATGGTGAATGAAACTGGGCAAGGATGTGGAAGGAAGCGGCCGTGGCCTGTCAGAAGGTACCGTCCCAGCATTCGCCTGGTGTTGAAAATGGGAAACCACGGAAAACCATTTCAAGGACGGCCGACGGTGGGGCTCGAACCCACGCGTCTACCGAGTCAGCAGAGAGCTTGGCCCCATGACCTATTGCTGCGCTTTAGCCAGCGTAGCCACTACTGTCGGTACTCATTAAACTGCCTTTACTTGACATTAAAACACTCTTATTTTCATATCTGATTCATTCACCATTTATTTTCTAAGAACAATAATCCCTTCCTCACTTCTCTTTTTTTCTGTATCTAGTTCCAAAGAGAATGTGTGGTCACGGCCTTCTTAATGTTTCAATTAATAGTGCATGTCCACTAGAATTGCATCCACAGCTCTGGGTTAATAAAGGAGGTTTGTGGCTGAGTCTTATTAAAATGCGTAAACATTAACCATTAAGACGATGGTAATAATTAATATCCGTGTTGACTGATAGTACTATGTTATTCAAAACCGCCTTGTCAAACACTAAAGAATGTATTTGAATTACTGCTTATACGTACATGTTTCGGTGTTCAATGACACCCTCGTGTATTGAATTAAAATAATCTTAAAACTAAGTTTACAAAGATAAAAGAGAAAATGTATATCCTTACAAAACATTATTAGAAATTTAAAAAAAAGAAAGCTCACAAAAGAATTAGAAAAATGTGAATAAATAAGAATAGAATGAAGATAAATGTACCTTAAAGGACTGCATGTTAATAAATATGGTTCGATTAAAGGGAATACTATATGTTTGTCAAAATATACCCCATCGAGACTGGCGTATGAACTAGCGGGGGAACGTTTCTTTATGGAAGAACTCCGACTGGTTCACCAACTACCATCCACAAGACAATACAACGATTTGCTACGAGAACTACTTGCAAAAAAGGAGGAGATCCCAATTGGTTTCTACTCCACGACGGCCATGACGTCAACAGAATGGAAGGGCACTGCCTATGAATTGAGACACACAGTGACCCGATTCGCGGTGCACGGTTTTCACCACAGGATTTGTGAGACTGAGGTGTTCCATGTGCCCACAGCAGAGTGCATTTGTAAATTGTGTCAAAAGTCATGCGATACTTACCATGCTCTCGTGTGTACTAAAAGTTTGTCATCGCTTACAGTATTTTGTAAATAATTAATGTAATGCACATTGTGCGCACTTATCTTTAATAATACTATATGGTTTATCTTCCGCTTCTGATATTCACTTCTGTTCTTGGGTTAGATCACGCCATGGCCTGTCTTTCCCGTTGGTCGTGGATTTGGAAACACTAGAGCTCGGGTCAGCCGGGAAGGCGGCCGGCTCTCCGGGAACTGCCCATAGAGAGACATAGACACATATCCACTGTTGCAACAGGTCCACCAGGTCCGAGTCCCCACACCGCAAGCTGCTGCGTGAGTTCCTGCAGTGTGGAAACACTGCCGCTTAGCTCATCAAGCCCGTCTCTTTCACGCTGCTTTATACTTTTAAAGAATTCGTGCACAAACTGTCGTTTACTTCCCTCAGCTTCCATAACACACAGAATGTACACAATCGCTTACACTGGATCTTTAAATATTACGATATAATCACTTCGCTTTCCTGACAACACACCAGCTCAAATTCTCAAGACAGACTGACTGTGATTGGTGGGGTGGAGGTGAGGCATGACGTAATGGTAGCGTTGTGTTCTGCGCACCGCCTTCCCGGCTGACTCGAGATTTTACGCAGTGTCATGTTTTGATAACGATTTTATGTTAACTGATCTCTTAGATGGACAGATGAGCTGATATTCCGCCCCTTTATAATAAATAATAATCTTTATTGCAGCCTGTGGCCATGTTGTTGACGTACAGTATACATTTCGTACACTAGTATGTGCTGTATGCCACTATCGACATGGTTCGTTTTGGGCAAGAAACGATATGGTACATTTCACATACATTCCCACATAGTTCACAAATGCAATTTCCATCTGGATTATGGAACACCTTCCTTGAGCAGATCTTGTGGTGAAACCCATGTACCGCAAGTCTGGTCACGACATGTCGCATTTCACAGAATGGATGCATCCACTTTTTCCTGTAACCTGTAGGGCGAAGCCTAGGTATTTGAAATTTGTGACGACTTTTAATCTTTTCCCGTTGCATATCACTTGATCAGAACTTGATGGCTTACTACCATTTCGAAAAATTATATTTTCTGTCTTGTCCGTATTAATTGTAACTTCATTTGTCTGTGCCCAGTCACTTAGTATGTCTATAGCCGTTTGCAAATCATGTATCTGCTCTGAAGCAATTGCCATATCGTCTGCATATATATGTATAATTTAGCTTCTGTTGTTTCCCGAATTCTGTCACCAACAACGTATGTAAGCACATTGAATAATGTAGGACTGAGGGGGTCCCCTTGCAATACCCCATTTCTTTGAATTATCCAGGTTGACTGTCCAACTCCATCATAGATTTGTATATAGTTTTCCGCTAATAAGTTATGTTTGATACGAGCGTTGTTACCCTTGTTCTGCCAGTTAGTGTTTCCAACTTATTTATTAACAACTTTCTGTTCACTAAATCAAAAGCCTTCGAGCAATCAACGAAAACTACATAGAGTTTACCTTTCGGCGTTTCTAGCATCGTTGTTACCGTATGTGTTGTAGGAGGTTTTCTGCAGCCATAATCGTTGACCGTTTTTTACGAAAGCCACAATGCTCATCTGGCAACAACGGATCTACAATTACATATATCCTTGTAGTTAGTATCCCTGTTAATAGTTTTAGGATCACTGATTCCAGTGCTATGCCTCGGTACGAGTCAGGGCTGTCAGGACTTCCTTTTCCCTTATACAGTAGCTTGATCGTGTCAAGTGGAATTTGTCCAAGTTCCAAGCATTTGTTCAGTAGTGCTACCCATACTGGCAACAATACTTCTGCTGTTTGTTTTAGATGTTCATTTCGCACTCCATCGGGGCCAGCGGATCTATTATTTCCCATTCTTTTGATAGCCGTTAAGATCTCTCCTTCTGTTATGATTTCGGTTGAGTCCAGGTCATCCGTGGATCTAAGTTGTGGTGACTAGCACATGTGACTTTCTTTATGTGCTCTTCCCATAATTCCACTGGGATACTGGGTTGAAAGTGTTGGAATGTTGGTCTTAAAGCCCGATATGGATCTGATTCGGCTTCTGCATTGATCTTTTTTTGTGTCTCTTCTATGTATTCCCTTTTCTACTCTGTGAACAATTCTTTGTAGGTTTTTCTTTGCTGTCTATAATCCTCCAGTGTTTCGTCGTCTTTTTGTGCCCTCACTCTGTGAAGTTTCATTAAAGTCTTTTTCCTCTGAATATAACACGATTCGTCAAACCAGGGTTTCGCTTTCCTCCCTTGCATAGATGGAGTCGTTGTATTAGTGATGCAGTTTTCAATACGTTTTGCAGCGTCGTTTATGTCTCCTGTATGAATGCATGCCATTACCTTGTGTATGTCTTCCAGATTTTCGTTAATCTTGTCCATGTTTAATTTCTTATTTGTTATATTCGTTAATTTGGGTATATTATCATTAGCTTCATCATCTATTTCTATACTGACTGTAATATGTTTGCGAATAGCAGCACCTTCCGAGGTTATTGGATTAGCGTTCCTGTTTCCGGATATTCTTCTCGTGCATATGAGGTCTATTGATAATAATATATATATAATATTAATATATTTCAGCCGAAAGGTCATAGAATTCATATATTGATGTGAAAACAATAAAGATCTATAATTTACTGTAGTCACTTAGAGTCATAGTTCTCTTCTGGCATTTTACGAAGTGGTACCGTTCACATTTTTTTCCATAGAGGTTACATACAAACTGGTCATCCGGCTCGTGAAAAATTATCTTCCTACACATCTTATGATGGAAGCCATGCACTGCTAATCGATTGATTACGCCCCTCATTAAACAGTTTAGTCCCGTCCAATTTCTATTACACATCGCGTCTGTTGCATAGAAATCTCTATCTATTTGTTCCGCCTTCCCTTTCCGTATCCTGAGGAGATCCTGTTCTGATTTTGTGGCTGGCAACAGAAGTCGCTCTGTCAATTCTGCTATCAGAAATAGTTCACGTGCTAGTTCATAAGCCAATCTAGAGTAAGAGGTTTTTGCTATGCCTAGTATCATTTTCAGGTATCTGAATATGACCCCTTCCATTGCTTTGTTACTCTTAACTCTTCCCATATTAGGTGTAGACCATACGATAATATTGGCACGACCTTGGCGTGAAACAGAGACATGACTGTCTTTATTGAGAGTCTGCTTGGTTCGTTGATATCGTAGATGGCTCTTATTGCTGCACTAGATTTTTCTGTGATGTGGTGCCTATAAGATCTAATTGTTGTCTGTAGCGTTATCAAATAGCTTGCTATTTGGAGTTAGTCCTAACTAATTTGATCTCTTAGAGAAAGGTACCGTACTTCAAGAATTACTTCCATCTATAGCTAACCCTATGAATCTCTGGGACTTTTTAATAGCAATAATTTGCATGTTCATCATCATAGCTATAATATCTTCTCTTTTTGCATTGGGGCCTATTATAATATATGAAAAAGTAAAGATAAAGAGTTAAGTTGCTATGTAAGATGCTCCCAACCTTGTCACTGAACATCAAAGAAATGAACATGTCAACATTTTACAAGCACATACGGTACGTTATTTATGACATAACATTGCAACAAGGGTTGTTTCGAAATGTATATTTTATTGATTTATACAATTATATGAATAAAAATTAAAGTTATTTGTACACGATGCATACATTGTGGTTGCGTATATGATAAGGTACCAGTTCCCGACTTCGAGTTTAGTTTCAATTCAACCTAAGTTGATAAACTTTAAAGTTATGTATCATGGATATCAGCATTCTTCTGACTGAAATTAGTCGTAGACTGAGTCAGAACTATGAAAGCAAGCGCTGACATGTGAGATAAAGTATTTCAGTTAAAGTTTCAAAGTTTTAGATTTTAAGTTGAAAGATCTGGGCACAAGTAAACTTTTCTAGACGATAAACAACCTTGAATATCGAAAACAACAATTGCCTACTGAGATACAGGTGTGTACAATGTATCTCAATACTTAGGTCCCTTCCACAGACAGTGCAAGTGCCCTTCAATTAATGAGGTATGATACTGCTCAAGAAATACCATCGTCTTTGAATGGGCAGGTTGGGCTCTGGGGTCCCAAAGGGCTCGATATAGGCTAGAGTATTCTACCATTATACAGGCGCTCACGTCTTGCCAGAAGCATGACGATCGAGGATACATATAACATTATACGAAGGAGACACATATCCCGGCATTCTCCCATTTAGGCCTAAGTCCTAGGACGTCAAGGAAAGCGCACCTTTTTCTCCTTTTTTGAATTTTACCTGAGCGGGTTAAGGGAGATTGTAAGCTGTTTTGGGTTGAAATAGGCATTTATTGATTCTTGGTGATTTTGGATGCCAGAAGACTACATCGTCTTATTGTATTAATTTACTTAGAAGGTGTTAAATGTTCATTTAAATTCCCTGTGCCACGCCAACTGTTCAGATCTGCTTTTCCCACCATATTTCTTAAAAAAACGGCCCGGTTACTTTTTCAGTCAAAAGTTTCCTTTCTAGGGTAATTTTATGTGTTGCAGCCTTGTAAGAGACGTGGCCTAGCATTCTTTAGTTCATTTGGCGGTCACTCGTTTTTTTACAAACTTCATTCTTTCCTCGTGTGTATACTTGTGTTTTATACTCGGAAAATGTCCAGACCAACAGGACTTTACAAGGAGCGGAAGGGTGGTCCTGGGTGATGAAAGCATACACATTCGGGCGATGTAAATAATTTACAGTACCGTAGGCTTAGTTAGTTATAACAATAGTGTACTTGATGACCAAGTTAGTTATTGAGGTTTTAAGGGGCGGAATAACGAGGTCATCTGCCTCAGAACAAGTACAGTAAGTGCTTCAAGAAAGAAAGTGAATGGAAAAGTAGATAATAGTGCTAGTGATCATTATTCAGGGAATGTCCATTGCCTTATAGATTTAGGCCTACTGATTGTCTGCATGGGAGGACCCAATATCCAAATGAGAATTGTAATAATGTAATTTGGACCCGGGTTCCCAAATGGGATTTTTGGGTTACCAGACATTTATTTTAGGTGTCAGGTTCTTGTGCACTGAATGCCTTCCTGAAGTGCAATCATTGTGACAGTTTCGGTGGTATATTTGGTTATTAAGAGTTTGTTATTTGATCAACAATATCCATTCACCTCTTCGAACTACACAGAGAATGGTTTTGGGATCTCTTTATTGGAAAGGTTCAAAGTACAAGAAGACATTGTGTGGAATTATAAACTTGCCCAGCCCACCCTCTAGGTTTCAGTCTTACTACGAAACTTTGAACAGAGTGTGTAGCTGTAAAGGAAGCTTTGGAGAACAATACTCGGTCGACTGATCTAAAAATGGCGTTTGATGGAACATGGCAAAAGAGGGGACACACTAGCCTCAATGGTGTTGTTTCAGCAACTGGTATGGACTCAAGGAAGGTGCCAAAGGTGTGAAAATCTAAAGAACAATGATGAAAAGCACGGGGACTGTGGATTATGTCACAGCAACTACGTTGGTGTGAGTTATGGCATGGAGTCAGTTAGTGCATTTACCATTTTTGAACATTTACTGCCGTTGCATGTTGTGAGGTATATTAAATACCTAGGGGTAGCGGACAGGGCCGTGGAGAGAGATCACGGGCCCTGGGTTTTCCGGGCCCCTCCATTTTTGTTCAGCCTGAGACATTATTTTGTAAGTACCGCTGGGTCCGTGGTTCAAATCCCGGTCACTCCATGTGAGATCTGTGCTGGACAAAACGGAGGCAGACAGGTTTTTCTCCGGGTACTCCGGTTTCCCTGTCACAATTTCATTCCAGCAACACTCTCCACTATCATTTCATTTCATCTGTCATTCATTTAATCATTGCCCCAGGGGAGTGCGACAGGCTTCGGCAGCCGGCACACTTCACATCCTCGCCGCTAGATGGGGGCTTCATTCATTCCATTCCTGACCCGGTCGGAGACTGTAAGCAGGCTGTGTGTTTTCATTTTCAAGCTGGTTTTCCATGAACCCACAAAAAACTCCATGGCATTTAGCATGTTCACATTGAATATCAGTTAACCTGGTTTTCAGTTATTCAACCACTCTTCTTTATGTATTTCATTGCGTGTTCCTTTTCCTTTCAGATGTTGATCATCATGCACTAAAAATTAATTTTCATTCCATCTGACCGTTTTCGGTCACCACAACAATAAGCCATAGGCCACATCTTTTAGAAATGCATGAAGAATATAGTCGAATTTTTTCAGAGTTTGAATTAGAACCTTTCCACCCAGCACAGAACTTTCGTGGAGATTCTGGCAAATGTGCCCTTTCCCCGGCAAAGAAGCAAAAACACAATGAAACTGTATAGGCTAGAATTCGTTAGACCTATATATTCTCTCTGTAATGTTTCGATTACTATTCACTGGTTCATTTACACCCAATTAGGTCATATACGAATATTTCAAAATGGAAGTTATGTTGCCCATTCTTAGTCATTTTCCCGCGTCGGGCCCCTCAGCATATCCGGGCCCTGGGGCTACAGCTCCGCTTGCCCCTCCCTTTCGTCGGTCCTGGTTGCGGATAGTAAGGCCTATAAACGCATTGTAGAAAAGAAGCCTTATGGAGAAACTGTTATTAAATAACTGGCACCTGTAGGCAGGGGCGGTTCGAGTGGGGGGGGGGGGGGTTGAGGGGTGTCTCACCCCCCTCAGGTATTTTCTCAGTCGGCAAATACGACATCAGTCGGCAAATCCTGAAGAAGTCGTAACATTTCCGAAAACAGAATTTAAAAAAGCAAAACGGGGCATGGCCAAATACGATTTGGTCCGATTAAAAAAATATATATATTATTATACGGTCAGTCGGCAGTTTTACCGACTGTCGGCACAAATGGACTCTGCAATAATTTCGTACAGCCAGGCAATAGTCCAGTGCGGCAAGAGTAAGATTCGGCAAAATAACCATTTTAAACCTTTCAATTCCATTCCTCGGTGCACCGGCTGCCACTTGCCATTTCGTTTCCTTGTATGGAGACTGACAGATGAGCAATATGGGACTAAGGACAAGGGATGAACTCATCGGTACGTTCCTGGGTGGGTGTAACTTCCCGCGTTCATTAGGCGGAGCAACTCAGCTTCACAGCGAAGCGAGCCTAGCATCTGTGCCATGTGGCTAGACAAAAGATGTTGGTGAGCGTATTGATAACTTCAGGTCAAGCAAACTCATTGAGATGTTGTCGGAGGATTGTTATGACCTGCTACAGCTTGTCTCGACGCGTCCTTAGATATCCGCGCTATTGTGACAAAATTGACAGGTTTATGGTTCCAAGGTTCCTCAAGGGTTTGGGTGCTCACTATGGTCAGTGCAGTGGTCACCGAGGATGAGCGAAAGCAGTCGTTCCTGAACCAGTAACTTTTACAGTGCTAACTAGGTGCAAATACAGTGGCAGTGGGACGTGGGTTTTCGCCGGCACGGAACATTTTCACGGAGCATCGCGTACCCATCAAGCGTAAGTATACGGCAGAAACACTTAAGTTAACAAGATTTGGTGATTTAGACAAATCAGAGAAGACTGAAAGACGAATTCTGAGAAAAATACAGGGAGCTAAACGAAATAATAACTCAGAATATAGGTTACGACCAAATAGAGAGTTATATTTGAAATGTGAGAAATTAACTCATGTGTTGAGAAAGAGAAAATTACAGTTTTTTGGGCACATATAGAATGGAAAATAGTAGACTAACTAAACAGATCTTCAATTTACTGACTAGTTACAAATCCAAACCCACATGGTTCATTGAAATTGACAAAGATTTGGCAAACGCCAGAATTCAGACAGACACAATAGCAAACTGATCATTCTTCGGAGAAGCTATTCAAAAGACAGAGTTTCAAGAAAGGAAGAAATAAAACAACTCGCAGAAAGTGGACTAAAGAGGAGAAAGATCGTCACTCTAGAAGGATGAAAGAAATTTGGAAACAAAGGAAATTGAATACAATGGACAATAGCCAATGTTGATTCATTGTACCCTCCAAATGGGTTATTCGAAAGAAGAAGAATACAATAAATACATGCGTATTTTCAGCCATGTTTATGTTTTATTTTTAGCGTATGACTTTTAGTGCCGGGAGTGTCCGAGGACATGTTCGACTCGCCAGAGTTAGTAGCTGCTTCTAGGTGGACACACAAGGGGTGAGCTACACGTACCATCGCGTGTGGAGTGTTGTCTGGGGGAGGAAAGTGTGCGTGTAAGGACGAGGAATTGGAAGGTAGCGGCTGTGGCCTATAGTTAGGGACCAACCCCGGCATTTGACTGGAAGGAAGATGGGAAACCACAGAAAACCACCTTCAAGGTTGCCAGCGGGGGGATTCGAACCTCCTCGCCTCCCGGATGTGAGCGACTGCCTGCAGCCACGCCGTAACAACCACGGCTAACTCACCATGTTTATGTTTAATGGTCGTAACAAGAAAAAATGCCCGATAAATCCATAAAAGTCGACCTTTGTGTGGAGGGATCGTTCTCTTTTAAACCATATTTTTTATTTACTGTAAATAAAACATACAGAGTGTTTTGAAACTCAGTGACAAGAAAACCGGGGCGGGGTGGAGGAGACAACTGTAAGTAACTTTGTCGAAGGATCGAATATCCGGAAAAGCCCCCCTGCGACGCTCGACGTCTTCATTGGGTTCAACTTAATGCCGATCGGGTAGCTAAGGTACAATTAAAATCAAATTAAATCTTAGCGGAATGGATAGAGCAGCACTTCTCTGATAGGCGTGGTATAACTGAGCTACTCGCTACTCGCATTGCTTTCTTCTCCCCATCCCACTTGGAAAATAGGCAGCTCTTGCACCATACTTTTGAAAAGATCGTACGATATTACTGTACTGTCTACTGTCTTTGCTGGTTGCATTGTCCAAGCCTACAAGGAAATGCATTAAATTAGAATGTCTTGAATGTGACAGTCAGTTCGATGATGACTACAAGGTTCGACATGAAAAAGGACAACACCATGTGAAAAAAGTATAAGTGAAACATGTTGGAGCGCCGCAAATCCCGTTCGAAGCTTCGAAAAGGAAAGCTAATTCATCTGCATCAGCACCTACGAGCGAACGGACTTCCTTTGAGCCCTTAACCATAGTCCAGGCATCGTTGGGTCACTATCCACAGTCAGACCTTCACCGTTCGTCGAGCCGTCGTCCACAGTTGCGCCATTGACCACCGTTGAGCCATCGCCCTTCGTTGAGCCATCGCCTACCGTTGAGCCATCGTCCACCGTTTCGCCATTTACCGCCGTTGAGCCATCGTCTACCGTTGAGCCATCGCCTACCGTTGAGCCATCGTCCACCGTTGCGCCATTTACCGCCGTTGAGCCATAGCGCATCGTTGAGCCATCGTCTACCGTTGAGTCATCGTCTACCGTTGAGCCATCGCCTACCGTTGAGCCATCGTCCACCGTTGCGCTGTTTACCACCGTTGAGCCATAGCGCATCGTTGAGCCATCGCCTACCGTTGAGCCATCGTCTACCGTTGAGCCATCGTCTACCGTTGAGTCATCGTCCACCGTTGAGTCATCGTCTACCATTGAGCCATCGTCCACCGTTGCGCCATTTACCGCCGTTGGGCCATCGCGCATCGCTGAGCCATCGTCCACCGTTGCGCCATCGTCCACCGTTGAGCCATCGTCCACCGTTGCGCCATTTACCGCCGTTGAGCCATCGCGCATCGTTGAGCCATCGTCTACCGTTGCGCCATCGCGTATCGTTGCGCCATCGTCCACCGTTGCGCCATCGTCCACTGTTGAGCCATCGTCCACCGTTGCGCCATTTACCGCCGTTGAGCCATCGCGCATCGTTGAGCCATCGTCCACCGTTGAGCCATCGTCCTCCGTTGCGCCATTTACTGCCGTTGAGCCATCGCGCATCGTCGCGCCATCGTCCACCGTTGAGCCATCGTCCACCGTTGAGCCATCGTCCACCGTTGCGCCATTTACCGCCGTTGAGCCATCACGCATCGTTGAGCCTTCATCTACGGTTGAGCCATCGTCTACCGTTGAGTCATCGTCTACCGTTGAGCCATCGTCTACCGTTGAGAAAACGTCCACCGTTGAGCCATCGTCCACCGTTGCGCCATTTACCGCCGTTGAGCCATAGCGCATCGTTGAGCCATCGCCTACCGTTGAGCCATCGTCTACCGTTGAGCCATCGTCTACCGTTGAGTCATCGTCCACCGTTGAGTCATCGTCTACCATTGAGCCATCGCCTACCGTTGAGCCATCGTCCACCGTTGCGCTGTTTACCACCGTTGAGCCATCGCCAATCGTTGAGCCATCATCTACCGTTGAGCCATCGTCTACTGTAGAGACATTGACCACCGTTGAGTCATCACGAACCGTTGAACCACCACTGTCCCCCAACACATGTGACGTTCGCAAGTTGCGAGCTGCTGGAACTTCATCGGATGCCAGTTGTAGTGGTGACGGTCCTACACCACGTAGTAGCGAAATTTCGTGAATTGTTTTAGTTAGTTAGTTTATAACCATTTCAAAAGAGCTAAAGGTATTTTGAAAACAATAAAAGAAGACGCTATTCCGAACACAAAACATTTTACGGTAGACTGCTTATCCAGAATCCACGATGAAGGCGGTCAGTTGCTTCAACGAGCAAGAACGGAGGGAAATAACATGCGTGCGGACGCAGTACACATTCAAGCGGGCGATTTACCTGTTAATCGCGATCCTGCAAAGCGGAAATTAATTATCACGGCAAACGAACGACTGTACCTGACTTCATTTGGGGCCTTCGAGCCAAAACGTAGTGTATTTCCAGCAAAATCCAGACATACCAGAAAATAAGCAGCATCGATTTAATCCGGCCTGGTATACGGATTTTCCCATGTTGGAGTACAGCATTCAAAAATACGCGGTGTTTTGTTTTGCCTATGGCTTATTCCCAAACGGACGAGAAAGGGCGATCGCAAGTGAAGAATGGTCGCACGCTGGAGTACGTCAGTGGCAAAAATTGAAAAGTCCGGAAAGAAGAAAAAGGGCAAATTACAAGATCACTTCACTTCAGAAGCTCATCAAGCAGCGATGGCAGATTTGTGCCACTTTGTCAATGGAAAAGGCCACGTAGACCTTCTCCTTGATAAACATTTACGGACGATCAGAATTGAGGAAGAACAAGAAAAGGAGTTCAACAAAAAAGTTATCCAGATACTTATTGAAACAGCAAGAACTCTTTGTCAGCAAGGTTTGGCTTTCCGAGGTCACGAGGATGGAATCACTCAAGATAATGGAAATTTCACGCAAATTGTGAAGTTACTTTCACGGCATAGTCCGATCATGAATTGGTGGTTGGAAGAAGTGAGTACGCGGAAGCACAACGTTACGAATATGAGCAAGGACTCTCAAAATGAATACATCCATCTACTTCGAGAGAAAGCTCGTGAAATAATTGCAGAAGAGCTCAAGAACGCCGGTATGTTCTCCGTTATAGCACATACTACTCCTGATATGTCACATAAAGACCGCCTCGCGTTGTTTGCTAGAGCCATTCCACATAATTTTCAAGATACCCGCTGACAGAAAAGACTGCGCCATCGAGCGCGTCCGATCTATAAAGCAATCACACCCGAAAATCATCCTTCAGGATGAAGAGATTGTGCTGGCTGACCTTGAAATCCTGCTTGATGCTAGTAAACAGTGCTCATCTTTTTAAAAATAGCTAAAGTTGCTGTTAAATTAAAGAGGATTATCACGTGTGGTTATCAAGTAGTTCGACTGATTTTAACATCCCCAGTGTCTTCTGCTTCTGCCGACGGCCCTTCAGCAAGTTGAAGCTCATTTTCAATCATTTTCGGACATCGATGGGTGACGACCACTTAGACTCCCTCATGATGATGTTTCCAACGAAAGATAAGGTCGACGACATTGAAATTACGGAGATAGTGTAGAAGTGGGCCTTTTTAAAACATCGTAGAGTAGAGATTTAGAAAGAATAACTAGATTAGTTTTTATTCTTGTAATATTTAAACACTTATTTTGTTCATTTATCAAATTGTCCTGCGATTCAAAATTCTGGAACTAATAAAATACATTTTAAATGAAAGCCGTTAATTAAGCATATTTGTCTTGTGTATCGTTTGCCGCCGCCGCCTACCTCCCCCCCCCTCCCAACCCCCCTCCTCCTCCCGCCCCTTTCCCTCCCGTTGCTCAGTTTTTAAGCGTATAGTCGACAATGTTAAACAGCCAGTCGGCATTTTTTAAATTCTCACCCCCCCCCCCCTAGATGTACAAAGTCGAACCGCCCCTGCCTGTAGGACATTTTTAGTAGAGGATATGGTGTCATCTTCTCAAGGAATTACAAGGAGAAAAATCTGGTCAAGTCATAACAGGAACAGAAAGGCTTAGTAATAAAGAAATGGATTCATTACAGAACCATTATTGCATGGCTATAAGAAGTAACACAGGCAATGTGGAGGAGATGAGGTGAAATATTTGGGCAAATTATTTCCACAAGATTTCAAAAGACAAAGACCCCCAATACTTTCTCTGTCCCAAAAGTTTAACCTCCTAGTGTAAATTCAACAGATCTCAGGTTACAGGAGAAAATTACAAGAAATTTTATTCTGGCCTGAAGGTACACTCAGCCTCGTGGGGGAAAAAGTGAGAAGAGGTGGGATCGATTCCCACCTCAGCCATCCTGGAAGTGGTTTTCCGTGGATTTCCTCTCCTTTTCCTGGCAAATGCTGGGATAGTTCCTAACTTAAGACCTCGACCGCGTCCTTCCCAATCCCCACCTGAGTTGCAATACACACACTCCTAAAGGCGGCTTCGCTGGCGTAGTTGGTAGCATGCTGAGCTTCTATGCCCAAGATCGCGAGTTCACCCGGCCGAAGTCATCGGATTTCTTAAGAGCGTTAAAATTCGCTTCGTATGCTTTCCTTCGAGGGGCAAGTAAAGCCAGCAGGCGCATGTCATAGAGTTATGCAATATTAGAGAACCTTCTACTATCTACAATTGTGGGAAGCTAAACTTTGTAGGTTAGATTTGATTAACGCTCTAAGTTCCAACGTTCGCCACCAGGTGCGGTTGCAGTGGCATCAAGTAGCCAAGTATGTGGCTAGGTGTTGTTGACGGTAGCATTTGGTAGCAAAAGTAGGAACTACTTGAAATTGATCGTCTGCATTCCTTACTTGAATTACAGATAACACACACTAATACAGCCATCACAATTAACACCTGTTATCAGACAGATTCTACACACACCCAAAGTACACGGGGCTCCATGACCGCTTTGTCGCAGCCCCTAAACTGAGGAACCAAGAACACACTCCCAAAGACATCAAAATAACACTGATTATCAGACAAATTACACACCTCCAAGTACAGGGGGCTAAATGACCACGATGTCCAAGCCTCTCAAATGAAACAACAACAATAACTGTGGCCTGATCACAGCCCGCTTTGTTCCAATAATCGAAGGTTTTATAACAGTGAACACGTGGGGATGACTTTGCAGAGGTGTCACTTGTGCCTGTCCACTGTGTGTACTGCGGTAATGTATGTGTCTGTAGGGGCAGATGACCTCGTAGTTCCGCCCCTTAAAACAACAATAACTATGTGTCTGTCTCTGGCGAGTGTGGTACATTATTACATTGGCCTTTGGCAAGAATATGTTAGTGCGTAGCCAGAGCAGGAAAATTGTATCAAATATTAGAATATCTTTCTGCAATGCAGAGAAAGAATGCAATTCGTTTCATCTTCCCGTTTACCAAGCTCTAAAGCTATCGGCAAATCAGTACTATTCATAAAGGAAATAAGGAAATAGCATATTTAAAGCAGTTCCGACGAATGGAACAAGGATAGTTACCCCAGATAAAATTAGAATTGTCAAGAAAAGCAATGTTTTGGATAACATGGGCATATGTATTATTGCCATAGGTATTATTTTGTTATGTCTTATTTTGCCACCTTCACGAAGTTATTCCTTTGAGATCTTGTTTGATCATTGAATTTTGTGTTCAAATTTTTATTTCTTATTATACTCATGTATATACTTTTAAAGGTAGCGTTTTGTTAAAAGCGAATTCGTAGATTTTTCCTCCAATGATTGCCATACCGTATTTGAACCTAGGACTTGACAAACCTCATGGTGTAAAGTTAACTTGTTGACTGCCATACAGGAGGTATTGAACCCGATGTCACATTTGCCATGTGACCTCTTTGGCTCATGTAGAGTTCACCATCCATGGAGGAGGCCGATTGAGCGCTCATTTGACTTATATATGAGTTGCCGCGCCGAGAGTGTATTATATTTTTATGATGTTGTAAATATTTTCAATGCACAGAAGAAGAATATGATTTATTAAAAATAAGAGACATGATTATGAATGATCCCTAGTGAATGCCATAGTTATTTACATAGTCGCACACTTGACTATTGACTAGAGAGTCCATCCGGCATCTTGATGAAACAGTCGTTCTCCTATCGCAAGCATGATAGCTTGACGTGTAACCTTTGACAGGAATGGTCCTGAACAACGTCATAACGTGCTCGACATAATCGAGGAATATCAGTATCATTTAACTCAATCTGATACATAAGGATACGCGTTTGCGTGCAGTGTAACTGCTGAGTGCATTTAAAACCATCAGAAATAGTAAATTCTGAATATTTGTGAAATTTCAAGTACTATCTAATACAGGCATTGAGCACGCTCCCAAACCACGTTTTCATAAGTGCCGCGAAATTTATAGAACAGTGAAGGACAGTTTACGTGTGAATTTAAAGTAAACCAGTTTTTAGTGTGTACTGTAGCACAAGCTACAAGATTTAAATTCTGTGAGCGGAAAACCAATGGCCTTTATAACTTGCTAACCGCTACACCAGTGCAAATTCAGTGCAATTGCTATTTGAGGCGTAATAGTAAATTCAGTGCAACCAAATCTCACGGCATCATGGCATTATTAACGCACATTTATTGTACAGAAGAAATGCCAATTATTCACTCAACTATAACTGTAGAGATGGAGTAACAAACCCCATAGGATGGCGGGGTTTAGCGATGGTTGGATCGCATTACCAATGGTCTAGCGACGGTTGTGTCGCACTACGAATGGATTAGCGATGGCTGGATCGCACTATAAAGCAAGCACGTGGACTACAGGTATTCCATCTACATGCCTAACTTGCTACTTAAACCATGCAAGAAAATATGAAGAGTACACGTGAGTCTGGCGGATTGCCGAACATATTTTTATGTACGATCCTCTTTTTGGGGATTAGATTAGTTATGACCTTACGACGCACATTCCTAGGTAGGCTTTATTGATAACATGTACCCTTAGTGGTGGGGAAACCACAAAATATCGTATCATTTGCACTTGCTGAGGATAAATGCATTTGCCAACAGTTTTTGTAGATAACGTTTTTATATAACTTCGACAGAGCATCGAACCAACACACTTTAGCGTGTAGGAATTGTCACACAGTCATGTCTCAATAGTTGTACTTTATTTGAGCAGTGAAACTCAACGACCAGCTGTTGGCCGTGAAAGAAGCCAATGTCACACTTTATTTTGTTTATTTTTGACCTTGTAACGCGACGACAGCGCACTCTTTTCTTTATTAAATTACATAGAAGGCAGTGGACCCAGTAAATACTGAACATTGCTACCTGAAAACCCGTTTATGCAGTGTGTAGAAGTGAAGCAAATAACTGTATTAATTTGACAAGCAGACGACTGCCAAATCAGCTATGAATAAATTGTAACATTATAAGATGAGCTGAGCAAGCTTTGGGTTCGAAAGAAGGGGTCATTTTATAGGATTGTAATCAAAAGACTCTGGTTTATAATACTAGATTTCCAGACATTAGGCGTCTGATATATAAGTAAATGAAACACCTTTATATAATTTCATAGTATACAGCTGTTGTGACAGCACTATTAAACCTTATCCTCAAGCTTGGATTGTATAGATTTAAACAGAACTATGTTATGTTAAAACGCACTACAGCGGTAGGATATGATTACCCTTAGATGCAAGTACAAGTTTTAGTTCTTTATGGGCTGGTAACGTGTACGACTATTGTCACGTCATTACAGCGGATGATCAATGGATCAGTGGTATTGGTCAGAACACAGATGTGTGATTTGAGGTTGTGGAATTGATTTTTCTTCCAAGTATGTGTTTGTATTGGATATTTGGTACACCAATTGTTTACACTAACTTACACGAGTTTAACATGGACATTAAAAAAATACAATGGAACTGATAGGACTCAACTAATCTGATAAATATAAACGTAATAATCAAATATCAGGATTTTCAACTAAAACTGAGTATAAGCCAAAAGCTAGGAACTCTAATAAAATTTAATCAAACCTATAAATTTAAATGAACCTTGATGACCACAACTTAGATTTGCTTCTTCGATTCTTTTTAAATACAAATATAGCTTCCCCTATTGAGCGACGACAGTCAGTAGTTACGTGTCTAAACGCGGTAACTAACTGATAATGCGATGTTAGACATGTTTTACTCATGCTATCGCTGACGTAAATTTTCTCTCCCAACACAAACATGACCCATGTTCACGAACAGTGGATTTGCGAGGTAGGAAGGTAACTGCAGTGGCACCCATTGCGCACATAGTTTAAGAGTGTTTACATGTTATACATTTGTGTTTTAATTAGGCTAGATTTTTCATACTTTCTGTTAGGAACAAAATGTGCATAGCTTTAGCTTGGAAATACATTTTGGATGAAACGCTTCTCGTTTACATCGTTGCTATTATTAATAACGTACGATAGGCATTAGATTAAATGATTTTAACGTTAAATGTTGGAGATGACACCATCATAGCGTAGCCTTAAACTTATTGTGCATTAAATGTAACTAATATCTTGCATTGTAAACAAATAAATAACTCACCTTGCTGTAGAATTATTCTTGTACTGTTATTATTATTGAATCTCCGAAGTAATTGCATAGGGAAAATCTACGTGTCATTCTCTTAGATGAGAGAGGTTTAATTTGTTAGGATTATCGCACGGAGACGACTTACATTATTATGAACATTGTTAGCACGGACTCGCCATTTTTACCTCTCGGAAGTAGTTAGAGGTCTGCCACTTTTTTGAATAAACTGAGTGTGATTTAAATGTAAGCCTTGCCTCTTTATTGTATTTTTTGAGTTTGTATTCCTCTGGACTGGTAGTTTTTCCTCTCATTACAACCAACACCCCCCGAGTACAGTTTCTTGAGTGCTTTCCCAGTCCAAGAATGCATTCCTTTCCGACCTATATGTCTTCCTGGGAGATGGGGGTTTCGGAAGGGTCATTTAAGGTCGATGGCTCCCCGGAATCCTCGCCAATCGGGCACAGTATGGGTTCGTGTCTCCGCTCTGCCAAGAACTGTAATTCTGTTTTGAGGGCTGAAATGGGATCACTCAATCTCATGAGAACAGCTGAGTAGAGTGTATTTTATGACTTGTGAGATTTAATTCTAGTCTCAAAACGTTCAGTGGCAAAAATTGAGAACCAAAGTAAATTGTTTAATATAGCCGCCACCTTGTATACATAGAGGGTCTGTCCTTTGGTTTGCCCATACAAGGCCACTAATTTTCGTCATTGTAAATGTTAAGTGTTGAGAGTTTTTGATGTGTAACATCGTTCCGCTCGGTTGCTGGATAGTTTTTTGGGAGTGATTTTGAAAATTGGGGACGGAAGTGGATCGGAATGATCGAGCTGGCAGTGGTGGATCGAACGGAAGTATGCACTGCCCGCTCGATCGATCGAACGGAAGTGTAATAGCTGGCAGTGGTGGAAAACGGAAGTATGCAATGCCCGCTCGATCGATCGAACGGAAGAGTACCAGCTGGCAGTGGTGGAACGAACGGAAGTATAAGATCCACTGCCAACTCGATCGATCGATCCAGCGGGCAGTAGTAAGACCCAGCTGGCAAGGGTACGAGAAACTATGAGCGCGCGGTGTCAGAACTTGATACCATGACGTACTCTCAGCCATGTGGAATGTATACGACATACTGAACGGAAAACGCTCATGTGAACTCTGGTGTCAAGTGATTGAAACAAATGACATGGTACATGTTCGAAGTCATCGTATCAGTATTTAAATGGTAAAATGCCTTAATATCAAACATTGTAAGTATTCGGCAATGCCGGTATTATGTTTCTCCACTATGGCTATTCAAATATTAACCCACATATCGGTAATGCTGTCATCAATATAATATAATCGTTGTGGTTATACGAGAATTGAGCAAGCCTTCATGAACTATTGCTGAATACATTCTATTTATTCACAAGAGGGCCTATTCGTAAGGCATTTTAAACTCAATTTCACGCAGGAACATTATCGAAACAAGCAAAATATAAATGATTCTTAATTCCGTAATGCAGTATTATTGGAACGTGGAAATAAGTCACCATCTTGTGCACAAAATTTGCGTAGTCGAAATAGCCGTGGGGTTAGTGCTTATGACAGTGAATCTAGAGATCTTTGCATCGAATCCCGGACGGGGTAGATATTGTTGCTACCAGATTATCATTTTAATCGATATTTATCATATCAATATGACTCATTTTAACAGGATCCGTATGAAATTACGTGTTGGTCTGTAAATGAAGAGGACCTGTTTATAAGGAATTTAAGGCTATGAGCGGTGTCGCGTCTATTAATCTAGTTGATCCATATCGTATTCTTTACTTAGGCTAGTGCTGGTGGAAGCTACAAATCATCTAATAAAATGAGTTCCGTATTACAAACTACAATACCTCTAAAACACTGCCTTTTACAATAGATTAATATTTGTGCCAATAATAGTATAAAATACCGGTGTATCAACAATTTCACGAGAGGTATCTTCTGTGTCAGATGTTACACATCATATGCGACTACTGTAAGGCTCGTAATTTTTTTGTTTTTATATTTTAGAAATCAATATGGTGGCTGGGCGTTCTATTCACGCTCATATACAGTCACAACGTTGATAACATGGGGTCCTTACTACCTGAATCCAAATACTGTGAGCATTGATTCATTGGATCATAACTTATGTTTTATATTACTTGTATGATTCACGTGGCCGCCATCTACAAGTTATATGACTGTTGACCTTGTCATATGAGTCTCAGACGCTTCGCAAATGAAGTTCTGTGTATCCAAAATTTGGTAGAGACTTGATTAATTTAGTCCTAATTCGATTTAAGCTTTGAACATTCTGTCCCGCATGGAAATTTGGGCCGTAATGCATTTGCAAGATAGTTAGAACCCTAGTAATGTACAGATTCTAAACATCTGCGCGCGCTGCTTGTATGCCACTCGCTCCGCCTGATTTCCGAATGCTAATAACTTGACAGTAAAACGACCGTCAGGAAACAAACGAGGGATTCGAAAGGATGGGGAGAGAGGAAAGGGGTATTGGCGTATGGGTCAGGTAACCCAGGGTATTTCGAAATCTCATTTGGCAATACGTGTTGCTTGTGCTAGAAGAAAGGTAAATGATGCAAATGACATTATGGTGTTTGAAGCCATTTTTCGGTTAACCGTAGATCCTAATCCAAATGAAAATGTTCCCCTTATTATTTGGATCAGGATGTACGATGTACCGTTTTCTTCAATAAACCTAGGCCGGTATTCACGGCAGTATTAAAAGTGCCGGGACATTCTCGGAGACCGGGCAGCGCTTATATGGCTACTAGTTTATGCGTGGCGAGAATTGGTTCCACGGTCTTTATTAGTTGAAGACTGACCTGAATACAGTAACATACACCACATTTTTGAGTCTAGACTTGGCAACCCACTACAGGTACACTTGCACCAGGAGCACACAGCACTTAGGAATGCGGGGAGAGGGAACAGCCCAGCGAGATAACAGACCCTCATACACAGGAATGTCCAGTCAGTCGAGTGCTATAAGTGTCCAAGTGAACTGCTCGCAACAGGACCGCGCAAGACCCTAACCAAATAAGTAGCCTGTACAATACAGTACAATTAGAATCGACCATTTACAACCACCACATATTCACTTCAAACAGGCAAATTCCGCAGTTTTATCACCACTTCCAGTATCTCAACAAAACATCACATAGACTACAACCAACAAATACTGAAGAGTTGCTTTACTAATACTACAACTAAATAAGTGCGCATATTGTAAATATTTTCACCGATATTTTCAGACATAGATTTTATAGCCTAAGTGGCGAGATCACTTGACGATTGAAATTGGTCATCCAAGTGTATTTATCAATCTCATGTTTTTTTTGTTTTTTTTTTTTAGCTAAGGCGATGATCGCCGGACGCACATCGCTGGCGATCTTCGTTGCTTTATGAACGCATGTAAATAAATGGGACTGGTTTCCCTACAGCGGTCTGCACTGGCGTCAATTCATTGCGATTCGGCAGCGATGATCGCTGGCCATTTCGTGAACAGAAGAATAACGAGAAAGCTCTCATCTCTTTGGGAAACTGTATCATGGCTTCCATACAGACAGTATTTTGCAATTTCTCAAAATAAACGTTTTTTTTAAATAAATTATGTTGCTTGTCACAGAAACGTGGTTAAATGATATGCAAGGGTAGTAAGTGTGCTTATTTGTTCACCTGTATTTTAATACATTTAGGACATATACACGGAAACACAGGTTATCATGTAACACACGGTATGATGATTTCATTGCCCATTATTCATAGATGACATCGATCCAAAGGTTGGTTCTATTCAATGTTAAAAACTTCATAAGTTTAATATATCCATTAATTGGCTCTGGGGGATTGATCCCCTGATCACCCACCGTAGTTACGCCACTGGCCTTGAGTATTCCTTAAATTTGATTTGGTCACTAAGCATTGATCAGTGCATTCAAACATCCTTCTGTACGCCTAGTTTTGTACATGTTATTATGTATATATTGGGTACAAAATGAAGCTCAGGGAGGGGACTACCCTTTACAAACACAGCTCACCAATATTAGTTTGGAGTCTCATTCGCTCCATGTGCATATCCTATACTTAATGCTATCATCATCTCTTCTTCCTCTTCTAAAAGAAGCAATATTGACGCTGATGTAATTCTGCTTAAGGTCATTCTGGCAACGTTATATTATTTCAGACTATAATCAGCTGATTATTATTTACCCCACGAACCAGTATGAGCAAAAGAGTAGGCTACCGAGCTGTTGAGAAGTGAAAGTGATCCTGTTGTAGCAGGCAGTGGACCATGGACGATGAACGCCGGCTAGGGAAACCGCTTTTCTGACTTGTGTGTCGAGCGATCATCGCCGTAGCCAAACCGTAGCCTACCTTTAGGGTATAACCCATCTCATTTCCGTACATTCATGATGACCGACTGAAAAGCACCAAACTTTTGAGGTAAATAAGATGTACGTCAACCACGCGTATGAATACGATCAATGTTTCTAACAACACAGTGACATTCTTCAGCGGCTACATAGGCTTAAGCGTAAGAGACTAAACAATTAATATGAAATAAAGGTACTGATTTTTTATTGTATAATTTAGACATAGCTTACTGAAGAACAATCCAAGTCCAGCAAGTTTTTTCTTCACTTGAACATGACAATGCAAGTAAAATGGCATGTTTCAAATGCGGGTTATAAATCAACTAGCAACCCGACCCGGCTTCGCCCGGGAACAGTTATGAATGCATTACGTGATAAGTGCTGTTTTTCCAATGTCAATGAACAACGAACAATTTCCGTTTTACGTCTCGGCATGATGGTTTAAAATCACTGACTGGACTATTAATTATATTATCATGGAGTTGCATGTGCAACAAATTCTTGTCAGACGTAATTTAAGAATGGCAAGGGGCAAGACAAGCATATCCCCCTTCCGTTGCACTTCCAGGGAAACTCCAAACACAACCACTCTTCGCTAAAAATTTTAACGCATCACTGCTCGACAGTTTGCTGCTGGCTGTATCTGGGGCAATAAGCTCGTCCGCTAGCTAAGCTGTAACTGGGGTGATCGACTCACCCCTAGCTAGCTCGTAAACTGTCGCCTCAGTAACTGAATGGAGATTGTTGGAAGAAATGAAAACGTAAAAACACTTATAAGTAGGCGATTTATTGAATGCTCTCCCGGGCTTTTTTTTTTTTTAACTTTTCATGCTGAACAATTCTTGCACTCACAGTATATAGATATTTTTAACGGGTTGCCCAGTGTAAGCTTAAAAAGCGCACGGACGCCAGTTTTGTTTCGACCTTTTCACTGAAATCGTTAGTGCTTGACTTCTTTTGGTCATAAATAATTTTCTACCGAAATCTTCCCCGAGATATCCTTTACAGAATGGTGAAAACCGCATCAAAATCCATCTAGTGGTTCTCGAGTTTACCCGTAACATCCAAGAATCGGGGACTTTGTTTTATACTAAGTAGAGATAACACTATATTACTTCATTCGTTTTCAAAGCATTTGTGAATCGCAACATAAATATGGCCAAAACAAAGAGATCTCTGGCACCAGCTACAGGTTAATAGTTGGGCACGTTGAACAATGAGCAAACCACGTTACCAATATCAGAACATTATTTTACTGCATGTTCAGAGGTTGCTGGCCGGTCATTGCTGTAGCCGCTTCGGTAGTAAGCGTACCGGTATTGGAAGACTGGACGCAACACTGGTCCACATGAATGCCTATAAAGAAGCGATTGCGAAGGATGTTATTGCTCTGAACGAAGTTCACATTGACGCCCAAAAGCCGCGCTTGAGTTGCTAAATCTGGGGACAAAACCCTTTAATACACGGAAACCAAATACATCCGATGGTTGGCAGTATCTGGTTCCATCTGAGCATATCGTCAGTTCGGAAACTACAGTATCTTCCGCTCCGTGCTCTTCGTACGTGGACAAGGTTTTGTGGCCGAAAAACAAGTTAACAATTAAAAGTAATTGCTGTGCTGTCACCGTGGGGGTTTCTAGCAAACATCTCTTCTCACCTTGTTCGTAAGTGTTCCATGTTGACTTCTCCAGACGACTGCCACAATATTGCCCGCGTGAAACAAGCTTGACTCGCGGGCATACTTCCCAGCCGGTTCTTGTAAAACTACAAGGAAGCAAAGGAAGGAAGCTTGTAGCATTACGTGGCCGTGAATCTTGTGATTACGAGCCACGGGACCTACTTTCTACGTGGAATCTGAACCACAGGGCATGGGATTTCACTTCAAAAATCTCACATGCAATGACCGGGCAGACAGCTTGACCACGCCCTAAAACTACAGAGGCGACATCAAGTGCCCATCTGGAGATACCGGTGGCATTATTGTGAAGCTGTGCGTCGTGTTACAGACGGACTGCATGACTGTGCTGACGTTTCTCGTCCCTTTTTTTCGCAAGGGATCGACCCAGTGTGATTTCTAGATTAGTGCTTCTCTGATCAGTATTGTACACATTCTCTCTACATATCGTTTATATAATAGCTTTGGTGCCGGCGATAAATCCTTCTGATACAATAAGTATAGCTGTTTCGTTTGCTAGCTTCTTTTGTTGTAGTAAACTAGGTTATCTTTCGCGAAACAATACCATGAGTTTACTTGAAAGCATACTGTTATGGCCGCATTCACAACAGAGTCTTTTTATACCAATGTACTCCGAATGTACTAAAAAGGACCTAGCTGCTAACAGGAAGTTTGCTACTACATGTGATGTAATTATTAAACAAACCATTTAACGCCGACTAGTCAAAGCCGAGCTCCAAGAAACAAAAAAACATTTGGAACGCTTACAGCCACATGGTGTAACCAATAATAAAACAGCTTAGCGAATTCCTTGACGACAGCGCAAGACATTAAGTGCGGAATAACGTCAATATGGAGGAACCGACTGGAGGACGAGAGTACGGAGGGCGGAAGGAGTACGTCTTCGGACGGTGCCGCCTCCAGCACGAGGCTCGAGCACGCGCAGCAACTGGGTAAGTGTGCTTTAGTTTTTCCGTATTCCCATACCCCATACCTCACCAAATTTCTTACGTGACTACCAATAAACAGTCAAGGATCTACGTCCGTTCATTCGGTATCTCGCGGCACTTGAGTTCTATCCCATCTCCTTCCGCCGCTCATACGGCCTTGCTCCTAGCATTCCTCGAATCAGCACATGCCAATCACCATCTGCGGGCTGCTGGCCAGGCAAGTGAGGCGGCCATCATGGACTTCCTTCCTCACCCTTCTCTAAACACTGCACTCACATTTACAAAAAGTTTGAAGATGACAGATTCCCTCCGAATAACTTCCCCACAGTAACTCCATAAGCGAGTGTCCTGCTCTTGGGAAAATGCGCTTCAAAACAATACACTCACCCGGCCGATGCATTACTATATTCAAGGCCAAACTCCATTGTAGCTTGCACGCCTCACTTCTGTACATTGACGTCCTGGATCGTCAGTTAGTACTCGTATGCGTCGTTAAATTTATTCAGGCATGCTTTGTTGACCATCGGAAGCTTCTGTCGACGCGTACCTCGGTTTTCAACGAGCTTATTCCAAACCTATAAGTCCCATTTATGTAGGTGTAAGATATAAGATATAATTGATTATGTGATCTTTTCTAAACATTCACCAAAACATGTGTATCCACTAAAGTAATAGGACACCAACAGACACAATTTCATTCTAGATGCAAATTTATTTTAGGTTTATGCTCTATCTAAAAGTGTTCTGAAGCAAATGCAAAAAAAAGAAAACAGATTTAAGAAATGTCAAATAGTTTGGGAGCTATGATGTTTATAACAATATAGGCCTAATACATTTTAGCAAAATAATTTGTAACTTTATTAACAAATAATGCAGTATTTGGGTTTATATACATACTGATCTTTCTACTTTTTCTTACTCATTCCGGTAACCTAAATTCCAATCAGGGAACTTTAAATTTTTAAAAAGAAAATTCTGGGTGTACACATACCTTTAATACTTCTTCATTTGTTACCCTATCTACTATCTGATCTTCACCACTCTCCTGTAAAATCAAATTCCAAAATAATGCTTTTATCCTTCTCTTTTCAGCTGCGTCAACAGTCCTAGTTTCACTTCCATAGAGCGCCACGCTCGAGACAAAGGCTTTCAAAAATGTCTTTCTAATACCAAAATCTATTTTGATATCAAACAAATTTCTTTTCTGAGAAATGCTTTCCTTGCCTAAGCCAACCTATATTTTATATCCACTTTGCTTCGTCTATCACTGGTTATAAGTAACAGAGTCTCCTACTTCCTTTAGCTTTTCACCTGTCAATTGGACGTCAATAGGAGTTTCTGATTTCTTTCGGCTGCATTCCATTATTTTTTATTTACATTTATTGATTCTCATCATGAAATGTCGTGTGTGTGCTCCGTGGGGGACAGAGACCCGCTGTGCAATGTTGAAAATTATAAGAAACGAGTGAAAAATAGTGGTAAATGCAAGTAAGTACACGCGTAGGTAACGTGTGTGAGTTACAAAAGATTTGAGAGGATTGTAAGTGATATAAAGACATGTTTCGTGAATGTGACTGTTGTATGAAGGACAAAGGGCGTCCATTTTGTCGTGGAGATTTGTGAAACACTATTTGAGATTGATTTAAAGCTAACGGAAGGTCTTGCTATTAAGGGAACAGTGCATGAAATATATATTGTACCCATGTGAGTAATTTCCATGGAAAACATGCTTCTGCCTCCAGCCAGCATCAGTCCGCAGGCGTGTACCGTCCACCCACTGAGCAGTTACATATTTTTGATCTGAGACTAAAAGGTATCAACTCTACAATGATAAAGCAGAACTCCATTCTAAAGACTTTAATTCAGCTCTAAATCATGGCATCAAACACACAAAAACACAATCCCAACAATATAACAAAAAACAAAGCAAAATTACTCCTACAATCCACTAATATTCACACTTTATCCTTGCAAATCCAGATGATTATTCATTCATTTACCATGAGATTGACATCAAAATTCACTCTCAAGTGCGCTGATGGACATGTAAATTACACATAAACTGTACTTATAATCTTATATCACCTGTTGTGACCTCTTTAATTCCACAAGCTTAATTGTTTACTCTCAACACATCTTAATTTACATTATGCGTACACTTGTGTTTTGCATCTCTTTTCCCACCAAAATGCTTTACCATGCATTAGCCAATTCATGGGTTGCACATCAAATTTACTTGCAACTCCACAATTATATGTAATCATACCCCGTTCTGCAGTTCCCTTCTACAATTCCCTTTTCTACAGTTCCACTGCATGCCGTTGTGATTTCAATTTCAAAAATTCCGTTACCGCTGTGTCGGATGGTATATTATGCTACCCTTGCGTGGGTATAGCCTATGGGATCTAGTGTCGATCTTTAGAGCTAAGTAACACTGTCAGTATAAAAAATGTAACGTCCATCAACTCATACGTTTGCCAAGTATTACGTTATAAGAACGATCATTAATTAACAATGTGTTTCAAACCACACAAATTCATTATACAATACGACAATGACTCTTTTCATTACAAACAGGGTTTCAAAGTCTGTGCATTCTAAATGTCAACCTTCAAAGGCCGTTTAAAAATTTCCCCTCGGAGCTACTTGTATACAATGGGACTGAGTCAAGCGGTCACAACACATGCGCTGTCCCTTCCTGACTCCCTTCTGCTTTATCTCCAAGCAGTAACAAGATTTTAAATACAATAGTGCAGTCTCAATGACCCACATATCCCATATGATTTCAACTAAATTGTATGCAAGACAGGTTATGGGCGTGTTTAAATATTTATTCCTAACCTTAGGATATTAATAACTGGCCTCAATAGGTCCATTTCATTATATGAAGGAACGAGATTCATCAACCACTGGTCGAACTGGCTAGCCGGCATCTCATTAAATGCTACGGTCAGGCGCACCCTGCCGCCAATTAAATTCGCTTCTCAGGAGCTGAATTATTTCAATAACTCGTTCTCGGTCGACGTCAGGTGTCATGCAGAGGTTTCCATTGTTATCCTCTCATACACCACAGGATTCGAACCTGGAACATTTCATGGCAATCCACAGAGCTAGGGTCAATCACTAAAATACGCTCTGGCCATAATAAATATCTCTGTATGCCCTTGGCTATACGAGATTTCACACGTCGAATAGATTACCTGGCTTCCGTGACTATTGTGCTATGATCTCGTCTTTAATTAGTAAGATAAATCTATCAATTACTCTTACAAGCTTATTCACAAGCTGCCAACTCAATTCTCAATTAAACTCTTCCATTCCCTAGATTCTTGCATATTTATTCCCATTATCATAATATACTCTGATATTAACTTGCTTTTCTTAGCCCTTCATGTATAATATTACTGCTTGGATAGATAAATATTCCAATTAGCATATATATTTTGCTTACAACCATTTTCCCTGATTTGTATTCGTTTATTTATTCTTATTATTATTACTGACATGAATTACAATAACCCGACACAACGTAACCCTTTATATAACGTTAAGTCTTTATATAACTGAATTGCCATTTTACAATAGTGGTAACGATTTATCCACTCAATGATGTACAAAAACATCTCAACTTGACTAAACTCAACACAACAATACTAATTTGAGGCTCTACTTCCTAAAATTGATTCTTATTGGCATATTTTATAATTTTGAAATCACTCAACATACAGTGGACTATAATTGCTATAAAATCATGATTTTTGGGTACTTACATCGGCTAGTCTGGTGGCTCAAACCACGCATTTCTCCCAGTAATGCCCGCCATTATTTGCAAAATTAGCATGGCATTCTGATACTTATAACACACATTTTACATGACTTTTGCCTTACAAGACACACGGCACTTTTCCTTTCCATATTGAAGCTATTGCTTCCTTATTCACACAACCATTTATAGCACTTGTTACAATATTAATTTCACAGATATTTAACAGATCATCACTACAATCACACGCTCACTATTTACATTTCTTACTGGTTGACTTTTCCTGGCAAGATATCAGAAATGCAGACGTTGAACATCTCCTCATCGCTGCTAACCGCATCCTGATTGAAAGTCTCGATTCTCTGCCTAAGGATTCCTATCAGTCCCCCATCTGTCTATCAATCTCTATCCTTCGATAAACTTCCTGATATCGCTTAAATATGCTTGCACATAGTCCTGAGCGTTAATTATATTGGTATTCTTATGAAATTTCACCACTCGCATAATAAAGTTTATCTCTGCGCAGTCCAACATCCTATGATCTGTCTAACCAGTAGTTTACATACTGCGCTCAACCATTGCACATTGTACTTGTACAAATTATCACTCTCAATTGTCCTACCTTGTATATCACACGGTACATTTCCTACGTGCACAATAACAATCGCTCGTAATGCCGACTATACAAATATGGCACGACTGTCCTTAATAAATGGCATTAATGAATGTCTTACTGCACGGCTCTTCATGTTGAAGTCCGAGCATCCCTTCTCGACTTCGGTAACGCGCACTTCGCACTAGACTGCGGTTCAATTGATTACATTACTCGTTATTAATTCATGACTTAATGCTGCACTTAAATTGTTACAGTCCGCGCCTTTCTTCTCTGAGCTAGGGTGACGTGCTCCTCGCTCTCAAGTATGGATCGACTGCTTCGACTGCTTCGACTGCCATTCGTTCAGCCTTATATCCGTTTGGAGAGAAAAAGTAGACCGAGAATCCCCCTGCAGTGTCATCTTCTCTCACAGTATGATTCTGGTCTTGAATTAACGTTTATATGGTTCCTTTTTCCTCGCTGGTCACAGACCTGTATGCGTGCTCGAGGATCGATCGACCAATTTATTAATATTAATTGCCTTTGCCAGCGCGTGCCCACGCGGCGTCATCTAAAAATCCCCGAAACCATGGTTAGATCTCTCCGCTAACCTCCAATTACTGTGTAACTGCGCAATCCATTAAATCTGCCTCGATTTCAATGTTTAATGGCTTGATAATTAGCCTCCCGGCTAAACATTCACATGTCCCTGCGTTGCTCCAATCACGAGTAATCATTAAATTACGCTGGTATCTCCTCACTCCACTAGCCTCTCTATTCTGAAACGGGGAATAACTTGACAATAATTTAGCCCCCTGACCTGCTCCAGACGATATAAGTAGGTCACATAGAGTGACACGGCTCCAAGAAACTACGCCCCTTTACCAGAGTCATTAGACAAACGTCAAGCGCTCCAACTTCTGTGCTCGAGTCCAGAATTGTATGCCTCATACAGCCCAATAATGCAGTATTCTACTAATATTCCCTGCATTATATTAATAAATAATGTCAGCATTAGTTCATATCACAACAGTGATTTTATATGTATTTTCTCTAGGGGTTTTTATAACTTAAACTACCTCAAAAGATCTCGTGTTCGTTCCTTGCTGGAACCTCTATTCTTAGCTCAACTATCTCTGAGATCCACGTTCGACACCAGTCAGCCTTAACCCGTTGGGTTCATATTCCCCTTGCAAAACTTATAGAAGTCAATTGCAAGTGACCTTCTGTAAGTCACCGGCTGACTGTCCCAACCGTCTGTGTTTACACTAAGCGGTCCTTCACCTCGTCTGCCTGCGAATGGGCCTGTCTACTTCCCCTTTCCACTCTGAGCTCAGCCCTTAGACGTGCATTCTCTTGGCGGAGGGTTTCATTCAATGCTTCAACCTCCCTAGCGACTTCGACCATGTCTTTGTAAAGCAGTCGCAGACACTGGCATTCCGGCTGTCTGCTCCCTTCTCTCAGCAAGCTGCTTGTCTCTCTTTCCGTCCCACTGCGTGAGCCTTCAAGCCTGACTGCCTGGCCGACTTTGCTGTCCACGTCCACTTGGGTGTGTGCTGCTATTACATCCTCTTGTTCATGAAATTCCTCTGGTGAATAATAATTTTTGAGGTTAGCCGCATTCATAACGATCCTGTTTCCCGTTTCTAAATGCCTTATTCTATATGCATTAGTCTCTAGGTCTCTGTAAAGATGCAGGAATAACAATTCTTTGACGGGTATGTTCTACATCATCCCACTTGTGTAGCATCTGATTGTACCATACATAGTCTGTTGATAATGCCTCTGCCTCTCTGTATATTGCAGTTCCCCTTGCTAAGCGTCCCTCGAAGTAATCAATCATCATTTTCAACCACGGATCTTCGCGTTGTAAGTTGGTCAGATTCTTCAAGTCATCCAAGGTCTTCTGATCTCGATTTTCAATCTGGACAGCTAGAGTTTCCTCTTCTCTTGGATATCGGCTTAACATGTCCGGTATTACGTTCTCTTCCCCTGGACAGTATTCAATTTCCACATTGAACTGTTGAATATACAGGGACCATCTTGTCAGCCTCTGGCTAGACAAATCCGTCTTTAACAAAAATGTTAAAGCTTCATGGTCTGTTCTGAGGACTATTTGAAAGCCATAGATGAGTTTGCGCCGGTACTACAATGCGTACAGAATTGCGAGCAACTCTATCTCTGTGATCGTGTAATTTTTCTCATGGACCTTCAATCTCCTACTTATAAAGGCAATAAAAACTTTCTTCTCGGGCTTATCAACATTTTCTTGGAATAGCATCGCTCCTATCCCAACAAGTGATGCATCCGTCTGTATTATGAACTTCTGGGAATAATCAGGGTATCCCAGCTTCACATATTACAAAAGCATTTGTTTTGACCTCACGAATGCTTCTTGACATTGCTCCGTCCAATTCCACCTGCCGCCTTTCTTCAATAGGTCTTGCAGGGGTGCCACAGTTGTAGTATAGTTTGGGCAGTGGTTAGCAAAGAATCTAATTACTCCCAAATACTGTCGGACGTGCTTTACTTTCGTGGGTCGAGGAAAATTTCGAATTACCTCTAATTTATCTGGGTTTGGCTTAACTCCATTTTCATTGATAACGTGCCCTAGGAATTTAACTTCCCTCTGACAGAAGTGCGATTTCTTGATATTAACCTTAAAATTAGCTTCTCGAAGGTTATCCAGCAACTTCTTCAGGTCTCTCATGTGCTCCTCCAGAGATTCTGATGTGAGTAGAATGTCGTCTACGTATCTGATAGTACTCTCTTTAACATCATCCGATGGATTGCGATCTAACGCTCTTATCAAAGCTGAACCAGCTGTTTTTAAACCAAAAGGTAATCTTAAAAACGTGTATGTGTGTTGATCAAACATAAATCCTGTCAACAGACTAGTTTTCTTCTCCAATTCAAGATGGTGAAAGCTCGAAGTGATATCTAAATTTGTAAATATGGTCTTCCCTTTGAATTTTCTGAGGATTTCTTTAATAGGTGGCACTTTGTCGAATTCCGGTATTACCTTCATATTTAAATGCCTCAGATCCAGGCATACCCTGACAGTCCCGTCTGTCTTAGGTACGATTACCAATGGGCTTACGTAAGGCGTAGGTGTTTTCTCAATAACACCGGCCTCCAACATCTCCTGAATTGCTTCTTTGACCTTAGCATAGTGCTTTTCGGCTATAGGGTAGGGTTTCTGCCTAAATTGTGTCCAGTCGCTAACTTGGAATGCATAAGTGAAGTTCTTTATATGACTAGGTCTCGAGTCAAAGACTTCCTTCTGTTCCAATAATAATTTCTTTAAATTTTCTTTATCTCTTGGACCAATTTTTGCTTCTTCTAGTTTTTCCGAAATATGTTCTTCCAGTTCGGGTTCCAGATCTTTCTCCATGTCTGCGGCTAGTGTTTCAGTTCGTCTTCTAACTGCTCGATAGCTAACACTTCCTCCTCAGCCATGTCTCTGTATGTATGCCATACTTGTTCATCTGTCCCTGGTTCATTCTGTTTGAGTGAGACCTCTAAGCCATCGGCTTCCTCGTTCACACGGAACATCACTCTGTCCTGTGATAGGTCTATTACCACTCTGTATTCCCTTATAAACTCTGCCCCAATAATAAGGTTAAAAGGCAATTTTTTTACTAGTAGAAAACTCTGTGAAAAATAGAGTCTCCTATCTGTAAATCTAGGAATACCTGATATTTGCATATCATCGTCTTGTCAGGAATGACACCTTTTATTTAGACACTTGAGATAGGTATTTTCAAAACATTTTCTCTCTGCGCTATTTCATTATACAAAGCTTGTGTCATAAGACACACCGTTGAACCCGTGTCTAACAGACTTCTTATCTTTAACCCTGCCACTCTTACTAATATAATGGGCAATTCTCGTTTGATCATGACCTGTGATCCTCCTGTATCCTCGATTAATTCTTCCGGTTTGGCTATCCAATTAATGATGTTGACCGCCTTCCATCCATCATTCTCAAATTCTTCTAATTTTGGAGTTTTTTTTCTACAGCGCCCGTCCCCTTAGAGTTTCTTCTCTCCTGTTCACTGCGCTGTAACTCCAAACTTTTGGCTCCGTCTCCATATCTGTCTGGTGACGTCCTATTTTGCATAGCTTCTTGCCAGCGGACTTGCTGCTTCTTGGGTTCTTCTCCCCTTTCATTGAGGTATTGGAATGAAGCGTGATAACGTTCCTCTACCTCGTCATCAAAGTTGCGCCTTCTTTCCTGGGGTCTCCAATTCCGATTGTTGCCTACTTGGCCTTTGTTACCTCCATTATTTTGGTACGGTCTACCCCTTGTATTCTGTTGATTCCAAGAATGTCGGCCTCCTCTTCCTCTACCAGCATTTCCTTTATACTTCGGTTGCCATCTTCTGGGTTCATGTTCCCATTGACGTCCGTTGGAATCTAACGTTTCAGTGCTAGTAGCTTTATTATTTTTCGGAGCTTGGTACTGGTCAGTCTGCGTGTTGGTCACGTGTTCCTGTTCCACGGTTCGATTCTGACGCATAGTATTGGATGTCGTGAGGTCCAGTTGCCTAAGAACTGCCTCCATTTCCATTGCGGTTTTTGCATTTGCCGAAATCAGCAGCCTTTGGATTTCATAAGGAAGTTGCTTGGCAATAGCAATACATAGCTCCAGCTCGCTAGGTTTTTGGTCAAGTTCCTTAAACCGACACATCTGAGATATGAAGAATTCAGCGTACTTCGTTGGATTGTTGGTGCTGTATCTTTTCGAATACAAATCCAATCGTAAATTCTGTTGGGTCATCGGGTCCCAGTATCGCTTCAAAAAGCTTCCCGAAACTCCTCGACAGTATTGAAGATATAACGGAAACTGCGAAACCATAACGCACATTCTCCCTCCGTTAGTTTCTCTATGGCTCGTAGCCTGCGCTCTTGTGGTATCCACGCATCGTTTAAATATTCAGACACTTCTTTCAACCAATACTTCGGTGTCATATTACAATGGCTACTTGAGAATTTTCTTGGTTTCTCTTCGCTTGCTCTAATTACATTTATAACTTGGGTGTGCATAGCATTTTCATGCGGCGTAGAGGCTGCGATCGGTGCACCTGGCGTCATATAAGTACTTTCGCCTGGGCCTGTAGCATTCCTTATTATAGGTTTGGTTTCTAAATCTGCTCACCTGGTTTTCCTCATATCTTCCACGCTGCCTTCACTTGACTTAGGATCTTTCATTAGGGTGTCCACCTGTGCTATTATCCTAGTCTCCATTTGATTGTGGCGCATTTCTGCTCTTTCCAATCGAGTAATTACCTCTTTTTCTATTCTGCTAAGCCTATCCCAATTTTCTTCTGCCACTTGAAATATTTTCTTCTTATCTTCCTTCAGGCTTTGCTTGATATGTGAGATTTCATCCTCTACATCTTCCTTTATTTGAGCAAGGGTCTTGTTGCTTGCCTCTGTCTTTTGGCCTTCTCTCACTTCGAGTTCTTCTCTCAACCCTTTAATTTCCTCTTGGATATGTCCATTGACCGTTGATATTTCATTTCGGACCTTAACGATTTCCCCTCTGTTTTCCTCTTGTATTTTGTTAACGATAACAATGTCGCTTTGAATTTGGTCCAGTTCTTGATGAACTTTGCTCATCTGACCCTTTATGTTGCCTACCAGCTCTTTACTTTCGTTAGCGATAGCCTTAATCTCTCCTATTGCCTGACATTGATCTAATATGTTCTTATCCTGCTCCTTTAGATCACCGTTAATCGCTCTAGCATAACCTTTCAACTTCTCGTCCCATTTACTGTCGTTTTCTTCTAGTCTCTGATCTACCGTTCTAGTAAATTCTGAAAACTGTTTCGCTTGGCGTTCGATATTCGCCTCATTTTGGATTTGAATATCCTTAATGTCATTAGACAGCGCCTCTAACCTACTGTTCGTTTCATCCTGCGCGTGCTTACATGCCTGTAAATTACTTTCAAGTTTGGCTTCTATCGCCTCGAAACGCTTATCGGTCTTAACCTGCATTTCTGATATAATGCTTACAACGGTTTCTGTTACCTCGGTCTTAATTGTCTCTTGCATTTGACCTAGCTTAGCATTTATTTCTTCCTGATTATTATTCATTGCCACCTGATTGGCATCTAAACGGTTACTCAATTCAACCTGATTCTTATTCATTGCAACCTGATTTGCATTAATTGCCTCCTGATTGGCATCTAAACGATTGTTTATTTCATCCTGGAAAGCCTTGGCTCCCAGCTTATTCAGTTCATTAACAGCATCAAAATGCTGTTTTAGCTCTGCAATCCCCTGCAAAATTCCCTCCGTACCAGCCATTCGTACAACAATTCATTTTGAGATATAGGCAGGCTTCCTGGATACATGTGTGGATTCGTTTTGAAGATAAATACAAGACACTGTACACATATTGTAAGATTGTACTAAACATTTTGGATATTAGGATAAATTGTGGATTGGGTGCGTAGCGCTCATACCCTTGGGTAATTCTCTTCTCACTAGAGAGATTCTGCGTTACATCAAAAGCCTACTGAACCCAAAAATCACTCAAACACAGTTTGCGGCAAAAAAAAAAATATTATGGTTTTCCCCATGAAATACCATAAAAATCTATGGGGTTTCCCTAAATCCCATAAGCTCCACAAACCTGGGCGCCATGATAAATAAAATATAAGAGGGTTGGCCTCGTAAGACATCGCAGCAACCATCCAAGGACTCGGTTTTACTGTCGAATGCCCCAACTTGGGCCTTGCCATGATAAATAAAATACACACCTACGCCTATGGTGACCTGTATTTTTAAACTGGCCCCACATATCAGCGCCATGACAAATATAGTAGGTGGTCTTACCATGTCATATAAATGAAGGTCAGGTCTTGAAATGCCAAGATATACATATTGCACAAATTAGGCGATTCCACGAAAGAATAATACCGCCCCATGTTACCTGGATCATGGTAAGTATAAGGTATTTATCAAAATTTATATTGTTTGTATCGGAGCTTAGCTAAGGTTAGGTGCGGTCATTCCCCTAATTCGTTTTATTCGTTAATTTAATAGAGTTGTTTACACTAGATCTTGACCGACTTAAGTTGTACCTATAGCTCAAATCACTGTACAGGACATCAAATTCCATGTACCCATGTGAGTAATTTCCATGGAAAACATGCTTCTGCCTCCAGCCAGCATCAGTCCTCAGGCGTGTACCGTCCACCCACTGAGCAGTTGCATATTTTTGATCTGAGATTAAAAGGTATCAACTCTACAATGATAATGCACAACTCCATTCTAAAGACTTTAATTCAGCTCTAAATCATGGCTTCAAACACACAAAAACACAATCCCAACAATATAAAACAAAACAAAGCAAAATTACTCCTAAAATCCACTAATATTCACACTTTATCCTTGCCAATCCAGATGATTATTCATTCATTTACCATGAGATTGACATCAAAATTCACTCTCAAGTGCGCTGATGCACATGTAAATTAAACATAAACTGTACTTATAATCTTATGTCACCTGTTGAGACCTCTTTAATTTCAACACATCTTAATTTACATTATGCGTACACTTGTGTTTTGCATCTCTTTTCCCACCAAAATGCTTTACCATGCATTAGCCAATCCATGGGTTGCACATCAAATTTACTTGCAACTCCACAATTATATGTAATCATACCCCGTTCTGCAGTTCCCTTCTACAATTCCCTTGTCTACAGTTCCACTGCATGCCGTTGTGATTTCAATTTCAAAAATTCCGTTACCGCTGTGTCGGATGGTATATTATGCTACCCTTGCGTGGGTATAGCCTATGGCATCTAGTGTCGATCTTTAGAGCTAAGTAACACTGTCAGTATAAAAATTGTAACTTCCAACAACTCATACGTTTGCCAAGTATTACGTTATAAGAACGATCCTTAATTAACAATGTGTTTCAAACCACACAAATTCATTATACAATACGACAATGACTCTTTTCATTACAAACAGGGTTTCAAAGTCTGTGCATTCTAAATGTCAACCTTCAAAGGTCGTTTAAAAATCTCCCCCTCGGAGCTACTTGTATACAATGGGACTGAGTCGAGCGGTCACAACACATGCGCTGTCCCTTCCTGACTCCCTTCTGCTTTATCTCCAAGCAGTAACAAGATTTTAAATACAATAGTGCAGTCTCAATGACCCACATATCCCATATGATTTCAACTAAATTGTATGCAAGACAGGTTATGGGCGTGTTTAAATATTTATTCCTAACCTTAGGATATTAATAACTGGCCTCAATAGGTCCATTTCATTATATGAAGGAACGAGATTCATCAACCACTGGTCGAACTGGCTAGCCGGCATCTCATTAAATGCTACGGTCAGAAACACCCTGCCGCCAATTAAATTCACTTCTCAGGACCTGAATTATTTCAATAACTCGTTCTCGGTCGACATCAGGTATCATGCAGAGGTTTCCATTGTTATCCTCTCATACACCACAGAATTCGAACCCGGAACATTTCATGGCAATCCACAGAGCTAGGGTCAATCACTAAAATACGCTCTGGCCATAATAAATATCTCTGTATGCCCTAGGCTATACGAGATTTCACACGTCGAATAGATTACCTGGCTTCCGTGACTATTGTGCTATGATCTCGTCCTTTAATTAGTAAGATAAATCTATCAATTACTCTTACAAGCTTATTCACAAGATGCCAACTCAATTCTCAATTAAACTCTTCCATTCCCTAGATTCTTGCATATTTATTCCCATTATCATAATGTACTCTGATATTAACTTGCTTTTCTTAGCCCTTCATGTATAATATTACTGCTTGGATAGATAAATATTCCAATTAGCATATATATTTTGCTTACAACCATTTTTCCCTGATTTGTATTCGTTTATTCTTATTCTTATTATTATTATTACTGACATGAATTACAATAACCCGGCACAACGTAACCCTTTATATAACCGAACATCCGTGTTCGTTACGTTAAGTCTTTATATAACTGAATTGCCATTTTACAATAGTGGTAACGATTTATCCACTCAATGATGTACAAAAACATCTCAACTTGACTAAAATCAACACAACAATACTAATTTGAGGCTCTACCTCCTAAAATTAATTCTTATTGGCTTATTTTATAATTTTGAAATCACTCAACATACAGTGGACTCTAATTACTATAAAATCATGATTTTTGGGTACTTACATCGGCTAGTCTGGTGGCTCCAACCACGAATTTCTCCCAGTAATGCCCGCCATTATTTGCAAAATTAGCAAGGCATTCTGATACTTATAACACACATTTTACAAGACTTTTGCCTTACAAGACACACGGCACTTTTCCTTTCCATATTGCAGCTATTGCTTCCTTATTCACACAACCCTTCATAGCACTTGTTACAATATTAATTTCACAGATATTTAACAGATCATCACTACAATCACACGCTCACTATTTACATTTCTTACTGGTTGATTTTTCCTGGCAAGATATCAGAAATGCAGACGTTGAACATCTCCACCTCGCTGCTAACCGCATCCTGATTGAAAGTCTCGATTCTCTGCCTAAGGATTCCTATCAGTCCCCCATCTGTCTATCAATCTTTATCCTTCGATAAACTTCCTGATATCGCTTAAATATGCTTGCACATAGTCCTGAGCGTTAATTATATTGGTATTCTTATGAAATTTCATCAATCGCATAATAAAGTTTATCTCTGCGCAGTCCAACATCCTATGATCTGTCTAACCAATAGTTTACATACTGCGCTCAACCATTGCACATTGTACTTGTACAAATTATCACTCTCAATTGTCCTACCTTGTATATCACATGGTACATTTCCTACGTGCACAATAACAATCGCTCGTAATGCCGACTATACAAATATGGCACGACTGTCCTTAATAAATGGTATTAATAAATGTCTTACTGCACGGCTCTTCATGTTGAAGTCCGAGCATCCCTTCTCGACTTCGGTAACGCGCACTTCGCACTAGACTGCGGTTCAACTGATTACATTACTCGCTATTAATTCATGACTTAATGCATGATTATATGTTGCTGCACTTAGAATGTTACAGTCCGCGCCTTTCTTCTCTGAGCTAGGGTGACGTGTTCCTCGCTCTCAAGTATGGTTCGACTGCTTCGACTGCCATTCGTTCAGCCTTATATCCGTTTGGAGAGAAAAGGTAGACCGAGAATCCCCTGCAGTGTCATCTTCTCTCACAGTATGATTCTGGTCTTGAATTAACGTTTATATGGTTCCTTTTTCCTCGCTGGTCACAGATCTGTATGCGTGCTCGAGGATCGATCGGCCAATTAATTAATATTAATTGCCTTTGCCAGCGCGTGCCCACGCGGCGTCATCTAAAAATCCCCGAAACCATGGTTAGATCTCTCCGCTAACCTCCAATTACTGTGTAACTGCGCGATCCATTAAATCTGCCTCGATTTCAATGTTTAATGGCTTGATAATTAGCCTCCCGGCTAAACATTCACATGTCCCTGCGTTGCTCCAATCACGAGTAATCATTAAATTACGCTGGTATCTCCTCACTCCACTAGCCTCTCTATTCTGAAACGGGGAATAACTTGACAATAATTTAGCCCCCTGACCAGCTCCAGACGACATAAGTAGGTCACATAGAGTGACACGGCTCCAAGAAACTACGCCCCTTTTCCAGAGTCATTAGACAAACGTCAAGCGCTCCAACTTCTGTGCTCGAGTCCAGAATTGTATGCCTCATGCAGCCCAATAATGCAGTATTCTACTTATATTCCCTGCATTATATTAATAAATAATGTCAGCATCAGTTCATACATACATACATACATACATATTTATTGACGGCTTCCACCATTTTCTTTTATACAACATAAAAGACATTAAGAGTAATACAAAGTACGGTACCCTACTATTACAATCAACTATATTCATACAGATTGTCTAATGAATAGGAAAACAGATATTTTCTCAGGGGTCTTTCATCGGTATTGAACAAGTCTATGTTGACCCCATTAGAGATTCGCATCATTCTGTCAATGGGACTATTTAGACCATAATTAGTTGGGTGCCAGTTTGTTTCAAAGACATGATGCTTGCGCATCGAACGGGGTGGCACATATATATTGATTTCATTTAGTAATTCTGGGCAGTTTATGTGAGAGTTTAAAATTTTTTACATATTAAGAATATAAAAATTTTCACGACGGGATTTAAGAGTTGGCAGCTTCAAATGCATCATTACTTCAGTGTAGTTATGATTCGTTATTGGGTGTAGGAAACGATTTGCATAAATTCGTAGGAATTTGTGTTGTACTTTCTCTAAACTCTCAATTTGTGTTTTATTGAAAGGGCTCCAAATCGGTGTACAATATTCAATTAAAGGTCTGACAAGGGTCAAGTACAGTAGGAAATATATATTTGAGTCACAAAATTCCTTGGAATAACGAGTTATGCAACCTAATCTCTGCAAAGCCTTTTTTTTAATATTTACCATATGCTCATTAAAATTAAGCGTGTCTGAGAATTTTACTCCCAGGTCACATATACTTCTAACAGCATGAAGTGGAGTAGACGATAGAAAGTGATAAGAGAATTCAATATTCTGTTTCTTCTTTGAGAATCTAACTAGTTTACATTTAGTTTCATTGAGCAGTAACCCATTTAAAGAACAATACTCCTCTAGACGCCAAAGTTCTTCCTGAAGAAGTATACAGTCCTGTAGAGATTGAACTTTCATAAAGAACTTTGTATCATCGGCTAACAGGAGGATTTTGGCATGTTTGAAAACTGTATTTATATCATTAATAAAGATTAGAAATAACAATGGAGAAAGATGGGCACCTTGCGGAACACCAGAAGAGACAACTATTGGTTGAGATAAGAAATTAAGTATTTTGACAATCTGAGTTCTGCCTTCTAAATATGAGGACAGCCATGATAATAGAGGGTTTTGTATACCATAAGATTGTAATTTTGAAAGAAGAATTTTATGGTCGAGAGAGTCGAAGGCTTTGGCTAGATCAGTGTAGATGCAGTCCACTTGATTGTGCTCTTCTACTGCTTTCAGTAAGTACTCCAAATAAACTAGGAGATTTGTACATGTTGAATGACCTGGCATAAAGCCATGCTGTTGTTCAATTATGTAGGAGGAAAATTGGGGTGTAATTTTGTCAGTAATTATAGATTCAAATAATTTGGGTATAAAGGACAATTTACAAACAGCTCTATAATTTTTAACATTGGATTTGTCACCACATTTGAAGACAGGAGTTACATAGCTACTCTTCCATCTATCAGGAAATTTACCAGTTCCAAGAGAGAGGTTAAATAAGATGAATAATGGTTCTGTTATAATGAATCGACAAGATTTTAATAGAATTGGTGGGAGACCATCAGGACCAAATGATTTGTTATTTGAGAGTTTCTCTAATTTGTTATAAATATCACTCTTTTCAACCTGGCAGGTGGAGACGTTAATAGAGTAAGGAGTTTCAAATTTTTGGGTGTTAACGATTGGTGCCTTATAGACTGAGGAGAAATGTTTAGCAAAAAGATTGACAATACCTGGTCCATCACTTTCATTCACATTGTCAAGATAAACTGTACCAGGAATACCTTTATCATTCTTTTTTGTCTTGATAAAAGCCCAAAAGCTTTTTGGGTCGCTGTATAGATTAGATCTAATTTTGTTTAAATATTCAGTATAACATAGTTTAGACAAGTGTTTACATTTGGCTCTAAGCTCCGAGAAAGCATAATAATCATGAGTGTTGCCCGACTTTTTGTATAAGGCATGGGTCGCTTTCTTCTGTAAGACACTGGCTCTTAGTTCACTGTTAAACCACTGTGGGAAACATGGGTCCTTATAATAAGCAAGAGGAATAAATCTATCAATGCCTTCATATAGAATAGAGTAAAAAATGCTTACAGCAGAATTTATATCTTGTTCCTTCAATGCAGAGCTCCAGTCTATTGTAGCTAAGTAATTATTGAGACCGATATAATTACCTTTATCAAAATTGTGATAACTATAATTACTTGAAAGAGGTTGATGATCAACCGCCATCTTAAAATCAATATCTAGAGGAGGGTGGTACTTATCCTCAGGAATTAGAACATCTATGCTAGGGTTTACAGTTAAGGAAAAATTGGAGAATATTAAATCTAGATTACGGTTAAGAATATTTGGAATGTTATTAAACTGATATAAGTTTAGATAGCAAAAGGAGTCAATAATTTGTTCTGATTTGTCAGTATTAATTCCACATGGGAGGAACCCCATACAGTCTTCATTTGATTGAAACCATGTTATATTCGGGAGATTGTAATCGCCCATTAACAGAAAATGGCAATTTTCATTTTGAGAGTCCAATATGTCTTCAACTGTAATGGTATGCTCTATGTACTTTTGCAATTCTAAGCTTGGTGATAGATATACAGAGCCTAGAATGAATGTTTGGTCATGAATTTGGACTTCAACAAAGACTTGTTCAACATATTTAATTTTTAGGGATATTAGTTTAGATTTGTGAGTTTTCCTGATTGCAATTAAGACACCACCTCCTGATTCTAATTCACTAGCATCTATGGAACGATCACAACGATAAACATCATATTGATCTAGAGCTAACTCACCGTTACCTATGATTTCACAAAGGTTAGATTCAGTAAGGATTATGAAATCGTAATTCGCCATATTAATTGATTGAGAAAGAACAGTTAATTTTGACCTTAGTCCATTTACATTCTGATAATAACCACTGATATTAATATCTTTAGATGAAGAACTATTCCTTTGTGTTGTCTTGTTTATTTGGTGAGTGGGCAAAACCATAAAAAATCTTCATTTCGGGTGGCTGTCTTTTTCTTTCTGCAGGACATGCGAACCGAGCTACAACCTGCTTGTGCATTTGTTGATATGTCAATGTCCTTGAATGTATCAGAGATCATTACTTGACTTCCTGATTCACGTTGGTAGGTGAGATCACTTTCCAGGTTAATACATTTTTCTGCCTTCTCATTACTGTCCAAACTTGGTTTAAACTGGAGAGGGATGGCTGTTCCCTTGGAATGTAAGATAGAGTGCATCCAATCAGCTAATATGCTACTTAACTCAGATTTCCCCCTAGAGTTTAAGTGGAGCCCATGCCTAGTGTAACAATTCCTAGGCAATTTAATATCAAGAAATGTACAGTTAGGGTGGTATTTCGTCAATATTTTAAGTTTTTTGTTAGTCTTCCTAATTTCAGTATTTACACATGACGTTGGTATTAAGTCATACCTGTGTGGAAGGCCAATCACAGCAACGTTTGTTCCTAATAGGGTTGGCAGTACATTTCGTAGAGTTTGAACTACGTCATTTGCCTCATTCTCGTACACGTTGTTGGCTCCACCCCATATAACAAGACAGTCCTCACGGGATAAATTATATGTAACGTTTATGCTTCCTTCCAAAACACTATCTAATTTTGCACCAGGTCGTGTGATGCCCAGAACTTGACATTTGTTGCTGTCAGTGTTTATATTAAGCTTCGGAGCAAGACCCTTGCCGTGGCTGTCACTTAGGATAATTAACTTCGATTTCTTCGGCATAGGTGAGGTTTGGTACATATCTGTTTGCTGATGTTTTGGAACATGATTATGAGGTTCGCTCATATCCTGTGTTGCAGATAATACTTCCTCACTCTCATCCTCTAGCAAGCTAAATCTATTTTGCAGTCTCAACTGTGAATGCTCTTTAGTCATGCTTTTTAAAGGCCTATGCATTTTTGTGGCGGATTTTACCAACCTCCAGTCGTTGATTTCAGGAAATGATTCCATGTATTTCGGATTTGTTTGGGTCATCAGATCATTATCTTTGTTATAAAATGTGTTTGATCTACTCTTGGCATTCTGAGTATCGAATGCATTATTAGCAGAAGGTCTTATTAGTGCTTTTTTAGGTTGTTCATTTTGGACTAGTAGTATATCCGTTTGTTGAACTCGTGGTTGAACTTGGGCCTCCAAAAGAAGAGTCATTTTTCTTAGTAGTTGGGACGTCATGCCTTCCATAGAGTCTTTTATATATTTCACATCATCTTTAATTTCTGTGCAAGTTTGTTTGTTTCCATCTATGAAGTTCTTCAATTTATCGTCTTTGCCTGCGGATGTAGCAATTCCAAAATTAACTAATAGATGTCTGCATTTACTACACATCCAAAAGAGACTACTTCTCTTCAGCTTCAATGCATTGAATTCTGTTGCTGATAGACCAGCGCAGTCTTTATGATACCATTGTCTGCAGTTGCCAACACATCCAACAGCGCTGTCGACATCAGTAAATGATTTATTGCACTCTTGGCAAATCGTGTTATTATCTTTGGTTTTTCTTGACGTCATATTGGAATGAAACTTTGGTGACGTTCTACACTCTCCTTTATTCCTTGACAACCCCTTGGACCACGAGTATGCTCAGTCTGTGCAAATATTCTCACTGTTTCCGTACCTATATGACAAGCAATACAAAATGGCGATTTCCTGTATTTCGTACTGATCGTATTTATAATTACTAGTAGCGGTCTATACTAGATCACTATACTTGCCAATGTGCACACGAAATCAGTGTAAACAAAACTAGTCACACAGCACTTTCGAGCATTTAACAGCAATCAATAATCATTTAAACACATATAATATCAACCAGTCTTCCTTAACATGACTTGTCAATTCAAGGCCTTCTGAACAAGGCCTTCTTTTCTCTAGGCGTTTTTATAACTTAAACTCCCTCAAAAGATCTCGTGTTCGTTCCTTGCTGGAACCTCTATTCTGAGCTCAACTATCTCTGAGATCCACGTTCGACACCAGTCAGCCTAAACTCGTTGGGTTCGTAAAAAACTGTATGCAGAAGAAACGTGTGAATTGTAAACTATTTATTCTGAGTGAAATTATTATGAACAAGGAAAATGCTATTAATATGTATGGGACTGGTACATGCGAACTAGCTACGAGTGAGATGTGTGCGTACTAAAATGCATTGGGGAAATGTAGTCTAAACGATGCGGCAGGAGTACATATGTGCTAAATATGTGCTAAATTACGTAAATATTTAGGCGTTATTGTATTGTTCATTCAACGACGGCAATAATTGCTTGTCGTTGCTCATCTGCTACTGAAAGCTGCGCACAAAGAAGCGAACGAATCGATCGCAGCATAAAACTAACACCACACAGTACCGTATGCGTGGGGTTGGCAACATTTTATTTATCCTATAAATCACGCCCAGAATGGCCGACACATCTGGAATTTCCCTATATAAGTCATGTTATAAAAAAGGAAGGAGGGTGGTTTATAGACAGCGGAGGAGAACACGTCATCTATTAGGACATCATTTCAAAAAAAAAAAAATATTCATCATCATTACACAAGATATTTTGGCTAGTACTTCGTTCATCACTCCCAAAGTATTACATTTCTTTCGTCTTCATACATTCATTGTATAGCAGGGTTAATGGCTCTGTGATACCCTGTTCTGTTGCTCCTAAAATCTCGTTATAGATTCTATCTGAACCTGCCGCTCTTCCACTTTTCAGACTCCCTATGCTATACCTTAGTTCCACCGTTGTGAAAGGTTGGAGTGTACTTATTCGTAGTTCCTTTATATCAAATTTCTGAGACCCATTTTCCAATAGGTCTTGAAAGCATTCTATAACCGCTTACACATTAAACTGCCTTTACCTGACATAAAAACACTCTTATTTTCATATGTGATTCATTCACCATTTACTACCCTACCAGCGAATTGTTACCGGTGGCGGGAATCGGAACTAATGCGCTCCACCCAGCCACACGCCTGCGATAGACTTGCAATCGTCGCCAGCGAAACCTCTTCGCATGTTACTTGTGTGCATGATTCATGCTGGTTCGTGCGCTGTGTGGTGCGTTCTCATTGTATGACTGTACTGTACATGCATTCCCCTCTTGCCCCGCAACCGCTCGCTGCAGCCATAACGAAGCGAGATGGCGTAATGTATACACTACAGGCCCGCTCCACGACCTCTTCTTCTTCTTCTACTACTTAATCCAATACGGACGTTGGCTACCACCATGGCTAACATCTTCTTATCCTGTGCAATCCTGAAGAGTTCGGAAGACAGCCCAAACCACGTTCTTAAATTATCCATCCAAGTTATTCGTCTCCTTCCCGGTCCACGCTGACCTTCAATTTTACCCTGAAGTATAACTTGGAGCAGACGGCATTTTGGATTCCTCATCATGTGTCCCAAGTATTCCAATCTTCTTAATTGTGTTTAACAGCTGGGATTGGCTGCTCCACGTCTAGAGGTAACAATTCCCTGGTAGAGTAGTATTTCCTAAGAACAACAATCCCTGCCTCTCTTCTCTTTTTTTCTGTCTCTAGTTCCAAAGGGAATGTGCTTAATGTTCAAATTAATAGTGCAAGTCCACTACAATTGCATCCACAGCTCTGGGCAAGACCGACTACAATATCTCAGACCGTAACATCAAAACCAAGATGGCGGCAATCGTACGGGAACAGCTGTAGAGACTGGTGGGCATGGTGCCATCGAAATAGCGGCAAATTCGAAGACAAACATTCGCATAATTGATTAAATTCCACAAGAAATTACAGGTTTTTATGTAATAAGGCACAAATTTAATACGAAATCCTGACGTGCTTCGCTACAAGCAATGCGAACAGACAGTAGCTAAAATACAGACATAAATAAAGCAGAGGTAAGACATAATGTTAAAAAATGCAAATACTTCTAAATGGAACTACAAGAATAGTCAACCAACAACAAAATCAACCCCTGGCACTATACAGCCCATGAAGGGCCTAGGCAAATAGAAAATGCAAATATAAATGGTTGTTGCTTATATTAGGGGCTACGACATCGTGGTCATGTAGCCCCATGTAATTGTGTGTGGAATTTGTGTGATAACCTGTGTTATTGTTATAGCTGAACTAGTGTGTTTGTAAATTGGGGATTGTAGTGGGAAGGAAGCGGCCATGGCCTTAAGTTAGGAACCATTCTGATATTTGCCTGGATTAGAAGTGGGGAAACCATGGAAAACCACTTCCAGGATGACTGAGGTGGGAATTGAACCCTCCTCTACTAAGTTGCTTCATGAGGCTGAGTGCACCCCGTCCCAGCCCTCACATGAGAATTAAATTTCTTGGCAGAGCCGGGAATCAAACCCGGACCTACGGGACGACAGCCAAGAACGCTAGGCACTACACAACGAGGTGGTCTAAAATAGAATGGTAGCACTGAATGAAAGTAGAACGAGCGATAACATTCTCTATAGTACATGAATTAGCCAAAATACCTTATTAAACAACGAGAAATAAATCAGAGAATGATGTTTTAATAGATGCTTCCTCCTCCGCTGTCTGTGACCCACCCAGCCATCCCAAATAGCATAACGACTTACAATTTGGCTTTAGGAGAGGAAGATGCACAATCCAGGCAATTCAAGGTTTTCAAACTGAGATTGCGTCTACCCTGTCAGTACCGAAGGGAAAGTTACAATCCATATTTATTGATTTCTCTAAAGCTTTTTACTCGATTAGCAGGAAGAAAATATTGGAAAAACGAGACAGACTATTGAGAGGTAACAGCTACACGAAACATCTTGTCAAAACAATAGTCATTAACGGCTGCATTACAACATCAAGCCCAATTGAGCAGACTATAGGCGTGCTGCAAGGAGACCCATTAAGCGCTCTGCTATTTATCACTGCTATGGCAGATAATATCACACATATATTATCATTATCAGAGAGGGTAATCTCATTTAGATACGCGGATGACATGGTTCTCGCTTCAAGTTCACAGGTCGAATTGCAATCTGCTCTCGACGCCTTAGAAGGATGGGCGTTACACAATGACCTTAGGTTAAACCGAAACAAGACTAATTATCAATGACCTTAAAGGAAGGGTGAAGGCCAGCAATTTTTCACATTGCAGGAAAACCGCTTGAGAGTGTATCACATTACAAGTAGTCCTACTTAGGTCTTACATTACAGACAACTGGCAATGTTTTCACACTGCACATCAAGGATAGGCCCAGCGTCGCTACCAAAGCCATCAACGACATAAAACATTTGACTAAGCTACCTATAAAAACAGCCTTAAAACTTTTGCGGTTAAAATTACCCGTATTGTGATTTATGACTGCAGAGCATTTGGACACATTTAAATATGAAGTATTTGGAACAATATGGAGAAACTGAAGGCGACTTACATAAAGAAGGCCTTGGGTGTATCAAATAGGCCTACACCTTCGCGAGGGGACTCGCGAGATTTATAATGTAGAAGAAGTCCGACTTCAAATGCTGCTACCTTCTACTCCAGGATATGTAAAACTCATGGACACACTAAAGTCAAAGGACATTTGGTAGGATTTTTGTGCCACAGACGCTATGATTTTTGACGATTGGAAGAGTGGGGGGTACGAGCTGAGACCATTGAACTGTATCTTCTACTGGAACAACTCCTCCCATGGTAACCCTCGCTTAAAACTGCTTCCTGGTGCACTACCAGGCGTAACTAGTCGCACCAAAAATTGTCATACCATTTAACTCTAGGTTGCAAGTCAGCTGATATGTCGTGATTCTTTCCATGTATTTGATTCTACGTACCTCTGTGCAACGTTATATGTATGGTATTTTCCAATAATACGGTAGGTTTACGGTCTACTTTAGTTTGGAATTGAGATTTGTAATGAAGTAGCCTATTCTGCGTTTATGGATACGTCTTACATTAAATTTTGACATAATAGGCCTAAATAGCACATGACAAATACACGTAGGCCCTATTGTAGGTTATAAGTTATCAGTCACAGAATTATAACCTAGGCCTAGCTTATATTACAGATTTCCATGGAAACGTCCAGATGAAGGCCTATTAAAGAAATGGGTTATAGCTGTAAATCATGCTACTTGTTTCATTCAAATAGATACAAACCACTGCTTAAAGATGATGCGGTACCTGCAATTTTCAATTTCCCACAGCATCTGTTTCAGCCAACCAAGAAAAGATCAAGAGTTATTGAACGACAAGTAGCCTAATATTTACTGTTACTTTTTTCATCAGCATAGGCATAAAATTTCACATTTTCCAGTATACTTTTATGATGTCAGTCTTGGAGACGATAAAAAGAATTCGGCTTAAGGGATCTTCCCTGCAGGGCCTGTTCGTTTGCTGGATGACTTATGTGAGGTCTAAGTTTCGACCTGCTTTGAAGAAAAAGAAGCTTGTAGTTTTACGTGACCGTTAATCTTGTGATCATGAGCCAACGTAGCTCCATTTTACGTGGAATCCGAACCACAGGACATTGCATTTCACTTCGAAAATCTCACTTGCAATGACCGTGAATCGAACCTGGTCCACCTTGGTGAGAGGCGAATAGCTTGACCACTGCGCCACCACGCCCCGTCGCTTTGAAGAATATTGAACATGTGGTTGTTTTGTATAAATAAAGTAGGCTATGTACTTTTGTTCACTAAGCATCTATTTAATTGTTTAGATGTAGGCTTATGCATATTCACACACATATGAATGCTGCCTTTGAGTTAATAAAAATGTTGAATACCAATTAACATATTTTTTGTTCTTTATTCTTAGTCATTCCCAGCCTAACCTTATTTTTATTTTATTTTAATATACGTAAGGCTTGTATTTTTTGCCAGTAGGCCTGTAGTTATTGTGTATGCTGCCTTTGATCTCAGGATAAAATGATGAACAATCAGGCTGCAATATAATATTTTATGTTGGCGTATATTCCTAGCCATTTTAAGTATCAAATTACTATGATATTTTGAAATATGTATTTCGGCGTAAGTCCCGTTTAGTTTACCGTTCGCCTAAATGTTCAAAAGTACCTCTTTTACTTGTATCTCGTCGTACGTACGTACATCATCCTTTCATTCGTATACGTCAAACTCTCCTCCTTGACGTGCACTACCAGGCGTAACTAGTCGCACCAAAAACCGCACATTCCTCCCATACAGTCGGTATTCCAGTATTACTTAGAGTTCAATGGGTGAGACTTTTTCTCACGCGCGTTGCCATACGGTACATGGTTTCCGTTATAAAATGTGTCGCACCTAAAAGTTCCATCATCCGTGTGACGAATGTTTGTGTGAGCGCTGTGGAGAACAATGTGGAAGATACCACGCTATATTCTGCACATTAAGACATGAATCTTTGATATTCCTAGGGAATAACAATTAGTTTACTGTATGATTTTAGATTTTATTCATTATATGCATGGCCATTGGCTGCAATAAATCCCTTATTATTATAGGCTATAGGCGAATTTCCAGCTGTGGATGCCATTATTCACATCAACCATCATCAGAACAGTACTGCCAACCTCACCATTACGGTACTATGCCGCACGAACTGCCGACCATTCTAACCTCCGTTTTGTCCAATCCAATGGTTACAGCCTAAAGCGTCCAGATCAAAGGTTTTGTGACAACCTGCCCCGAAAGCTGCGCGCGGTCAAAGCCGCAACTACACCCGACCATTCTAACCTTCGATTTGTCCAATCCAATGGTTTTTGACAATGGTTACAGCCTAACGCGTTCCGATGACTGCCTTTTTTTTAACAACAGTGATCTGCTAATATATGTTGTCTCCTCCGCTGTCTATAACCCACCCACCATCCCAATTTATAACACGACTTAGGCCTATATAGTGAAATTTCAGATGTGTCGGCCATTGTAGGCGTGGCTTATTTGACAAATAAGATATTGCCAACCCTGCGTATACGGTAAGCAAGGCCGTGTGTTGTTTGTTTTGAGCGGAGAGAGCTATGAGAGCGCAATCGCTTCTAACTGTATAAGGGCATCCTGAACTAGCTCCAACAGATGGCGCACAGGTACTATCATTTTGTTCTTTATTTCAAATAGCATTTGCCAATAACACAAAATTGACTGTTACAAACTCTTTAAAATGATAATTTACTGTATTATCAACTTGTTATTCTTCAAATTCGATGTGTATAGAATTCCAACGGAAGGCAAATCAATCGGGTCTTGAAGGCTTTATACATAAAAACCTAACCTAGTAGCGGACATAAATTGTAACTTATTAATGTTTTACATACAAAAACAAACCTAACCAGCGGCTAACGCCCCAGACCCTCATGCCAATGGTACTAACAGTAATTTTCGGCCAGGCAGTAGGCCTACCTAACCTAGTAACGTACATAAATTCTATCTTATTAATGTTTTATATACGAAAACAAACCTAGTCTGGGGTTAACGCCCCAGGCCCCTTGCTTGTGATACTAACGGTAATTCTATTTACATACCTGTCGCATGTTAAATCACTGCTTCCATCAGACTGCAGTATCCTCTTAAATTTGCCCACAAGCACACAAAGATTCTTGATTCATGATTCTTATAGAATACATTTACACTTAAAGAACTTGACTCTTTAGAACACACTGACACTGATGGTATGTCATTAAAACTACCACCATCTACTTTAACAAACAGGAGTTGTGTGGTAGGACGGTTGATTTGGGATAATTGTCGGAATGGCCAACACCACCTAGTGGAATCGCATCAGGGGTTAGTTTGGGAATTTTCCTAACCTGTTTTAACTTCGAAAATTATCCCGGTGAATATTTCTTATCCACTTCTCTTTCAAAGATTTGTCTTTAGGAAATTTAAAAATTGAAGTATCTGCAGTAGTATTAAATTTACAGCCGGGTTCACAGACAATAACAATGAACAGACAATAATTCTTACATTAGGTATCACCGGAATTTATAATTATTCACAGTGCACTACACTACTTAAGGTTCACTATTACAATAAATAACAGCACGAAATCACTAGAGATATGCGACATTTGAACGAAATTCTGGCAGTAGACACACTTAAATGTTGGTTCACCAAATGTAAACAATCCCCTACGAATTCCTCCATTTTCTACGGTATCGATAGTGGCATTACGGTATGATATACTGTAGTCGGTCTTGCTCTGGGTTAACAATGGAGGTTTGTGGTTGAGTTTTATTATTTCTTAAAATCCCATATGGTTTATCTTCCGCTTCTGAATTCACTTCTGTTCTTGGGTTAAATCACGCCATGGCATGTCACTCTCGTTGGGCGTGGCTTTGGATTACTAACGCAGTGTCATGTTTTGATAACGACTTTTTTACTATCTCTTAGATGGACGGATGACCAGCTGTTCCGCCCCTTAAAACAACAATAACCAACAAATTTGATCTCTTAGAGAAAGATACCGTACTTCAAGAAATACTTCTTTCTATAGCTAAACCCACGCTAAACCTATGAATTTCTGGGACTTTTTAATATCAATCCTTTGCTTACTCTTCATCATAGCTATAATATCATCTCTTTTTACATTGGGGCCTATTATAATATCTGATAATGGAAAGATGAGGGGTTAAGTTAACTTTGTCACTGAACATCAAAGAAATGAACATGTCAACATTTTACAAGCAGATTCGGTACGTTATTTATGACATAACATTGCAACAAGGGTTGTTTCGAAATGTTTATTTTATTGATTTATACAATTATATGAATAAAAATTAAAGTTATATGTACACGATGTATACATTGTGGTTGCGTATATGATAAGGTACCAGTTCCCGGCTTCGAGTTTAGTTTCAATTCAACCTAGACTGATAAAATTTGAAGTTATGTATCATGGATATCAGCATTCTTCTGCCTGAAATTAGTCGCATACTGAGCCAGTTAAATTTTCGAAGTTTCAGATTTTAGGTTGAAAGATCTGGGCCTAAGTAAACTTTTCTAGACGATAAACAACCTTGAATATCGAAAACAACAATTGCCTACTGAGATACAGGTGTGTACAATGTATCTCAATACTTAGGACCCTTCCACAGACAGTGCAAGTGCCCTTCAATTAATGAGGTATGATACTGCTCAAGAAATACCATCGTCTTTGAATGGGCAGGTTGGGCTCTGGGGTCCCAAAGGGCTCGATATAGGCTAGAGTATTCTACCATTATACAGGCGCTCACGTCTTGCCAGAAGCATGACGATCGAGGATACATATAACATTGTACGAACGAGACACGTACCACCAGCATTCTCCCATTTAGGCCTAAGTCCTAGGAAGTCAAGGAAAGTGCACCTTTTTCTCTTTTATTCGAATTTTACCTGAGCGGCTTTAACGAGAGGTTTCAAGCAGTTTTGGGACGAAATAAGCATTATATTTTTTATTTTTCGTGATTTTGGAAGCCAGACTACATTGTCATATAGTAGTAATTTACTTAGAAGGTGTTAAATGTTCATTTAAATTCCCTGTGACACGCCAACTATTCAGATCTGCTTTTCCCCACCATATTTCTTGGAATAACGGCCTGGTTACTTTTCCAGTGAAACGTTTCCTTTCTAGGGTAAATTTATGTTTGCATCCTTGTTAGAGACGTGGCCTAGCATTCTTTAGTTCATTTGGCGGTCACTCGTTTTATACAAACTTCATTCTTTCTTCGTGTGTATACTTGTGTTTTATACTCGGAAAATGTCCAGACCAACAGGAGTTTACAAGGAGAGGAAGGGTGGTCCTGCAAGATGAAAGCATAGAGATTCGGGCGATGTAAATAATTTACAGTACCGTAGGCTTAGTTAGTTATAACAATAGTGTACTTGATGACCAAGAGGTGCAGGCTAGTTAGTTATTGAGGTTTTAAGGGGCGGAATAGCGAGATCATCTGGCCCAGAACAAGTACTGTAAGTGCTTCAAGAAAGAAAGTGTATGGAAAAATTGATAACAGTGCTAGTGACGATTATTCAGGGAGTGTGCATTGCATTATAGATTCAAGCCTACGGATTGTCTGCATGGGGGGGACCCAACATCCAAATGAGAATTTTAATAATGTAATTTGGACCCGGGTTCCCAAAAGGGTATTTGTGGGTCACCAGACACGTATTTATTTTAGGTGTCAGGTTCTTGTGCTCTGAATGCCTTCCTGAAGTGCAATCATTGTGACAGTGTCGGTGGTATATTAGATTATGAAGACACAGCCAAGAGAGTGGGGTTGGTGAGTTTATTATTTGATCAACAATATCCATTCACCTCTTCGTACTACACAGAGAATGGTTTTGGGATCTCTTTATTGGAAAGGGTCAAAGTGCAAGAAGACATTGTGTGGAATTATAAACTTGCCCAGCCCACCCTTTAGGTTTCAATCTTACTACCAAACTTTGAACAGAGCAGTGAAATTGTGTTCACAAAACTCTATGAGTGCAGCTATACAGGAAGCTGTGGAGAACAATACTCGGTCGACTGATCTCAAAGTGGTGTTGGATGGAACATGGCAAAAAAAGGGACACACTAGCCCCAATGGTGTTGTATCAGCAACTAATATGGACTCAAGGAAGGTGCCAAAGGTGTGAAAATCTAAAGAACAATGATGAAAAGCACGGGGACTGTGGATTATGTCACAGCAACTACGATGATATGAGTGATGGGATAGAGTCAGCTAGTGCAGTTACCACTTTTGAACATTCACTGCCATTGCATGGTGTGAGGTATATTAAATACCTTGGGGTTGGGGATAATAAGGCCTTTAAACGCATTGAAGAAAAGAAGCCTTATGGAGAAACTGTTCTAGAATAACTGGAATGTGTAGGACATTTTCAGAAGAGGATGGGGTATCATCTTCGCAAATTGAGGAGGAATTAAAAATAGAAAAAGCTGGAGGATGCTCAAGTCACAACAAGAACAGGGAGGCTCAGTGATAAAGAAATGGATTCACTACAGAACCACTATTGCATGGCTATAAGAAGGAACACAGGCAATGTGGAGGAGATGAGGTGAAATGTTTGGGCAAATTATTTCCACAAGATTTCAACAGACTAAGTCTCCCAATACTTTCTCTGTCCCAAGGGCTTAACCTCCTAGTGTAAATTTAACAGATCTCAGGTTACAGGAGAAAATTACAAGAAATTTAATTCTGGCCTGAAGGTACACTCAGCCTCGTGGGGAAAAAGTGAGAAGAGTTGGGATCGATTCCCACCTCAGCTATCCTTGAAGTAGTTTTCCGTGGATTTCCTCTCCTTTTCCTGGCAAATGCTGGGATGGTTCGTAACTTATGGCCACGGCCGCGTCCTTCCAATCCACACTTGAGTTGCAATACACACACTCCTAAAGGCGGCTTCGGTAGCGTAGTTGGTAGCATGCTGAGCTTCTAAGCCCAAGATCGCGGGTTCAAACCCGGCCGAAGTCGTCGGATTTTTAAGAGCGTTAAAATTCCCTCAGTATGCCTTCCTTCGGAGGGGAAGTAAATCCGGTGGGCCCATGTCATAGATTTTGGGCAAGTTAACGAAACCTTCCACTTACTCGAGTACAATTGTCTGAAGCTAATAGGTGTAGGTTAGATTTGATTAACGCTCTAAGATCCAACGTTCGCCGCAAGGTGCGGTTGCGGTGGCATCTATTAGCCAAGTCTGCGGCTAGGTGTCGTTGATGGTAGCATTTGGTAGCAAAAGTAGTAACTACTTGAAATTGATCTTTTGCAGTACTTGCTAGATTTACAGATAACACACACTAATACAGCCATCATAATTAACACCGGTTATCAGATATATTCTACACACACCCAAAGTACACGGGGCTATATAACCGTGTTGTCGCAGCCCCTAAACTGAGGAACCAACCAACAAACTCCTACACACATGAAAATAACACTGGTTATAAGACAAAGTACACACACCCAAGTACACGGGGCTAAATGGCTACGATGTCCAAGCCCCTCAAATGAAACAACTGTGGCCAGATCACAGCCCGCTTTGTTCCAATAATCGAAGGTTTGATGACAGTGAACACGTGGGAATGGCTTTGCAGAGGTGTCACTTTTGCCTGTCCACTGTGGGTACTGCGGTAATGTATGTGTCTGTCTCTGGCGAGTGTGGTACATTATTACATTGGTCTCTGGCAAGAATAAGTTAATGCGTAGCCAGAGAATGTAAACAGTGTCAAATATTAGAATATCTTTCTGCGATGCAGAGAAAGAAAGAATTTTGTTTCATTTCCCAGTTGACCAAGCTATAAAGCTATCGGCAAATCAGTACTATCCAGGGCATTTTTTCAGGGGGGAACGGGGGAGGGTGGGGTACGCGTACCCCTTAAATATTTTAAAACTCTTTAAGAAAAAATATTGGTACATGTGTACCTAGTCCGACAAATATAACTTCCGACTTGAAAGTTCATCGATCAGCTGGCGTCAACGCGCTGTTTACTACAGCTGGAGGAGATTTCGAGTAATCCTCGATTTAAATCGATCTATCGAATCAGTTTGTTTTGGTCGGCAATTCGGCATCCAGCAGAATAATCGAAACAATAGGCCATATTATGTTCTGCTCGACATGAGCTCTGTGTAATTGCTGCCTTATTCGAAGCCTCCGTGACATAGGCGGCAGCACGCTGGGTCCGTGGTTCAAATCCCGGTCACTCCATATGAGATCTGTGCTGGACAAAACGGATGCAGACAGGTTTTTCTCCGGGGACTCCGGTTTTCCCTGTCAACATTTCATTCCAGCAACACTCTCATCTATCATTTCAGTTCATCTGTCATTCATTTAATCATTGCCCCAGAGGAGTGCGTCAGGCCTCGGCAACCGGCACAGTTCATATCCTCGCCGCTAGATGGGGGCTTCATTCATTCCATTCCTGACCCGGTCGGAGACTGGAAGCAGGCTGTGGATTTTCAATTGCTGCCTTATTCGAAGAAATGTACTTGTTTAGTCAAAAATAAGTAACATACTCTAACAACCGTGAAAAGGAAGTTCTCTTCTTTCAAGCACGCAGGCTAGTGGAGTTGAGGTGGGTTGTTAATTTGTGTGTGTGTGGTTAGTTTTGAAGGATAAAGAAAATAGCGAACTATTTTACAGGCATCGAAAAAGCTGAAAGCTAATCAATTAATGGCTTTTAACATGTCAGCCCATAAAGTAATAACCGGACTCTGCAAATTGGCGAAAATTGCAAGATAATGTTATTTTGTCGACTACAACTGAGATTGCCCCTTAAATTTTGTTTAGAAATAGAGCACTGGTACTATCCATAAAGAAAGAAAGAAAGTAAGGAAAGAGCTTATTTAAAGCAGTTCCGACGAATGGAAGAAGGATAGTTACCCCAAATAAAATTAGAATTGCCAAGAAAAGCAATGTTTTGGATAGCATGGGCAAATGTATTATTGCCATAAGTATTATTTTGTTATGTCTTATTTTGCTACCTTCACGAAGTTATTCCTTTGAGATCTTGTTTGAATGTTCATTGAATTTTTGGCTCAAAATTTTATTTCTTATTTTACTCATTTATATACTTTTATAAGTTGTGCTTTGCTATAAATGAATTCGTAGATATTTTCTCCAAAGATTGCCATACAGGAGCTATGGGTTCGATTCTCTGCTCTGCCAAGAACTGTAATTCTGTTTTGAGGGCTGAAATGGGATCACTCAATCTCGTGAGTACAGCTGAGTAGAGTGTAGTTTATGACTTCTGAGATTTAATTCAGGTCTCAAAACGTTCAGTGGCAAACATTGCGAACAAAAGTAAATTGTTTAATATAGCCGCCATCTTGTATACATAGAGGGTCTGTTCTTTGGTTTGGCCATACAAGGCCACATATGTGTTCCTACCTTGATACTAATTTTCGTCATTGTAACTGTTAAGTGTTTGAGAGTTATTCGTTTTTATATTTTAGAAATTCAATATGGCGGCTAAGCGTGCTATTCACGCTCATATAGTCACCACGTTGATAACATGGGGTCCTTACTACCTGAATGCCAAATACTGTGAGCATTGATTCATTGGATCATAAGTTATGTTTTATAATACACACATCAAAAAAAGTTTTGCATCACCTCGGTTCCAAGAGTTCCGGAACCGTTAAATACAAAGGGAATAGAGATCAACACAAACAACATTTCAGCTCGTTTTATTGCTCATGAGACCCACACATTGCATGTTGTACCATCATACAGCTAGACTTTCAGCATTTGTGGTCCAGATTGCAGTACACACCACTACTTCTAATACCCAGTAGCACGTCCTCTTGCATTGATGCATGCCTGTATTCGCCGTGGCATACTATCCACAAGTTCATCAAGACACTGTTGGTCCACATTGTCCCACTCCTCAACGACAATTCGGCGTAAATCTCTCAGAGTGGTTGGTGGGTCAAGACGTCCATAAACAGCCCTTTTCAACATATCCCAGGCATGTTCGATAGGGTTCATGTCTGGCGAACATGCTGGCCACTGTAGTCGAGCGATGTCGTTATCTTGAAGGAACGCATTCACAAGATGTGCACGATGAGGTCGAGAATTGTCGTCCATGAAGACAAATGCCTCTCCAATATTCTGCCGATATGGTTGCACTATGGGTCGGAGGATATCATTCAGGTATCGTAAAGCCGTTTCGGAGCCTTCCATGACCACCAGTGGTGTACGTCGGCCCCACATAATGCCACCCCAAAACATCAGGGAACCACCACCTTGCTGCACTCGCTGGACAGTGTGTCTAAGACGTTCAGCCTGACCAGGGTGCCTCCAAACACGTCTCCGACGATTGTCTGGTTGAAGGCATATGCGACACTCATCGGTGAAGAGAACGTGATGCCAATTCCGTGGGGTCCATTCAGCATGTTGTTGGGCCCATCTGTACCGCGCTGCATGGTATCGGGGTTGCAAAGCTGGACCTCGCCATGGACGTCGGGAGTGAAGTTGCGCATCATGCAGCCTATTGCGCACAGTTTGAGTTGAAACACGACGTCCTGTGGCTGAACGAAACGCATTATTCAACATGGTGGCATTGCTGTCAGGGTTCCTCCGAGCGGCAATCCGTAAGTAGCGGTCATCCACTACAGTAGTAGCCCTTGGGCGGCCTGAGCGAGGCCTGTCATCGACAGTTCCTGTATCTCTGTACCTCCTCCATGTCCGAACAACATCGCTTTGGTTCACTCTGAGACGCCTGGAAACTTCCCTTGTTGAGAGCCCTTCTTGACACAAAGTAACAATGCGGACGCGATCGAACTGCGGTATTGACCTTCTAGGCATGGTAGAACTACAGACAACATGAGCAGCGTACCTTCGTCCTGGTGGAATGACTGGAACTGATCGGCTGTCGTACCCCCTCCGTCTAATAGGCCCTGCTCATGCATGGTTGTTTACATCTTTGAGCAGTTTTAGTGACATCTATGAACAGTCAAAGGGACTGTATCTTGGATACAATATACACAGTCAACGTCTATATGCCGGAGATCTGGGAAACGAGGTGATGCAAAACTTTTTTTGATGTGTGTAGTTGCATGATTCACGTGGCCGCCATCTAAGCTACAAGTTATGCAATATGGGGCTCAGACGCTTCGCAAGTGAAGTTCTGTGTTTCGAAAATTCGGCAGACTCTTGATGATTACATTAGTCGTAATTCGATTTAGGCTTTGAACATTCGGGTGGCCGCCATTTTGTTGTCGTTATGATGGCAGCTATATAAAATATGACCTTGTGATGCGCTTTACTAGCGCTACGTTTGTATTAAATGTGATTCAATTAGGTTTCGTCGTTTGGGAAATGACAGGGGACGACAAATATACAAACAGCTAGACACACAGACATTTGACCCTTGTAGGTCTCATAAGCCTAACTTCATCTTCTTTTACAAAACCCGACAGTAAGCTAATAACTCACTTGTATTGTATCAGGTTCAGTAATAGGTCACGCATGAAAATTTTGGCCATAATGCATTTGCAACGTAGTTAGAACCCTTGTAATGTACAGATTCCCGAACATCTGCGCGCGCTACTTGTATGCCATTCGCTCCGCCTGATTTCCGAATGCTAATAACTTTACAGTAAAACTACCGTCAGGAATCTAACGAGGGATTCGAAAGGATGGGGAGAGAAGGAAGGGATATTGGCGTATGGGTCAGGTCAACCAGGGTATTTCGAAATCTAATTTGGCAATGCGTGTTACTTGTGCTAGAAGAAAGGTAAATAATGCAAATACGTTGTACGTCAACCACGCGTATGTTGGCTGTAAGTTCAATGTTTCTAACAACACAGTGACATTCTTCAGCGGCTACATAATCTCAAGCGTAAGAGACTAAACAATTAATATGAAATAAAGGTACTGATTTTTGATTGTATAATTTACAGCAGACATAGCTAACTGAAGAACAATGCAAGTCCTGCAAGTTTACTTCACTTGAACATGACAATGTAAGTAAAATGCCATGTTTCAAATGCGATTTATAAATAAACTAGCAACCCGACCCGTCTTCGCCCGGGGACAGTTATGAATGCATTACGTTGTAGGCGCTTTTTTTTTTCAATGTCAATGAACAACGACCAATATCCGTTTTACGTCTCGGCGTGATGGATAAATTCACTGACTGGACTATTAATTGTATTATCATGGATATGCATGTGCAACAAATTCTTGTCAGAGTAATTTAAGAATGGCGAGGTGCATGAAACACAAATCCCCCTTCCGTCCAATCTTAACTTGACTGTGAATTTTGCGGAACGGAGCGTTCACAGGCGAAATGAAGAAAAGCCGAGTTGCACTTCCAGGGAAACTCCAAACACAACCACTCTTCTCTAAAGTTTTTAAGTCAACACAACTCGACAGTTTGCTGCTGGCTGTATCTGGGGCAATAAGCTCGTCCGCTAGCTAAGCTGTAACTGGGGTGATAGACTCGCCCCTAGCTGGCTCGTAAACTGTCGCCTCAGTAACTGAATGGAGATTGTTCGAATTAATTAAAACGTAAAAACACTTATAGTAGGCGATGTATTGAAGAGAGAGATATGCTCTCCCGGGCTTTATATGTAGAACTTTTCGTGCTGAACAATTCTTACACTCATGTTATATAGATATTTTTAACGGTTTATCCAGCGTAAACTTAAAAAGGGCTCGAACGTCAGTTTTTTTTTCGACTTTTTCACTGAAATCGTTAGTGCTTGACTTCCTTTGGTCAAAAATAAATTATTTTCGAGAGAAACCTTCCTCGAGATATCCTTTACAGAATGATGAAAACCGCATCAAAATCCATTCAGTGGTTCTCGAGATTACCCGTGACATCCAAGAATCGGGGACTTTGTTTTATACTAAGTAGAGATTATACGCCAATCAGTATAATTTAATATAGGCCAAAATAATCCCCCTGTGGTCCAATCTTAAATTGACTGTGAAATTTGCGGAACGAAAAGTTCACAGGTGAATAATGAGAGTTGTACTTCCAAGGAATGGCGAGGTGAATGAAACTCAAATCCCCCTTCCATCCAATCCTAACTTGACTGTGATTCACAGGCGAAATGAAGAAAACCCGAGTTGCACTTCCAGGGAACTTACAAACACAACCACCCTTCTCAGAAGTCTTAACTCAACACGACTCAACGGTTTGCTGCTGGGTCTTCAGTACCCAATTCCACCAGGGGTACGCCAACCAGCCTCGTGCCACTCGGCCAGTTGGTATTTGACTTGATAGCGCGTGTACTGAAATAGGAGTGGCTGTAGGTCCCTGTATGATCCGGACACCTAGCGAGGTGCCTCCGTGGAAAGTCCCGGAAATTCGGTTAGATCTGCACCGAGGTCCTAAGGTGAACACGAATGCCTCCGTTTATCTGAGGCAGTTCCACAGCATAGTTAACCAATTTCCGGACGCTGGCATTCTCTACACGGATGGTTCGAAAGTGGACGAAAAGGTGGGTTGTGCTTACTTTATTGATGGTGCAAGTACCAAGATCTCTTTGCCTGAGGCCTGTAGTGTGTTTACTGCGGAGCTCGTTGCCATCTATGAAGCTCTGCAGTTTCACTACAGGATGCACGAATCCACTTTCTCGAGTGTACCGACTCTTTGAGTTCGTGGCAGTCAATTGCTACATGTTTCCCGCAACACCCCCTAGTGCAGCGAATCCACGACCTACTAGCCGGGCTGTGCCACGCTGACACTCAAATCACCTTTCTGTGGCTTCCAAGCCACATGGGAATTATGGGAAATGAGTTAGTTGATCAAGCTGCAAAAGAGGCGATATGACTACCACCTCGACCAATGGAGGTACCTGCTAGAGATATTCGCTCTCAGTTACGCCTACAAGTACTGGCATTTTGGGAGAGTCAGTGGCTAGCTGACCCACTGCCCAGTAAACTGAGAGCGATCAAGGGAACTACTCGCGTGTGGCGCAGCTCTTTCCGGTAACGGAGAGAGTCCGTCATTTTGTGTAGGCTAAGGATATGACATACAAGATCCACCCACTCGTATCTAATGCGAAGAGAAGACCCCCCCCACTTTGTACCTGTGGAGCCGTTTTCACCGTGGCCACCATTTTAACCCAGTGTGTGGATCTTGCTGACTTACGAAGAAACCTTGGTTTGCAGATGACACTCAAACTTATATTAGCCGATGACGCGGTGGCTGCTGATCGCGTTATCCGCTTTATAAGTATAAATTGACTCCACGACTTGTTCGTTTTTGAATGATAATTTTTTGTTTTTCGGTAATTTTTGTTTATTTTATAATTATTATTTTTATTTAATTTTTTGTTTTATTAATTTTAGGTCTTCTCAAATTTAGGTATCCACCTCAATATTTTTAATTCAGTTCCAAATTTGTATTCTTTAATCTGTGTTAAGAGGGGCAGATTACCTCGTAGTTCCGCCCCTTAAAACAACAATAACTAACTAACTGCTGCTGGCTGTATCTGGGGCAATAGGTTCGCCCGCTAGCTAGGCCGTAACAGGGATGATAGACTCGCCCTTAGCTAGCTCGTAAACTGTCGCCTCAGTGGGCAGTGAACTTATACTGGGCGATGTATTGAAGATAGGCATATGCTCTCGCGGACCTATTTTGTAGAACTTTTCATGCTGAACAATTCTTACACTCATAGTATTTAGATATTTTAACGGTTTGCCCAGCGTAAGCTTACAAAGCACTCGGACGCCGGTTTTTTTTTCGACTTTTCCATTGAAATCGTTACTGCTCGACTTCATTTGATCATTAAAAAATTATTTTCTACAGAAATCATCCTCGAGATATCCTTTACACTTTACAGAATGGTGAAAACCACATCAAAATCCATCCAGAGGTTCTCTTACTCGTAACATCCAAGAATCGGAGACTTTATTTTGTACTAAGTAGATAGATATAATACTACAGTATATTACTTCGTTCGTTTCCAAAGCATTTGTGAATGGCAACATAAATATGGCCAAAGTAAAGAACTCTCGGCACCACCTACAGGTTAAGAGTCGGGCACGTTGATACAATAAACAAACCACGTTAGCAATATCAGAACAATATTATACCTGATGTTCAAAGGGTTTCACTGGCCGGTCAATGGTATAGCCGCTTCGGTACTAAGCGTATTGGATGACCGGGCGCAACACTGGTCCACATAACTGCCTATAAAGAAGCGACTGCGAAGGATGTTATTGCGCTGACTGAAGTTCACATTAACGCCCAAAAGCCGCCCTCGAGTTGCTAAACCTGTGGACAAAACCCTTTAATACCCGGAAACCAAATACATCCGATGGTTGACGGTATCTGGTTCCATCTGGGGATATCGTCAGTACGGAAACTACGGTATCTTCCGCTCCGTGCTCTTCGTACGTGGACAAGGTTTTGAGGCCTGAAAACGAGTTGACAATAAGTAATTGCTGTGCTGTCACCGTGTGGGTTTCTAGCAAACATCACCTCTCACCATGTTCGTAAGTGTTCGTTGTTGAATTCTCCAGACGATTGCCACAATATTGCCCGCGTGAAACAAGCTTGAATCCCAGGCCAGACTCGCCAGTCGGTTCTTGTAAAGCTACAAACAAGCAATGGAATGAAGCTTGTAGTTTTACGTGACCGTGAATCTTGTGATCACGAGCCACGGGACCTGCTTTTTATTGTGGAATGTGAACCACGGGTTGTGCCATTTCACTTGGAAAATCTCACATTGATCGAGAAACGAATCCGGTACGCCTTGGTGAGAGGCAGACAGATTGGCCACTGAGTCGTCACGCCCTAAAACTACAGAGGCGACAGCAAGAGCCCATCTGCAGATAACGTTGGCATTGTTGTGTAGCTGTGCGTCGTGGTACAGAAGGACTGCATGACTGTGCTGACTTCTTTCGTTCCTTTTTCGCAAGGGATCGAACCAATGTGATTTCTAGATTAAAGCTTCTCTTGTCAGTATTGTACACATTCTGTGTACATACCGTTTATATAATAGCTTTGATGCCGGCGACAAATTCTTCTGATGCAATAAGTATAGTTGTTTCGTTTCCTAGCTTCTTTTGTTTTAGTAAACTAGGTTTATTTATTCGTATCAGAAGTATACATTTTACATTTAAAATATGGTACTTAACAATGCAGATATCAAATCGTTTCTGTCCAAAATATTGCCAAGTCCCGGGCATTAGGTGTCGCAGCCATCAAGTCCTCCATTGTGCAACTTAAAGGACACTTCATGCAGATCAAGAAATGGACTGTGGTTTGGACTTCACCACAATCACATAGCCTGGATGTGGCAGGAAAACCCCACTTTAACATATTGGTTCTTGATCTACCAACACCAGTGCGAAGCCTGTTCAATGACTTCCACGTAGACCAGTGTTCCTCATGTCCTGGAGGGAGATGTTCAATTGGTAGCATCCAGCCATCAAGTTGAGTATTTATAGTCTCCATAATCTTAACCTTGCGGACTTAGCAGATTCATGTAGATCTTCTGTTGTACTCAGGGAACTCCTCCTAGACCTCAGTCGTCGATGGGCAGGTTCATATCCGTATAATGGGTGTGCGCATGAGGTACTTGCTTTGGTTTTCTCAGTCCTGGCTGCAACTTCTCTTCTAATATCTGGTGGGGCGATTCCAGCCAAACAGTTGATTCTATCTCATGATGTTGGTCTCAAACAGCCAGTGATAAGTCGGCATGTTTCATTAAGAGATGTGTCAACTTGTTTAGCATGACTGGAACTGTACCAAACAGGACAAGCGTACTTTGCAGCGAAGTAGCACAGAGCCTGGGCTGTAGTTCGCATCGTCTTTGGCTGTGTACCCCAATTGGTTCCAGACAGTTTGCGAAGGATGTAGTTTCTGGCTGACACTTTCTGCTTGACATTTATGCAATGCTGTTTATAGGAGAGAGCACGATCCAATGTTACACCTAAATATTTAGGAGTTGGGCAGTGATCTAGTTGAGTGTCTTCCCATACTACCTGTAATTTCCTTGACGCCTGTCTGTTCTTTAGATGGAAGGCACATACCTGAGTTTTAGATTTATTAGGCTTCAATTGGTTTCCTCTGTAGTAGTAGGATAGTTCAGAAAGAGCCTCTGATAGCTTACCTTCTATAGTCTCAAAGCTGCTTGCTTGAGCAGCAATAGCTCGATCATCCGCGTATATGAAGCTTTTGGTATCAACTGGAAGAGGTTGGTCATTCGTATAAATATTGAAGAGCATTGGGGCAAGAACACTGCCTTGTGGCAAGCCATTCTTTTGTTTCCTCCATCGACTATTCAGATCTTGAAATTCGACAAAGAACCTACGATTTTGAAGAAGATTGCTAATGACTTGAGTCATCTTGTAGTCCTTTGTCATGTTATATAATTTGCGCAACAATATACGATGATTAACTGTATCATATGCAGCAGATAAATCGATAAAAGCCACCCCTGTGATTTTATGATTTTCAAACCCATCTTCAATATATTGGGTCAGATGGAGGACCTGTGAGGTACAACATTTCCCTTTACGAAACCCGGCTTGCTCTGGAATGAGGAGAGGTTCTATGATCGCTGTAAGTCTTTCAAGGATCATCCGTTCTAGGATCTTGTATAGATGACACAACAGTGAGATAGGTTTGTAATTTTTCGGATCGTTTGGATCTTTTCCTGGTTTGAGAATTGCAATTACTCTAGCTTTCCTCCACACACGTGGTAACTTGCAGGTGCTTATGCAGTTATTGTACAATTCTAATAACCATTGTTTAGCAACAGGTCCAAATTGCTTTACTTGCTCAACACATATTTCATCTAAGCCGGCAGCCTTACCATTCTTACACTGATCTATTGCTCTATTCAACTCAGATAAAGTGAATGGTACAGTGAATGTATCAGTCTCCTGCTCATAATCCCTCTCAATTCCCTTATTCTGAAGTCGACATGGATTAGATGATCGTCCATTTAGTAGAAGTTGATGTGCAATTTGGTTTGCTGTAACAGCGGAATGTGTATAGGTTTTATAAGGATCACTACTGAGTCGTCTAATAAGTAATCGCCAAGCTTTTTGATTACTTCTGCTCAAGTCAATATCTTCCATCATCCTTAACCACTGTGCCCGTTTTGCTTCAGGTTATCTTTCGCGAAACAATACCATGAGTTTACTTGAAAGCATACTGTTATGGCCGCATCCACAACAGAACCTTTTCATACCAATGTAGGCCTACCCCAAATCTACTAAAAAGGACCTAACTGCTAACAGGAAGACTGCTACTACATGCGATGTAATTATTAAACCAAATATTTAACGCCGACTAGTCAAAGCCAAGCTCCAAGAAACAGAAAACATTTGGAACGCTTACAGCCACAAGGTGTAACCCATAATAAAACAACTCAGCGAATTCCTTGACGACAGCGCGAGACATTAAGTGGGGAATAACGTCTACATGGAGGAACAGACTGGAGGACGAGAGTACGGAGGGCGGAAGGTGTGCGTCTTCGGGCGGTGCTGCCTCCAGCATGAGGCTCGAGCACGCGCAGCAACTGGGTAAGTGTGCTTTCGTTTTTCCGTATTCCCATACCACATACCTCACCAAATTCCTCATATGACAAGGATCTACGTTCGTTCTTTCGGCATGTCGCGGCACCTGAGTTCTATCCCATGTCCTTCCGCCGCTCATACGGCCTTGCCCCAAGAATTCCGCAAATCAGCACACGCCAATCACCATCTGAGGGCTGCTGGCCATCATGGACTTCCTTCCTCGCCCTTCACTGAACACTGCTCTCACACTTACCAAGAGTTTGAAGATGTCAGATTCCCTCTGAGTAACTTCCCCACAGTAACACCATAAGCCTGCTATTGGGAAAATGCCCTTCAAAACAATGCACTCACCCGGCCGATGCTTTTTACTATATTCAAGGCCAACCTCCATTGTTGCTTGCACGCGCCACTTCTGTATACTGACGTATGGATCGCCAGTTTGTAATCGTATGCGTCGTTAAATTTATTCAGACATGCGTTGTTGACCATCGAAAGCTTCTGTGGACGCGTAGGCCTACCTCGGTTTTCAACATACTTAATCCAAAATGTACAAGTCCCGTTTATGTTTTAATAATTTAAACTTTTCCTTTACGGTGTTGAAGGACAGATTTTCCTTTTTTCCAATTTTTCAAACGTTGACAGCTCTTTTCATATAATCGACTGTTATGGTCAGGGGAATACTGGTATCTGACGATTTTCCGCCTTCAATATAATTTTCATCATCGCTGACTTCCTTATCTTTACATATCTACCTTACTGGACCAGTGGCGTGCATGGTGCATGGGTAGCCTAATTATCGTAGTCGGCATCCTCTCGCAAAGTCACCGAACGTCTGTCCACTATCTACATCTAGCACGTATTATCCAATGAAACCGAATGCCATTAACAAGAACTAATATACACTTTGAGCTTTTGTACATTGGTACATTAGTTCACTAGCAGAAAATCATGATTCTTAACAATCATGACTTTCAGAAGCTCCCGTTCTTTGACATTTTAATCGCTGCCATTTCGTACCGTTCCTGGAGGTGTCACACTATTGCTTGGGGATTCACTGTTATTAGGAAGACAACCCTCTTACTCTGCCGCACAGTTCTCAGCGATCGGAAATCAAGCGAATGCGGTGACCACATGTCCAGAATTTAAGCTGACATGACGAAATCGCAAGTCCGGGGTTCACAAGATGATTCCATTGGCCGGCTCGCGTCTTAATTTTGCCTGAACATGTGACGCTTCTGGCCTTACAAAATTGTGAGCAATTATTCACTCAATTTAACGCACGCGCACTTTCAATTACGGCACTGTCATAAAGTAATCGTGCACTTTTATCTCTCGACACTTTCCTATACTGATATCTCACGACGCTGTTACGTACAGTTCGCGCAGAGCAGGTTCGAAATTGCGACCACTGTGCGATTTTTTTTCACTCAGTTTATAAATAGAGTCTATACTCACCTTCTGTGCATAATTATTATAACGTGTGTCTATCTGCACACACGAATAATTATTATTGTCAACTGTATACAATACTTGTTTTATTATAAACAAAAATGCACGCTGATATTTGCAATCTTCTAATACAGTTTATGTATCAACTATATTGTTTATACACGTCACGCACTTTATAAGTAAGTGGACTTCCGACAATAGTAAGAAGGGTACAGGGGGAAAACGATGAATCTCACGTGAATCTCAAGCTGAGAATTTTAGTTTTTCAAACGCTATAACTCTTATAATATTGCTTACAGTTATCTGAAATGTATGTAGGCTAGTACGGAAAAGATTATATAGGTTTGTAAATTATGTAACAATTCATCCAACAATGTATACCTAAAGGTTAATTATTTTATATTATTATTATTAACTGCACAATTTAACGTGCATAAACGATGAATGTCCATTTTCTGGCCACAAAAAAAAAGTGCAAAAGCGATGAATGTCCATTTTTTTCCCTAACGAATGCACACCAGTATTATTTGAGTCAATGCTATTGTTAATCACAAATACTTCACAACTTACACTACTCAGTAAACGGTACAACATAATTCTGAAATATTAAGCTCCTGTTTTATAGATATTTAATGGACCATCATCGTTTTTCCCCGGCACACATTATTTTCAAAGTCTGATAAATCGTGACTCTCAGTGTTTTAACTAGTTTTAGGCTCTTGAATGTTACTAGGGAACAGTAAATTATTAACAATAAGAAATCTCATTTTTTGTAATTTTGTGACATTCATCGCTTTTCCCCTGTACCCTTCTGTGTTTTTCAATTTACCATTAACTTTGCAAATATTGCGCAGTACGGCCCTGACGAGTAGCGTGGACACTACTCATGACGTATGACAACGTCGTTGATATCGCACACTACTGTGACGCGGAGTAGCGTGGAGTCCTCCCACGACTTCTGACAGACTGTGGTTGCAGACCTAATTTATATCTGGGTTGGCCACCATACAATGAGAGTAGAAACACAATTTCCTATTATCTGGAGTAATACCAGTAGTATGGCTTGACTGGTACGGATCATATTATCGTAAAATGCACACTGACTTCGATGATGATGTTTAATTTCAAAATCGTTCGCTGGAGTATGCATAAATTATGTAGCGTCCTTGACTCTTAAAGCTAGATCTGGGATTCCCCTCGAAGATTCCTTCCAACATTCCAATGGAAGCTATCGGCCCGCACGGGGTAATTTCTGCCCCTCCTTTTTCTTCTATTATTCTTTATTGAGGTGAATAGTCACGCGGTTTTTCTTCACTGTAAATATTTTCGTATTGTTTTGGGATTATCTCCTAATCTGTATAATTATAACATGTTCCATGGGCGAGATTAAGGCTGTGCGGTCAAAAATTAAAATTTTATTTTTATTTTTATTTTTATTCTTAATCTCTAATGTAGGTCTTTGTGAGACATTATATGCGTTTTGCAGAAAATAACGACGGCTCGTTTGCTGAGGACATGGCTTCAAAGTGGCTATTTTGAGCGTTAAAGGTACGATCACCACGACGAAACTAATAATCGGAAGACACCGAAATTTCTCTACAACAACCCCTGTAGTAGTACCTGCAATAGGAACAATTCTTATTTCGAAATTCAAATTTTGTATTAACCTCTTCAGATTTGAATACCATTTTTAGTGAGAAAAAATTGTTATATTAACTTCAAAGTTATATTAATTTGAAGTGGATCTTATTCTGAGCAGTAGAAAAGTATGATAAAGAAAATTGGGTCAGCGATATACCCGTGGTGCACGTTCCTTTCAGACTCTAAAAAACGCTGGTTGAATCAGTCACACACACATACACACACGCGCGCACACACACAGTGACAAGACAAGGTCTTGGGCAAGAGCGCGCTCGGGCACCTGCCTACCCCTCCCCTTCAACACCTTTGCTATCACAGCTTCCGCCCCCGCCCCCCTCCCTCCCTGACTCATCCTGCCAGGCTACACGACCACAGTCTTGAGGAAATCGTAGAAGTGTTATTATCTCACCCATTACTCCTTACAGAATGTTAAAAATTATTTATAAGTTTCTTTATAAAATTCTGTAAGTTATATTAGCAGAATAAAACATGTTTATGATCAATAGAACTTTATGTGAGTTGTAATCTTCAATATATAGGCTATACTAATATAATAAAGCTAAAGGGTTTGTGTGTTTAAACGCGCTAATCTCTGGAACTACCAGTCGGATTCGAAAAATTCTTTTTTTTATATGATAGCCACATTCAAGAGGAATAGTTTAGGCTATGTTAAATTGCGGACAGACCACTCCATTCCCTGCATTTAGGCCCTTTGGCACAAATCTACACCGTTTCACCGATCAGAACCAAAATTTGTATACATACCCTTTGGAACACTGCGAGTAACACTGTCTGCATGAAATTTATGACAGACCGGTCCATTCCCTGCATTTAGGCCCTTTGGCACAAATCTACACCTTTTCACCGATCTGAACCAAAATGTGTATACACAGCCTTTGGAACCCTACGAGTAACACTGTTTACATGAAATTTCGGACAGACCACTCCATTCCCTGCATTTATGCCCTTTGGAACAAATCTACACCGTTTCACCGATCTGAACCAAAATTTGAATACTTACCCTTTGGAACCCTGCGGGTAACACTGTCCACTTTAAATTTCAGACAATCAATTAATTCCCTGCATTTAGGCCCTTTGACACAAATCTACACCATTTCACCGATCTGAACCAAAATATGTATACTTAAACTTTGGAACCCTACGAGGAACACTGTCTGCATGAAATTTCGGACAGACCACTCCATTCCCTGCATTTAGGCCCTTTGGCACAAATCTACACCGTTTCACCGATCTGGACCAAAATTTGTATACTTACCCTTTGGAACCCTGCGAGTAACACTGTCAGCATGAAATTTCGGACAGACCACTACATTCCCTGCATTAGGTCCATTGGCATAAATCTACACCGTTTCACCGATCTGAATCCCATTTTGTACACATACCCTATAGAACCCTGCGGGTGACACTGTCCACTTTACATTTCGGGCAGACCACTCCATTTCCTGCATTCAGGCCCTTTATCACAAATCTACACCGTTCCTCCTAATTGCACCAAATTATACATACACTTCGAAACCCTGCTGGTAACACTGTCCACTTGATATTTTGGACAACGCTCTCCATTCCCTACATTTAGAATAACAAACAATCTTAACTTGACTGGCAATTCGGGCTGCATTACGTCGCCCCTACCAGTGTTCTGGTGCAGAATTGCGAAAATAGTTGAATCTTGCGCTGCTTATAAATTGCAGTCACGGGGAGTAATTAGTGCAAAAAGACTTCTTTTGCCCCTTAAAACAGTTGTCATCATGAACATACAGTATTATGCATCTGTATAAGTGCAATGGTGTTGGTGCTATACATTGAGGTTATCAGCTGCAATAAGCGTTGGTGCTTTCAAATTTACCGTAATTTATTCCGAAACTTATCGTTGAGCGCTATGTGGCCATGAATGATACTATTGCTACCTCAGGAGCTCGGGACAGCCGATGTTTTCCAAAGTGTTCTGATTATTTTCCTACGGCGCTATGCGACAAAAGACGACACTATTGGTCTCTATATTTCTAACAGACAATGAGATATAGGCCCTAGGCAGTGTCTTTTATTTCGCTTATTCCTCTCTCTAATCATTTTTAGAAATGTGTTTGTAAATTACATGTGTCAGTGCTGTAGTTAGTTAATAGCCGTTTCCCTGTTCATTATTATCATTATTATCATTAGGGGAAAATGATCTAAATGTTACGTCCATTATACTGTACTGCTGATCACCCTCACTACATCCACCACCACCAACACCACCACCTCCACCACAAAAAGTTGTATTTTTTTTCTTTCGGGTAGTAATAATAATAATATCGTATGGCCTCGGGTGCCTGGTTCAAGCTTTGTAATTTGACACCCAGAGGGTAGCTTGCATGTCGAATTTCGTTGTTCCTTGAATCACTATGAAAGTCAACGAGGTTAGATAATAGATATCTAATCTCCTTGAACATTATAGCGCTTTCTAGTAGAGAAATGAGGAACTTTGTGTTGGCGGAAACTCCCGAGATTAATTTTGCCATTATGAACTCGGCCTACTGAATTCAAATGGGTTCTTTGACATGCCAACATCGTATGACATGCGTATCGTATTTTTGCCGCCCTTCAAAAATCACTTACCACGGCCAGGGGCGAACCTGCAATCTTGGAGTTAGTAGACCGACACGCTATCCACTCACCCACCGTGGCAAGCTTTTCGGGTAGTTTAAGTATCATATGCCAGTTCTGTAGTAGTATTCATTATCATTCATAAAACAAATAAATCCACCGGGCGAAGCCGGGCTCTACTACTAGTTTATATATATTACAATTTGCCTTACGTCCCACCAACACAGATACTGTAGGTCTTATGGCGACGATGGGATAGGAAAGACTAGGAGTGGGAAGGAAGCGGCTGTGGCCTTAATGAAGGTACAGCGCCCATTTGCCTGGTGTGAAAATGAGAAACCAGGGAAAACCATCTCCAGGGCTACCGACAGGGGTGGGGGGGTCGGACCCACTATTTCCGGAATGAAAGCTGACAGCTGCACAACCCTAACCGCACGGCTAACTCTCTCCCGTCAATCATATTATATCATATATCATACGGAGGGAGAGTGCCTAGTCCACAAATTGGTAATACGCAGGGCCGTCGCGAGAGGTGCGGTCGCGTCAGGCCCTGCGCTCAGAAAGGCCCCGCGCTTCAGGCCATTTTTTTCATAAATGAAAATAAATAAATAAATAAATAAATAAGGATAGTGAGTTTGATTCAGTCCAGCCCAAATTAAAATTTGTCCTCCGCTATGTTGATATGATAGCAGAAACTCCAAGGATCGTCGAATCGTTCATCGAGTTTTTGGAGGTTCACGTCACTACGGGAAAGGGGTTAGCTGAGGTTTTAGAAGGAGTATTGGAGGATAATGATCTTGATATCATGGACTGTTGGGGACAAGGGTATGGCAAGGGTGCTAATATGAAGGCCAAATATAAGGGAGTGCAGATGCGAGTAAAAAATACTAATTAACGAGCAATGTTCATGGCATGTGTTGCACATAATCTTAACTTATGTTTTGGTGACATGGTTAATGCAATAAGAACGCTATGTCATTTTTTGGTATAGTTCAGCGCCTGTACACTTTGTTTGTAGCATCCACGGAAAGGTGGGACATTTTGAGCGAACTATGTCCTGGCCTCCTCTCACTAAAATCTTAAGCTAGCACGAGATGGGAATGTTGAATTGGCAGTGTCAAGCCCATCAGGTACCAGTTAGGCAAAGTAAACGAAGATCTAGAAAAATTGGCAGAAACTACCAAAGATCCTGTTACCCGGTCAGAGGCCCAATCTTTGTTGCTTCATACAAGTTCGTATGAACTTGTATTAACCCTCGTTATCTGGTACGATATTTAATTTTCTGTGAACTCAACAAGTAAAACTCTCCAATCTGAGAAGACTTCGTTAGATACGGCTTTAACCGAACTTAAGGGTCTAAAGTCAATTTTTCAAAATTATCGCAACACTGGCTTTGGCAGTGCAATATCCACCGCTAGAGAAATAATGGAAAATTTGGGTTATGCAAATAAATTTTCTATTCGCCATCAAGGCAATCGCAAACGTTCCTTGATGAAATAAAACAGCAAAATGATCAAAAGGTGGAAAAAAAGGAAGAGTAACTTTAAAAAGAAGCTGAAATTAAATTTTGGAAAAATTACCTTTTTGTCTGTCGTAGATACTGCACTGAGCTGCGAAGAAAATAGATTTAACGAAGTTAATTTTTTTCGGAATATTTTGGATTTCTTTTCGATCCTTCCAAGCTTTCCAATTTGGAGGAAAGACAATTGAAAGACCATTGTCAAACACTCTCTAATTTTCTAAAAGACGGGGAGCTTGAAGATTTGGATGCAGAGGATCTTTTTCTGGAGCAACAATTATTCAGGTACGCTGTTCCGTAATCTGTAAAAAGTGCTTGCGGTGCACTAGAGTACTTAGCCCCGATAAAGGAGTCATATCCTAATTTAACGACGGCATATAGAATTATACTTACAATTCCTATAACGGTTGCGTCGGAGGAAAGGAGTTTTTCCATTTTGAAACTAATCAAAACAAGTATTCCCTGAAGAACTAAAGTCTATTTTCATATATCCTACTTATGTTAATTGCCACTATCAACATACAAAATTTCAGTTTGATTGCTTTAATGGATTCGTAGATATTGAGAACAGACTAAATATTTCGGATGGTCGCCATGTTGGATTTTTATATATGTAGGTCATAGAGTTATGTACTGTTACATGAAGATTATTGTGTACGTGTAGCATTCAAACTTCAATCGCATGATTAGGACACAAGAAGTAAAAACGAGATTTTAAAATTTCACACAGCTGCCATCTTGTGTTTATGGAAACATTTGTATAAGGATTTACTGTACCAAGTTTCACTGCACTCGGATGGTTATATTGTGAGAAACGTCCATGTGAATATTTTTACTTCGCGTCACCGCCATGTTGGATTATTGATCGCCAGGTTATTGAAAGTCCTATAGGTGAACTTATCTTCATAGCCCCTATGAACATTAAAACAATCAGCTTGATTGCTGTAATAGATTCGTAGATATTGAGAGCCGTCTAAATATTTCGGATGGTCGCCATGTTGGATTGTTATATGTATAGGCCATAGAGTCATGTACCATTAAAGGAAAACTATTGCGTAGGTTCATTATTCAAACTTTTACTTCGATCGCATGATTACGACACAAGAAATAAAAACTTAATTTTAAAATTAGCACAGCCGCCATCTTGAGGTTATGTAAACAATTGAACTGAATTAAATACCAGTACATTACAATGTGCCAAGTTTCATTGCGTTTGGATCATAAGATCGCGAGAAAAGTCTATTTAAAACTTTCAAATTCGCGTGGCCGCCATGTTTGTTTTGTAGTTAACCGATTTTTGAAAGGCTCATAAATGAACTTCCAGTAGTGCTCTTTAACTCCGTACAAAATTTCAGGGTGATAACGGTAAGTTAATAGTTTCAGAGATACAGAATGCCGGTGAAATAATTCGCACAGCCGCCATCTTGAGATTATGTAAACAATTGAACGAAGTTAGATGTCAGTGCATTACAAGGTGTATAAACATATACTATACCAAGTTTCATTGCGTTTGGTGGGTTAAATCGCGAGAAACGTCTATTTGAAAGTCGCAATTTCGCTTGGCCGCCATGTTGGATTTGTAGTTACCAGGTTTACAAAAGTCATATAGGTGAACTTCTAGTAGTTCCCTTTAGCACCGTACAAAATTCCAGGGTATTCTCGGTAATAGTTTCGGAGATATTGAATGCTGATTAAATATTTCGCACAGCCGCCATGTTGGATCGGTGAGACGTAACAAAATTTGAAGGGCACGGTCGGGGTCGTCCGGATTAGTACTATGAACTTACCGAGTTTCATTGAAATCGCTCCAGCCGTTAAGATTATATTATATTATATTATATTACACACACACACAAATCACACACACACGCACACACAGACAGACACACGGACAAAAGGTGATTCTCATATGCCTATTTTTCCATAAATGAAAATAGGCTAAAAAACTATTTGCGATCAACAATGGCGCGGGAGCGTCTGAACGGTTTGGCTACTCTGTCAATTGAATGTGAAACGGCCAAAAAATTAGAAATGAACGATTTAATGAGCACTTTTGCCTTAGCAAAGGCCCACAAAGCGCCTTTTACATAAATAAAAAGCTCTAAATACTAAACATAAAACGGATTTTTTAAATAAAAAATAAAAGCCTGCCTTGTAAACCATGTTATTTCTCGAACAAAGGGGCCGTTCAATTGATATTTACCGGTGGACGTAGACTTATAGCACTTTTAGTAGTTTAGTTTATGAAAAACTGTATAGCCGAAGAAATGTTGAAATATGTTAACTTGATATCGTATTATTACTAATGAAGTGCGTTTGGGTAAGAAATTACATCAAGCACAAGCTTGGTTTTCCATAATATATTATTTATGCCAAAAAATATCATCTGTGTTAGCTCATTAAGTCAGGTTTCCATTGATATAGCTTGTTGCTTTTATCTGATCAGGTGCTTCCTGGAATTTTATGCTTAGACCTATCCTATTTGTTGAGGTTTGTTTAGAAACTAGAAATGTAATAAAATGAGTTTTAACTAGCCTAAAATTGTAATTTCTTTTAAAATATCACTCTCCGTACAACTCATCCACTTACAGTCTAACTCTAACGCTATCAGTGAGAGAGAGAAGACATTGAGTGACGAGGAGAGGTAGGGGAGGAAGTAGGTGGTAAGTGACGGGTATACAGATCACTAACACAAATGCAGCGGTTGTCCAACGGTGATAGTGCTGCCATCTCTTGCCTTGCGATTGACGGCGGTGGTGATCGCACAGCCTTAAGAAGGCGGAACCACTATCTCTCTCCTTTTCGGTCATCCACTCCCTCTCTGTTGCACGTTGTCAGTTGCGCGTAGGTCATGTGCCCCCTCGCTCTGAATCCCCGCGGATCCCTGGCTTGGTTTGGATATGGCAGGCAGGTGTCAACTCCTAAACCTTGGCTGGTATTGTTCTCACATCCGGCACCAATCATTTCACAACTTACTGCCCTCCAGACAACGGGCTGAGGGCTGAGGTCTGTAGCTCTCACATATTTCAACTTCTAAAACTTTAGCTATTTTCATAATCATATGTGACCAATATTCATCTAGATCAGATCATTTACCCCGCTTGAAAATACATATTTAACATTAAATTAATACTAAATTAGTAGTAAATATTAAATTTCAATTTCATACTTTTCATACAATAACATGATAACTATCTGCACTCAATAAACGGTATCTGAGGAATAAAATTCAATAAACAGATAGATTATGGCACACATTAAACATCCTAGAATGGCATTCAACTAGCAACAGCGCATTTAGATCGACGCCTACCCCTAATAAATAGCTTTGCACATTAATCATATATCATCGTCGACAATCGTAGATTGAACACACTAAGTTACCGCAATATTTCATCGTAGACTGTTGCATAATTCAATAAAACTTCATATATTACATTGCAAATACCACTTCAACCTTCAACGCGCTAGCCAATATTGTGTAACTAAGTTTCCATAAAACTGTGCTAATTAAACATCAGAAAAATTGTGCCCAATTGTAATGCCATAAAACATGCCAAAATTATTCAATTATTTAGCAGTGCATTCATTAGAATATCAAAATCTAGCTTCCGTCTAATATCAACTCCGTCAAATATTTCCATACTCAGAAATCTAATATTCCTCCTTATGGTCTTAGCAAATATACAGTAAATTGTATCAAACTTTCTATAAATATCCAAATTCAATCCACTCGTATACGGCCTCGGTGGCGTAGTTGGTAGTATGCTGAGCTTCTATGCCCAAGGTTGCGGGTTCAAACCCAGCCGAAGTCGTCGTATTTTTAAGAGCGTTAAAAATCTCTCAGTATGCCTTCCTTCGGAGGGGAAGTAAAGCCGGCGGTCCCATTTCAAAGCTTTATGGCATGTTAAAGAACCTTCCACTAATTACACCTGTGTGAAGCTAAATTATATATAGGTTAACAATGTAAACAACGCTCTTAGGTACCTACGTTCGTTGCCAGGAGCCGACTGTGGTGGCGTCTAGTAGCTAAGTTTTGAACTAGTAGTCGTTGACGGTGGCGTTTGGCGGCAAAATTAGGAACTATTTGAAAATGCAAAGTCTATAGTCCTTACTTGAATTAAAAAACAGATAAAACACACTAATAGGCCTACAGTCACCACAATTAACACCGGTTATCAGACAGATTCTACACACACCCAAAGTACACGGGGCTACATTACCGCGTTGTCGCAGACCATAAACTGAGGAACCAACCAACCAACCACTCGTATATATCACGAAACGTAAAAGTCATAACTCGTTCCCAAGAATGCATCTCCTTCATTCAATTCATCATCATCATCATCATCATCATCATTAACTTTCACGTATTAGGCCTAATGGCCTGTTACGGTTTATTTGGTCTTCCCAGATTTCTTCGACCACTTGGAGCATACGGAAGAATCTGTTTAGGGACTTGGCTAGAACTCATCCTGTCCACATGTTCTTTCAATTTTTCCGTATGCTGTTGTATATTCTGTACAACTGGGGTGATGTTTAGTTCTTGCAGGATGATTTCATTTCTGCGATGATCGAGTAAGGAGTAACCAGAAGATAGTCTCCATTCAATTCATCTAATTACAAAATCGTCACACCTTCAGAAAATACACATACAAACCAAATATGCGATTATATATAATCTTTGTTATGGTTTCATATTTCACAAACAATTTCAATTGAAGAACCTAATATCTATTCATGGAATTATAGAAATTATTTGATCTTATTATACCCGTTGCACATAATTTAACTTACAACGAAAGCCACAGGTTCTTTGGTTGCAGCTGTTAGATGCACAGTCACAATGAGATATTTATTTTACTTGAGGCCTCCTGAGAGGCCGAGTGCAGGTCTTTCTAGTCGACGCCCGTGGGCGACCTGCGCGTCTGGATGAGAGATAGAATGGATGAAGATGAATGAAACTGGGCAAGGATGTGGAAGGAAGAGGCCGTGGCCTGTCAGAAGGTACCATCCCAGCATTTGCCTGGTGTTAAAAATGGGAAACCACGGAAAACCATTTCAAGGACGGTCGACGGTGGGGCTCGATCCCACGCGTCTGCTGAGTCAGCCGAGTGCTTGACCCCATGACCTAACGCTGCGTTTCAGCGACCGTAGCCACTGCTGTCGGTCACAATGAGCTGAGAGGTAGGGTCTAGGCACCCGCGGTTAGCATCCCGTCAGCTAAGATATCTTCGCTATCACACCATAAGAGCACACGAAAATGAATATTGATTAAGAAATTTACTCCGAAGAATTATATTACCAAAGTAAAATTTAAAATTATTTTCCAAGACTGCGTAGGGCTTAACTGGGAGAAAGCCGGGATACATGCCTCCTTTTTATAAAGCTGATGATTTTCGTCGATCTTATGCTCCTGGCAAGAGTGAGCGCCTGAAGAATCTTGAGCTCTTTGGAACCCCAGAGTCTGATCTGCCAATTTAAGGACCTGATTTTTCTTGAACAGTATCATACCTCATTAAATGAGGAACTTTAAAAAATGTGCGCTTGCACTGTTTTTGGAAAGGACCTAGAGTTTTGAGTTAACACTCTACAAACCTGTATTTCAGTAGGTAATTGTTGTTTTCAGTATTTTAGGTTGTTTATCGTCAAGAAAAATAACCCAGATCTTTCAAACTAAAATCTAAAATTTCGAAAATGCATAAATGTAATTTATTGCAGTCAATGGTCATTCATGATGCATTCATTTAGTGCTCTTTACAGAACTCCGTAAGAGAAAATTTCCTTTGCTTGCACCACACATGATGTGGTATTACCCATTTAAGATTTGATTGCCGCTGAGCGTGGCTGCAGCAGCGTTTGTTGATTATTGTAGCAGGAGCCCCGCGGGGTGAAGCAGACGACACAGTGATGACAGCGAGCAGTCTGCACATAAGTCAAGCAGCATTGTGCGCGCTACCTGTCTTAGAAGCGCAGATAAGCGTCACAGGAGCTCATGTCACCACAGACAGTTAAACGATGACTGAGACTACTGGAGCTGAGTCATACCCTACTCGCGCAACTGTACCTGTCAACGAAGCAGAGTGACGTGTGACACAAGTAAACAGAGAATAGTTCCCTTCTCGACCACCAGCAATCAATTCGTGAAAGGGTAATACCAATCACACGTACAGTATCACTACATAACACGCACTGGTATTTCTTATTTGCACAGACTTCGTGGTGAAAGCCGGTGGTGACAGTCTTGTCACTAGGTGTCGCAATATGTAACAAGTAGTTCTGTGAAGAACTATACAGCTTATTTTCATATATCCTACTTATGTTAAGTGCCACTATCTACACACAAAATTTCAGTTTGATTGCTGTAATAGATTCGTAGATATTGAGAACCGGCTAAATATTTCGGATGGTCGCCATGTTGGATTTTATATATGTAGGTCCTAGAATTATGTACTGTTACATGAAGATTATTGTGTACGTGTAGTATTCAAACTTCAATCGCATGATTAGGACACAAGGAGTAACAAGGAGATTTTATAATTTCGCTCAGCTGCCATCTTGTAGTTATGGTTACAGTTGAAATAAATTAGATGCCAGTGGATTAACATTCGTATAAGGATTTACTGTACCAAGTTTTATTGCACTCGGATGGTTAAATTGCGAGAAACGACCATGTGAATATTTATACTTCGCGTCGCCGCCATGTTGGATTTGTGATCACCAGGTTATTTAAAGTCCTATAGGTGAACTTAAGTTCATAGCCCCTATGAACATTAAAAAATTCAGTTTGATTGCTATAATAGATTCGTAGATATTCAGAGCCGTCTAAATATTTCGGATGGTCGTCATGTTGGATTGTTAAATGTATAGGCCATAGAGTCATGTACCATTAAAAGAAAATTATTGCGTAGGTTCATTATTCAAACTTTCACTTCGATCGCATGACTACAACACAAGAAATAAAAACTTAATTTTAAAATTCGCTCAGCCGCCATCTTGAGGTTATGTAAACAATTGAACTAAATTAGATACCAGAGCATTACAATGTGTATAAACATTTCCTGTACTAGATTTCATTGCGTTTGGAACAATAAATCGCGAGAAAGGTCTATTTAAAATTTTCAAATTCGCTTGGCCGCCATGTTCGTTGTGTAATCAACCGGTTTTTGAAAGTCTTATAGATGAACTTCCAGTAGTGCCCTTTATCTCCGTACACAATTTCAGGGTGCTACCGCTATTAGTTTCAGAGATATAGAATGCCGGTGAAATATTTCGCACATCGGCCATCTTGTGGTTATGAAAACAATTGAACGAAGTTAGATGTCGGTGCATTACAATGTTTATAAACATATACTGTACCAAGTTTTATTGCGTTTGGTTCGTTAAATCGCGAGGAACGTCTATTTAAATGTCGCAAATTCGCGTGGCCACCATGTTGGTTTTGTAGTTACCAGTTTTTCGAAAGTCACATAAGTGAACTTCTAGTAGTTTCCTTTATCACCGTAAAAAATTCCAGGGTGATATCGGGAATATTTATTTATTTATCGTATGACTTTTGCATGCAGAAACAAGATTGAAAGATGACAGAAAGTACTATATACAATATATACATAAATACACATGACAAGAAACAGCAACATATCTATATTTTAAGTCCAAACTATCCAGCCTCAGTATCACAGAAGGTGTGGCCTGAATAAAGACCAGTGGATCACCTTTATATGCCCGCAGTCTGCCCTCGAATGCAATGTGTTGTATAGACTGGGAAGGAGCACCGCAGTCACTCTGGGGGGACGGAACTTTGCCCCATCTGAACAAGGACTCTGCGCAGATTCCGGTATATGTGCGAATCCTATTTAGAGCAGTCAATGCCCTCCTTGGGAGGTGAAATCCTGGAACTGGACTGTTTTTGGAAAGTAGAGGCCAAAGCAGGTGGTCAGTATTGAGAGTCCACTCTCCTTTCCATTCGTTGAATGGATTAAACTGGTTCCCAGTTAGTTCCTGTGCAAAAACAATTGGCGGATGTCTGGACTTCAGCCTGCCTCTCTGAAGATCTGGAATGTCATCGTGAATGGGAAGGTCCAAATTAGCCATGATCTTGTCATATTCTCTGAGAAGAGCGACTTTTCTCCGCAGGTGAGGTGGCATAATGTGGCTGAGGACAGGAAGCCAATAAGAGGGAGTGGGTCTGATGACTCCGCTGATCTTCCGCATGGTATTGTTGAGCTGGTTATCAATCAGTTTCACATGAGGACTATTTATCCATACTGGAGCACAATATTCAGCCACAGAGAAGACAAGACTTATAGCAGAACTCCTTAGGGTTTCTGCATAGGCTCCCCACGATGTGCCCCAAAGTTTGTCGAGGATGTTGTTGCGACTTTTTATTTTAGCTGCTGTATTCTCAAGGTGTTTTCTGAAAGAAAGGGTGCGATCCAGGGTAATGCCCAAATACTTAGGAAATTTGTTGTTCCTGAGGATAGTTCCTCCAAAGGGTACTAGAATTAGATTGTTTGCCATTTTGTTGTTGAGATGAAAACAGGATACCTCAGTTTTAGTTAAGCTTGGCTTAAGTCTCCACTTGATGAAATACCTTTCAAGGATAGCCATGTCCTCTCCAAGCGATTTTTCAGTTTCACTGATGCTGCTGTGCCTTGTGGCAAGAGCTATATCGTCAGCATAGCAGAATTTCTTTGACTGATTTTCCGGTAGATCTGATATGTATAGGTTAAAGAGGAGTGGAGCTAGTACCGATCCTTGTGGAAGACCGTTGTTCAGTTTCCTTTGCTTGCTTATTTGTGTTCCAATGATCACTTGGAAGATCCTGTCACTGAGCATGTTCGTGATGAGCTTGACAGTTGTTTTACAAGAAATCACTCGGTGTAGTTTGTATATTAACCCTTCTTTCCAAACTGTATCGTAAGCAGCTGAGAGGTCTAAAAATGCAACAGAAGTTTTCAGTTTCAGTTGAAAACCAGCCTCTATATATGAGGTAAGGGTAAGAATTTGGTCACAGCAGCTGCGTTTTGGTCTGAAGCCCGCTTGTTCAATAGGAATGTGTTGGGTGATTATAGGGCAGATTCTGTTGTAAATCAGTCGTTCTAGGAGTTTGTAACAGCAGCTCAGTAAAGCTATTGGTCTATAATTTCCGGGTTGATCTTTTGGTTTTCCAGGTTTCAAAATGGCAATAATCTTGCTTTTCTTGAATTCTTTAGGTATCGCCCCCAGTTTCAAGATATCACTGAAAAAGCTAGCGAGCCAGTTCCTAGCATTTTGGCCTAGGTTAATTAGGAACTCAGGATGGATGCCATCAAAGCCAGGAGATATTGAATATTGGTGAAATATTTCGCATAGCCGCCATGTTGGATTGGTAAGACAGAACAAAATTTGAAGGGCACGGTCGGGGTCGTCCGGAATAGTGCTATAAACTTACCGAGTTTCATTGAAATCGCTCCAGCCGTTTAAAAGTTATTAGGGACACACACACACACACACCTCACACACACACACACACACACACCTCACACACACACACACACACACACACACGGACAAAAGGTGATCTCATAAGCCTTTTTTTTTTTTTTTTTTTCAAAATTGAAAATAGGCTAAAAATAAACTCATCCAGTTCTTGGAAGTCATGGTATCCGTGGCGTAGAAATCACCCCATTCGTCATTCCTCATCCTTGGCATAGTACGTACTGCTCCGGTCTATTTAAGCTGCGTGAACCTGAGAGGAATGTGCATCGCGGACTTTGAGAAGTAGTGTTGACGAGTGATGAGGTTTCTCGGTCCGTGCATAGTGCAGAACCAAATACATTGGTCGGTGACTCACTCACTCATTCGTAGCACCGCAGTGGTTTGAGCAACGGTGTTAGCAGTATTGGAATTGAAAGAAATACCAGATATTACGGCGGGCTGTTGACAGGCCCTTCTCTTCTCCCCTGACCCTTCCCTGCTCTTTCCCCTCACTCCGCAAGTTCACAGAGCATGGACCCGAGCAGTAACAGTTTCTCGTATCCGGGTGTAGATGGCAGTAATATTCCTAACCTTACCTCCTCGACCAATGGGGGTTCTCCGATCATCACATAGCCCAGGCGCGACGACGGTGTAAACTTTGATAAGATCAAGACTTTTGAGGTAGCTGGTTTTAATCCTCTCCAGGTCCATCACTTTCCTATATCCGAGGATTTATCATAATATGAAGAAAAAAAAAAACAACCTAAGGGTTCCATCGCCGTTTTCAGCGAAAGCTTACGAAAGTGGCTTATGTCACTCATGGCCTTTTCTCACATTCCTGGCGTCTGCAATGTCACTCCTAATACCACTGAAACTGAACTAAGGGGTCTAGGCCTACCCTAACAATATAATTGTAGTTTCTGATTTCCCACCTACTTCCTATGTATTTATTTATTTATTTACAGACACTTATGGGAAGCATGAACTGATCACCGTCTATCGGTGTGACGAATATGCCAATCTTCACCACGCACAACCTACACTGTAATCCAACACGTATTGGATAATATTGATACATTTTCAATTTATGTAAAACCGCCTCGTGGCGTAGTGGCTATCATTCTTGGTTGTCGCCCCAGAGGTGCGGGTTCGATTCCCTCCTGAGCCACCCTGGAGTGGTATTCTGTGGTTTCACATTTCTACTCCAGGCAAATACCAAGATGGTGCGTAACTTAACGCCGCGGTCACATCCTTGCCTATCTTAGCCTCAGTTACAAATACAGTACACTAATTGAGGAGATATTAAATATGAATTGCAGCCAATGGCCATAGCAGGGTATTTTTTATTGAACCGACAACTAGCGGCGAACGTTGGAACTTGATAGTTTCTAACCAAATAGCCTACAAATTCGGCAACACACTAGCAATTATTGTAGTGTTAGGTTCTTATACATGCCATAAATCTATGACAGGGGCCCGCCGGCTTTACTTCCCCTCCGAAGGAAGACGCACTGAAGGAGGATATTGTTGCTGTCTTTGCTCGATTTATCTGTAATTCGTTTTTGTCTGCCCAGTGTGATACTGTGTTCACTGCTAGTTGCAGGTCTACTAGATTTAATGACGCCACTACCATGTCATCGGCCTACGCGTAAAATTTCACATTCTCTGGTATAGTTTGTATGATGTCCATCGTGGCAACAGTGAAAAGAATCGTTCATAAGGGATCCCCCTGCAGGACACCGTTCGTTTGCTGTATGACTTTTGACTTCACTATGTTGTCGCAATGTCGATGTAGTTGCAGCTTAGCAAGCTCCTTATACATCTGGCCACATGGTTTTCTTCCCATATCAGAGCCTCCGGCTTGTCGGTAAGGATCCGTCGGTTTGTTGTGTCGAAACCCTACGTATAGTCCTGGAAGACCACATCTAGTTTCCTCCATGATGAGGCCAGGGTTTCTTCAATTTCTGCCTGGTGGCACCAAATTGCCTGCGTAGCCGATCTCCCCTTTCTGAAACCAAACCGTTCATCGGGGATATGTGGTTCCAACCCAGTCGTAAGACGATGGCTGGTCAATATTTTTAGGGGCGTCCATTTTAGTGCAACACCTCTGTACGAATTGGGGTCCCCACCATCTCGTTTGCCTAGGTACAGCATCTTCACTGTGGATTTCCTACAGCACTTTGGAATTATTCCTCTCCGCAGACATTTCATTGAGAAGGGCGACAAGACAGTCTCCCATCACGGTGACGGCTCACATTATGATCTGGACCACAAGATTTACAGTATAAATTTAGAGCTTATGACAATAACCAACTAAATGTATTACTTTTGACTGCATGATTGCTGTCATACCGTAACTTCACTTTCTGTGAAGGGGTCGAAATTCCCTGAAATACCTTAATTTCTTATATTGGAGTTTGCACTCAGCGCTCTGACTCAGTCTGCACCTAGGTTTGAGTCAGAAGAATGCTGATATACATGATAAATAGATTTAAAATTTTATCAGCCTCCGGGTTAAACTGAAACTTCTCCTAAACTCGTAGCCGGGAACTAGTACCTTTTCATACATACAACCACACATTAAAGCATCGTGCACAAATGAAAATTTAGTTTTTATTCATGCAATTGTTTAAATCAATAAAATAAAAACCTCTATACATTTCAAAACAACCCATGTTGCAATGTTATGGCATGAATAACGTCCCGTATCTGCTTGAAATATGTTGCCATGGTCATTTCTTGGATGTTCAGCGACAAGGTTATGAGCTTCTCCAAAAGAATCTTCATTTTATTCCCCTTCTTCATATATTAAAACTGGCCCGAGTGTAAGAAGTGCAGATATTATAGCTATGATGAGGAGTAAGCAGATGGTTGCTATTAACAAGTCCCAACAATTCATAGGGTTAGCTCTGGATAGATAGAGGAGAGCAAGGTCTAATAAGGCCTACTTTATTTTCAAAACATGGCATTGCGTCAGGCATGCTCGCCGATCCCACTTTACAGAGCAAAGGTTATATGGTGGAAGCTCGAGCTACAGTTGATTCGCACTCTCGTCTATAGATAGCGCACCACACACTCCTAGAGGAAGCTGCAGATGTGCGACTGTCAAAGGAGCATTTTTCCCGAGTTTCATATTTATCGCTCAAGTCGTTCCAGAGACACCCGCATGTTTCAGTATGTTTCAGGAAATATTATTGAAAGAAACGCGCACAAACTTTGCAAAATTACAATACCGGTGCATAATGGGCGTGTAACTGTCAAACGTTGTCACCAGATTGCAACAGGGACCAAAGAGAACTCCAATATGAAGCTCTTGTTGTATTCCTTGACGTTGATTAGCATTCGCCATTATCCATGCCATTAGCCACGTCCAACGAGGAAGACAGGTCATGGCGCGTAAACCTAATCCTATTGTGACGTAGGCAATTAGTGCTTGACGGTGCTTGTACGTTTAAGTCGAGAGCAATTCATAAGCAGCAGAAATGCTATATTTTATAGCAATCTTCTTGAAATGGACCCAGATTAGATGTTCCGTGTGTTTTCAAGCAAGATGAATTATTCTGTATAGGTTTACAAAACTACGCACAGCTATAGATAACCTATTTACATGTTGAAGTTACTCGTAACAAAAATCACTCTAACTATGATTCAAGGATGTGTTGTGTCTTCAATAGCTGCTACGAGTAGGCCCTACAGTAAGTTGAGTTGTAGAGCCTGTGACCTTCGTTGTGAGTAACGCATGTGGACATGAGCAGTGACATAAGTATAATTAGATCAAAGAAACTTGCAGTGAAAGCATTGTTCAGATTTTACTATGTATTAAGATATTTGACTTCAATAAAGCACACACGGTTTCTCTATTTTAAACACAAGCACACATAACAATTTAATACCTTCATTTGTTTCGTCTTACACCAAAACAGCACAGAAGAAAGAAAGTAAACTTGGTAAAATAAAAATATCTCACAGTGGAACATTTTGGACTTATGATAAACTATTGCTATACTTCTAACAAGCATTACTTAGTTATAGTTGCTTTAAGGGGCGGAACAGAAATTAATACGTTTATAGACGAGATCTGTGGATTACACTCGCCACCGACTAACGAGTCATATCAATACCTTCTATGGCAGTGGCGATTCCTCCTGTAACGTAATCTTGATTAGGGTACAAATTATTATTATTATTATTATTATTATTAAAGTCATTGTGTTACTATTATTATTATTATTATTATTATTATTATTATTGAAATATCAAAGTTATATCGTTTTATTCACCCATTAATATCAAGGGAGGGGCCACACCATATTCACGTCATTACCATAATCATATATAATATTGTCATGTGTTTAGATTAAGAAACAGGGTTTTTATTGAGGTCTAGGGCTGTTTTATTAGTTAAATTGTTAAGGCAGGACGGGCATGGTTGGAAGAAGTTATGGACGGTGAAGCAACATATTGCAAGAAAATGTATTTCTGGAACGAAGCCAAGCTGACAGGAGACAAGGGCTTGGAGAAAGATTTGGGCGGAAAATATATATGAGCAACGAGAGGAATAGCGGGTTCTGAGTGGAATATTTGAAGTACGCGGGCCTGTATTCCCGCTCGGAGAAGTTACAGCGTCACTTGTGGACTGAGAAATGCTTTGCTATAATTGGTCTGATGGGTCGCGGGCAAATTTATGCCGCGAAACATCGGGACCATTCAGAGTGTATAAAAGCCCAGCGCGACTTCAGCACTGGCTATTCAATTCTATAGATTCTATTCTGTCATTCACTTATTCGATCACGCACTCACTCATTGACTTTGTGAGTCGTAGACTCTGTCAGTCCCTCAGTAAGATGGGACTTAGTGAATTCAATTAGCCAGGTTTGTTCAAATTTGCTTACCATGGTGATCAAACTCAGAAACAAGCAGCAGCAGCAACAACAACAACAACCACAACAACTAGACGAAGTACAGTTAGCAAAGTGAAAACATATGTTTTCAAAGGTCAATAAACGTGTGTTGGCGTAAGATCTCAAATTAGACTGCAAGCAGACCAACGAGATGGACTTTGAACCACAAGGCACCAGGTATGTGGACCGAGTTATTATCAACACAGAAGATCAGCGCTAGCGAGAAGACAGTCAATATTGCCCAGCAATTAGGGAATATTAATGCACATATTATACACAGCTCGAAACCTCAGATAAAATGTTATTAATAATTTTGTTGTAAATAAACCAGTATTAGTTAAAATGTCTTGTTCATTGGGAGTTGAATATATAGGATAGTTGGAATGCAAAGAGTATCTCATAGAGCAAGTTTATTGCCCTACGCTCCGATGATAGATCTTGGCTCAAGGAAGGGAGCGGCCGTGGCTAAATAAAATTTTAATGTGTTATCTTTACGATAACTGGCGCCCAGTAAATCTAAGTTAATAAAGTGTATGTCATCTGTCTAGACAGGCCAATGCTAAATAAGAACGATAAGGTGGTTTTAAGGAGTCTTGAGTGTAATATCTGTAGAAACGTTATAAATGATCGCCCAACTTGTAGAGCGATATCCAACGACGAAGGTAGCCGTTACACTCCATGTAGGATGTGAGGATCATCCTACAGTCAGCTCTCAGCTGTAACTGTGTTACGCTGCCGGCGCTTTCGTTTGAACGTCGGCCCTCAATATCAGTGCCTTGCCAGGTAATTTTACTACCACCAATCTGTAACGAAGCCACGACCCTCTAGATCAGTGCCTCGCCAGGTGCATTTCTGTTACCAATCTGTCTCACTATTCATGGATAAGAACTTTTTTAAGTACCCGGCAAACCACTTAAAACCAAGAGCCGAATTTCAATCGTTTTCACGAACAGATAATCGTGAAAATTAATAAAGGTCTCTCAGAGCTGAGAAAGCCGTTACCTGTAACTTATAGTATATATTGGGAATATGGGAGGATGGTTAGGCAAAAGCATGCAATAAACTTCTTTCTTAAAAGCGCTGCCTGTTTCATTCTGACAAATACAAACAATTATAGCATGGATGCTACATATTCTAAACTACAAGGGTTAGTAAAATAACAATAATTAACTTACATGTCAGAACAATCTTTGTTTCAGCGAACCTAGCAGCGAAGCCTAAGTGTTGAATTATTGGGTGTTAATTAAGCTTCTTACCTCAATCTGCCAGGTCGAGCAACGCTAAGCGTTGGTCCTGCATTTTACGGAGAGTGGGCAGCACACACACACCGTCAGATCTTCAATGGAATACAGGCCACCAGGGGCGGTTCCTGAGGTGGTGCCCGTGTGCCATGGCACCACCAATGTAATGAAGAGAGAATATGTGACTTTTCCCTCTCAAGAACAGTTTATATTACATTTACATTTTGAGGAAATTGTATGCATATTCTGCATTTATTTGAACGAGCGTCAAACTGACATGCGTTCTGGTGGCGCTTTATTGAATTACTGAGCCAGAGCCAACCGGCACTACCTACGAATATCAGACCGCATCAGACACTGTACTGCAATAAGGACTAGTTTGGCTTGAGTTTGTTTGTGTTTTGTTGAGACGCATATTACCCTGAGGTAGAGCCAACGGCCCCGTGACGCGGAGCTTCAATTCTATCCACGAGATAGCAGCACGTCACAGGTTCAAGCGCACATTACATACACGTTAGAACTGCTGAACTGCTTTATCTTTCAACCACTAGAGTACAGCATATGGCAACACACCTCCAGTGATACCAGCTTGACGATATATCACTGTGTCTAGACTATTAAATAAATTCAAACCACAAAATAGTTTTAGTTCTTTATTGCTTGACATTTACCAACTTTTTCAGGCTCATATTGATGACGGAGATTATTTGTTCTCTCTTTGTAATGTAAAAATTCGGAATTTTTCAACGAGTTTTACTGTGTTTCGTTAATTTAATTTGGCGGCACAGTTTCACGTCCCAAGCGTAAACACAAATTCTCAAGTTTGACTGCAAATGTGTATGAATAGTGTCCGTCGTTAAATAGCTTTTGTGTTCATTTATATTAGATGCAGGGGTTATCCTTTCCAATCAATCCGTATGTACGATAAGTAAGGTTGTCTTAGAGGTAGGTCATCGTGTTCATTTCATCTCACCTATTTATTTAGAGACAGCAACTGAAATTGCGACAAAGAGGCTGTGCGCGCGTGTGTGTTAGCAATAGCCATGCTTATTTATTCCTATATCGTCATGTTACTTAAACTTGCATAGCATTGTGTATCATGCGGCATTGACCATATAAACACCGTTTTAATCTAAGTGTGCTTTTTGAATCGATATATGCAAGCTAGGTCCCTTAATAAAATTTGATTTGTTTCATGTTTGAAGATCGCATAGCTCGAGCGCGACGTACGAAGCCGTAGAAATCTCAATGGGCTCTGTGTCACCTTTCGGTGAATAAAATAAGCGAGTTGTTACAATCTCCATTTAGCAATAGGACCCTCACTGAAAAAATAGACATAAAAACTGGGTAGGCCACTTCCTAATTTAAATCTCCAGCAACGGTCAAAAAATCGATGCCACAAATTCAATCCGGAAATTTATAGCAAAAACAAATGGATTTGTGGTTCCGAAGAAGACAATGCATTCTTCTGTCTTCCTTGTGTGTTGTTCGGCGGTGATGGGAGTTGGAGTAAGACAGGTATTAGGGATATAGGACACATATGGTCTAAAATTAAAGTCCATGAATCATCAAAGCGACATATGGATAATGTTTTAAGCCTCTCATTTCTGGGCAAAACGAACATTCATAGCAGGTTGGATAGTCAGTACAGACAAACTATTATCACTCACAACAAACAAGTAGATAAGAATAGGTATGTCTTAAATTTAATTATAAACTGTATCCGCTTTTGTGGTGCCTTGGAATTAGCCCTTAGGGGACATGATGAAACAGAAACATTCGAAAACAAAGGCGTATTTCGCGAATTGATTCAGTTTAGTGCTGAATTGGATAAGGACTTGAAAGTTCATCTCAGCCAGTCGCCTGTGTTTAAAGGCATCTCCAAGACTATTCAAAACGAACTGCTCGAATGCATGCTCCAGGTGTATCACGACGAAGTGTCCAAAGAAATAAAAAAGGCTGACAATATAGCAATAATCGCTGATGAAACAACTGATGTGTCTTGCAATTATCAATTGGTTATTGTGTTGCGCTACGTTGTTGAAGGAAGAACAGTAGAAAGATTTTGGAACTTTATTAATCCCGAAGGCCAAAATGCTCATGTCATCGCAGACAGCATTTTAAGTGAAATCGACCCCTTAGTGGGTGATCAACCCACTAAATTGATTGCCCAAAGTTATGACGGAGCATCCGTTATGAGTGATGGATTAAATGGTGTGCAAAAGTTAATCAAGGATAAGTACCCTAATGAAAATATTATTCATTGCTATGCGCAACAACTTAATCTCATAATGTCCACAGCAGCCTCCGTTAATCGACAGGCTCGCATCTTTTTCGCTCATCTCACAGGAATTTGTTCATTTTTTCGCATTCGCCACAAAGATCGAAAGTGTTGCGCGAGATCATAGAGAAAAGTTTGCCTCGAGTATCACTCACACGATGGAATTACCATTCGCGTGCTGTGAAAGATATTTATGAAAATAGGGAACACCTCGTCAGAGTTATGGAATCCATCGAAAGCAATGGGTCCATTAAGTTACCTTCCACCATTGAAAAAGCTGGAGCATACAAGCAAAGGCTTAATGACAAGAAATTCATTTTCTGGCTAACATTTTTCAATAAGATAATGCCTCATGTTGACATAATTTTTAATCAGCTGCAAAAGAGAATTACTGACCCAATTAAAGTGAAACAAGACATTCAGCATTTTGAAGGCATCATACAGGCAATCAGGGGCAATATTGATGTAATAATGAATGAGACTTTTATCGAAAGAGGCGAATCCTTACCTTCTAAAAGACCCCGGATTGATGAGGACTGTAGAAAAAGGGACGCTCTGGAAGTATGTGATGCTATCCTTTCAGATATAAAAATTCGCTTTCAGTTCACTGGACTCCTCACAGCTACCAACCTATTCGCAGTTCAATATTTTGACAATTATATCAAAAGCTTCCCAGACCTGTACCTTGACGAAATGACGAGCGTATATACATTTCTTGATAAAAGAAAGTTGAAGGGTGAGCTGCAAGTATTCTATGCTAGGCCTGAATTGAGAGCGGTCTCTGGTGCCGTTCCATTTCTGTCGTTGATTCTGGAAGATGAGCTATGTGATACTTTTGAAGAGACAATCAAAATCTTGAAGTGGCTGATCACAATGCCTCTCTCAACATCGGAAGCGGAGCGGTGTTTCTCAATGCTCAAACGGATAAAGAACTTTCTTCGGAACACAATGAAGGAAGAGAGATTAAGTGCCTTAGGAATGTTGTCGTGTGAGAAATCATTTGTGAACAAGATTGAGAACTTCAATTCAAAGGTGATAGACGTATTTGCCTACAAGAAAGAACGAAGAATGGACTTTCAGCACCGCTCTTATTAATTCAAATGAAGGTGTCGATCGAGGTTTTGGAACAAATATTTTTGGTGAGTAGGCCTAGCATATGTTGTTTTCTTCAAATTATTTTTCTGAGAGGTTTGTTCAATTATAATTCTTAAAAATGGTTTTTATTTAAAATGCATATCGATCAAAATATGTGTATGATATAATATTGTATGGCCTCGGTGTCAGGTGCAAGCTTTGTTGTTTGACACCCAAAGGGCAGCTTGCATGTCGAATATTTGTTGTTCCTTGGAACGCCATGAAAGTCAAGAAAGTTAGATATCTAAGCTCCTTGACACTATAGCACTTTCTAGTAGAGAAAGGAGGAACTTTTGTTTTGGCGAAAAATCCCGAGATTAAAATATTTGTAGTAGTTACGCAATTTCTCAATTCACTTCAGCTGACACTTCAATTAAAAACGTCTTCTACAATAGCACAGTTAAATAATGTTAAACATATAACTTCGCTGCTCCGCCTCACGTGGTTACAAGAGAAATTGAAAGCAGAAAGCTAACAATTAAGCAGTTTCATCATCATTAGAAAACGCAGATTAACTTTCTACGGGCACATACAGAGAATGAACAATTAACGACTTACAAAGAAAATCTTTGATGTAGTAAACAGTTCAAAAAGGAAAACAAATTGGTATCATGATATAGAAGACGATTTAAAGCAATTAGGGATCAACAAGCAAATGATAGAAGACAGAGAAAAATTCAGAAACAAAATTAAGAACGCCAAATTTTTAGTAAGTGAAAGGAAGAAGATAGGAACATTGTGGACGGAACAAAGGAAACAGGAGCACAGTCAAAGGATGAAGAGATTTTGGGAAGAGAAGAAGGGAAAGAAGTGAAAATTGTGACATCATGAGATACTTAAGTTCAAACACTGTCCATAAGGGCAACAATGATGTAATAAAAATAATAATAATAACTTATTGCATAAAATATGCACTACCGGTACCTGCAACTTTGAATGATTTTATTGCAAATGTTGTATTTGCTGGCACCACCAAGCGAAAACTCACCAGCCGCCACTGCAGGCCACGAACAGCCCTTGACATGATATTTTAAACACTCTACTTGCGTCTCCCACTCTTTAAATTTCCACCCACTGGCTACAGTTTCCTCTCGATCTGATTGGTCGAGTCTACACTTACAGCAAGTAATTTCGAGCAAAGGGTAGGGGTAAATGCTGAGAAAGAAACGCATGAAAAATATTCCCACGTCAGCCCATTAACATGCCTTAAAGTCATTAAGAATCAATGTGGTCTGACCAAGCGGGTCACACACATTTCTTCCCAATAACGAGGCTATAAGCTGACACATTAATATTTGGTCACACGCTACAACAAATTAGATTAGAGTCTAGCGAGAGTAACCAGATGTTAGCAATAAAAATTAATATGTTTCCTGCAGGCTGGCTGGGAAAGAATTCGACAAAGAATCTCCGTACTAAGCCAGTTAAAGAGGGTGTCCAAACTAGAATTAAATCAGGGGTTAGAAACTAAGGAAATTCTCACTTAATACGCAAAGTACGCCCACTGCGTCACAATTGTTTTTAAAAAGTTTTGTAAAATAGTATTTGGGGCTAACTTGCGCGCCCTCTCGATAAGCTCTGTGTCACTGTCACTGTCAGGACTTGTAACTAGTTCTACATTTCACCCCTAGATGGGTGAAGTGTGACCTTCACCACCCGGAGTAGAAACTGAGGAAGAGAGCCTTGCATCCTCAAAGCACGTGAAATGCACGGGAGACCTTGAGGGGGAGGGGCAGGTATGGTCTCTTAAATGGCGCTCTGAGGACGTCTACTGAGGTCCTCAAGTCTCGCTATTGGTTAAATTCAAACCAGCACTACAGGCTTATTGGTTACGATTTCGCGCGGTCAGAATGGATACGGCAGTCTGACTTCACCGTGTGCACATCATTTGAGTGGTATTGTAGTACGATTGTATTGTATTGTGTTGTGCTGTGTAATGTGATCGTAATAGTGCTGTGCGACTGAATAATTAATATTAGCCTGAGTCTAATATCTTCAATTTAGCCCAGCTATAATAATTATTTTAAATCAATAAGTAGCCTATTAAAGTGCGTTGATTTATCTCGTGTGTAGTATTTTTAAATGATGGCCAGCGTGAATACGCCAGGTACTTCGGGACCAGAACCAAATAGCAGTAGCCTAACAGGTGCAATAGAGGAGCCATGTGACCGTAACTGTGTTATCGAGCGGCTTTTTCTGCATCCATTCAGTTCATTTAGCCATGCGGAGAAGAAAGAACTAATCTCGAAGGGACGACCTACTCCTCCCCTACCTAACTTATGTCAATTCAAAAAAAAACAGGTGGGAAAATAGTCAAATAAATTTTTTTCGTTTCCAAATATGCAGAAATACCTTGGTTATGTGGGTGCAAGGCATTAAATAAGCCTTACTGTTGGCCTTGTTTACTATTTTCTGTTCAGAAAAATGTTTGGAACAGCAGTGGCGTAGCTGATTTGAATAATTTAGGAAATGTATTACGAAAGCGGCATCAACAAAGTAAGGAGCACATTGCAGCGGCAATCTCACTGAAACAATTTCAAAACTCGGATACTAGAATTGAATGCTGTCTTAGCAAAGCCTATAAAGAGTCAATAGACAAACACAATGAAAAAGTGAAAGGCAATAGGTACGTTATGAAGTGTTTAATAGATGCTACTTGCTTCCTGGCGCTTCAGGAGCTACCTTTTCGAGGCCATAATGAATCGGAAGATTCTGCTAATAAAGGCAATTACAGGGAGTTGATTCAATACATGGCAGAACGCGACGTGAATTTGCATAATCACCTACAAAATTGTACTGTGTTCTCAGGCCAAGGTTCAATGATACAAAATGACTTAATCGACGCTTGTGATCAACACTTAATGCAGAACATAGAAGCCGAAATCTCTGCTGCGCAGTTCGTTGCAATTATTGTAGATGAGACAATAGACATATCAAGGAAGGAGCAATTAAGTATAGTGTTCAGATATGTTGATCCTAAGGCCGAAATTCAAGAAAGGTTCATCAGAATCCTTGATTTGAGCAGTAACAGAAGTGCCGAAAGAATAGCAACACATGCCTTTAATCATTTAGATGAGTTTCAATGCAGTAGTAAGTTAATTGCTCAAACCTATGACGGCGCATCTGTCAATACTGGCCAATATAACGGACTAGCCGCGAGAGTAAAGTCAAAGTGTCCACGAGCATTGCTCACTATCTGCTATGCACACAAACTAAATTTAGTATTGCAAGACTGTGTAAAAGTGATAAGAAATTGTAAAATATTTTTCTCGACCGTTTCCGGTTTCGCGTCGTTTTTCTCCAATTCAAGCAAAAGAACTCATGCTCTTGACGAGATAGTAAATGCCCGTTTTCCTTCTGTTGCTCCAACCAGATGGTTATACAACAATAGACTAGTGGAAATGATTTACAACCACAAAACAGAACTGATTCAGTTGTTCAGTCAAATAATTGAGAATGACACAATGCCGTTCGATCCTGAAACACGATTTTGTGCGAAAGGTTTTCTTAAGAACCTTCTTGGTTTTGAGTTCAATTTTCTGTTGGAAATTTTCCACTTGGTTCTACCTAAAGCAGAAATACTTTTCAAAATTTTGCAAAAGAAGACATGTGACGTTATATTTTGTGAGAGTAAAATCCAAGAATTTAAAGAGTTTCTGAAATCATGTTGTGAGGAGTTTGATGAATTGTGGGCTAAACTGCGTAACAAAGACGCTCCTGTTACAAAGAAGCAACGAACTGACAATAAAGATGACATGAAAACCTCATTTCGCCGCCTATACTTTGAAATAGTTGATCACTTCTCAGCACGTATTGAAGAGAGATTTAGAGACCTTCATTCTTTGACATTTTTCGCTCTTTTAAATGTCGACAAATTTGAGGAATATTCTCACTGTTTTCCCATTAATCATCTTCATTCTCTAATGAAATAGACATATGGCAGCTTTTTCGACAGTCCGGGACTAAATTCTGAATTGTCTTACGTCTTCAGTTCACCGTCATTTAGATTAAATTCCATATCAAAATTGAATGTCTACATTGTATCAAACGATTTCGGTGACACATTACCGGAAGTGTCAAAACTCATCAACTTAATTCTGACTATTCCCGCTACTAGTGCCTCAACAGAAAGGAGCTTCTCTGTGTTGAAGCGCATTAAAACATACTGCAGAAATTCTACAGCACATGAACGTCTCAATGGTCTAGCATCACTTTCTATCGAGAAAGCTTTCTTCCGGGACTTGAAGAAAAACATCAATTCCATGACACAATCATCGATATCTTCGCGGAAAATAAGGACAGGAGATTCGATCTGAAATTCAAATAATCCACTAACCAGGTATGTTTTGTGTTGTTCACTATATATTTTACAGATTGATATTTCTTTTATTATTATTATTGTTATTATTATTATTATCATGCTCTTCCCTTTAGAAATTCGAACTACAGTAGGCTATAGCCTACCGGAAACTGTAATTTTCAACCTTTCTCATTAATTTATCTTTGGACTTCATCCTATTACGTCCTACACATTATAAAAATCAGGAGTCGCCACTGTTCTATGAAGACAAGTGGTAAATGAATACCAGCATTTATACAGATTCAATGATGAAGACAAGATGACTACCACACCGGCAGTAAGACGAAGACCATAGAATATTATGTTCGTGAATATCTTTCTATTACAAAATCGTTTGATACATTTATGTATATCGTTCAACTATACATGCATACATTGTCCGGCACTATTCATAGCTTTTCATAACCTTCCTGAACGCTTTGTAACCGTCAAGTTATTCCACATAATTAACAAGCAACCGCCAGGGAAACATAACATAATCCTGAAAGGTATTACAGTGTGATCAACAACAACGATTAAAGATAAGTGATCTACTGGTTCTACTTAGAGTAATGAATAAATAAGTAAATTGTGGCTAAGTATTGGACTTAAGATTGATCAGTGTAAGACTTGAGTTGTAATTACCATGTATGTTTTGCCAGAAGCCATGGTTGTGTTGGGTCAATGCTTTTTACAGCGTGTTTTCTGATATGAAATGGGTTAAGTATTCTGTGATTTCAGCATCTTGTAGACAATACGGTTTATGTTCCCGTCATACATAACCCTACCGGAAGTGGTGCAACGGCACTACACACGGCCAACGAGAAATACTGGCCCTGGTGCGCTTTCGTGACGTAAGCAATGTAGTGCTGTTGCTCCACTTCCGGTAGGGTTATGTATGACGGGAACATCAACCGTATTGTCTACAAGATGCTGAAATCACAGAATACTTAACCCATATCATATCAGAAAACACGCTGTAAGAAGCATTGGCCCAACACAACCATGGCTTCTGGCAAAACATACATGGTAATTGCAACTCAAGTCTTACACTGATCAATCTTATGAAGTTCAATACTAGGCACAATTTACTTATTTATATATTACTCTAAGTAGAACCAGTAGATCACTGGTGTAGCTTTGTAAACCCATACAGTATAATTTATCGTGCTTGAAAACACACGGAACATCTAAACTGGGTCCATTTCAAGATTGATATAAAATATCGCATTTCTACTCATAATGAATTGCTCTCGACTTAGACGCACAAGCACCATCAAGCACTACATTGCCTACGTCACAAAAGGATTAGGTGTACGCGCCATGGCCTGTCTTTCTCGTTGGCCGTGGCACTACATTGCTGACGTCACGAAAGCGCACCAGGGCCAGTATTTCTCGTTGGCCGTGGCCATTAGCCATATTACGTATTGGACCGGTTTTAGTCATGCTGCACTCTGGTGACAACTTAACAGTTACACGCTCTAGATTTATTGCTCGTTGGTGTTAAAAAATTCATATGCCATCATTTGCATATTTCGCTGTAACTTGTTAATCTCAAACCCATCTCAAACCTGAGCCTAGGCCTTGTTTATTTTGTTACCCAAACTGACCTAACATATAGTATTTCTTAAAACTCCTTGCCTGGACCCCTTCAGTCACTGCTGCACTCTTGTGGCGGCAACACGAAGTTTGCTTAAGGGCTTCTCCTTATTACTCCTTGCCTGGACCTCTTCGGTCCCTGCTGCACTCTTCTGGTGGCAACACGAAGTTCGCCTAGAACACTCCCATTGGACTGAATAATAATGTCAGTTCTGGCAATAGACTACCATTGACTCCACACGTTTATCCACTGCCATCGTAATGTACAGGCCATCATGCAGCGACTCTTAACGATTGATCAGCTGATCGGTAGGGGGTAGAGATGGCGACCATTTTGCTTTGTGCTGTGTTGTTTATATATTTTATGAATGAGTATCCGCGTGAAAAGTGATACTTGAGAACTTCTACTTACATCATCTCGAATGAGGATTATTTATTTTCTGAAACAAATGTTCATTTTGTAGGTAGGTTATTGTATCTACGCAAATTTTGCGTTGCATCTTTGTCATCACACAGAAGGTTATGTTTTAGTTAGGACCTCTATATCACTTATTATTTCGACTCATACAAGGTTTTTTAATAATAATAACGTTTTATTGCGCACAAGTTGTGCAAAATTACAAATAACATGCAAGGAAAGATGCACTTCAGCCTATGCAGTGATCTATGATGGGTTTCCCTCTATTTCTGCAATGAAGAACGTGATAACGTTCACAGATTCCGTCACACAGCTCACAGACACAGGCCGGGTCCGGATCATGGAATGTCTTTGTCTTGCACATTCTATGGTGGAAACCGTGCACAGCCAAAGAGGTCACAAAGTGCCGCAAGTCCTGGTTCGGTTCCATCCATGCTCTGTTGATCATAGCCTCGGTCGAGTAGAATTCTTCCCAGATTTCACTTCTTTTCAACGTTCTTTCTGCTAGAACCCTCTTCCAGCAGGTCGTAGTAGGCAAAGCGAACTTGAATCTAAAATCCTCCACCAAGAAGGGTTCCCGAGAGAGCACATACACTAATCTCGATCGCGTGTATTTGGATACTCCAAGGACAGCCTTCAAGTATCTAGCCTTTACCTGTTCCAATGTTCGGAGGTCTCCTATGCTTAACTTGTCCCAAATTATCTCTATGCCATACGTGAGGATTGGGACAATTTTTGCATCGAAGAGTGCAATGGCGGATCTCAAGGAAAGTCTTGTAATGGCTTTGACGTCAAATATAGCCTTGGTAGCTGCTGTCGCTCTTTGTTTTACGTGGATTTTGAACGAGTTCATTGTCGTTTGTAACGTTACACCCAGATATTTAAAGCTATTGACAGTCTTCAGTGGTTTACTTTTGAAAAATATTCTCTGTTCTTGGGAAACACGTCCACCCTTCCTGAAAATCATATGCTCTGTCTTCTCTGCATTAACTTGCAATTCATTCTTATCTGCCCATTTCTCCAGAGCATGGGTTGCAATTTGGAGGTCCCTGATGTTCTGCGACCCCAAAACCATGTCGTCGGCGTAAAGGTATATCTTCGATTCCTTTGAAACTTCTCTGACTGCATGAACAATATCGTGTGTGGCGACATTGAACAGCAGGGGACTGAGGGGATCTCCCTGAAGTACGCCGTTCGTTTGTATGATCTGTCTGGAAATGGTTACGTTGTCGGAGATTTTTATATTATTGCTCCTTAACATGTTATGAACCAGAATTGTGAGTGCTTTATTTTCTGTCGATATCGAATTTAGTTTCGTGGAGATGATGGTCCTGCTTAGATTGTCGAAGGCTTTCGAGAAATCAATAAATACTGCATGGAATTTTCCTTGAGGTGTTCTAAGGGTATTCTCTATGTCATCTTTTAGATTTCTAATTGCCTGAAGCGTGTTTCTCCCTCGTCTAAAACCAAATTGCTCTTCTGGTATTTTAACGTCGATTTCTTCAGTAAGTCTGTTCGTCATGAGCTTTGTAAGTATCTTTAATAAATTGCTTTCTAGGGCAATCCCTCTGTATGAGTTGGGGTCACACACATCTCCTTTTCCTTTGTGTAGTACCTTTATTGTAGAAGTTTTCCATGACAATGGTATGTCTCCTGATTGTAAGCATAGGTTCATTAGGTCTGTAATAGCTGGGAGTAATACCGTAACTGCTGTCTTGATATGCTCATTAAAGATACCGTCCGGTCCGGGTGCTTTTCCGTTTTTCAAAACAGACACAGCATTTCGAACCTCCTCTGTCGTGAACGAGCATATATTGAAGCCGTCAGGGTCGATTTCTTTCTTATGATAAGCTGTTGTGGATCCATTCTGGTTCAGAATAAGTGTAAAATGTTCCTCCCAGGCTGACATATCGATTTTTCCTGCAGCTTGTGTTTTCCGGGGTCTGAGAGCTAAGTAAGGGTTTTTCTTTGCTTCCTCCACCATCCTGTATGTTTCGAGTTCGATGAAGTCATTTCGAATTTTCTTGAGTAATTTCTTATATTCCTTTCTCAGGTGACTATACGTTGTTAGGTCTTCTTGCTTATTGCTAACCTTTGCTTTGTGAAGGGCATGCAATACTCTTTTCCTTTCTAAGTAGCAGGTTTTATTAAACCATTTTTGTGATTTTCGATCTGTTTTTGTGGTGGTTGAGGATTGAATTATATTCTCTAGCGCAATAGCAGCAGAATCAAGATCGTTCGCTTTTATTCTGTCATTAAAGTGGGTAAGTTTGTCTGTACATTGCAGGAGTACACTTTCATTCAACTTTCTGGAGATATTCTTTGTGATACATTTCTCATTCTGAACTTTAGCATTACCAGTAATTACGAAGCGTGCCACAACAGGAAAATGTTTCTTAAGTGGTGCTTCTGCTCCTGAGGAACGAACTGTGTAGTCCAATAATTTCATCCCGACTCCCCTGAAGAAAATTAAATCTATTGTACTACTCCCATTGTATGCGAAATACGTTTTGTCATCTTTTTTATTGACGAGGGTAAATCCTTCTTCTTCCATTAACAATAGTAATTCTTTGCTCCTGATGTTGTCAGTATCTAATCTGCAGTTGAAGTCACCAGCAATGATTACGTTGGTTTTAGGGTTTGCTTTCGTTAGTGCAGTCAGGACCGTTGTTATGACATCCTCTAAGGATGTTGAAGGTTCTATATAAAGGCCTATGAGTGTTAAGTTCTCTAATTTGATTATTATGGTCTCCTCGTCACTGTAGGCAGCTAGTAACTTTCCAATTGTGGGTTTGAAGTAACAGGAAATACCTCTCATAGGTCTTCCTCTTGGTCCTTGGGTAGCGAGGACATGCTCTGAGTAAAATCCGGTAATATGTATTGCCTTGGTCGCAAAAGTTTCAGTTAAGATGAGAATGTCTTGTTTATCAAATATATTTCTCGGGGATAGGTCGATGATGCTCTTCAATCCTTCCACATTCCAGATTAGTAGATTAATCCGTAAATCTTGCTCCTTGCCATTTGGAGCGAAAAAGACGATATCTTCTAATAAGAGCTCCTGTTGGCCAGAGTTCAGGGATGACAACTTTGTTGAGATCTGTAATGGGGATTCCAACTTTGAAGGATTTGAGTGTACCTTTGGATTGAAGTTCTTCACAATCATATATCTCGTCTACTTGCAGCTTCTTTAGATGGCTCACTATTTTATCAGTGGTCGCACTCGGAAGTAGTCGTCCAATGTACAGCCATGCTCGATGTGATACTGCTTGGAGTTCATCACATTGTCTTTCCTTTCCTTTTTCCACAGAATTATGTTTAGTCCCTATGATTGTTGGGGTATGAATTAACTGAAGGTTGCCCCTACGTCGTCGACCTACGGCCTCAGACCGTTTTGTTTCGTCAGATGGTTGTTCTGGACTGTAAGGTAATCCTTCATCTCGGGAGGGATGGGCATCCGTTAATTCTTGACTAAAGGGAGCAATGGATGGTAATAAAATGTTGTTAGTTCAGGAAACCTCCTTCCCAGGTCGCAGGTATGACAAAATTTGTTTATAGCAACTTCCGGTATTATGAAAGAAATGATAATGTGGCTTGCTTCTCCTTCCCCACCACGACAATTTAAGAAAGCAATGCATACACAACATTCCTAGAAATTATTGGTAGGTACATTACGGGGAATACAAGAGTGTGTGTTAACATTTCCCTGAAAGTAAGAGACCATTCTTCGGGAGAGAAGAGCTAATCGCCTTGATGGTAGGTTGTTAGTTAATATGGTTTCAATTATTGTAAGAAGTTCCCACACTTCAGCCTATGCTAGGACTGGAAACATTTCTAATATGATAATGCTAAGGTTAATTTACTTACCGTATGTAAATCAGAGAAGCGATATCCAGTATTCAGTATCTACTGAAGTCAGTCCAAGTTACATTATTTGTGAGAATGGTCTCTCGATCAAGCTCAAGTGAATATGGTAATGTTTTCGAGGCAGCATTTGTGTAGGCTACTGTATTTACATTATTGGGATTGTTAGCACCTGGTGTATGTACTGTAGGTTATTGATACCAGATTTCAAAATTACAACCCATTGTAAATTCCTGATGCAAGAAAAAAGTTAGATTGAGTCATAGAAAATAAGTGCTGTTAGGATAGGCCCTGTTTAAGTCACCTTGAGGGTGGCCTGTGCATTGATTACAGTTGGAGATAGGTTACATTGTGCTTTGTCATCCACGAGCAGTTTAGGACGTGATCTGTTGAATAGCCAAGAGTAATGTGGGGTTTTATCAGGCATCTACCATAAACCTTTTCAAAGCGGTGAACAACGAGGAAATGGCCAAGAATAGATCTTATTCTCGACGTCAAAATGCTGAAATTTAGCCCTGTTTGTGTGTTTCAACGTCCTAGTAAATGTACCGGCAATGTACCATTTTGGTAACTCTCAAAATGCCAGCTACATCGGCCGGATTCGAACAAGCGGAGCGATAATTAGGTGTATGTATTGGTAACGGATGGAAGTACCAATCAGCTCTAAATAGCATTGCTATTTTTCTACGTCTTGAAGCGGGAGCGTAATTTATATTAGGTTTAAAGAGACTGCTTGTGAAGGGAGCTATCTGACTGCTGCTGCGACTATAACGACCCTAGGCGTGACGTCACAGTAGGAGCCTTACGGCCTGTACATTACGATGGCAGTGGTTTATCACATGTCACAATCATTGAACTCTAGGTAATAGTGCCTACAGTTCAATGGTCACAACATGATAACGGGCACAGTGCTTATCACAGAGTTTACACATGCAATCGGGTTCTAGGTCGTGGCAATACGTCAAGAAGCACACTTTGTTGTGATATCCGTGAACTGCCATCGAATTCACTAAGTGGCGGAGTCACTGTTTGCAGGGCCGGCGAGAATGAGCTAGTAAGGGCTCAGCCACTTCGCCTCGATACGTGCTGCCAGCCGGTTCAACCGTGGCCGACGAGAAAGACAGGTCATGGCGCGGATCTGTGACGTCAGAGGAGTGGTGTCGCTCGCTCGCCTCGCCGCATTGATTGCACCAAGGTATTCTCATCTATAGAAGCCTACCAATAGCCGAGTAATTTGTTAGTGTGAATTTAAGGATACTCAAAAATAAAGTTAAAAGCTGTGGAAGAAATCCACCCCTATCACTAGCTCAAAACCTTAGAGCAGTAGAATAAGGAAGGAAGGAAGATTGTAGTTTTACGTGACCGTGAATCGAGAGCAGTAGAATATTAAGCAGTGTAATACAAACGTTGAATGGATGTTCCAGTTTATGCAGATATACAAAACTGTACATATTATCCTCTTATCTTCGTTCATCAATAAGTTGTTTCCATATATACCAGTTTACATGTAAGTTTAACTTTAAAAGCAGCTGGAATTTAAAAAAAAGAAGAAACAACCAAGCATTGCATTAGGAGAAAGTATCCAGTGCTTCATTTATTGCAAGGGAAGGGTCATTCATGCCCCAAAATAATAAAAACGAATATAAGAAATTTGAGCCTACACTCGTGGTTTTTAGCATTTTGCTTTTTGAGTAGGCCTACCATAAGACAATCTTTTTCAACAACAAAAATCTTTCGTTGGCCACGGGTTCAACACTGTGACGTCACTGGGTTGTAACTCGCGCCAACACTGCCATACAACCACCACTGCTTTGCATTAGCTGGCAGCAGGTATTCAGTACTTAATGACCCCCATGATACCATTCTACCTCTAGTGGCACCCTCTTTGATATTTTACACTTTCAACAGTCAATAAATAATGCTTTAATTAAAGGCTAATGCACATAAACAAGGTAAAATGAGCGAAATCACAACAAATCAGTTACAGATATGCTTACTTCTTGGATCTTACCCATTTGATAGCTTTTTTCATCTGTTTTCTCTCACTAAATTTGTTTCTATTAACTTCTCTAATTCTAATAAATGTTCTGAGTCTTGCATACACGTTAATGGCTTCTTTACATACACTCGGGAATAGCGAATGCAGCCTATTTTTTAACACTTTCACTATTCCCGGTTGCCGATTAAACCCGAATAGAGGACCATGTATTCCTAAAAACACCTTTTCAAAATCTTTCACTAAACTAAACCACTGGTCACTTGATTCAGTAAGGCAGCCGTATGATAGAGTTCGTATCCATGATGGCCGCCCCCCTTCCGGATTTGGAGCGAATTTTGTAATTCTTCCAAGGCTAGGGTCAATATCCCGAACACGGAAAGCAACGCAGCCAGCGATGTACTTAACTCCTTCGTCCTCAGCCCATGTAATTTTGCTCTCGATATCGTGATCTTCTGTAATAATAAAACCATACCAATCCACAAATATATTTTTATACATAAAAATATATCATAAATAATTACATTGCTTTATAAATACTTTAATATCATAATTTAAAATATTAAAAACCAATTCAATATATTTTTGATGAAACTATGAATGTACAAATTTTGTAAAATGTTTTAAAAACTGTTTTGTGACGTTTGAAATATATTACAATAAATTCGCGTAATATGGATGAGTATGATTAATAATTACCTGGCACTGTTATATCTTCCGCCAAGAAGTTGACGTCTCCATTGTTCCCTGTTTTACTTGATTGCATGGATCCTATTTCCTCTGGCGTAAAAGCCATTTGGAGTAAGTCCGAGGTCAAATATGCTGGAATTTCTTTACATATCTCCTCAGTTGGCGTGATGTTCGTCTTCCTTGAAGGCATGGGCATTTTGTTTGATATCATAAGTGTTCTGAGACGTGATATAACATCAGAAGGACAAGGGTGGTCATGAAATCGTCCTAGCCCACGAAGCTGGCTAAACAAACTTTCAAGAGCATCTTGAGTAAGACGAGTAGTTATTATATATTTAATGCCATAGTCCGCCTGAAGCTGTTCAAACATGTCTCTTAAAGATTTTATTGATACTAACATGCCTTTCTGGAATGGAAGCATTTTAGTTTTCCCTTTCACTCTCATTCGCGATACTACATATTCAACTTGGTTTAGTATAAGATATTGTTCTTCTGCATGTTGAGCTACACCAAAGGCAACTTTAAGAGGATGCGCTGGATCAGCATGTTGACTTCTTGAATTCATAATGTCGTAAAAATTATCCATAAGTTCAAAAAAGTTTGCAGCTTGGAAGTTTCCAATCAGTGATACGATTGCTTTCGCTGTTGTTCTTGAAAAAAGCTGCTTTTGCAGGTCCAACTTTTTGTCTGTCATTACCTTTCACAGTCATATAAGCTGGATTCAACTTATGGCTCAACTTTATTTCACCACAGTCCTTCTCCAAAACATCTCTTAAAATGGATGAATCCAATTCAGTGCCGTTTCCCAAGATAAAACCACTATCAAGAAAGTGATTGCGAAGCAGTTTAAAATAATGAGGCATATCGGCAAAAACAAAAACTTGTCTCTCTGAATCATTTATGTGGGCACAAGATGTTTTATTCTCAGAAATCTGCAAAGATTACCACAAAGATAGATAATTGCTCCCTCCCATATCTGACACTATGGAGGTAACTAACAATCCAGAGGACTCTACGGCTTGTATTATTGTCATGAGTAATGGTTTATCGATAGAAGTGTCAAACTCAAAGTAAATAGGTTGTTTCCAGCTCGATATTAGACCTCTTACTAATACTACTTGCACTTTAGATGAGGGACCAAGTATTTTGTCCATGGCTGAGTCATATACAACACTACTATCAATATGCATTTCATCAAAATTAATTACACACAGCTTGTCAAAATCGGATAGTTCATCAAACCTTTTTTTAATTAGGCATAGTACATTCCTTAGAATCGCCGGCCTCTCACCGCTGGGTCCGTGGTTCAAATCCCGGTCACTCCACGTGAGATCTGTGCTGGACAAAACGGAGGCAGACAGGTTTTTCTCCGGGTACTCCGGTTTTCCCTGTCAAAATTTCATTCCAGCAACACTCTCCACTATCATTTCATTTCATCTGTCATTCATTTAATCATTGCCCCAGAGGTGTGCGTCAGGTCTCGGCAGCCGGCACAGTCCATATCCTCGCCGCTAGATGGGGGCTTCATTCATTCCATTCCTGACCCGGTCGGAGACTGGAAGCAGGCTGTGGATTTTTTCACATTCCTTAGAATACCTGGAAAGCATGTGAACTTTGCGCACCATCTTCTCAAGGTTGTGGCTGATGGGAGAGGAAATTTCAATTTTTCCCTCCAGAAATCATAAGATTTTGGAGACAGAGCCCTTATCATCACACAACGAGATATGTCGTCACTTGTCCACCGTACTTGCTTGTTAGTTTCTATAGCCTTTATCTGCGTGGGAGTCATAGTTTGCTTGGCCCACTTGGTTAGAACTGCTTTGTTTTTACATCGCATATTTCACTTCGTAGACGTTTGACCGTGTTGTTAAACCGTTTGTAGCAATTAGACTTTCTTAACTTACTGTCAACTAAAATTTTACTTTTCCGATTTAGACATTTTAGCTGCGATTTCAAGCCCACTATTTCATTTTGTAATGATTCAATAACCCCGGATTTACGTTCACAGTCTGTACAACAGATTAAGCTCGGTGGTTCTTCATTTTTCTCAGTTTCACATTCTCTGGAATTGTCAATATCCTCAGTAAATATAGCCTGTTTTTTTTAGGACTTAACTGTGCCAACCTTACTATAGCTGAAGCTCTAACGGCTCTGTTTCTGCTCCTGTGTGCCCTAAGTACAGAGGTTTGGCTTAGTGTACTATCATTGGGCAGATTTTGAGAAGGGACTGCAGATTTATTTAGTACTCTTTTCAATGGAAGTCCTAATAGGCGGTTTTTCATATCATCTTGATAATCAGTAGGCAAGAAATGCTTACTACAAATATGTGCATTTTTTACGTTAATACTGTCTTTCCTGTGGCACTTGGTAACCCATTGCTTTGAAATATCACTATCATTTGGGAATCGGTGGTAAATGACGTCAACCTCAGAGTCCTTGGTGTTGCGGTAGGTAATTCCACAATTAAAAATAGCACAGCTCATGTTTCATTGCGATTCTAAAATACTAAATCGTTTACATATATAATTAAAGCTCGAAAACTGTAACGAATTATTAGACAATAACCTGCTTAAACACTGACGATGGACAACGCTCATGCACAACACACACAATTAACTTCTCTGTGACACTGAATCAAACAAACAACAGGTGATTCTATGGGAAATGCCAAGTTGGCAAGCTCGGCTTACAACCCTATGACGTCACACGGCCAACGTCCCCCTCCCCTCACCGGCAGCAGCGGCTTCAGCCTAACTTCAAACGAGTGGCTGAGCCCTTCCAGCTTTCGCCGGCCCTGACTGTTTGTACAAGTCCATGATCGGTCGAGCATAGCTTCAGATGTGTAAAATTCAGGCCAGATATCCGTCCTTTTCTGTTTGAGGAAATATTAATAATAGTAGGGAAGTGATGGTGCTTCTAGGCCACCCGGCGTTGCTCAGGCGGCGTTCATATTAAATAATTAATATCTGGCCAACCCATGGTCCGATTTTGACAAATGAGGTGTCGTTGGACTCAGGCTGACGGGGGCTTTGCTATAGACTACTCGTTATATTTTTGAAAAATTTTTAGAAAATTTTTGTTTTAGAAAGTAGGTGATAGTTTGAAAACCACACATGGTATAACGTTGTGTCATGGTTCAAACCAACGGTCTCTATGTCCTTTATTTTCTGTAATAAAACTTTTTTCTTTTTTCTGTTTTTTTGAAAACACTCGAATTTTGCAAATCCTATATTTTGGAAACTAGGAATTCTACAAAAAAATTGTTTGACATAAATGGAAGGTCCCTACGCCCTCTACCTCCAAAATAAATTTAAAGTCTCTAGGATAAAAACCTGACAGTAGTGTGATGGGGAGAGAGCTGCTTCCAAAAGCAAGTTGTGAGCCCCTGCGACCGTGGAATGGAAGGAGTCATGCTAGGAGGGCGTGCTTGGATTCGTTTTTTCGTCTCGTTGTGCTCTTTACGGATATGTAGATGTTGAAAAGGTAAAATGCCGGAAACATGTTTTTTTTGGGGGGGGGGGTAAAAACGTGATTTTAGACTTTTTATTATATCTCGCGAACGAGGGGTACAAGGACTCGGGGTGACGTTCTCTTTGCTATTATATCTATCTATATATTTAAAACAGTAAGGTGATTTTTGTTATCACGAGATTGAGAGAACGACGGAACCGATTTACTTCGTAGAGCACTCTAACGAAAGCTCTTGGTCTGTAGTTTTGCAGAGTGTCTCTAAAATAAACAAATATATTACGGTATATTTTTAAATTAATATAGAAAATAGCAGAATTCTTATCCCTCACGCATGCGCACAATCCGCCTGGGCTCATGACAAAATGGCGGTGAGAAGTGCATTAAAATGTAAGTTATTTAATAAGCTTCCATGTAATTGAAATCATACATTAGCCAAGTTATGACTATAAAATATAATAACAGTATGAACAAATACGAATGTGCAACATTGATTTTTTTTGATAACGAAATGGATTATTTCCTTCAGACAGCGGCTTCTGAATGTAGTGAATGCTTTTGTCTGCTACTGAATGAGAGTGCGCGAGTAGCTATGTGGTTAAGGCGACTGACTGTGGTTCCAAGGAGCACAGGTTCGATCCCATCACGCGCTAGGTTTTTTTTATCACTGAAATATTGTTTAATCAAGGAGTATTAGTAAGGTTTTATGTCTGTTAAAGATACATATTTCTACATTCCCTCTCAATATGTTTTATTTCCGTTTTACCATTGCATTACAGCATGTGATCAAGAGAGCTAACTGTTGTCCTCAATACGCCGTTCGAATATCTGCAATCCGTTCCAGTAACTGACAACAGATGGCAGTACCTCGCCCACATATTTCCTGTAACTGACAACAGATGGCAGCACCATTGCATCGCTTTATTTAAAACACAAGACATGGCGCATTTTCACGTGATGGAGAATTATAAAGGAGGGGAATATTTAAGAAGGGAAATGTTGAAGAACATTAACTGACAGTTGATTGTGAAGGCTATGTTGTTTATGTACCTCAATATTGCAATTCTTCCCAATGCTTCGGAGGTCAAGTTATTAGCGTCCTAGACTAAAAGTTATAATTATGCATCGTTGATATACTCTTAAATTATTAAAGAAAAAAGAAGTTTTCCAGGCACTCGCGCGTGTTCACAATTGCTTTCGCCACGAGAGACACTTGGCACACATAATTCGTTTGAAGGGCTCCGACATCGTGGTCACTCAGCCCCGTGTACTTTGGTGTGTATGTGTAAAATTTTCTCTGATAACCTGCGTTATTGTGATGGCTGCATTAATGTGTGTATTTGTAATTAAGGTGGGAAATGGCAAAGAGACGGCCAAGGCCTTAAGTAAGGAACCATCCCGGTATTTGCCTTGAGTGGAAGTGGGAAACCACGAAAAACCACATCCAAGATTGTCGAGGTGGGAATCAAACCTTCCTCTTCTTAGTTATACCTCAAGAGACTGAATGTGCCCCGTTTTTGCCCTCAGACCCGAATTAAATTTCTTGGCGATAGCCAAGAATGGGTGGGCTTCCATGTGTTAATACGATTTTTGACATGCACGGGACATAGAATTCAAAAACTGCCTCCATTAGGGTGACTGCCGAAGTGAGTATTGAGTATAGGCCTATGGTCATTCCAGTAGTTGGCGAAGTGATTCTATGTTCCCCTGCAAAATGTACCGCCATAACCTATAACAGGTGATGGAAATTGCTTATTTAGAGCAGTTTTGTACTGTTTATAACAAAATGAAGGACGTCATTCTGAGCTGCGTTTTCAAGCTATTGCAAAAAATTTCTTTGGCAGGAACAATTATAAGGAATTTATTTTAAGCGATCAGTCTCATCGCATTCTCCTCACCAACCAACTTGAGTATGAAAGTCTCTGGACGGTCATCTTGAACTTCGTTGGTTGGTTGGTTCCTTAGTTTAGGGGCTGCGACAACGCGGTCATGTAGCCCCGTGTACTTTGGGTGTGTGTAGAATTTGTCCGATAACCGGTGTTAATTGTGATGACTGTATTAGTGTGTGTATCTGTTTTTTTAAATTCAAGTAGGGACTGCAACTTTGAATTTTCAAATAGTTCCTACTTTTGCCGCCAAACGCCACCGTCAACGACTACTAGGCCTAGTTCAGAACTAGCTACTAGACGCCACCGCAGTCGGCTCTTGGCAACGAACGTAGCAACCTAAGAGCGTTGTTTACATTCTTAACCTATCCAATTTAGTTTCACACAGGTGTAATTAGTGGAAAGATCTTTAACATGCCATAAATCTATGACATGGGATCGCCGGCTTTACTTCCCCTCCGAAGGAAGGCATACTGAGGGATTTTTAACGCTCTTAAAAAATCCGACGGCTTCGGCCGGGTTTGAACCCGCTATCTTGGGCATAGAAGCTCAGCATGCTACCAACTACGCCACCGAAGCCGCTTATCTTGAACTTCATTGTATAAGACAATTGTTTAATGATTATTTGTTTAGAGTACTGAGTCTAACTACGCAGTTGATTTCGGCAATGGAAGTATTATTTGCCATTTAATATTTAGCGGCTCCGTTATTGCAGGACACTATAGTGTTATCGAATAATACGAAGCCACATTTAAAATCCAATATAAATAGGCCATTTCAGAAACAATTCCAGATATTATGCAGTACAGTGTAAGGTCTTTGACGATCAAATGTAAACATTGTTCTAAATTGTATTTCTCTTGCGTAAAATCTACGCGTGGTTATTTTGGCCTTTACTGTTGTGATGGTAAAATTGATACGCTGGAATATACAGTATAATACATGTATTTGCCAATTTGCAACAATGTAATGATATTAATTTAAAAGTCATTGAACTTATGTCCAGTAGTTCAAACACATACATCAGCGTTAACAAATTGGATACTGAAGATGAAAGCCAGCTACTTCATTTCCCTAATATAGAATTCTTCAATTCCTTGGAATTAAGTGATTCGCTTCCACATACTCCGAACGTTTGAGCCATAGTTATGCTCCTTAGAAATCTGAATGTTTCCCAAGGACTCATATATGGAAATATATAAATTGTAAGAAATATGTAAGAAATTGCTTGGATTCGGATATAATAGGTGTAGTAATATTAGGCAGAGAGCTCAAATCCTACGACTTGATTTAACACCTTCCGATAAAACACTTGCAGGTACAGTACATTTTCTTTTAATAGGCAACAATGTCTTATTCGCTCGGCCTACTTTATCACAATCAATCAAGCTCAAGGAGAAACTCTGGAACGTATTGGGCTCTTTACCTCATCACGTTTTCAGTCATGACCAGCATTATGTTGCAATGTTGAGAGTGCTATCCTTTGACGCCCTTTAAGTTGCAATAGTGCTAAAAAGTAATCGTACAAAGAATGTAACTTATATAAGAAGCTTCTTCAGTAAATATATATTTCCATTTTCCGTCATGTTTTGACGGGTTTCATCTAGTTTTTCTTTAATTTGGAAACTCGATTTTGGGGTAAACAAGTTTTTTTTTTTGTGATTTTTGCTGATATCTCATGAACCAATAAGCCTAGAGACTTGTACGAGGTGTCGTCGCGTTGTCCTCTTGCCGAGGATGTTCGTGTTGAGCAGGAATGAAAAACCATTTTGAGGTATAACCGTGATTTTAGACTTTTTGCTCTATCTCGCAAACCAATAACGCTAGAGACGTGAACGAGGTGTCATAGGACTCGGGCTAACGCCCCCTTTCGAATGTGGTAGATATGTTTTCCAAAAAATAATTCACAAAGGGCCTAACGACACGTTTGTTGAAAAAATAATATTTTTTCTTTACCTGTTTACAATGTTCATGAAGCGTGGTGGTTGAGAGAGACGATACTGCTGTGTGTGTGTGTTTCAACGAAGCTGTCGCAAACCACAATGGCCATGCTTAATAGAACAATCGATATTTCGGCGGGTCGGTTTAAGACAGAGCGAGGGTTCATATTTCTGATATGTTACCCCCGAAGGGGATCTTTAACGTGTAATCGATGATGAGAACATGGTTCTATGTTGGTCGAAGCGAGTACAGAAAACAAACTTGCAGAGGAGCAGATGAGCAGGAGGTGAATGTCATTTGAGCTTATTGGAATGCGCTGATCTGACTTGACAACAAGTGCAATGGAAAATGACAAAGACGCAGAGGACACTTGAAGGTGAAATAATCTGACAACCGTGATGGCAGGGGAGTACGAAATGCATGTGAACATGTGTGAGATGACATGTACGCTAAACAAGTTACATCCTGTTTGCTTCGTACGTGACAAAATGCAAGTTCATGTGAAATTTGATCTGGCACATGTGTTCACCTTGGGCGTTAGCTGTGCACGTCACCGATAACAGAATGTTCAAAGCGTGGGAAAAATGATTAAACATGCAACGTAACATATATAAAGACATGTCGTTATCATTTACACTCTCACTTAGGTGATTACCTTTGAACACATTGCGTTGCGTGAAAACCCTGGTCTTGTTTAACAGTTTTGGTGTTGGTGGAAAATACTTAACCTTGTTGTGGGGTAGGTATTTATTTATATATTTATTTATACATTTATTGATTTATATATATATATATACATGTAATTATTTATTGATTAGGTAATTAATGATTTTATTTATTTATTTATTTGTTTGCAGATAACCGGTATACCTTACATGTCTGAGAGAGAAGAAACCATTGCACTTTTGAGCCCACTAGAAGGAAACAGCAACAAGCCACTGCAAATGAAGGTGAGATTATTTTTTTAAACTAACTTGTTTCATTTTTTGTTTCATATTTTATTTTATGAAATGCATGTATTAACCTAAATTTAGGTATTTATAGCGTTTTATTGTATTTATTTTTAGAAAATTGGAAGGAAGAGCCTTACCGCTGTAGCAGTTGCTGAAAACCCGAGAAGCAGTAGAGCAAAACCATTGTTTCCAGGCAGTGAACTATTGAAAACTCAGGTAAGCCTAACATAAAATGCTATTGCATTTTACCACTACTGAAAAAAACTCTTACGCAAAAAAAAATTCATTACCTGTATATGACTGGGACAATGATTGCTTTCTTGATTAATGGCTATGTTGTTGTTGACTGGGAAAAGTACAAGGCCATGTTGGATTTTCTAAAAACAAAAATTTAAATTTAATTTATGGGTGGTTCCCTATGGACTCAACGAATATCCACAGGTTTGAACATGATAATGTGAACAAAATGACATGACATTCATTTTTGTGTATATATTGGTTAATGGGGGGCGGGGGGTGTAAATGACTGTAGCTTTATAAAAAGAAAATAAGTACATGGGTTACTGTTAGTGCCAACATACAGTTTATTTTTTAATGGTGTTTTGATATATTAATGCCAATTAACGTTAACGTTTTATTTACAAGTGATCATCAATGTAGTGTACTGCTTGAAACACAGTTGCCGTCGACAAAAAAATCAAGAAAACCATATTGCTACTCAAAATAGTGGATTGTTTAATGATCAACGTTTAACCCCTGTTCTAAAAGTTATGTTTAATCCATCTTCCACGTCGCAAGAGCTATCAACATCACAAACTATGCAAGAGGTAGTGTTGTTGTTGTCGTTTTAAATAGTGGAACAACTAGGGCATCTGCTCTTGATATGCAAGAGGATCAAAATGACTAAATAGTACTAACAATAAGGTTTTATGCCTATACAACCATTGCGGCTTCCCCAGTTTTCGAAAACAACAGTGAATGGACATTGCTATAAAATGATCTACAAGCCTTGTGTTTAAACCCATAACAGACTATTGTAAAGAGAGAAAGGCTTGTATTCAGTGTGCATTTATTGTCATAATCATGTATACTCTGCAATGTTAAATATACTAACTTTGTATAAAATAAAACCGCATTGTCACATCATTTTGCATTTATTTACAAACTTTATATACATTTCTTGTTTTTTTGGTTTCATCATAATATTTTTAAAGACAACACTAAACACTAAACCATTACTCTTCTATACACATATTTTCTTTCTTTTTCAGTCCATTGTCATTACTTATATTTTCCTTTATTATTTCACATTTGTTTTTTTATTTAATTAAAACGAACCATGCACCTATTGTTTTTAAACCTTCATAAATTAAGTGTACAGATTGCACAGCATTATTGACTTCATCAAAAACACTCTCCGACATATCATTAAACCGTATAGGCTGAAATGTCTCAAAGTTTTCACATACACAAAGTACACGATCACCATATACTGTTTTCAATTTCCGAATCTTGATAATGCGAAATGGAATATGCGTTGGAAATTCGCTGAGCTTCTTTGTCTCTAAGCCACATGATTGTCCCACAGCATTCAAAACATTCATTGTAGTAGTCTATAAACAAAACAAAAGCATATCTGTTACACTCTAAAACAGCTTTAATAATATTGTGCAATTAGGGATTTTGCACTATGCATGGCGAATAAATTATACTAGTTATGCAAGAAATGCCCTAACTGTAGCAGATACTACTTTTCTGCATATAGCACAAGTGTTAAGTTCTAATGCACACTTGACACATGCTATCATGTGTCCACAAGGCAAAAATACAACACCTAGTTCATCTTGATAACCAATTTTACATAAATGTTGGTCACACTTTTGTATCTGTTCGTAAGACAAGTCTTTTCTTTCAGCCTTATGTATTTGCTCCACGTGTTCTAACTCTAAAGGCACTTTTATGTCTTGTGCTGCAATCACGTTTTCTTTACGAATAGTGTTCACAAATTCCTGACCTTTAAGCAACACCATGTATTTACAGTTAGGTAACCAACGAGCGTGTTGCACAAAAGGGTCATCAGTCATTTGCCAATCCTTTAAAGCAAATCCACAATAAAAACATATTGTTTTATCCCCTTCACCAGTATAAAAAATCCAGCTTCACATAGCTGTTTGGAAAGGTGTTTTAATATTAATGGCCAAACATTTTTATAAGATTCTAAACGTTTTTCAACAGAGCTGTATGTACTCTGGGTGTGCTAGTGCTTTAGCCTTGCAAACTCCCAATTTTTCAAAAGCACACGCCAATTCAACAGTGTCTATGGCATATGGACCACATATATTGACACTACCGTTGGCTGGTAATACATCATTATTATTATTTATTTGTGATTCAGCAACGTAAGTAGCGGCCAATGGCCTTGTGGTTCGGTAAAATGAATACACTGGTAGGTTACCCACTTGTTTTCCAAGCATGTAAGGACAATGAGGAGACCATCGCAAATGGTCTCTAAAGGGATCATCCCCTTCTTCCCAGTGTGAAAGTTCAAAACGACAAAACACACAGCGCACCACATCTTCTCGGTTCAAATAAAAAAACGGCTTTTGCAAGTTCATGTATTGACAAAAAGCCTACAGGCCAGGATTCAAATGTTAACCAACGATCATGTTCTGATTTTAAATTTAACCCACGTGGTAAACCAACTTGCTCACTTGTTGTATTTGGTACTAACGCCATGTGTTATAATAGTACATTTTCTTATTGTAAGTTTTTAACGTTGCACAAGAGCACAGAGTACTTTAAGCATAATGCATGCTTGTTCACTGTCTGTTCATTACGTTAATGGCACATGTCGACACCTAAAAGCAAACAAAATAAACCATCACTAAATCAATCAATCAATCAATTAATACTTGTAAATAAAACGTTTACTGTTAATTGGCATTAATATATCAAAACCCCATTAAAAAATAAACTGTATGTTGGCACTAACAGTAACCCATGTACTTATTTTCTTTTTATAAAGCTACAGTCATTTACACCCCCCCCCCATGAACCAATATATAAACAAAAATGAATGTCATGTCATTTTGTTCACATTATCATGTTCAAACCTGTGGATATTCGTTGAGTCCATAGGGAACCACCCATAAATTAAATTTAAATTTTTGTTTTTAGAAAATCCAACATGGCCTTGTACTTTTCCCAGTCAACAACAACATAGCCATTAATCAAGAAAGCAATCATTGTCCCAGTCTTGTACAGGTAATGAATTTTTTTTGTGTAAGAGTTTTTTTCAGTAGTGGTAAAATGCAATAGCATTTTATGTTAGGCTTACCTGAGTTTTCAATAGTTCACTGCCTGGAAACAATGGTTTTGCTCTACTGCGTCTCGGGTTTTCAGCAACTGCTACAGCGGTAAGGCTTTTCTTTCCAAGTTTCTAAAAATAAATAAAATAAAACGCTATAAATACCTACATTTAGGTTAATACATGCATTTCATAAAATAAAATATGAAACAAAAAATGAAACAAGTTAGTTTAAAAAAATAATCTCACCTGCAAACAAACAAATAAATAAATATAATCATTAATTGCCTAATCAATAAATAATTACATGTAAATATATATTTATAAATCACTCTTTAACATATTAGAAGAACTAGGACTTGATCCAAAGACATTAAGACTCATCAAGGAAACACTCACGGACACGAAGTCAAAAGTAAAATTTCTGGGTGAATTATCAGAGCCCTTTGCGATTAAGATCGGCGTGCGACAGGGTGACGGATTGTCACCACTGCTCTTCAACCTTGTTCTAGATAAAGTCATTCGTGAATGGGAGAAGGACTTGAATGCCCAGAAGCTCTGGAAACCCATTCAACTTGGACGAAAGAATGATGACATCAAGGTCAGTTGTTTAGCTTTCGCAGACGACCTAACGATACTAGCAGACAGCGATATTTTAGCGATCAAACAGATTGAAGTCCTCAAGGAATGCGCTGAGAAAACTGGGTTGCAAATCTCATTCGAGAAGACCAAGTTTATTTGCACTAGGTTCGACATCCAGGAACTACAAACAAAATACGGGCACATCAAACGGGTTCCACACTTTAAATATCTCGGTGAGATCCTAGAACCAACAGGATTGGAAAAGGAAGCTCAGAAAGTTCGATTACAAAAACTCAAAAGAGCGTATTGGAGAACCCGTGATATCTATAACAAGAAATGCATGTCCATACATACAAAAATCAAACACTATAATACGGTGATTAAACCCGAAGTGCTGTATGCAAGTGAAACCTTGGTACTAAATAAGAAAGGTGATCTGGAAAATATCTTGAAGGAGGAAAGAAAGATCTTGAGGAAAATTCTGGGCCCAGAGAAAAGTGAAGAAGGGTATAGACTCAAATCACGCAAAGCCACGGAAAAACTATCCAACCTCGCCGCAGACATCAGGGAACGAAGACTGAAATTCTATGGACACGTTCACAGACTCTCATCTTCAAGGTTAACTCACAAGATTTGACATACTCTGGAAAACTGAAGAACGTATCTTGGATAAAAGATGTTAAAAATGACCTGGAAAAGGCCCGGATAGAAACGTCAGAAATACTAGACAGAAATGTCTACCGTCAGAAGATAAATAAATGGGTGGTACAGCCAGAGAATGAAGTCCCCAGAAGACGGGGACTAAGTGGTCAGAAGAAAGGAAACAAGCGCACAGTGAAAGAATGAAAGCAATATGGTCTGTTAGAAAGGCGAATCATAAATGTAATGCGTGATCCAATAGGTTCCATTCGCACATAATAATATATATATATAAATCAATAAATGAATAAATAAATAAATATATGAATAAATACCTACCCCACACCAAAACTGTTAAACAAGACCAGGGTTTTCACGCAACGCAATGTGTTCAAAGGTTTTCACCTAAGTGAGAGTGGTAATGATAACGACATGTCTTTATATATGTTACGTTGCATGTTTAATCATTTTTTCCCCATGCTTTGAACATTCTGTTATCGGTGACGTGGACAGCTAACGCCCAAGGTGAACACATGTGCCAGATCAAATTTCACATGAACTTGCATTTTGTCACGTACGAAGCAAACAGGATGTAACTTGTTTAGCGTACATGTCATCTCACACATGTTCACATGCATTTCGCACTCCCCTGCCATCACGGTTGTCAGATTATTTCACCTTCAAGTGTCGTCTGCGTCTTTGTCATTTTCCATTGCACTTGTTGTCAAGTCAGATCAGCGCATTCCAATAAGCTCAAATGACATTCACCTCCTGCTCGTCTGCTCCTCTGCAAGTTTGTTTTCTGTACTCGCTTCGACCAACATAGAACCATGTTCTCATCATCGATTACACGTTAAAGATCCCCTTCGGGGGTAAAATATCAGAAATATGAACACTCGCTCTGTCATAAACCGACCCGCCGAAATATCGATTGTTCTATTAAGCATGGTCATTGTGGTTAGGGACAGCTTCGTTGAAACACACACACACAGCAGTATCGTCTCTCTCAACCACCACGCTTCATGAACATTGTAAACAGGTAAAGATTTTTTTTTCAACAAACGTGTCGTTAGGCCCTTTGCGATTTTTTTGAAAAACATATCTACCACATTCGAAAGGGGGCGTTAGCCCGAGTCCTAGGACACCTCGTTTACGTCTCTAGCGTTATTGGTTTGCGAGATAGAGCAAAAAGTCTAAACTTACGGTTATACCTCAAAATGGTTTTTCATTCCTGCTCTACACGAACATCCTCGGCAACAGGACAACGCGACGAAAAAAATTACACCTCGTACAAGTCTCTAGGCTTATTGGTTCGTGAGATATCGGAAAAAATCACAACAAAAAAACACTTGTATACCCCAAAATCGAGTTTCCAATTTTTTTAAAATATAACGAGTGGTCCATAGCAAAGAGAACGTCACCCCGAGTCCTTGGACCCCTCGTTAACGCCTCTAGCATGATTGGTTCGCGAGATATAACAAAAAGTCTAAAATTACTGTTTTACCCCCCAAAAAACCATGTTCCCGGCATTTCACCTTTTCGACACCTACATTCCCGTAAAGAGCAGAACGAGGCGAAAAAAAAACGAATCCAAGCATGCCCTCCTATCTTGACTCCTTCCATTCCAAGGTCGCAGGGGCTCACAACTTGCTTTTGGAAGCAGCTCTCTCCCCATCACACTACTGTCAGGTTTTTATTCTAGAGACTTGAAATTTATTTTGGAGGTAGAGGGCGTAGGGACCTTCCATTTATGTTAAACAATTTTTTTGTAGAATTCCTAGTTTCCAAAATATAGGATTTTCAAAATTCGAGTGTTTTCAAAAAAACATAAAAAATAAATAAGTTTTATTACAGAAAATAAAGAACATATAGACCATTCGTTTGAACCATGGCACAACGTTCTACCATGTTTGGTTTTCAAACTATTACCTACTTTCGAAAACAAAAATTTTCAAAAAAAAATCAAAAATATAACGAGTGGTCCATAGCAAAGCCCCCGTCAGCCTAAGTCCAACGACACCTCATTTGTCAAAATCGGACCGTGGGTTGGCCAGATATTAATTATTTCATATGAACACCGCCCGAGCAACGCCGGGTGGCTTAGAAGCACCATCACTCCCCTGCTAATAATTATAATAATGAAGGAACTGCGCACAAATGTGCATTACATTTTAGAGTAATCTAATAAGGAAAGTGTTCTCTTAGAGCATTCACTAAATTGGTGTCTACCACACTAGCGGCGCATAATAGGCACACACACTCGACAGAAGGTTCATAAAAGCCACGTCGCACGCACAGCTTATGATGGAAGCCGTGTACAGCAAGTCTATTCAGAGCACTCCTTATTTCATTGTTAGGTTTAGTCCAATTTCTCTGAGACATGGCATCAGTCCCATAGAAATCCAGGTCGATTTCCGCTCGCTTTCTTTGTCTTATCCTTAGGAATTCCTGTTCTTGTCTTGTACAAGGCAATTGTAATCGAAATCTTAAGTCTTCAATAAGAAAAGTTTCCCTCGCAAGTTCATATACAAGTCGGGAGCGCGTGTATCTTGATACTCCTAGGGCAGCCTGTAAGTATCGTGCTTTGACCTTTTCAAGTGATCTGAGATTGCACATGCTTAATTTATCCCAGACTATGTTTAACCCATATGTGAGGATCGGAACAATCTTGGCATCAAAGAGTGCTTAGGCGGATTTCAGTGAAAGTCTAGATATGTTTCTAATATCGAAAATAGATTTAGTGGCCGATGCCACCCGCTATTTTATATGAATCCAGAAGGATTGGATAGTAGTTTGCAGAGTCAAGCCGAGATAGGTGAAGCTATTTACAATTTGAAGGGGAGTTTGTTTCAAAATTATACTGTCGTCCTTAGACGCTCGTCCGCCTTTCCTGAAGATCATATATTTCGTCTTCTCGACGTTAACCTGCAAATCGTTAGTAGACGTCCATACCTCCAGAGAGGAGACAGCCGAATGTAGCTCGCTGATGTCACGGGAGCCCAAAACCCGTATCATCCGCTTAAATGTAAAGTTTTATTTCCGGTGAGCCTTCTTTAATAGCTCAAACAACATCAAGGGTAGCGACGTTAAAAAGGAAGGGACCATGTGGGTCTCCCTGACGTACGCCATTTGTTTGCAATATCTCTTTCGAGAGATATTTGAACGTAGTCACTCCTTAATATATTATGGATCAGGATTGTGAGTGGTTTGTTGTCCTTCACCAACTCGTCTAGTTTCGCGGAAATTATGACCCGGTTTAAGTTGTTGAAAGCCTTTGTAAAATCAATGAATACTGCGTGTAATTTGATCCTTGAGATTTTTAATGGCCTGAATTGTACTCCTCCCCCTTTTAAATTTAATTCGCTCTTCTGGTATCTTACTATCAATTTTATCGGTAAGCCGTTTTGTCACAAGTTTAGTGAGAACTTTGAGAAGATTATTTCTAAGGCGATCCCTGTATAGGAATTGGGAGTCATACTGGTCTCCTTTCCCCTAATAATATCGTATGGCCTCGGTGCCTGGCGCAAGCTTTGTAATTTGACACCCAGAGGGTAGCTTGCATGTCGAATTTCGTTGTTTCTTGAATCACTATGAAAGTCAAGGAGGTTAGATATCTAAGCTCCTTGAACACTATAGCGCTTTCTAGTAGAGAAATTAGGAACTTTGTTGTGGCGGAAACTCCCGAGATTAATTTTGCCATTATGAACACGGCCTACTGAATTCAAATGGGTTCTTTGACATGCCAACATCGTATGACATGCGTGTCGTATTTTTGCCGCCTTTCAAAAAATCACTTACCGCGGCCAGGAGCGAACCTGCAATCTTGGGGTTAGTAGACCGACACGCTATCCACTCACCCACTGTGGCAAGCTTCCTTTCCCCTTATAGAGCATCTTCAATATTCACCGTTTCCACGTGGAAGGAACGTCTCCTGATCTCAAACAAAGATTCATTAAATTTGTAAATGCCGGTAATAGCACTGTACCTGCTGTTTTAATGTGCTCATTGAATATGCCATCTGGCCCAGACACTTTTCCGTCCTTCAGAGTCATTAGAGCACTACGAACCTCATCTGAAATATTAAACCCCTATTTTCTCCGATAAAAATACATAGAATTAAAAATTTCTCAAACACATATCCCTTCGAATTTATCAAAGAGCATACATGGCATGCTTCACGTAAGTAAATCAAGGGGTTTTGTTGCAACGTCCGTGCGTAACATGTGTGGCGTTATAGTGGTTATATTTGGGGAATATGAATAGATTACTTCTGTAGACCAATAAGCCAATAAACTACACAATCACTTCACGGTACGCCATCTTATACCCATTATTGCAAAGAACACCAAGGTACAAGACATTACACATCACGGCCACCACGACCATCATGGAACATACAGTACATAGACTGTCGTCAGGGAATACTACAGTTCTCCATATTCTCCCCACCCTGGTCATCCTCCAGTGGGATGGCCAGCTGTACGGGGCGTGTAATTTGGTGTCCGTTGGGTCTTCTTTACTCTGCCCACCATTCTCTCCCACGCGTATGGGTGGAGTATCCTTCATCAACTTCTGGTAGTGGTCAGCACCTAGTAGTATTTCTATCGGCAGGTTCGCTGAATCATCTCTCGGATCTGCCAACGGCACCTTACGTGTACACGCTAATGAAGAAATCATGTGGTGTTGTTGGATGCGCGGAGTACGTACTGTTGCTCTCAAGTGCATTGATTACTGTGGTTGGCTTGTTGCAAAGTCCCTGCATCTTGAAACGTGCCAATCGACGTTCCCCTGGAGTTGCTTCACCTGATTCAAAAGCAGTGATGGTAACGCTTCGCTCAGCTACGATTTCCAGCTTGAGCGAATTGACGAGCGATGTGCAGATAAAGCTCGATTGACTTCCTGCGTCTAAATAAGATGCAACGTGTCACCTTGCTCAGTCCTGTCGGTCCGATAATCCGCACCCTAGCTGTCTGTAGGTGCGCGAAATCCTGCAATTGAGTGTCAATCTGGTGGACTGTTGTCATTGTTGAGTCATGAACAGCACTTGCACATAACGAGTGATGATGTGATCCTTTGCACTTTGAGCATGTGACCTTCCCACGTTTTGTGCAGTTCCTAACCGAATGGCCACGGTTGAGACACAGGAAACATCTTGATGACTGCTTCAGTTTCTCAATCCTGGCCTGCACGTCAGTAAACTGCATGCATTCTTGATCCCGTGCCCTCTTTTCTCACAGAATACGCAGAATTGTGAAGAATTATTTATATAATCCGGGCCATGAAAGCCTTAATATACACATTGGTTATCCTTTTAGTCCGTTTTGACTTCGTGTTTACGTGTAACGTTGCAGCCATGGCAGTGAAATTACGTGGTTGAGTGAAATCTCCTCTAATTTTTTGAGTGATCATAGCGCCATCTACCTCCTCGTTTATAAAATCTATCAGCTTCAATAAATGTCTCCTTCTGCAATATTTTGCCAACTAACCTGAACAATCCATCTCTGGCAGATATCCGGCGGAAAGGCTCGTAGAATTTTGGCGACTAAAATTCTCCCGTAAGCATTGATATCTTCCCCTAATGACCGAAGCGCTTGAATACGCCTATTACATTTTTGAATGCCTTTGTCTGGAGCGTGGCGCTCTATGGAAGTGAAACTTGGACTATTGGTGCAGCAGAAAAGAGGAGAATTGAAGCATTTGAAATGTGGTGTTACAGGAGAATGACGAAGATCAGATGGGTAGATAGGGTTACAAACGAAGAGGTATTAAGACGAGTGGGAGAGGAGAGATGTTTCTGGCGACTGCTAATGAAGAGAAGAGATAGGTTAGTAGGACACATATTAAGACACCCAGGAATAGCATGCTTAGTTATGGAAGGAAGGGTCGAAGACAAGAACTGTAGGGGTAGACCAAGGTTAGAATATGTTAAACAGATTGCCTCGGATGTAGGGTGTGGTAGCTATGTAGAGATGAAACGATTAGCTCAGGATAGGGAGGCATGGAGAGCTTCATCAAACCAGTCAAAAGACTGAAGACTCAAACAACAACAACAACAACAACAACAACAACATTCAATAAACGTGCTGTTCAGTGTTTCGGGTGTGGCAAACTGAATTGGTTGTATTGCATCCAAGTAGTCCAAGTGCGCTTGAATAATTCTATTTCGATCTCCATAACGTTGGTGGAGCATTCTCTTTGTGTTTTCGAAGTGGCCGCTACGACGGCGATACCATCGACTAGTAGTTTTGATTCTCCGTCCAGAGAGCCGCGTAAGAATACGTGTTTGTTGATCGTGGACAACGATGGGTTATCGTCAACAGAAGATTTGAACTGCTCCCAGAAGCGTTGCCAACTTTCAACGTCTCCTGAAAACATTTCCAACTTAATTGTAGGTAATTTTACCGAGTGACTGAATGTAGTGTTTAGAGCTTGATGTGAAGATGGAGGTGGATTTATGGTGAGATCTGCCATGCCTGAATAAATCTTCTCTTCAATGTGCTTAGTGGCATGTAGGATGGCTAACTTTGCTTTGTCAATGTAATCGTCACAAGATTTAATATCCTCGCAGTATTCCGTGTCAGTGAGGAATTCGTGTAGTTCGTTACCCAATTCAATGAGTAATGTTAAACTTTCTTCCAAGCGCCCGCGATGGTGCTCGAACTCTATAATATCACTGTTTTCATTTAATACGTGTATAGCATTTATGAATCGTGTGACGTTTGCCCTCTCTCGTGTGCGTTTTCTCTTAATATTGTTAAGTACCAGAGCTATTTCTTCTGAACTCTTGATGAAGTATTCCTAAATGCCTTCAGTGTCCTTGTAGCCTAATGCGTGTTCAGTATTCCTATTTTGTTAACAGATTGCGCTATCGTAAATTACACGTGCGTGCGTTATTATATTGATGCTGTATTGTCTGTGTAGCATTCAGTTGTATTCAGTATTTATATCGTGCGTTACAAATTGTACCGTACGCTATTCTCCACCAAATTATAGTGAGTAACCATATATTTCTACATGCTTTCAATTCTCCTTCCTTTCATAGATTATTTCATGAGTCAGCTCAGATGAACATCTGCTAAAAGCATTTGATGCCATAGTAAACCAATGGCCGGATGATATTGATGCATCACAGAGTCATTCTTCAGTGACCTAAAGATGTGGAGAAGAAGTTTCCTTGAACAGAATGTTCATCTTGAGTTCCCTAAGGATTTTTTTAATCATCTTAGAATAGGTATAATGAAATTTTCCCCTTCATATACAAGGCGTTAACGATTTTCTGCACTTTACCAGTAACTACAGCAACACCAGAACGTTCGTTCTCAACATTACGGCAAAGTATAGATATCAATACAGTAAGGACACATCAGGCCTTTACCATGTAATTTTTTCGTCATGGTTTTGAATCGGCCGGTTCCGGAAGCACCGCACGCACGCACGCATGGCGGCGACGGTTCACCATGTATCCGCGAGAGAGCAGTCTACCCGTATTCAATTGAGTGCGGCCTGTCGATTTTGTCTGAAGAAAACATTGTTTGTAATTATTAAAATCAACTCAGAAATATAATTTTGCATTTTAACCAATGGCAGAAATGAGGGAAACCAACATCTGTGCGGTATTTTTTTGCGCAGTTCTTGTCACACTGGACATAACAGCATTCCGGTTTCCTCGTGCATTGGAGCGGTAAATACAAATATCACACGTGTCATCGAATAATTCTGGTTTTAATACCCATGAGATATCAGTCCTTCAAACACCTATCCATTAATTCACAAATTCCTCATTCCTAATCCAGATATAATGACTGGATAAAGGCCTGTAATCAGGAGGATTTACTGGCATACGTGGCAAATCTACACGTCAATATATAGGGTATGTAGCCTTTATTTCTCAAAGGAAGTGTTTTAAACCACAAGGAGGGCAGTGCTAGGCTGAGATTAGGTAATAATGCCCAACAAACATTAAATCTCCACCCTAGAGAAGCTATTGTCTCCTTTAAAGTGTCCGTTTTATAACCCCACTTAGCCTAGGAGGCAAATGGTTTCCTGACTGAAGTTAGTTGATGTGTTTTATTAAATGTAATTTGTTAAGCTGCAGCCCTTTACAGTGAATTAAGTGCTTTAATTACAAGCTACAATGCAAATCAGATTTAACATTTGCTCCCTCACCTATGGGACTTTGTGCTATTCCTGAAGAGTTCTGGAGAAGTTTGGATTGTCGTGTACTGTACCCAAAGCTACAATCCCATGAAATGACTGAAGGTACTCCAGTCCCTCAAAATTGTAAATAGTGTTGCTTTCTGAGACGAACTATTGAGGTTAGCAACCCCTCACTACGCTCGGCATGGCATTAAGACTGTGTGACTTAAAAACCAGGGCTGTTAACCTTGATGTTCCTACCTCATAGACATATCACAATGCCCTTAATTTTATTTTATTCTGTGAGACCACTAAAAGTTTGCCCACCCATGTAAATGATAAGCCCACCCAATTTCTTCTCAAGTGATACCTCCCTCTCATTCCACTCACGCCCAAATACACAGGGATATATGACCACGATGCCTCAGCCCTTAAAATAAGCAACAACAACTGTATCTTCGATACACACTAATCAAATTCCTGGATACTTCTATACTTTCAGCAACGATCCTAGGGATGATTTTTCTTCACTATGTCACATGCAGAAGAACATGGTGCCACTAAAGCAATGCCGTATAGGTCCATGTTTTTTGAAAATGAAACCGGTACCGGTACATAATAATCATACAAGAGTGGAGCCTTGCATAAGTGAGGAGATGTAACACCAAACTCTGGGTGTCAACAAGCCGTACACTATCTGTTGGTAGTTACTCAGTGCTCCGCTGCGTTGCTCTTGGCAGCACTTCCTTGTCGCCCTGTCTCGAGCCTCAGCGGGCCGGCCGCGTGATCATGTGACCCGGCGCGACCCCAGTCTGCTCGTAGCACGCAGCACATGGCTGACTGACATCAGATCAAGCATGGCGCAGCTTGAAAGGGAACGAACTAAATCGTGGCCATCACGGCTACAGCCAGTGTATTTTGTTGTTTAATATGTGTAAATATATAGTTTAAATATCATTGTGTGAGTGTAACGTAATATTTTTGAATTCTGCTAAACCGAACACCATTACCAGCGAGCATCTCCTGGCTACCGCATGGTAACAGGAATCGTTCCGGGAGAGAAAGGAACATCGTCAGACCGGGCCGGATTTGTGAAAGTGTCGTAATGCTAAAATATTACGTGGTCCTCCGGTGCATTTGAATGTACTTTCCGAGTGCGGACATCCTGTGGCGAGAATATTGGACCACGTGCAACATCATCTCGGCGGCATGCTGTACACGATGGGGAGGACACAAAGGATTATAAGATAAGTGCACATCATAGCAGTATACCGAGGTCAGTCAATCCTTTTATTTCATTCCTTTTCCTAACTTATCATGGAGGCTAGTGAGAAAAACCTGTTGGTGAAGCAACGAGCGGTGATTAAAGGATCACTGACACGTATCAGTAAATATGCAGACAAGTTTGTGGCAGGCTCCGATATTAATACATTACGTAGCAGGCTGAAGCAATTGCCTTCACTCTGGGAAGAATATAAGCATGTCCAATGTAAGCTTGAAATTAATGACGACGAAAATAGTGAAACCCATGAACAGGATAGGGAACAATTCGAAGAAAACTATTTTGATTTAGAAGCCAAAATGACCACACTTAAAGATCGGAGCATAACTTCAGAGCAGAATAACGATCAATTACCTCAGCATTCGTGCGGTAATTCACAGCAGGCTTCCTTGGAGGTACGATTGCCCGTCATTAACCTCCCTACATTTCATGGACAATATGAGACGTGGACACATTTCCAGGACACTTTTCAGGCATTAATTGTTGATAATTTAAAACTATCAAACATCCAACGTTTCCACTATCTACTGTCCGCACTTAAGGGTGAACCTCACCAACTGATTCAAAATATTCCTATTTCTAACCCTAACTTTCCAGTAGCTTGGGAAATCGTGTGCAAGAGGTACAACAACAGAAAATTGATAGCAACACAACACATCAAGGCTCTGTTGTCGTTACCTAATTGTCACAAAGACACAGCATCTGATCTTAGGAAACTGAACAACCACTTAGTAAGCAATTTGAATGCTATTCAAAATCTCAACCTGTCAGTGCCGCTACATGAAGTCTTACTTCAGCAGCTGATGTTAGATAAGTTAGATCCCGCTACCCGTAAAGAGTATGAAATGAAGGCTCCCAGCGATAATTTTCCAAGACTCACTGAGGTATCCACGTTTTTCGAAGAGAGGGCACAAGTGTTGGAGCTAATGATGGCAGCACGGGAACAAAGGGGGAACACAGCAAATCCACCCAAGAATCAACATGTGAGGAACAATGACAATCCAGGTCGAATTAGCTCATACGTATCTACAAGGGGGAAGTGTGATTTTTGTGATGCAGATCACCCGGTACATCGGTGTGAGGGTTTTCTGAAGGCTAGCGTAAGACAACGGTATGATTTTGTCAAAAGGAAGGGTCTGTGCTTTAACTGTTTTAGACATCATAATGTCAGCATATGCAAATCTGATAGGTGTAAGAGATGCCAAGGCAGACATCATACCCTAATTCATTTCGACAGTCCCACAAACAGTCAAACGACTACAGACAGGGATGCCCTAGCTGGTAGAGGTATTCGAGAAGACGAAGGAGGGCATAGTAAGGCAAGTTACTGCACACTTAAATTCAAGCCACAGTCACAAATAATGCTGTCTACTGCAGTAATAGGAGTGGCAGACAACAATGGTAGAGTTCACCAGTGCCGAGCGCTACTCGACAATGGATCACAGTCCCATTTTATAACTGAGTCACTTGCAAGTAAGCTTAAGTTGCAACGACACAGAAGCTGTATTCCAATTAGTGGTATAAATAACACTGCGGTCACTGCATCTCAAAGTGTTGATGTTCGTATCAGTTCTAACGTGTCTAATTTTGAAACTGTTATCACATGTTCTATACTCCCTCACATAACAGGCAATATTCCGGCAAACTATGTTGATTGCAAATCGTGGAACCTACCTAAAGATATCACATTAGCGGATCCTCACTTCAACGAGCAAGGATCAGTAGATATGCTCATCGGTGCAGAGATTTTCATGCAGCTGTTGCGAGAAGGGTGGCGGAAAAATTGCGATGAATTACCCATTTTGAAGAATACCGCCCTGGGATGGATACTGTCAGGTCCTATAAAATCCCAGGATCGGACCAGTAAGAAGGCGGAAGCACCACCCACTTCATCATTTTTCCTTAGACAGGACGATGACCTCGACAGGAAGATGGAAAAATTCTGGTCGATAGAAGAAGTGACAACTAGAAGAACCAACTTAACCAAGGAAGAGCAGTATTGCGAGGAGCATTTCACAACTCACACCAAGCGGGACGACAGCGGACGTTTCAGTGTAAGATTACCTACAAGGGAAGAAAGTCCACAACTTGGAAAATCTTACAAAATAGCGGAGAAACGATTCAGACTACTGGAACAGAGATTCGAGAAGAGACCTGATCTGCGTGCAGATTACGTGAGATTCATGGAGGAGTATGAGAACCTGGGTCATATGAAGTTGGTTCCAGATATAAGCAAGGACGAAGAAGCATGCTGCTACCTCCCTCATCATGCAGTATTGAAGGCTGAGAGTACCACTACTAAAACACGAGTTGTATTCGATGCTTCCTGCAAAACTGACAACGGCGTTTCACTTAATGACACTCTGGCGGTGGGACCTACCGTTCAACAAGATCTGCTATCAATTGTGACAAGGTTTCGTACTCATCAGATTGCGATGACGGCAGACGTTACAAAAATGTACCGTCAGATCAGAGTAGACGACGAAGATGTTAACTTACAGCGCATACTGTGGCGAAAACATCCATCTGAGCTTCTACGCACATACCAACTAAAGACTGTAACATACGGTACTTCTTCAGCGTCCTTCCTAGCCACAAGATGTCTAACCCAGCTGGCTGAAGAAGAAGCACATGCGTTTCCTACAGCATCTTGCGTATTGAAACGGGATTTTTACATGGACGATGTATTGTGTGGTAGCGACACTGTGGAAAATGCTATACAGCTACGAGGAGAACTACAAGAGTTGCTGCAACGAGGAGGGTTCCCGCTCCGCAAGTGGACGTCGAATCACGCGGCTGTACTTGAGACTATACCTAAAGAACTCCGAGAATCACAGTTACCACTACGATTTGATAAGGAAGACAACATCAGAACGCTAGGATTACTATGGCATCCCTTTCTTGACAAGTTCCAGTTTGAGGTCCACATCAAGGAGAACAGTGGAAGGCCCACAAAACGGAAGGTACTTTCAATTATAGCTTCTATATTTGATCCCCTTGGGCTGATAGGACCAGTAATTGTGAGGTGTAAAATTTTCATGCAACAATTATGGCAAGAAAAATTAGGATGGGATGAACCACTACCATCTCCGTTACTTGAAGGCTGGATCGAAATCTTCACTGATCTTCCAGCTCTAAATAACATTCATGTCGACAGGTTGATTCTCTCTGCGGGAAGGGTGATCCTCATACAAGTTCATGGTTTCTCAGACGCTTCTGAACGGGCCTATGGAGCGTGTGTTTACATTCGAAGCACCAACCAACTCGGGGAAGTTTCAGTAAAGTTGGTATGTTCAAAATCCAGAGTGGCTCCTCTGAAACAACAGTCCTTACCTAGGTTAGAACTGTGTGGAGCTCTTTTGTTGGCACGTCTGGTTGATAAGACTACCAACACCTTAAACCTGAAAATTGACCACATGCTCTTGTGGACTGACTCGACAATTGTACTATCGTGGCTTGCAGCTGAACCAACAAAATGGAAAACGTTCGTCGCCAACCGTGTCTCCGAGATACAGCAATTGACTGGAAGAGCCAAGTGGGGTCACGTGATGTCAGAAGATAACCCTTCCGATATTCTTTCAAGGGGAGAAGGACCACTCAGACTGCGGTGTAATCAACAGTGGTGGCATGGTCCGGCATGGTTACTACAGGATTTAAGTAGCTGGCCCACTAGGGACTCGAAGGACTCTGCAGGTGAACTTCCAGAAAGTAGGGATACGGTACAATGTCTAGTTAGTGCTACGCCATCAGATGAAATCACGACGAGGTTCTCATCCCTCCGTCGCCTACAGAGAGTAATGGCTTATTGCAACAGATTTATGTTCAATTCCAGAAGACACAACGTAAGAAAAACGGGACCACTATCTGCAGAAGAGCTTGAGACTGGCCTTCAGACGTGTATCAAGCTTGCTCAACGTGTGACATTCGCACGGGAAATAGGCGAGTTGAAGTCAAACTCATCAGTTTCACAGCAAAGTGCAATAAGAAATCTGAACCCCTTCTTAGACGGGAACGACTTATTACGAGTAGGTGGTCGCCTACAAAACTCGTTGAAACCATTTGCAGAAAGGCACCAGATCATATTACCTCAGCGTCACAATGTAACCCAGTTGATTATGGCTGATGAGCATGTTCGTCTGCTGCATGCTGGTGCTAATCATGTAACGGCTTCACTTAGGTCCAGATATTGGATAGTAGGCATAAAGAAAGTGATACGGACTGTCATTCACAAGTGTTTGAAGTGTTTTAGACTACGAGCCACTACAGCCACTCAACTCATGGGACAGCTACCATCGCCTCGAGTGACTCCATCACGGCCATTCTTGAACACGGGAGTTGACTACGCTGGCCCGCTGTACATTAAACAGGGTGCTACCAGGAGCAAGGTCAAGGTAAAATGCTATGTAGCGTTGTTCGTTTGCCTTTGCACCAAGGCGATACACTTGGAATTGGTTCGTGACTTGACTACACAGGCTTTCATCGCCGCCTTACGGAGATTTGCAGCCAGGAGGGGAAGGTGTGCAAATCTATACAGTGATAATGCTACTAACTTTGTAGGGGCTAGAAATGAATTGTTGAGAGTGCACCAGTCCGAGCAGTGGAAGATAGAAATGCTGAACAACGCAGCCCAAGAAGGATTCACTTGGCATTTCATTCCTCCTGATTCGCCACACTTCGGTGGTTTGTGGGAAGCTGGAGTTAAATCCATGAAACACCATTTAAGAAGAACAGCTGGCAATGCCAGCTTGACGTATGACGAGATGTACACTCTACTTTGCCAAATAGAAGCATGCCTGAACTCACGTCCGCTCGTTAGTCTATCGGACGACCCTGATGAACCATCATACTTAACTCCTGGCCACTTTCTAATAGGTGCTCCCCTGTTATCCTTCCCTGAACCTGACCTTAGAGATGGTGTGCACTGTTATACTTCCAGATGGCGCTACATTCAAGCACTGCAGCAGAAGTTTTGGAGACAATGGTCTAATGACTATCTTAATAGCTTGCAACAGCGGCAGAAATGGTTGACGAGTCAGCCTAACCTTCAGCCTGGAACTGTCGTGTTGGTTAAGGACGACAACACTCCTCCTCTTTCTTGGAGGCTTGCAACGGTCGAGGAAACATATCCTGGGAAGGATGGACGAGTGCGTGCAGTCACCATTCGTACCAGCAGTGGAATTTTGAAGCGTTCTGTACATAAACTATGTCCATTGCCAATTCAAGACTGATATGTGCAATTACTTTCAGTGTCATCTTGTGATTCAGTTAATTACTTTATTCTTGTGTCGCAAGAGTTCATTTTTGACCAGTGAACTTTCTTGTTTGTGTATAGTGTTGAACCTTCTTATTGTATGATTTAACATGTTCATTTCATTGTCATTACTATAGGTTGTGTATTTTTGTTCCTATGTTGTTTTGGTTGGGGTTTGTGTGTGTTTTGTATTCGGCGATCCATACGGACTGGTGGTGAAAGAACTTTAATTTACTACTGTTGATTCATGTAAATCAATCATTTTCTGACAGTTGTTAAATGTGATACATTTAGGTGTGGCGGTATGTTGGTAGTTACTCAGTGCTCCGCTGCGTTGCTCTTGGCAGCACTTCCTTGTCGCCCTGTCTCGAGCCTCAGCGGGCCGGCCGCGTGATCATGTGACCCGGCGCGACCCCAGTCTGCTCGTAGCACGCAGCACATGGCTGACTGACATCAGATCAAGCATGGCGCAGCTTGAAAGGGAACGAACTAAATCGTGGCCATCACGGCTACAGCCAGTGTATTTTGTTGTTTAATATGTGTAAATATATAGTTTAAATATCATTGTGTGAGTGTAACGTAATATTTTTGAATTCTGCTAAACCGAACACCATTACCAGCGAGCATCTCCTGGCTACCGCATGGTAACAGGAATCGTTCCGGGAGAGAAAGGAACACTATCACTCGGGAATTGAGAAATTGGGTGGGCATATTGTGTGATAACCTGTGTTACTGTGGTGGCTGTGTGTGTATTTGTAAATTGGGGATAGGATTGGAAGGAGATGGCTGTGTCCTTAAGTTAACAACCATCCCAGCATTTGCCTTGAGTAGGGAAACCACTTCCAGGATGGCCGAGGTGGGAATCGAACCCTCCTCTTCTCAGTTTTGCCTCACGAGGCTGACTGTAACCCATTCCAGCCCTAAGGCCAGAATCAGAATTTCTTGGCAAAGCCGGGAGTCAAACCCAGACCTACGGGGGTGACAGCCAAGAAAGCTATCTGCTGCACCACGAGGTGGTCTTGCGAAAATGTAATGTATTGGTCATAAATATAGGCTATATAAATCGACATGAAAATAGCCTACTGCCTATCCAAACATTTTCATAAATTTGAGTTTCATATACCATTTTAAAGCTCAATGGTTTTAAAATTTACAGTTATCTTAAGTCATAGCAACAGATTTCAATGTTTACATTAAGCCACATTGTTCAAACCTGTTCAGGGATGTCGGAAATTCCTCAGATAATGTCAAGCTGCAACTCACATCCTATTCTATTGTTGGGCAAGGACTTGATTCTCATCATTGCATAAATAATCTGTTTAATACTAGCTGTAAACATGGCCAAGGTTTCATATGATACAAGCTAAAGGTGTAGAATTTGGTATAAATGTTTATCACAAGTATCAAGTACCAGTACCTCTATGTCAATGTTACATAGGCATTGTGCTTGCTACACTTGTCATAGTATGTGGTACGGTATAAATTTCAGAATGTGCATCAATTTTAATTTCTACCCTTGATTATTCATATTTATGTGGGGGTCAGGAATCGTATGGATTTTGAAGTGATGCTAGGAAAAGTTGTCTCCTTTCTTTTTAAGGATGTGTGAAGGACTGAGTGGTGTGTCTTTATAATGACATATTAAATTGTAATGGCTGATGAAGGATGTAATTAATATCCAGAACATGCCCTACTATTTGCACATTATTTATTCGTTTAAGGGTTGATTAGGCAGAAAGATTTACAGAAGATTACAATTCAAGAAATATTATACTCATCAGAGTTAATTAGAGATGAATGAAACTTGGCAAGGTACTGGAAAAGCCTGTGACCTATTAAAAGGAAAGGTCCCAGCAGATTTCCCCTATATTGTTCAACCAGCCACATCTGGTTACGACCACTATATTCTTCCTGAAGAAACTCCACAGAGAGAATGAATAGTGTCAAGAACAAACTTCTACTTGCAATCGCACACTTTTTCTGCATTACAGTATTACTTACTTGTTTACTTGGTGTATGTAGAAACAACTCGTACAAATATTACAGTGAATTCTTCTAGGTATTATGCCATGTCTGTGCCCCATCATATCCATAGTACCGTACCAAGAAGAATTTGCAGTAATTTATTTTCTGGCCATGAAAGCCTAAACATTCCAACTCAAATAGGCATATTTTTCTGCAAATGTTTGGGTATTCTGATATATTTTCATGGAAACATTTGACTTTTTTTAAGAAACATTATTTTTTCCTGTTTTCAATTTTCAGAGGTGAAGCTCGCCAATTTTGTGACTATATCCTTAAGTGGCTTGGCTTAGAAGCCTACAGTATATAAAATATGGTAGCGAGTGCTTAATCGTAAAGAGGTTTTCTCAATAGTGATTTTTAATGCCCTGGCATTGTCATTGAGGAGCAAATTTAACTTCCTAAATACTGTAACATTTAAGTTGGTCTAACACGAAAGAAATTTAATAATACTATACCTGCAAGGTTTTAGCTACCTACTAAGAAAAGTAATGTGCAATTTTTGAATGGAGCTACCTAGGCAAATCTTTACACCAAAAACCAACATATTGTTTATCGCTACCTTTTAGTAGAGAAACTAGAATTCATGTCAGATAACCTGCAGCTTCTGTGACTGATAACTATAGTTTTGTCTTGTTGTCAACAAATGTGATAGACAGGTCTGAAGCAGTTCATTATTTCAAAAACTGACTCTCTCTGTCAGAAATCAAATCAGTGATCTGAGATCATGGCGATATCAGGAATGTTTGTTTATTGCATTACAACAAAGTATTTGAGAATAATCTCATAAAGCAATAACTTCTAAATCAAAATAACTTACAATTTTATTGTTGGACAGCCAAAGGACTTAACATAATCCTCCATGGTTTTAGACAGGTGCAACGATCCGTTAGTTCTGGGTTATCCCATCCCGTTAGAAAATGGAAGGATTGGGGTTTGAGACCTAAGGATGTTGTACAACATTAACTGCAAATCACATCACCACTCTGAAGACCTGGTTTGTGAAGTAAGTTGGTTCATGTCCCTTCACCTGTCATTTCAAGTTAGCTTCCTTGTTTCTCTTCTCAAAAAGACTTTGGGAGTCTCTTATCTATCGTATGGCTTTTAGTGCCGGGAGTGTCCGAGGACATGTTCGGCTCGCCTGAGTCTTTAGCTGCTTCCAGCGGATACCCTAAAGGGTGAGCTACAAGTTCCGTTCAATTTCAAGTAGTTCCAACTTTCGCCACCAGATATCAATGATACCTAGTGATGAACGTTGGAACTTTGATAGAGCGTTCTGACGAAATCTAATCTAACAAATTTTGCTTTACACAAGTTTAGTCTGTGAAAGGATCTTTTACATGCCATAAATCTATGACATGGGACCGCCGGCTTTACTTCCCCTCCGAAGGAAGGCATAATGAAGGATTTTTAACGCTCTTAAAAAATCCGACGACTTCAGCCGGGTTTGAACCCGCTATCTTGGGAATAGCAGTTCAGCATGCTACCGACTACGCCACCGAAGCCGCACTTTGGGAGTGAAGTAGGGGATAAAAGAAATATTCATATCCAAGGAATAAAAATAGCCAAACATTTAATCCCATTGTTTCCACAGCTACTGCCATGGTCTAGAAGTAAGCATAGCTGTCTTCTAACTGGTTGGCCCAGTTTTGAATCCTGGTTTTGCCAAGGAGAATTTAAATTTTGGCCTGTAGTCATGTGTACTTGGATGTGTGTATCATTTGTCTCATAAACTGCCTCATTGTGATGGCATTGTGTGTGCATTTATAATTTTAGGTGAGGATAGGGAAGGAGACGACTATGGCCTTACGTTAGGGGTAGCCTACCGTCTCGGAATTTACCTGCAGTAGAAGTGGAAAACCAAGGAAAACCACTTACAAGATGGCCGAGATGGGAATCAAAATCACCTCTTCTCAGTTTTGCCTCACAAAGCTGAGTGTATCCCATTCCAGCCCTCAGACCAGAATGCTAGTTGCTACACCACGAGGTGATCTAAGTGAAAAGGGATGGATTCCAATCCACCTCTTGGTCCTAATAGAAGTGAATTTCTAGGGTTTCTAATTCCCCTTCCCCCCTCCCAGAATGCTCCATGCACCAAACATTCCATCTTCAAATTATTTTGCATGCCCAATTAAATGGATTAATGGGTGGTGTTGGGGTAGCGCGCCTGCCTCGCACCAGGAGACCTCGGGTTCGATTCCAGGCTCCGTCAGGGATTTCAGAAACCGGCATGAGGGCTGGAACTGGGTGTACACAGCCTCGCAAGGACAACTGAATAACAGTCTGACAATGAGGCAGCGCCACGCTCATGGAGATCAAGATTAACGGCCGAGGGGACCCGAGGCGCTCACCACGCGTCACCACATAATCTGCAGGCCAAATGGCTGGGTGGCGATCGCTTGGTAGGCCTAGGCCCTTCATGGACTGTAGTGCCACGGAGTTTGTTTGTTTCGTTTTAATGGTAGTTCGGAGACTACGGTTTCAATAGTCTTCTTAGAATGTACAGTATATGGGTGTTAACTTTAAAAATACCCGCACGAGTCTCTCTGGAGGACTCACACATTATTACTATTACGTAAACATATCTTGCATAAGAATCATGGCCCAACTAATAATATAGTTCCACCTATAAATTTTAACTCAACTAAAATTTGTATTATTTTGTGTTAAGAGGGACAGATGACCTTGCTGTTCCGCCCCTTAAAAACAATAACTATCCATACTATGTGTGATGTTAATGAGCAATTCTGAGAATATTTACAGCGGATCTAGATTGCAGTCATGGACCACCTTGTGGCGTAGTGACTACCATTCTTGGCTGTTGCCCCAGAGGTCTGGGTTTGATTCCCGGCTCTGCCAAGAAATGTAATTCTGGTCTGAGGGCTGCAACAGGGCACACTCAGTCTCGTGAGGCACAACTGAGAAGAGGAGGGTTTGATTCCCACCTCAGCCATCTTGGAAGTGGTCTTCCGAGATTTCCCACTTCTACTGCAGGCAAATGCTGTGATGGATGCTTAGTTAAAGCCAATGCCGCCTCCTTACCAATCCTCACCGGAATTGCAAATACACATACTAAGACAGGCATCACAATAACACAGGTTATCAATCAAAATTCCACACTCGCCCTAGTACATGGGGCTAAATGACCACGATGTCCAGGCCCCTGAAATGAAACAACAGATTGCAGTCGATGTACAGAAGTTGTCTAACATGGTGGCCAGATTGCTCCTTAGTGCCTCTTGGTCTATTGGAATGGCTGTAACATCCGGTGCATTATCATACCATAGTCAAACTGTTCCTCTATTGGAGCACGAAGATTGGGATTCTCTGCCGTCACTGTCTCATGAAGCCATAGACAGGTGGCTATGCTAATGCTTGTTGTTTCATGTAGGAGGTTGTACATCATGGTCGTCAGCCCTGTGTACTTGGGCGCGAGAAGAAACCCATACAACAGGAGCAATCGAGTGTGGCAACGGGTGGGTGAGAGATTTCACAAGCTCTTCATCCAGGAACGCCTCCAACAGCAAGGAAATTCAGTCATGTTTTGTGGTGGGATCATGTTTGGTCGACGTACGCCTCTAATTCCTATCCACGGTAACATGACCGGTCTGGTATACAGAGACAACATCCTCAAACCTGTCGTTACAGGATTCGCTGCCACAATGGGTGAGGGCTTTACACTAGTGGACGATAATGCCCATCGAGCTAGGGTGGTCATCAGTTCCTTCAGATGCAAGGCATACGGAGAATGGAGTGGCCTGCATATTCTGCGGACATGAACAGTATCGAACATGCATGGGAAAAGATTAAGAGTGCAGTTTCGCACTGTCCCAATCCTCTAACAAACAAACATTCAGCAACTGATTGAAGCTGCTTTCCAAGAGTGGGATAATCTGCCCTAAACCAGGTTGGTTCGTTGGTTCTCAGTACGGTATGCCTCTTTGTCGGCAAGCATGCCTTAGGGCTCGTGGTGGCCATACATGGTATTGATATGCCCCAACATGAAAAAGATTGCCACTTTTGTTATGCTTTTAGTGTTTATCTCTTTTGCACAGCATATTGTGTGTTGTTTTTCTTTGTATGTCATTACATACTACCTTACCAGGGAATTGTTACTGCTAGACGTGGAGCACGGCTGTTGTGTATACATTACGTCAGCTCACCTCGTTATGGCTGCCGCGAGCGGTTGCTGGGCAAGAGGGGGAACGCATGCACAGTCGTACAATGAGAACACACCGCACAGCGCACGACCCAGCACGAATCATGCACACAAATGACATGCGATGAGGTTTCGCTGGCGACAACTGCACGTCTATCGCAGGCGTGTGACTGGGCGGAGCGCATTAGTTCCGATTTCCGCCACCGGTAACAATTCGCTGGTAGGATAGTACACATAGCAAAACTCTAAATCGCAATATGCAAAACCTTTTTTTGAGTACTGTTCAAGTTACTGTAACGGCTACCTTTGTCGTTGGATATCGCTCTACAAGTTGGGCGATCATTTATAACGTTTCTACAGATATTACACTCAAGACTCCTTAAAACCACCTCATCGTTCTTATTTAGCATTGGCCTGTCTAGACAGACGACATACACTTTATTAATTTAGATTTACTGGGCGCCAGTTATCGTAAAGATAACACATTAAAATTTTATTTAGCCACGGCCGCTCCCTTCCTTGAGCCAAGATCCATCATCGGAGCGTAGGGCAATAAACTTGCTCTATGAGATACTCTTTGCATTCCAACTATCCTATATATTCAACTCCCAATGAACAAGACATTTTAACTAATACTGGTTTATTTACAACAAAATTATTAACATTTGATCTGAGGTTTCGAGCTGTGTACAATATGTGCATTAATATTCCCTAATTGCGGGGCAATATTGACTGTCTTCTCGCTAGCGCTGATCTTCTGTGTTGATAATAACTCGGTCCACATACCTGGTGCCTTGTGGTTCAAAGTCCATCTCGTTGGTCTGCTTGCAGTCTAATTTGAGATTTTACGCCAACACACGTTTATTGACCTTTGAAAACATATGTTTTCTTCTTCTCGTTGTTGTTGTTGTTGTTGTTGCTGCTGCTGCTGCTGCTTGTTTCTGAGTTTGATCACCATGGTAAGCAAATTTGAACAAACCAGGCTAATTGAATTCACTAAGTCCCATCTTACTGAGGGACTGGCAGAGTCTACGACTCACAAAGTCAGTGAGTGAGTGCGTGATCGAATATGTGAATGACAGAATAGAATCTATAGAATAGCCAGTGCTGAAGTCGCGCTGGGCTTTTATACACTCTGAATGGTCCCGATGTTTCGCGGCATAAATTTGCCCGCGACCCATCAGACCAATTATAGCAAAGCATTTCTCAGTCCTCAAGCGACGCTAAAACTTCTCCGAGCGGGAATACAGGCCCGCGTACTTCAAATATTCCACTCAGAACCCGCTATTCCTCTCGTTGCGCATCTATATATTCCGCCGAAATCTTTCTCCAAGCCCTTGTCTCCAGTCAGCGTGGCTTCGTTCCAGAAATACATTTTCTTGCAATATGTTGCTTCACCGTCCGTAACTTCTTCCAACCATGCCCGTCCTGTCTTTACAATTTAACTAATAAAACAGCCCTAGACCTCTATAAAAACCCTGTTTCTTAATCTAAGCACTTGACAATATTATATATGATTATGGTAATGACGTGAATATGGTATGGCCCCTCCCTTGATATTAATGGGTGAATAAAACGATATAACTTTGATATTTCAATAATAATAATAATAATAATAATAATAATTTGTACCGTAATCAAGATTACGTTACAAAACGTCCCCATGGTTTCATAAAGAATGTAATGAATGATGTAATCACAAATCTTCCCTTTAAAACTTAACAGGAAATACACTGAATATACATATATGACCCTTCAAATTACATACATAATGATTATACCCTTTTCATTTTCCTTGATTGATCTGCACTCTTCTTGCAATGTTACATAAACATTCTGATTGTCCTGTGCAGTCATACAGGATTTACATGCTACATTTGTTCTTGTAGTCCCTTACAATATTACAATAACAGAACGCAATATATTGCTTCTTGTTTCACGCAACACAAGTGATTCATCTCACTTCCACCAATTCCTTAGAGCCACGACACGACTCTAATTATAAACACACGGCAGTCTGCCCTTCTTGCTGCACTTGCTCTTTTCTAAGATATTTCCTCAGATTGTAAATATTATATGTACTTATGACACAATTTTCCTGATCTTTCAATAAGTAGGCATTTTTTCCTATCCTCTTCGAAACGACATAAGGTCCAGTAAACAATAAAAACAACTTTGACATTTTCCCTTCCAATGCACAAGATGGCAACGGCTTACGTAACAATCGTTGCTACTAACTTCCATGTACTTCCTACGTCTCAACAAAACACTGGCTAGCCTGAATAACGTCACATGAGTCAACAATACATACCTGAAATAACTACCTAGTGTCCTACCTAATTTCCTCACTAACGTTGAGCAACTACTACTAAAATCTACTGTTGAGAACCACTCCCGCCCCTGAAAACGTTGAACTAAATCCTCCACTGCTTCAGTTCTCAGCTGGTCGCTTTCGACTCTAGTATTTAACATTCTGCCGTCTATGCACAGTCTCACTGAATTGTCTTTCTTGGCTACCACAACTAATGGATTTAAACAATGGCAGGCTGAAGGCTCAATTATGTCGTTTTCCAACATTAATTCTATCTGTTCTTCGACGGCTTTCATATATTTAGTTGCAACAGGATACCTCGGCCCTACGAAACTACTTGTGTCTTTAACGACAAAACTATGCTCATATAAGTGTGTTGCTCCGGGTTTTGAGCTGAAAATTTCCTTATATTTTATTAATACCTCATGTAACTGATGACCTTGCTCATCATCCAGCTTACACTGTGACAATGCATCATGGATCCTACTCTCAAGTTCAGACTCCATTGCAACCTGACACACCTTAAAAACTTTGCTCTCACTAGCATCTCCGCGGTCTACCTCATTTACTTCAGGAAACTCATCACTCACAACCACGTTGCTTTCTTCCTCAAACATACACACTTTCATCTGTTTGTCAGTCTTAGACACCTTATACGTAACCTGAACTTCTTTATCCTGCCAAAATAAACATATCCTGCCAAAATGAAAATCTAATTTAACTTGATATAATGATAACCATTCCGCACCAAGAATCACCGGATATACTAAATTTGGAACTGCCAAACAGGGCTGAAATTTAACTAACTCACTAATGTTAATTGGAACTGCGACTTGCTTAGATATTTTCTGAGACCTACTACCTACAGCTGTGACAATGAAAGTGGACTTAACTGGAATTATATCAACATGAATACCTTCTCTCATTACATCTTCCAAAAATCTTAAATTTATACAAGAGTTTTCGCTTCCACTGTCCAATAAAACATCAACTTCTTCACCCCACACATTAAGTTTAATTACTGGTGACATAATCTCATTCTCAACATTATCTAAATTTCCACCATTTAGGTCATAAAGCAGTTCTTCTCTAATATCTATATTAAAATCTCCTAAATACTCAATATTCCTAGGACATTGAACTGCAATCACTTCGGGCTGTCTGTTGACCTCACTGCAACCCGTTATTCGTTTAAATTAGGCCTACCTGCCCCTGATGTAGATTGTTGTTGTTGACCTGTACGTCTGTCTGGCCTAGTACCTTCCCCTACTCTGTTCAAATTCTCGTTCCTCGTATTTGCTGTGCGTCCCCCATTGTCAAGTCGTCTTTCGTAATTCGCATTCCTGCCTTGTTCTCTTCCCCTCTCTCTCTCACCCTGCCCGAAATTATCTCCTCTACTTATTGGCTTGCGGTCGGTCCTACTATTTTCAAGAGAGTCAACGTTTTCCAATAGCTTCTCGAATCCGTCAATAGTAGTAATATTCTGCATGAAGAATGCTTCTTTAATTATATCGGGAAAATGCCTTAATAATGTTTTAATTACCTGTGATTCAGTCTCTAAACCTTCTAAATTCTGGCATATAAGTACATGCGCTAAGAAATACTCTGTGTACGAAACACCATCTCTCCTTTGGTACTTCCCAAAAATAATGTTACATCTTTCTCTTTCTTGCACATTTTCATTCCAGTACTTGGCCATGAACTTCTCTTTAAATTTTCTAAAACTAGTCATCTGGTATTTATACACACTGAACCATGACCTTGAATCCCTAACAAAAGATTTATCTAGCATCTCAAGTACTTGTTCCCATTGAACGATCCCCTCTTCTAAATCTTTAGCGAACTTCTTTTCTACTGTTTTTAAGAATTCCATTGGGTTATATGCCTTGCCTGTGAATACTGGCAAATCTGCCTCTTTAGTTAGAAATCTACTTAAATTTCCTATTTGTACATTACCGCTATTTGTTGCTAATTGCTTCTGACATCTCTGCAATTTCTCCTCCATTTTATCTGTTTTACTCGCTACTTCTTCACTGATACTGTTAAATTTACTGTTAACCTCTTCCCTAATTTCTTGATTATCGCTCTCTAGTTTATTTTCTAAATTACCTATTTTAGCAATATTATTATCACACTTGACCTTCATACTGTTGACTTCGCCTTCTAAGTCAACCCTAACTTTACTACATTTAATTTTCACTTCCTCGTCAATTTTGTCAACTCGCTCCGACACTTGTTGCATTCTGGCATCAACCTTAAGTGACCATGATTCCTCCACCTCACTAATCCTGTTTTCTAACTTATTGTGAAATTCTCGGCCTACTTCTTTAATTTGTCTATTGAAGTTCTCTGTGGCTTCATCAAACCTCTTACCTTGTTCATCTAGCTTCTTACTCTGCTCAGAGAACTTAAGATCTATTGCTTTTTCTAACTGATCACTACGCACGTCAAATTTCTTACTTTGTTCCTCTTGCTTTTTACTCTGTTCAGCTAACTTAAGATCTATTGCTTTTTCTAGTTGATCGCTACGCACGTCAAATTTCTTACTCTGTTCCTCTAACTTCTTACTCTGTTCAGTTATGAGCATCGTCAGGTTTCGAAGCCAGGAAGGATTCTCCCCCTCATTACTCTGGATGGTTGTAGCCCCGTCTTGTTTATTTTCCTCAGTTTCCTGATTTTCGCTTACTTTTGACATCTCATCATTGGTACCCTGCACATCTAATTTTGACATTTTAACTGATCTTATAATACTACGGTTTCTCAAATGTATATTCCCCAAATTATCCCTGTTACTCATTACCCAAAAACAACTCATCAAAAGAACACTCCTAATTTATAACCGTAGTTCCCTAACTTGATATATGCCTCCTTATTGAAAAACTCGGAATGAATGCAAAGAGTACTCGTTTATATCGTACATGAAAACAACTTTAAACTTTAACATACTTGAAATAAACTGGATTTATACATAATATCCATTCACTTCAGTACGATATTTCGTAGCCCCACATTGGTTGTGCCATTTGTAACGGCTACCTTTGTCGTTGGATATCGCTCTACAAGTTGGGCGATCATTTATAACGTTTCTACAGATATTACACTCAAGACTCCTTAAAACCACCTCATCGTTCTTATTTAGCATTGGCCTGTCTAGACAGACGACATACACTTTATTAATTTAGATTTACTGGGCGCCAGTTATCGTAAAGATAACACATTAAAATTTTATTTAGCCACGGCCGCTCCCTTCCTTGAGCCAAGATCTATCATCGGAGCGTAGGGCAATAAACTTGCTCTATGAGATACTCTTTGCATTCCAACTATCCTATATATTCAACTCCCAATGAACAAGACATTTTAACTAATACTGGTTTATTTACAACAAAATTATTAACATTTGATCTGAGGTTTCGAGCTGTGTACAATATGTGCATTAATATTCCCTAATTGCGGGGCAATATTGACTGTCTTCTCGCTAGCGCTGATCTTCTGTGTTGATAATAACTCGGTCCACATACCTGGTGCCTTGTGGTTCAAAGTCCATCTCGTTGGTCTGCTTGCAGTCTAATTTGAGATTTTACGCCAACACACGTTTATTGACCTTTGAAAACATATGTTTTCTTCTTCTCGTTGTTGTTGTTGTTGTTGTTGCTGCTGCTGCTGCTTGTTTCTGAGTTTGATCACCATGGTAAGCAAATTTGAACAAACCAGGCTAATTGAATTCACTAAGTCCCATCTTACTGAGGGACTGGCAGAGTCTACGACTCACAAAGTCAGTGAGTGAGTGCGTGATCGAATATGTGAATGACAGAATAGAATCTATAGAATAGCCAGTGCTGAAGTCGCGCTGGGCTTTTATACACTCTGAATGGTCCCGATGTTTCGCGGCATAAATTTGCCCGCGACCCATCAGACCAATTATAGCAAAGCATTTCTCAGTCCTCAAGCGACGCTAAAACTTCTCCGAGCGGGAATACAGGCCCGCGTACTTCAAATATTCCACTCAGAACCCGCTATTCCTCTCGTTGCGCATCTATATATTCCGCCGAAATCTTTCTCCAAGCCCTTGTCTCCAGTCAGCGTGGCTTCGTTCCAGAAATACATTTTCTTGCAATATGTTGCTTCACCGTCCGTAACTTCTTCCAACCATGCCCGTCCTGTCTTTACAATTTAACTAATAAAACAGCCCTAGACCTCTATAAAAACCCTGTTTCTTAATCTAAGCACTTGACAATATTATATATGATTATGGTAATGACGTGAATATGGTATGGCCCCTCCCTTGATATTAATGGGTGAATAAAACGATATAACTTTGATATTTCAATAATAATAATAATAATAATAATAATAATAATTTGTACCGTAATCAAGATTACGTTACATTACAAACACTGCTAGTCACCACAACACTCTAGGGGCAGATGACCTCGAAGTTCCGCCCCTTAAAACAACAATTACATTACATTCACCACAACACTGATTATCAAATACCATGCACACACAAGTACACGGGTCATAGACCAAAGAGGTCCTAATTGGAATTATAATAATATATACAGTACCGGTATGTCGAAAAATATGGTTATATAAATGACTCCAGATTATAGCTTACCAAGAGGCATACATACTTTGAACCGGCCTTGGTGGCCGAGAGCGATAATGCGCTACCTCGTGCCTCGCTGGCATCGGGAGAGCGTGAGTTCGAATCCCACCTCTACCGTCCTGAAAATGGTTTTCGTGGTTTCCCATTTTCACTACCAGGCAAATGCCGGGACGGTTCCTTTCAATAAATCCACGGCCAATTTCCCTGCAATATCCCTTCCCCGACCCGTCCTGAAAAGAAAAGTACATGGCCATTGGCTGCATTAATAAAATTATACATACTTTGAAACTTTAGTGTTTAAAATAAGACTGCTGTTACGACTTGAAACTGAATCCCAGCACACAGCGCAGAGTGTGAACTGATAACACCACGATAGCCCTTTGTTAACTCTTGGGCCCAGTAACTGAAGCTATGGCATGTAGTTAGGCCTCCTAATGACCAGTATTAATTCTGCTATGATGTACATGTCGCTTACAGGTACCAACTGGAAAGACCTGCCCCAAGCCTCTCCAAAAGCAACACAGCATTATGAGCCTAACACTTCTCTCATGCAGGTGTAAAAACCATCCATCGCATGGAAAACTCATCCTACATTATCTCCATTTCTGCAGAATGGGGAGAATAAGGAGTTGACATACCACTGACAAGTAAAAAGTGCGGTGCGGATAGATGGCAACTTATTAGTCGTGACGAGGTTAAAGTTAGATCTGATTGGTGTTAAGCTATGGTTAGAGCAAGTTTAGGACTGGGCGTTTTACTTGATTGATTGGCGACACCATTGCACATAGTGTTATTTACCAGTTATATTACTTTATTACATTCACTAGCGACAGAAAGCAAAGCGAACTTGTAGCATCACGTGGCTCTCGTGATCGTAAGCCACAGAACCTTTCTTTTTTATATTTGGAATTTGAACCACTGGATGCAACTCTGAAATTCTAACATGCATTAACCAAGCATCAAAACCCAGTCCAAAACTATAATATGACGACTTTAGGATCTCCGAATGGAGATCTGGGTGTGACCTTGGCTTCTAGGATTAAAGAAGCAGGCCTCTGTCCGAAGGGTGGTTGGCCGGTTTACTTACTGTAAGCTTGAGCTTGCATTTCAGCTTTACTTTACTTATTTTTAGGCCATCTGTAGGCTAAACAAAATCTACCAGTAAATGTATAGTTAGTCTGGCTGCGTGGCTCAGGGGTAACGTTCTCGCTTGCTGAGCCCAAGGTTGCAGGTTCGAAACCTGGCGCAGTCAGCTGTCATTTGAGGGTGCGCAAATGCGAGGGAGCCGTTTCAGTACATTTACTGGCACGTTAAAGATCCCCTTAGGGGCAAAATTCCGGCACCCCGGCGTCTCTAAAAGCCAGTGTAGTTAAAAGGGACGTAAAACCAATAACATTATTATTAAATGTATAGTCTATTTGTTGAATCTGAAAGCTACTTGTTGCTCCTATAATAGCCATACAAAGACGTGGAACTAATAAAGGTAATGAAAAGAGATTCCTTAGCACATGACTTACAGTACCGGTATTGAATTCTTCTTGGAACAAAAGATAATGAACGGAAGTGTGAGTAGGCTAAGAAATGAGGAGTAAGAAGTAGCCTAGGCATATCATGAAATGTGAAAATAACACTGCATAATAAGGCTGTCCCCACCCATCAACATGACTTTTTAATTGACTAAATAAATTCCCGAGTATTTACGTTAGGAAGCTAAGAACATTAAAAATTAACACTTATTTACAGTTACTGTAGAAAACTTGAATTGCATTATCTCAGACTACAAAAGTTTAAGAAACAAAATCCACATTTCCCCCACACTTTTCAATATATCGTGTGTTAATTTAATCATTAAAAACATATCATAACCTTTCATCGTTACGATGCAATCACAATGCGACACCTCAGGACTGGCGGAATGTGGTGTTAAACATTAAATTCCACACTTCTTAGAATTAAAACACAGTAGTATTAACACTTTATATTTTCTTGTTATTTATTTTCTTAAAATATCTGATTATAAAGAGAGCTAGTGTGTTGAAATAGAGTTAAATAAATTACATATACATTCATCAATCAGATGTTTATCATGTGTTTGTCCATAAGTGGTGCTACCTAGCGGCTTACAGGTGTATTGGTGCTCCCCCTTATCAATTGTTTTTTTGAAAATCCGTTCTTCCGGTTTTGCCGAAGTGTCCATACTGTATTGATATCTATACTGTGATTACGGTATCTGAAGACATATTTGAGGAACACCATGGGAGCAGACAGCTTGAATGGAGTGCCGTTAATGTATATAAAGTATAAGTCTGGAAATTAAAATTCAAGAAGTACTGGATAAAATGTGTAAAAAGCCTCGTCAGCTTCTTCCTCAAATGTAATTGCATAACTCCGTAAATCTGATATAGGTTTATGCATTCGATGGCATTTCCAGATTTTCTAATTGCAGCACCTCATAGACTCCCCCCACCCCGAAAACAAATCCTGCGTCCGCCCCTGCCTTCAGATGTATCAAAGAGCATACATTCATCATGTTTCACCTTTGTGTTGTAAACTGTTTTATCCCTTGCCTAAAACCTTAAAGCAACCCCCGTGAAAAAATAATTGCTACTCCCAGAGTTAACGACATATGGTGACGAGTGCGTAACATTTGCCTTTTATATACACATTGTATACGCCCCTGTTCTATGTGAGTGTGCATGTGTACACACATGTACTGTATTGACTTATTAGGCCAGTCACCGTAGACACAAAAATCGCGTTAGGTCGCAAAAATTTGCAAGGTTCTGATTTTTTGGTATGTTGTTAGGATTGATACCAATAGTGCAAAACCAAGTTTGCAACCTCGAAAGACCTGTGCTAACTTCGTGGTGCTCGAAACACTTCGACATTTTCAGACGTTTTTCGGTTTTTGGCTTACAACTTCCAAAATATGCATTCTATGGCAAAGTCAGCCATTACACTTTTAAAGAAGACACAATTACCGACAATTTTAGCGCTACTCCAGCTCTTTATGTCTTATAGATCTCGAAATACAACACTTTAAACATGGTCCTTTTTTTTTCTTTCAAAAAGTTCAAAATTTGTAGTAAGCTAGTCTTTCGAACAAAATACCGTCTCAAATACTCATTTTACGAGGAAAAGCATAGGAAGTAGAGTTGTAGAGCGGTTATTTACCTTTACTTTAAGCATACGAAAAACGCTGTAAGACTAATAGTTCTCTTGTTATCAGGTAGAAACCAAATAAGGAAATCGGATATTGCGAAAAATAGGACTTCGAATGTACATTGTTATGAATATAGCACAGTTATCTATTAATGTCATGGGGAGCGGTATGATTGAGTGGCCTAGCTGCTCGTCCTTCACCCGGACGGCCGTGGTTCGAATCCCGATGACAGCGGGGTGGAATTTTCAACTGAAATCACGTGCTGCCAGGAAGGGCATCGGGCCTTAAATCCCCAGCCTACACCAAAATGAGCCTGGTTGGCTCCGGCGACCCCAATTAATTGGGAAAAGCAGAAGAAAGTTGGAACAAAAAAGCCCCACATCAAAGCTTTGGGTACAATACTGCAAAATGACTACTCTAATGAAACAATTCATCCAAGCAGAGAGGATGGGAGATTGGGACCTCCACCTCGAGACCATAAAGAGCATGCTTCCCTTCTTCCACACGGCAGGAATGCGCGTCTCTATTTGCAGGACATGAACGATCTGCGACCGAATATGGATCCGAGGGAATATTGTCTATTCACAGGAGGAGACTTCCCCATTCATCGAACCCATCCATTTTGGCCGGGTCTTTGGACCGACTTGACGATAGAACAAGTCCTAATGAGATCGATGAAAAGTCAAGGGGGCCTAACACATGGCCGAGGAATCTCCAGCAGTGTTCTCGCCCGTTGGACTGAAGGCATGGTACACATGATTAATATATGTCAGGGGCTTGAGATCTTTTGGAACATCTCATGTACCACGACGGAACAACACAATGACATGAGGCCCGTCGAATCGAACGAGATTCTAATGATGCGGAGAAATTGAAATTAAAATCCTGGTCCCATGCCCACACACCATTTCCTTCCAATGAAAAAGTACTATCGATCTGCAGTGGCGTGTTTGGAGGCGCTGAAGTGAATTGTCACATGGCACGAGAAATTGAATGTAATGGAGTCAAAGAAATACTAGAAAGGAATTTGGAAATGTTAAATTTAAAAGGAAAGACAAAGTACGAACCTTGGCAGCGGCCACAGTCAAGGTGCACAACAAGCAGGTTTCAATAGACCCTCTCACTATTCCAACGGCTGTGTATAACGAAACAGTCTGCGACCGAGGGAACAACTGTATCACAAAATTTTTGTTCCGTTTGAGGCGACAATTTGACCTACACCCTTTGCGCTCTTCATTCTTCTGACAGCGAGATCTTCTGTCACTATAGTTTTCGATCAAAATTATTGGAGTATTGACGTAGGCACTTTATAAGGTAGATCTCTTATTTTAATAGCATCATTGAATCGTCTAGATTCAAAACCCTCTATGGAAACGTTTTTTTGATATTGGGTTTATTGCACATCCCGGTTCGTTTTTCCCGTGCGCATGTGAATTGAGTACTCTTAGGAGCAAAATCCTCCATATTCCACTAGTTTCACACATTACAAAATTGGAGTGAGGTTTAAAACCCACTATTAATATACACACCTAGGTTCAAAAGCCGCTATAGTTAGCTAGCCAATGAGCGAGCATGAAAGTAGTCACGAGGTATGTGACGAAAGCGATTAGAGCCAATAATGGACATCTTGTTCATCTGCAATGCTGGCTTAGTGTTGATAACAAGACTAACGTGGAGGATTTTAAAGTGAGTTTGTGAGTGAGTTTTTTTCTGTATATAATGTCAGACCGCAATCAGTATGCTTCTATAGTGGCACCTCATGAGTCAAGGATACGAATTAAGCAGTCAGAAACTTGGAAGCGAAACTTAAAGAAGAGAGAAAGGTATTCTGCCAACGGTCTTACCGAGCCGCCAACATGTGGACACAGTTCGACAAAGCTCACGTGCACTCAGGTACGAATGCATGACATGAAGAAATTTCATGAAGTATATTACAGTTCTCGAAATAAAATTCAACAGGATTATTTCATTCTCAAACATTGCACTGTGATCAAAGCAATGAAAACCAAAGGAACAAGGAGAACTGTAACCTACAGTTATCACATACGCGATTCAGTAACTGGATCCCAAATTCCTGTTTGCAGAGACACGTTTTTAAAATGCCTAGGTCTGAAGAAAGACAGAGTACAGGGTGTACTGAAAAGTTCATACATTTTGGGTGGTACAATTCCTGTGGAGAATAGCGGTGGTGATAGAAGAAGTAAAATGAATTCTGAAAAAAGAGAAGCTGTAAGGAGATTCATCGAGTCAATCAGAGCTAAAGAAAGTCATTATTGTAGATCAAAGAGCGCCCGGGTGTACTTCCCTCCAGAACTGAACATAAAGAAACTGTGGCGGATTTACAATCAACAATGTGAGCTTAAAGTCAAAGAATGCTTCTTTAGAAATATTTTTAACACCAATTACAATATCGGATGGATTGGAATCCGGGCTAGCCATAGGAAACAACAATATCGGATTTGGGACTCCACGTGTAGATGCGTGTTCAAAGTGCATTGAAATAGGAGAACGATTGAAAGTGGAAAAGAACTTCCAAATAAGGCAGCAATTAATAACTGATAAACGTGTTCATCGACTGAAATACAAAGCATTTTTTGATATTTTACAACAGGATGAACTTAATGTTCGTACTTTTTCATATGACTGTGAGAAAAAATTTCCTCTCCCAAAGGTTCCAGTCCAATCTGCGTATTTTAGTAGACAGTTGAATTTCTATCATTTTGCAGTAGTACGGGGTAATTCCAGAACAAAACTTCAAGAAGACAATGTACACTCATACTGCTGGACAGAGAATAAGTAACCCAAAAGCTCAAATGAAATAGCAAGTGCTGTTTATCACACTTTGTGCAGCACATCTATGAATAGCATACACACTGTAAGGCTCGTCGCAGACGGTTGTGGCGGGCAGAATAAGAATTGCACTATGATTTGTATGGCAAATAAGTGGCTGTCTTGCGATGCTCCTGATTCAGTAAAAATTGTACATTTCATATTTCCAGTAGTTGGACATTCTTTTATTCCCCCGGACAGGGTGTTTGCAATTGCAAGAGTGGAGAAGGAAGTGAGAAAGAAGGAAGTCATTGTGGAACCAAAGGACTATGAAGAGATTGTGCAGAATCATGGGAAGCTTCACAAGTTTGGTGATAATGGTGTATGTGTTTATGACCGGAAAAGCGAAGCAAAGCGAGTATTCAAGAGTGTTGGTAGTTGGCATTCAACTTCAACTCGTGCAAGAGGTTTATACTATTCAAGACCAAAGGAAACATTAAATTACAACGAGAACCAAATTACCGAGTTAATATAGGTGTAAAAAAGTACATTACTAAACATGGACTTAAGGCTTCCGACATCCGTCCTACAACTGTGACATCAGGTCCTGATGTCAGGAAGGAATTTAAGTGCTGCAAAGGTGAATGGCATCCACAAACTTCTAATGAAACATTATGGACCGCAGTGGAAAGAGTTAGAAATCGTCCGGTTTTATATATTTCAAGGTCCACAGGTTGAACCTCAGGAAGATGATTTAGTGTGTGAACCATTGGAAGAGGAAACTCTGTATATTTAAACTTTGTTTCCAAATTCAACATTTGGATGTTATAATTTTGTGTAATTTTTGCAGTGTGAACGTAAAAATTTTACTAATTCTGTGCTAAAAATAATAGCGAAGGTTGTTTGCAAACTGAAAGGATCAACACATGCACTAGAAGTTCTGCAAAGCTTTACTGTTTTCCGATTAGGTACAAAATCCACTATTTTATGCAACGTTCGCCATTACTAACTTCAAAACCCACTATGTAAGAAAATTAGTTGCAAATCCCCCTATACGATTTTAGCATTAATTTTTATGTTCCAAATATTATCACTATTTACGAATACTATGTTCCAATCAATTCAGTTTAGGATGACGTAATGTTTTCATAGGTTTTGTGTTTATAAATGCATTATATCATAGTGTAACATGTTTTGCCTTCTCCTGTAAAATTTGAAAACCTTGCCATAGAGGGGTTTGAATCTAGACGATTCATTTTACTATCATATTTTAATACATGGCATTTAATTATTTGCAAGCTTTTCCATTTTTGATTTAAAACAATTTTTGTAAGGATATCCATTTCTGTTTGGCTTTGTTAACTAGTTTTAAGATTTAATATTAATCACGCTGAGGAAGGTATCAAATGAAATACCGAAACATGTACGTTTAATAATGTAATTAAACGTTTCTTTAGTGTTGGACTAGGCGGTTTTAATAAGATAATACATACGGTATAACTGAGCGATTACATCAGGTGAACGACGAGTGTGTGATCGCTATCACTTGCTTGCGTGCAAGTAGGGAGCAGGCTCAATCAACGAGTGCCGATTGTTGGGACGCGTGGCTGTTATTATAATTGATTATAAAAGTGGAACATAAGATCCACAACATTGGGTTGCTTAGAACATGTTCACATACTGTACCTTTATGGCCGTATGGCTGCAATACATTCTTATTAAAATCCCATAATTATAACATCGTACCTAAGACCTAACCTATGCAGTGACACACGTAAAATAACTAGATGTGGTCCTTCAGACTTCTACACATAAAAGATAGTGCTAGAGCAGCAATAAAAGCTGAACGTAAACTCATTGCTCAAGGTTGGTAAGCATAAAGAACTGACAAAGATGATGGATGACCACAACATATCGGTCTTGGCTTTGCAAGAAACACGATACCAGGACGAAGATACAATGGATATAGAAGGATATAGGATCTATAAAGGTAAGAGAGCAGTGAAGATAGGCAAGAATTTGCCGATGTTTGGAACGGCTTTTGCAGTAAGTAAGAAGGTTACGAACTCAGTAGTGAATTTCTCTAGTCCTTCAGAGAGATTGTCTCTTCTCACTCTTCGCTGTGGAAACAAAGGGTACACTCTGATCAATGTCCATGCACCTATCAATGAGGATAATAGGCGCAATCCTGAGAAAGTAGACCAGTTTTGGGACCTTCTTGAAGAACAAATTGAGAAAATACCTATCATGAACATCAAAATATTACTGGGTGATTTTAACGCCCAATTGGGAACGGAAGCACAATTCAGATCAACAGTAGGAAGATATCCTGCTCACAAGATGACTAACAAAAATGGAATAAGACTTGTTGAATTATGTCGGACATTTGATCTTCAGGTAATGTCGACTTTATATAAACATACACCATGCAAACAGAAGACTTGGCGTTCGCTGGGTAACTTAAATGGTGAGAAACACATTGACCATGTTGCAATCTCTAGAAGAGCAATAAAAGAGATTATGAAAGTAAAAGTGCAGAGGGGTGCAAGGTTTGACTCTGATCACTACCTTTCTAAGGTAAAGATGAATTTCATTCCTCTCAGGAAGACTCCGAATACTGAAAATAGAACTCGGAGATTTGATGTGTCGAAACTTAAAATCAGTCAGGAAGTTAAGGAGCAGTATCATCATAACTTGGCCTTTGAATCTAAGAATTGGACTGGCTTCGCTTTTAAGATCCAGCAGGCAGCTACCGCCACAATTCTGGCAGCTCCTAAACGAAAACATCGGTGGTGGAACGAAACCTGTGATAATGCACTGGCTCAGAGAACAGATGCATGGAGAAAATGGAATTCGACCAAGGGTCAGGAAGATTTTGATGCATTCCGTGATGCAGCCCGAGTGTTCCGATATGAGAAACAAAAGATGGAACAGAATTTCCGTAAGAACAACGTTAGGGACTTTTATCAAACCTTGAAATCTAATCTGAAAGGTTACCAATCCCCTAGTCTGTGCTTTAGAGATGATACAGGAAAGCTAGGGAAAATTGCGGATTTTGGCTCAGTATTTCAACAAGTTGCTCAACTGTGATGAGCCATCGCTAAAACTATCCAACTCCCTTCCCATTCAAGTTCTGCCCAATTCTCAGCCACCTTGTAAGACGGAAATTAAGCTGATCATAGACAGTCTGAAAGATAATAAAGCAGCTGGTGAAGATTCCATAGTGGCGGAACTACTGAAGCTGGCGAATGAGGATACTCTGGACATATTACTCTGCCTCTTCCAGGAGATTTGGAGAACGGGTACTATACCAGTTGAATGGCAATCAGCACTACTCCATCCTCTCCACAAAAAAGGAGACAAGAAGAACGTTGACCATTACAGAGGTATATCGGTAGTTCCTGTTCCTTACAAGATTCTTTCTAAAGTACTCCTTAACAGAATCGAAGCTCATCTTGATCAACAGATTGGCGAATACCAGGCTGGTTTCCGTAAGGGCCGATCCTGCCCAGAACAAATTTTCAATCTGAAGAACATCATCAGATACAAGAAAACTGGGGCGTTTGAATATGTGGTCGTATTCATGGATTTCAAAAAAGCATACGATTCGATTGATCGAGAGTCATTATTGAATGTTCTGGAAGAGTTTGGGGTGGATGATTCATCCAGAAATTTGATTAAACAGACTCTCACCAACACAATATCTAAGGTAAAATTCAAGAATGAAATCTCAGAGCCCTTCGAGATAAAAAAAAAAAAACTGGGGTCTTTTCAATTGTATCTTAGAAAAGGTAATTCGAGAATGGAGAAAATCACTGAACAAAGAAGAAGGAAATGAAGATCAGTTTCGATTAGGCCCCAAACACAAAGGAGTGTATGTTGACTGGCGTTCGCAGACGACGTAGCCATATTTGCAAACAACACCAGTTCAGCAATCAGGAAGATAGACCATCTGAAAGAAACAGCAGAGAAAGTAGGACTACAATTTTCATTTGAGAAAACGAAATGTAAGACTAACATCCGTGAAGGTCCAGAATGGTTGTTCACGGTCCATGGAAAGATTCGAAGAGCCAAGAAGTTTAAATACCTTGGTGAAGTAATCCAAGAGAATGGGCTAGAACAAGAAGCGACCAATATCCGCATCCTGAAACTAGAGCGAGCGTTCCAACTGACTAAAAATATCTACAATAAGAAGATGCTAAGTATCGGAGCCAAACTAAGGCACTACAGCACTGTTGTCAAACCAGAGGGCTCGTAGGTTCGGAGACCCTGTGTATGAATCGGACAGGACAAGTCAATCAGCTACTTAAAAGAGAACGCAGACTACTACGGAAGATCTGGGGCAACAGATGGGTTGACGGACAGGTTCGACTGGTATCAAATAAAGAAGTATACAGAACGATGGAACCGATAACAACATCGATATAAAAACGAAGATTGCTGTTTTATGGACACATCTTCCGTATGGATAATGACCGGCTCACAAAGCAAATCTGGAACTTTCTAAAACCGAAGATCTCCAAGTTGAAATGGTTCCAAGAGTGTGAGAAAGATATGAGACTGGTGCGCATTACGGAGGATAAAATCAAAGACAGGAATAGTTTCAGAAGGATGGTGAAAAGCTATCAGGGTTTTATGGTGGAGGCAGAACCCAGAAGACGAAGAGGCCCTTTGACAGAGGAGCGGAAGAACAAACTGATAGATGGGCTCAAGAGATACTGGCAAGATGTCAACGACGGCAAACGAACAAGACGCAGACACTGAAATGAGAGTGGTTGTTAACACGCAGTCCATAGAGGCTCAAGTCGACAGTAAAAAAAGCAATAAGCGATATAATTAGTCCTCGTAGGCTTACAATTGCTCACGTCCGCAAGTAGCCTATAACCTTATATTACCCTGCACGTGTCCCCTGGGTGGTGCTAAGCGAGCAACAATATTACTGGAGCCAGATAATCCTTGTGATCTCCTGGCATATATCACATTGCCAAAATGGCTAAAATGGCCAAAAACCAAAGAAATGGACCTTTTCAGGACAATCTGTACAGAAATCTGGGTCCAAACATTAGATTGCGTCAACTGAACATCGAAGGCATTAGTAGAGCCAAATGCCATCTCTTACGTAAGATCATGGATGATAAGAGAGTTGATGTACTTGCAGTTCAAGAATATCATGATGAGAATGAACATCAATTCTCCTCAAGAGGTAAAATACCTGGTTTCGATCTCTTAGGTGCTACGAATGATAAGGTTTACGGCGTGGCAACATATGTACGGAGCAGTATAGAAAATGCATACCTTCTTTGCATTAATAACACTGAACACACCCATGAAGTTGTCGTCAGAATTGGTGATATTGCAATTGTTAATATATATAAACTTCCGGTTATGAACTGGCCAGGACATGCAATCAAGACCCACACTCACCCTACAGCATATCTAGGAGATTTCAACAGTCACCACGAATTGTGGAAATACAGAACCAGTGCTGAGAATGGAAACGTCTTGGTTAATTGGTCTGAAGAACATAATTTTCATCTAGTCTTTGATGCCAAAGACAGATGCACCTTCCAATCTGCTACCTGGAAAACAGATCATAACTCTGACTTATGTTTTGTTTCATCTGATGGAAATGGACAGCCACTACCAGTGTCACGACGAGTTCTTGCTGATTTTTCACACAGTCATCATCGTCCAGTTCTTCTCGTAATAGGTAAGAATATACCTGTGATAAGATCATTTCCTCGAGCGGGATGGAACTTCAAAAAGGCAAACAGGTCTGCCTTTTCTGAAAACCTGGATAAGTGTGTTGGATGGATCCCACCTGTGAGCTCAAGTTATAATCGTTTTGTTGGGGCTGTTATATGAACAGCGAGGAACTGCATCCCACGAGGCTACCGTAAGGAATGCATACCCGGATGGACACAACAGAGTGAGGAAATATACAAGAAATTTTGTGATACAAATGAAAGCGAAATAGCTGATGAATTACTCCACACTATTGATGCTGCTGGACGTGCTGAATGGACTGATACAGTTGATTCTTTAGATTTCCGTACTTCTAGTAGAAAAGCCTTGTCTTTGTTAAGAACACTAGGTGGTGGCAATCCACCTCTTCGTACAAATGAGAAAGTTACCCCTAGTCAAGTAGCAGATGATATTGTATCTACGTCAAGAGCTCCTCACATCAAAGCTCACACTAAACAAGTCAGAAAGGATTGAACATCACTTAAATCATCCTGTGCACAAGTCAGAATTTTCCAGACCATTTAACGTTGAGGAAATAACTACAGCCCTAAAACAAATGAAAATAGGGAAGGCAACTGGCTTTGATGGCATTAATTCAGAATTCCTTGAGCATAGTGGTCAGTATGTGAAAATATGACTCACAGCTTTCTTCAAACTGGTAACATCCCCTACGGTATGAAAAGTGCAAAAATTATAGCGCTCCTAAAACCAGGCAGGCCAAACGATCAAACAAAAACTACACACCCATTGCCTTGTTTAGTGTGCTGTATAAGCTCTTAGAAAGACTGCTGTATAATAGAATAATTCATACGATCTTGCAGTATATTCCTGTTGAACAGGCAGGCTTCCGTCTGAATCCTAGCTGTGTAGACCAGGGCCTTTCACTGACAACATTCATTGAAGCCAGTTTCCAGAAGAAACAGATGACCTCAGTGGTATTCATTGACCTAACTGCGGCTTATGACACAGTGTGGAGGCATGGCATAATATAGAAATTACTTCCTGTCGAAGATTGGAAATTTAATGAACTCCATGCTGAGTAACAGTAGCTTTCAAGTTGTAATGGGTAATAAAATAAGTCCACCAAGAAAACTAAACAACGGTTTACCACAGGGATCTGTCCTAGCTCCTCTCCTGTTTAGCCTATCTAATATATAAAAGTGAAAGTCTGTATGTATGTATGTATGTATGTATGTGGATCTGTTCCGTATACAAATCTACACCGTTCCACCAATCTCAACCATATTTTGCATACACATAGTTTTGGACCCAGAAGGAATCGCTGGCTACATGAATTTTCGATAGTCATTCTCATTCTTCTGATTTCGGTCCTTTTGTACTCGAGCAAAGGCTAATATAAAGTCATAAATACTCATGAAGGAATGGCAAGGCAGATCATTTCCATGGCAACATAGCTCAAGTCGAGACACGGCCGACTGGATGCCAGTTGCGCTCTGCATTACCGGTATAGAAAATGAGGATTTTTACTTGAAATCCCTATAGATACTCAACTGCTCACATAGCACTGTCAACCGAATATAGCATAACAAAGACTTGACACTATCTACTATATATTTGTCAAATACCACTCACTCACTCACTCATTCATTCATTCATTCATTCATCACGAAATCTCAGAAACCACCGAACGGATTGGAATGAAATTTGGTATGAAGCTTCCTCAAGGGCAGCAAACGCCCACTAAGAAAGGATTTTTGGATATTCAGGTTCTAAAGGGCTGTTAAGGGGGTAGACCTGCATTTCATTGAATAGCAATATCTCCCGATTGGTTTCATTGGGGATGTGATACTCGGCATAAAAACTCATCATTAAAAATAAGAAGACACGAGTCTGAGGGTTTTTCGATGTGGTGTATATTATGAGGTGAAAGGGGTGAAAAGTGGGGGTTGAAAGATTCCTAACGGAGCGTGTATCTCTTAAACGACATAGGTGAAGAGTTTGAAACTCAGCGGAAAAAACAGCATAAAAATAAGTAAATAGGTGTTTGACCGTTTTTTCATAAATCCAATTTAAGGGGCCTATGGGGAGGGGTGTAATTCTGGGGGGAAAACAGGAAAGAAAGTGTCCTAACTGATTGACTGACTGACTCACTCATCAAACTCAGGGGGGAAAACTGCTTTAAAGTAAGTAAATAGCTGTTCGACAGTTTTTTTTTTCATAAATCAAATTTAAGGGGTTCATGGGGAGGGGTGAAATTTTGAAAAAAGAAAATTGAAAGAAAATGTCTTGACTCACTCACACACTCAGCATCGCCCAGCCAAAATTATTGAAGTTAGAAACATGACAGTTTGGGGAAATGTTCATTGTATGTCAAAACCGTCTACTAAGGGAGATTTTCGGATATTCAGATTCTAAAGGGGTCCTAAGGGGGTTAAACCTGCATTTCATTGAATAACAATATCTCCCGATTGGTTTCATTGGGGGATGTGATACACGGCATATAAACTCATCATTAAACAAGTAGTTCCGTGAAGAACTATTCAGCCTATTTTCATATATCCTACTTATGTTAATTGCCACTATCAACATACACAATTTCAGTTTGATTGCTGTAATAGATTCGTAGATATTGAGAACCGACTAAATATTTCGGATGGTCGCCATGTTGGATTTTATATATGTAGGTCCTAGAATTATGTACTGTTACATGAAGATTATTGTGTACGTGTAGCATTCGAACTTCAATCGCATGATTAGGACACAAGGAGTAACAAGGAGATTTTATAATTTCGCTCAGCTGCCATCTTGTAGTTATGGTTACAGTTGAAATAAATTAGATGCCAGTGGATTAACATTCGTATAAGGATTTACTGTACCAAGTTTTATTGCACTCGGATGGTTAAATTGCGAGAAACGACCATGTGAATATTTATACTTCGCGTCGCCGCCATGTTGGATTTGTGATCACCAGGTTATTTAAAGTCCTATAGGTGAACTTAAGTTCATAGCCCCTATGAACATTAAAAAATTCAGTTTGATTGCTATAATAGATTCGTAGATATTCAGAGCCGTCTAAATATATCGGATGGTCGCCATGTTGGATTGTTAAATGTATAGGCCATAGAGGCATGTACCATTAAAGGAAAATTATTGCGTAGATTCATTATTCAAACTTTCACTTCGATCGCATGACTACATCACAAGAAATAAAAACTTAGTTTTAAAATTCGCACAGCCGCCATCTTGAGGTTATGTAAACAATTGAACTAAATTAGATACCAGTGCATTACAATGTGTATAAATATTTCCTGTACCAGATTTCAGTGCGTTTGGAACATTAAATCGCGAGAAAGGTCTATTTAAAATTTTCAAATTCGCTTGGCCGCCATGTTCGTTTTGTAGTTAACCGGTTTTTGAAAGTCTTATAGATGGACTTCCAGTAGTGCCCTTTATCTCCGTACAAAATTTCAGGGAGATACCGGTAATAGTTACAGAGATATAGAATGCCAGTGAAATATTTCGCATATCCGCCATCTTGTAGTTATGTAAGCAATTGAACGAAGTTAGATGTCGGTGCATTACAATGTATATAAACATATACTGTACCAAGTTTCATTGCGTTTGGGTGGTTAAATCGCGAGAAACGTCTATTTAAAAGTCACAACTTCGCTTGGCCGCCATGTTGGTTTTGTAGTTACCAGGTTTTCAAAGGTCACATAAGTGAACTTATAGTAGTTCCATTTATCACCATACAAAATATCAGGGTAATATCGGTAATAGTTTCGGAGATATTGAATGCTGGTGAAATATTTCGCACAGCCGCCATGTTGGATTGGTGAGTCGTAACAAAATTTGAAGGGCACGGTCGGGGTCGCCGGGAATAGTGCTATGAACTTACCGAGTTTCATTGAAATCACTCCAGCCGTTTAGATTGTATTAGGGTGGGGACACACACACGAATCACACACGCACACACACACACGGACAAAAGGTGATCTCATAAGCCTATTTTTTCAAAATTGAAAATAGGCTAAAAAATAAGAAGAAACGTGTCCGAGGGTTTTTCGATGTGGTGTCTAAGGGTTTATCGATATGGTGTATATTATGAGGTGAAAGGGGTGAAAGATGGGGGTTTAAGGATTCCTAACGGAGCGTGTATCTCTTTAACGACATAGGCGAGGAGTTTGAAACTCAGCGGAAAAACATCAGTTTAAAAATAAGTAAATAGGTGTTCGACCGTTTTTTTTTTCATAAATCCAGTTTAAGGGGCCCATGGGGAGGGGTGAAATTCTGGGGGGAAAAAACAGGAAAGAAAGTGTCTTAATCGATTGACTCACTCACTCTTCAAACTCAGGGGGAAAACTGCTTAAAAATAAGTAAATATGTGTTCGACAGTTTTTTTTATAAATCAAATTTAAGGGGTTCATCGGGAGGGGTGAAAACCTGAAGAAAAAAATGAAAGAATATGTCCTGACTCACTCACTCACTCATCATCGCTTAGCCCTAAATATTGAAGTTGAAAACATGGCATTTTGGGTAAATGTTCGTTGTATGTCAAAACCGTACACTAAGGGAGGATTTTTGGATATTCAGGTTCTAAAGGGGTCTTAAGGGGGGTTAAACCTCCATTTTATTGAATAACAATATCTCACGAGTGGTTTCATTTGTGGATGTGGTACTCGGCATATAAACTAATCATTAGAAATAAGCAGACATGTGTCTAAGGGTTTTTCGATGTGGTGTATTATTATGAGGTGAAAGGGGTGAAAAGTGGGGGTTGAAGGATTCCTAACGGAGCGTGTAGGCCTATCTCTTAAACGACATAGGCGAGAAATTTGAAACTCATAGGAAAAAAATCGCTTAAAAATAAGTAAATCACTGTTCAACCGTTTTTTCATAAATTAATTTAACGGGCCAATGGGGTGTGGTGAAATTCTGGGGGGAAAAAGGAGAGAACGTGACCTAACTGACTGACTAATTCCCTCACTCATCAAACTCAGTGGGAAAAGACAGCTTAAAAAATAATTTAAAAGGTGTTCAAGCGTTTTTTCATCAATCCAATTTAAGGGGCCCATGGGGAGGGGTGAAATTCTGGTAAAAATAATTGAAAGAAAATGTCCTGTCTGACTCACTCACTTATCACGCCCAGCGAAAACTATTAAAGTTGGAAAAATGAAGTCGAAAACGTCAACTAAGGAATAATAATAATATCGTATGGCCTCGAGTGCCTGGTGCAAGCTTTGTTAATTGACACCCAGAGGGTAGCTTGCATGTCGAATTTCGTCATTCCTTTGAACGCTATGAAAGTCAAGGAGGTTAGATATCTAAACTCCTTGACACTACAGCGCCTTCAAGTAGAGAATGGAGGAACTTTGTGTTGGCGGAAAATCCCGAGATTAATTTTGCCATTGAACACGGCCTATTGAATTCAAATGGGTTCTTTAACATGCCAACAACGTATGACATGAGTATCGTGCTTTTTGTCGCCTTCAAAAATCACTTACCATGGCCAGGGGCGAACCAGAAATCTTGGGGTTGGTAGTCCGACACTATAACCACTCACCCACCGTGGCAAGCTAAGTAAGGAATGATTTTTATTTATTCGGGTTTTAAAGAGGTGTTAAGGGGTTAAACGTGCATTTCATTGAATAACGATATCTCATGAGTTGTTTCTTTGGGGATGTGATATTTGGTGTATTCTTGGAATACACGGTATGATAGAGTATATTTTTAATATTCTTTGCTTGTTCATTTCTTCCTTTTTCTCAAACACCAACAGTGATCTCCTAGTTTCTCTTTGGTGGTCATGTCTCTTATGTCATTTGTGAGTCTGTTCTAGATATATATCTTCCATGACTCACCTAGCGTCATCTAGCAGCGAATCTGTGAAGTTCCTCAATTCTTCCCGGTGCAAGAGGACTTCCTTTTCAATCTGGCCACCAGATCTCGTTGCCATCGCCAGCTATCATCTCCGTGATCAAGAGACCTTCGTCTACTTTTTCACCCACCAGGCTGCGTTAGCGTCGCCTACTATCAACTCATTGAAGACCATTCATCAAGAAAAACATTTATTTTTTCAAAGTTGTCTATTCTGATATGTATTCCTTTTGTTTCCTACCCCCACTCTTTCCCCCTTCCTGGTCCCTCTGCGCTTCGCTGAATGGGTCTCACTTGCACGTCGACACTAGACTTAGTCAGTCAAGGCTCAACTAGAGCTAGTCTCCTCAAACCAAGAGGCATTCTCTTCATTCCACGCCATGTTGGAACTTTAATCGTCAAAGGGAACTTCACCTTCGCCATGCAACAAAGATAAGTACAGACTTCAGGTTTTAACTTCATTTTCATCGTTTTAATATCTTCATGATTTTAAGGATAATTTTATAGGCAGTGTGAGATTACTATAATTTGTGACAATAATCATCCTTCGCGGGATTTACCATGTTGAGCTTTTGTCTGTCTAAGCCAACCTTAACAGAAAGTAGCTTTCTTAAGCTAATTAAATGAGAAATCTTCTCACCACGTGGGATATTATCTATTACCCGCTGTCTATAAAATATCAAGCTCGTTCCACCGCTGGATTAACTTTGTCCCTATTCTTCTATTAGGATCGTTCTGGAACCTTCCAGATTCTGTACTCTATCTACAAGTCGTGCCGTCATGTATTTTCCACTCACATGTGGGGATACTATTTTAAATGAGGAATCTTCCTTATGAATTAATGCTCAATAGCTAATTTTCTTCCACCGTTGGAATGTTCTATGGCGCATTTAATTGTAATTCACAACTTTCTCAAGCAATAGACTTTCGCCTATCTAGTGCAAGTAGTCATTTTCCACGATTGCAATAACTTTCTTTGCCATAAACTTTCGTGCTACTACAGTGAACTTTTCATCCATTTCAACAAACTATAGTGAAAATCAGTGCTTGTTCACCATTTCTACCGCGTCGCGCTCGTTCGATCATTATAAATACGGCCATGAACATTTACCTTCCATCCCAGTTGATCTTTCCTAAACCCCTTACTAACAAACCATAATATAAATTGTTACTTTAGGTCTTTCTCAATGAGGTGTCACGCTAGAGACGTGCCCTCCCAACTTGCTTACATATCATTAATTAATTTCTGTATAACTACGTGTCTTGTACACGTTTCTAATTATCTTGTTTCTCCCTTTTAATCAGGGAATATAATTCTTTCAACTCATGAGTGAGTTATTTCTATGTTTCACGAAAGGGAAACTTGCCCCATTTGTCTCGTGATTCCTACTTAAACATAGGAGGTCTAGAACCTTCCTTTTGACTTTATCTTCAGGTTTCACAGTAAGTGACCTGCCCTATTTGTGTAACTCCTAAAAGTAATCCAGTATAAATATAGGAAGTTATAGGAACTTCTCTTTTATTCTTCCTGCTGTTTTTTTATTATTACTTTCGAAATTGTTACTCTTTTCAAGATATTTACCAAGAATTTCTTTAAGTACACACCTTGTACTCGATTTATTTTCAAACTTTAATCACTTTAATTGTCTTTAAATTGTGTAATTTTTCTTCGCTATTTCAAATTCTTGCGAGGATTTTATAAAGGTTTGAAACCTAATGAATTGTTAATTGCCTGGCGCAAACTTTAGATGTTTTTTCGGAGGTCTGTGACCCCAGTTGTTACAAAGTTTAAATTATATATTTGTCAAAAAGCTATTACCTATTTGTTAAATTCATTACGCTCTTTTGCCTTGTTAAATAAATTAAATATTTGTTTTTGGATTTATCATTTCGCAAGTACTACAGTTAGGCAGGATCCTGGCTTTCCCAACTCTTCCTAGGTTCATGCCCTACTTAATGCAAATAAATCTATTTATAGGGTTTTCACCACTTGTTGCATTTGAACAAGAACTCTTAGGCATAACTGATGTCAAACTCTCCTCCTATTTCTCCATCCTTTTTTCTTTGGTCCGAAACCCATCTCCTTCTCTTTATCATCTTCCCTTGGTGGTTAGGTTATTCCTCAGCCAATAATCTACCCAATATTCGGTATATAAACTAATCATTAAAAATAATCAGACATATCTAAGGGTTTATCGATGTGGTGTATATTAGGAGGTGAAAGGGGGTAAACATTGGGGGTTGAGGGATTATTAACGGAGCGTGTATCTCTTAAACGACATAGGCGAGAAGTTTGAAATTCGGCGGAAAAAAACAGCTTAAAATATAAGTAAATAGGTGTTCGACCGTTTTTTCATAAATCCAATTCAAGGGGCCCTTGGAGAGGGGTGAAATTCTGGGGGGAAACAGGAAAGAAAGTGTCCTAACTCACTCACTCACCAAACTCAGGGGGGAAGAACAGCTCAAAAATAAGTAAATAGGTGTTCGACCGTTGTTTTTTTTTTCATAAATCAGATTTAAGGGGTTCATGAGAGGGGTGAAATTCTGAAAAATAAATGAACTAAATGTCCTGACTTACTCACTCACTCATCATCGCCCAGCCAAAATTATTGAAGTTAGAAACATGACATTTTGGGGCTATGTTCGTTGTATGTTGAAAACGTCCACTAAGGAAGGATTTTTGGATATTCAGATTCTAAAGGGGTATTAAGGGGGTAGACTTGCATTTAATTGAATAGCAATATCTCCCGATTGGTTTCCTTGGGGATGGGATACTCGGCATATAACCTCATCATTAAGAATAAGCAGACATATGTCTAAGGGTTTATCGATATGGTGTATATTATGAGGTGAAAGGGGTGAAAAGTGGGGGTTAAAAGATTCCTAACGGAGCGTGTATCTCTTAAACGACATAGGCGAGGAGTTTGAAACTCGGAGGAAATCAATCAGCTTAAAAATAAACAAATAAATAAATAATTAAAATAAATAGGTGTTCGACCGTTCTTTCATAAATTCAATTTAAGGGGCCTATGGGGAGGGGTGAATTTCTGGAAGAAAAATGTCCACTAAGGAAGGATTTTTGGATGTTCACTCTCAACGACCAACCAAACAATTAAAGTTAGAAGAATGATATTTTGGGGATATGTTAGTTGTATGTCGAAAACGTCTACTAAGGAGGGATTTTTGGATATTCATGTTCTAAAGGGGTGATAACGGGGTTAAACCTGCATTTCATTGAATAACAATATGACACGACTATGACGCGAGCGAAGCGAGACTATAAATGAGATGGTCTGTGTCTGTGTATTACTCAATCACGCAAGTACCACTGGTCCGATTTACATGAATTTTACATGGAAGTAGCTGATTTACCTGGTTAACATATAGGCTACTTTTGATTTCAATACTTTGCACTATTTAAAGATGGCGACCATTTTAGTGACGTCACTACACCCTTTGGTTTCAAACTTTCATATTTCCATTTCAAATAAAAAGAGAACGCTAAGAAATAGCAAACTTTTGATGGCATATACGAGGTTTAAAATTACATTATCTATCTGAAAGGTATCTCCAATGGTTACCGAGTAAAACCTAAATTTGTGCTATAAAACACGGTCAACGTCGAGCGGTGTAGTTGGACAAAATGTTTCATCCTTAATCTCCCTCTGCGAAGCACTTCGCCTATCCCCTGTTTTAACTGTCACCTTCACATTTTAATTTATTTATGACGCGTAGCGAAGCACGGGTACTTCAGCTAGTAGTGTATATAGCTGATATATCTGAAACTACATCTAGGAAGTTTGGATATGCCGACGACTGGGCTCTAGCTGTGAGTCATAAAGATCTGGACATTACTGAATCCATCCTGACCAGAGACCTATCTCTCATTGGCATGCACTTTCGTAAATGTAAGCTACAACCAAATACAGCTAAGATGGAAGTAACTACTTTCCACCTCAATAATAGACTGGCAAACAAGGAACTTCAGATCCAATTTGAGGGAAGAATACTACCACATAATAGAAACCCTAAATTTCTTGGAGTCATTCTGGACAGAACCCTTAGTTTCAAACATCACTTATCAGGAACAGCTGCCAAGATCAATACCAGGAATAATATTTTGCAGAAACTTTGTGGGACTACAAGGGGCTCGTCAGCAATAACGCTGAGAATCTCTGCTCTTGGTCTGGTGTACCCTGTAGCAGAATACTGTGCCGCAGTCTTGATCAACAGCTCTTACACAAGGCTTGTTGATGTTCAACTTAACCAAACCATGCACATTATAACAGGCACTTTAAATAATACGCCAACATTCTGGCTTCGAATCCTGAGCCATATTGAGCCTACTTCCCTGCGACGAGAATGTCCACTTGTGCGTGAATTCACTGAAATAACTGCTAGTCCTGAGCTCCCTAGTCATGAAGACATTCCTGCCTTCAACACAAAGAGACTCCGTTCCCATCATCCTCCATTAAAAACTTGCCAAGTCAATAACAATAAATGTAATATAAGTGATCGATGGACTAAATTATGGCAAACCAGTGCTACAAAGGACCAACTGAAGATGCCCTGTATCAAAACCAGGCCACCTGGATTTGATAAACACAGGAAGATTTGGGCTACTCTGAATAGAATACGAACTAATTGTGGTAGAAGCGCCGATTCCCTTCATAAATGGGGGATGACATCCTCCCCGCGCTGTGATTGTGGTGCTGAACGTCAGACGGTTCGGCACATTGTCGAAGCGTGCCCCTTACGAGCATTCCATCATGACCCGCAGGAGTTACAGTACACTCGCAACAAATAAGGTTATTGAATACATCACATATCTGGATATCTGTTTGTGACTCAGTGTATAGATTATTATGTAAATATGTATATAGACTATAATTATCTTTGTGCAATATGTTTCCAAAAGCTAAATAAATAATAAGCAACAACAATAATACGATTCCACGCACAGATATCGCCAATTGCTACGTACGGCAAAGAAAATATATGGATACATCTCTCAAAGAAACATCCATAAGAATTCGAAAAAGTTAAGGAAACTTTCCACTAGAAAATTCTCTGTCTATCGAAGTTCACGCCATCTCAATTACTGTAGTATACACAGTACTTGCTAGCCAGGGAGTAGTTGGTTGGTTGGATCCCTAGTTTAGGGGCTGCGACAACGCGGTCATGTAGCCCCGTGTATTTTGGGTGTGTGTAGAATCTGTCTGATAACCGGTGTTTATTGTGATGACTGTATTAGTGTGTGTTATCTGTTTTTTTTTAACTCAAGTAAGGACTGCAGACGATAATTTCAAGTAGTTACTACTTTCGCTACCAAATGCTACCGTCCACGACACCTAGCTGTGAACTTGACTACTACTAGATGCAATCGCAACCAGCGCCTGGTGACGAACGTTGGAACTAAAGAACATTAATCAAACCTAATCTACAAATTTTGCTTCACATAAGTTTAGTTAGTGGAGGGTTCTTTTATATGCCATAAATCTGACATGGGCCCGCCGGTTTTACTTCCCATCCGATGGAAGGCGTACTGAGGGATTTTTAGCACTCTTAAAAATCCGACGACTTAGGCCGGGTTTGAACACGCGACCTTGGGCATAGAAGCTCAGCATGCTACCAACTACACCACCGAAGCCGTCACCAGGGAGCACTATTATGTGACAGAACTATGACTTATCGTGGTATTAGCAGCCACAATCCCTTACACTGGGACTATAAGAGAACTACAAACAAGGAGAGCAGAAGAGGTATTGAGCCCGATTGTTCATCTTCGATTTGGAGATCGATACCGGCATGTGGATAATTGCTAAAAACTCACTTTGGAACAATACTGAACGCACCTGAATGATATGTCAACTCTTTGAGCACTTTAATTTTACTTTTGTATCCTGCTGATTTATTTTTGTGCATCCTGTATATTTATTACATTTGGAAATACCTTGAATTATTCAGAAGCTGTATTTTGGAATTTTTGGAATTATTTCGTGTATTTGGTAATGGTATAATATCGCGGATATGCGAAATGATTTTATTGAATCAGTACTTGACTTAAGCTGTCACAGTTTACTTCCGTTATCTAAGACGTGACACACTTGATCTTGTTGACCTTCATGGTATGGAAGTGATAATCCACATGGTATCCTTGTTAAAGTGGAATAATTTTATTCATCACTGCAAGCACAGTGCAGTAGGACAAATTATTTGATCAGTAATTCGCATTTTGAGGCGACACACTTGAATTTGTCAACCCTCACGGTAGGGAGACGTGTTTGATGTGGGTGATCTTATAAAAAGGGGGCTGCGTGGCGCAGTCGGTAGGGGTGCTGAGCTTCTAACTGAGAGGGAATGGGTTCAATTCCCATCCAGGTAGTGGATTTTATAAACAAAATTACAACTTTTGGAAACGCAAATAGCCCTGGGGTTCACTCAGCCTACACCAGAAATGAGTACCAGGGTATTTCCTGGGAGCAAAGACGGCCGGGCATGGAGCTGAACAACTCCATCCCATCTAGTGCCGATGTCACAAAAAATGGAAGCCTCTACATTCCACTACTCCCAGAGCCTCCATGGACTGTATGGAGTTGACTTGGCTTTACTTTTGAACTTACAACTGATCAATCTTATGAAGTCCAAAAGTTAGCCACAATTTACTTATTTATTCATTACTCTTCGTACGTAGAACCAGTAGATTACTTATCTTTAATCGTTATAGTTGATCACAAGGTAATACTTTTCAGGAGTATGTTATCTTTACCTGGCGGTTGCTTGTTAATTATGTGGAATTGCTTGACGGTTACAAAGCGTTCAGGAAGTTTATGAAAAGCTATGAATAGTGCCGGACAACGAATGCATGTATAAGTGTTGGCAGGCTGCACACCGGTACGACGCGACATATGTCGTAAGACAAGCGCGGTACGCGATAATTGTTTCCGAAGATAGACATCGCTCGTGCACGTGCAAACTATTGGGAAATGAGCAAACAGGTGCACACCAGTACGACTACGACATCTATCGAAAGACATGTGTATTAAGACTTGACGTTACAGACAGTTAGGAACAGGGCTCCGAGTGAAAGCCGAAGTTAAACGATTGACTTCGCGTCACCACATGGTAGCTTTACAATTGTTACGAAGTGAGAAGCTTATTATCCTCTCTGTTTCAAAATAAATCATGTGATTGTGCCAGAGCTTATCTATATTTACGACACTTTACTAAATGTAAAATACTGTAGTGTAATATTCAACATATCATATTCTCAGAATACATTACATTGAAGTACCTCCATTTTCCACGAAGAGTGCGTCGCCCTGTTGGTCTACGGATATGATTCCTGCTTTGAGTGCGAGAGGTCCCGGGTTCAAACCCTGGAAGTGCCCAGCATTTTTACTATTGTTTATCTCTTGAAAAGATTCAAAAAGTGTATAAAAAAGCTTACGAACTTTTTTTTTTCGTGCGAGACTTGTACTTACTGTGTGCCAGTAGTCTATATATATAAAAATCAATCTTACGTGATAGTTTGTCTGTGGGTGTGTGTGTATGTCTCCTATGCATTCATAACCACTCAACCGATTGCGATGAAACTTGGGTGAGATGTTGAGTACACTCTAAGGAAGGTTTCTGACTTAGTAAATCCATTTTACAATAGGTAGCGCACGCGTAGATTCAACAAATGAGTGACGATGCGCGAAGCGTTTCAAACAAGTCCCGTATGTGTTCATATACCATTCGTCCGATAGCGATGAAACTTGGGTGAGATGTTGTATACACTTACGTGAAGGTTTCCAAATTAGTGAGTACATTTCACAGTAGATAGCGCACGAGTAGATTCAACAAATGAGCGACGACACGCAAAGTGTTTCAAAAATGTCCCGTATGCATTCATATACCATTCGTCCGATAGCTATGAAACTTGCGTAAAATGTTGTGTACACTTCAGGGAAATTTTCTGGCTTAGTAAATCCACTTTACAATAGGCAGTGCACGAGTAGATTCAACAAATGAGCTACGACGCGCGAAGCATTTCAACAAAGTCAGTTTCAAAAAAGTCCCGTATGCATTCATATACCATTCGTCCGATAGCTATGAAACTTGCGTAAAATGTTGTGTACACTTCAGGGAAATTTTCTGGCATATTAAATCCACTTTACAATAGGCAGCGCACGAGTAGATTCAACAAATGAGCTACGACGCGTGAAGCATTTCAACAAAGTCACGTATGCGTTCATATACCATTCGTCCGATAGCGATGAAACTAGGCTGAGATGTGTGCACTCCAGGGAAGGTTTCTGGCTTAGTAAATCCCTTTAAAAATAGGAAGAGCAGGAGCAGAATCAACAAATGAGCGACGACGCGCGAAGTTTTTCATCAAAGTCCCATATAAGGTCATATACCATTCATCCGATAGCGATGAAACTTGGGTGAGCTGTTGTGTACACTCCAGGGAAGGTTTCTGGCTTAGTACATCCATTTTACAATAGGTAGCGCAGCAGTAGATTCAACAAATGAGCGATGACACGCGAAGCGTTTCAACAAAGTCCCGTATAAGGTCATATACTATTCGTCTGACAGTGATAAATGTTTGGTGAATTGTTGTGTACACTACAGGAAAGGTTTCTGGCTTAGTTAATCCATTTTACAATACGAAGCGCACGTTTAGATTCAACAAATGAGTGACTACGCGCCAAGCGTTTCGACAACGTCCCGTATACGTTCACATACCATTCATCCGATTGCGATGAAACTTCGGTGAGATGTTGTGTACACTCCAGGGAAGGTTTCTGGCTGAGTACATCCATATTACAATAAGTAGCGCAAGTAGAATCAACAAATGAGCGACGACACGCGAAGCGTTTCAACCATGTCCTGTCTGCATTCATATACCATTCGTCCGATAGCTATGAAACTTGGGTGAGATGTTGTGTACACTTCATGGAAGGTTTCTGGCTTAGTAAATCCACTATACAACAGGCAGCGCACAAGTAGATTCAACAAATGAGGGACGACGCGCGAAGCGTTTCAACAAAGTCCCGTATAAGGTCATATACCATTCTGCCGTTAGCGGTGAAACTTGGGTGAAATATGGTGGACACTCCAAGGAAGGTTTCTGGCTTAGTAAATATATTTCACAGTAGGTAGCACACGAGTAGATTCGACAAATGAACGACGACACGCGGAGCGTTTCAATACACTCCCCTATGTCTTCATATCCCATTAGTCCGATAGCGATGAAACTTGGGTGAGATGTTGTGGACACTTACGTGACGGTTTCTAACTTGGTAAATACATTTTACATCAGGTAGCGCACGAGTAGATTCAACACATGAGTGACGGAGCGTGAATCGTTTAAACAAAATCCGGTATGCGTTCATATACTATTCATCCGATTGCGATGAAACATTGATCAGTTATTGTTACACGCCAGGGAAGGGTTTCGACTTAGTAAATCCATTTCACAATAAGTAGCGCAAGAGTAGATGCAACAAATGGGTGCCGACGCGCGAAGCGTTTCAACAAAATCCCATATTGGGTTCATATAACCTTCTTCGATTGTGATGAAACCTTGATGAGTTATTGTGTACACGCCAGGGTAGGGTTTCGACTGAGCAAATTCATTTCTCAATAGGTAGCGTACGAGTAGAATCAACAAATGAGTGACAGCGCACGAATCGTTCAAACAAAATCCCGTATACGTTCATATACCATTCATCCGATTGCGATGAAACTTTTGAAAGTTGTTGTGCACGCTCCCACGATTGATTCTAAATTAGAAAATCCTTTTTACGATAGCATAGGGGCAGTTAACGGAAATTGAAAAACATGTTGTGTATCCAAAAGCACTTCAAAAAACAGAATTTCAACGCCAACACTTTCTTTGATTGGCATTGCAACGCATGCCGGGTACAGCTTGTATAATATAAATACATAGTTTGAGGTCAAACGCATTTTTTTTTATTTTAGTCGCTTTACCCTACAGGATGGCTTTTCCCTCGGATTCTGCGGGGGATCCCACCATTACTGCCGCCAGGGCAGTGTCCTGGAGCTTGAAACACCTGGACGAGGGATAAAACTGGGGAGGTGGGACCAGCACCTCGCCCAGGTGGCCTCACCTGCAAAGCGAACATGGGCCTCACGAGGGATGGAAAGTGAGGGGAAGATTGGGAGGGATAGGCAAGGAAGAGGCAAGGAGGGTGGCCCCACCTCCCCAGTGGTATCCCCCAACCAGGTGTTTCAAGCTCCAGGACACTGCCCTGGCGGTGGTTATGGTGGGATCCCTCGCTGAGTCCAAGGATGGGTAGTGGCTTTGGTGGCGTAGTTGGTACATGCTTTTCTTCTATGCCCAAGATCGCGGGTTCAAACCCGGCCGAAGCCGGCGTTAAAATCCCTCAGTATGCCTTTCTTCGGAGGGGAAGTAAAGCCGGCGGTCCCATGTCATAGATTTATGGCATGTTAAAGAACCTTCCAGTAATTAAACCTGTGTGAAGCTAAATTATAGGTTAAAAATTTGGATAACGCCCTTAGGTTCCAACGTTCGTTGCCAGGAGCCGACTGCGGTGGCGTCTAGTAACCAAGTTCTGAACTAGTAGTTGTTGATGGTGGTGTTTGGCGGCCAAAGTAGGAACTACTTGAAAAAAAAAACAATGTCTGCAGTCACTTGAATTAAAAACAGATAGGAACACACACTAATACAGCCATCACAATTAACACCGGTTATCAGACAGATTCTACACCCACCCAAAGTACACGGGGCTACATGACCGCGTTGTCACAGCCCCTAAACTGAGGAACCAACCAACCAACCAACCAACCAACCTAAGTCCGAGGGAAAAGCCAACCTGGAGGGTAAACCGACGGGAAGAAAAGAAGCGTTTACCTCAACCTATGTATTTATATTACCGGTATAAGTACAAGTCTCGCCCGAAAAGAAGAACGTTCCTAAGGTTCTTTTATACACTTGTTGAATATTTTCAAGAGATAAAACAAAAGTAAAAATGCAGGGCGCTTCCGGGGTTTGAAACCTTGACCTCTTGCGCCCGAAGCAGGAATTATACCCCTAGACCAACAAGCCAACGTGCAATGAGTGGAAAATGGAGGTACTTCAATGTAATGTATTCTGAGAATATGATAATGTTGAATATTACACTACAGTATTTTACATTTAGTAAAGTGTCGTAAATAGAGATAAGCTCTGGCACAATCACATGATTTATTTTGAAACAGAGAGGATAATAAGCTTCTCACTTCGTAACAATTGTAAAGCTACCATGTGGTGACGCGAAGTCAAACGTTTAACTTCGGCTTTCACCCGGAGCCCTGTTCCTAACTGTCTGTAACGTCAAGTGTGTTAAGCGACACGCTTTGCTAGTCTCTTTGCCGCAGTATCGTACGACATTTCAAGTAGTCAACATGAATAAAAGCAGTGCAAACAAGGTTGAAGATATAACATTCCTTATTTCTTTCATTAATAGTGTTGAAAAGTATCCTTGTTTATGGAATTACAAACTGAAAGATTACAGTAAAGCAGAGGTGACGAGTTTGGCCTGGAAGACAATTGCAGTTGAATTTAAAGACACAGGTTAGTGACTTAACATCGATTTTATTTACAACTGTCAAGTATCGGCTACAATTAATTTAATTATGGTTTACACCAGCATATTTCCATTGAATGGGGATTGCTCCTCCTGGCTTTAAAAAGTCATTTAGTAGTCTATTTCGCAAACTTATGGCTGGTGATCTTGTAGTATTATCCACTTCGTTATTGGCTAATATGGGCACATCGTCACATGCCTTAAAATCAGTCTCGTCATAGGGCTTTCCTTCTCGTAAACGGATAAAATTATGAAGGACGCATGCTGCCTTCACGATGCTCACTGCACATTGCTCGTTAGAAGAAATTGGTCGCTCAAAGACACTAAATTTTGATGTCAACATTCCAAATGCGCATTCCACGCTTTTTCTAGCTCTAGACAAACCGAAAATTGAAAATTCTTTTGGCATCTGACAACACTCTTCTGGGATACGGTCGCATTAAGTATGGCAACAAAGGGAAGGCTTCATCACCGACGACGTAATGGGGAAATGGACTATCATTCTCATCACCCGGCAAAGGAGTAGGATTCGGAATATTTAGTTCACCATGTTGTAACAATCGGCCTATTGTAGACTTGCGGAATACAGCACCTTCACTGTTTCTTCCAAAGTCTCCCACGTCAATTACAGTAAAAGTACCGTCTGCATTTGCCACAGCCAAAAGTACAATTGAAAAATATCCCTTGTAATTGAAATAAGTGGATCCCGTTTTGGTTCGGCCATAAATAATGGTTGCATGTGTGACCATATAGCTTCACAAGTACATCGAATAATCAGCCCAACAGTTGATGCTCCCCTGTAAAACTGTAGTTATAAGTCTTGGAAACTGCTCCCTGTAGCTAAATACCTGAAACAAATTAAATACACAAGGCCTTCAAATAATAGTAGATAGTCAGACATTTTAAGATATATGACTTATTAACAATTACTTAATTTAGTTGTTGTTTCATATTTCAGAACTAAACTGTCGTGAAAGATGGAAAAATATCCATTGTGCATTTGTCAGATCATTAAAACCACCTAAAACTGATACGGGTACTAAATCGAAGAAAGTCTACTATTTGGCTAATCATCTGTCCATTCTCATTCCCTATTTGAAAGGAAATAGTACCTCTGGCAATTTAACGGCACCCTGCACAGAAAAATTAAACAGTGATATTGATTACCAGATCAGTACAGAGACAACGGTCGAGAATGATGAAAGTGAAACATCGGGTGATACAATTGTATCACAAATAGGCAACGATCAACAAGATGATGCGCAGTCTCCACTTATTGAACACTTGCCAATCCGAAAGAAAATGAAGGTGGAATCTCGACACTCGAAAGCTTCCCACAACGACGCTGATGCTGCCTTCGCCGAATGGGTAAATATGAAAAAGCAGAATGAGACCAAACAGGACGATGCAGATCTCCTGTTTTTGAAGTCTCTGTTACCCGACATGAAAAAACTGGACGACAGACGTAAGAGGAACTTCAAGTCGAAAATAATCTTAACTCTAAATTCTCTGTTGGACGAAGTTGAAGAAGAGGGATCCTCTTCTCTTCTTTCTAAACCATCTACGGTGATCGTTTCTTCAGGAGATAATGCATCCAATTCTACTCCCACTCTGCATCAAGAGGAACATAGCAACTTGGATGTATCAGCACTATACTCGCAAATATACTTCAACTAAATTTAAGACGTATTTTCGTTGACATAGGCCACAGTTCTGTAACTGTAATTTGTTTGTGTATTTTTCTTGAATAATATTTAATAGATATTGCACATTATTTCGTATAATTTTTCCAGAACCTAATGAGTACATTTCATATGGCTATACTGAAAATCATGGGTTTCTGCCCGTTCTTACGTACAACTTGGTAACCTTTATTCCAGTAGCTTCAACATTTGTAAGTGCATAACATTTTAGCCAACGCTTAGCCATCAATAATTCAAGGAGTACCGTATCACACTTACCTTAACGTAATCAGCAGTCTCTCAGACGGAGGAATAGATAATCTGTAGTTGGTATCCATCCTTTGAAGGGAACCTGACACATGATGTAATAAAAATTGAAAACTGCCGGGGCTCATCCTATAAAATTCCTTGAATTTATCTTCGTGTTGAGATAACTCTCTTGCAACTAATGCGGAACTGTGTCGCACATTAATGATGTTATACGGATGTACCCAATACTTTCTTCTCTTCTTTCTTCTCTGCCTTAAATACAAATACATCGCGACTACGTCATCTTCACTCGACGAGCTCATTATTGAAACTCACTAGGAAGTGAGTCATGCAGAGATCGCATCGCTCTGGTGTGCAGCAAAGTTATCTTACGACAATTATCGCGTACCGCGCTTGTCTTACGACATATGTCGCGTCGTACCGGTGTGCAGCCTGCCTTTATAGTTGAACGATATATATAAATGTATCAAACGTTTTTGTAATAGAAAGATATTCACAAACATGATATTCTATGGTCTTCGTCTTACTGCCGTGTAATAGTCATCTTATCTTCATCATTGAATCTGTATAAATGCTGGTATTCATTTATTACTTGTCTTCAGAGACATGTGTCGTTAGTCGGTGGCGTGTGTAATCCGCAGATCTCTTCTATAAACGTATTAATTTCTGTTCAGCCCCTTAAAACAACAATAACTAAGTAATACTCTCACTGCAAGTTTCTTTGATCTAATTACTCTTTTCACAGCTCATGTCCACATAAGTTACTCTCAACGAAGGTCAAAGGCTCTACAACTCAATTTACTGTACTCGTTGCAGCTATTAAAGACACAACAAATCCTTGAAGCCTAGTTCGAGTGGATTTTTGTTACGAATAACTTCAACATGTAAATAGGTTATCTATAGCTGGCGTAGTTTTGTAAACCTATACAGTATAATATATCGTGCTTGAAAACACACGGAACATCTAAACTGGGTCCATTTCAAGAAGATTGTTATAAAATATCGCATTTCTGCTGCTTATGAATTGCTCTCGACTTAAACGTACAAGCAGCATCAAGCACTACATTGCCTACGTCACAAAAGATTAGAATGTCCGACAAGTATTTATGTATGGTATAGTAGCATATTTTTAGCCTATTTTCAATTTTGAAAAAATAGGCTTATGAGATCACCTTTTGTCCGTGTGTGTGTGCGTGTGTGTGTGTATGTGTGAGGTGTGTGTGTGTCCCCCCCTAATAAAATCTAAACGGCTCGAGCGATTCCAATGAAACTCGGTAAGTTCATAGCACTATTCCCGGCGACCTCGACCGTGCCCTTCAAATTTTGTTACGTCTCACCAATCCAACATGGCGGCTGTGCGAAATATTTCACTAGTATTCAATATCTCCGAAACCATTACCGATGTTACCCTGACATTTTCTATGGTGATAAAGGGCACTACTAGAAGTTCACCTATGAGACTTTCAAAAACCTGGTGACTACAAAACCAACATGGCGGTCAAGCGAAATTGAGACTTTTAAATAGCCATTTCTCGCGATTTAACTATCCAAACGTAATGAAACTTGGTACAGTAAATGTCTATACACATTGTAATGCACTGGAGTCTAATTTAGTTCAATTGTTTACATAACCTCAAAATGGCGGCTGTGCGAAATATTTCACTGACATTCTATATCTCCGAAACTATTACAGATATCATCATGCAATTTTGTACGGTGATAAAGAGTACTGATGCAAGTTTACCTATGTATATTTCATAAACCTGTAGAATACGAAACGAACATGGCGACCAAGCGAATTTGAAATATTTTAATAGACTTTTCTCGTGATTTAACTCTCTGAGCGCAGTGAAATGTGGTACAGTAAATGATTTTGCAGATTGTAATGCACTGCCATCTAATTTAATTCAATTGTTTACATAACCTCAAAATGGCGGCTGTGAGAAATTTTAAAATTAAGTTTTTATTCTTGTGTCGTAATCATGCGATCGAAGTGAAAGTTTGAATAATGAAGCTAGGCAATAATTGTCCTTGAATGGTACATAACTCTATGGCCTATACATATAGCAATCCTAAATGGCGAGCTTCCGATATATTTAGACGGTTCTCAATATCTATGAATCTTTTACAGCAACCAAACAGAATGTTTTTACGTTCATAGAGACTATGAACATACGTTCACCTATAGGACTTTCCGTAACCTGGTGAGCACAAATCCAACATGGCGGCGACGCGAAGTATAAATATTTAAATGGACGTTTCTCGCGAATTAACTATCCGAGTGCCGTGAAACGTTGCACGTTAAATGCTTATACAAATGTTGATCCACTGGCATGTAATTTATTTCAATTGTTTGCATAATCACAAGATGGCTGGTGTGCGTACTTTTAAAATCTCGTTTTTACTTCTTGTGTTCTAATCATGCGATTGAAGTTTGAATACCACACGTACACAATAATCTTAATGTAATAGTACAAAAATAAAAATCCATCCTGGCGACCATATTAAATATTTAGACGGTTCTCAATATCTACGAATCTCTTACAGCAATTAAACTGAAATTTTGTATGTTGATAGAGACAATTAACATGAGCAGGATATATGAAAATAGGCTGTATAGTTCTTCACGGAACTACTTGTTCTTGATATGGTTTCGGATCTATTACGTTGAAAACCATTTGCATTATTCGACAGAAGTCCCATTCCATTGCCGATAGGAAAATTATTGCTGAACAGAACACTATTCTATCATTTTACCGGTAATAAGTAGGCTACCAGAGGCGTATTGAAGTGGGTTATATTGACGACCGATGAAATCTTTGATTCAAGACAGGGCATGTACTACAGGGTCTTTCACTTAAAGTGGGGCTGGCCTCACGTCTGGCGCACCGCTGCCGGTAGAAGGTCGAGCCAAAGGCCAGACGAGCACATTGCAACACGGAGCTGAGGGAGTTGCGACGCATGATTTGACGAGTCAAGTTGACTTCGTTATTTTTCTTAGCCTATATTATGTTACACGTGTTATAAGTTTATAACGTGTGTACGTGGTTATTGTTTAATTGTTACTGTGTTCCAAGTGCTTCAATTTTTATTTATGGGGAAAATTGAAAAATAATGTTTGTGCCTCGAACCCTCACACCCTAGATCAGTGATTCCCAACCTTTGTCAGCTGATGCCCCCCTTTTCAGATACGGGAGTTCATCGCGCCCCCTTCTTCTCCCCCCTCCCTTCCACTCATCGCTTCTATAACCTCTTCGATTGCCGCGGAGGATATAGACCTAACCTAGTAGCACTACATAATGGAATAGGCCTATCGATTACATGCTAAAGTCATTTTAGCACAATATAAAGAACACGCATTTACAACAAATCCTTAAATTAGTCAGCAAATGTCAGTGAGAGGGTTGACACTGTTTTCTCTCGGTAAGATTCGGTATGTTTGGTTTGATATTTGACAGAGCACAGCGGAGATCACTTGCAACATCAAGCTGACAGCGCTGCTTTGTTTCTATGACACTCAGCGTTGAAAATCCTGACTCGCATAAATATGTCCTTGAAAATGGGACAATGACACGCAATGCAAATTTGGCTATTGCAGGATACACTGCAAGACAGTTTTCCCAAAAGTCACCCAGCCCTAATATTTTAGAATCATCTTTTAGCCTTGATTCACACTTCAAATCTATGGCTTCTTCTTGAAGCTGCGCTGACAGTGCTTCAATGTCAATGGCAAACGAATTTCTTGTTAACATCCAGGACCATTCTTCCGACGAGATATCAGGAAAGTAGAAGTTGAGTTCTTGTGCCAGGGGATCCAAATGTGACTGAATTTGCACGTAAGTTTATTACGATCACGTTAATTTCCCGGCAAAATTTCATTAAGGCGGTGAAAGAATGAGAAGTTGTTCAACTGCAGCCGGCGTTTCCATAACTGTATTTTTCCAGGAATATTGGAGTTTTTGCCTTGGAGCTTTAAGTTCAAACTGTTCAAAGCTTCAAAGAAATCAAAGATATGCCAATAAAATTGGCATGATTTTGCTTCTTACAACACAGCAAATTCCTCATTTCACCTCCAACCTCGCGGCTCCGCAGAGGTTTGTGCCGACAGTTGGCAATTACCAGTGCTTTTGAACGATTGACTTGGTGCAACAATCACTTGGAGAGATTCGAAAAATGTTTATTTTACAAAATTGTAATATTCGAGTTAAAAAAAACTTAATTCGGAAATCACTTCACGCCCACCTTGATAAAGTCCCACGCCCCCCTAGGGGTTGGGAACCCCGGCTTTAGATGAACTCAAAACCAAATATCACGAGAGAAATTGAGGCTATCTTGGTATATGAACTAATGCGTGTGAATGAAAATTTCCTTAGAAGATACCATAAATGTGTAGATGCAGGTGGAGGACATTTTCAACATCCTCTGTGACAATTATTTTACCTTGATTATGTGTTATGTGTGCTTGTTATTTGCATGCGATTCGTACGGGCGCTCTCTCGACCCCAAGCTCAGCGAGTTGCCGTGTGCTCGTCCGACCCTCAACGCGCTGCGCCGCGCGTCCGGCCCCACTTTAAGTGAAAGACCATGTAGTTACATAGTAAAACAATTATGCTCTCTTAAAATATAATTTCTATGTTTCTTGTCCGAAATGACTTCATCTGAGTTTTTAAATTGATTTTCTCTCTCTATACTTTATCACAACGTAGGTCGTGTACCAAAAGTTATTTAGTAGGCTGCATCACATGGAAATCCTTTTAATAGGAGAGACAGTTTTTAATGGAAAAGACTAAAGGAATATTATGAAAATAGGCTAAATATGAGGGTGTAATTGATCTCCATGTACCTAACCTGCAACAAATAAAAAGTTTTAATAATAATAATAATAATAATAATAATAATATCGTATGGCCTCGGGTGCCGGGTACAAGCTTTGTTATTTGACACCAAAGGGTAGCTTGCATGTCGAATTTCGTTGTTCCTTGAAGCACTATAGCGCTTTCTAGTAGAGAAATGAGGAACTTTGTTTTGACGGAAACTCCCAAGATTAATTTTGCCATTATGAACACGGCGTACTGAATTCAAATAGGTTCTTTGACATGCCGACATCGTATGACATGGTGTCGTAATTTTTGCCGCATTTAAAAAATCACTTACCACGGCCAGGACCGAACCTGCAAGCTTGGGGTATAGTAGACCGACACGTTGACCACTCACCCACCGTAGCAAGCAAAGTTTTATTGAAAATTCTAAATATACAAACGAAAAGACAATTTTATACCGAGAGACCTGAATTATAAAGTGCTGATGATCAATTTAGGGGTTTTCCGTGTACTTGGGTACGTGTGGAATCTGTCTGATAACCTATGTCATTGTGATGGCTACAGCAGTGAATGAATTTGTAATTGAGGCTAGGATTTGGAAGGAGATGCCCTTGGCCTTAAGTTGGAAAGAAAAGTAAGAAATCGCGGTAAACCACTTCTAGGATAGCTGTGGGTGGGAATCGAACCCAGGTCCTCTCGAACCGAAGTCTCAATAAGTACTCAGAGGCCATAGAAAGTGGCGTTATAAACCAGTTCCCAAAATTTTATTGACTCGTATAGAAAAAGTATAACTTTGCAACCATTTTGTCAGTGTTGCCATCCTTATTAACAATGAATATTGTAGCTATCAGTCGGTCAGCACAACAAGCATTCCAATGTGAAAAATAACCCGAAACGAATGTTATTAAGATATATATAGAGTGTTAAGGACTATTATCTGAGGCCGTCATTGTGGGTTTGGTAGTGTTTTGTAGAGCTATTTGTCTTGCATATTTGGATCTGATGATGCTCGTTTGACGAGCGAAACATGTTATCCTTTAGTTTTCTTCTTCTTCTTCTTCTTCAATAGTCCGCAACAATATATATAAATCTTTTTGTTCGACCCTGGCGAAATGTAAATATTATATGTCAGAAAACTGTACTAAAATGAGGCTTATCATAGTACAAGTTTTCATTATGATGCAGTTTCTCCCACCAATCAGAGCTCAAGAAACATTTGTATGACCAATTAGGTGAGGATAGCACATCGCACCTGTGCTCACCTCCATGGCCCCCTATTTTAAATTTCACTGCATGGCGAGTGTCATAGTAAGGTATTCCAGGAGGCTATGGTCAAATACAAGGTATTCTCTGCGTCCCGTGCGCTCTGTTCAGTACATAAAACTGGTGAAATCTCGACAGATATTTATGAATATTTATGTTCAAACATAAAATAGTTATAATTATCGTCGAACATAATCAGTCGTATGCAACTCGCCTATAATGGTAATTATTGCCATTATAGGCTCGTTGTATAGGCCTAATGTACTATTAAATCACATGTAATTTATTTCAGGTTACTTTTCACATATTCCAGTACCGTAACTGGTTGGTTGGTTGGTTCCTTAGTTTAGGGGCTGCGACAACGCGGTCATGTAGCCCCGTGTACTTTGGGTGTGTGTAGAATCTGTCTGATATCCGGTGTTAATTGTGATGACTGTATTAGTGTGTGTATATGTTTTTTAAATTCAAGTAAGAACTGCAACTTTGAATTTTCAAATAGTTCCTACTTTTGCCACCAAACGCCACCGTCAACGACTACTAGGCCTAGTTCAGAACTTAGCTACTAGACGCCACAGCAGTTGGCTCTTGGCAACGAACGTAGCAACCTAAGAGCGTTATTTACATTCTTAACCTATACCATTAAGTTTCACACAGGTGTAATTAGTGGAAAGTTCTTTAACATGCCATAAATCTATGACATGGGACCGCCGGCTTTACTTCCCTCCGAAGGAAGGCATACTGAGGGATTTTTAACGCTCTTAAAAATCCGACGGCTTCGGCCGGGTTTGAACCCGCTATCTTGGGCATAGAAGCTCAGCATGCTACCGACTACGCTACCGAAGCCGCCTTACCGTAACTGGAATGATGACTGAAAGCTACAATATGAATTGACTCGTATAGAATGACACTGACCAGATATTGTAATTTTTCTCTTCCTAGAAATTGGCAGAAGAATCAGACAGTGTGCTGGAGAGTGTCTGCCGCAATAGCTCACTGGGGACGCATGCTGGCCTGTTCCACAATCATCCTAGCAGTTCTGGCAAGTGTCAGTGAGTGCTCGACGTCGCGGCTGTTGAGATGGCTCTCTTCGTACTGCTTCAGCTGATCGTCCTAGCACTTGGTCTTCACATCTGCGGGGCGGAGAAGTGTCCTACAGGACATTCCAAGACCGGAACACTCACACTGACTTCACAAAGAAATACATCTGGACACTGGAACGTGCAGGTAACTTTGAAGCCATTCTTTAGTCCTGCTTTATTGACAATATTGATATCGCAACTTTTCAGTCGGTCAACACGAGTACAATCCCAATTACTGGGACATGCGAAAAAAATATCTGCGTGGCTCAGCCATAACGTTCTCGCCTGCTGTACCCAAGATTGCGGAATCCAATCCCGGCGCATTCAGTTGGCATTTGAGGGTGCTTAATTTTGAGGGAGCCATGGCAGTAGATTTACTGGCACGTTAAAGGTCCCCTTCGGGGCTAAATTCTGGCACCCCGTTGTCTCTAAAAGCCCCAGTTGTTAAAAGGGACATAAACCTATAACATTATTATTATTATTATTATTATTATTATTATTATTATTATTATTATTATTATTATTCATTCATTCACTCAATTTCGCTAATCGGCCAACTAGGGACCACGATAAGCCTCATTTTACATTCTGGCATTTGCTCATTTTTTGCTTGATCCACATTGCCTTCATGAGCTCACTGTGTTTAGCACGACGTTCCTCTGTCCATTTCGCACCAGTTGTCCGTTTTTCGTCCCGGAAAGTCCCAAACGTCTTGATGGCTGCTCTATAAAGATTTCGGTCTTGTGCATCTTCTGCTCGTATCCCCATTTCTTTCAGATCTTTCTGGACGTTAACATACCATGGCATTGTCGTTTTTGGTTTTGAGTCGAATATACTGAAGATACGTTTCGTCCATCGGGAATCGATCATCCGTCGCATATGACCGTAGAAGCAAACTCTGCGTTTTCGCATTGTGTCTGTGATCTTCTCTATCCTCGAGTAAATTTCTTGCCTGGATTTTCTGATGTAGATGCCATTTTTGTAGTCTGGGCCAAGTATGATGTGTAGGATCTTTCTTTCTTTTCTCTCTAACTTCGCGAGCAAACATTTCTCGGATGGGATAAGGCATTCAGATGCATATAGCGGTACTGGTTTGATGACAGTGTTGCAGTGACGAATTTTTGTGTTCATAGAAAAGCACTTTTTGTTATATATGTTGCGGGTGGTTTGAAAAGCGACTTCCATTTTCTTGATTCTTGCTTCTATGGCTTCCTTGTCAAGGCCATTTTGCTGGATCCATTCCCCAAGATATTTAAATTTATTAACACGGTTTATCGTTCCACATATTTGGTGTTTAGTTGTGCTGTATCATCCTTGATGTTCGACATTACTTCTGTCTTTTGAAAGGAAATTTGTAATCCTGTTTGTTCTGCTACTTCCTTCAATATATTGACCTGTTCTGTTGCACTTTCGAAATCTTCTGTCATCAGGGCTATATCATCAGCGAATGCTAAGCAATCTATTTCCACTCCGTTTTTCTTCGTCCCGATCCTTAAAGGTTTGTAAAGGCCTCATTCTTTTAACTTCTGTCGCCAATTCTGTATTACCTTTTCAAGCGCGCAGTTGAACAACAGAGGTGACAGGCTATCTCCCTGTCGAACACCTGTCTTGATTTCAAAGGATTCAGAGATACATCCTTGGAATTTGACTTTGGATGTGGTATTAATTAGGGTTGCCCTTATTATCGCCAGCAGTTTCATATCGACTCCCATTTCTGCAAGTATGTTAATCAACACATCACGGTCGATGCAGTCGTACGCTTTCTTAAAGTCTACAAATGTCGATACATACGTTCGACCTCTCAACACATAGTACCTAATTATGGTTTTTAGGTTAAAGATTTGTTCTGCAGTCGATCGGCCTTTCCTAAAACCCCCTTGGTATTCTCCGAGTTTGTGTTCAACTTGCTGTTCCAGTCTTTCAAGGATGGAAAGTGACAGGATCTTGTAAGCTACTGACAGAAGAGAAATACCACGGTAGTTGTTCACATCTCTTATATTTCCTTTCTTGTGTAAAGGATGGATCAAAGCTATCTTCCAGTCCTCTGGGAGTTGTTCTGTCTCCCATATATCTACAATGGTTTGGTGTAGGATGTCAATTGCTTCTTCTGGGGCATGTTTCCACAGTTCTGCAATCATGGAGTCTTCACCAGGAGCCTTTTTATTTCTCAACATCTTTATGTGGCGTTTGATTTCATCGCGATTTGGTGGAGAAGATGGCAAATTGTGGTTCATTTGTTTGTTTGTTCTGATGGGGTTGGATGGCTTTTCACAATTTAGGAGGTCGTTAAAATACCCGGCTAAAATTTCGCAGTTTTCCTCGTTGGATGTTGCTAGAGTTCCATCTTTTCTTAGAAAACAAAGGGAAGGTGCCTTGTATCCTTGTATCTTCTTTTTAAAATCCCTGTAGTATTCACGGGTCTCATTTCTGTGAAAGTTTTGTTCAATTTTGTCCATTTGTTCTTTTTCATACTTGCGTTTCTCGCTGCGTATTATTTTTGCTGTTTGTGCTCGTTGGTCTCTATAGATGTTCCAATCTTCTTCCTCTTTGGTGGTGTAGTACTTTTTCCAAGCATTTAGACGATCCTTTAAGGTCTTCTCGCAGTTATTGTTCCACCATGTGTGTTTCTTCCTCTTCTTGGTTTCTGCTACTTCTTTTGCAGCGTTTATCATCTGCTTTCTCGTGCTGTTGAAGTCTTTTTCCACTGGTTGGGCAAGTTCTTGGAATTCATTCTCCCTATCTCTGAGCATGTTTGTGTCGAAGCGGATTATGGTAGGTTTGTTTTTCTTTTTGTTTAGTGGAATGGGCCGGAACTTTATTACCGATACATAGTGATCTGAGTCTATGTTCATTCCCTTTTTTACGGTAACGTTCATGATTTCCGGACTAGATCTTCGAGATATCGCAACATGGTCTATTTGGAACTCTCCTAATGTTTTGTTCGGGCATCTCCATGTAGTCTGTTTTCTAGGTAGGTGACGAAAGTGTGTTGACATCAGCTGGAGGTTATGGTTATTACATAGTTCAATGAGGCGTTCTCCATTCTTGTTAGTTCTATTGTGTGCTGGATAGAGCCCAACGTCCTTCCTGTATTTCCGTTCACGTCCTACCTGTGCGTTGAAATCACCCATTAGGATCTTGACATGGTGTTTCGGGATTTTTGCCAATCTAGCATCCAAGAGGTTCCAAAATCTATCAGTGTCTTCCAACTCTTTTTTGTTTTGTTCATTAGTTGGAGCATGTACATTGACTAGCGTGTATGTTTTGTTTGCACAGCGCAGAGATAGAAGGCATAACCTATCGTTAACAGCTTCAAAATTCGAGACTGACCTAAGGATTCTGGTGTTGACAGCAAAGGCTGTACCGAAGATAGGGGTGTTCTTCATTACCCTCCTACGGGATTTGCTCTTGAAGAACCGATACCCATCAGACTCAAACGTATCTTGGTCAGTGAAGCGAGTTTCTTGCAAGGCCATTATTGCGATTTTGTTTTCGTGAAGGGCAAGGGTCAGCTGTTTCATCTTACCAGTTTATATTAGAGAGTTGATGTTGAACGTTGCCAAAAAACTCTTAGATTTGGGTTTCAGCTTTCGTGACTGTTCAGGATTTCCAAGACGCTCCGACGTTGCATGACGTTTCATCCCCCCCAGAGTCCGAATGGGATGCATGCGTCGCTCGTGGGCGACGGTGGATTTCTTCGAAAAGTTGCCGCCTGGGGTATTAATCTCCTGTATTTGTTTTACCATCATGCTTAAGAAGCTTTAGTTTAGCTTGGAGCAAATTGCTCATAATGAATGCAACCAAGGTTGTTAGCCTTGGAGGGCCTCAAGATGTTATCCGGCGGTGGGCAGGCATTTCCTCCTAACCCGAATAGTTATGGTTTTCCCGCCAATACTCGGGTGGCTGATTGCAGTGGTTTCCCACTGGGCGATGGGGTCGCCACATCCCTACGCCTAATTATTATTATTATTATTATTATTATTATTATTATTATTATTATTATTATTAAAAATAACCTGGAAAAAATTGCATTCGATTAATATTCGTATACATATTAGTTATGCACCACAGAAGAGGGAGGAAACTATGGAATGAAATGTTTGAATATCAAACAAGCATCATCAGATCCAAATATACTACACGACAAAATAGCTCTACAAAACACTACCAAAACGACAATGCCACCCACAAGCGGTCTCTTCCCTCCAACAACAAAAAGCAGGTCTAAAACTTAGAAACTGAGGCAACTATAGCTGATAAATATTAAAGCAATAAGTACCGTAAAAAAAACTAATTGTTTTAATATTTACAAGGTTGCAAGACTGAACAAGATGTTCAGTAAAGAACATATAGCCTACTTCCTCCTAAATACATGAGTTTAGTTATAACTCTTTGTCCTTTTCAAGGAGTATAATTGAATGCTGGTTGTAGTAGCTTGTTGAAATACAACGTGCTATACGGATATTAAACGTTGATTGATTGAATCCTCACCTGAATTATATACACTCACTAATATAGCATCACAATAACACAGGTTATCAGACAAAATTCAACACTAACCCAAGTACATGGGGCTAATGAAACAACAACAGCTTCCTACCCAAATCTTTCCTCGTATAAAAGTACAATCATTAGTAAGCCTACAGACATCACAGTGACACAGGTTTTCAGACAACTTCTACACACACCCAAGTAAACAGGACTACAAGACCATGATGCCGAAAAACTCCTAAAGAATCAACAACAAAAACAACAACAAGAACAGACTCTACCGCGGATCAAGGTCAACGAATATTAATCGCTGTATTCGAGTGTTGGAATATGTGGTGTTATAAGTATATAGTGTATATAATATTTCGATTGCAAATACACACTATACATGCCTCACATTATAACGAGTGAGTATTTAATTCAATAAATACCAAAACAGAAGTTTAAAAAATTGAACCTGCAGGGATTTGAACCATGAAACTTCAGACTATGAGCTCAGTTCGCTACCATTACGCCACGGACGCGCTGCAATAACACTTGGTAAACAACTGCTTTAGTATAACTGTATCATATTTTGTGTTGAAATCAACGATTTCATTAGAGTTTTCTTGCGTTTCTATAAACCATTTCATACTAAACATGTATTATTTTTTCAGTACATTCCTAAAAGGATATAAACTTACGCAGTTACGGAAATATATGGATTTACGAGCAAAAAAGCGGCCATTTTGACAACGGGATGGCACGGACCCACAACGATATGGCATGGTTAACCTGACCTGTTAGTCACTTCTACGGTTACATATTCTATTATAATATGCTAATATCCTACCGGCCACCTCCTTGAGGACAGTTCAAACCCCCCTATGTACGATAAGCTGAATTGTTGAGGCCAGGCCTTGTTGAATCGTAAGTTACGTTTTGGCTATAATACTTGCATGATTCATACATCCGCCATCTTGAAACGTTTTGGCTGATTACCTTGTAGTTTGGGGAAAAGACGTTTCCTACAATAAGGTATATTGTTACGACATATGGTAGAGATCGGATGATTAGGTTAGTCGTAATTTGATTTAAGCTCAGAACATTTGGGTGAGTGCCATTTCTTTCTTGTTATGAAAGCCGGTTTTCATATAGCCGTGGTAGGATGTTTCGAGATCTCGGAAACTAAGCGTCGCCCACGGTTCAAACCTATACCAATCGAATCGGAGTCGATTTTTTTTTCAAAAATGTCTGTATGTATGTACGTATGTATGTATGTATGTATGTATGTATGTATGTATGTATGTATGTGCGTGACGTTTTTGCGTTTAGCAAAGTACAGGTCGCAATTTGCAAGATATCAAGCTGAAATTTTGGTACGGTGAAAGAGTTAGGGCCTGTGAGGAACCCTATAGTTGGGCGTTAAAATCGGTGCAGTGCCGAACCCTTCTATGGGGCCCTGAATGTCATCCTTTTTTTTTGATTCGATATATCTCGGAAACGGTTGGTCGTATCGAAAAACGTTAAATCTGCATGTGTAAGATCTCCGTGGGTAGCAACTTTTTTATCTTTACCGATTTTTTGATATCTCTCACCGTTTTCTGTTTCTGGGGCCCTGAATGTATTTCTGTTTTTTTTTCGAATCGTTATATCTGGGAAACGGTTGGTCGTATCGCACAAAGTTACAGCTACAAGTGTAAGATCTCAGTGATTGGCAACTTTTTTAACCTTTATAAATTTTTGGTATCTCTCACCATTTTTTTTTTTTTTCGGGCCCTGAATTTTATGCCTTTTTTTGGAATCGACATTTCTCGGAAACGGTTGGTCGTATCGATACAAGTTAATTTTACAGAAGTAAGATCTCAGTGATTAGCAACTTTTTTAAATCTTATGATTTTTTGAGATCTCTCACCGTTCTCATTTTCTGGGGCCCTGAATTTCTACCTTCTTTTTCGAATCGTTATATCTGGGAAACGGTTGGTTGTATCGAAAAAAGTTGAAGCTACAAGTGTAAGATCTCAGTGATTAGCAACTTTTTTAACCTTTATGAAGTTTGATATCTCTCACCATTTTCTTTTATGGGGCCCTGAATTTTATCCCTTTTTTTGGAATCGACATTTCTTGGAAACGGTTGGTCGCATCGAAACAAGTTAAATTTACAGAAGTAAGATCTCAGTGAGTAGCAACTTTTTAACTCTTATAATTTTTTTGATATCTCTCACCGTTTTCATTTTCTGGGGCCCTGAAACTCATTCTTTTTTTTGAATCGTTATATCTGGGAAACGGTTGGTCGTATCGAACAAAGTTAAATCTACAGGTGTAAAACCTCAGTGATTAGCAACTTTTTTACCTTTTATGATTTTTTGATATGTCTCACCATTTTCTTTTTGGGGGGCCCTGTATTTTATCCTTTTTTTTTTTGGAATCGATATATCTGGGAAACGGTTAGTCGTATCGAAACAAGTTACGTTTACAGCAGTAAGATCGCAGTGATTAAAATCTGTTTTACCCCTTATGATTTTTTGATATCTCTCACCGTTTTCATTTTCTGGGGCCCAGAATTTCTTCCTTTTTTTCGAATCGTTATATCTGGGAAACGGTTTGTTGTATCGAACAAAGTCAAATCTACAGGCGTAAGATCTCAGTGATTAGCAACTTTTTTAACTCTTATGATTTTTTGATATCTCTCACCATTTTCTTTTTGGGTCCCGGAATAGCATCCTTTTTTTCGAATCGTTATATCTCAGAAACTGTCGGTCCTATCGGAAAAAGTTAAAGGTACTGGTATATGATCTCAGTGATTAGCAACTTTTCTATTCCATATAATGTTTTGATATCTCTCATCGTTTTCTATTTTTGGGGCCCTGAATTTCATGTTTTTTTTGAATCGTTATATCTCGGAAACCGTCGGTCCTATCGAAAAGTTAAATATACAGGCGTAAGATCTCAGTAATTAGCAACTTTTCTGCCTCTTTTCATATTTTGATATCTCACACGGTTTTGATGTTATTAAAAGTTTTGGTTTTTGAAAAAAAATGGGGCCCAAATGTATATAATAATTGATAAAAATTCAACTGATGGTCTAATTCAATTCTACGAAAAATTATCTATAATAACCCGTTTTAACCTTTTCAATAAGTTAAATAATATATTAACAGCTGTAAGATATTTTCCATTTCCGAGGACGTCCGGCTTTCATAACCACGTGATGGTGTCAGCATTGCCTAGAATATTATTTTCTAATTTTCCTACATTTCCACGCATTCGGGTCGAAGGTCCTAAATGCAAGGCCTTGCCGCCAACGAAGTTGTTGTGTGAGATTATTACCCCTCTTGCTCGCCGTTATGTAGCAGCACCGTCTCATCCAAAGCAGGTCGTGCTGCGTGGACTCTTACTTGTTATGATGGCGGCGATATACAACATGACACTGAGTTGTCCCTTGCTAGTGCTACCTCTGTATCAAGGGGCAGATGACTTCGTAGTTCCGCCCCTTAACACAATAACAACAATGACTAACTAACTTCTGTAACAAAGGTGGTTCGATTTGGGGTTCGTTGTGATTGAATTGATAGAGGAATCGACTTGTACACACACATGGCCGCCATCTGCAAACTTATGGGCTGATGAACCTGCAGTTAGGTCAAAGGACGCTTCCCACACGAAGGTATGTTCTTGCAAAATTTGGTAGAGAGCAGATGATTAGGTTAGTCGTAATTAGATTTAAACTTGAACTTTTGGATGGCCACCTTTACGTTTCCGTCAAGATGGCGGCGATATAAAACATGACACTAAGGTGTCCTTTGCTAATGCTACCTCTGTAACAAATTTCGTTCAATTCGGTTTCACCGTGTTTGAATTGATAGTGGTGGGAGGGGGGACATGCAGAGTACACACACATACAAACTCACAGACACACAGACAGACACACAATTTTTTGGCCCTGTGTTGATCTCATAAGTCTACTTTCATTTTTTGCAAAAATCAAAATTGTCTACTAAGAATGTGATATGGAGACTTATCGGATTGTCGAATGTCTACAAACTGCTCTTTTTGTTGCTGTTAATTCATTTTAGGGACTTGGGACTATTTGGTCATCAGCCCCGTGTAGTTGGGTGAGCGTTTAACTTGTCTGATAATCTGTATTTATGTAATGACCATAGTAGTGTGTGTAACTGCTCGGACGTCCATTGTCCTGAAGTAAAACCAACAATCTGTGTGCCGAATCACCCGCATATCAATTTGAGCTGCTTTTATAATCTCACTAGCAGAAGTACCCGTTCTTCGAACGGTGTTCGGTGTTAACACCAGACATTATCAAATGAGCTACTGTCGCAATGGTTAGCGGTTTTTCATTCCTTCATAAGTTTATCAGAACGAAGTTAGTTTCCTGGGAATAAACACACTGTTAATTTAAGGGCCTTAAAATGTGGTTTTCGGAGACCCTCTATAGACTCCCGAATTTTGTGTCTCACTTTGAGAAGTGCAACATGTGCTTTGGTCGTCCTTCTAGGATAATTTTTATATTTCGCCAATTTTAGTATGTATTTTGAGAAGTTAAAATTCAGGTTCTTTAGCCTCAATTGGCCCAAATTCCTAAAAGCCGCAAAATATGCTGATTCAATTCAGGAATTTTTGAAAATAATGTTGCTGTTTGGAGATATAATAGACCTTTTGAACTATATGTCGCACGTGAAAAAATCTAGGTTACCCCTTGACACCCTTAATTGCATTGATGAATTATACAGTCTAAGTTGGTTCCGTGATAACCTTACAGCCATTTGCAAACTTTAACAGAAATGTAATAAATGGAGTAACATTGCTTCTTACAGAAATAGATGGAAAGTTGGATGCCACCCCTTGAGATAATGTTGTCATGGTTACCGATTTGCATTCCTTCATTAGTTTGTTAAATTAAATTAAATTAGTTTTCTGGAAATATTTCAGAAACTGTTGGCTTTAGAGCCTTATAATGTAGTTTTCAAGGACCCTTTAGGGCCCCCGAGTTTTATTTCTGGCCCCGAGAGGCTTTGTCTCGTCGTTGTACGCCATAATATAATACTAATAATAATAATATAATATAGGGATAGGAATATATTGTAATAGACCTGCCGTACCACACCCGCAGATGTAAATCATGTGAAAAAATTCTAGAGTACCCCTTGACCCCCTTAAGCACATTTTTCGTATTTATGAATTTTACAGCTTAATTTGGTTCCGTGATAACCTTTCAGCCGTTTGCAAACTTTCACACTAATGTAATTAATGGAATTGCAATAAGGGGCAGATGCCCTCGTAGTTCCGCCCCTTTAATCCTCAATAACTAACTAACTAACTAAATAACTATGGAATTGCAATAGATGGACCTCTGAGAATCTGTTGCCATGGTTACCGGCTTGCATTCGTTCATTAGTTTATTAAATGAAATTAGTTTTCTGGGAATATCTCAAAAACGGTTGGTTTTAGGGCCTTAATAGCTGCCAGAGTTTTGTCTCTCACATTGAGGGGCTGAAAATGAGCTTTGTCTCGTCCTTCTACGCCTATTTCAGCATGTATTTTAAGGGGGTAGGCCCCCTTTTATGAGAGGTACGGAGAAGAGTTACATCAATGATCAGTGTTGTGCCTCTGATGGATATCTGTACCAAATTTTACGTTGATACACCCAGCTGTTCTCGAGTTATAAGGGAACAAAATTGTCCACAGACAAACAAACAAACAGCCAGACAGACAAAAAATTATTTTCATGCGCATCCATTATAAAACACTCTGAAACGCGTAAATAACTCAAATTTCCGTAGAAATTCCGAAAAAAAGCAGACAAACTTTCATTTTTATATATCTCGAGTTATACTGCACCGCTCGGTGTTGACCGTGTTTTATTGCAGACATTTAGGTTTTACTCGCTAACCGTTGGAGATACACGAAATAGAAATTTTCGGATAGAAAATTAAATGTTAAATCTCGTGTATGCCATCAAAATTTTGCTATTTCTTAGCGTTCTCTTTTTATTTGTAATGGAAATATGAAATTTTGAAACCAAAGGATGTAGTGACGTCACTAAAATGGTCGCCATTTCTTAATAGTACAAAATATCGAAATCAAAAGTATCCTATATGTAAACCTGGTAACTCAGCTACATCCATGCAAAATTTCATTTAAATCGGACCAGTGATTCTTGCGTTAGTGAGTAACACACAGACAGACAGACACACACCATCTCATTTTAGCCTACTTTTCACATTTTGCAAAAATGAAGAAAAAGTAGACTTATGAGATCGAGCAAATGTGTGCGTGTCTCTGTCTGTCTGTCTGTCTTTCTGTCTGTCTGTCTGTCTGGCTGGCTGGCTGGCTGTGTGTGTGTCCCCCCTATCAACTCCTAAACAGCTGCAGCAATCGAAACAAAATTTGGTAGGAGTAAAGATCTATACCTGAATATCTCACGGCCCTATTTGAAAATGATGTCAGTGCTACCAACTGCTGAAAAATCGCGATTGAAATATGAGCTCCATGTTGGATATCTTGGAAGGTATGAATGGGAGCTATTTTAAAATTGGCACACGTATAGATAATAATATTGAAGTGTAATTTCCTGGAGGCCATACATGGCAGTGTTGCCAAAATGATCATAAGCCTGCTGATAGGTCCAAATTTTAAATGCATATAACTTCTAAACTATCAATTGGATTTCAACCAAATTTCGTATGTGCTATGTGTACATAAACAGATATGACTGAGCGTATTTTTAGGAGCCACCAGTGCTGCCAACTGTTAATAAATGCTCTCAATTTATTTTATCCAAATACCCATATATCAGAAAGTATGCAAGCCGACAGCTTTAAACTATGCACACGTACAGTACCTGACATTCTATATTAATTTTGAGTATCTCATATACGTCAGTGCTACCAACATGATTCTAAACCTGCTGAGATGTCCAACTTTAAATACATGTAACTTCTATACTATCATTTGGATTTCAACCAAATTTCGTCTGTGCTATGTGTACCATACCAGATATGACTTTGCCGATTCTTAAGAGTAACCAGGGCTGCCAACTGTTAATAAATACTGTCTCTATGTTGTTACCCTAATATCAATATATCAGAAAGTATGCAAGCCAATAGATCTAAACTTTGCACACGTATAGTACCTGGCATTCTAGATTAATTTGGAGTAACTAATATAGGAGTCGCCTCCGTAGCGTAGCGGTCAGCATAGTTAGCTGCCGTCCCGGAGGTCCTGGGTTCGATTCCCGGCTCTGCCACGAAATTTGAAAAGTGGTATGAGCACTGGAACGGGGTCTACTCAGCCTCGGGTGGTCCAAATGAGTAGAGGGGGTTCGATTCCCACCTCATCCATCCTCGAAGTGGTTTTCTGTGGTTTTCTGGCAAATGCCGGGATGGTACTGAGCCAGTATTTTGCTGTATACTTGAACCCTGATACGACAGCGAGACGTATTTTGAAATTATTGTTTGGCATTAATTTGGCTGCAGGCTTGAGGAGCAATATACTCGTCATTCACTTAGGAGATAGATAGACAATCCCGCCATGCTCTTGATCACGTGGACAGGACATGCTCACTAACTTATTTCTGCAACTGTCTGATGCATATATAAGATGATAATCGACAGAGTTCGATTGTCAACCTCGATACAAGGAGAGATGTAGCATGGGTAGACTGCCAGCTGTGGCGTGTCTGCGAGCAGTTCTGAAATCACAGACACTTGAGTTTTGTGACACACGGAGTAAACGTGCTATCGTCTCTGTAAGAAAAGTTTCGTTAAACACGCAGTCGTACGAGTGTACTCTAATCACGGCGCGGAGCGAACAGGCGGATTTCTTCATAGCAACATGCGGTTGTTCGTATTTCTGGCGTGTTTGGCATAACCCAGAAAATAGATATATGCGAGTGAGCTTAGTTATTGCATGGACTTGTCAGTACAAACTACACGATGAGGAAATCTACTACATATATGGTTGAAATGCAGGAAAGCATTAGTATTATCAAGAACAATACGACTGGACTTTATTGTGAGAATCTAGCTGCTGTAGCAATGGTGGGCTAAGCAGATAGTACAGGAATGCAATGCAGAGGCAGGATTGATCACTTGGAATGACAACCTTACAAATACTCAAGAGTTTAGTGCTTTTCAGTCGGTCAACACGAATGTACCCAAAAGAGATGGGTTATACCCTAATCCTGAAATAAATTACATGAGATTAATAAAACACTAGGATGACCAGTTTCGATCGTCAAGCGATCATCATCAGATCCATTACACTTAGGCTACAAAATCCATGTTTGAAATACTGGTGAAAATATTTACAATATGTACAATTATTTAGTTGCAGTATTGGTACTGCAACTGTCAGTGTATGCTAAATGCAGTATATATGTTAGGTGAAATGCTAAATGGTGATAGCTATCCGGAGATTGTACTTTAGAGAGATTATATGGTTGTAAACTATGGTTAAACTATATATTTTTTTAGGCTAACTACTTATCTGATTGTCTTCCGTACTACAGCTACTCGCAGTTTTCGTACTCACTGGAACTCTCTGTGCGGTTGACTGCGGTGGTTATCTTAACGACTGGTTTTTCCTCCCTTCCCCCCTCCCGCTTGCCCCTACGTGCTGTGGGGAGTGATGGCGATGTGTTTATGTGAGGTGTTGCCAACCTAGATAAGATGTATGTTATTGAATGAGGTCGGTCTACAACTATTAAAGACCGTGGATTAGCCCTCGCCACGCGTGGAGCATAACCCATTCGAACTAAGCGTTGACGGTCTTATGAGGACGTCCCGGCACCTTTAATACTGCCGCGAATATGGGCCTTGGTTTATTGTAGAAGAAAAGTACATCGTACACCTGATCCAGATAACATTTACCTATTAAAAACCCCCTAATTTCCCCCCTTTTTTATCTAGCTTGGCTGTGTCGCTAAATTGTGTTTTGTTTCCGACAGGGTGTGTTTTTTAGTAGCGTGAAGAGGGGTGAGCTCTCCATGAACGTGTGTTCATTTAGATTATTGGGATTGTTTCGTTTGGCTAGGTGTATCTCGATTGCTTCTTTATGTCAAGAGCTCTGCCTTTCGATTCGTGATGGATTATTTTAAGGTCCGACTCTATGTTGGTAAAGCTGTGTCCTGCGTCACACATATGTTCGCACACGGCTGAATGTGTTCCGTATCTTATCGCATTCCTATGTTCATTATAACGTGTGTCTACTCGCCTTCCACTCTGCTCGATGTAATTAGCTTGACAATCTGTGTCTTGGCACGTTATAGAATATACCCCTGACCTTGAATACGAGTCACGTTTATTTAGATTACTATTTAGGAGGTGCCTAGCGGTTGTGTTTTTCGTCGTGAAAGCTATCTTTATGCCTTGCTTTTTGAATAGGTTAGTGATTGTATATGTATTCGCATTCACATAGTTGAAACGCGCAAATTTTTTCTCATTACTGTCTGGTTTGGGAATCGTTTTATCTTTATTTTTATGTTTGGCTATAATTTGATTTATTTTGCTTGGCGAGAAGTTGTTTTCCTTTGCTATTTGCATAATAGTTCTTATTTCCTTATTATAGTTGTCTTTTGACATGGGTATGTTTAAAGCCCTATGCACCATTGAATTGAAACCCGCTAGTTTGTGCGTACTGGGGTGATTAGACTGATTGTCGATTGCATGAGAGGTTTGTGTTGCTTTCCGGAATATGGAATATGAAAGGTCGTTGTCTTTACGTTCAATAGTTATATCGAGATCATTTATTTTCCGGTCTATTTCGGATTCCTTAGTGAATTTGATAGAGTGGTGAAGGCTATTAATGGATTGGAGAATTGTTTCTTCGCTTGTTAGTTCAGTATCGTAGATGCAAATTACATCATCTACGTATCTTTTCCATATTACTATTCCCTTTGTTGAAGTCTTTTCTAAGAACACATTTTCTAGTGCATTGATGAAGATGTCAGCGATTAACCCACTTAGTGGCGATCCCATTGCTAGGCCTTCTCTCTGTGTGTATATTTTATTGTCGAATTGAAACACGTTTTGGGTGAGAACGACCCTCAGTAATCTCACAATCTCTTCAATTTCTTTTACCGAATTGTTGGATTTTAAGTTGTTTTCGATAGTGTTGATTGCTTCAATAATCGGAACATTGGTGTACATGTTAGTTAAGTCGAAGGATACTAGCCTGAAGCTAGGTTTCAATTGTAGGGTGTTCAATGCTGTTACTAGTTCTGTTGTGTTCTTTGCAGAGTTGTTTTTGTCGTTGGAAAGACGGCATTTTAAGATTTTTAGTAACTCTTTGCTGATTTTGTAATTAGGGGCAATTAGGGACAAAAACAACACCCTGTCGGAAACAAAACACAATTTAGCGACACAGCCAAGCTAGATAAAAAAGGGGGGAAATTAGGGGTTTTTTAATAGGTAAATGTTATCTGGATCAGGTGTACGATGTACTTTTCTTCTACAATAAACCAAGGCCCATATTCGCGGCAGTATTAAAGGTGCCGGGACGTCCTCATAAGATCGTCAACGCTTAGTTCGAATGGGTTATGCTCCACGCGTGGCGAGGGCTAATACACGGTCTTTAATAGTTGTAGACCGACCTCATTCAATAACATACATCTTATCTAGGTTGGCAACACCTCACATAAACACATCGCCATCACTCCCCACAGCACGTAGGGGCAAGCGGGAGGGGGGAAGGGCAGGAAAAACCAGTCGTTAAGATAACCACCGCAGTCAACCGCACAGAGAGTTCCAGTGAGCACGAAAACTGCGAGTAGCTGTAGTACGGAAGACAATCAGATAAGTAGTTAGCCTAAAATTTTATAGTTTAACCATAGTTTACAACCATATAATCTCTCTAAAGTACAATCTCCGGATAGCTATCACCATTTAGCATTTCACCTAACATATATACTGCATTTAGCATACACTGACAGTTGCAGTACCAATACTGCAACTAAATAATTGTACATATTGTAAATATTTTCACCTGTATTTCAAACATGGATTTTGTAGCCTAAGTGTAATGGATCTGATGATGATCGCTTGACGACCGAAACTGGTCATCCTAGTGTTTTATTAATCTCATGTAATTTATTTCAGGATTAGGGTATAACCCATCTCTTTTGGGTACATTCGTGTTGACCGACTGAAAAGCACTAAACTCTTGTTTACTAAGGCAACACTGAAAATATGGCTTCAAACACCACAATGCTTATAAATACTACAATGAAGATTGTAGGCGTTCGTTCTGATCCAGTGGTTTTGAAGTACATGAGAATGAAGAAACAACTCCAAATGAACGAAACTACTTTACTGATAACGTCGAGGGAGCCTTGTACAAGTAATATGTAGGAACTCCGTTTCGTAGACAGTGGTTTTCGAGTTAGGAGGAAGTTGGTTCGACGACTTACAGCTCCAGCCATGGACTACTCAGGGATGAGGGTCCAGTTCCTGAAAGGATTGTATATTCCTTCAATCTCAACCAGAACATCGCCCAAGGTAGCTGGAAAACTTTTCTTTCTTGTAGACAGTAGACTTTGTCACTTTTGGTTCGTCCCTTTTCACCAATATTTTATTAAATAGTATGAAATTCATTCGAAGACTAGATTTGGTTCCTTGTATCATTTATGTCGGAGAGTGTAATTTATATTGTAGTTAACAGTAAACGTAATGCTATTTAGAGCATTACTTGTGGGTTTTTTTTGAAAATTTTGGAAATAAAACCAAGCATTGAATTTTGTTGGGAAGACATCTGCAGCATAATTAGGATCAAGACGACGATATTTTTGTATAAGAATAGCGATTAGGAAGAAGATGGCCACACACACGTGCACTTGAACTATTACAAAAATATTTCAGTGATACTCTTCGTTTGGACTTATGACATTCTAGTAGACATTTCTTTCTTTTAGAAATGATAGTTCATTTTCATCATTATTTTCCATGGGTATGGAATCGTAGAAATCGTCCAGCGAGAACAATTGTGAATTGATTTTTGAGGCATTTGTAGCCTACTTTCATATTTCTTTTAGATTAGAGATTTTTTTTTACTGAAACTTTAGTTCGTTCAGTCTTCTGCTTGTGTTATTTTAATTCGTTTTTGGTAGGCTCTTGGCTAGAACATCGTTTGATTTAATGGTTTGCGTGTATCTATTGATACGATAATAGATTCCTTTCCATGGTGTAAATCTCACGTGTTTTCTTCTGAGTAGTTAAGCCGTTTTTCGAGTTTGGATAGGCGAAACTGAACCGACTATTTTACTAGTGTCTATCTACGATTTTTTTTATTTATAGTTATTATGGAAATAATTATACATATATATGTATAGGAATAGTGAACTAAATTAACAGTTCAAACAAGTATAACAGAATTTGTCATAGACTTAAATGACGATAATTTATGGAAGTAGATAATACAACTTATCTAATAAATTGTTGCAACTTGTTGAGTGAAGTTGGGAAAGAGGTACTCTGTGACACTTCTATATTCGTCTACGATAAGGCGTGATATCTTCAGAGTAATTATTGAAGGGTTTTGAGTTTAATTACGTTTGGGAAAAATTCTTGACAGCTTTGGAAAGCTGAATTAATGTATTGCAATTTAATGAATACGAATTCATTGTGCTAATGAAGCGAATATTTGACATCATTGGATGGTCAACATTAATATTGTATAATGTACTCGAAGTCTTATGTGAAGACATTAACGTAGTCATTTCGTTTTGTAAGAGTGAAATTAGCTTTTGAGCTATCACTAATTTGAATAGGAAGTTGTTGTGAACGTGAATTGGAATCACGAATGTTTCTCTTAAATGCCAGTATTAATTCAAGTAACCCTACGTTTTTATTCTTGCCTATTAAGATTTGCCGGAGATGGATTGCTTATATCGTGACACACATATTTAAGTGACACAGCCACTTTTCGAATAGCTTTAATTAATTCATGCAATATAATACATTTGATATTTCAGTGATTTTAACAAAAATATACTGCATTCATTGAAGCATCTGGATAGTTAATAAACTATTTTCTAACTTGTAACACTATTCGATTATCTTAATTGATTGTTGAATGCAACAAATTAAGAGAATTATAACCTTGAGATATACTTGTCGAATTAAATGGAAATGGGCAGCGATAATAACAAAATCCTAACTAAGGATATAATCTGTATATAAAATGTAAGATATGTATAAATTTTTAATAAGGGTATAGCATCAGTGCATGATTTAATATTGTATTTTTCATGTAATGTGTTCAATGATTGAGATATTTAAATACTGCGATTTAGAGCAGTAAGATGGGGCCTTATTATAGGCGTTTATTGAAACTATTTTCGTCATTTGATTTAGAGAAGCTTTCTTCATTTTTGTCTAATTGACAGACATACACCATTTGCCAGTTAATAAGCTGATTTTTTTTTAAATCTTTGAACGACTGGTGTTTTCTATTAGAAAATGGAGTGCGTTAGGAGGACCAGTGGGTGTTTTTTTTCTTGAGTTTGCTTAAAATTAACGCCCGAGATACTTTCGTTTTCTTTTAGAGTCTCTTGTTCGAGTTCTTTTAAGAGCTTCGTTTCATTGTAATATATACACCACTGGCATCTTCGTATCGCATTCTTTAATATCGACGTATCCAAATCCCTGGTTGTTCCTAGTTGGTAGACTTTTAGGGGTTATTTCAGCCGGGAACTTCCATAATCTACGATCCAGCTTTTCCATCGGATTTCAACAGGTAAGACCACGTGGATTACGGGTACATCTATATATGGCGTCCCAACCTATGGGGATTTCGAATTGGCATTCTCGAGTTCTCCAATGCTAAACCCATGTGTGAGAATCCATTTTTATGAGGTTATTGAGTTTAGCAGTTCTCGAACGATGTAGTCGTTAGCAAAATTTTCTTTGGCACTGCTACGATTATACACGTCAAATTCGTTGGGAATTCACGTTTCTTCAAAACGTGAAGATGAGTTTACTCAATCTGCCTGGCATACAGATAGACTTATCGCCATTGCTTAAATATTATTTGTTTTGTGTGTGCCTAGTAAAATGTAATTTGATTGATTACGACATGATCATAAAAGACATTTCTAGGAATTTTTTATGGATCAGTGTGGTCAGATGGGACATGACATGGGGCCGTTTTTCACTCCATGCTTGTCGGCCATTTCGTGTTAGTCACCGGCGATGATTATTTGTAGATCATCTGTAATGATAGAATCAATTTCTTTAATAATAAAATAAATAATTCAGCATCTCAACTTTAATTTAAACCGTTTCTAATATAAATCACCGTCGTTGCATTCCTCCTCTTTTCTTATAGACTTAATTTATATAATAAGTTTAGAAGCAAAACGAAATACAATGCTTGTATTGGTGAAAAGGGTAATTCTAAATGTGTCAATTCTGCTATTTATGTATTGCATTCCTGTGTTTTCTATAATTGTATTTATCATGACAGCTGTGTCAAATGAGGACATTGCCAATATGTTGACGGCAATACAGGAGAAGATGGGCAGTCACACCAATGAATTAGCTGAGATCAGGAGTAATTGCCAAACTAGTTTTGACAATATCAACGCCATTGTCAATAAGAATACTGAATTAGTTCAGGAATCTCTAGGGGTGAATTTGAAGGCAGAGATTAGTCAAATGCACTTGTCCCTCAAATATCTTCAAGATAGTAATCGCAAGATTTCAGCTAAAACTAAAGATATAAAAGAAAAGATAAATGATATAGAAACGGGCATCGACAGTGTGACGGCCGATGTCAGGCTTGTTCAACTTGATATCAGTAATATTAATGTAGAAGTTAGCCATGTTAGATCTAATGTTGCATCATTGGAAATAAGAGCCATAAGCACTGAAAATAAATTAGATTCAACTGAAGGCAAATTAGATGCAGCTCAAGTTGATATAACTGCAATGCAGGATAAAATAAATTCAACTGAAAATAAAATAGATTCGACTGAGAAAAAGATAGATGCCACTTAGGCTAAAATTAACCTAACAGAAGACATTGTAACTGGTATACGATCTAGTATTTCTACCATAAAGGAGGATGTTAGAAATATTAAATCGGAACTAGACAGTAACCAAAAATAAAATAAAAATAGCTTAGATGCATTGCAATTGCAGTTTTCAAACGAAGCAATTACAACGCAAGAAACTCTAGCCAAATTAGAGGGTGATATGGCCCAACTTAAGGAAAAGGTTGAAGAACACAACAAGGTCTTGAGAAAGGATATAAAGATCGATCTCAAGGCTATTGTTAACGATCAAGTGACCATCTTAAGGGGGGAAATCACAAAAATAAATGAAGACGTCATTAAAAGTATTAAGTCAGATTTTGAATTAAAGATTAACAGAACGGAAATAAGACTTAACCAAGATATTTCCCAGGCTAGAAAAGACACTGATAAACGAATCGATTCAGTACAGACTATGCAGGTCGAAAGCGTCACTGTGCTTAGGGAGGATTTAGAAACGCAGATTAAAGGCGTAATTCTGAAAGTAAACCAAGTTAAGATAGATCTAAACTCAGAGCGTGAAAAGAAAACATCGGAATTAAACGAGATTAGACAAGAGTTGCAAACGTTCAGTTTAAAGGATCACATAGACATAAATAAATTAAGAGAGGAAATCAAGTCACAATTGGACGCGTTGGGGAAACCTATAAATTCTGATGGGGAAGGAACGGTACACTATTTAAGGGACAGGATGGATACCACCACTCCAGCTAGAAACTAGTTAGCGAGGTTGAATAAGGCACGTGAAACAGAACAGAGTCAGGCTAGATCAGAGATCCCGAATGAGGCTACATCAGAAATAAATCCCAGAGATTTTAGGACATCAACGCCTAATGATAGATCTAATGTCATGATAGTGAGGAATTACGAAGAGAAAATTAAGAAATTTTCAAATACGGAGGGCTTAACTCCCATAGAATTCATTAGAAATCTACAGGATCATTTCGCGGAACATCATGTTACAAGGGACAGAGAACTGCGGATTGTTGAGAAGCATCTGGCAGATGCACCGCTAAATTGGTTTCGCGCTTTCCGATACACTTTCGATAACTTCGAACAGTTTTCGGAAGCATTTATTAAAAGATTCTGGTCGATAGAGATACAACACGCAGTGAGGGCGGAAGTATATTCAAGGAAGTATAGTAGTACTGGACCCACCAGTTACTCTGAATTCTTCACATCTCAGTTAGCCCGCCTTAGATATCTTCAACCCCCACTGAGACAGGAGGAAATTCTCGAGACAATTTCACGCCAGTTACCGGTGGAAGTTAGAAGGAATTTAATCTCATCAGGCGTAGAGGATTTAGCGGCAATGGACGACTTGCTGCGTAGGCTCGACCATACTTCTATGTCGCCTACCATAGTCAAACGCGGAAGGACGGAAACTAACATCGTGAACGCGGTAGTCGTTGATCAAACTCAACAAACAGAAAGGTCAAATAGGACAGAATCTAGATGGGAAGGTCCGATGAGGAACAGTAGAACGTATAGTCGAAGGTTTGATGATAGAAACAACCAGCGACCATATGAAAACTACCAACAGAGATATGACCGAGACCGGGATAGTCCTAACCAAACAGATCGTAATCAAGAAAGATATAAACCTTACGAAGGTAGAAATAGGAATGACAGGTATATGAATGGAAATCAGGAAAGGGAACAATACCAACCTAGGAACAACAGGTATCGAGGTTATCAGAACAATAACCGATACTACGATAATAGGGATAGACAAGGCCAGTATCAGCAACAGAACAGAGGTCAACAAGGGTTTGCCAGATACAAAAACTACCGGGACAAGAACTATCATAACCAGGAAGATAAAGAACAGTCTAGAAAGGACAGGGATAGGCGTGAAGAAAGGAAGGATCGAAGGGACACAGAAAGTGAGCCAGAACCTAACACTAGCCATCACACTAGTGACAATGAAAGGGGTTCACAAGAAAAAAAAAAACGCCAATTACGAAATCCCGGAAGGATTAAACAGCCAACCGTCTCCATTTGACATAATTATACAAGATGTTTATGAGGTCACGGACGAAGATTTGTTGTACGAAGAAAAGGAAGGAATTGTGAGCGAACGAGCTGAATTGCCTATCATTGAAATCTCTGTGGGTAAACAACATTGTAGGTCTCTCATAGACACGGGAGCGGTCATTTCAATCATGTCCGAAGATTGCTTTCTGAAATTAGAAAAGGAACAACAATTTACCACGTTGCGGCTTCATCGATCAAAGTTAGAGGACTATTTCAGGATAAGTCGATGAAATGTAAATTACAAGTCCAGATGAAGTTCAGTATAAATGAAAGATGTTTTGAACATATTTTTGTGGTGCTCAAAAATATCAACTTCGAAATAATCCTAGGGATTGATTTTATTACCCGTGCCAGAATCACCATTGACATGGACAGGAGAATTATCAGGTTCCCAGAGAAAACTATTAGGAAGATAGTACCTGAAGATATTGATTCCAATGAGGATGTGGAAAATTTGATCAGGGAAGAAGTTTTAGAAAATATAATAAACCAGACCGAGCAAGAAAGAGAGCATTATGCACTTTACGTCGAGGGATTTACAGAAATAGAAAAAGAATTCAAAGACTTGATCGAGGAGTTTACTGATATCTTCGATGATAAGCCAGGCCTAATTAAAAACTTCAAGTATCAGATTAGAATAAACGATGACACTCCATACCAGGCCAAACTGTATCCCATTCCGGATAAATATTATGAAGAGGTCAGGGAGATCATTAAGAGAATGGAAGCAGAGGGAATCATTAAGAAACAAGCCTCTTCCTACTTAAACCCTATTACGGTGGTAAAGAAAAGCAATGGTGAGCTTCGTCTATGTTTAGACGCTAGGAAAATAAATTCCCGGATATTTTTAGAAATGGACCGACCTCCCAAAATCAGAGATTTGTTACGGAAATTTAAAGACAAGGCATCTTTCAGCGTACTCGATTTAACAGCATCCTTCTATCAAGTAGAACTTGCCGAGGACAGCAGGCAGTACACAGGGTTTCTGTTTGACCAAACAACCTTCGTGTTCTGTCATGTACCGTTCGGTATGATAAATAGCGGTCCATCGCTCATTAGGGCTCTCGACAGTAAGCATTCTGATGGAGTCAAACGCAGCGTCACGTGCTACATTGATGATCTCATCATCGCTTCAGTTAATGTTCAAGAACATCTGAAAGAACTTAGAAAGTTGTTCCTAGAGCTTCGAGAGGCCAATATTAAGGTCAACTACGATAAATGTCACTTCATGAAGGAACGTATAAATTTCCTAGGCCACACTATAGATCAATACGGTTATCATCCCAATCTTAAGAAGATTGAGGAAATTGCAAAATTCCCTAGACCAAAAAGAATCAAGCACCTACGCCAATTCCTTGGGATGTGCCAATTTTTGAGTAGTCACTGCCCAGGATACTCAGTGACCATGGCACCGTTATATGAACTGCTGAAGAAAAATAATCGGTGGAAGTGGACGGACTTAACTGAGCAGGCCTTCGAGAATGCGAAGACTATGCTGAAGGAATGCATTAAGTTAGAGTATCCGGAATTCAGCCGCACTTTTTATATTGAATCTGACGCTTCCAGAGTAGGTTTAAGTGCGGTCCTGTATCAAAAGGATGAACTGGGGAATAAGCACTACATTTTTTTACAGCAGGAAATTAAAGCCTCATGAAGAGAATTATTTCACTACAGAGCTTGAGGCTCTGGCCTTTGTCTCAGCTTTGCAGAAGTGGAAAAATACGTCTAGGTCATCAGATTGTAATAATTACAGATCACAGAGCTCTGCAGTTCATGCTTCAGTCCGATTTGTCTTCTGATCGTCTGACGAGATGGACGTTGTTTATACAGCAGTTTAACGCCACCATCAGGCATCAGCCAGGCAAGGACAACCTTCTTGCTGATGCTCTTTCGAGAAACCCCTCTAATAAGTTAGCAGTAAACTTGGTACAATTGGAGGAGGGAGATGAGGCAACCCTGGAAAAGCTACGCAAATTAGCTGTGTCACAGAAGAGACACACTCCAATAAGGAACATGTAGAGGTATTTAAAGGGCCACATGGATGACTCGGATGAGTATTTTCAGGCAACTAGGAGATGTTCTGACAGATTCGCTCTTTGTGGAGAAGTTGTTTGTAAATTTGTGGACAAGCACAAGAACAAACTTAGAATAGTGGTGCCTCCCAAATTGACTGTACCTTTGATCTGGTTAACACACAATAGTATCGGCCATGGTGGCCTGGATAAGACCATGAAAACGCTTCAGGAGACGTTTTATTGGTCTAAGTTGCGTCAGTCCGTTGCGAGGGTTATTAGGTCATGTGACAGTTGCCAGAGGAGCAAATATCCTTCGGCATTATCTAAGGAGGAGCCGAGAGCAATTATCCCCTATAGACCACGTGAATTAATGGCTTGTGACCTGTTTGGCCCTTGTCCAAAATGTGCCAGGGGTAACCAGTTTCTACTTGTTACCGTGGATGTGTTTTCGAAATTCGTCACCCTAGACCCCTTGCAGAACGCAACAGCAGCGCAAGTTATAAGTCGCTTAGTTAAGAGTGTATTCACAAAAGCTGGAAGACCAGAAACGATTCTTTCAGATAATGGATCGCAATTTACTTCCCATGAATTCAAAGTCGCTATGGAGAGATTTGGAATACGTCACGTGTTCTCCAGCATCAGATATCCTGAGTCCAACAGTTCGGAACGTCTAATGTCAGAGGTTGCCAAGTTTGCACGTTTATACTGCCCTCAAGATCATCCTAGCTGGGTAAAATATGTACCTCTGATGGAGACATGCCTAAATACGACATATCATGAAAGTCTGAGAGATATTCCAGTGTTAGTTCATCATAACAGAAAGCCAGAAAGAGCTTGGGATGAAATAACACAATTCTTAACTAAAGATGCTGAACCGTCAGAGCAGTAAAGGGTGGATAATGCCCGAGAAAGCCTGATGGTTGTGGCGGAAAAAAGATGGAAAAGAAATGAAGGAAAGCGCTACAACCCGCCGCTAAAAACTAATGACTTAGTTCTCGTACGTAAATCCACTAAAACAGATGTAGCGAGGAAGATATACATGAAGTTCAGTAGCCTGTACATTGGCCCCTACAAGGTAGGCAGAGTGTACGGGAATAATAGTTACCAAGTCCTAGACATCCACACGAACGAGGAAATAGGAAAATTCAATGCGAAGAACCTCAGAAAGTATTTTAAGAGAGTGGAATAAAACACAAAATACTGTTCATTAACGAATACCTAGAATGGTGTAATAAAAGTATTTGCACACTTTTATTAGCTAGGTTGGGAGGAGGATGAGCCAGTATTTTGCTGTATACTTGAACCCTGATACGACAGCGAGACGTATTTTGAAATTATTGTTTGGCATTAATTTGGCTGCAGGCTTGAGGAGCAATACACTCGTCATTCACTTAGGAGATAGATAGGCAATCCCGCCATGCTCTTGATCACGTGGACAGGACATGCTCACTAACTTATTTCTGCAACTGTCTGATGCATATATAAGATGATAATCGACAGAGTTCGATTGTCAACCTCGATACAAGGAGAGATGTATCATGGGTAGACTGCCAGCTGTGGTGTGTCTGCGAGCAGTTCTGAAATCGCAGACACTTGAGTTTTGTGACACACGGAGTGAACGTGCTATCGTCTCTGTAAGAAAAGTTTCGTTAAACACGCAGTCGTACGAGTGTACTCTAATCACGGCGCGGAGCGAACAGGCGGATTTCTTCATAGCAACATGCGGTTGTTCGTATTTCTGGCGTGTTTGGCATAACCCAGAAAATAGATATATGCGAGTGAGCTTAGTTATTGCATGGACTTGTCAGTACAAACTACACGATGAGGAAATCTACTACATATATGGTTCAAATGCAGGAAAGCATTAGTATTATCAAGAACAATACGACTGGACTTTATTGTGAGAATCTAGCTGCTGTAGCAATGTTGGGCTAAGCAGATAGTACAGGAATGCAATGCAGAGGAAGGATTGATCATTTGGAATGACAACCTTACAAATACTACAATGAAGAAAAAGAAACGATTGTAGGCGTTCGTTCTGATCCAGTGGTTTTGAAGTACATGAGAATGAAGAAACAACTCCAAATGAACGAAACTACTTTACTGATAACGTCGAGGGAGCCTTGTACAAGTAATATGTAGGAACTCCGTTTCGTAGACAGTGGTTTTCGAGTTAGGAGGAAGTTGGTTCGACGACTTACAGCTCCAGCCATGGACTACTCAGGGATGAGGGTCCAGTTCCTGAAAGGAATGTATATCCCTTTACTTTCTTCAATCTCAACCAGAACATCGCCCAAGGTAGCAGGAAAACTTTTCTTTCTTGTAGACAGTAGACTTTGTCACTTTTAGTTCGTCCCTTTTCACCAATATTTTATTAAATAGTATGAAATTCATTCGAAGACTAGATTTGGTTCCTTGAATCATTTATGTCGGAGAGTGTAATTTATTTTGTAGTTAACAGTAAACGTAATGCTATTTAGAGCATTACTTGTGGTGTTTTTTTGAAATTTTTGGAAATAAAACCAAGCATTGAATTTTGTTGGGAAGACATCTGCAGCATAATTAGGACCAAGACGACGATATTTTTGTATAAGAATGGCGATTAGGAAGAAGATGGCAACACACACGTGCACTTGAACTATTACAAAAATATTTCAGTGATACTCTTCGTTTGGACTTATGACATTCTAGTAGACATTTCTTTCTTTTAGAAATGATAGTTCATTTTCATCATTATTTTCCATGGGTATGGAATCGTAGAAATCGTCCAGCGAGAACAATTGTGAATTGATTTTCGAGGCATTTGTATCCTACTTTCATATTTCTTTTAGATTAGAGATTTTTTTTTACTGAAACTTTAGTTCGTTCAGTCTTCAGCTTGTGTTATTTTAATTCGTTTTTGGTAGGCTCTTGGCTAGATCATCGTTTGATTTAATGGTTTGCGTGTATCTATTGATACGATAATAGATTCCTTTCCATGGTGTAAATCTCACGTGTTTTCTTCTGAGTAGTTAAGCCGTTTTTCGAGTTTGGATAGGCGAAACTGAACCGACTATTTTACTAGTGTCTATCTACGATTTTTTTATATATAAGTTATTATGGAAATAATTATATATATATATAGGAATAGTGAACTAAATTAACAGTTCAAACAAGTATAACAGAATTTGTCATAGACTTAAATGACGATAATTTATGGAAGTAGATAATACAACTTATCTAATAAATTGTTGCAACTTGTTGAGTGAAGTTGGGAAAGAGGTACTCTGTGACACTTCTATATTCGTCTACGATAAGGCGTGATATCTTCCGAGTAATTATTGAAAGGTTTTGAGTTTAATTACGTTTGGGAAAAATTCTTGACAGCTTTGGAAAGCTGAATTAATGTATTGCAATTTAATGAATACGAATTTATTGTGCTAATGAAGCGAATATTTGGCATCATTGGATGGTCAACATTAATATTGTATAATGTACTCGAATTCTTATGTGAAGACATTAACGTAGTCATTTCGTTTTGTAAGAGTGAAATTAGCTTTTGAGCTATCACTAATTTGAATAGGAAGTTGTTGTGAACGTGAATTGGAATCACGAATGTTTCTCTTAAATGCCAGTATTAATTCCAGTAACTCTACGTTTTTATTCTTGCCTATTAAGATTTGCCGGAGATGGATTGCTTATATCGTGACACACATATTTAAGTGACACAGCCACTTTTCGAATAGCTTTAATTAATTCATGCAATATAATACATTTGATATTTCAGTGATTTTAACAAAAATATACTGCATTCATTGAAGCATCTGGATAGTTAATAAACTATTTTCTAACTTGTAACACTATTCGATTATCTTAATTGATTGTTGAATGCAACAAATTAAGAGAATTATAACCTTGAGATATACTTGTCGAATTAAATGGAAATGGGCAGCGATAATAACAAAATCCTAACTAAGGATATAATCTGTATATAAAATGTAAGATATGTATAAATTTTTAATAAGGGTATAGCATCAGTACATGATTTAATATTGTATTTTTCATGTAATGTGTTCAATGAATGAGATATTTAAATACTGCGATTTAGAGCAGTAAGATGGGGCCTTATTATAGGCGTTTATTGAAACTATTTTCGTCATTTGATTTAGAGAAGCTTTCTTCATTTTTGTCTAATTGACAGACATACACCATTTGCCAGTTAATAAACTGAATTTAATTTTTAAAAAATTCTTTGAACGACTGGTGTTTTCTATTAGAAAAGGGAGTGCGTTAGGAGGACCAGTGGGTGGTTTTTTTCTTGAGTTTGCTTAAAATTAACGCCCGAGATACTTTCGTTTCTTTTAGAGTCTCTTGTTCGAGTTCTTTTAAGAGCTTCGTTTCATTGTAATATATACACCACTGGCATCTCCGTATCGCATTCTTTAATATCGACGTATCCTAATCCCTGGTTGATCCTAGTTGGTAGACTTTTAGGGGTTATTTCAGCCGGGAACTTCCAGAATCTACGATCCAGCTTTTCCATCGGATTTCAACAGGTAAGGCCACGTGGATTACGGGTACAGTACCTACTGTAAGGCCACGGCCGCCTCCTTCCCTCTTCCTAGCCTATCCATCCCTATCTTCCATCCCTTCCCCTCCCTCATGAGGCCCCTGTTCGCTTTGCAGGTGAGGCCGCCTGGGCGAAGTGCTGATCACACCTCCCCAGTTGTATCCATCCCAACCAGATGTTCCAAGCTCCAGGACACTGCCCATAGAGGCGGTAGTGGTGAGTTCCCTCCCTGAGTCCGTGGGAACCACCAACCTAGAGGGTAACTTGACTAAATAAAAATTAAAAAAAACTAATATAGGCCTACGCCAGTGCTGCCAACATGATTCTAAGCCTGCTGATAGGTCCAATTATAAAATAAATGTTACTTCTATACTAACAAATGGATTTCATCCAAAAATTGGCACAACACGAGATCATAATATTTCAGATTATTGATGACCAACACATGCATGACATTGTTGCTAACTTGATTTTACGCGCGCTGATAAATCCAAGGTCTAACTGCATGTAACGTGCATGCTATCCATTGGACTTCAACCAAATTTTGTATTCCGTACCTTAAGAGATGCAACTAACAATAGCCTATATTCAGTCACCAGGGCTGCCAACTGTACTGCTCTATTAGGCTACATTATACCAGGTATATTTCGAAGTTATTAGAAATTTCAATATTACCAAATTAATTTGGTCATTATTCTAGATTGGCAAGAATCTTAAATTTCAAGAAAAGTAGGCTCTTTAGTTCGTCACGGAACTTCTTCTTATATATTAGTATGATGATTACGACTTGTAACCTGTCACTTGCCACTACGGTATGCAAAATGACACTTGACACTACGGTAAGAAAACACCATGTCACTTGACACTACGGTAAGAAAACACCATGTCACTTGACACTACGGTAAGAAAACACCATGTCACTTGACACTACGGTAAGAAAACACCATGTCACTTGACACTACGGTAAGAGAACACCATGTCACTTGACACTGCGGTAAGAAAACACCATGTCACTTGACACTACGGTAAGAAAACACCATGTCACTTGACACTACGGTAAGAAAACACCATGTCACTTGCCACTACGGTAAGAAAACACCATGCCACTTGACACTACGGTAAGAAAGCACCATGTCACTTAACAGTACGGTAAGAAAACACCATGTCACTTGCCACTACGGTAAGGAAACACCATGTCACTTGACACTACGGTAAGAAAACACCATGTCACTTGACACTACGGTAAGAGAACACCATGTCACTTGACACTGCGGTAAGAAAACACCATGTCACTTGACACTACTGTAAGAAAACACCATGTCACTTGACACTACGGTAAGAAAACACCATGTCACTTGCCACTACGGTAAGAAAACACCATGCCACTTGACACTACGGTAAGAAAGCACCATGTCACTTAACAGTACGGTAAGAAAACACCATGTCACTTGCCACTACGGTAAGGAAACACCATGTCACTTGACACTACGGTAAGAAAACACCATGTCACTTGACACTACGGTAAGAAAGCACCATGTCACTTGACACTACGGTAAGAAAACACTATGTCACTCGACACTACGGTAAGAAAGCACCATGTCACTTGACACTACGGTAAGAAAACACCATGTCTCTTGACACTACGGTAAGAAAGCACCATGTCACTTGACACTACGGTAAGAAAACCCCATGCCACTTGACACTACGGTAAGAAAGCACCATGTCACTTGACACAACGGTAAAACACCATGTCACTTGACACTACGGTAAGAAATCACCATGTCACTTGCCACTACGGTATGAAAGCACCATGTCACTTGACACTACGGTAAGAAAGCACCATGTCACTTGACACTACGGTAAGAAAACACCATGTCACTTGCCACTACGGTAAGAAAACACCATGTCACTTGCCACTAGTGTATGAAAGCACCATGTAACTTGCCTCTACGGTATGAAAGCACCATTTTATTTGCCACTATGATATGAGTGTGCAGTGTCACTTACTTATCACTGAGGCTCGGATTTTTATGTGCAAAAAATCGGAGAATATTTACTTTTTATGTATTAAATATTTTTGAAATATGTGACAAAAAAGTAAAAATACTTAATTAAAATTTAGTTTATTAATGACAATATAAACAATATGCAGTATTCACGAATGCAATTTATGCTATGCCTCACTGGCTGCTGAAGGATTACAATACACAAGGAGATACATCTTCAGGTTATCCATAAAAAATGACCGACAATTATCGCGAACCACTTCCTCTGAAGGCGCGAAACTGCGGCAATATAATTCTTGCCCTTGAGGTGTTATGTAATTTGAGATCGCTGTTCAGCCAAGAATGCTTTCCCACATGGTTGGCAGAACAAAACGCCCCCATCAGAAGTAAAATTTTCCTTAAATTCTGCAACTTACTGCTGCAGACGATAACTAGTAGTTGCTTTTACTTTAGGCATCCCCGGCTTCCACAGTGAGTGAGACGGGGCGACAAGATAAGAAAAACACTGCTGCAAACTGAAATACGCTCTGCTTAGTTCACATGGTCTACCCGTTGAAGTAATACAGAACTAAAGTGCAATAAACTAAAAGATCTAGCATACTGATTTTTAAAAAATATCAATATTATGTGCTATTAAGTAAAAAGCAGGAATTAATGTATTTATAGAAAAAATGTTTAAAATATTATTTACAAAAAAATCTTCTTCTTCTTCTTCTTCTTCTCCAGCATGATTAATCCCACTTATGTGAGGTCGCTGCCGGCCCCGTGGTGTTGGGGTAGCGCGCCTGCCTCTCACTCGGAGGCCCCGGGTTCGATCCCCGGCTCCGTCAGGGAGGGTTGGAACGGGGTGCACTCAGCCTCGTGAGGACAATTGAGTAGCTGTTTGACAGTGAGACAGCGCCCCGATCACGAATACCAAGATTAACGGCCGAGGGGACCCGACGCGCTGATCATGCGTCACCCCAATATCTGCAGGCCAAATGGCTGGGCAGCGGTCGCTTGGTCGGCCTTAGCCCGTCATGGGCTGTCTAGTGGGGTCGCTGATACGGATATTCCTCCTCCACGTTGTAATATCCCGGTTCATTTCCTCCATAAGCCCCCGCTGTTTCATGCTTTCATGAATGCTGTCCATCCATCGCCTTTTTGGCCGTCCTCGACACCGTTTCCCTGGTGGAAGCATTTCGATCATCTATTTCCCACATAATCTTGATCTCTTTTCTTAACTGGCCATACCATCTGAGGCCAGCTTCTCTGACTTTCTCAGAGCCCATAGAATTATGGCATGTAAAACAACCTTCCACTAACTAAACTTGTGTGAAGCAAAATTTGTAGGTTAGGTTTGATTAAGTTCCAACGTTCGTCACCGGGCGTTGTTTGCGATGGTATCTAGTAGTAGCCAATTTCACAGCTAGGTGTCGTGAACGGTAGCATTTGGTATCGAAAGTAGGAACTACAGTCCTTACTTGAATTAAAAACAGACAACACACACTAATACAGCCATCACAACACCGGTTATCAGTCAGATTCTACACACACCAAAATACACGGGGCTACATGGCCGCGTGGTCGCAGCCCCTAAACTAAGGAACCAACCAACGTATCACATTGTACCTATCACTTGCCTCTATGGTATGACAGTAGCATTTCACTTGCAACTATAGTATTATAGCACCATTAAATTTGCCACTACGGTATAAGAGCACTATTTCACTTGCCACCACGGTATGAGAGTACCATGCCCATTTTCAGTACAATTTCACTTGCCACTATGGTATGAGAGTACTATTTCACTTGCCACTACGGTATGAGAGTACTATTTCACTTGCCACTGTGGTATGAGAGTACCATTTCACTTGCCACTACGATATAAAAGCACCATTTCACTTGCCACTACGATATAAAAGTACCATTTCACTTGCCACCACGATATAAAAGCACCATTTCTCTTGCCACTACGGTATGAGAGTACCATTTCACGGCCTCTACGATATAAAATCACCATTTCACTTGCCACCACGATATAAAAGCACCATTTCACTTGCCACTACTGTATAAGAGTACCATTTCACTTGCCACCACGGTATGAGAGTACCATTTCACTTGCCACTACGGTATGAGAGTACCACTTCACTTGCCACTACGGTATGAGAGTACCATTTTACTTGTTACTATAGTCTGAAAGCTCTGTAATGTACTTGCACAGGTACGTATGGAACAATTCGCTGGTCAGGAGTTCGAGGACCGGAGTGCGGGCCCCTGGCAGGTTGCAGTGAACCACGGAACGATTCGCTGTGATGCAGGGGAAGTAGCGTTTGTTCAGGCGACATTAACAGGTAAGAAACAAACCCTGGATAAATCATTCAATCTGAAATTCTAGTCACTGTCTGGCTTATCCTATTTTGTTTCACTTTTTGCAAAAATTATGAAACAGTAGTCTTATGAGATCACCCGGGCAGATGTGTGTCTGTCCGTCCGTCTGTCTGTCTGTCTGTCTGTCTTTCTGTTTGTCCTTCTGTCTGTCTGTCTGTCTGTCTGTCTGTCTGTCTGTCTGTGTGCATGTTTGTCTATCTGTGTGTATGTGTCCCCCTATCAACTCCTAAACGGCTGCAGCTATCAGGACCAAATTTGGTATGAGTCAAGATCTATATAAGAATATCCCACGGCCATATTTGAAAATTACGTCAGTGCTACCAACAGCTGAAAAATCACAATGAAATTTATGATCTTATGTTGGATATCTCGGAAGGAATGCATGGAAACTGTTCCAAAACTGCCTTACATATTGACAACAATATTTCAGATTAATTGTCAATGCCCATACATGACAGTGCTGCGAACATGAATCTGAGGCTGCTGATAGGTTCAATTTTTAAATGCATATAATTTCCATACTATTATATCTGTTGGATTTCAACCAGAATTCGTACATGCTTTGTACACCGTAACAGATATGTCTATACGTATGCTTTAGAGTCACCTACTGTTGATAAATGATATCCATAATTTTATCCTAATCTCAATATATCAGAAAGTATGCAGCTTTGAACTTTGCGCACGTATATAACCTAAAATTGTAGATTAGTTTCGAGTAAGCGATATGTGGCAGTGCTGCCAACATGAATCTATGCGTGGTGATAGGTCCAATGTTTAACTAAATGTATCTTCCATACTAACGGATTTCTTACAAAATTGTAACTTATATAGATCATAATGTTTCAGGTTAATTTTGGGCAAACCATTCATGGCAATGTTGCCAAAATGATTTTACGCACGCTGATAGATTTAATGTTTAACAGCATGTGACATCCATACTATTTTGTATGTGCTTTGTGTGCCTTAAGAGTAATATTTAGAGTTGCCAGGACTGCCAACTGTTGATAATTTCTGTAATTTTGAACCCTAATCTCAGCAAATTAGAAGGTATGCCCGTTAACAGATCGAAATTTTGCATATTTAAAGAACATAATATTCCAGATTAATTTTGAGTAACCCAGACATAACAAAGTTGCCAACATGACTCTTTGCGTGCTGACAGGTTCAATGTTTAACTGCTCAAAACATCCATACCAACATATATGGATTTCATCTCTATTTTGTACGCGCAATGTACACTTTAGGACATATCATTGTGCTTAATATAAGTGTCAGCAGGGCTACCAAGTGTGTATAATAATCTCCAATCTTTTGAACTCTATATTCAATATCTCGGAATATGTGTACGGAACACACTTCAAATTTGCAAACTGTAAGTCCAAGATGATTTAGACATATTTAGAGTAAATCTTCAAAGTTTGTGCTGCCTACATAATTCTATGCTAGCGTATAAGATCAACGTTCAACGGCATGTAACTTCTATACCAACAAATGAATTTCAACCTAATTTCGTTGGTGTAATATATGTGTCAATAGAAATAACTTGGCATATTTTGGTGTTGTTAGGGTTATTAAAATTAAATTATTTATTCAATCTAATCCTTAAAAGTGCAGGTACTATAAATTAGTTTATAATTAATATTTATTTATTTATCTATGGCTTTTAGTGCCGGGAGTGTCCGAGGACATGTTCGGCTCGCCTGAGTCTGTAGCTGCTTCCAGCGGACACTATTATTAGGGTGAGCTACATGTTCCGTTCAATTTCAAGTAGTTCCAACTTTATCTACCAGATATCAATGATACCTAGTGGTGAACGTTGGAACTTTGATAGAGCATTCCGACGAAATCTAACCTAACAATTTAGCTCTACACAAGTTTAGTCTGTGAAAAGATCTTTTACATGCCATAAATCTATGACATGGGACCACCGGCTTTACTTCCCCTCCGAAGGAAGGAATACTGAAGGATTTTAACGCTCTTAAAAAATCAGACGACTTCGGCCGGGTTTGAACCCGCTATCTTGGGCACAGCAGTTCAGCATGCTACCAACTACGCCACCGAAGCCACGCTTATCAGGGCTATCAACCGTTGATAAATGCTCTTCCATATTATTTTAGAATCCTAGTCTCAACGTATGCAGGGAATCAGTTCAAAATTTGGCACATGTGATTAGGCGATAATTTTGCAGATTCATTTGGAGCAAGCCATACGTGATAGTGTTGCCAACATAATTCTGCGCGTGCTAATAGGTTCAATGTTTAACTCCATGTAACATCTAAAACATTTAATGGATACCTTACAAATTGTATATCTTGTGTGTATGCCGCAAGGGACATAATAGTGCGCATTTTCAGAGGCAGCAGACTTACCAACTACCTAATAACTCTCTCTCTCTCTCTCTCTCTGAGCATTTGAGCCGTAGACTCTCACTATCTCAGATTCCATAGAAGGAAACTATTTCAAGCAAACTGTAGTGCTATTAGGCTACAATATTTCAAGTCCGAATGAAATTGGGTAACTGAGATGAATCCTGCCAAGAGAAGAGCATCATATTAGAGCTCTCGCATGCGTTACTCAGAAGATTATCACACTGAATATAGCGCACAGCGGCCATATTGAAATTTCAAAACAAATTAATGACTGGCGATATCATAGACTTATAATACCGAAATGTAGTAATGAAATATAACCTTTCATGTCGCTTCGTACGCCCAAAGCAAAAGACCAGTGACTCCATAGATTCAAGATGGTGGCTAGGCGTGTTATTAAAGTACATAAATTAGAAGCTCAGGATGTTAATGGACATATAAGGTGAAACTTGGTAGAAGAGCATTATATAAGAAGCGTCAGTAGCGTTAGTAATGTACTGTATTTATCACACCGAATATAGGGCGAGGCGGCCATCCTGAAAGTTCATATTTTAAAAAGAAATAACTTTCTGTGTTTTAGAACTACAATTACGATAATTATTGATAAGGTATAAAACTGTATGGAGTATCATAGGGTCTATGCCTAAAGGAAAATAACAGTGACTTTAAATTTTCAATATGGCAGCCGGACGTAATATTAAAACGTAATAGAGAATAATTCAGTGTAATTGCGCAATTAAAACGAAACTTAGCGAGAAAGAAGAACCACATAGGAGACATTTCTTAAATAAGCCATAAGAATAACACAATGAATACAACGCAAGTTGGCGGTCTTCCAAATATAGAATATGATAATTAAGTTGCAACAACGAAAATTATCAGTAATGATAGTGACTCCATACGTTCTTTATGGCGCCTGGGAGTATTCGTAAAACTTGAATATCACTAACCCACAATATAAGAGCTTAATGAACACATAATTTAGTGAGAGAAGAGTACCGGTACCATACAAAAGATCTCGCTACCATTACTTATAGTAATATGGCACTGAATATAGCGCGCAGCGGCCATCTGGAAATTATAAAATATATTTTAGAGATACAATAGGCTATTTCAAATAATTATTAATGTAGAATCATACGGTATATGGGCTTTGTATGCTAAGGGCAGAAGAACACCCAGCCATATATTCAAGATGGTGGCTGAGCATACTGTCAACACTTCAAAACCAATACCTCAAGATCCAGTCGCTCAAACACGACACTTTGTAAGAGGGGAGAAAGAGATAAGGTACCCCGCTTGCATTAATCATGTAAGTTATATATATTAATAATATATGTACATATAGCACTTAGCTGCCATCTAGATAATATAAGACCTTAATATCGACAATCCACTATATATATTACAGTTACAATGATGAACCGCAGCAAATCCGAAGTCTCACATGGAAGGTTTTCTCTGCAGAAGGCGCAAGATGAACGATCCCATGCATTCAATATGGTGGATGGGTGTACTTTTCTACTGTTTCAATCAATTCCTCTGGGTGAAAAGGCGGAATTCAGATGAAACTCAGAAAATGGGGAGTCTAATATAGGCTAGGATACAACACTCCACGTTCATAGCAAGAACATCCTTTGATAAGGACAAAGCGTTATATCTATACCCATACATTTAGGAGAAAGTAGGCTGTATGTTCTTTACTGAGCAGCTTGTGAAAATGGAAGTGAGTCTGAACGGAAAGGAACTGTGTAAGAATAACGTTAGTTGAAAAGCACGATTTAAAATAAAACGTAAAAACCTTGTGATCATTTAATAAATAACATCTCGCAGCAAAATCATTTAGGTATCAATGATTGCTCACCTAATAAAAGATAAACCCCCATTGACAGCACAATCAACACAATCTTGTATTTCTGTATTAAACTTTCATTTGGTTTCATTAATTGCTCGGAGGCTTACCTAGCGCTCTAACTTCAATGTCTCTCTTCGCACTACAGGGTCTAACCGTGTTTCATCAAACGATGAATGATTCTGTTAATAGCAATGCATAGCAAAGCACGGGAATTGAGTATAACTGCCTGGGGCTATTTATGGCCATTTTATGCTGTGTTTGTAGTGATGGGGGTAAATTTTAAGATTATATTGTTAGTAGCTTATTTAAGGTAACGCTGACTGTATAGCACCATATTTGTAATGATGGGAGATAAATGGTAATGTTACATTGTTAATAGGTTTAAGGTGACGGAGACTGTAATCACCTCACCATGCTTGTAGTGTTGAAGGACAAATGGTAATGTTACATTGTTAATAGGTTTAAGGTGTCACAGACTCGCAGAATCCCCACAGATTGAACCGCACCCTGGTCTGGTATAAAATAATGCTGTATCCTTTCAGCACCCATCCCAAAGCCTGGCCCGGGGTACGAGTTGTTCCCGGGGGTAGGATACTTCAAGTACCACGTGACCACGAAGACGTGGGTGGAGGCAAGGAGGGTTTGTCTGCAGGAAGGAGCCCATCTAGCTGTGATCAACTCTGATCGAGAGAGTCACTACATGGTCCAAGTAATGGCCCTCCACAAGAGTCCAGTGGCGTATCTTGGTTTCCACGATCGCTTCGTCGAGGGAGAATTCCTTACGGTACTCGGTAAGCTTCAAAAACATACAGTTAATTATAATACTTTGTCACAGCATTCTCTTGTGTTTAATTTCCATACATTCCTATCAAATTCTCTTTCATCACATGCCTCCTTAATTTCCAACAGACAGAAGACACACACGAGTAACAACAATAATATTAATAGTAGCAATAATAATAAAATGGCCGGCCCCGTGGTGTTGTGGTAGAGTGCCTACCTCTCACCCGGAGGCCCCGGGTTCGATTCCCGGCTCCGTCAGGGATTTTAGAAACTGACTTGAGGGCTGGATCGGGGTGCATTTAGCATCGTGAAGACAATTGAGTAGCTGTCTGACAGTGATGCAGCGCCCCGGTCACGAAAAACAAGAATAACGGCCGAGGGTACATGATGCGCTGACCACGCGTCACCCCAATATCTGCAGGCCAAATGGCTGGGCAGCGGTCGCTTGGTAGGCCTAGGCCCTTTAAGGGCTGTAGTGCCAGGGATTTTTGTTATATATAATAATAATAATAATAATAATAATAATAATAATAATAATAATAATAAGATGAAAGTTATAATGTACGCTTCCTATTTTACGGTGAATAAAATACCACGATATCGGTATGTAAAATAAATCGATTTACGTGTTATTTCTGCCACCCCAGAGGTTCGGATTTGATTCCCAGTTCTGCCAAGAAATTTGAATTCTGGTCTGAGGGCTGGAACGAAGGTACACTCAGTCTAGGTACACGGGGTTAATGATCACGATGTCGCAAGCCGCAAAATCAATCAACAACAACAACAACAACATGTTAAAGAAAGGAAGCTTGCAGTTTTACGTGACCGTTATTCTCGCGTTCATGAGCCACGGGACCTCCAATTTTACGTGGAATCCGAACGTGCGAGGGAATCTGTTTAATATTCTAACCTTGGTCTATCCCTACAGTTCTTGTCCTCGAACCTTCCTTCATTAACAAAGTTTACTATTTCTGGGTGTCTCAGTGTGTGTCCTACCAATCTATCTCTTCTCTTCTTTTGCAGTCACCAGAAACATCTCTCCCCTCCTACACGTCTTAATACCTTGTCATTTGTTACTTTATCAACCCATCTGATATTCATAATTCTCCTGTAACACCACATTTCAAATCCTTCTATTCTCCACTTTTCTGCTGCGTGATGTTTCACTTCCATAGTGCGCCACGCACCAGACAAGGGCTTTCAAATATAACTTTCTAACTCCAAAATCTATATTTGATGTCAACCTTTTTTTTTTTTTTTTTTTTTAATGCTTTCCTTTCCTAGACCAATCTACCTTTTATATCCTCTTTGCTTCGTCCATCACTGCTTATTGTGTCTCCCAGACAAATCGCACATGTCCAAACAAGCGATACAAGGTTCAAAACACCAAGGATGGAATGGATGAATGTCACAAGAGACGTCAGTAAGCCCCACAAGATGGTTGCTAAGTTGGAATAAAAATGACCGCTTCGCCACGTGCCAAAGTTAATGTAATTTGTGGATGGCTATAAATAGCAATTGCTTCTTCATACAGTCTGGCATGGTAGTTCGATGTCATAGAGAGTATTTCTGTGCCTTCAAAATGGATAACGTGATGCCTTTCCCAGGCATGTTACGCTACGGCTTATTTATCAAGCTGTTTGTCGGGAATTTTCTTTTATTTCAGACACTGCATACTCCATCATATTCAATGGAAAAGTGGAGATAGTAATAATAACCCCTGGCACTACAGCCCATGAGGGCCTAGGCCTACCAAGCGACCGCTGCCCAGCCACTTGGCCTGCAGATATTGGGGTGACGCGTGGTCAGTTTATCTCGGCCGTTAATCTTGGGTTTTGTGACCGGGGCGCTGCCACACTGTCAGACAGCTACTCAATTGTCCTCACGAGGTTGAGTGTACCCCGTTCCAGCCCCCATGCCAGTTTCAAAATCCCTGACGGAGCCGGGAATCGAACCCGCGGCCTCCATGTGAGAGGCCTACCCCAACACCATGGGGCCGGCGGAAAAGTGGATATGCTCTACATAAATAATATCTGGCGGCCAGTGGTTAGGTGACACAAGGAACCTGAATGACGTCACGCTCAGTGGCGCAGCTCTGCCTCACGAGGCTAAATGTATCCCGTTCCAGCCCTCAGACTAGAATTAAATTTCTTGGCAGAGCCGGGAATCGAACCCGGAGCTCCGCGGTGGCAGCCAATAACGCTAGTCACTATGCAACGAGGCGGACGACACTTCTCATACAAATGGGGGGGGGGGTTAATCAGGATAACTAGTTGCGTTCATCAAGCGAACATCATCAGTAGGGCTCGGATTTTTAGGTAATATAAATACATAAATTCCTGCTTTTCACTTATTAGCACTTTAAAAGATATACAGTATTTGCAATTTTTTAAGATCAGTATGCTAGATTTTTCAGTTTATTGCATTTTTCTGTGTTACTTCAACGGGGAAGAACCAGTAAGCTATCTAATCTTCATGCAGAGCGTATGTCAGCTTGCAACTGTGTTATTCCTAACTTGTCACCCCGTGCCACTCACTGTGGAAGCCGGGGATTTCCTTGTCCATAACCATATTGCACTACGTGCAAGACCTTCCCCTCAGCTACCAGGAACCAGTGTCACTCACATGCAGTTCATTTCTGGCACTGTGAAGTGTAAGGCTGTTCTACGACGCCTAAAGTAAATACAACTACAAGTTATCGTTTGTTGCAGAATTTCAAGATAATTTTACATCTGATGGGAACGTTCTGTTCTGCCAACCATGTGGGAAAGCAATCAAGGCTGAACAGCGATCTCAAGTTACACAACACCTCAAGGGCAAGAAACATATTGTTGCAGTTTCGCGCCTTCAGAATAAGTGTTTCGCGACAATCATCGACATTTTTGATGGACAAACTGAAGGTGTATCTCGTGGTGTATTGTAATGCTTCAGCAGCCAGTGAGACATAGAATAAATTGCATTTGTGAGTACTGCATATTAATAAAATAAATCTATATATATAAAAGAAAGTCATGTTAGTTACACTATTTATAACTCAAGAACGGCTGAACCGATTTGGCAGAAAATTGGTGTGGAGGTAGCTTAGAAACAGGAGACGGACATAGGATACTTTTTATCCCGTGACGTGACACAAAACATCAAAGAGAATACAAGTCACTATAAAACGTAACGCAAATGACAGCTAAGGCGAGTCGTTTCCAGGCAACAGTAGCTCTTGACGAGACACGGCCGACTGGATGCGAGTAGCGCTCTCACCTACCGGTATAGAAAATGAGGCTCTTAACATGAAATCCCGTTAGTTACTCAACGTAATTTGTATAGGGGTAGTAAATCCAATTTACAATAGATGGCGCGAGTAGCTTCAACAAAATGGCGTGCGTTTGTTTCAAGAAAGTCCCACATGCGTTCATATACCATTCATCCCATTGCGATGAAACTTGGGTGAGATGTTGTGTACACTTCAGGTAAGGTTTCTGGCTGAGTAAATCCACTTAACAATTGGTAGCACACGAGTAGATTCAACAAATGAGCGACGACGGGCGAAGCGTTTCAAAAAAGTCCTGTATGAGTTCACATACCAATCGTCCGATAGCGATGAAACTAGGGTGAGAGGTTGAGTACACTGCACGAAAGGTTTCTGGCTTAGTAAATCCATGTTATAATCGGTAGCGCACGAGTAGATTCAACAAATGAGCGATGACGCGCGAAGCGTTTCAACAAAGTCCCGTATGCGTTCAAATACTATTCGTCTGATAGCGATGAAACTTGGGTGAGATGTTGTGTACACTTCAGGGAAGGTTTCTGGCTGAGTAAATCCACTTAACAATTGGTAGCACACGAGTAGATTCAACAAATGAGCGACGACGGGTGAAGCGTTTCAAAAAAGTCCTGTATGAGTTCACATACCATTCGTCCGATAGCGATGAAACTAGGGTGAGAGGTTGAGTACACTGCACGAAAGGTTTCTGGCTTAGTAAATCCATGTTATAATCGGTAGCGCACGAGTAGATTCAACAAATGAGCGATGACGCGCGAAGCGTTTCAACAAAGTCCCGTATGCGTTCAAATACTATTCGTCTGATAGCGATGAAACTTGGGTGAGATGTTGTGTACACTTCAGGGAAGGTTTCTGGATTAGTAAATCCACTTAACAATAGGTAGCACACGAGTAGATTCAACAAATGAGCGATGACGGGCGAAGCGTTTCAACCAAGTCCTGTACGAGTTCACATACCATTCGTCCGATAGCAATGAAACTAGGGTGAGAGGTTGTGTACACTACACGAAAGGTTTCTGGCTTAGTAAATCCATGTTATAAGAGGTAGCGCACGAGTAGATTCAACAAATGAGCGACGACGCGCGAAGCGTTTCAACAAAGTCCCGTATGCGTTCATATACTATTCGTCTGATAGCGATGAAACTTGGGTGAAATGTTGTGTACACTTCAGGGAATGTTTCTGGCTTAGTAAATCCAATTAACAATAGGTAGCGCACGAACAGATTCAACAAATGAGCGACGACGGGCGAAGCGTTTCAACGAAGTCCTGTATGAGTTCACATACCATTCGTCCGATAGTGATGAAACTAGGGTGAGAGGTTGTGTACAATACACGAAAGGTTTCTGGCTTAGTAAATCCATGTTATAATAGGTAGCGCACGAGTAGATTCAACAATTGAGCGACGACGCGCGAAGCGTTTCAACAAAGTCCCGTATGCGTTCATATACTATTCGTCTGATAGCGATGAAACTTGGGTGAGTTGTTGTGTACACTTTAGGGAAGGTTTCTGGCTTACTAAATACACTTTACAATAGGTATCGCACAAGTAGGTTAAACAAATGAGTGACGACGCGCGAAGTGCTTCAACGTAGTCCCATATGCGTTCATATAGCCTACCATTCGTCCGATAGCGACTTAACTTAGGTTAGTTGTTGTGTACACTTCAGGGAAGGTTTCTAGCTTAGTAAATCCACTTTGCAGTTGGTATCCCACAAGTAGATTCAACAAATAAGCGACGGCACGCGAATCGTTTATACAAAGTCCCGTATGCGATCATATACCATTCATCCGATTGCTATAAAACTTTGGTGAATTGTTGTGCACCCTCCATGAAAGGTTTCTGACTCAGTAAATCCTTTTTACAATAGATAGCGCAAGAGTAGATTCAACAAATGAGTAAGGGCACGCGTGTCGTTTAAAAAAAGTTCCGTATGCGTTCATATACCATTCATGCGATTGCAATGAAATTTGGTGAAATGTTTTTTCCACTCCCGCGTAGATTTCTGATTTTGTAAGTCCATTTTACAATATGGTAGCAGTAGTGGTTTTTTAGCGGTTCTAGCATCACCTCCATCTCCCCACCTCACAAGATGGCGGCGACGCGATATCTCTCGAACCCCTGGTTGGATTTTGACGAATGAGGTGTTGTTGAACACCGGCTGACACCCCTTTTCCATTGGACAACATATTTCCATCCCAAAATAAAACCTACCCCTAATAGGGGGTGAAATTGTATTTTTTTTTAGAGAATCTAGCTTTCCAAGTGCAACATGTGAGAGTTTGAATACCAATATGGAATTGAACGTTGTTCTACACAAGAGACATGTATACGGTGGAAAATCACTATGAATTAACATGCTTGTTTTTTGTTTTTACGTATGCCCACTCATAGCTTTTGTAAGAGGGCGGGCTTTTTAAAGATGGCGGCTGTAGTGTAACCTAACCTAGCAAAACCCACGACGGGTGATCAAAAGCTATTTCAAGTGGCGCTTGTCGGTAGGCAAACCAATAATCAAAGAGGGGCATGTTAGGTCTTGAGGCGATAACCCCTTTTGATTGATCTCTGTTGATTTGCCCCTTTGGACTGGTCCCTGTTGACTAGCCCCCCCCCCCCCTTAGACGGGCCCTTTTTGACTGGGGGTCATTTTTGATGGATCCTTTTTGACAGGTCCTTTTTGATGGGTCCCTGTTGATGGGCCACTGTGGATGGGTCATTGTTGACGAGTCTCTGTGGACGGGTCCCTGTTGACAGGTCATTGTTGACAGGTCGTTTTTGACAGGTCATTGTTGACGGGCCATTGTTGACAAGTCCTTGTGGACGAGTCCCTGTTGATGGGTCTCTTTTGACTGATCCCTTTGGACCGGTCCCTAATGCTATGATGAAATTAAACGTTGTTCCACATGAAACGCAAGCGAAGAGCCGATCGCTACTATGAATTAACATGTTTGTTTTTTGTTTCTACGCATGTGCTCTTGGTTTTTTTTGTAAGAGGGCGGGCTTTTTGAATACAGATTTATAGATGAGTTATTTTTTAAAAAAATTAACCAAAAGATCCAAAACTAATAGGTGATCAGCTTTTAATATCTCATGAACCAATAAGGCTAGGGACTTGTATGAGAGGTCGTTGGACTTGGGGTGACATCCTGTTTCTTAATGTATTATTCATTTTTGTCAAAAGGGCCTAACTGCACTTTTGTTAATATAACGCTAACTAATAATCAGAGAGGGTCAAGTGAGGTGTCATGGGACTTAGGATGGTCAACCCTTTTCCATGACCAACGAATTTACCCAAAAGACCTAAAACAGCAAGGTCATTGACCTATAATTCTATAAACTAATAATCGGAGAGGATCAAGTGAGATGTCATAGGACTTAGAATGGTTATCCCTTTCCCATGACCAATGAATTTACTCCAAAAATACAAAACAGTAAGGTCATTAACCTGAGATTTTATAAACTAATATGGGGTCGTTAATCTAGATGTTAGACCCCTTAAAACAACAATTATCATTATTATTATTATTATTATTATTATTATTATTAATATTATTATTATTATAAACTAATAATCGGATATCAACATGTGAGGTGTCATAGGACTTAGAATGGTCAACCCTTTCCCATAGCCAATTAATTTACCTAAAATACCCAATACATCAAGGTCATCGACCTGAGATTTTATAAACAAATAATCGGATACGAACATGTGAGATGTTTACCATGTGTGATGAAACATAGCTAGGTAGAGAAAGAATTAGTGTAGGCTACATGTATGGTGACTGACACGTCTTTAACCATTGGAACTTGTTTTCAGATCAAATTGCAGTACAGGGAGAGTATAGGTTGCAGGTATGGGTTAATAAATGACAAACAGTGTATACAAAATCTGATTTATTGATTCAAGAATTAAGAATAGACTATCTTTAATTGATTGGTTAAAGAGGATAGCTAAAGAAACAAAATGGTGACTACATTGAACTAAACTGAACCAAGCTGAATCAAACCCAACCAAACCAAACCAAACCTAATCGAAAACAAACCAAGGGTTTAAGTGTAAATCTTGTGGGTGAATGAGGTCATTGGTAATGTCAAAAAGGAAAGGGATAACGCTCTACCTATAGAGGGTAAGGTAAAGCTAGTGCATGGTGCTAATCCACACACCCAAGTACATGAACCACAGCCAACTATCCTATGCAGTTTTTATGGGTTGACTGTTAAAACTTGCTCAGTGGTTACTGGGACAAGATGGTTGCTACACACAACAAGCTTTAAATACTTGAGGCTAATAATCTATACGCGCACACACACACGCTTGTTCTAAACTAAACTGTCTTGCTGGCAGTGCTCACACAGTAGGCAAATGACAGAAATGCTTGACTAACCGAAATACAATCATTTTCGGTTGTCTAATGTTACCAGCTAACCATTACGTGTTGTAGTGGTGAGCACATGTGCCTCTTGCACTGGAGATCGTAACTCGATTTCTAGCTCTAAGGCCTAGAACGAATCAAACTAATAAAGAAGGGTATGGTGACGTAGTGGTTAAACTGTTAGCCTTTCACTAAGGTAGACTAGGGTTTGATTTTAGGTTAATATGCATGTCATAAACAAACAATCAAAAAAAAAAGCAGATTACACTTGCCTCTTTTCAAATTATTACTTAGATTACAAATACAAAGGTGGACTGGGTTTGATATACAGTTAATGCTGCCAACCGCATACTAGCCTGTAATGAAAGCCAGACAAGCTAAAGGTGTAGGTAGAGCAGTGGTAAAATCACTATGTGTAGAGAACTTCCTAACGGTTTTATGAACTGGCAAAAGTATGTCGCATAAACAGTGCAGGATACAATCCAGCAACCATAATTTTTATCTTGTGGAACAGAGAAAACATATATAAAATATATATATATATATATATACATCGAGGGAGAGGGAGAGAGAGAGATAAAAAGCTAGTGTAAGTATGGGTAGCATTGATTGTTTGACCGGAGAAAAAACCGTGAGGGAGGGTGGGGAGAGGGAGAATTAACACTTATATGAATGGTAAATAATATATTTTTTTTCAATAGTTTTGTTTTTCAAATGCAGTGGTAGATAGCCGTTATTTTGTAAAACATTCTTACTTGCAGTAGTAATATGCCTCTACGGTTCCGCTAACACACATAGACAGACTGTACTATTGCCATGGTCAAGCAGTCACATTAAGATCATTTACAAAAACATAAAGTGAAAAATAAAAATCTTGTTTTGGAAATATCGTTTTTTAACAGACACAAAATAAATAAAAAATGTGTAAACAGCAAAATGGAAAATCCATGTTTCCATATAGACAAATTTTAAAAACCTTAAACGAACATTTAAAAAATATATACAAATGGAAAATTGACAAATGCGTCAATATGAAAATGGAAAATCCATGTTTCCATATCATGAAATTGAAAAAACATCAAACTGTCATTTTAAAAAATCCAAATGGAAAATTGACAAATTGCAATGTGTGAAATGTGAAATTGAACAAATGGCTATCATTATTTTAAAAAATTTAAAAAACACGGTGCTGTATTGTTGAGGTGTGAGTCAAACCTCTCTACTTATTTTGGACCACCCGAGACTGAGTATACTTTTTAGTCCTCATACCACTATTAAAATTTTTTGTGTTAAAGCTAGGAATTGAACCCAAGAGCTTGTAGGGGGAGACCAAGGTTAGAGTATGTTAAACAGATAGTCTTAATTGTAGTGTGTGGTAGCTACAGTATATAGAGATGAAACGATTAGCTTGGGACAGGGGGCATTGAGATCAGCAGCAAACCAGTCAAACGACTAAAGACTCAAACAACAACATGTAAGCTCACCAAAATAATGTTGTGAGTAGTGGTTTTGTACGGGTTCTACACCCTCCACCTCCACACCCTCCACACAAGATGGCGGCAGCCCGATAACTCCCGAACGCATGGTCGGATTTTGACGAATGAGGTGTCGTTGAACTCGGGCTGATACCCCCTTTCCCATGGACAACATATTTCAACCACAAAAGTAAAACCTACCCCTACTAGGGGGTGAAATTGTAATTTTTTAGAGAATCTCTGTTACCAATTGCAACATGTGAGAGTTTGAATGCCGATATGGATTTAAACGTTGTTCTACACAAGAGACAAGTGTGCGTTGGAAAGCCACTATGAATTACCATGCCCACTCACGGCTTTTGTAAGAAGGTGGGGGAGTGGATCCCTATGGATGGGTTATTGTTGACGGGTCATTGTTGGCGGGGTCATTGTTGGCGGGTCTTTGTGGACGAGTCCTTGTGGACAAGTCCTTGTTGACAGGACCTTGTGGACGAGTCCTTGTGGACAGGTCCTTGTGGACGAGTCCTTGTGGACAAGTCCTTGTGGACGAGTCCTTGTCCCTTTGGACTGATCCCTTTGGACGGGTCCCTTTGGCCTGGTTCCTACGGACTAGCCCATGAATTTATTTAAATTATGTCAAAGGGCCTAACTACATTTGTGTGTGTGTTGAATTGACGTTGTTCACCACTACTATAATGGGATAACGATATGAAAGGAAAGTAGCGAAATACATGTGAACACGTGTGAGATGACCTTATTACCGTCCTCCTTGTGAAACAAGTCACATCCTGTTTTGGTTCATACGTGAGAAAATGCAAGTTCATGTGTAATATTACCTAACACACAAGTGTACACATGTGCACGATAAGAGCTAACAAGTCACAACCTGTTTTGACAGTGGTGGGAATAAGGCTAGAGACATGTACGAGTAGTCAAATTACACCGGCAGACAACCCCTTTCCTATGGATAACTTATTTCCACTCTAAAATAAAATCTACCCCTACTAGAGAGTGAAATAATAATTTTTTGGTAAAAGTCGCTTTCCATGTGCAACATGTGGGAGTTTGTACGCCAATATGAAATTAAACTCGTTCCACATAAAGTGCATGCATACAACTGAATGCCGCTATGATTTATCATTTTCGTTTTTTGTTTCACAAATGCGCAATTGTTTTTTTTTGTAAGAGGGCGGGCTTTTTGAATAATGATTTATAGATACGTTTTTTTACAAATTAACCAAAGATCCAAAAACTAATAGGTCATCGGCTTTTTAATATCTTATGAACTAAGAAAGCTAGGGACTTGTATGAGGGGTCGTTGGACTTGGGGTGACGCCCTGTTTTTGAATGTATTATTCATTTTTTGTCAAAAGGGCCTAACTGCACTTTCGTTAATATCTCGCTAACTAATAATCACAGAGGGTCAAGTGAGGTGTCATAGAACTTAAAATGGCCAACCCCTCCCCATGACCAATGAATTTACCCCAAAATAAAACAGCAAGGTCATTAACCTAAGATTTTATCAACTAATAATCAGAGAGGGACAAGTAAGGTGTCACAAGACTCAGGATGGCCAACCCTTTTCCATGACCAACGAATTTACCCAAAATACCCAAAACAGCAAGGTCATTGACCTAAGATTTTATAAACTTATCAGTAGAGAGGGTCAAGTGAGCTGTCATAGGACTACGAATGGTTAACCCTTTCCCATGATCAATGAATTTACCCCAATAATCCAAAACAGCAAGGTCATTGACCTGAGATTTTATAAACTAATAATCGGATATCAACATGTGAGGTGTCATAGGACTTAGAATGGTCAACCCTTTCCCATGGCTAATGAATTTACCCAAAAATACCCTATACATCAAGGTCATCGACCTGAGATTTTATAAACTAATAATCGGATATGGACATGTGAAATGTTTACAGTGAGTGATGAAACATAGCTAGGTAGTGAAAGAATTATTATAGGCTACAAGTATGGTGACTGACAAATCTTTCACCATTGGAACTTGTTTTCAGATCAAACTGCAGTACAGAGAGAGCATAGGTTGTAGGTATGGGATAATAAATGACAAATGGTGTATACAAAATCTGATTTATCGATTCAAGAAATAAGAGTAGACAATCTTTAATTGATTGGTTAAAGAGGATGGCTAAAATCCAAAATGGTGACTATATCGAACTAAACTGATCTAAGCTGAATCAAACTCAACTAAACCGAACTAAACCGAAGCAAACTTAATCAAAAACAAGTCAATGGTTTAAGTGTAAAACTTGTGGGTGAATGTGGTCATTGGTAATGTCAGAAAGGAAAGGGATAACGCTCTACCTATAGAGGGTAGGTAAAGCTAGTGCATAATGCTAATGCACACACACAAGTACATGAAACACACACAACTAACCTATACTGTTTTTATGGGTTGACTGTTAAAACTTGCTCAGTGGTTACTGGGACAAGATGGTCGCTACACACAACAAGCGTTAAATACTTGAGGCCAATAATCTACACACACACACACACACACACACACACACTTGTTCTAAACTAAACTGTCTTGCTGACAATGCTCACACTGTAGGCAGATGACAGAAATGCTTGGCTAACAGAAATACAATCATTTCCGGTTGTCTAATGTTACCAGCTAACCATTTTGTGCTGCAGTGGCGAGCACATGTACCACATGTACCACTTACACTAGAGATTTTCACTCGATTTCAAGCTCTAAGTCCTAGAACGAATCAATCTAAGAAAAAAGGGCATGGTGGCGCAGTGGTTAAGCTGTTAGCCTTTCACTAAAGTGGACTAGGGTTTGATTTCAGGTCAATACACATGTCATAAACATATAAAAAGCAGAGATAATGTTTTAAACCGATTACACTCATCTCTTTTCAAATTATTACTTGGATTGCAAATACAAAGGTGGACTGGGTGTGATATACAGTTAATGCTGCCTATCGCACACTAGCTGTAAGGAAGCCATATGTAGAGCTATATGTAGAGAACTACCTAGCGATTTCATGAACTGGTATAGCTATGTCGCATAAACGGTGCAGGATACAATCCAGCAACTATAATTCGTATCTTGTGGAACAGAGAAAATGCACTTTTGCCTTGATGGATAACAAATGTGTGCAGACGAATGACCTACTGTACGCATTAGCCTAGCAAGGGGTTATAACCACGAGGAGGAGGTGTGATTTCTATATTTTATTGTTTAGAGACATGGCTTTTTTAACCAGTAGATTTAATTGATTCAGTATTTTGTAAATATTTATTTTTGTAATTGTAAATAGTTAATTTTTTTTGTAAATAGTGGAAAAAATTTATTTTTGTAATGGTAAATGTTAAATGTATAATTAAAGTTCTTTGGGATGAGTGTGCATGACAATGAAGTTTTTAGGGATAAATAGAGTGGTTGTGTGTTTGTTCTCAAAGACAGGCAAGGTTGTGTGGATGTATGACTACACAGAAAGAGAGAGAGAGAGTGTAGAAACAGCCTTACCTGCAGTAGTAATAGTAGACCTCTATGTTTTGCATACACATAGACAGACTGTACGATCGCAATGGCCAAGCACTCACTTTAACACCATTTACAAAATCTTAAAATGAAAAAATCAAGTTTCGCAAATATGAACTTTTGATATAAACAAAATAAAAATAAAATGTGTAAACAACAAATTGGAAAATCCATGTTTCCATATCATGAAATTCAAAAAAACTTTAAACTGACATTTAAAAGAAATGCAAATGGAAAATCGACAAATTGTAATGTGTGAAATGTGAAAATGAACAAATGGCTATCATTATTTTAAAAAAAAATAAAAAATGGTGTTGTATGGTTGAGGTGTGAATCAAACCCTACATATTTTGGACCACCCGAGACTGAGTATACTTGTTTTAGTCCTCATACCAATTTTAAAATTTTGTGTTAAAGCTAGGAATTGAACCTGAGAGCTTGTAGGGGGAGACAAAGGTTAGAATATGTTAAACAGATAGCCTTGAATGTAGAATGTGGTAGCTATATAGAGATGAAACGATTAGCTCGGGACAGATAGGTACTGAGATCTGCATCAAACCAGTCAAAGGACTAAAGACTCAAACAACAACATGTACGTTCACCAAAATAATGTTGTGTAACGGTAAATGTTAGTCAACGAACAGTAATGCATTACTAAAACCCATGACACGATACCTAAGAGCTTTTCTAAAATGATTTTAAAATGCCTTTAACCCTATATTGAACACCCAGTTCACAAGACTCATAACTGCAATGTTATGGTAAAACAAAACAAAATCTATATTTCAAAACAAACAAGTGGTTTAGTCAATGTATACTGGAAAAAGTTTTGTAAACACTCAAGTCCTCAAGACCAATTAAATTAGTAACTGTCAGGTTGGCCGAGTGGTTAAGGTGTTTGACTTAAGATCAAATTTCTGTATAAGGAAGCAAGGGTTCGAATCCCTTACCTGACATAACTATTGCCTTAACATGGCTTGGCCACACTGTATTATTATGATACTCAGTACACAAACCATAGATATAGTGTATTGTTTAAGGCCACTCTCTTTCTGAACATAGTCAGAGACTGTTGATGGTTAACAATTGTATTAATAGTGGAACATGGGGATAGCAATTAAGAAAAAACAGCCAATACCCATACAATATTTTTATTCATTTTAGTTCTTTGTTTTTTTTACAATAGTTACACACTGAATACAACTTTTTATCTCTTTACCATTGTTTGATATAGATTTTACAACTTTCTCCAGGTACTCTTGTTCTTAAAAACTGGGGAAGCCGCAATGGTTTTATAGACATTAAACCCTCATTCTCTTCTTTTTCATCATCATCATCATCATTATAAATATTATCTTTATAATTATTATAGTCATTGTCACCATCATTATCATCATCATCATCATCATCATCCTCAACATCACTAGAACTATCCAATTCCATTTTTTTCTTTTCAAAAGGGATCTCTTGAAGAGTCTGTGTTGCTTTTGATAGTGTTACGGGTTTATTGAACGTTGACAACTGTCCTAACATGACTTTTTGAGGAGATAAATGTTTTTTCATAAGGAAGTCACTATGTTGTGTAACACTATGTTTTTGTCGGACTTGCTTTTTCTTGTTCTTTTGATCATGTTTTGTTAACACTAACGGTGTTTCATTTGGTATACCACATTGATGAGCACCAACACTTAAGACCTCAACATGTTTACTTTTTAGATGACCTAGACATTTTGTTGTTCTTTGTTTTGAGCACTGCCAAAATATGATGCCATTCGCATTTTCTCGCTTATAGTTATAAGAGTACCCATGATACAGGGCACGTGGTTTACCTTTATTGGTTATAGTATATTCCATAGTAGCCACTGACTTGTATAGTCGATCCGCCTACTACAAAGGTCTGAACACTTGTGGTGAAAGAATGATGTTGTGTTGACGTTTTATGCAGGATAATGTTGGTGGCATATGTGGGTGGCTTATGTTGATGACATGTGTTGTTGGCTGATTTTGGTGGCTTATGTTGATGGTTTATGTTGGTGGCTTATGTTGATGACATATGTTGGTGACTTATGTTGATAGCTTATGTTGGTGGCTAATGTTGATGACATATGTTGTTGGCTTATGGTGGTGGCTTATGTTGATGGTATATGTTGCTGGCCTATGTTGATGGTTTATGTTAACGGCTTAGGTTAATGTCTCAGGTTGATGGCATAAGTTGATGGCTTATGTTGGTGGCTTATGGTGGTGGCTTATGCTGGTGGCTTATGCTGGTGGCTTATGGTGGTGGTTTATGGTGGTGGCTTATGTTGATGACATGTGTTGGTGACTTATGTTGGTGGCTTATGTTGGTGGCTTATGTTGGTGGCTTATGGTGGTGGCTTATGGTGGTGGCTTATGTTGATGACATATGTTGGTGACTTATGTTGGTGGCTTATGTTGGTGGCTTATGGTGGTGGCTTATGGTGGTGACTTATAGTGGTGGGTTATGGTGGTGGTTTATGGTGGCTTATAGTGGTGGCTTGTGGTGGCTTATGATGGTGGCTTATGGTGGCTTATGGTGGTGACTTATAGTGGTGGCCTATGTTGGTGGCTTATTTTTGGTGGTTTACGTTAATACCTTATTTGTAATGGCTTATTTGACAAGTTATTGTTATCAATGTATTTAGAGGATTTTTCTCTTGGTTTTGGAAAGTATCTCAACCCTTTTTTTATGGTAGCATATTGCTTACCGCCATGTTTGTAAGCAACAACAACACACTAAAATTCCAAGAATCCAAAGTACTCTAAGGTTAATGATTGTCTCTCAACTCCATTCAACGTCTAGTCAAAAACATTATATATTTTTCACATTTTACAAAAAAGGTAAATTGGGAAAGTAAGCTATATGTTTAAACTAAAAATCATATCAAATCATATGCTAACTCCAACACCTACGTCTATCCCACTCTCAGTCAAAAAAAATATTTGCTGACGTAATCATATGTTCCCCGCAAGCACACTTTGGACGGGTCCTTTTTGAAGGGAGTCATTTTTTACGGGCCCCGGGGGACGGGTCCATGTTGACGGGTCCCTGTGGCGGGTCCTTTGGACTGACCCCTATGGACTGGCCTTGCATTTTATCCAAATTATGTCAAAGGGGACCCGCCACAGGGACCCGTCAACATGGACCCGTCCCACGGGGCCCGTAAAAAAATGACTCCCTTCAAAAAGGACCCGTCCAAAGTGTGCTTGCGGGGAACATATGATTACGTCAGCAAATATTTTTTTTGACTGAGAGTGGGATAGACGTAGGTGTTGGAGTTAGCATATGATTTGATATGATTTTTAGTTTAAACATATAGCTTACTTTCCCAATTTACCTTTTTTGTAAAATGTGAAAAATATATAATATTTTTGACTAGACGTTGAATGGAGTTGAGAGACAATCATTAACCTTAGAGTACTTTGGATTCTTGGAATTTTAGTGTGTTGTTGTTGCTTACAAACATGGCGGTAAGCATTATGCTACCATAAAAAAAGGGTTGAGATACTTTCCAAAACCAAGAGAAAAATCCTCTAAATACATTGATAACAATAACTTGTCAAATAAGCCATACAAATAAGGTATTAACGTAAACCACCAAAAATAAGCCACCAACATAGGCCACCACTATAAGTCACCACCATAAGCCACCATCATAAGCCACCACAAGCCACCACTATAAGCCACCATAAACCACCACCATAACCCACCATTATAAGTCACCACCATAAGCCACCAACATAAGCCACCAACATAAGTCACCAACATATGTCATCAACATAAGCCACCACCATAAGCCACCACCATAAGCCACCAACATAAGCCACCAACATAAGTCACCAACATATGTCATCAACATAAGCCACCACCATAAACCACCACCATAAGCCACCAGCATAAGCCACCAGCATAAGCCACCACCATAAGCCACCAACATAAGCCATCAACTTATGCCATCAACCTAAGACATTAACCTAAGCCGTTAACATAAACCATCAACATAGGCCAGCAACACATACCATCAACATAAGCCACCACCATAAGCCAACAACATATGTCATCAACATTAGCCACCAACATAAGCTATCAACATAAGTCACCAACATATGTCATCAACATAAGCCACCAACATAAGCCATCAACATAAGCCACCACCATAAACCATCAACATAAGCCACCAAAATCAGCCAACAACACATGTCATCAACATAAGCCACCCACATATGCCACCAACATTATCCTGCATAAAACGTCAACACAACATCATTCTTTCACCACAAGTGTTCAGACCTTTGTAGTAGGCGGATCGACTATACAAGTCAGTGGCTACTATGGAATATACTATAACCAATAAAGGTAAACCACGTGCCCTGTATCATGGGTACTCTTATAACTATAAGCGAGAAAATGCGAATGGCATCATATTTTGGCAGTGCTCAAAACAAAGAACAACAAAATGTCTAGGTCATCTAAAAAGTAAACATGTTGAGGTCTTAAGTGTTGGTGCTCATCAATGTGGTATACCAAATGAAACACCGTTAGTGTTAACAAAACATGATCAAAAGAACAAGAAAAAGCAAGTCCGACAAAAACATAGTGTTACTCAACATAGTGACTTCCTTATGAAAAAACATTTATCTCCTCAAAAAGTCATGTTAGGACAGTTGTCAACGTTCAATAAACCCGTAACACTATCAAAAGCAACACAGACTCTTCAAGAGATCCCTTTTGAAAAGGAAAAAATGGAATTGGATAGTTCTAGTGATGTTGAGGATGATGATGATGATGATGATGATAATGATGGTGACAATGACTATAATAATTATAAAGATAATATTTATAATGATGATGATGATGATGAAAAAGAAGAGAATGAGGGTTTAATGTCTATAAAACCATTGCGGCTTCCCCAGTTTTTAAGAACAAGAGTACCTGGAGAAAGTTGTAAAAGGATCTACAACAAGCGTTGTGTTTAAAATCTATATCAAACAATGGTAAAGAGATAAAAAGTTGTATTCAGTGTGTAACTATTGTAAAAAAAACAAAAAACTAAAATGAATAAAAATATTGTATGGGTATTGGCTGTTTTTTCTTAATTGCTATCCCCATGTCCCACTATTAATACAATTGTTAACCATCAACAGTCTCTGACTATGTTCAGAAAGAGAGTGGCCTTAAACAATACACTATATCTATGGTTTGTGTACTGAGTATCATAATAATACAGTGTGGCCAAGCCATGTTAAGGCAATAGTTATGTCAGGTAAGGGATTCGAACCCTTGCTTCCTTATACAGAAATTTGATCTTAAGTCAAACACCTTAACCACTCGGCCAACCTGACAGTTACTAATTTAATTGGTCTTGAGGACTTGAGTGTTTACAAAACTTTTTCCAGTATACATTGACTAAACCACTTGTTTGTTTTGAAATATAGATTTTGTTTTGTTTTACCATAACATTGCAGTTATGAGTCTTGTGAACTGGGTGTTCAATATAGGGTTAAAGGCATTTTAAAATCATTTTAGAAAAGCTCTTAGGTATCGTGTCATGGGTTTTAGTAATGCATTACTGTTCGTTGACTAACATTTACCGTTACACAACATTATTTTGGAGAACGTACATGTTGTTGTTTGAGTCTTTAGTCCTTTGACTGGTTTGATGCAGATCTCAGTACCTATCTGTCCCGAGCTAATCGTTTCATCTCTATATAGCTACCACATTCTACATTCAAGGCTATCTGTTTAACATATTCTAACCTTTGTCTCCCCCTACAAGCTCTCAGGTTCAATTCCTAGCTTTAACACAAAATTTTAAAATTGGTATGAGGACTAAAACAAGTATACTCAGTCTCGGGTGGTCCAAAATATGCAGGGTTTGATTCACACCTCAACCATACAACACCATTTTTTTATTTTTTTTAAAATAATGATAGCCATTTGTTCATTTTCACATTTCACACATTACAATTTGTCGATTTTCCATTTGCATTTCTTTTAAATGTCAGTTTAAAGTTTTTTTGAATTTCATGATATGGAAACATGGATTTTCCAATTTATTGTTTACACATTTTATTTTTATTTTGTTTATATCAAAAGTTCATATTTGCGAAACTTGATTTTTTCATTTTAAGATTTTGTAAATGGTGTTAAAGTGAGTGCTTGGCCATTGCGATCGTACAGTCTGTCTATGTGTATGCAAAACATAGAGGTCTACTATTACTACTGCAGGTAAGGCTGTTTCTACACTCTCTCTCTCTCTCTTTCTGTGTAGTCATACATCCACACAACCTTGCCTGTCTTTGAGAACAAACACACAACCACTCTATTTATCCCTAAAAACTTCATTGACATTCACACTCATCCCAAAGAACTTTAATTATACATTTAACATTTACCATTACAAAAATAAATGGTTTCCACTATTTACAAAAAAAAATTAACTATTTACAATTACAAAAATAAATATTTACAAAATACTGAATCAATTAAATCTACTGGTTACAAAAGCCATGTCTCTAAACAATAAAATATAGAAATCACACCTCCTCCTCGTGGTTATAACCCCTTGCTAGGCTAATGCGTACAGTAGGTCATTCGTCTGCACACATTTGTTATCCATCAAGGCAAAAGTGAATTTTCTCTGTTCCACAAGATACGAATTATAGTTGCTGGATTGTATCCTGCGCCGTTTATGCGACATAGCTATACCAGTTCATGAAATCGCTAGGTAGTTCTTTACATATAGCTCTACATATGGCTTCCTTACAGCTAGTGTGCGATAGGCAGCATTAACTGTATATCACACCCAGTCCACCTTTGTATTTGCAATCCAAGTAATAATTTGAAAAGAGATGAGTGTAATCGGTTTAAAACATTATCTCTGCTTTTTATATGTTTATGACATGTGTATTGACCTGAAATCAAACCCTAGTCCACTTTAGTGAAAGGCTAACAGCTTAACCACTGCGCCACCATGCCCTTTTTTCTTAGATTGATTCGTTCTAGGACTTAGAGCTTGAAATCGAGTTAAAATCTCTAGTGTAAGTGGTACATGTGGTACATGTGCTCGCCACTGCAGCACAAAATGGTTAGCTGGTAACATTAGACAACCGGAAATGATTGTATTTCTGTTAGCCAAGCATTTCTGTCATCTGCCTACAGTGTGAGCATTGTCAGCAAGACAGTTTAGTTTAGAACAAGTGTGTGTGTGTGTGTGTGTGTGTGTGTGTGTGTGTGTGTGTGTGTGTGTGTAGATTATTAGCCTCAAGTATTTAACGCTTGTTATGTGTAGCGACCATCTTGTCCCAGTAACCACTGAGCAAGTTTTAACAGTCAACCCATAAAAACAGTATAGGTTAGTTGTGTGTGTTTCATGTACTTGTGTGTGTGCATTAGCATTATGCACTAGCTTTACCTACCCTCTATAGGTAGAGCGTTATCCCTTTCCTTTCTGACATTACCAATGACCACATTCACCCACAAGTTTTACACTTAAACCATTGACTTGTTTTTGATTAAGTTTGCTTCGGTTTAGTTCGGTTTAGTTGAGTTTGATTCAGCTTAGATCAGTTTAGTTCTATATAGTCACCATTTTGGATTTTAGCTATCCTCTTTAACCAATCAATTAAAGATTGTCTACTCTTATTTCTTGAATCGATAAATCAGATTTTGTATACACCATTTGTCATTTATTATCCCATACCTACAACCTATGCTCTCTCTGTACTGCAGTTTGATCTGAAAACAAGTTCCAATGGTGAAAGATTTGTCAGTCACCATACTTGTAGCCTATAATAATTCTTTCACTACCTAGCTATGTTTCATCACTCACTGTAAACATTTCACATGTCCATATCCGATTATTAGTTTAGAAAATCTCAGGTCGATGACCTTGATGTATAGGGTATTTTTGGGTAAATTCATTAGCCATGGGAAAGGGTTGACCATTCTAAGTCCTATGACACCTCACATGTTGATATCCGATTATTAGTTTATAAAATCTCAGGTCAATGACCTTGCTGTTTTGGATTTTTGGGGTAAATTCATTGGTCATGGGAAAGGGTTAACCATTCGTAGTCCTATGACAGCTCACTTGACCCTCTCTACTGATAAGTTTATAAAATCTTAGGTCAATGACCTTGCTGTTTTGGGTATTTTGGGTAAATTCGTTGGTCATGGAAAAGGGTTGGCCATCCTGAGTCTTGTGACACCTTACTTGTCCCTCTCTGATTATTAGTTGATAAAATCTTAGGTTAATGACCTTGCTGTTTTATTTTGGGGTAAATTCATTGGTCATGGGGAGGGGTTGGCCATTTTAAGTTCTATGACACCTCACTTGACCCTCTGTGATTATTAGTTAGCGAGATATTAACGAAAGTGCAGTTAGGCCCTTTTGACAAAAAATGAATAATACATTCAAAAACAGGGCGTCACCTCAAGTCCAACGACCCCTCATACAAGTCCCTAGCTTTCTTAGTTCATAAGATATTAAAAAGCCGATGACCTATTAGTTTTTGGATCTTTGGTTAATTTGTAAAAAAAACGTATCTATGAATCATTATTCAAAAAGCCCGCCCTCTTACAAAAAAAACCAATTGCGCATTTGTAAAACAAAAAACGAAAATGATAAATCATAGCGGCATTCAGTTGTATGCATGCACTTTATGTGGAACGAGTTTAATTTCATATTGGCGTACAAACTCCCACATGTTGCACATGGAAAGCGACTTTTACCAAAAAATTATTATTTCACTCTCTAGTAGGGGTAGATTTTATTTCAGAGTGGAAATAAGTTATCCATAGGAAAGGGGTTGTCTGCCGGTGTAATTTGACTACTCGTACATGTCTCTAGCCTTATTCCCACCACTGTCAAAACAGGTTGTGACTTGTTAGCTCTTATCGTGCACATGTGTACACTTGTGTGTTAGGTAATATTACACATGAACTTGCATTTTCTCACGTATGAACCAAAACAGGATGTGACTTGTTTCACAAGGAGGACGGTAATAAGGTCATCTCACACGTGTTCACATGTATTTCGCTACTTTCCTTTCATATCGTTATCCCATTATAGTAGTGGTGAACAACGTCAATTCAACACACACACAAATGTAGTTAGGCCCTTTGACATAATTTAAATAAATTCATGGGCTAGTCCGTAGGAACCAGGCCAAAGGGACCCGTCCAAAGGGATCAGTCCAAAGTGACAAGGACTCGTCCACAAGGACTCGTCCACAAGGACTTGTCCACAAGGACTCGTCCACAAGGACCTGTCCACAAGGACTCGTCCACAAGGACCTGTCAACAAGGACTTGTCCACAAGGACTCGTCCACAATGACCCGGCAACAATGACCCCGCCAACAATGACCCGTCAACAATAACCCATCCATAGGGATCCACTCCCCCACCTTCTTACAAAAGCCGTGAGTGGGTATGGTAATTCATAGTGGCCTTCCAACGCACACTTGTCTCTTGTGTAGAACAACGTTTAAATCCATATCGGCATTCAAACTCTCACATGTTGCAATTGGTAACAGAGATTCTCTAAAAAATTACAATTTCACCCCCTAGTAGGGGTAGGTTTTACTTTTGGGGTTGAAATATGTTGTCCATGGGAAAGGGGGTATCAGCCCGAGTTCAACGACACCTCATTCGTCAAAATCCGACCATGCGTTCGGGAGTTATCGGACTGCCGCCATCTTGTGTGGAGGGTGTGGAGGTGGAGGGTGTAGAACCCGTACAAAACCACTACTGTTGTGTAACGGTAAATGTTAGTCAACGAACTGTAATGCATTACTAAAACCCATGACACGATACCTAAGAGCTTTTCTGAAATTATTTTTAAATGCCTTTAACCCTATATTAAACACCCAGTTCACAATATTCATAACTGCAATGTTATGGTGAAACAAAATCTATATTTCAAAACAAGCAAGTGGTTTAGTCAATGTATACCGGGAAAAGTTTTGTAAACACTCAAGTCCACAAGTCTAATTAAATTAGTAACCGTCAGGTTGGTCGAGTGGTTAAGGTGTTTGACTTAAGATCAAATGTACTGTACAAGGAAGCAAGGCTTCGAATCACTTGCCTGACATAACTATTGCCTTAACATGGCTTGTCCACACTGAATTATTATGATACTCGTTACACAAACCATAGACAGAGTGTATTGTTTAAGGCACTCTCTTTATGAACATAGTCAGAGACTGTTGATGGTTAACAATTGCATTAATAGTGGGACATGGGGATAGCAATTAAGAAAAACAGCCAATACCCATACAATATTTTTATTCATTTAGTTTTTTTACAATAGTTACACACTGAATACAACTTTTTATCTTTTTATCATTGTTTGATATAGATTTTAAACACAACGCTTGTTGTAGATCCTTTTATAACATTCTCCAGGTACTCTTGTTCTTAAAAACTGGGGAAGCCGCAATGGTTTTATAGACATTAAACCCTCATCCTCTTCTTTTTCATCATCATCATCATCATCATTATAAATATTATCATCATAATTATTATAATCATTGTCACCAACGTCATCATCATCCTTAACATCACTAGCTAGAACTATACAATTCCTTTCTTTCCTTTTCAAAAGGGACCTCTTGAAGAGTCTGTGTTGCTTTTGATAGTGTTAAGGTCTTTTTGAACGTTGACAACTGTCCTAACATGACTTTTTGAGGAGATGATAATTGCTTTTCAACAAACAATGCACTATCTTGAGCAGCAATATCATTTTCTTGAACTTGCTTTTTAGCATTTTCATGATATTTTGTTGACAGCAACAGTGTTTTATCTGGTACACTACATTGATGTTTACCCACACATAAGACCTTACCATTCTTACTTTTTAGATGACCTAAATATATTGTTATAGTAAAAAGTGTTTAGTCAGTTTATTCTTCTAAATTGAATAACATACAGATATAGTATTCCTTGCTATCCAGTGGCAGATACAGGTTCATAATATGAAAACTGTGGAATTCTGTTTGAGGGAAATGTTAGAAGTTGTGAAAGGTGCAAAGTCCACTAGTCTTTACGAATGTGCTACGTGCTAATTAAACAAAGATGACGGTTTTCCGTCACGCAAACACGTGACTTACAGTTGTCCATGCATGAAACACGGAAACTCCAAGTTAATTCCACAAATTTCCAACGACCGACCTTGTGATTTGTTGATGGTCATTGCGAAGGCCAGACGCATGGGAAATTGCAACCGTTTAAAATCGAATGGCACGTCCGGTGGAATCATTGGGATGTGCGGAATCAAATCAACTTCTCCATCGATGACGTTGTTCATTTGCTTTTCCACAGCCAGTCGTGTTCCATTTCATAGTCGAAGTTGATTGATGTTACGCAACATGACGATGAGCCTACTTTCAATTGCAAATTGTGAGATGGTAATCCAGGCAATTCCAGCGAATTCAAAAATTCTGTGAGATGGCTGACTACCTCATCCAGGTTGATAACTGAGTCAACCGATTTGAAGGAAAACAACTGTCCCGGAATGAAATGTTGAATGGACTTGTTGGGATCTTTATTTTTCTCTGCCAATATGGCTCGTTCGCTCAGCCAATTATGGTTTTTGAAGTTCTGCGCTACGTTCGGAAAAACACGCCGAATGAGCTCCTTCTTTGATTCGGTCAACTGACGTTCCAGGTTCAGAGGAGCATCGCGTCGGCGCAATCGGTCATGCCCACTGTGTCGTGCTCGCTGGCGTTGTGTTTGATATTCACGAACTCAATGCATTCTGAATCTATTCGCTGTTCGTTCATTTTCAGTCGCTCTCGAACGTAAGTCAGACATGCCCATACGACTATTTTCATTATCCGTCGCTCTTTGGTCATCAGTGTGGTATGCACGTCAAGTAGTTCGCCGCGCATTTAACTGGCTTCGACGACCTCTGTCAGCTCTTCCTCTCCTTGGCATTGCAATCGACACTGTAAAACGACACGGAATTTGAGTAATGTAATGGACACTGTAAAACGACACGGAATTATTTTCATAGAAACTCAAATCTATCGAACTTACCTTGAGAACTTGACATCCTTTACGTTAGTAGTACGTTCTCACATTAGATATGTTGGTCGAAACACATTAACGTGAAATGCAATATTATTATAACATACTTTAATATGCTGTAATTGGATTATACAGTATGATTCTGTACGTTAAGTGTTATTTTATTGCACGTATTGATCAAAGGGTATGGTATGGGATGTTATCTTTGCTCAAAGAAGATTTTGAAGTGGATGCACTGTGTCACCATCTGTCCGTCAAGTTATTAGATTCAATATTGGCGTGGCTTTTTAATGTAAATTAATTTAAAAATACTGCCAATTCGATTTCGTTCAAGCCACTTTATAAACACTGTCTACCATAATGACAACAAATTGTAAAATTTTCACTTAAATCGGAGCAGTAGTTTTCGATATTTTGCGAGACTAATGCACGGCAAAATCGCGTGTCCAACAGGAAACCAACTGTGCTATCCGTACACAGGTTCCCACCAGTACGAACTGCTAATAATTGAGTATTTTAAGTTCTTTGAACAATTCTGTCAACGATGCACATATTGGAGGGAAATAAGAACAAATGATTGGCACATTGCACCTTTCTTCTGAAAGAGCTGCAGGATTTACCACTATTGCCATCTTGTGATGCTCTTGGAAGGTCCTTCGAATCCACTGAGGAGTTAGCCCTTTTGATATGTAATGCTACATCGCACATAGAACCATTTTTGCAAAAAAAAACGGCTTTTTTCAAAAAATGGCACTTAGCACCTTTCTACTGATAGGTATCCAATTTTAGAAAAGCTCTTAGGTATCGTGTCATGGGTTTTAGTAATGCATTACTGTTCGTTGACTAACATTTACCGTTACACAACATTATTTTGGTGAGCTTACATGTTGTTGTTTGAGTCTTTAGTCGTTTGACTGGTTTGCTGCTGATCTCAATGCCCCCTGTCCCGAGCTAATCGTTTCATCTCTATATACTGTAGCTACCACACCCTACAATTAAGACTATCTGTTTAACATATTCTAACCTGGGTCTCCCCCTACAAGCTCTTGGGTTCAATTCCTAGCTTTAACACAAAATTTTAAAAGTGGTATGAGGACTAAAAAAGTATACTCAGTCTCGGGTGGTCCAAAATAAGTAGAGAGGGTTTGATTCACACCTCAACCATACATCACCGTGTTTTTTTTATTATTAAAATAATTATAGCCATTTGTTCAATTTCGCATTTCACACATTGCAATTTGTCAATTTTCCATTTGCATATTATTAATGACAGTTTGATGTTTTTTCAATTTCATGATATAGAAACATGGATTTTCCATTTTCATATTTACGCATTTGTCAATTTTCCATTTGTATATTTTGTTAATGTTCGTTTAAGGTTTTTAAAATTTGTCTATATGGAAACATGGATTTTCCATTTTGCTGTTTACACATTTTTTATTTATTTTGTGTCTGTTGAAAAACGATATTTCCAAAACACTATTTTTATTTTTCACTTTATGTTTTTGTAAATGATCTTAATGTGAGTGCTTGACCATGGCAATAGTACAGTCTGTCTATGTGTGTTAGCGCAACCGTAGAGGCTTATTACTACTGCAAGTAAGAATGTTTTACAAAATAACAGCTATCTACCACTGCATTTGAAAAACAAAACTATTGAAAGAAAACAAAACTATTTACCATTCATATAAGTGTTAATTCTCCCTCTCCTCACCCTACCTCACCGTATTTTCTCCGGTCAAACAATCAATGCTACCCATACATACACAAGCTTTCTATATCTCTCTCTATATATATATATGTTTTGTCTGTTCCACAAGATAAAAATTATGGTTGCTGGATTGTATCCTGCACTGTTTATGCGACATACCTTTGCCAGTTCATAAAACCGTTAGGAAGTTCTCTACACATAGCGATTTTACCACTGCTCTACCTACACCTTTTGCTTGTTTGGCTTTCTTACAGGCTAGTATGCGATAGGCAGCATTAACTATATATCAAATCCAGTCCACCTTTGTATTTGTATTCTAAGTAATAATTTGAAAAGAGACAAGTGTAATCAGTTTTAAACATTATCTCTGCTTTTTTTGATTGTTTGTTTATGACATGCATATTAACCTAAAATCAAACCCTAGTCTACCTTAGTGAAAGGCTAACAGTTTAACCACTGCATCACCATACCCTTCTTTCTATGTTTGATTCGTTCTAGGCCTTAGAACTAGAAATCGAGTTACGATCTCCAGTGCAAGAGGCACATGTGCTCACCACTACAACTCGTAATGGTTAGCTGGTAGCATTAGACAACCGAAAATGATTGTATTTCGGTTAGTCAAGCATTTCTGTCATTTGCCTACTGTGTGAGCACTGCCAGCAAGACAGTTTAGTTTAGAACAAGCGTGCGTGTGTGTATAGATTATTAGCCTCAAGTATTTAAAGCTTGTTGTGTGTAGCGACCATCTAGTCCCAGTAACCACTGAGCAAGTTTTAACAGTCAACCCTTAAAAACTGCATAGGATAGTTGTGTGTGGTTCATGTACTTGGGTGTGTGAATTAGCACGATGCACTAGCTTTACCTTTAGCTTTCGATTAGGTTTGGTTCGGTTTGGTTGGGTTTGATTCAGCTTGGTTCAGTTTAGTTCAATGTAGTCACCATTTTGTTTCGTTAGCTATCCTCTTTAACCAATCAATTAAAGATAGTCTACTCTTAATTATTGAATCAATAAATCATTTGTCATTTATTAACCCATGCCTGCAACCTATACTCTCTCTGTACTACAGTCTGATCTGAAAACAAGTTCCAATAGTGAAAGACTTGTCAGTCACCATACATGTAGCCTACACTAATTCTTTCTCTACCTAGCTATGTTTCATCACTCACCGTAAACATCTCACATGTCCGTATCCAATTATTAATTTATAAAATCTCAGGTCAATGACTTTTAATGTTTTGGATATTTTAGGTAAATTCATTGGCCATGGGAAAGGGTTGACCATTATAAGTCTAATGACACCTTACATGTCGATATCCGATTATTAGTTTATATAATCTCAGGTCAATGACCCTGTATTTGGGGTATATTCGTTGGTCATGGGAAAGGGTTGGCCATCCTAAGTATTATAACACCTCACTTGACTCTCTCCCATTATTAGTTATCGAGATATTAACAACAGTGCAGTTAGGCCCTTTTGACAAACATTAAATATATATTCAAAAACAGAGCGTCACCCCGAGTGCTTGGACCCTACATACAAGTCCCTAGCCTTATTGGTTCACGAGATATTAACAAAATTATAGTTAGGCCCTTTGTTAAAATGTCAAAAATACATTCAAAAAGAGAGTGTCTGCCCAAGTCCAACGACACCTCATAGGTCAAAATCCCATCATGGGTTCAGGAAATATCAACAAAAGTATAGTTAGGCCCCTTCTCAAAATTTCAAAAAAATACATTTAAAAACCTTACCCTCTATAGGTAGAGCGTTATCCCTTTCCCTTTTGACATTACCAATGACCACATTTACCCACAAGTTTTACACTTAAACCCTTGGCTTGTTTTCGGTTAGGTTTGGTTCGGTTTAGTACAATGTTGTCACTATTTAGTGTTTTAGCTATCCTCTTTAACCAATCAATTAAAGATAGTCTCCTCTTAATTCTTGAATCGATAAATCAGAGTTTGTGTACACCGTTTGTCATTTATTAACCCATACCTGAAACCTATACTCTCTCTGTACTGCAGTTTGATCTGAAAACAAGTTCCAATGGTTAAAGACGTGTCAGTCACCATACATGTAGCCTACACTAATTCTTTCTCTACCTAGCTATGTTTCATCACACATGGTAAACATCTCACATGTTCGTATCTGAATATTAGTTTATAAAATCTCAGGTCGATGACCTTGATGTATTGGGTATTTTAGGTAAATTAATTGGCTATGGGAAAGGGTTGACCATTCTAAGTCCTATGACACCTCACATGTTGATATCCGATTATTAGTTTATAATAATCATAATAATAATAATAATAATAATAATAATAATGATAATTGTTGTTTTATGGGGTCTAACATCTAGGTTATCGACCCCATATTAGTTTATAAAATCTCAGGTTAAGGACCTTACTGTTTTGGATTTTTGGAGTAAATTCATTGGTCATGGGAAAGGGATAACCATTTTAAGTCCTATGACACCTCACTTGACCCTCTCCGATTATTAGTTTAAAAAATCATAGGTCAATGATCTTGCTGTTTTAGATCTTTTGGGTAAATTCGTTGATCATGGAAAAGGGTTGACCACCCTGAGTCCCATGACACCTCACTTGACCCTCTCTGATTATTAGTTAGTGTTATATTAACAAAAGTGCAGTTAGGCCCTTTTGACAAAAATGAATAATACATTAAGAAACAGGATGTCACCCCAAGTCCAACGACCTCTCATACAAGTCCCTAGCCTTATTGGTTCATGAGATATTAAAAGCTGATCACCTATTAGTTTTGGATCTTTTGGTTAATTAAAAAAAAAATCTCATCTTAAATCTGTATTCAAAAACCCGCCCACTTACAAAAAAAACAAATGCACATGCGTAAAAACAAAAAACAAACATGTTAATTCATAGTAGCGATCGGCTCTTCGCTTGCGTTTCATGTGGAACAACGTTTAATTTCATCATAGCATTAGGGACCGGTCCAAAGGGATCAGTCAAAAGGGACCCATCAACAGGGACTCGTCCACAAGGACTTGTCAACAATGGCCCGTCAACAATGACCTGTCAAAAACGACCTGTCAACAATGACCTGTCAACAGGGACCCATCCACAGAGACTCGTCAACAATGACCCATCCACAGGGGCCCATCAACAGGGACCCATCAAAAAGGACCTGTCAAAAAGGATCCATCAAAAATGACCCCCAGTCAAAAAGGGCCCGTCTAAGGGGGGGGGGGCTAGTCAACAGGGACCAGTCCAAAGGGACAAATCAACAGAGATCAATCAAAAGGGGTTATCGCCTCAAGACCTAACATGCCCCTCTTTGATTATTGGTTTGCCTACCGACAAGCGCCACTTAAAATAGTTTTTGATCACCCGTCGTGGGTTGGGCTAGGTTAGGTTACACTACAGTCGCCATCTTTAAAAAGCCCGCCCTCTTACAGAAGCTACGAGTGGGCATGCGTAAAAACAAAAAAACAAGCATGTTAATTCATAGTGGCTTTCCACCGTATACATGTCTCTTGTGTAGAACAACGTTTAATTCCATATTTTTATTCAAATTCTCACATGTTGCACTTGGAAAGCTAGATTCTCTAAAAAAATACAATTTCACCCCTATTAGGGGTAGGTTTTATTTTGGGGTGGAAATATATTGTCCAATGGAAAGGGGGTGTCAGCCCGAGTTCAGAAACACCTCATTCGTCAAAATCCAACCAGGGGTTCGAGAGATATCGCGTCGCCGCCATCTTGTGAGGTGGGGAGGTGGAGGTGGTGGGTAGATTATTAGCTTGGGAATAACCTAACCCCCAAGGGAAGATGATACAGAAAAGGAAGTGGGTTTCGGACTGGAGAAAAGGTATGGAGAAATAGGAAGAGAGTCCAAAAGAAGTTATAATTTTAACTTTAAGTATACTCAAAGGCAGCTGCCACTGCAAATCCGCTCTCCGATACCTAAAGTGGGTAGGGACCTGGGCGAAGCTAACGGGAAACGCAGCAGGAACTTGGGCTGTTCTCGAGAAAGCTGCTTTAGTGTATTCCCTCTCAAGCATACATATGCCAACTATGGGGAAGGGTGATGGTCTGGCAAGACAAAGAGTAACAGATTTATTGTGTATCTGTTCAAAGGAGTTTGTTTCTAAACAAGTAATTTGAAGAGTGCAAATAATTTGAATCAGCTTTGATATTTTAGTTTTTGAAATTATGGAATTTCTAAAGAGCGACCAAATGCTTCCAAGAAGGATAGGGATAAAGCAATTATACCTTTGGGAATAATTTTGGTAAGTATACCAATAGTTGCATTTAGAAATGGCTAAGCTTTTACCCAGCAAGGCGCCGACTAAAAGTTTAGACAGTGAGAAACACTTATATTTTGAAACCCAACCATAAGTGTTGGAGAGAATCTCCACAAGCAGGAAGCTGGCGTAGCGAGCTATGCTTGCCTTACTGGCCAGTTAGAATTAGCTATTAAAGCTAAGAGAGACTTTACTAAGTTACCAACTAAGAGTTCTTGCTCAAATGCAACAAGTGGTGAAAACCCTATCAATAGATTTGCTTTTATTGAATAGGAAGAGTCAAGGAAGACAGGATCTTGCCTAACCGTTATGTTAGAGAAATGATGAAGCGAAAAACAAATATTTGATTTATTTAACAATGCAAAAGAAAGTAGTTTTTGTAACAAATATATAATTTTGATTTGTATAAACAATTGGGGTCGCAGACCTCCATAAACATCTAAAGCTTGCGCCAGGCAATTAATAATTCCTTTGGTTTCAAACCTTTTATATGCTTTAAAATCTTAGTAAGATTTTGAAAGGACGAAGATAAATAAATTGAAAATTTAAAGATAACTGACGTAATTGAAGTTAAACAATAAATCAAGTACAAGGTGTGTACTTTAAGGATTTCTAGATAAGTATCTTAGAAATAATAACAACTTCGAAAGTAACAACAACAAAAAGCAGAAAGAATAGAATAGAAGTTTCTATAACTTCTTATATTGATACTGAATTATTTTAATGATTATACATAGAAGATTATGCAAATAGGGCAGGTCACTTATTGTGAAACCTGAAGAGAAATATCGAAAGGAAGTTTCTAGAACCCCTATGTTTAAGTAGGGATCACGAGAAAATGGGGCAAGTTTCCCTTTCGTGAAACCTAGAGATAACTCACTTATGAATTGTAAGAATTGTATTCCCTCATTAGAAGGGAGAAACAATATAATTTAAGGCGTGTGCTAGACAAGAGGTTTTACAGAAATGAATTCGTTGTACGTGGAACAAGTGAGGGAGGGCACTTATTGTGAGTGACACCTCATTGAAAAAAGAACTAAAGTAGCAATTTTATTATTTTAGTTTGTTAGTAAGGAGTTGGGAAAGATCAAATGGGATTGAGGAAAAGTGTTCATGGCCGTATTTATTGTACACGGACGAGCGCGACGCGGATGAAAGGTTGAACAAACACTGTTTTTCACTATAGTCTGTTGATATAGTTGAAAAGTTCACAATAGTAGCATAAAAAGTTGATGGCAAAGGAAGTTATTGCAATGATGGAAAATAACTAGTTACACTAGATATGCGAGAGTCTATTGCTTGAGAAACTTGTAGGTTATAGTTGAGTGCACAGAAAGAAATCCCAACGGAGGAAGAAAAAATTAGTTATTGATTAGCAGTTAATAAGGAAGATTCCTTAGTATGAAGAAGTATTCCCATATGTGAGTGGAAAGTACATGACAGTATAACTGGTAGTTAGAGTGCAAGTTCTGGAAGGTTCCAGAGCAATGATGACTTGTTTAAATTGGGTAGAGAATCCCTCGGCGGAAAGCTAGATTATATAGACAGTGGGTATTTTGGAAATATCCCTCGATGTGAGATAGCATCTCAGAAAATCTTTCATGTTGAAAGTTAGAATTGATAGTTTAAGTTAGATCAAGAAGATCTCTTGAAAGCAGTTATTTTCACATAGCAACTTTCACTGTCTATAAAATCCAAATAAAAGCATTGAGCCTTTAAAAAGCGATGAGAATGAGGTTAAAACCTGAAGTCGGTACTTATCTTTGCTTCATGAAGAAGGCGATGTTCCAGTTGACGGTTGATACTAAAATTCGAACATGGCGTCGAAATTTAAAAGTTTGCCTCTCGAGTTGAGGAGGCGAGCTTTAGTGGAGCTCTAACTGACTGGGTCCACTTCCGATGTACAAGTGAGACACGCTCAACGGAGCGCGGAGGGACCAGGGAAAGGGAAAAGAGGTGGGGGTAGGAGACAAAAGGAATACATATAAGAATAGCCAACTTAACAGTTTAAAAAGATCTTCATGATGAAATGGTCTTCAAAGAGTTGATAGTAGGAGTCACTAGCGCAGCCTGGAGGGTGAAAAAGTAGACGAAGTTCTCTTGATCACGGAGATGATAGCTGGCGATGGCGACGAGATCTGGTGACTAGATTGATAAGGAAGTCCTCTTGTACAGGGAAGAATTGAGGAACTTCAGAGATTCGCTGCTTGATGACGCTAGGTGGGTCATGGAAGTTATATATATAGAACAGACTTACAGGTAAAATGAGAGACATGTACCAACAAAGAGAAATCAGCAGATCACTGTTGGTGTTTGAGAAAAAGGGAAGGAATGAACTAAAGCAAAGGGAAGCAAAAGCTTACTCTATCTTACCGTGTATTCCAAAGAATACACCAGGTGGTGCTAGAACCGCTAAGAACCACTACCAGGCGCGGATTCAAGGGGAGGGTCACGGGGGTCATGACCCCCCCCCCCCCCACCAAACGGAGACCAACATTTTTTGCAAACTCAAAAAAACGAAAACACAATAACCAGACATATAAAACTTAGCGGATTTTAACTGAAAAACAGGTTTGTTTTTCATTTTATTCAATACTGAAAATATCTTGATTGCAATTATTATGTTCTGTTAAAACTGTACATATTTACAACTTCATACCTGTTATATAAAAACGATTATTTATATAACAAAATCAACTCGTCTATTTTGTTTAGTAAATCTTGTGATTACCAAATCGATGTTTATAGTGGTGCAGCAATGCAAGTCCGGTGAGCCTGTCTTCTGCCATGGTTGCTCTTAGCGACGGAGAGTTGAAAAACTTCTTTCTGCATTGGCTACACTCACAGGAAGTGTGATGAGGATACGTAACAGTTTATTGATGGATGGATAAATATCCTCGTCACACTCATCACAAATGACAACAAGGGGATAATGTCGCCGTTTTCAACAATGCGCTCCCATTTTGCGACCCACAATTCGTACTCGGCAACAACTGTTGAAATGGGAGAATCCAAAAGCTTCTGGCCCGCTAATTGTTGTGCCGAGTATATATTGGTTTATAAAAAAAAAATTTTTGTTCGTCATATTTTGTATATACACGGATAGGAATTCGGGGCTTTTTTCGCACCAAAATATTTTGCCGACGTCCAAACTGCAAGCTTGGTTGGCAATTTAAGCTGTGACTTTCTCCCTTTGTCGGTACCAACTCGATTTGCAAAAACTAACGTACCTTGATACTTTTCTTGAAGCTCGATGTAAAAGTCGCAAAACACGCCGTTGCAATTTGTACGAATATTTTTGGTGCGCTGAACGCATCAAATTTCTATCCATGTAGCTTGCAAAAAAAAAAATGGTCTGGTTTTGTACGTTTGGTTATTTTGTGATTGCTTTTTTAGTGATACAATTTTTCTCAACAATTTCTATTCTCTGACCCCCTCCAAAGGCAAACTCTAGATCCGCGCCTGACCACTACTGGTAGCGCACGAGTAGATTCAACTAATGAGCGACAGCGCGTGAATCGTTTCAACCAAGTCCCGTATGCGTTCATACTGTATACCATTCATCCGATTGTGATAAAACTTTGGTGAGTTGAGTACACAGTCCTGCGAAGGTGTATGAATTAGTAAATCCGTTTTTCAATGGGTGGCGCTCAAGTAGATTCAACAAATGAGTAACGGCGCGCGAATCGTTTATATAAAATCCCGTATGCGTTCATATGCCATTCATTCGATTGTGATGAAACTTTGATGAGTTGTTGTGTACACGCCAGGGAAGGTTTTCGAATTAGTAAATCCATTTTACAATAGGTAGCGTACGAGTATATTCAACAAATGGGTGACGGCGCTCGAATCGTTTCAACACAGTCCCGTATGCGTTCATATGCCATTCATTTCATTGCGATGAATCTTTGATGAGTTGTTGAGCACGCTCCCAGGATTTTTTTTGGAGATCGTTAATCAATTTTACAATAGTTTAGAGGTGGTTAACAGAAAAATAAAAAACTATTGGGAATCCAAAAGCACTTCAACTAACAAAGTTACAACGCCAACACTTTCTTTGATTGGCATTGCAACGCATGCCGGGTACAGCTAGTTAAGATTAAATATTTTTACTTTTTTGTCACATATTTCAGGTATCTTTAATACAAAAAAAATATTTTCCCGATTTTTAGCACCTAAAAATCCGAGCCCTAATCATCAGATCCTGCTCACTTATGGTAAATTTAGGTTCGGCGAATGCTTTATATAACAGTTATGTACAACCGTAGTTGCAATTTAACAAACCAAACTATGCTAATAACTGTAAGTAAGCCGGCGGGCCAATATAAAAGAACCTTCCACTAACTACAATTGTATGAATGAATGAATGAATGAATGAATGAATGAATGTATGTATGTGTGTATGTATGTATGTATGTATGTATGTATGTATGTATGTATGTGTGTGTATGTTAGGTTTGGTTAATGCTTTTAAGTTCCAACGTTCGTCACCAGGCGCTGCTTGCGATAGCATCTAGTAGTAGCCAAGTTTACAGCTAGGTGTCGTGGACGGTAGCATTTGGTAGCGAAAGTAGGAACTACTTGAAATTATCGTCTGAAGTCCTTACTTGAATTAAAAACAGATAACACACACTAATACAGTCATCACAATTAACACCGGTTTTCAGACAGATTCTACACACACCCAAAGTACAGTACACGGGACTACATGACCGCGTTGTCGCAGCCCCTAAACTGAGGAACCAACCAACCTAAGTCATGTACGGTACTCGTCCCGTGTACTACGAAATGAATTGTTAATTCTCACCTAACAGCATGACATCGAAATAGTGCAGAATTTTAAATACCTTTGCAGCGTTTTGTCGACAGTTAACAGGTTAACCCAACAAGAAACCAGCAGTATGGTCCAAGCAACTGTGAACTTTTACAACAGTGTTTCAAGGCTTTTGTGGGACAAGAACTTTCCTCAGGAAGCTAAAATATCACTGAACAAATCCTACTTACTTCCCATATTGACCTATGGTCTAGAGCAGGACTGCCAACCTACGTCCCGCGAGACTATTTTCTCCGGCCCGCCGCTGCACGTCCACGCTTTGTCCCCAAAACTTTGAAACAACTAAAGTTACCTGGACAAAGAAGTGAGCGCGCACTCTTACCCAAAGCAGTTCCAGTCGTCACACTAAACTAAATTGTCGTGAACTTTATTTCATAAAATTGTGTTAAATGAACATAAATACTCGCTCTTTTGTCATTCATGCTGTATGTGTATTGAATATCATCGTACTTCTATTTTAAAGGGATTTATTAAAGATATGCAAATTTATTTTACTGTCTCTTTTTCACTACATATAAATATAGAACACTGCAACAATGCTTGCCACGGTGGGTGTGTGGTTATAGTGTCGGACTACCAACCCCAAGATTGCAGGTTCGCTCCTGGCCATGGTAAGTGATTTTTGAAAGGCGACAAAAATCACGATACTCATGTCATACATTGTTGGCTTGTTAAAGAACCCATTTGAATTCAGTAGGCCGTGTTCAGAATGGCAAAATTAATCTCGGGATTTTCCGCCAACACAAAGTTCCTAATTTCTCTACTAGAAAGCGGTATAGAGTCAAGGAGCTTAGATATCTAAACTCCTTGACATTCATTGCGCTCCAAGGAGCATTAAATTCGACGCTCAAGCTGCCCTCTGGGTGTCAATTAACAATGCTTGCACCCGGCACCCGAGGCCATACGATATTATTATTATTATCATTACTGCAACAATACTAAGAAAACTAAGGTCTGACAGCCACAAAACTCGCCATATTAAACCTTTTTTTTTATGTGTAACATCTTTCCGCTCGGTTGCTGGATAGTTTTGTGGGAGTGATTTTGAAAATTGGGGACGGAAGTGAATCGGAACGATCGAGCTGGCAGTGGTGGATCAAACGGAAGTATGCACTGCCCGCTCGTTCGATCAAACGGAAGTGTACTAGCTGGCAGTGATGGACAACGGAAGTATGCACTGCCCGCTCGATCGATCAAACGGAAGTGTACTAGCTGGCAGTGATGGACAACGGAAGTATGCACTGCCCGCTCGATCGATCGAATGGAAGTGTGCCCTAGCTGGCAGTAGTGGATCGAATGGAAGTATAAGACTCGATCGAATGATCCAGCTGGCACTGGTAAGATAAACAATCAGCGCGCAGTGTCGAAAATTGATACCATGACGCACTCTCGGCCATGTGGAATGTATATGACATACTGAACGGAAAACTCTGGTGTCACGTGATTTAAACAAATGACATGGTACATGTTCGAAGTCTTCGTATCAGTATTTAAATGGTAAAATGCCTTAATATCAATCATTGTAAGTAGTCGGCATTGCATTGGCATAAGGCATTTTAAACTCAATTTCACGCAGGAACATTATCGAAACAAGCAAAAGATAAATGAAACTCAATTCCGTAATGCAGTATTATTGGAACGTGGAAATAAGTCACAATCTTGTGCACAATATTTGCGTAGTCGAAATAGCCGTGAAGTTGGTGCGTATGATTGTGAATCTAGAGATCTTGGGTTCGAATCCTGGGCGGGGTAGATATTGTTGCTACCAGATTATCATTTTAAACGATATTTATCATATCAATATGACTCATTTTAACAGAATCAATATGAAATTACGTGTTGGTCCGTGAATCAAGAGGACCTGTTTATAAGGAATTTAAGGTTATGAGCGGTGTCGCGTCTATTAATCCAGTTGATCCATATCGTATTCTTTATTTAGGCTAGTGCTGGTGGAAGCTACAAATCATCTAATAAAATGAGTTCCGTATTATAAACTACAATATCTGTAAAACACTCCCTTTTACAATAGATTAATATTTGTGTCAATAATACTATAAAATACCGGTGTATCAACAATTTCACGTGAGATTTCTTCTATGTCAGATGTTACACATCATATGCGACTACTGTAAGGCTCGTAATTTGTTTTTAATGTCATAACTCACAAACCCCCCGGAGTGTAATTGGCCCGCAGAGTCCCCCAACTATTTGCAATGTGGCCCTTAGTTAAAAAAAAGGTTGGGCACCCCTGGTCTAGAAGCTGATACAGTGACTCCCCGGGACAACAGCCGGATTCAAGCAACTGAGATTAAATTTCTGTGATCAAGTATTCGAAAGACCAGACGAGACAAAATTAGAAATGAGTCAGTCCACCTAAATCTAGGGCTGAAAGGAAGTGTGCTTCACATTCATGAGGAGTCGAGATTGAAATAGTTCAGTCATCTGATGAGATTGCCCTCTAATAAAACACCCAAAGCCTATTTCGAAAGGGAGATAATTGGCAAGAGACCAAGAGGTAGACCTCTAGATGGGTGGATGAAGCAGGTCCACAGAGTTTTGACTAAGACGAGCATAGAATGTAGGACAGTGGTGGAAGAAGAATGGTGGCAGAACAGACAGCTATGGAAGAGGCTAGTTCATTCCCACACCCGGCCTGCTGGAGTGGAGAATCGATGATGATGATGATGATGAATTCCCACCTAATCTAATTGGGTACAGTGGTGTTGACCGACTGAAAAGTGATTCTGCTAATGGATACTAGGCAACGCTGAAATATGGCTTCTAATACAGAGTAACAGCAAATTAACAAATTTATTTAATATCTCACTATTTTTTTTTATCAATTGATATCGTACTGTAAATTTAGACAGCATCGTTATTTATTATTTATTATTAACTTATTTCCGTTTCGGTCATCTAGGTACCACGAGCCAATTTCAATGCTTTGTTCTTTGCTGTTCCTTCTTCTTCCTCCAATATTCCTTCATCATCTCACTATGTTTCCTCTTCCTTTCCTCGGACCATTTTGAGCCGGGTTTCTTTCCCTTCCTCCCTTGGAATCTTTCCATTTTAAGCACTTTTTGCCTAAAAATATCTCTCTGATATTGTTTCTTTCCAAATCCTTTTTGACTCTTTGTACCCAGGTTGATGTTGACATCTTGTTCCACAGGAATGTGAAGATCTGCTTGGTTAACCGACTGTCATCCTGTACAAATTATAATAGTCCAAATACTTCCCCTTTATTGTGTTATTTTATAAGCAGTAAATTCATTTAATATTATTATTATTAGGTATATTTTAACTGTCATGTAAATTCTGGATTGATTCCATCACATCATTATATGTAAATTAGGGCTTTAATCATTGTTTGGTGAAAGATGGAAAATGGAAATTTTAAGTTAGATTCAAGTTAGTAATATAACTCAGGACTTGATTGTGAAAGATTTCGTCTGGCCTGGCGTCAACTTAACCACGGGGAGTCTGCCAAGTTTAGACCTCATTTCCAAGAAGGGTGTACTTGTTTTCCTGGTGACGCTGGACTCGGAAACAAAGCAAGTTTGGTCAGTTGGTGCTGACGTCACGTATTCCGGGAAGAGCTAAGCATCAGTACGCCAATTTAAATTTATCACAGAAGCAATACCACGTTGGTGAATCAGCTAATGTAGAAGGATATTGTGAACTTATGGATCTGGAGAGGGGAACTACGTCATCACGACACCTTATATGATTGGTCAAGATACACTGCAGAGGGGGAGAATTCTCTTTACATAAAACTACTGTTCATCTACTCTTGAGGCCCACATTCTTCTTAGATTTTCTGAAGCTGCACGTATATCAGATATCATCGCAATATATCAATTCGACAAGTTTAAATTAATAGCCAACTACTGACGTGAAAATGATTGTGTCATGGATCATATTCACAAACATGAACTATGGGTTTAAACCATTCACATATGCCAGTCGGGAGACGGGACAAATTAGTTCCATTCCTGCATAAGATCTACATAACTTTGAAGAAGAAGCAAACGACATTCCACCACGAGAGCAGAGGTAAATCCGCACTACCACAATGAAGAAGATAACAGTGAGTTCTGATACCAAAATCCGATCAAGTCTCTGTAATTCGTTTTATGTCAAATTAGATTCAAGCTTTTGTTAATATTTTAAATTTATGTTCCATTTTGTAGCTTTCCCAAAATTAAATTAACTTCCAGACTTTTTATTAGTAAATTCATTATTTTATTCACGTATTTTGCTGCTTAACATTTTAATTAATACATTTTGTTCTTGATTAATGATAGGATTTTCATTCCCTGTAGCTAGAATTACACATAAGGCATACCTTGTCCCTATAAAGATAAATAATTGTTTAATGGCTCAGCTATGCCACGACTTGAGAGAGAGAGAGAGATGTCTCGAGTGCTCTATCACGATTTCAATTAATTACTTTGGCACATCTAAAGTATTAGATCTCATGGCGCCCACACGAGCTGATTATAATCATTGCGAATGAACAGGTAAGAGGTAAGTATCCTATTGGTGGTGTGAGTAAAGCGGTACTTGTTAATGTTGCGGTTCTCCTGCTGTACTTCAGGAGAACGCAATATTGGAGCCCCGCCAGGAACGTTACATTTGGTCACTCACAAGGACGGTAAACGTTACAAAATGTCCAAAAAATAGCAATCTCCTCTTCCGTATTGTTCCTGATATGTTTTCAATTTTTCGATATGTTTCATCACTACTTCTTAATTTCCAAAAATTCTGCAAGGACCGAGTATTTTGCGTATAATTCTTCTTTCTTCTTCTCCTAATTTATCCAATTTGTAGTTCAGTACGAGACATTCACTCGCACACTGGCATTCCGGTTTGACTACGGTGTTGTATTGCTGTATTTTAAGATCTTTAGACAAACACTTTTTGTTGTAAGTATTCCTAGTTATGCCATACGCTCTTTCCTTCTTTCGTATTCTTTCTTCTACAGCAGATTTTTCCAAACCATTTTCTTGAATAATTTCCAGCAAGTATTTGAACTCCCTCACTCTCTTTATTTGACCAATTTCTGTTATTTATTTATTTATTTATTTATCTTCTTCTTTCTTCGAATTTGACCTACTTTAGACCAATTAACTTGCTGGTTAGTCCACAACTTCTTCATCTTTTCGCTGTTGTTCCTCTTCCTCTCTTCCGACCAGATGTCCTTGGCTTTTCTACTTTGCATTTCCTGGAACCCCTTAAATGTATCAAACGTATATCGAAACACCTCTCTATTCCAGATGTCTTATAGACTGACCGCAACTTCCTTCATGTCCTTCCCTGTTACATCCACTCATTTTGTAGTCGCTTTTATCTTGGTGATGTAGATGTAGATTTTCTTCGTTAGTCAACTCTCGCTCATTCTTGTGAGGTGTCCATAAAACTATACTTCTCTTTCGTATGGTATCTGTGATTTTCTCTGTATGTCTGTCTGTCTGTCTGCTTGCATAAATCTTTTTTTCTCCTCTTCTGCCATGTACCATCGTTTCTTTATTCGGGTCCCAAGATTTTCCCCCAAGATCTTTATTTCTTTCTTTCTTTCTTTCTTTCTTTCTTTCTTTCTTTCTTTCTTCTCTATCTCCTCCAATTCCCCTTTCTTATTTAGTATGTAGAATTGAAGCGATTGAAATGTGGTGTTACATGAGAATTATGAAGATCAGATGGGTAGAAAGGGTTACAAACGAAGATGTATTAAGACGAGTGGGAGAGGAAACATGTTTCTGGCGACTGCTAATGAAGAGAAGAGATACGTTGGTAGGACTCATACTAAGACACCCAGGAATAGCATGCTTAGTTATGGAAGGAAGGGTCGAGGACAAGAACTGTAGAGGTAGACCAAGATTAGAATATGTTAAACAGATTGCCTCGGATGTAGGGTGTGGTAGCAATTTAGAGATGAAACGATTAGCTCCGGAAAGGGAGCCATGGGGATCTGTATCAAACCAGTAAAAAGACTGAAGACTCAAACAACAACAACAGACATTCTGAACTATAGAGTCCTCTGGTTTGACAAAATGGTAAGAATATCTTATTTTTGCCGTGGTTATATCTATTTATTTATTTACAGTGAAGGAATAATCGGGATTTATCAGTAATTAAGTGTGATACAGGTATGCCTGTTAGTATTTATTGGTCACGGTAAGACTGTGTTGTGGACACAAAATGTCGACACATTGCTTTCCTTCTGTTTCAGGCACCTCCCTCAACACAACGGGCTTCACGCGATGGGCAGATGCAAGGCTTCCGGACAACGGCGGGAACATTCCTGAACCTGGGGCCGACTGTGGCGCGATCTACCTGAACGGAGGGCTCCACGATGTTACTTGTCAGAACACATTACCATTCTTCTGTGAGGCTGCGGAGTGATCTGCATAGGGACCAGGCGCTATCTACAAGAACGGAGCTAAGAACTCCACACGGTTGCTAATATATCGTCAGAACACACTATCATTCTTCTGTGATGCCGGGCAGTAATATCATGGAAATAACTCTAAGTATAATATAAAAGACGCAAGTCACCTACGACACGTTTTTGAATAATTTAAGAAGAAAGAACTGTTACCTAGTTACAATGGCAGACTCCATCGAAAGCTTAGGCCTACAAATCAACATGTTAAAATTAAATTTACTGATGAAACCTGTTAACAGACTACTATTATGTTATATTACACTGAAGAAAATGGAATTTGCAACACCAAGAAGGAGTGGTGCTACATTGCTGCAATTGAACGTGCAGGACGAGTGTTCGGTTGTGATTCGATGATTACACTTTCAGGTCCCTCTGACCGCAAGTTTGGACAACAATCAATACAGGATGTGCCCACCACGAGCTGCAATACATTGATGAATTCCTCGAGGCATGGAGTCAATAAGGCCCTGGATCGCTTCCTGAGGAATTGTGGCCCATGCTTGCTGCACTGCACGGGTCAGTTGTTCCAGAGTTGTGGGTGGCTGAGGACGGTTGGCCAGATGTCGACCCATCATGTCCCACACATGCTCAATAGGACTGAGGTCCGGGGATCTGGCGGGCCATTCTAAGGTTGTGATGTCGTGGAGAGCTTCTCTGGAGATGCGTGCAGTGTGAACCCGGGCACTGTCCTGCTGAAACATCCCATTAGCAATGTTCGCCATCATAGGGACAACCACTGGATTGAGTACCCTATCAACGTACTGTCGAGCAGTCATAGTGCCCTCAACAAGCACTAATTGTGATTTTACATTAAAGTCAATAGTTCCCCAGACCATAATGCTTGGTGTTGGCCCTGTGTGCCTCTCGACAATAAGGTATGGGTGGCCCCAATCCCTGGTACGTCGGCGCACACGATTCCGGCGATCACTGCGGGCAAGACAGAAGCACGATTCATCACTAAAGACAACCCTATGCCATTCGTCGACCCACGTCGATCGTTCTCGACACCAGGCCAGCCTTACACGTCGCTGTTGTGAGGTCAATGGAACACCTTCTGCAGGGACACGGGATCGTAAGCCAGCTGCACGCAGGCGATTACCAACTGTTTGTTATGTAACGTGGGGTGCCACAGCGGCTCGAATTTGCGCTGCTGTTGCATGGGGTTCCATCCGGGCCATCAGAATGATGTGGTGATCCTCTCTCACAGTTGTCTGTCGCGCTGGACCTTTGCCAGGTCTACGAGTGTGGGTACCTTCATTTGACCACTGCTGCCATACACGTTGTACCGTAGATGCCTGTCGGCCAACACGTGCAGCGACAGTCCTTGGCGATAATCCAGCCTCACACAGCCCAATTAACCGAGCCCTCTCAAACGGCGACAGTTGTTGATAGCGTGCTCTTCTCCGTCGTCGAGGCATGTTTGACGGGGAACACTTCACTGCACAGACTGCAAGTCAACTACGCTACATCAGAGTTCGTATACTGGAGTTGATTCCTCAGCGACCAATCACGTGGGGAGACCTGTAGCAACAATCCAATGGGTCTGAAACTTTGATCGTTTACATACCTACATGGCATCGTTCCATATCTTGAAAATCATCATAAACGACATATGCCTTCATGGTGTTGCAATTTCCATTTTCGTCAGTGTATTAAACTAGCAACCCACCCCGGCTTCGCCCGGTATTTTTAACGGTTTACCCAGCGTAAGCTTAAAAGGCGTATTTTTTTATTTCAATGAACGCGACCTATATGCGTTTTTCGTCTCGGCATGATGGGTTAATTATATTATTCACGTGTAACGAATTCTTGTCGGACGTAATTTAAGAACGACGAGGTGCATGAAACACAAATTCCTTCCGTACAATCTAAACTTGACTGTGTATTCTGCGGAACGAAGGCTGAAACTGGGGCGATAGGCTCGCTCGCTAGCTGAGGAATGGAGATTGTTGGAAGAAATGAACACGTAATAACCCTTATTTAGATTATGCTGTCACGGACTTTTTTGTAGAACTTTTCATGCTGAACAATTCTTACACTCATAGTATGTAGATATTGTTAACGGTTTACCCAGCATAAGCTTAAATGGCGTATGGACGGTAGGTATTTTATTCGACTCGATTCACAGAAATCTTTACTGCTCGGCTTCCTTTAGTCATAAATAAATTATATTTTTACAAAAACCTTCCTCGGGGAAACCTTTACAGAATGGTGAACACCGCATCAAAATCCATCCAATGGTTCTGGAGATTACCCGGAACATCCAAAATGGGGACTTTGGAGATGTAACATGTTTTCATCCCTCTATATGGGGTCATCTTCAGCATGGGTTGCTTTGCTCTAACTTAACATACATAGTGTATAAAACGAAATAACACATTATATCAAGTGAAAGATAAACTCTAAGAATAAGAATTCGGCTTACAATTGTATTAAAATGGACGTCCTTACAATATGATTTAAGAAAGATGATGTTCAGGTATTAAGCTAAGCAATTTGTATGTAAATACAGTATTACTGTACCTCTATAGCCTATATAAAAATGACTGTTTCGTGATAGTCTGTCTGTGTATCCTTTATGCGTTCATATACCATTCATACATTGGCCTGTTTGCCATCTCTTGATGAATGCCGTACATTTGCATTTGTCTGTTGGCACAGGCTAGAGTAAAATGTGGCTTTTCACTGATGTCTCAGTCTCACTCATGGCTGTGATTATATGGAAGCTACTGGGGTATTGGTGGTGCTTAGTAATGACATTCAGGGCACAGTCAGTGCCTGTGGATGGTGTGAAAGGTTCTACTCATAGGGTTAGTACTGCTGTTTTGACTCAGGGAGGAAAGCAATGGCAAACTACATCACTCCTCATCTTGCCTAGTACGCCTCAATATAGGTCTGCCTTGGGTTTTTGTGGGTATCTACCCACATACTGTAACCTAACGGCGGTCCTTTCTGAGGATCCAACCAACCTTCGGGCTGTCTACCTAAAAGACATACAATTCGTACGATTGTGATGCAACTTTTGTGAGTTGTTGTGTATACTCCTGCAAAGGTTTCTGACTTAGTAAAACCACATTACAGTAGGTAGCGCACGAGTAGTTTTAAGAAATGAGTGACGGCGCGCGAATCGTTTCAACAAAGTCCCGTGTGTATTCATATAACATTCATACGATTGCGATGATACTTTGGTGAGTGATTGTGTTCACTCCTGCGAAGATTTTTGACTTAGTAAATCCATATTACAATAAATAGCGCATGATCAGATTCAACAAATGAGTCGATTCAACGAAGTCCCGTATGCGTTCATATAGTCTACCATTCATCCAATGGGAGTGTTCCAGGCGATCTTCGTGTTGCCGCCACAAGAGTGCAGCAGGGACCGAAGAGGTCCAGGCAAGGAGTGATAAGAAGAAGCCCCAACGGCCAGGAAGTGAAGCTACGAGTTATTCCGCCTCTAGTGTTCAAAACATTGCGTTAGTCCCATAAGATATTGACATATCAATGTGTTAACACCTACGAGCAATAAATCTGGAGCGTGTAACTGTCATGTTGTCACCAGAGTTCAGCATGACTAGAACGCACAGTGGTCCGGATTTGAAAAAAAGCGGACAAAAATATTTTCCGCTAAATGAAATGAAATAATTTTGTATAAAACTTTAAATTAGATGTTACTATTAGGTAAATTTGTCGTAGAGCATAAAATTACTTACTTATTAATCCTCTGATCTGGATGAGACGACTTCTTCTTCTTCCCCTTCCTGCTCCGTCTCGTCCTCGGGTATTGACAATAAACTACACACCTCCTGAGGCAACTGTCTACATTTCTTCTTCGGTAGACTTCCCGTGCTTGAAATTACTGGATCAGAGCTTAGCAATAGTCTATGGAGCAAGTCAAAATTTTTGGAAATTCTTGAGGATTTTCTGGTATGGTCTTCCCTTTTTTTTCTTACGTCTTGGTTTCTGGTCTCTAAGACCTCTTCTGAAAGTTCTCCAATCGGCAAAATAGCTTCTTCTATAATGAAAGATCCAAGGATAAGTATTTTATGGAGTGTTAGAGGCATGTAACACCACGGATATAGCCGCACATATAAGCTTGCTGTTTCGCTGCAGTAGGAATTGAACTCTGAACTATTAATTTCATGACCAGAGATAATTGCTTTTAAAATTATTCCAAAACAAGTTATTAACTCACAGTCTACCCCTGTTATTTCGGATGCTAATTGAGGTTGATCAAAAAACCTTCGGGCAGTGTTGCCATCATTGGTTGTTCCATATCCAGGCTTCGGAATATCAACTAGAAGACCTAATCTTGTTCTGAATCAGTCTTGCACAATTTTTTCTTTCTTTCGAATAAGTCTCGATTACCATCTTTCACGCTCACTTTTCACTTTTTAAAACCCAGGCGGTACGAAATATGCAGGAGACTTTCAAAAAATCGAAAGTGGGCGTGCGGAACTGAAATTCCAAACTCAAGTTGTAAATTGTCGACAAGCTTTTGTGCCAATTATGTAGATTTTTCATTTCTGAAATTTTCGCACCATTCGTTTGCCCCTTGTTGGTGTAGTCGTGGTAGCTTCTTTTTAGCATGGCTGATGAATCGTCTCCCTCGGCCCTTAAATTCATAACGGTCGCATAGGCAAGCTCTGATGAAGTGGCACTCTCCCTTAGATCTTTAATTTTTCTTATTTTGCTTCTCTCCGTTAACTCTTGAAATTCTTTTGGAGGACGACCTCGATCTACTGATTTTGCAGAGCCAGGAATACTCGGAATTGATATCACAATTTCTGTTTTCAACCAGTCTGAATATTTCTTCAAAAAAGCATGTTCTAAGAAGTTACACTTTCTCCACCGGTCAACATACGGCAAAAAGAAAAGGTTCTTACATTATTATACACTGTTTTCTCTACACTGTCGTCAACATTTAATTGGAATTTGTTAAGGAGATATGTTACCACAAACTTTCCTTGACGCGTGCGAGACTGATTTTTTATCTCTCGAATCTTGTTAATAAGATCACTACGACTAAGAACGAAAATTCATTTTTCACTCTTCACAACACACACAACTACTACTAATCAACTACTTCTCGCGATTGAAGATTATTTTGGTTTCATGGCCTCGAGATATCCCTTGCGTAGCATAAACAAATGTCTCAACAGGCCCTTATCTCGCGCGAGTGTTTATCCTCAGAGCGCGCAGTGATGTTCTCTCCCTTCTCAATCACGCATCTGGCGGGTTCTGGCGATGAAACCTTTAAGGATATATTCTCCAGTCTTCATTTTAAAACTTGCATAAGTTTCATGGTATACATATGTATACATTTTTTGTAGGTCAAGCAAAATGTATTTTTCTTGAAGAAAATAATGCACTATAAAAATAAGTATAACAGTCCTTATAAGTGATCTGAAATCGGAAATCATGCTATAGACAAATATATCAGATCACAAACTACATACAGATACAGTATTATAGACCCCGAGTTTCGTTTTGAAGTTAGAATGATATTTCAAAGTTTACTTAACGGAGTGAGGAATTCAGAAACAAAGGGTTGTATCACCTTTGTAGTATTATATCTGAGAAACACAGAAGCAATTTCCAAAGAAAAAGTGAAATTAATGTACACTGATTAACATACTTCACTTGGGAGGTGGTTTGGCCTTTCTAATGTAACGTTGAAAAATCTATTTTTGTCCGCTTTTTTACGGATCCGGACCACTGTGGAACGGGTCCATACTTAATATGGCTAATGGCGAATGCTAGGCAACGTCAAGGAATACAAAGGGAGCTTCATATTGGAGTTCTATGCAGCCAGTAACCCAATTCGTGTGTGTCTGGACCTCTTCGGTCCCTGCTGCATTCTGGTGACAACTTTTCAAAGTTATTGTGAGTTATTGTGCACGCTCCCACGAATGTTTCTCATATAAAGGGAGGTAGCGCGCAGTTCGCTATTTCTATGGGGTCCAGGCGGGGAGACTATGAGCCCGCTGATGTGCCAGCTTGGTGCCGTGAAAGCCAATATACCATCTTTTTAGAATTCATAGGGAGGTTATGGCTGCTTGAGCTTTTAGTTCTCGCAGTAAAGAGGTGCAGGAGCGCTTCATATAAAGGTAGGTAGCGCGAAGTTCGCTACTCCTGTGAAAGTTCGGACGGAGATACCAAGAGCCCACTGATGAGCCAGATTGGTGTCCTAGGCGAAACCCCAAGCAAAACACGGCACAGACGTAGAAAAATTGCTGAGTTTTAATCTTGATGCTGTTGTTAATTTTAGGGGCAGCAACATCGCGGTCGTATAGCCTCGTGTATTTTTGGGTGTGCTGTGTGTGGTAACCTGTGTCATTGTGGTGGCTGCGCTAGCGTGTGTATTTGTAAATTGGGGATAGGATTGGGAAGGAGACGACCGTGGTCTTAAGTTACGAGCCATCCCAGCTTCAACGAATTTCATATTTTTATTATTTGGATCAGTGGGGGATTGATCCTCCTAATTTACCCCCAGTAGGTTCGCCACTCTTTAGAGAGCATGCTCAAAATTGTAACACTTAAAACAATGACCATTTATACCCTGAATAGTGAAGAGTACATCGGATTTGGAGTGACGAGCAAGGTCGAGTACAGCCGAGGAGAGCCGAGTGAAGCCGATTTGCAGGGTTTACTCTTCATGTACTTTGCATCAATGTCGCTAGATGTCCTCAGCAGCCCGCAACCAGGGATTCCCGAGCTGCTTGGGATAGGCAATTCATTGCCCGTACGTACAGGTTGTTATTTCATTTAGGGACTAGGACATGGTGATCATTTCAGCATCGTATACTTGGGTGTGAGTGTAGAATTTGCTTGATAACTTGCGTTATTGATTTGTCTATAGTAGTGGGGACGTCCACATATTTCGTAATCACGTCTTAGCCGATTTTTTACCACCATGTAATCATCGCTTCGATCCCCCCCCCTGTATTACGTAATCACGTTTTGGCCGATGTCTACACCCCCTCTCTCCCCGCATGTAATAATTGCGCCATCCCCCCCCCCCCCCTTTTTCCTCCCTGTATTACGTAATCACCAAGCAATAGCTAATATTTCTCATTTAGTCACGATTTATCCCAATAAATAAAACAAGAAACACAATGTCAGGGACACCAATAAATTACTGTAAACAATACAACGTAACGCTGCAGTTTCCAAGCTGCTTCAGGGGCGAAAATGCACAAGAAATGTACGAACAATTGACGAAAGTTTTACTTTATTTTTCATCAAAAATATTGTTTGAACCTCCTAATGATTTGAATAGAAGTATTCTTTGAACTGGTCCAATGGAAAGGCTCAAGACTTCAGCACGAAAGCAGCCGTCAAACAATTCACCAAGAACACCAGAAGTGGCAGATAACAACAACAACAGCTAAACACAAGCGCCGTGGTCCATAGGTGGCCCAAACGACGAAGTAATAATAATAAAAGTGGCGTAAAGAATCTTGGTGAGGATGAATTAATAAAAACGTCACAAGCACCCAGTGCCCGAGTCAGTGGAATTAACCCTAGGAGATCAAAATCCCGACGACTTGGCCGGTGATCGAATCCGGGACCGTCGGGCTAATGTATAGCGTGCTAACAACTTGGCCGTACAAAAGAATAATCCAGTAATAATAAAACAAAACCCCGTGGCTCCACTGCCTATAGATTGCGTGGTGAAGCGAAGTCAGCACGTCCAGTCCCATCGGCCGTTAATCTTGGTTTTCCGTGGTTTCCCTACTTCTCCAGGCAAATGCCGGGATTGTTCCTAATTTTGTCTCCGGTCACTTCCTTCCCAATACTCACCTCAATTTCAAATACACACACTAATACAGTCATCACAATCAAACAGGTTATCTGACAAAAATTTACACACATACAAGAAGACAGGACTAAATGAACTCGATCTCCAAGCCCCTAAAAGAAAACAAGAAAAATATATCTTTAAACTTAGTTCACGGCCGAAGGTAATGCGGTGTCTCGGGTTGTTCAGTTGCGTCCCGAGTTGCTTCGTTGGCGACGTTCCAGCAGGATTATATATTACTAGGAGTAGTGCCTGGCTTCGCCCGGTTGATTTATTTGTTTTAAGGGACACTGGGACTGAAATTTTCAAATTCTATATAAACTGAGGTACAGCTTTGAAATTTTATATGGTTATGAATAGTCATATTATAAACCACTTTGGGAAATGTGAGCATTGTAAGTTGATTAGTTCTCTAGATATTAATTATTTTGTACATTTATTGTGCTAATTATTCAAGTTTTATAAAGGTCAGCCGCGTTAAAAAAAACAAGATAGTGTAACTTTTAGGTAATATTCTATTGCACTATAACAATTGGAAGAAACCTACGGATCCGATTTTGAATTGCATTAATGAGTGTCAAGAAATTAATTTTTTTCCATCTCCAAGTTTTTTTCTACAAAAAAATCGTATTTTTTCCAGTTTGAATTTTTTTTGCAGCCAAACCAAAAGTGCAATCTAAAAAACGATCCGCAGGTTTATAGTCATTGCAATGAAGATAATAAATTCCCATTTTGAAAGCAATATCATAAGATTTATGACGCGAGTAACATTTTGAATGCCTGAAAAAGTGAATCCGAGAAAACAGCAATTTTCTAAAATGATGCACAATTTACAAGGTTTCAGCATACCAATGACATTAGGACTGTCCTACAGCATAGGTGACACCCTCCTTCTTCTGTTTTGCAGCCTCCTCCTTCATTTCTGTCAGTTTCAGCTTCCGTCGACATGCTTTCGCTTCTCCAATTATGACCGCGGACTTACATACTTCCTGCGACTGTCACATCTTTCAAGTGTTTGTGCTGTGACATGAGATACTGAAGTTAGTCTTATTCCTGATTTCAACTCTGTTGTTGCACTACACCCCATGTTGAATTCTGTTACAGAATTCCAAACAGCAATTTCAAGTATCTTCCGTGAAATAAAAATCTCTTTTCGGCACTTCCTCCAGATAACAGAATGCAGAGACTCATTCTGATTTTCAGTAGCACCACGGATGCATCTGGATAGTAGCTCATCTGATGCCAGCCTTTGATAAACAGCATAATCTTGACAACTAAGGGTTCTTAAAGTTCTACAGCCATTTTGTCATGACTCTGTGGTGTTTTACCAGCTGCGATACTTGGATTGTAGAAACACCAAGACTCAGAACCTTCAGGACACTTACTGTGCTGGGGCGTTTAAAGAACACACCGTGCATTTTAAAGCTACGCCAGGGCTTTAAAAATGGCGGAATTCGGATAAAACACTGCTATATGATCCGCAGGGGATAGGGGTGTATTAATATGGAAAAAAACGAAAATCGACATTTTCCACAAATTTCACTAAAATTTCAGTCCCAGTGTCCCTTAAGGATGATAATGAATACTACTACAGAACTGGAACGCTCAAGGATAAGGATCGTAAAGCACCAACGCTTATTGCAGCTGATAACCTCAGTATACTGCACCAACACCATGGCCCTTATACAGAGGCAGGCTATTGTCATGATAACTGTTTTAAGGGGCCTAAGAAATCTTTTTGCAGTAATTACTCCCCGTGACAGCAATTTATAAGCAGCTCGCAATTCTGCACCAGAACACTGGTAGGGACGACGTGATGCAGCCCGCATTGCTAGGCAACAATAGACTTAGGTATTATTGGAGCTGTTCGGGAGCGCTTGTTCTTCCGACTTACTGAACAAAAATCAATCTTTATGGTTACCTGAGAGGTGTAGCATAATGCTATATAGCCTAAACCATTCCTCTTGAATCTGGCTATCATACACAAAGAGAATTTTTCGAATCCGACTGGTAGTTCCAGAGATTAGGGCGTTTAAAGACACAAACACACAGACAAACTCTTCAGCTTTATTATATTAGTAGGCCTATAGAAGTAGCCTATAGATTAGGGGCGGCTGATTCACACGGTATAAGTTTTAGAACACATAATTCAGTGTTGCTTTCGTAACACTCCCCGTGGTGCAAGGTGTTTCCAGCAATCAAATAAGTTGTCACTTAATTATTAAATAATGTTATTATTATTAATATCATTTACGTCGGTTCAATACTAGAACTAGGCAACTGAAAATTTACACTTTTGAGATACCGTAATGAAGGTTTTATGTTTGTACACTTAGAGCAGTTGTCGTCTCTTTATGTGGCTGTGCATAATAGAGTACAATACTGTAAGTGCAGTTAAATAGATCGTAATGTATCCCTCAGCACAGTTTTTAATAAAGATATATTTTCAATTAATATTAATTAATTAATATCTAAGATATCTAGTTTAGCAATAACTCTAACTGACATTAATAAAATATCTATGATGTAAGGACTGAGGAAAAAGTCAGAGCGTTCACATTTTAGGGTGTCATCTATCTACTTTTTATACAAATATCACAAAGGATAAATCCACAATTTAGTACTGTATAGTACGGAGCTTATCTGCATTTACTCATCATCTGCACTGCTGCACGAGTAAGGTAGACTAGCATAACAGCTATAATAATCTTTGTTGATGGCTGCTGGTTTTCTGTGAAAAAGGGACATCAAGTCATTGTACTTGATTTTTCAGATGCACTTATGTTCCTTGTACAAAGACTGCAAGAACTGGTGTGACGCCCGCCTTGTGGTTTTACTACTCTGAAATGTTGGTCGTCAAAGTTTTTCTTAAATTTGAAACTGTCTGGAAAGTTTGCCTCAAATTTAGTCCACGACATTTTTTACCAATGAACTGGCTGCCCCTCTGTATCTTTCTTCTCACATTATGGTTGGTTTGCAGAAATTGTTTCTAATCTCCAAAGGTTATGTTGTCTACAACTGTGTACGGCTTGTCCCCCTTTCTGCGAGCACTGCGTGCAATTATTTTCCAGTCACCTGGTCAGTAACAGTTTCCTACTCGCTTGAATTCAGTTCCTATAGAGTAACATTCCATTTCGGTATGTCCAGATGTGAGAAATTTGATATCGATACATTTTACGTTCAGTGTCTTCACATCATGCATGCACATGGTAGCCACAAATTGATTTAAATTCTGCCCACCACAATGGAAACTGAAACACAGGATTTCTTCGGCGTATTCTGATTGGGACTGAAAGTACAGAAACAGGCATGAAGAAATGTCACTGCTTCTCCTTCCTGCTTCATCTTCATGCCACGTGTAGCACACTCCTTCTTTGGAAACCACATTGTAAACTGTAAAATTATACGTTGCCAATCCCCGTTTATAAAAAAGAGCATTGTTTGTTGGGTCACTAAGCACCACGAGCACCTGCTGCAGATCAAAATTCAAGGACACTATTTTGCCTTCAGACAATGCCACCTCTTCCTTGTCCTTCCTCGTTTCTTTTCTAGCCATATCCTTGTTCGCCAAGTGGTCTTCATAATCGGGTATGGATGCCTTGTCCTTTAAAAATGCTGCTCATATGCGACATTGGTCCTTTTTTTCGTTTTTTGGTCGGTGGAACCCTAAATTATAGTAATTAATGAAAATGTTCCTGTAAGCTAATTCTTTAGATTTTAACTGTTTATTTTCCTCACACCATTTCGAATACAGTCGATTCATTACTTTAATGTTCAAATCCGGATGCAAATACTTCCTATCTGTATTTGAACGGCAGCAATGTGACGGCAAACCGGGAAAGATTCAATGTGGGCTTTGATACCTTGTTTGATTTCGGGAGTAAGCACTTCCTTTGTGTGACGCCCCCTCGCATCACCAGGAGAAGTGTTTGTGTTTGACCTTTTCCTACTACACCCTTCTTTATGCCTAACGTATTGAGAAACATAGTCTTTCACACGTTCACACGTATTCCATCAACAGGTACATAGAAAAAGGAGCTACTATTCCCCCTACTCGTAGATGCAGCAGTCTTGGTTTTCGTTTCCACCTTTTCCGTGTTACTATTGTTACGTGCCACCCCCTAGTGGCAATTCCGTTAACTGGATTACGGTGGGTAGAAAGCACAACACCAATTACTGCTTTAAAGAGGAGTTAGCTTTATTGATTGCAAGTCAGAAGTATACACCGTACAATAAGCAGATAGAAACAATTAGCTTTCTTACAGAAGCTCCCTCCTGTATGGAGCTCGACTCACCCTTTCACTCGGCCTTGCAGTTAATCCTCTCGCTAATGAGTCCGGTCCCGTACGCTGGCTGGAAATAGCTGCACTAAGTCTGTCACTCACTGTTTTGCAACTCACCACTATGACCTCTATCGCACTAGGTAAGCACACACTCTTCAATACCCAGCCTCTCCGTATGATTCACACTCCTTCACTGTCAAGAGAATCAGCTTCACTAGGGGTTTCGGAAGTCACCACACTTCTGTCGCTCAGGATAAACGCTCGCACTAGCTCGTAAAACACAACACACACTGCTTGACAGGTCGCTCTTATATAGCAGGCCGGTGACTCAATAAATGCTTCTAGACCCATCCAGGGTTCACGGCTTCTTGAGGTTTCCTTCACTGGCTGAGTCACGAATATTCTGGACCATCCCTTTGTCCTAGTAGTCCTGTTGCATAAGGCGCACGAAATACACTGAGGCAGAGCACAGCCCAGCCCTGGGGCAGTTGTGACTCATGCGGCGAGCGATGAAACAAACTCACAGCCGTAACACTATGTATCAAGTCGCGTGGTCTTGCATAATTTCCCATCGCCCAATAAGCGTGAAAAATGTTCTGTCTTGCATTCTCCGAAATGTGGCACTTTCGCTTGCACTGGGATGGACAAGGAGAGCCCATTTGCACTTTCTGTTTAGTGCACCAACATATCCTTGTCCATGAGCCTTGCGAGATTTCATTATATTCCATACCCACTTGTCTAGTTGCTTCTCTCTCTTTCGAGGTCTCTGCGTGGTTTCAGGGTGTTCTTCCGTTCCTTCTAGATTGGGTTCCTTACGTACAGGGTCGTGTTCGGAGTCACTGGTGTCACTTCGCTCACTGTCTTGACTAGGTTCATATTCAGACACATCACGCGAGAAGTCTGTGAGAAAACATTTGCACTTCAGTCAGAAAGTAAGTTTTTATCTAAGTCCTAATTTTCTTTCAGTTCTCATTAATCATAACACAACTCATCTAATTCTGAATCAGATCCTTCTTCACAGCAATCAGGTGATTTTAAATCCTGGATGTTCCCCGAAGCTGTCGGTATTTCTGTAGCTTCACGGTGCTCAAGTCTGTCCTGTTCTTTACAGAAATGGCCCAGTTCTGCGACACTTGTGTCACCATGCTCACTGTCCTGACTGGGTGCACATTTAGATCTATCACGTAATAAGTCTGTAAGAAATTAAGTGAATGTTAATCACAAAACAGCAATAGTTCGGATTATCTTATCACACCAATTCTAGAAGAACAGTCTAGCAGTCTTTCTACACTAAAATGTATGCCAATGTTACTTACCTGGATCATGCTCACCGCTTAGCAAAGCCAGTTCAACAATTCGTCTTCAACTGAACATTTTTGTCAACGTGTACGCCACAAAACACAAGTTGAAAGTGAGCTGCACAATGCATACGGAGGTAGCACAACAATAACAGGAACATGTCAACAAAGTAGCAGCTGGGATTACTTCTCAGCTAACATAGCAATCACTGATTAACTTAGCACTACTAACGGATTACTCTAATTGTCTCCACTTTGTTACTGCAAGACGAGTTGACTCTGATTTCAAAAAGTGGAAATCTACAGTTACCTATTAATTGAACTGAATGAATCCTTCATTTGCCACAAGTCAACTTTAGAAAATGGCGGGTAAATGAGTCAAGGTGCATCGCTTTGTTATCCATTTGTAGCATTTAAAAGCTTACGGCTTAGGTAATCCATAGATGTAGATAACTTAAAACCGTTAACATTTGAGTTACCTACTTCTAGTATTGAACCCACGGGTACTATTCGACGAGAGGGCCCCATGGTGTAGGGGTAGCGCACATGCCTCTCACCCGGAGTCCCCGGGTTCAATTCCCAGCTCCGTCAGGGATATTAGAAACAGACATGAGGGCTGGAACGGGGTGCATTCAGCCTCGTTAGCACAATTGAGTAGCTGTCTGACAGTGAGGCAGCGCCCTTGTCACGAAAACCAAGATTAACGACCGAGAGGACCCGATGCGCTGACCACGCGTCACCCCAATATCTCCAGGCCAATGGCCGTAGTGCCATGGGTTATGTTATTTTACTATTTGACGAGGGGATCCGTACGAGAAATCTCGCATTTCATCATCATTGTCGTTGTGTATTAGCCCCGCAACCAATAAATTAAGACTCCACGCGACACAGTTGTGGCAGGAGCTGGCTGTGTACTGGCTCTGCTTTACTACTATGTGGGCTCGACGCGACACATTGCCTTGTTTATTTATTTAAATATCTGTTTATAAACAAATTGTCGATGTTTATGAGATAAGTGTGCAATTTGTCACTGCTTAGGGTAATTCTCTTTCTTTTGAATGGCCATTTGTTACCATCGCTTACTTGTGGTACCCGAAAAGGAATCATCTATAGTACAGTACGGAAATTAAACAGGACGAGGCTTTTAAAACTGTTTTTCGGAAGATTTGGAAAAATACATATCGGATTAAAGAAAGTTGCAATAAAGGTTGTTCATCTCGAAGAGGGACGTCCAATAACATAGAGCTCGACCCCCCTGCACAACCCCCGGGAACGGGAGGGTGGGGGGGTGGGGGGGGAGTACCCCTATTTTAATGCAGATTTGGATTCTCCGTGAAAAAATTGTAACTTTTGTATGAATCTTGTTTTTCGTTTCATGATAGATGGCGCTGTAAACGGCAATATTGAAAATGAGTTGAAAATTGTAATATCTCAAACAAATGCATATCAAAGTAGATTTTTGATATTTAAAAAAATGCCATCATGTGACACCGTCAACCCTCCCGCAATGAATTCTTACTCTACTTTTATCGTTACCCAGGAACAACGACGTGGACGTAATAGTAATTTGTTCCCTTCGGGGTGCTTGATTTTGATGATTCCCCTTGCCTCTCACACTCTCGGGCTGCTTGGTTACAAGGAGATTGTCGATTACATCATCTATCATGAAACGAAAAGAATGTTTCATACAAAAGTTACATATTTTTTCACGGAGAATCCAAATATGCAATAAAAAATAGGGGTTCCTATTTAAGATTTCAAAGTCCCCCCTCTTCCGGCCCCCCGGGGCTGGTGCAGCGGGGTTTAGCTTTATGTTAATGGATTTGCCTCTTCGAGGTAAACAACTTTTATTGCAACTTAATTTTAATCCGATTTCTATATTTCCAAATATTTCGAAAAACGGTTTTAAGTGCCTCGCCCTGTATATATGATGATAGTTCAATAAGTTTCTGGAAATTTACCATTGCTTCTATTGGCCTGTAGGAGCAGAGAGACAGCCTAGGTAATTAAGTGCTAACCTGCTCGACAATGGCATCAACAATAATTTGCCCTGACAAGAATTCTATTGATCGACTTTGCCTGCGATTACTTCAAAATGAGTGGAAATAGTGTAGTAAAGTAAAGGATTTGGTCTGTTTTGTCGGGGAGATATATTATCTCTGTAATCGATAGAAGCGATCGATTACGATGGTAGATGTATGTGTGTGAGTGCGCGCCCGGGCGTCAGATAGCACTGCGATGGCGGCGCAGTACTACTAATAGTGCTCTTGGAGACGACGGACGCTATGGACGTCGCTCTTGTGCTCAGCCTTCTTGCAGTGTTGTCAGTGAGAGGCGATGAGGGCTACAGCTACACCAATTGTCTACCTCACTGCACTCTGGTAAGTACAGTGCTTCTTGCTTCGCGTCCGCCTCGTGGCGCAGTAGCTAGCATTTTCAGCTGCCAACCATGAAGTCCGGGTTCGATTCCAGGTTCTGCCAATAAATTTAAACGGGCTACACTTAGCCTCGTGCGGTAACGCGCGTGCCTCACACCCGCAGGCTCTGGGTTCGATTCCCGGCTCCGTCAGAGATTTTAGAAACTGACGTGGGGACTGGAACAGGGTGCACTCAGCCTCGTGAGGACAATTAAGTAGCTGTCTGACAGTGAGGCAGTGGCCCGGTTACGAAAAGCAAGATAACGGCCGAGGGGACCCAATGCGATGACCACCCAAATAGCTGCAGGTCAAATGGCTGGGCAGCGGTCCCTTGGTAGGCCTAGGCCCTTCATGGGCTGTAGTGCCATGGTTTTTTCTTACACTCAAAACGGAGAAGAGGTGGGTTCGATTCCTATCTCAGCCATCCTGAAAGTAGTTTTCCATAGTTTCCCAATTCCACTCCCGACAAATGCCGGATGGTTGCTTACTTAAGACCACGGTCGTCTCCTTCCCAGTCTTCGCCTGAATTACAAACTCCCACACTTGTTAGTTATTGGAGTTTTAAGGGGTGGAACAGCGAGGTCTTCTGCCCCTAAATGCCCACACTGCAGATGTGGCCATATTATTAAAATTAAAGTAAAACTTTCCAATTCATTAACCACTTGTAATTAAGAATGTATTTCTTGTTGTTCTTTAGGGGCTTTGTGACAGCGTGGTCATGTAGCCCTGTGTACTTGGGAGTGTGTAGAAGGTGTCTGATAACTTGTGTCACTTGTACTAACGTGTGAATTTGTAATCGAGGTTGGATTTGGGTAGGAAGCGACCGTGGCCTTACCTGGAGTAGAAGTGAGAAACCACGGAAAATCACTTTCAGAATGGCTGAGGTACGAATCGAACCCATCTCTTTTCATGTTTGCCTCATGAGGCTGAGTGTACCCCGTTCCAGCCCTCAGACCAGAATTAAATTTCTTGGCAGAGCAGGGAATCAAACCCGGGCCTCTGCGGTGACAGCCACCGTTGTATTTCACTTATAAATGTGGAGGAGGAGGGCATCAAAATACATCGTGCCTAGGATGCCTTGGACTCTAAATTCCGGCCTGTTAACGGTACTACTTGTAGGGCGTTATTCAGTCCGCCCCCGCAACTACGCGACACTGACTACATACGTTGTTATAGTTGTTTCATTTAAGTAGTCGTAGTAGAAGTACTCTCGGGCATTCGATATGCCGTGATATAGGGCGTTGTTGTATTAAAATAGAAACTGGTACCCATAAGGGCTCCTTTTCCTCTTCTGTTTATGGTTTTTAGGCTAATTTCATTTTATGAAAAAAAAAAGGCTTATGAGATCACCTTTTGTCCCTGTGTGTGCTTATGTATATGTGTTTGTGTGTCCCCCCAATAACTTCTAAATGGCTGGAGCGATTTCAATAAAATTCGGTAAAGTCATAGCACTATTTTGGCCGACCCCGACCGTGCTCTGCAAATTTTATAACATGTCACCAATCCAACATGGTGGCTGTGCGAAATACTGTACTTCACCGACATTCTACTGTATATCTCCGAAACTATCACTGATATCACCCTGAAATTTTGTACGGAGATAAAGGGCACTACTAGAAGATCACGTATGAGACTTTCAAATACCTGATAACTATAAAACGAACATGGCGGCCAAGCGAAATTTAACATTTAAATAGACTTTTCTCACGATTTAACCATCCAAGCGCAGTGAAACATGGTACAGTAAATGTTTATACACATTGTAATTTACTGGAATATACTTTAGTTGTGCGGCTTCGGTGGCGTAGTCGGTAGCATGCTGAACTGCTGTGCCCAAGATAGCGGCTTCAAACCCGGCCGAAGTCGTCGGATTTTTTAAGAGCGTTAAAAATCCTTCAGTATGCCTTCCTTCGGAGGGGAAGTAAAGCCGGCGGTCCCATGTCATAGATTTATGGCATGTAAAATATCCTTTCACAGACTAAACTTGTGTAAAGCAAAATTTGTTAGGTTAGATTTCGTCAGAACGCTCTATCCAACGTTCACCACTAGGTATCATTGATATCTGGTGGCGAAAGTTGGAACTACTTATTAATCGACATCTAATTGTACATAACTCTTTAGACATACATAATTATATAAAAGTCCAACATGGCGACCATCCGAAAAATTTAGACGGTTGTCAATATCTACGAATCTATTACAGCAATCAAACTGAAATTTTGTATGTTGATACAGGCAATTTACATAAGTAGGATATATGAAAATAGGCTGTGTAGTTCTTCACGTAACTACTTCTTTAATTTGGCTAATGTTAATTGGTTTTGACTCTTTTTGTCTTGTGGCAATTAAAGTTTCGTTCTCCCAATTTTATAATTCATAATGAATTTCGGAGAAACTTTTTGTCGTTTTGTATTTAATTTATTCTTTTGATGACATTTTATTTATTTACGTTTTGAGCAGTTCGGGGGTTTGAGGGTACTAATACTTTGTTGATCGCATTTAGCAGCTCGTTTTGGAGTTGGGTCTTTAAGTTAGGCTAGTGACCTCCAAGTTACAGCTACGATTTAGTTGTTGTTGATTTGGCTTTTGTCAGCAGCAGCTTCAGCAATTTTTATAGATGTTGTTGAGTATTCCTAAGGTGGGTTCTGGTCCCTTCGTTTGGTTGTTATGTGAGCCAATGGATGTTGTTTTTGTCTGTAGTTATGAACCGTTTTCTTCCATTTTAGTTACCCCCCGCCCCCCTTTCTTTCCTCTGCGTGCCAATTATCGGAATTGTTTTCTTTTCTTCTTGGTTATTACTGGCCAGAATAACTGAGCAGATCAGTGGACATTTCTATAATTACTGATAAAGGTTCATTATAGCAACTTTTTGCTACGCCGAATCGTGATTAGTGGCACCTCTTCCCCTTTTGCTTCTCTGTTTTTCTGTTACCAGGGACAACCCTTGTTTGTCTCTGGGCAGTCTTCTGTTTTTTTCTCCCATGTAGTGTTTGTTTTTAGCTCCCGTTTTCGGGATGCCTTGCTCCCTTTTTCCCTTTATCCCCTTTTATCTACGTGTTTATAAAGGTGCGCGTACTGACGTAAATTTCGTTTATTTAATCGTAATCCTCAGATGTCTGACAGTCCCAGAGTCCATCAAGGTAAGTCTCGACTTACTTCCTTGGCATGTGTGAGTGTGTGCGTGAGCCTTTTATGGAATACTATGGTGTCTCACCTGTTTAGTATGTCCATAGTGTGTTTGTCTGCTTCCTTGAGTGCTTCCCGTTACCTTTACCTTCCTACCTTTGTCCCATTTGTTTTGTCTGGGTATTTTGGTCTCGGTTTACTGAGTGGTGTCTTCGCCCGAAGTAAGTAAGACCTATACCACACGCCACTTACATCTTACCTTATTTTGTCCCTAGATTATCTCATGATTGCGTCCTTTCACGCAAGTCTTCGAGTCTATCTTATTCCCTTTATCATACGTATCTCCCCCCCCCCCCCCCCCCACTGCACTCAACCTGTTTCCCCTCCCTTTATCGTGACTTATTTTAATGGATTTCTCTTATTTTGTTGTCCGTTACCTTTCTCGTAATTATTTATTTACTCGGTTGCTTGTCGCCTTTTTATTTTGTCCATTTACGTCAGTTTTACGTGTACTTTTCCTTAAGTCGCCGTCCTTTTCAAAATCCCCCACCTCCTCTGTTTCTTCTGGGCTATTCGGGATATCGTCCGTGTCTTTGTCGGTATGCCCATTTTTCCTGACTTCCTTGTCTAGCCCCTTTAATCTTTATTTTTCCCAATTTAACTTTACTCTACGTGAATATACTTTCCCCTTAATGTATCCCTCCCCCTGCCTTTACCTCCTACGCTCATGACATTAACGTCTCAATCATTTCTCCCTTTGTCTTGGTTAATTTCTTATGTTCGACATCACCTTAACCTTACTTCTAGCATGTATCGCTTCCTCGTCTTTGACCGTTGATTGATTATTTGATCAATATACTATCTACCCACCTTATCGGCGCTGTGTCTGAGTATTTTATTTAGACTGGTGTTTGGATTATTATTCTACGTTATATCTTGTGATTGTAGGCTAGGCCCATGATTCATTATGAGTACGTCATCGATTTGAACTTGCATTCGTTGCCACGTAGATGCACGTTCAGTCCACGCCTCTGATACATTTCTCTCCACCTTATTTACCATCAGTTGGGTCATTCTCCTTTCAACACCTAGTCCTGTTTCATGGGCCCAGCGCAAGACTAAAGGTGCACGTTTCCACTGCCGCAACGACAACTGCGTGAAAGGTAAGACCGTTCAGTTACTAACCCATTGTTTATACGGAGATGTATTTCATTTGAAGTCTGTTTAAATTAAGTCACTGACTGCGAGCGAAGCGTTAGTGCCAGGTACCGGTGCGACATGCGCTCCTTGCCCTGGAGTTGCACATTTCAAGGGGTTTAATTTTGTTTTTATTGTATAAATATGAGTTCATTATAAACAACCCGCCGGGGTAGCTATCGGCCGCGCCGGCAGTCGCTCCAGCGGCTACTTTTTTAAGTTCAAGTTGTCATTGTAGTCCCGTATACTTGGGTGTGTGTATGTATATAGGTATTGTATACACATCTGTTCATTGGACTCAAGCACTTGCTGAGTACCGTGTTCATGAAAATATTTTTATTTATTCTGATTCACATCACATTTTACTGAGTTTCGGACTATGCTAAAATGTAACTATTGTTAACAATTGAATGTTCGGCAGGGTTTGACTGTCATGCCATCTGCCGGATACTCACATACCTGAATCGACCACTGTCACCATCTGCCGTGTATGAGAGTAATTAATTTGACTTATTTTATTTCAAGACATTACAAGACTTTAGGCTTAAGTATAGGTATTTTCTTTTTCTAATCTCAGTATCTCGCGGCACTCCTTATCCAATCTCGTGGCATCCTTCGGTGCCGGGCCACACCGGTTGGGAACCACTGAGTTAAATAATTGAAACTGGTGGACCCAAGCGAGAACTCACCCACTCGGCTTCGCGGTTATGCTGGCTCACGGCCGACTGAATGCGCTCATACCGGCCTAGACAATGAGACCTTTTTCATGAAATCTTGTTAGTTACTCAACTGCTCAGACAGCGCTGTTCACCAAGCATTGCACGGCTAAGACTTATCTCTACTTAGTGTAAAACAAAGTCCCCGATTCTTGGATATCACGGGTAATCTCGAGAACCACTGGATGGATTTTGATGCGGCTTTCACCATTCTGTACAGGTAATATCGAGGAAGATTTCTGTAGAAAATAATTTATTTATGACCAAAGGGAGCCAAGCAGTAACGATTTTAGATTTCAGTGAATAGGTCGAAGAAAGAACTTGACGTCCGTGCGCTTTTTAAGTTTACGCTGGACAAACCGTTAAAAATATCAATATACTATGAGTGTAAGAATTGTTCAGCATGAAAAATTGTACAAAAACGTCCGCGTGAGCATATCTCTATCTTCGATACATCGCCCACTATAAGTGTTTTTAGTTTGGACGGGAGGGGGATTTGGCTTGCACCTCGCCATTCTTAAATTACGTCTGACAGGAATTCCTTGCACATTCATAACTGTTCCCGGGCGAAGCCGGGGCGGGTTGCTAGTGACACTATTATATTATCATTATAATTCCCACAATATCAAAATGCAAATTATATCACAAAATAAAATAGCGTGCTAATAAATCTAAGAGAAATTAGACATACCTTGCACCTCGTTACAGTTGAATTCGATCAGAATCACTCGGTTTTCATTAAAGTTTATGCATTTTTCTGCTGAACGGTTTGGAAGTTCGGCAACAGGAAACTAGGACTGTTATTTACTTAAAATATTCATTTTTGTATTTTTGTACTATTTGTGTTCATGATTTCATTACATTGTCAGAATTACCGACAGTAGTGGCTACGCTGGCTAAAGCGCAGCGTTAGGCCATGGGGCCAAGCTCTCTGCTGACTCGGTAGACGCGTGTGTTCGAGCCCCACCGTCGGCCGCCCTTAAAATGATTTTCCGTGGTTTCCCATTTTTCAACACCAGGCAAATGCTGAGACGGTACCTTCTAACAGGCCACGGCCGCTTCCTTCCACATCCTTGCCCAGTTTCATTCATTTTCATCCATTCCATCTCTCATCCTGACGCGCAGGTCGCCCACGGGTGTCGACTAGAAAGACCTGCACTCGGCCTCTCAGGAGGCCAAACGAAAAAAAAATGTCAGAATTAATGCTTTAATTAGTAGGGTATACTATTCAGTGTACCTATTATAAATAAAAACCGTGAGGTTTCTCACCTCCCCATATTACGAAACCCGGTTGCCTAATACGGGGAAAGTTCACTTTTAAAGTTAACAATAATATCAGAGGGTATTACAACATCAAACGTGCCCATATTTGTAATATACATAGTATATCGCCTGAGGTTTACATTGGTGAGAAAACCAAAATTATTCCGTTCCTTCTTATGTCTAATGTGAGCCCTATAAAAAAAAACTCCCCATATTTGGCGACTTTCCTCTACCCATTTTTAGAAGATACCTTATGCACTGGACAGCTGAATCCGTGATTAATTGTATAAGTAGCTTCGTAAGTCTCAGAACTCAGGAAGTCCTTTCTAGTAGCGTTACTAGCAGCTTTCAAAGTTTCAAGGTAAGAAAGAAAAGATTCCTCTAGCCAGTTTAGGCGACTGACATTTAATGAGAAAATATGCCCTTTATCTGAATTTCTAGACTGAATAGATGATATGTGATGCTTACGTCATGCATAGCGAACCATTTATTAACGTTTTTTTTTTTTTTTTTAATGGTTGCTTCTGCGTCCATGAATGTGTACGCTTCCGGGTGCATGCCTATATTTTCTTTCAGTGTACTAATGGCACCAATAACTTCTGACGAGAACACTTCCTTGGCACGCCGAACATTCATTTTTTCAAATTTAGTGGGTTCGATGTGTTTTTAGTGAGGTGTCTGACCGGTTTGACGATCTCACCCTTTTGCATTGTGTATAGAAATGACAAGTATTTCCCTGAAATTATTCCAGTACCATCAGTCATCTCTCGTTACAGAAACTGCGTTCTAATGTTTTTTTTTTTTTTTTTTTTTTTAGAATGTTACAATGATCAAAACTAGGGAATACATTCCTAGACTCGTCGTATGGGTGATTGACCATTGGTTGCAAATTCCCTCCCCCTAAATGCCTCATCATTGTAGTGTTAGTTTTGTGATTATCAGAGACAGTTATTATAATTATGAAACCGCATTGTTCAACCTCGAGAATAACGTCCAGCAGGAGTTTATGTAAGTCCCGACCTGACAGCTGCTTCGTGGAAAAGGCACACGGTATCTGATAATTTGTCGAAAGATCTCTTAGCACAAAACACAACACACGATTAGCTGCTACTTGTTCCCGGCTGTAATTTTGATCCTGTCTTTCCTTTTAATGAGACTGTACTGGAGTAGTGTCCTTGTACCCCAAGAAGGTGCAAGGTATGTCTAATTTCTCTTAGATTTATTAGCACGCTATTTTATTTTGTGATATAATTTTAATTTTGATAATGCGGAAATTATAATGATAATAATTATATAGTGTCACTAGCAACCCGCCCCGGCTTCGCCCGGGAACAGTTATGAATGTGCAAGGAATTCCTGTCAGACGTAATTTAAGAATGGCGAGGTGCAAGCCAAATGCCCCTCCCGTCCAAACTAAAAACACTTATAGTGGGCGATGTATCGAAGATAGAGATATGCTCTCGCGGACTTTTTTTTGTAGAATTTCTCACGCTGAACAATTCTTACACTCATAATATAATGATATTTTTAACGGTTCGCCCAGCGTAAGCTTAAAAAGCGCACGGACGCCAGGCTATTTTTTCGACCTTTTCACTGAAATCGTTACTGCTTGGCTCCCTTTGGTCATAAATAAATTATTTTCTACACAAATCTTCAACGAGATTACCTTTACAGAATGGTGAAAGCAGCATCAAAATCCATCCAGTGGTTCTTGAGATTGCACATTTAATACACGTACTGTACAGCTGATTCCTTATCGCGCCTATAATGGGAGAGGAGTGCGCTCTACCGGCAACGAGTAGAAACTTTCCAATAACATGTTATACATGGGTTCTGACTGGGAATGTCAAGGCCGGTATAGAGCGCAGCTCGTATTCAGTCGACCGTGGCTGGCTCGACGCAACTCAGTTCTCACAGGAGCTATTATCTTGTTTATTTGTTTAACCACACTTTTAAATAAATTGTCGATATTTATGAAATCAGGGAGCAATTTGTCACTGCTGCTGGTAGTTCTCTTTCTTTAGAATGGTCATTTGTTACGATCGGTTACTTGTGGCACTGCCTGCGTGGCGCAGCGGTAACGTTTTCGCCTGCTGTGCCCAAGCTTGAAATGAAAATCCACAGCCTGCTTCCAGTCTCCGACCGGGTCAGGAATGGAATGAATGAAGCCCCCAACTAGCGGCGAGGATATGAACTGTGCCGGCTGCCGAGGCCTGACGCACTCCTCTGGGGCAATGATTAAATGAATGACAGATGAAATGAAATGAGAGTGGAGAGTGTTTCTGGAATGAAATTTTGACAGGGAAAACCGGAGTGCCCGGAGAAAAACCTGTCTGCCTCCGTTTTGTCCAGCACAGATCTCACATGGAGTGACCGGGATTTGAACCACGGACCCAACGGTGAGAGGCCGGCGTGCTGCCGCCTAAGCCACGGAGGCTGTGCCCAAGCTTGCAGGTTCAAAATCTGGTGCAGTCAGTTGGCATTGGAGGATGCGCAAATACGAGGGAACCGTGTCAGTAGTATTACTGGCACATTAAAGAACACCTTCGGGGCAAAATTACGGCACCCTCGTGTCTCTAAAAGCCTCAGTAATTAAATGGGACATAAAACCAATAACATTAAGAAAGGTGAGCGGCCCATGTATACAGTAGGTACCACCCACCCGGCTCTGCTGTTGCCCGGGGTGGACACGACACCGTTCGGACAGGGGCTATCACCTTGTTCATTTGTTTAAACCCACTTTAAGAACTAATAACTTAAATATATTTATGTTCAACCCTCACTATTATGTGTCAGAAAACTGTATCATAATGATGGTCATTATAACACTCTTTTTCATTATGATACAGTTTCTCCAGCCAATCAGAGCTCGTTCATAGACCAATTAGGTAACGATACCTTCACGCGTGCGCTCAAAATCCAACATGTCGGACATAAACACAACATCGAACTATAATAAATTACCGACATGTAATATGGCAACACATAGCACATAGCATAGCACTGTACCTTAATATAATTTCTACACAGTGCATTGTCTTCAAACAACTCCAGTGACAATATTACTGAGGGGCGGCAGATGTAAACATATGGCCTACATATGGCATTGCAAGCACACAGAGCGCATGCGTCGGTCGTCCAGAGATCTTGAAAGACAGAGATATAACACCCAACGCTCGCTCTGCGATCACAAAATTCAAGTGCCTGACTCTCAACAGATATTTATGAATATTTATGTTAAAACATATAATAAAGTTATAATTATCGTCGAACATAAACAGTCGTATGCAACTCGCCTATAATGGTAATTAAGACACTCGTATGGAAATTATAAAACTCGCTCCGCTCATTTTATAAACATACTCGTGTCTTAATTATTGTCATTATAGGCTCGTTGTATATTGTACTATTATGTTCGACGATGTCGAAATGTAAATATTATATGTCAGAAAACTGTATCATAATGAGGGTCATTATAACACTATTTTTCATTATGGAACAGTTTCTTCCACCAATCGGAGCTCAAGAAATAGTTGTGTGACCAATTAGTAAGGATAGCATCGCACCTGCGCTAACTTCCAAGGCCTCCTATTTCAAATTTCACTGCGTGGCGAGTGTCAGTGGGATATTCGAAGAGGCCGTGGACAAATACAAGGTATTCTCTGCGTCCCACGCACTCTCTTCAGTACATAAAACTAGCGAAATCGCGACAGATATTTATGAATATGTATGTTCGAATATAAAATAGTTATAATTATCGTCGAACATAAACAGTCGTATGCAACTCGCCTATAATGGTAATTAAGACACTCGTATGGAAATTATAAAACTCGCTCCGCTCATTTTATAAACATACTCGTGTCTTAATTATTGTCATTATAGGCTCGTTGTATAATGTACTATTCCATTGACTTTTCTCAAAATGTAAGAATTTTCCTGTACTATTGAGACGATTTGGAGGATTTTGGCACAAATCGCACATTCTAACTCCCTCTGGTTTAAGTGCTTGAGTTTTGTGGAATATACACCTTAGCGTATTATATCCAGGGTGAATCACCTAAAATTTGCACCGCAAATATTTTGGAAATGGGAAGTGCTATTGATGAGCGGTTTTCACAGACTCGCTTGGTAGCTGGGAGCTCGTATTTTTGGCCTATAAACATATTTGAACAATATTTCAAACGTGTATTGTTTGAGCAAAAAAATACTTTTAAACGGAACAATGCCTATTGACATTATCAAAATAAGAGTAGGGTAAATTAGAATGTCAATGGCGTTTGTTGCAGGATTCTAGTGCAAGTGGTTTGCGAGAGGTCGTATGTTGAAAAGTGTTCACAGTGGCACTTGTGCATACCTGTAGTAACACAAACTAAGGAAGAATAAACGAGAATACACTAGGTATGTGGGTTCTGACAAGTAAAGAGCACACTGACCTTCAAAACTTGTGTTCAAAATGACCGAAATATTTGCAGTGCAAAATTTTGGTGACTGACCCTGTGTGTATTTGATGATGATGATGATATCTTTCTTCTATTTGGGCTTGTTTGAAATAAGTTTCTACGGCTTCAGTGGCGTAGTCGGTAGCATGCTGAACCGCTATGCCCAAGATCTCAGATTCAAACCCGGCCGAAGTCATCGGATTTTTATGTGTGTTAAAATCGTTCAGTATTCCTCTCTTTGGTGGGGAAGTAAAGCCAGCGGGTCCATGTCATAGATTTATGGCATAAAAAAGACTACCACTACAATATTGGTAGTGTGTAGCCAAATGTGTACGTTATATATTGTTCGTTAGAAACGCTCTATCAAGTTACAGCGTTCGCCGCTAGGTGTCAGTGACAATGTCATCAGGTAGCCAAAGTTGGAACTAATTAAACTTGACGGGGAAACTTCAGGTATCAATTAAAATTCCCTGCTATGGCCATTGGCTGCAATTCATACATAATAAAATCCGTTTATAAAACTTCAGAATTATATATTTACTAGGAAGAGTTTTCTCAAAGGCAGGTATTTGGATTTTATTTATTTACAAAATACTCAGTAATTTTAGGTCAATGATCATAATAATAATGACAATGTCATTATTTTACGCCCCTTTTCATTACTGCGGCATTTAGAGACGTCAGGGTGCTGGAATTCTGCCCCGAAGGGGATCTTAAACGTGCCAGTAAATCTAATGACACGGCTCCCTCGCATTTGTGCACCCTCAAATGCCAGCTAACTGCTCCAGGATTCGATCCTGCATCCTTGGAAGCAGCAGGCGAGAAGGTTTCCGCTGAACCACGATGTCAGTAATCATGTCATACGCCTACCTACGTCATGGGGTGGAACTACGTTTCATCTATTCCATTCCATTCGAACGAAAATTTCACTGAGCTCAGTCCATATATAAACTTCTTTTCAGAATATGTTTTCGCGTACTTGGCATACGCCCTCCCAGTTGTTACACTATAGCAAGGTCCGTCGCTACACGACTTCTTCCTTGTACAATACAGTAGATCGCATCTGGGGACTTACTGCATGGTTACTTTAACTGTATTTAAAGTCTGTAGCAATGCATCTTGTTGTTGTTGTTGTCGTTTGAGTCTTCAGTCTTTTTACTGGTTAGATGCATGCTTCCCTGTCCTGAGCTAATCGTTTCATCTGTACATAGCAACCACACCCTACATCCGATGCAATCTGCTTAACATATTCTAACCTTGGTCTACCCCTACAGTTCTTGTCCTCGACCCTTCCTTCCATAACTAACCTTGCTATTTCTGGGTGTCTTAGAATGTGTTGGTTGGTTGGTTCCTTAGTGTGGGGGCAGCGGTAATGCGGACATGTAGCCCCGTGTACTTTGTGTGTTTGTAGAATATGTCTGATGACCGGTGTTAATTGTGATGACTGTATTAGTGTGCGTTACCTGTGTTGAATTCAAGTAAGGACTGCAGACGATAATATTCAAGTAGTTCCTACTTTCACTACCAAATGCTACCATCCAAGACACCTAGCTGTGAACTCGGCTACTACTAGATACCATCGCAACCAGCGCCTGGTGACGAACGTTGGAACATAAGAGCATTAATCAAACCTAACGTACATATTTAGCTGCACACAAGTTTAGTTAGTGGAAGGTTCTCTTACATGCCATAAATCTATGACATGGGCCCGCCGGCTTTACTTCGCCTCTGAAGGACGACATACAGACTCCTACCAACCTATCTCTTCTCTTCATTAGCAGTCGCCAGAAACATCTCTCCTTTCCCAATCGTCTTAATACCTCTTCGTTTGTAACCCTATCTACCCACCTGATCTTCATCATTCTCCTGTAACACCACATTTCAAACGCTTCAATTCTCCTCTTTTCTGCTGCACCTATAGTCCAAGTTTCACTTCCATAGTGTGCCACGCTTCAGACAAAGGCTTTCAAAAATGACTTCCTAATACCTAAATCTATATTCGATGTCAACAGATTCTTTTTCTGTAGAAATGCTTTCCTTGCCTGAGCCAACCTTATTACGTATATTTTTAGACACGTTCTACACGAATCACGGCTAGAAAGAGAAAACGCCTCCATGCCAACGCTGCTGGAATGAGAGGAAGTAAAAATCTATAAAACAAATTGACGTTAACAGACCTGTTATTCTTTAATTTGTCCAAATATTTCCATTCAAACCCGTGTGTTTAAAATGACTGAAGAGCTTTTCAACATTCCAGAGATAAACTACGAAACAGGAAATTCCAGGCTAGTGTAAACTGATTCAACTTTGTGGTGTGAGTCACTGTGTGAGCATCTGCGTCTATCAAAGGTATTAATATTAACTAGCCAACCCGTGCGAGAACTCTCACATGTGTATAAACCACCCGCCTGGCTTGACTGTTATGCGGGCCTCTATAAATATGTTTATTTGTTTAAACGCACCTTTTAAACAAATTGTCGATATTTATGTAATCAGAGAGCAATTCATCACTGCTGCTGGTTGTGTGCGCCCCAGCGTATAGACTACCCGCGTGGCTCTAGTGCTATGCGGGCTGTAGGTGACACCGTTCTCGCAGGGGCTATTGTCTTGTTTATTTATTTAAAAGCACTTCAAAACAAGTACATATATTTCCGTTGACTTTTCTAGAAATACAAGATTTTTCCTGTACTTTGAGACGATTTGGAAGATGTTGGTACAAACCACGCCTTCTAACTCCTTCTGGTTTAGGAGCTTGAGTTTTGTGAAACATACACCTTAGCCTTAGCATATTATACTGCATAATAAGATAATAAGATAAGATAGATACCCTATCTGAATATTAGAAGCCGTCTTTCAGGTTTGCCTAAGTAATCTATTAGAATCGCTTTCCAGTCGGTCAACACGAGTGTATCCAAGATGATTAGGCGGGGACTGTCTGTTAGGTAGTCAGCCCGGAGGCTGGTTGGATCTTCAAAAGGTACCGCCGTAGGCAGCAATATAATGAGGCGTACTAAGCAAGATGAGGAGTGAGGTAGTTTGCCATTGCTTTCGTCACTGAGTCAGAACAATATAACAATTAATATCCTAGTGCCAGAAATACATGAATTAAGTTTATAAACGCCCAACCGACCGAGAGTGCCAATGCACTAGCTTAAGCCTCGCTGGCATAGGAATAGTGTGGGTTCGAATCCCACCTCGGGCGTCCTGAAAACGGTTTTCGTGGTTTCCCATTTTCGTGCCCAGTGAATTGGGCGGGGTACATGTTATAAATATATAAACACACTCTTGGAAAAAAAATGCATGCATTAGTTAGTTATCCCTCCCTATATTATTCTGCTAAGGTCCCATTCCAGTTTTGTACCGAAAATAAGGTCCTATTAACACCGACCTACACATATGGGGTACCTACAGGTTCCGCATAACCCAATGTGTGCGCGAAACACACTCACTTACTCCTTATATGCCTCACAATTAAATAAATACCATTTTGCACTCGAGAAAAGGCTTATAAAGTCATAAAATAAACTCATGAAGGAATGGCAAGTCATGTCGTTTCCAGGCAGCAGTAGCTCTTGACGAGACACGGCCGACTGGATGCGAGTAGCGCTCTCCACTACCGGTATAGAAAATGAGGCTCTTTACCTGAAATCCCGTTAGTTACTCTACTGCTCATACAGCACTGTCAATCCAGTATAGCTTAACAAAGACACTATTTGTACCGCGGCGTACTGCTAGGCGAACCTGCCGCAAGAGCGCAGGGCAGCGCAGGGCAGCGCAGCGGCATTGGCAAGATACCTAACCTATATGTCAGTCTGTATTTTCAGACTGTATTTATGCTTTGCATTTCTTGCATTGTATTGGCATGTTTACTTCTCATGTGCCTGAACATATATGAACAAGGTGAGACCTACAATAGATACATTTCTTTGTGTTCTTCTCATGTGATGTGCCCAATCAGTCACGGCAGTCTGGCATCGAACTCAGGTCTCATCAGAGAAGACCAGGCACATGGTTATGCCTAGAGTCGAACCATTGATCTCTGCGGGGGAGCGATTCAGGGAACCCAAAGAGCAATGAGAGGTATACTGACATATAATAAGGTAGCGTGATTTCACGATCTATAGGTGAATATCATAGCAATTTAAGGGAAGAACTGTAGCCAAATGCAAGGAAATATACATTTTCAGTGCATACGAAAATGCGAGGAGGCCAGTTTGAAGTTTTACAAATGACCCTTAGCAAGTGGGCGGAGAGCCTAGGCGCCGACCGTACTATTTACGTCTGGAGCAGGAAGACAGCTCAAAATTAATGACCCGGGTATCCACCGCTTGACAACGGTGAAACTGAGGGTAGGGATGATGGCTCACGGAAATTAATTAATTAATTACAGCCAAGTGCAGCATTGAAATGCATTGAAATATACACCCAGGTGAATATATTCACGGAGAGGTAATTTAGGAGTGGTTTTTCACCTAAATTAAGGCCTATATCTCAAAATGAACGCATTACAACCTAGCCTACGCTCAAGAGCAGTGACTTTGTGACCAGTCAACGGGGAATTACCACGATGGCGTGCCCACGCGCTGAACTAAGGCAATTAATTGTAATTAATTGGCCGAAGCGATCGCCGGCACGCGAATGTTTTTGAAACCTCCACACCTAAATAAACAAGATGTAGATGTCATTTCGGCTGAAGAGGTATTATTTCAAGAAAGGAGTCGCTCTCATGTGTCCGGTGGACTATTTTGTACGAGAAACCTTTATATATGGGGAGCAAGGCAAGCCAAGCCAGTTGTTCTACAGTTGTTCTACAGTATACACGTAACTAAGACGCTGCTAGTAGCGCACCAAATGTTTAAGTATCAACGCGCCGCCGTTGGAGAACAATAGAAGCAAGTTATAAGGCTTCATAAGTAATCATGAAGTGCGTCGAAAGTAAATTAATACAGGTATTTACCTATTATCTGACGCAAATATAAATTCGCCACAGCGAAAAAGGAACTTATAATATTTTTTGAACAGTTCTTATACCGGGAGGTATTATCAGAATTATATATGACATCATCATCAGGATCACTACAATGATGGGAGCTTGGAAATCATTGCCACCTAATCTGGATAGTGAGCTGAACAAGATTGCAGGGAACGAGGATTGAACGTCCGTAAAACGCTGTTAGATTTTCACGGAGACCAGCGGTTGTCATAATTGCATCGCATCTCTGAGACCAGGCGTAGGAGAAGTCCAATTTAAGGATCAACATGTGAAGTAGTGGATAAATGTATATAAAGTGTGAAATAGTGATTTAAAGTGTTCATGTGTATAGTGATTAATATGCAGTGTATAGTAGTGATAAAGGCCATTGATAAAAATATGTGTATCATGTGGAAAGTGTATGAATCTAAGTGTTGTGTAAAGGATAACATGATGGCTTAATTCAAGCGTCATGGTAGCGCTAAAGCTGAAGCGCTGGCACTATCCAGCAAAGAGGAAAAAGTGAGTACCCATTTTTTATAATGTCATTATAACTAAAGAGTTCACCATGTAACGATTTATCACTTTGAGAATAAGATGTAATAGTCACTTACTGAACGAGTTTTCACCACTCGTCTTGAATAAAATATGGCTTGGAAGGTGATTTGTTTAAGGCCATTCAGGCAAAAATAGTGATGGATGTAACGGTAACGTTAAATGATAATAATAATAGTATTATGGGGTCGGCAACAGTAAAGTAATAGGCATTTTTGGCCTAAATAATGTTCAAATAGTGTCATGTCTAATGTAAAGATACTGTATTTTGGTAAACAGTAAGAGTATAACGTGAAATATAGAGAAATACGAGAGCTTTTTCAGTGTCAGTGAAATATGAATGAATATTTGATATGGTCAATCCTTAGGATTATGTTTGAGGACCATTAAAGCAAAGAAAGCCAGTAAATTTATTACATTTTGTTAGGAGCTATGTAAAGCTTTGGCTTAAGTGGTATGGCAGAGAGAACGCGGGTGCCTTAATAATTGAGTCATCTATGTGAAGTATTGTTTGAGCCGCATGTAAGCGTGCAGAATTAACGTAGAATCCAGTGATTTACGTAATAAATATTGCGGGGACAAACTAGTATAGCTTGCGCGTTAGGTGAGAAGTTGGCTGAATCTACGAGTAGTATCGCCCTTGAGCATACTGCATTATACGCAGCGAATTGGACAGAGCCTGTCTGTATCCAACGCTTGCTTGAATTATGCCACTATTGACGTCCATCGAGACGCAGTGAGCATGTGTGTATTAATGACCTACCCTGAGGTAAGGATCATATTCGTCGTTTAGGAACGCAGATTTCCTTATATATTATTGACAGCTGCTGGTGAAAGTCGTGGATTTTCACTATGATGCGCGTCTAAAAGCCTCTAGTAGTCACCATAGAACGGCAAGGCTATCACTAGAATTCCACCCCAGCCATGAATGTTAATTAAGGAGCCAGTTGAGCCCAAGACACTATAAGGATAGGTGTTAAATATTTAAATGACTCAATTACTTAGGAGCCACACTCAGCGTTACTCCAGTACTGCGATTGTAAACAAACCTGACCTTGATCTTGACGGCAGAGAGAGGGGGGGATTGTAGACCACTTCTGCGGCGGCCATTTTAGCTAGCCAGCTGGAACGAATTTTATTGCCTGCTGAGGGGGGAGGAAGGTCGTTCGACCGGTCCCTTGGAAATTAGAGTCACAATAGGACACTGAGAAATCTCGATATTTCAATATGCAATTAAGATTTGAGTGTATGATGATGCCAATTGAATTGAACGGTGGGTTGCAACTCACATACGTCGTTGGATCATAGAAATCAGATAATATTAGGCTCAGTTATTCTCTGAGGAGGAAAGCTGAACCAAAATAATGTAGGCATTTTCTTTAGAGTGCATTTTGCCAGTTCCTGCTAATTTATGCAGACGGGTATGTGTTTTCCCAGAACATGACACATTTGTAACGATGATAAGCCCGACAAGACCCAGAAAATCGTTATATGGTGAAACTATAATATATTCTATCCATGTTTATTTTGGAAGGGATAAGTACCACTTTTCTTAAAGCGTTCATATGGATGGAAGGAAGGAATATGATTCACACGACACAACAAATATTTGTTAATGATTGCAGAAAATAATGAATTCATGTTAATCAAGGTAAATGCCATAAGAAATGGAATAATGTTTTATTAATATCATTTTTATGTGATATGTGATTTTTGTGTTATGATACTCCCATTAACTAAAATTGTGTCAGTTGATGAACACTATGGAAACCCATGGAAGTCTGAAGTATCATTGACAGGATGCTAGAATTAGATTTGAGTGCAGTGTAGCACTATTTTAAGAAGAAAGCTCACAGAATTACCCTATTTTATTTGTGGGAATTAAATATAATTTGTCCTTTATTTGTATTTGTTGTATAGCCATGATCTTAGACCAGTAAATTGTTCATTTTTAGGAAAGTGTTGTGTATTTTCTGTAGAGTAGTTACCTGGTAGACTCAAATCCTGAGCATGTGGTCGTATAGTGGGCAGGAACGTCCCATACCTCGAAAGACCGTGAGTTAGTTGGGATACGAACACATGGTCCACATGATGACAATCGGGTACAGTACATATGCCGTTTAACAACAATGAATACATTTCTTCAATATTTAAAACTTCCATCTCCCACATTCTCCCCTAGTACCCCATAAACCTGCGATAGCTCGCATGGGCGCACTAATCACACTTAAATGGGCAATTTAGGATTACGTGTTTCGACCCTCAAGTGGCATCATCAGATCCTGATCACTGTGTTAATGTTAATTTTCAGTATTGTATATAAATTCACTACTGTGATTCAACAGCACGTCATTAGGTGATTATAGTATGATTCGTAATTTGAATCTCGTAATACGTTAGGTTTGTTTTGTGTTACAAGGTTTTGTGAATTACACGAGTAACGGTGTATATGCGCGTGTATACAATTTAGAATATCACACTGTCATCATCATCTTCATTTCCCCTTTTCCAGTTGACACTGGGTGGGGGAAAATATGTTTCCTCTCAACTTTGTTCTGTCGTTCCACCATTCCTCTTTCGGCACAGTGTTCCAATCCAGGTTCCGTTTTCTAATACTATTCTCCACCGAGTCCATCCAACGCATTGTTGGTCTTCCTCGTCCTCTCATCCCTGTCATCCGTCGTTCCAGTGCTCGTCTAGTCACTACTTCCAATTCTTCATCGCCTACTTTGATAACTCCTTTTCCTTCTTTCTTACCTCTACTCATCACTACTGATTTACTCTTCTCCACATTTATCTTCAATCCCCATTGCTCAATTTTTTCATTTATTACGTCTAACTGTTCTTGTACCTCCATCTCATCCTCGCTCCAGATCACAACGTCGTCTGCAAACAACATTACCTTCATCTTTGCCCTACTATAGTCCTTCATTGCTGCCTTCATGATGTCATCCATCACCATTATGAACAATAATGGTGACAACACACTTCCTTGCTTTAGTCCAGTATCAATTTTAAACCATTCCGATGTCCCGACTCTAGTCTTCACACTACTGTAGCATTCCATGCACACTGTAATAATAATAATAAATCAATTAACAAATGTTAGTGGTGCGGAAGTCGATAAGTGAGCATCGCTGTGAGGAGAACAATACCAAGTTAAGTGTACATTATAATTAGTTTTTTCTAGTGCATGCTTAGGAAGATATAATAATGTTCTTGGTTTTACGTCCCTGTTAACTACTGAGCCTTTTAGAGACGCCGCGGTGCCGGAATATTTCGCCCCGAGGAGATCTTTAACGTACCAGTAAATTAACTGGCATGACTCCCTCGCATTTCAGCACCCTCAAATGTTAGCTGACTGCGCTACGAGTCGATCCCGCTATCATGGAATCTGCATGCAAGAACGTTACCGCTGAGCCACGCAGCAGGTCTACTTAGGATGCAAAATAACCAGTGATGGACGAAGCAAAGAGGATATAAAAAGTAGGTTAGCAAAGGCAAGGAAAGCATTTCTACAGAAAAGGAACCTATTGACATCAAATATAGATTTAAGTATTAGGAAATCATTTTTGAAAACCTTTGTCTGGAGCGCGGCGCTCTATGGAAGTAAAACTTGGACTGTTGGAGCAGCAGAAGAGAGGAGAATTGATGCGTTTGAAATGTGGTGTTACAGGATAATGATGAAGATCAGATGGTTAGATAGGGTTACACATGAAGCGGTATTAAAACGATTGGGAGAGGAGAGATGTTTATGGCGACTGCTAATGAAGAGAAGAGATAGGTTGGCAGTACACATACTAAGACACCCAGAAATAGCAAGCTTAGTTATGGAAGGAAGGGTCGAGGACAAGAACTGTAGGGCTAGACCAAGTTTAGAATATGTTAAAATGATTGCCTGAGATGTAGGGTGTGGTAGCTATGTAGCCTAAAGATGTAGGAAGCATGGTGGTTTATCAACAACAAGTGTGAAACCCTTTTGAGTCGTTAAATTCTACCGTAGCGAGACATTGATGTGATTGCGTTCTATACTGTTTTATTATTAACCGTTATTTTTCAGATTCCTTATTTACTTGGTGAGCTTCTGTGGGAAGCGTGATGGCGCAGTGGCTTAGCTACTTTTCTTTCACCCGAACGGCCGGGGTTCGAATCCCGGTGACAGCGGGGTGGAATTTTCACGTGGCGTCAGGAAGGGCATCCGTCCTCAAATCCCCGGTCAAAACCAAAATGAGTCTGGTTGGCTCCGGCGACCCCAATTAATTGGGAAAATCCGAAGAGAGTGCTTGATGAGCTTTCGTAGTTGGTTGAACCACCGCCGTCTGTTATGGTCCAACGCTTCTCCACTTCACTCCAAACAGCGAACATGCAGGAGTACTAACATACTCCACGCAGCGCTAGTAGGGTGATACTCCAGAGATTATGTCGTCACAACATAAGATTGGTATTTAAATTAAATAAGCATACCTGTCTGTATATTCATTATTGTTGTTTGAGTCTTCAGTCTTTTGACTGGTTTGATGCAGCAGTCCATGTCTCCCTGTCCTGAGCTAATCGTTTCATCTCTACATAGAGGCAATCTGTTTAACATATTCTAACCTTGGTTTACCCCTACAATTCTTGTCCTCGACCCTTCCTTCCATAACTAAGCATGCTATTTCTAGGTGTCTTAGTATGTGTCCTACCAACCTATCTCTTCTCTTCATTAGCAGTCGTCAGAAACATCTCTCCTCTCCCACTAGTCTTAATACCTCTTCGTTTATAACCCTATCCACCCATCTGATCTTCATCATTCGCCTGTAACACCACATTTCAAACGCTTCAATTCACCTCTTTTCTGCTGCACCAATAGTCCAAGTTTCACTTCCATAGAGCGCCACGCTCCAGACAAAGACCTTCAAAAATGACTTCCTAACACCTAAATCTATATTCGATGTCAACAGATTCCTTTTCTGTAGAAATGCTTTCCTTGCCTCAGCTAACATACTTTTTATATCCTCTTTGCTTCGTCCATCACTTGTTATTTTGCTTCCTAAGTAACAGAAGTCTCCTACTTCCTTTAGTTTTTCACCTGCCAATTTGATATCCATAGAGGTTTCTGCTTTATTTCGGATGCATTCCAATATTTTTGTTTTACATTTATTAATTTTCATCATGAATTCCATACGCATGACAAAATTATGGAGTCGTAGTGATAATGCTGTAACTACTGTGAGTAATACAAAATATAAACGCATCAGCACTAACACTTGGGGAACACCACAGCACTTCTACAACACACAACTCATGTAACAAACAACAAAGGTAGGCAATTCCGCTTACGGCTTTTTTTTAAATATCTGAGACGTAAGTGGAATTGCGCGCTTGGACAGGCTCACAATCGGTTCAACCTTGCAGCGCTACTGTCGGGAAGATCGACAAGTAGGGGATGTTCGTTGCTTAGCACGCAACTCGCGCTGAATGTGAAGGCGTTAGAGCATAGCAGATGGCGATGGTTAAACAAACACTTGAGTTGACACTTTGCCACTGTTCTTGTACTGGTGTCTTACATTTGATAGTTCACGTGTATAAATTACAATCCGCAGTGACGTGCAGCTATCCTCACACGACTTGTGGTGTGCACTATTCGCATTGTTTACTCTTCTCGGGCGCTATGCGTGCAAGGTCAAACAAAATGAGCTTTCCACACTAGATAGAAGAATTGCTTAGGCTATCGATTTCTCCCTGATTTGTGTACGTTGTTCTCTTTCATCAAGGTCTAGGTCAACTACACCTCAGATATAAGAATATATTCACAAGCCTTGTGTACATTTCAGGGCATATGCCCCGCTTTCTCCTTTGATCTGCCTACTCAGTTAATTATAGAGAACTGTTTGGTTCGGTCTGCATCTTGCAACATTTGTCTGTTTGCAAGTACTGTATTTTTTACGAAAGATATAATCGACTACATCTGTTAACCTACCATGCTGTTCCTTCTGACTGGCCATTATCCCTAGCCGTGAAAAGAAATAGAATTTCCCTAAAATGTGCACTGAATAATGTTCCATTCATACATTCACAAGTCAAAGTGTAGCAATGGTTATCCCCTTAAGACAACTATCATCATCATTATCATTATCAGCAGCAGTAGAAATTTAAAGATAGACACGTTCAGATACCCTACATCTTGGTACTCTCCAAATTCCTAGAATAGCGTAGCGGACAAGCTGCCTGCCTTTCACCAAGTCAACGGGTTCGATTACCGGCGGAATACTCATGCTTTATGAGCATGAAACTCGGTAAGAGTATGATTCTACCTGCTCCGACCTCAACCATGCCTTTCAAATTTTAATACGTTCCACCAATCCAAAATGGCGGCGGAGCGAAATATTTTAATAGTACTCCATATCTCCGAAGCTGTTACTGATATCACTCTGAAATGTTGTATGGTGATTGCGAAAACTAAGATAGATTCACTTATATTGCTTTCAGAAACCTGTTAAGTACAAAATCAACATGGCAGCCATACGAAGTTAATATACTTAAAGGAAAATTTCTCGCGATTTAAACATTCGAGTGAAGTGAGACTTACTAGGCACGATAAATATTCATACCGGATTTAGTCTACTGGCATCTAAATTAGTTCAATTGTTTTCATAAACTAAAGATGGTGGCGGTGCCAAATTTTAAAATCAAGTTTCCATTTTTAGCCTATTTTCAATTTTGAAAAAATAGGCTTATGAGATCACCTTTTGTCCGTGTGTGTGTGCGTGTGCGTGTGTGTGTGTGTGTATCTGAGGTGTGTGTGTGCACCCCCCCCCCTAATAAAATCTAAACGGCTGGAGCGATTTCAGTGAAACTCGGTAAGTTCATAGCACTATTCCCGGCGACCTCGACCGTGTCCTTCAAATTTTGTTACGTCTCACCAATCCAACATGGCGGCTGTGCGAAATATTTCACTAGCATTCAATATCTCCGAAACTATTACCGATATCGCCCTGAAATTGTGTACGGTGATAAAGGGCACTACTAGATGTTTACCTATGAGACTTTCAAAAACCTGGTGACTACAAAACCAACATGGCGGCCAAGCGAAGTTGAGACTTTTAAATAGACTTTTCTCGCGATTTAACTATCCAAACGTAATAAAACTTGGTACAGCAAATGTTTATACACATTGCAATGCACTGGAGTCTAAGTTAGTTCAATTGTTTACTTAACCTCAAAATGGTGGCTGTGCGAAATATTTCACTGACATTCTATATCTCCGAAACTATTGCAGATATCACCCTGCAATTTTGTACGGTTATAAAGGGTACTGATACAAGTTTATGTATGTATAACTCATAAACCTGTAAAGTACAAAACGAACATGGCGACCAAGCGATTTTGAAATATTTTAATAGACTTTTCTCGTGAGTTAACTCTCTGAGCGCCGTGAAATGTGGTACAGTAAATGATTTTGCAGATTGTAATGTACTGCCATCTAATTTAATTCAATTGTTTACATAACCTCAAGATGGCAGCTGTGCGAAATTTTAAAATTAAGTTTTTATTTCTTGTGTCGTAATCATGCGATCGAAGTGAAAGTTTGAATAATGAACCTAGGCAATAAGTGTCCTTGAATGGTACATAACTCTATGGCCTATACATATAACAATCATAAATGGCGAGCTTCCAAAATATTTAGACGGTTCTCAATATCTATGAATCTTTTACAGCAACCAAACTGATATTTTTATGTTCATAGGGACTATGAACATATGTTCACCTATAGGACTTTCAGTAACCTGGTGAGCATGAATCCAACATGGCGGCGACGCGAAGAATAAATATTTAAATGGACGTTTCTCGTGAATTAACTATCCGAGTGCCGTGAAACGTTGCACGTTGAATGCTTACACAAATGTTGATCCTCTGGCATCTAATTTATTTCAGTTGTTTGCATAATCACAAGATGGCTGCTGTGCGTAATTTTAAAATCTCGTTTTTACTTCTTGTGTTCTAATCATGCGATTGAAGTTTGAATGCCACACGTACACAATAATCTTAATATAATAGTACAAAAATAAAAATCCAACCTGGCGACCATCTGAAATATTTAGACGGTTCTCAATATCTACGAATCTCTTACAGCAATTAAACTGAAATTTTGTATGTTGATAGAGGCTATTAACGTGAGCAGGATATATGAAAATAGGCTGTATAGTTCTTCACGGAACTACTTGTTTGTGTAGTAATCATGCGATCGAAGTGAACGTTTGTGTCATGAACCAGCGCAATAATATTAATCTACTGCTACATAACACTATGACCTATATATATATATAGAACAATCCAACATGGCGATATTTCGAATTAATTCACCGGCTCTAATATCTACGAATATATTACAGCAATCGAACTGAAATTTGTATGTTGATAGAAGCTATTAACATAAGTTCACCTATGGGACTTTCTGTTACCTAATGAACACAGAACCAACATGGCGGTGACGCGAAATTTAAATTTTTAAATATATACCGTATTTCTCGCGACTTACTCATCCGAGCGCAGTGAAAACTTGGCACGATATATCTTCATGAGAGGCCTGATATATTGACATACAATTTAATTCAATTTGTATGAGAACTTAAAAAATAGTGACTGTGCAAACTTTTTGAAATCACTTTTTTTAATTTCTTGTGTCCTAAACTTGGTATAATTAACCATATCATTTTACAGCCTATATACAGTACCATAAACATTCCAACATGAGTTCCATGTAATACTGTCCCCCGAAACTATATAAGCAATCAAACTAATTTTGCATGGTGTACCGTAAGTACATATATATTTTTAGCCTACTTTTCACATTTTGCAAAAATGAGGAAAAAGTAGTCTTATGAAATCGATCCGGGAAAATGTGTGTCTGTCTATCTGTCTGTCTGTCTGTCCTTCTGTCTGTCTGTCTGTCTGTGTTCATAGACAACTCCTAAACGGCTGGAGCAATCGAAATAAAATTTGGTAGGAGTAAAGATCTATACCTGAATATCTCACGGCCATATTTGAAAATGATGTCAGTGCTACCAACTGCTGAAAAATCGCAATTGAAATTTGAGCTCCATGTTGGATATCTTGGAAGGTATGAATGGGAGCTATTTCAAAATCGGCACACATATAGATAATAATATTGCAGTTTAATTTCCAGAAGGCCATACATGGCAGTGTTGCCAAAATGATTATAAGCCTACTGATAGGTCCAATATTTATATGCATATAACTTCTACACTATCAATTGGAATTCAACCAAATTTCGTATGTTGTATGTGTACATAACCAAATATGAATGAACATATTCTTATGAACCACCAGTGCTGCCAACTGTTAAAAAATGCTCTTAATTTCTTTTATCCAAATACCAATATATATATGAGAAAGTATGCAAGCCGACAGCTTTAAACTATGCACACGTATAGTACATGACATTCTATATTAATTTGGAGTAACTTATATACGTCAGTGCTACCAACATGATTCTAAGCCTGCTGAGAGGTCCAAATTTAAATACATGTAACTTCCATATTATCGTTTGGATTTCAACCAAATTTCGTATGTGCTATGTGTACCACAACGGCTATGACTATGCGTATTCTTAAGAGCAACCAGGGCTGCCAACTGTTAATAAATGCTGTCTCTATGTTTGTTACCCTAATATCAATATATCAGAAAGAATGCAAGCCAATAGCTCTAAACTTTGCACACGTATAGTACCTGGCATTCTAGATTACTTTGGAGTAACTAATATACGTCAGTGCTGCCAACATGATTCTAAGCCTGCTGATAGGTCCAATTTAAAATGCATGTAACTTCTATACTAACTAATGGATTTCATTCAAAATTGGCACAACAATAGATCATATTATTTCAGATTATTTCTGACCAATACAAGCATGACACTGGTGCCAACATGATTTTACGCGCGCTGTTAGATCCAATGTTTAACTGCATGTAACGTCCATGCTATTCATTGGACTCCAACCAAATTTTGTATTCTGTACCTTAAGAGATGGAACTAAGAATATATTCAGTCACCAGGGCTGCCAACTGTAGTTCTCTATTAGGCTACATTATGACAGGTATACAGTATTTCGAACTAATTAGAAATTTCGATATTACCAACTTAATTTCGACATTATTCTAGATTGATCCATATAGATTAATCATTGGCATGAATCTTAAATTTTAAGAAAAGTAGGCTCTTTAGTTCTCCACGGAACTTCTTGTTAATCGTTTATTCTACCAGCTTGACTTCACCCACGATCGTTGCGAGGGATCATTCCCCTTCCACTTGCCACGGTGGGTGAGTGGTTATCGTGTCGGACTACCAACCCCAAGCTTGCAGGTTCACTCCTGGCCGTGGTAAGTGATTTTTGAAAAGCGACAAAAATCACGGCACGCATGTCATACGATGTTGGCATGTTAAAGAACCCATTTGAATTGAATAGGCCGTGTTCATAATGGCAAAATTAAGCTCGGGATTGTCCGCCAGCACAAAGTTCCTCCTTTCTCTACTAGAAAGCGCTATATCGTCAAGGAGCTTAGATATCTAACCTCCTTGACTTTCATAGCGCTCCAATGAATTACAAAATTCGACTTGCAAGCTGCCCTCTAGGCGTTAAATAACAAAGCTTGCACCCGGCACCCGAGACCATACGGTATTACTTATTTATATATTCCTCTAGCGTCGCACGCAAGGGCAGTGCCTAGGAGCTGAGCACATTTCGTTAGGAGATACCACTGGGGATGATGACAGGTCGATCGCCCAGGTGACTGCTTACTTGGGTCTAATTAAGGATTTTGGACCGTGGACTTGTTGAAAGCTCCCCCAGGTGCTCACATCTAGTGGGACGTGGGTTGGCGACCACGGGGCCCCAGCTGAGTCTGGCATTGCTTCCACTTACTTGTGCCGGCTCTTCTCCGTCTTCTTTCCTGTCGACCTCACTTCGTCAACTCTTGTTCTCTTCCGACCCCGACGGTATTAGGGTATCCGAGCCCTTGGGAGTCTCTTCCTTTCCCGCCTTAATTGGCCCTTGTCTCATCTTTCCTGATACCCTCCTTCTGCGAGGGGTCAGCCTTCTTTTTCTTTTCCTGTTATCTCCTGCCTTCTGCTCAAGGCCCTCAAGGAGGTAGGGTGTATGTAGCCCCACCACTTCTGGTGCACCCTGGATAATGCTACACCCTCAGCGGCTCACGGCTGGTGAGTTCGGGAGTTGGCGACCCCGATGGATTCCTGAGCTGGGTTCAGTTTTCCCCCTTTTATCCCTTACCTGTGGGGCGGACCCTCTCCTCTTTCACTTTCCTATCTGCCTTTCATGGCTCTCCTTCCTTCCAGGTCCCTCAATCCACTTTCTTCGAGGGTTGAGGGCATTTCTTTTCCTCCTGTCCTTTATTTGTCTTATTCTCGTTTTGTTTTCCATTTATTCTTCTAGTATGTAAGTTGGTAGTTAGTTTTTAGTTATAGTTTACATTTTCATTATCATCTTCACGATCACCCAAACCATTTGGGGACGATAACCTAGATGTTAGGCCACTTAAAACAACAATATTATCATCATCATGTCGAAAGGAACCGTCCCGGCGTTTTCTTGGGGGGTAAAATGTGAAACCCCGAAAACCATCTTCAGGAAGGCCGAGGTGGGATTCAAACCCACGCTTTCCCGATGCCAGCGAGACACGAGGTAGCGCGTTAGGTAGCATTGTAGGCTAATTGTCTGCCTTCCATGGCTCGTATTTCCTGTACAATAAACGATCTAATAGTTGAAATCTTCCATTTGTCAATGTTGTGGTTTTTGATTCCAATGGGCAGATGGAAGAAATAGTCTCAGTTTAATGCCCCCTCCTGCACAGTGATTCATCTGAGAGAAACAATATGATAGCATTGAGTTAATGTTATTGCTGTTATTGTCGACCGAGTAGGCGAAGAAGGCAAATACCAATGACATCACGATTGTGAACACGGAATTTGTGGACTAATCCATATTCTGACACGAACTGTACTTTGGTATCATGCTACACACCGTTTGATTTACATTTCAAGCAGATTTCTAATTAAGTCGTACATTTGGTGACACAATGATCCTTCCTACAAACTGATAAGACAGGCTCGACCAGATGGTGAGAAAAGCGATACGAGAAGCCATTGGCTAAAGATAATGGCAATACTGATAGGTGTGTTCCTTGCAGTCATGCTTCCAGTCGACCGACCGGGTCAAGGAATGGAATGAATGAAGCACCAATCTAGCGTCGAGGCCTGACGCACTCCTCTGGGGCAATGATTAAATGAATGACAGATGAAATTAAATGACAGTGGAGAGTGTTGCGGAAATGAATTTTGTGACAGGAAAAACCGGAATACCCGGAGAGAAACCTGCCAGCCTCCACATTGTCCAGCACAAATCTCACATGGAATGACCGGGATTTGAACCACGGACCCAGCGGTGAGAGGCCTGCGTGCTCCTTGCAGTCATGATTTCCAGAATTAAATCAACGGTGAAATGTCTCGGAATGAAGATTAATGCCTCAATGGCAATTGCATTGTCATAACACAATCACTAAAGGCTCTTCAATGATAATAAAATTAAACATATCGAGACATTCACCTCTCTTGGTGGAATATGTGCTTCCGAAATGAAGAGTTTTTAGTTTTACTTTGGAGTCCTGGTTCCAATCTCAGCACTGAATGGGTACTCAGTGGACTGATGAAAGAAATAATCTAAACCTTAACACCCACCGCTGCCCGAAGACCTCAATGGTGACCAAATCTCTTTTATATGCCTAAGAACAGGTTGCTGGGCAGCGATTGCCTCAAAGGTCGCAGAAGGATCTTCCATACATTCGTCTGGACTGTAATAATGTCTTCCTCAACACCTGGACAGTCAACAAAAGTGACAATCTGAGATTTGCGCAAGGAAATTCCGTTTAGTGTTTGTTCCGATTTTATCAAGTTAAGAGGCAGGTGCTCAATTATATCCTGAGTTATTGAACTAAGGGAACAGTCTGGAGATTAAAAAATATATTTATACCTTATGTGTGGATTTTTATGACAATTTGTGGGAAAGTCCCCTAAATAAAAGTAAGGGCATTCCCAAAACTAATTTAATACCGTATATTATTAATAGTCATTGAAAAAATTATTCTATTTTGAATAATTCAGAACATTTAATTTTTGCGAAGTGTAATTGTAATGTTATTGAAAATTTGGTAGAAAATAGTATTTCAAAAGATACTGCGTATCAGTTCTTCCGTTTATAATTTTGTAGGGACAGATGACCTCACTGTCCGCCCCTTAAAACCTCAATAAATAAATAAATAAATAACTAAATAAATAAATAAATAACTATAATTTTATTTCCTACATAATTGTTATGCCCAAAACTTGGGGATATAACAATCTTTACTGCCTGAAAATATTGTGCAATCTCAAATTCCATACACAGGTTTCCTAGGTAACTGTCATTGACATACCATACAGATTTTGTTACTTTTGGCACAATATTACCGGAGAAAAGACCTTATGTTGGCCACAGACCGAGGGATGAGAGCTACACGAGTTCTGGAAAGGAGGAATTTAGTGTCTCTCCCGAACACGGAAATATAAATATACTGGAGAAAAATGGGATTCAATACGGTACATAAAATTCGAATTTTCGGGAAAATGAAGTCAAATATCAGATAAAGTTGTCCCCCTGGTCCATTTCCTGAACGTCTTCACAATCATATGTTTTCCATCATTTTTGTCTATTTTCATTAATACAAAATAGGCTTATGTGATCACATTTTGTCCGTGTGTGTGTTCCTAATAAAATCTAAACGATAAGGTCATAGTATTATTTTTTCCAACCCCGACCATGCCCTTCAAATTTTATTACGTCGTCTCACTAATCCAACATGGCAGCTGTGCGAAATATTTCACCGGTATTCTCTATTCTTGAAACTATTACTGATAACACTCTGATATTTTGTACGGTGATAAAGGGTACTACTAAAAGTTCACCTATGTAACATTCAAAACCCTGTCAAGTACATAACGAACATGGCGGCCAAGCAAAGTTGAAACATTTAAATAGACTTTTCTCGCGGTTTAACCATCCGAGCGCAGTGAAACATGGTACAGCAAATGTTTACACACATTGTAATGCACTGACGTCTAATTTAGTTCAATTTTTTTTACTCAAGATGGCGGCTGTGCGAAATTCTAAAATTATTTTTTTTATCTTTTGAGTCCTAATCATGCGATTGAAGTTTGAATAATACACCTACGCAATAATCTTCATGTAATAGTGCGTAACTCTATGGCCTATATATATTAAAATCCAACATGGCGACCATCCGAAATATTTAGACGTTTCTGAATATCTACGAATCTATTACAGCAATCAAACTGAAATTTTGTATCTTAATCGAGACAGTTAACATGTAAGTAGGATATATGAAAATAGGCTATTTAGTTCTTCACGGAACTATTTGTTCCTCTTGGCATCTTCTGCGCGAATGTTTGCAACTCTGGAAGCATGTCTGTTCTCCTTCTTCTTCTTCTTCTTCTTCTTCTTCATCTTCTTCTTCTTCAAATGTTGAAAAAGAGTGCGGTGTAACCATTGATAGATTGTCTCCAAGAAAATAAACAATATGGGGAAATCTAAATGAACCTTATCGAAGCAACGGAAGGCCAAACTTACGATAGCAAAGATAGAAATCAGTTTCTATTTCCGTACACCATTGTCCATTGAAGAAACCAAGGTTGCGAGTTCAAATTTGTATGCAATGGTTCATATCCAGAGGCCCGGATTTTTGGTTTCAACGATACCCGCGAAATATTTCAGCAAACATATATATGCTATCACAACGATATATTTACGCCAGATATGCCATTTTCTTCGATATTGAGGCCGCAAAATATCTAGAAACGGAGTTATTTTGCGAAATGTGTTATTTTCACCGTAAAATGCTCAACAAAATGCTGTAGGAAGATTAAATAAAACATATTTATTTTAAATTTAATTGACATAGTTCCACTTCTGTCCTTTGACAGAAAATAAGAAATCTTAAACATTAATGTTTCATAAGATTCGAGATAACGAAGTCCTTTCTCGAGCTTGATTGGTTGAAGTCCTGAAATGATGGAAACAATGCACTGCTTCTACTTTGGGGACACCATAATTTTCCGAGTTTGTGAGAAAAGGACTATGGCAGTCATGGAGACTACGTGTTGAGGTAAATGTTAGGTTAGGTCTTAAACACAGAAAATATAATTGAATCGGCCGGAGCTGAAAAGTATTAAGCCAGTTTTCACTATTTTTCAGGAGACAGATAAAACGTCATTGACAGAACAGAACTTAACAAACAAACTATATTAGTCATCTATGTTGTGAAGCAACTATTCAGGTTATATTTGTGTTAGCGGAATATCAGTTTTAATTTATTGTACATATTGTGCCCTTGTATATAACAGCGTCGTATAAACGAGAATCAAACTTCGGGGAGCGTTCAGTCCGGATATGCTTTCACAAGAGCTCAAATACCAGACGGCTGCTTACAAATACAAGGACCATATGCAAAACTATAAACCAGGAAATGAGTGAAAAACAAATAAAATTACCACCATTTAATAACTGAATAAAAACAACAAAACATAAAAAATAATATAAACAAAGTCCACCCTGAACTTTACTCCCACAGTACAATAATTTACATAGATCTGAGTGGCCTAGAAAGGTCCACTCCAAAGAAATAAAATTGTGGATCAAAATCCACTTGTCTGATTAATATGTATGCACGCGTATAACTACGCTAGAGAAGAAATAAGTACTTTTGATGGAGATTTGCTCACAGATGGAACAGCCAATATGCTTGCAAACCCCCATACTGCAAACCATTATTATGGCTTTATGGGACACACTCGAAGAATATCTTACCAACAATTAAAATTTTACTGACACACGCAACCATTTAAAATTTATAAACTAATTGATCTCCATCGAGATCGCAGTGAGTCAGGAAACTCCCAGCAAAACAGAAGCTTGCCCAATGGCTCAATTGCTCAACATATACATGACAACAACGTGGCCGAACATCGAGACCACCCGAGGTCAAAGAACATGACAATAATTAAACAAGAAATAAGATGCCTAAAATCCGATGATATTTACATGAAATAAAAGCATGAATAAGCTAACACGCTGGGACTCGATCAATCAAAAACGCGAACAGCACCCATTTACCGATTACAATTCTTTTATCATTAAACAGGCTTTATTTTAATATATAATAAACATTTAAGAAGAACGGAGGCCTGGGCCGTGAATACTAATGAGCACAGCTTGCTCCTTATCTGATGGAGTGCGCCGGGTAGAAATACCTTCACTTACCACTCATTAGCGTCAGTGTTCAAAACCAGCCCTCCTTGTCGAAGCTTTGAGTCATGCTATTTATAACAAGAGACTAGACAGCCCCGTTCCGCCACCTGTTAATCGCGACAGATAAATTCACACACTTCTTGTCAATTCCAAAGAATTGCAAGACATAGTAGAAGGGGATTCCAACATTTTCCTCGCAAGGATTAAATGCTTATCCTGGACAATAGCTTCAGACAGAACCAAGGTTCCCGAAAACTCCTATCCCAATAAAACACATATTTGCAGACTCAACATAGCATTTTGGGCAGAACACAACACAAATCTACCACGGGCCGACACTCCAATCAAATATCAAAGATTTTGTGTACCAAGACCCTAAAAGGGAAACTTCATCAACAGATAAAGTCATTGGGCATATGACCCCTCACTTAACAAAAATGCAACAAACGGCAATTAACACACAAGCCTGTGTAACAATAAAAATCTATACAATAAAAAGATTTCCCACCAATTCTATTATCTACTCTAGTTAATTCAGTTTCGCTTCTGTTATGATATCGGTTCCCAATTTGTGTCGCTTAGCCGCGCATTTTACGGTAGCGAAGCGCACTTGAGTACTCTTGCCCCGTGTACTTGACATCAACAAAAAAAATCTTCACAAAGATAGAATACATGCCACGTTGCTCATGAACTAAACTAAAGTGTGTCAGTACCACAAACCAACTACAATAAAACACGGAGACAAAAATAAAATAAAATATTTACACAAAATAATATGTTCCCACAAAACCATAACCAGTTTGTCAAATAATTAAATTATTTAGTACTTATTCCTCTTTCTGCGTCATCTCATCGAACATCGCCTGACATTCTCTCTCCAAAGTGTTTAGCTCATCTCAGACCACATGGAGCCGTAGAAACGTTGGTTCGATGTCTTCCTCTGGGTCTGGAGTTCCATCTTGACGTTGAATAAAAATAACAAAAATAAAATGTTATTTATAGTCACACGTAATTTTCTATCTAAATTTTGCCAATAGTTACTTTATTCACCATTTGTCTAGTGCAAAATTAAATGTAGACTTTCCCTAATAGTTGTAGTCGTGGGAGACTACTAAAATATTACCGATACACAAATTTCACACTCAGCTGTGCGCACACAACTTTATTATAATATTTTCAATAATGACCCTATCTCTGATAAATTTAACACTGTATATCTTCACGGTATGGAAAAGAATAAGTGATCACCTCACGGTGTCACCAAGAATCAACAACCTCGTCACTCAGACGACAGTATTTATGTGAATTTAGCAAAAGGACGGAGGGAGAGGGAAATCTATCACTAACTTCTATAATAATGCGACTATTGGCATGCAACAGGTATCAAACAGTTTGAAAAATTATACAGGTCACAATGGGGCTATCGTGCTCTGGAATCGATCATAGATTTCGTTAATCCAATCTTTCCCGCTTTCAACTTCAAGCCGGCGTCAGACGCTCCCTTGGCGCTAAAATTGGTGACCCTCTCTGATTGGTAGTTCATGACGTCAATATCGCAGTTTAGAACAGAAGCCTCTGTCCTATGATTGGTTGAAAGTTCCTCTCGTCTCTCTCATCCAGCAACTATCTTACTCGTAACACTAGGGTGACAAAGAAATTACGGTCTGAAATGAGTCAGGACCCCAACACACCTTTGTCTGATAAAGTGTCTGTCAAACATTCCGATCTCGTCACTCCTTTGTTTCAGGACTGGGCACGTTCAAACGTACTGTCTCCACATAAGCTTGATATTTCGCAATCCAGTCTGGCCTTCCTGTATGATTCTGGCAGTAAAATCAGAATATAATGAAATGAATAATTAGAATCATTAATATGCGTAGCTTATTAAGGGTTCACAACTCCCTTAGTTGGGAAAAATCGAACTTAGAGATAAAGTCGATTTTTCTTCCCTAAGTCACATGGTGCAGATACTGGGTTAGCCTCCCTTCCAAGTGCTCAGTCAGTCCGCCTCTGCTAGTTGACAAGTGTTTTCCTCGTTCCAATGTTTACATTCTCGCCCATTCATTAGGACAGTACCAGTCTGCTGCTCACTTGCCCAGCGCTTCGCCTGGGGCTATTTGTTGCTTAAAGACTATTCCCCTCTCTGTTGCTCGTCTGTCGACATACCTGTCAACTCTGCTTGCTTCAAGATGTAAACAGGCCAGACGCTAATCATTTCCTCGATGTCGTGCTGGCTTCTGCTTGCCCCCCGTTTACTTGCATGATGTTGGCCGATCACGTACTTAATTCTCTGCATTATTTCTGACTTCCCAAGGCTCTCTGGTGTGATAAATTTGCACTATTATATACAGACATGGTTCCTGTGCTTAATTCTTTGACTCGATATGCATTATTTCCAAGATTCCTCACTATGCTGAACGGCCCAACATACTTGGCACAGAACTTGTTGAATATCTTCTTTGCTGGATCAGATACAGCGGGTCGGCGTACGAGGACAAGCTCGTCTAATTCTAGCTCACGATGGAATCTCTTGTTTCTCACGCGGCGCAGCCTCCTGTCTGCCTGGTTCCTCATATGCACTCAGGTGCGCTCAATTCTTAAATCATGAGCTATATTGTGATCTTGTGGGCAATTAATGATGGTACTCCATGATCTCTCTGGATGCTGATTCATGTGTAATACCATAGGAATCTGTCCTGTCGATTCGTGCTTCGTAGAATTCATGCACGTCTCTACATCCTTGATCTTGTCCACCCACTTGTGATGGTCGTTAGGAATGAAGATTCTCAGGTACTTAGTGACGCATTTAATTGCCCTTTCCGAGGGATTAGCCTGGGCGTGGCGTATGCTAGATAAAATGTGCTTTACGTCCATATCCTCCATTCCTTTTTTAAATTCGGCGCTCGTAAAGTAGCTGCCATGATCAGATAATATGAATTCTGGTTTTCCAAGGATGGGAATAACTCTATTTCGTATGCGGCTAAGTACTTGTTTTGAGGTAGTTTTCTGGATTGGGCAAAGTACAACAAATTTGGAAAACACATCCAGACAAACTAATAGGTGTCGGCATCCTCGCCTTCCCTTAGGAATTGGACCGAAACAATCTAGTGCCACCATTTCACAAGGTCTCTGAGGAAGCAGTGGTTTGGGGTACTGTTTCATCAGATAATTGTTTGGCTTTGTCCTCTGACACGGGTCACATGTTTTAATAACCTCACAAATAGTCGTCCTCATGCGTGGCCAAGTAAACGTCTCCCCAATGGTCGATTCAGACTTGTCGATTCCAATATGGCCGAGACTTTCGTGGACATGCCATGTCAATCCTCGCTGTAATGACGCTGGTACCAAGATGCGATATTTAGAGTGCTCTGCATCCACAAATTTATGGAGTAAATTGTTAAAATAGTGAAACTTTCCTTCTTTAGCTCTGGCTTCACGAAATGCGGGTGTTCCTGGCGGCAATTCCCTTTTAAAATATTGGATCATTAGATACATCCATGGCTCCGCTTCCTGTTCTCTCTGGATTTCTCGTAGCTCCTCCAAAAATTCATGATCCTTGGGTGTTAATTCAATATGTTGAACACTCGCTGCTTCAACATTGTCAGGCTCAGGGTTCCTGCTAAGAGCATCCGGAATTACATTCATTTTTCCTGGGCAGTGCTCAATCTCGATATTAAATTGTTGTAAGTAAATAGACCAGCGTGTGACACGTTCACTAGCCATAGACGTTTTGAACAGAAACGTCAGTGCCTTATGGTCCGTCCTGACAACAATGGGGTACCCATAGATGATTTTTTTCCATTGTTGGAAAGCATGGAGAATAGCTAGTAGCTCCAGCTCTGTTACAGTGTAGTTGCGCTCGTGTTTCCTTAATCTGCGGCTGACAAATGCCAAATATGAGCGTTTGTGAAGGTTGGCCAGATCCTCTTGGTACAGCATAACTCCCACTCCAATTAATGAGGCATCCGCCTGGATTATAAACTTGCGGCCAAAATCCGGATAACCGAGCTTGATACAATTTTCCAGCAAAAGCTTGGTCGCTTGGAATGACTTTTCGCAAACAGCATTCCAAAGCCATTTATTACTTTTTTTTAACATCTCCTGCATGGGTGCTACTGTTTCAGTATAGCCAGGGCAGTTCTCCTTAAAGAATCCCGTTACGCCTAGGAAAGCACGGATGTGTTTTACTCTCGTAGGAGTCGGGAAATTCTTTATAGCCTCGAGCTTGGCAGGGTTTGGTCTGACTCCCTCCTGGTCTATTATGTGGCCTAAATATAGAATCTCGCTTTTGAAGAAGTGCGATTTCTTTAAGTTGATTTTAAAATTTGTTGTTCTCAGATTTTCCAACAATTTATCCAAATTTCTCATGTGTGTGTCAACGTTGTCCGATGCCAGCAGGATATCATCAATGTAGCGAACGGTCATCTCTTTCACCTCCTCAGTAAGATTTCGATCTAAAGCTCGTATCAACGCACACCCAGCAGTTCTCACGCCGAAAGGCATACGGACAAAATAATACGTTTGGTTATCAAACAAGAAGCCCGTAAGTAGTTGTGACTTCTCATCTAATTCAATATGGTGGAAGGAATTTGTCAGGTCCACTGAACTATAAATACTTTTATTTTTAAAACCTTTTAGGACATCTCTGATAATCGGCGCCGTGTCGTATTCCGGAAATATAAGTCGCTGGTTCAAATTTCTGGCATCCAGACATAATCTGATGGAACCATTTGGCTTGCAAACTGCCAAAATTGCATTTAAGTAAGGTGTAGGTGCCTTCTTAATAACCCCTGCCTGCAACATGCCATCTATTATTTGTTTCACCTGGCTGCGATGTTTTTCAGGAATAGGATACAGTCTACTCCTGAAAGGTGACCAATCCTGAACTTGCATCGAATATTGAAAATTTAGTATCTTCCCTGGAATCGTATCAAAAACTGCCTTGTGTTTCCTTAAAATTCCTTCTAACTGTTTCTTATGCTCACTCCCAAGTTGAACATCTCTGAGCCGCTCCTGTAATATCTCTTCAAAATAAGCCTCTTTATCATCTCCTTCCGTCAGTAGGGACCATAGTTCCTGGGATTCGCCCTCTTCAAGTTCTACAACAGCTGTGCCAATGACGTCACCCTCGGCCTCCTGTACCTCTTCGTTCGTCTCTTCCTGGATCGCTTCTAGTGTCCATGAACTCACATCCCTTCCTGTGGTGATCTCATCCATATGCAAACCCACGTTATTTAAATTTACCAACTCTCTGAAACTGACTGTATTCTTGTGCAGATCTATCACGGCTTGATAGTCGCAAATGAAGTTGGCTCCAAGAATAATATTAAAGCTCATCTTTGCCATTACGATGAAGGTCTGCCCAAATGTGTGCTCCAAAATATCAAGTTCAAGGTAGGCTTGATTTTTGCAAGTGACAGAGCGTTCAGGAATTACGCCTCTCACTTTGAGTTGTGGCACGGGAATCATATCAATCTTTTGACTCCGTCCCAACTCTCGAATTAGGGCCTCAGATACCAGACTAATCTGCGACCCCGTATCTAATAAGCACCTGACCTTTAATCCACCAATCCTGGCGTATATAACCGGCAATTGTTTAATAATGTCGTTCCGCGGTTTCACCGTCTCCTCCAGGCAATCCTCCGGTAAAGCGATCCATTCCTCTATGTGTGCGACGATCCAATCTCCTCCTCCCACATGCTGTTGCAATCCCAGGCTGTCTCCAATCTCACTTATCAAACTTTTTTTTTACAGCCTCGACCTCTATTATCCTGAGGTCGAGTACTCTCCTGATGATCCTGCTGTCGCTGTAGACTTTCAGCCCCCTCGGTCTGAATGTCGGGATTTACTCTGTTGTCAATAGCATTTTCCCAGCGTCCTTGCTCATTCTCCTCATTAGCATGAATTTCCTCTAAGTATTTCTGCGATTGAGCATGCCTATCGTTCCAGTCGTCTCGGTAGCTTCTAGAGTCCTCACGATTCTGAAATCTGCGGTCTTGCCATCTCTGATTTTCATTCCGATCTCCCCATCTCCTGTATGGTACATCTTGTCTCCGATTGTCCCTCCATTGTTGAAATCCTCGTTGTTGGAATCTATTCTGTCCTTGGAACTGTCTGTTGTTATTACGGTTGTTATCGTAATGTTGGCGCTGTCTTTTCTCGACATCATCCTGACCTCTCACGGGTGTTGAAATGTTTGTATTTGTATTGGTAGCCTGGGATCTTGTGTTTATCTGGCTCGGCTTAATCACCTCGGTTGTATTTACCATTTCGACCTGTCTTCCAACTCTATTGTGTAAGTGGGACGTGGTTTCATCTATCTGGCGCAGGATCTGTTCAGCGTGTACCGCGTCTGAAACGTTAGCTGCGACCAATACCTGCTGAACGTTAACGGGAAGCTGGCGTCCGATAGTCATGACTAGCTCGGCCTCACTTAAAGGATTATCCAGATCTTTAAACTTAAGGAGCTGTGATGAAAAAAAATCTGAATACTTAGTTTGCTGAGTAGATTGGTACTTTCTGGAGTACAATTCCATTCTTAACCCCTGTTGATATGAAGACGACCAATATTTTCGAAGGAAAGCATGCTTGAATGCATCTACGCTTTCAAACGTGTATTTGAAGCTCAAGTACCACGTTAAAACATTTCCAGTTAAAATTTTTTCCATCATGCGCAGTTGCCGGGCGGGAGCTATATCATTATCATTATAATAGTGTTCGACTTCCCGCAAGAACGCCTTGGGTGTGACTCCAGAATTTTCCATAAACTTAGCCGGTTTGAATTCATTAGAACGGATGATTTGTACAGGTTGAGGGTGCTGATTACCGTCATGGGGTGTAGAACTTCTCCCTATGTGATTACGAAATTCTTCCGTGTTCCGAGCAAGTGGACTTTCCGTGTCAACCTGACTACCTGTTGAATGAGTCGCCCCCGGGCTATCTCTGTCTCCATCTCTTGCCTTCCCGCCTAATGACCCTGCATTATGTTCCATAGAAAATAATTCTGCTTTTATCAGCCTGTCACCTTGTTCTTTAAATTTTGCTTTTATCTCATCTTCTAACGTCTGTATCCGTGTGTGGTTCTCCCCCAGCTTCTTAATTACCGCCAACCTTTCTTCCTTGGAGTCCTTACATAATTTTTCCCAATCCTTTCTAACGTTTTCTATCTTCAGATTATTAGTGTCCTGGCTCACTTCGATCCGTTCCAAGCGATCCTCCATGCGTACATTGTTTTCTTCAATAGTGGCTTTTAATCCCTCCCGGTCTACTTCTGCATTTTTCCAGCGATCTGTTGATTGGTTTTCGAGACGGTCTATGTCTTTTATAAGGCCGGTCACGTTTTCATCTACCGCCTTTATCTGTTCCTGTATAACTACGGTTATTTTTTCAACTTTATTAAATCTGTTTTGTAACCTGTCCTGTGCAGTTATAATTTCGCTATTTTTAGTTGTGCATGCCAATTCAATCTGTGCCAATTTTGCCAGAACTGTATCGTCTAAGTTATTAAGTTTAGCGTTAAACTGGTCCTCAAGTTGTTTTATCTGTTTAACCTGCTTCTCATTGTTCTTACTTACATCTAAGGCGAGTAGTATAAGCTGTTTCCTTGTATGTTCTTTCATTTCAACCACTACATTATCGAGTTGCTCAGTGTTACGACTGTTTTGCGCGTCTAGTTGAGAGTTTATTGATTCACTTTGTTGTGTCAATTGAGAACTAATATTATCATTCTGTAGAGCTAATTGTGTATTAATACTATCATTTTGAAGCGCTAATTGTGTATTAATACTATCATTTTGAAGCGCTAATTGTGTGCCAATAGATTCATTAATTTGGGCTTTGATCACCGCTGACTGTTCAACCCTACTACTGTCTATTTGTGCCTTAAATGTTTCACTCTGTGCTATTAATTCCGCTGATTGTTCAGCCCTGCTACTGTCTATTTGTGCCTTAAATGTTTCACTCTGTGCTATTAATTCCGCTGATTGTTCAGCCCTGCTACTGTCTATTTGTGCCTTAAATGTTTCACTCTGTGCTATTAATTCCGCTGTCATCTCCTGCCGTAACAACACCATTTGCTGCTGAGTGCGTGCCGCAGCGCTCTCTACAACCTGTCTTATTTCGTCTAAAGAAGCCATCACCACAATACACTTGAGAAAATAGAGAAAATGCCAATCGGCGATGTTCTCCGATACGTGCATACATATTAACACACATTTATATCAATTTACACATACTCAGTTCGTTTAAATTTATAAACACAATCCCATTAATCCAATAGCATCCCTGAGTATCCTTCATTTTACATAATTTAAAACTTAACCCACACATTCAGTTATTAAATGCTAGCCTTACAAAACGCTACAAGAACAGACTAATTAATCAAGTATTAATTGCCTTGGAAAAGCTACACGCCTTCCTATTACATACATGGAGTTGTCTTTCTAAGCAAAGCTAATTTTTATCATTAATATGGGCGCCCAGTTTCACGATATTATCTTTACAATTAATGCAAGAAACAAAAACGTGTACTGTATTTTACATTGCAACTCCTGATTTTACTGTATAATTCACTCACTTGGCGGTAATACCTTCACCATAACTACGTTACTTAAAATTATCACATTCGGTGATTCAAATACTGTCACATTCTGCCTCCACGTGTGGCGTGTCAGTTTATCAAAAAATGCGCTAGAAAAGCCTAAAACAGTGAAATGCCCCACGTTGGGTAATGCCAGCGTTGCCTATGTGCCCTTGTATATAACAGCGTCGTATAAACGAGAATCAAACTTCGGGGAGCGTTCAGTCCGGATATGCTTTCACAAGAGCTCAAATACCAGACGGCTGCTTACAAATACAAGGACCATATGCAAAACTATAAACTATGAAATGAGTGAAAAACAAATAAAATTACCACCATTTAATAACTGAATAAAAACAACAAAACATAAAAAATAATATAAACAAAGTCCACCCTGAACTTTACTCCCACAGTACAATAATTTACATAGATCTGAGTGGCCTAGAAAGGTCCACTCCAAAGAAATAAAATTGTGGATCAAAATCCACTTGTCTGATTAATATGTATGCACGCGTATAACTACGCTAGAGAAGAAATAAGTACTTTTGATGGAGATTTGCTCACAGATGGAACAGCCAATATGCTTGCAAACCCCCATACTGCAAACCATTATTATGGCTTTATGGGACACACTCGAAGAATATCTTACCAACAATTAAAATTTTACTGACACACGCACCATTTAAAATTTATAAACTAATTGATCTCCATCGAGATCGCAGTGAGTCAGGAAACTCCCAGCAAAACAGAAGCTTGCCCAATGGCTCAATTGCTCAACATATACATGACAACAACGTGGCCGAACATCGAGACCACCCGAGGTCAAAAAACATGACAATAATTAAACAAGAAATAAGATGCCTAAAATCCGATGATATTTACATGAAATAAAAGCATGAATAAGCTAACACGCTGGGACTCGATCAATCAAAAACGCGAACAGCACCCATTTACCGATTACAATTCTTTTATCATTAAACAGGCTTTATTTTAATATATAATAAACATTTACGAAGAACGGAGGCCTGGGCCGTGAATACTAATGAGCACAGCTTGCTCCTTATCTGATGGAGTGCGCCGGGTAGAAATACCTTCACTTACCACTCATTAGCGTCAGTGTTCAAAACCAGCCCTCCTTGTCGAAGCTTTGAGTCATGCTATTTATAACAAGAGACTAGACAGCCCCGTTCCGCCACCTGTTAATCGCGACAGATAAATTCACACACTTCTTGTCAATTCCAAAGAATTGCAAGACATCGTAGAAGGGGATTCCAACATTTTCCTCGCAAGGATTAAATGCTTATCCTGGACAATAGCTTCAGACAGAACCAAGGTTCCCGAAAACTCCTATCCCAATAAAACACATATTTGCAGACTCAACAAAGCATTTTGGGCAGAACACAACACAAATCTACCACGGGCCGACACTCCAATCAAATATCAAAGATTTTGTGTACCAAGACCCTAAAAGGGAAACTTCATCAACAGATAAAGTCATTGGGCATATGACCCCTCACTTAACAAAAATGCAACAAACGGCAATTAACACACAAGCCTGTGTAACAATAAAAATCTATACAATAAAAAGATTTCCCACCAATTCTATTATCTACTCTAGTTAATTCAGTTTCGCTTCTGTTATGATATCGGTTCCCAATTTGTGTCGCTTAGCCGCGCATTTTACGGTAGCGAAGCGCACTTGAGTACTCTTGCCCCGTGTACTTGACATCAACAAAAAAAATCTTCACAAAGATAGAATACATGCCACGTTGCTCATGAACTAAACTAAAGTGTGTCAGTACCACAAACCAACTACAATAAAACACGGAGACAAAAATAAAATAAAATATTTACACAAAATAATATGTTCCCACAAAACCATAACCAGTTTGTCAAATAATTAAATTATTTAGTACTTATTCCTCTTTCTGCGTCATCTCATCGAACATCGCCTGACATTCTCTCTCCAAAGTGTTTAGCTCATCTCAGACCACATGGAGCCGTAGAAACGTTGGTTCGATGTCTTCCTCTGGGTCTGGAGTTCCATCTTGACGTTGAATAAAAATAACAAAAATAAAATGTTATTTATAGTCACACGTAATTTTCTATCTAAATTTTGCCAATAGTTACTTTATTCACCATTTGTCTAGTGCAAAATTAAATGTAGACTTTCCCTAATAGTTGTAGTCGTGGGAGACTACTAAAATATTACCGATACACAAATTTCACACTCAGCTGTGCGCACACAACTTTATTATAATATTTTCAATAATGACCCTATCTCTGATAAATTTAACACTGTATATCTTCACGGTATGGAAAAGAATAAGTGATCACCTCACGGTGTCACCAAGAATCAACAACCTCGTCACTCAGACGACAGTATTTATGTGAATTTAGCAAAAGGACGGAGGGAGAGGGAAATCTATCACTAACTTCTATAATAATGCGACTATTGGCATGCAACAGGTATCAAACAGTTTGAAAAATTATACAGGTCACAATGGGGCTATCGTGCTCTGGAATCGATCATAGATTTCGTTAATCCAATCTTTCCCGCTTTCAACTTCAAGCCGGCGTCAGACGCTCCCTTGGCGCTAAAATTGGTGACCCTCTCTGATTGGTAGTTCATGACGTCAATATCGCAGTTTAGAACAGAAGCCTCTGTCCTATGATTGGTTGAAAGTTCCTCTCGTCTCTCTCATCCAGCAACTATCTTACTCGTAACACTAGGGTGACAAAGAAATTACGGTCTGAAATGAGTCAGGACCCCAACACACCTTTGTCTGATAAAGTGTCTGTCAAACATTCCGATCTCGTCACTCCTTTGTTTCAGGACTGGGCACGTTCAAACGTACTGTCTCCACATAAGCTTGATATTTCGCAATCCAGTCTGGCCTTCCTGTATGATTCTGGCAGTAAAATCAGAATATAATGAAATGAATAATTAGAATCATTAATATGCGTAGCTTATTAAGGGTTCAATATATTTCAAATCAATTTTGTAAACGTGACTTAATGCCTTTCAGCTCCGTGGTCAGTTTAGTGCGGCATAAAGCCATCCAAAATGAATATTTCACATAGGCTAATATTTTATTTTAAAATGGATCTGTAACATAAAAAACACTTATACCTTGTACAAATGCAATTTACAATAGCACTGTAACACGCGGGAATGTTGCAGTGCGGCCAACATTAAATACGGAATACGGCGTTGAAAGGCAGCTAGTCATTGACTTAATGCTTTTCTCATCTCATCGCACTACATGTAGCAGTGGTTTATGGATAAATAGACGGCTGACTTAATTATTTCCTATGCCGTTCCAAGGACCTTGGGTCAATACTTCAAAATACTAATTGTTTAAAAAATGACCATTCTTGACTTAATGCTTTTCAGCTCCGACCGATTCTTAAAAGAAACTAGAATTGTTCCTTATTCCTCCAAATGTTTCTATAGCGTTCATTATTTAACGAAATCCGCACACCGTACACATAGCCTAGTTAATTAGCACTCTCACACTTCACTTTTTTAATTTCACCGCTTTGAACATTTTATTTTACCGCTTTGAAGCCTTTTATATTACCATAAATTAGGGTCTCTATTCATAACAGAAAGCAACCAATGAAATTTCCCTTTATTTATTAATTAATTTATTTCTTTATTTTTTATGTATTTATTTATTATTTATTTATTTATTTATTTGCGAGCGTGAAGGCGCAGTGGCTTCGCTGCTCGTCTTTCACCCGGACGGCTTGGGTTCGAAACCCGGTGACAGAGGGGTGGAATTTTCACCTGAGAAATCACGAGGTGTCAGGAAGGGCATCCGGCCTTAAATCCCCGGCCAAAACCAAAAATGAGCCTGGTTGGCTCCGGTGACCCCAATTAATTGGGAAAAGCCGAAGAAAGTTATTTATTATTATTTATTTATTTATTTCAGCGAGCTCTTCAACTAAAAAACCACCGCGTGGTGCAACGCCTAGCATTTTGGCTATAACTTTTGAGGTCCGGGTTCGATCCCGAACTTTACCAACACATTTAATTCTAATCTGAGGGCTGGAACGGGACACATGAAGCCTCGTGAGGCAAAACTGACAACAGGTAGGTACGATTCCCACCTCAAGCACCGTACAAGTGGATTTCCGTAGTTTCCCCACTTCTATTCCAGATAAATGCCGGGATGGTACCTAAATTAAGGCCACGGCTGCATCCTTCCCCAATCCTAGTCTCAATTATAAATACACACACTAATATAGACATCACAATAACACAGGCTTCCATCGAAATTCCTCACACTCCCAAATACACGGAAATGTATGACCAAGTTATTGCAAAGACCCCTATGGAATCAACAACTACAACTCTTCATGTAAGACTTGGAAATATATCCTATTCGAAACGTGGTCCCATTGGTAAAAATGCCTAATCTGATTTGCCCGGACAGCAGGAGATTCGGGTTCGAATCCCAACTCTATCTTATTTTCAAGTCTTACTTAACAGCTAGTTAAGTCATTGTTACGTTTATTATCCAATAACTTGAATCTGTGTTTTAAGTGTATTGGTTTGGTTATTTTGGTAGGGACTAGAGCCATTGGATTAGTTATTTGCATATCTCACAACATACCGAAACATTTCAATTAGGTATAACTTTAATGAGAGTGGGGAAGGCACGGAGCTGCATGTTCAAGTTATTGCAAAGACCCTTATGGAATCAACAACCACAACTCTGATATGATACATACTAGCAACCCGCCCCAGCTTCGGCCGGTATCTTTAACGGTTCACCCAGCGTAAGCTTAAAAGGCGCACTGACGGCAGGTTTTTCTTCGACTCGATTCACTTAAATCGTTACTGTTCGGCTTCCTTTGGTCATAGATGAATGTTTTACTACAGAAACCATCCTCGAGAAATCCTTTACAGGATGGTGAAAACCACATCAAAATCCATCCAGTAATTCTCGAGATTACCCGTTACATCCAAGAATCGGGGACTTGGTTCTATACTATGTAGAGATAATCAGTGGTGTACGTAGGATTTCTCTCTGGGGAGGATTCATTCAGATAGTAAGGTAGTTGTGTACATTATTAAAATGATATACGATTATTATTCATGAAAATTAATAACTAAATAAACATTTTCTTAGCTTGAAAACTATTTTAATTATATTTCTCAGCACAATAAAAAAAAGATTTTTGTTTAAATATGGAAAACAGTAACTGCATATTAAAACTGAAATGATGCAGTGGTCCATACGTGACTGCTTATAATATTGATGTTATGTGAGAGAAAACTGTTTTGCTCTCCATTGTTCTTACTGTTGGTGTGACTCTCAGAATGTGCGTATCTCGATGGCTATATCTGCATCATTGATGGGTATAAATTGCGGAAACACTTCATGTACCGAATTATCTTTAACATATAAATAGAGTCCTGCGCGGATAAACAAAACGCTATTCGCACCCGCCCCGTAACCGCACGACTGTTATCCGCATCCGCAAGACTGTTATCCACATCCCCCCCGCATCCACACGTTTGCTACCCGAATTTACAGGCAATACAATAATATTTTTATTAGATCAAGCATAAAGCATTAAAGCAGCACATTTACATTTGAGGAGAAAGTCCTTCCCTTCGGCTTTCTATGTCATGTGCTATGTTTAAAATGAATGTAGACTATACAGACTGAATTGCAACCCTTTTCAGTTCGGAGTGTTATGCTTAATGACATAATTTGAATGAGATTAGCTTAAATAATCATCTTACATTTGTTACGAAAATAACATAACGGAAAATTATGACATGGCATAAACATCCGGTTCCTAGTAATAATAGTTCGGATTGATTTCTAAAATCTATCCGCAAATTTACCGCACACATTATCCGCAGCTTATCCGCAAACTATATCAGCATGCCGAAAAATGTTGCGGATATCAGCGGGTTTATCCGCGCAGGACTGACTTTACATATAAGCAGCCCGAAGCGACGTGAAAATAATTACCAATCGCACACTTTAACAGCAAAACTGATCGACAGCTTATAACTCATTTTTGATACTCCATGACATCAAAGCTACAGAATTGTACACCCAATCCATGGAACATCTAAACACGTTGAATCTCCCCGCAGCGCCGGACATGAGCTGTTTACCCAGACTACTGTATATTTTCTTTGGCCGGTGTTTAACAGTTTGCCGTACGCCTACCTCACGGAGGTAAACAAACAGCCCACGCCGTCAGATATCAGCTGCATGTAACATTCTCAAACCGAGCACAATAATATCTCCATGTCTTGATTATGACAAATTTACATTTCGAGTTGTGGACTAGCATTCCCAGCTATTCAACTGGTAGTCTACATCATGGAAACCACAGAAGACGCGGCTCCCTAGGGTAGGCAAAGCCTATCTATGCATTTTGATGTAGAACAAAAAGAAAAACTTCAACTATACTTACAGTTTCTCATTAATCCAATATATTACATTATTGTATTTATAGTGCATCTAACTACAGTTTGTCTTTTCTAACTGTTCGGTCTCAATCTTGGTGTATTTTAAAAGTGAGCGCCAAACCACAACTCAACGAGATCTCTTCGCAGGGCAGGGAAGCTCAGACACTCAGCTTCAGTGTGTTTGGCCCTTGATTGCGCATTAATAAGAACAATATAGTCCTTGCCCATACTCAAACACTTTGTCAGGCGTGTTCAGACCTTGCCTGTCCTTCCGATCGGTTACGATAATTACCGACTACTAAGGAACAATGGAGAAGATCCCCTGTGCTGAGAATTAAAGTTCCTTGTCTCGTGCTGTCAATTGGCTTCAACAGTCAAATTACGTATAAATTTGTTAGGTATTTTGTGACTTGTTTTCTAAGTACTAATTTATTATTTGTGTTCCGTGGGTTTTGAAAAGAGTTGACGCACAGTTCAAAATCTGCGATTTCCCGGTAAGGAAGTGCCATAAGCCGTGAGAAACATATGGTAGAATGTGCGTGGTTTAGCGGGGATAAATATTTTCGTCGCAGTATTTAAATATCTCTAACAGACTACTAGACTTTGTGTTTTCATGTTGTACAACATAACAAAATGAAGAAATGTGGCCCAGAGTGGATCAATGTGCGGCGAATGGTTCTCTCAAAAATCCATGTTACCACTTTATGGGAGAATGTTGAATGTATCCAAACTGATTGTAACAACGTACACAGATCCACCCTTGGGCCACATTTCTTTCTTCTGTTATGCTGCACAACATAGAGCAAACACAAAGTATATTGAACAAACGATTAGCCTGTTAGACTGGTTTAAATACTGTGACGAGAATATTTGTTCCCTCTAAACCACACTACTGCAAGTTTTTCACGACTTTCAGCTCTTCCTTACCTTGGGAATCGTATGTTAGTAATACCCCGCCCATCCTGTATGTGACATTCAAAGAAACCTGGTGACATCATCAACGAGCGCAATGATGCATGCCAATGCAAAACTGTATTTAGAGTTAAATATAATAAATATAAACTGGATTGTTTTAAAATTCACGATTATTTATGGTTGTAAAAAATCAACTATGGTTAAACTGTAATATTACAGGCTACTACTTATCTGGTTGTAATATTTCAGTTTAACCATAGTTGATTTTTTACAACCATATAATCACTCCAAATATACAAACTCCGGATATCTATCACCATTTAGCATTTCACCTAACATCATATATACTGCATTTAGCATACACCGACAGTTGCAGTACCAATACTGCAACTAAATAATTGTACATATTGCAAATATTTGCACCTGTATTTTCAAACATAGATTTTATAACCGAAGTGTAATGGATCTGATGATGATCGCTTGACGATCGAAATTGGTCATCCTAGTGTATTTGTTAATCTCATGTAATTTATTCTAGGATTAGGGCATAACCCAGCTCTTTTGGGTACATTCGTGTTGACCGACTGAAAAGCACTAAACTCTTGTTTACTAAGGCAACACTGAAAAAATGGCTCCAAATCCCACAAAGTATATTTTATTTCTTGAATTCTGATCAAGCGAAAGTGAAATTTTGTGTAAAAAAACATTGCTTTAGTCTTTATCTACTGGTACACAGCATAAAAGGCGCGCGTAATAATTCTTCAGATATGAATTGCTCTAACTCGTCACAGAATGGTCCGATCTCAATGAAACTTGGTATAAAGGGCCACTACTGGAGTTGACACCTGCAGGTATATAAATAGATTGGTTCCTTTTCAAAAATTGTAGATGGCACGCATGTCAATATTATTCAGATACGAATTCCTCTAACTCATCGTGGACCGATTCAAACTCTATGATACTAAACCTGTACGTACACAAATCTGTGCTACTTGTCATAAAGTATAGATGACGTGCATACAATTCCAACTCGTCACTGAATAATCCAATCTCTGTGAAACCTGGCATAGTGAACCATTGCTTCAATGTTGCTTCATGAATTACAGATTTAGTGCATGGCATTTCCTGAGATATGAATTCCCTTAACGCGTCAAGGAATGATCCGTTCTCTGTGAAACCTGGCATAGTGAACCATAGCTTCACTGTTGCTTCATGAATTACAGATGAAGTGCATGACATTTCCTGAGATATTTCCTTAACGCGTCAAGGAATGATCCTATCTCTGTGAAACCTGGCATAGTGAACCATTGCTTCACTGTTGCTTCATGAATTACAGATTTAGTGCATGCCATTTCCTTAGATATGAATTCCCTTTACGCGTCAAGGAATGATCCGTTCTCTGTGAAACCTGGCATAGTGAACCATAGCTTCACCGTTGCTTCGTGAATTACAAATGAAGCGCATGCCATTTTCTGAGATATGAATTCCCTTAACGAGTCAAGGAATGATTCGATCTCTGTGAAACTTGGCATAGTGAACCATTGCTTCACTGTTGCTCCATGAATTACAGATGAAGTGCATGACATTTCCTGGGATATTTCCTTAATGCGTCAAGGAATGATCCTATCTCTGTGAAACCTGGCATAGTGAACCATTGCTTCACTGTTGCTTCATGAATTACAGATTTAGTGCATGCCATTTCCTTAGATATGAATTCCCTTTACGCGTCAAGGAATGATCCGTTCTCTGTGAAACCTGGCATAGTGAACCATAGCTTCACCGTTGCTTCGTGAATTACAAATGAAGCACATGCCATTTTCTGAGATATGAATTCCCTTAACGAGTCAAGGAATGATTCGATCTCTGTGAAACTTGGCATAGTGAACCATTGCTTCACTGTTGCTCCATGAATTACAGATGAAGTGCATGACATTTCCTGAGATATTTCCTTAATGCGTCAAGGAATGATCCTATCTCTGTGAAACCTGGCATAGTGAACTATTGCTTCACTCTTGCTTCATGAACTTGATGAATAATGAAGAAAGCTTTTCAGTCGGTCAACACGAATTGTGCCCAATTAGCCTACATTAGGCGGGAAACAAGTATTTACATACCCTACAAACTAACATGCTTTTATGTACAAATACCTACTTAATTGGATGGCATGTTCACTTAGGCTTAACTAGTGTACGATGTTTGTGAATGGCATTTTAAACACAAATAAATACATGCAATATTTATATTACATACGTTTGTGATATCTACCAAGATATTCGTGTACAAATCTGTTGTACTGTCGGCTCTCTTATATGACTGTGAGTCGTAGACAACCCTCAGGCGTCACAAAATAATGCTTGAGAAATTCCAACAAAGGTGCCTCAGACATATCTTGAAAGTCACTTGGAGAGATAAAAGCAGACATAGGCTACTAGTGTTCTGGATGACGCCGGTATTACGAGCACAGAAGCAATGCTAGCCGAACATCAACTCCGCATGCCAAATCATCGCATTCAAAAACAAGTAAGCCTAGTATACTCTGAACTTCGTGAGGGCGTTCGGCGATATGGACGTCAGAGAAAGAAATACACACATTGCCTCACGTCCACCCTGAAACAAGATGTTCAGTAAAGAACATATAGCCTAATTTCTCCTAAATACATGGGTATTGTTATAACTCCTTTTCCTTTTCAAGGAGTATAATTGAATGCTGGTTGTAGTAGCTTGTTGAAAAATTACAACGTGCTATACGGATATTAAACATGAATATAAGGTGCCCTTTGCTAGTGCTACCTCTGTACAAAATTTCATTCAGTTTGGTTTCACCGTGTTTGAATTGATATGGGGAATCGATTTGCACACTACATGGCCGCTTTCTGCAAACTATTGGGCTGATGACCTTGAAGTTTAGTCAAAAGATGCTTCCCACGAAAAGGTATTTTGTTACAAAATTTGGTAGAGATCAAATGATTAGGTTGGTCGTAATTTGATTTAAGCTCTTAGCATTTGGGTGGCCGCCATTTCGTTTCCGTCAAGATGGCGGTGATATAAAACATGACACTTAGGAGCCCTTTGCTAGTACTACCTCTGTACCAAATTTCGTTCAATTCGGTTTCACCGTGTTTGAATTGATATGGGGAATCGACTTGCATACATACATGGCCGCCATATGCCAACTATTGGACTGATGGCCTTGTAGCTTGGGCAAAGAACGCTTCTCACATAAAGGTATGTTGTTGCAAAATTAGGTAGAGGTCAGATGATTAGGTTGGTCATAATTTGATATAAGCTTTTTACATTTGGGTGGCCACCATTACGTTCCCGTCAAGATGGCGGCAATATAAAACATGGCACTGAGGTGCCCTTTGCTAGAGCTACCTCTCTACCAAATTTCGTTCAATTCGGTTTCACTGTGTTTGAAAAGATAGGGCGAATCGATTTGCACACATACATGGCCGCCATCTGCAAACACGCGCCCCACAGGAAGGTATTTTGTTGAAAAATTTGGTAGAGATCAGATGTTTAGGTTATCGTAATTTGATTAAGCTGTGAACATTTGTGTGGCCGCCATTACGTTTCCGTCAAGATAGCGGCGATGTAAAACATGACAATGAGGTGCTCTTTGCTAGAGCTACCTCTGCACCAAATTTGGTTCAATTCGGTTTCACCGTGTTTGAATTGATAAGGGGAATCGATTCGCACACATACATGGCCGCCATCTGCAAACTATTGGGCTGATGATCTTGTAGTTTGGTGAAAATATGTTTCCCACATAAAGGTATGTTGTTGCAAAATTTGGTAGAAATCAGATTATTTGGTTGGTCGTAATTGGATTTAAGCTTTTAACATTTGAGTGGCCGCCATTACGTTTTTGTCAAGATGGCGGCTATATAAAACATGACACTGAGGTGCCCATTGCTAGTGCTACCTCTGTACCAAATTTTGTTCAATTCGGTTTAACCGTGTTTGAAAAGATAGGGGGAATCGATTTGCACACATGCATGGCCGCCATCTCCAAACTGTAGGCTTGATGACCTTGTAGTTTAGTCAAAAGACGCTCGCCATAAAAATATATGTTGTTGCAAAATTTGGTAGATATCGGATGATTAGGTTAGTCGTAATTTGATTTAAGCTTTGAACATTTGGGTGGCCACCATTACGTTTCCGTCAAGATGGCGGTGATATAAATCATGACACTGAGGTGCCCATTGCTAGTTCTACCTATGTACCAAATTTCGTTTAATTTGGTCTCACCGTGTTCGAATTGATAGGGGGGGGGGGCAGACATTCCGAGTACACACACTCACACACTCACACACACAGACAGACACATAATTTTTGGCCGTGTGTAGATCCCATAAGTCAACTTTCATTTTTTGAAAAAATCGAAAGTAGGCTAAAAATGTAACATCAATGATGGTAACTGGGAAATGCACGCATTGGATCGTCCAACATGGGGAAGCACCATTCATGAAGGGATTGCTGTTTTGGAAGAGCAGAGCCGTAGCACTGCAGCAGAACTGCGCACGAGGAGAAAGCAGCGTGAGATCTTTAGGCGGAATGGTCATTTGCCAGCTGGCTGCTCAATATATTCTGTGTGTGTCATCACTGCATTAGAGAAAAATGAAAAAAAGTCCTAACTAATATGCTTAGTTCAGCACCTCTTCCTTTGAAAAACATTCATATAAAACTCATTAATGAATTGGGTTTACCAAAGAAAGATGTAAAGTCATCGAAATCCTAGCCCGTGACACAAAATTAGTGATCTTGTCTTTTAGAGATTTGATGGCCATAAAATCGTAAATAGTAAAAGAAAAAAAAAAGTTAGAAGTGTTCTCTGGCGGAATGAATACAATAACAGTTCAGATCCTGTTGCAGAATTAACACAAACTTTGGAAGATTTTACTGTGCTGGTGGCAAAATAGAAATGGGCATTTTCCATCGCCACTAGTAAGAACATTCATCTCAAGTGAGCGATGGTACTTGGGTAATTATCGACCCGGTGAACTGATATGCTATATGCTAACACAGGTGTGTGTGTTGATTGCGTGACGTCACCGGGAACTGAGAGGAACATCCGATGCGACGCCTCCGGTAGCAGGTTCCTGTGACAGCATTAATAAACAGAGTTATTTCTGTCAGACCTCGTGAAACACAAAGTGAACGGATGACTCCACATCGTACAACTCGAACATATCTCTAGAGGAAACTCATACAAATTAAAACCAAAGAAATATCCTGCATTTCAACCATTTGACTGTATATTATTCTGCTTTTATTTTCAGCATATTTACCCAAAAATATTTAAAAATTTCCATTTATTTACATCCAGGGTTTAGGTTGAAAGCGACTTGTTATAGTATCGTGAACCGACTCCATGACACTATTCCTATGCATTGAACCAGCTCTCCAACTCCAAGAAATCTATGGTCACCAACGACAGTAACCTAATGAGTACCAGAACCCTGAAACACTTCCTTAAATTCTGCATTTTAATCAAATTTTCATTGACATCCCAGTCAGCGCTGAACGTGTTTATAATATTTGCCATTCCTGGCTGCGCTCAACGCGTTTCTATTATTTTCCATTCCAGGCAGAGCTAAAAGTGTTTCTCGTCTCTCATGAACCCAGCGAATCTCAACGAAGACACATTTTTAGAAAGATCACCACTTTTCACGCTACTAAAATTAAATTAATTCCACACGAATAAAAATGAGGCAATGAATGCATACGGAAGGGATTAATGGGAAATATGTTATAGGACAAGGATGCGCTATGTATCAATGATCCTAGGCATCCTATGTTTGGAAGTGAAGCATCACGTCCCAGGTTGAAGTCAAGAAAGACCTTTCTTCGAACAACTGAAGCAATTGCAACAACATCTTCCGCTCGCCGTATAGAGCTATGGCGAAACAGGACACCTGGAAGTAATGGCCAAAACCGAAAGGAAGAGCCGGCTGCTGGTTTTCAACTACCTTACCAGACGTGGAAGACGCTGAACAGACTGCGAACTGGAGTGACGCGATGCAAACAAAATTTGAAGCGATGGGGCTACATTACTGAATATGCAACCTGCGAATGTTATTATTATTATTATTATTATTATTATTATTATTATTATTTTATTATTATTAAGAATAATCAATATTATATCCAGAAATACAAGAAAATATATACACACATAGCTTTTTAAGTATTAGGACATACGTCCGTACATTGTTCAAGAAATGGCGTGTGCTATATAGACATTGTCCTTTGCACTACAACATTGTATAATTCACTTGTTCTCTTGATCACTGGAGTCCCGTTATATTAAATATGTGCAATCTTCATCATATCGTAACTTTAGTCTATTTCTGATTATTATCTAAGTAAACGTATTAGTCTAAAAATGTACATTCTGAGATCCATGTGATGAATATCAAATTCAGCCAAGTTAGGGAAGAATACATGTAAGCTATACCACGTAAGGCAAGGCCTTGTGGGTGGCATATTAGGTCTACTTACCTAATTATAACGTTAAGTGTTCATGTTAAAAAATATATTACATATACTCTATATATTAAAATAAGCGTTGTGAAATAGCTAGGTAGCAATGGTAATGCTAATTTATAGATTAAGCTACTTTAATACAGTAGAACTCCCCTCATCCGCCCTCGGCTGGTCCGCCACTCCGGTTGATCCGACCGTGCTGGGGAGGGGATGAGTACTGAATAACGGGTGGGAAAGGGGGGCGGGAAGGGTTGGACCACGGCGTTCTTAAGTTAACAGGCGGGAACACTACCGGCGGGGCTGTGACGTCATGGGTCTTACTGCAGGCAGCAAAGAGATGCTCAGCCTTGTTGGAGCGCTGTGATGTGGTCATTGTTTCTATGTTTCGAGGGTGACATTTCACAATATATTGCTTTTCCTGTTGTCCAGTGACAAGTGTTAAATATACCCGTGCTCCACGTGGTATATTTTAAAAGCAAATACAATGCCACGAAGGTGTTATGTACCAGGATGTAGTAGTAATTTTCTGGTTCGTGGAGTTGAAACTGCCTACGTGAAATGTTTCTCTATTCCCAAGGAAGTAACTTGAGAAATAAATGGCTGAGAAGCATCCCGAGGAAGGACTGGACACCTTCGGAGAACAGTGTTGTGTGTATTAAACATTTTCAACCGGACTGCATTATTTTACAGAATGAATACTGTGATTCTAATGGACAGAAACAAGTGTATAAATACGATCATCCTAAGCTAGTTAAAGGTTCTTGTCTTACTATTGTTGAATACTTGACAAAGGAAAGTGAAATTAAGCGGAAACATCCAGAAGAGAGGAGAAGAGAAATCGAAGTGAGGAAGAAACATACTCAAGAAAGTGCTGTTGCTGCTGCAGAATGGGACGATGTTATAATCAGTTTCGAGAGTTTATGCATTTCTCTGGAAAAACGATTAGCCGATAATAGCACTAAAGTGAAATGGGACTCAGCTATTAATTTTAATATTTTTGACGATAGAGTGGTTATATATAGAATCAATTTTGAGTCTATGACTTTTGTTTCTTTATATTAATGTAGATAATCATTTACTTGTTTCGGCTTTCTATAACAATTTGCAATTGTCCTCTACAGAACTTTCTTCAGTGTTGGGAATTGAAACAGCTGTGAAGAGTTGGAGAACACTGTTCAGTTTGTCACAGTATCTTACTGAGAAGAGATTCCAAACCAACTTGGAAAATTACGTGGCCAATGCCTTAAAATTGCTGGATGTCATTCAAGAAGCATTATTGGATAGTAGAGAGGAGGGAATTTCTCAGCAGTTAATTTTTTATTCGAGCAATTCTCTCTTATATTTAAGAACAAAAAAAAAGGTCCCCCAACATGATACTTTGCTCTTACATATTGTACATGCAATCCGCGAAGTGTTATGATACTAGCAGGCAGAACAAATTTCTATCCCTTCCTCATTCTAAACATTTACAAAAATTGACTTCTTCTCTTAATGTAGCTCCGGGTAATTTTAACGAAAACGTTCATTTCTTGAAAAAAGCCACTGAAAAGTGTGAAAAGTTTGGGTAATTTTGCAACTTGATGAAATACATGTTAAGGAAGAAATTTCCCGTTATTAAAGTACATAAACAGATATGATATTCTCACTAATTATTGTGTTCTGTAGAAGATACAAAAACCGCCTACTTGTAGTGCAATCAAACATTAGTTTCCAGCATGCTCTTTTTGTTTACCGCTCTGGGCTGACTTGTATCGCAGTCATTTGCTTTAATCGCCCATAGTGTAACCTTATTTTGAAGGGTACGATTACGCCACTGACGTTATGTCAAAATTTGACATTCGTTATTTATATCATGTGTTATTTCGGCAGTTAATTAGCCACAAGTTATTAAGTGTAGGTTTAGTCCATAAAATGTATTATCATGATTAGGTTTTGTTACGGTATTAAGTTGACAGAAGTCAGAGGCTGTTTTTGTAATTAGCTAGCGCTTGAGCACTAAGGGGCATTTCTAGAGCTTACGTCTTCTCCCAGAACAGCACGATGTGAAGAAATAACTTACCTGCGTACTCACTCAACAACAAAAGCCGGGTGGCTAGCCCGAGGCACTAAGAAGGGTGCGCCGAGTGGAAAGGGTTGGGGAGTGGAAAGAGGTGGCCTGAACAATGGAGACGGTCGCGGAGCGACTTAGGACGAGACTCCTTTATGTGAAGAGAAGGACAACTCAACGAGACCTGGTTGAAGACAGTCGCAGGGAGAACAGTATTGCAGGAGTTGTATTCAGGACGTATGCCAGTCCGATACATTATGGTGTTGGCAGTGTCATGCGCTAACATCATAAGAGTGGTTAAGGGACTTACAATCCACCACCATTATTCATTCTGAGTAGCCTACATACCTCAGAATTAATAGTAGCCTGTTATTTAACATAAATTCCTCGTATGAAGATGGACTTCTACCGCCTACAACAGCAGCTTTCTCTTGGGGAGAGACTCTTCAATAAATCCAAATCATCGTTTGGTAAGCTCATTGACTTTATGCACAAGCTCTCTTTCTTCACTCTTGAATAAATCAACCTAAAGTATAAAATTCAGATCTAGATTAAATTAAATTCATAACGCCTCCGTTTTCTTGCAACTTTTGTCTGTCTTAAATTATTTTTACTTTCTACGTTAAGTCATTAATTTATGCATTTTGCTAATTTGTTTGTTTTTGATGCCATTAAATTTTTATTTAAAGTAAATGCAGTCTGTCTCCTTTCTAGATGATAGAAATATATATAAGCCATCCTCTTTTCCCAGAAGCAAATGTTATTCAGGTTAATGACTAAGTCATACCACGACTTGAGTTGATGGAGTCTGGTTAGTGTTCTACCTGAGCTAGGACGTAAAGTTATTTATGATTAATTGGGTTATCGGTCTCAGATCGAACCCTTGGCGCCCAACCCTCTTACATATTACTTCGGATTCGGTGACCACTGATGGGTCATACCATCAAATGGTAAGTCAGGTAAAAATTGAATACAGAAATTAATAATCTGGCAAGTTTTGGTCTTATATATTGTTCCAAATTTAACATACACAGCCAAGAGTACCGTTACAATAGTGACAGCGGAAAACGTCTCACACAATTCATCGATCACTAAGGAAGGACTGTGGTGAAATTTGGAAGTCCATCCCAATTTATTCTGTAAACAAAACCGATTTAATTACATGAATGCATCCCCTGCCATATGACTAGCGTTCTGACCGCCGGCCAGCTGAGACTCCTGACGTCACTCGCCGGTGGCAGAGTGGGGGTACCGCTCCCGCCTGTAACTTAAATACGCCGTGGTTGGGCCCGCCCGCACGGCGCGGCGTCATGTGGGAATCACAGAGCGCGCCATCCCAACCTTTTGTCTCAGTCGAACTGTAACTATTGCTGTTATCACTTGTGCTCCGTCATCTGTCTTGGTTGTTGTATGTTTTTAATCATGTCAGGAGTGAAGCGTAAACACATTACTCGTTCATTAAATGATAAATTAGCTGTGCTACAAAGACTGGACAAAGGGGAATCACTCCAAAAAATTGCCAAGTAACTCGATGTAGGCGATACGACAGTAAAAGATTGGCAAAAAAACAGAAAAGATACAGTGTCGGTAGATGGTGACAACGCACTTAAAAATCGCAAAACATTTAAAAAAGCCTAAACTTGAAGTGCTTGACAACGTATTGTGGATTTGGTTCTGCCAAGAGAGAAGAAAAGGAACCCCGATATCTGGGCCCATTATAAAAGAAAATGCAATAGCTTTACATAATAAACTAGAAACCGGAAGTTAGTTCGCAGCTAGTGAACGCTGGATTGACCGCTGGAAAACCCGTCATGGTGTCCGGTTTGTGTCAATTTCTGGTGAAAAACTATCTGCTGATGCCGTGGCAGCAAAAGAGTATTCTTTAAAGTTTAAACAAATTGTCGAAGAAAGGGAACTTTTACCCTGCCAGGTTTATAACATAGATGAGACAGGGCTAAACTATAAAATGCTGCCAAACAAAACGCTCGCTGCATCAAATGAAACCGTGTCAGGAACAAAACTTAAAAAGATAGGCTAACCTGCGTTCCTTGCAGCAACGCTGATGGTACACACAAGCTTCCCCTGTTTATTATTGGTAAATCTTAGAAGCCGAGGGCATTCAAAAACATAAACCTATCTTCCTTGCCCGTTTATTACCGGAATCAAAAATATGCTTGGATGGACTGCAATCTTTTTAAATCTTGGTTTTTCGACGAGTTCGTTCCATCTGTTGAAAAATACTTGGAAGAAAAAAAGCTCCCGGTCCGTGCTCTATTGCTGTTGGATAACGCACCAACACATCCATCTGAGGAGGATTTAGTGAGAGGGGACATACGAGCCAGCTTCCTTCCCCCAAATGTCACATCACTTATCCAACCAATGGATCAGGGAGTGATAGAATGGTTAAAAAGGCGATATCGCAGAAAGTATATCAGCTCAATATTAGAGAAGTCTGAAGATGGTTGTAACTTATTTGAAGCTATGAAATCCCTCAACATAAAAGATGCTATCCATACAATGCTGAGTCCTGGCAGGAACTGAAACCTGACACACTGCAAAAATCTTGGTGTAAGCTTTGGCGGGAAGTTATGACCGAAAGTAACCAGATGGAAGATGAGCAAAACAACGACACACAGGAAATCGTGAAAGATCTACAAATTGTACAACCGAATGTCGATACCAGTGAAGTTGAGGAGCGGATTGCCCAATGTGACAAAGACTGTGAAACCAGTGAAATGCTCGATGACAACCAAATTATCGCCGCTGTTTTGAAAAATAATGGCGAAGAAACTGAGAACGGGGACTCGGACGGTGATGATGACGAACTTCCTACTCGGATTTCACACACCGACGCCAAGAACGCTTTTGATGTTGCCCTTCAGTACATCGAGCAGATCTCAACCTCAACACCTATGGACAATTTGTGGATCAAGAAATGGAGGAATACAGCAGCTAAGTCTAGAATTTCATCTGCTAAACAAAAATCTTGAACTGACTTTTTTTTTTCAAATAACTTTGTACTACATACATATAGGATACATACCTTCAATTTTTACGTATGTACATAAATATTTATTATTATATGTATTGCTCTTTATAGCCTATTTTCAATTTTGAAAAAAAAAATAGGCTTATGAGATCACTTTTTGTCCGTGTGTGTGTGTGTGTGTGTGTGTGTGTGTGTGTGGGCGTGTGTGTGTGAGGTGTGTGTGTGTCCCCGCTAATAACTTTTAAACGGCTGGAGCGATTTCAATGAAACTCGGTAAGTTCATAGCACTATTCCGGGCGACCCCGACCGTGCCCTTCAAATTTTGTTACGTCTCACCAATCCAACATGGCGGCTGTGCGAAATATTTCACCAGCTTTCAATATCTCCGATATCGTCCTGAATTTTTTTACGGTGATAAAGGGCACTACTAGAAGTTCACCTATGTGACTTTCAAAAACCTGGTTACTGCAAAACCAACATGGCGGCCATGTGAATTTGAAACTTTTAAATAGAGTTTTCTCGCGATTTAACCATCCAAACGTAATGAAACTTGGTACAGCAAATGTTTATACACATTGCAATGTACTGGAGTCTCAGTTAGTTCAATTGTTTACATAACCTCAAAATGGCGGCTGTGCGAAATATTTCACTGACATTCTATATCTCCAAAACTATTACAGATATCACCCTCAAATTTTGTACGGTAATTAAAGAAATTGATATAAGTTTATCTATGTAACTTTCATAAACCTGTAAAGTACAAAACGAACATGGCGGCCAAGCGAATTTGAAATATTTTAATATACTTTTCTCGTGATTTAACTCACTGAGCGCATTGAAATGTGGTACAGGAAATGTTTATACACATTGTAATGCACTGGTATCTAATTTAGTTCAATTGTTTACATAACCTCAAGATGGCGGCTGTGCGAATTTTAAAATTAAGTTTTTATTTCTTATGTCGTAATCATGCGAGCGAAGCGAAAGTTTGAATAATGAACCTACGCAATAATTTTCCTTTAATGGTACATGACTCTATGGCCTATACATTTAACAATCCAAGGTGGCGACCATCCGAAATATTAAGACGGCACTGAATATCTACGAATCTATTATAGCAATCAAACTGAATTTTTTAATGTTCTTAGGGGCTATGAACATAAGTTCACCTATAGGACTTTAAATAACCTGGTGATCACAAATCCAACATGGCAGCGACGCGGAGTATAAATATTCACATGGACGTTTCTCGCAATTTAACCATCCGAGTGCAGTGAATCTTGATACAGTAAATCCTTATACGAATGTTAATCCACTGGCATCTAATTTATTTCAATTGTTTTCATAACCACAAGATGGCAGCTATGCGAAATTTTAAAATCTCCTTGTTATTTCTTGTGTCCTAATCATGCGATTGAAATTTGAATGCTACACGTACACAATAATCTTCATGTAACAGTACATAACTCTAGGACCTATATATATAAAATCCAACATGGCGACCATCCGAAATATTTAGTCGGTTCTCAATATCTACGAATCTATTACAGCAATCAAACTGAAATTTTGTGTGTTGATAGTGGCAATTAACATAAGTAGGATATATGAAAATAGGCTGTATAGTTCTTCACGGAACTACTTGTTGAATATGTAATAATAATAGCTTTTATTTAATTTATTGCAATGTCTTTACTATGGAGAACAATATAGTATTTTTTTAGGTCAGAGGTTGTTAAGTTTACTATAATCCGTATTTTTCTGAATTTCCTTTTAAACCGACCTTTTTTGCGATCCGACTATACCCCTAGTCCCAAAGATGACGGATTAGAGGGGTTCTACTGTATATCTTTAATGACATTTGTATTTTCTTGAACAAATATCTTTGCGTTACGTATAAACTTTGTAGATTTAAGTAACTGCTCTTTTATGGGTTTAGGAAGGTTTTGTAAAATTTAGGAATAAAGTATTGAAAATTACGCTTTGCAATAGATAGATTTGGTTTGAAGAGGACAGACAAATTTCCTGTTCTACCTCTTGTTTGGTAGGTGTGGCTCATGTTTAAGACTGAATTTTTATTTGTATAGATACATTTATAGACTTCCGTCGCGTAAAGTTGTCCTATATTCATGACGTTTGCTTCCGCATGCAATTCATTTTTATGCATGATACGCAACACCAAGTTTTGCATTACTTGAGCTTTTTTTTACAATAGTTTGATAAGCTCCTCCCCATGCAATTATTCCATACGTGAGAGTAGACTGAATAAGTGCAAAGTAGATATCTCTCAGTAGTTTAATATTGACAATATGTTTCAGACAATGAAATACATAAACTGTCCTCCTTATTTTCTTTGTGATGAATTACTGTGCGATCTCCACCTCATGTCTTCAACAAAATAAATTCCTAGGTATTTTATATGTTGTGTGCGGTTGATTTTTATGCAGTTGCAGCTTGTATTACAGTTTTCCCGATGTACTGTAAGCTCGTTGAAGCAATTTTGATAGTTCTTTAATGTGAAAATAATAAATTTTGATTTATTTACATTCAGAAACAATTCATTATTATCCAGCCATAATTTAATCCCTTTTAAAGCTTCGGTTGCTTCTTGCCTGACTACTTCCCATGTATTCCTTTCAACAAATATAGCGGTGTCATCTGCATAAGTGATGATTGAACTATTTTTTAGATTATTTATTGATTTTTACGTCATTAATGTATGTAATAACAAGAAGTTCCGTGACGAACTAAAGAGCCTACTTTTCTTAAAATTTCAGATTCATGCCAATGATTAATCTATTTGGATCTATCTAGAATAATGACGAAATTAAGTTGGTATTATCGACATTTCTAATTAGTTCAAAATACTGTATACCTGGCATAACGTAGCCTAATAGAGAACTAGAGTTGGCAGCCCTGGTGACTGAATATCTTCTTAGTTCCATCTCTTAAGGTACAGAATACAAGAATTGGGTAAGTCCAATGGATAGCGTGGACGTTACATGCAGTTAAACATTGGATCTAACAGCGCGCGTAAAATCAGGTTGGCAACAATGCCATCCATGTATTGGTCAGAAATAATCTGAAATAATGCGATCTATTGTTGTGCCAATTTTGAATGAAATCCATTAGTTAGTACAGAAGTTACATGCATTTTAATATTGGACCTATCAGCAGGCTTAGAATCATGTTGGCAGCACTGACGTTTATTAGTTACTCCAAATTAATCTAGAATACCAGGTACTATACATGTGCAAAGTTTAGAGCTATTGGCTAGCATACATTCTGATATATTGATATTAGGGTAACAAAAATAGAGACAGCATTTATTAACAGTTGGCAGCCCTGGTTGCTCTTAAGAATACGCTTAGTCATACCTGTTATGGTACACATAGCACACACGAAATTTGCTTAAAATCCAAATGATAGTATAGAAGTTACACGTATTTAAAGTTGGACATCTCAGCAGGCTTAGAATCATGTTGGTAGCACTGACGTATAAAAATTACTCCAAATTAATATAGAATGTCAAGTACTATACGTGTGCATAGTTTAAAGCTGTCGGCTTGCAAACTTTCTGATATATGTGTATTTGGATTTTAAAAAAATGAGAGCATTTATTAATAGTTGGCAGCACTGGTGGCTCTTAAGAATACGCTCAGTTATATCTGTTTATATACACATAGCACATACGAAATTTGGTTGAAATCCAATTAATAGTGTAGACGTTATATGCATTTAAAATTCGGACCAATCAGCAGGCTTATAATCATTTTGGCAACACTGCCATGTATGGCCTCCTGGAAATTAATCTACAATATTATTATCTATACGTGTGCCAATTTTGAAATAGCTCCCTTTTATACCTTCCAAGATATCCAACATGGAGCTCAAATTTCAATTGCGATTTTTCTTTTCTTTATACATTTGGACATCTCGGTAGTCTTATTTATGAAATATTCATTAAATTTAATCGCAGTTTGCGTCTCACTTTTGTAAATTTCATTCTGATACCTTATTTTACTAATTTGCTCTTTTTGATTAATTCTCTGAGCTACCTCATTAACTAGACCCCAAATCTTTTTAGGATTTCCTGAACTAGCATTTACTAAATGTCTGTAGTAATCTATTTTTGCCCAGTTTATTAGCTCATTTAGCTTCTCTATTTTTTATATTTCTCTCTTAATTCTTCTTTATTTTCATTTGCCATATAATCGCGGTATAATTTATCTCTAGTATTTATGGACTCTACCAATGCAAGGGTTATCCACTCTTTTCTTTTGACTCGCTTTGAGTTTAACTGTTTAGTAGATCATGGATGTAGCTTTGTATTGTTTCAATAAATATATTTACTTTAGTATTCAAATGTCCTTCTCCAAGTTTATTATCCCAGTTGATGTTGTTTAACTTCTGTTTTAGTTCCACATAATCTCATTTATGTCTTTGATAATTCCTAATGTTTGGTTTATTTTTCTGAGAACTAACTTGATTAAATTTTAGGCTAATTATTGTTGTATTGTGATCAGTTATTTTGCTTTCCGAGATGATAGAGAGAATATTTTCATTCGAAAGCCTACTTTTAAGAAATGCGTGGTCAATGCATGATTTACTAGTTTCAGTTTCCCTAGTTGTACCATTGATTATAGATCTGAAATCATATTCATTAAGAAGGTTTAAATAATCATCTGAATCTTGATTTTCGAATAAATTAATATTCATGTCACCAATTATTAATTCATTTTCTAGCTGACAATTTGTTTTTATTTAGTTATTTAAATTCTCCAGAAATAATGTTTTGTTGTATTTTGGTGGTTTGTAAACCCTTGTTATTGCTATTTTGTTGTCGCTTTTATTAACAACTACTCGAATAAATTTGAAATCTTTATATGCTACACACTTAACTTCATGCTGTAATCCATCTTTTATCATGATGACTACTCCATCATTGTGATTTATTTCACTTTCATTATAGTACGATTTATAGCAGCTACGTTTAGTAACATTTGCGTTATTTAATTTCCACGTTTCCGTTAAGACCACAACATCAAATATACACTGACCGGCAAAAAAAAAGTGGAACAGTAATTTAAAAAGTATAAAATTAGCCATGAAAAAGATGTAATCACATTTTAAAAGCTTTTCACGCATTAGGACACACATCTGGAACATCCGTGAATAGAAATTGACATTTCTTAGGGTGGTTTATTACCACCAATTACCCCCAATCTTCGATGAGCCTAACAAGCTGTCATGGACGCTAAGGGTGGAAACACTCGTTTTAGTGACCAGTGTTCCCGTGCAGTGCAGTGCAAACATTAACACTGTTTTGTTTGGCAAAAAAAAACCAGCCCAAAAGAACATTAGTAAAAAATAGAAAATTGTTAGATTTGTGAAATGTAACGAAATTTGTGAGTTAAAGCGTGTTGTAAAACATGTTTCAGTATTTTCTGCAGCCAACCATCTAACATTTACATGAATAATGCAAATATTGGAAAACCGATACATTTTAGTGGAATAAATTAAGACATCATCATCATCATGTTTTTCTGTCAAGCGACTGGTCTGTCCCTACAATGAGTCTTCTCCACGTTGTTCGGTCTTGTGCTGTCCTTTTGACCATTTCATAATTTCGAAGGCCAGAGCTATCTAGGAAAGATCTCATGAAAGTGTTCCGAGGCCTCCCGCGAGGACGTTTTCCGGGTATGTTGCCTTCTAAAATGTCGATCATCAGGCCACCATGTCGTAACCTGTGGCCAAGCCAGGTGGATCTCCTTCTATATATCTGGCGGATCATTTGCCGTTTTTCCTTTATTCGATCCAGCACCGTTATGTTGGTCATTTTCTCTACCCAGCTGATCTTTTCCATTCGGCGCCAACACCACATCTCAAACGCTTCTAGTCGTTTAATGTCACCTCTATTCATTGACCAGGTCTCACTGCAGTACATTGCAACTGGCCATATGTAGGTCTTAACCAGTTGTTTTCTAAGGCTGAGGGACATCGAGCGTTGACAAATTAGAGAATGCTTTTCACTGAATGCCTGCTTGGCCATGGCTATACGGCTCCTGATTTCAACTTCACATCGTAGGTCTTCTGTGAAGATCTGGCCAAGGTAATTAAAACGATTGACCTGTTGTACTGGTTCTTTATTTATGGTAATATTTAGTTCGTGTTGATGCTTACTTATCACCAGAATCTTGGTCTTCTTAAAATTGATTTTCATTCCATATTCTGTAGCTGTATCATTTAAACATTGCAACATGTTTGTTAATGTATGCGGATTTACTGCAAGTAATGCCAGATCATCAGCAAATTTAATATTCTGGATAAGTCTTCCACCAACTTTCACTCCCATATTAGAACCTTTAAAAACCCACTTAGTTATAGCTTCAGCGAAGGCATTGAACAGTCCAGGGGACAGCAAACACCCTTGTCGCACACCTTTGCGGATCCACGCGGGTTCCGATACGTCATTTCCAAGCCGAACAACAGCAGTTTGATTTATATACAGATCAAATATTAATCTGATTAATCGATGGGGACAACCTATTTGATTCAGAAGAGGAAACAGCTTGTGCCAGCTGACTTTATCAAATGCTTTTTCAAAGTACACAATGCACACGTAAAGGTTTCTGTTTACACTTAACATCTTTTCTCCAAGACATCGCATGGACCCGATAGCATCACGTGTAGACATATTCTTTCGAAAGCCAAATTGAGAGTTGTCTAGATACTGTTCGATGTATATTTCCATCCTTTTCCTTAAAATCTGCAGAAGTATCTTTGATGCATGAGGGATGATACTAATGGTCCGATAGTCACTACATTCAACTGGTACAGTCTTCTTTGGAATTGGAATGATGATGCTGGTGTAAAACTCCTGAGGCCATTTACCTTCTTCGAAAATTCTTGCTACCAATTTGAATATCCATTCAAGTGTACTATCCCCACTATTCTTGATTAGTTCGGCAGGAACATTGTCAATACCTGGTGTTTTACCCATGGATATTGATTTTAGAGCTTCATCGAACTCTGGTCTAATAATTCTATCTTCTGCAATTGGCCTGTCTTCCTCGCCACGTGTTGGCAAAAGGTATGGAATTGGTTCTGCGTATAGATCTTCAACATACATCCTCCAGTGTTCCTTCTTGTAATTCAGGTCTGATATAGGATTCCCATGTGTATCACGGAACTGTCTAGTGCGGAATCCTTTTTGTTTCTTAGTAGTTTCCCTGATCTGTTGGTAGGCTAAATCTGTTCTTCCTTGTTTTTGCAGAAATTCGATCTCTTCGCATTTTGACTGCCACCACTCCATTTTCTTCTCCCGACAGAGTCGATCAATCTGGATCTTTAGCATTCGGTAGTTATTTCTGCCTACTTCTGAAGAGTCGTTTTTAAATTTTCTTCTTTCATCCATCTTTAAGAGAATGTCCTGTGTGATCCATGGTTTGCGATTCACTCTTTCCACAAAACCCACATAGTCTTCAGCAGCCTTTTCGATGGAGAATTTGGCTATTGACCATAAATGATCAACAGTTTGTGAGTTGTTTGCATATGATGATATGTTGTCATCAGTGGCTTCCTGATATTGCTTTTTAGTCCGCTCGCTTTTAAATGCTTCAAGATTCCACTTCTTTGTTGGTTTTCCCTGAATCCTGCGTTTAAATTTCAGTTCCGTACTCATTACTAGTAGAGAATGATCAGAACAGATGTCAGCGCCCGGATATGCCATGGATTTCTTCACTTGATTTTTGTATCTTTCCTTGACAAGAATATAGTCAATCTGGTAACGTTGATCATCACCTGGCTTTTTCCAAGTATATCTCCGCCTCTTATAACGAACCTCTCTTGTTCACAGAATTCGAGAAGACGTTGACCACGTGAATTTCTTCTACCCTCCTACTGCAAATCCTTCTTTTCCCTCACCAATCACTGCATTCCAGTCTCCCATTATAATAATGTTCTCGCTAGCCTTTGTCTTACGCAGTAATTCTTCCAGCTTCTCATACATTTCTTCAACCTCATCATCATCACTGCTGGACGTAGGCATATATACCTGCACCACAACTAAATTTACGGGTGTTGCCAGAAAACGTGCTATGATAATTCTGTTTCCAATAGCTTCAACATCCAGTAGGGCTCTTGAAGAGTTAGCATTTAGTACCAAACCTAAACCGCCTTGACCATTCTCACTTCCGGAGTGCAAGACTTTGTAGTCTCCGCTTGTGAACTCTCCTTCTTCTCTCCAACGTGTTTCAGCTAATCCTAAAATATCTAATTTATGTCGGTCTATTTCTCTTTTCAAGTTCTCTAGTTTCCCAGCTTGTAACATAGTTCGAACATTCCATGTTCCAATTTTAAAATAGGGATTTCTCCGGATAACGACCTGAGAGGCCCCATTTCCTCTCCTGCCGGGCCCGACATCATTCCTTTGAGGTGTGATCCCGCAGTTGCCAACTTCACTAACATTTGTCTTTGGACTCATCATAGGTTTTCTTGGGATACACATAAAGGTCTTTAATGGAGTGGTTTCCCGTTGCCTTCGCCATTCTTATGCTGTTGACCAAATCCTGCTGGTTCATCCACCTTAAGGAGCGATTTCTCACTCCAAGGACAAAAGAGTGCCCTGACCCTATCTGCAATTTGCGAAAGAGGGGAGCCACTTATACCGGCGGCTACTCGGTCCCCTTTTAGTCGCCTTTTACGACAGGCAGGGAATACCGTGGGTCTATTCTACAGCCCCAACCCACATTACATAAAAAATTGAAGTGTTCCACTTTTTTTGCCGGTCAGTATATTTTCATAAGCCTTCAGAGTAACGTCTAAGCTATTCTTGTGTTTTGAAAGACTTCTAATATTAGAATGGATTACTTTTAAACTATTGTTATCTTCATGTCTATCTAAGAAGTATTTACACTCACCTATACTCTTCCCCACCTCTGACCGAATTTGATATTTACATAATCATCTGCATATGTGTTCATACAATTGAATGAGGAAAAGTGTTAAGTGTTAGCGGAGATATTCAAGATGTTGAACACATCTTGGTCTTCCCGAACTTGCCTGAAGCCTGCATGCTGGATGACCTGGTTTCAGCAAATGCTCGTGCAATCAAGGCTGCCGAGTTCTGGGCCTCTGGGTAGTTTATTGGCTGAGGAATAACCCACCCACCAAGGGAAGATGATTAAGAGAAGGAAGTAGATTTTGGATTGGAAAAGAAGGATAGAAAAATAGGAGGAGAGTCCCACAAAATTAATAAGTTTAGTTTCAAACACACTTAAAGGTGGTTGCCACCGAAAATCCGCTTTCGGATACCTAAAATGAGTAAGGACTTGGTCTAAGCTGACGAGAAACACAGATAGAACTTGGGCTGTTTGCAAGAGAGTGGCTTTCGTATAATCCCTCTCAAGCATATATAAAACTACTATGGGGAAGAGTGCTGGTCTGGCAAGACTGAGAGGAACAAATTTACTGTATGTCTTCTCAAAGAAATTAGGTTTTACAAAGTAATTCGAAGAATGCCAATGATTTAACTCAGGTTTGGTATTTTCAATTTCCAAAATTATGGAGTTCCTGTAAGGGCGACCAAGTGTCTCTAAAAAGGAAAATGATAAAAGATTATGCCTTATTGGGTAATCTTGGTAAATGAACCAATGGTTGCATTGGAAAATGGCTAAGCTTTTACTCAGCGAGGAGCCGGCTAAAAGTTTAGACAAAAAGAAACACTTATCTTTTAGAAAACTGACCATAAGTTTTCGGAGAGGGTCTCCACAAGCAGGTAGCTGGCTTAGTGAGCTTTACTTGCCTTACTGGCCAATTAGAATTAGCTATTAACGCTAAGAAGAACTTTAGTGAGGTGAAAATTAAGAGTTCTTGCTCAAATGCAACAAATGGTGAAAGCCCTATTAATGATTTTAATATCATTGAGTGAGGAGAGTCAAGGAAGACAGGATTTTGCCTAAACTTTATATTCGCAAATGAAAAAGCGAAGGGAAAAGATTCGTTTATTTTACAATTAGAAGAAGTTTGAGAAAATTAACAATTATGCAATATAATTTTGACAAACATAGTTCATTTGAACTTTTTAACAAATAGGGTCGCAGACCTCTCAACATTAAACGGTTGCTCCAGGCAATTGACAATTTACAAGGTTTCAAACCTTACATGTTTCTAAAATCTTTATAAGATTTAAACTAATGAACAATGAAATAATTAAAGCTTGAACGTGAATTGGAGTACAAAGAGTGCACCTTAAGAAATTCTGGAGAGAATGTTCTAGAAAAAGTGACAACTTTGAAAATAACAATAATAACAACATGAAAAATAAGATAGAAGTTCCTACAACTTCTTATATTTATACAGAATTAATATATGAGAATTATACAAAGAGGGCAGGTCACTTACTGTGAAACCTGAAGAAAGTGAAAGGGAAAGTTCTAGACTTCCCAAGTTTGAGCAGGAATCACTCGCCAAATGGGACAGTTTCCATTTCGTGAAACCTGAACATGACTCGCTCAAGAGTTTAAAGACATGTTTTCCCTGATTATAGGAAAGGAACAATGTGATTTAAAACTTGTATCACACAAGCAATTATGCAGAATTTAATTAATGTTAAACTAGCAAAGTTGGAAGGGCACTTCGTGAGTGACACCTTATAGAAAAGTTTCAATTTTATTAATAATGGTTGTTAGTAGAAGGTTGAGGAAAGATCATTGGGATATAGGATCAATGTTCATGGCCGTATTTAATATAACCGGACGATCGCGACGCGGTAGAAACGTGGAACAAGCACTGTTTATCACTGTAGTCTATGAAGATGGATGCAAAGTTCACTGTAGAAACACTAAAGTTTATGAAAAAGAAAGTTATTGCAATTATGGAAATAACTGATTGCACTATATAGGTGAGAGTCTATTTCTTAAAAAAGTTGTGATTTACAATTAAATGCGCCATAGAATGTTCCAGAGGTTCCAGCGGTGGAAGAAAGTTAGCTATTGCAAAAATTTGTAAGGAAGATTCCTCATTTTAAATATCATTGTCCCAAGTGAGCGAAAAACACTTGACGGCAAGACTCGCAGATAGAGTACAAGATCTCGAAGGTTCCAGAACGACCTTAGCAGAAAAATGGTGTTGAGAAAATCCAACGGAGGAACTAGCTTTATAATTATAGACAGCGGGTATTAGATAATATCCCACGTAGCGAGAAGATTTCTCATTTGAATAGCTTAAGAAAAGCTCTTTTTTAGTAAGGTTGGCTTATACAAGCAAAAGCTCAACATGGCAAATCCCACGAAGAATGATTTTTGCCCCAAAGTAAATAATTTCACACTGTCTATAAATTAAAATTAAAAGCACGTGGAAGTTAAAACCATGAAGATGAGGTTAAAACTTTTAAAAATGGTACTTATCTTGATTTCATGTTGAAGTCGAAGTTTCCGTTGATGATTACTTAGCCAACATGGCGTAGAAGAGGGTGAGCCTCTTGGTTTGAGGAGGCAAGCTCGAGCGGAGCTTTGACTGACCGAGTCAACTGCAGACTGAGAAGTGAGAGCAGCTCAACGGAGCACGGAGGGACCAAGAAGGGGGGAAAGAGTGGGGGGTAGGAGACAAAAGGAGAACATATAAACATTACCAACTTTAAAACAAAAAATTAATCTCTTGCTGAGCTGATCTTCTAAGAGTTGATAACAGATGATACTAGCGCAGCATGGTGAGTAAAGAAGTAGACGTAGTCCTCTTGCTCAAGGAGAAAATAGCTGGCGATGGTAACAGGATCTGGTGGCCAAATGGATAAGTAAGTCCTCTAGCACCACGAAGAGTTGAGGAGCTTCAGAGATTCGCTGCGAGGTGACGCTAGGTGGGTCACAGAAGTTATATATCTAGAACAGACTTATGAAGACATAAGAGATATGCCCAACAAGGAGAAAACAGATGATCACTGTTGGTGTTTGACAAAGAGGAAGGAAGAAATGAACATGCAAAGAGCAATAAAAATTATATCTCAGGTACCGTGTATTCAAAGAATACACCAGCCTCAAAATCGATTTGATGTGTTCACAATTTGTGTGAGTATTGTGAATATGTTTTGAATTGGAAATAGCTGTATTGTATTGTCCTGGATACGAAAATATAATATATATGTATCAATTTCTCCAAACTGTAGCCTGAATCAATGCAGTATCGCATGGGTCCTATAGCCGTCTATTAGACCGGGTGGCAGACAAAATGGGGCATTTCTTAAGCTGTGGCAGATGGTATAAATGGCCTGCGATAGTAATGAAATAGTTCCTAGAATCCTTAACATACACTTTTTCGAAAGTCCAGTCGCAAAGATAATTTATTTACAACCTCAATTACAACTTCCGATAACAGAGGTCGCGCATGACGTCATGCATACCTAAGGCAGCCCGGATCGCAACTCACCAGTAGGCTAGTGTCCAGCTTAGCGATAATTTCAACACCGTGCGGCCTCACACGTCTGAGTAAGTTAAACTTTGCATATAGAATTTTGATAGTGCATGCTAGTTTCATGTTTGTTAATTGACTTATTACTACATTATATTTTCAATCGTACACGCGTGTATGTACATTTTTTACATTTTTACTTACGTAATACATAAAACCGTTAAGACAAAACAAACATAACTTATAACGAGATTCAACTACGAATGGTAAATAACACACCCCAAGACTTACTAGTAGCCTACACTACTGTAGTAGTGTAAATATCTTTATATATATAATTCTTCGACACGTGTGTATGTGACTGAACTCCTCTTAAACGACTGAACCGATTTTCATGGAATTTGGTATGTATATTAGGGTGGGTCCATGTATGGTTTAGATTCACAATCTGACCCAGTAGGTGGAATGAACTCAATTTTAGAACCACAATTTACACACAATTTTAGAACCACAATATACAGTCAAAAACAGTCGTCATGGAAACTACTAGCCTTGGTCTTTGTGAAAGCTGATGTCTTTGGACGGTTTGTCTCTGCACGTTAGAGCCACCTGGTCGCAACCTGTGCAACTATCGCCATTACATATACTCCGCCCGTGGCGAAAAGTTGTGTTTGATACTGAACCCATGTGCCATCGGGTCCATGGAGGTCGAATCCATGTATTTGGGGAAGAAATAAAAGAAACGTAAAGTTTCTAATGTAACTTAGAGAACGATCAAGCTAGGATGCTAGCCTAATATGGTGCAGGAGGCGAGGACCAGGTGTTCGAGAGATGAGATCACCCCTCTTGACATTCAGAAGGGAGCTAGTCATGAGTATTAATAACCGAGTGGAAAATTCCCACTATTAGACAAGGAAGCCTGATTCGGAAATCGAGCTGAGCCTGCTGGAAAACGACAACACCGCTTATGTGCCAGAAGAGGAATAATTAAATTTAACCCGTTTACGAGTATAAAAATAAGTAAACAAGTACAGTACGGTGAATCATTTCGAATGAGAGATTTTTGTGTAAAGAAAAACCCTTTAAATATTGCACAGGAGAAAACTGCAAACGCAAGTAGACGTCATCGGGGAATTACCAAGGCTGGTGTAGAGGGGAGAGTACAAAAGAACAGCAACACCCACACAATTGAGGACGAGAAATTAATTAATATCTCCGAATTGCACGATCGATTCTTAGGGGCAATGAGATTATTTAACATTGAGAGACGAGCTTTCGGAAGGTTTAATTTTTATAATTGTGCAACCATTATTTTAGAAGTTGGCCACAGAAAGGGCTAGAGTCTTATCTTTTTGTAGCGAAAAGGTATAAAACTCCTGGCCTCACCAAGCCAATCATGCAGTTCTGAACAGCCCGAGGGGGTGTTACTACGCATCAGTACAAGCAGGTCCAAATAGCCAAAGGGGGCGTTGCTACGCATCAGTATTCAGACAGCCGTGTGGGGCGTCACTCTGCGTCACATCGAAGACAGTTACTAGTACTCCTTGAGGGGAGAAACGCTGTATTACACCGCAGAATTAATATCCGATAGCCATAGGCGTCGCAGTATTAACAACTTGCTTGCCACCATAAGGAGTGGTAAAGAAGAAATTTAAAGTATCGCCGTGTTGAAAGATTAGGAAAATCCTAGTTACAGGATTTAGGTCCGACAGTACACAAGTTACAGTGAAAAGTTCGTAAAATATAGTCAGAGCATGCTGCGAACGTTGGACTTAAGGCGATAGGTCTTTAAATAGACGAACGAATATATCATAACGTACGGAAGTACCGTAACAGAAAGATAAACAGTTATCTAAATTAAAGAACCCAAAAAGGGAAGAACAGAGTAAGGTTCGGAACGTATTTCAGAAACGTAGGAGTGCTAGAACCGATCAAATAAAGAAGAACGGAGACTATAAACATTATCTCCAAAGAGCAGACGAACTATTCTAAAGCACTAGACTCGAGAAGTACTAGCTGCTATAAAATAAATCCATAGGTCATCGATAGGTTATCGAGGAGACATCGATCCGAATAGACTTTCGCTAGGATCGATAAACCAGATCTACAAAAAAGCCGTTCAAGCTAGAGAAATAGCCGGTCATCCAGAATAGGATTAGAAGAATTAGGATTCCAGGGAACAGTAGATGTTTCGAGACTTTCGTATTCTGCAGGATAGGAAGCCGACATTGAATAAATTTCACCCTTGGAAACGGGAAATTAAGAGGTCACGTGTGATAGGCTAGGAAATACGGCCTAGTGATCAAGAATTGTGAAGTGTAAATTTATCAAGATTGTGTGTTAAATTAATATTTTTTAGTGTTTATTGTGTGTTCTAAAGGGACACACCAGTGTATAAAAATGTCGTCAATGTTAAGTGTATTAAATATGTGTCAAGAAGTGTTTGTACATAAGATGAATTTCTATAATATGGAGTAAAATTTCAAAGTGGGCCAAAATGAAACACCGCACAAGAATAAAGGTCATGGGACGACCTTAAAACACATGTGAGTAATGAATTTCATTCTATTTTGGTGTCAGGGAATGATTGTGTACCAATCCACCGGAGTTTTTGAGTAAAAGGGATGTGTTTTAATAAATAAATACTGAATAAACAAGAACGCGGTCTGAACAATAATAGAAATTTGAGAAATTATAAATAATTATGTAAAGAATAAATCCCGTAGAGGAAATATGTGAATAAAATGTTAATGTATTTAACGAATGTCATAAGAGCAAGCGAAATATCAGTAATTATCATGAAAGATATTTAAATAAAGTAAATTTGAGATATGAAAGAAATAGCTTTTGAGCTTGTGTAAAGAATAAAGATAATAATAATAACCAAGTAAGGAAATATTAAATAAAGATCAAATAAATTGATGTGAGCATAAGAGCGTTAGAGCCTTAATAAAAAGTATAGACATGATGTTAAAATGCAGGTTCTTGAAATAGAGAAAGTTATTGTCAAAGGAAAAGAATAATATAAAAATTGAAATGTGTATCAATGGTTAATATGATATTATCAGTTCTTTGAACGACGCTAGGCTTAAAAATGTATAGCGCAAAGGAGCGCAATTAAAGTAAAAAGTCACGCTAGGAACGCGTAAAAGTTAATGTACTTGGTAAATTACTTATGAGAGGTAGTTGATTGTCGCGAATTGAGATTTGGTATAAGTCCTCTATTTGTGACGTAGTATCACGAGGCATTGTGTATGTTATTCAAAGGGAGCAAATGTATGGTATTGAGCGTAGGTCTATTAGCTATTGGCTGACCCTAAATCGCATTTTGTATAGTCCTCTATAAGGGAAAGGTTCCCGAGGCATGTGAAGAGATTCGAACTCAGAATCCTCTTATTTGAAAGCCCCTTTATTATTCGTCGTTAATTACTCTTCCACAATCAATGAGGACCTTTCATAATTAATAAACGCCAAGATTACGAATGTGGTTTATAAGCCCAATAATATTGTTGTACGTACACGAAAAGTAAAAGGCCAGGTCTCCACAAAGAACTGAGAATGGAAAGTTTGTGTTTTGTAAGGCATTTAAAGAGAGCTCTAGCTCGGGCCAGGCGGGAAGGAGCCCGCATAGTCATAAATAACTATCATGTTTCACGGCCAGACCCTCGGAGTAGGAGGGGTGTCTGGAGGCCGTCGTGTAAAGAGAAATGAATACACCAGGAGTGTTTAAAGTTGTTAACGACCCGGGCGTTGAACCGAGGTCCTTGTAGATTGATATTTCCGCTTGCCTGTTCAGATCGTAGTTTTCTTATGTGATAATGGTCTTATAAGACATATGAGATAAATAACAATCCCTATTGTAATGTTGTACGGAAGTAGGATTCCACGAGTTAATTGAAGGCAACTACGTTTCGGGAGTAACTATAGTTTTTTGACTGTGTCAAGTATCTTCATACTCTGGAGTACACAAGTAATTTCCTGATTACCTTAATGTATTTTGTGAAACTAGAGAGAGATGATAACAGCTGAAAATGTGTGAACATGCCCAAAATATTGAGTTAGATAATTAACATATAATTTTAAATGTAATTATACATTTGTTTTGAGGATTAAGAAAATATAAAAAGTAGTATTTGAGGTGTACAAAGAATGACACCATTATTATGTAAAGCATGGAGCCAAAAGAGCTCGGAGTTATATGAAACTTACAGTTGATGCTTTATGGAAGAAAAACTAAGTAGGAATTGTTGGTTTATATGGAGACCATATGTTTTAATACAATATTTGTTTTATTATATTGTGATTCCTTGTTCATTTGGAACAAGTAGATGATTATGGGTCAGTAATTAAATTGTTAAAGTGTTTGTAGCGCCATTAATTTTATTAATTAAATGTGTTAAAAATAGGAGTTGATTTTGTTGTTATTTTTGAAAGTGTATCCTCTTATTAATCCAAAATATGTGAGTCACAGAGTGGGGGAACTTACCGCTGCCCCGAAAATTCCGAATTGAGCTACGCTGGTATACTGTGATTGGCATATTTCTTGCTAAAAGGGCACAATACCAAAGGTGGCAGTGATGTCGAATTCTACTGTTTGTCTCTGCACGTTAGAGCGTTTCAAAGTCCCGTATGCGTTCATATACCATTCATCCGATTGCCATGAAACTTGGGTGATATGTTGAGTGAGCTCCAGGGAAGGTGTTTGGCTTAGTAAATCCATTTTACAATAGATAGCGCACGAATAGATTCAACAAATGAGCGACGACGCGCGAAGCGTTTCAAAAAGGTCCCGTATGCGTTCAAATACCATTCGTCCGATAGCGATGAAACTTGGGTGAGATGTTGTGTACACTCCAGGGAAGGCTTCTGGCTTAGTAAATCAATTTCACATTAGGTAGCGCACGACTAGATTCAACAAATGAGTGACGACGCAAGAGGCGTTTCAACAAAATCCCGTATAAGTTTATATTCCATTCAAAGATTGAGATGAAACTTTGAAGAGTTGTTGTGTACACTTAAGTGATGGCTTCTAACTTAGTAATCCATTTCACAGGAGGTTGCGCACGAGTAGATTCAACAAATGAGCGGCGACGTGCGAAGCGTTTCAACAAAGTCCCGTATGCGTTCAAATACCATTCGTCCGATAGCGATGAAACTTGGGTGAGATGTTGTGTACACTTACGTGAGGGTTTCTAACTTAGTAAATCCATTTTACAGTAGGTAGCTCACGAGTAGATTCAACAAATGAGCAACGACGCGCGAACTTTTAATCAAAGTCCCGTATGCGTTCATATACCATTCATCCGATTGCAATGAAACTTGGGTGAGATGTTGTGTACACTTACGAGAGGGTTTCTAACTTAGTAAATCCATTTCACAGGAGGTTTCGCACGAGTAGATTCAACAAATGAGCGACGACGCGCGAAGCGTTTCAATAAGGTCCCGTATGCGTTCAAATACCATTCGTCCGATTACGATGAAACTTGGGTGAGATGTTGTGTACACCCTACGGAAGGTTTCTGGCTTAATAAATCCATTTTACAATAGGTAGCGCATGAGTAGATTCAACAAATGTGTGACGGCACGCGAATCATTTCAACAAAGTACCGTATGCGGTCATATATCATTCATCCGATTGCGATCAAACCTTGGTGAATCATTGAGCACACGCCAGAGAAGGTTTCAGGCTTAGTAAATCTATTTTACAATAGGTAGCGCATGAGTAGATTCAACAAATGAGTGACGGCACGGGAATCGTTTAAAGAAAATCACGTATGCGTTCATATGTCATTCACCCGATTCCGATGAAACTTTGATGAGTTGTTGTGTACACGCCAGGGAGGGTGTTCAACTTGGTAAATCCATTTTACAATATTGGTAGCGCACGAGTAAATGTAACAAATGAGTGACGACGCGCGAAGCGTTCCAACAAAATCCTGTATGCGTTCATATACTATTCATCGATTGCGATGAAACTTTGATGAGTTGTTGTGTACACTTACGTGAAGCTTTCTAACTTAGTAAATCCATTTCACAGTTGGTAGAGCACGAGTAGATTCAACAAGTGAGTGACAGCGCACGAATAATTTAAACAAAATCCCGAAAGCGTTAAATGCCATTTATCCGTTTGCGAAGAAACTTTGGAGAGTTGTTGTGCACGCTCCAACGAATGTTCCTAAATTAGTTAATTCAATTCACGATAGTTTAGAGGCAGTTAACAGAAATTGAAAAAAAAAGTCTGTATCCAAAAGCACTTCAAGAAACAAAGTTACAACACTTTCTTTGATTGGCAGGACAACGTCTGCCGGGTCAGCTAGTCTATATATATAAAAGAAAGTCGTGTTAGTTACACTATTTATAACTCAAGACGGCTGAACCGATTTGGCTGAAAATTGGTGTGGAGGTAGCTTAGAACCAGGAGACGGACATACTTTTTATCCCGTGACGTGACATAAAACATGAAAGAGAATACAAGTCACTAAAAACGTAACGCAAATGACAGCTAAAATAAACTCATGAAGGAATGGCAAGGCAAGTCGTTTCCAGGCAACAGTAGCTCTTGACGAGACACGGCCGACTGGATGCGAGTAGCGCTCTCCACTACCGGTATAGAAAATGAGGTTGTTAACATGAAATCCCGTTAGTTACTCAACGCAATTTGTATTCTCTTTGAATCATCATTAACAATGCCGCGACGAAGACGATGGAATCTTTCCCGACAAAGCCATAATGCAAGAAGGATACGAAACATTGCGAATGAAAGGACTGAAGAAGAACAAGAAATTGCCCACGAAGAGCGCTGCGTTAGTATGGCTCGACTTCGTGCTTCTCAATCACAAGAGCAAAGTGAGGCAGCCCGTGAAACGGCTCGGTTGGCAATGCGAAATCGTCGAGCGAGTAGCTTAAACAAAATGGCGTGCGTTTGTTTCAAGAAGGTCCCACATGCGTTCATATACCATTCATCCCATTGTGATGAAACTTGGGTGAGATGTTCTGTACACTTCAGGTAAGGTTTCTGGCTTTAAATCCACTTAACAATTGGTAGCGCACGAGCAGATTCAACAAATGAACGACGACGGGCGAAGCGCTTCAACAAAGTCCTGTATGCGTTCACATACCATTCGTCCGATAGCGATGAAACTTGGGTGAGAGGTTGTGTACACTACAGGCAAGGTTTCAGGCTTAGTAAATCCATGTTATAATAGGTAGCACACGACTAGATTCAACAAATGAGCGACGACGCGCGAAGCGTTTCAACAAAGTCCCGTATGCGTTCATATACTATTCGTCTGATAGCAATGAAACTTGGGTGAGATGTTGTGTACACTTCAGGGAAGGTTTCTGGCTTAGTAAATCCAGTTTACAATAGGTATCGCACAAGTAGATTAAACAAATGAGCGACGACGCGCGAAATGTTTCAATTTAGTCCCATATGCGTTCATATACCACACGTCCGATAGCCACTAAACTTGGGTGAGTTCTTGAGTACACTCCAGGGAAAGTTTCAGGCTTAGTAAATCCGTTCTACAATAAGTAGCGCACAAGTAGATTCAACAAATGAGCGAAGACGCGCGAAGCGTTTCAACAAACTCCCGTGCGCGTTCATATTTCACTCGTCCGATAGCGATGAAACTTGGGTGAGATGTTGTGTACACTTCCGGGAAGGTTTCTGGCTTATTAAATCCACTTTACAATAGGTATCGCACAAGCAGATTCAACAAATGAGCGATGGCACGCGAATTGTTTAAACAAAGTCCCGTATGCGTTCATATACTATTCATCCGATTGGTATGAAACTATGGTGAATTGTTGTGCATACTCCAGGAAAGGTTTCTGACTTAGTAACTCATTTTTACAAAAGGTAGCGCACGAGTAGATTCAACAAAAGTGTATTGGCGCACGTATCGTTAAAAGAAATCCGTATGCGTTCATATACCATTCATGCGATTGCAATGAAACTTGGTGAAATGTTGTTTCCACTCCCGCGAAGATTTCTGATTTAGTAAATCCATTTTACATTGGTAGCGCACGAGTAGATTCAACTAATGAGCGACAGCGCGTGAATCGTTTCAACCAAGTCCCGTATGCGTTCATATAGCATTCATCCGATTGTAATAAAACTTTGGTGAGTTGAGTACAGTCCTGCGAAGGTGTATGAATTAGTAAACCCATTTTACAATTGGTAGCGCACGAGTAGATTCAACTAATGAGCGACAGCACGTGAATCGTTTCAACCAAGTCCCGTATGCGTTCATATAGCATTCATCCGATTGTGATAAAACTTTGGTGAGTTGAGTACAGTCCTGCGGAGGTGTATGAATAAAGTAAATCCGTTTTTCAAAGGGTGGCACACAAGTAGATTCAACAAATGAGTGACGGCGCGCGAATCGTTGTAACAAAATCGCGTATGCGTTCATATGCCATTCATCCGCTTGCGTTGAAACTTTATGAATTGTTGTGTACACTCCAGGGAAGGTTTTCGAATTAGTAAATCCATTTTACAATAGATAGCCTACGAGTATATTCTGCAAATGGGTGACAGCGCTCGAATCGTTTCAACAAAGTCCTTTATGCGTGCATAGCCTATACCATTCATTTCATTTCGATGATACTTTGTTGAGTTGTTGAGCACGCTCCCAAGGTTTTTTTTCTTTTTGAAGAAGAAAATCAATTTTACAATAGTTTAGTTGTGGTTAACGGAAAAGGAAAAAATATTCGGAATCCAAAAGCACTTCAACAAACAAAGTTACAACGCCAACACCTTCTTTGATTGGCATTGCAACGCATGCCTGGTACAGCTAGTTTTAGTATAATTTTAACCGCCACACAGTGATCAGGATCAGATGATGGCCACTTGAAGGTCGAAACGCGTAATCCCAATTTTCGCCATTTCATTGTGATAATTTAATTGTTGTTGTTGTTTGAGTCTTCAGTCTTTTGACTGGTTTGATGCAGCTCTCCATGCCTCCCTGTCCTGAGCTAATCGTTTCATCTCTACATAGCTCCGACACCCTACATCGGAGGCAATCTGTTTAACATATTCTAACCTTGGTCTACCCCTACAGTTTTTGTCCTCGACCCTTCCTTCCATAACTAAGCTTGTTATTCCTGGGTGTCTTAGTATGTGTCCTACCAACCTCTCTCTTCTCTTCATTAGCAGTCGCCAGAAACATCTCTCCTCTCCCACTCGTCTTAATACCTCTTTGTTTGTAACCCTATCTACCCATCTGATCTTCATCATTCTCCTGTAACACCACATTTCAAATGCTTCAATTCTCCTCTTTTCTGCTGCACCAATAGTCCAAGTTTCACTTCCATAGAGCGCCACGCTCCAGACAAAGGCTTTCAAAAATGACTTCCTAATACCTAAATCTATATTCGATGTCAGCAGATTCCTTTTTTGTAGAAATGCTTTCTTTGCCTGAGCCAACCTACTTTTAATATCCTCTTTGCTTCGTCCATCACTGGTTATTCTGCTTCCTAAGTAACAGAAGTCTCCTACTTCCTTCAGCTTTTCACCTGCCAATTTGATCTCCATAGAGGTTTCTGATATATTTCGGCTGCATTCCAGTATTTTTGTTTTACATTTATTTATTTTCATCATGAATTCTTTCCGTAAGACGGAGTCCATACCATTCAAAAACTCATTCAAATCCTCAGGCTTGTCGGCCAAGATGACGATGTCATCAGCAAATCTCAGAGTTGAAATTATTTCTCCTTGAATCTTCACTCCCACTTTAAAATTTTCTCTAATTTCCTTCATTGCTTGTTCAATGTAAAGATTGAAAAGTATGGGTGATAAGTTGCAGCCTTGCCTTACACCTTTCTGAATACCAGCTTCTCTCTCATGTCCTTCAACTCGAATGACTGCTGTCTGGTATCTGTACAGATTGTATATCACCCTCCTATCCCTGTACTTTATTCCAATTGATTTCAAAATGTCAAACAATTTAGTCCAATCAACGTTATCAAAAGCCTTTTCTAAGTCTACAAAAGCCATGAACGTTCTCTTATCTTTCCTTATTCTACCTTCTAAAATCAGCCTAAGACTTAGTACAGCTTCCCTTGTTCCTACATTTCTCCTGAAACCAAACTGGTCTTCACCCAACTCCGTTTCTATCTGGCTTTCAATCCTCTTGTAAATTATTCTAGACAGGATCTTTGAAGCATGAGTAATCAAGCTGATTGTACGGTAATTTAATTAATATTATGTAAATTTTTCCAGGAGCGTGTTTACATATTTATATCTTATACACCGTTCAATCATTGGGCACAATCGTGTTGACCGACTGAAGAGCCACAAATGACAAGAAAGAAAGAAAGAAAGAAAGATAGAAAGAAAGAAAGAAAGAAAGAAAGAAAGAAAGAAAGAAAGAAAGATAGAAAGAAGAACATTAACGTGAAACTCCGGCCAGTCTTGCGCAGTATTCCAGCGGTCTGGCTAAAAAGCGGAACTCTGCTCCCACATCCTAAGGAAACAAATACAGTGACAAGGTCAAAAAACAACACACAAAGTTATTTCTACAAGTTGAGGATCAGATGGTTCATTGTGCGCTACAGTGATAACGTTCAGTACCACCAGCGTTGACATTACAGCCCCATGTTTACTTTCCAGCCAAGTGACTGTCTAATTCCTTATCACAGTTAAACTTGTCTGTAGCGAAGTATTTGTTATCATTTCTGTCACACAGTAGCTGTGTCTCAAGGTGAACATGAAGCAGCTCTTTGTTGAGCGTTAACATTTTAAGGTTGTTCATTGCATTGTAATAGAAACCTCAGAAAGCTGTCCACAACAGGAGTTTCCAAACTGTCTTTCACTTACGGGCCACAATTGAACCAGAGAAATATTCGTGGACCGCATGCTCGTTTTCCAGAATATTGTGCATATATAGAAGCAGACCAGAGGGAGTTAGAAGTTGTTAGTCAGCTCTTCTGTCGCCCTGCACAGATGAAAAGAACCCACTGACCTTCTTCTTTTCCCACTCAAGTGGGGTCGACGTTCCTGGCAAGTCTTCTTCAGTTCCCTCGGTCCCATACGAACTCTTCCCTTAGGTGTTTCTCACTCAAGCCATCTCGTATACAGTCCCTCCATCTTCTTCTTCTTGGTCTTCCCCTTCCCCTGTCACCTCCCACTACAATTACTGTCATTCTCTTGCCAACATAAGTGTCGTCACTTTCAGGCGCGGATTCAAGGGGGGGGGGGGTCACACGGGGATCATGACCCCCCCCCCCCCCCCAAACGAAGACCTAATTTTTTGCGCCCAGGGTTGCAGGTTCGTATCCTGGCGCAGTCAGGTGGCATTTGAGGGTGGGCAAATGCGAGAGAGCCGTGTCAGTAGATTTACTGGCACGTTAAAGATCCCCTTCGGGGCAAAATTCCGGCACCCCGGCGTCTCTCAAAGCCAGAGTAGTTAAAAGGGACGTAAAACAAATAACATTATTATTATTAACTTTTTTTGCAAACTCAAAAAACGAAAACACAATAACCAGACAAATAAAACTTAACGAATTTTAACTGAAAAACAGTATTTTTCATTTTATTCATTACTGAAAATATCTTTATTGCAATTATTATGTTCTGTTACAACTGTACATATTTGCAAATTTCATACCTGATACATAAAAACGATTATTAATATAACAAAATCAACTCGTCTATTTTGTTTAGCAAACCTTGTGATTACCGAATCGATGTTTATAGTGATGTCATGATGAATGTGCAGCAATGCACGGATAGGAATTTGGGGCTTTATCGCACCAAAAAAATTTGCCGACGTCCAAACTGCAAGCTTGGTTGGCAATTTAAGCTGTGACTTTCTCCCTTTGTCGGTACCAACTCGACTTGCTGAAACTGTAACGTACCTTGATACTTTTCTCGAAGCTCAATGAAAAAGTCGAAAAACACGCCTTTGCAATTTGTACGAATATTTTTGGTGCGCTAAACGCATCAAATTTCTATCCATGTAGCTTGCAAAAAAATTGGTCTGGTTTTGTACGTTTGGTTATTTTGTGATTGCGTTTTTAGTGATAGCCTACCATTTTTCTTAACAATTTCGATTCTGTGACCCGCCCCCCAAAGCCAAACTCTAGATCCGCGCCTGGTCCCTTCACATGACTTAACCTTACCACTGTAGCCTTCTCTCTTGAACCTTCTTTGATATCTCCGACACTTTAACACTGCCTCTTAGTCTCTCATTTCTAATCATATCGGCTCTGGTGACGCCATACATTCTTCTTAACATTTTCATTTCAGCCACATCCATTGCCATACAATGTGCCTTAGTTGGTGCCCATGTCTCTGCTCCATAAATCATTGCAGATCTCATTACTGGCTCATACACCATTCCTTCAGTCCTCAGGTTTATCCTTTATCACACAATAACCTGACGTCTTTTCCAGTTCTTCCATCCTACCTGCACTCTGCGGGCTATTGCCATGTCTGAATTACCATCACTGAACACTGTTGAACCTAAGTAGGTAAAACTATCTACTTTCTTCAAGTCTTGCCCATCCAATTGGATTGTTTCTTCTCCTTGTCCTCCTAGGCACATGTACTCCGTTTTCTTCCTATTGATTTTCATCCCTCTGTTTTCCAAAGCTTTTCTACAAATCTACAGTCTCATTTCCAGCTCATCCTTTTGGTGCTACATAACACTATATCGTCTGCGAACATCAGACACCAAGGACCTTGTCCTCTAACTTTTTTTGATAATACATCGATGGCCAGTTTGGAGATATAAGGGCTCAGCGCAGACCCCACTGATGCTGCGTTTAAAAGATACCGAAATAACCGATGAAAGTATTACTTACATGACCAGGCACGTGGCGTACCTTGTACACTAAGATGACACACGCCCTTTTTTTTTTTTTTTTTTTTTTTTACTGACGCTCACTTTAGCCGATTACAGATAGCAGTTTGGCTTGGAAAAGGTGGAATAATTCTGATTTTCAGGTTAAGTTGTTAAGTATTGCCCCTCTCGTGGAAATTCCAAGTTTTTGACCTCCCCCTCCTTATGCGTTGTCAGCCATCTTAAAAATACTGCCAAGAAAAAGCAATTTATTTTTTCGTTTTTCCTCCGTAACTCGCTCCCAGTGCATTACAGGCAAAGTATTGCCATTACCGATTGTAAAGAAAGCAAAATTTGCTACAAGTTTCGTATACAACATGTTGGTAAATTCAGAACAGGTACGCCTACTGAGAGTTGGGAACGTGAGAATTTGCAAACATGTCAAAACAAACGCAAAAAGTTACATATGTCAGTGGTTTCACCTTAATAATTTTATTTTAGTGCAGTTTAGTGCAAAATGAATAATATCCAATCTTGTTCAGGTAAGTGAAACTGAAAAAAAAACTGATTATATCTACTGAAAATGCACTACTACCTCCGTTCAAATCGGACAACGCACAGGAGGGGGAGTTCGAAAACTTGGATTTTTCACGGGAGGGGCAATACATACAACATACCTGAAAATCAAAATTACTCCACCTTTTGCAAGCCAACCCCGTTTTATGAGCTATCTGCACTGGGCTACATGGAGGTATGACAGCACTACTTATCACTATGCCAGCAGAAGTAACAATAATGATAATCATCATTTAATTTAATGGCTGTTTAGCTGCAATAAAAGTATTATTAATAATAATCATTTAGTGCAGCTAATAGCCATGCCGAGATACAAAACTAATACTGATAACATATTAGCCTACTTTCGATTTTTGCAAAAAATAAAATAGATTAGATAAACTTGAAGTACTAGAAAGGAGAATCATGACGAAAATTTTAGGCCCAGTGAAAACAGCAGAAGTATGGAAATTAAGATCTAATGATGAAATATTCATGAACATAGAAAATATAACAGAAACGATAAGAAAAAGGCGATTGCAATTTTTTGGACATATTTAGAGAATGGATGATTCCAGATTAACAAAAAGGATATTCAAGTACCTTTGGGAGAAAAGGGCAACAACTAGCTGGATTCAAGAAGTAAAGAAAGATTTAGAAAGAAATAATATAAGTGAAGAAGAAACGGTGAACAGAGAGATCTTTTTAAAAAGGGTATTAAGTATGAAAGGATTCCAAGGAAGATTGCCAAAGAAACCTGGTGCGAAGTGGTCCGAGGACAGAAAGAAGCAGCATAGTGAACGGATGCAGGAGTACTGGAGGGAACGGAAGAGAAAACAACAAAGTGTGAAGAATTGAAATTGGCACGTGGTCCCTAGCAGGCCTCATCGGAAAGAAGAAGAAGAAGAAGAAGAAGAAGAAAGTAGACTTATGAGATCAACACAGGCCGAAAAAAAGTGTGTCTGTCTGTGTGTGTGTGTGTGTGTGTGTGTGAGTCTGTGTGTGTGTGTGTGTGTGTGTGTGTGTGTGAGTGGGTGTACTCTGAATGTCTGTCCCCCCTATCAATTCGAACACGGTGAACGCGAATTGAACGAAATTTGGTACAAAGGTAGCACTAACAAAGGACACCTCAGTGTCATGTTCTATATCGCCGCCATCTTGACGGAAACGTAATGGCGGCCACACAAATGTTCAAAGCTTAAATCAAATTACGATTAACCTAATCATCCGATCTCTACCAAATTTTGCAACAACATACCTTTATGGAGGGAGCATCCTTTGACCAAACTATTAGGTCATTAGCCTTATATTTTGCGGATGGCGGCCATCTTTGTGTGAAAATCGATTCCCCCTGTCAATTCGAACACGGTGAAACCGAATGGAACGAAATTTGGTACAGAGGTAGCACTAGCAAAGGGCACCTCAGTGTCATGTTTTTTATCACCTCCATCTTGACGGAAACGTAATCGCGGCCACCCAAATGTTAAAAGCTAAAATGTAATTACGACCAACCTTATAATCTAGTCTCTACCAAATTTTGCAACAACATATCTTTATGTGGGAAGCATATTCTGACCAAACTGCAAGATCATCAGCCCAATAGTTTGCAGATGGTGGCCAAGTATGTGTGCAAATCGATTCCCCCTATCAATTCAAACACGGTGAAACCGAATTGAACGAAATTTGGTACAGAGGTAGCACTAGCAAAGGGCACCTCACTGTCATGTTTTATATCGCTGCCATCTTGACGGAAACAGAATGACGGCCACCCAAATATTAAAAGCTTGAATCAAATTACGACGATCCTAATAATTTGGTCTCTACCAGATTTTGCAACAACATGCCTTTTTGTGGAAAGCATCTTATGACTGACTACAAGGTCATCAGCCGAATAGTTTGCAAATAGCGGCCATGTATGTGTGCAAATCCATTCCCCATATCAATTCCTCACACCGTGAAACCGAACTGAATGAAAATATTTACAGAGGTAGCACTAGCAAAGGGCACCTTATATTCATGTTTAATATCCCTATAGCACGTTGTATTTCAACAAGCTACTACAACCAACTTTCAATTATACTCCTTGAAAAGGTCAAAGAATTAATAACAATACCCATGCATTAAGGAGAAAGTAGGCTATATGTTCTTTACTGAACATCATGTTTTTATCCATCGAATAACTAAACTTCAAGCGTAATGACATATGGCCTGATTTCTATTCAACAGAAGCTCTTTTGTCGACGGACTGGATGAATGCCAACTTTGAACTACGCCATACGATCACCCGTTTTGCATTCCAGGGTTTTCATTTTAAGATATGCTCAACAAGAGGATTTCATGACCCAGGCCCCCAATGAACCTGCTCTCTGTGTGGTAATGCTTGTGACAGATATCACGCCATTTTCTGCGCCCAGAGGAAAGTATCGCTAACACGCTTCTGCTGCGATTAACTATAGTCTATAGAAGTAACAATGAAGGATAGGTGTATGCTCGCAACTGTAAATCAATAATGGAATGGTTCAAGGCATTGTTATTCTTCATTGGTGCACTTCATACATAGACGCGCCCGCTCGAGGGTTAATCAATTTTAATTCCAGTAGAGTCCCGCCAATCCGAACCCCGCTAATACGAAAATCCATAGGGCTAATAATAAATATCTACCAAATTTGTTTTGAACTTAAAACAGGAAAAATAAACATTAAGATTAAACTAGTTTTTCCAAGTAAAAACGTAAATTTATTAGCACAGAAAAACAAGAAACAAATACTACAGGAGTAAATAGTGAATCTGTCGGCTATCTTATACACAAAAACTTAAAAAACCTACTAACAATGTGCATAACAAAGCACGAATACAATTTTCTTTACGTTAACGACAAAACAAACGGTAAAGCAAATCAACCCTAAAGAAGTGAAAAAAAAAAACAGGGAGTGTGTTCACGTTTATGTTTTTGAAACACTGTGGTTTGCATTGCTGCAAGCTAGGTAGACGCGAACAGTGCTCATAAAATATTACAGTACGGTATTGGTTTTCGAACCTTAAAGTAATATATTGTCGTATTTGACGAAAATCCACCTAATTCGAATTTTCGCTAATCCGAACAGGGTTCGGACCCAATTAGTTCGGATTTGTCATAATCTAAATCACCGGTTATATATTTTTTTAATCGCTTATCCTCAAGCTTGGCTTCACCCACGGAATCTGCGAGGGATCATTCCTCTACCGTCACATGGACGGTGTCAGGGAGCTGAACACACTTAGTCAGCAGATACAACTGGGGATGGTGACAGGTGACTTTGGTCTAATGAGAGAAGAGTCAGGGAAGGGATTTTGGAAGGAAGTTGGCCCTGGACCTGTTGAAAGCAACCGTCCCAGCATTCACCTGTTGGTGAAAATGGGTAAACATAGAAAACTATTTTCAGGATGGCCGATGTGGGATTCAATCCCACGCTATCCCGATGTCAGCGAGGCACCGCGGCCAGTTAATCATTATATATATAAAAATCATTATTACGTGATAGTCTGTCTGTTTGTCTGTCTGTCTGTCTGTATGTATTGAACCCTTGCGAGAATCTTTTTATGAGACTCTTTCTTCAGGGTAGTGTACGGTCCATAACGGAGTTGCTAATTTATGCTTCTACAAGGTGCAAAGTAACATAGTCCAAAATATATGACAGGAAAGAACAGAAGTGAAGCCAAACTAAACAAAAATAAATTTAATTTCAGAATAAAAAAACATAAGCACAACAAACAACACGAGGGAACATCCTCTTAACTTTACACCCAAATCTACAGTGTGAATACAAAATAAATTATCTCACCAGAGATGTCAACACAAATAACAGGTCCCGAAATATGGCCTGCTTATCTACAAACCATGTGTGCGTGTGATGTGACCAAGCATGCGATATGGAAGAGTACTTGATACGTGATCTGTTGCCATCCTGCGAATCCCGTCAGGCTACAAACCCGTATCTGAGATATCCTATCAATGGGAACTAAACACTACTAATACTATCTATACAATACCGACACTCGCTAACTTTAAATATTTACAAAAACAAAGATTTCCGTTGAAATCTGGACCAACGTGCCACGGCACAACAAACTGCCTCAACCCAGGACTTCATCAAATAAACACAAGAATGAGTAACGTGACCACGATACAACAACCACCACAAATGACCGCATGTCATCTTACACTGAAATACACAACAAGGTGCCAACAAGAATTTACATATCATCTAACTTTAAATAACAGATGCTCAACAGCGCACAATTAATATACAAGAAAAATATTTCATTTGGACGTCGCATATGGGAATACCGCTCAGGCATGGTGATCTCAACCCTGAATATTATATCACTCTTTAAATGAACAAGCAAACTATATTTAACAACTGGGTCACGGCGAGGCCGTTTCTCCCCTCACAAACAGGTGTCCAGAAAATACCTCAGATCAGCGCACAGTGTGGAACTCGTTATCACATGTCAAATCACCCCTCGCGTGAACCTTATCCCAGGCCAGTACTAATTGCTTGGTCCCCAAGATCAACGAAGAATAGCTGTCTCCGCAGCTTACATGTGTGTGTGTCATCAAAATAATATCTCATTAATTCCACTTGGAATTACAAGATCACGAAGAACAGCTGCCAACTCAGCTCAAAAAGTACGTGTGTCACCAAATCTCATTAATTCCCCTGGAATTATGAGATCAGCATTGGACTGGCTGAGGTCCTTGCGGGCGTCACTCACCATCCTTTAAAACATTGCAGCCGACAGAGGACTGGCCCCAAGCCATCCTCCCGCGCCGATAATTCACACATATCACACATAGACCCACAGACACACACAATATCACACGCTAGGGTTTTGACAAACACCTGGAATAAAAGTACACAAAATTTTCTGATCTAGTATTCTGACCGAAGAATAATTAATCAAAATGCAAAATTAAAATGAAATAAAAGAACGGACGGTTCTTTACAAAATCATGTCGCAACAAGGGCAACTCAAAATAAATACTTGTTCATTCAAAAATCCTAGCAAACACACGTTTTTCTCCTTAGCTATTTTTATTGTTAACTAAATCAGCACCACTTATCACCTTGGCCGCATCCATGTGTACGCCAAATCAAATACACGCATGTACACGAGTTCACGAATTAAAATTCACAAAATACAACAAATCAAACTGATGGCCACACGTCCTCACGCATTTACATATTTGAGTGTCGTGACACTACGTTAATCTACCAAAAATGAAACAAAAATAATATCACAAGAAAAACTATTTACCCACAAGGTTCCCATGCCAAGATATCTATATAATGAATAAATCAATATTTGTACTCAACCATATCAGCTCATCACGCCAGTGGACGTCACTTTCCATAGCCCACTATGAATTTACACAGCCATGACTAACATCTGCGTAGGTTGCACGTTCATCATCCCAGCGGTTGACCCAATGTTCGTCATCTTGATGCCTTCATCAACGATATATAATAATAGCGTATGGGTCGGGTGCCTGGTGCAAGCTTTGTTAATTGACACCCATAGGGTGACTTGCATGTCGAATTACGTCGTTCCATTGAACGCTATGAAGTCAAGGAGGTTAGATATCTAAACTCCTTGACACTACAGCGCTTTCAAGTAGAGAATGGAGGAACTTTGTGTTGGCGGAAAATCCCGAGATTAATTTTGCCATTGAACACGGCCTACTGAATTGAAATGGGTCCTTTAACATGCCAACAACGTATGACATGAGTATCGTGATTTTTGTCGCCTTCAAAAAAATCACCTACCAAGGCCAGGGGCGAACCTGCAATCTTGGGATTGGTAGTCCGACACTATAACCACTCACCCACCGTGGCAAGCTTTCTTCAATCATTCAATGATGAAAATACAGTTCAAAATCAATATTATTTCTACACCTACTAAAATTGCAACATTTACTCTAATAAAATGTGGACACTTTCCTTAAATAAGCACTTGGCTAATTTCACACGCAAAAACATACTATAAAATATCACGGTTTATGTTACACTCAGCTCTCAACAGAGTTCTCAAAATGTTATGCATCTCACTTGAGATCGGAGTCAAAAGTACTTTACAAATTATGTTAGTAGCACTCGGCTACGGCTAATGATTACGTACAAGAGCTTTCGGTTCCGTCAAAATAAGAACGCGTAGTAACGTGTAGTAGCCTCAGCTACACCAAGAATATGAATAACGTGTAGTGACCTCAGCTATATCAAAGATAGTACATGTTCGTTAGCACAGACATCTAATTTATACAGATCTGGTCAACTGGACGGTGGAGGGGACGATACAATTTTAAATAAATTGAAGGAGTTGTCGTAGAAGCTTGCGGGTGGTATCAAAGTTCATCATTTTTCTTGAACGTTCCAACGGTGCCTCGCGGAATCAATTGGCATCGTGGATTAATTATTATTATCATTATTATTATTATTATTATTATTATTATTATGAATAATCAATATTACATCCAGCAATACAAGAAAATATATACACACATAGCTTTTTAAGTATTAGGACATACGTCCTTACATTGTTCAAGAAATCGCGTGTGCTATATACACATTGTCCTTTGCACTACAACAGTGTATAATTCACTTGTTCTCTTGATCACTGGAGTCCCGTTATATTAAACATGTACAATCTTCATCATATCATAACTTAACTTTAGTCTATTTTTGATTATTATCTAAGTAAACGTATTAGTCTAAAAATGTACATTTTGAGATCTATGTGATGAATATAAAATTCAGCCGAGTTAGGGAAGAATACATGTAAGCTATACCACGCAAGGCAAGGCCTTGTGGGTGGCATATTAGTTCTACTTACCTAATTATAACGTTAAGTGTTCATGTTACAAAATATATTACATATACTGTATTTATTAAAATAAGCGTTGTGAAATTGCTAGGTAGCAATGGTAATGCTAATTTATAGAATAAGCTACTTTAATATATCTTTAATTACATTTTTATTTTCTCGAACGAATATCTTTGCGTTTCGTATAAACCTTGTAGATTTATGTAACTGGTCTTTTATGGCTTTAGGAAGGATATTATAAAATTTAGGAATAAAGTATTGAAAATTACGCTTTGCAATAGATAGATTTGGTTTGAAGAGGACAGACATATTTCCTGTTCTACCTCTTGTTTGGTAGGTGTGGCTCATGTTTATGGCCGAATTTTTATTTTTATAGATATATTTATAGACTTCCGTCACGTAAAGTTGTCCTATATTCATGACGTTTGCTTCCGCATACAATTCATTCGTAGGATATAACCTTTCCTTTTTATACATGATACGCAACACCAAGTTTTGCATTACTTGAGATTTTTTTAAATAGTTCGATAAGCTCCTCCCCATGTAATTATTCCATACGTGAGAGTAGACTGAATAAGTGCAAAGTAGATATCTCTCAGTAGTTTAATATTGACAATGTGTTTCAGAATGAAATACATAAACTGTCCTCCTTATTTTCTTTGTGAGGCGCGCTTTCTCAAGGCACGCTCCTTTCCCGCCGAAACAAGCTTGGGTCTGCATGATTCGTCAATTCATTTGCAAAATCGTTGAGTAGAGTACGTCGCTTCTCCCACCTGTCGTCCTCAAAAGTATCTCTGTCTCACATTTCCCGCTCAACACGCTCTCTCTCTAGTCTGGTGAACAAAGACTCGAGACGCTCAGGTCAGCGTTCAGCGACCCCGCTTCCAAGAAATGTTTAAATTTATCCTGCGTGCTCCACTGGCCCAACTCTTGCAACACTAAGCTCTCAACTTGCTTCAACTAACTGCGGACATAATGCAGTACATAAAATTAAAATATGAACAATTATTCTACGATAGTATGAATAAGGGTTCAGTAGGTCCCCTCTGCGTTCATACGATTGCCATGAAATTTGGGTGAGTTGCTGTGTGTACTCCAGGTAAGGTTTCTGAGGGACATTATCAGGAAGCCCTAAATCCCACAGTAACCCAATTGCACAGTCTGAATACTTATGACACCGCAATGCAGGGTGTGAGAATGGCTTGCTGATTTATCGCGAGGTGACATGTCCTGACATGGATGTCTCAGAACAGCCAAATAAGGAACTGGGGCGCCAGACAGGAAAACTAGGAATGTTGTTTATCCAAAGGCACTTCAGTTTCTATCTTTCTTTGGCTGGCTGCGTGGCTCAGCAGTAACGTTCTCGCCTGATGTGACCAAGATTGCAGGATCGAATCCTGACGCAGCCAATTGGCATTTGAGGGTCCGCAAATTCGGGGGGGGGGGGGTCTCAGTAGCTGGATAGTCGAACTCTGCTAATTAGGTTAAACCCAAACAGTTCTGTCAGCTCACGTTAATGGGTTTGGGAGTAGAGTGGGGGTATGCAACCTCTCCTGAAATGTTTGTAAGTCATGAGTTGACTGACACCTACATACTGTAACCGACGGTAGTGATGCTGACTGACATCGAACCGGAGACTCTAAGGAGGAGAAATCATGCCTACGATTTTATAGGGTATCGAACCTAAGGTCTCTGAGGGGAAACAACCACATGGAATCCACGACACAAGTAAATAATGATAACTGATGTAATCCCAGCTTGATTCCAGTTACCTGTGAGGAATTACAAGCAATTTTATGGAAAAGAATTTTATGCTTAATGCCTTAACATACAGAATTCTAGCCAAGAGCTCAGAGCTGGAGGCTGTGTGACACTTCAGAAATTATCTCGAACGGGTAGGCGTGTCAGACAGACGCCAGATACATCACAGCGACCTATTTCCACGCGTCCTGTGGGTTGGGGAGAGTCAAAATTGACAGGAGGAATCCCAGCTTCCCAAAGGCCAGAGAGTGGAAAGAGGAGGGAGCCAGGAGAAATTTATTGATTACTCGCAAACCAAGAAAGCAAGAGACTTGAGAGTAACACCGAGAGGAATAAAATCTCGAGGAGATAATTATAGAGCCTTTAGTTATGCAAATCGAAGCATATAAAGCATCGGAGGGAATACAACACGCAAAGTGCGGAAGGGAGGTCATTAGCGGACAGCTATAGGGGATTTCCCTGGAGCATGGCGTGGGTACGCCAACCGAAAACCAATTAATATTAATTAATTGGACGATCGGATTTCTTGCACGAGACAAGAACCGTAACCTCCATGCGAAAATGATCTAGAGAAATGCAATTCCAAGCCGGAAAGTGCATTATCAGAGAAGAGGACGCTCTGGAAATCTGAGGGAACTATGTTTTCGAACAAATCCCTTATATAGAGCAGGGATGCTTGGAACAAGCAGTTCTTTTGGAGAAGTCACGCGGGGAGGATGCCACTCTCCCGCACCGGAATTTGGTAAACAAAGCCATGCGAGTGAAATATAATGAAACTTAAAGTGAAGCTAAGTAAAGCATATAGTTATCTAAAGCCGAACAGTAAGTGACGAGCATGTTGAGTGAACAATTTAATTACACCAGTTTAACGTGTAACACAGTAGTAAAATCATAGTAAAGTCATAATCTAGTTATTATCGTGATAACACAAATTAAACTATACACGGTAGATCATGGGGTGGAAAGAGCACCACAGGCATTGTGTTTAATGTCAAGCCACAGACACTATATTGAAATGGTAAGCGATCTGGAACAAGAATCACATACACTATATCAGATACACTAATAGTTGAAGCATGAGATACTGGGAAGCATAGAAGAGGAATTAGTCAGGAGATACGCGCAGATGATAGAGACATTCATTGGGAGGAAGGATATGTCGGAAAACATGCAGTCTGCACCTCTGGAATCATGCAGATTTGAAGCCCAGGAAGGCACCACTGTGTAAAGCGAGTGTAATATAAAATGTAATGTGTTTTAGTGTTGTTAACATAAAGTGTTTATTATAAAGTGTTGTATAAAAATGAATGAAAGTGTTAAATTTAAAATGCGTAACATCAAAGTGAAAATAAGTGATATGAAATCACAAGGAATGTATGTTGTGATCCCCATGGAGCGCTGTTAGATGCAACAATGGTGAGTCACATGCTGTATTATTGGATTCGACCTCCAAGTGAGAAGGATGTGAGTACCATTCCAATGTTATAATGTATCAATTAAGCTCACCATATGTCCGTTTTAATAAAGTGTAACAGGGAACTTGAGGTAAAGATTTGTACGAGTTTTCATTCCTCGTAATTGTATTAAAGAGTTTGCACATATGAATGAGTTTGCTTACGCCAGAAATGCGTAAGAGCACGCTAAATTTAATAATAAAGTTAATGAATAACTTAATGAATTGGTCAAAGTCGAAAGAGAGATTAATAGTCAGCATCATTATGCATGAAACGTTAAATTGCGTAAATTCCAAGGAGTTGTAAGGTAATATAAATGAAAGTGTGGAAAAATATATATGTCAGGATGTTATTATACATGTCTAAACGTAATGAGTATCATGAGTCACGCAGTAAGCGTTGTAAAAATAAAGCCAGTTATTAATACCAGTAATAAATGCCAGTAGAAAGACGGATGATGTAAAATCATGAACAGCTAAACGGAAGGAAACTGGAGTGTCATATGGTCAGAATAATCTAACAGATCTAGTTGTTGAACCGCTAATATGCGAGCATCGTAAAGTAAAGCCAAGATTTTTACTTTAATAAAATGCAGGGAAAATTCTATAGTACGATGTCAGGACAATATGCGCTATTCTTCGAAGGTATAATTGACGTACAGCCGAGGGCGTATAGGTATATTGTTGACAGCGGATGGGGGCAGATATGGTATATGGTCAGCCATGCCAGCGTCACGAGGGCAATTAAGGAGTAACTGTGTCACCTTAATTTGCTGCATTATGGAATGATCCGCCCGTCGAGGCATGACACCATTAATAATGGAAGGGTCCGAGGACACCTTACCACTACTTCGTTACGTGGATGTGGAAAAACTTTAGACACCACAATCGCACGCATTTAAGCCGTAATTGATCCCCACGACTTCGTCGCTATAAGATATCCATTCCTTTGCTATAAATATTTTGTGAGCCTTAATGAGCCAAGTAACATTAACCTACGTGATATAAGTAAATATTTAGATATTCAGATCATAATAATGACCCAGTTATGTGCTTGTCCGTAAAAGTGAAAATATAAAACAGTTGAAACTTTGTTGATATGGTATGAATAAGGAAATGTGCCACAGCTGGAGAGAGGGGCTTGGGAAGTGTTGACCTACCCGGGCGGCCATCTTTCTTTAGAGGTGGAGCTATACCAGACCTATTGTTCGCACAGTAGGGTGCCTGGCGGCAACCGACTCTTGAAATAAAGGTACTAGGCAATTAAGATGTAGAAACTGGTATTCTAAAATATTGAGAAATTGATTGTTTTGATTGCAGAAATCGTTTATAGGCTTTCAGAGGATATGAATCCCTCTTTTAATTGTTGAAATCGCACAAGATTTAGCCAAGTTAATGTTCCATAACATGTAACTTCGCTAAACGTACTGACACACTATGAGGCATGGAAAGCCAGTTTAAAATGGTAATATATTCATAAGGGTAGCCCAAAACACGGGTTGACGCAATGTTAACAGTAGATCGACCAACACGAGGACATATGGTGTAGCAATTAATTAACTAGCATTGTTTATATATAGTAATGAAGGTACTGTAGTCCGTGTTAAAGGAAAGGAGAGGGAGGATGATTGTTACACAAACAAACAAAGCCATTGAACAAGTAACCGAACGTAAATGGTAAATGCATTGTTGAATCGTAAAGTAGAGATCAATGTACCGTGAGCACGATGGACAGTCAGATTGAGTCAAGTAGAGTATCATTAAGGAATAAGAAGTGCTATATGTGTACAGTCTTATGTAATGTTTGCTTTGATTGATATTATTATTATTATGGTTGTAAGTGATGTGCATGAAATATGAACGTTAGTCAAGTGACAATGAATGCTTTTTAAGTGTGGAATATATTTAGTGAAAGTGTAAATTAGGGTGTTGAGACACCGTACCTAGACTCAGGAACTCACAAGAGACAGTGTTGCAGCATGCCTGAGGGGGTCAGATTTTGATCCGAGCTGCGGAGCACAGATGAGTAAATTTAGGACTTGTGACCCATTAGAACTACCATCTGTGTGCTCCAAACTTTGTTTTGCATTTGTTGGGAGTAATTTAAATGTAATGATTTTCTTTTGTTGTTGTTTATTATGCCATGATTTAGAATTAAATGCAGTCATTTTAGGAATATGTTTGATTTTCCTGTGGAGTAGTTACCTTGTAGTCATCAAATCCTGAACATGTGTTCGTACAGTGGGGGTAACGTAACATACCTCGAAAGACCGCGAGCAGTTGGGTTACGAATACATGCTCTCCAGATAATGTCATATGGGTACAATACACCTGGACCCCCTGGGGTTTCTGTAGATATAATCAGTGCAGCTAACATGTTTCCATGTACAGTCAACGAGGTGGAAAATTGAGAATTATAGGAAACTGTAAATTTTATAAGTGTGATTTGTCAAAACGGGGCCAAAAATGGAATGTTTTGCACATTTATTTACAAATGGTGGTAACTTACTGTTATGTGGGCCTCAAAATCACGAACCATGTACCACGATTAATCGAGAATTTAATTCGAAGTGTCAAAAGAAAGGTACCGTACGTGACGAGATATGTGAATGGCCATCGACTTTGATGAGAAAGCACGTACTTGCTACCCCTCAACACTTGTCTGATAATTTACTATCATAGAGAGGATTAAAAAAAAATTGCAGCCGAGAAACGCAGAAACTTAGCACCTCTACCTCAAAATAAGCAAGAAGTTCATGATGCTCTAGCCATTATGGACATTCAATCGAACTTAGAAGAAAATATGATTGTGGTAAATGACAGAGAGAATAATATTATTATGTTTTCTACTGCATCAAATTCGAAATACTTGTGTAAAAGAGAAACTATTTTTATGGACGGAACATTCAAGTATTGGTGTAAATACTTGTATCAACTCGTCACTATTCATTCAGTAGAAAATGGCATAATGGAATAACGCCTAAAATTTCTAATGAGTGGTATGAAATATGTGTTTGAGTTATCAAGAGTAGATGATAGTGAAGATGAGCGCAGGTTGACACATTCCGACAATATTGACTACCATTTCCAGTTTGGAGTGGGAGGCAGTGAAACACGCCTCAGGCAACTTCCCTGTTAGGATTTTTCTAATTGACCCCCGTGGAGAGAACTCATTAGCGGAGCTCGGTATCACCCCTCAGTAGATTTACTGGCACATTAAAAATCCACTTCAGGCCAAAATTCCGTCACCCCGGCGTCTCTAAATGTCGCAGTAGTTAAAAGGGACGTAAAACCAATAACATTATTAGTAGGGCTCGGATATTTAGGTAAATAAATATTTTCTTATGTAAATACATACTATAGGCATTTTTTTAAATAAATACATAAATTCCTGCTTTTCACTCATTAGTACATAAAAAGACATAATATTCACATTAAAAAAAAACAGTATGCTAGATCTCTCAGTTTATTGCATTTTTGTTCTGCGTTACTTCAACGGAGATGAACCTGCGAGCTATTTAATCTTCATGCAGAGCGGATGTCAGCTTGCAACTGCGTTATTCTTAACTTGTCGCCCCGTGCCACTCACTGTGGAAGCTGGGGATTTCCTTGTCCATAGCCATATTGCACCACGTGTTAGACCTCCCCCTCCCCCAGCTACTTGGAACCAGTGTCACTCACACACAGTTCATTTCTGGCACTGTGAAGTGTAAGGCAGTTCTACGATACCTAAAGTAAAAACAACTACAAGTTTTCGTCTGCAGCAGTGTGTTGCAGACTTTAGAGATAATTTTACTTCTGATGGGAGCGTTTTGTTCTGCCAACCATGTGGGAAAGCAATTAAGGATGAACAGCGATCTCAAGTTACACAACACCTCAAGGGCAAGAAACATATTGCCGCAGTTTCGCGCCTTCAAAAGAAGTGTTTCGCGATAATCGTCCGCCATTTGTGATGGACAACCTCGAGATGTATCTCGTTGTGTATTGTAATTCTTCAGCAGTCAGTGAGACATAGCATAAATTGCATTCGTGAGCACTGCATATTGTTTATATTCACATTAATAAACTAAATTATAATTAAATATTTTCACTTTTTTGTCACATATTTCAGGTATTTTTAATACATAAAAAATAAATATTTTCCCGATTATTAGCACCTAAAAATCCGAGCCCTAATTATTAGTATCTTCCTTTCTGTCTGTGTTTGATTGGCATTGCAACGCATGCCGGGTATAGCTAGTTTATTTATAAGACCCAAGTTAGCGGTCGCCTGCCACCATATCCAGTTGTATCTGCTGACAAAGTTTGTTCAGCTCCCAGACACCGCCCTTGCGACGGTAGAGGAATGATCCCTCACAGAGTCCGTAGATGAAGGCGAGCTTGGAGGATAAGCGTTTTTTAAAAAAATATTATATCTCTATCTCTACTTAGTATAAAACCAAGTCCCCGATTCTTGGATGTTATGGGTAAACTCGAGAACCACTGGATTGATTTTGATGCGGTTTTCACCATTCTGTAAAGGATATCTCGAAGATGATTTCTGTACAAAATTATTTATTTATGATCAAAGGAAGCCGAGCAGTAACGATTTCAGTGAAAAAGTCGAAAAAAAACCTGGCGTCCGAGCGCTTTGTAAGCTTACGCTGAGCAAACCATTCAACATATCTAAATACTATGAGTGTAAGGATTGTTCAGCATGAAAAGTTCTACAAAAAGTCCGCGAGAGCATATGTCTATCTTCAATACATCGCCCACTATAAGTGTTCTTACGTTTTTACTTCTTCCAAACCGTGTCCATTCAACTACTGAGGCGAGAGTTTACAAGCTAGCTAATGGCGAGTCTATCATCCCTGTTACAGCCTAGCTAGCGGGCGAACCTATTGCCCCAGATACAGCCAGCAGCAAACCGTTGAGTCGTGTTGAGTTAAGACTTCTGAGAAGGATGGTTGTGTTTGGAGTTTCCCTAGAAGTGCAACTCGGCTATTCTTCATTTCGCCTGTGAACTTTTCGTTCCGCAAAATTCACAGTCAAGTTAAGATTGGTCGGAAGGGGGATTTGTGTTTCATGCACCTCGCCATTCTTAAATTACGTCTGACAAGAATTTGTTGTACACGCATCTCCATGATAATATAATTAATAGTCCAGTCAGTGATTTTAACCCATCATGCCGAGACGTAAAACGGATATTGGTCGTTGTTCATTGACATTGGTAAAAAAAAATCTTATCACGTAATGCTTTCATGACTATTACCGGGCGAAGCCGGGTCGGGTTGTCAGTTGATTTATATGCAGTAATTGGGTTCGAGTCACGCTGAGGTCAGATATTGCAATCAACTAACTTGTGATATTTGTTCATTACAAGATTTAATAGCTTATTGTCTTCGAGTTGATCCAATTCTGATTGATATCCCACAGTGGGATGTATGTATATTGTTTACGTTGATTGTTTTGTGTTGTACTGGGAGTCCGGGAATGTTCTCCGCAGTGGCTACGTGCAGCTGCGAGTGGTTGCGTCATCAGTTTATTTGGCACCACAGTGTCCTTGATAGGGTGAAGGCCACATGTGTGGGCTGTGGGCTGTCGAATTCGTCAGTGCGTATTGTTTAGATTGTTTGAAGAGTGCAACAGTGTTACGAATGGCTTCCCCAGATTTATTCCAAAGTTTTTCTCCACTATACCTAGCAAATACACATCAAGAATTTTTATAACCTAACTGATTCAACAAACAGTACAAATTTTCACATTCACATATCCTCATTTATACGCTGTTTTTCAAGACAATTTTTTATGCTTAATTAATTTACAAAATTTATTGTAACAGATCTGTTTTTTTTTTGTTTTGAAAATGTTACTATGTGAACTTGAGATACAGTACTACTCATCATATACGAGCTGAAGATGGTCACAATGTGACCGAAACCGGTACGGTTTCAATGAAATAAATATTGACTTTAGGTGAAAATAAATAGTTTTACACGTCAACAAGGTATCGGGCTATCATGGTCATTTTTATGTCATTCTATGAATATAATTGTTCAAACCTTGTTGTATAATGCGGAACTAATGATTAAGCTGTGTAATTTATCTAGGCATATCCGGTACCGCAGTAAGATTGCTACATAACTTATATATCGCCAGGGGGAGAGCCAGGTGTTTTAAGCACCGTATCACGCTGCTCTAATGAGGACGGGGTTTCCCAAATTCCTGGAACAATGGAATTTAAATCTCCACTAATTGCCTGACTCTTGCTATGGTTCGTAGAGATCCTTATCTCGATGTACACCTTGAGCCCAATGTTGTAACTTTGTGTCCTGTCAGGAAATTTGTGTCTATGTCTACGTCATTTATTTATTTATCGTATGATGAAGTGATACATAGTTATTTTCAAATATATATCGTAATACATAATCTCAAGTTCGTAGTCAGAAATGGTTAATTTTCAGCTGCAGGTACAATTGGAGAAACCAGTCAGCAGTCTCTTGAGATAGCCTGTGTAGGTCTTCCAGTGTACCACAGAATGCTCTTATGGGACAATCAAGCGTTGTGTGATCTACAGTCTGCTTCTCTTCCCCACAGTCGCAATTTGGAGAGGACTTCCAACCCCATTGATGTAGTACAGTGGAACGTGGCTAATTCGAACTTTTATAATTCGAAATCTTCTTTAATTGGAATTTTTATCTTGGTCCCTAGCATTTAATATACAATCAATGCTAAAAACAAGATGTTCAGTAAAGAACATATAGCCTACTTTCTCCTAAATGCATGGGTATTGTTATAACTCTTTGTCCTTTTCAACGAGTATGATTGAATGTTGGTTGTAGTAGCTTGTTGAAATACAACGTGCTATAGGGATATTAAACATGAATATGAGGTGCCCTTTGCTAGTGCTACCTCTGTACCAAATTTCGTTCAATTTGGTTTCACCGTGTTTGAATTGATAGGGGGAATCGATTTGCACACATACTTGGCCACCATCTGCAAACTATTGGGCTGATGTTCTTGCAGTTTGGTCTGTATATGTTTCCAACATAAAGATATGGGGTTGCAAAATTTGGTAGAGACTAGATTATTAGGTTGGTCGTAATTACATTTTAGCTTTCAACATTTGGGTGGCCGCGATTACGTTTACGTCAACATAGCGGTGATATAAAACATGACACTGAGGTGCCCTTTGCTAGTGCTACATCTGTACCAAATTTCGTTCCATTCGGTTTCACCGTGTTCGAATTGATAAGGGAAATCGATTTTCACACAAAGATGGCCGCCATACGCAAAATATTAGGCTGATGACCTATTAGTTTGGTCAAAGGATGCTCCCTCCGTAAAGGTATGTTGTTGCTAAATTTGCTAGAGATCGGATGATTAGACTAATCGTAATTTGATTTAAGCTTTGAACATTTGTGTGGCCGCCATTACGTTTCCGTTAAGGTGGCAGCGATATAAAACATGACACTGAGGTGCCCTTTGCTAGTGCTACCTCTGTACCAAATTTCGTTCATTCGGTTCCACCGTGTTCGAATTAATAGGGGGAATCAATTTTGACATAAAGATGGCCGCCATCCACAAACTATTAGGCTAATGGCCTATTAGATTGGTCAAAGGATGCTCCCTCCATAAAGGTATGTTGTTGCAAAGTTTGGTAGAGATCGGATGGTTATGTTAGTCGTAATTTGATTTAAGCTTTAAACATTTGTGTGGCCACCATTACGTTTCTGTCAATATGGCGGCGATATAAATCATGACACTGAGATGCCCTTTGCTAGTGCTATATCTGTACCAAATTTCGTTCCATTCGGTTTCACCGTGTTTGAATTAATAGGGGGAATCGATTTTGACACAAAGATGGCCGCCATTCGCAAACTATTAAGCGAATGACCTATTAGATTGGTCAAAGGATGCTCCCTCCATAAAGGTATGTAGTTGCAAAATTTGGTAGAGATCGGATGATTAGGATAATCGTAATTTGATTTAAGCTTTGAACATTCGTGTGGCCGCCATTACGTTTCAGTCAAGATGGCGGCGATATAAAACATGACACTGAGGTGCCCTTTGCTAGTGCTATCTCTGTACCAAATTTCGTTCCATTCGGTTCCACCGTGTTCGAATTAATAGGGGGAATCAATTTTGACATAAAGATGGCCGCCACCCGCAAACTATTAGGCTAATAACCTATTAGATTAGTCAAAGGATGCTCCCTCCATAAGGGAATGTTGTTGCAAAGTTTGGTAGAGATCGGATGGTTATGTTAGTCGTAATTTAACTTAAGCTTTGAACATTTGTGTGGCCGCCATTACGTTTCTGTCAATATGGCGGCGATATAAAACATGACACTGAGATGCCCTTTGCTAGTGCTACCTCTGTACCAAATTTCGTTCCATTCGGTTTCACCGTGTTTGAATTAATAGGGGGAATTGATTTTCACACAAAGATGGCCGCCATCCGCAAACTATTAGGCTAATGATCTAGTCATTTGGTGAAAGGATGCTTCCTCTATGAAGGTATGTTGTTGCAAAATTTGGTAGAGATCGGATGATTAGGTTAATCGTAATTTGATTTAAGCTTTGAACATTTGTGTGGCCGCCATTACGTTTCCGTCAAGATGGCGGCGATATAAAACATGACACTGAGGTGCCTTTTGTTAGTACTACCTCTGTACCAAATTTCGTTCCATTCGGTTGCACCGTGTTCGAATTAATAGGGGGAATCGATTTTCACACAAAGATGGCCGCCATCCGCAAACTGTTACGCTGATGACCTATTAGTTTGGTCAAAGCATGCTCCCCTCGTAAAGGTATGTTGTTACGAAATTTGGTAGAGATCGGATGATTATGTTAGTCGTAATTTGATTTTAGCTTTGAACATTTGTATGGCCGCCATTACGTTTCCGTCAAGATGGCGGCGATATAAAACATGACACTGAGGTGCATTTTGTTAGTACTACCTCTGTACCAAATTTCGTTCCATTCGGTTGCACCGTGTTCGAATTAATAGGGGGAATCGATTTTCACACAAAGATGGCCGCCATCCGCAAACTATTACGCTGATGGCCTATTGGTTTGGTCAAAGGATGCTCCCCCCATAAAGGTATGTTGTTGCAAAATTTGGTAGAGATCGGATGATTAGGTTAGTCGTAATTTGATTTAAGCTTTGAACATTTGTGTGGCCGCCATTACGTTTCCGTCAAGATGGCGGCGAAATAAAAAATGACACTGAGGTGTCCTTTGCTAGTGCTACCTTTGTACCAAATTTCGTTCAATTCGCATTCACCGTGTTCGAATTGATAGGGGGGGACAGACATTCAGAGTACACACACTCACACACACACAGACACACACACACACAGACTCACACACACACATACACACACACAGACTCTCTCACACACACACACACACACAGACTCACACACACACATACACACACACACAGACACACACACATACATACACAGAGACAGACACACTTTTTTCGCCCTGTGTTGATCTCATAAGTCTACTTTCATTTTTTGCAAAAATCGAAAGTAGGCTAAAAATCGTGGTTAATTCGAATTATATTTTGGATAATTAGAAGTTTTTAGTGTAAAAAGCCGATCGGGAGCCAAACAGTTGGGACAGTTGGGTCAGTTCCCTAAAAAACTGTTCCGAGTGCAGCCCAAGCAACAAACCACATCACAGAACTTACGCGTTTCTTTTTTTTTTTAAGTAGAAATGACGTAAGTAGTTCTGTTTTCCGTTCCTTAAATTTGTTAGATTCTTTTGTGATAGCTGAGAGACTTAATTGTAGGAAACAGGTAAAAATCTCAATCTATTTTGAAAAACAGTAGATTTCTCTAAGACTTAACTAGATTGCTGGATTACTACTGTCGTTAAATAGGTGAATAGTACATTTTTTGGTTTTATTTTTCATTTGAAACTTTTGAGGTTATTCACAATACAGCCTTTATAATGTACTGTTGTTGAACGTTGAACGTAAATCATTATGTAAACGTAATACAATATTATTATCTCTACCCTTTTCAAAGAACTTTCTTAATTCGAATTTTTGGATAATTCGAAATGTTTAACTGGTCCCTTGAGGTTCGAATTATCCAAGTTCTACTGTATAAATCCACACCTGCCGTGGCGAGTTCTAATCCGGTTCAACACGCACCAGTGACGCCTAGATAAATGAAACTCTGCAGGTCTTTCCCAGGGATTAATAATTAATCCATGGTGTGCCAGGGATGTTTGTTTCCGCCATTGATTAATCGAGGCAACTTTGATATTGAAGTTGTTAGTCAGCAAGCTATATGCAGTCTGGACTTTAATCGATGGGCTGATAGGACTGGGAGTTCTGCATGTATTGGTAATAGTGGATTCGTGTTGATTGTTTTGTAGGTGTACAGCAACGACTGGCATCTTCTTAAATGTGGTGCGGGAATGTTACTTTGAACCGGTAACCATTGAGTATAGTAGAACGAATGCATCCTGATGAGGCGCATTGTTTGATTGAGCTGTGTGCCAACTATTTTGGAGTGAGCACTGTTACGCCAGGTAGAACAACAGTATACCGCGACCGAGTACGAGAGAGCCAGAGCTGTTGATCTGAGTACTGTTGCATTGGCACCCCAGGTGGTCCCAGTTAACTTCTGAAGTGTGTTGTTCCGGATTTTGATTTTAGGTGTTGTGTTCTTAAGATGGGTTTTGTACGTCATTGATCTATCCAGAGTCACACCAAGGTATTTAGGATTGCTGCAATTGTTGACACTGAACGAGAAGGTGAAGGCTATTGAAGCGAGTGGAAAGGATACGTTGTCTGCGCGTGACATTGATCGGTTTCGAGTACATACATAATAAGTTATGGTGACTGTGTTATCGTGCAGGCCTGTGCGTGAGCAATAAGAACAATATCAAGATATTGTGTTACTGAGATATTGTATCACCAAAACTAGACTAATGGATCAGAGGTAATGTTTTCATAATTTTGTTCAATCCGGAAACTTGTCTAATTTTGGAAAAATCTCGGACCCTTGCGATTCCGTTTTGAGCAAGTTTTACTGTATAGTGATTCCTCACTATCTCGGGCTTCACTAATTCGGAATTCGGTTAATTCGGATAGGTTTCATCGCCACAGTACTGCGCCAGACATCATTCGAACCAAGGACATCTATTGTAAGATGTTGATCGCATCCCGCTCCCTTCCCGTTCACTCCACTCGCGGTCAATATTAAGTACCATATGTATCATTATTGGTCACAAACACGCAACAAAGGCAGTGCCTGTTGAGTTCGCTTTTTGAAGCCCACATGGCGAGTTACTGTTACATTGTGTTAAGTTATATCTCTTTGATTGCTTAAAAAGGTTTTGAAGTGTCGTACTGTTGTCTTCGCTAGAATAGAGTAACTAAGATGAGTGTTAGGGGTAAATATACCAAGGACATCTATTGTAAAATGTTGATTACATCCCGCTCCCTTCCCGTTCACTCCACTCGTGGTCCATAATAAGTACCATAAGTATCATTATTGGTCACAAATACGCAACAAAGGCAGTGTCTGTTCTGTTCGCATTTTGAAGCCCACATGGCGAGTTACTGTTACATTGTGTTAAGTTATATCTCTTTGATTGCTTAAAAGGGTTTTGAAGTGTCGTTCTGTTGTCTTCGCTAGAATAGAGTAACTAAGATGAGTGTTAGGGGTAAATATACATCGCTAAGTTTAGAAGACAAAATTATATAGGGATACGGTACATATACAGCCTTTGAATATGTATTGTAACTTTCATTCAATACAGTATGTACATATTGTGATGTTTATCAAGTCTTTTTTCAACAATTGCATACATTGTATATTATATTGCTAATTATTGCTTCAGATAACTATGCATGTACTGTACAGTACAATATGTTAAAAAACATTCGCGGACTTTCTATAATCTGGACAAGACCTCACTCTCGCCCCCATTAGTCCAAATCACTGAGAGTTTACTGAAAATGACCGTTAGACACTTAACCCGCGAGGACTGGCGCATGGGTATATTTGAGCCGAGGATAAATAATGCTCTATATTTTCGTTTTGGTCAGCCCTTATTTCCTGTCGCTTACTGTACCTTGCTTCCTGGCCTTGAACTTCACCCTGAAAAAGGAACATGTCCATTACCTTGTGAACACCTAAGTTATTTCTATATTATTTACGGTCAGTTCAGATTTACTCATGGCGTCAGTCCTCGCGTGGCAATTTTCGGCTTACGTTAGTCGGGACAATATTGAAAAAAAAAAAAAAAAAACCACCTATTTTGATGCAGTACAATCACATAGCTCATGCTTTTGTTGATCCATGTTTAAGGTTTATGGACACATTGGTCATCAGCTCCTTTGTTCAAAGACAATTGAGGTGACTGCTTTGCCGCCACAATCACCAATTCGCACCTCCGCTGGAAGACTGCCACAAGTCAAAAAGAACACATTTTCAGGAGAAGCATTTAAAGGTGTTGAGCTAATGGGAAAATATAAATATTTACATAGTTAAAGTGAAAGTAACGTGTTACCAACTTCTAACATTGTCTAGTACTAAATTATACAATAACATACAAAGTTCTTTCATGGATTATAATTATGGGTTTTAATAAAAATAATAATAATTTTCAGTTATGGCAGTTTTCTATTCAGTGCTGTAGAATTGCTATTTATAGGATCTGAGTTGTGGCAGTTTTACAGGACACGGACTTGATCATAGGCATTTATAAGTACCACAAACTTCAAAATTCATGTTTTTTGACTTGTGGCAGTCTTCCAGCGAATTATACTGTTACGTAAAGTATTGTCATTTTTCTGCATGTTAAATTTGAAAAATAAAAATGAACCTCATTTTGAATTGGGAATAGTTCAAAGGAATACACCAGGTGTAAAATTACTTCATTAAAATCCGTACGACTACGACACACTGTGGGTCAAAATGACCCTGCGCCAGTCTTCGTGTTATATTTTTCACGCCAGTTCTCAAGGGATAATATTTCCAATTAAAAAGAACAGTTTTACTGGCGATAAAGCTATATAAATGTGGAAAACCGGGCGCTGAGCCCAATAATTGCACAGCTCTGACAAGGGAAAGGATTGCGGTGTAAAATTCTAATCTGGTTGAAATTTAGTACACAATATTCCTACAAAGTTGTACAATGACGTAGTGAAAACCGCACGGGCCACATTCAATTTTGAACGCCGAAAACCTTCCGGGTGACGGCATGAGCGAGGAGATAGGAAGAGGTAAAGCTGACTTTGAATCCTAGCAGCACCAGGCAGCGTCCTGCCGTGCTGCGTTGCATTCCTCACCATAAACATTCCTCTCACTCTTCTACCCTCTCGATTACAGTATAAAATGCAATATAATGTGTTGTTTTGCATGGCCATATTGTAAATAAATAAAATGACCTTTAATTGTTTTCCTCTTTTACTCTTTGTAATCCTTGCAATAGTGGATGCTTACAAATTCGTGGTCAATGCAAAGAGACTGCTTGCACCACGCGCACCTTGCAACACTTTTATTTCCTTTGTACACATATCGCAAATATCTCGGACAGCACCATCCTTGAAACAAAGCTGCCTGGTGGTCGCGAGTCATCGCTTGCTGCTAGGATTCAAGGTAATCCGTCCCCCTGTAGGGTTTCGGCGTTCAATATTGGCGTTCAAAATGGAAAGTGGCCCGTGCAGATTTCACTACGTCATTGTACAACTTTGTACGAATATTGTGTATTAAATTTCAACCTGATTAGAATTTTACACCGCAATCCGTTTCCTTTGAAGTTCACACTTTTATCTTATCTTAAAGTAGCACCATTTGTATACTTTAGATAGACGCTGTGATTTCTCAAGGAACCGAACACTCGATAATTATTAAACAGCTACCCAAGTATCGAGTTGGCCTTCACTTGCAATATCCTTCGCTGATTATCCGGAGACATCATGTAGTTATTGACAGTCCCAAGCTCTGCGTGGTTTTCCCTGGTACACGTTCACAGTTATGGCCTGCTGCAGTGGACAAAGTGTAATATATGCAACATAATCATCGATTACATTCACAAAATCTGGTTCACTTCCTGTAGCGACTGCCATCTGCCAAGAAATTAAGTTCTGGAACGGAATACACTCAGCCATATGAGGTGAAACTGAGAAGGGGAGGATTTGATTCCTACCTCAGCCATCTAGGAAATGGTTTTCCGTGGTTTCCCCACTTCTACCGGGATGGTTCCTAACTTAAAGCCACGGCCACCTCCTTCCCAATCCTCACCTGAATTACAAATACACACACTACTAACGGCAACACAATAAAATAGCTTATCACACAAATTCTATTTATTTACACACCCAAGTTCACAGGGCTATATGACCACGATGTCCAGATCCCTCAAATGAAACAACAACACCATCAGAAGATGGCATTCATTTACAGTGTTTTACCTTTTCACTCCTTTTAATCTTGGTTCTGATAATAATAATAATAATAACAGGCCCACCAATGTACACAAGAACCTCGTTTATCTGGATTAAGTGGGACCAGAACTGATCCGGATTATCGAAAATCCGGATAATCTGGAAAAAACTAAAAAACAAATACATGTTACGATGTCGAAATGTAAACATTATGTGTGGGAAAACTGTATCATAATGAGGCTCGTTATAACACTATTTTTCATTATGAAACAGTTTCTCCCACCAATCAGAACTCAAGAAACAGTTGTGCGGCCAATTAGATAAGGATACCTTCGCGCATGCGCTCAAAATCCAACATATTTCTGTGTTGTCAAGCAAAGTGAATGGTCTCTGCTTCCGGAGTGCCTTGACCACGCATGCGCTCTGTTCAGTCATTCAGTGTTCACGAATAACTGAATTAACTGAATCCCACAGATATTTATGAATATTTATGTTAAAACATATAATAAAGTTATAATTATCGTCAAACATAAACAGTCGTTTGCAACTCGCCTATAATGGTAATTATGACACTCGTTTTATAAAGATACTCGTGTCTTAATTATAGCCATTATAGGCTCGTTGCATAATGTACTATTATATGCGAGATACGACTGTTTATGTTCGACGATAATTATTATAACTATTTTATGTTCGAACATAAATATTCATAAATATCTGTCGAGGTTTCGCCAGTTTTATGTACTGAACAGAGCGCATGAGACGCAGAGAATGCCTTGTATTTTACCATGGCCTCCTCGATTACCCTACTATGACACGAGGCCAGGCAGTGAAATTTAAATTAGAAGGCCGTGGAACTCAGCGCATATAATTATCTAATTGGTCAAACAACTGTTTCATGAGCTCTGATTCGTGGGAGAAACTGTTTCATAATGAAAAATAATCTTATAATGACCCTCATTATAGTACAGTTTTCTGACATACGTAGTCAGGGTCGAACATAAAACCTATTTTCAATTGTACGCATAATATAAGAATACCTATCTTACATTTACGACTTTGTTTTATGCACTAAAATAATGCGTGAGTATTTTCTGTTTTACATTTGTATAGCGTTTGCGCGCAGCACGATCATGAAGACGTTTTATTAACATCAGTTCTCACTTCCAGGCGAATGCCAGGATGGTATCTTTGATAAACCGTGGCCGAATTACTTCCAATTCCTGTCCTTGACAATCCTTGGCGGAAAAGACATTCAAGAAGAGTCGACCCCGCTATAGAAATACTGTACAGTAAAAATATTTTCTATTCGGATAAACCGGAGATCCGGATTAATGTGGGCCGGATAAACGAGGTTCTAGTGTATTAAAATAAATTCACATACTTCCAAGATGAACTGATTAGCAGAAATAATGGAATCTATAGAGCATTAATAAATCAACGCACATTGTTTGGAGGAAACCCAACAAAAACCTTGTAAGAAAGAGGCAGATGAAGACGAGAAGGAACGCATGGAACTGATGAGATACACAGATGACTAATAATTCCCACACAACTAAGACATTTTTTGTAACACTTTAAGGGTCGAACTTACGACATTTGTTCTTAGGGATGTTTTGTATTGTCCCGGGAAGTGATCCGATCACTGGGACCACCCGATATACAGGTTGAGTCATCTAAAGCTTGCACCGCAAATATTTCGGAAATGGGAAGTGCTATTGATGAGCGGTTTTCACAGACTGGCTTGGTAGTTTGGGGCTCGTATTTTCGGCCTATAAACATACTTGAATAATACTTCGAACGTGTATTGCTTGAGCAAACATACGCTTTTTCAAATGGAACAATGCCGATTGATATTAACAAAATAAAAGTAGTGTAAATTAGAATGACAATGACGTTTGTTTCAGTATTCTAGTGCAAGTGGTTTGCAAGATATCGTATGTTGAAAAGGTTCCACATCGACACTTCTACATACCTGTAGTAGCACAAACTAAAGAAGAATAAACGTGAATACACTAAGTATGTGGGTTTTGACAAGTAAAGAGCACGCTGACCTTCAAATATTGTGTTCAAAATTATCCCTGGCGGTGTCAGTACACGCTTCCAGTCTGCCGTGGAAAGACCACTGCACACGTTCTAGCATTTCAGTTGAAATATCAGAGCAGGCAGCAGTAATGCGTCGTTTCATATATTCCGGTGTAGTTGGTATCTCCTTATAGACACTGTCTTTCAGCATTCCCCACAGAAAAAAAGTCTAAAGGAGTCAAATCCGGTGAACGGGTCGGCCAACCTTTAAAGATCAGTGTTTTCTTTACATATCAGAACCCACTAAGAATTATATCCACGTTTTTTCTTTAGTTTGTGCTACTACAAGGATGTACAAGTGTCGATGTGGAGCATTTTCAACATACGATATCTCGCAAACCACTTGCACTAGAATCCTGAAACCAACACCATTGGCATTCTAATTTTCCCTACTTTTATTTTGTTAATGTCAATAGGCATTGTTCCATTTAAAAAGCTTATGTTTGCTCAAACAATACACGTATTATTAAAATATGTTTATAGGTAAAAAGTGCGAGCCCCCAGCTACTAAGCCAGCCTGTGAAAACCGCTCATCAATAGCACTTCCCATTTCTGAAATATTTGCGGTGAAAGTTTTAGGTAACTCACCTTGTATTAGATCTGCACCTCTCTCCATGCAATACCCGCACTTGGCTGGAGCAGTAGGAACTCGAATTTGAATTTTTCCAGAGCACTTATCCTTTCATTCTAGTCTATATCTGCTTCTCTTACTCTATAGCCGAACTCATTGACCTCCTAAGCAATCTCTCCTCTTCAATGCTCATCGCACGACCTGAGTCGGATCATACGAGCAGCCTCATCTAGCGTGTCCATTTCTAATTTAGTCTTTATCTCTTCACTACGATTACCCTACCACCAATGTTCCCATCTATTTGTACTTGAAATCATTCGTACTACCCTCGTATCAGTTACCTCCAGCTTATGTATGAGTCATTTTGAAACAACACAGTTCTCGCTTCCATACAGCAAGGTCAGTCCAAATAATGAGCGTTAAAAAGAGAGTTTCGTCGCTACATTAACGTCTTTCTTGCAGAATTCTGATAGACAGCAATATGAGAACTCGATTGCAATTGCTCTTCTACACCTTGGCTCTTTCAATGACAGAATACTCAGCATAACAAGGGAAGTATCAGGTAAGACAGGTCGAAACCTATCTTGAAACTTTGTGGACGCTATCGTTGTTCTATAAGAGGACAACGTGCGGAAAATCAGTTGACAGATTGAACTACAAGGCTCCGAAATCATACCTGACATCCTGGTACGCAGGCATGACGTCTGGAGGAGTTGGACATCCCTGCGGCACTCGGAGTAGTAGCGAAGCGGGGCGTATATGCTGACCGGAGCGTGCGGCTCCTTCCCACCGGCTGTGAGTGCTTGGGCGGTCAGGGCTGTCCATTCCAACTTGTACTGTACTCGCTACCTCCCATTGATTTATATGAGAGATTCGCCGCATGATTTCGGAGCCTTGCAGTTCAATCTGGCAGCTGATTTTCCGCACGTTGTCCTCTTATAGTACAACGATTGCGTCCACCTGATTCTTCCATTGTAAGTATATAAAATGGTCCACCTGCTACAATTCAGTTCCTTATATTTGACATTCTATTTTCTTGCGTTTATACCCTAAGGCATCACCTTTGTTAACCGAAACAATCTGAACCTCTGCAATGGCTCTTTCCTTTTCTGCGGCAGAGTACGCCTGTCCTGTTCGGTATAATTCAACACATGCCAAACAGGTGGATATAGCTCTCAACGATACCTGCAGAATTATAACAGGTTGCTTGAAATTCCAGTTGAATGGCTTTACCACCTCGTAGGAATAGCACCACCTCCTGTCCGAAGAGAAATAGCTGCGAACAAGGAAAGAAACACGGTGGAGCAGGAAATAACCCATCTTCTGTATGGGCAAGAACCGCAACGACTGAAGTCAAGGAAGAGTTTCCTAGAACATCGAAGGAACTTAGAACCACACCTGTAAAAGCTAGGTTTCCAACTGTGGAGGGCTACGACCTACCTTCCCCCTGGTTGGAAAAGAGTCTCTGAATCCTTACCTCCTGGCTATGACGAGGAATGGACAACTGGGAAGTCCCTGAATAGACTGAGATCTGGAGTTGGCAGAAAGCTAATTTGGCAAGATGGGGCTACACTGATCAAGATAATATTCAATGTGACTGTGGAGAAGACCAGACTGTTCAACATATGCTTCAATGTCGACTATCCAGCCTCCTGTATAGAACACGATCTTAACCAAGGAACAAAAAAGCATTGGACGTGTCCAAGTTTTGGGCTAAAATAATATAACGGCAGTCTTCCACCGGGGGTGCGATATGTATATTCTGATACGAGAATAATAATCACCTTTGTTTTTATTAATGCTGATTTTCATACCACAATCCCTACATAATTATATTAACTTGTATCATCAAGGTGATCAGCATCCTTTCCCTTGGTACTGTATCGTACGTCACGCTCATTAAATCGTACACCACGACCGCGCGGACAATTGCAGCAAGTCCGGAGATCATGGGTTAGAATCTCGGCGTTTCAGTGACTATCGTGAGTGGTTTCTCCTCGGGTTTTTCCCCACTCCCTCCAGGAAAATGCCGGGATCGTACCTTGTTTCAAGTCCAGGGGCACCTGTCCCTAATACAGTCACACACACTACTATAGTACAGTCATCACATAAATACAAGTGATCAGACAAATTGAATACACACTGACCTACGTGGGGCTGATGACCAAGATGACCTAAGCCGCTAAAACAGCGACTCCATCGTACGCTTTCTCTAAATCTACAAAACACAAACAGGATTGTCGAATGTTTCCAGTGTGTGTTCCTACTCTAAACATAATAACGAAAGTGTCTATCATCTCAAGGAGTCTGCAAACTCCATGCTGGGGTTATTGACCCCATAAGAACAACGTCTCCAATTCATGTGGCATAGGGCCGGGTTCACCATGGTTCGTTAAAATGTTAACACACCAATTAAGGCCGTTGACGGACGATTACCGAAATGTTGTGGTTCACCAAACTTGAACAATCCATTAGCTTCCCTAACAAGCCTTCAAAACTAATTGCTCTGTCAACATAGAATTAACGACTTGACGGTCGATTTACGTAGCAATCAAATCCAAAATGGCGTGCGACGAAAGCTGGAATAGTCTTGCATTAAACTTTATTCTCAACGACGACGATGTTTTTGAAGACATGCTAGATTTTCTTCGACCACTAACTTATAAATAATGAAGGAATTACTTGAATGAATGCGACGACATAGAATTTATTATGAGATTTCGGTTGTCAAAACCTTCTGCGTTGATGAATGTTCTACAGATGACAGAACCTAACCTGGAATTCCCATCTGATAAGTACTGTAAGATAGCCTAGGCCTATGTACCATTCCTTATTTATGTGTAATATCGTGTGATGCATTACGGTGTAGCACATGTAGTTAATTTAATAAAATACCACCTAGACGTCTCAACATCATTCCTCTGATTTCTTTTTACGTGTAATGAATTACGTTATAAAACATCCTAGTTAATTTAATTTAATAAAAGACTATCTAAACGTTACAGCATCAGTCCTCTTATTTTCAACGATTTCACGATAATAATTATGTTTATTTCATGTAACGAATATTTCACAGTCCCCGGCTCTTCTTGCTCTTTTCCTCATCAGCCTTGTTTGTTTTTAACCAAGGATTATGTAACTTTTAAGCCTTTTCAGTTAACAGTCTGCTCGATTACACCAAAGAATAAACAAATACCGCCACAATCATCTTTCAATGACTTTTGTACAGCCCTTAAACATAACACTTCGTTTGCTAATGCCAATCGGCGAATGTGCTGGTGAAACGCCAACGAGCTTAATGCCGATGTTAAAGTTAACAAAGCATTTACTGATGGCCTGTTAACGGTGCGTTGGTGAACCCGGCCCATAGTTTCGTTCAAGTTCCGCTTTATAAAGCAACTCTGGCTGAGCTGTTTGCTGACACACCGCAGTGAGATATCTGTAGTCTCGCTGTAATACCTGTTGTTATTTTAGGGGCTTGGGACATCTTATTCATCAGGCCCCACTATTTGGATGTGTGTTAAATTTGTCAGGTAACCTGCATTTCTGTGATGATTGTAGTAGTGTGAGATTATGCTAGTTAGTTAGTCTGTTTGTTTGTTAGTTAGTTAAATAAGTATGTTAGTTTGGTAGTTAGTATGTTCGTTAGTAAGTTAGTTCGTTAGTCTGTTAGTTAGTTTGTTAGTATGTTAGTAAGTCCGTGCGTCAGTCTTGCTAGTTAGTCTGTTAGTAAGTTCGTGCGTCAGACTTGTTAGTTAGTCCGTTAGTTAATAAGTTAGTTAGTTTGTTAGTTAGTTAGTTAGTTAGTAAGTTAGTTAGTCTGTTAGTTAGTAAGTTCGTTAGTTAGTCTGTTAGTTTGTTCGTAAGTCGGTTAGTTAATTTGTTTGTTAGTTTGTTGGTTAGTTAGTTAGCTAGTTAGTTCGTTGGTCTGAGTTAGTTAGCCTGTTAGTTAGTAAGTTAGTTCGTTAGTCTGTTAGTTAGTTCGTGTGTTTGTTTGTTAGTAAGTTCGTTCGTTAGTCTGTTAGTTAAGTTAGATTGTTGGTCTGAGTTAGTCAGTTAGTTAGTTAGTTAGTTAGTTAGTTAGCTCGTTAGTTAGTTAGTTAGTTAGTTAGTTAGTTAGATTGTTGTTAGATGTGTTTGAAGAGTCGGAACAGTGAGATCATCACCTAAATCAATGCATGTGTTATTTTCGAAGTGAAATGCCATGTCCTGTGGTTCGGAATCCACGGGAAAAGGAGGTCCCGTGCCTCATGCTCGCGATATTAACGGTTACATTTAACTACAAACTTCCTTCCTTTTTGTTATTTTAGTTAATTAATTAGTTAGATGTTGTCGTTTTAAGGGGTGGAACAGCGCGGCCATCTGCCTCTTGTGAGTATCTGCATTAGGAACAGTGTCCTGTGACTTGAAGGTTCTATCTCCACATTTGTCTGAAGGGAGTTCACAAAATCCCGAGGAAAATCACAATCAGGTTAGCCGCTCTCAGCGCCGGGATTCGAACCGCTGATATTTGTATTTGCTGCAGCTTCCGATCAGGGTTGTGGTTAGTGATTTAACGCGCACAGCTATGCAGCGTGGTATTAGAAACAAGTAGTTCCGTGAAGAACTATACAGCCTATTTTCATATAGCCTACTTATGTTAATTGCCTCTATCAACATACAAAATTTCAGTTTGATTGCTGAAATGGATTCGTAGATATTGAGAACCGACTAAATATTGCGGATGGACGTCATGTTTGATTTTTATATATGCAGATCTTAGAGTTATGTACTGATACATAAAGATTATTGTGTACGTGTGATATTCAAACTTCAATGCATGATTAGGACACAAGATGTTAAAACTAGATTTTAAAATTTCTCACAGCTGCCATCTTGTGGTTACGGAAACAATTGAAAAAAAATAGATGCCAGTGGATTAACATTTGTATAAGGCAGCGGTTCCCAAACTGGTTCCGCGGAGGGTTCCGCGAAGGCATCGCAGGGGTTCCGCGATAAATCTTAAAAATCAAATTTAAAACTGATTTTTTTAAATAAAACCACACGAGTCTAACTATCAGATTGTTGTATCCAAGCACCTATTCGCCAAATAAATAGTCTGCTGTGTGCTTGGAGTGGAAGCGGCGAAAAACGTTTCAGAGATCCAATGATCTAACAACACTCTGTCCGACCGTATACATAAAATCGCAGACTATATCGAAGACGAATTAATTCAGAGACTGGAAAATTGTAAAGCATATTCGATGCAACTGGACGAGAGTACAGATGTCGCCGGACTTGTGATATTGTTTGTTTCGGTCAGGTATCCATTCAAAGAAAGTACGGAAGAAGATTTGTTTCAATGAGCACCTTTGGAGACCAATGCAACTGGGGAAGAATTTTTTTAAATCAGAGATTGTTACATGCGTAAACATGATCTTGATTGGGAAAAGTGTGTTAACGTAAGCAGCGATGGGGCTGCAGCGATAGTGGGAAAATTGAAAATGACTGTATCAATAATAAAAAATATGGCGCCAAATTGTACCAGTAGCCATTGCATCTTGCATCGACATGCCCTTGTGGCGAAGAACATTCCACTAGACTTGACGGACGTTCTTAATGAGGCTGTAAAAATTGTCAATTATGTAAAGTCTCGCCCACTCCAGTGTAGACTTTTTGCAAAGGCTTGTGAAGAAATTGGAAGTCAACATCAATCGCTTTTAATGCACACAGAAATTAGATGGCTTTCAAGAGGCGAAGTCTTGACCAGGTTTTTTGAGCTACGCAACGATCTTCTGGTTTTCTTCATAGGAAAAGAAGACCTTTCCGCGCCTAGCAAACATGCTGAATTTTTACGCAACGAGAAGTAGCTCATTCGATGTGCTTACCTCGCTGACATATTCGGGAAACTGACTGAAGTTACTACATCTTTGCAGCGTAAAGATATAAGTACGTTCACATTCAGAGACAAAATAACATCATTCAAAACCAAACTCAACTTTTGGATCGAATGTGTAAATGAGAAAAATTTTGAATGCTTTTCTCTCATGGCGCAATTTCTGAGTGAAAATGAGATGGAAATCGAAGCTGATGTGAGCATTTAATTAATCTTTCGAAATCTATGACGGAGTAGCCTACTTCCCAGATACCAGAATAATAGAGGACATCGAGTGGGTGCAAAATCAATTTGCCAACCGAAATAAACCTCACATGTCCGTGCCTGACTATGAAGATCTTATTGAAATTCAATGTACCTCCGCTTTTAAAACGAAATTTGAATTATTGCCGCTGAATGACTTTTGGGTAGGACTGATAGACTTAATACCCGTCAGTAGCTGAAAGGCTATCCGAGCTCTGCACCCCTTCGAGTCCACCTATCGTTGCGAAGCAGGCTTTTCTGCTTATGCTTACACCAAAAACAAATTTAGGAGTAAGTTGAATGCTGCCCCGGATTTACGTATTCAGCTGTAGGACATAAAGTCCTGTTAGTTTTAATGTAAATCTTTATTTATCAGGTGAGAAATAAAATACAAAATACAAATCATATTTTGAGACGCTTGTCACATGTCACGCGAACACGCACAGACTTTGCACTGACTCGTCTTTTGTTTTCTTCCTTATTGTACATGTCTATTTCGCCAGGTGGCGCTACTGTGCTATTTTTCTTTCAAATATTAACACTTCCTCCACAGAAAAATCAAATACAAATTAAAAAAATAAACAAGATGAACTATTGAACACTTTTCAGCCTCTAAGATGTCATCTTCTGCTCGCCAATCCTCTCGCGCAGCATCTCGAATCTGACCCTCTCCAGAGGTTTAGTTAGAAGATCAGCTAATTGATTGGTTCCGTCGATGTGCTCCAACTCAAGGTCTCCGTCCAAAAATCTTTCCCTCGCATAGAAATGACGTACCTCAATATGCTTGGATTTTCGATGGTACTCCGGATTTTTAGCCAATTTAACTGCACCAGCATTGTCGATGTAAAGCGTAGGAGGTTTGTCAGCAGTTCCCAGTAATTCAGAAAACAGTCTTTTCAGCCAAATCAACTCCTTTGCTCCTTCACTTGCAGACACAATTTCAGCTTCAGTTGTCAATGTTGACACAGACTTCTGTAACTGACTTCTCCACGATACAGCTCCATGATTGTAGGTCGAAATGACACCCGTTGTTGAACGTCTCGTCTCGTCCTCTTGTCACCGGCGTAGTCAGCATCACTGTAGACCTTCAAAACGTCCTCTTTCCTATAGACGATTCCATGGCTCACTGTGCTCTTTAAATATCGAAATATCCGTTTCACTTGACTCCAGTCTTGAACTGTAGGATTCTCCATGGCTCTAACAGCTTTGTTGACCGCGAATGCGATATCTGGACGTGCAGCTGTAGCCAGGTACATCAAGGATCCCACCGCCTCACGATAAGGAACCCTGGCCGAAACATTTTCTCCGTCTTCACTTTCATCGCGTCCAACTGGGGTAGACACTCCATTTGACTCGGCCATCCCAAATTGATTGCAATTGATCCATCATGGTTTTGCTGCATCTTCATGCCCAGGAAATTGTTGAGAGATCCTCTGGTCGTGTGAAATTCCTGCTGAAGTTTTTCCATGAACTGCTCGATGTCTTCTTCGTTGCCAATTACCAGACCATCATCCACAAAGATTACAACAGCCAACCACTTTCCATTTTTGTTGCTGTAAAAGAGACAAGGATCAGCTTTTCTGTTTTTGAATCCAGCTTTCTCCATGAATTTCTTGAAACGCTTGTTCCAGCAGCGTGGAGCCTGTTTTAAACAATATAAGCTTCTTTTTAGATGACACACTCGGCCAGTACCGTCCTGATGACCTTCTGGCTGTTCCATGAACACATCTTCTTCAAGCTCGCCATTCAAGAAGGCCGTCTTGACATCAAATTAACCAAGTTTCATCTCCTTTTCAACAGCACCTGCCAACAGAGCTCGAATGGTATCATACCGGTACCGTGCAACAGGGCTGAATGGTTCTTCATAATCGATTCCTTGCTGTTGCACATAGTCTTTGGCTACCAATCGTGCCTTGAAGCGAACTTCTCCACTGTCCGTTGTCTTCTGTCGAAGAACGCACCGATTTTTCAGGACCCGTGCACCATTTGGACGCTCAACCAATTTCCAGATATCATTTTCCTTTAAGGACTCCAATTCTTCATTAATTGCTTTCAGTCACTGATTTTTAGCCTATTTTCAATTTTGAAAAAATAGGCTTATGAGATCACCTTTTGTCCGTGTGTGTGTGCGTGTGTGTGTGTGTGTGTGTGTGTGTGTGCGTGTGTGTGTGTGTGTGTGTGTGTGTGTGATTCGTGTGTGTGTCCCCCCCTAATAAAATCTAAACGGCAGGAGCGATTTCAATGAAACTCGGAAAGTTCATAGCACTATTCCCGGCGACCTCGACCGTGCCCTTCAAATTTTGTTAAGATTCACCAATCCAACATGGCGGCTGTGCGAAATATTTCACCAGCATTCAATATCTCCGAAACTATTATCGATATTACCCTGACATTTTCTAATGTGATAGAGGGAACTACTATAAATTCACTTATGTGACTATTGAAAACCTGGTAACTACAAAACCAACATGGAGGCCAAGCGAATTTGCGACTTTTAAATAGACGTTTCTCGCGATTTGACCAACCAAACGCAATGAAACTTGGTACAGTATATGCTTATATACATTGTAATGCACCGACATGTAACTTCGTTCAATTGTTCACATAATCACAAGATGGCGGATGTGCGAAATATTTCACCGGCATTCTATATCTCTGAAACTATTAGCGGTATCTCCCTAAAATTTTGTACGGAGATAAAGGGTACTACTGGAAGTCCATCTGTAAGACTTTCAAAAACCGGTTAACTAAAAAACGAACATGGCGGCCAAGCGAATTTGAAAATTTTAAATAGACCTTTCTCGCGATTTAATGTTCCAAGCGCACTGAAACCTGGTACAGGAAATATTTATACACATTGTAATCCACTGGTATCTAATTTAGTTCAATTGTTTACATAACCTCAAGATGGCGGCAGTGCGAATTTTAAAATTAAGTTTTTATTTCTTGTGATGTTTTCATGCGATCGAAGTGAAAGTTTGAATAATGAACCTACGCAATAATTTTCCTTTAATGGTACATGACTCTATGGCCTATACATTTAACAATCCAACATGGCGACCATCCGAAATATTTAGACGATACTGAATATCTACGAATCTATTTTAGCAATCAAACTGCATTTTTAATGTTCATAGGGGCTATGAACTTAAGTTCACCTATAGGACTTTAAATAACCTGGTGATCACAAATCCAACATGGCGGTGACGCGAATTATAAATATTCACATGGACGTTCCTCGCAATTTAACCATCCGCGTGCAGTGAAACTTGGTACTGTACAGTAAATCCTTATACGAATGTTAATCCACTGGCATCTAATTTATTTCAATTGTTTCCATAACCTCAAGATGGCAGCTGTGCTAAATTTTAAAATCTCCTTGTTTTTTCTTGTGTCCTAATTATGCGATTGAAGTTTGTATACTACACGTTCACAATAATCTGCATGTAACAGTACATAACTCTAGGACCTACATATATAAAATCCAACATGGCGACCATCCGAAATATTAAGTCGGTTCTCAATATCTACGAATCTATTTCAGCAATCAAACAGAAATTGTGTATGTTGATAGTGGCAATTAACATAAGTAGGATATATGAAAATAGGCTGTCTAGTTCTTCACGGAACTACTTGTTTTTTATCACTAGACTGCAGCGCTTCAGAGTATGAGTCAGGATTCTTTTCAACGATGGATGGTCCAGCCATTTACATGTAATTTCCACTGATCATCCACGATGGCTTCTTACTTTCACGTTTGCTTTTCCTTCTTTCTTCAGTCACTCCTTCTTCCTCTTCTTCGCTTCCTCCGGAACTGGACGCCGAAGCAAAATCTTCAATTTCGCTTAAGTTCTCATCTGACTCTGACCTCCTCTGTAGGCCTACATCAGACGATGAATTAGACTGATTCCTCTCCACACGTTCTTCAAGCGTGACTTCAACCTTTCGGGCGTTGGCGCGCAGATTGCAGACAACTTCAGGTTTGAATTTCACATCATGGCTTAGAACAACCTTTCCCTGAGTTGGAATCCAGACTCTAAATCCATCCCTGTCGTTCACGTACCCAACCAGAACGGCTTTGTTGTCGAACTTTGAGCGAAAATTCTTGTTGATATGCACGTAACATTCTGTTCCGAAGATCTTCAGATGACTGAGACTTCCCACTGGTCGTCCATACCACAATTCATAGGGAGATTTGTTTTCAATGGATGACTTCCCAGTGCGATTCAGGAGGTACACCGCAGTGTTGCAGGCTTCAGCTCAAAGTTGTTTCGTTAACTTGATGGGATTCAGCATAGATTTTGCGCACTCCACAATCGTCCGATTTTCACGTTCCGCAACTCCGTTTTGTTGTGGTGTGTACGGCGTAGTAATGCTGTGTTCTATGCCTCTGCTTACGAGTAGTTTAGAAACCTTCTTGTTATCAAATTCTTTTCCTCCATCACACCTGAACAGTTTCACGACGTGTTCATTTGTTTTGGCTTCATTCAGGAACTGTTCCAGAACGGTGTACAGTTCACTTTTGTGTTTTAAAAAGAAAACTCGTCGAAACTTGCTGAAATCATCCTTGAAACATACGTAGTTGCGTGCCTTTCCATGAGATTCAGTAGACATTGGTCCATTCACATCGGCGTGGATTTGTTCACCGGTGGCTGTTGGTCGATTCATTCGTGTCTTGAATGACAGTCGATGCAATTTTCCCAGTGCACATCCATCGCAGAAATCCTCTTTACACATGTCTACATTGATGTTCATCTGCTTCAGTACATTCTTGACATGCGCTTTGTGTTGATGACCATATCGTTCATGGTAGATCTGCAGTTTGTCCGACGATGTAGCTAAATTCACTTGAATGGGTTGCGCCGGTTTCACGACGCGCATGTCAAGTACATACAGACCATGACTCACAGGTCCAGCCATCATCGCCTTTCCAGTAACCTTGTCTTCAATTCTAACAGTTTGGTCGTCAAGTCGAGCACAAAAACCTTTTCTTGCAACAGCTTTCACAGAAAACAGATGAGCCATTGCATCGGGAACATACAAAACTTCAGTCATCTCAGCACTCAACCAAGCGTTGTTCAGCCGCACTTGAATGTTTACAGTTCCTTTGCCGTGAGCTAGCATGCTCACACCTCGTTTTCCTAGCAAAATCTTCTCTGGAGTAGCAAACTTGACGTATGTTGTAAAATACTGTTTGTTCGCGGTGATGTGATTTGTGGCGCCACTGTCGCAGTACCACTCGTCGGCTTGAACAAAGTCGCCGTCTAACGCACTCATAGCATGTGTCAGAAACGAAACATTGATCTCCTTATTAGCCTACTTTCGATTTTTGCAAAAAATGAAAGTAGACTTATGAGATCAACACAGGGCGAAAAAAGTGTATCTGTCTGTGTGTGTGTATGTGTGTGTGTGAGTCTGTGTGTGTGTGTGTGTGTGTCTGTGTGAGTCTGTGTGTGTGTGTGTGTCTGTGTGTGTGTGAGTGTGTGTACTCTGAATGTCTGTCCCCCCCTATCAATTCGAACACGGTGAAACCGAATTGAACGAAATTTGGTACAGAGGTAGCACTAGTAAAGAACACCTCAGTGTCATACTTTATATCGCCGCCATCTTTACCAAAACAGAATGGCGGCCACTCAAATGTTCAAAACGTAAAATCAAATTACGGCTAAACTAATCATCCGATCTCTACCAAATTTGGTGACAACATACCTTTATATAGGACGCGTCTTTCACCCAAAATTCAAGGTCATCGGCCATGCCATTTCAGGATGGCGGCCGTGTGAATTATGCAACCATTTTAATAAATAGCTTAAGACCCACCAATTCCGATTATCGAGCCTAGGGGGGTTTAAGCTATCCTGAGGGTCGTGATCCGTTATTTATTATAATTTAATATTATAATATTATACAGTATGAGTGGCTTAAAAGAGCTGAGCCGTTTGTGTCACACGACAAGATGGCAGCTGTCCTCATGTGCCTGTCTTATATTTCAGTAGTTTTAGTATGTTGTATGTGATATACCGTACTGATACAATAATATAAACTTTGTATGAAATGATCTTTAATGAAGATGTACTGCAGTGAAGAAATCGTTTATTTAAAGTCATTATTTGCCAACAGTTTGTATCTAATATGTCAGTTAAGAACACCTGACGTCATGGACACGGTTAGCTCTGGGCTAGCATGTTAGTCTGACACGCAGTTGACTGGGGATCGAATACTGCTACAGTTAGGTCTTTTTTTCTTGAATTCTTTTACAAATGATGTGCACGAGCTTTTCCCACAGATACTGAATAAAATGTCATTTAGCTCAAAGGAGAGGATAAAGTATACACTCGTATATTAATAAAATCACAGTCCCAGCATCGCACATAAACAGAAGACATTAGAAAAAGGAGAATAGAAGAACTAGATACACGTTGTCATTAACCACAGCCTTCTTAATGCCTCTGTACGGTGCTGTCCTCTTGTGGGTTATGTGGGTAATATTGTTCCAAACATAACGCTGTGTAAATGCCTGAGCTGGCCTCCTGAAGTATGGCAATTTTGTAATACTGTTAGTTCAACTATTAGCCACAATCGCGCTCCGAATACCTTTAAACACTGCCAGCTGGATCGCCTCCCTCTTGGCTACTTTAAACTGCCTACTCATTCAACACCCATAGAACACTGCCATCGTAGTACATTACGATGGCAGTGCATAGGCGTACAAGATAAAGATTAATTCACTGATAGGTCGCAGCACCACCTACTGTGATAGGGGCGGAAGATGATTGGGGCGGAAGATTCTTAATTTTGCAGGCTGGCTTAATATAGAGATTAACGGACGTGAATGCATTACAATAAGTTAGTAGTTTTGTTATTCAATCATCATAAAGTATATAATATTGATCTTGACACTTACTGGCTTATTATCAATATAAAAGAAAACAAACAATACATTGTGGTTGGGGTGATTGTTTTAGGGATGAGGACAAAGAGTCATAAAGATACCCATACATTTAGAAGAAAGTAGGCTATATGTTCTTTGCTGAACATCTTGTTTTTGTTTCTAGTGCCACCCTCTTTCTTCTTCACTTGCCCAATGGACCAATTCCTTACATTTGAAACATGGAAACTTCTGCTTTACTCGTTGAACATTTTTCTTCGACTTGTCATCAGCGCTGCCTTTGCCACTGCCATACTGGGAATGCTTCTTGGGAGCACTACGTACCACAAACGCAGTCGATTCCACGTTTCCTTGGTCACGCAGTTCAATCGTGCACAATTTTTCAATCAACAAGTTCACAGTTTGATTTTCCGTCGGAATCGTGTCCCACACATCCTTGAAATTATCATATTCTTTTCGCAGCGGGGATAAAATTCGACCGTTCAAAATCCTTTCAGATAACGTGTTTTCGTTGTGCTTTTAGAGTTCGTCGTTCAGATCCTGATAAAGCTTCAGTAACCTCGCGACATGGGTGCTGATGTCCTCCTTGTCGTCACGTGTCACTCGGAAGAATGACTCGATCAACGTGTTCAGTCGCTGCGTACTGCTTCGTTCGAACCGTGCGCTCAATTTTGTCCAAATTTCACTGGCATTGGTGCACGTCAACACGAGCTCGACAACAGATTTTCCTAGCGCACCTGCTTGCAAACTGGCCGCTTTTGCATCTTCTTTCAACCACTGCTTATATGCCGCTTTTTGTTGCGCAGTTGCATCTGCCGGCAACACAGGACACTTTTTCGAACCATCAACAATATTTTCCAGTTCATACGACCGCAAAACTATCAACACATGCAATTTCCACTTTGCCCAGTCTTCAGATCCTTCAAGTTTATCCACTTGAACTTTGTAGTCACTGCCGGTTGCCATTTTGAGGTTATCCTTAACTCACAAAAAATACAGCACGTGTTCCACAGGTGCTCAGCTTAGATCCAATCACTAGATAATACCATTTACACGTGGCCTGGGCCCATAACCTGTTAGTTTTAATGTAAATCTTCATTTATCAAGTGAGAAATAAAATACAAAATACAAATCATATTTTGAGACGCTTGTCACATGTCACGCGAACACGCACAGACTTTGCACTGACTCGCCTTCTGTTTCCTTCTTTATTGTACATGTCTATTTCGCCAGATGGCGCTACTGTGCTATTTTTCTTTCAAATATTAACAAGCCCGATTTCAAAACTATTTTAAGAACGAAAATGAAACAATTTCAGCCATCACATTAGAAATTAGGTGGAAATACAATGTTTATTGTTCTAAAATAATTGTTTATATTTTTGTACCACGTTAGGCTATACAAATCACCCAGGCAATAAGGATAGATGAAAGCAGGACGAACGTTGTGGGTTCACAATGCTCAGTAAAAATCAGGGATGGCGTTAGGGTTCCGCGGGAAAATCATGACTTCTGATAGGTTCCGTGACCGAAAAAGTTTGGGAACCGCTGGTATAAGGATTTACTGTACCAAGTGTCACTGCACTCGGATGGTTAAATTGCGGAGAAACGACCATGTGAATATTTATACTTTGCGTCGCCGACATGTTGGATTTGTGATCACTAGGTTATTGAAAGTCCTATTGGTGAACTTATGTTCATAGCCCATATGAATATTTAAAAAATCAGTTTGATTGCTGTAATAGATTCGTAGATATTGAGAGCCATCTAAATATTTCGGATGGTCGCCATGTTGGATTGTTATATGTACTCTATAGGCCATAGAGTCATGTACCATTAAAGAAAAATTATTGCGTAGGTTCATTATTCAAACTTTCACTTCGATCGCATGATTGCAACACAAGAAATAAAAACTTAATTTTAAAATTCGCACAGCCGCCATCTTGAGGTTATGTAAACAATTGAACTAAATTAGATACCAGTGCATTAAAGTGTGTATAAACATTTCCTGTACCAAGTTTCATTGCGTTTGGATAATTAAATCGCGAGAAAGGTCTATTTAAAATTTTCAAATTCGCTTGGCCGTCTTATTCGTTTTGTAGTTAACCGGTTTTTGAAAGTCTTTTAGATGAACTTCCAGTAGTGCCCTTTATCTCCGTACAAAATTTCAGGGTGATACCGCTAATACTGTAGTTTCAGAGATATAGAATGCCGGTGAAATATTTCGCACAGCCGCCATCTTGAGTTTATATAAACAATTGAACAAAGTTAGATGTCGGTGCATTTCAATGTGCATAAACATATACTGTACCAATTTTTATTGCGTTTGGTTGGTTAAATCGCGAGAAACGTCTATTTAAAAGTCGCAACTTCGCTTGGCCGCCATGTTGGTTTTGTAGTTACCAGGTTTTCAAAGGTAACATATATGAACTTCTAGTAGTTCCCTTTACCTCCGAAAAATATTCCAGGGTGCTATCGGTAATAGTTTCGGAGATATTGAATGCTGGTGAAATATTTCGCACAGCCGCCTTGTTGGATTGGTGAGACGCAACAAAATCTGAAGGGCATGGTTGGGGTCGTCCAATATAGTGCTATGATCGTACCGAGTTTCATTGTAATCGCTCCATCCGTTTAAAAGTTATTAGGGGGGACACACACCAACACACACGCACACACCGACAGACACACGGACTAAAGGTGATCTCATAAGCCTAGTTTGCCATAAATGAAAATAGGCTAAAAACAATCCCCCCTACCGAGCAACCACTCCCCAGCCCTGATGGACTACAGATTGTGGGGTGACGTGCGTTGTCTGCGCATCGAGTCCCCTCAGACGTTAATCTTGGTTTTCCTGACCGGGGCGCTGCTTCACTGTCAGACATTTACTCAATTGCCCTCACGAGGCTGAGCGCACCCCGTTACAACCCTCATGTTAGTAGCCGACACTAGAGAAAACAGCTTGCACTAATTATGAACAAAACACAGTGAAAACAAATAAAGAGAAAGTAATACTGTAATTATAATAATCTAGCAGATCTTGTAGGTTTTGTCGTGTATTTTGTGGGGTTTCGCCCTGGAGTAGCATGTTGGGCTTATCAGCAGAAACTCGGAGATAACGACCCTTGCACTACGTCACATATATGGGGTAGCTGAGACCTCCATACAGAGGTTCAAAAATGGAATATTGGTTTTCGCGCGTGACTTAAGTCCAGCAAAAGTCTTCAACAGACACGGCAATAACGCAGATACGTATTTGCTGGACTAAATAATATCCGTGAAAACCAATATTGTATAGCATTGCCAATAACAAGAAGAACAAGAATAAAAATAGAAAAAAAGAGAATAAAAATAGGAACAAGAACAAGAATAAGAACAAGAACAATTCTTGAACAATTACTGTAAAAGTAAATCAATTTTACAATAGGTGGCACGCGACTCTTTTCAACAAATGACTGCTCGTGCGCTAATCGTTTCAACAAATTAACTTTGATGAGTTGTGTGCACGGCCGTGAGGGTATCTGAATTAGAAGATCTATTTTACAATAAATGCCGCGCAAGTCGCTTCAACGAATGAACTTTGGTCTGCTATTGTACGCGCCCGCGAAGGTTTATGAATTAGTAAATCCATTTTGCAATAGGTGGCTTTTGTCTGAAGTTTACTGCGGAAAGGCTTAGTACACTGGATGGCCGCTAGGTGGTATTATCTTCCCGGCAGTTAGGTGGCTACGTGTCAGTATGCAAGATGGAGGCGACGTGCGAAGAGTGTGCTTTTTGTGTTCTTGAATTTCCCTCAACTAAACTGTAAGCACTATTCAAAGACATTTCAACACACGATTTCACAAGGAACCTCCAAATAAAACCACTATACGTGCATGGCGTTCGAAATTAACCACAGGATGTCTGTGTAAGAAAAAATCCACCGTCACCCGTCTGCCTCTAACGAAACTGTTGACCTCTCCCACATCTCCACCTTGCAGTGCACCACTACCTTAATGACCAACCTCCTGAACGTTAGATTGGCTGGGCCTCGATCACAGATCAGTGTCTTATGCCCTGGCCTCCCCGGTCACCTGATCTGACCTAGTGTGATTTCTTTTTAAGGAGGTTTATCAAAGATGAGGTTTATGTACCACCCATGCTAGTTAATATAGTTGAACTGAGGAATCGGATCCATGTGGCTGTAACTAAAGTTGACCAGGATATGCTCCAGCGTGTGTGGTCGGAGTTCGATTACCGTATCGTGGGCACATCAAGCATTTGTAGCAAGCAGCCTCAAAAACCTTGATGAGCTTCTTCTTTAATTGGTATATGTGTCAATGCTGTAAGCTTTCAATTAGATATGTACATGAAAGCGCTTAAATCATTTGTGCTAACCCGGTATATGAAAGGTTAAACCTGTTATGAAGCAAGTTAAACCACCGCGGTTTTGATGCAGGGATAAACATCGAGCAAATACAGTGAGATTTTTTTGCTGGAGTGGTGCCGGCGACCGGCTGCCATACGCGTGCGTATACGCCAGCCAACTATCTCGGGCCGCGGACAGCGCGCAGGTGAGATAACCAGGGTCATTCAAGTCATTTAGTCACTAAACTTTCATCAACGAGGGTGTGAGGTGTCAGCGCACACATAAGAAGGTAACATAAACAACAGCTTCTCGCAAGATTTAATTAAAGAAGCACACGTGTTTCTTTTTTGTTTGATTTTTGTTGGTTGTCTTTTTTTCTTGGGACTCTGGATGACCTCACGTCACCAGTTAAAGGTTAGAACTTACCTTTTCACAGAAGATGCTGAAAATGCTCTCCTTCAGCTGACAGACAGATATCATTACAATATGTAGCTACTCCTGCTCCCCCCTGCGTATTTAATATAATTAATCGGAGCATGGACCTAAGCCCGTTTGATGTTTAATTATGGGGTAATTTTAAATACAAAGTGTACAGATCAATGAAGTTTTCTTAAAATGTTGCACTTTATTAACACACTCGGTTGATCCATTGTCGCTAGTAAAAAACTCTGCCTCTGATGGTTTGCCAGTACTCTAGTGGAGCTGGAGAACAATATATGGCAGCAGATATCTCTCACAACAGAAGGGAATTACAACGTGTAAATGCCAATTTATTTACACGGTACAACACCTGTCTGTCAGCTTATGGAGAACATTTTCAGCATCTTTTGAGAAAAGGTAAGTTCTTTAATCATGGTTTTCTGATGAATTAAACATTAATTAATGTACCTTCTTAAGGTTTCCACCTGCGCTCTATCCGTGGCCCGAGCTCGGTTGGCTGGCGGAAGGCGCGCGCACCAGGCAGCCGGTCGCCGGCCCCACTCCAGCAAAAGAATCTCCCTGTACTTGTAAGGAAGAATTTAATTAAATTTACTATTCAAACCTGAAAAGAATGAAACAGAAGCATGAAGCGGACTGGTAGGAAGCTGTCCACACAACGCAAGATTCAACACAGTGCATTTATGAAGAGAATTTGGTAGGATACGAAAGTAGTGATAATTATGAACTTAATCATTTTATGTTCGACCCTGACTATTATATGTTAGAAAACTTTACTATAATGAGACTCATTATAACACTACTTTTCATTATGAAACAGTTTCTCCCACCCATCAGAGCTCAAGAAACAGTTGTTCGACCAATTAGATAACGATAGCATCGCACCTGCGTTGAGTTCCACGGCCTTCTAATTTAAATTTCACTGCGTGCCCTAGTGTCATAGTAGGGTAATCGAGGAGGCCATGGTCAAATACATGGCATTCTCTGCGTCTCATGCGCTCTGTTCAGTACATAAAACTGGCGAAATCTCGACAGATATTTATGAATATTTATGTTCGAACATAAAATAGTTATAATAATTATCGTCGAACAAACAGTCGTATGCAACTCGCCTATAATGGTAATTAAGACACTCGTATGAAAATTATAAAACTCGCATACGCTCGTTTTATAAACATACTCGTGTCTTACTTATTGCCATTATAGGCTCGATGCATAATGTACTATATTAAGAGCTTTCTTATTGACGTTTAATCTAGATGAAATACCAATGATAGCGGCTTCCGTGGCGTAGTTGGTAGAATGCTGTGCTTCTATACCCAAGATCGCGGGTTCAAACCCGGCCGAAGTCGTCGGATTTTTAAGAGCGTTAAAAGAAATCCCTCAGGATGCTTTCATTCGGAGGGGAAGAGAAGCCGGCGGTCCCATGTCATAGATTTATGGCATGAAAAAGAACCTTCCACTAATTACGCTTGTGGAAGCAAAAATGTGTAGGTTAGTTTGATAACGCTCTATTAGTTCCAACGTTCACCACCGGATATGACTGCGATGACATTTAGTAGCCGCGTCCGCCGCTAAGTGTCGTGGATGGTAGCATTTGGTGGCAAAAGTAGGAACTATTTGAAAAAAATAATCGTCTGCAGTCCTTCTACCTGAATTACAGATAACACACACTAAAACAGCCATCACAACTAACACCGGTTATCAGACAGATTCTACACACAACCAAAGTACACGAGGCTACATGACCACGTTGTCGCAGCCCCTAAACTGAGGATCCAACCAACCAACGAACTACGAATGGGGTTTTATAAGTTTTTTACACCTTAACAAAGCTAAAACAGAATATATGACATTGGATGCAGGAGAAATCAGAACAATCCAAGTCGACGGCGATAATCTGCTTCGAACGACAAAATTTAAGTATCTTGGCTCTACGATAACTGCTGAAGGTCTCACTGAGGAGGTCAACGTAAGAATTAATGCTGGGTGGATGAAGTGGCGAACAACAGGTGCCATGTGCGATCGCTAGATGAAAGACCACCTAAAATCGAAGATTTACCGCACTGTCATTCGTCCTGTGGCGCTTTATAGTACCGAATATTGGCGATCTGCGCTAGTCACAGCCGGCTTAGCTTGCCGTGTTTACTGGCGCGTACACAAATAATGACCCTGTACAACAAATAACAACTAGTTAAATTATGAACAATTGAAAGAATATGGGACGTTCATTGAGTTTCCACTAAAAATAAAAGCCTTTGTATCTCGGTAACTTACCGCTTTATTTGAAATTAATTTCAACTGATCTGTAGTTACGATAGCTGGCCACCGTAATGCGCCATAAACTCGTTTCAGAAAAGAATGGACTTGCCCCGTTTTTTTTTTTTTTTTTTCGTGTTGTCTTCAAATATATACACCTTCTGCCTGAAAAGTTCGGTGAATGGGCTATATTACGAACGGATTGTTGGCTTAGCTGAAACAGCCGGTACTGGCCTTCGAAGTAATCCCTGTGAATGGTTATGCACTTCTGAGAATAACTGAACAAGTCCTGGAAACTCCTGGCATAGTCTTCTTTAGGAATAGCCTTCAGTTTTGGTCGTCAAAACTCTAAATTGAAAGCAAGAGAGAAGCGTGAATTTATGCAACCTGCCTTGCACACCGGATAGACGGGTGGCAGTGAGAAGGATGAATTTATGCAACCTAACGTGCATACCTGTTCGACGGGTCGCAGTGAGAAGGGTGAATGTTCCGTGGAATGGAATTGTTCTGAAAACCATCGTCACTGGTGACGAGACCTGGTGCCTGAGGTACGACCTTGAAGGCAAGCGTCAAAGTATGGAGTATCGGGGTCCAGGGTCGCCAAAAAGCCCTGACGGGCCACAGGTTATCGGACATTTCGGACATCCAACGTAATGTGACGACCCTACTGAAGGTTATCCCTCAGGACTTGAGCAGCCGTTCTAAGAAGTGTATAACCATCCACGGTGATTACTTCGAAGGATAGTAACGGCTGTTTCAGGTAAGCCAACAAACCGTTCGTAATATAGACCCATTCACCGAACTTTTCAAACAGAGGGTGTATTTAATGACATGTTATTTTTTCATATACTTACAAATTTAATAGAAAGCAGCAGTATGTTTTTCTTTATACCCAAGATACCCCTGAGTAGCTGGCAATCACATTTGTATCTAACATTTGCTCTCGTTCTTCCAGATGTCTCCCTCTGGTAACACCATTGAAGAATGTTTGGTAAACTTCAAGGAAGGTACGTACCAAGTTGTACACCATATTTTCCATGTGGCTTGACTTACTTCGACTTAATTCCTCTTGTCCCTCGTGGAACATGGGCATAAACAACGCATCTTCATCTGGTCCTATTGACAGCCAACCTCGCTCCAGGTCTTGATACACTTTTATCACATTTGGCTGTCACAAGACAGCATTACTTCAATCACCCGGTTTCTATGCTAAGTGGGAGTGCAAGCGGAACGTCACAATTGGAAGTAGATAACTGAAATGGCTCCAACTGGAACGATGTACATGTAGATTTATTCATTTACTTTGGTACTGAAACTTGGTGAATTTCTCGAAATACACGGGAAGGCAGGGTTGGAATTTGCCGCTCTTCATTCTCTTACATTATTTCATTCATTTAAATTTCCTTCCCGCAAACACGAACTTTTTATGCTGTTTGCCCCGTATATTTGTTCATTTGCGGTGTAAGTTTGTTCCAGAAATGCATTTCTTCGGAACCAGCTTGGCAGCGTCTTTCAGCTGCCCTCTAAACATCAATCGCTTCAAGTCATGAAGACTTCATCAATCCGCCAGGCATCGTGTTCTTCTCCAACCAACAACTACGTGAAGACACCGCTCCAAGAAGAATTTTGCTTTTATAATGTTTGCTATGCTTGTGTAAACTCTACTGTTTCCTCCCCTTACCCGCTCGCTTCCCCTTCTCCTCGTCCGCCTACCTCTGACGTGTGCGTTGTCGCTCTACTCCATCGGCGCGTCACTTCGCTCGTTCACTTGACTTCTTGTCTCACATTGCTGGGTCAAAGCAAAAACATTCATAACATTGATAATAATAATAATAATAATAATAATAATAATAATAATAATAATAACCACAATTAGGTACTATGTGTTGAGAGGTCGAACGTATGTATCGACATTTGTAGACTTTAAGAAAGCGTACGACTGCATCGACCGTGATGTGTTGATTAACATACTTGCAGAAATGGGAGTCGATATGAAACTGCTGGCGATAATAAGGGCAACCCTAATTAATACCACATCCAAAGTCAAATTCCAAGGATGTATCTCTGAACCCTTTGAAATCAAGACAGGTGTTCGACAGGGAGATAGCCTGTCACCTCTGTTGTTCAACTGCGTGCTTGAAAAGGTAATACAGAATTGGCGACAGAAGTTAAAAGAAGGAGGCCTTTACAAACCTTTAAGGATCGGGACGAAGAAAAACGGAGTGGAAATAGATTGCTTAGCATTCGCTGATGATATAGCCCTGATGACAGAAGATTTCGAAAGTGCAACAGAACAGGTCAATATATTGAAGGAAGTAGCAGAACAAACAGGATTACAAATTTCCTTTCAAAAGACAGAAGTAATGTCGAACATCAAGGATGATACAGCACAACTAAACACCAAATATGGAACGATAAACCATGTTAATAAATTTAAATATCTTGGGGAATGGATCCAGCAAAATGGCCTTGACAAGGAAGCCATAGAAGCAAGAATCAAGAAAATGGAAGTCGCTTTTCAAACCACCCAACCACCCGCAACATATATAACAAAAAGTGCTTTTCTATGTACACAAAAATTCGTCACTACAACACTGTCATCAAACCAGTACCGCCATATGCATCTGAATGCCTTATCCTATCCGAGAAATGTTTGCTCGCGAAGTTAGAGAGAAAAGAAAGAAAGAAAGAAAGAAAGAAAGAAAGAAAGAAAGAAAGAAAGATCCTACACATCATACTTGGCCCAGACTACAAAAATGGCATCTACATCAGAAAATCCAGGCAAGAAATTTACTCGAGGATAGAGAAGATCACAGACACAATGCGAAAACGCAGAGTTTGCTTCTACGGTCATATGCGACGGATGGTCGATTCCCGATGGACGAAATGTATCTTCAGTATATTCGACTCAAAACCAAAAACGACAATGCCATGGTATGTTAACGTCCAGAAAGATCTGAAAGAAATGGGGATACGAGCAGAAGATGCACAAGACCGAAATCTTTATAGAGCAGCCATCAAGACGTTTGGGACTTTCCGGGACGAAAAACGGACAACTGGTGCGAAATGGACAGAGGAACGTCGTGCTAAACACAGTGAGCTCATGAAGGCAATGTGGATCAAGAAAAAAATGAGCAAATGCCAGAATGTAAAATGAGGCTTATCGTGGTCCCTAGTTGGCCGATTAGCGAAATTGAATGAATGAATGAATGAATAATAATAATAATAATAATAATAATAATAATAATAATAATAATAATAATAATAATATGGGTAGTGGGGTGTTGTGCACACTCAAGAAGAACACATCCGAATAATTAGGGCAACTAGCTACATATGACAAATGTCTTAAATGCAACTATCGTCTTTCTCGTCAAAACAGATATCAACACAATTTTTCCCAAAATCACTACAACTGTTTCACCACTACCTTTGCTGGGAGTACTCTATCAGTCGTCGGAGATCCTACAGTTCCAAGGACTAAAATTATCACGGCAAATTCAAACTATTTGCGCCTTTCAAAGCATTCATTCAAACTAAACTCCTTTGAAAGGATATACAGTAAATCTGTCATTCTTTGTCTAGCCAGACTACCACCCTTCCCCATATTACCCAATTTTAGGCTGAGAAGGGAAAGCACAAACGCCACTTGCTTGCGAATAGCCCAAGCTCCAGCCGTATTTCCCGTTAGCTGTGGCCAAGTCCATACCCACTTTAGGTATCTTGCAGGCTTGCGCAGTGAAATTAGTGATTAGATGTTTACTTTAGGGTAGTTTATGATTTATATTGGACTCTCGTCCTATCTATCCATACTTTTTCTCCATTCCAAAACCCATTTTTCCCTTTCCATTTTCTTCATCATCTTCCCTTAGGGGTTTTTCTTCCCTAGCTAAAACCTACCCAAAACTGATTTTACTTCTTATTTCCTTCTTATTCATAACATTCATAACATTGATAATAATAATAATAATAATAATAATAATAATAATAATAATAATAATAATAATTTGGGTAGTGGGGTGTTGTGCACACTCAAGAAGAACACATCCGAATAATTAGGGCAACTAGCTACATATGACAAATGTCTACTGAAATAAACCTGATGAAATGCTGCTGAAATTTATATACTAAGTATTACACATATTATCAGGGATTCTTGTCGGTACAAGTGGCATGGCATTGGAGTCCGGTAACATTTCCAACTTACGTAACTGATCATCGTTTACTTCTGGAGTACTGGGTGAGTTAGCCGAGGTCGTTACGGCGTAGCTGCAGGCAGTCGCTCACATCCGGGAGGCGAGGAGGTTCGAATCTCCCCGTCGGCAACCTTGAAGATGGTCTTCTGTGGTTTCCCATCTTCCTTCCAGGCAAATGCCGGGGTTGGTCCCTAACTATAGGCCACAGCTGCTACCATCCAATTCCTCGTCCTTACAATCAGACTTTCCTCCCCAGACAAAACTCCACAAGCGACGGTACTTGTAGCTAATCCCATGGGTGTCCGCATAGAAGCAGCTACAAACTCTGGCGAGCCGAACATGTCCTCGGACACTCCCGGCACTAAAAGCCATACGCAAATCAAGAGAAATAACTTCTGGAGTCACGTAGTACCAATCCTAATACTGCAGGTTCTGGTGTTATTGTTTCCAAAGAATCATTCCTATCTTAATAACTGTACTGGTACATGTATATTATTATAAGACTTGCATGGGATGTCCTCGACTGTGACTTCCGGATATGATAAGTAGACTACTGAGTACAATAACAACCTGGATTTTTACATTTGCCGAGACTCCGCGCTGACTTACTACTATCCTGGCACCAGGGGCAAATATAAGGGGGTGCTGAGGGGGCTACAGCCCCCCACCCCTCCCGAAGAAAAGCCAATAAAAATTAAGAAAGTGTTGCTTTGATAAGAGCATAACATAATTGTAAATTTTGTTGTTCCCCAATCCTAACTTATTGGCTAAGTTATAAACAATATTAAGATTGAAATTGGACTAACTCGTGGTGTAGTGGCTAGCATTCTTGGCTGCCGCTCCGGAGGTCCGAATTCGATTCCCGGCTCTGCCAAGAAATTTTATTTGTAGTCTGAGGGCTGGAACGGGGTACAGTCAGCCTTGTGAGGCAAAACTGTGAATTCTAGAGTAAGGTACTTTTGAGAAATAAATTATCAAGTTTAAAAAAAGCAGTTTACGTTTCTGCTTAGTAAATTGACAAATATTTAGATATTTGCCATTCACACTCCATAGGCCATAATAGAAAATTCATTAAGTATAAAATTTTATTTGTGTGTTGTGTTGTATTTTACAACTTTTTCTTTTGCCAGTAATTGTAGGCTATATAAACTTTGAATCTTATCTAAAATAATTACACAATGTTATATGCTCTAAGATATTGGTTGATATTTCTGGGTATTTTGCGGTGACAATCCCCTGAGAATACACACAATTTTCCAGGAGAGTCAGCCCCCCACCGAAAACAAATTGTATATACGCCCCTGCCTGACACAGTGCTCTACTTCAGTTATCTTGTATCTCTATCATACAAACAACTTTAACCACAAGGTTATATAATGAACTCGAAGATTTTAGCAACATTACGACAAACTGCATTACGACAAAACCAGACGTCGCTCGGACATAGCCCTGACTTGCAACGGTCCACAAGAAATAGAGTAAAGAGCTTTCTTTTTTTTCCGCCGGGGGGGGGGGGCGAAAGAGTACCCGCACCCCCCGCGTGGCACCCGACCTTACTACTGGCGCTCCGACATGCAGTTAATCTACGATAGTAGAAGAGAAAGCATAGGGGATTGGATAAAAGGAATGTCATTTAGGACTTAGTGCCTGTCCGATCGCGGTCGCGATTTACCAGGCATAATTAGTATATTGTTATGTGCCTCCCCCTAGTTGCAATTCCGTTAACTGGATTATGGTGGGTAGAAAGCACAACACCAATTACTGCTTTAAAAAGAAATTAGCTTTATTGCTTGCAGGTCAGAAATATACACCGTACAATAAGCAGATAGAAACAATTAGCTGTCTTACAGAAGCTCCCTCCTGTATGGGGCTCCACTCACCCTTTCACTTGTCAATGAGCCACAGAAGTTAATCCCTCCTAATGAGTCCGGTCCCGTACGCTGGCTGGAAATAGCTGCACTAAGTCTGTCACTCACTGTTTTGCAACTCACCACAATGACCTCTGTCGCACTAGGTAAGCACACACTCTTCAATACCCTGCCTCTCCGTATGATTCACACTCCTTCACTGTCAAGAGAATCAGCTTCACAAGGGTTTTGGCAAGTCACGTCGCCAACAACTGTCGCTCAAGGTAAACGCTCGCACTAGCTCGAAAAAAACACACACACACTGGTTGAGAGGTCGCTCTTATATAGCAGGCCGGTGACTCAATAAATGCTTCTAGACCCATCCAGGGTTCACGGCTTCTCGAGGCTTCCTTCACTGGCTGAGTCACGAATATTCTGGACCATCCCTTTGTCCTAGTAGTCCTGTTGCATAAGGCGCACGCAATACACTGAGGCAGAGCAGCCCAGCCCTGGGGCAGTTGTGACTCATGCGGCGAACGATGAAACGAACTCACAGCCGTAACACCACCCCCTTCCTAAAAGGCTGATCGTCCCGAACAATCATTGGTCCGTCTGTGTCCCACCGTAGGCTGCCAGGCGATCTCGATGTACGATCTTCATCTTCGCCCTCGGGCTCCGCTGGATCCTGTGGACGACATCGTTGATCCGTTTCACGACTCGGTACGGGCCCTCCCAGGACTTCTGCAGTTTGGGTGACAGGCCTTTCTTCCGTAATGGGTTGAAGAGCCAGACCAGGTCGTCCTCGTGGAATCCGCCGGCATCCGTCTGTTGGTCGTATCGGGTCTTCATTCGGTCGGTCTCGATCCGCAGTTTCCTCCTCGCGAACGCATGCACGTCCTCCAGTTGGTCGACCAGTTCTTGACAATACTGGCTTACCGGGACCGGATCATTCCCAGGTCGGCCGAAGGCAAGATCGACAGGTAGACGGAGCTCCCTCCCAAACATGGCCCGGGCTGGTGTGCACCCGATGGATTCATGCACGGCGGCGCGGTAGGCCAGGAGAAATAGTGGAAGATGTTTGTCCCAATCCCTCTGGTGCTCGCTGACGACTATTCGGAGATGGTTATCGATGGTGCGATTGAATCGCTCTACCATCCCGTCGGACTGAGGGTGTAGCGGCGTTGTCCTTGTCTTCCGGATTCCCAGCAGCTGGCATAGGTTTTAGAACACCTGCGACTCGAAGTTCCTCCCTTGGTCGGAGTGCAGCTCCAGGTGTACTCCGTACCGGCTGATGAATTCCTTCACCAGGGTCACAGCGATCGTCGCGGCTTCTCGGTTAGGGAGCGCATACGCCTCCGGCCATTTGGTAAAGTAGTCGCTGACGACCAATATGTAGCAGTTCCCTGCCTCGCTTAACGGGAATGGCCCAGCAACATCGATGGCCACTCTCTCCATGGGGCCGCTCACTCTGTAGGTCTTCAGTGGACCCGGTCGTCTTCGTCCTGGGCCCTTGCTGGCTGCGCAATCGTGGCACCTCGCGCAGTGGTTCTCTACGTCAGTTCGGCATCCGATCCAGTAGAAACGCTCTCTCACCTTCTCCAGGGTCTTCTTTATCCCTAGGTGTCCACCAGATGACCCTCCATGGACTTCCTTCAGGACTTCCTCCGTCATAGCCTTTGGAACGACGACTTGCTCCCGAGATGTCTTCCCGTCGGTGCTCTCCCAGGTACGGCAGATGAGGCCATCCCTTACAACCAGCGAGTCCCACTGCGCCCAGTAGGACTTAAACTTTGGGCTGCAGTCACTCACAATATTCCACCCGGGTCTGGGGACACAGGCGCTCTTCCATTCGGCTATCAGTCCCAGGTCATCATCTACCGCTTGCGCCCGCGTGAAAGATTCGCGGCTCCAGCTCCCTTGAAGTTCCACGGTAGTCCTTCGGCACTGTATCCCGGTGTTCTCCTCCCTTCTGGTACAGAAGGTGCAGTCTTCGGGGCACGGTCTTCGTGACAGGGCGTCGGCGTTAGAATGCAGTTGGCCTTTCCTGTGCTGGATCTCAAAGTTGTACTGTTGAAGCCTCTTGAACAACCGCGCGAGTTGACCCTCGAGCTGCTTGAAGTTCAGGAGCCACCGCAGGGATGCATGGTCGGTCCTGATGAGAAATTCTTGTCCGTACAGGTACTTGTGGAAGTGTTCAATGGTCTTCACGATGGCGAGCAGCTCCTTCCTGGTGACGAAGTAGTTCCTCTCTGGCTTTGACAAGACCTTGCTGAAGTAGGCCACTACTTTCTCCTCGCCGTCCACTATTTGCGACAGGATTCCCCCTATGCCAAAGTCGCTGGCATCGGTATCGACGATGAACCTTGTTCCAGGTCTGGGGTAGGCCAGAATAGGTGCGGTGCACAGAGCCTGCTTGAGTTGTTCGAAGGCACTGTGGCATTCTGCCGTCCATGTGAAGAGTTGGTCCTTCTCAGTCAGTTGATGCAGTGGTTTGGCGATGTCGGCGAATCCTCTCACGAAGCGACGGTAATAAGTGCAGAGTCCCAGGAAGCTTCGTAGTTGGGACTTGTCCTTCGGAACTGGCCACTCCCTCACAGCTGCGGTCTTTTCTGGGTCGGTGCGCCCCCCTTCCTCGGAGACAATATGCCCAAGGTACTGGACCTGCTTCTGGAAGAGCTGACACTTCTTGGGGCTCAACTTCAGCTGGGCAGCCCGTAGCTTCGTCAAGATCTCTTTCAGGTTGTTGTAGTGCTCCTCGAAGCTTCTTCCCAGAACGATGACGTCGTCTAGGTAGACCAGGCAGGTCTTCCAGTGCAGTCCCCTCAGAATGGACTCCATTCGCCTTTCGAAGGTCGCAGGGGCGCTGCACAGACAGAATGGCATGACGGTGAACTGCCAGAGCCCGCTGCCCACAGAGAACGCCGTTTTCTCGCGGTCCTTAGGGTGGACCTCCACCTGCCAGTAGCCACTCTTCAAATCCATGGTGGAGAACCATCTTGATCCTGATATGGTGTCCAGCGTGTCGTTGATCCGGGGTAGAGGGTAGCTGTCCTTCTTCGTGACGTCGTTCACCCGCCTGTTGTCCACGCAGAACCTGGTGGAACCGTCCTTCTTCTTCACAAGCACGACCGGAGAACTCCAAGGACTATGTGAAGGCTCGATCACCCCTTGCTCCTTCCTCTCTTCTACCATCCGGTCGACTTCGGCTTGCTTGGCGAGCGGGACACGTGGGAATGGGGCTCTAATCGGTGCGCTGTCCCCAACGTCGATTCTGTGCTGGACCAAGCTTGTCCTGCCGAAGTCTTTGCTCCCCACGGAGAAGACGTCCTGGAATTCGAGTAGCAGGTCCTGAAGTTGGTGTGATTGTTCCTCGTCTAAATGGTCCTGGGATCCTTGGTACAGCTTCTGTAGTTCTGGTAGTGCGCGTCTTCTTCGGTTGTCCGTCTGCAGGTGTCCGTCCGTCGTAACTGTGATGCGGGCAATCCAGGTAACGGGGTTGCAGACTCCTAGGTTGGTGTCCCGGTGAGCCGTAATGTCGTAGCCGTTCAGGTTGGACAGGCGGACGTACGGCCGAGACGTCGTGTTGATGAGGGTATTGGCAACTAGCAAACCTTTTGTCTGGATGTCCTCATATTTTGGCTCGATGACAGCCGCCACTCCCTCAGAAGTTCCGTCGACAATTACGGCGGCGCTGACCTCCGTCCTGGCGGGAACGATGACGTCCTCTCTCAGCCTTACTCGTCGTGCGGTGACGGCCTCGTGTGCTGGTTGAAAAGCAAGTTCCTCACGTCCGAAGTGCAGAGTGTTGGTACTCAGGTCCAAGATGATGTTGTTCTGGTCCAGGAAGTCCAGTCCGATGATCACTTCGTTTGATACGTCAGCCACAAGCACTGGATGCTTCACCACCCTTCGACCAATGACGAGCTCCAGTGATGCTTCGCCATGTACCGGTGCGGTCTCTCCGGTCGCGGTTATTAGCTGGAGGTTCCTTTGTGTGGGTTGCACTCTCCACTTCGGGACCACGGTGCGATTGACGATGGTCCTCGATGCTCCCGTGTCGATCAGCATGGGCCAGCTCACTCCGTCGACCATCAGACTGCTATTGTCCCTCCGTAACTTCGTCACACGGACTTGGACTGCCGGGGCTTGACGACTGTCACAAGTCAACCTTTGCCCCCCAAGGCTGGCTAATACTCGTTTCCCTGGGCCGCGCGGTTTTCAGACGACTGATGATCCGTCGGATACCCTCGGCGGCGGCGATCTCCGCAGTCCTTGCTCAGGTGGCCTTTCTTACCGCAGGCCCAGCAGGTCGGTAGTCCTCTTCCGGGCCGCCTCTCCGGTTGTCTTCCGGCTGTGTCGTTGCTGGTGGTGTCATGACTATCGAAGAAATGGCTTAGCGCCTCCATCATTTCGTTGGCCAGGGGCTTGGTCTCGTTGGTTTTTGCTGGTTCGTCGACGTCCACTTGACGCACCCGCGCGTGCATTCTAGATGTCTGTTTTGCCGTCTCGAATTCAGGTGCGTGGCTCAACGCATCTGCCGGGGTCTTATTGCGCGCGAGTCACAGCGCCTGTTGGGTGTCCGAGTCCCGTAGCCCGTCGGTGAAGGTCTGCGTCGCAATCCGTTCCAGAAAGTCGGCCGGCGCTGTTGGATAGGCGAGCCTTACGAGGCGTGCGATGTCCATCTCGAACTCCTGCAGGGTTTCCGCGTTCTTCTGTACCCGGGTCCGGAGCTGCATCTGTTAGGCCTGCTGAAGATGGCTATCTCCATATCGGGACTCCATATGGGCGATCAGTGAAGCGAAGTCCTGGGATCCAGTCGGGATGGCCTGAAGGACGTTAAGGGCGTCACCTCTCAGCGCTACAATGAGAGCTGTAGCCTTTTCTGTGTTGTTACAGTTATTTATGGAACAGGCCGCCTCGAACTGACGTAAGTAGGTGCTCCACGGGACCTTTCCGTCGAAGGTTGGGGGCGTCACTCTGCTATGTCCCGTTCCTGATATTACCGGTGTACCTGTGGGCGGGCGTCGGCGCAGCTCGGCAACTTCCTCTTGTAGGGCGTTGAATCTCGCTTCCATCCCCGTCGGCGGGCGTTGGCTCAGCTCAGCAATTTCCTTTTGTAAAGCGTTGAATTTCTCTTCCACCCCCGTCAGTGGGCGTTGGCGCAGCTCGGCAACTTCCTTTTGTAAGTCGTTGAATTTCTCCTCCACCCCCATCAGCGGGCGTTGGTGCAGCTCTGCAACTTCCACTTGTAAGGCGTCGAACTTCTTTTCCACTGCCGTGACTTCCTCACGCAGACCCAGTTCTAATTTTTTCAGGTCCTGTGTCAACTTATTCTGACCGTCTTCCATCTTCTTCTGGCCGTCCTCTATCCTCTTCAGGTCCTCCGCCAGCTTATTTTGACCGTCTTCCATCTTCTTCTGGCCGTCTTCTAGTTTGGCAGTTAGGTCCTCGGCTAACTTCTCCTGGCCGTCTTGTAGTTTGGCAGTTAGGTCCTTGGTTAAATTCTTCTGGCCGACTTCTAATTTGGTTTCCATGCCACTTAACTTTTCTAGCAATGCTGCCAATTGAGCTTCCATTTTGGTTGTTTGTCTTGTAAAGGGCATGCACTCACAGGAAAATTTTAAAAAATGACCTGCTCGGGTTTTGAAACCAGGACCTTCAGGTGTTGTGCTTGTACTTGAGTTCGTAATCCGGCTTCTGACACTAGTTGTTACGTGCCACCCCCTAGTGGCAATTCCGTTAACTGGATTACGGTGGGTAGAAAGCACAACACCAATTACTGCTTTAAAGGGAAATTAGCTTTATTGCTTGCAGGTCAGAAATATACACCGTACAATAAGCAGATAGAAACAATTAGCTGTCTTACAGAAGCTCCCTCCTGTATGGGGCTCCACTCACCCTTTCACTTGTCAATGAGCCACAGAAGTTAATCCCTCCTAATGAGTCCGGTCCCGTACGCTGGCTGGAAATAGCTGCACTAAGTCTGTCACTCACTGTTTTGCAACTCACCACAATGACCTCTGTCGCACTAGGTAAGCACACACTCTTCAATACCCAGCCTCTCCGTATGATTCACACTCCTTCACTGTCAAGAGAATCAGCTTCACAAGGGTTTTGGCAAGTCACGTCGCCAACAACTGTCGCTCAAGGTAAACGCTCGCACTAGCTCGAAAAAAAAAACACACACACTGGTTGAGAGGTCGCTTTTATATAGCAGGCCGGTGACTCAATAAATGCTTCTAGACCCATCCAGGGTTCACGGCTTCTCGAGGCTTCCTTCACTGGCTGAGTCACGAATATTCTGGACCATCCCTTTGTCCTAGTAGTCCTGTTGCATAAGGCGCACGCAATACACTGAGGCAGAGCAGCCCAGCCCTGGGGCAGTTGTGACTCATGCGGCGAACGATGAAACGAACTCACAGCCGTAACAATATATTAACATTGGTATATATTATTATTATTATTATTATTATTATTATTATTATTACATCATTTTTGCCCTTATTGACAGTGTTTGAACTTAAATATCTCATGATGTCACAATTTTCACTTCTTTCCCTTCTTCTCTTCCCAAAATCTCTTCATCCTTTGACTGTGCTCCTGTTTCCTTTGTTCCGTCCACAATGTTCCTATCTTCTTCCTTTCACTTACTAAAAATTTGGCGTTCTTAATTTTGTTTCTGAATTTTTCTCTGTCTTCTATCATTTGCTTGTTGATCCCTAATTGCTTTAAGACGTCTTCTATTTCAGGATACCAATTTGTTTTCCTTTTTGAACTGTTTACTACATCAAAGATTTTCTTTGTAAGTCGTTTATTGTTCATTCTCTGTATGTGCCCGTAGAAAGTTAGTCTGCGTTTTCTAATGATATCTGTGAGTCTGTCTGTGTGTTCATAAAGCTCTTTGGTAGGTCTTTTCATCCATATCCCATCTCTGTGTACTGCTCCAAATATTTTTCTCAGAATTTTACGTTCATTTTTTTCTGTTTCTATGATGCCAGATGCTCCAATTGTGGTCGTTTCTGACGCATACAATGCTTCTGATAATACAACTGTTTTGTAGTGTCTAAGTTTGGTATATATTATATATGTGCACATATAAATATGTACACATATATAAGGGATAGATTGTAGGGCCAGGGGCCAGGGGCCAGAAAGGAAAGATTGCCTACACGTAAAACCTGGCGGCTTGGTTATTGCCACATGCAAGGAAATGTGGGTATGAAAATGAGTAGGTTATTGTTACTTGGGAGAAGGTATCATGCACCAGATCCATGTCCGTCTTCTCGCCAGTTCGACTCCGGGGAATCCGTTAGAACTCGGCACTGCTGGGATCAGCGCGGACCTTGCCGACTACCAAGCAGTGGAACATGTACCCGGAGAACCTGCGCCATTACCTGATCTCCATGGGGTCCTTGGTACCGAGCCTCCGTCACCGGTGAGTGGAAGGGGGGGGGGGGGGCTCACCTGCCGATGCAGGGGCCTAGCGGGCGGTCCACGGGAGCGAGCCACCTTCCTCTCTGTTCTTGCCATGGACCTGTAGACTGGGCAACTGCGATGGATGACGGATGGTCACCCATGCAGTTGGCGCACACCGGCGCGTCTCACGGCGCTGTGCAGCCGGTGTGGTGATGGGCACCTGAGCACCGGTTACAACGGACTGGAGAGCCGCAAGATCCCTGGGAGTGGCCCCATCTCAGACAGCGAAAACACTGTAAAAGCTGGCCTGAGCGGGGCCTCATATTACCTGGTTGGTGCGGCTGTCCCCGGCTGCGGCTGGTGGCCCCGGCTGTCTCTGGTGTCCCGTTCCTGGTGGTGGTGGCGGGCGCGAGTTGCCCCGCTAAAGGCCCCACCTGGGGCTCTGATAGTTGCTCCTCCTGGATTGCGGGCGCGATTTGCCCCGCTAATGGCCCCACCTGAGGGTCCGTCTGGGTTGTGGCCTCCACTGTCCACGCACGTCTGGGCTGGAGGACGCGTGGGAGGTGCTCCTGCGTGATGCCTGGGATGATCGCCACCTGCCAGACCTTTACCAGCTGCTGGAGGTACTGGTCGAAAGTCCCAGTCAGGTGTGGCCTGACAAGGACTCCGGTGTAGGAGATGACTTCGATGTCCTCGCGGACACGTTCAGCCCCTCTCGTCATGGCGTGGTGGCCGATGTCCAGGCAGTCCCTGATGTGCCAGGCTTCTTCTCCCGCTGGTTCGCCAGGCCTGTAATGTAATAAACAAACATAGCCCGGGAGCTGGGGTCGTAGTAACTTGCTTGCTCGGATCCTTGGGAAGCGACCCAAGGGCGCCCATGCGCTATATCCTCGCTCGCATCACTCGCTCAGCCGAGCCCGGGGTCAGGGCTACTGCTGATGTCCGGTCGCGGAGAGCTAGCCGGTTCTGGCGTCCGATCCGGCTCGAACTCTGCTACCTCAGAGGGCCTAGGGGAGGCTTCGGATGACTCGGACCGCAGGGAGACCTGCGTTATGTCCGGGCTACCTATGCTCCCCGGGTCGGGTGCTGCTCCAGCGTTGAGTGCGCCAGCCGGGCTGTGAGGCACCCCTACCTCGTCAACGGCTGGCGGCTTCTGCGCCGCTGGCGTCTTCTCACCGAGGGCCTGCTGGCGTGCCCGCGTGACCGGAGGAGAGGGCTCAGTGGAGGTTAACTCCCCACCCAAGGAGCCTGCCGATCGTGGCCCTCTACCTCTCCGGGTGCGGTTGCGCCTGCCCTGGCCCCTGGCGTGCTCGCCGGTCCTCTGCTGCCTCCTCCACTCGATGGTCCCGGTGCTCGTAGTCTCCATCCTGGTGAGCTGTTAGAACAACTTTGCTGGTCTGCTGCTGCTACTGGCAAGGTATCCTTCCTCTAACGAGTCTGAGACAACCTCAGTGTGCCTTCCTTCGGAGGGGAAGTAAAGCCGGCGGTCCCATGCCATAGATTTATGGCATGTAAAAGATCCTTCCACAGATTAAACTTGTGTGAAGCTAAATTGTAAGGTTAGATTTCGTCGGAACGTTCTATCAAAGTTCAAACGTTCACCACTAGGTATCATTGATATCTGGTAGCGAAAGTTGAAACTACTTGAAAATGAACTAAACGTGTAGCTCACCCTAAGGGTGTCCGCTGGAAGTAACTACAGACTCAGGCGAGCCTCGGTCACTCCCAGCACTAAAAGCCATACGATAAATAAATAATAAATAACCATCTTTGTACCTGTCTCTAGTTACCACAGCCAAGAAAAAATAATTTACAGAAATCCCTGGCACCGAATCCTTGCTATTATACAATATGTGATGTGCAGTAACCATAATGAAATGATAAGACAATATGATACGAAATAGACCCTCATAATATTTAAAGATACATACTTCTGTGCTTTGCGGGTTCGATCCTAACATGGCCAGTGCAGTTACAGTACAAACTCTACTGTGTGCTACGAATACCTGAGCTACCTGACCTATACGTTCCTCAGAGTTGCTCCCTTACTACATTTGCAACACGTGTTTTTCAACCGATGGCACCTCCTCTGTCGTTTCCACGGAGAAGATCCTTGCTTTAGCTGGTCGCGTTTTTGGATTGTTTCTCAGTTCTTAACAAGAAGTTCCGTTAAGAACTATACAGCCTACTTTTCATGCCAATGATTATTCTACAGAATATGAACCTATCTAGAATAATGACGAAATTAAGTTGCTAATATCGAAATTTCCAATTAGTTCGAAATACTGTATACCTGGCATAATGTATCCTAATAGAGCACTACAGTTGGCAGCCCTGATGACTGAATAAATTCTGAGTTCCGTCTCTTACGGTACTAAATACAAAATTTGGTTGAAGTCCACTGGATAGCATGGACGTTACATGCACTTAAACATTGGATCTAACAGCGCGCGTAAAATCATGTTGGCAACAATGTCATGCATGTATTGGTCAGAAATAATCTGAAATAATATGATCTATTGTTGTGCCAATTTTGAATGAAATCCATTAGTTAGTATAGAAGTTACATGCATTTTAAAATTGGACCTATCAGCAGGCATAGAATCATGTTGGCAGCACTGACGTATATTAGTTACTCCAAATTCGTCTAGAATGCCAGGTACTATACGTGTGCAAAGTTTAGAGCTATTGGCTTGCATACTTTCTGATATATTGATATTAGGGTAACAAAAATAGGGACAGCACATATTAACAGTTGGCAGCCCTGGTTGCTCCTTAGAATACGCATAGTCATATCTGTTATGGTACACATAGCACATACGAAATTTGGTTGAAATCCAAATGATAGTATGGAAGTTACATGTATTTAAAGTTGGACCTGTCAGCAGGTTTAGAATCATGTTGGTAGCACTGACGTATATAAGTTACTCCAAATTAATATAGAATGTCAGGTACTATACGTGTGCATAGTTTAAAGCTGTCGGCTTGCATACTTTCTGATATATTGGTATTTGGATAAAATAAATTAGGAGCATTTATTAACAGTTGGCAGCCCTGGTAGGTCTTAAGAATATGCTCAGTCATATCTGGTTATGTACACATACAACATACGAAATTTGGTTGAATTCCGCTTGATAGTGTAGAAGTTATATGCATTTAAAAATTGGACCTATCAGGAGGCTTATAATCATTTTGGCAACACTGCCATGTTTGGCCTCCTGGAAATTAAACTGAAATATTATGATCTGTACGTGTGCCAATTTTGAAATAGCTCCCATTCATACTTTCCAAGATATCCAACATGGAGCTCAAATTTCAATTGCAATTTTTTAGCAGTTGGTAGCACTGACATCATTTTCAAATATGGCCGTGAGATATTCAGGTATAGATCTTTACTCCTACCAAATTTTGTTTCGATTGCTGCAGCCGTTTAGGAGTTGATAGGGGGGGACACACACACAGCCAGACAGACAGACAGACAGAAGGACAGACAGACAGACAGACAGACAGACACACATTTGCCCGATCTCATAAGTCTACTTTTTCCTCATTTTTGCAAAATGTGAAAAGTAGGCTAAAAATGTTTGAATTTCTTCGGGTATTAGATCTTTGCGCCCCTTCTTCAGCCAGCTGGGATGAGTTCTCTAACTCTCTTTAAAAAATCAATACTTTATGTTACAGACTCTCGGGATTCATCTCTTCATGAGTCCGTGAAAAGTGTAAGTTCTTCTTTCTGATTGTGGTGGCTGTCATCTCTATTCCCTCACACACTTTTGACGTCACAACATCAAATTAATTGTTGGAATACAGTGACGTTCGTGAAAAAGTGTTACAGTGAAAGGTGATGATATCGTTTTATCTCTTTCTCTCTCTCTCTCTCTCTCTCTCTTCTGTCTCTGCGCTCAAGTGTCGCTACTGTTGTTTTTGGATGTCACAGGTGAACCTCTGGATAGATTTTGATGCGGTTTTCACCATTCAGTAAAGGATATCTCGAGGAATATTTCTGTCGAAAATAATTTATTTATGATCAAAGGAAGCCGAGCAGTAACGATTTCAGTGAATAAGTCGGAAAAAACACATGACGTCCATGTGCTTTCTAAGCTTACGTTGGGCAATCCGTTAAAAGCATCTATATACTATGAGTGAAAGAATTGTTCAGCATGAGAAATTCTACCAAAAAAAGTCCGTGAGAGTATATCTCTATCTTCAATACATCGCCCACTATAAGTGTTTTTACGTTTTCATTTCTTCCAACAATTTCCATTCGAATACTGAGGCGACAGTTTATGAGCTGGCTAGGGGCGAGTCTATCACCCCAGTTACAGCCAAGCTAGTGGGCAGAAAAATTACCCCAGATACAGCCAGCCGCAAACTGTCGAGTCATGTTGTGTTAAAACTTCAGAGAAAAGTGGTTATGTGTGGAGTTTCCCTGGAAGTGCAACTCGGCTTTTCTTAATTTCACCTGTGAACTTTTAGTTCCGCAAAATACATAATTAAACAAGTCGTTCCGTGAAGAACTATACAGTTTATTTTTATATCTCCTAATTATGTTAATTGCCTCAATCAATATTAAAAAATTCATTCTGTTGTTGTAATAGATTCGTATAAATTGAGAACCGTCTAAATATATCGGATAGTCGCCATTGTGGATTTTTATATATCTAGGCCATAGAGTTAAGTACTATTAGATGACGATTTTTGCGTAGGTTCATTATTCAAACGTTCATCTCGATCGCATTATTAATACTCAAGAAATAAAAAATTAATTTTAAAATTGCGCACAGCCGCCGTCTTGAGGTTATGCGAACAATTGAACTAAAATAGATGCCAGTCCATTACAATGTGTATAAACATTTACTGTACCATATCTAACTTCCCTCAGATGGTTAAATCGCGAGAAATGTCTATTAAAATGTTTCATCTTCGCTTGGCCGCCATGCTCGTTTTGTATTTTACAGGTTTTCAGAAATCTCATAACTGAACTTCTAGTAGTACCCTTTATCACCGTACAAAATTTCAGGGTGATATCAGTAATAGTTTCGGAGATATAGAATGCCGGTGAAATATTTCGTGCAGCCGCCAATTTAAATAAATTAGATGCCAGTGCATTACAATGTGTTTAAACATTTGCTGTATCAAGTTTCAATGCGTTTGGATGGTTAAATCACGAGAAAAGTCTATTTAAATGTTTCAACTTCGCTTGGCCGCCATGTTCGTTTGGTAGTCAACAGGTTTTTGAAAGTCTCATAGCTAAATTTCGAGTAGTGCCCTTTATCGCCGTACGAAATTTAGAGATGATGTCAGTAATAGTTTCGGAGATATAGAATGCCGGTGAAATATTTCGCACAGCCGCCATATTGAGGTTATGCAGACAATTGAACTAGGTCTAAATTAGATGCCAGTGCATTACAGTGTGTTTAGACATTTGCTGTACCAAGTTGCATTGCGTTTGGATGGTTGAATCGCGAGAAAAGTCTATTTAAAAGGTTCAACTTCGCTTGGCCACCATGTTCGTTTCGTTAACAGGTTTTTGTAAGTCTCATATGTCAACTTCTAGGAGTGCCCTTTATCACCGTACAAAAGTTCAGGGTGATATCGGTAATAGTTTCAGAGATAAAGAATGCCGGTGAAATATTTCGCACAGCCGCCATATTGAGGTTATGCAGACAATTGAACTAGGTCTAAATTAGATGCCAGTGCATTACAGTGTGTTTAGACATTTGCTGTACCAAGTTGCATTGCGTTTGGATGGTTGAATCGCGAGAAAAGTCTATTTAAAAGGTTCAACTTCGCTTGGCCGCCATGTTCGTTTCGTTAACAGGTTTTTGTAAGTCTCATATGTCAACTTCTAGGAGTGCCCTTTATCACCGTACAAAAGTTCAGGGTGATATCGGTAATAGTTTCAGAGATAAAGAATGCCGGTGAAATATTTCGCAAGGCCGCCATGTTGGATTGGTGAGACGTAATAAAATTTGAAGGGCACGGTCGGGGTCGGCCAAAATAGTACTATGACTTTACCAAGTTTCATTGAAAACGCTCCAGCCGTTTAGAAGTCATTAGGGGAACACACACACATACGCACACATACACACACACGGACAAAAGGTGACCTCATAAGGCATTTTTTTTTTTTTTTTCATAAAATGAAAATAGGTTAAAAATACCCGAAGCTGAAATTTTGCAAGAGCGACTGTTCCAACAAATCAGCCCGAGAATACGTTGTCACGCTCAAATATCGTCGCGCATCGTATTTGTACACACCCAATAATTCTTTTGTTGGATGACAAATTGAAGGTTTTCATTGGTCCTCGAATCTTCTTGAGAACCTCTCATCCCTTCTTCTCAGTCAAGGCGTCTTCTCCACAGTATAGAGGTATTTTGGCGTGACTGTTGAGCAATTTTACTTGGAAGGAGATGAATTTGGATTTGTAAATACCTTGTCACTCTTTGAAAGCCATTTCTGAACATGTCCTTACTCTATCTTTTAGTGCTTCCTTTTCATTATCATTGGGATAATGTTATTATTATTATTATTATTATTGTTATTATTATTATTATTATTATTATTATTATTTGTAGTAGTAGTAGTAGTAGTTTCTGTTCTTGGTTTTTTTTTTTTGGCAGGGGAAAATCCTTCAAAGACACCACTCTGTGTGGGAGTTGGATTACCACCAACTAAAAACCCCTGCCCTCTTCACTTAGCCCATTCGGGACTGCTTGACAGCATTGCATCAGAATGGAGTAATTATGCTATTAGTACCGGGTGAGTTAGCCGTGGTGGTTACGGCATGACTGATGGCAGTCGCTCACATCCGGGAGACGAGGAGGTTTGAATCCCCCCGCCGGCAACCTTGAAGATGGTCTTCTGTGGTTTCCCATCTTCCTTCCAGGCAAATGCCGGGGTTGGTCCCTAACTATAGGCCACACCCGCTACCTTCCAACACCTCGTCCTTACATTCCAACTTCCCTCCTTCCCTCCCCAACGGTACTTGTAGCTCACCCATTGGGTTTCCGTCTCGAAGCAGCTACAAAACTGGCGAGCCGAACATGTCCTCCGACACTCCCGGCACTAAAAGCCATACGCTAAAAAAATAAAAAAATAAAAAAAAAAATGCTATTAGTTTATTCCTTTTTCTTCTTTCTCCTTTGTCCCCATAATAATCGTAGCCATTGCCCTTACAATGTTCCAGGCTCGTGGGTTCTCCAACATAATCTGAATCAGATTCCTAGTCGTCAGTCGCCGGCCAAGTTGTTCACAGGCTTCTTTCCTATCTTCCTCCCATCGAGCACAGTGGAAGAAAGTATGCTCTACTGTATCCCTTTCCGAGCAATACCGACAACCATCTCCCTGCGTCTTCCCCATTTTCAAGGCATGTACTCCAAATCTCTCATGCCCTGTCAGGACCTGGGACAGGAAATAATCCACTGCATTTCAGCCATTCTCCTACGTCGGGTATAAGTTATTTAGTCCACTGGCCAACATTGTTTGTACCATCCCATCGGACCTGCCAGTCTAGTAAGAGCTGGTTCCTCAACGCTTTCTTTTCTTTAGCAGGTACCCCTTTCATGAAGAAATTTTCTCTCTATAACGAGTAGATCGATGGGAATTCCGACAGCTACAACTTGTAAAGCTGCAGTAGACACAGTACGATAAGCACAGATAGTTCTGAGTAGCACTTTTCTCTGAACTCTTTCCATAACTCGTAAATGGATCTTCTTCCTGAGCGCATCGCACCAGACAGGTGCAGCATATAATAGTATGGAATTTACAGCTGAGCACATGATTTCTCTCTTTACTGTTTTCGGACCTCCTATGTTAGGCATAAGTCTAGCTAACGCCGCTGCTTTCTTCTCTGCCTTTTGTGTAACTGCCTTCACGTGTGCTCCAAACGTGCAATTCATGTCTAGCAGAACTCCTAGGTAACGTACAGCCTTCGCTGGACCAATCTCAATACCATGTAAGAGAAAACGGATATTCTTCCTCTTCCTTGAGCCCTTCAAAATTACAGCCTCAGCCTCAGTCTGCTCTTTACCGGTATTTGCAACATTCTCTCGATAGCTTGGTTTGTGCTCCTGCCCTTCCTAAACCCAAACTTGTTTTGACGAATCCTTCAAAAAGCTTACTCAAGGTATTTAGTAAACAAAGTGGTCTGTACGCTGATGGATCTAAGGACAGTTTCCCTGCTTTCAATAGTAAGACTAGTTTGGCTACCTTCCACTCAACGGGGAACTCACGCTGTCTCAGTAATTCGTTGAAGATAGATAAGAACCATCCCGGTGCTACCTCAAATGCATATTTGATGGCTTCTGGTGGTATGCCATCTACTCCAGGTGCCTTACCAGTCTTCATATTATACGCTACTTCGCGTATCTCTTCCATAGTAAACAGGTCTACGGCATTAAAATCTGGGTCCAATTCCAGACAAGAATTAGCGCACGGAAACAATGCCATCGCTATGGCTTTCCTTCTATCATTTGTGAGCTGAACCGGAACTGTATTAATTAAACGCCCTGTCACTATATTGTAACCCGCCCCCTGGTATCATTGTCTTGATCCTCACAGAGCTTTTGCCAGAGATTCTTTTTTGATTGCTGAATTAATTTTGTTAGTGCCCTCTTAGCTGCCTTGTAATCATCTTCTAGTTGTCTTAAGTTGTCCTGATTTATTCGTTTCCTAGCTCTTGTAAGAATTCGTCTCTTGCGATTGCAATCTTTTCGTTGCATGGCTATTTCATTAGTCCACCACTAAGGTACACGGGTTTCATGTTTTGTTTGTCCCCTCAATCGACTAGTCCTACAAGCATCTTTAGGGATAACAGTTACGTATTTTAAAGTAATTTGCGCTATATCCACAGATTGCAATAACCATTCAATTGTGTTAAAAATATCCCAACTGTACGTCCACGCCGTTTTTGTGATATCCGTGAGCTTCTTGAAACCCTTAACTTTAAAGTAAATAAAACTATAATCACTGAAAGATTCCTCTTCCAGAACTTTCCAGTCCGCAATGTAGGATGCTATACCCTGTGTTGAACATGTGATGTCTATAAAAGACTCACAACTCCGTCTGGAAAAAGTTGGAGTAATTCCTGTAGGAGTAGTAGTAGTAGTAGTATCACATCACAAATTGTTCATTAGAAACAGTTCTTCTGGTTTTCGGCAAAACTTCGGTGGGATTACACAAGAAGCTTTGCTGGAATTCAATCAGTATTCAAGAATTCCCTGACCATATGACAGCTGTCCAAATTTGCTGCCTTCTGTATTTTATGATGGATGTTGAATGGTAAATTCAGTTGGTGGTGTAGAGCTGTTTTAGTATTACTTCTGTGACTGTGATCACAACTGGGATGACAGTTTCTGTTTGTTGTGTCCAAGTCCATGCCAATTCCATACAATATTTGGTGCATTATTCGTGGATGAACCCCTCAGAAAGGTAGACAGTTTCACTTATTTAGGTAGTGAAATATCTAGTGATGGTAGGATAACGGATGAGATTACCAAGAGGCTGCAAAAAAGAGGAGCTTTTTATCAAACAATAAAACACCTGGTTTGGAATAAAGAAGTTCCAGAAAAATCAAAACTCATCATGTATAAGACTTATTACTCACCCATTGTCACGTATGGAGCAGAAACATGGAAAATGACGGAAAGGGACTGGAGCACACTGCAAGCAGGGGAATGAGGTTTCTCAGAGCAGTTAAAGAGAAAACAAGATTGTACAGAAGAAGAAATGTAGAAATTAGAGAGGAACTAAATCAGGAAAGTATGAGAGAGGGGGTAGAGAAACTTTAAAGTAAATAAAACTATAATCACTGAAAGATTCCTCTTCCAGAACTTTCCAGTCCGCAATGTAGGATGCTATACCCTGTGTTGAACATGTGATGTCTATAAAAGACTCACAACTCCGTCTGGAAAAAGTTGGAGTAATTCCTGTAGGAGTAGTAGTAGTAGTAGTATCACATCACAAATTGTTCATTAGAAACAGTTCTTCTGGTTTTCGGCAAAACTTCGGTGGGATTACACAAGAAGCTTTGCTGGAATTCAATCAGTATTCAAGAATTCCCTGACCATATGACAGCTGTCCAAATTTGCTGCCTTCTGTATTTTATGATGGATGTTGAATGGTAAATTCAGTTGGTGGTGTAGAGCTGTTTTAGTATTACTTCTGTGACTGTAATCACAACTGGGATGACAGTTTCTGTTTGTTGTGTCCAAGTCCATGCCAATTCCATACAATATTTGGTGCATTATTCGTGGATGAACCCCTCAGAAAGGTAGACAGTTTCACTTATTTAGGTAGTGAAATATCTAGTGATGGTAGGATAACGGATGAGATTACCAAGAGGCTGCAAAAAAGAGGAGCTTTTTATCAAACAATAAAACACCTGGTTTGGAATAAAGAAGTTCCAGAAAAATCAAAACTCATCATGTATAAGACTTATTACTCACCCATTGTCACGTATGGAGCAGAAACATGGAAAATGACGGAAAGGGACTGGAGCACACTGCAAGCAGGGGAATGAGGTTTCTCAGAGCAGTTAAAGAGAAAACAAGATTGTACAGAAGAAGAAATGTAGAAATTAGAGAGGAACTAAATCAGGAAAGTATGAGAGAGGGGGTAGAGAAAGAGAGACTACCCTGGTATGGACATGTTAAGAGGATGAGTGGGCAAAGGTTACCAAAAATAATGGAAGAACTTAGGATCGATGGAAGAAGACCTCGAGAATGCGCTGGAGTACAGGAGTGGGAGTCTGTATAGAGAGAAGAGGAGTTAACTCACATCAAGTGGAGGAAGAAAAGTGGTGGGAAGATAGAATAAGATGGAGAGGCCTCGTAAACACCCTGATCCGGCAATAGCTGGAACGGGATTTGGATATGTATTCGTGGTCCTAGTTCTGATGTGGGAGTTTGGTACTACTATGTCTATGAGCCATGTGCTCATGTGCCCTTTGTCTGTAGCAATGAGCTATTGTTTTGTTGCGGATGGCAGAGGAATTTCAATGTATTTAAAATGTGTCATTTTCTATTATGGGTTGTGGTTGAAGTCTCTGGATCTATTGGCAGTTAACACTATATCTAGAGTTCTTGCTAGTTATTATTATTATTATTATTATTATTATTGCTATTATTATTATTATTATAATTCATTAGAATTGAGCCTATTCGGACAGCAAGTTAACAACCAATTTTATTTCAGTGTCTAGATCTTGTTCTTCTACCGACTTTGACATCCTCCCAGTATTTTTTGAATCCCTCGATGAGTGCCTTCGTTCGTGCTCCTGATAGAAGCCTCTCTCTCTTCTGGACTCAGATTTCTCTCTAAAACCATGATAGCTTTGAACCATTTCTCTAAATTCACATCTGCCGTGGATTTTATTTTCTAAGACGCCAATTTGCACCAGATATTTCTCACATTCTCGGAACCATCTCCAATTAGGTTTTGTGAAATTGCAGAGTTTCTTAGTCAGTCGGTCATCAGACATAAGAGTCATGTGCCCGTCGCACAGCATTCTTTTATTTTTAATCGACGTTGTTATTGGTTCGATCTTACTGTATACTTCCTCGCTGGATCTCAATCGTACCAGCCCATCGACCCATTTGTTGCCTAAAATCTTTCGTAATATCCTTCGTTCGCGTTTTAATAATTTATCGACTTGTCCTTGTCTACACAAAGTCGGAGTCTCTGAAGCACACAGCCCTGCCGTATTATAGTGCCTAAGCTGGGCACCTATACGCAACGCCTTCTTATTATACATGTTTTTTGTCAGATGGAACGCCCAGTCTATTTTCCATTTCCTTTCATCGATGGCTTCTTTTCTAGACAAGCTTTAGTCTTTATTTTCTGTTCTGTATTGACTTACAAGATGTAATTAAAAACAATCGAGAAACCACCTAATCAATACATATTAGTGAACAATGGTTCCAAGTCAGTATTTACTCATCTTCAGCACTTGTGACAATAATATAATAGTACATTATGCAACGAGCCTATAATGGCAATAATTAAGACACGAGTATGTTTATGAAACGAGCGTAAGCGACTTTTGTAATTTCCATACGAGTTGCATACGACTGTTTATGTTCGACGATAATTATAACTTTATTATATATTTTAACATAAATATACATATATCTGTTGAGAGTAAGCCACTTGAATTTTGAGATCGGAGTGCAAGCGCTGGATATAATATCTCTGTTTTTCAAGTTCTTTGACCGACCTACGCATGCGCTCTGTTTGCTTGCAATTCCATATGTTTACAGCCTACCGTCCAGCTCTATAGCATTCACTAATATTGTCACCAAAGTCGTTTGAAAGCAATGCGCTGTGTAGAAATTGGAGTTGGGGATATTAAGGTAGGCTAGAGTGCTATTTCTTGTCTCATATTCGCCAGTTAATGTACGCGAACATATGGACGGTGCGTATTCCATGTCGGTAATTTATATAGAAATATGCTGTGTTTATGTCCGATATGTTGGATTTGGAGCGCATGCGCGAAGATATTCTTACCTAATTGGTCAATGAATGAGCTCTTATTGGCTGGAGAAACTGTATCGTAATGAAAAACAGTGTTATAATGACCATCATTATGATACAGTTTTCTATCACATAATGTTTACATTTCGACATCGTCGAACATAAATATCATGAAGCCATGCTTATTTATAAAAATATACAACTTTTTTTCCAAATGCGTTATGAATAAAATGGGATTGTCTTTATCTGTTTGTTATGGGTTGGAAATGCAATGAAACGGTTTAAATAGTACATTCGTAATCATCTACAATGGAATGATAAAACTTCTATCTACGAATAATTCAAGAGCTGATTTCTTAGAAGGAAAGATTAGAAACTTATGATCCCTTATTAATTAAAGATGGCATGCGAATTTGTATGTTAAAGTCGGAATAATTTCATAATATAAAAGATGACATGTGTGGACAAGAAACGACACGCAGTTTGACCCCATTTGTACACTACCAACATGTTTTCAAAACACTAAGCTGCCACATTCAACAGGATTTTAAAGTACCGTATTGACAAGACAGTGGCTTAGGCGGCAGCACGCCGGCCTCTCACCGCTGGGTCCGTGGTTCAAATCCCGGTCACTCCATGTGAGATCTGTGCTGGACAAAACGGAGGCAGACAGGTTTTTCTCCGGGTACTCCGGTTTTCCCTGTCAGAATTTCATTCCAGCAACACTCTCCACTATCATTTCATTTCATCTGTCATTCATGTAATCATTGCCCCAGAGGAGTGCGTCAGGCCTCGGCAGCCGGCACAGTTCATATCCTCGCCGCTAGATGGGGGCTTCATTCATTCCATTCCTGACCCGGTCGGAGACTGGAAGCAGGCTGTGGATTTTCATTTTCATTGACAAGACAGAGCGCATGCGTGGGTCAGAGAACTTGTAAAGCACAGACAGCAAACCCAGCGCTTGCTCTGCGTTCACTAAATTCAAGTGGCTGAATCTCGACAGATATTTAAGGATACTTCTGTACGAACATAAAATAAGTTTAAGTTATAATTATCGTCGAACATAAACAGTCGTATGCAACTCCCCTATAATGATAATAAAGACAATCGTATGGAAATTATAAAACTCGCTTCGCTCGTTATATAAACATACACGTGTCTTAATTATTGCTATTATGGGCTCGTTGCATAATGTACTATTATATTATTGTCACAAGTGATGAATATGAGTCAAAAATGACTTGAAACAATTGTTCACTGAGAAATATTGTATTGTTACGTGCCATCCCCTAGTGGCAGTTTTGTTAACTGGATTACGGTAGGTAGGAAGCACAACACCAATTACTGCTTTAAAGAGAAGTTAGCTTTATTGCTTGCAGGAAGATACACTACTCATCAGCAAATACAAGCAATTTGAACCTTACTCCAGTTTCCTCATGTCTCTTGCTTATCGAGAGCCCTTGCCCTCTTTCACTTGTCAACAGTTAATTTTCTCGCTAATGAGTCTGGTGGCCTTGACAGAACTACATGCCACTCTCCCCTATGTACACAAATTACAGTTACTTACGAAAACCTGCTACACGCTGCTCCGCTGTTCACGAGCTGGGAAACAATGTCACTGGGTTTCGTAACTCGCGCGGCACTTCACTACAAAACATCTGACGCTCAGTGAAATCACACTCACTCAAAACACAGGCTTCTCACTTCCTCGCTGTCAAGAGAAACGGCTTCACTAGGGGTTTCGCAAGTCACCACACTTCTGTCGCTCAGGATAATCGCTCACACTAGCTCGTAAAACACAACAACAACTGCTTGACGGGTCGCTCTTATATAGCAAGCCGGTGACTCAATAAATGCTTCTAGACCCATCCAAGGTTCACGGCTTCTCGAGGATTCTATCGCTGGCTCAGTCACGAATATTCTGGACCATCCCTTTGTCCTGTTGCATAAGGCGCACGCAATACACTGAGGGTGAGCAGCCCAGCACTGGGACAGTTGTGACTCATGCGGCGAGCGATGAAACGAACTCACAGCCGTAACACCACCCCCTTCCTAAAAGGCTGATCGTCCCGATCAATCATTGGCCCGTCTGTGTCCCTCCGAAGGCTGCCAGACGATCTCGATGCACGATCTTCATCTTCGCCCTCGGGCTCCGCTGGATCCTGTAGACGACACCGTTGATCCGTTTCACGACTCGGTACGGGCCCTCCCAGGACTTCTGCAGTTTGGGTGACAGGCCTTTCTTCCGTAATGGGTTGAAGAGCCAGACCTGGTCGTCCTCGTGGAATCCGCCGGCATCCGTCTGCTGGTCGTATCGGGTCTTCATTCGGTCGGTCTCGATCCGCAGTTTCCTCCTCGCGAACGCGTGCACGTCCTCCAGTTGGTCGACCAATTCTTGACAATACTGGCTTACCGGGACCGGACCATTCCCAGGTCGGCCGAAGGCAAGATCGACTGGTAGACGGATTTCCCTCCCAAACATGGCCCGGGCTGGTGTGCACCCGGTGGCTTCATGCACGGCGGCGCGGTAGGCCAGGAGAAATAGTGGAAGATGTTTGTCCCAATCCCTCTGGTGCTCGCTGACGACTATTCGGAGATGGTTATCGATGGTGCGATTGAATCGCTCTACCATCCCGTCGGACTGAGGGTGTAACGGCGTTGTCCTTGTCTTCCGGATTCCCAACAGCTGGCATAGATTCTGGAACACCTGCGACTTGAAGTTCCTCCCTTGGTCGGAGTGCAGCTCCAGGGGTACTCCGTACCGGCTGACGAATTCCTTCACCAGGGTCTCTGCGATCGTCGCGGCTTCTTGGTTAGGGAGCGCATACGCCTCCGGCCATTTGGTGAAGTAGTCGCTGACGACCAATATGTAGCGGTTCCCTGCCTCGCTTAACGGGAATGGCCCAGCGACATCGATGGCCACTCTCTCAATGGGGCCGCCCACGTTGTAGGTCTTCAGTGGACCCCGTCGTCTTCGTCCTGGGCCCTTGCTGGCTGCGCAATCGTGGCACCTCGCGCAGTGGTTCTCCACGTCAGTTCGGCATCCGGTCTAGTAGAACCGCTCTCTCAGCTTCTCCAGGGTCTCTTTTTCCCTAGGTGTCCACCAGATGATCCTCCATGGACTTCCTTCAGGACTTCCTTCGTCATAGCCTTTGGAACGACGACTTGCTCCCGAGATGTCTTCCCGTCGGTGCTCTCCCAGGTACGGCAGATGAGGCCATTCCTTACAACCAGCGAGTCCCACTGCGCCCAGTAGGACTTAAACTTTGGGCTGCAGTCACTCACAATGTTCCACCCGGGTCTGGGGACACAGGCCCTCTTCCATTCGGCTATCAGTCCCAGGTCATCATCTTCCGCTTGCGCCCGCGTGAAAGATTCGCGGCTCCAGCTCCCTTGAAGTTCCACGGTAGTCCTTCGGCACTGTATCCCGGTGTTCTCCTCCCTTCGGGCAGAGAAGGTGCAGTCTTCGGGGCACGGTCTTCGTGACAGGGCGTCGGCGTTAGAATGCAGTTGGCCTTTCCTGTGCTGAATCTCAAAGTTGTACTGTTGAAGCCTCTCTATCCACCGCGCGAGTTGACCCTCGGGCTGCTTGAAGTTCAGGAGCCACCGCAGGGATGCATGGTCGGTCCTGATGAGAAATTCTTGCCCGTACAAGTACTTGTGGAAGTGTTCAATGGTCTTCACGATGGCGAGCAGCTCCTTTGTGGTGACGCAGTAGTTCCTTTCTGGCTTTGACAAGGCCTTGCTGAAGTAGGCCACTACTCTCTCCTCGCCGTCCACTACTTGCGACAGGATTCCCCCTATACCAAAGTCGCTGGCATCGGTATCGACGATGAACCTTGTTCCAGGTCTGGGGTAGGCCAGAATAGGTGCGGTGCACAGAGCCTGCTTGAGTTGTTCGAAGGCACTGTGGCATTCTGCTGTCCATGTGAAGAGTTGGTCCTTCTCAGTCAGTCGATGTAAAGGTTTGGCGATGTCGGCAAATCCTTTCAAGAAGCGACGGTAATAAGTGCAGAGTCCCAGGAAGCTTCGTAGTTGGGACTTGTCCTTCGGAACCGGCCACTCCCTCACAGCTGCGGTCTTTTCTGGGTCGGTGCGCACCCCTTCCTCGGAGACAATATGCCCAAGGTACTGGACCGGCTTCTGGAAGAGCTGACACTTCTTGGGGCTCAACTTCAGCTGGGCAGCCCGTAACTTCATGAAGATCTCCTTCAGGTTGCTGTAGTGCTCCTCGAAGCTTTTTCCCAGAACGATGACGTCGTCTAGGTAGACCAGGCAGGTCTTCCAGTATAGTCCCGTCAGAATGGACTCCATTAGCCTTTCGAAGGTGGCAGGGGCGTTGCACAGACCGAATGGCATGACGGTGAACTGCCAGAGCCCGCTGCCCACAGAGAACGCCGTCTTCTCGCGGATCTTAGGGTGGACCTCCAACTGCCAGTAGCCACTCTTCAAATCCAAGGTGGAGAACCATCTTGATCCTGATATGGTGTCCAGCGTGTCGTCGATCCGGGGTAGAGGGTAGCTGTCCTTCTTCGTGACGTCGTTCACCCGCCTGTAGTCCACGCAGAACCTGGTGGAACCGTCCTTCTTCTTCACAAGCACGACCGGAGAACTCCAAGGACTATGTGATGGCTCGATCACCCCTTGATCCTTCATCTCTTCTACCATCCGGTCGACTTCGGCTTGCTTGGCGAGCGGGACACGTCGGAATGGGGCCCTAATCGGTGCGCTGTCCCCAACGTCGATTCTGTGCTGGACCAAACTTGTCCTGCCAAAGTCTTTGCTCCCCACGGAGAAGACATCCTGGAATTCGTGTAGCAGGTACCGAAGTTGGAGTGATTGTTCCTCGTCTAAATGGTCCTGGGATCCTTGGTACAGCTTCTGTAGTTCTTCTGGCAGGGTGCGTCTTCTTCGGTTGTCCGTCTGCAGGTGTCCGTCCGTCGTATCTGTGATGCGGGCAATCCAGGTAACGGGCTCGCAGACTCCTAGGTTGGTGTCCCGGTGAACCGTAATATCGTAGTCGTTCAGGTTGGACAGGCGGACGTACGGCCGAGACGTCGTGTTGATGAGAGTCTTGGCAACTAGCAATCCTTTTGTCTGGATGTCCTCATATTTTGGCTCGATGACCGCCGCCACTCCCTCGGCTGTTCCGTCGACAATTACGGCAGAGCTGACCTCCGTCCTGGCGGGAACGTTGACGTCTTCTCTCAGCCTTACTCGTCGTGCAGTGACGGCCTCGTGTGCTGGTTGCAAAGCAAGTTCCTCACTTCCGAAGTGCAGAGTGTTGGTACTCAGATCCAAGATGATGTTGTTCTGGTCCAGGAAGTCCAGTCCGATGATCACTTCGTTTGATACGTCAGCCACAAGCACTGGATGCTTCATCGCCCGTCGACTAATGACGAACTCCAGTGATGCTTCGCCATGTACCGGTGCGGCCTCTCCGGTCGCGTTTATTAGCTGGAGGTTCCTTTGTGTGGGTTGCACTCTCCACTTCGGGATCACGGTGGGACTGACGATGGTCCTCGATTCTCCCGTGTCGATTAGCATGGGCCAGCTCTCTCCGTTGACGACTCCGTCGACCATCAGGCTGCTATTATCCCTCCGTAATTGCGTCACACGAACTTGGACGGCCGGGGCTTGACGACTGTCACAAGCCAACCTTTGCCCCCCAAGGCTGGCTGATACTTGCCTTCCTGGGCCGCGCGGTTTCCCTACGACTGATTGTTCCGACGGAAACCCTTGGCGGCGGCGATCACCGCAGTCCTTGCTCAGGTGGCCTCTCTTACGGCAGGTCCAGCAGGTCGGTAGACCTCTTCCGGGCCGCCTCTCCGGATGTCCTTCGGCTACGTTTTTGTTGGTGGTACTGCGACTCTTGAAGAACCGGCCTAGCGCCTCCATCAGTTCATCGGCCAGGGGCTTGGTCTTGTCGGCTTTTACTGGTTCGTCGACGTCCACTTGACGCACCCGCGCGTGCTTTCTGGATGCCTGTTTTGCCGTCTCGAACTCAAGTGCGTGGCTCAGCGCATCTGTCAGGGTATTATTGCGCGCGAGTCGCAGTGCCTGTTGAGTGTCCGAGTCCCGTAGCCCGTCGGTGGAAGTCTGCGTCACTATCTGCTCCAGAAAGTCGGCCGGCGCTGTTGGGTAGGCGAGCCTTACGAGACGTGCGATGTCCATCTCGAACTCCTGCAGGGTATCCGCGTTCTTTTGTTCCCGGGTCCGGAGCTGCATCTGGTAGGCCTGCTGAAGATGGCTATCCCCATATCGGGACTCCATATGGGCGATCAATGAAGCGTAGTCCTGGGATCCAGTCGGGATGGCCTGAAGGACGTTAAGGGCGTCCCCTCTCAGCGCTACAATGAGAGCTGTAGCCTTTTCCGTGCTGTTCCAGTTGTTTATGAAACAGGCTGCCTCGAACTGACGTAAATAGGTGCTCCACGGGACCTTTCCTTCGAAGGTTGGGGGCGTCACTCTGCTCTGTCCCGTTCCTGATGTCCCCGGTGTACCTGTGGGCGGGCGTCGGCGCAGCTCGGCAACTTCCTCTTGTAGAGCGTTGAATTTCTCTTCCACCCCCGTCAGTGGGCGTTGGCGCAGCTCGGCAACTTCCTTTTGTAAGGCGTTGAATTTCTCCTCCACCCCCATCAGCGCGCGTTGGCGCAGCTCGGCAACTTCCACTTGTAAGGCGTCGAACTTCTTTTCCACTGCCGTGACTTCCTCACGCAGACCCAGTTCTAATTTCTTCAGGTCCTGTGTCAACTTATTCTGTCCGTCTTCCATCTTCTTCTGGCCGTCCTCTATCCTCTTCAGGTCCTCCACTAGCTTATTTTGACCGTCTTCTAGTTTGGCAGTTAGGTCCTCGGTTAACTTCTTCTGGCCGTCTTCCATCTTGGCTTCCATGCCACTTAACTTTTCAAGCAATGCTGCGAATTGCTCTTCCATTTTTGATGTTCGTCTTGTAAGGGGCATGCACTCACAGGAAAATTTAAAAAAATGACCTGCTCGGGTATTGAAACCAGGACCGTCAGGTGTTGTGCTTGTGCTTGAGTTCGTAATCCGGCTTCTGACACCAGTTGTTACGTGCCACCCCCTAGTGGCACTTTTGTTAACTGGATTACGGTGGGTAGGAAGCACAACACCAATTACTGCTTTAAAGAGAAGTTAGCTTTATTGCTTGCAGGAAGATACACTACTCATCAGCAAATACAAGCAATTGGAACCTTACTCCAGTTTCCTCAAGTCTCATGCTTATCGAGAGCCCTTGCCCTCTTTCACTTGTCAGCAGTTAATTTTCTCGCTAATGAGCCTGGTGGCCTTGACAGAACTACATGCCACTCTCCCCTATGTACACAAATTACAGTTACTTACGAAAACCTGCTACACGCTGCTCCGCTGTTCACGAGCTGGGAAACAATGTCACTGGGTTTCGTAACTCGCGCGGCACTTCACTACAAAACCTCTGACGCTCAGTGAAATCACACTCACTCAAAACACAGGCTTCTCACTTCCTCGCTGTCAAGAGAAACGGCTTCACTAGGGGTTTCGCAAGTCACCACACTTCTGTCGCTCAGGATAATCGCTCACACTAGCTCGTAAAACACAACAACAACTGCTCGACGGGTCGCTCTTATATAGCAGGCCGGTGACTCAACAAATGCTTCTAGACCCATCCAGGGTTCACGGCTTCTCGAGGCTTCCATCGCTGGCTCAGTCACGAATATTCTGGACCATCCCTTTGTCCTGTTGCATAAGGCGCACGCAATACACTGAGGGAGAGCAGCCCAGCCCTGGGACAGTTGTGACCCATGCGGCGAGCGATGAAACGAACTCACAGCCGTAACAGTATGTATTGAGTAGGTGGATTCTCAAGTAATTTTTAATTACATATTGTTCTAGTCCATTTTGAGGGATTCCCTAATTTTATGCCCATCGCTGACCTGTTTTGTTGTCTCTTCCCCGCAGTTAGCTGCTCAAACGATGGCCGTGAAAATGACACCCTGATGACCTTCGTCCCTCACGACAATGGTGTCCTGGATATGAATGTGACCATCAAGAATATGACAAGAACTGGTAAGTCTTTCAATTTCAAACCTCACTCAGTTTGGTGTGCGGAGAAAAACTGCCACTCCAATAATAATATTATTATTAATAATAATAATACCACTCATCATTCCCGTTTCTACTGGTTGGTAAGAGATGAGATTCCTATTTGGCTGGTGGTGTTTTCAGATGGATACCCATCCTAACACTAACTTCATTCAAAGACTTAATGAAAGATGAAATGAATGAAGATGGACAAGGATTTGTGTCTGTGGTCTATTATTGCTTCTTGATGGGCTCCCATTTGCGTGGAGTTGAAAATGGGAAATTACGGAAAATCATTTGACGGATGGGAAACGTTGGAGTTCGAAATCACTCGCCTTCTGATATTGGAGATAACCAACCTCCACGGCCTTACCCCTTAACATACTAATCCATATGGGTTAATAGTAGTAATAATAATAATAATGGATCCCAGGAATAAACCTGGGAGGAGTCATTGTGACTCGGGCAAATGGGAGTGAAATGCGTCGTTGCTAACATCTGCAACATTAACCTATTGGATTCAGCAAGAGAATCCAACTTAGCCTCTTTCACTCCAACTCCAGCACGTAACCTACACGAGGTGTCCTTGTTAAGTCGAACAACCCAGTGGAAGGTTGGGTAACCAATCCCAGCGGGAAGCTGGGTCGACGAAGCGATCAGTGCTGGGGGACTCCCAGGCTTGAAGCCTTGGTAGTATAGAGAAGCCAGAAAACACCTTGAGGCAACCTCTAGGGCTATCAACCTTAGTTGCAACATGGATGCGTATGCGTCCAAAACAAACTCAAGTCAAGTGAGCATGATGGCAAAACATTTCAACATTTCTTTTACCCCAGGGGGTAAGTCTTCGGATAAATCTCTCGTCGTGAAACCTGCGACGCACGAGTCTCATTCGGACTCTGGGGGAGACTCGACATCATGCGAGAGACGAGTCGGAGCGTCTCGGTGTATCCCAACCAGTCAGAAACTCAGAACCAAATCAAAAACCTTTCTAGCAACGTTCAACATTAACACCCTTACACAAATTGGCAAACTGAAAACTCTCACCGACGCACTACATGAAAATCAGATATGTATCATTGCCCTACAAGAAACACGTTACCCAGACGAAGAGACTTTCGAATCTGAAGGTTACCGCTTTTTCAAGAGCAGAGCTCAAAAGAGGGTCCTCAATGGATCTGTGATGCTTGGAACAGCGTTTGCTGTGAGAACCAGAATCCTTAAGTCGGTCGCAAATTTTGAGCCAGTTAATGACCGATTATCCATATTAACAATCAAATGCGCCAACAAAACCTACAGCCTAGTTAACGCACATGCCCCCACAAATGACAAGAACAGATCTGACCCGGACAAAGTGGATAACTTTTGGGACCTACTGGATGAAAAGCTCGCCAAAATTCCTAAACACCATGTTAAACTTCTTATGGGGGACTTCAATGCTCAACTTGGTCGAGAACACAAGTGTAGGAAAATCATTGGAAACTATCCTGCCCACAAAAGAACCAATCAAAATGGTGAGAGATTGGTCTCCATTTGCGAAAACCATAACTAGCAGATCATGTCGACACACTTTCGCCATCTTCCCAGAAAGCAGACAACATGGCGATCTCCTGTCGACGCCATCGGAGAGTTTCAAATAGATCACGTCGCAATCTCTAGGAAAAACAGCCCAGAGATTATGAATGTTAAGGTTAAAAAAAGGCATAAACGTGGCTTCAGACCACTATATGTCCATAATTAAATTCAAACCGGTCCCTTCAAACACCAACAAGACGCCCAAACAAATTATTCGCTTCGACACTGATAAACTCAAACAGAATGTAACCGAGTTCCTGGAAAAGGCTCGACCAATCGACTGTGACTTTAACAACACCAAAAACCGCCTGATCGAGGCTGCCAAGGAAATTGCTGAAATTAAAGAAGCAAGAAACTTGCCTGGTGGAATGATACATGTGTTTCAGTTCTCACGAAAAGGCTCGATGCATGGAAACAATATTACTCAACAAAATCGCAAACTGATTGGGAAACCTACAAAGCCCAACGACCCCAGACAGCTAAAGTGATCCGAGCTGAGAAACGTAAATATGAAAAGTCACTTATTGAGAAGATCGACCGGGACTTTAAAAGAAACAACACCAGAGAGTACTACGGAACGTTCAAAAGGAAACTTACGGGTTATAAACCTCCGTCGTTATGCTTTCAGCGAAAGGACGGTACACTGGCGACCTCAAATGAAGAAAATTGTACCATCCTAGCTGATTACTTTAAGAATTTACTAAATTGCGACCAACCCAAAAATCCCATCAAGACCGAGGAACCCATTCGCAGATGCCCAGAATCAAGACCACCCAACAAAGACGAAATCAAGCGTCACATTGCTCGACAAAAAAACAACAATGCGCCCGGGGAAGACTCTGTAGTTGCAGAACTTTGGAAATATGCTCCCGAAGAAGCAGTTGAAATCTTGCAGAAGCAAATAGAACAAATTTGGAAAAATGAAATTCTACCAGAAGATTGGAAAACGGCCTTGATCCATCCGTTACACAAGAAAGGCAGCATGAAAAACGTCAACAACTACAGAGGAATATCCCTCCTACCGGTAACATACAAAATTCTCTCACTTGCTATCCTGGAGCGATTAAAAGCCGAAGTCGAGCATCAAATAGGAGAATACCAAGGGGGATTCAGAAAGGGTCGTCCAACGGCCGAACAGATCCACAACCTCAAAACAATAATTAGATATTGCAATCTCAGGTCCAAATCGTACGTATCAGTCTTTGTGGACTTTAAGAAGGCTTACGTTCAATAGACCGCGAAGTTCTGCTGAACATCCTCAACGAATTCGGGGCTGACCTGAAACTGCTGGCATTAATTAGAGCCACCCTAACTGAAACAAAATCCAAAGTAAAGTTCCTGGGATGTCTGTCGGATTCCTTTGAGGTCAAAACGGGAGTCAGACAAGGTGACGGGCTCTCTCCAATGCTATTCAACTGCGTTCTCGGAAAAGTCATTCGGACCTGGCGAACAAAATTATTAGAAACTGAGTATAGCCCTCTGAGAATGGGAGCAAAATCCAAGGGGATCATAGTCGACTGTCTAGCATTCGCTGATGACATCGCCATTCTGTCGAACGACGTAGAAACTGCTAAGATGCAAATCGACCTTTTAAAAGAAATCGCTGAACAAACTGGCTTGCAGATATCATTCGAAAAAACAGAAGTAATGACCAACATCAAAGACGCCCCAGCAAAACTGCAGACAAAATACGTGAAGATCAACAGAGTGGAAAAATTTAAGTACTTGGGAGAGATCATCCTGAAAAGTGGACTGGACAAAGAAGCACTCAAGGAACGAGTACGCAAACTCGAAATAGCCTATCAAACATCGCGCTCAATATACAACAAAATATGCCTGTCCAAAAATACTAAACTACGTCATTATGAAAGTGTTCTGAAACCAGTAGTTATGTATGCAGCTGAAACCCTATCCCTAAATGCTAATAAAGGACTCCTTGAAGAACTGGAGAAAAAAGAGCGCAAAATCGTCAGAGGTATAATGGGATCAAATTACAAGAATGGTATCCACTATAAAAAATCCAACAAAGAAGTCTACAGTGAAATAGATAAAATTTCAGAATCGATCCGTAAAAGGTGGGCACGGTATTACGGTCATCTCAAACGAATGGACGGAAACAGGCTGACTAAACAGATTTTTCATTTCTTTGACTCCAAACCCAAAACCACAATGCCCTGGTTTATGAATACCAAAGACGACCTCAAAATACTGCATCTAAAACCCGACGACGCCTTCAATAGAGATCTCTTCCGCAAAAAGATACTGACTAATGGGCTAACCCGAGACGAGACATCGAACCCGAAAAGAAGACAAGGTACCACTTGGACAGCGGAGCGCAAGATGGCCCACTCACAGAGAATGAGGGAATTCTGGGCTCAGAGGAAGGCGAAACAAATTGCCAAGCGTAGCAAGACTTAACGTGGTCCTAGATGGCCTCAACGAATTATATATATAATAATAAATGCTTATAACTCCGCCATAGCCGGTCCCAAGCCAGGTTGAGAAAGGAGGAGGGTGAAACATGGTCAACGGTCTCAAAGGTGGATGAAGAATTTCAGTTTCCAACGGCAGAGAGAGCGGAAGAACCTAGTGGAGTAAACCACGAAAAAACAATCATTTCGGACTAACAATCCGATCTTATTTCGGAATTTTATTTCCTACACCTACACAACACAATTTCATATGCAGAATGGAAATGTAGCTAAATGAGAGCACTACCCCAGGTGGTAACTTGAAAGAGAAATCCACCATTGCAGTAGGCAATGCATCGGGACCTAGGATTCTGGGGAGTCCCACCACCTGCATACAAGATGAGTCGGAGCGTCTTGAAACACCTTCCAAATTGAAATTCAAGAGGAAATACTTCATCGGGACCATTAACGTCAACTCACTCCTGCGAGTCGGAGAACAGAAAGAATTGGAAAAGCTCCTGGACGACCAACAAATCCAGATTTTGGCTGTACAAGAGACCAGATTCCTAGATGACCACATCATGGATGTAAAGCACTACAGAGTATTCAAAGGAAAGCCAGCAATAAAGATAATGGCTAACACCCCTCTCCTTGGGACTGCCTTCTACATAAACAAAACCATAGTGGATAGTGTCACAGACTTTTCATCTAAATCTGAGAGATTATCCCTATTGACAATCAAGTGCAAAAACAGGAATTATACTCTCATAAATTGCCATGCTCCTATCAACGAAGACAACAAGAAGAACCCACAGAAAGTCGATGACTTCTGGGACCTCTTAGAAACAGAAATCGCTCGGATACCTGTGAACCATGTAAAAATCCTTCTGGGAGACTTCAACGCACAAATAGGGACAGAAAGAAAATACAGAGATATAGTAGGAGACTATCCAGCACACAGGAGGACAAACAAGAATGGCGAACGGCTCCTTGGACTCTGCAAAATCTTCCAGTTGAATCTCATGTCGACTCATTTTCGGAAACTTCCAAGAAAAGCAAAGACATGGGTATCTCCAAATCCCAACCTAGGAGAATTCCAATTAGACCATGTAGCAATATCAAGGACAAATACTAGGGAGGTGATGAATGTTAAAGTGATTAGAAATGGTAAATTTGACTCTGATCACTATCTCTCCAAAGTTAAAATACGTTTTCTTCCACCAAAACAAAAGAAGGATCCACCTAAGTTGAAAAAATACAGCACCAATCGAATGAACATCAATGGAGATATTATAAATAACTTCAGAGAAGAAATCCGCTCTTCTAGAACAAAGACCTGGCAACATCTTTGTGCAAAGATCAATGAGGCCGCTAAGAAGACATTCGGACTGGCAAAGAGGAAACGTACAATCTGGTGGAATGAAGAATGTGAGAAGGCACTTGAAAAGAGATCCGACACATGGAGAAAATGGAAATGTTCAAGAGATACGGAACATTTGGAACAATTCAGAACCCAAAGGAAAGAAACATCAGGGGTATTCCGCAGGACCAAACGATCGTTTGAGAATGCAAAGTTACAAAACCTCCAGGACGACTTCACTAAGAATAACACCAGAGATTTTTTCCAAACCTTCAAGGACAAGCTTAGAGGATACCAAATTCCAAGTATAAGTTTCAAAAACGAAGAAGGAAAAATTGGACTGAACAATCAAGAAAACTGCAATATATTAGCCAGATACTTTGAGAAACTCCTCAACTGCCCGCCTCCAACCAACAAACTAGAATTTCAGACTCATCCTATAAACTCAGAAGATGATATGCCACCAACAAAAGAAGAAATAAAGGAAGCCCTGAAAAGTCTCAACAAGGCAAGCGGGGAAGACTCCATATCAGCAGAAATGTTGAAGTGGGCAGAATCGGAAATCCTAGACGACCTGCACCATATCTTCCAACAAATATGGGAGACGAAAAAGCTACCAGACGGATGGAAAACAGCGCTGATCCACCAACTCCATAAGAAATGGAACAAACAAGATGTTAACAACTACAGAGGCGTGTCGCTACTCCCAGTCACTTACAAAATCCTCTCAAGGATACTTCTGAATAGAATAGAAGGAATCCTAGATAAGCAACTTGGAGAATACCAAGGTGGGTTCCGGAAAGGCCGCTCCTGTGCCGAACAAATCCTAAATTTGAAATCAATAATTCGCCACAGAGCGCTGAACGGCAAAAGTATAGTGGTTTCATTCATTGACTTCAAAAAAGCCTTCGACTCGGTGGACAGAGGGACCCTAGATAAGATCATTAGAGAATTTGGAGTCAAAACCAAACTGGCCAATATTATAAGAGAAACCTTAACAGCCACAACTTCTAAGGTGAAGTTCATGGGAGAATTGTCTCAGTCATTTGAAATCAAGACAGGTGTGCGACAGGGTGATGGATTATCATCATTACTATTCAACTGTGTCCTCGAGAGGATTGTGAGAATTTGGAATTCCGAACTTGAAAATCAAGAGATAGCCCCGATCTGCCTAGGACGAAAAACGGGAGGAATCAAAGTCAATTGCTTGGCTTTCGCTGATGATTTTGCGATACTTTCAGAGAACCTAGAAGAAGCGGCCATACAGATCAACCTCTTAGAAAAGATCGCTAGCAAGACAGGACTTAGGATCTCGAAAGAGAAGACCAAGTTCATGATGAATGACAAACATGGACCACAATTCCTTGAAACAGAGATTGGACGGATTCAGAGGGTGAAAAAGTTCAAATACCTCGGTGAAACCATACAAGAGAACGGTCTAGAGAAAGCTGCTGTAGAAGATCGTATCTCAAAAATGGAAAGAGCTTATGGGCTAACTAAAAACATCTACAACAAGAAATGCATCTCATGGAATGCCAAACTAAAACATTACAACACGGTAGTAAAAACAGAATGCCTGTATGCCAGCGAATGCCTCTCGATGAATTACAAGTTGGAGAAGCTAGAGATCCTAGAAAGAAGAATACTACGGAAGATCATGGGCCCAGTCCAGACTGAAACCGGCTGGAAACTTCGGAGCAACAATGAAGTCTATAAAAATGTGGAGAGAATCTCAGAGACCATGAAGAAGAGGAGGTTATCGTTTCTCGGACACTTGTACAGAATGGACAAAACTAGACTAACCAAACAGTTATTCGACTACCTGTGGAACAAGAAGACAACAACGACATGGATTAAGGAAGTTCGAAAAGATCTCGAAAATTCCAACATCCAGGCAGTTCAGATGTCAAACAGGGAAACATTTCGGTACATAATTCAAAATTTGGAAGGGTTTCACGTCTCAAGAACCACAAAGAAGGGAAGAGCATGGACGGATGAGCAGAAGAAACAGCATAGCGCCCATATGAAGGAGTACTGGAAGAAGAGGAAACTTCAGGCAAAGAAAAAATGAAATTGTAGCGTGATCCGAAGTGGTCAATTCGCAAATTTAAAAAAAAAATGCTTATGTTCCTCCGCTACACTGAGAATTAATATCGAACCATGGATATGTCATTATTATTATTATTATTATTATTATTATTATTATTATTATTATTATTATTATTATTATTATTTATTCAATTCACCATTACAAACATGGGTTACTCTAAAGCACGGGTTAAACCAAGTGCTTTACAACAATACATAAAAACTATAATACAAACTATAATACATACCATGTATATACAAAATATAAGAGTTCATTATCACTCATTCACTAGCAAGGAAGGATCGCACAATATTGCATGTGGACAATAGGACCAAATGCTGCATACTCTTGTAGATGGTCGGTGGAAGATCCAATTCCTTCAGACTCTTGTGGAGTGTGTGAGGTATGAGGCCGTTGACTGACAAGATTACAGGCACTATCCGGACGCAGTTCATCTTCCATATCCTCTTGATTTCCTCTGCAAGCTGTCTATACTTGGTGATTTTTTCATTGTGCTTGCGTTCGATGTTGGTGTCGTTGGGGACTGCTATGTCTATTATAAATGAATGTATTATTATTATTATTATTATTAGTATTATTATTATTATTATTATTATTATTATTATGAGACAACATTTGATGCAATTCATAGTAACGACACAATTTCAGAGACTTGTTGCCTTGGTAACCACATATGCTATATTTAAGATGGCGGATGTGTGCTATATGCAGTGTGATAGTATTATGATTAATGCAAGCGAGGTATCTTATCTGTTTCTCCCCCTTACAAAGATTCGTGTTGATTGCGCAATTGGATCCTGAGTTATTTATTTTGAAGATTTAATATTATGCTCAACCACCATCTTGAATATATGGCGAGGGTGTTCTTTTGTCTTTGGTATACATAGCCAATGTACGGTTCTACGTTAATGTCAATTTGAAATATTGTATCTCAAAAATATGCGGAGTGTAATTGATATTTTGGAAGTCCGTAAGGGGGAGAGACACAGCTTAACAGAGGGTAAAAAGGCCAATATTCATTCGGTTGTTAAATATGCTACACATATTGTTGACAAATGCTGCACATATCCCAATATTGGTATGCTTCCTGGCAACCAGAAACAACTTCAATAATGTAAAAATTCTAATTATAACATTTTAAAATAAAATTTTCTAAATTTCCCGCCTTTTCAACAATGTATCACTGTTTCCCTTATAAATTCCAAGTTTATAAGAATTTTCGTTCTTTTCCTTTTTCATAGTGTGTATCAAACCTCAACCTACAAAATGAACCTCAATCATACACTGTGATTTAGATATTTGTATAGAGTTTTTATTCTGAGCACCTGAATAAAATAAAATAATTTAAATAAAAACTCTACAAAATATCTAAATTACAGTGTATGTTAGTGATTGAGGTACATTTTGTAGGTTGGGTTGATACACACTTTAAAAAAAGAAAAGTACGAAAATTCTCATAAACTTGGAATTTATACGGGAAACAGTGATACATTGTTAAAAAGGCGGGACATTTTGAAAATTTTATTTTAAAATGTTATAATTAGAATTTTTACATTATTGAAGTTGCTTCGGGTTGCCAGGAAGCATACCAATACTGGGATATGTGCAGCATTTGACAACAATATGTGTAGCATATTTAACAATCGAATGAATATTGGCCTTTTCTTCCTCTGTTAAGCTGGGTCTCCCTCCTTACTGCTGACAGAAGATGCCATTCTAAGCACACATCTTCAAGAAATTTAGCCATACCTTAATTAGTGTAGGAGAAATCAAATTACATATATCTTTTAAAAACATGTTTTGGAAAAACCAATGGGCTAGATTCCCCTCCACAACAAAGTTGATTTCCCCACAAGTAACATCCCACGGCGATGAAACATACGAACACGTTTACTGAAAGACTTCTTCTTGAGAAGAAATGTTTTCACTTGGAAAGTTCGATGTTTTGTTCAATACCTAACCATGTTCACGGGATACGATACAGGCTACAGTACTTCACCACAAGTCTTAACTCTCTGACCTAAGGTATCTTGCCAGCTGAGAATGTAATCAATGGTAAGCCCACATGCGGTGATTCCCAACCCGCTGTTGTGCAACGGTAGATGCTAGTCAACTGTCAGTGACTAATCACCGAGTGGGTGAAACTTTGGGTGTGTTTCCATCTCCCAAAATTTTAATAATGGCACCCCGTGGCGTTAACGAACAGCTGATTCTTCACCTCAAGTTAAAACGCAATGAGAGTGAATCGCGAATTATGATCCGCGTCATCCTGGCTTGCTATTGGCTGGCAATTATCACCAGCCATTGGCTGCCCGCTGGCTTGTTTACAATTATCACCAACATGGCGGCGATAGGAATAGATTTCCACATCAATTAAATTTCTAGAAATCTATTCCAGTTCATGACAGTATGAAGTGCAAATCACTTATTGATGAGGAATTGTATGTACGTTTATATTTAAATTGCAGCGTGACACTGTTCATCTAAATTTGTGAAAATAAAAGTACGAATCAACACTCTGGCTGATTAACTGAAAGTTTCTACTACTTTGGATGTAAATCAATTGGCTGTCGTTTCCACCAGTTTTATTCATCATTTCGAAGTACATTCAGTACAATAACATTTTGTGCACTATAAAACTACATTATTGACCATTGCGTATTGATGTTGCTGTCTGAATATATGACATGTAATTTGTAGGTTATGCCTAAGGCATATAATTTAAGGTCCTTGCTGTATTTATGTACAAATATTATGGTTTAACTAATGAAGCAAGGATTAAAAGTGCAATTTGCATCGCCACCCCCCTTTTTTTTAAATATTGATAGGCCTATGTAGTTTCTCAGTCTGGTAACTTCTTGGATTTGCTTGAGATAGATTTATAGTAATATACTACCGTACCTTATTAACCTGCAGGCTGAGTTTTATTTAAAACATGCCCAGGTGCATACAGTAGCATACGATCTACTGCAGGCTATATCGATCCTAAATGTAGGCCTATAATAGTGCTCATGTCAAAGGTCGTCCTAAAGCTTGAACTATTGAGGCTTTATTTGCATCAAAGATAATTTCAGCTGAGTCTGGCAAGGCTTCGTAAACTTGGGCGCGACTTCACATTTTCATTATTCCTATACAGATTTGATACCAACCACTTAAGTCACAGTGTTTCAAGATTTGCTCTCATTAAACATCACCAACAAATTTTTTTTCTTTCCCCCTGGTGGTAAGCTGTGTTGGAGTCTACAGAAAATAAAGTTGAGAAATAAAAATACATCTTAGGTTTCTATGACACAGTTGCATTTTATCCTACTATATCTCCACTCAATATACCAATCCTACCAATGTTCCCTAATTCCTCATGCTGCATAAATAAACATGACAGATTACAGCATTAGCAATAATGACAGTAACTTATGATATGCTAAAATGTTTTTAAAAGATGCATAGAAAGTGGCTTGATAAACCCTGTATCATCAATCCATTTAAACATTCCCACAGAGTTCTAATCAGAAGCTCATTTTATGTGCAACAGGTATGTAGAATAAACCTCCCTCCCAATAACTTGTAGGCCTAACATGAACATAATCCATGTTAAGAGCTGTTTCTTGGTTCACAAAAAAACCTACCATTTAAAATCTTGCACATAGGCTACTATATCATATTATGGTGCAATTACCTATGGTAATTTTAAAAATCCTGGCTACCAGCCACTGATTTAAATATTCCAGACATCTTTCTTAACTCCACTTTTACTGACAGCATGTAAGTCCCTACTACTGTCTTTCAAGCCATTGACCAATTATTTTTTCATGAGGAACTATTTTAGTCATTCTTCTCTATGTGAAATACAGTCGATGACAACTGCCTGGAAGACTCGGGTGTTTTTTCTTGTGTCGCTTCTCTGGTTGCCTACGACACTTCGTAATTATTAACAGAATGTTTCATTGAATTGTTGTATCCAATTGACCAACTGGTAATATATTATGGCTTGCTTTAATATTCCTATGATACACTTTTAGATCCCATACATTAATGAAATATACAATAACATAGGCTGACATGTTGAACCAATCTCCCATTCCCTAACACTCCCAACTCATCATCATCATCATTTCCCCTTATCCAGCTCCTGCCGGGTAGGGGTATTTATGGCAATTCTCCACTTTCCTCTTTCCTTCCACCATTCTTCTTCCACGATCTTGTCCCAGTCCAGATTTCTTTTTCTTATGCTGTTCTTCACTGAATCAATCCACCTTGTTCTAGGTCTTCCTCTTGCTCTCTTACCCTTGCACTTTGCCTCCAGCATCTGTCTTGGTATTCTATTTTCCTCCATCCTCTTTACATGACCAAACCACCCTAGTTTATTCTTCTCAATTCTCTCATTTAGTTTTCCCATCCCAACTTCCTTCCTTACATCTTCATTCCTCACTCAGTCTTTCCTTGTCTTTCCTATCAAACTTCTTAGGAATTTCATTTCACTGGTTTGGATTCTACTCTCTTGCCTGCTTGTCAGGGTCCAAGTCTCGGCTGCATAAGTTAATATGGGAACATAGTACACTTCATACATTACCTCCTTGCTTTTCCTTGGTACTTCCTTATCCCAAACAAGTTTTCTCACACTTTGATAGAATGCATTGCTCTGCTGTACTCTCCTGCCAATCTCCATGTCCAACCTACCAGTTTGCATCAATTCACTTCCTAGGTATTTGAACGTGTCCACAATTTCCAAACTCTGACTTCCAATTTTCACAGTGCCCTTTCCTTGTCTTTTCCCTCTTTTCATCACCATGGTCTTGCTTTTCTCTATACTGATTTTCAGGCCATATTTCTGAATATTTTCGTTCAGTGCATCTAGTTGTTTTTGCACTTCTTCGGTGTTCCTTCCCCAGACCACAATATCATCTGCAAATAACAGTAACTTCATTTCTTTATGTCCATATGCTTCCTTTGTTTCCTTTACAATTTCATCCATCACCATTATGAACAAGAGAGGTGACAGCACACTCCCCTGTCTTAGTCCAGTCTTGTTCCTAAACCAATCTGTCTTTCCAACTGGGGTCAGTACCCTGCTAACGCAGTTGTTGTTCATTGCTTGCACCATTTCCAACATTTCTCTTCCCAGTCTCTTCTTAACCATGGTTTCCCATACCTTCTCTCTGGGGACTCTATCATATGCCTTTTCTAGATCTATGAAAGTCATGATCAAATCCTCTCCATATTCCCAGTTCTTTTCCATCACCTTCCTCAAGCTAAAGATTGGGTCCACTGTGGATCTTCCACTCCTAAAGCCATACTGTTCCTCTTGCAACTCTCCTTCCACCTTTCTTCTCATTCTTCTTTCTAATATCCTTTCCAGTATTTTTACTATCTGTGATATGAGGGTGATCCCTCTATAGTTATCACACACCTTCTTGTCCCCCTTCTTAAACACTGGTATTATTAGTCCTTTCTCCCAGTCTTCTGGTACACATTTCCGTTTCCACACACACTTTAGCAGTCGATACAACCATTGCATACCAACAGGTCCAGCAGCCTTTATCATTTCTACACAGATTTCATCCACCCCTGTTGCTTTTCCCATCTTCATTTTCTGTACTGCTAATTCCACCTCCAGCATTGTTATATCATCTTCTGTTATAGAGTCGTCAGGTTGTGTCACTTCCATCTCACCAGTACAATTGCTCACATTCAATAGCTTATCGAAATACTCCTTCCATCGTCCCTTTATCTCTTCTGGGTGTGTGAACAACTCTCCATCTTCCTTTTTCACTAGCTTTGTAGTAACTCTTTCTTTCCTCTTACTTCTTAGAAGCCCATACAGCATCCTTTTACTGCCACTTACATCTGTGTCCATTCTTCGTGTAAATTCTCCCCAACTTTTATTCTTTTCTTCTCCTACCACTTTCTTACACTTCCGTTTGCTGTCGTGATACTTCTTTTTACTTTCTTCTGTCTGATCTCGGTTCCATTCTTTCCATGCAGACTTCTTTTCCTTCACTGCTTTCCTCACTTCCTCATTCCACCACGGTGTCTCCTTCTCTTTCACTCTTGTTGACGTCCTACCACAAGCACTCTCTGCTGCACCAACAAATGCCTTTTTAAAGTGGGACCATTCCTCTTCTATGCTTTCCACTTCAGTAACTGGGATTTGTTGCTTCAATCTCTCCTGAAAATCTTCCTGTACAGTTTTGTCTTTCAATTTCCATACTTTTATTTTACTTTCTCTGATCTCCTTTAGGTTTTCCAATTTTTCCCATCTAAATTTTGCCACCACAGCTCTATGGTCCCCATCAAATGCTTCTCCTGGTAAAGCTGTCACATCTATCAGCTTTCTGCGATTAGTCCTTTCCACCAGAAAGTAATCAACACTCCCAACTAATGGGACATAAGCTACCTAGTGGTTGGTCTCACAATGCTTCCAGCTACATGTACCGTACTAGGTCTAGTAGTACCATAGGTATTGTGACTGTTTCTCCAACTCCGTCAAGGAAACTAATTCTGAACTAAGATCTGAAATGGGGTACACTGTCCCACTAGGACAATCAAGGACAACTTGAACCAATCAAGTGATTTTTCTATTTCATTTTACCAACTAACCAGGTGCCTGGAAATGCTAGTGAAGGAGGCAGCGAAGTAGGCTAGCCTACTGGTATTCACCATTCAGAGAACATTCTCAGTAACTTGTCTATGCATAGGCCTATGACACAATTTTAAGAAATTGATACAGTAGTCACAGAACACTAATGGTGCCCAGTACTCGCAACTTAGCATAGGACGGAGTGGATTCCAGCCACAGATTAACTCGTAATCTGTCAACGGGTTTTCAAACAGTTTGAGCACACACCCAAGTACAGGGGTCTTGACCATGATGTTACAAGCCTCTAAATGAAACGCTCCTCTTTAAGACTTTCTGGTCTTGCATCCATGGTCGATCAACATTCTCCTTATCTCAGTGTTCTCAAGTTTCTGTTGGTTATGGACATGTTTTTATCCTGACAACTTCATATTTGAGGGGTTGGGATACATGCCCTATTCTTAATTAGTTCAGCATAAGATCATTGAATCCCCTTAAGAAAAATAGGGAACATCCATGTGTTATTTGCCCATAGGAAAGGGATGATTAAAAAAAACATCTAGGGACATTGATGCAGATGACTCCGAGTAAGTAGGCTAAATCAAAATGAACATTTTTCAGTGTTGCCTTAATAAAGGTTGATAACTTTCTACCGTTCAACATGAATAGGCCTATATTGGATGGGAAATATTTTTATTATTTGCAGAGATTACAAGGATGACTTGTTGATGCATCATTATTTTGTTAAGCGAACATAAGTTCCAAGTCCATATTGTGTTGGAACTCATATTTCAGTGTTGGTCAACACGGTTGCACTTAATGGTAATTAGCATTATTCCCAAAACCAGAAAAAAAACTGTACATGCAAGCCTAACATGTCAAATAAATCATGCCTACAAGGCAACAAAAATGCTCTATGAAAAACTATTAAAACCCCATAATGGTAGTCAAAAATAATCTCAATCCAACGCCACTATTTCGCGAAGGTGCAGAAAAATCTTAATAAAGTACAGCTATTCGTAATAGTAGGCTACGGTTGTGATAAACCGCTAAATGAGTGATAGGCCCCCGAAATAGAACTATTTATCTTAATGACTACAAGATAACGAGATTGCCAAAAAAAACACAATGCCACCCACAAATCTATAGAAGACAACACTAAAAATGGCTTATCTTATCCACAAGTCACCCACCCTTCACCAACATTAATATTTGTAATTTAAGTAACTCAGGTTATGTTAAATTGAGGTTAATGGCGGAATTGATTGCGGCTGTGTGGCGGGAACGACCCAATAAGTGCTCAGCCAATCAGGGACGTTTTGATTGGAGACCATGCTCGGAAAAATTTTAGATCGTTTTGATTCACTTGCCTTCGTTAAGCCCCCACCCTAGGCCGTGGCAGCGAACAAAATGGCGGCTTAACGAACACGACGGGGAGCCATTATTAAAATTTTGGGAGATAGAAACACAGCCTTTATAGGATGTTTTGGTGTCAACGCTAGCTTGCCTTGTAGTAGTACCTGCTGACAACGTTAAAAACGCTAGTAGTCATCGCGTACGACGATGTAGTTGAGTTGTACTTCTATAGATGGCAGCAAAATCGGAAAATTGGTGAGTATTCTTGTTAATGTTGTATATTTAATTAATAGTTGAATATATATCAATAGTAAATACATATTGCAGCGCTTAGAAAAGAATACAATCGGTTTCGAACAATATTATACGAAGAAGTTGAATTATATTGAATCACACATCGATTTTAGCCGATACATTGCGCTCGAAAACGATATCAGATACTTTCGATATAATTCAAAATAAGAGCTGGTTGTTCCAACGCTTCCCGTAATTCAAACGTGATATTTCTTAATTCGATTGATAGGAAGTACCGCACTGACAACTAAATAATACTGGTGTGTGATAAGTGCAGCTGTAATTTTGTCTTACAATTCATTTTTAATATTGTAGTATAGTAGCCTACTCTTTCTATTTGTACAGTCATATCTGTGGGGTAGGCCTATGTCATGCTATGTGCTTTGTGGAAACATGGGCTGATAACCTTGAAACATCGACAACTATTCTGATAGAGACTATGTTTTCTTCTCTTCTCTTTTCTTCTCTACAGGGGGAAGAAATCGCCTATTATTAGACCAATTACTAAAATGTGACCATTATAAGGCAGGGGAAAGAAAGGAAGGAAGGAAGGAAGGAACATAAAGTAGAGGTGGAGGGATTGAATAGGGGAAAGGGTCGAGTAGGCACGGGCCGGGAGGGGAGAGGGGCCAGTACGCAAGGTCGGGGACGGATCGCGCTCGAAAGTGCATCGTCGCGCCATCTCATATTGTCAGTCGGAACTACTTGCGCCGAGCAGTAGGTTGGTGTCAAAATTTTGCATTAAGATGCAGCTCTAGCCATACATCCTCCTTGCTAATCACTCTTCCCCGTCACATGCCCGGCAAAACTCCGTTCTATAGGGAATGCTCGCACTGTATAAATATATAAGTTACTGACCAAAATTGTAAGAAAGACCAGAGAAAAGTTATTAGTCAGGAGAGACATTAGTAAATGGGGGCAGGCAAAGGAAGCCTTAACAGAGTATTATGGGGTACAGGGTACCTCTGATCTAAAAGTTATTTCAAAGTAGACAGGAGCCAAATGAGTCAATGACCTCATGGGCACATGTGATAGCAGGCTCATTCAGAGAAACCATGCTCGAAGGGTAACCAATGGAAGATATGATCCCTATGCTAACGTGCGTACATAAGGTATGCGTAGCAGTCTTTGTGCAAGGATTAGCAAATCCCTGGATACAAGCTAGACTACAAGCGATAAGAAAACCTACGTTTGAACAGGTCTTAGGCATGGGTAGATAGGAAGAGGCAGTAATACTTACCAAACAAGTGAAAGATCGACCACCTACTAAACACTCAGCACATGTAAACAGGTATTAACCTGAGATTGATGACTAATGATTGGAAGATGCAAGTTAATGCTTACAAATTTGAATTTTTTTCACTCGTTTGACATATTCAGCGCTACCCTAACTTAACACTTACTGAATGAGCAAAATAGTCAGCTGATCAGTTAGCCTGAGAGCAAGCAGTGAGGTGGGTGAGCAGTATATTTCCTCATCCCTTGCCAAACAAATACACCACTTGTCAGTTGCCTTCCTGTTAGTATCCGAGTGTGAGTGTCATTTTGGAAAGTGAATACCGGTAGTATTGTGTTAAACTTTAGTAGGAAACATTAGTTTATCAATATTTATACAATGTGGGGAAATAGGGCCAAATGAGTACGGGAAGAAAACTGGTCATCATAATTTAATACCATCAAAACTGTTAATTTTCGATCATTTGTACATTGATAAGTAACAAGTAGTTCCGTGAAGAACTATACAGCCTATTTTCATATATCTTACTTATGTCAATTGCCTCCATCAACATACACAACAGGGGCAGATGACCTCGTAGTTCCACCCCTTAAAACAACAATACCTAACTAACTAACTAACTAACTTACACAATTTCAGTTTGGTTGCTGTAATAGATTTGTAGATACTGAGAATCGTCTAAATATTTTGGATGGTCGCCATGTTGGATTTATGTACTATTACAAGAAAATTATGTGTAGGTGTAGTATTCATACTTCAATCGCATGATTAGGACACAAGAAATGAAAACTACATTTTAAAATTTCGCATAGCTGCCATCTTGTGGTTATGAAATCAATTGAAATACATTAGATGCCAGTGGGTTAAAATTTGTATAAGCATTTACCGTACCAAGTTTCACTGCGTTCGGATGGCTAAACCGCGAGAAACGTCCATCAAAATGTTTCAACTTCGCTTGGCCGCCATGTTCGTTTTGTACTTTACAGGTTTTTGAAAGTTACATAGATAAACTTCTAGTAGTGCCCTTTATCACCGAAAAATATTTCAGGGTGATATCAGTAACAGTTTCGGAGTTCGTAGAATGCAGGTGAAATATTTCGCACAGTCACCATGTTGGATTCGTGAGACGTAATAAAATTTGAAGGGCTCGGTCGGAGTCGGCCGAAATGGTGCTATGACCTCACCGAGTTTCATTGAAATCGCTCCAGCCGTTTAGATTTTATTTCGGACTCACACACCGACAAAAGGTGGTCTCATAAGCCTATTTTTTCATATATGAAAATAGGCTAAAAATACAACGTATCAAATGCTAATGAAATAAAACATTTAAAAAGTGTAGGTAGGAGGTTTTGAAACATCAAGATCATATACTTGATTTCATTATGTCCGAGTCCTCATCCCTCAATGTAATTTTCACTCAGCTCATCTCCCTCGAGAAGCCAACACTAGTTACGCCACTGTAGACAATCCTCGTCAATATTTAATAATTTCTGTCGATCATGACCTACGATAGCTATTTTTCTCATGTCTACGTTGACATTTTAGCAGTGTAAGTAAAACAGATACACATAAATTATTGTTATGGGCGTACTAATTAGCCAGTAACAAGAAGTTTCGTGACGAACTAAAGAGCCTACTTTTCTTAAAATTTAAGATTCATGCCAATCTATATAGACCTATCTAGAAAAATAGCGAAATTAAGTTTGCAATATCGAAATTTATAATTAGTTCAAAATATACCTGTAGCCTAATAGAGCACTAGAGTTGGCAGCCCTGGTGACTGAATATATTGTTAGTTCCATCTCCTTAGATACAGAATACAATATTTGGTTGAAGTCCAATGGATAGCATGGACGTTACATACAGTTAGAGATTGGATCTATCAGCGCGCGTAAAATCATGTTGGCAACAATGTCATGAATGCGTTGGTCAGAAATAATCTGAAATATTATTATCTCTTGTTGTGCCAATTTTGGATGAAATCCATTTGTTAGTATAGAAGTTACATGTATTTTAAAATCGGACCTATTTTAGGCTTAGAGTCATGTTGGCATCACTGACGTATATTAGGCTCTCATAATTAATCTAGAATGTTAGGTACTATACGTGTACAAATTTTAAAGCTGTTGGCTTACATACTTTCTGATATATTAATATTTGGGTAAAAAAATAGAGACAGCATTTATTAACAGTTGGCAGCCCTGGTTGCTCTTAAGAATAAGCATAGTCATATATGTTATGGTACACATAGCACATACGAAATTTGGTTGAAATCCAATTGATATTATAGAAGTTACATGTATTTAAAAACTGGTCCTATCAGCTGTCTTTGAATCATGTTGGTAGCACTGACGTACATAAGTTACTCCAAATTAATCTTGAATGTCAGGTACTATACGTGTGCATAGTGTAAAGCTGTCGGCTTGCATACTTTCTGATATATTGGTATTTGGATAAAAGAATAGACAGATCATTTATTGACAGTTGGCAGCCCTTGTGGCTCTTACGAATAAGCTTAGTCATATCCGTTTATGTACACATATTACATACAACATTTGGTTGAAATCCAATTGATAGTATAGAAGTTATATGCATTTAAAAATTGGACCTATCAGCAGGCTTAGAATCATTTTGGCAACACTTCCATGCATGGCCTCCTGGAAATTAAACTGAAATATTATTTATACGTGTGCCAATTTTGAAATTGCTCCCATGTATACCTTACAAGATATCCAACATTTAGCTCAAATTTCAATTGCAATTTTTCAGCATTTGGTAGCACTGACATTATTTCCAAGTATGACATTGAGATGTTCCGGTATAGGTCTTTACTCATACCAAATTTGGTTTCGATTGCTGCAGCCGTATAGGAGTTGATAGGGGGGGGACACACACACAGACAGACAGACAGACAGAAGGACAGACAGACAGACATTTTCCCGGATCGATCTCATAAGTCTACTTTTTCCTCATTTTTGCAAAATGTGAAAAGTAGGCTAAAAATAGATAGCGATTTATATCATGAGGAAGTGTTATTTCGTCATGTCGTTGAAGATGCGTGTATCTGTGGCAATAATTACAATTGGATCAATCATTCTTCTCAGCAATTACTCTAAAATTATGACAGACCCATTGAATACTTCAAATTAAGAAACGTAATCTGTTAACACTTGTACGATGTATATAATTGTATCTTGCCATTTTCTTGTATTTGATTAATTGTTAAATAACTTACATCAAAATCTCCATTTGTCACCTATACGTAACTACCCGTCCATACATATTAGTGAACTTCTTTTCAATAATCCGATACCAAATTAGAATATTAAGAGACAGCCTAGGCGCTCGGTCGGACGTATGAAGCCAGCGAGACGGTGTTGCAATTCGGTCTGGCCACGTCCTGGTTGAACTCACTGACTGGACTATTAATTATATTATCATTGAGATGCAAGTGCAACGAATTCTTGGCAGACGTAATTTAAGAATGGAGAGGTGCATGAAACACAAATCCCCTTTCCATCCAATCGTAACTTGACTGTGTATTTTGCGGAGCAAAAGGTACACAGTCGAAATGAAGAAAAGCCGAGTTTCACTTCCAGGGAAACTCCAAACACAATCACTCTTCTCTGAATTCTTAACTCAACACGACTCGACAGTTTGCTGCTGGCTGTATCTGGGGTAAACGGCTCGCCCACTAGCTAGGCATAACTGGGGTGATAGGCTCCCCTAGCTAGCTCGTAAACTGTCGCCTCAGTGATTGAATGGATATTGTTGGAAGAAATAAAAACGTAAAGACACTTACAGTGAGCGATGTATTGAAGATAGAAATATGTTCTCACGGACTTATTTGTAGAACTTTTCATGCTGAACAATTCTTACACTCATAGTATGATGATATATTCAACGGTTTGCCGAGCGTAAGTTTAAAAAGCGCACGGACGCTAGGTTTTTTCGACTTCCTTTGATCATAAATAAACTACAGAAACCTTCTTCAAGATATCCTTTACAGAATGGTGAAAACCGCATCAAATTCAATCCAGTGGTTCTCGAGATTACCCGTGAAACCCAAGAATAGGGGACTTCGTTTTATACTAAGTAGAGATATACTGTGTAAGAAAATTCAAATATAAAATGAAATCAGTCAGATGCTCAGGATGGTTGCCGGGTTTTCGAATTAGAATCACGGTGGCGCTGGTTCAAGTCTACGTTTGTGATCTCAGAGCTACAGTATTTCGGCGGTCATCTCACTGCTTTCCAGAGGCTGGTTTACACCCCAATCTGGGTTGCCATCTCTCCGTTCCACTTATTATACACAAAACAGAATTTAAGCTTTAACTAAATTTAAACAAGTAGTTGCCTGAAGAACTTTATTTATTTATACGTGTCCAGAACATAACATATTATAAATATATATATACAAAGATTACAAAGTATATGTGCATCTTTATATTCCACGTGATGCCCAGAATTCCGCTGCACGAACTGCCTTATCACTGGCGGCTACCATATCGTCCATGGAGACAGGTTCTGATAGTTTCCTGCAGTTGAGTAGGTGCTGGTGGTCTTGATGTTCACCACACTCACATAGTTCGTCCTCTGAGCTGAATCCCCATTTCTTCATGTTCACCTTACTCCGTGATACTCCAGTCCTCAGTCTATTAAGGACCTTCCATGTCTCGTATGGGAGGTGATGACCTGCAGCAAGTTCTTCTTTGGGGTTGTCCCAATATTTCTCTGATGATGAGCTACGCCAGAGTTGTATCCGACGGTTTGCAGGTGGTGTCTGAATTGGTTGTGTCGTCTGGAGGAAACTTTTTCTCGAATTTAGTCTTGGTAGTTGTTGTTCACTTCCAAATAGGGGGTGTCTTGGGTCCGTCTCCTGCTTCTTTCTTTCTATTTCAGCTGCCGTTCTTCTTCGGATATCTGGAGGTGCCACGCCAATTAGGTGGTATATTTTGTTAACAGGGGTTACCCGCAGGCAGCCTGTTACAATCCGTCCTGTTTCATTTAGGGCAATATTTACCTGTTTGGCATGGCTGGAGTTGTGCCATACAGGTGCTGCATATTCAGCAGCGGAGTAGCACAGAGAAAGGGCGGATGTGCGGAGGACATCTGGATGTGCTCCCCAGTTGTTGCCGGTCAGTTTCCTAATAATGTTATTCCTAGCACAAACTTTCATTTTTGTATCTGTGCAATGGTCTTTGAAGGTGAGGGAACGGTTCAACTTTATTCCCAGGTATTTTGGGGTGTCACAGTGGGTTAGTTGTTGACCTCTCCAGGTTATTCTCAGTTTCCTCCAAGCCTCTCTGTTCCGTAAGTGGAATGCACACACTTGTGTTTTGGAAGGGTTTGGCTTCAAGTAGTTGCTATCATAATAGGCAGATAGTGCTTTAAGACCTGTTGTGAGTTTTCCTTCCACCTCCTCGAAAGTTGTCCCTTGGGCAGCAATTGCTGTGTCATCTGCGTAAATGAAAGATTTTGTGACAGGATTAATTGGCTGGTCATTAGTGTACATATTAAACAACAGTGGGGCTAGCACACTTCCTTGTGGGATAACATTTTTCTGTGTCCTCCATCTGCTCCTTTTGTTTTGTAGGATAACAAAGAAACGTCTGTTTTGTAGCAGACATCTTATAAACTGTGTTAGGTGGAAGCCTATTTTCATATATCCTACTTATGTTAATTGCCTCTATCAGCATACAAAATTTCAGTTTGTTTGCAGAAATAGATTCGTAGATATTGAGAAACGTCTAATATTTCGGCGGGTTGCCATGTTGGATTTTTATATATGTGCCTTAGAGTTATGTACTATTTCATGATGATTATTGTGTACGTGTAGTATTCAAACTTCAGTCACATGATTAGGACACAAGAAGTAAAAACAAGATTTTAAAATTTCGTAGAGCTGCCATCTTGTGGTTATGGAAACAATTGAGATTCATTTGATGTCAGTGCGTTAACCTTTGTATAAGCATTTACCGTACCGAGTTTCACTGCACTCAGATGGTTAAATCGCGAGAAACGTCCATTTAAATATTTATACTTCGCGTCGCCGCCATGTTGGATTTGTGCTCACCAGGTTATTGAAAGTCCTATATGTGAACTTATGTTCATAGCCCCTTATTCAAACTTTCAATTCGATCGCGTGATTATGACACAAGAAAAAAAACTTAATTTTAACATTTCGCACAGCCACCATCTTAAGGTTATGAAAACAATTGAATTAAATTAGAAGCCAGTGCATTACGATGTGTATAAACATTTGCTGTAACAAGTTTCATTGCGTTTGGACGATTAAATCGAGAGAAAAGTATGTTTAAAACTTTTGAATTCGCTTGGCCGCCATGTTCGTTTTGTTGTTAACAGGTTTTTTTAAAGTCTCATAGGTGTACATATAGTAGTGCCCTTTATCACCGTACAAAATTTCAAGGTGATAACAGTAATGGTTTCGGAGATATAGAATGCCGCTAAAATTTTCGCACAGCCGCCAACTTGAAGTTATGTAAACAATTGAAGGAAATTAGATGCCAGTGCATTACAATGTGTATGTACATTTGCTGTACCAAATTTCATTGCGTTTGGATGGTTAAATCGCGAGAAAAGTCTATTTAAAGGTCTCAAATTCGCTTGGCCGCCATGTTGGTTTTGTAGTTACCAGGTTTTAGAAAGTCTCATAGGTGAACTTCTAGTAGTGCCCTTTATCATCGTACTAAATTTCAGGGTGGTGTGGGTAATAGTTTCGGAGATATTGAATGCTGGTGAAATATTTCGCACAGCCGCCATGTTGGATTGGTCAGACGTAATAAAATTTGAAGGGCACGGTAGGGATCGGCCGAATATGACCTTACCGAGTTTCATTGAAATCGCTCCAGCCGTTTAGAAGTTATTAGAGGGGGACCCACACATACGCGCACACACACACACGGACAAAAGGTGATCTCATGAGCCTATTTTGTCATAAAATGAAAGTAGGCTAAAAAAAACACTCAAATGTCCTCCAAGGGCTGACGTGTACTTCTCGCGACTGTATGTCCTCTTGAGCTAGGAATATTCGTAATTTAGTCCTATGGATATAGGCTGTTTACAGTGTTATTAGTGTCGGGACTATTTCCTGCCAACGGCTTAGGCGTGTTGAAACACCGGATCCCATGAGACCTCCGCAGTTAAGCAAAATTGGGCGCAGTCGGAACTTGGATGACATGCCAGTTCTAGGCACTGCGTGCAGTTGGCCAACATAAGGAGGAGCGGAAATGCCCTGGCCACCCTACCGCAAGTAGACTGAATAATGTTTGTCCTTATTATACCTACTAGATTCAGAAATGTGTGAAATTCTTTGTCAACCTGTATACGGGACTGACTGGCTTCATGTAGCTGGACTTTTATTGTGGGATCGCTCCTTTACATAAAATAGCTTGGTAGCCATTTTCAGTGTTGCCTTATTAGCTTTCAGTCGGTCAATACAAAAATCATTCAAATTAGTCTACTGGAATATGTGAAAAGTAACCTGATATAAATTACATCTGATTAAGATTTATATATATATTTACAGACCATTGAAGAAAAAGAAAACTAGGCGATGACATGTTTTGCTCGTCAAGCGAGCATCTACAGAGACAAATATGCTAGACAAATAGCTCTACAAAACACTACCAAACCTACAGTGACACCCATAGACAGTCTCTGCCCTCTAAAAACAAAATACAAGAAAATCGGTCAGAAAACTTAGTTGTTGTTGTTGTTGTTGTTTGAGTCTTCAGTCTTTTGACTGGTTTGATGCAGCTATCCATGCCTCCCTGTCCCGAGCTAATCGTTTCATCTCTACATAGCTACCACACCCTACATCCGAGGCAATCTGTTTAACATATTATAACCTTGGTCTACCCCTACAGTTCTTATCCTCGACCCTTCTTTCTATAACTAAGTTTGCTATTCCTGGTTGTCTTAGCATGTGTCCTACCAACCTATCTCTTCTCTTCATTAGCAGTCGCCAGAAACATCTCTCCTCTCCCACTAGTCTTAATACCTCTTCGTTTGTAACCCTATCTACCCATCTGATCTTCATCATTCTCCTGTAACACCACATTTCAAACGCTTCAATTCTCCTCTTTTCTGCTGCACCAATAGTCCAGGTTTCACTTCCAAAGAGTGCCACGTTCCAAAGGCCTTCAATAATGACTTCCTTATAGCTAAATCTATATTCGATGTCAACAGATTCCTTTTCTATAGAAATGCTTTCCTTCCCTGAGCTAACCTTGTTTTTATATCCTCTTTGCTTCGTCCATCACTGGTTATTTTGCTTCCTAAGTAACAGAAGTCTCCTACTTCCTTTAGTTTTTCGCTTGCCAATTTGATGTCCATAGAGGTTTCTGATTAATTTCGGCTGCATTCCTATATTTTTGTTTTACATTTATTAATTTTCATCAAGAATTATTTCCTCAAGACGGAGTCCATACAATTCAAAAACTCATTCAAATCCTCGGGCGTGTCGGCCAAGATGACTATGTTATCGGCAAATCTCAGAGTTGAAATTATTTCTCCTTGAATCTTCACTCCCACATTAAACATTTCTCCAATTTCCTTCATTGTTTGTTCAATGTAAAGATTGAAAAGTATGGGTGATAAGTTGCAGCCTTGCCTTACACCTTTCTGAATACCAGCTTCTCTCTCATGTCCTTCATCTCGAATGAGTGCTGTCTGGTTTCTGTATAGATTGTAGATCACCCTCCTATCCCTGTACTTTATTCCAATCGTTTTAAAAATGCCAAACAATTTAGTCCAATCAACGTTAGTAAGTGTGGTTAATTATTTTTGATAAATAAGCATTAAGAACCCAAAAAAGAACTATTCATTTTAATGTTGCAAATCTTAGAAATGACTATCCCATCAACCAAAAACAGTCTTCCTTCCCCAAACTAATGTATGAAGGTGTAGCTATTATTGCTGTGATACACTTCAGCGGTAAGCCCTAAACTACAGTAGAATTGTGAACTAATAAACTGCTCGCTCCTTTTATCAAATCCTGCTCCCGGCCCCAAATTGGATCAGTCACATGACCCTATTTTCCTGACAAAATGGCTCTAGAAACTTCAGATTCTCATTTTCTGATAGGTGGTGACCAGTAGATTCTAATCCTGGTCTATATGTGAACATATCCAATTCGTGGCCCCTCAACTGCGTAGTTACCAGAATCCACTTATGATTACAGCCTTTAGTTTTGTTGTTTGAGTCTTCAGTCTTTCGAGTGGTTTGAAACAGCCCTCCATGCTTCCCTGTCCTGAGCTAATCGTTTCATCTCTGCATAGCTGCCACACCCTACATCCGAGGCAATCTGTTAAACATATTCTAACCTTGGTCAACCTCTACAGTTCTTATCCTCGACCCTTCCTGCTATAACTAAGTTTGCTATTCCTGGTTGTCTTGGCATGTGCCGTACCAACCTATCTCTTCTCCTCATTAGCAGTCACCAGAAACATCTCTCCTCTCCCACTCGTCTTAATACCTCTTCATTTGTAATCCTATCTACCATCTGATCTTCATCATTCTCCTGTAACACCAAACGCTTCAATTCTCCACTTTTCTTCTGCTTCAACCGTCCAAGTTTCACTTCCATAGAGTGCACGCTCCAGACAAAGGCCTTCAAAATGACTTCCTATTACCTAAATCTATAGTCGATGTCAACAGATTCCTTTTCTGAAGAAATGCTTTCCTTCCCTGTGCTAAGCTACTTTTTATATCCTCTTTGCTTCGTCCATCACTGGTTATTTTGCTTCCTTCGCCTTTTACCCTCTCATAGATATGAGCGTCATTTTCAATGCAGTTGGCCATTTTCTCCTCATTTAGAGCTGCTCTGGATCGGGTTAATTGGCTGGTCTTTCTAACAATAATAATAATATCGTATGGCTTCGGATGCCGGGTGGAAGCTTTGTTATTTAACACCCAGAGGGAAGCTTACATGTCGAATTTCGTTGTTCCTTGAAGCACTATTTAAGTCAAGGAGGTTAGATATCTAAACTCCTTGAACACTACAGCGCTTGCTAGTAGAGAACTGAGGATTTTTGTATTGGCGGAAACTCCTGAGATTAATTTTGCCATTATGAACACGTCCTACTGAATTCTAATGGGTTCTTTGACATGCCAACATCGTATGACATACAGTACGTGTCGTAATTTTTGCCGCCTTTCTAAAATCACTTACCACGGCCAGGAGCGAACCTGCATGCTTGGGGGTTAGTAGACCGACACGATGACTACTCACCCACCGTGACAAGCGCTTGTCCTTCTCATTGTCACATGCTGTAGGTGTTAATTGGCCACGCCTCTGGCTCAAGAACAAAGGAATGGTGAGACTGGCTGCATAGCTCAGGGGAAACGTTCTCACCTGCTGTACCCAAGGTTGCAGGGTCGAATCCAGGCGCAGCCAGTTGACATTTGAGGGTGCACAAATGGGAGAGAGTTGTGTCAGTGAATTTACTGGCACGTTAAAGATCTGCTTCGGGGCGAGATTCCGGCAAAGCGGCGTCTCTAAAATTCGCAAAAGGAAGGAAGATTGTAGTTAAACGTGACCGTAAATCTCGCGATCATGAGCTATAGTACCTCATTTTACGTGGAATCCGAACCACGGGACATGGGATTTCACTTCAAAAATCTCACATGCACTGACCAGGAATCGAACCCGGTCCATCTTGGTGAGAGGCAGACAGCTTGACTGCTGATCCACCATGTCCCTAGCAGTTATAAGAGACGTAAACCCAACATTATTTATTATTGTAAGGAATGGTGATTTCCCGTCTTTTTCGCAGTTCCACTCGTTGTCACCCTTCTGTTTGCTTATTCTAGGTGATATCGGAGACCGTCCTCCGTCTATGTGGCTCTGTTTACAATAACTGGCTTCTCTTCACAGCCTTAAATGTTTAAATGACGTAATTTAACTCTCTTTCGCTATGCATTATGTTTTAATGCAATGTATCTATTTATCTAGCCTAGTTCCATAAGTGTAATGCATAGACATCGTACCTTATCTAAGCCTAAGTGAGCAGATTCTGATGATGATCACTTGACGATCGAACCATGACCAACTGAAAAGCTTTCTACAAGAGAACTAGGCAACACTGAAAAATTGCTTGAAATACTTCAATAATCTATACTAATACCTAGGTATAATAAAGCTGAACAGTTTGTTTGTATGTGTGTTTAAACGCGCAAATCTCTGGAACTACCAGTCGGATTCGAAAAATTATTTTTGTATATGATAGCCAGATTCAAAAGGAATAGTTTAGGCTATGCAGCAATAGGCTACACCTCTCAGGTAACCTTAAAGATTGATTTTGTTCAGTAAATCGGAAGAACAAGCGCTCCCGAACAGCTTCAATAATTAAGTCTATTGTTGCCTGTCAATGCGGGCTGCATTACGTCGCCCCTACGAGTGTTTAGGTACAGAATTGCGAGCTGCTTATAAATTGCAGTCACGGGGAGTAATTAGTGCGAAAAGATTTCTTAGGTCCCTTAAAACAGTAATCATCATGACAATAGTATGCCTCTGTATAAGGGTGATGGTGTTGGTGCAGTATACTGAGGTTATCGGCTGCAATAAGCGTTGGTGCTTTCCGATCCTTATCCTTGAGCGCTCCAGTTCTGTAGAAGTATTCATTATCATCATCCATAAAACAAATAAATCCACCGGGCGAAGCCGGGCACTACTGCTAGTATTAAATAAATTCACATTGAAATTCATCTCTTTCTCTGTCTGCTAGTTTACCATATTTATTTAATAGTTGCGTTCCTATTTCTAAATGTTTCTTTGTCCAAGCTTTCTTGTCACGGGGCTCTGAGAAGAGCCTTTGAGTTTGAATGGTATTGCATGCTATATTATATTTTGCCAGGAGATCTATAGAAGATAGTCTGACTGTCAAATGCTGATGATCAGTTCAGTACTGGAAAATCGAGTCCAAGTACCTATGCAGGGGGCACCACGTAGAGGAATCAGCTTCACCCCATGTAAAGATAATTGATACCCAACACAATAACACCATGAGACTGATCAGTGGCCTTATTAGACCTACGCCCTCTTATTGGCTTCCTGTCCTCAGCAACATCATGCCTCCTGACCTAAGCAGGAACGCTGCCCTGATCCGAGAGCATAAGAAAATCATGAGTAACCCAGCTCTTCTTATTCACTGCGACATCCCTGATCTGAATAGAAACCGACTGAAATATAGACATCCACCAAATATGCTTGGGATCTCACTGGCAAAAATTTTAAGCCGAATACCCAATGGAGAAATAAATGGAGCACCAACATCAACCTTGAAGCTTGGAGTGATTTAATTGGAAATAGCGCTGCACCTGGTTTTGACCTGCCAAGAAGAACGTGGACTACCCTCAATGGGATACGGACTAACTACGGAGTCTGTGCTGAATCACTCTTCAAATGGGGTAAAATTCCTTCTCCCCAATGTGACTGCGGTGCTCCTTCACACTCAGTTCACCACATTGTTCATGAATGCCATAGAAGAGCATATCAGGTTAATCGATCTGACTTCCTGTTGGCAACGCCTACAGCATTGCAATGGATAAGGAATTTAGATTTAAATACACATATAAGCCTGATGGCATGTGTCTCTGTATCAATGTATATGTGTGTACATATGAGTCGTCCATTTGCAAAACTCGTTTAATCCACTTGTGAATAAGGATCATGTCGTAACATTATTTATTTTATTAGTTTGTTTTATTTTATTTTACTTTATTTCATCTTATTTTGTTTTATTTTATTTCGTTTAATTTTGTTTTAATTGTTTTAATTTAATTTCCTGTTTTGTTTTTTGTTTTGATTTATTTAATTTTGTTTTTATTTTGTTTCGTTTTATTTTGATTTTGGTTTGTTTATTTCGTTTTATTTTATTTTGTTTTGTTTTATTTTGATTTTCCAGAAAACAAACATAAAACCAAAAAAACAAAAAACTGGAAGCAAATAGAATAAATCAAAAATGAAAGCAAAAGCAGAAAACAAAAAACAAAAAACGCAAAGAAAAAAGCAAAATTCAAAAAAAGCAAAAGCAGAAAACAAACACAAAACCAAAAACCAAAAACACAAAGCAAAGGAATAAAGTAGAAAACAACAAACACAAAAGATACGCGAGGCAAAGTCCAGAGAAACGTTTATCATGAAAATGATTCTTATTCACAAGTGGATTAAACGAGTTTTGCAACTGGACGACTCATATTTATCTTGCTTGCTTCTTGTTTGAATAAATAAATAGTGTTTCTTTGGAAATTACAGATATTACTGTATATCTGGAGCAACAGCTGGCAATAAGCGAGGCTCGGTTAATTGATTAATAGTCGATTTATAATAGATTATATATTAGTATGATTAAGCGAATAATTTGAAAAAATCAAAAGCGATTAATCGATTAATCCACTAAACGAATAATAGATTAATTGGCTAACCAAATAATCGATTAATTGATTTGTAGACACGAGATAAGAAAATATGTTTAAATGAATGGTCATCACTTAAGTTCAGTTATGCTAATTTTCGGAATTATGCAAAGAAATCTTTAAAAAGTATGTTTTGCCAGAATACACAAAGTGTCCTTCCTTGTTTATGTTAACAATAACGAAATAAGAATAAGTGCCAGTGGAAAGACAAACACCGATCAAATGGGGACGGGTTTCGAAAAATGAAAGCGAAGAGTTTTCAGCAAAGATTTTGAATTCTTGTTCACAGTTTCAACCAAGCAAGCAAGGTGAATAGACGTGCAGTGAAGTGTAAGGAAGAATGGGAATCGCTATTCAGCAGTACCGGGTGGTCATCGGCCGCTGGCAGGCTAGAGTGAAGTGCGATTTCGGTGTCGGGAAGGTGATAGCGGGCAACGTTACTGAACAGATGGGGTTTTGGCGATGGGGATGGTAGCGCTGGTTGTGGCGACGCTACTATTAATTGGAGGAGTGGTGTCAAACCCAGGGCCTGGTCAGCTTGGATGGCAAGAAATGGAAAAAATAAGGGAAATTGTAAAGGAAGTGTCACAAAATGACCAGATCCGGGACATTCTTCGTGAGCAATGTAAGGAATTTAAGGAGATGAAGACTTGTATAAGAGAAGAGATGGGAATAGTGACAGAAAGGCTGACCGAGAATAGTAGAGAGATAAAAGACCTAAGAGAAAAGGTGAAGATATTAGAGGTGGAGGTAAATGAATTAAGGAAGGCCAAGCTGGATGAGAGAAAGAAAAACGTCTTCATTTACGGAATAAAGGAAGATGCCAAGGAAAGCACCGAGGATCTAACATCCAAGGTGCTCCGAGTGATTAGTGAAGGCATGCGGATAAACATTGGAGTCTCAGAGATGGACAATGTGACCAGGATAGGCCGGGATGGGGCACGAGGCCCGTGAAAGTGTCATTAGTTTCTTCGCTGATGGCTCACAGAATTCTGGCGAACACAAAGAACCTGAAAGGGGAGAGGATATGGGTAAGGAGAGAAATGAGTAAAGAAGAGGCAAGCGAGCAACGGACCTTGCAGTTTCATTTAAGGAAGGCAAGGAGCTCTGGTCTCAAGGCTTATGTAAAAGGCAATAGACTGGCGGTTAGCGGCAACAACTGGGATCGGATTTGGACAGTGGCACAACTCCAGGATATGGAGAAGCAACAACAACAGGAGACAGTTAGACCTAGCAACCAGGTGGAAGCAGCTGTCGGTTCAGAGGGACGTGCGGTGATGATTCAACAGAGAGCATCGACCTCCAAGTCCAACACGGAAGTGGCGCGAGCAGGAACGACTAACGTCAGCGCCAGGAACACCGGACAAGTGCGTGGTTTGCAGAAAGGTGAGACTGTCAAACAACGAGTTACTAGTCTAAAAGAACTATGGGGCAAGAAAACCTTGACAGAGCAGTTCAATGTGGAGAAGGAGGTCATTTCTTCTCCAGGTGGCAGTATTCTAGAGCTAGAGAAAGCTAGAGTTACTAGAAGTAAAGCTACCGCCAGCGAAGAGGGTAGGGGTAAAAAATAACTAAACTGGAATATTGCTAGCGTAAATATAGAGGGTTTTTTAAATAAGAGAGGGAACGATGTAGTTTTGACCCTAATAGAAGATATGCAGATTGTAGGATTTGTTGAGAGTTGGCTCCCTGTAGGTTGCGAGGTTAAAATAGATGGCTTCAGTATATATACAAAACCTAAGATTAGGAAAGCTCGTACAGGTAGGTTTCCGGGGGGAATTGTTGTTTTAATTAAAGAAGAGGTGAAGGAATTATCAGAATTTATTAGTTCAGAACTGGAAGAAGAAGTGTGGGTAAAAGCAGATATTAGGGGAGGGGGAAAGGAACGGTATGTTTCGTCTTTGTCTACAACCCTCCGGAGAATTCCCCGTATGCAAGAGAAAGCTTTTTCGATGAGTTAGCTATTGAAATAAACAGAATTCAAAATATATATGAAGAGGCAGAGATTGTGCTTTTAGGGGACTTCAATGCGAGGGTTGCAGACAGAAAGCCCCTTTACAGCAAGGGGGTTGCCGAGGCCGTATGTGGGGATAGGCACAGCAAAGACAAGGAATGTAATAAGAACGGAGAAAAGATTTTGGAACTATGTGGTGCAGAAGAGCTATATATATTAAATGGTGTCTGTGTGGGGGATGAAGAAGGTAACCTGACGTATATAACTGAGATTGGAGGAAGTGTAATAGATTTAGCAATATGTTCCAGAGGAGCACTAGCCCTAATTAAGAGGTTCACTGTTGAAGAATGGGGGGAATCACACCACCTACCAATTGTCGTCAACATGCAGGGAGCGGTAACAAAATCAAAATCAAAAGGGAACCCACAAGTTAAAGCTATAGAGAGAAAAGTAAATAGATTCAGATGGAGGAAGGAAAGCTGCAGAGAGTTCCAGAACTACTTCCAGGGAGAAAATTTTGAGCTGATAAAGGTAGGGATAAGTTTAATGATCAGTAATGATGAAATTGAAGGGGTAATACGTATGATTGAGAATGCAATTATGATGGCCGGGCGGAAAATGCGCGTGAAGGCTAGAGGAAAATTAGGGAGAATTAAAGGATGGTACGATGAATCTTGTAGAAGGAAGAAAACCGAAGTTATTAGGGCACTGAAGTTATACAAGAGAGGAGGGGATGATACGATGAGAGTAGAATTTTGTCGTCTAAGGAAAGAATATAGGGAACTGCTCAGCAAAATGAAAGATGAATGGCAGGGTAAGGAAGCTACAGCACTAAATAAGGATTCTAAAGCTAACGACTGTAGCAAAGTGTGGAGCAGGATAAATTCTTACTGTAGGGGGAGCAGAAGTGGTGGGGGGAGCTCTATTAGTGATGAAGTATGGATTGCATATTATGAGAATCTGTTAAATGCTGAAGATAATTGGAGGAAGAGGGATGAGTTTGGCGTCCCGAGGGGGCTGGAGGCCGCTCTGCCTATGCTGGACCAAGTCATATCGATAGAGGAAATTAAGAAAGTAATAGCAAAAAGTAAGGGAGGGAAGTCAGGTGCTATTTCGGGGATAACAAATGAATTTTGGCAAGAATTGAGTAACAATAGGTTCATGATGGACAGCTTGGTGAAAATCTTTAACAAAATCTTTGAAGGAGGTAGATTTCCGCGGGCGTGGCAGGAGGGGATAATTTGTCCAATATATAAGAAGCGTGGGGACAAACTAGACCCAGGCAACTATAGAGGCATAACTTTGCTTGATAATTTGAGCAAAATGTACACCGGGGTCTTATCCAAGCGTTTAATAGCATGGGCAGAGGGCTGTTCGGTGTTCTCGAGACTCCAGACAGGGTTCAGAAAAGGGAAGAGAACCAGTGACAATGTAATGGTGGTTAAAACGGTGATGGACAAGTACATAAGAAGGAAAAGAGGTAAGCTGTATATCACAGCTATTGATTTGGAGAAGGCGTTTGATTCAGTGAGCAGGGGAGCTGTCATGGCTAAGCTGGGGAAAATCGGGGTGTCACATAAAATGATACGAGCAATTGAGAATGTGTATTCCGAAGTGAAATGTGCAATTAAAACTAAAGATGATGTAATTGTAGGAGAGATAACGTCTAATATAGGATTAAAACAGGGATGCAAATTATCCCCGGTGCTTTTTTTGCTATTTATCAACGATATTTTCGATTCAAAGGGCTTTGAGCAACGGTCCAACCCTTGCTTGGACAATTATGATATCCCGGGCCTAGCTTTTGCAGATGACATCCTTCTGCTTGCTCTAACACCCTATAATATGCAATATAGTATTGACGATATTGTGAGATATTGTGAGGACTGGAACTTAAAAATTAACCCGAGTAAGACCAAAGTTATGGTCTGCAAAAAGGGAGTTAAACTGGCTAAGAACGAAAAGTGGGTCATGTATGGGTCGCAGTTAGAGACGGTGAAAAAACTTGAGTATCTAGGGACGATATTGGCGAGCAATGGTAAATGGACCGAACAAATTAAAAGGGCAAAATCGAAAGGGCTAGCGGCATTGGCGAATGTTTAAGTGTTAGAGCGTAGGTTACCGAATCTTGACTACAAAGTGTATAAGAATGTGTTCAACGCACTCATCGTTTCAAGAGCACTCTATGGAGTGGAAGTATGGGGTTTAGAGGAAGGAACGAAAACCCTGGACAGTATTGTAAGTAGGTTTGCCAAGATAATTTTGGGGCTACCTAGTTGCACGACGAATTGTGGAGCGAGAATGTTGTGTGAGGATGTAAGCATTAGACAACATATCATAAAAAAGGCCATAAAGTCTTGGATTCGTTTAAAAGCAGGTGGAGGGGGGGAAATGCTTAAGGTAGCCTACCTGCACCAAATGAAGCATCAGCAAGAGGGTTACTGGGTGGACGGGGTAAGAAGTGTACTGGAAAGATTAGGAATGGGTTATCTATGGGATAGGGACTTACAAAGAGAGGAAGGTAGGGAGTGCAAAAAAGTGTGTAGAAGGGTTAATGACGTAGAGTTGCAGGTGCTAAGAGAAGAGTGCACCAGTAGGAGAACCTTAACGGAGTTCTGCGAAATAAGGAACTTTATGAGCATAAAGCCTCAATGCCTAATGAAAAGAGAAATGAGAGGGATAATTTGGTGGTTAATGGGGGTGTATAAGAACAAAGCGTTGAGAGAAGTAGGAAAAGAGGACATTTGTCTGTTTTGTGGGAAGGTTATGGGTGCAGCGCACCTGATCAGGGAATGCAAGGAAATTAAAATGATAAGAGCAAAGTTTGTAGACAAAGCAGATCTAAACAGAATAGAAAATGAAAATGAGTATCACACTTTAATTAAATTACTAAAAAGGGAATGGGGGAAAGCAGGTCAATTAGCAAAATATTTTAATACCATCAGGGCAATGTGGAATAAGAAAGCGTCGGATGAGATTCAGAACAAAGATGCATGTAAATTAAGCATTCAAGTACAGGAGACGGCTTCCTAAGCTATAAATCTTGTTAAAGCCTAGGAGAGCCTATCTGTATTAACTAGGTAGCCTATATGATTACTACAGTACAGCCACATATTGCTGTCTGTAGATTTTTCCTGTGAGTTTGATGGTTTTTTTTCCTTACTACAAAACTTATCAGACTCTTACAGTCAGTAAGGGCTCAATAGGGAAATAAAAGTAATTCTTTCTGTGATGTGTCTCCCATGGAGAACTGTCTAAAAATGAAGAACACTGTGTCCACATTTATGATTAAGAAAGAACTTTGTGTATTCTCCATCAGAAAAGATGCCCAGTGATATTGTGAATGAAGATAACTACTGCAAAGCATTATTAAGTTTTGAAATAACGTGGAAGCTATGAAATGCCGAATGAACATTTGGTTTAATTATTTAACGCCATAATGTAAATTTATATTATATATGTGTTTATTGTCTGTATGTCACGATATGACTCTCTGAGTTAAAGTGACAATTAACAAGTAGATTTGGTTTAAATAAATAAATAAATAAATTCTTGTTCAATGCTCACAATCTAGGATAGGAACAGTTATGTTTTACTTTGTTTTAGCCCTGTTTCTACAAAGAAGGTACATTAATTAAAAATATAGGATGCAATATATTTTATAAACTATTTATTTTCACCTAAAGTCAATATTTATTTCATTGGAAACCATACCGGTTTCGGTCACACTGTGACCTTCTTCTGCTGGTACATGATGAGTTGTACTATATCTAAAGTTCACATAGTAAAATTTTCAAAAAAAAACAGATCTGTTACAATAAATTTTGTAAATTAAACATTTTTTTTTAACAGCGTAGAAATGAGGACTGTGTATGTGAAAATATGTAGCCTACGGTTTGTTGAACTAGTTAGGTTATAAAAATTCCTGATGAGTATTAGCTAGGTATAGTATAGAAAAACATTGGAATATGTGGCGAAGTTATGTTGAAAATGTATCTCATCAGGAATTTCCCTCCAAATTATAGTGAGCAACCGTATTGCTTATTTTTAATTATCTGTACTGAACAGCGTCTCTTGAATCTTTATTCAAGGTAACATAAATGTTCCTTCCCGGGTTTCGGCACCAAATGTGGGGTTATAGTAATTATATTTGGGGGAATATGAACAGCGTTTACGTCAGTAAACTATTAATACTACACTTTCACTTCATGGTACGCCATGTTACCCTTTATTGCCATGCAAGGAACACCAAGGTACAAGACATTACACATCACGGCCACCACGACCATCATGGAACATACATAGACTGTCGTCAGGGAATACTAAAGTTCCCCACAACCTAACTGTTTCAACAAACAGTACGCTACATATTTTCACATACACATTCCTCATTTCTATGCTGTTTTTTTCTGCTTTATTTACAAAATGTATTGTAACAGATCTGGGTTTTTTTTTGAAAATTTTACTATGTGAACTTTAGATATAATACTATTCATCATATACCAGCTGAAGAAGATCACAATGTGACCGGGCTTTCAATGAAATAATATTGACTTTAGGTGAAATTAAATAGTTTATAATTAACACTTAAATGAGGTATCGGACTATCATGGTCATTGTTATGTCATTCTACAATATATTTTAATTAATAAAATGTATGTTATGTTTCTGTGAGAGCGTAGTGAAAGGAGCGAAGTACCTTACATCAATTAATCGACAAAACAATTCATCAATCGCTCAATAGGATAATCGTTGTTTGTAACAATTAATCGATTTTTCTGCTCCTACTAATCGTTTATTCGATAAATGAAATTAATCGATTAAATGTAGCAGCTCTAACTCTGACTTATGCCCTATTCCACAGTGCTCCTTGAGCTACGCTCGGGATCAGACGGGTTTTGCAGTTACGTCTCTTTATTTCCCAATGACGAAGAAAGAGTCGTCACCGTCAGCAACATCGTTGATGTCTCATACAAAGAAGAATGCATCAGAGCCAGAACTGTGAAAAGTATTTCGAATGGAAGTAAGTATATTATTTGCTCCAGTTTTAACTAAATTTGTGTTGTGTTGTGTTGTGTTGTGACCCCACAAACTTTACAGACCAAGGACCATCCCCCTTTAAACAAGAAGTTCCGTGACGAACTAAAGAGCCTACTTTTCTTAAAATTTAAGATTCATGCCAACTATTAATCTATATGGACCTATCTAGAATAATGACGAAATTAAGTTGGTAATATCGACATTTCTAATTAGTTCGAAATATACCTGGTATAATGTTGCCTAATAGTAAGTATATTATTTGCTCCAGTTTTAACTGAAATTGTGTTGTGTTGTCTTGTGTTGTAACCCCCAAACTTTACAGACCACGGAACATCCCCCGTTAAACAAGAAGTTCCGTGACGAACTAAAGAGCCTATTTTTCTTAAAATTTAAGATTCATGCCAACGATTAATCTATATGGACCTATCTAGAATAATGACGAAATTAAGTTGGTAATATCGACATTTCTAATTAGTTCGAAATATACCTGGTATAATGTTGCCTAATAGTAAGTATATTATTTGCTCCAGTTTTAACTGAAATTGTGTTGTGTTGTGTTGTCTTGTGTTGTGACCCCCAAACTTTACAGACCACGGACCATCCCCCTTTAAACAAGAAGTTCCGTGACGAACTAAAGAGCCTACTTTTCTTAAAATTTAAGATTCATGCCAACGATTAATCTATATGGACCTATCTAGAATAATGACGAAATTAAGTTGGTAATATCGACATTTCTAATTAGTTCGAAATATACCTGGTATAATGTTGCCTAATAGTAAGTATATTATTTGCTCCAGTTTTAACCGAAATTGTGTTGTCTTGTGTTGTGACCCCCAAAATTTACAGACTAACGACCATCCCCCTTTAAACAAGAAGTTCCGTGACGAACTAAAGAGCCTACTTTCTTGGCAGCCCTGGTGACTGGATATATTCTTAGTTCCATCTCTTAAGGTTGGTTGAAATCCATTTGTTAGTATATAAGTTACATGTATTTTAAAATTGGACCTATCAGCAGGCTTAGAATCGTGTTGGCAGCTCTCGCGTATATTAGTTAATCCAAATTAATATAGAATGTCAGGTACTATACGTGTGCAAAGTTTACGGCTGTTGGCTTGCATACTTTCTGATATATTAATATTAGGGTAAAAGAATAGAGACAGCATTTATTAAAAGTTGGCAGCCCTGCTTGCTCTTAAGAATACGCATAGTCATATTTGTTGTGGTACACATGGCACATACGAAATTTGGTTGAAATTCAAATGATACCATACTATAGAAGTTACATTTATGTAAAAATTGGTCCTATCAGCAGGCTTAGAATCATGTTGGTAACACTGAGGTATATTAGTAATTCCAAATTAATCTAGAATGTCAGGTACTATACGTGTGCATAATTTAAAGCTGTCAGCTTGCATACTTTCTGATATATTGGTATTTGGATTTAAAAAAGAGAGAGAGCCTTTATTAACAGTTGGCAGCCCCGGTGGCCCTTAAGAATACGCTGCGTCATATCTGTTTATGTACACATAGTACATACGGAATTTGGTTGAAATCCAATTGATAGCGTAGAAGTTATATGCATTTAGAAATTGGACCTATCAGCAGGAGAGATGTTTCTGGCGACTGCTAATGAAGAGAAGAGATAGGTTTGTAGGACACATACTAAGCCACCCAGGAAAAGCAAGCATAGTTATGGAATTATTTTGGTAACACTGCCATGTATGACCTACTGGAAATTAATCTGAAATATTATTATCTATACGTGTGCCAATTTTGGAATAGCTCCCAAGCGTATCTTCCAAGATATCCAACATGGAGCTCAAATTTCAATTGCTGTTTTTCAGCAATTGGTATCATTTTCAAATATGGGCTTGAGATATTCAGGTATATATTTTTACGTGCCACCCCCTAGTGGCACTTTTGTTAACTGGATTACGGTGGGGGTACAAAGCACAACACCAATTACTGCTTAAAGAAATAATTAACTTTATTGTGGCCAGAAAATTGCACTAATCAGCAAATACAAGCAATTAGGAGCCTTCTCCAGTTTCCTCAAGTCTCTTCCTTATGCGCTCTTGGCCCCTTTCACTTGCAACAGACCACAGAAGTTAATCCGTCCTAATGAGTACGGTGGCCTTGGCAGAAGCTACCTGCCCCTCTTCCTCAGGTACAACAAATACAGTTACTTACGAGCACATGATGTACGCTGTTCATAAGCTGGGAGAAACAATGTCACAGGATTTCGTAACTCGCACAGCACTTCGTCACCACACTTCTTTCGCACAAGATAATCGCTCGCACTAGCTCGTAAAACACAACAACAGAAAACTCGGTCCCCTCACTGTTGAAGCCGCTTATATAGCAGGCTGGTGACTCAATAAATTCTAGAATCGTCCAGGACACACGGCTTCTCGACATTTCCTTCGCTGGTGGAGTCACGAAGATTCTGGACCATCCCTTTCACTTCGCAGTCCGTTGCGTAACGCGCATGCAATACACTGAGGGAGAGCAGTCCAGCCCTGGGGCAGTTTTGACTAATGCGGCGAGCGATGAAACGAACTCACAGCCGTAACACCACCCCCTTCCTAAAAAGGCTGATCGTCCCGATCAATCATTGGTCCATCTGTGTCCCTCCGTAGGCTGCCAGGCGATCTCGATGCACGATCTTCATCTTCGCCCTCGGACTCCGCTGGATCCTGTAGACGACATCGTTGATCCGTTTCACGACTCGGTACGGGCCCTCCCAGGACTTCTGCAGTTTGGGTGACAGGCCTTTCTTCCGTAATGGGTTGAAGAGCCAGACCAGGTCGTCCTCGTGGAATCCGCCGGCATCCGTCTGCTGGTCGTATCGCGTCTTCATTCGGTCGGTCTCAATCCGCAGTTTCCTCCTCGCGAACGCGTGCACGTCCTCCAGTTGGTCGACCAGTTCTTGACAATACTGGCTTACCAGGATCGGATCATTTCCAGGTCGGCCAAAGGCAAGATCAACAGGTAGACGGAGCTCCCTCCCAAACATGGCCCGGGCTGGTGTGCACCCGGTGGCTTCATGCACGGCGGCGCGGTAGGCCAGGAGAAATAGTGGAAGATGTTTGTCCCAATCCCTCTGGTGCTCGCTGACGACTATTCGAAGATGGTTCTCGATGGTGCGATTGAATCGCTCTACCATCCCGTCGGACTGAGGGTGTAGTGGCGTTGTCCTTGTCTTCCGGATTCCCAGCAGCTGGCATAGGTTCTGGAACACCTGCGACTCGAAGTTCCTCCCTTGGTCGGAGTGCAGCTCCAGGGGTACTCCGTACCGGCTGACGAATTCCTTCACCAGGGTCTCTGCAATCGTCGCGGCTTCTTGGTTAGGGAGCGCATACGCCTCCGGCCATTTGGTAAAGTAGTCGCTGACGACCAATATGTAGCGGTTCCCTGCCTCGCTTAACGGGAATGGCCCAGCAACATCGATGGCCACTCTCTCCATGGGGCCGCCCACGTTGTAGGTCTTCAGTGGACCCCGTCGTCTTCGTCCTGGGCCCTTGCTGGCTGCGCAATCGTGGCACCTCGCGCAGTGGTTCTCCACGTCTGTTCGGCATCCGATCCAGTAGAACCGCTCTCTCAGCTTCTCCAGGATCTTCTTTATCCCTAGGTGTCCACCAGATGATCCTCCATGAACTTCCTTCAGGACTTCCTCTGTCATAGCCTTTGGAACGACGACTTGTTCCCGAGATGTCTTCCCGTCGGTGCTCTCCCAGGTACGGCAGATGAGGCCATCCCTTACAATCAGCGAGTCCCACTGCGCCAGTAGGACTTAACCTTTGGGCTGCAGTCACTCACAATGTTCCACCCGGGTCTGGGGACACAGGCCCTCTTCCATTCGGCTATCAGTCCCAGGTCATCATCTTCTGCTTGCGCCCGCGTGAAGGATTCGGGGCTCCGGCTCCCTTGAAGTTCCACGGTAGTCCTTCGGCACTGTATCCCGGTGTTCTCCTCCCTTCGGGCACAGAAGGTGCAGTCTTCGGGGCACGGTCTTCGTGACAGGGCGTCGGCGTTAGAATGCAGTTGGCCTTTCCTGTGCTGAATCTCAAAGTTGTACTGTTGAAGCCTCTCTAACCACCGCGCGAGTTGACCCTCGGGCTGCTTGAAGTTCAGGAGCCACCGCAGGGATGCATGGTCGGTCCTGATGAGAAATTCTTGCCCGTACAGATATTTGTGGAAGTGTTCAATGGTCTTCACGATGGCGAGCAGCTCCTTCCTGGTGACGCAGTAGTTCCTTTCTGGCTTTGATAAGGCCTTGCTGAAGTAGGCCACTACTCTCTCCTCGCCGTCCACTACTTGCGACAGGATTCCCCCTATGCCAAAGTCACTGGCATCGGTATCGACGATGAACCTTGTTCCCGGTCTGGGCTAGGCCAGAATAGGCGCGGTGCACAGAGCTTGCTTGAGTTGTTCGAAGGCACTGTGGCATTCTGTTGTCCACGTGAAGAGTTGGTCCTTCTCGGTCAGTCGATGTAAAGGTTTGGCGATGTCGGCGAATCCCCTCATGAAGCGACGGTAATAAGTGCAGAGTCCCAGGAAGCTTCGTAGTTGGGACTTGTCCTTCGGAACTGGCCACTCCCTCACAGCTGCGGTCTTCTCTGGGTCGGTGCGCACCCCTTCCTCGGAGACGATATGCCCAAGGTACTGGACCGGCTTCTGGAAGAGCTGACACTTCTTGGGGCTCAACTTCAGCTGGGCAGCCCGTAGCTTCAACAAGATCTCCTTCAGGTTGCTGTAGTGCTCCTCGAAGCTTCTCCCCAGAACGATGACGTCGTCTAGGTAGACCAGGCAGGTCTTCCAGTGTAGTCCCCTCAGAATGGACTCCATTAGCCTTTCGAAGGTCGCAGGGGCGTTGCACAGACCGAATGGCATGACGGTGAACTGCCAGAGCCCGCTGCCCACAGAGAACGCCGTTTTCTCGCGGTCCATAGGGTGGACCTCCACCTGCCAGTAGCCACTCTTCAAATCCAAGGTGGAGAACCATCTTGACCCTGATATGGTGTCCAGCGTGTCGTCGATCCGGGGTAGAGGGTAGCTGTCCTTCTTCGTGACGTCGTTCACCCGCCTGTAGTCCACGCAGAACCTGGTGGAACCGTCCTTCTTCTTCACAAGCACGACCGGAGAACTCCAAGGACTACGTGATGGCTCGATCACCCCTTGCTCCTTCATCTCTTCTACCATCCGGTCGACTTCGGCTTGCTTGGCGAGCGGGACACGTCGGAATGGGGCCCTAATCGGTGCGCTGTCCCCAACGTCGATTCTGTGCTGGACCAAGCTTGTCCTGCCGAAGTCTTTGCTCCCCACGGAGAAGACATCCTGGAATTCGCGTAGCAGGTCCTGAAGTTGGCGTGATTGTTCCTCGTCTAAATGGTCCTGGGATCCTTGGTACAGCTTCTGTAGTTCTTCTGGCAGTGTGCGTCTTCTTCGGTTGTCCGTCTGCAGGTGTCCGTCCGTCGTGTCGGTGATGCGGGCAATCCAGGTAACGGGCTCATAGACTCCTAGGTTGGTGTCCCGGTGAACCGTAATGTCGTAGTCGTTCAGGTTGGACAGGCGGACGTACGGCCGAGACGTCGTGTTGATGAGGGTCTTGGCAACTAGCAATCCTTTTGTCTGGATGTCCTCATATTTTGGCTCGATGACAGCCGCCACTCCCTCAGCAGTTCCGTCGACAATTACGGCGGCGCTGACCTCCGTCCTGGCAGGAACGATGACGTCCTCTCTCAGCCTTACTCGTCGTGCGGTGACGGCCTCGAGTGCTGGTTGCAAAGCAAGTTCCTCACGTCCGAAGTGCAGAGTGTTGGTACTCAGGTCCAAGATGATGTTGTTCTGGTCCAGGAAGTCCAGTCCGATGATCACTTCGTTTGATACGTCAGCCACAAGCACTGGATGCTTTATCACCCGTCGACCAATGACGAACTCCAGTGATGCTTCGCCATGTACCGGTGCGGTCTCTCCGGTCGCGGTTATTAGCTGGAGGTTCCTTTGTGTGGGTTGCACTCTCCACTTCGGGATCACAGTGGGATTGACGATGGTCCTCGATGCTCCCGTGTCGATCAGCATGGGCCAGCTCACTCCGTTGATGACTCCGTCGACCATCAGGCTGCTATTGTCCCTCCGTAACTTCGTCACACGCACTTGGACTGCCGGGGCTTGACGACTGTCACAAGCCAACCTTTGCCCCCCAAGGCTGGCTAATACTCGTTTCCCTGGGCCGCGCGGTTTTCAGACGACTGATTTCCAGTCGGATACCCTCGGCGGCGGCGATCACCGCAGTCCTTGCTCAGGTGGCCTTTCTTACCGCAGGCCCAGCAGGTCGGTAGTCCTCTTCCAGGCCGCCTCTCCGGTTGTCTTCCGGCTGTGTCGTTGCTGGTGGTGCCGCGACTATCGAAGAAACGGCTTAGCGCCTCCATCAATTCGTCGGCCAGGGGCTTGGTCTCGTTGGTTTTTGCTGGTTCATCGACGTCCAGTTGACGCACCCGTGCGTGCATTCTGGATGCCTGTTTTGCCGTCTCGAATTCAAGTGCGTGGCTCAGCGCACATGCCAGGGTCTTATTGCGCGCGAGACGCAGCGCCTGTTGAGTGTCCGAGTCCCGTAGCCCGTCGGTGAAGGTCTGCGTCGCTATCTGCTCCAGAAAGTCGGCCGGCGCTGTTGGGTAGGCAAGCCTTACGAGGCGTGCGATGTCCATCTCAAACTCCTGCAGGGTTTCCGCGTTCTTCTGTACCCGGGTCCGGAGCTGCATCTGGTAGGCCTGCTGAAGATGGCTATCTCCATATCGGGACTCCATATGGGCGATCAGTGAAGCGTAGTCCTGGGATCCAGTCGGAATGGCCTGAAGGACGTTAAGGGCGTCACCTCTCAGCGCTACAATGAGAGCTGTAGCCTTTTCTGTGTTGTTACAGTTATTTATGGAACAGGCCGCCTCGAACTGACGTAAGTAGGTGCTCCACGGGACCTTTCCGTCGAAGGTTGGGGGCGTCACTCTGCTATGTCCCGTTCCTGATATTCCCGGTGTAACGGTGGGCGGGCGTTGGCGCAGCTCGGCAACTTCCTCTTGTAGGGCTTTGGCTCTCTCATCCACCCCGGTCGGCGGGCGTCGGCGCAGCTCGGCGACTTCCTCTTGTAGGGCTTTGAATCTATCTTCCATCCCTGTCGGCGGGAGTCGGCGCAGCTCAGCAAATTCCTTTTGTAGAGCGTTGAATCTCTCTTCCACCCCCATCAGCGGTCGTTGGCACAGCTCGGCAACTTCCACTTGCAAGGCGTTGAATTTCTCCTCCACCCCCATCAGCGGGCGTTGGCGCAGCTCGGCAACTTCCACTTGCAAGGTGTTGAACTTCTCCTCCACTGCCGCGACTTCCTCACGTAGGCCCTGTTCTAATTTCCTTTGGCTCTCCTCTAATTTCGTCAGCAGACACTCTTCCAGATTTTTCTGGCCATCCAGAAATTTGGCGGTTAGGTCCTCTGCTAACTTATTCTGGCTGTCTTCCATCTGCTTCAGGTCCTCCGCTAACTTCTTTTGGCCTTCTTCTAATTTGGAAGTTAGGTCCTCTGCTAACTTATTTTGGCTGTCCTTCAGGTCCTCTGCTAACTTCTTCTGGCCATCCTCCATCTTCTTCTGGCCGTCTTCCATTTTGGCAGTTAGGTCCTTGGTTAAATTCTTCTGGCCGTCCTCCATCTTGGTTTCCATGCCATTTAACTTTTCTAGCAGTGCTGCCAATTTCTCCTCCATTTTAGTTGTTTGTCTTGTAAAGGGCATGCACTCACAGGAAAATTAGAGAAAATGACCTGCTCGGGTTTTGAAACCAGGACCGTCAGGTGTTGTGCTTGAGTTCGTAATCCGGCTTCTGACACCAGTTGTTACGTGCCACCCCCTAGTGGCACTTTTGTTAACTGGATTACGGTGGGGGTACAAAGCACAACACCAATTACTGCTTAAAGAAATAATTAACTTTATTGTGGCCAGAAAATTACACTAATCTGCAAATACAAGCAATTAGGAGCCTTCTCCAGTTTCCTCAAGTCTCTTCCTTATGCGCTCTTGGCCCCTTTCACTTGCAACAGACCACAGAAGTTAATCCGTCCTAATGAGTCCGGTGGCCTTGGCAGAAGCTACCTGCCCCTCTTCCTAAGGTACAACAAATACAGTTACTTACGAGCACTTGATGTACGCTGTTCACAAGCTGGGAGAAACAATGTCACAGGATTTCGTAACTCGCACAGCACTTCGTCACCACACTTCTGTCGCACAAGATAATCGCTCGCACTAGCTCGTAAAACACAACAACAGAAAACTCGGTCCCCTCACTGTTGAAGCCGCTTATATAGCAGGCTGGTGACTCAATAAATTCTAGAATCGTCCAGGACACACGGCTTCTCGACATTTCCTTCGCTGGTGGTGTCACGAAGATTCTGGACCATCCCTTTCACTTCGCAGTCCGTTGCGTAACGCGCATGCAATACACTGAGGGAGAGCAGTCCAGCCCTGGGGCAGTTTTGACTCATGCGGCGAGCGATGAAACGAACTCACAGCCGTAACAATATATATTTATTCATACCAAATTATGTTTCGATTTCTGCGGCCGTTTAGGAGTTGATAGGGGGGGGGGGGGGGGCACAGACAGACAGACAGTAGGACAGACAAACAGACCCCCATTTTCCCGGATCGATCTCATAAGTCTACTTTTTCCTCATTTTCGCAAAATGTGAAAAGTAGGCTAATAATAAAAATTTCCCGGAACCCTTCCAAGTTTTGAAATTCGAAAAACAGGAAATATCATACAAATTCTCGAAAACCGGCGCTGGCAGTGGCTATCCTGAGTGTGGTTTCTGAGCGTGTTTTTCCACAGTCCCTCTAGGCAAATAACAACATAGTAGAAAGGTGTGAAAATTATTAATCTGAAGAGTAGGCACAAACAATTTTTTATTCAAAATAATTGTATTGTCAAATTGGATACATATGATATTGGCCTACTCAGTAGTAAATTCTCCCCAATGGACTTACAACCTTTTCCATAAGGAAATGCGTCTGTATATCTTCAGTAATGGGGATTTCGAGGGACACCTGAGCTGGGTCCGCTTCCTCTTTTTTCGTTGACTTTGGGATATACCCTCTAAATCAAGTGGTTTAGTTGTGGTCCACGAATCTTAGATTAGCTCATGGGCGGCTTATCAGTAAAAATATTTTGAATCCCTCTCCTCCAAATCTACACAAGAACTGGAATAAAGTAATAAAATCAAAACGCGTGACGTTCTCCATTAGTAAGGCTCATCTGTAGGTGGAAATTCTAAAAAGTATTTTTACTGTTAGTATTTTTTTAAGGAAATATAATTCAGACTGTTGGTCTAACATTTGAAAAAATGAAATAGGAGAATGTAAAATGCACTGTACCGGTTTCGGTTATTATAACCTTCTTCAGCAGACAGTATTGTACCCATATCACACGGATAATGCTTGATCAAGACATGACTTGCTGCTGCGGCTTCGAGGTATGTTACGATCAGCCCACAACATGATCTCACATTCAGATATGAAAACACTTTAGGATCTACAAGACTACATTGAAAACTAAACATGTTACAATTAATATGAGTTTATTCACTAAAACTCCCAGGAACAAATACAAATTACATAAACATCGATATTTTTGGAAAATCCAAAAATCATCAAAAATCAAAAATTCATAAATTCTTTGAAAAATCATATGACTCTATATTATAGCTTTATCTTGCTTAGCTGATATCTATATTTGAATATCAATACAAAATTTCATTTCTCACAACATTTCGTTAAGACATAGAGAATGCCTATCATTTTATGAAAAACATATACGCTAAGGCTTTACGGACATTAACCGTATCATTATAATCCGTTCTGGGTTTTCATTTTACCTTTAATTCACTTTGAATCACTTTCAAGCTATATTAACTCTTCCAGTTAAGCCTTATGTTTAAATATTTACACAAAAAATCAACAATTTTTAAAACTGCCATGTCCCGAACTCACATCCTTCCAACTTATTTCTTTCATGCTTTAGGGTGGTCTATTAATGATGTAACATGTGCTATCATTTTTTCATTACTTAGTTTGCTTACAAACCCAATTACTAATTTACCCGTATTGTTTAATACATTTTCTTTAGGCAGGAATCGAATATTTATTAACAAACTTATTCCTTGACTACTATGGTCAAATATTATAGAATTCCTTCAAACTTAATGTGGGGACGATTGTCAAAGACCCACCAACACAATTATTTACTTTATAACCCTATGGCACCTTTAATTAACAAATTTGCATATTCCGTTATCATTTACTAATATCCATTCAGCTCTTACCACTTCTGTACACAAAGCGCCTATTGTATTCGTTCGCCCCTCGCGGTCTAAAAAGGTCTGCACGGTAGCGAGACTCTCCCCCTTCCTTTAATTAGCTGTGAGTTATGACTCTGTCTCCGCCTCATTCATTCTCCTCGCGACTTTTCAAATGTTTACTTCCTTTCTTGAAGGGCGTATGATCATCCAAGTTAACACATTATTTCAACTTGTTATTCCCTACCTTACTTATCATTCATTTCATTTCCTTATAACCAATGCCATAATTAGAGATCACGTCGCATTACATATTTATTAGGCTGACAACAAGATATCTCGATCATATCTTGTTTCCGTCCTTTTTATAGGTAGAAAACGAGGGATCCCTATCACTCCTCGTTTCTGTCCTATCATTCCATTCATTTCACATACTTTTATTTGGTCGGATACAACAAGGATGCTGGCAAAAGGATGGGTTATATGACACTAGGCTCGGAAACTCCTCTGCGCTTCCCCAGTTGTATCATATCTCGTAGAAACCTCTTATACCTTCCAGATTCATACACACACATTTAGCAAAGCCTCAACAGTTCTTACACTGCAATATACTGCCTTGGACGGAGTCTACTGTCCCCCAAGGGGGCAAACCCTCGTAAAACAATAATCATACCGACGATTTCCGACAATTAATACCTTTTTTGATCTCTTAAATTATGCATGTACCAGGCAAATGCTGGGACGGTACCTTCTGACAGGCCACGGCCGCTTCCTCCCACATCCTTGCCCAATTTCATTCACCATCATTCATTTCATCTCTCATTAACTCCTCTCATGAGGTTGGCGTCAGGAAGGGCATCCGGCCGTAAAAACCATCGCCACAAATTCTTCCATCGCATCTCATCCCCGACCCCGTTGGAAAAACGGGAATAATAAGGGGTAGACAGACATAGGATATATACATTTGCTAGCTTGATATTACTTTTTATTCATTACTTATAGGTCCATTTTTGGCAACAGAACCTTTAAATAACTTGGACTTTCATCGCAGACTACAAATATCTTTGACAACTCAACTCCGCTCTTATCACGGCATTTACCTTTACTGGTCTTTACTTCGACATTTTACTTTCAACATAGCCTATAGCTCATAACTACACAATACATTTCCAAGGTGTTCGATTATCACCAATTAATTTAACTCATTACGATTATTAGCTGAATAGCGTTATTACTTTATTATCTTTAAGGTATCCCAATGATCGTTCAATTATACAATTACTTCAATTACTTCAATTATTTCAATTGTTTTAATTATTTCTACTCGAGTTATTATTATCATTCCCATTAATACCTATCGTTTCATTATTTACTTACGGAATGCAATTATTCAATTCGATACTTATTTTTCGGAGTATAAAAACTCAAAACTTATTATTTTCGGAGTATAAAAACTCAAAATCTATTATTATTATTATTATTATGGTGCTTGTTTCATTTTACTTTACTTTACTTTTCACTTATCTGGCGTAATTATTATATATTATATATTATACATTATATATTATACATTATTATATTCGATTCCTCCTCTCAAATTTGACTTTTCATTGTTAATTATTCATTTTACGGGTTTCCATTATTATTATTATTATCATCATTTTTGCACTTCAATAATTACCCTTTACATTTCTGCAAACAATCTTTGCGGTTTTTCCTTTACATTTTAACATTACTTGTTCATTCACTAGTGCATACATTTTATACATTTTTAAATTCACTGATTAGCACATGACAAAATCATTTAATATAATAAACATTTTTCACTCACCCTTTCTGCTGTTCGGCTTATGACCTGGCTTTTGGATGCCTTCACCCCTTTTCATTTCTTCAGCAACACATTTCTACACTAAAATAGACCTTTTCCATTTTGTGGTCTTCAAATTTACACACGTACATATTATTACTATGATTTTTCTTAACACTTATTACACTACAAAAATTCACTTAACTATTATTTACACTTGTACACGAACCCAAATCTCAGCGTACTGCGGTGAAAAACACCACGGCGCTGTTGATCCTGAGATAAACTCCTATTCTGCATTGGACGTTTGTATGCCCCCACTCCTATTTCTGGTAAGTCTTTCCTTGGAGTTTGTCTATAGTGCCTGGCTTCCTCAATTAATTTGCCTATTTGTTTAAGGCGCAATGTTTATGATGCTTGCTGCCGCTTCGTTCCCTCACTCTACTTATGGCAACTTTTCGCACTCAATTTTGGCTTCCAGTTCGAAGACCTTATACTTTTTACCTTTCTATTCTAACTGCTTTTTCGCTTCTTTACACTCGTATTTTTATAGTGTTCTTTATACTGTGTGATCTTACTTTTACAAAGTTCTTTGACGTGCCTCTAGGCGTTTAATTGTTTGAACTGTCTTTATTTTGGCGTGACGTTGCCTGTTTCTGCTCGATAAATTTACTATTTCTCTTCGATTCCTATTTACTTTGCAGTCCTCTGTTATCAATGTTTATAGTCTTTTCTGCCTTCGCTCAGAGTCCCTAACTCTGTCTAACTTCTTTGAGCTTTACTGAATATCGAGACCAACACGTTGGTCTGGAATCGAACTATTTCTGCAATGTATTGGCGTAACATCTCACCGAGATATTTGATAAACTGAATCCGATTACTTTTGTCGAACAGCGTGACCTGCTTATAGCGTGGTGTACTGTTGAAAATTGCCAACTATGATCTGACTGATCTACTTGATGACTTGCGTATAACGTGCCTTCCGCCGAGGCTTCACGCAGACTGATATACTTGGTGATCTCTTCGTACGTAGCACCTCCACCGAGGCGTCTCGCTCAACTGATGAACTTGATGCTTTGGCTTGAGCTTAAAGCCTTATTTATTCGTTTTGAGGAAAAATTAATCCCTGACAACTTCGGGAGTTCAACTTTTGACTCCTGGCTCTAATCTAGTCTATATTTAATTTCCAAGTGTAATTTGTAATAAATTTACAATTGCCTACTGGCGGAACGGAATTTGTTCACAGGTTAATTTTTAATTAATTAAAATAGTTCTTATTCACTCTGCGGGGCCGGCCTGATTTCTTTTGCCTCCGCTTGTATTATACCGCTCTACATTCCAATAACGTGTTTCTTAGCTTGTACTTTCTGTAGTACCTTATTTCAGGTTTACCAACCCTCCGATTTATGCTGTCCCTAATTCTGATTCGACTTCAGATTTAATTAACGTGGGGAGTTTATCTTGTTAAGTTTAATGGTGGGGAGTTCCTTCTTTGTATACTCGAATTCTCGCTGGTTCATCGTTTTCCGGGGCCTCGTTTCAAGTATGCTCTTGAGAAAATAGTCTTTTCATAAATGTCACACTCGAAAAGTAATCATTTCTCGCTGGATCGCTTACTCGTTGGAATGTCGAGTGTTAGTTATTGCCCTTCAACTCTGCATTTCCTAGCTCCTTTAATGGCTTCTTTAACGACCCTTTTCACTTAAACTGTCAGGCCTAATGTCACTTTATGTGTTTAATAAGCCACCTGCGTATCCTGCAGTGTTTCTGTAGCTTATTTCCCGACGAAATCTCCCTCATGACTTCTTGCAGTCTTTATAAAACTCCATCATATTATCCTATAAATGGTCCAGAGTTCACTTGTGCCAATACCCAAATGGGCACAGTATATGATACTAATGAAGTTGCAAGATTACATACAATGTTATAAAACGTATGAGTTAAAATATATCCAAAACGTTAACTAACTAAATAATTTACAAGAGGATGGAAAGCCAGATAGAAACAGAGTTGAGTGACGACCAATTTGGTTTCAGGAGAAATGTAGGAACAAGGGAAGCTGTACTAAGACTTAGGCTGATTTTGGAACGGCTAAATTGTTTAACATTTTGAAAACGATTGGAATAAAGTACGGGGATAGGAGGGTGATCTTCAATCTATACAGAAACCGGACATCAGTCATTCGAGCTGAAGGAGAAGCTGGTATTCAGAACGGTGTGAGGCAAGGCTGCAACTTATCACCCATACTTTTCAATCTTTACATTGAACAAGCAATGAAGGAAATTGGAGAAAATGTAAAGTGGGAGTGAAGATTCAAAGAGAAATAATGTCAACTCTGAGATTTGCTGATGGCATCGTCATCTTTGCCGACACGCCAAACGATTTGAATGAGTTTATGAATGGTATGGATTCTGTCTTGAGGAAAGAATACATGATGAAAATTAATAAATGTAAAACATAAATAATGGAATGCAGCCGAAATAAATCAGAAACCTCTATGGACATCAAATTTTCAGGTGAAAAATTAAAGTAAGTAGGAGACTTCTGTTATTTAGGAAGCAAAATAACCAGTGATGAACGAAGCAAAGAGTATATATAAAAAGTAGGTTGGTTCAGGCAAGGAAAGCATTCTACAGAAAAGGAATCTGTTGACATCGAATATAGATTTAGGTATTAGGAAGTAATTTTTGAAATCCTTCGTCTGGAGCGTGACACTCTATGGAACTGAAACTTGGACCGCTGGAGCAGCAGGAAAGAGGAGAATTGAAACGTTTGAAATGTGGTGTTACAGGAGAATGATGAAGATCAGGTGGGTAGATAGGGTTACAAACGAAGAGATATTAAGACGAGTGGGAGAGGAAACATGTTTCTGGCGACTGCTAATGGAGAGAAGAGATAGGTTTGTTGGACACATACTAAGCCACCCAGGAATAGCAAGCTTAGTTATGGAAGGAAGGGTCGAGGACAAGAACTTTATTGGTAGACCAAGGTTAGAATATGATAAACAGATCGCCTCGGATGTAGGGTGTGGTAGCTATGTAGAGATAAAACGATTAGCTCAGGGCAGGGAGGCTTGGAGCGCTTCATCGAACCAGTCAGAAGACTAAAGACTCAAACAACAACAACAACAACAACAACAACAACTGAGATTTGCTGATGACATCGTCATCTTGGCCGACACGCCAAATGATTTGAATGAGTTTTTGAATGGTATGGATTCTGTCTTGAGGAAAGAATTCATGATGAAAATTAATAAATGTAAAACAAAACTATTGAAATGCAAACGAAATAAGTCAGAAACCTCTATGGACATCAAATTTGCACTTGAAAAGCTAAAGGAAGTAGGAGACTTCTGTTACTTAGGAAGCAAAATAATCAGTGATGGACGAAGCAAAGAGGATACAAAACGTAAGTTGGCTCAGGCAAGGAAAGCATTTCTACAGAAAAGGAATCTCTTGACATAGAATATAGATTTAGATATTAGGAAGTCATTTATGAAGGCCTTTGTCTGGAGCGTGGCACTCTATGGAAGTGAAACTTGGACTATTGGTGCAGCAGAAAAGAGGAGAATTGAAGCGTTTGAATGTGGTGTTACAGGAGAACGATGAAGATCAGATGGGTTGATAGGGTTACAAATGAAGAGGTATTAAGACGAGTGGGAGAGGAGAGATGTTTCTGGCGACTGCTAAAGAGGAGAAGAGATAGGTTGGTAGGACACTTACTAAGACACTCACGAATAGCAAATTTAGTTATGGAAGGAAGGGTCGAGGGCAAGAACTGTAGGGGTAGACCAAGGTTATAATATGTTAAACAGATTGCCTCGGATGTAGGGTGTGGTAGCTATGTAGAGATGAACCGATTAACTCAGGACAGGCAGGATTGGACAGCTGCATCAAACCAGTCAAAAGACTGAAGACTTAAACAACAACAGCTACTACTACTATATAAAAACATATTAAAATACTCTAAAAAATTAAAAATCAGATCTGTTACAACTTTCTTTGGGCTCATTAACTTAACATAATTAACAGTGTACTCAAATATTACGTTTTATTGACTTAAGGTATATTTTTCTATTTCATTAAAATCAGTCAATAAGGATTTGGGCAGACATGGTCCTCTTCTTGTCATTTCGTATTTGAAATAATTTTAGCAGCTTGCCCTTTTTTTACCGGACTGTCATGGAAAGTATAAATGAAAAGGGTGAGAAACTGGCATTGATTTGCACACTTCTGTACCTTATTTCAATTCTCAAAGCGCCTAATCCATCACATACCCTAATAATTAGAGTTACACGCACACTAATACATTCACCATAGATATACAGGTAAGCACACACGCAAAACCACGAAGCTGGTTACCGTGATGTCCCTAAACAACAACAACACCCGAATGCATGTATAGTTAGAATAAAGCTGCAGTAAATATGATTGGTCGAATGAGTACAGGGAATTACGCTTATCAGGAAGAAGTTTATCAAACTTGGCAACATAATTAAATCTTAGAATATGTAAAAATCATAATCGCAACGAATTATTAAAACCTACTTTTAACAGAAGAATCTACAGCAAGGTTTACGAATCTTGAAATAAGGATAATTTTGTAAAAGTAACATCATTCACGTAAACCACATACTTAAGCTTCATAAATTCAAGATGGCAGACGCGCGAACTACTCGAGTATTAAAATAGGTAGCTCAAGCTGCAAGAAATCTGTAATCTTTAAACTCGCAAAAAGCAACAGGTTTCGTATAAGAAATTGCACAATTGTGTATGACAAGATCACTATAAATAATATTATGTACAGCCGCTATATAAACATAGGTAACTTATTAAGTGATATTATCACTTTCAACCTTAATACCACGCTGAACTTTGCTTCATGTTCATCAATATTATTTACCCCTACCCCATGTGGCTTCAGTGACGTAATCGGTAGCATGCTGAGCTTCTATGCCCAAGATCGTGGGTTCAAACACGGTCGATGTCGTCGGATTTTTAAGAGCGTTAAAATCCTTCAGTATGCCTTCCTTCGGAGGAGAAGTAAAGCCGCAGGTCCCATGTCATAGATTTATGGCATGTAAAACAACCTTCCACTAATTATTAAACTTGTGTGAAGCTAAATTGTAGGTTAGATTTCGTTGAAACGGTCTATCGATGTTCCAACGTTCACCACTAGGTGTCAGTGACTTCTGGTAGTGAAAGTTGGAACTACTTGAAATTGAACGGAAATTGTAGCTCACCCCATGGATGTTCGCAATGAAACAGTTACAGCCTCTGGCGAACCGAACATGTCTTCGGACACTCCCGGCACTAAAAGCCATACGTTAAAATAATTAAATAAATAAATAAATAAATAAATAAATAAATAAATAAATAAATAACCCCTACCCCGTAAAGCAAATTTGTCGCTTCAAAAGCATAATCTATTGTTCAAATCCTCCCTATATTATTCCGCTAAGGTCCCATTCCGGTTTTGTACCGAAAATAAGGTCCTGTTAACACCAACCTACACATATGGGGTACCTACAGGTGCCGCATAACCCCATGTGTGTCCGGAACGCACTCACTTCCTCTTTAAATGCCTCACAATTAAATAAATACCTTAAAAATGTACATTTAAATTGGGAGCACCGTTACCTGCCGCTAGAGCGCAGGACAGCGCAGCGGCGGTAGCCATCTGGCGGGAGCGCGGCGTACTGCTAGGCGAGCCTGCCGCTAGAGTGCAGGGCAGCGCGGCGGCCTACATTCACGTTGCGATAGCTCGCATGGGCCCACTAGTACTTCATTATTTCGTTAATCGTATAAGGTGGTGCTAACGTAGGTTTCGGTTGAAAAATTCAATTTTCTCTTTTCTGATGTGTTGAGTTCTCTGCATATTGAAATATCATAGGAAGTTAGTTTGGAGCAAAAATGTTAGTGATTCCGAGATCAGGGCTTTTGAAGTTTGGCAACATTGGCAAACATCTACCAAATCTTCATTCATCTACCTTTGCACACATTTCTTTGATAACTATTTATTACAACATTTATCTTAAGGCAAATAAGGTACATTATCTCAGAAATTACAGCACCGATCTACTTGAATTTTTACAGTATCTTTATGTGCATATGTACAATAATATGGCCCAGAATATTGACTGCAGTATTTATGTATCTTGAGAAAGAATGCATTGCTTCAAAACTTCTTAAACTTATGAAACAAAAATTATGAATAAAACGTTTGAAGCACTAGAATAATGATTCTAATTTGGATTACAAGTCATGAAATCTTCTTCAATTGTATTAAGTTTCTACCCTTTAACTTCAATAGTTTGGTCATAAATATACAGTTTGCTTAATATTTTGTTTTCAAAAAATAATTAAATGTAATGTTGGTATCAGTGATTGATGCTTGCCACGGTGGGTGAGTGGTTATAGTGTCGGACTACCAACCCCAAGATTGCAGGTTCGCCCCTGGTCGTGGTAAGTGATTTTTGAAGGCGACAAAAATCACGACACTCATGTCATACGTTGTTGGCATGTTAAAGAACCCATTTGAATTCAGTAGGCCGTGTTCAATGGCAAAATTAATCTCGGGATTTTCCGCCAACACAAAGTTCCTCCATTCTCTACTTGAAAGCGCTGTAGTGTCAAGGAGGTTAGATATCTAACCTCCTTGACTTTCATAGCGTTCAAAGGAACGACGAAATTCGACATGCAAGCTACCCTCTGGGTGTCAATTAACAAAGCTTGCACCAGGCACCCGAGGCCATACGATAGTATTATTATATTATATTATAGTGATTGATAATGCGTTTTCAGTAACTTAACTATTTTATCTTATGAAGCTAAATGTTGATGTTCAATACATTGATTCAGTAGTTTGTGTGGTCAAGAGTTTAGTGCTTTTCAGTCGGTCAACACGAATGTACCCAAAAGAGATGGGTTATGCCCTAATCCTGAAATAAATTACATGAGATTAATAAATTTAATGTATTTAATGTATTTATTAATCTCATGTAATTTATTTCAGGATTAGGGCATAACCCATCTCTTTTGGGTACATTCGTGTTGACCGACTGAAAAGCACTAAACTCTTGTTTACTAAGGCAACACTGAAAATATGGCTTCAAACACCACAATATTTGAGTGGTGTTTAGAAACTGAACTGTTTTGTTCAACTATTCAGTTAGCGTCACCTTAAAACCATTAATTATTGATTTTTTGCCTACTTTTCACATTTTGTAAAAATGAGGGAAAAGTAGACTTATGAGATCGATCCGGGCAAATGTGTGTCTGTCTCTCCTTCTGTCTGTGTGTGTGTGTGTCCCGTTATCAACTCCTACACGGCTGCAGCTATCGAAACCAAATTTGGTGTGAGTAAAGACCTATGCCTGAATATCACACTGCTATATTTGAAAATAACGTCAGTGCTACCAACTGCTGAAAATTCACAATTGAAAATTGAGGTCTGTGTTGGATATCTCGGAAGATATGCACGGGAATTGTTCCAAAATTGACAGACATATTGATAATATTACATTAAACTAATTTACAGGAGCACATACATGAGAGTGTTGCCAACATGATTCTATGCCTGCTGATAGGTCCAATCTTTAAATGCATGTAACTTCCATACTATCTATTGGATTTCAACCAAATTTGGTATGTGATTTGCGCACCAGAGCAGATATGAATATGCATTGTTTCATTGATGTTAACAGGGCTGGCAACTGATGAAATATGCACTCTATACATTTTTATCCTAATCTCAATATATCAGAAAGTATGCAGGCCAACATTTCTAAACTTTGCACACATATATTACCTGCAAATGTAGATCATAATATTTTAATTTATGTTTGAGCATCCCATTATGGCAGTGACGCCAACCTGATTTTCGACATGCTGATAAATTCAATATTTAAACACATGTAACGTGTATACTATCTTTTGGAACTCAACCAAACTTTGTATGTGCATTTTGTACCTTAAAAGATGGAACTAAGAATATATTTAGAGTCGCCAGGTCTGCCAACTGTTGATATATGGTCTCTATAATTTTAAGAAAAGTAGGCTATTTAGTTCATCACGGAACTACAAGTCAAGTGTCAATTCAACATGTACTTGTAATGAATTCTGGACTGATGCTCCATTCTTAGAATCGACATCCTCTATTAATTTATAAATTTTATCATCAAATCGGCCTCATTGTATTAGTTTACTTTTGCTTTTTAGATTCAAATCGTGACATTAATATTAATATTAACATTAATATGTTGATAAACTTGTGATTCTTTTTTTTTTTATTTTAGTCAGTTTACCCTCCAGGGTTGAATTTTCCCTCGGACTCAGTGAGGGATCCCACCTTTAACGTCTCCAGGGCAGTGTCCTGGAACCTGAAACATCGGGACGGGGGATAGAACTGGGGAGGTGGATCGAGCCCTTCAACCAGGCGGCCTCGCCTGCAAAGCAAACAGGGGCCTCATGAGGGATGGGAAGGGATGGAAATATTGGGAGGGAAAGGCAAGGAAGAGGGAAGTAGGCGGCCGTGTACCATCCCGGCATTTGCCTGCAGACGAAGTGGGAAACTACAGAAGACAACTTCGACGATGGCTAAGGTGGAATCGAACCCCCTCTACTCATTTGGACCACCCGAGGCTGATTAGACCCCGTACCAGTCCTCATACCACTTTCAAATTTCGTGGCAGAGCCGGGTATCGAACCTCGGACCTCCGGGGTGCCAACTAAGCACGCTGACCACTACACCACGGAGATGACTGTGATTAATGTACCTAAGAATAATAAATATGGTGGAATCATAAAACTTGTATAAATTCTATAAGCCATATTGGTTCAAATATAATTTTATTAGCAACCTCCCTTATTTACGCAGCAGCTTTCTTACGTGTCTGAAATTCTGAAATAGGTTTTGTAATCAAGTTGCAATTCAAAGCAACGAATGAAGCCTGGATTTTCCAAATTTTAAATTTAAATGGATTACAGAAATATTTCTCAACTAAGTTTTGACCCTGAGGTGATATTACCTTCTAAGACATTTAACACCAAATAATTTCAGTTAAGGCTTTGAGTTTCCTTCTAATTAAATTCATTTTAAACATTATTTCTCTCCACGGCTCGTGGATGCAAAGAGGGTTTCAGCCACTTCTTATGCATCTTCTTCTTCTTCCTCTTTGGGGTAGGTTGAATCATTAATGTATCTGTGTGTTGTTCTTTCCTTAGTCCCCAGTATCACTTCATTGTTTCTGATCATCGTTTCCTCTCTTACTCCAAGATGATGGGTTTGGATTTTAGAGTAGATTTGTCTTGGAACCTTATATTTTCGTTTTTTCTTCTTTTAGAGCCGCCTACCCTGTCCACTGAATACAGCTGTAGGAGGTATTACGACAATAATTACCATCCTTTGAACAGTGAGAAGAACGTACTTGAATCATTTCAGCGACTGGACAGGTAAGATTATCCGCATTATCTAGGATACAACTTTCTATGCGTTTGTGTGCAAACAACATGATTCTGAAAGAAAATACAGCTATTTCAGAGGGGTGTAGCATACTATAACTTAATAAGTATCGCCACATACTTTATGTCAATACAGTCCGCAAATAGCTACTTAGTCCTTCACATCAAAAACTTATGTATTTGAGCGATATTTTTGAGTTGATAAAGAGCGGTACAATAATTACGATCTATTGGACACCGGGCCCGAATATGCATAAACCAAAACGGTCATCACATCGAGCATTTGCTGCGATAAAACATTGTCTATGCAGCTGTGTTCATAATAGGTCCGGTCCGTATGTGTCCGACCTACTAACTAATCAAGGGCCACAGACACATTCATTCATACACAATTTGCATGAAAGCGGGTATCGAACTTACATTACGTGCGGTACGTATTAAGCACATAGTTCAACAATAAGTATTCCCGTGAAGAACTAAATAGCCTATTTTCATATATCCCAATGTTCTTTTCCATTAAGATTCTCCTGACTCTCACAACGATTTTCTGAGAAATATTTATATAAATATTTAAATTTCGCATCACCGCCATGTTGGATTTGTGTTCATTAGATTATTGTAAAGCCCATAGGTGAACTTATGTTAATTGCCTGTATCAACATACAAAATTTCAGTTTGATTGCTGTAATAGATTCGGAGATATTGAGAAGCGTCGAAATATTTTGGATGATCACCATGTTGTATTGTTCTCTATTGCACCCTTCCGTAGGAATAACATATGGTCATACTGCTCATAGCTCAATCAGTTCGGGGATGGTACGTTCATTTCCCACGATATGACTCATACATTTTGGGATCATGAGCAAAACAGGTCAACACTCAAAATAAAAACCAAAATTTCCACAAAAATATTTATTATAAAAACATGGCACACTACAAACTACAATGAAACATCATCAAAATGACACAAATATAAAAATATAACGTTAACACCATTCCTGCATACAATCGTGCAAGGAATCTCCAATAACCACAATATGGTCTGGATCAAATGATAAATGGCTCCACTGAGCGTACAACATGTCCACTTTCACTTCCAATAAGCACAATTCAAACATAAACATTACTGAACTCTTGCACACATACGAAATCCTGATTGATTCTGTAAAATTCCTAAAAAAGTCCTTAGGAGATCAACATCCCTAACTTTCATTGACTTTCAAAATTATTATTTATCAATATTTATCAACTTTTCATCAACATTTTAGCTTTGTATTGTTCCCTTGAGGAAGCGTACACGAGACTTTATTCGGGGGTGTACAGTTCATCGTCGTGAAGTTGGATATTTTGTACTTTGCTTCCATAATTTCAAGGTGACATAAGGAGAATATAATTAGCAAAGATGACTCAACATTAAACAAAACAAATATTTTAATATCCCGATAAGAATGACACAACAATGACACAAAATCCCTTATGACACCCATATTTATCAACTCAACATCAAACAATCAAATAATAAGTTACTCTGAATCAACATTACAGCAGCAAATAAACCAAATCATGGACCTCGTCCTTACTCTTATTGTTGCGTGTATTGTGTTTGACGGTTTTACTGGCAAGACTACGGTTAGAATGAGTACATATTGCCATGAGATATGCTTCCATAGAACCAGATCGCAGGACGCATCTCCATGAACATTTTTCACCACGCCTTGGCATCGGGATCCACACTTAATGGCTAACACAAAATGACATGACAATCGACCACACTACCCTTTACTAAAAATACGCATTACTTCCGCGAGAAGTATTTATATCAGTGCCAAAAGCACACAAAATCAAGCTGCCTAAAAAGGTCTTACAGAAACAGGGTGAAAATACAATCGTGGTCATTCGTAACTAACTCATGGATAAACCGATCGTTTCCCGAACACACCAAAGTTACAGGGGCGCATAAAAATGCGATAAAATATTTACAATATTTACGAGACAGTAGCCAACAAGGCAACAAAATACAAATCAGCATAATCATGAACTGCATTTTTGATGTGAAGAACTTGCACCAAATATTTATCTAATTCGCTTCGAATTATACAGGCTTTAACTGATCGTTATCACGGGAGAACGCACCTCGGCCCTAATGGCCCCTCTGTCCTTATCTGAGATCTGAGCCTTTGCAGTCTGGAATATCCAGCTCTCGTCATTGTGTCAACACCAGGCAGGTCTCAAATTGTCTCTCAGCCGCACGCTAGAGATCCGAAGAAAAAAATTTAACAATCACACTCTGGAATAAAACACACATCAACTCGTAGATCTGTACTCAAAACTGCACTATGCAATTTGAGATCTGTAGAATACTTAACAGTGACATCATCCTTATGAGTCCTGTCTTCGACGCCATGCAGCCGACAGGTAACTGACCTCGGCCAGACCCCGCGCAGGATAATAATAATAATAGACCCATGCCTTGGTACAACACACATCACCCTCAATTTGCTCCAGATCACAGATAAACCCAAAAAAAAAATATATATATATATATATAGTGCTCCAACACACAACAAGTTACTACGTGCTCAAATACAAAAGAATGATTACCAGAGAAGCTGAATGCTTCTCGCTAAGAAAATATGCAATATCGCATACAATTTACAGCCTGTGTAACCCGAAGTTTCTCACACAAATAACACATTTTCCCCCTTACACTGTAATTGCGTCATCTAACCAAAGCTTCACTTATCATCAGCGATACAGTCCGCTCATTTGCTGTATCTGTCATAAAAACACACTCAGTGCACACGAGTACAATTTAATCGACTGTCCCGCACAAATTTTAATGAAATACAAAATAATAACCACGATGCTCTTCACAAATTAAAATAGTGGTCGGTCAACAAAAACACTCTAATCACACAAAAGAAAACAAAACAACTACACAATATATACAAGGATTCCCCGATTACCAAAACTAGGCTACATAATGAAATAAATCATTCTGTACTCATCCTTTTCAGCCACCTCCATCGTTGACGTTTCCTGGGCATGACCCCAACCATGTGCGCTTAGCACCCAATCATTCCCGTGTTCGATTTCAGTAGCACCATTCTTCCTTCAGCTGCTGATACCACGGTCTCCATTTCCGGCTGGCTGCTTCAAAATAGAATGTCAGTTCGTTTTAAAATAGTGCCTCACACAATATCCCTACTAGATTGCTAGCGTGGATTGCTGTATCCACCCACAAGTCCTGATAGCAATATTTAGCGATGACTGTCCCTCACATATAGCAAAGAGTTATCTAGAACGTTTCACACGCAGAACACTTTAATTTATGCACTTGAGATGCGGTAGAATTTCATCTCCTAAGAGCAATGATTTTATCAAAGCTTAAGTTCCCCTCATTACTGGCTCGAAACTTGCTAAGTCCAGCGACTTGCATACTAACAGACATTGTCACTTCCCAAAATAGTAATGTAGAACGAGCGTAGTCAGCCTTCACAATCTGTCAACGAATGAAATAATAATGTTTTTCAGTGAACACTCCACTCAGTATTTATACATTTAGTCCGAAAAGTGGGGGCGGGACTGAATAAAATATCTAATTATTCAACCAGTAGTCCTACATACACACAACACATATCAGGGAGCTTGTCTTGATGTGAATCAAACACCTATGGCATGCGGGTTTTATTTTGATCGAGCAATTAATCGTAATCCATTTCCCTCCTTAATTTCTTCTGATTCCGTGTCTTCGAAATAGCGCGAAAGGCCCCGCGTCCTCATTTCTTATTGGTTGGGTGCTGTTTCTGAACTCGCGGTAAAATGTGGACCCCGCCCACGTAGGCGTCGACGCATAGTCGTTTCCCTCGCAATTTCTCCTCCTTCTCCCTCTTTTTCCTTGTCTCACAAAGAACAGACGCTTAGGGGTGACTCATTTTGTCCAACGCGCCAACTAGGTTCTTGAACTCCAGCTAACGGGTTGTGTCCTTTTCTTCAGTCCGGGTTGCATTCCAAACTCACCCCAGCCCATTGTTTGAACAGGATTATCAGACTCCTTTCTTCTTGCCAGGTAGCTTCTAAATTTTCAACATACTAGCAAGCCTCCTTCAAATGTCATCTTTCGTCCTCACACAGACCAGAAATATGAAACATTAATATGTGGCAATCATATTAAGGGTTCATTCGTCCTTTTCTTAGGAAAAATCGAATCGAAACATGGATTCGATTTTTTATGTGCCTTCATACGGTCTAGTACTCAAAATTTCAAATTTCATTCTGGCTGTGTGGTGTCCTCCACTCATTACTAATGAGTTTCCCCATTTCTGACTCACTTCGACACCGCCTGTCGTCTGCTCGCTACCTGCCTTGTTCCCATTCATCTCCGCTCTCTGTCTCAGCGAGTCTGACCTCGGCTGACTGCACTGTTTGTAAACAAACCATTACTCGTTTCTTCCTCCAGCTGCTTGCTCCAATCTCCCCGTGCTGTATGTTGTGGTTTATTGGAAATGTACCACATTTGCCTCAGCGACGTCTTCTTCGTACTCAAACGGCTCCGTCCTTAGATACACCTTAAGGTTTTCAATTTTAAAGACTGACATCGTTCCCGTGCTGATTTCCTGAATCCTGTATGCATTGTTGCCCAGATTTCTAACAATGCGGAATGGTCCAATATATCGCTGGCTGAACTTGGCCAGTACTTTGCTTGCTGGATCAGATATCGGGATCTTTTTCACTAAGACCAATTCCCCTACGACCAATTCCCGGTGGAACTTCTTTCCTCTCATCCTCCTCAGACGTCTGTCTGCTTGGCTTTTCATATACTCCACAGTGTTTCTGATTCTGATGTCAGATGCTAGCATTGGATCTCTGGGACAGTTGAGAACATTGTCCCATGATCTCACCGGAAGTCTGTTGTGGTGTAGTACCAATGGTATCTGACCAGTTGATTCATGCTTGGTAGAGTTCATACACGTCTCAACATCACCCACTCTCTCTACCCATTTGTAGTGTGCGTTTGGAATGGAAATGCGGTATAATTTTATAATATCCCTGATCGCTCACTCGGCTGGATTTGACCTTGGGTGTCTTATAGAAGATAGTATGTGTTTGATTCCCAGATCGGCGATTCCCCTTTTAAATTCGGCGCTTGTGAAGTAGCTGCCGTGATCAGAGAGTAAGAATTCAGGTTTACCTAGCATTGGTATCACCTTATTCTTTATTCTGCTCAGCACTTGTTTTGACGTTGTCTTCTGAATAGGACATAGAACAACAAACTTCGAAAACACATCAATGCATACAAGTAAGTGTTTACATCCTCGCCTTCGGTTAGGAATCGGCCCAAACGTGTCCACAGCCACTAGCTCACAAGGTTTCTCAGGTAGTAAAGGCTTTGGGATCTGCCTCATTAAGTAGTTGTTTGGCTTAGTTCGCTGGCATGCGTCGCAGGTTTTTATGACGTCACAGATCGTCGTCCTCATCCTAGGCCAAGTGAAAGATTCACCGATCGTCGCTTCTACCTTGTCTGTACCGACATGGCCTAAACTGTTGTGTACATGCCATGTCAGTCCTCTCTGCAGTATTGCTGGTAATAATATCCTATACTTGGTGTGGTCTTCGTCTATAAATTTATACAGCACCCCATTTATAAGGTTATACTTGGCTTCCTTTGACCTTGCTTCTTGATATACCGGTGTTCCGGGCTGTAGTTCTCTTCTGAAATATTTCCTCATCATCATCATCCACGGTTCCTTTTCCTGTTCCTGAGCTATGTTCTTCAGTTCATCTAGGAATTCCCTGTCCTTGGTGGTCAACTCAACGTGTTGGACATCTACTGTAATCTCGTCCTCCGGGTCTGGATATCTGCTTATGGCATCAGGTATCACGTTCATTTTTCCAGGGCAGTGTTCTATTTCTATGTTGAATTGTTGATTGTATAGTGACCAACGCGTGACACTCGCACACATCATTGCCGTTTTGAACATAAACGTCAATGCCTTGTGGTCTGTCCTCACCACAATTTGATAACCGAACACTATCTTCCGCCATTTTTGTAATGCGTGAAGTATCGCTAGCAGTTCCAGTTCAGTCACGGTATAATTTTTCTCGTGTTTGCGCAGTTTGCGGCTTACAAATTCCAAATATGATCGGTCCTGTGAATTATTAGAATTTTCTTGGTAGAGCATTGCTCCTACTCCAATAAAGGAAGCATCTGCTTGTATGATAAATTTCTTTTCAAAGTCTGGATAACCCAATGTAATGCAGTTGGCCAAAAGTTCCTTAGTTGCTTGAAATGACTGTTCGCAGGCGTCGCCCCATTTCCATCTGTTAGCTTTCTTTAGCATTTCCTGCATTGGAGCTACAGTCTCCGTATATCCAGGACAGTTTTCTTTGAAGAAACCAGTCACTCCAAGAAAAGCTCTCACATGTTTCACCCTAGTGGGAGTTGGAAATCTCTTTATCGCCTCGATTTTCGCTGAATTTGGCCTCACGCCTTCTCGATCAATGATGTGCCCCAGGTATAGAATTTCATTCTTGAAGAAGTGAGATTTCTTCAAATTTATTTTAAAATTTGTGGTCCTTAAATTTTCCAACAGTTTGTCCAGGTTACACATGCATACCTGCCAACTTTTACGGTTTATCCGTAAAATTTACGGAAATTGCAGTATTTTACGGTTTTACGGATGAACGGTGTCATTTTACGATTTCGCGGACAAAAATTTGAAACGATAATTTACATTCGATAATACCGCCCACTTCCGTACACTCGATTGTTTGCGTGGGTCGATAGTCGATAACTCGTTCTTTGATATGATTCGTACTTTTAACCGTGTGATATTTGTGTCGTCATTGTAATTGAATTTGAAGCCGGGATAACCGTTCTTCCATGTTAATCTTAAGTGTCGACAGGCTCTGCTTCGCATATTCTTTGTTCCGCTCCGTTCGCTCGTTGCGATTTAAACCATATTCTTTGACCTCGTTAGTTGTTCATTGTTCGCGAAGTTGGCGTTCCTTGAATGTTTTCGTCTTTTAAGGTTATGGCATATTTTATTTAAGCGTTCGAGTTTTTGTGCTATAACTTCGTGCTTCGCAGTTTCCTGTATTCCTTGGACTAATTACATTCGTTCCACGTGTGTGTGTTTTTTTTCTTCTACCATGTGCATATTCTTTCTTCACGAGGTTGGCGTCGTGTTGATTTAATGGTTTAAGACTTTGTGTGTTTTGACATGTTTTAATGAAGTGTTGGCTGTCTTAAGTGTTTTATGTTATAATTTTATGTGACGTTCAGTGATCCAGGTTCCTTTCGATGTTTTAGTAGATATCGAGAATGAACAAATCCAACAAGAAACAGTACTTCCAGACATTTAAAGAATCATACTCGGTTGATTTTCTGCGCATACTAAAATCAAGAAAGGGAGAAAAAATTGCCTTTTGCACGGTATGTGGGTGTGATATTAATATTGCACATGGTGGAAAAATTAAGTAATCATGTGAAGTGCGGTAAACACATAAGTTATGTTAAATCGAAGGAAGATAGCAAGAAAATCAACACCTTTTTTGCTAAGTCTGGAAACGTTGGCATTGGCGTAATTAGGGCCGAGTGTCTGTTTACTTCCTTTTTGGTGGAACACAATGTGCCCTTAAGTGCGGCTGATCATGCTGGTGCTTTATTTAAGAAGATGTTTCCCACATCAGAAGTTGCAAAGAAATATAGTTGTGGTCGCACGAAAACGACATGCATTGTAAATAAAATGGCAAAAAATGCATCATCTGAAGTTGTTAAGTGCCTTCAGAACGGACCGGATACAGATAAATCCCTTTTCTTTTCATCAGTGAGAAACTACTTTTGTACTGCCTGTGACTAAATCATCAACAAGTTTCCACTCAAGGATGGCGTGTTAAAGAATGCTCAAGTTGCTAGGTTAGACAAAATTGAAGATGCACAGTTTTCTTCCATTCGTTTTTTTTCTTGGAAGAGTTTCCTATCATGTTATGCAAGGAAGAGAATGAAACTACAGATGAGGTGGTGAATGAGCTTCAGAGGCAGTTCACAGCTCTTCAGGTAGATGACACTTTGGCTGCACATCAAGATGCTGCAAGTAATTCCAGTTGGGCACAAATATCAAGAATTCGTGGAGCCGATGGACTTCTTAAGTATAACCGAATTTCTAGAGTATTGCTCTCTATTCTCACCATACCCCATAGCAATGCAGAATGTGAACGTGTTTTTACTCTTGTGAAGAAAAATAGAACACAGTTCAGGTCATCCATGTCCAATGAATCTCCGGAGTCTATTTCTATTTTGAAGACCAGGAGTTCTGGTCCCTGTTATGACAAAACATTTTCTCAAGACTTTTTGCAGGAAGCTAAAAAGGCCACAACCATGACTTAAAAGTCGAACTAGCATGTGATTTGCAGTGTGTATTATATTATTTCTTGCCTGTGTTACGTTAAACAAGTTTTATTGTTTAAAGCTTTTTTCAATTATCGTATATCAGCTTAATCTATCAAGGAAGTCCTGTTATGTCTGCTCCAAACCAATATTCACCACGCCTGCTGCTGATTAACATGGATTTCTTCTTGATTGTTGTGTTCATCTACAAATCATGTAAGTAGATATGATTTCATTGAAGTATCCTGTTTAAAGCATGAATTATTGTATTTTGTAGCCAAGAAGTATTATTATTTTCGTCAAGCCGCAGTATGTCGAAAATCGTTAGATTTTTATGTCGCGCGTGAGTTTTACTGATAGCCCTTTTCAAAAGTTGGCAGGTATGCACATGTGTTCATTAATACCTTCGGATGCCAGAAGAATATCATCGATATATCTTACTGTCATGCTCTTGGCCTCATCCGTTAAATTCCTCTCCAAAGCTCTGATAAGTGCAGATCCAGCTGTTTTAATGCCAAACGGGAGCCTATTCCAAATAAAAGTCTGGTTATCGAAGAGAAAGCCTGTAAGTAGCTTAGACTTTTCCTCTAGTTCAATACGGTGGAACGAACTAGTGAGATCGACGGAAGAATATATATCTGCTTTCCTTTGAATCCCTTCAGTACATCACGGATTAACGGCGCTTTGTCATACTCAGGTTCAAATTTCGTGCATCGAGACACAGCCTGATCGATCCATTTGGTTTTGCAACAGCCAATATTGCGTTGAGATATGGTGTCGGTAATTTCTTTATTACGCCAGACGCTAGCATTCCGTCTATGATGTTCTTGACTTCAGAGTAGTGCTTCTCTGGTATCGGATATAATTTACTCTTAAATGGGGCCCAATTATCCACTTGTATGGCATAAGTGAAGTTTAAAATCTTCCCTGGGACAGTATCGAAAACTTCTTTGTGCTTGCGTAAAATATTTTCAAATTTCTTCTTATCTGCTTCCCCCAAATTTACTTCTCGAAGCCGCTCCTGTAGTAGACATTCAAATTCGGATCCGTCCTTTTCTTCATTCGCTAATAAGGTCCATATTTCCTGTGAGTAGTCCTGCTCTCCAAGTTCCACGACAGCAATGTCACACTCGTCCTCCGCTTCATCACATATTTCTTCAATGGTTTCCTCGTTAATTGTTTCCAGCATCCAGGTGTCTACTTCCTGATCATTAGGTCCGTCGTCCATGTGTAAGGCAACTTCCCTTATTCCTTCAATCTGCCGAAAGCTCACAATATTGTTGTGCAGGTCAATAATTGCTTGGTAATCATAAATAAAGTTTGCCCCTAATATGACATTAAAATTCATTCTTGCCATAGCAATGCAAGTCTGTGCGAAGGTGTGGCCTAAAATATCCAGTTCTATGTACGCTTGGTGCTTGCATACTATAGATCGCTCGGGAATTACGCCCCTTACTTTCAACTGTGGTACAGGAATCAATGGTACATGTTGATTACGTGCCAGTTCCTTCAACAATGTCTCTGATATAAGACTTACTTGCGCCCCGGTATCTAAAAGGCATCTTACATTCAATCCCCCAATCCGTGCGTAAATTACTGGTAGTTTCTTGATGTTATTTGTCTGTGGCTTAGTAACCTCCTCCAGGCAATCTTCCGGTCTTGCAACCCACTCTGCTATGTGTGCAACAATTCTACCATCACGGTCATCAGCCCCATGCTGTTTTGCGAGACTATCTCCTTTAACTGAAATTATTGTTTTTTTATCCCGAGAGTTCCTCGGTATCGCCCCCTGGTTGCGTGTTTCCTGCTGCCTTTCTAAACTTTCAGCTCCCGGATCCTCGAATGTGTCCGGGTTCTGGTGGTTTTTCATGGCTCTTTCCCATCTATCTTGTTCATTATTCTCCGTAGCATGTAACTCCTGCAGGTACCTCTGTGATTCGTGATATATCTCGTTCCAATTGTTGTGGTGCCCTCTTTGGTACCCCCTTGTCTGCTGTCTGTCGTTACGCCACTTACGGTCATTTCTCGTGTCACCATTCCTTCGGTACGGAAATTCCTGCCTTCTATCATTACCGGCTTCCTGATATCCTCTTTGGTACGGTCTGTAATTATTTCTGTTGTTCCTGTAATTTCCTCTGTTTTCGTACCTCCCGTACTGTCCGTTATTATTTTCTTGCCAGCGCTGATCTGTTCCAGTATTTGTTGCTTGTGACCTCGTGCTAGTGTTATTATTAGCGCTCTCACTCACAACCTCTGCAGTGTTTACTTGCTCGCTGTGTCTCGCGCCCCGAGGTGGTAGCTGTAGGCTTGTCTCATCTAGGTTCCTGAGCATCTCTTCCGCTCCGACTGCTGTCGTTATATTTGCCGTTACCAGGAACTGCTGCACGTTCATGGGAAGCTGTTTTCCTATTGTCATTACCAAGTCTTTTTCGGACGGTGGGTCATCTAAATCTTTCAGTTTTAATAGCTGTTGGGTAAAGAAATCGGCAAATCTCGTTGGGTGGGTAGAATGATACTTGCGAGCGTACAGGTCCATTCTTAGACTTTGTTGCAGGGCTGAAGACCAATATTTTTTAAGAATGCATCCTTAAAGTCCTGCATGCTGCCAAAAGTATATTTGAAGCTCTGATACCAAATTAAGCTGCTACCATTCAAAAACTTCTCTACCATTCGTAATTTCTTACTTTCCGGTATCCCCTGATCTGTAAAGAAATCGTCTAGTTCCCGCAAGAATTGTTTAGGCGTGGTCCCTGTTCCATCTGTGTATCGATTTGGTTTATACTCATTGCCCCTGATCACTTGTATAACGTGTGTGGGTAATGCGGTTTGCTCTGGGGTCGACGTCTGGCCTCTAAACTTCTCAAATACTCTTGTGTTGCAACCGGTCAGTGGGCTCTGCTCATTACTCAGCCCTCTTTCCGTTCCGTTACTCGTCCCCAAGCTATTTACGTTCTCCAAGCTATTATTGATCTCCAAGCCCTCTCTGTCTTTCACGGATGTCAACAACGTGTCCAGCTGTTGTGACTTGAGTTCTGCTTTAACCAATTTATCATCCTGTTCCTGCAGCTTCGAATGCACATTTTTTTCTAATAGTTGCAACCTGGCGAGATTATCTCCTAATTTCTTTATTATGGATAGGCGTTCTTCTTTACTATTTTCCCTTTCTTGGCTCAAATCTTTGCGTATTTTAATCTTCAATACTTCGAATTTCGCCTCAAGTTTCTCTGCGTTTTCCTCCTGATTATTTCCATCCTATCTAGCCGTATTTCCATTTGACTATTATTTGCATCAAAGGACGCCTTTAATTCGCCTTGTTCTTTCTCTATCCCTTTCAAACGCTCCGTCGCTTTCATTTCGGCCCGCTCCATCTCTTTAACTATGCCTAGCAAGTTATTGTCTACTGCTTCGATTTGTTGCTGCATACCCTGAGTGTTCGCTTCCACCTTATCAAACCGTTCTTTCAATTTTTCGTGCGCTTCTTTCATTTCATCCGAATTATAGCTACATGCCTGTTCAATTTGTTTCAGCTTAGCGTTTACGGTCTCATCAAGAATTCCAAGTTTTCTGTCGAAGCTCTCCTCCATCTCTTTCATACGACCTAGTTGTTTGTCGTTGTTTTTGCTTGCTTCACTGGCTAACTGGTCCATCTGCTCCAGAGTATTTTGTTTGATCTTATCCGATAGCTGACTAAATTGCTCCTGGTTTTTCTCGCTTTGGATAACCGACTGTTCCACGATACGCTCATTTATTTCCTCGGACTGTTGTGAAATACGATTGTTTATTTCCGCGGATTGCTGTGACATACGATTGTTTATTTCCTCAACTTGTACCCTACTCTGTTCTTTCAGTTCAGCTCTCATTTTCTCTAAATTTTCAATGTTCCTTGCCGTGGCAAGCTCCACAATCTGCCTGATTTCCTCGACTGTCGCCATGACAACAAATAAATTCACTTGAGAATATAGGGGCCATGCACATAGAAACATCAACTTCCGTCACGCACACACACTACAATGCATTTAAATATTTTAATCATACTCCATTTACTTCATTTTAACCTCCCGCAATGCAATCATCCTTGAGTATATCTTTACTTAATTTACTTGTGTCAACCCTTAAGATCGGTTATTAAAAGTTTCCCTAATTTAATTGGCTTTACGTTACCACCAAGACTTGATTATCAAATATAGTTAATCTTTCCAGGGTAAACACCCTCCTACTACATTTTTGAGTTTGTCATCACTACACATTTCTAATTAATTTATAGTTGGACGCCCGGATAATCACATTATCTCAAAATCATCAATATCAAATCAAGTAATGTGTCCCGTATTTAATATTTACTGACAAACTCCAAGATTCTACTTTATTTATCACATCTGGCGGAAAAACTTCGCCTATTAACTGAATTTAACAAAACCCGAAACAGTGGCAAAATTTGTGTACCAAATTTCTAATACCACGTTTCTCACAAATGCCAACCAACCTAACACGAAATAGCCCCATCGTTGGCTTGCGCCATTCTTCCTATGTCCCCTTGAGGAAGCGTACACGAGACTTTATTCGGGGGTGTACAGTTCATCGTCGTGAAGTTGGATATTTTGTACTTTGCTTCCATAATTTCAAGGTGACATAAGGAGAATATAATTAGCAAAGATGACTCAACATTAAACAAAACAAATATTTTAATATCCCGATAAGAATGACACAACAATGACACAAAATCCCTTATGACACCCATATTTATCAACTCAACATCAAACAATCAAATAATAAGTTACTCTGAATGAACATTACAGCAGCAAATAAACCAAATCATGGACCTCGTCCTTACTCTTATTGTTGCGTGTATTGTGTTTGACGGTTTTACTGGCAAGACTACGGTTAGAATGAGTACATATTGCCATGAGATATGCTTCCATAGAAGCAGATCGCAGGACGCATCTCCATGAACATTTTTCACCTCGCCTTGGCATCGGGATCCACACTTAATGACTAAAACAAAATGACATGACAATCGACCACACTACCCTTTACTAAAAATACACATTACTTCCGCGAGAAATATTTATATCAGTGCCAAAAGCACACAAAATCAAGCTGCCTAAAAAGGTCTTGCAGAAACAGGGTGAAAATACAATCGTGGTCATTCGTAACTAACTCATGGATAAACCGATCGTTTCCCGAACACACCAAAGTTACAGGGGCGCATAAAAAATGCGATAAAATATTTACAATATTTACGAGACAGTAGCCAACAAGGCAACAAAATACAAATCAGCATAATCATGAACTGCATTTTTGATATGAAGAACTTGCACCAAATATTAATCTAATTCGCTTCGAATTATACAGGCTTTAACTGATCGTTATCACGGGAGCACGCACCTCGGCCCTAATGGCCCCTCTGTCCTTATCTGAGATCTGAGCCTTTGCAGTCTGGAATATCCAGCTCTCGTCATTGTGTCAACACCAGGCAGGTCTCAAATTGTCTCTCAGCCGCACGCTAGAGATCCGAAGAAAAAAATTTAACAATCACACTCTGGAATAAAACACACATCAACTCGTAGATCTGTACTCAAAACTGCACTATGCAATTTGAGATCTGTAGAATACTTAACAGTGACATCATCCTTATGAGTCCTGTCTTCGACGCCATGCAGCCGACAGGTAACTGACCTCGGCCAGACCCCGCGCAGGATAATAATAATAATAGACCCATGCCTTGGTACAACACACATCACCCTCAATTTGCTCCAGATCACAGATAAACCCAAAAAAAAAAAATATATATATATATAGTGCTCCAACACACAACAAGTTACTACGTGCTCAAATACAAAAGAATGATTACCAGAGAAGCTGAATGCTTCTCGCTAAGAAAATATGCAATATCGCATACAATTTACAGCCTGTGTAACCCGACGTTTCTCACACAAATAACACATTTTCCCCCTTACACTGTAATTACGTCATCTAACCAAAGCTTCACTTATCATCAGCGATACAGTCCGCTCATTTGCTGTATCTGTCATAAAAACACACTCAGTGCACACGAGTACAATTTAATCGACTGTCCCGCACAAATTTTAATGAAATACAAAAGAATAACCACGATGCTCTTCACAAATTAAAATAGTGGTCGGTCAACAAAAACACTCTAATCACACAAAAGAAAACAAAACAACTACACAATATATACAAGGATTCCCCGATTACCAAAACTAGGCTACATAATGAAATAAATCATTCTGTACTCATCCTTTTCAGCCACCTCCATCGTTGACGTTTCCTGGGCATGACCCCAACCATGTGCGCTTAGCACCCAATCATTCCCGTGTTCGATTTCAGTAGCACCATTCTTCCTTCAGCTGCTGATACCACGGTCTCCATTTCTGGCTGGCTGCTTCAAAATAGAATGTCAGTTCGTTTTAAAATAGTGCCTCACACAATATCCCTACTAGATTGCTAGCGTGGATTGCTGTATCCACCCACAAGTCCTGATAGCAATATTTAGCGATGACTGTCCCTCATATATAGCAAAGAGTTATCTAGAACGTTTCACACGCAGAACACTTTAATTTATGCACTTGAGATGCGGTAGAATTTCATCTCCTAAGAGCAATGATTTTATCAAAGCTTAAGTTCCCCTCATTACTGGCTCGAAACTTGCTAAGTCCAGCGACTTGCATACTAACAGACATTGTCACTTCCCAAAATAGTAATGTAGAACGAGCGTAGTCAGCCTTCACAATCTGTCAACGAATGAAATAATAATGTTTTTCAGTGAACACTCCACTCAGTATTTATACATTTTAGTCCGAAAAGTGGGGGCGGGACTGAATAAAATATCTAATTATTCAACCAGTAGTCCTACATACACACAACACATATCAGGGAGCTTGTCTTGATGTGAATCGAACACCTATGGCAAGCGGGTTTTATTTTGATCGAACAATTAATCGTAATCCATTTCCCTCCTTAATTTCTTCTGATTCCGTGTCTTCGAAATAGCGCGAAAGGCCCCGCGTCCTCATTTCTTATTGGTTGGGGTGCTGTTTCTGAACTCGCGGTAAAATTCGGACCCCGCCCACGTAGGCGTCGACGCACAGTCGTTTCCCTCGCAATTTCTCCTGCTTCTCCCAATTTTTCCTTGTCTCACAAAGAACAGACGCTTAGGGGTGACTCATTTTGTCCAACGCGCCAACTAGGTTCTTGAACTCCAGCTAACGGGTTGTGTCCCTTTCTTCAGTCCGGGTTGCATTCCAAACTCACCCCAGCCCATTGTTTGAACAGGATTGTCAGACTCCTTTCTTCTTGCCAGGTAGCTTCTAAATTTTCAACATACTAGCAAGCCTCCTTCAAATGTCATCTTTCGTCCTCACACAGACCAGAAATATGAAACATTAATATGTGGCAATCATATTAAGTGTTCAGTATTAAATCGTCGAAATGTTCCCTCTTGGCATCACAATATGTTAAGTACTGTAATAATAATAGGAAATCGTTCATCCTTGTGTCCAAATGTATGGATATTTAACCAGGAACATGTCTCAAATGACATATCCATCTCCTGATCTTAACTTCATCCAAACCAACTTTACTTTTCATATGTTTCAGCATCGGCAAATACATAAACGTTTTGGACGTTAAGTCCCAAAATCGACTTTCCAACAACAATTTTCGCAGGGAATAATTTCATAAGATATGCAAATGGACTAGACGGTCCATGCATAGTTTTAAAGAGCCACACTTTACTTTCAACAATTGTATTTTTAATTGCTAGTACACCGTACAAGCCTTGATAGTTCACGACCCTCCTCAATGACTCGGGCCAAACATTAACATTTATGACTACAGTCTCACTCTCAAGCAATGGTGTGGGGAATTCTTTTACGAGAACAGTGGAACATAGATCCTCCACTCGGCCGCACATTCAACACATTCAGCTTCTTTAAAAATGAAGGGCTTTAACATTTAATCCCTAAATGTTTATATAACAGCTTAGGCTTTCACGGCCGGCGTTCATAATTAAGTACAAGTTTTTCGGGCTTGTAGACCATGGTCCAGACAGGATATCTCCCGACGTTTCACCGGAAACTGCGTCCGGCATTTTCGAGGTTCCGCTTCTTTCCTTGGTCAGCAGTGGAATGATTGTTGGAAAGTCGATTTTTGGACTTTACGCCCAAAACGTTTATATATTTGCCCATGCTGAAACATATGACTGCTGACCAAGGAAAGGAGCGGAACCCTTGAAAATGCCGGACGTAGTTTCCGGTGAAACGTCGGGAGATATCCTGTCTGGACCACGGCCTACAAGCCCGAAAAACTAGTACCTAATTGTTTAATTTTTCTACAATCACATAACTTGCTCATTTATGGCAATTATCATCTCACAAAGGTAGGGTGATCTATTCGCTGTCATCATCACTGCCGGGAATCTATATGGTCTCATTATTTACTGGGGGCATTAACAACAATAGAATGTGCTCTACCCACGGCACCATATACAATCCACCCAAGGGACACACCTTGTTCTGGGGGTTTTCGACGAACCATCGTAACAAGGGCGGGACACACCACTGATCCCTCTGCGGAATACCACTATCGCACCAAGGGCGGGACACACCACTGAACCCTCTGAGAAATACCCCAAAAGCGCTCACAAGACGCACGACGATATGGACCATCATAGTGTTTTGGTAGCATCCTCTACCATTGTTTGCTAGCATTGTTGCGTCTATCCTATAATGGCCCCGCCTGAGTGCATGGACTTACGCCATAGGCCACTCAGAGGTTCTTTAACTTTACTTACCTGGATCGTTATAGTTGGGGGTTCTTCCTGATCAGGTAAAGGGATCGTTACCATGTCCTTACCGAATGCCTTACCCACGATTGACAGCACACCACTTATGCTAAAAGAGGGGGAATGAGGGAGTTCAGGATTCCGGGGTAGCTCCCCAATAAAGGAGGTCTCTCATGTACTGCCGGTTTATTCCTTTCAACAGCTTCCAAGAATCCACCGTGCAGGTACAGGGCTTGCTCAAAAGACTCCCTCCAACAAAAGAAACAATAATACAAGATCTCACCTGATCACTCAGCCGTCTCTCTCTCTCTCTGACGATGCTCAGCACCAGTCCCTTTGGTCAACAGGTGCTTGGTCGCAGTACTACGATCCCCTCGATCGTCAAAATTACGTCGCTCTCGTTTACGCTGCCCTCACGGACAGTCCTCCACTCTCTCAACTCTAACTCACTGCTCCCCTACCACACCAGAGGTCACAGCTTATAAGCACAAAAATCGCAACACCTGCGTGCTTACGTAGCACCTCCTTGCAGATTCTCAAGATCTGGATTGAACCGGGGTTGCACGTCCGGTGTGGTTCAAGGCTAAACCAAAACCGGGACATGACAATAGCAATGCCTCAACAATTACGATGACGAATGATTCCTCCTTAATTAGCATCGCAAAATCACTTGCTTCTACATTTAACTTTTTCGCCTATTCGGCGGTATCAACATATATTGCCTTCAAAGCCTTTCATTTAAAGAATTAAGTACTTCCTCCAGGTCGTCAATTTTATCCCACAAACAGAATTTACAATGGCTTCTTTCAACATTCAACAACATACTATTCAATTTAAATTATTCCTGCCTTTTCTTAATACACTTTCAAGTATACATTACACACCCAAAGCCTAAACACAATTATTTAAACCTTCTTTTATCCTACGCATGCTGAGACATATAGGCACATCAGGAGTGCACGATTCCTAGTAATAATCATAATGAAATTGTTCGTACTTACATATCTCTGGGCGGGCGCCGCCAATGTTTTTGGAACCTTTCGTCCATCTTCATATGAACTTAGAATACCATTTTATAACTTGGAGCTGCACTGAATACATTCCCAGGAAGAAGAAAGACTGTCCTTGCCGGAGACTTAAACTGCAGAATGGATCAACAAAACGCAAAGAGTGAAGGAGTTTTCAACTATCTAAGCCTAGAGGGTTTTAAAATCCGGAACAAAACTCATGACTGGACGTACATAGGCCCCAACTGGACCAGCACAATAGACTTAATATGCACAAGAGGAACACTCGAAACAAGGAACGCAAGTACAATTAGGTCGGAGGGAGCTATTATACGCAAGCACATACCAGTGAGCCTAGAAATAGATGGAGAGATCTGCGATGGGGAAACTATAGAAGGACCGACCAGAGTGAGCAAAACTCTAAACAGAGATAAAATTAGAGAAAAGTTGAAAGACATAGACAAGATGATGGAAAGCATCCAAGAGGGAGGAATCGCCGAGGCGGCAGCTTGTATACAAGACTGCATCACTGGCGCAGCTACCACGCCTTCACACGGGAGAAAGGCTAAACCTTGGTTCGATGAGTCGTGTTTTATTCAAAGGAAGGAAATCCTAGGCAAACTCCACAACATAAGAGTCACAAAAGACAACAAAGCACTGGAAGAATACCGACAACACAGGAAAACCTACAAAGAACTGATTAAAAAGAAAAAAAAAGGGACTTCATAGAAGAGAAGCAAAGAGCGGTCATTGCAGAAGCAGAAACAGACCCAAACCGTGCCCTGAGGCCAAAGATCCATAGCTTCCAACCAAACATATCATTGGAGATATGGGAGGAGCATATCAAGAACGTCACCTGTGCAAAGGAGACTAGACCCGAAACTAGGCCCCCAGAAGAACGCGATGTGTCAGAACCCATCAAAGAAGAAGAGATCACCATGGCCATACAGAAGAAAAGAAATAATAGATCCCCCGGTCCAGATGGACTAAGGAATGAGCATCTAAAACAAACTACTGAGGGACTGGCACCGATATGGACGGCCCTACTAAACAAATGCTTAGAACTCGGGCAAATACCAAACGAATGGAAGAAGTCAACCATCAAGCTACTATACAAAGGAAAAGGGAGTACTGACGACCCAAATTCATACCGGGGAGTAGCGCTGGAATCCGCAGCCCTAAAGCTACTAACAGGAATATTGACAGCGAGAATATACGAAAAAATAGACCCAATACTACCAGAAGAGCAATGTGGATTCAGGAAGCATAGATCGACAACTATGGCTGCAGGAAGCCTATTACGGCACATAACAACAACACTAGAGAAACCCAAGAGCAAACTCTATGTAGTCTTTGTTGACTTTACGAAGGCTTTTGACCTGGTAAACAGAAAGCTGCTGATACATAAGCTGGAAACACTCATAGGTAGGTCAAGGCTGACGACCCTTATATCGAACATATTGGCAGAAAACTATATACAAGTGCAGGACGGAGTTGGACAAACCAAATGGATGATACAAACGAATGGAGTACTTCAAGGGGACCCCCTCAGTCCCATTCTATTCAATGCGCTCTCACACGATGCAGGAGACAAAATAAAGGAATCGACTGAGTCCAAACTGTATATATACGCAGACGACATGGCAATCGCCTCAGAGCAGATAAAGGATTTGCAAGATGCAATCAACATACTAAGCGAATGGGCCCAGGAAAACGAACTAACAATCAACGAGGACAAGACTGAGATGGTCGTCTTCCGGAACGGGGGCAGGTCAGCGGAATCAGACCAAGTGCTATGCAACGGCAAGGAACTGAAGAAAGTAAACAATTTCAAATACCTCGGCCTCACGCTCCAGGTAACAGGCCGAAGCTTCAGAATACATACAAGAGCGAAAGCGGCCGCAGCAGTGAAGGCCATAAACGACATAAGTCATATTACCCAAATATCGCTGGAAACAGCAATGATGCTCTTCCAAGCCAAGGTCATACCCGTACTAACATACGGTCTGGAGCTAACATGGGAGTTTCTCAACTACAAAGAGCTGGAGGAACTCGAAAAGGTGAAATCTAGGTTCCTCAAAAGAGCCCTCGGAGTCTCCGTCAGCCAAATCTCGGCTGGTATATGAACTGGCGAGAGAAACGTTCCTAATAGAGGACCTTCGGTCACTTTTACTGTTGCCTTCCACAGAAAGCTTCAGAAAATTACTCCAGGATCTGCAAAGCAAAAGGCTTGACATTCCGAAGGAATTCTACGCGACTGATGCCATGGTGGACAAAAGATGGATGCAACCCATATCCGAAATGAGACACATCGTGACGAGACTCGCAGTTCATGGGTTCCACCATAAGGTCTGCTCACGAAAGACATTTCATGACCCGGATGAGAGGTGTATATGTGAGCTGTGTAGGAACGAATGCGGCAGGTACCATATCACGACATGCCCCAACGGAACTTTATCAATAGTGGCTTATAGTAAGGACTAGAAGCGAACCATAGTATCTAGTAAGTGTACATATCTGTAACATGTAATATGGCCAACTGGCTGCAATAAAGGCTATTATTATTATAACTTTTACTACGACACATTTTCTGACAATAATTAATACACATTTTTAAGACACTTCCTATGTTAAAATATACACTGGGTATGGTTGGTAGGTTAGTTCCTCAGTTTAGGGGCTGCGACAACGCGGTCATGTAGCCCCGCGTACTTTGGGAGTGTGTAGAATCTGTCTGATAACCGGTGTTAATTGTGATGACTGTATTAGTGAGTGTTATCTGTTTTTTAATTTAAGTAAGGACTGCAACTTAGAATTTTTCAAATAGTTCCTAATTTTGCCGTCAAACGCCACCGTCAACGGCTACTAGGCCCAGTTCAGAACTTACCTACAAGACGCCACCGCAGTCGGCTATTGGCAACGAACGTAGGGACCTAAGAGCATTGTTTACATTCTTAATCTATCCAATTTAGCTCCACACAGGTGTAATTAGTGGAAGGTTCTTTAACATCATCCTTACTTAGGATGTTTAACACATACGTTAACACTTCTAAAATTTATATTCTAACACTGTAACAAGTAGTTCCGTGACGAACTAAAGAGTCTACTTTTCTTAAAATTATAGGGACCATAGGCCTATATCAACAGTTGGCAGACCTGGTGACTCTAAATATATTCTTAGTTCCATCTCTTAAGGTACACAATGCACATGCAACATTTGGTTGAGGTCCATTAGATAGTATACATGTTACATGTATTTAAATATTGAAAACATCAGCATGCGTAAAATCAGGTTGGCGACACTGCCATAATGGGATGCTCAAACTTAAATTGAAATATTATGATCTATATACACAAGAACCTCGTTTATCCGATTTAAGTGGGACCAGAACTGATCCGGATTATCGAAAATCCGGATAATCCGAAAAAAGAAACTAAAACACAAATACATGTTATATAATCTATTAACATAAGTTGTAATACCTTTTTTCAATTGAACAAAAAGTTATAAGAACACTTTTCTTACACTTACGACTGTTTCATGCACTAAAATAATGTGAGTTGTTTCTGTTTTACACTTGTATAGCGTTTGCGCGCAGCATGATCACGAAAACCTTTTATTAACATCAGTTCTCAATTTCAGGCGAATGCCGGGAACGGTACCTTTGATAGACCGTGGCCGAACTACTTCCAATTCCTGTCCTTAACCAACCTTGGTGGAAAAGATACTCAAGAAGAGTCGACCCCGTAAAAGAATTACTGTACAGTAAGAATGTTTTTTTTAAATCCGGATAAACCGGAGATCCGGATTAATGAGGGCCGGATAAACGAGGTTCTTGTGTATGTGCAAATTTTGAAAGAACTTCATTTATTAGTATGGAAGTTACATGTGATTCAACATTAAACCTATCAGCACGCGTAGAATCATGTTGGCAGCACTGTCGTATATAGGGTACTGAAAATTAACCTACATTTGCAGGTAATATGTGTATGCAAAGTTTAGAACTGTTGGCCTGCATACTTTCTGATATATTAAGATTAGGATAAAAATGTATAGAGTGCATTTTTGAAAATTCGGCAGCCCTGTCGACACTAAAAAACAAGTAGTTCCGTGAAGAACTATACAGCCTATTTTCATATATCCTGCTCATGTTAATTGTCTCTATCAACATACAAAATTTCAGTTTAATTGCCGTAACAGATTCGTAGATATGGAGAACCGTCTAAATATTTCATATGGTCGCCAGGGTGAATTTTTATTTTTGTACTATTACATTAAGATTATTGTGTACGTGTGGCATTCAAACTTCAATCGCATGATTAGAACACAAGAAGTAAAAACGAGATTTTAAAATTACGCACACCAGCCATCTTGTGATTATGCAAACAATTGAAATAAATTACATGCCAGTGAATCAACATTTGTATAAGCATTTAACGTGCAACGTTTCACGGCACTCGGATAGTTAATTCGCGAGAAACGTCCATTTAAATATTTATATTTCGCGTCGCCGCCATGTTGGATTTTTGCTCACCAGGTTACTGAAAGTCCTATAGGTGAACATATGTTCATAGTCTCTATGAACATAAAAAAATCAGTTTGGTTGCTGTAAAAGATTCATCGATATTGAGAACCGTCTAAATATTTCGGAAGCTCGCCATTTAGGATTGTTATATGTATAGGCCATAGAGTTATGTACCATTCAAGGACAATTATTGCCTAGCTTCATTATTCAAACTTTCACTTCGATCGCATGATTACGACACAAGAATAAAAACTTAATTTTAAAATTTCGCACAGCTGCCATCTTGAGGTTATGTAAACAATTGAATTAAATTAGATGGCAGTGCATTACAATCTGCAAAATCATTTACTGTACCACATTTCACTGCGCTCAGAGAGTTAAATCACGAGAAAAGTCTATTAAAATATTTCAAATTCGCTCGGTCGCCATGTTCGTTTTGTACTTTACAGGTTTATGAAATATACATAGGTAAACTTGTACTAGTACCCTTTATCACCGTACAAAATTGCATGATGATATCTGTAATAGTTTCGGAGATATAGAATGTCAGTGAAATATTTCGCACAGCCGCCATTTTGAGGTTATGTAAACAATTGAACTAAATTAGACTCCAGAGCATTGCAATGTGTACAAACATTTGCTGTACCAAGTTTCATTACGTTTGAATAGTTAAATCGCGAGAAATTTCTATTTAAAAGTCTCAATTTCGCTTGACCGCCATGTTGGTTTTGTAGTCACCAGGTTTTTGAAAGTCTCATAGGTGAACTTTTAGTAGTGCCCTTTATCACCGTACACAATTTCAGGGCGATATCGGTAATAGTTTCGGAGATATTGAATGCTAGTGAAATATTTCGTACAGCCGCAATGTTGGATTGGTGGGACGTAACAAAATTTGAAGGACACGGTCGAGGTCGCCGGGAATAGTGCTATGAACTTACCGAGTTTCATTGGAATCGCTAAAGCCGTTTAGATTTTATTAGGGACACACACACACACACCTCACACACACACACACACACACACGCACACACACACGGACAAAAGGTGATCTCATAAGCCTATTTTTTCAAAATTGAAAATAGGCTAAAAAAAAAGGATATTGATGTCTGTTTTGGTGCGCAAATCACATACCAAATTTGGTTGAAATCCAATAGAGAGTATGGAAGTTACATGCATTTAAAAATTCGACCTATCAGCTGGCATAGAATCATGTTGGCAACACTCTCATGTATCGGCTCCTGTAAATTCGTCTGATGTAATATTATCTATATGTGTGTCAATTTTGGAATAATTACCATCATATCTTCCGAGATATCCAACATAGACCTCAATTTTCAAATGTTATTTTTTGCAGTCGGTAACACTGACGACATTTTCAAATATGGGCTTGAGATATTCCGGTATAGATCTTTACTCATACCAAATTTGGTTTCGATTGCTGAAGCCGTTTAGGAGTTGATAGGGACACACACACAGACAGACAGACAGACAGACTGACAGAAGGACGGACAGACAGACTATTTCCCTGATCGATCTCATAAGTCTACGTTTTCCTCATTTTTGCAAAATGTGAAATGTAGGCTAAAAATGTACAAATTCAATGTCGACATACCACTGATGTATTTCTCCTATACCTCTCTAGCACATGTGGTAATAGTCATTTCTATTACACACGTTTTTACACTTTTTCTTCACTCGTCTCGTCCGGGAAATTCAGGTATTAGCGTATTTCTACTCCGTGTCCTAACGCCGTCGGTTTCCTAGTCATCTCGGCGAGTTCTATTTTCAAAGTCTATGTTCTGGTTTCTATCGGCGCAGAACTAACTTGTGTCGGACTTATTCCTTGTTGCTACAATAACGTTCTTTCAACGTGGTTCTACTTAAATAAAAATTCCTTTAGAACCGTAGCCTAGCCTTGAACTAGTATCTTGCCCTATATGGTATTATCATTCGAATAACTTTACAATATGTGGTCCTCACTCATGTCCCACGAATAATTGTTTATAACTTGTAATCCTCACCGGGATTATTATATAAGTGTCTATTTCTGAAGACCTCACTCGGTTTCGAACTGTAACTTCTGACTCGCGGCTTGTGATATGTAACTATCAGCCGTCTTCTATGTTCAACAAACATGAACTCCCTCAGGGCACAAGGATTTACTATACGTTCCCTCACAGGGCAGAAATTCAACTTGCGTACTGACGTGATGACCCACTCGGGCCTCGACGTGCGTAGCGTTCCCCAATGTGGTTACAAATCAACTTTACGTAGCGTAGCGTGCCCCTCCCGGGCTCTCGGTGGACTGTTGAACCAGCGTGACCCTTCCCAAGGTTCAAGAATGACTGACTTTTGCTTTGGCTCCCCGGTCTATATATTTGATTTGGCTAAAAATATAGTCCATTCCATCTTTCTGAAGCTTAATTTCTGTTTCCGTATTCCAATCTTATAGAAAAAATTATCTTCTTATGCAGAAATTTATGTTGATTTCAAAAATCCTTTGCTAATCCAATTTCGATCACTCAGGTTTTCTTCAAAAATTCGTAAAGGTGCTGCTTGCATAACGTGCGTGGTGTAAAACTCATGACGTCTGCAGATATCTCTACGCCAAACTGTGCTTTGCCGGGCTCATCCGCGCTCTGAATCAGCAGTATTTAATTATCCAATTATTACACAGTTTTATCCTTCTTAAAATTCTCTTTCCAATTATCCATCCCTGTGGTATATTCACATTTTATTAATTTTGCGCAGTTCATGAAATACTTGCAATTTCCTTTCTTATAGGCTCCTCCCACGAATTACATCAGTGCATTTACTGCTGAATGTGCTTTCATCCGGGGGTTCCCTGCGTTATCTCGGCACTATTCGTTACTAAAAAATTCCGGGCTTATCTAGACTTTAATAGCTCTCTGAGGTCACTCTTCAAATCGCTGAGCAGTTCGGTGAATCACTGTGTCACTCATGCGTGATCTCACATATCGTAACTTAGATTTAATTTAATCTGAACCTCGCTTCGTCATATCGTACTATCTGAGTTATCACTTTCAATATCCTATGCGAGTTCGCCAGCTGCATGTATTTACAATCTCTTCATATCAAGCTTTCCTTTAGAATCTTCTGAGCCTAGCGTTTAACTTTTCCATTCTCACAAGTAATTCGGGATTCGAACCCATTGTGCTTAATGCCAAAAGGGCACACTGTGTATGCCATACAGTTATTACATGAAGAATATTACATAGGTTTATTATTCAAACGTTCACTTCGATCGCATGATTAGGAAACAAAAAAATTTAAAATGTAAAAACATCGCACAGCTGCCATCTTTTTGTTATGAGAAAAAATTAATTGAATCAGATGCCAGTAGATTAAATCTTGTATAAACAAGTTTCTCTGCGCTCGGTTGATCAAATCTCGAGAAAATGCCATTTAAATATATTAACTTTGCTTGGTCGCCATGTTGGTTTTGTACTTACCATGTTTTTAATCATCACATAGCTGACCTTAACTGAGTATTCATATCACCGTACAAAATTTCAGGTTGATATCAGTAGCAGTTTCGAATGTATAGAATGACGGTGAAATATTTCGCACAGCCGCCATGTTGGATTGGTGAGACGTACTAAAATTTGAATGGCACGGTCGGAGTCGGAATAAATATTACTATGGCCTTCCTGAGTTTCATTGAAATCGCTTCAGCCGTTTATATTTTATTAGGGGGACACTCCCACATACGCACATACACACAGACGAACAAAAGGTGATCCCATAAGCCTATTTTTCCATAAATGAAAATAGACTAAATATATGGCAAGCCCTCTCCGCCATGCCTTTTCCAACTACGCTACGGTTCCGTACGGCACGCTGCGCAGCGTATAGCTTGTATTGGGTTTATTAAGGCCCCAATATCCATTTAGAGTTTCGCTGGCGTGCCAGGTTCATAATTATGATCTCGAAGGCACACGCATGCTTTCCAGTGTTTAATACGAGTATACTATTACGGCGTACTATCATGGTGAGGTCGTAAATACCAAGATATCCGATTGTGTTGTCTGACCATACAGGCAGGGCAGATGTTTTCAGTACGGGATTAATATTGCGATTTGCATAAAACTAGACTGAAAGGGGCTGCTGAACCACCCAGTATGAGAATGGGCCTTATGGAACTACTTTTGTTAACCTACTTTCCCTCAGAGCCAATAAAAGTAAAAATTTCCTCTCATTATCCAAACGTTGCTACTCCATACATGTTAAATGCTATGTTATAACAATATTTTGTTATCTATAAGATAATGTCCACTTTACAATACAAAATCCTTTTATCTACCAGTCAGAAATGATACATGTTTCGGCTGTTATCAGCCTTCATCAGTCATTAGGAGCATACACATTCTCCAACATATTCGATCTTAAAAATACACAATCACTTGTATGTTTACAAAATTGTACAAGTCAATTGCGTCAACGCCGTAAAATCAGAGATAAAAGTCTCAAAGATGGGCTTTGAATTTTGTGAGCCTGAGTTAGGATCTATATCACCCATTCTTCGTTAAATTCTCCATAGAGCTACTTACAGTAATTTTACAATCATATATGGGAGCGAATCATTAATATTCGTATCATCACGAGGTAGCCAGAGGGAGAGAAGAGCGACGGACTATCACCGCTGTTAATCATCTGCGTCCTAGAAAAGATTGTGAAAATGTGAAACTCAGAACTTGACAGTCGATGCTTACGTTCGTTCTTCATCGGGAAAAATCAGGAGGGGTTAAAGTCAACTGCCTGTCCTTTGCGAATGACTTTGTGATAATCTTGGAAGCCCCAAAGTAAGCGGGCATCTAATGTAGATGCACCATTTATGAAGGATCGCCGGTAGTACGGGGCTCAGGAACTCAATTTAAAAAAAGACCAAAGTTATGACAAATAACAATTATGGACCAAAATTCCCTGGAATGAGACAGTAAAGAACTTCAAGATCCTCATGAGAATATAAAGGATAACAGACTAGAAAAGGCTGTGATAGGTAAAGCCCTTAACGAAAATCCACGGATAAACCCGCGGACGTCAGCAAAATTTTTCACTCTGCCGATATAGTTTGCATGGCCGTGCGGATAGTGGATAAGCTGCGGATAATGTTTGGGGTAAATTTGCGGATAATTTTTAGAATGCAATCCGAACTTGTTGAATATCATTACTAGGATCCGGATGTTTAAGATATATATTTTTCCGTTATGTTGGTTTTTTTTCATGACAAATGTAAGATGATGATTTACCCTAATCTCATTCAAATTATATCATTAAGCACAACTACCACTCCGAACTGTACAGGGATGCAATTCTGGCTGTATAACATTCATTTTAAACATAGCACACGACATACAACGCCTAAGGAACGACTTTCTCCTCAAATGTCAAAACGTGTTGCTTTAATACTTCATCTAATTAAAACTATCAGGGTAATGCCAGTAGATTCGGATAAACGTGCGGATGCGGATAACAGTCGTGCGGTTGTGGATGCGGATAACAGTCGTGCGGATAAGGCGTGGATGCGGATAACAGTCGTGCGGATAAGGCGTGGATGCGGATAAGGTTTTGATTATCCGCGCAGGGCTCTAGTGATAGGCAATCGTATTGTTAGGGGTTGGAATTTATTTAGTTCCCTTACTGTGTGTTGATTATGGGGGTAAGTACCGCCCTGGATAGTTGGAATTTACTTGATGGCTTAATCAATTGTTGGGGTTGCGATCTTGAGATGCTTGGCGGCTTTAGGAACTTGTTGGGGGTTAAAATGGTTCCTAACCACTAATTTTTAATTAATCTAATTCCCTAAATAAGTGTGGGAGCTAATGAATGGTAAGTGAAAGAGCTGGCTAGTGTGAGAGAGAACGGCTCTGCTGCGCTGCTATGCTAGCAAGTAAACTGCCGATAAAGTTGACTCAGCAGGATCTAAGTCGTGTTGATTAAAAACCGGCAAGTTGGGGTAGGCTCTTAATTAAGGTAAACAGAGAGCAAATTGTAATACAATGTAGAAGGTTTAATCTTCACTGGCTGTACTTAGTGAAATGCAGTTTGTAATGAATGGTAGAGATGGTTACAAAGTTATAGGTTTGAAAGGGGAAGGAAATGAATATGAAAATCCACAGCCTGCTTCCAGTCATCGACCGGGTCAGGAATGGAATGAATGAAGCCCCCATCTAGCGGCGAGGATATGAACTGTGCCGACTGCCGAGGCCCGACGCACCCCTCTGGGGCAATGATTAAATGAATGACAGATGAAATGAAATGGTAGTGGAGAATGTTGCTGGAATGGTGGAATGGAATTTTTACAGGTAAAACCGGAGTACCCGGAGAAAAACCTGTCTGCCTCCGTTTTGTCCAGCACAGATCCCACATGGAGCGACCGGGATTTGAACCACGGACTCAGCGGTGAGAGGCCGGCGTGCTGCCGCCTAAGCCACGGAGGCTTTTGAAAGGGGAAGGAATGTATGGAAATACCCTTGCACACTCACCTTGATTAGCTGGTCGATGAGTATAGCCTTCGGCCTACTCGTGGGTGGAAGGTTCTTGAGATAGACCCCTCCTTTGGGGTAAAGGAGTATTAATAAGAAATGTTATTGCTGAGTAAGGGAGTTGACAAATACTTGATCTACTGAGTACTTGCTGTCTATGTTTTGGTAGTGTCGCAATGATTGCTACATTTGTGTAGCCAGTCGGCCAAGCTCTGGTGCAATTGTGGTGTCAAGATTGTTGTGGATGTTGGTTAATCCTAGGCGTAAAAATAGGGGGTGAAGTGTGGTGATGAGAGGGCGCTGATAGGGGGGTGCTATACCCTGTAGGGACCTCAGGGTATAACAGTATGTAACAAAATAACACCTACAACGATAAGTGCGTATCATGGATGCCAAAATAGGGCACTAACATACTGTGGTCTAAATAAAATGCCTGTATCGCCAAAAAATCACCAGTGATAATGTGCCAACGGGATTTTTCTGGATTTTGGACCCCTCCAAAAGAAATGTTCGTCTCTTCTAGAAATTTATCTACATGTCCCGGTTTTCAATAGTTCACTGAATCCGATTCAAGGAGAATGATACTGACCACATTGTAGAGATGTGCGAGCTCTTGTCATTAATTCATTTTAAGGGCTTCTTGAATTTTGTTTTGTATTTTTATTTTGTGACATAGTAGTCACATAATCTCCTGTATTTGGGTGTGAGTAGATGGTTGTGTCTGATAACCTACGTCATTGTGGTGCTCGTTGTAGTACAGTATGTGTATTGGTAACTGAGTTTAGGATTTGGAAGGAGCCAGCGGTGGCCTTAAATAATTTAGTAACCATTCCGCCATTTACCAGGAGTAAAAGTGGGTAACCACGGAGAACACTTCTATGATAGTTCCGGTTGGAATCGAACCCATCCTTTCTGAGATTTGCATCACGATGTTGAATGTAAACCGTTCCAACCCTCAGACCAGAATTAAATTTCTTGGCAGAGCCGGGAACCGAACCCAGGACCTTTGGGCCCAAAGACTCAATACGTACCCCGAGACCACAGAAGGTGGCTACGATATCTTGGTTATTTGGCCCGTGCACTTGGGTATAGGCTGATTTTTTTTATAACCTGCGTTTTTGTGATGAGTCTAGTAGTGTGTGTAGCTGTAATGAATATGCCCCGGGGTTTTGAACAAGGAAACATCCCAGAATTTGTCTGGAGAGAGCGCGATAAAATCACTGTCAGCACCGGTATTCGAACTACGATCTCTGGACTGCTACTCTCAGGAGCCTTATTAGCGTGTTTGTGTAGTGGCTAGCATTCTTGGCGGTCGCCTCGAGGTCCGGGTTCGATTCCCGGCTCTGCTAAGAAATTTAATTATAATAATGTTATTGGTTTTACTTCCCTTTTAACTACTGCGGCTTTTAGAGACTATGGGTTGCCGGAATTGTGTCCCGAAGGGGATCTTTAACGTGCCTACTGGCACGGCTCCCTCGCATTTGCACCCCCTCAAATCCCAACTGGCTGCGCCAGGATTCGATCTTTCAACCTAGGGCACAGCTGGCGAGAACGTTACCGCTGAGCCACGCAGCCAGTCAAAATTGAATTCTAGACTGATGACTGGAACGGGGGTATACTCAGCCATCTTGTAAGTGGTTTTCCATGGTTTCCCACTTATATTCCAGGCAAATGTCAGGATGGTTTCTAATTTAAGGTCACGGCAGCCTTCTTCATAACCCCACCAAAATTACAAATAAACACGCTAATACAGCCATCACAATAAGAGGTTGTCAGATAAAAGGTCCACACACACCCAAGTACATGGAGCTAAGTGACCTAGATGTTCAATCCCCTTATTTGTGTGTTCCGTTATTATATATGAATTGCAGCCAATGGCCATAGCTGGGTACCTTTGATTGAACACCCAGGGCTCCCAACAAGTTCAACTTCAAGTAGTTACAACTTTGGCTACCAGATGCCACTGTCACTAACACTAGCGGCGAACGTTGGAACTTGATAGAGATTTTCTAACTATCCAAATATAACCTACAAATTTTGCTACACACTACCTATTGGAGTGGAGGTTCTTTTACATGCAATAAATCTTTGACAAGGGCCCGCCGGCTTTACTTACCCTCCGAAGGAAGGCATAGTGAAGGATTTTAACGCTCTTAAATATTCGACGACTTTGGCTGGGTTTGAACCCGCGATCTTGGGCATAGCAGTTCAGCTTGCTACTGACTACGCCACCGAAGCCGATTTCCTCCCTCCCTTATGTTTGAATAATAATAATAAAGTTTGCAATTCAATGTCTTGTTCCCCTTTGCCCATTCGATTCTAATTCAATGAAATTATTGCTTTGCCATGTGTAGCAGCGAGAGGATGGTGGGGCGTAGCCATTCGCGGTCCATAAGTGAGGTTATGGAAGTCTCACAATGAAAGTAGTGTGCATTTTGATGATTATATCTGAACATATCAGCTTTTGCATACGTGAATAGATCAATATTTAATGATATAAGACTAAATTAAGATGCTAGAGCCGTAATAGAACTAATTTTAGCAAATGTGCCACCAACATTGAAGTAATCGATTGTCATGTTTCTTATTAAAACCGTCAAGTGTATGAAAGGTATTTCATTGGGGAATAATATTACGCATACATATTACTATAATTTCCATTTTACGGTTGGTTTACGTGCGATATAGTAAACATTCATATGGCATTCCTCTCTTTGTGTTGGCAGAATTGGCAAAACGCAACATAGCTTCAGGCAGTCATACTCTATAACCACGTTTATAATCAAGAGTGAGGGATCTAAATTAGACCATGATCCTTGGTCACGACCATCAAAACATAGAATCTTGCGGTCGTCTGTAGTTTGAAGCATTGTTGGCTTCCCGTCCAAGACAGGTAAACTAAACAAGCCAGGCCTAATACAACCCACTGAAAGTTTACATTTCCACTGCTATTTATATCGCTGCCGTCTCTAAACAACTTACGAGGAATACCAAACCTTACAACATGATATTGTTCAGTAACGACCCATAACACCCAGGCTCGCCAACTACATACAGATCGTAACCCTGTCTGTAACGTAGCATGTGTTTTAACATGGGGTAGAGCCGGGAGAGATGGCCGCCATATTTTAAGCCTATTTTCATTTATGAAAAGAATATGCTTATGAGATCACCTATTGTCCGTGTGTATGTGTGTCCCCCCTAATAAAATCTAAGCAGCTGGAGCGATTTCAATAAAACTTGGCAAGGTCATAGTACTATTTTGTCCGATCCCGACAATGCCCCTCAAATTTTATTGTGTCTCAACAATCTAACATGGCGACTGTGCGAAATATTTCACCGGCATTCTATAACTCAGAAAATACTACTGATATCACCCTGAAATTCTGTACGGTGATAATGAGGACTAATAAAAGATCACCCACATGACTTTCAAAAACCTCTTAAGTACAAAACGAACATGGCGGCCAGCGAAGTTGAAACATTTAAATTGACTTTTCACGTGATTCAACCAACCGAGCGCAGTTAATCATGGTACAGCAAATGTTTATACACATTATAATGCACTGAATTCTAATTTAGTTCAATTGTTTACATAACCTCAAGATGGCAGCTGTGCGAAATTTTAAATTTAAGTTATTATTTCTTTATTCTCAATCATGCGATCGAAGTCAACGTTTGAATGATGAACCTACGCAATAATCATCATCTATAGTACATAAAAAATCCAATATGGTGACCATCGGAAATATCTAGACGGTTCTCAATATCTACTAATCTATGACAATCAAACTGAAATGTTGCATGTTGATAAAGGCTATGAACATAAGTTCACCCATGGGTCTTTCAATAACCTGGGGACTACAAATCCAACATAGCGGCGACACAAAATTTAAATATTAAAATGGACCTTTCTCGCGATTTAACCATCCGAGCGCAGTGAAACTTGGTACGGTAAATGCTTAAACAAATTTTAAACCACTAATATCCAATTAATTGCAATTGTTTTCATAACCACAAGATGGTGGCTGTGCGAAATTTTAAAATCTCCTTTTATTTCTTGTGTCCTAACCATGCGATTGAAGTTTGAATAATACAGCTACGCAATAATCTTCATGTATTAGTACATAACTCTATGGCCTACATATATAAAAATCCAACATGGTGACCTATCGAAATATTTAGACGGTTCTCAATATCCACGAATCTATTACAGCAATCAAACTCAGATTTTGTATGTTGATAGAGGCAATTAACATTAGTAGGATATATGAAAATAGGCTATTTAGTTCTTCACGCAACTACGTGTTTCGTAAATGAAAATAAGCTAAAAACAATCTTTCTAAAAACATTTATTTTTCTTAGATAATGTACAGAGGTGTTGACAACTGTATGTTTTTATTCATAAATAGCGTGTCCACGAAGTTTCCATGAGTCATCTTATTTTCAAAATAAGGTATCGTCTCTAAGATAGTCTTAAACAGTGCGCTATCGCTTTCGACTGTACCTTAGATGCATTGCACTCAGAGACCCACCAAAATTTTCTGAACATATACTGTATATTTGCATTGCAACTGGGAATTTATAGCTTCATAAATGAGTTTCAGCCCGTTACAACTCACGAATTTCAGTGTTCAATCGTGATTTTTGAGACACATGCGTAAGAAAATGGCATTTTCCATGTGCCTATAATAGCTTCTCCCCACGATGCAACATATGCGCCATCTACGATACGATTATCGATATATAATCGATCGATAATCGATGGCCACAAAATTCAACGAAGTCGAATTCGATTATGTCCATAGACTACAAACACAGAGAATCGTTTAGCAGCTAGCATTCTTGACTGTCGCCCCGGAGGTCCGGGTTCGATTCCCATCCCTGCCAAGAAATGTATTTCTGGTCAGAGGGCTGTATCTGGGTATGCTCAGCCTCGTGAAACAAAACTGAGAAAAGGTGGGTTCGATTCCCATCTCAGCCATCTTGATAGTGTTTTTCTTTTGGTTTCCCACTTATACTTCAGCCAAATGCTGGGATGGTTCCTGACTTAAGGCCACGGCCGCCTCCTTCCCAATCCTCATCTTAATTTTGAATACACACACTAATACAGCCATTACAATTAATCAGTTTATCTGACAAATTCCAAGCGCACTCAAGTACACACGACTGTATGACCACGATTTCACAAAGCTCCTAAATCAATCAACAACAACGATAAGTTTCTATTGGGCGTTCATATTGACGTACCCTGTATAGTATAGAATTTATAGCTGATATTTATGGTGTTTACTTGAAGAGCCCAGTCGTTTTCAGTCTGCTCAAGGATATATTTAACGATCTAGAGCAGGCTGTTCCAAATCTACGAGTTTGAGTATGCGTACACGCGAGTACTAAGCAGTGATGCTCGGAGCACGGTTGGAGAGGGACTGGGAGTGATAGCCAATACGTCACTGGGCGAAGGTCATAGCACAAGTCCATGCGCTTCCTGCCAGTCTTGATGTATCCACCTAGAACTGAAGGCAGCCCCCAACAGCAGAGCTGTATTGCATGTTGCAGGTTTACTCACGCAAGGCGGCGAGTACTCCAATGCTCACGGGCGAGCTGCTCGGCTGGAACAGCCTGATCTAGAGCGTGTTATGGCTGATGTAAGAATAATACGTAGTCGAGTCATTAAATTCGTGGACTGGTGCCTGAAGTGTAGGCCGCCAGCAGAAACAAAGATTCTTACATATTGCCGCACAACACGGCGTACACATACACAGAACCACATCCTCCCTCAAAATATAGGCTGGCTGCGTGGCTCACGTGCTGTTCCCAAGGTTACAGGATCGAATCCTGACGCAGTCAGTTGGCATTTGAGAGTGCGCAAATGCGAGGGAGCCGATTCAGTAGATTTACTGGCAAGTTAATGATCCCCTTTGGGGGGGGTGTCTCTAAGAGCCCCAGTAGTAAAAAGGGACGTAAAACAAATAACATTATTATTATTATTATTATTATTATTATTATTATTATTATTATTATTATTATTATTATTATTATTAAGCTTGCCACGGTGGGTGAGTGGTTAAAGTGTCGGTCTACCAACCCCAAGCTTGCAGGTTTGCTCCTGGCCGTGGTAAGTGATGTTTGAAAGGCGGCAAAAATTTACAACACGCATGTCATACGATGTTGGCATGTCAAAGAACCCATTTCAATTCAGTAGGCCGTGTTCATAGTGGAAAAACTAATCTCGGGAGTTTCCGCCAACACAAAGTTCCTCATTTCTCTACTAGAAAGCGCTATAGTGTTCAAGGAGTTTAGATATCTAACCTCCTTGACTTTCATAGTGCTTCAAGGAATAACCAAATTCGACATGGAAGTTACCCTCTGGGTGTCAAATAACAAAGCTTGCACCCGGCATCCGAGGCCATACGATATTATTATTATTATTATTATTATTATTATTATTATTATTATTATTATTATTATTATTATTATTATTATTGTTTATTTTTTGGGCATCATTAACACGGCAGATACCGGTTACATTTTATATTACAGCCTGGTTCGACCTTAGCAAGGAACCATCTGTACTGAAATACAATGTATGTAAATTATAGGAACCTCACACTACATTAATTTCGTGTCTGGACTCTTCACGAGTCTCCCTCATTTATACAATGAGCTAAATTTCCTTCTGAATCATCCTCGAGCCTTGCTGAGTGTTCGGCGAGGGTATTGTCACCAAGGAACTTCCTGACAATATGGCAGGTGTTTAACAGAACTGCCTTCTGTAGTTCAATATACTATCTGCGGGTGTAGATTCGATATTGATAGATTACTGTGGAGAGTTTTGGGTATAACACCAGTACACGATACAATTATTGGGATGGTAGTCACCGACTCAAGTTTCCACATCTGCTTTATCTCAATTGCCAGCTCTGTGTACTTAGATATTTTAGTAGCAGCTGTTGTTTGGATGTTTTGAGTGTTGGGACATGCGATATCTTATATATTAAAATAGTTTTCAAAAAATGTCACCCTTTACTAAAACTAAAATATCTCGGGAAGTATTTGCGCTACGACGACGTTTGTTGACTTAAAATGTAATGCCCGTCAAGCACCGTCGATTGATAAACACCTTACTTGATTATATCATTCGAGTATTACAATAATTGCGAATATTACTTCCTTCAAGGTCTCACGAAAATAGAATCGAATGACTTGACGGACATATTGTCGCTAGGCGACAACGACTAACACGCCGCCCCAATAATAAATCTAACTTGATATTAGCAGAGAGTTCCCTAATTACGTCATGATATCGTTAATTTCTACCTGCTCCACTCTGGCGCTAATGTCGCATGTATCCATACATGATATCGTTAACTTCTACCTGTTCCACTCGGGCGCTAATGTCGCATGTATACATACAATAAGTAGAAGGAGATTCTTTGCACATAATTTAATTAAAACTTCTCAAAGAATGGATTACTTTGAGATTGAAATGCTCATGCACAATCAGCAGTCAATTTGGTAATGACACTGTCATGTCAACAACTCTTTGAATGACAACAAATACTGTATACGAAAGACAACTAATTTCACGAAGATGCCACTACAGTCGAAATTGGAACCACCATTTTTTATTGTGTATCCGATCTTTCTGTTATATAGTCTTTGGTCTCACCAGCTACAAACTGTCTTCTTTTCGTTTCATCATTCGTCCTTATAGGTTGTGTGCTCAATCAATTCAATGAATCATATTATGATGAATGAGAGGCGACACTCAATTACAAATGTTATCAAGATTAAAGGTGACGGTAATTGTCTGTTCAGGTAATTGTCATATTGTGAGTACAACAATCAGAGTTTATTTACACAGGTTAGAAATCGAAATGTAAAACATGTTACAGACAAGTGGAATAATTATTCTTCCTTTATTGATGGCAACAGCGATATGTACGAAACTGCTATCAATACGAGCGATGATTACAAAATGTATATGTCTATGAATGGTGTTCATGGAGGTCATGTTGAGTTAGTTGTCGCTGCTCAAGTTAGCAAAATGGATATTTATTCGTGGATTACTACTGTCGTATGGAAGGTGACCGGTTAAAATATATACGTCATCAACAAACGAAGTTACGAGTTGATATATATGCCGGTTTAGCAGACGCCTTGCATGTACGAGCAGAAAATGAAAATCTCAGAGTCGGTCGTATTGTACTTTTGCCATCTTCTTTTACAGGTAGCCCAAGGAAAATATTGCAAAATTATCAGAATGCGATGGCGATAGTGAGGAAGTTTGGAATGCCAGATTTATTCATTACGTTCACCTATAATGCGGGCCGGCCAGAAATACATAACAGCATTCATCTCTGGGAAACGGCTAATAATAGGCCTGATATTGAAGTGAGAGTTTTCCATTGCAAAGTAAAGGAATTGCTACGATTGATTAATGTTAAGGAAATTTTCGGCAAAAGCATATCTATATACAGGGGAATTTCAAAAACGAGGTCTCCCGCACTTCCATTTACTCTTAACATTAACGGAAGATTATAAGTTTCGAGAAATTTCTGACATTGACAGTGTGGTGTCAGCCGAAATACCAGAACTCGAGGATGAAGCGCTATACGAGTTGGTAAGGCGTCATATGGTACATGGTCCTCGCGGATCTTTGAATCCTTCTTCAGTCTGTATGAAAGATGGCGTATGTAAGAAAGATTTCCCTAAACAGTTTCAGGAAGAGACCAAAGATAATGCCAATGGTTATTCTTCGTATAGGAGAAGAAATAATGGACGGATTATTATAAAAACAATTAGAGGCATTGACACTGAAATCGATAGTCGATTCATTGTTCCCTACAATCCATTTCTTTTACTTTACTTGCAAGCTCATATTAATGTCGAAATATACTCAAGTGTTCGAAGTGTTAAATACATCCACAAATATCTTATATATTAAAATCCACAAGTAAGTGTATAAAGGTATGACTGCTGCATTGTTAAAATATGTCCCGAAGGCCAAACGGTGAACTACGATGAGATTTCTTCTTTCCTAAATGCTAGACATGTTGGTCCAACAGAAGCCACATTCAGGATATTTTCATTTCACATGCATGAACAGACACATTCTATCGTGCGATTACCAGTTCACTTGCCAAACCTACAAAATATATATTTTAAAAATGATAACGCTCCTGATATTTTACTTCAAGCACAGTTGCGCAACACAGAATTACAAGCGTGGTTTAAGTTAAATCAAGATTCGCAAGCCAGAAGTCCGTATATATATCCTGAAACACCAGTACATTAGGTCTGGAATAAGAGCAACTGCCAGTGGCAAAAAAGAAAAAAGTGTTTCAAAACTATAGGCAGAATGTATAATGTTTCGCCTACAGAAACAGAAAGGTATTATTTACGCCTGTTATTGCTTCACGTCATAGGTGCTACCTGCTTCCAGGATCTACGAACATACAAAGCAGTTGTCTATTCTACTTTTAAAGAAACAGCTAAGGAGCGAGGTTTGCTGATTGACGATTCTGAATGGCAGCGTTGTTTGGCAGAAGCGTCACAATTTCAGATGCCTTCTCAGTTACGACAACTTTTTTCTTACATATGTATCTTTAAGGCCCCTTCAAATGTAATATAGTTATGGGACATTTTCAAGAATTCATTATCAGAAGATTATCTGTAGTTTCACGAACCTAACATTGCATATCAGTTCACTCTTATACATATTTCTAATACATTAAAGCTCCATGGTCTTCCCATTACTCCTCTTGAATTGCCAGCTATTATTGATAATTTCCCTCAGACAAATTTACCAATGAATTATCCAAAACTTAGTGAGGATCAATTAAGTCGGATGATAAACCAAGCAAATGGAAACCAAATGGCTATAATTACAGAAATTTTGGGATTAGTACAAAACAGCAATGAAAGGATGAGTAATACACGGTCCAGGGGGCACCGGGAAAAAATTTATTTACCAATGCTTGATTCACAGTTGCACAAATTTGGGGTTAAATGTTATTTTTTGTAGCATGGACTGGTATTGCAGCAATGTTACTACCTCAGGGGCGCACTGTACACAGCCAGTTCAGGTTACCTCTACATTTACAAGAAATTTCTGTATCAGGAATATAAGTTAACAGCAAGGAAGCTTTTTATATTCGTTCAGCAAAACTTATCATCTGGGATGAAGCCCCTATGGCTAATAAGCACGCGTTGATGTGTGTAAATCGGTTGCTCAAGGACATCATGAATAACGACGTGCCTTTCGGAGGAAAAATTATCATCTTTGGTGGAGGCAGGTATTGCCTGTTGTGCCTCACGCATCTAAAGCAGCATCAGTCCAAATGTCAGTAAGGTTCTCTCCTTTGTGGCCATTATTCAAAATTTTTAAACTCAACAAAAATATGCGAGCGGATACAGATCAACGTGACTTTGCAAACTTCTTGATACAATTTGGTAACGGTGAATACCCTCACGTCGATGGAGAAAATTCAGAATTAGTCCCACGCTGAAAAATATTTCATGCTTTTCAAAAATAGCGATTTTAGCACCTAAAAATGAACATTGTAAAGAAATCAATGTTAAGTTTTAGACCTAATCCCAGGATCATCGAGAACTTATATCAGTGTGAAAAATTTGATTACTGAAGATGAGAGTGAACTACAATTCCCAATAGAATTTTTAGACAGCATAGGCATAAGTGGATTGCCACCTCATATCCTTCGACTAAAAGAAGGCTCAATTGTGATTTTGTTGAGAAATATTAATGTTGCCCAAGGTCAGTTGAACGGTACTAAACTGTTGGTTTGGAAGATTCATGACAATTGCTTACACCTGGAAATTATTACTGGCGTAAATGTTGGAAACAATGTCCTACTCCCTCGCCTTGACCTTACGCCATCAGATATTTCTATGCCATATTCCTTCAGAAGGAGGCAGTTTCCAGTACGTTTGGCTTTTAGTATAACTATCAATAAAGCTCATGGTCAAACACTAGATCAAGTAGGCATTTATTTACCTCAACCGGTGTTAGCCACGGACAACTTTACTGTATGCCGCACGATCGCGAGCAAAATCCTTTCATGACGTCAAAGTTCAAATAGAACCAAAAGGCAAGCTAACAGCAAATGTCGAATGGAAGGAAGTACTATTAGAATGTTGAAACGAATGTTGCGGAGGAGCACAGACCTGAGCAAACGGGACACAGATTAAATAACAATTATACAAGGACGTCCGCATCCCTAATACGATAACTGTCCTGTGGTAATGGTAAAAAATTACTATTGTCCTACATCGGTGATTACTATCCTACCTCCTGTTATTTCATTCCCTCAGTTCTATAACATACTCAATCAAATTTACAGCTTAATAAATATTAATTCCTTCTGTGTGAGTTGTCTTTTCATTTCTCATCAATTGCCTTTACTTACTATTCTATCTGTAGGGGTGGAGGCGATCGCTGTCTTTACAGACATGTGCAAATTATTCGATTCGATGTCAGTTTTCCAAAATTGCATTTTTACTTTTCACGGTTTAATGCACTAAGTATGTTTACAATGCGATGAAATTACTTCAAATGTTTAACCAAGACTCCTAATTATATTTTCATTTAAGAAACTCAAATTAAAACAATTTTTTAGAATTTCCACTAACAGAGGAGCCTTTCAAAAGCAAAATGCCACACGTTTCGTTTTTATTACTTCACTCTACTTTACGTGTGAATTTAGAGCGGAGGGATTTGTGGTCTTTTAACTGATGAACGCTATTGAACTATTCAAAGAATCATGAACTATGCATTGAAATCACCTCACTTGAATTCTAAAGTCACTGAAAAATTGAAAATGTACCCAGCTCAGATATCCCTCGGAATCCAATAATCTGAAAGTTTCCAGACGCAATTCCATATGGGAAAATGTGTAATTCCACGGGAGAGGAAACACTACTAAGTAGGACAACAAAAGAAGTTGGTCAATAAAATGATTTTGAATAAAAGTAATTATGACTAATGAAAATCTATATATTTAAAACAGTAAGGTGATTTTTGTTATCACGAGATTGAGAGAACGACGGAACCGATTTACTTCGTAGAGCACTCTAACGAAAGCTCTTGGTCTGTAGTTTTGCAGAGTGTCTCTAAAATAAACAAATATATTACGGTATATTTTTAAATTAATATAGAAAATAGCAGAATTCTTATCCCTCACGCATGCGCACAATCCGCCTGGGCTCATGACAAAATGGCGGTGAGAAGTGCATTAAAATGTAAGTTATTTAATAAGCTTCCATGTAATTGAAATCATACATTAGCCAAGTTATGACTATAAAATATAATAACAGTATGAACAAATACGAATGTGCAACATTGATTTTTTTTGATAACGAAATGGATTATTTCCTTCAGACAGCGGCTTCTGAATGTAGTGAATGCTTTTGTCTGCTACTGAATGACAGTGCGCGAGTAGCTATGTGGTTAAGGCGACTGACTGTGGTTCCAAGGAGCACAGGTTCGATCCCATCACGCGCTAGGTTTTTTTTATCACTGAAATATTGTTTAATCAAGGAGTATTAGTAAGGTTTTATGTCTGTTAAAGATACATATTTCTACATTCCCTCTCAATATGTTTTATTTCCGTTTTACCATTGCATTACAGCATGTGATCAAGAGAGCTAACTGTTGTCCTCAATACGCCGTTCGAATATCTGCAATCCGTTCCAGTAACTGACAACAGATGGCAGTACCTCGCCCACATATTTCCTGTAACTGACAACAGATGGCAGCACCATTGCATCGCTTTATTTAAAACACAAGACATGGCGCATTTTCACGTGATGGAGAATTATAAAGGAGGGGAATATTTAAGAAGGGAAATGTTGAAGAACATTAACTGACAGTTGATTGTGAAGGCTATGTTGTTTATGTACCTCAATATTGCAATTCTTCCCAATGCTTCGGAGGTCAAGTTATTAGCGTCCTAGACTAAAAGTTATAATTATGCATCGTTGATATACTCTTAAATTATTAAAGAAAAAAGAAGTTTTCCAGGCACTCGCGCGTGTTCACAATTGCTTTCGCCACGAGAGACACTTGGCACACATAATTCGTTTGAAGGGCTCCGACATCGTGGTCACTCAGCCCCGTGTACTTTGGTGTGTATGTGTAAAATTTTCTCTGATAACCTGCGTTATTGTGATGGCTGCATTAATGTGTGTATTTGTAATTAAGGTGGGAAATGGCAAAGAGACGGCCAAGGCCTTAAGTAAGGAACCATCCCGGTATTTGCCTTGAGTGGAAGTGGGAAACCACGAAAAACCACATCCAAGATTGTCGAGGTGGGAATCAAACCTTCCTCTTCTTAGTTATACCTCAAGAGACTGAATGTGCCCCGTTTTTGCCCTCAGACCCGAATTAAATTTCTTGGCGATAGCCAAGAATGGGTGGGCTTCCATGTGTTAATACGATTTTTGACATGCACGGGACATAGAATTCAAAAACTGCCTCCATTAGGGTGACTGCCGAAGTGAGTATTGAGTATAGGCCTATGGTCATTCCAGTAGTTGGCGAAGTGATTCTATGTTCCCCTGCAAAATGTACCGCCATAACCTATAACAGGTGATGGAAATTGCTTATTTAGAGCAGTTTTGTACTGTTTATAACAAAATGAAGGACGTCATTCTGAGCTGCGTTTTCAAGCTATTGCAAAAAATTTCTTTGGCAGGAACAATTATAAGGAATTTATTTTAAGCGATCAGTCTCATCGCATTCTCCTCACCAACCAACTTGAGTATGAAAGTCTCTGGACGGTCATCTTGAACTTCGTTGGTTGGTTGGTTCCTTAGTTTAGGGGCTGCGACAACGCGGTCATGTAGCCCCGTGTACTTTGGGTGTGTGTAGAATTTGTCCGATAACCGGTGTTAATTGTGATGACTGTATTAGTGTGTGTATCTGTTTTTTTAAATTCAAGTAGGGACTGCAACTTTGAATTTTCAAATAGTTCCTACTTTTGCCGCCAAACGCCACCGTCAACGACTACTAGGCCTAGTTCAGAACTAGCTACTAGACGCCACCGCAGTCGGCTCTTGGCAACGAACGTAGCAACCTAAGAGCGTTGTTTACATTCTTAACCTATCCAATTTAGTTTCACACAGGTGTAATTAGTGGAAAGATCTTTAACATGCCATAAATCTATGACATGGGATCGCCGGCTTTACTTCCCCTCCGAAGGAAGGCATACTGAGGGATTTTTAACGCTCTTAAAAAATCCGACGGCTTCGGCCGGGTTTGAACCCGCTATCTTGGGCATAGAAGCTCAGCATGCTACCAACTACGCCACCGAAGCCGCTTATCTTGAACTTCATTGTATAAGACAATTGTTTAATGATTATTTGTTTAGAGTACTGAGTCTAACTACGCAGTTGATTTCGGCAATGGAAGTATTATTTGCCATTTAATATTTAGCGGCTCCGTTATTGCAGGACACTATAGTGTTATCGAATAATACGAAGCCACATTTAAAATCCAATATAAATAGGCCATTTCAGAAACAATTCCAGATATTATGCAGTACAGTGTAAGGTCTTTGACGATCAAATGTAAACATTGTTCTAAATTGTATTTCTCTTGCGTAAAATCTACGCGTGGTTATTTTGGCCTTTACTGTTGTGATGGTAAAATTGATACGCTGGAATATACAGTATAATACATGTATTTGCCAATTTGCAACAATGTAATGATATTAATTTAAAAGTCATTGAACTTATGTCCAGTAGTTCAAACACATACATCAGCGTTAACAAATTGGATACTGAAGATGAAAGCCAGCTACTTCATTTCCCTAATATAGAATTCTTCAATTCCTTGGAATTAAGTGATTCGCTTCCACATACTCCGAACGTTTGAGCCATAGTTATGCTCCTTAGAAATCTGAATGTTTCCCAAGGACTCATATATGGAAATATATAAATTGTAAGAAATATGTAAGAAATTGCTTGGATTCGGATATAATAGGTGTAGTAATATTAGGCAGAGAGCTCAAATCCTACGACTTGATTTAACACCTTCCGATAAAACACTTGCAGGTACAGTACATTTTCTTTTAATAGGCAACAATGTCTTATTCGCTCGGCCTACTTTATCACAATCAATCAAGCTCAAGGAGAAACTCTGGAACGTATTGGGCTCTTTACCTCATCACGTTTTCAGTCATGACCAGCATTATGTTGCAATGTTGAGAGTGCTATCCTTTGACGCCCTTTAAGTTGCAATAGTGCTAAAAAGTAATCGTACAAAGAATGTAACTTATATAAGAAGCTTCTTCAGTAAATATATATTTCCATTTTCCGTCATGTTTTGACGGGTTTCATCTAGTTATTTATTTAATTCTTTAATTTGCACACCTCTATTATATGTTAACCAAGAGTTACTTACATCTCTAAATTCAAATATAAGAGACCCATCTTTTATTTTAAATTTATACTATTGTTCATAAGTAGACAAAACACCAAATTGTACCGCTGTAGCCTTAAATTGTGTGGATATCTCTATCTACTTAGTACAAAACGAAGTTCCCATTTCTTGGATGTAAGGGGTAATCTCGAGAGCAACTTGATGGATTTTGATGCGGTTTTTACCATTCTGTAAAGCATTTCTCGATGAAGGATTAGGCAGAATAACATTTTTTTATGACCAAAAGAAGCCGAGCATTTAAGATTTCAGTGAATTGAGTTGAAGAGAAACGTAACGTCCATGTGTCTTTTAAGCTTACACTGGGTAAACCGTTAAAAATATCGATATTCTCTGAGAATTGTTCAGCATGAAAAGTTCTGCAAGAAAGTCCGCGACAGCTCCCACATCGACCACTGTAAGTGTTTTTACGTTTTCATTTCTTCCAGCAATCTCCATCCAGTGGAAATTTAAATTACTAGCCTCAGAGTGAGTTTACGAGCTTGCGAGCGACCTATTACCCTAGCTTCGGCCAGCATCAAACTGCCGAGTCGTTACGAGTTAATTCTTCAGAGAAGAGTATAGCTTATGTGTTTGGAGTTAGCTATTCACCTGGGCCTGACGTCCGTACGCCTTTTAAGCTTACGCAGGGTAAATAGTGGGACACACACACAGAGGACAGGCAGACACCCACACATTTGATCTCATAAGTCTACTTCATCATTTACCCAAAAGCGACAGTACCATAAACGTCTGTTCAGGTCACTAGCATGAAGACATGCAAATGTCATATGGACAGAAGTGCTGTAGGATTGTTGAAGTGAATGCTGCGGAGCAGCACGGGTCTTCTAGTTTATCAGTAATACCTCTCTGTGTACTTGATTGATGGCAATGATATCTGGCCGGTTGTTACTGACTGCAACATCTGTCACAACTCCTCTGTCCCAGTAGAGCCATGTGTGTGGCATTTCCGAGTACTGCGGATGGTGTGTATTTCCAATAGGAGACGGAGCTTTGAAGAAGTTTGTACTTCAAGGCCAGTTTCTGGTGGATAATGTTGGCAACTTGATCGTGTCGATGTTTGTAGTCAGTGTTGGCAAGGTGGGAGCAACCTGATATTATGTGTTGAATGGTCTCACTACATTTGCCACAGCGGCGACACTTCTCACTCTCTGTTGCTGGATCTTCTGCGATAAATTTACGATAACTTCGAGTAGCAACAACTTGGTCTTGGATAGCTACAACAAATCCCTCTGTTTCCGGAAAGAGTACCGAGTGGGTCAGCCATGCTTGCGACGCTAGCTTGTCGATGTGAGGCTGGTCCAACTCATGTGGAAACTTCCCTTCTGTCTCCAATTCCCGGGGTTGTATTCAGTAGTTTTCACTTCGTTTACTGGTGAATCTAAAGATGACAGATGGAGCGGTGTGTAATCATCAGCTGAAGATACAGTGCGATGGAGAGGGGATGTTTCACCTTTGTTGTGGAAGAATGCACGCAGAGTTGTCACTTGTTTTGTATGAAGGTTCATGATGTCTATCAGTCCTCGACCACCTTCAGACCGAGGTAGAGTCAGGCGCTCTGTTGCTGATTTCGGATGGTGCATACGATGGCGTGATAAAAGTACCGATGTTTTTCGTTGCGGATCGTGCAGCTCAGTTTGAGTCCACCTGATGATACCAAAGGAGTATGTAACTACGGGCATTTCAAATGTGTTAACTGCCTTAATGATATGTTTAGCGCTAAGTTTTGAAGAGAGAACACTGCGAAGTCGTGAAGTATACTGGTCAGTTAAGTTCTTCTTGATATCACCATGTCTGAGACGGGTACTCTGGGCAAACCCAAGATATTTGTACAATGCGCCTTCCTCCAACGGCTGAATACTTCTTTGTCCCTCCCCATCAGGTATTACTTGTGCAGAGTGCGAGCCTCTTATTATTATTATTATTATTATTATTATTATTATTATTATTCCCTCAAAAACGTTTCAGTTCGCTGCTATGCACGTCTGCCAACGTTCGTATAGCTCCTGGAAATACCGCTAAAAATATTGTCAGGAAAGTCCCGTATGACTTCTCATCCGTACGCACCAGCATACCAACTTCTTCAATCCCGCGCACAGTTTACACCGTTTGTCTCCCTCTGCGCATGCCGTTGTTTCACTTAAACACAGCACTGCGACGCAATGCTACGTCACCGTGCACTTGCTTCGTTCTCTGAAACGTTTGAGTAGCGGATTTACTTACTTTTTGGCAGAACTTTACGTTTGCCCGTTGCTCAAACTGCGACATTTTCGAGTTTTGCTGCACACATTCAATGTCCCTTCACAAAAGAGCCCGTACTTCTACTGACACTGTATGCACACAACTGCCTCTTGCTAGCATGAGTCTCACTGCACCTTCCTGCGGCGCAACATATCTGCTGTAGTGCACCACGACACCATGCGCCCAGTCCACGAACTTATTGACTCTACTACGTATACTGACCTGCATTGAAGTTTGCAGCTGTTTCAGCGATTGTTCTTCTTGCAGATTTTCTTATAAATGCATCCTTTATGTAGCACGTCATTTAGCTTTTCCTGGCCTCCTCAGGACAAGGATCTGAACCTCACCAACTTCTCACTCGCCCTGTGCAAGCGGGAAAAGAACTTCTCCTGCCTTCCCATTGGCATTTACACTCAGGTAAGTTACGAATTTGTACCAACATAAATTAGTATTATATGGTAGTTAAGTTGCAGTAAATTGGCATGCGTATCCTGGTGAAATGGAACTGCTCTGTGATGCAGCACGCATTCTAATCTTCAACACCTACTATAAGTATTTCTTGTTGGAAGCCATTATTAGCCTATTTTCGTTAATGAAAAAATAGGCCTATGAGATCACCTTTTGTCCGTGTGTGTGTACAGTATGTGAATAAAATATAAACAGCCAAAGCGATTTCAATGAAGCGCCGTGAGTACATACTAATACCTCATCCGAACTCGAACATGCCTTTCAAATGTTGATACGTTTCACCAATTCAACATGGCAGCCTCGCTAAATATTTCACTGGCATTCAATATCTCGGCAACGATAACAGATATCACCTTGAAATTTTAGTTAGTTAGTTAGTTATTGCTGTTTTAAGGGGCGGAACTACGAGGTCATCGGCCCTTCCTTCAAATTTTGAACAGTGATAAATGGTACCTATGTGACTTTAAAAAACGTGTTAATTACAAAACGAACATGGCGGCCAAGCGAAGTTGAAATATATTAATGGATTTTCACGCGATTTAACCATCCGAGCGCAGTGAAACTTGAAACAGTAAATGCATATACTGAACCCTTATTATTATTATCATATAATAATTGTTCATGTTTTATTGTATCCTGTATTGGAGGTATCAGTAAGGCCGGTTGAAGTAGCCACATGATGTCGCAAGATTTCGAGCACATGGAGCAAGCAAGTTATATTTAAAAATATCTTGGAAGACGAGGTCATTGAGCGGATAGCTTGGATTCCCCTGATGACGTAGGGAGCCTAGGCATCTTTGTTAGGACAGGCAAGAGAGAGAGAGAGCGCGCTGAGGAAGAGCAAGCGAGAAGGGAGATGATCCGTGACGTCAAGAGGGTGGAGTCTTTGCGGCTGGAGCAACGAATTGAACTTGAATCAACGAATCAGAGATATGATGCTTTCTATGGCGGGAAAATCAGCGTGGGATCAGAAAGCGAGGGAAATGGATATTGAATTAATCTACGCTGGAATTTTATTCCGCATGGCAAATTTATAACCTGCAGGATGAGAGAAGAACAATTATACCACCCGCAAGTCTGTACGTCCATTTCTAAGGTTTATTATAATTTTATGGTCCCCACTCTTGTGATATCTGCCAGTTCTGTATAATTTAGGTTACTGTGCAAGCCTAAGACACTTCTATTTTGCCTCTCTGAGGAGGCAGGTGCATATTCTATTTTGCGTCTCTGAGGAGGCAGGTGCGTATTCTATTTTGCGTCTCTGAGGAGACATGTGTAACTTACTTTTGCGTCTCTGCGGAGATAGTTCACGATACTTTATAATTTGAATCTCTGAAATGTGGTGTTACAGGAGAATGATGAAGATCAGATGGGTAGATAGGGTTACAAACATAGAGGTATTAAGACGATTGGGAGAGGAGATATGTTTCTGGCGACTGCTAATGAAGAGAAGAGATAGGTTGGTAGGACACATACTAAGACACCCAGGAATAGCAAGCTTAGTTATGGAAGGAAGGGTCGAGGTCAAGAACTGTAGGGGCAGACCAAGGTTAGAATATGTTAAACAGATTGCCTCAGATGTAGGGTGTGGTAGTTATGTAGAGATGAAACGATTAGCTCAGGACAGGGAGGCATGGAGAGCTGCATCAAACCAGTCAAAAGACTGAAGACTCAAACAACAACATACTCTGCATTTGAACTTAATTATTTGAGCAGGCATTGGTCTGGCTACATTAAAATTTTCAAACACTTTAAATATTACAGTAAAACGTTTACAACGTGTGATATGTTGCGTGTGAAATTAGAGCATAAATTGCTAATTAGGGAAATTGTCGTCGAGAATAATTGCATAGGACTATGAGTGAAATTAGTAACTCTGATCGCAATTCTAGTAGGATATTGAAGTGTATTGTAAATTAATTTGAGCATTTATTTTCATCATTAAGAAGTCGTCAAGATGGTTGGTACGAGGCCAATTACTGGGATGATGACCATTCGATCTACTGCAGCGATGATGATGGTTGAATAAACATCCGATTGGGTCATGAGTGGTGACGTATGCTGAACGGATGTTGCTGATATGGTTGAGTACTAAACTTTTGATTTATTCAATTATGTAGATAGATTTTGGCATGGGAACATTGTATATATTTTCTTGTGAGTTTTAATTTAGTTTTGGTAAATGTAGTGTTTCCGTCAGTCAGATATAAATGTGTAAGGACGCGTGACCACTAGTTGATTTTTTGTATTTTATTTGTGTTATATAATCCTTGTGCTACGCGTACATATTACGAATATTTTGGTTTTGTGTACGCGTGAGTTACGGCTCGGGTGATAAGTGAAGCTGCATTAGAGTAACGATAAATAATTAGGTATGGGGGGAAATGAGTTATCTTTGTTGCTGTTTTGATTGAACAGGCTTGTAATGAGTTGCCGGTGTTGCAACAGTTTGGAAAGAACCATCCGTTCTTAATTTTGAAGTTTGAGTTTATATTTATTTTGATAGCATTTATTTTGATTCTTCGGTCGAAAGCTTAGATAAGACGCGCGGTGATTTTAAAATATTTTTGTGATTTTTTCTAGGTGATTGTCAAACCCATACGTGTGATATTGTGTGTATTTGAAATTTGCGCGGAAGATTAGCACGTTGTGACCAAGTCTTTGACTGCAGCACGTAGGATGACGGGTGGAGCTTTAGGGAGACCTCGACCAGTCCTATTGAATCTTGTAATTCCAAAGGGAATTAATTAGATAAATGTATTTTGTGACACACACACATTTAGCTGGATGACAGCTCTAATTCTTCGTTGTCTTGGAGCTGTGCATAGGGCAGGCCCGAGGTATTATTGACGCTCGGGGGGATTGACAGGTAGCAGCGAGGGTACACACTGAGCGCTGGTTTAAGTTATTTCGAGACACTAATAAGGCAGGGGGAAACGGCCAGGCCCTGACCTAGTTAAAGTTGATCGCCTGTACGGTGTAAAAGCCTTGAATATGTTAAAGGGGAAGATCTTCATTCCCGCCCTGTAATCTCATGTGTTACGTCAAAATGAAAATGCTTGTATTGTAAATAAGTGCAGTTTTGAGCATTGTGTTTTATTCATATTTGGATATTGATTCATGTAATTGGACGATACCTTGCTTTGTCTTATGTAAAATGACACTCGGTCATTTTGTTATGTTTTCTTTTGTGGTTACGTGGTCACGCTAATCATACTTGTGTTATTTAGTGAAGTCCTGTTTTGAGGCAATCTTTGTTGTGCTGTGGCACAGGGGTCCAGATTTCATACGGAAATCTTTGTTGTAAATATGTTAAGCTAGCGAGTGTCGGTATTATATTTTCATGTAATGTTGAGTTCCTATTGCTATTCTATCTCGTTAACATACGGATTCGTAACTTGACGGCTTCGCATGATGGTCACGAATCACGTATAATAGTACTCATACCATATTTTGCAAGCATTCACATCATTCACGCACATGATCTGGAGAAGTAGATTTTATCAGGCCAAGTCTCAGGTCCTGGATTTGTGGAGATCTCTGTGAGAGATATTTTTGTATATATTCATTGTTTAATTGAGGGTGTAAGATTGGGAGTTGTTTTATTTTGTTTTATTTTGATCTGATATTAAATTTTATTTTGTTAATTTTTGCATCAGCTTTCTTTCTTTGTGCCATATATTTAGGCTATGTTACCTTGTATTTTGATAAGAAGCACACTTTAGCAATTTCGTTGTGAACCGAAACACTACCCCGAAACAGAGTCTCATAAAAGCTTCTTGCAAGGGTTCATAGATCCTAAAATGGCGGCCCAAGTAGGGTTTGTTGTTGCTCTTGCTTGCCTTATAATTATTTTGTTGAAAAATGATGCCAGGCAATGCATGATTAGATAGCAAAATCAGTAAATATAGGCGAAGTCTTACCGCCGTATATATAAGTAAAATCAGTGAGTTCATTTAAAAATAGAAATAGAAAACACAGTTAGATTTGATATTGTATTGATTTATAATGTGTTTCTGGTGCCCAGTTTTAAAGATAAAATAATGATTGTTTTGATTCTTCGAACTCAGAATATTTAAATGATAGGAAGGTGTTGCCTTAAAATTTTAATTAACATTGGTTAATTAAGATATCTTTACGTAAATTAAGTCAGGTTAGGAATTTATGATCAGAACAAAGGGGTGGATTAAAAATTAAAATTACATTCAGAGTACTCATTGATGCATTGATTGTGGGATTGTTTTAACGTAAAAATAAATGATTGAGTATAATTAATTAGTTAATGTCAAACATGTGAGTATGCAGTGGAAGTCACCCATTGCATGACCCTATTTCTCAAAGAGTGTATTTGTGTATTGCAATGGCGACGATCGCGGATATCAAGGAGCTTATTGATATGGCTCCAGCTAAAACTCAGGAGCAGTTGGCTGAAATGAAGTGTGAGATGAAAAATAGTAATAACGAACAATTATCTGTATTAAAATCTGAAATACAGGAGCACAGCAACGAACAATTATCTGTATTAAAATCCAAAACAAACAATAACATTACGGAACAATTGCAGGCGCAGAAAAACGAAATGCAGGAACGCAGTAATGAACAAATATTAACACTAAACAGTAAACTTGCAGAACAGGCGATAGCACAAACCGAACAGTTAAACAAGATTACTCTTGAAATCAATGAAAGTACCGAAGTACAATTAAACAGACTGGCAGACGAGATGCACGTTAACAATAATAGGTAGTTAGGACAAATAACATCCATTGAAGGTAAATTTGACAAGAAACTGTTAGAATTGGACGAAATGGTAGCTGCAAAGTTGTAACAAATAGAGCAGGCGTGCGTAAACAACACGGTGGGGATTAAAATTACACAGGGCGAATTGCAGGAACAATTTAACAAGATCGAAGCTAAAACCGCGAATAGCCAAGAACAGATCGGTTCAGTAGACAACAATGTATTGGGTTTAATGAAAGAACTGGATCGATTGGAAATAAAATCAGCAGATAAGTGGGAGAACTTCGAAGCTGACCAACGGCAGATTAAAAAGGACCTAGAAATAAATGGGATGCAGATAGAAGAAAAGTTGTAGAAAATCAGGAGAAGATTGAAGAAACGTTGGAGAAAAATCAGGAGCAGATAGAAGAAAGGTTGGAGAAAAATCAGGAGCAGAATGAACAGAGAATTAAAACACTTAAAGACAGGATTAGGAGGGATTGGGAGCAGCAGGTCGAAGAAACTAGAGAAGATAGATTATCAAATATTCGGAGGCTGGAAGCATTGGAAAAAAATGTGAACACGAAAATCCAAGAACACGTGAAACTAATAATGAAGAATTAACCTCGGTCGCAAGAGAATAATACTCTATTTTCGTCGAAGCATGTAGCAAGAAAATATGTTAGCATGTGCAGCCCGGAGGCATTTAACTTAGCAGGAGGTGCAAGTCAGGAGCACAGTCCCAGGACAGGTTGGAACTCGGAGGCGTTTCGCATCGATAGGGGCGAGACGTCAACTCCACAGAAGAATATAACCACAGCGGAAGTATTACAAGTAATTCGAGGTGATTATTTTAAACCTGAAAAATTCATAGATGGTCAAGGAAGGACGCCAAAAGTATTTTTGCGCGAACTTGACGAGTACAACAATGATCAAAACATAAGTCCCGAAAAACAATTATGAATGGTAGAAAAGTTTCTACAAGGTCTTATTTGGTTCCAAAGCCTCAAATATACATTTGAAGATAAGCGCAATTAAAGGAAGCATTTTGAAGAAATTCTGGAGCCCGTCCTTTCAACAGAGTCTCATGATGGACCTGTACACGAGGAAATATCATAGCACTCATCCAACTAAATTTTCTGAATTCTTTTCCCAACTAATGATCAGGCTGAGGGATTTAGACGAACCACCATCGGAGGAAAATTTGGTGTTGACCGCAGGCAAACAGCTTCCCATAAACATTCAGAAAATCCTGGTAGCGGCGAATGTTAAAACGGCAATACAGGCAGAAGAAATTCTCAGAGACCTTGATGAAACAAGTATGGTAACTCCTCAAGAAAGGCAAAGGCATATCGAGAGCGTAAATACGGCAGAAGTTGCAAACAATAATAATCATAAATCGAACACTAGATCGCAAGCGACGAACACCAGTTTTCGCCGAGGAGACAAGAATTCTACGACTTTTAAATCGGACGCCATGTCCAGATCTTAACTAACGGTCACCAAGAGAATCGCCGTTCATCAGAAATGAGCTAAGTACTACTTCAACGTTCTTCAACTCATTTTAATTGCTTTTAAATAGCTACATGCTTTTTAACCATCATTATACAGACAGTGTGAAATTGCGAAATGTGGGGCAATAACCATCTTCGCGGGATTTTCGATGTTGAGCTTTGTCTATCTAAGCTAATCTTAAAATGAAGCAGCATTTCTTATGCATATTAACTGAGACATTTTCTCACAACATGGGACATCGTTAAATTACCCACTGTCTGTAGAAAACTTAGCTCGTTCAACCGCTGGACTATTTTTGCCCAATTCAACAGTTATGATTGTTCTGGAATTTTCCATGCCAAACAATTCATCCACAAGCTCAACCTTCTAGTATTTTACACTCACATATGGAAATACTTTTTCTAACCCAGGAATTTTCTTTATGAACAGCTAATCAATACCTAATTTATCTTCCTTCGTGGGAATTCGTTCACTGCATTCAACTATAACCTACATATTTTTCAACGCAATATACTCTTTCTAACCAAAATGCAACTAGTTATTTTACACCACCGCAATAACTTTCCTTTCTATAAACTTTCTGTGCTACAATAGTAAACTTTTCAACCACGTCAATAGACTATAGTGAAAACAGTGCTCGTTCAACTTCTGATCCGCGCCACGCTCGTCCGAGGAAAATATATAAGGCCAAGAACTTTCTCCACAAAGTTCCTATTTCCTCTTCCTCACCACTCTTTACTAACAAATTAGGCTAATCTTTGAATTTATGTATTTTTCAATGAGGCCTCGCCAAACTATAGGCGCCCTCCCAACTTTTCTCCATTTATAACTTATTCACTCTGTTTAAATATCAGCAGTTAGAAACTGCATATTAATCTATGTTCTTTTCCTGCTAGTACAGGAATTGCTCATGTTCTACATACTCAACTTTTCATTAATCTTGTTGGTCCAGGTTTCACGAAAGGGTAACTTGCCCAATTTTTCCTCCTGATCCTGTTTAAACATAGAAGTTCTAGAAACTTCTTCTTAATTTTTCCCTTCAGGTTTCACAATAAGTGACCTGCCCTATTTGTATAAATTATAATAGTAATTTCTGTATCAATATAAGAAGTTATAGAAACTTCTACTTAATTTCTCTCTTTCTTTGTTTTGTTTTTGTTTTAATTTCATCTTTGATATTTGTTCATACTTTTAAGATTCCCACACGGAAATTCTTAAAGCACTCACATTGTATCTCATTAATTCTGCAAAGCTAGAATTACTTCATAATTGTTGTTACAAACGTTAAAACTGTCTAATTTAAGCACAACTTTTAAAATCTTATTCAGATTTTTAGGGCGTACCACAAATCTTAAAATTGGACCCAATTTAACGTTGTTTATTAATTATAAACCTGTTATCGTTAGGTTTCAGATTTTCACATGTTGTAAACATTTATAAATCACAATCGTGATCTAAATGTTGTTAATTTTTCAAAGTTTAATTCATTGTTAATAAATCTTTACTAGTTTTTCGTTATTCTTTTCCCTAGATTCACGACTAGGTAGGACCCTGTCTTCCCTAACTCTTCCTATAGGCTTTCATTAAAAAAAACTCACAAATCAAATTAATAACGGTTCCACTATTTGTTGCATTTGAGCAAGAACTCTTAGTCACAAACTTATTAAAGCCTCTCTTAGCTTTTATAGCTAATTCTAACTGGCCAGTAAGGCAAGCATAGCTCGCTCCGCCAGCTTCCTGCTTGTTGAGTTTTTCTCTACAACTTATGGTTGGTTTTCCAAATTTAAGTTTTTATCATTGTCTAAACTTTTAGTCGGTGCATGCTGGGTAAAAGCTCAGCCATTCTTAAATACAACTATTGGTGCTCTTACCAAAATTATCTCCAAGGGTATAATTGCCTCATTGCTACTCTTCCTGGAGAATTCGGTCACTCCTTAGAAATTCTACAATTTCAAAAACTAAAACATAACGGCTAATTCAAATTATTTGCATTCTTCAAAAGATTTGTTTAAAAACAAACTCCTTTGAAAGGATACATAGTAAACTCATCATTTCTTTCTTTGCCAGACCACCACCCTTCCACATAGTAGTCGAATCTTGGATTGGAAGGGAAGGTACCATCCAATCTCGCCGGCAAATTGCCCAAGCTCCAGCCGCATTTCCCGTTAGCTACGGCCAGGTCCATACCCACTTTAGGTGTTTCACGGGCTTTGCGGTAATACTCGTCTCTGAACATTGTCTTTGTATGGTGTTGGACTCTCGTCCTATTATCCACACTTGTTCCTTAGTCCGAAACCCACTTCCCTTAACTTCTCTCTTCATCTTCCCTTGTGGGTAAGGTTAATTCCTAGCAAAAGCCTGCCCAGGCGGCGCTGAGAGCTTGGAGAGACAACAGGAGAAACAACAGAAAAAACGGATTAGCGAGAGAAGTGAACCATTTGGAAGTCATTATTATGAACCTGGGGAACAATGCGTACAGGATTGAAGAACTGGGCAGTGGAACGAAGTCAGTCTTCAATACAGCAAATTTAAAGCTGTACTATAAAAGGGAACCTTGGGAACAGGTTTAAAATGACGCTTTTGCAAATGTTGGTGCAACTTGAGAAACCACACTCAATACTACGTGGCTACTAGAGTTGAAGAATGAATTAGTAACATTGTTTACAAAGAAGACAGCGAGACAGTCAGCTCTACGTGCTTGTTGTGACAGAGAGGGAGATACCAGGAAGTGACAGGTGATTGACGGCTCGGGGAGTAGATAGTACATTAGCCAACACACTATGAAGAGGCAATTAGTGAACTGAGGTATGCACGATACTCAGACTGGGAATGGGACACTTAAGAAATTGGGATGTTTATATTTTGAATTTGGAAAATGTGTGGAAGATCTGAAATTCAAATCAATGGCTTGTTCGAATTTCAAACTTTGCAGGGGGTGAATAAACCCTTATTATTATTATCATATAATAATTGTTCATGTTTTATTGTATCCTGTATTGGAGGTATCAGTAAGGCCGGTTGAAGTAGCCACATGATGTCGCAATATTTCGAGCACATGGAGCAAGCAAGTTATATTTAACAAGTAGTTCCGTGAAGAACTATACAGCCTATTTTAAAATATCCTACTTATGTTAATTGCCACTATCAACATACACAATTTCAGTTTGATTGCTGTAATAGATTCGTAGATATTGAGAACCGACTAAATATTTCGGATGGTCGCCATGTTGGATTTTATATATGTAGGTCCTAGAGTTATGTACTGTTACATGCAGATTATTGTGAACGTGTAGTATTAAAATTTCAATCGCATAATTAAGACACAAGAAAATACAAGGAGATTTAAAAAAAATTCACAGCTGCCATCTTGAGATTATGGAAACAATTGAAATAAATTAGATGCCAGTGGATTAACATTCGGATAAAGATTTACTGTACCAAGTTTCACTGCACGCGGATGGTTAAATTGCGAGAAACGTCCATGTGAATATTTATAATTCGCGTCACCGCCATGTTGGATTTGTGATCACCAGGTTATGTATATAGGTGAACTTAAGTTCATAGCTCCTATGAACATTAAAAAATTTAGTTTGATTGCTAAAATAGATTCGTAGATATTCAGTATCGTCTAAATATTTCGGATGGTCGCCATGTTGGATTGTTAAATGTATAGGCCATAGAGTCATGTACCATTAAAGGAAAATTATTGCGTAGGTTCATTATTCAAACTTTCACTTCGATCGCATGACTACATCACAAGAAATAAAAACTTAATTTTAAAATTCGCACTGCCGCCATCTTGAGGTTATGTAAACAATTGAACTAAATTAGATACCAGTGGATTACAATGTGTATAAATATTTCCTGTACCAGGTTTCAGTGCGCTTGGAACATTAAATCGCGAGAAAGGTCTATTTAAAATGTTCAAATTCGCTTGGCCGCCATGTTCGTTTTGTAGTTAACCGGTTTTTGAAAATCTTATAGATGGACTTCCAGTAGTGCCCTTTATCTCCGTACAAAATTTTAGGGAGATACCGCTAATAGTTTCAGAGATAAAGAATGCCGGTGAAATATTTCTCACATCCGCCATCTTGTGATTATGTAAACAATTGAACGAAGTCAGATGTCGGTGCATTACAATGTATATAAACATATACTGTACCAAGTTTCATTGCGTTTGGTTGGTCAAATCGCGAGAAACGTCTATTTAAATGTCGCAAATTCGCTTGGCCGCCATGTTGGTTTTGTAGTTACCAGGTTTTCATAAGTCACATAAGTGAACTTATACTAGTTTCCTCTATCACCATAGAAAATATCAGGGTAATATCGGTAATAGTTTCGGAGATATTGAATGCTGGTGAAATATTTCGCACAGCCGCCATGTTGGATTGGTGAGTCGTAACAAAATTTGAAGGGCACGGTCGAGGTCGCCGTGAATAGTGCTATGAACTTTCCGAGTTTCATTGAAATCGCTCCTGCCGTTTAGATTTTATTAGGGGGACACACACACACGAATCACACACACACACACGCACACACACGCGGACAAAAGGTGATCTCATAAGCCTATTTTTTCGAAATTGAAAATAGGCTAAAAATATCTTGGAAGACGAGGTCATTGAGCGTTTAGCTTGGCTTCCCCTGATGACGTAGGGAGCCTAGGCATCTTTGTTAGGGCAGGCAAGAGAGAGCGCGCAGAGGACGAGCAAGCGAGAAGTGAGATGATTTGTGACGTCAAGAGGGTGGAGTTTTCACGGCTGAAGCAACGAATTGAACTTGAATCAACGAATCAGAGATATGATGCTTTCTATGGCGGGAAAATCAGCGTGGGATCAGAAAGCGAGGGAAATGAATATTGAATTAATCTACGCTGGAATTTTATTCCGCGTGGCAGATTTATAACCTGCAGGATGAGAGAAGAACAATTATACCACCCGCAAGTCTGTATGCCAATTTTTAAGGTTTATTAAAATTTTATGGTCCCCACTCTTGTGATATCTGCCAGTTCTGTATAAATTAGGTTACTGTGCAAGCCTAAGACACTTCTATTTTGCCTCTCTGAGGAGGCAGGTGCGTATTCTATTTTGCGTCTCTGAGGAGGCAGGTGCGTATTCTATTTTGAATCTCTGAGGAGACATGTGTAACTTACTTTTGCGTCTCTGCGGAGATAGTTCACGATACTTTATAATTTGAATCTCTGATGAGATACTCTGCATTTGAACTTAATTATTTGAGCAGGCATTGGTCTGGCTACATTAAAATTTTCAAACACTTTAAATATTACAGTAAAACGTTTACAACGTGTGATATGTTGCGTGTGAAATTAGAGCATAAATTGCTAATTAGGGAAATTGTCGTCGAGAATAATTGCATAGGACTATGAGTGAAATTAGTAACTCTGATCGCAATTCTAGTAGGATATTGTAGTGTATTGTAAATTAATTTGAACATTTATTTTCATCATTAAGAAGACATCAAGATGGTTGGTACGAGGCCAATTACTGGGATGATGACCATTCGATCTACTGCAGTGATGATGATGGTTGAATAAACATCAGATTGGGTCATGAGTGGTGACGTACGCTGAACTGTTGTTGCTGATATGGTTGAGTACTAAACTTTTGATTTATTCAATTATGTAGATAGATTTTGGCATGGGAACATTGTATATATTTTCCTTGTGAGTTTTAATTTAGTTTTGGTAAGTGTAGTGTTTCCGTCTGTCAGATATAAATGTGTAAGGACCCGTGACCACTAGTTGATTTATTTGTATTTTATTTGTGTAATGTAATCCAAGTACTACGCGTACATGTTACGAATATTTTGGTTTTGCGTACGCAGGAGTTAGGGCTCGGGTGAAAAGTGAAGCTGCATTAGAGTAACGATAAATAATTAGGTTTGGGGGAAATGAGTTATCTTTGTTGCTGTTTTGATTGAACAGGCTTGTAATGAGTTGCCGGTGTTGCAACAGTTTGGAAAGAACCATCCGTTCTTAATTTTGAAGTTTGAGTTTATAATTATTTTGATAGCATTTATTTTGATTCTTCAGTCCAAAGCTTAGATCAGACGTGTTGCGAGTGTGGAAAATATTTATGTGATTTTTTCTAGGTGATTGTCAAACCCATACGAGTGATATTGTGTGTTTTGTGTGTCATGTTGTGTGTATTTGAAATTTGCGCGGAAGATTGGCACGTTGTGACCAAGTCTTTGGCTGCAGCACGTCGGATGACGGGTGGAGCTTTATGGAGACCCCGACCAGTCCTATTGAATCTTGTAATTACAAAGAGAATTAATTAGATAATTGTATTTTGTGACACACACATTTAGCTGGGTGACAGCTGTAATTCTTCTTTGTCTTGGAGCCGTGCATAGGGCAGGCCCGAGGTATTATTGACACGCGTGGGTGATTGACAGGTAGCAGAGAGGGTCCACACTGAGCGCTGGTCTAAGTTATTTCGCGACACTAATTAGGCAGGAGGAAACGGCCAGGCCGTGACCTAGTTAAAGTTGATCGCCTGATCGATTTAACACCCTTGAATATGTTAAAGGGGTTGATCTTCATGCCCGCACTGTAATCTCATGTGTTACATCAAAATGAAAATGCTTGTAATGTAAATAAGTGCAGTTTTGAGCATTGTGTTTTTTTATTCATATTTGGATTTTGATTCATGTAATTTGATGATACCTTGTTGTGTCTTATGTAAAATGACACTCGGTCATTTTGTTGTTTTCTTTTGTGGTCACGTGGTCACGTTAATCAAACTTGTGTTATTTTGTGAAGTCCTGTTTTGAGGCAATCTTTGTTGTGCTGTGACACAGGGGTCCAGATTTCATACGGAAATCTTTGTTGTAAATATGTTAAGCTAGCGAGTGTCGGTATTGTATTTTCATGTAATGTTGAGTTCCCATGGCTATTCTATCTCGTTAACATACGGATTCGTAACTTGACGGCTTCGCTCGCGATCTCGTATAAATACTCATACCATATTTTGCATGCATTCACATCACTCACGCACACGATTTGGAGAAGTAGATTTTTTATCAGGCCAAGTCTCAGGTCCTGGATTTGTGGAGATCTCTGGGAGAGATATTTTTGTATATATTCGTTGTTTAATTGAGGGTGTAAGATTGGGAGTTGTTTTCCTTTTTTTTATTTTGATCTGATATGAAATTTGTTTTTGTTAATTTTGGATTCACTTTGCTTTCTTTATGCCATATAGTTAGGCTATGTTACCTTGTATTTTGATAAGAAGCACACTTTAGCAACTTCGTTATGAACCGAAACACTACCCCGAAACAGAGTCTCATAAAAGCTTCTTGCAAAGTTTCAACAAACATTTTAATGCACTGGCATCTAATTTAATTCTTCTTAACCTCAAGATGGCGACTGTGCGAAATTTTAAAATTATATTTTTATTTTTTGCGTCCTAATCATGCGATTGAAGTGAACGTTTGAATAATGAACCTACGCAATAATCTTCATAACTCTATGGCCTACATGTACAACAACCCAACATGGCGACCATCCGAAATATGGCCTACATGTACAACAACCCAACATGGCGACCATCCGAAATATTTAGACGGTTCTCAATATCTACGAATCTATTGCAGTAATCAAACTAGAATGTTGATTGTTGATAGAGGCTAGTAATATAAGTTCACTTTTTGGACTTTCAATAACCTGGTGAGCTCATTACCAACAAGGCAGCCAAGCGAACTTAAAACAATTAAATGGATTTTACTCGCGATTTAATCATCCGAGCGCAGTTAAACTTGGTACAGTAAATGTTCATACAAAATTTAATATACAGGCGTCTATTTAAATTCAATTGTTGTCATAACCCCAAGATGGAGGCGAAATTTTAAAATCTCGTTTATATTTCTTATGTCCTAATCATGCGATCGAAGTGTACGTTTGGATAATGAACCTACGCAATAATCTCCATCTAATGGTACATAACTCAATGGTCTACATACAGAACAATCCAACATGCTGATCCTTTTCATAGGAGAACTTTTAATAGAGAAGACCAATAGGATATATGAAAATAGGCTATATATGCTGCTCAAAAAAATTAAAGCACCACTTGTTTCAGAGGCCAACAAATCTTGAAAAGTTGACCGCACAAGCTCGAAATCTCAGTATGACGTTTGTCCTGACGCCTACCAAGCATATGCTTCAGCACAACTCCCCAACTTGAGTAGTTTCAGGGTAGCGCCCCCAAAACCAGCCCATTTTCGTAAACCGCAAAATGAAGTTTGCAAAAACGCTGTAGGACTTGTCGCAGGTTGCCAAAGCAGTCGAAAATGAATGAGTCTTGCTCTTAATTATCCACAAACACGTTGAAATCGTTACATTTGACGTTTGGGCATTTTCAACCCCATTCATCATCCCCTAAACATGGACTACCATTGGGGCGTCTGAAAAGGCACCGGGTGTGTTTTACCACCTGTAAACCTGCAGACCGTCCTCAGTTGCAGATTTCAGTAAATTCTTAAGGCCTCCGGCAATGTTCACCCCCTCCTAACACCCTCAACTGGCATGGGACCAAACCACCCCGTCTCGATTCACCCCTAAGGGAAGTTTTAATCGAGATGCTTATCAGTGCTGCGAATGGGTGGATCTTCCCATAACGTTTCAAAAAAGGAGCTGTGCCTGTGTCACCACCCCTTCCCCTGCTACCCCCGTTTGTATGATTTTTCGAATCAGGCCCTTTTTAAGCGCTGAAACGAGGTCTTAATCACTGAAAGGGCTGCAAAGGTCCTTAGAAGTAGTGGTGACATGAAATCAACCCCTTCCGATCGTTGATTGACATTCCATCCCTCAAACTTGAAATTTTTGCACCCTCAGGCCTCCCTGTCTGGACGCGTAACGCGTCATGGCAGAGTTTTCGGAGTTGGATGAAAATGAAGCTTCTGGCCTGCAATCGAGCCCAAAACAGCAGGTTGGATGGAAATTTATCGGTAGGGTAGGAAACGACGCCAAACATTTTTCAAAAAAGTTAACAGTCTCTAGTAAGTACGCCCATGCATAGGCAACCCACATAACGTCATTTTTCTCCTATTTCCATTCTTTGTAACCCATTGCCGATCATAGGCAACCCGCACGCACGGACGTGATGGAATGTCAATCAACGATCGGAAGGGGTTGATTTCGTGTCACCACTACTTCTAAGGACCTTTACAGCCCTTTCAGCAATTAAGACCTCGTCTCAGTGCTTCAAAAAGGCCTGATTCGAAAAATCATACAAACGGGGCTAGCAGGGGAAGGGGTGGTGACACAGGTACAGCTCCTTTTTTGAAACGTTATGGGAAGACCCACCCATTCGCAGCACTGAAAAACATCCCGTTTAAAACTTTCCTTACGGGTGAATCGAGACGGGGTGGTTTGGTCCCATGCCAGTTGAGGGCCTTAGGAGGGGGTGAACATTGCCGGAGGCCTTAAGAACTTACTGCAATCAGCAACTGAGGACTGTGTGCAGGTTTCCAGGTGGTTAAACGCACCCTGTACCTTCTCAGACGCCTCCAATGGAAGCCCATGTTTAGGGGATGATGAATGGGGTTGAAAATGCCCAAACGTCAAATTTAACGATTTCAACGTGTTTGTGGATCATTAAGAGCAAGACTCATTCATTTTCGACTGCTTTGGCAACCTGCGACAAGTCCTACAGCGTTTTCCGCAAACTTCAATTTGCGGTTTACGAAAATGGGCTGGTTTTGGGGGCGCTACCCCGAAACTACTCAAGTTGGGGAATTTTGATGAAGCATATGCTTGGTAGGCGTCAAGACAAACGTCATACTGAGATTTCGAGCTTGTGCGGTCAACTTTTCAAAATTTAGTGGCCTTTGAAACAAGTGGTGCTTTAATTGTTTTGAGCAGTTTAGTTCTTCGCGGAAATACTTGTTTAATGTTGCTTTAGCATTAGAAATTTAATGTTTTTCAGTCGGTCAACACAATTGTAGCCAATTGTAATGGTGGTTCCCTAATCCTAAAAAATAAATACATGAGATTAAAAAATACACTTGGACGACTAGTTTCGATCGTCAAGTGATCATCATCAGATCTTTTGTGCTTAGGCTATTAAATATATGTCCACAAGTATGGGTGATAGTATTTACAATATATACACTTATTTAGTTGCAGTAGTAATTTAACTAGCTCAAATATCGTTAATAGGGAATAACCCATCTCATTTGGGTACAATCGTGTTGACCGACAGAAGAGCATCAAACTTTTGAATATGATAAGATATTTAGCAGCACTTTTCTTGATTACAGTAAATAACCAAGTATCTCTTTAACGATATGGACCAAAGATTCAAATATACTACAGTAAATGGAACTAAACTGCAATTAAGTTCAGGAGATAAGTTTTTCGTAGATCTCCGGCCAGTTGTCTAGTTGGAGAAGAGTGAACTTATCGACACTCACTTAATTTGAATATTGCTGGAGGATCTACTATTTAGGTCCGCTCAAGTTCTACCGCGCTGTATACTGTTATACTTATAAAAGAATAGAAGATGTTGAGAAGATGTTAATTTATTGTTACCAACACCTAAGTAATTACAATACTTTTACATGAAGCCTGACTTGCTCGCCGTGAGGCAGAGCGTACACAGTATCTATATAGCTGTCGTGAAGAGTGACCACATGGTCTGCTGTATGGTTATGAAGAGGGCGATTATGAGCTGTGCATCAGTATATAAACTTTAACTTTCTCTGGAGAGGGAAAAGCTGTCACACGTAGAGATTCACCAATGGCGTGTATCTCTAGTGGTAAGAGGGGGGTTTAGCCAATTAAACCATAAGCGATGGGGTTTGGTTGGGCTGACCTTAAAGTTGTTGTGGAAAGCTCAAAACTGAGAATTATTATGAGGAAGGAACAGAAATATGTGTTCCTTGTGAAATAATGGAGACAGTCTGGAAACTTAAGAATGTTAGCAGTGGCCAACTCTTAGTTCTGTTCTTCCGAGAAATATCTAATAGAAATAAGTTCACTTAAAGTGCTTTTGAAATAGCAAGCTTTTACTTGCTTTGCCTGTGGGCTTGGAGTGGACTCTTATAATATTCTGACTTCCTGAAGGGAATATACATCGTCTCTCCTGGACAGTAATAATAATAATAAGAAGAATAGTAATAATAATAATTATTATTATTTATAATAATTATCATTTAAAAACCAAAATTAGTAAGGGATGTCTCTTGGTCATGGCTAGTAAGGGGTTTACTGGGCAATGGACATGACTCAGGTAGGCCTACTTGCATATCATTTAGGTGTTTTTAGATGCTACAGAATTCATGAATATGGCTCTTTTGAGTGTGTTTTGGATAAGTATTCAAATATTTTTGTATTTAGGAGTAAGGGAAAACAAGTAGTTCCGTGAAGAACTATGCAGCTATTTTCATATATCCAACTTATAATAATTGCCTCTATCAAAACGGTATACAAAATTTCAGGTTAGTTAGTTATTGTTGTTTTAAGGGGTGGAACTACGAGGTCATCTAACCCTAAAATTTCAGTTTGATAACTGTAATAGATTCGTGAGAACCGTCTAAATATTTCGGATCATCGCCATGTTGGATTTTTATACATAGGCCTTAGAGTTATGTACTATTACATGAAGATTATTGTGTAGGTGTCGTATTAAAACTTCAATCGCTTGATTAGGACACAGGAAATTAAAACGCGATTTTAAAATTTTGCTCAGCCGCCATCTTGTGGTTATGAAAATAATTTAAATGAATTAGATGCCAGTGGATTAAAATTGATATAAGCATACACTGTATCGAGTTTCACTGCGCTCGGATGGTTAAACGTGTGAAGTTCCCGGTATCATTATGTAAAATATTTACACTCTCGTTGGAATCAGATTTTTTACTATCAATTAGGCATTAATTTTAAGCTTTGCATAGTTTGTGTCAACTTGTGCTACACTTTAAACATAAAAAACCTATTTGCAATCCTATTCTACCTATTAAAACCTAAAAATACCTACTTTATGTTTTAATCCTAAAAAGCCGTTTTCTAATAATGACACATCTGTTGGTATGTCCAAAAATTTCTATAATACAATATGAATCCATAAGATATACGAATGTATCATGTGATACCTGCAAAGGTGTTCAGTGTACTGCTAAATTATGGGGTTTTCGTGTCTACGAGAACTTGAAATATAGAGAATACGAAAAATAGGTAAATTTATCACAGAGCTGGGTTATTTAATTATACAGACCTATACCGTCAACATATACTACGGCGGATCGAAAATTCTTTGCCTCTATTTTTTACATACAGGTAATATCTCTATATATAACAAGTAGTTCCGTGAAGAATTAAATAGCCTATTTTCATATATCCTACTAATATTAATTGCCTCTATCAACATACAAATTGTCAGTTTGATTGCTGTAATAGATTCGTAGATATTGAGAACCATCTAAATATTTTGGATGGTCTCCATATTGGATTTTTATATTATAGGCCTTAGATTTTCGTACTATTACATGAAGATTATTGTGTAGGTGTTTTATTCAAACTTCAATCGCATGAATAGGACACAAGAAATAAAAGCGGGATTTAAAAATTTCGCATGCCGCCATATTGTGGTTATGAAAATAATTTAAATGAATTAGATGCCAGTCGATTAATATTTGTATAAGGATATACCGTATCAAGTTTCATTGCGCTCGGACGGATAAAACGAAAGAAACATCCATTTGAATATTTAAATTTCGCGTCGCCGCCATGTTGGATTTGTGCTCGCCAGGTTATTGAACGTCCCACAGGTGAACGTATGCTTATAGCCCCTATACACTTACAAAATTTCAGTTTGATTGCAGTAGTAGATTAATAGATATTGAGAACCGTCTAAATAATTCGGATGGTCGCCATGTTAGATTTTAATATATGTAGGCCATAGAGTTATGTACTATTAGATGATTATTATTATGTACGTTCATTATGCAAATGTTGATTTTGATCGCATGATTAGAACACAAGAAATAAAAACTTGATTTTCGAAATTTGCACAGCCGCCATCTTGAGGTTACGTAAACAATTGAACTAAATTAGATACCAGTGCATTACAATGTCTACAAACATTTTCTGTACGAAGTTTCATTGCGTTTGGATCATTACATCGCGAGAAAAGTCTATTTAAAAATTTAACTTCGCTTCGCCGCCATGTTCGTTTTGTAGTTAACCGGTTTTTGAAAGTCTCATAGATGAACTTCCAGTAGTGGCCTTTACCTCCGTACAAAATGTAATGGTGATACCGGTAATAGTTTCAGAGATATAGAATGCCGGTGAAATATTTCGCACAGCCGCCATCTTGAGGATATGTAAACAATTGAAAGAAGGTAGATGTCGGTGCATTACAATATGGATAAACATATACTGTACCAAGTTTCATTGCGTTTGGTTGGTTAAATCGCGAGAAACGTCTATTTAAAAGTCGCAACTTCACTTGGCCGCCATGTTGGTTTTGTAGTTACCAGATTTTCAAACGTCACATGGGTAAACTTCTAGTAGTTTCCTTTGTCATCGTACAAAATTCCAAGGTGATATCAGTAACAGTTTCGGAGATATTGAATGCTGGTGAAATATTTCGCACAGCTGCCATGTTGGATTGGTGAGACGTACGGTAACAAAATTTGAAGGGCACGGTCAGGGTCGTCCGAAATAGTGCTATGAAATTACCGAGTTTAATAGAAATCGCTCCATCCATTTAGAAGTTATGGGGGGGACATACAAAAATCCTCTCACACACACGCACGCACACGCAGACAGACACAAGGACAAAAGGTGATCTCATAAGCCTTTTTTTTTTTTCATAAATGAAAATGGGCCAAAAATACTGTAAGGCGCCAGAAAATGTTCCCTGCAGTGCCTATAAGTGTCGGAGAGAGCTAGCATCAGTAGTTACGTTGGCAGCACGACTGGTACTTGAATTAAAACAAACAAACAAACAAACGAACAAACAAACAAACAGTAACCTTTGTGATTAACTGTATGTATTTTTTTAGTTAAAAAATAGGGGGAAAAGCCTTTTCGATCCGCCCTTGTACATAGCTCAATATCGTAGTTGTAATTTATTTATATGTTGTTGCCATATTCATTAGATTTATAGATTTATATTAAATTATAATAACCTTTCATTTCCAGGGAGAAAGAATCTTCTCGAACATGTCTACTGGGTCCTATTATTTCAAGGTAAGCAATGCGTGATTTTACATTCCTTTTATAGTACCATTATTGCCATGATTCATGCAACAAAAATGCCAACCAGTTACATAAAACTGTTCAAGTATCCATCATGATGCAATAACTATTGAACCCTTTCTACTTCTAGCGTCTTCAAGTTCCTGTTTTCTATCTTTTTTGCAGATTGACTGCGGATTTTGTTATTACGAAACAAAGAACATTCATTTCACTGGTAAGTCTTACAGCATCAGTTTTACCTTTGTACAGGGCGCCAGAAAATGTTCCCTGCAGTGCCTATAAGTGTCGGAGAGAGCTAGCATCAGTAGTTACGTTGGCAGCACGACTGGTACTTGAATTAAAACAAACAAACAAACAAACAGTAACCTTTTTACTCACCACAGCCATTCATAACTGATGCTGGAAGTGCTGATGACACATACGCTCGCTTATTACAATACACAAAGGGCCGTATTTAAGAGTATGCCGCCTATAGGCTAAAGTCTATTTACCACCCCCTCAATAGTTCATATTTACTTAATACATTTGTTTTATACAACAAAAGGATAGAGTGCATTGGCGTTTTCATATTTTTTAAACATAAAGTTAATTTAGTTTAGATAAAACTACAAATTTAATGGCTTGTATAATAAATGTTATAATGAAATTAGTTATCTACTTGTTTTTATTACTTCCTTTAAGATTCGTTAAAAATGAAATGGGTTTCGAACGTAATTAATTAATTTGTTCTTGGAGATCAGTGATCACCATTTTACTGTAACGTGCACCGGGTCTGCAAGATTCGTGTAATTGCCCAGAATTCGCCATGTGTCTCGCAGTGTTGGTGGGCGGGGTGTATGGAGAACGCTGGGCAGCCAATTATGCCAAGGCTAATTAGGGTAGCCCCTCCCCAAGGCCACCACCAATACAATAGCGCTACGAATCAGGTAGACTATTGACGCAAGGCTTCCAGACTCTTCTGCTTCTGGAGACTACTGGGTGTGACAAGAAGGTCCCGAACCTTGGTGGGAGGGGCTGAATACTTCTGGAAGCCAACCACGAGGACATACTCGACGCTACTGGAAGGAGCAATAACTAGAACTTTCGAGACCAGAGGGCTGACTGCATATATACGAGCAAGTTGAGGTGAGCAAGTAGTTCTGCGTGGGAGCGAGCGAGTGTGAGATCAGAGTCAGTGTTAGTTGAAGCAGTTTGCCGTGCCTAGCGCGATGAGTGAAAATAAATAATGGAGGACTGTAAATAGTGAAGACGGGGTGTGAAGATAAATGTGGAAATAAATAATGTAAATAGTGACTTGTAGCTGTATAAAGTGAGATTCTGTGTATGTGTGTGTGGAAGTAAGTAGGCTTAATTTGATTTAGTGTAAATAACATTATTATAAATAAAGTATTAGTTCATTATAGCCTGACCTATTTTTACGAACCCCAAAAACGTTACATTACACATATTTTTATATTTTTATATTTTAATGCTAATGACTATCTTTTGCGTAATTGAAGAACTGTGTTCAATTCGAATTCAGGTGTCGTACATGATGAAATGAAATTACACAAAATGTAGTTAATTACTGGTTTATTTGATGAAAAATATGCAAACTTCCCTAAAACAACTCACCCCACGTAATCTTCGTGTTCAAATTTACATAGCTTTCTTACGAGTATTCTTAATGGTAAACTTGTTAATAATGTCTTCATATGAAAGTGTTTTTGTTGTATTTACCTCAATACAAAGTAATGAAAGTGAGTTTAACCGTATTTCAGAAATACTAGTTCGCAGATAGTTCTTAACTCTTCTAAGACAGGAAGAACTGTATACGGACTAAAACATATTTTTAAGTAACTTGTGTTCTAAAATTCGTACGGAAAATATTATTAACGTCTGAAATATTTTATTTTAGCTTTTGAATGAATTGCTAAACTGCCGCCCCTGAAAATTTGCCGCTCTAGGCTGCAGCCTACTTAGCCTATTTAGAAATACGGCCCTGAATACACACTGACGATTTCGACAGCTTACAGCCCACACGTGTGGGATTCACCCTGTCAAGGACACCGGGCTGCCAACTAAACTGTCTGGCAGAAGCCGGCAGTCACTGTGGAGAATATTTACTGGCGCCCTGTAGCCTATATTTGTTTGTCCTATCTTCTTGTCCTCATACTTCGATCGTTGTCTCACTTAAGCTGTGAAACACTTCATGCTCATCAAACAAATTCTCAATAACATTAATAATAACTACTGCGGTCGTTAAAGACTCCGGGATGCCAGAATTTCGCCCCGAAGGGGATCTTTAACGTGCCAGTAAATATACTGACATTGCTCCCTCCCATTTGCGCACCCTCAAATGCCAACTCACTGCACCAGGATTCGATCCTGCAACCTTGAGCACAGCAGGCGAGAACGTTACCAATGAGCCACGCAGCCAGCCAAGAAAACAAAATAATGTTCAGTATGACGGATTATGTTATTGTGATGTCTGTAGTAACGAATACAACTTGTTATTTGTAGCAAGGAAGGTTACTTATAAGCCAGTCCCATGGTGATGATGCCTGTCTCTTACCCGGAGGCCCTGGGTTCGATCGCCGGCTCCAGCAGGAATTTTAGAAGCTGACGTGAGGGTAGGAACGGGGTGCACCCAGACTCGTGAGGACAATTGAGTAGCTGTCTGACAGTGAGATCGGTCACGAAAACCAAGATTAGCGGCCGAGAGGACCAGACGCGTTCACCACGCGTCATCCCACAATCTGCAGGCCAAATGGCTGGACAGCGGTCGCTTGATAGTTACTGCTGTAGTGCCACGGTATTTGTTTGTTTAAGGGTTGGTTGGTTCCTCAGTTTAGGGGCTGCGACAACGTGGTCATGTAGCCCCGTGTACTTTGGGTGTGTGTAGAAACTGTCAGATAACCGGTGTTAATTGTGATGGCTGTAATAGTGTGTGTTATCAGTAATTCAGGTAAGGAGTACAGACGATCAATTTTCAAGTAGTTCTTACTTTTGCTACCAAATGCTACCGTCAACGACACATAGCTGTGAACTTGGTTACTAGATGCCACCGCAGCCAGCACCTGGCGAGGAACGTTAGAACTAATAGAGCATTAATGAAATCTAACCTAGAAATGTACTGTAGCTTCACATACACAGTTATTGAGGGTTTGTAGCAGTAGGTGAAAAATTACAGTGTTTAAAACTATCAGGGGACAAATGCTGCGTATGTGCCTTCGCTAAAAAACAAAACTATGAGTGGTATGTAACATTATAGAATAGGAATAGATGTGGGTTTTGGGGGGAGGGGGGAGGGATCCGCAAAGTCGGTACGTCTTTAGATGGGGTTCCGTGGTGCCCAGGACTTTGAGAAACTCTGTTCTATCCAGGCGCGGATCTAGAGTTTGGTTTGGGGGGGGGGGGTCAGAGAATCGATCTAGAGTTTGGCTTTGCGGTGGGGGGGGGGCAGGCGGGGTGGGGGGTCAGAGAATCAAAATTGTTAAGAAAAATGGTATCACTAAAAACGCAATCACAAAATAACCAAACGTACAAAATCAGACCAATTTTTTTGCAAGCTACATGGATAGAAATTTGATGCGTTTAGCGCACCAAAAATATTCGTACAAATTGCAACGGCGTGTTTTGCAACTTTTACATCGAGCTTCGAGAAAACGATAAAGGTACGTTACAGTTTCGGCAAGTCGAGTTGGTACTGACAAAGGGAGAAAGTCACAGCTTAAATTGCCAACCAAGCTTGCGGTTTGGACGTCGGCAAAAAATTTTGGTGCGAAAAAAGTCCCAGTTTCCTATCCGTGCATTGCTGCACATTCATCGTGACATCACTATAAACATCGATTCGGTGATCACAAGGTTTGCTAAACAAAATAGACGAGTTGATTTTGTTGTATAACTAATAGTTATTATACAAGAGGTTTGAAGTTGTAAATATGTACAGTTGTAACAGAACATAATAATTCCAATAAAGATAATTCAGTATTGAATAAAATGAAAAAAAAACCTGTTTTTCAGTTAAAATTCGTTAAGTTTTATTTGTCTGGTAATTGTGTTTTCGTTTTTTGAGTTTGCAAAAAAATTTGGTCTCCGTTTGGGGGGGGTCATGACCCCCGTGACCCCCCCCCCCCCCCCCCCCTTGAATCCACGCCTGGTTCTATCTGACGGTGTGTGATACTTGAAACGTATGAGTACCTATAACTAATTCAATCACACTTGAACTAATTCATCAACTGATTTTAGGGTCTAGGATAAGGTAGGTGGCTCGATACCTAAAATATGATACCATACTGGAGAGAGTGTAGAAAAAAACGAGGAAAACCACACTCAGGATAGGAGTTGTCAACTTCGCGATCCGAAGTTCCGATCTACGGACTTCCTACAACTGATCATGCTGACCGGTGACCCAAAGCACACGGCTACGTAGCGGGTTAACTGTAATAACGTAACTAACGGTAATTATTAGGATCTACAATGTCAGTATAAGTTTTCCAGGAAATGAATTAAGCTACCATCGTGGCAGTGGAAGTGTGGTAAAAATGTTAGGGAATTCGATCTCTTCACTACCGCTACCTCTTACGGTCGTGGTACGCAATTTAACATGTAAGGCTTAAGGTGTGGTATCTTGACACAAGTGTGGCCGCCAAACTCGTCTGACCTAACCAATTATGGTGAAGTAACTAAACGTTCCCCTTCTGATGTGTTCCAGGAAGTGGTGTTCCAGGCCCATTCGATGACATTCCAGTTCCCAGCAAAGACGACTTCAGCTTAATAATCGCCATGGCAGTATCCATACCAATTCTAATAGCAGTTGTTTTCTTCACCTTTCGATACGAAGGTGAGTTTCGTGTCAACATGCCCTTCGTCAACATGTCCGACTCTGTTGCTGAGCCTTGAGCTGAAGTTTCGCGGATTCGGTTCCCAACCGAGCAGTGGTGATTAAAATCTCCTAGGGTTAATTCCCCTGGCTGGGCACTGGGTGTTTGTGACGTTATCATCGTTCATTTCATCCTCATCATGAAGAAATCATTCACAATTGAGCAAACTTTAGAACCCAAATACACACACACAAATGTCCCGACAAACCCATATGAAAGATTGTTGTTATTGTTGTTAATTAATTTAGGAACTATACGACACCGTGGTCATTTGCCTCGTGTACTTGGGTGTGTGTGTATAGAATGTGTATGATAACCTGCGTTATTACACTAGCCAGTCCGTGGAGAGTTGTAAGTGAATACGGACACTGTGCAGGATTTTTCAAATGCCAGCGAAGTTTGCATAATCTCATTCAACTCGAGTGTATTGTCGCAATTGTCTATTAGCTTTATTAACCAACTAACCTCATTATAAAGGACCATCAGTTAAATAGGAGCGTTCAATAGAAACGGCGTTAGCAATATTTATATCTGAAGTTAGTTACAACAATCAGTTAATAAATCACACTGTTGACATAATTAAACAATATTCATAATAATACAACATTTATAGAAGTGCTATAGAACACCTGAGAAATAATATACTGTATGTAAATAAAAACGACACGTTAACTCAAGTTATAAAAAACTTCCTCAATTTAATAATTGTAAATTTACAAGTACATAAGTGTGAACATGTCCGCCGTACCTAATCTAATCCTAGATGGACAGGATTTGATGATGATGATGATGATCACCTGATAATGTACACAATATTCACATGCTCCAGTATCCTTAACACGAGTGTACACTACAGGGGTGTGTATAAGGGGGGAGCTGTGGGGGCCGCAGCCCCCCCCCCCCCTGAAAAAGCCAATAAAAATTAAGAATGTTGGTAAAAGCATAATGCTAAGAATGTGTGTTGGTATTTTTATTTGTTTTCATTTTTTTAATTTTTTTGTTTTTGAAATTTGCGCTATTTTGGAAACGGTGAATTTTAGAAAAACGTTTGTTTGACGTTAATAAAAGGTGCCTATGTCCTCCAGGCAGACAGCAAGTTTCAAGTGTGTAGGACAAAACAAAATGATAGCCTACTTTCTCGCGAACATTGGCGATAATTCGCGAATGCGTGGTCGGATTTTAACGAATGAGGTGTTGTTGGCGTTGGGATGACGTCCTCTTTGCTATGAATGTGTGTTGGTTTAAATTATTGGCTAATTTATAAACAATATTAATTGAAATTGGACTACTTCGTGGTGTAGCGGCTAGCATTCTTGGCTGCCACCCCGGAAGTCCGAATTTGTTTCCTGGCACTGCCAAGAAATTTTAATTCTAGTCTGAGGGTTGAAACGGGGTACACTCGGCCTTGTGAGGCAAAACTGAGAATTCCACAGTACGGTACTTTTGAGAAATAAATTATCCATTTAAAAAAACTACAAAAACTTAGAATTTTACAATTAACTCTTCTTCATCATCATCATCATCATTTAACCGTCTCCAGTTTCCCGCTCTCCATTTCAGTCTATGCAAATTAATTCTTCTTCAACTTTACACAATTCCACTCCTCTATCTTCCAGATCATCTTTCATCAGGGAGATCCATCGTGTCCTTGGTCTTCCCCTAGGTCGCTTTACTTTTATGTCCTTATCAAACCATTTCCGTGCTACTCTCTTGAGATGCATCCTCTTCAAGTGGCCGAACTATCTCAACTTTTATGTTGCTATAATTTCCTTAAGTGGTTTCACTTGTATGTCTTCACGGATCTTTTCATTCCTGATCGTATCACGTCTCGTTTTCTGAAGCATTCTCCTCAGAAATTTAATTTCCCCAGCTTTAAGTCTGATGTTATCCTCTCTATTAATGGTGAACGTTTCCAGGCCATATATTGTTGTTGGTACTGAACCCTTTATCCTCTGTTGGATAAATGATTCTATGTTTTATTTCTTCAATTAATAAATATTTCCACCAGCATCATGAAAGTAGCCAGACGGAGATTAGGAAATTTCAAGCATTTGTTGGAGACAGCGGGGACATACCTGAAGCAGATTGACAAAAGGCTAAATACTTTAGCTGTGAAAGGAAATAGCCTAGCGATGTGTCAGAAGGACAGGTGTTGGCCACCTCAAAATAGAAGCGACGCGCAGTGAGACATGGTTCTGGTATGTCCATTGTAATATTCGCGCCTAGAAGAAATATGATGCAGTAACGTGAGTGGCTGATGAAGAAAACAGACACTCCTACGACGCCAAGGTCTGATAAAAACCGCCAAGTTACAGAAAATGTGGGAACCAATGAGAGAAGAATGCCTAGTTAGCGCGGCAGGTCTAGCGTGGGCACGCTCGGCTAGCATTCACGCGGGAGATCGCCTAGACAACATCTCTACGATCGATTCTAGGATTAATGGGCATATTCTTGACCTGCGCTATTTTTCGAGTTCAGTGATATTTATTTCATTCCTGTATCACTATTATTTTGTGAATTTTTTATCTAATTTCCCCCTTTATCAAGACCTAGGGCCAGTTCATTTATAAGTGGTGTGAAGAGCCAAGACATTGCTTATTACTTTGGTTCGTCTGAGGACGGAGGCTGTTATTTTGTGTGTCAGTGGACACAGGCTTTTATACTTTGCGCGTCTAAGGACGTTGACAGTTATACTTTGCGTGTCATTAAGGACACAGAAATTATTATTAAAAGTGTTAAATTCAGTGTTAGATAGTCACAGTACTATATTTGTAGGGACAGTATCTTTTGAATCAGCACGAGAGATGACATCATTGACCATGGAGGAAGCCTGGAAATATCAAGACTCCGTCAAGATGGTTGAGATGAGATAAGAAGGATCCAGCTGGGAGATGGCTGCGGATGTTCTTTGACGGGTGGCTGACTGAGGATGAGTACTGAATAATATTTATTATTATCTGATAAATTAACTTATGGTGTATGGGACATATTTTGTTTTGTAAATAATTTGCTTGAGTGATTAACGTAGTCTATTTAGTTTTGGTCTGACACACCTTTTGCATGTAAACAGCTCGCATATATTATTAGTAGCAGGTTCTTTTCTTGTTTGTTGTTTTAACTAACGTAGCTATGTGGACGACCGTGTTTGCATATGTTACGCGATGCGGTTAAAAACGTCTCTCGGAGATATGTTGTGTTTCAGAAGTAGGACTGAAGTAAAATAATTATACAGTAGATTGGAGGGTAATTAATTTCTTTTGTTTTATTATTGATCAGATTCAATGAGATTATTGCCTTTGGAGCAATGTGATTTGTGACGAAGAGCAGTCAGCTCTATCGTAGGTTTTAATATTTTTTTAAATTGTGCGAGCATCCATTCAGCCGATCTGTGTGAAAACGTATTGTCATTCCCAAATGTGTGTGTGTGTGAGTGTGTGTTTTTGTGTCATTACAAGCGGGAATTTCAGCGTAGACTGATTTCTGGCAGCTTGATGACAAATCCATATTGTGACCTCGCGAGGGCAATTCTGGATATTTTGATTAATGTCTGACCATATGTTGAAGTGGTTGAGTTTGTTGCTGTTGATTCCTTGAGATAACGGCACAGCTGATCAGGTATTTATACACACTGGAGTGGGACAATGACAGGTGATTGAGGAAGAGGGAGATCTTTCACAAGACGAACTGAAGGTTGCCAGCCAGGTCATTAGTGGAGAGTGCCTGTGTGGCTCAGTAATAACTTGAAATACAGAATAAGAACTGATCAATGATAAAAATTGTTTAAATAAATGGGAGTTGCCTACGAATCACGATAATCTTCGAAGCGTTAGCTTAACATGCAGTTTTGTTCATATTATTTAGGCTATCACTCGTGATACGAGTATGATTGTCTTCCAAGTTACATTTATGTAAATCTTCGCTGTAATCCAACATTAGGCCTAATCATATTGCGTGAGTTCTTTGGTGACTGTACAGTCCGATCCGAGAACCACAGACTCTTCCACAATATTGGCACACAAGGTCTTGAGCAGCCAATGGATCTTGGGGGTTGATCATTCTGCGAATCATGCGCTCTTTCCTGGCATTTCTTTTTTCAGCCAGAAGCCTTCTTCTCTCTTGTTCGATGTACAAGTGGCCTTGATGGACGTTGCGGCGCCACTCTGATCTGTCGGATGCGACAGCTTCCCAGTTACCTGTATCAATTTGACATTTCTTCAAGTTGGTCTTCAGAACATCTTTGTAGCGTTTTTGTTGCCCACCCTGCTTTCTCTGACCGACTTTCAGCTGGCAATATAAGATTTGTTTTGGGAGGCGGGACTCAGGCATGCGAACTACATGTCCTGTCCATCGAAGTTGGTGTTTTATAATGAGAGCCTCTATACTAATAGTGCTAGCTTCCTCTAAAACACTTGTGTTAGTGCGCCGGTCTTGCCATTTAATACCAAGAATTCTCCTAAGGCATCGTTGATGGTATTTTTCTAAAGATACGAGGTGCCTTCTGTAAGTAACCCAGGTTTCGCAGCCATAAAGCAGAGTGGGAACTACAACAGCTTGATAAACGTATAATTTTGTTAGAATGCTAATGTCGTGGTTGTCAAACACGCGAACGAGCAAACGACCAAAGGCTGCACTGGCACATTGGAGGCGGTGTTGAATCTCAGCGTCAATGTTTGCATTTGTTGATAGGTGACTACCCAAATAGGGAAAATGATCTATATTCTTTAGTTTATGTCCATCAATCATGATAGCAGGAGCAGTAGCCCTGTCATGTGATGTAGGCTGATGAAGAACCTGTGTTTTATTGGTGTTTATATCCAGACCAATGCTTCTGTATGCCTCATTGAACACATTCAGGGTGGTTTGAAGATCTTCATCTGAATTTGCTAAGATGACATTGTCATCAGCATACTGGAGATCAAGAACGGATGTAGCTGACACTTTAGTTTTTGCACGTAATCTGTTGAGATTGAATAAACCTCCATCTGTCCTGGATATAATTTCAACACCCTTTGGAATCTTTTCTTGGACCAAATTTAGTACAACACTAACATATATTGAGAAGAGTGTGGGGGCAATCACACATCCCTGTTTGACACCCGTTGTAATCTTAAATGGCTCTCCAGGGCCATTGCTGTTAAGGACCGTGCCATTCATATCATCATGTAGTAATCGAAGAATTTGAATGAATTTTGGGGGGCAGCCAAGTGTGGCAAGAATCCTCCATAGCATTTCTCGATTGACCGAATCAAATGCTTTAACAATATCTATGAAAGCCATATATAGAGGGCGTCCTTGCTCTCGGGATTTCTCCTGCATCTGCCTAGCACAGAAGATCATATCAGTTGTGCTTCGATTAGGTCGAAAGCCACACTGAGTTTCAGGCAGTATTTCTTCGGCCAACGGCTTCAAACGGTTGGATAAGACGTTGGCCAGGATTTTACCAGCAACAGAAAGCAACGATATACCTCGATAATTACCACATTGTGCCCTATCACCTTTCTTAAAGATGGTTATTATCAAGGCATCCCTTAGGTCTTTAGGTATGGTAATGGTAGTCCATATTTTAAGTATGAGTTGGTGTATGTGATGAACTAGAGTAGTATTCCCTACTTTAAAGAGCTCAGCAGGAATCCCATCCATGCCTGATGCTTTATTGTTTTTGAGCTGATTGATGGCAGATTCAATTTCTGATAGAGGCGGAGGATCATCAAGATGGTATTTAGGAGGTCTCTGATGAAGTCGGGTGAAAATGTTATTATCAACCTGTGTGTCCCTGTTGAGTAGCTCTTCAAAATGTTCTTTCCAACGGGAATTAATGGAGTTTGTGTCTCTAAGAAGTTCCGTGCTATCTTTAGACTGCAGAGGATTCAAACCATGATAATGTGGCCCATATATAGTTCTTGTTGCTTTGAAGAAAGCATGAGTATTATTCGTTTCGGCTAGATGCTGCATTTCACGGGATTTGGAGATCCACCATTGATTTTTCAAGACCCGAGTTTTCCTTTGCACTTCAGCCTTTGCATCTTTATACAGTTGCTGTTTGGAGATAGAAGTTGGATTGGCTTGCCATGCATGGAATGCTTTCCTCTTCTTATCAATAAGATTCTGGATTTCTGCATCATTCTCATCAAACCAGTCAGCATGCCTCATCTTGACGAAACCAATCGATTCTTCACACGCTGAGAGTATAGCAGACTTGACTGTTTGCCAATGTTCCTCAACCTTTTCAGGGTAATTATCTGGTAACTTTTCATTCAGAAGTTCATGAAATTTCCTTTTAGCAGTAACGTTTTGTAAACGTTCGGTGTTCACCCTGCGCCTGATGTGCTTTCTCTGTTTTCTGTGCTTTTGGAGAATTTGTAGAGTCATTACAGATCTTATTAATCGATGATCCGTCCAGCAGTCATCAGCACTTGTCAGAGCCCTTGTGAGTAGTACGTCACGCTTGTCTCTTGCTCGCACAATCACGTAATCAAGTAGGTGCCAGTGTTTTGATCTAGGATGCTGCCATGAAGTCTTAAATTTGTCCTTCTGTCGGAATAGTGTGTTTGTGATTACGAGGCTATGTTCAGAACACTTGGATAGAAGGAGTGTCCCATTAGAATTGCATTTCCCAACACCATCTTTTCCAATAACATCAGCCCATAATGCTGCGTCTCTTCCAACGCGAGCATTGAAGTCTCCTAGGAGGATGATTTTATCAGATTGCGGTATATCCTTCAAGATCACATCAAGTTGAGAGTAAAATACTTCCTTCTGTTCATCATCAGAGGTGAGAGTTGGAGCATATGCACTAATTACAGTCGCTCGTCGGCTGTTTTTTAACTTTAGTCGTAGTGTCATAAGCCTTTCATTTATACCATGTGGAAGTTCATCGAGAAGGTTGACAAGCTCGTTCTTAATGGCAAAGCCAACTCCATGAATACGTTGATCTTCAGTGTCTTTCCCTTTCCAGAAGAAAGTGTAGCCACCTCCATGTTCCTTCAGTTGTCCTTCATTAGCTAACCTTGTTTCGCTGAGTGCGGCAATATGAATGTTGAATCTTTTCAGCTCACGGGCAACAATTGCCGTTCGCCTTTGTGGTCGATTATGTGTGTCATTGTCCATCAAAGTACGGACATTCCATGTAGCAAAATTAATTTTCATTGTGGTTCGACCGCTTGTGGTGTACCCTCTGAACGCGGTTATCCAGTCGGGTGATATTAGGCTGACTATTTTTAGGGCACCTTTTTTAGCCCCCTCCCCATTCAGGGTAAGCAGAGTGGATCCTAAACAGGCCTGCTTAGTCACGAATGCAGCATACGAATTGCTCTACAGCCCATCCTCAAGCAAAGCGAAGATCACACATTCGTCGCCTACGTGCCGGTTCATCACTAGGAGCTCCCAGACAACACAATCCTGCTCCCGTCACAACTCCCCGATCGCCGCAGGACTTGTGATTAATTGGCGAATAGATTTTGTATCCTTCCTTCGTTGTTTAGAAGACGCCTGTGCGTGACATCTTTTAACGTGGGCATGTTGTTGCACATCAACAAACACACAGTACTTGACAGATACAGGGCCTTTATCCAGTGGCATAGAAGCTATGACGACTGGTGGTCCTGGACTGTTGCAGCCTTCATCCGCCTTCCCAACCGTTCGGGCAATACTAGTTGCTCATGCGCTTGGTCCACCGTTGAGGTCTTCTATGCCGTTGACCATTATTGGTTCATCCGCCTTAAGAGATAGTTTCCCATCTCAAGGGCAAGAGAGTGCCCTAACCTCAATCTGCTCATCCGCCTTACATAAGCCGTTGGCAGGAGAGAGGGGGAACTCCTTATCCCGGGAGTTATTCGGTCGTCAGAGCCTCGTCAGTATGGAGCAGGGTGTACCACGTGCAGGTGAGGATGACGTTTGGATAGAGAGAATCTACCCCTTGCACCCCTTTGTTCATATAAAGTAATGTCAGCCAGTCAGGCTTTTGTTGTTGTTGGTTTATTCCATGTTTATATTTCATTCAGTGACCCGTGAGTCACGTGCTATGCTGTATTTCCTTGTTCATGTTGAGCAATTTGGCCAGTGTTGGCAGCTCATAGTCAAGTGCGTCTTCGCGCTAATGAGGGTCCCGAGAGAGATTCCTGTAAATAGTAGATTTAGTGCGTGTGTCAACATTACTTTTAAGGGTTTTTATTAATGTCATGTTCCATATCCATAAACGTTGATTTACGAGATGATTGTTCGTAAGCATCGTGGCTGTTAACCCGTTGTAAACGAACAGTCATCCAAAGTACTCATTCCTCGTAGTTAGTCATTACGCGCACATAAAACCCAAATTGCAAGGTAGTGGAACCAGGATCCACATTTTAAATAAAAGGGGAGATCCGTCTGACACCTCAAATTTATAGATATTCCTATCATGGGAAATTCAGGGAGGATTGTTTGTTTTATACTTTATTGTTGTTTATTTCTTTGTATGCACTATTAGTCATTAAATCATGTTATTATTTTACATCTTGTCACCTTTCTTTCTTGATTTATAGTTTATATCCTATGACCCTTACCTCAGTAGAGCATGTTGTTTGGCGAACGTAAACATCACATAGGAACTGAGCGAGACCCCTTGATTAAGATTTCTTACATTAAACACTGCTTTTCTGAAGGGTTCATAGGAGTAAACTGGCGCGGCCAAGCGTGGGGCGGTTCACTGTGGTGTAACGGCAAAGATTTTGCACATGTCAATGTAAGCATTGTTGGGTTTTCAAACTGACGCAACAATGAAGGTGTAATTTTATTGCTGGTTCGCTGCTGGAACACATTTTAGTGGCGTATTTGAGTAAAACTGACATGCCGCAAGTGCAGGCAGATATGGCAGTATTTTAATCACCGTGAAGTGATATTTTATTAAAAGTAAGTGAGGCGAAGAGGATACCGCCAAATGTGTGAAATATAAAGTAAAATCAGGAGTTTGCAATGTAAAATACGGTTCACGTTTTTGTCTATTGAATTAAAGTAAAAGGTAATATATGTGATACCGGGCGTCCAATGATTAAAGTTAAAATTAGATTTGTTTAGAAAGTCAAACTCGTGAAAATGTTAGGAGGCTGTAGCTTTAAATGACAATTAATACTTTGTTAATTAGTCAGTGTTAATATCAGATCAGGATAACAATTTAATGACTGAATATGTGTTTGGGTTTAAATTAAATTGAGTAAAGTTAGAACTACTCAGAGATGCAATCGACTAGTGGGATTAAATGTAAAAATAAATGAACTGAGTAGGGTAAAGAAATTAAATGTGCATTGGATTTTATGTGTGTGTCAAAGGGCATTGCTTTATGCCATTTCCCTAATGTCTCATATAAAGTGTGTAATATGGCAACGGTTGAACAGATTCAAGAAATCATTGAGAGTGCAGCTAGGAGAACACAGGAATTGTTGGACACTAAATTGGCGGAACAGAGTCAATCATTAAACGATAGTTTGTTAGAACAAAGTGAATCACTAAACACAAAATTATCTGAACAAATAAACACTAAACTATCAGAACAGAGTCAATCATTAAACACTAGTATGTTAGAACAAAGTGAAGCATTAAACGCGAAATTGTCTGAGCAAATAAACAATACTATGTTAGAACAAAGTGAGTCGATAAACAAATTATCCGAACAAAGTGAATCATTGCGCACACAATTAAATAACAGTAGAATTGAACAGAATGAATATCAGGCGGAACAAGCTAGATTATTAAAAAGTGAAATTAATGACACTATCAATTCGCAATTAGAAGCGCAGAACATTAAAAACACGAACCAATTAGCTTCGTTAACCGCAGAGATGAAAGATCACACTTATCAACAGATGGTATTACTGGCCCTAGATCTCAGTAAAAATAATGAAAAGCAATTAGACCAGATTAAGAAAATGGAAAGTAGGGTAAACTGTACAGTCGTTGGCACTGTTAAGACACCATCTTATGCTCCCTTGGCTCGGGTACTCACAATGTGACATTAGAAGTAATTAGGACCACGGATTTGGAATAAGAACAGCTGTAGGATAATAAAGATTTAAGATATCCGTTCTCTTTGCTTTTAATTTATTTTTTATAATGGTTGAAAATTACAAACTCAAAAATGACAGTAATTGGCATCAACATATACAGTGGCTGGCACTAATACGATACAGTTATTGGCACCCGCAATAACACATTGCCCTAAATGTTAGTATGGAATGCACTTCACAAAATGTCGTATACATATGCCTATGTGAACGTTGAACATAATATTATCCCACCAATGTTCATATTTTAGTCAGAAGAACCCACATCGCAGTCCATACCAGATGAACTATCGGCATATTTAAAGCACAGGTGGCAGACAAAGGAATCGTCCTCTTCAGGAATATGTTCTTTGTGAATATCCGGCACAAACCTCGCATGAAACAGCTTGTTGCACAATGAACACAATAAATCTGCCGGCCCTATGGTTTTCGTGCACTTAAAGCACATCCCTCGTTTATCATTGCCTGCAACACTAATGTCGTCTACTTCACGATTCTCCTTCTGTAATTTCCTTTTCAGTTTAGGATTATTTTGCTTCCTCTCCTCTCTTTTCTTCTTTCTTGTTTTGCAAGTTCTTCTGCCTTTTTCTTGTTTTCTTTTTCTTCAAATAAGGTTTTCCATGATTTGCATGTCACGACGAAGGGCATTCTCTCGGTGTTTCTCTTAAATTTTCTTTTTGGTGTACTTGGCCATTGTAGAATTTCCTGCAGTGGAGAATTAACTCTATCATTTGGTCTGATATCCAGTTCGTCATCAACATGGGCATTACAAGGGTTAATATCCGGGGTAGGTGTGTTTGTGTCTATTCGCTCCACGTGAACCCTTTGGTCTGTTTGTAGACCTGCATGGCTAGGGCCAGCCTCATCAAATGTGTGACTTTGTGGGATGATCACTTCGTACGAAGTCATGGGAATTTCCATAGCATCAATAAGTCTCTTAAGGGCAGATTCAGCTTCATTTATACCATCTCTAGCTTTAAGTTCCTCTATGAGCTCATTTCCAACAATTTCTCGGAAATGGTCAAATGTGAGGACCTTGGTACAGGGTTCTGAAGGCCCTGGTTTGGTGATTTTCTTCCCCAGACATTTTGTAAAATCAATGTTATCTGGATTCCACGGATACAAGCCACATGCTCGAAAGCCACTTACAGTACAGCGTTCCAGACCATACTTATTCACAGCTGCCTGTAAAACTGGAGCAAACCATTCTTTGGTTAATGTTTTGTCCGGGTTTTCTTTGTGCCATTCCAGGACTGTTACCTTCCAACCGATTTTAAGTGGTCTGAATGTTGCAACATCGAGTGGTTGCAGGATTCTAGTGACATTTGGATACAGAGCTATCAGTATTAAACGCAATTCGGAGCAAAGTTCACTCAACTGGTATGTTAGGTGCGTACGATGTCCATCTACAAAGAGGATCACAGGCAAAGTTACTTTCTGCTTTTGAAGAAATGGGGCAAATATATTGCCAATATACTCATAAAACACCTCTGCTGTCATCCAACCAGATTGACTATGTCCTACTCCCCAATCGTCAGGAATCCTCTTTGTAATTTCTTGTGGTATTCTCTGGGATTGATATATCACCATGGGTGGGCACATTAATCCAGATGCAGAGAATGCAAACATTGCTGTGATGGATGCCTTCGCTGGGCCTTTATCAATTTCATATACATTTCTCTCACCTTTACCTGCAAGAACCTTCCCAGTTTTGGAACAAAGTTGACAACCAGACACATCACCATTAAAAAGTCTTGATGGGTCTTTCAGGATGTCCTGACAATCTTCTTCTTTCAATATCTCTTCAACTTGCTGAAACCTAGAAAGCATAAAGAAATGTTTCAGAACTTTGGACACCTAGAAAAATGATTAAATCTAGAAGTGGCTAAAATTTGCTATTGTATAATGTTGACTTAGGCATTCAAGAATGCAGTTAAAGCAGAGGAGACCTATGCTAGAGGCGGGTAAAATTTACGATATTAAGTTTTTACCATTTCCGAATATCGGCCTCTCCAATGGTGGCGCTTGCAGATGTAACACTTTCACTGGTACGAATGGACAGTTCAGGATGACGGCGAAGGAATGCTCTAAACCACCCATCCCCTGGCATATTACCTTTGAAGGGGTTTTCTCTCTTATTCAGAGTTAAGAATTCCTTAACTGACAATTGGACGTCTAACTTCCTCTGAGGAAATCCCTTCCGGGAACATTCAATTATCCATTTAACAAGCAGTTGTTCCTCATTTTCAGTAAGTATGGGGCGTGGTCCCATTAAGGTTTAGAAAATTTGTCACTTAGACAAAATTGCAATGTCGACCTTGGAATGTTATATTTCTTTGATGCCGCCTTCTTAGATAAACCTCCTCGAATGTCTTGTAAAGCAAGTTCTATTTCAGCAGGGTTATATGCACATTTCCTTCTTCCTTCTTTCCTCTTCTCAATCCTGCCAGATTTGACATGACTCATTTTTGAGTTTCTGAAAGAAAAAATATAATGTTACGCATTGGCACTGCCAATAACTATACATATGACTATTATTGGCACGGAATAAGTGTGTTTGGCACCCCGTGCCAACAACTGTTCAATGTGATCCCAAGCCTTCCAATGAAGGATCATGGATGTTAAATTAGTAGTGGAGTTGTATACTGCTTGGATATAAGTAGAAGATAGTAAAAATAATTTACACAGTCATTGGCACTAAGTGCCAATCACTGACAATAATTCATTTTGAGGCACAGTTGTTGGCACCCCACCATTACGTGACAATATTAGTTATGAACCTTACATTTTTATAGGTTACACTCTTAAGACATTATAGAAACTGCAAAAGTAACTTTAGCAAAATTGATATATTAAGAATAACACAAGAGAGAGCAGAAGTTGTGAAGCAAGTAGCTTAGGCCTTACCTTAAGAAACAAGCTTGTTCAGCAGAAGGTGCTTGCAGCATGTGGTATCAAGCAGCCATGACAGTAACTGAAGCGCTCACAGTGGGCAACTCCAGAACCATAAAAACAAGCATGGAGCAGTGATTCCATATGTGGCTCAGAGATGTCTCTGAGGTTCCCCAAACTCTTATTATGCGGAAGAGTATAACCAAGGTGCCAATGACTGTACGAGTGCCAACGACTGTACAGTTTACCCTATTTTTGATAAAAAACTTAGCATTCTGGATGAAACGGTGTTAGCTAAATTAGAGCAAATTGAAATAGCGTGCACTATGAATAAAAGCGAGGTCAAGATAGCTCAGGAGAAGTTAGAAGGACGATTTATGGAGATGGAAAAGAGCGGCAAAGTCATTCAACAACAATTATCAGCAGTAGATGAGAACATATCCGGCATAATTAAAGATATGGATCGTCTCGAAATAAAATCAGCAGAGCAGTGGAAAAGTCTAGAAGCGGATCAGAAGCAATTAAAGAGTACCTTAGACGACACTAAAAGCCAGATTGAAGAGAAAGTAAGCACGATTAAAGAGCAGATAAGAAAAGATTGGAAAAAAATGAATATCGATTCTAAAGAGGAAAGATCCACCATTCTTAAAAGAGTAGGCGAAAATCACACTCGTATTCAAGCATTAGAGCAAGAAATGAAGAGCAAGCTTAAAGAACAGACGGACAGGATCATTAAAGCCGAACTCAGGTCACTAGAGCAATCGTCGATATTTAGAACAGGAACATTGAAAGACAAGCAGGATGACTCAAATAGCCCGGAGGGTACTAGCATAGCAGGAAGTCAGACTCAGGCGGAGAGCCCATTAACAACAAACACGGAAGGGTTTCGCAAGAATATCGATAGGAGCTCAACACCACAAGACGGTCATCAGCCTACACAACTTATCCAAGTAATTCGCTCAAGTGATTATAAACCGCAGAAATACACGGAGAATTCAGGGGTAACACCTAAAGCTTTTATCAAAGAGATTGAAGACCATTACAATGGCACTGGAGTACCTGAAGCACGTAGATTGAGGATGATGGAGAGATTTTTATCAGGAAATGTCCTTACATGGTTTTTAAGCTTCAAATATACATTTGGAACCATGTCAGATTTTAAATTGGCGTTTCTGCGCAAATATTGGTCGCCCGCAACACAACAGAGTCTAAGGATGGAGCTTTACTCTAGAAAGTACCAAGCCACCCAGCAAACAAAATACTCAGATTTCTTTAACATGCAAATGTTAAAATTTCGCGACCTTGATTACCCTTTAAATGAAGCGGATCTGGTGATGACAATAGCGAGGCAATTGCCAGTCAACGTACAACAAGTACTAGTCGCGGCGAACGTTAGTACGGCCATACATGCAGAGCAGATATTACGCCAGATAGATTAGACTACGTCTCATAGTCATTATAGAGGAGGAAGACAGCTGGAGTTAGTCAATACGACAGAGGTCATAAAACCTAAGCAGGCAAACACTAAAACGCAGGGCACTAATACAAGCACTTCCACACCTAGGCGAAACCAGGAAGAAGGAGAAAACAGACCATACCAGCGTAACGAAAATAACTACAATAATAGATCATATCAAGTCAACAATAGGTATCAACAGAGAGGATATCAACATTGGCGTGAAAATCGAAGAAATGACAGGCCTTATGGAAGATACGGTGATTACAATGCTAATCAAAGATGGAAAGGAAGAAGAGACCAAAATCAAGGAGAGCCACGAAATTATCGAAATGACTGGGATGATAGGCACGCTCAATCACAAAATTACCTAGAGGAATTACACGCTAGTCAAGGTGGAGAGCTAGGAAGATGGAAAAAAGCCATTGGGAACATGAAGAATCCTGATACACATACTGAGGAAGCTGGAAGTCTACTGAGACAAGAGGAATATCAAGGGCATCGGCGACAAACGGATGATGGGAGTCGCACCGGAGCTAAAAAAAATGCTAAATTTGGATAAAGAAGACAGCCTACAAACGCAACAGTCGGAAGTTGAAGATGGATGGATAGTAGCGAACATACAAGAATGGATTGCTTTGCCAGAAGACTGCCTGGAGGAGACGGTGAAACCACGGAATGATGAAATTAGGCAATTACCCATTATTTACGCGAGGATTGGTGGAATTAATATAAGATGTTTATTGGATACGGGGTCACAGATCAGTCTGGTATCGGAGGCCTTGGTTCGAGAGTTGGGACGGAGTCAAAATATTCCTGTAATTCCCGTACCACAGCTCAAAGTGAGAGGTGTTATTCCTGAACGCACCGTCACTTGTAAACGTCAGGCATACTTAGAGCTGAACATATTGGAACACACTTTTGGGCAAACATTCATTATCATGACAAAGATGAATTTCAATATAATTCTTGGTGCAAATTTTATTTGTGACTATCAAGCAGTGATAGATTTGCACAAGAATACTGTCAGTTTTAGAGAGTATGATCAGCTGAAGAATGTGGGATTGCATATGGATGAAATCACCACCGGAAGAGATGTAAATTCTTGGGCATTGGAAGCAATATCGGAAGAGACGGAAGAGGAGGTACGAAAGGCAGAAGATAACATCATAGAAGGAGCTGTTGTGGAACTAGATGAGGAGAGTGAATCCCAGGAGATATGGTCTTTATTAACGGAAGGAGATAACAGTGAGGCACAATTTGAAGAGTTACTACAGGAGCGGCTCAATGACATTCAACTTGGGGGTGAACACAGAAAGCAATTGGAAGAGATTCTAAGGAAGCACAAAACAGTATTTGATACAGTACCTGGGAAAATATTAAATTTCAAATATTCAATGCAAGTCGAGGACTGGTCACCTTTCAAAAGTAGGTTGTATCCAATTCCTAAAAAATATCGTTGTCAAGTCAAGGTCATTATAGATGAGATGTTACAAGCTGGAGTGATAAGGAAGACACCGACACCTTATCTAAATGCGATTTTGGCAGTCACAAAACCAAATGGATCTATTAGACTTTGTTTAGATGCCAGAAATCTCAACATGAGACTCATTTTTCCTGAGTATGACAGAGCGCCAATCATCAGAGACGTATTAAAAGGCTTTAAAAACAAAAGCATTTATTCATCAGTTGACCTGACGAGCTCGTTCCACCATATTGAATTGGATGAGAAGTCACAGCTTCTAACTGGCTTCTTATTCGATAACCAGACGTTTCGCTTCGTTCGAATGCCCTTTGGAGTCAAAACAGCGGGCTGTGCTTTAATCCGAGCCCTGGACCGGAATCTAACCGAGGAAGTTAAGGAGATGACGGTACGCTAGATTGATGACATTTTGCTGGCATCCGACAACATTGAAACTCACATGGAGAATTTAGATAAAGTATTGGGCAACCTGAATGCATCGAATTTCAAAGTAAATCTGAAGAAATCGCATTTCTTCAAGAGCGAGATCTTATATTTGGGTCACGTCATTGACAAGGAGGGAGTGAAGCCAAATCCAGCTAAGATCGAAGCGATAAAGAATTTCCCTACACCAACGAGAGTCAAGCACATTCGGGCTTTCTTAGGCGTAACGGGATTCTTTAAGGAAAACTGTCCAGGTTATACGGAGACTGTAGCCCCCATGCAGGAAATGCTAAAGAAGAATAATAAATGGTTATGGAATGCGGAGTGTGAGGAGGCATTCCAAGCAACAAAACAGCTATTGGAAAACTGCATTAAATTAGGATATCCAGATTTCAAGCACAAATTTATAATCCAAGCGGATGCTTCACTGGTGGGTATAGGTGCTATGCTCTACCAAGAGGATCCAGCTAACCTGCAGCATAAAACATATTTGGCATTTGTCAGCCGAAAATTGCGTAAGCACGAGCGCAATTATACGGTAACGGAACTAGAGCTGTTGGCCATACTTCATGCGCTACAACAATGGAAACGAATAATTTATGGCTACCCTATTGTTGTCAGGACTGATCATAAAGCACTAACATTCTTGTTTAAGACGTCGATGGCAAGCGAACGTGTGACACGTTGGTCTATATATATTCAGCAGTTTAGCATTGAGATTGAACATTGCCCAGGGAAGATGAACGTGATTCCGGATGCACTCAGCAGGAACCCAGAGCCTGATAATGAGGAAACAGCGATGGTACAACACTTGGAGTTAACACCGAAGGACCGGGAATTCTTGGAGGAGTTACGTGAGATACAGCGAGAACAAGAAGCGGAACCATGGATGATGCTATTAATTCAATACTTCAGAAAGCAACTACCTACAGGAACACCTGCATTTCGAGAAGCGAAAGCCAAAGAAGGAAGATATCTTTATGTCAACAATTTGCTGCACAAATGGGTAGATAATGACCACACCAAGTTACGCATATTAGTACCTGCTTCGTTACAACGAGGACTGACATGGCATACTCATGAAAGTTACGGTCACGTGGGCGTAGATAAGTGCGAAGCGACTATAGGAGAGACATTTACATGGCCACGTATGAGAACAACTATATGTGACGTCATTACGACTTGTGATCCTTGTCAGAGGACAAAGCCCAATAATTATTTAATGAGGCAGTATCCTAGACCATTGCTACCTCAGAAACCATGCGAGCTACTGGCACTCGACTGTTTCGGTCCAATCCCGAAGGGAAGGCGAGGTTTCCGACACTTACTAGTATGCATTGATGTGTTTCCTAAATTTGTCGTATTATGCCCCATTCAGAAAACTACTTCAAAACAGGTACTCAGTCGTATTCGGAATAGAGTTATTCCAATCATTGGAAAACCAGAATTTATATTATCAGATCATGGCAGTTATTTCACAAGCGCCGAATTCAAGAAAGGTATGGAGGACATGGTTATAAAACACATTTTAAGCAGTATCCGACATGCTCAAGCAAATCCAAGTGAGAGAGCAATTAAGTGTGTAACATCATATTTGAGAATCTTCATTCCAAATGAACATCACAGATGGGTGGATAAAATCAAGGATGTAGAGACATGCATGAATTCTACCAGGCACGAGTCAACAGGACAGATCCCTATGGTCCTACACAAGAACGAGTATCCAGTGAGATCGTGGAAAAGCATCATTAACTGCCCACAAGATCCAATGATAGCACCTGACTTGCGAATTGAGAGGACGAGAGCCTACATGAGAAAACAAGCAGACCGCAGATTACGGCGAGTAAGAAATAAGAGGTTTCACAGTGATCTTGAAATCAACCAGCTCGTTTTGGTGAAACGACCCGCTACATCGGACCCAGAGAAGAAGATCTTCAGTAAATTCTGCGAAAAGTTCATAGGACCCTATTCTATCGTAAGGAACCTTGGAAATAATGCTTACAGAGTGAGAGAATTGAGTACAGGAACAATGTCAGTCTACAACGCTGCCAACTTAAAAAAGTATCGTAGAAGTGAACCATGGGAGCGCCGAAATAACGATGCAGTTTGAATATATGGACGTCCTACTATCAACAAAATGAACGGGGAGCAGTTGAGTACGGCACGTGAAGGAGGAAGTAGAGTTGGTGTTGACAAACATTAACGAGGCGAGCAGAATGTTGCCTCAGGCATCAGCGGGTCATGCAAGCAGACTGAGAGGGGAGATACAAGCAGGAAATGAAAACGAGTAAATGCCATTCAAGACAAGAGCGGCTAGACCAAATAATAGAAAAGGGGTGATTCTGAAATAAAACAAATTGGCCTACGGAAGTCTTTTAAAATTGTCGACTTTATTCCTAAGTTCGAAATTTTGTGAGTGGGAGAGTTGTGAACCCTTTATCCTCTGTTGGATAAATGATTCTATGTTTTATTTCTTCAATTAATAAATATTTCCACCAGCATCATGAAAGTAGCCAGACGGAGATGAGGAAATTTCAAGCATTTGTTGGAGACAGCGGGGACATACCTGAAGCAGATTGACAAAAGGCTAAATACTTTAGCTGTGAAAGGAAATAGCCTAGCGATGTGTCAGAAGGACAGGTGTTGGCCACCTCAAAATAGAAGCGACGCGCAGTGAGACATGGTTCTGGTATGTCCATTGTAATATTCGCGCCTAGAAGAAATATGATGCAGTAACGTGAGTGGCTGATGAAGAAAACAGACACTCCTACGACGCCAAGGTCTGATAAAAACCGCCAAGTTACAGAAAATGTGGGAACCAATGAGAGAAGAATGCCTAGTTAGCGCGGCAGGTCTAGCGTGGGCACGCTCGGCTAGCATTCACGCGGGAGATCGCCTAGACAACATCTCTACGATCGATTCTAGGATTAATGGGCATATTCTTGACCTGCGCTATTTTTCGAGTTCAGTGATATTTATTTCATTCCTGTATCACTATTATTTTGTGAAATTTTTATCTAATTTCCCCCTCTATCAAGACCTAGGGCCAGTTCATTTATAAGTGGTGTGAAGAGCCAAGACATTGCTTATTACTTTGGTTCGTCTGAGGACGGAGGCTGTTATTTTGTGTGTCAGTGGACACAGGCTTTTATACTTTGCGCGTCTAAGGACGTTGACAGTTATACTTTGCGTGTCATTAAGGACACAGAAATTATTATTAAAAGTGTTAAATTCAGTGTTAGATAGTCACAGTACTATATTTGTAGGGACAGTATCTTTTGAATCAGCACGAGAGATGACATCATTGACCATGGAGGAAGCCTGGAAATATCAAGACTCCGTCAAGATGGTTGAGATGAGATAAGAAGGATCCAGCTGGGAGATGGCTGCGGATGTTCTTTGACGGGTGGCTGACTGAGGATGAGTACTGAATAATATTTATTATTATCTGATAAATTAACTTATGGTGTATGGGACATATTTTGTTTTGTAAATAATTTGCTTGTGTGATTAACGTAGTCTATTTAGTTTTGGTCTGACACACCTTTTGCATGGAAACAGCTCGCATATATTATTAGTAGAAGGTTCTTTTCTTGTTTGTTGTTTTAACTAACGTAGCTATGTGGACGACCGTGTTTGCATATGTTACGCGATGCGGTTAAAAACGTCTCTCGGAGATATGTTGTGTTTCAGAAGTAGGACTGAAGTAAAATAATTATACATTAGATTGGAGGGTAATTAATTTCTTTTGTTTTATTATTGATCAGATTCAATGAGATTATTGCCTTTGGAGCAATGTGATTTGTGACGAAGAGCAGTCAGCTCTATCGTAGGTTTTAATATTTTTTTAAAATTGTGCGAGCATCCATTCAGCCGATCTGTGTGAAAACGTATTGTCATTCCCAAATGTGTGTGTGTGAGTGTGTGTTTTTGTGTCATTACAAGCGGGAATTTTAGCGTAGACTGATTTCTGGCAGCTTGATGACAAATCCATATTGTGACCTCGCGAGGGCAATTCTGGATATTTTGATTAATGTCTGACCATATGTTGAAGTGGTTGAGTTTGTTGCTGTTGATTCCTTGAGATAACGGCACAGCTGGTCAGGTATTTATACACACTGGAGTGGGACAATGACAGGTGATTGAGGAAGAGGGGAGATGTTTCACAAGACGAACTGAAGGTTGCCAGCCAGGTCATTAGTGGAGAGTGCCTGTGTAGCTCAGTAATAACTTGAAATACAGAATAAGAACTGATCAATGATAAAAATTGTTTAAATAAATGGGAGTTGCCTACGAATCACGATAATCTCCGAAGCGTTAGCTTAACATGCAGTTTTGTTCATATAAAGTAATGTCAGCCAGTCAGGCTTTTGTTGTTGTTGGTTTATTCCATGTTTATATTTCATTCAGTGACCCGTGAGTCACGTGCTATGCTGTATTTCCTTGTTCATGTTGAGCAATTTGGCCAGTGTTGGCAGCTCATAGTCAAGTGCGTCTTCGCGCTAATGAGGGTCCCGAGAGAGATTCCTGTAAATAGTAGATTTAGTGCGTGTGTCAGCATTACTTTTAAGGGTTTTTATTAATGTCATGTTCCTTATCCATAAACGTTGATTTACGAGATGATTGTTCGTAAGCATCGTGGCTGTTAACCCGTTGTAAACGAACAGTCATCCAAAGTACTCATTCCTCGTAGTTAGTCATTACGCGCACATAAAACCCAAATTGCAAGGTAGTGGAACCAGGATCCACATTTTAAATAAAAGGGGAGATCCGTCTGACTCCTCAAATTTATAGATATTCCTATCATGGGAAATTCAGGGAGGATTGTTTGTTTTATATTTTATTGTTGTTTATTTCTTTGTATGCACTATTAGTCATTAAATCATGATATTATTTTACATCTTGTCACCTTTCTTTCTTGATTTATAGTTTATATCCTATGACCCTTACCTCAGTAGAGCATGTTGTTTGGCGAACGTAAACATCACATAGGAACTGAGCGCGACCCCTTGATTAAGATTTCTTACATTAAACACTGCTTTTCTGAAGGGTTCAGTACGAAGTAGGAATTATACAGTTTTAGATATTAAAGGAATTTGACTGTCCCAAAAGAGATTCCTGACTTGTTGATACAAATGAGCTTCCTTCTGAATCCTATTGGTAATTACCGCTTAGCAACGACCGTCTCGAGTTATAATGCTGCCAAGATATTGGAACTGATCAACTTCTTGCAAGTTCCTTCCATCCAACATGATGCAGTATTTAAATTACCCTTCTGTCTACTAACCTTCATAGATACTATCTTTGTAGGACTAACTTTTAGTCCAAACTCATTAAATCGGTTGTTCCAGGTATTTTATTTCTTGTGTACTTTTTCAACTGTGCAACCCCAAATCACCACATCGTACGCAAAGGTCAATGACGTGAAATCCGTTTCAAGATGCTGTTGTTTTTTCCCCTTTTTATGATTTCGTCCATTACAGAGATGAGCAGCAATGGCGACAATGCACTGGTATCTAGAATAATTACACTAAGTTATATGCTGGCGGGTTCGGTGGTGTAGTTAGTAGCATGCTGAACTTCTATGCCGAAGGTCGCGGGTTCAAACCCGGCCGAAGTTGTCGGATTTTTTAAGAGCGTTAAATATTCCTCAGTATGCCTTCCTTCGGAGGGAAAGTAAAGCCGGCGGTCCAATGTCATAGATTTATGGCATGATAAAAGACCTGCCACTAATTACACTTGTGTTAAGCTAAATTATATGTAAGATTTGACAAACGCACTTAGGTTCCAACGTTTGTCGGCAGGAGCCGACTCGGTGGCATCTAGTAACCAAGTTCAGAACTAGTTGGCCGTTGACGGTGGCGTTTGGTAGCAAAAGTAGGAACTACATGAAAATAGAATGTTTGCAGTCCTTAATTGAATTAAAAACAGATAACACACACTAATACAGCCATCACAATTAACACTGGTTATCAGACAGCTTCTACACACACCCAAAGTACACGAGGCTACATGACCGCGTTGTCGCAGCCCCTAAACTGAGGAACCAACGAACCAAAGTTTCCTATATGCTCTAAGATATTGGTTGATAATTATGGGTATTTTGCGGTGACAATCCCCTGGGAATACCCACAATTTTCCAGGATAGTCAGCCCCCTCCCCCTGGTACACTATATCGCATGATTTCTGTACAGTGTCACAGCGCAGCAAAAGAATGCAGCGGCTGGAAAATGGCTCCACGTCTCAAGACGACGCCAGGCCCATCCTGGCACCACCTCCACCCACTGTCCTTCTGCTATACTCGCACGATTCTGGGATGTTGGAGCCCGTGATGAGCGCCTTCAGGATCCTTATGAGAAGAATGGACTTAAGGGTAACACAGTACTATTCATCATATTGTCGCTGAACTTGCAACACCTCGTGTCTTATAAAATGACATAAAAATGACCTTGATAGCCCGATTCCTTAATATATTAATTATAATAAAATGTATATGACCATAAGTCAATATAATGTACATTAAAACCGTACCGGTTTCAGGCACATTGTGACCTTCCTCAGCGTAATTATGTAAATGTGCAAGAACATACACTTAATATAAATTTTGCTATAACAGAGGATTCTAGAAATATCTTGTTTAAAAGCTCTCAAATTAAAATTAAAAGAAACAGATATGTTACAAAATTTTGTAACCCTATGAGGTTACAATGTTTTTATATTACTGTTTATTTTTGATCTTTTAGGTTAGAAGCATGGCTACCTTTTGCTCGTGGTCAGTGAAGGCCTTAGCACCTGACCTTAGGTATTCATTGCTATAGTGTCTAGCAGTGAGGTGATGGGGGGCCTTTTCAATGAAGCTGCTTTTCTATATTACTTTTTATGATGTATTGTTTTTTTTTATTATTTTATGTTCTTTTTATGAGTGAGTATCTGTGGAGTTTTATCTATGGAGATTGTAAGAAGATTTGGTTAAGTCTGTTGATTTTTGGAAGAGAAAAATGATATTGGCTGGGGAGTAGGTTGTAGAATATGAAAGTGGATTGTTATTGTGCTATGAAGAAGAAAGAGAAAGAGTAGTAAATATATGTTTAAGTAAATATTCCCTTATGGTATTAATAATTAATTAACTCCACCCTCGAATAATAGACATAAAACGTAGCATTTGGCAGCCCAACGTAAGGCGCGAAAACTGAAAGTATGTCTGGTCAGAAATCGTAAGCTACAGTATCAGTTGTGTTCCTTTCAACACCAGGCAAATGCTGGGACAGTACCTTCCGACAGGCCACGGCCGCTTCCTTCCTCATCCTCGCCCAGTTTCATTCATCTTCATCCATTCCATCTCTCATCCCGACGCCCACGGGCGTCGACTAGAAAGACCTGCACTCGGCCTCTCAGGAGGCTACACGACAAAAAAAAAAGTTGTGTTCCGTCACCTTAAAACCCGTGATAAAAGATTCTGTGCTCATAAAATATTATTATTTCCAAAACTATATGGAAATTGGCGGTCAAATAAGACAAAATTAAAGACATTAAAAAAATTACAATATGACATAACTTACTAAGGTGAGACACGAATGGGGGAGATGAACCTTAGTGATTTCAAAATGATCATAGAGCAGTTGAATAATTTGAGTGACAGCGTGGATAAAGGGAATGAACAGTTGAATAAGTTTAGTGACAGCGTGGATAATGGGAATGAACAGATGTGTGAGCAGTGAGAATTAATGAAATTACATATAGTGGAGAAGTTGGAAACAATCAATGAAGTATATACAGAGAAGCAGGAAAATTATCAAAGAAGTGCGGGGCGTGCAGAAGATGTTAACGGAGAGAAAGGAAATGAAGAAGAAATGAAAGAGAAGGAGAAAGAGAAGGAGGAGGAGAAAGGGAAGTTGAAAGAGCAAAGGGTGGAGATCATATGCATCGTAGGAAAGAAAGTTGAGACGGTAGAATTTGTGTGTGTGGCTGTAAATGAGGAGGAAGAAGAGGAGGAGATGTGTGAAGTACATGATGGTAGGGGGCGTATGGAAGAAAATGGACAAGAGAGATAAGAAGGTGAAGGAGTACGTCAAATGGAGGAGGAGAATAAAACTGAGGACAAGGAGAAAGATGAGGGTGAAAGTGCAGGAGTGAATAATGGAGAAGGCAACATACTAGAAGAAGATAAGGTGAAGAAGAAATGGTAGAAGGAGAGAAAGGAGTTGTTGAATATTATGACACAGACAAAAAGGAAGAGGAGAAAAATGAAGAATGGACGGAGAGAGGAACGGTGGAGATGGAAGATGAGGAGTACAAGGTACGGAATGACATGGCGGATGAAGAAAAGGACGAGATGGAAGGCAGAGGAAGAAGGAAGAATGGAGAAGAAGGAGAAACAGATGAACAGGAAGAACGAAAAGTGGAAGAATGAGAAAGGGGAAGGGAGATACAGAGTAACTGATCTTGTTTTTTAAATTTTAATTTGAGAGCTTTTGGAACAAGAATATTTCTAGAATCCTCTGTTATAGCAAAATGTATATTAAGTGTATGTTCTTGCACATTTACATAATCACGCTGAGGAAGGTCACAATGTGACTGAAACCGGTACAACATATATTGACTTATGGTCAAATAAAGTTTATTATAATTAACCTCGTATCTTGCAATGCTCTTCTTTTCCACCAGTCTCCTTATGAATGGTCACACCGTGTGTAGATGTGCTGTCCAACAGATCAATTCACAAGGTTGATTTTCCTCTGTGTAATACTAAAGGAAAATGAACCTTAAGTACACTGTACTGTAGGAGTGCATAACTGCACGGAAATATTATTTTCTACAGTACAATGAATTTACAGCAATTTTTTCTTTATGCCCCTCTCACCGGAAAATGAACCTAACGTGAAGTGCTCTGTTGGACGACATACGCGGTTGGGAGGCGTGATCAATCATAAGGAAACTGGTGGAAAAGAATACCATTCTCAGATACGCGATATTGCAAGTCCAGCGACGATATTATTATCATTATTATTCATTAGAATTACCCGTTGCGGCTTTCCTCGTGAAAATTATTATTATGATTATTATTATTATTGTATAATCACTACACTGGAAATTAAGCGACGACTCACTACTCAATGACATGATTTAATTGTAGTTCAATTTTGAAACAGACCACTTTACGATACGATCGAAAAGATATGTAAAGCACCGTGTTGAGTATTCCACTCGCTCTTGATCTAAGGAACAGTTGTATAATATCAGACAGTGGAAGAACCTCTGGGTATCCAGTACAAAAGGGTCTGTCACAAGATAAGTATTTTTCCGCGACATATATAGCCGACTCCAGTGAAAAACATTCGTGCCCGAATTCATCCTTACGCAGTTTCTCTCAAGATTCGAACTTGAGTGTCATCCAAACAATTGTAATATGGAACTTTCATAACCCTTACTCCACCTGTTTAAGAAATCCTGCTGTTACTAACAGTTCCGTAAGTTAATTCACCACATCTACAATGATCTAGTTTCATAAGTTTGTGTCAATGACCAATAATTAACTGATCAAAGTTATAACCCTATTATACTCACATACAATAGGGTTCAAAATTCTTGGATATTCAATAAATAAGGAACAGTTGTAACCCGATTTGCCAGAATTGTATCTTCGAATTGTTCTAAACATGATCATTATAGAAAATATTATTTTGTTCTCATAGAATGTAACATTTTTATAAAATGTACAGTAGATTTTATTCTGTTGAAAGTAATACACTCCTTATCACTTAGGCCCGGAAGTCCATGCAAAATCATATTTTGCATATTTGTGCATATTTTAGTTATTTTGGCACAATGCATCATATGTTTCTACTTTACCTGTTTATGTGCATATTTCTGCTTCAGAAGGGCGTATATTCTAATCTTCTGTTGATTTACGCGCTTTTGGTTACTTAATGCTCTTTAAGTCGTATATTTCAATTCGGAATCCGAGAGTCTATCACAGAATAATACTAAAATTATTATAATACCTAGTACGTTTCAGTCCTTTTTACAAGTTAATTATTTTTATTCACCATTTACTTTGTAAATATTGTAAAATTAATTTCATTTAAAAAAATTCAGTGCCTATTAAAATTGGATATCTGTTAAAAATTAACATAATAAAATGATTATTGATGGTCAACACCGCTTGAAGTTCCATAAAATTACATTTTCTACTATTTATAACTGTTTCTTCGTTGAGATTGTATAAAAATGTGTACTGTAGTTATATGTCCGCCTGTTCATATTTTCTTTATATTCAAAATAGAAACGCTAAATAATACCGAGTGATTGTAATTGCCGTAGTTATTTCATAGTGCATAGTTTTTGAATCGTGATGCATATTTGACCAATAATTAGTGCATATTTATTCATTTAATAGTACATGAACTTCCTGGCCTTAGTTATCACCATAGGCAACCATCAACGGGCTGGCTGCGTGGCTCAGCGGTAACGTTCTCGCCTGCTATTCCCTCGGTTGCAGGATCGAATCCTGGCGCAGCCAGTTAGCATTTGACGGTGTGCAAATGCGAGGGAGAAGTGACAGTTAAAGCACGTCAAAGATCTCCTTCGGGCCAAAATTCCGGCACTCTGGCGTCTCTAAAAGTCGCACTTGTTCAAAGGGTCGTAAAACCAACAACATCATCATAACATCAACGATCAGCTACAGCATATTACCACTACCACTGAGTAGCTCTTGCTTCTCCTTTCACATTGCCACTACGTAAAACACAAATAAGAAATGTCAAATATCCACAAACTTAGTGACTATACATAAAAAAGAAAACTCGAAAAGCCGTTCCCCGTGAAGATCGCGTCAATATGCTAGTTTCGTGCTCTGGTGGTAGATCTATCAATTTATCCGCGGCAATAACGCGCCAATTCGTATTTGTTGAAATGATTCGAGCGCTGCCTATTCGATGTATTTTGGTGAAACGACTCGCGTGCCAAAAAATATTACTTAATAAGTAGTTCCGTGAAGAACTAAATAGACTATTTTCATCCTACTGGTCTTACTTAAGACACGAGAAAAAAACGAGATTTTAAAAAAATTCACAGCCACCATATTTAAGTTATAAAATTCCATTAAATTAGACGTCTGCTCCGTATATTAAGGCTTTTATGGTGATATACCGGGCCAAATTTCACAGCGCTCGGATGAAAAGTCGCGAGAAAAATCCATTTAATTATTTAAATTTCTCGTCACCGCCATGTTGGTTTTGTGCTCACTAGGTTATTGAATGATCCATATGTGAACTTATGTTAATAGCCTCTAACAACTTACAAAATTTCAGTTTGATTGCTGTGATAGATTCGTAGATATTGAGACCCGTCTAAATACATCGGATGGTCACCATATTGGATTGGTATATACAGTATATAGGCCATATAGTTATGTACGATTAGATACATATTACTGCGTAGGTTCATTATTCAGACTTTCACTTCAATCGCCTGATTAGAACACAAGAAATAGTAACTTAATTTTTAAATTTTGCTCAGCCGCCATCTTGAGGTTATGTAAACAATTGAACTAAATTAGATGTCATTGGATTACATTGTGTATTTACATTTGCTGTGCCATGTTTCACTGCGCTCGGATAGTTAAATCGCGAGAAAAGTCTATTTAAATATTTCAAATTGGCTTGGCCGCCATGTTCGTTTTCTACTTAACAGGTTTATGAAAGTTACATAGATAAACTTCTAGTAGTACCCTTTATCACAGTACAAAATTTCAGGGTGATATCTGTTACTGTTGCGGAGATATACAGGGTCTTTCACTTAAAGTGGGGCCGGGCGCGCGGCGCAGCGCGTGGAGGGTCGGACGAGCACATGACAACTCACTGAGTTTGGGGTCGATAGAGCGCCCGTACGAATCGCATGTAAATAACACGCACATATAATTACATATAATCGAAGTCACATGTCACAGAAGATGTTGAAAATATCTCCACCTGCATCTACACATTTCTGGCATCTTCTAAGGAAATCTTCAATCACACGCATTAGTTCATCTACTGAGATAGCCTCAATTTCTCTCGAGATATTTAATTTGAGTCCATCTAGAGTTTGAGGGTTTGTTGGATAAGCCTTATGTTTCAATTTCCCCTATAAATAAAAATCTGAAGCAATAGGCTTTAACACTTAGCAATAACACGTTATAAAATTTTGAAACACAATAACAAGTAAACAATAACCACGTACAGACGTTATAAACTTATAACATGTGTAACTTAAAATAGACTATAAACGAAATAACGAAGTCAACTTTACTCGGCAAATCCAGCGTCACAACTGTCTCAGCTTCGTGTTGCAATGCGCCCGTCTGACCTTTGGCTCGACCTTCTACCGGCAGCGCTGCGCCAGCCGTGAAGCCGACTTTGAGTGAAAGACCCTGTAGAATGCCAGTGAAATATTTCACGCGAACGTCATTTTGGATAGGTGAAACGTATTAAAATTTGAAAGGTTCGATCTAGGTTGGACAATGTAGTAGTATTCACTTAAACAGTTTGATTCAAATCGCTTCGACCATTTATATTTAATTAGAGGGACACCCACACACACACGGACAAAAGGTGATCGCATAAGCCTAATGTTTCATAAATGAGAATAGGCTATAGATGGTTTCAAATATGTATACAGGGTGTCCCAGGAAGAAGGGGCCATACGTCAAGAGGTGATAGAATTGGCAATTCTAAAGCGAAGACATTATATGAACATGTGCTTTATTTGCAGTGGTTTCCGAGATACAGACCGTATTGTGTAATTGTCAATATATTGTCAATTTCCCTTTGCAAGTTATGCGTAATTACTGCGTATTTGTCCATTTACCTTTACAACTTATTCTCAGAAATACCCCCATCAAGTTCAATGCATTTTGCAGCTCTTACAGACAGATGCTGAGTTTCTTATAGGGGCTGATGTCTCTCTTTTTAATGAGCGCACAAGCATTTAAAATGCGAGTAAGCAAGTCTTCCCTTGTTTGCACTTTTTCCCCGTAGGCTTCATTCTTTAACCAACCCCACAAACAATAATCCAGCGGCGTAAGGTCGGGTGACCTTGGTGGCCACGAAACATCACATCCGGGACCTATACAACGTCCAGGATAAATTTCATTGAGATATTGTACCACTAGTACAATTACACAACACGGTCTATCTCGGAAACCATTGCAAATAAAACACATGTTCATACAATGTTTTCGCTTTAGAATGACCAGTTTAATCACCTCTTACCGTATGATCCCTTCTTCCCGGTACACCCTGTATAGTATGCTTCATGAATTATTAAAAGCAGCATACATTTCAATAACGTATGTTGTTTCGTCTTACTTCCAGTTGCATGGCGTCTGTTGTTCCTTGCTGTATGTTTTCAGGTGATAGACCCCTTGGATGCGGCGCTGTCAGAGGATGTAGCCATCAACCCGCCGGGATGGCTAATTCGACATCTCTGCTCGCCATCAACGAAGGTGGTCATTGTCCTTACAGATGGCGCTGTGATGAGGCAGACAGCATTAATTAATAACAGAACGCTCCACTTCTGTCAGCCAAATCCTCGAGACGACATCTTCACGATCGCTCTCCGATACCTGCACCAAAACCCGCAACTCAGCGGGAACTATGAACGGGTTTTTACCGTAAGGTGCATATATTTTCATAATTTTAACAACAAAAATCCCATCTTATTAAATACATTTGTTTAAATTAAGACTAGTATCAAGCAAGTAGTTCCGTGAAGAACTAAATAGACTATTTTCATATAACCCACTGGTCTTTCTCATCAAAACTCTCCTTGCATATTAAAAGGATTGTAGTCACACAGGCGTCATTTTTTAAGTTCTCATAGAAATTGAATTAATTTAGACGCCAATATATTAAGCCTTGAATGAAAATTCACCGCACTAACTTTCAGTGCTTTAGGGGCAGATGACCTCGTAGTTCCGCCCCTTAAAGCAAAAATTACTAACTAAGTTTCACTGCGCTCGTATAATTATGTCGCGAGAAAAAAATATAAAAATATTTAAATTTTGCGTCGCCGCCATGTTGGATTTATGTTTATCAGGTTATTGAAACGCCCATGAGTGAACTTACGTTAATAGCCTCTATCAACATACAAAATTTCAGTATGATTGCTATTCTAGTCTTATGAGTGCTCTACAATCTATACAGAAACCAGAGTGGAAGGACATGATAGAGACGCTGGTATTCAGAAAGGTGTAAGGCAAGGCTGCAACTTATCACCCATTCTTTCCAATCTATACATTGAACAAGCAATGAAGGAAATTGGAGAAAAATACAAAGTAGGAGCAAAGATTCAAGGATAAATAATTTCAACTCTGAGACTTGCTGATGGCATCGTCATCTTAGCCGACAGTGACTTCTGTTACTTAGGAAGCAAAATAGCCAGTGATGGGCGAAGGAAAGAGGATATAAAAAGTAGGTTAGCACAGGCAAGGAAAGTATTTCTACAGAAAAGGAAACTGTTGACATCGAATATAGATTTAGGTATGAGGAAGTCATTTTTGAAAGCCTTTGTCGGGAGCGTGGCGCTCTATGGAAGTGAAACTTGGACTATTGGAGCAGCTGAAAAGGGGAGAATTGAAGCGTTTGAAATGTGGTGTTACAGGAGAATGATGAAGATCAGATGGGTAGATAGGGTTACAAATGAAGAGGTATTAAGACGAGTGGGAGAGGAGAGATGTTTCTGGGGACTGCTAATGAAGAGAAGAGAAAGGTCGGTAGGACACATACTAAGGCACCCAGGAAAAGCAAACTTAGTTATAGAAAAAAGGGTCTGGGATAAGAACTGTATGAGCAGATCGAGGTTAGAATATGTTAAACAGATTGCCTCGGATGTAGGGTGTGGTGGCTATGTAGAGATGAAACGATTAGCTCAGGATAGGGAAGCATGGGGGGCTGCATCAAACCGGTCGAAAGAGTGAAGACTCAAACAACAACAACAGATACTAACGAACTTTGAATAATGAAGGCAGTTGTTCTGGACGGCCATTAGTTAAGAATGATGTGCCTCAGGGATCAGTCCTTGGTCCCTGTTAATTTTTGTTATAAGGTTTTGACAAACTTACAACTTTTCAGCATGTCAAAAATCATACGTTTGCTGACAATCTTCAATCCTGTGTACATTTTCTTACAACATAATTATTTCTCCCACAGCTTTCCAAAATATTAATGCTGACATAGAAAGACTACTGAACTGGGTGGCTAATCATAAATCAATAATTAATATTATCCAATACACAACTGATTCTGATTAGCCGTTCTAGATTCCTTAACTCCGTCGACATGAGGAATGCACTTCCAGTTGTAATTAATTGTTAGGTTAATTCCCACAATCAGACAGTTGGATTGAGAGCACATAAGGTAATTCCGGGACAGATATCGCGCCAGTAGAGACGGCGCATTCACTGTAGCCATAGGTTCCCATCGTTGCAGCTTGATGGCAGTGTGTAAGCTATTTCGGTATCTAACGAGGGAAGTATCAGGTAAGACAGGTCGAAACCTATCTTGAAACTTTGTAGACGCAATCGTCGCACTATAAGAGGACAACGTTCCGAAAATCTGCTGCCAGATTGAACTGCAAGGCTCCGAAATCGTACCTGACATCCTGGTATGCAGGCATGACGGCTGGAGGAGCTGGACATCCCTGTGGCACTCGGAGTAGTAGCGAGGCAGGGCTCATATGCTGACTGGAGCGTGCGGCTCCTTTCCATCGGCTGTGAGTGCTTGAGCGGTCAGGGCTGTCCATTCCAACATATACAGTACTCGCTACCTCCCATTGATTTATATGAGAGATTTGCCACATGGTTTCTTAGCCTTGCAGTTCAATCTGGCAGATGAATTTCCGCACATTGTCGTCTTATAGTACAACGATTGCGTCCACGAAGTTTGAAGATAGGTTTCGATCTCTTACCTGATACTTCCCTTGCGAGCAATCATCTCTGTCTGCGGGTGTGGTGCAAGTTGCTTGCATATTACGCAAATTGTAGTCGATAACGTGAGACGAGTGCATGTTTCCTACTGACAGTTTTTCCTTGTGTTCATTTATTGTATATTTATTTGGTTACAAACGCTAAAAACAGCTGTTAACTGTTAGTGTAGTTGGTGTAGTAAATGGTAAGCTTATTTTCGGCCATGTTAGCCTTGAGGTACAAGAACAGGAGGGTGCGGCGTCCCTACCTGACATTTGGTAGAGTTGCCGCACAGAAAACAGCTAGAGATGCGTCATTGATTTCATATTTTAAAAGCGATCTGGAAACATTTCAACTATTCAGAGGTTACCGGTATTCGTTTCGAGTATTTTATTATCTTATGATTCTTAAAATATCTAATTTATTTCATTGGCTACAATGTTAACATCATTGTTACTAAACATACATGCATTTATATTATTTCCAGAAATAAAAATCTATGGCATGCCTACTCAGTACAAAAGTAAGGGCACAGTCAAAAGAGCTCAGTGAGAGAGAGGAAAATGTAAGAGAATTTGTATAAGAGCTAAAAACAAAGGAAATACTATTCAGAAAGACAAAAAGGTGCTATGGAATTCAGGAACCAACATCAAAATGAAGAATTGATGTGTTTGTTAAATGTGGCCTGTATAAACACATACAGTATAAAATTTATAAAGTGAATTAAAGTGAAACGTAGTTTGTATTGTAACGTTTTTAGAGTTCGTAAAAATAGGTCAGGCTATAATGCACTAAATCTTTATTTACAATAATAGTATTTACACCAATTAACACTAAATCAAATTAGGCCTACTTACTTGCACACACACACACACACAGAGTTTAACTTTACACAGCTATTAGTCACTATTTATGTACACTGATCTCTGCCAATCAGTATCTCTGGCAGTCGCTATTTATGTTCTTTATTTCCACTGCACTGTCCACATTTATATCCACAGGTCGCTCGGCACACTCCTTCAGCGGAGACTCATTCAGGACTGACTGCTCGTCGCACATCACTGGTATATAACCAATACCACATTGAGCCATGAACCTTCGAAGGATCGTTCTGCTTCTGGCAATCGACAGATACGGGCGTGTTGTACGTGCCCCTCGTCATGGTTGTCGCCCAGGAACGGTGCCAGCCGATTGAAATGGACCACTCGGGGTTTGCCATTCGGTCTTCTCCTGATACGATAGACGACGTCGTTGATCCTCTTCAGCACCTCATATGGTCCGTCCCAGGAGCGTTGTAGCTTCGGAGAGAACCCTCGCCGCCTTTTTGGGTCGAAAAGCCAGACTAGATCTCCTGCTTGTTATCCTCCTGATTCGGCTCTTAGGTCGTAACGCTCCTTCATCCGGTCGCTGGCATTCTGGATGTTTGCGCGAACTAGGTCGTGAATGTCATCCATCCTTCGACGAAGGTCGGAGATGTAGTCTTCGCCAACAACGTCATCCTTTGGTTTGCAGCCGAACGTCAGGTCACACGGCAATCGCAGCTCTCGGCCAAACAGCACATTAGCTGGTGTTTGGCCTGTGGTTTCATGGATAGTAGAGCGGTATGCCAGTAGAAACAAGTGGAGAAACCTGTCCCAGTCCCGCTGGTGGTCGGATACAATCTTGGACAGGTACTTCTCCACTGTTCTGTTCATGCGCTCCACCATGCCGTCGGACTGTGGATGCAGGGCAGTTGTTCTCGTTTTTCGGATCCCGAGAATCTGGCACATTTCCTGAAACACCGACGACTCGAAATTTCGCCCCTGGTCGGAATGCAATTCCAAAGGTACACCAAATCAGCTCACCAGCTCCCTTACTAGCGTCTCGGCAACCACCACCGCCTCTTGATTGGGCAATGCATATGCCTCTACCCACTTGCTGAAGTAATCTATTGCTACCAAGATGTATTTATTTCCACTCTCAGTCGTAGGGAAGGGGCCCGCTACATCGATGGCGATCCGTTCGAACGGTGCACCAACGTTGTACTGTCTCATCGCTGCTCTTCTCTTCTTCAGTGGCCCGTTCGCAGTGGCACAAACCACGCACTTTCTACACCATTCACGAACGTCTTCGGAGCAATTGAACCAGTAAAACCATTCTCGGATTTTCTCTATGGTTTTCCGAACTCCAAGGTGCCCTCCGGACGTTCCATCATGCAGCAACTGCACTATCTCGGATACTCTGTTTCGTGGAACAATAAGCTGTAGCATCTCCTGAGTCCCATTCTCATTCTCCAGTACTCTCTTTAGCACCCCGTTTTCCAAAATCACGGAATTCCACTGAGCCCAGTAGGCTTTTACAGAGCGCGAGAAGGGAGCTACCTCTTCCCAGGTCAGCCGTTCCTCAGACTTCTTCCAACGTAGTAGGTGTTTTAAGTCCGGGTCGTTTTCTTGGTCCTTGCGGATTTCCTCATCCTGCCACTGGTCGTCAGTCACAGTACTTCTTCTTACCGCTGCAATTTTGTCTTCTATCCGATTGCAGTGCACGCAGTCTTGCGCGCACGGTCTCCTAGACAGAGCATCAGCATTTCGGTGTATAAGACCAGTCCTGTGATCATAGTCAAAGTCGTACTCCTCGAGCTTTTCGATCCACCTGGCTACCTGTCCCTCCGGGTTCTTGAAATTCAGAAGCCATGTAAGTGCTGCATGATCAGTACGTAGAACGAACTTCCTCCCGTAGAGGTACTTGTGGAAATGCTCCACCGACTTCACTACAGCAAGCAATTCCCTTCTAGTCACGCAGTAGTTCCTCTCCGGTTTAGAAAGAACCTTGCTGAAGTAAGCTATCACTCTTTCCTGCCCACCTTGCAGTTGGAAGAGCACGCTACCGATGCCCACATTGCTAGCATCGGTGTCCAAAACGGACAGTCCTTCCGGTTGTGGGTAACTCAGGATAGGAGCATTGGTCAATACCTCCTTCAGTTGTTCGAAAGCCTTTTGACAGGTCGTGTCCCACACAAAACTCCGATCTTCTTCCGTAAGTCAAATCAGAGGCTTCGCGATGTTAGCAAATCCTGACACGAATCGACGGTAATAGGTGCATAGTCCGTGGAAACTCCTAACTTCGCGCTTATCCTTCAGTATTGGCCATTCCTTCACCGCGTTTACCTTCTCCGGATCTGCAGCGACCCCCTCTCCGGAAACAACGTGGCCTAGGTAATTAACTTCTTTCCGAAAGGGGAAGCACTTCTTGGGGTTGACCTTCAGGTTGGCTTGTTTTAGACGTAAGAACACCTGCTCCAAATTCTTTAGGTGGTCTTCAAACGTCCTTCCGAGAACGATGATGTCATCCAAGTAGACCAAGCAGGTTTCCCAAGACAGCCCTTTTAAGACTCGCTCCATCAAACGTTCAAACGTAGCAGGAGCGTTACCGAGTCCGAACGGCATAACTGTGAAGATCCACAGCCCCGAACCAATCGTAAAGGCGGCCTTCTCCTTGTCTTTGGGGTCCAACCCGACCTGCCAGTAGCCACTCTTGAGGTCCAATGTGGAGAAGATCGTGCTCCCACCCAAGGTGTCCAGGGTGTCATCGATGCGTGGTAGAGGATAACTGTCCTTTTTCGTCACATTGTTCAGCTGGCGGTAGTCTACGCAAAACCGTGTGGATCCATCTTTCTTCTTCACCAGAACCACTGGCGAAGCCCAAGGGCTGCTTGAAGGTTCTATCACCCCATCGCGAGCCATATCACTTATTATTTGCTCGGCTTCCTCTCGCTTGGCTAGTGGCAATCTTCTGGGGGTCTGGCGAATAGGTCTTGAGTCACCCGTATCGATGCGATGTTGCACCACGTTCGTTCTTCCATTACCAGTCCCATCCTGAAAGGCATCCTTATGACGTTTGAGAAGTTCCCTTACCTCTCGGCTCTGCTCAGGATTTAGCTCTTGACATGCTGCCTCGATAAGACTGTCAAGCCACACTGAAGGTATACCGGATGAGGAGGCAGCTGTTCGCACTTGGCGTACGACGGAGGACACAGACGAACATATTCCCAGGCTGGTTCCTTCCCGAACGGTTATTGCGCGATCATGAAGGTTCATTACCCGCACAGGGATGTTCGCCCCTGCACGGACCAAAACTTTGGCTACCAGCATGCCAGTTCCAGTTTCGTCTTCGCCAAACGTAGGCCCTACCATGACGACAAAACCTTCGGGGATTTCACCGTCCAGCTTCCCTTCTACCATTACTTCACTATGTCCTGGCAGTACCATGACTTCCGCTGCTATCACCCGTACCGACACGGCGTTCCTCTTCTGCAGCACTACCTCCTCGTTTCCGACTCTCAAAATTCCACTTCCCAAGTCTAGTCCGAATTTGTACTTCGTCATGATGTCCATCCCGAGAATAACGTCCTCTTCCACCTCAGCGACCAAGACACGATGGCGAAACTGGGTATCGCCGATGATGAAGTCGATGACTGCCTCCAATCGAACGTTGGCTGGCTCTCCCGTTGTTGTTCGCAGTGTCCATCTTGTGGGTGTTATTGCTCTTCTCACGATGCCTGGTCGGATGATGGTCATTATGGCCGCTGTGTCCAGCAGTAGGTCTCTGGGTTCTCCCTCCACATGGCCACTGACAAAAATTGAGTTGGCTTGACAACCTAGAGACGCGACGATAGCAGAAGTGGGGGAATTCCTGGTGTTGGCGCGGGTTGACAGTCGCCCCTTTCCATCAACCCTCTTTATTTTCCCTCGCTGGTACTTGTTATTCGTAAGTTTAGGGGATCTCTCCAAGGTGCCCAAACTTCCCGCAGCCCCAGCACCTCGTCCGTTTCTTCTTGGACTGCAAGGCTTGAAGAACTTTCTCCACGATTTCTTCTAAGGAAGGCACAGGTTGGACCTCCTTGTCTCCCTCCAGAGCTCGAATGTGCGTCTGGCTGCGCACGGATTGTTGAACAGCCTCGAACTCAAGGGCTAGGGTCAAAGCATCATTCAACGTTGGTTGGCGCGCCAGCTTCACAGCCCGCTGTGTCTCGGTCTCGCGGAGCCCGTCGAGAAACTTCTCGGTAGCAAGACTCTCGTAAACGTCGCTGGGCACTGTTGGGTAGGCGCTCCTAACGAGACGGACTATGTCTGCATCGAACTCCTGTAGGCTCTCGTTAGGTCTTTGGCAGCGATTTCTTAACTGGGAGCGATATAGCTGCTCCATGTGTCGATGTCCGAAACGCATTTCCAGTTTTTGAACAAGAACGTCGTAGTTCTGTCTCTCCGATAAGTAACAGCTTGTAGGACTCGTAGGGCCTCTCCGCGCAGCGACAAGCTCATCATTGCAGCTTTCGTGGCCTCTGACCACCCATTAATCATGGCGGCGGTCTCAAACAAGGTGAAGTATTCTTCCCATGCAGACTTCCCATCGAATGTTGGCAGGTCAGAACGCCCAACTGCGGGAACGGGTGCACGATCCATTGGCAGGTCAGTCCGCCCACCGGCGGGAACAGGTAAACTCTCCTTACCTTCCGATGGTCCAGCAGCGGCAATTTGTTTCGTTTCGTTGCTTGTCCTTATTTTGAAGCAGGGCGCTCGCAAGCTCGTCCTCCAACTTCCGCAGCGACTCTTGAAATTCCTCCCTCAGCTTCGTTTCCGTAGTGAGTGTTACTTCTCGAAGTTTCCTCTCAAGATTGGCATTATTTTCCATTATATTCCTTTCCAGAATTTTGGAGTTTTCTACTATTTTCTTTTCTAAATTTTCCACATTGTCCGCCATTTTCTTTTGCAAAATTTCCACCATCTGACCTATACCGTCAATCCCGCAGGGAAGCTCAAACAGGAATACATCAGGGTCCTCGCCAGCGTTCAGCAGTAACTGACGTAATCGCACTTGTAGCGTAGACTTAGTTCCCGTGGCATCAGCTTCCCTTTCTTCCAATTCCTGTCGTAATTCCGAAACATTCAGTGCTGAAAGTTTTACTTTCCTTGTCGCCATTTTATAGTACAAAATGCGAGACACACGGACAGTCCGCACACGATTAACCAGGCTTCCAGATGGTACACACAAGACAGTCACTAGGAATTCACTATGGTACACACTTCCTTAAAGTAGGCCTTTTCAAAAGTACACAGTTTTCGCAAAGAAGCACTCCTATAACCTGACCCTACACATCTGAAACCAATTGTAACGTTTTTAGGGTTCGTAAAAATAGGTCAGGCTATAATGCACTAAATCTTTATTTACAATAATATTATTTACACCGATTAACACTAAATCAAATTAGGCCTACTTACTTGCACACACACAGAGTTTAACTTTACACAGCTATTAGTCACTATTTATGTACACTGATCTCTGCCAGTCAGTATCTCTGGCAGTCGCTATTTATGTTATTTATTTCCATTGCACTGTCCAAATTTATATCCACAGGTCGCTCGGCACACTCCTTCAGCGGAGACTCATCCAGGACTGACTGCTCGTCGCACATCACTGGTATATAACCAATCCAGCTCCTGGTCTCGAATGTTCTCGGTGTTGCCCCTCCCAGTAGCGTCGAGTATGTCCTCGTGGTTGGTTTCCTGAACTCTTCAGCCCCTCCCAGTACTTTGTTCGGGACCTTCCTGTCGCATCCAGTAGTTTCCAGAAACAGCACAGTCTGGAAGCCTTGCGCCAATAGTTTACCTGATTCGTAGCGCCTTGGGGAGGGGCTACCCTAATTAGCCTTGGCCTAATTGGCTGCCCAGCGCTCTCCGTACACCCCCGCCCACTTGACATGAGGAGAAAGGGGTGGCGGCCGACGGCAACTGCACGAATCGTTACAGTATTGACGAGGTGGAGTATTTTCAAAAGATAATTCTATGTTTTAAAGTATAATTGTCTCGTGGTACGTTCTAATAATCAATTGTATTAGAGTTGAAGAAATTAGCACAATTTATTAATTATTTTACTTGTGGCATCTCTCCCTAGCAAAGTCAGCATCTCACCTGCGTTCCAGGAGAGACGCCGCTGATGCAACAATTTCTTTATTCCTTGTTTTCTCCCATTTAATTGCAATTACCGATGTTTTGCTCATACGTGATCTAATGCAAACATTTTTAAATTATGCTCTATCATTTTGCAGCAACTTTAAAAGTAATTCTCCCGAAATATAACACAAAATGTAAAACGTGCGGCAACTCACCCGGATTTGCCTTACATCGAACAGTTGCCTCGATTATTCACCAACTACGACGCAACAATTACCATACGCAAATTATATTCGTTCAGTTCTTTGTGTATCTAGTTTAAGAGCACCAGACAGCTCAGTACTATAGACTACAGGGTGGTCCATTTCACTTGAAACAATCAAATAACTCGATAAATGCGCATCATGCCCAAAACAAATGCTTCATACAAAAGGTTATAATTTTATGGAACACATTGATATACGCTAAAATTATCACACTCCGACATGGTCTGGGGGGGGGAGGGGGGATGAGGTAGGGGGCAACTCTGAAATGTTTTATAGGAAGCTCTATTTGTTTTCCGATTCTGAATGTACGGAGAAAAGTACCAAGTTTCATTTGATTTTGTTTTTCAAATCTTCGTAGATAGCGCTGCTATCATAGTTCCCACTTATAATTCAAAAGTTGCATTCTCCCCAGCCACAAGTGAGGAGCGAAGTGTATTCTTTTAGATTATCGCAACTTTTTTTTTAAATTATAGCGCATCTATGATAGATCGATTTTTTTTTATGGGTGTTTACATTTAACATTTCATAATTTCTCCCACCCCACTCCTCAGCAGGTGGCAGGGTAGGAGAATGCCCCCTCCCTCCTTAGCGGACGGTATTTCATCAGCAGGTGTGGTCCTGAAAAGTGAATAACTGAGGACATCAGTTGTGAAGTATGTCCTTCTCACCTCGTGAAGTCCTGACAATAGTGGAAGTAGTGAGTCACCAGGGGCGTGTTATAGAAGCCCCCGTTCATGTTTACACAAAAGGACGGGTCTAGTGACGTATTTTTAAGCACTGGAAATGTCCGAATGTTGGTCGACCGGGCCCCGCCCTGTCGAATATTTGTAGATCCGTGCCTGTATGCACTATATGTATCCTACATACTACATCTTCCAATATATCTAATATACAATTGTTTTCTTTTTATATCAGATTCAGCGAGCTTACGAGCAGCAACGTCACCCTGTCACAGATAGTTCAGTTCAGGCTTTTCGTCCTCCCTGAGCATCTGAGTTATTTTCGTCATCAACTTCTGGGGTAAGTGTAGCCTTTATTCCTATCACAATTATCTTTCTATCTAGGAGGGTTGTAAAGAAAATAGTGGCAATACTGTATATACAGTGCATACAAAGTGTCTGAAAATAAGAGGACATACTACTCTGAATCAAAAATCAATCAACACAGTATTTTATGTCCTTCAGGCGAAAGCTCACCAAAAGATATACTAAAACCTCAATGGTCCACTCCTTAATGCAACTGTCACCAACGCTAGACAATACAATACATACCATTCTGGGGATTGGTTTTTATTTCATCTTTCTGAGACGAGTCTCAGAAGTTAATTTTAGGGAAAGTCAAATGTAAAGCATCCATAATTTATAAAAATGAAGCCAACGAATTCTGTTCCAGAATGTTTATATCAAACACGTGCCGGTATTTATCATAAACATTTTTCCAGCAATCTGTTCCATGGTGCATGCCATATCAAAATAGACATTCAGAAATATGCATGCACGCCATCTACTGTATATTTAATGAAAGCAACACGTTCTTTTTTAAAATTACCAGCACACTTTGTTCATCGTACAAGTTTATATTATGAGCTTTGACTGTTGATCGACACTAAATAACAGGCGTTTATTTTAAAGGATAAGACGTCTCTTATACAAATCTATCGACAGCCAAAGCTAATAAATTAAACTTGTACGATGAACTAAAATATCAGAATTTACGGTATATTTTTAATATACACCAACGCAGAACATGCCTCGTTAATTTTGAAAATCCACAGCCTGCTTCCAGTCGACCGACCGGGTCAGGGAATGGAATGAATGAAGCCCCCATCTAGCGGCGGCGAGGATATGAACTGTGCCGGTTGCCGAAGCCTGTCGCACTCCCCTGGGGCAATAATTAAATGAATGACAGATGAAATGAAATGATAGTGGAGAGTGTTGCTGGAATGTAATTGTGACAGGGAGAACCGGAGTACCCGGAGAAAAACCTGCCTGCCTCCACTTTGTCCAGCACAAATCTCACATGGAGTGACCGGGATTTGAGCCACGGACCCAGCGGTGAGAGGCCGTTCATATTAATATCGGAATTAAACTCGTTGGCGTTCCACCAGCACATTCACCGATTGGCATTGGCTAACGAATCGTTATGTTTAAGGGCTGTACAAAATTTATTGAAAGATGACGGTTGTGGAGGTATTTGTGTATTCTTTGGTTTAATCAAGCAGGCCGTGACCTACAAAAAGCTTAAAAGTTATCATACTCCGTGGTTAAAAACAAATATGGCTGATAAGGGAAAAAGGAAGAAGAACCGTGGCCTGAGTTTTTCTTTGGTTGAAAGAAACGTACAAATCGTCGAAAATGTATATGTAGTCTTTTATTAAATTAACTGCATGTGCTATACCGTAATGCATCACACGATATTACACATGGACATGGTACATATCTTACATGTCAGATAGGAATTCCAGGCTAGGTTCTATCATCTTTAGAACATTCAACACAGGAGGTTTTGACAACCGAAATCTTTTAATAAATTCTGTGTCATCGCATTCATCAATGCAACTCCTCCGTTCTTTATAAATTCTAGGTCGACGAATATCTAGCATGCCTTCAAGAAAATCATCATCGTTGAGAAACAAGTTTAATACACGTTCCATTTTGGATTGGAATGCCACGTAAATCGACGGTCGGCCATTAATTGTACGTAATGTAGATACAGCAATTAGTTTTAATGGCTTGTTAAGGGATGCTAATGGGTCGTTATAGTTTGGTGAACCATGACATTTCGGTAATCGTCCGTTAACGGTCCATAATGGTCTGTTAATATGTTGACGAATTATGTTGAACCCAGCCCCTAGTATATATTTCAACGTCCGTTAGGCGTTCATTTAAGAAGATACCCCACTTTGAGCAACACTTGCCCGCCCCTCCTACTTCACACACTTATACTTGCCATTCCTACTCGTACATACCCAGGGGTACCATTGCTCTATACGAAATGGCACCCAATCTGGCAGACTACAGTTTTATCCCGTACGTTTTATTTTCAGTTCAAATACTTTTCTTAAAGCAAATGCATTTACTTTAAAACTGTCAGCAGTGGCTACGCTCGCTAACGCGCAGCGTTAGGTCATGGGGCCAAGCTCTCTGCTGTCTCGGCAGAAGCATGGGTTCGAGCCCCACCGTCGGCCGTCCTTGAAATGGTTTTCCGTGGTTTCCCCATTTTCAACACCAGGCAAATGCTGGGACAGTACCTTCTGACAGGCCACGGCCGCTTCCTTCCACATCCTTGTCCAGTTTCATATCTCATCCAGGCGCGCAGGTCACCCATGAATTTCGACTAGAAAGACCTGCACTTGGCCTCTCAGGAGGCCACACGACAAAAAAAAATGCTTCGAAGAATTATAAACATTCTATTGATAACTAATTTCAAGGAGACAAGTTGTATTTATTTATTTATTTATGTATATATTTATTTATGTATTTATTCATTCAATCATTCATTCATTCATATTTATTTATTTATTTATTTATTTATTTATTTATCAACCCCTGGCACTATCCAGCCCATGACGGGCTAAGGCCGACCAAGCGACCGCTGCCCAGCCATTTGGCCTGCAGATATTGGGGTGACGCGTGATCAGCGCGTCGGGTCCCCTCGGCCGTTAATCTTGGTATTCGTGATCGGGGCGCTGTCTCACTGTCAGACAGCTACTCAATTGTCCTCACGAGGCTGAGTGCATCCCGTTCCAACCCTCACGTCAGTTTTAAAATTCCTGACGGAGCCGGGGATCGAATCCGGGGCCTCCGGGCGAGAGGCAGGCGCGCTACCCCAACACCACGAGGCCGATCTTTGCACTTGACAATCAATCAAATACCATTTTAGGTTATGTGTACACCCTTTCTCCTTGAAGTAGCTGGTGATTCCTACTTTTTGTATGATCTTTTGTATTGATAGCAAATTTTATATGAAGCTTTTTTAATAGATATCCTTTTTGTATTATGTCAACGGGATAAGGAGTCTCCCCTATATTTGGCCAACGGTCACTTATAGTTGATGGTTGTGCTGTTAGGGGTTAGGGCACTTTCTATGTCCTTGGAAGGGGAAACCGTTCCTAAAGGCAGAAGATCCTACAGAAGGACAATGGCATAGAACCTGGACCCCAGGTTGGGGTAAGTGTAGATGGGGCACTTTGAGCTGCAGTGAAAGCAACCTGTCTAGAAGAAGGCACTTTGATAACAAACCCGGTGGTCCAGAAACCGTAGGTGGCAACCCCACCACTGGACTCGAGCTCATCAGGCTGATATCCTGATAGTTTTAAATTACACTTATCAAAGAAAGAAATAAAGGAAAATACAGGAATGATCTTAAGGTTGACGACAAAGGCTTTATTAAAGGACTGATTGGTTTTCGAATTGGTACATGGAATGTTAGGTCAATCATGACAGGAGGAATGAAGCAGCTGGAATCAGTGCTGGGTAATTACGGGTGTATACTAACAGCAGTCCAAGAGACAAGACTTTTGAAAGGGATCATGAATGTTGGAAATCAATATATGATGTTTAATAGTAACGAAGATCGACCTGAATGGACTTCGGGAGTTGGAATTGTTGTACATAATAAGATATCTTCTGCTGTAAGTAAGTGGTTGCCCATAAATGATCGAATTTGTGCACTGATCTTGAAAGCATCCCCATATAAGATATGTGTTGTAAATTGTCATGCACCATCAGAAGATGCGGAGGTTGTTTGAGTCTTCAGTCTTTTGACTGGTTTGATGCAGCTCTCCATGCCTCCCTGTCCTGAGCTAATCGTTTCATCTCTACATAGCTCCGACACCCTACATCGGAGGCAATCTGTTTAACATATTCTAACCTTGGTCTACCCCTACAGTTTTTGTCCTCGACCCTTCCTTCCATAACTAAGCTTGCTATTCCTGGGTGTCTTAGTATGTGTCCTACCAACCTATCTCTTCTCTTCATTAGCAGTCGCCAGAAACATCTCTCCTCTCCCACTCGTCTTAATACCTCTTTGTTTGTAACCCTATCTACCCATCTGATCTTCATCATTCTCCTGTAACACCACATTTCAAATGCTTCAATTCTCCTCTTTTCTGCTGCACCAATAGTCCAAGTTTCACTTCCATAGAGCGCCACGCTCCAGACAAAGGCTTTCAAAAATGACTTCCTAATACCTAAATCTATATTCGATGTCAGCAGATTCCTTTTTTGTAGAAATGCTTTCTTTGCCTGAGCCAACCTACTTTTAATATCCTCTTTGCTTCGTCCATCACTGGTTATTCTGCTTCCTAAGTAACAGAAGTCTCCTACTTCCTTCAGCTTTTCACCAGCCAATTTGATCTCCATAGAGGTTTCTGATTTATTTCGGCTGCATTCCAGTATTTTTGTTTTACATTTATTAATTTTCATCATGAATTCTTTCTGTAAGACGGAGTCCATACCATTCAAAAACTCATTCAAATCCTCAGGCTTGTCGGCCAAGATGACTATGTCATCAGCAAATCTCAGAGTTGAAATTATTTCTCCTTGAATCTTCACCCCCACTTTAATTTTTTCCCTAATTTCCTTCATTGCTTGTTCAATGTAAAGATTGAAAAGTATGGGTGATAAGTTGCAGCCTTGCCTTACACCTTTCTGAATACCAGCTTCTCTCTCATGTCCTTCAACTCTAATAACTGCTGTCTGGTTTCTGTACAGATTGTATATCACCCTCCTATCCCTGTACTTTATTCCAATTGATTTCAAAATGTCAAACAATTTAGTCCAATCAACGTTATCAAAAGCCTTTTCTAAGTCTACAAAAGCCATGAACGTTCTCTTATCTTTCCTTATTCTACCTTCTAAAATCAGCCGAAGACTTAGTACAGCTTCCCTTGTTCCTACATTTCTCCTGAAACCAAACTGGTCTTCACCCAACTCCGTTTCTATCTGGCTTTCAATCCTCTTGTAAATTATTCTAGACAGGACCTTTGAAGCATGAGTAATCAAGCTGATTGTACGGTAATCTTCACATCTGTCAGCTCCCACTTTCTTTGGTATAGGGATGATTACATTCTTCTTGAAATCAGGGGGTACCTCACCTGTCTCATAAATCCTACACACCAAGTGAAATAACCTGATCAGACCTTCATCTCCTATGCAGCGTAGCAACTCAATCGGTATATCATCTATGCCTGGTGCTTTGTTCCTGCTTAAGTCTTCCAAAGCTCTATCAAATTCTGATCTCAATATTAAATCTCCTTTCGCATCCTCATCAATTTCCTCCTCCCTTTCCATTACATGATTCTCAATCTCCTTTCCCTTATACAAACTCTCTATGTAAGCTTTCCATCTCTCAACCTTTTCATCCCTATCTGTTAGAGGCTTTCCATTTGTGTTCTTAATATTACAGCACTTAGTCTTCTTTTCCCCAAAAGTATTCTTAATCCTTCGATAAGCTGTGTCTACTTTTCCTAATTTCAGACAATTTTCTATACCTGCACATTTCTCTTTCAACCATTCTTCTTTCGCTTCCTTGCACTTCTTGTTAACCTCATTTCTCAGACGTCTGTATTCTGCTTTCCCCTTTTCATCTCTTAGATTCTTGTGTTTCCGCCTTTCATCCATCAATTCTAGTATATCCTGAGTGATCCACGGTTTTCTACCTATTCTTTCTTTCCTACCAATGTTTTCTTCTGCGGATTTTGTTATTTCATTCTTCAAAAGTGCCCATTCGTCTGCAATTGAAGTTTGTTTAGGGTTTTTCATTAGTCCTTCCTTTATACTCTTCTTGAATCTTTCGTTTACATCCTTCTCTTTCAGTCTGTCTATTGCCCACCTTTTTGGCTTTTGACTTTTCTTCAGTTTCTTCAACTTTAATCTGCATTTCATTACAACCAGATTGTGATCAGAGTTTATGTCAGCACCAGGATATGTTTTACAATCCAAAATCTGGTTTCGAAACCTCTGCTTGACCATAATGAAGTCGATTTGGTAACGCCCTGTATCTCCTGGTCTCATCCATGTGTATATTCTTCTATTGTGGTTATTGAATAAGGTGTTAGCTATGACCAATTCATGCTCGGTGCAGAATTCTACCAGCCTGCTTCCTCGATCATTCCTTTCACCTAATCCGAAATCTCCTACTATCTTCCCTTCTCTCCCTTTTCCTACCACAGCATTCCAATCTCCCATTACTATAACATTTTCATCACCCTTGATATACCTCAGAATTTCGTCTATTTCTTCGTAGACCTTTTCAACATCCTCATCATCAGCTTGACTGGTAGGCATATAGACTTGTACCACTGTAGTGCAGGTAGGTTTTGTATTGAGGAGGAGGAGGTGAAAAACAACTTTTATGCAGAATTGGAATCTACTGTAGATCATTTACCAAAACATGCTATTCGTCTCATACTGGGTGACTTTAATGCACAAGTTGGACGTGAAGACGAATATCGTCCAACCATCGGACCAGATAGTCTCCATGTCAATAGCAATGAAAATGGTATCAAAATGATCACATTTGCATATGACAGAAGAATGGTCATCAGCAGCACATATTTTCCACGTAAAGAAATACATAAAGCAACATGGATATCACCAGGTGGAGATACGAGGAATCAGATTGATCACATAATAGTAGATGGTACACATCGTGGGTGTGTTGATCAAGTACGAACATTCCGTGGAGCGGATATGAATTCAGATCATCTTCTAGTAGTAATGAAATTGCGCCTCAAGCTGTCTACCAAATGGCGAAAGCGAAAGCAAGAAATGGTCATCCCGGACAAAGATAAATTGGCCCTTACGTCTGTGAGGGAAGAATATCAAGATAGAATTAAGGAGTGTCTATCTACATCAAATACATTAGAAGATGTGGAAGGGCAGTGGTCTGTTTTGCGGAGAGCAGTTCTACAAAGTGCAAATGAAGTTTTGGGACAGCGACCAAAAACCAAAAACAAACCCTGGTTTGATAATGAGTGTCAAGTCGCAGTGAAAAACAGAACAATAAAAAGATTGCAATGGGTGAAGTATCCATCGGAAGATAATAATGCAGCGTATATGGAAGTGAGACGTATGACATATCGACTCATCCGACAGAAAAAACGGGATCATGGTAAGGCACTACTGACAGCAATAGAGGAATCCAAGAAAGCATCGAGATCCTTCTTTATAATGGTTAACCCTGCGAGGGGAATCTACAAGCAACATACACTAATACTAAAGGACGAAGATGGAGAAATTGTACCTCCTGAAGAACAGGCAGATCTATTTGGAAAACATTTTGATCAGTTACTAAATGTTCATGTTGAGATGGATGCTATAAATGCACAGGTGCCAATGATACGGCGGAAATGCAAGTACCTGAGCCAAGTATTGATGAGATAAGACATATTGTGGAATCTCTAAAGCACCGGGAGGAAGTGAATTACTGCCGAGTTGATTAGGTATGGTGGAGCAGTGTTAATGGAAAATCTGCAACAATTAATTGTTAATATTTGGAGGAAAGAAGTTATTCCAAGTGAGTGGAAGAGAGCCGTGATATGCCCCATTTTTAAGAAAGGTGATGCCACACAACCTTCTAACTACCGAGGGATTGCCTTACTCGAGATAGGATATAAAATTTTTACCTCACTGCTTATGAATCGACTTAGGCCATTTTTGGGAGACATTATAGGCTCATATCAATGTGGTTTTGTATCTGGTCGGTCTCCTATCGACCACATCTTTACATTGAGGCAACTCATGGAGAAATTCTACGAATTTGACAAGGAATTGCATTTAATCTTTATTGATTTTCGTCAGGCCTATGACAGTATAAACCGTATAGTATTATGGACGGCTATGCACGAGATGGGCATTCCAATGAAGTACATAAGGTTGATCAAGACCTGTTACTCTGACTCTAGATGCCAGGTGCGGTTTGCAAATCAAGAATCAGAATCCTTTAGCGTTCAAAGTGGACTAAGACGAGGAGATCCTCTAGCCCCAGTCCTTTTCAATATAGCATTGGAAAAGATTAAACGTGGAACTGGTTGGAATAGGGAAATGGAGATGGTCGGATCCGACATAATTCTTGCATTTGCTGATGATGTGGTGATCATGGGTAACACTTTGGATCAGGTAACGACTGATACATCTAGATTCCTACTGGAAGCAAAGAAAATGGGGTTGGTGGTTAATGAATCGAAAACAAAATACATGATTATATCACGCCGACAGAATATTCCGATCGCTATCGACGTTGGAATGCACAAATTTGAGACAGTTGAGTCATTCAAATATTTAGGATCAATATTGTCAAACAAAAGTGAAATAGAAAAGGAAATAAGACAAAGAATCACCAACGCTACTCATGTTTCCTATAGCATGAATCGAATTTTCACTTCACGTCTAATATCTCAGGAAAACAAGATCCACATATACATGACCCTAGTACGACCTGTTTTAATGTATGGTTGTGAAACGTGGGCGACTCCAAGAACTTTTGAAGAACGTATATGTGCATTTGAAAGAAAAATGCTGCGGAAAATCTATGGCCCAAAATACTGCCCAGAAACTGACAGTTGGGAAAGACGGAGTAAAGAGGAGTTATATCGACGTTATAAAAAAGGCAGACATCAGTAGAGAGATAGAGAGAAGACGATTACAATGGTTAGGACACATTATCAGAGCAGAAGGTACTCTCCCGAACCGTGTGTTCAATTTTCAGCCAACGGGAAAACGTCCAAGAGGTCGACCAAGAACGAGATGGAAAGATCGAGTTATGTTGGCACTGAACCAGGTAGATCCAGATGCAAGAATGGAAGATGCCAGGGATAGAAATCGTTGGTCTAATATATGCCACCATTATTTGAGAAGCTGAAATCATTCTTCCTGTTATGAAGTACAATGTTATAGCCTATATTATGTTATGCTTGCTATTTATATTGTAATCAAGAATTGTATAGGCCTACCCTTGTTTTTCTGCTATGGGTCTTAATGGCCTGTCACATGCAATAAATGATGATGATGATTTATTTATTCATTCAATCGTTCATTCATATTTATTTATTTATTTATTTTATTTATTTATTTATTTATTTATTTATTTATTTATTTATTTATTTATTTATTTATTTATTTATTTATTTATTTATTTATTTATTTATTCTTTCAATGTTGATACCACTTCCTTTTTTTTTTCAGACACGACACCAGCCCACCGCCAGCAGTGGAGGTGATAAGGGAAGAATACTGCGAAGAGATCGAAAATCTGGAGCGTGCAGTGAACAGCGTAAAGAACTTCATGCAGACGAATCCCAATTGGCTTACTCAACTGTATTTAAGAAGCTAACTGTCGAAGCGAAAGTCATAACTCTTCAGTGATGTGAAGGAGCTATTCGCGGAACACTATCGCAAACATACGCGTTGTGGTTTTATACAGTAACTGGCGGCAAATGTTTTCCTTGTGTTCATACATGCGCTGCTACGATATTTTACAGGCTAGGGACATCTTGGCATCAGCCCCGAATCATATAGCCTACTGTATGCTATGAGCAATTGTCACCTTATAGGCTACATTAAAACCCCAGTCATTCAGCGTTTTACTTACAACCTCAATATGTTGATCGTGTGGCAGGCCACATATTTTTGATACTGGGCTGGCGTATTTATAAAGTCAATCAACATGTTCGTGTCCTAAAACACAGGAATGTTTCTAGTATTGTACCGTGTCTTGTGTGGGGTTTCGCCTAGGATACCGAGCTGGCTCATCAGCGGGCTTTTGATGTCCCCGCCCGGACCCCCACAGGAGTAGCGAACTGCGCGCTACCTCCCTTTTTATGAAGCGCACCTGCACCTCTTTACTGCGAAAACTAGAAATTCAAGAAGCCATAACCTCCCTATGAAGGCTTCCAGAAAGATGGTGTATTGGCTTTCACGGCCAGTTAATTAAAACTCAGCAATTTTTCTAGGTTTGTGCTGTGTCTTGTGTGGGGTTTCGCCTAGGACACCAAGCTGGCTCATCAGAGGGCTCATGGTGTCCCCGCCCGACACGGTACAAAGCTAGAAAAATTGCTGAGTTTTAATTCACTGGCCGTGAAAGCCAATATACCATTTTCGTGTCCATTTTTAAACTAGTCCATAAGCTCCGCAGGAGTAGCTGAAGAACTCAGAGTTGAGAACATTCAGTTGATGAAGAAGTTGTGGAAAACAACTACCGTGGGAACACCGTGTGCTCTCAGGGATACTTAGTGCCAACATGTCACCTGCATGTGTTTACCAAAAACATAACCTCATAAAATCTGATTTGGTTGGTTGGTAGGTTGGTTGGTTTGTTGGTTGGTTGGTTGGTTGGTTGGTTCCTCAGTTTAGGGGCTGCGAATACGCGATCATATAGCCACGTGTACTTTGGTTGTGTGTAGAATCTGTCTGATAACAGGTGTTAATTGTGATGGCTGTATTAATGTGTAAAAAAGGAAGTTTTCAGTTTAACGTGACCGTTGATCATGAGCTACGGGACCTCCTTTATGTCGTGGAATCCGAACCACAGGTCATTGCATTTCACTTCGAAAATCTCACATGCATTGACCAAAATCGAACCCGGTCCTCCTTGGAGAGAGGCCAACAGCTTGACCGCTGCGTTACCACGCCCCTGTATTAATGTGTGTTATCTGTTTTTAATTCAAGTAAGGACTGCATACATTGAATTTACAAGTACTTTCTACTTTTGCCGCCAAACGCCACCATCAACGACTACTAGTCCAGAACTTGGTTACTAGACGCCACCACAGTCGGCTCCTGCCGACGGACGTTGGAACCTAAGAGCGTTGTTCAAATAACTTAACTTATAATTTAGCTTACACAGCTGTAATTAGTGGAAGGTTCTTTAACATGTCATAAATCTATGACATGGGACCGCCGGCTTTACTTCCCCTCCGAAAGAAGGCATACTGAGGGATTTATAACGCTCTTAAAAAATTCGACGACTTCGGTCGGGTTTGAACCCGCGATCTTGGGCATAGAAGCTCAGCATGCTACCAATTACGCCACAGAAGGCACTTAAAACGATTGTACCCATTTGCAATGGGTGGTTTTTAATTCTGGAAAAAAGATAAAATGTACACGAGATTAATAAATGCACTTGGCAGCTGCACGGAAACGGACCACACATCGCTCAAACAGCTAAGTGCACAATCCATAATAACCTGACCATTTAATAGCAATCATATAACCACATTAAGCAAGGTCAATCACTACTTTCAGTATCTTAACAAAAAGAACATCACATAACTTGACTAGATGTGCTAGTTTAATTGCTACTGTAACTAAATAAGTGAACATATTGTAAATACTGTCACCCATTCTTTTAGACATAGATTAATAGCATATGTGTAAAGAATCAGATGATAATGATCGCTTGACGAACGAAACTGGTCATCCAAGTGTAGTCTATTTATTAATCTCATGTAATTCTATTTTTCTTCAGGATTAGGGAAACATCCATTACAATTGGGTACAATCGTGTTGACCGACTGATAAACGTTAAATTTCGATTACTAAGGCAACACTGTAAAATGGTTTCCAACACGACAATGAAGGCTAACTTGGCGCCATCTGTCAGCGCGGGTGTTAGAGGCTTGAATCTCCGAATTGCAGCTCCCATTTGCAATAATATACAGTGGCACAAGGTGAGCATTGTTCAAATTGTGCAAACAAACCAATATGTTTGCCGTAAAGTTTCCCTCTTCGGGGTAACATGAACTCACTAGTCAAATCACTAATTGAATGGGTGAAAATCACAACGCTGTAAATGATAATAAATTAAACACCGAGAAAACTCACCAGTATATGGAATAGCAAGACTAAGCTTAACCACTACCAGTGGGAAGGTGACGTGAGAAAAGGAAAAAGGCTTAGGAATAAAAACAAGATTAGGCAACAGGGGAGCATATTCAATAAAATATTTTAATGATAAAGTAACAAGCAAAAAACACTGTACCTAATCAACAACAAAATTGCTGATAGAAGCGTGAAAAGTTAGGGGAGCGCAAGGCTAAACAACCCAAGATGGGAACACAAACATTAGCCTTAGCAATAAAGGAAGTTATAATTTAATTTATAAATAGAATTTGTTTTGAAAAATAGGTTAACTATAGCAAAAAAAATGCTGAAAGCATGATAAATAAAACAAAGAAGAGGAACACAGTCTTGCTTGCACATAAAGCAACCAAGAGTGTAGATAAACAAGTTGCCAATAACTTTATGCAAATGCAAAGAAAGGTTGATGATTGATAGACTGGCAAGCAGCCACCAAGTGCACTATCCCTTCCAGACTAGAAATAGAGTACTGTATAAGGACTCCGGTCACTGGCGAAAGTTCAAACAAGGGGCTTTAATCATTAAGTCAACAAAGCTACGGTGAAATATTTCAAAAAGTATTCTAATCGCTGAAAAGAATGAAAAGGGTAAAGAATAGCTTGACTACCCACCGAGGATGGACCTCGAAGCAAGAGATAGATTGAAAATAGAAAGAGGCAGGAAGCTGCCGTGTTCACTTAAAGTTACCACGCCTATGAGGCGATAAATGTATAAAGTATTTGCAGTAACTGCAGATTCACAACTCATTTGTTGTAGTTAAGATGCAATTTAAGTAGACAGAGTAGAAGCATAAATAGCCTAGATTAAGAGCGTAATAAAATACACAAAGATATATTCTGAAGAAATATACCAAACTTGGGGAACAGGGCAAAAACACCAACACCTAGAAAACCAGAAATTATAGATCGAGTGGCATCGGTGAAATCACTGATATGGGTCTAACAATATGACCATTGGCAGTGAAAACCTTCACAATTCGGATCATTTCGTCACGACCAGGGTAACATTGTGTGACCCTGTCCGAGATCCATACCAGCGGGGGGTAGATTCGCGAAGAAGGCCTAGGTCTCCCACCTTGATGTTGGGATTAGAGAGGAGCCACTTCTGCCTACTCTGGAGCGAAGTTAGGTACTCTAACCTCCATCATTTCCAAAAGGAGTTACGTAGGGCATCAATTTTACGCAAAAAAATCGGCAGACGCGTGTGTCTACGATAATCGAACAAAGGGAGAGGAGCAGAAAGAGAACTACCAATGAGAAAATGGCTGGGAGTTAAAGGAAGCAAATCATCAGGGTCATTAGAGAGTGGGGTTAGAGGGCGAGAATTAACAACACCATCTATTAGAATGGATAGCGAATTGAATTCTTCGTAGGTCAAAATGCGATTGCCTAAAACCTTTTTAGATGTCTTTTGTTAGCTTGACGCAGGATTCCCACCTTCCTCCAAGATGAGGGGCGTAAGGGGGTATAAATCGCCATTTGAATCATTTAGCGTACGAAGAGTTGGAAATTTGTTCCATTGCTGGAGAAGAAGTAAGAGCTTTCTTCCATAAGGAAGCTGCACCTTGAAAGGTGGAGGCATTATCTGAAAACACTTCTGAGGGAACTTTTAAGTGGACAGAATAGAAGCATAGAATAAGAGCGTAATAAAATACACAAAGATTTCTTAAAACTGAGCAAAGATTGGAAAGAGCGTAAACTACAAGAATGTAATTGCTCTTTAAACGTTGGGAGAAGCAGAATTAAACTAGAAAGCCCATGTACAACGACTGGGAAAAAAAAGGGCTCAAATCTTTATAAATTAAGCTCAAAAGGTGGCAACATATACCACAAGATTATTTATTCAGAAATGAATTAATGATAAATTACAAAGGGGCGGAGGTCACCTCGGTGAAACCTCAAATTTACTTGAAGAAAAAAAATACAAAGGTTATTGACTTAAATTTAAATGTTAGTAATTGGGAAATGGGAAAGGGGAAATGGGGTTTGTTTTGAGTATTTCTGTTCACGGGGTTTTGGTACCCAACACATATGGTTTGCACTGAAAACGAATATATCGTAGCACACGAAAAAGTCACTATTAAGTTTGATATAGTTTGTTCTGACTTGGAAATTAACAGTAGTTCAAATTTATTGAGTTTTTTGAGGTGTTTGCCAGTGTAACTTTGCACAATACAGAGTCTATTGATTGATTCAAAATGTCACGAGTTACAAGTAGCGTAAAATGGGGCAAGGAGAAAAATCCCTCGATGAAATCAAGAATAACTAGGTACAGTTTCAAGATACAGTAGAAAATCCCTCGAAGAAGAAAAGCTTTACTTTCTAAGTGCTATAAATTTAGCATAATTCCCACGTTGGGAGAAAAAGTATACCCCCACCCTTTTTTTTACACAGAAGTACTAGAAAGTTTTCATGACAATTCAATGGCAAGCTAGAATAAGCTTTGGCAAAGCAATGCAATATCCCTCTTAGGAGACCGTTAGCGAATTGCACCAGTATGTAAAGTTTAAATTTTGCCGATAAAGTTTGTTTAAAATGTTCGGGTTAAGAAGTTAGTGCAGGCCCCATAAAATTGGTTGGTAAAAGCACTCAGTAATGTACTTACCTTGTCATCTTGAAGTTGTAGGTTTTCACGGCCAGCCGATAAAAACATTTAAAACATGGCGACTGTTTGAAATGTTACCACATCGTTGAGGCGTATGGACTTCTCCGAGCAGGAGAGCCTTCAGTTCGGTCGGCGCACTAGTAGAAAATAGTGAAAGAGTATTCAAATGCATGGTCGAGCAACGGCAGGGAGGGGAAAGGAGGGGGAGAGAGGGGGGTAAACATACAGGCAACATAACAAAAAATAAAGAATGTACATAATTCGATTCTTAGGAAGAGTCCAAAAAATAGGTAGAGTCTTCATGGAAGATCCAAAAAGCGACACTGATGCCCTCTGCTTGAGATGTGTTGAACAAACTCTTGAGATGACTGGAATCCAAAGCTTCAGCGACCTGCCGCGAGGATCGCTGCAGAGAGATGTTATACAAAGAGAAATCATCGCATCTGGAACATAGTACTTTCAGAAAATATAAGAGAATGCACAAAAGAAAACCATAAACAAGTGTGTTAGGGGTTTGCAGGGGAAGAAAGAAAAACAAAGAGAACCCAAAGCGGGTGAGAATTGTCAAACCAGATAGCGTACATTCTGAAGGAATATACCAGTATACACATGCACGGGCATAGATCTAAACATTTTTCACCATGAGACAAAAGGCATGGTACTTGACATAAAACGAGCCATAAAGATCTATTTAGCAACTTAAACGAGCTCATCCCTATTCATGATTTTGCGCAACAGGACTGGCATGACCATTCCAAATAACACGCAGGAAACGACAAGACGATGGAAGTGAGGATATAAGTTAGATAAAGCGAGGGCTTCAACGAGTGGAAACTAGATTCTCTTGCACTTGTTGCCATGGTAACTAGGTGTGGGAATTTGTTGCTGCAACACACTTCAACAAGTGGAAACTAGATTCTCATGCACTTGTTGCCATGGTAACTAGGTGTGGGAATTTATCGCTGCAACACGCTTCAACTAGGGAAACTAGATCCTCTTGCACTTGTTGTCATGGTAACTAGGTGTGGGAATTTGTCGCTTCGACACGCTTCAACAAGTGGAAACTGGATCCTCTTGCACTTGTTGGCATAGTAACTACTGTCGACCAAAATATTACATGCACTCGAGTTTGAAGGTTGTTAGTGAAGTAACCGATAGACCTACATAAAATCCAATAACACCATTTTCGTCGTTCTATTTTTCGTTAGTTTATGTAGGTTTGGAATTTTTAATTTATATCACTTCCGAGCGGGGCGCGACATGACGCGTGATGGGCTCCATCTTGGCAACGCTGTACAACTTTCCCCGGAGTGGCTAGCTGGTGAACCATGTTTTATTTCCCCGTGCAAATACAAACCGATATAAAATAATTGAATTAATTTACGTATTTCACAGTCATACAGCATAACTTTTTGATGTATACGGATTACAACGCGACCAAGAACTACATTTTCCAACGACCCTGAGCCGAGAAAAAGTTACCTTACAAAAATGATACCAACTTTCTTTCTGAGACACACAAAATTTTGAAATTAATAAAACAGTTATACAACATTCCAATGTATATTGTGATAAAATTTGGATTCGATCTAATGACGGGTTTGTGAGATAATAATTCTTCAATGTGACGCATGGTTGAAACACGCTTAAAACGGGCACTTTTTGTGTTCCAACTGCGATAAAAATATTAAAATATAAATTAAAAATTCCAAACCTACATGGACTAACGTATAATAGAACGACTAAATTGATGATGTTATTGGATTGTATGTAGGTCTATTCGTTACTTCACAAACAACCTTCAAACTCGAGTGCACATAATATTTTGGTCGACAGTAAGTGTAAATTTATCGCCGTGACACGCTTCAACAAGTGGAAACTAGAACCTCATGCACTTGTTGCCATGGTAACTAGGTGTAAATGTATCGCTGCGACACGCTTCAACAAGTGGAAACTAGATCCTCTTGCAATTGATGCCATGGTAACTAGATGTAAATTTATCGCTGCGACACGCTTCAACAAGTGGAAACTAGATCCTCTTGCACTTGTTGCCATGGTAACTAGATGTAAATTTATCACTGAGACACGCTTCAACAAGTGGAAACTATATCCTCATGCACTTGTTGCCATGGTAACTAGGTGTCACAAAATTGTCCGCTAATCCCAGATAGACACCCTGCCCAAAAACATACATTGGGCTCTACATATGTCATGGTTGTCGGCCATGACTGAACAAGCAACATCATGAAACTATATACAAGTTCATACATGCACACTTCAATGTACAGTAATCTATGCGCCAGGCAATCCATTTGGATCTTTTTTTTTTTTTTTTTTTTTTTTTTTTTTTTTTTTTTTTTTTTTTAGCAATTATCAGTGTAAAGCGCTGGTAGGTTTTGTTGTCAAAACACGATAGTGAGGTTTCAAATATCGCAGATCCCTCATCAGGTGTGGCAGGATGGCATCGCCCTCATTGCCTGCTGTTGATACAATACAACAGGGGTTCAATAATCTCTAATTAATTGTAAGCACCAGAAGGTGGCATTCTGAAAATTATTTTGATTTGTACTCGAATACCAGTGTCAATATTAGCCTGAGTACGGAGACTTCCTGATTCACAGTCAAAAGGTTTAATACCAGCTCACAGTTAGTTTTAAAACATTAAAAAAAAACATTTAATTTTTTTTTAATGATCAATGAGATGTAAACTTTCATCAAAAGAAGAACAAAGAATAAGCACATTGGAAAAATCACATAATTATTTGAACTCTCGAGTGGGCACGTGGTGTACTTCGTACACATGCAAGAGATAGTAGGTTGTATCTTACCAATGTAAACGTTTATGGGGTAGGCCTAAGTCACTGTTTAATTATCCATTAGTAAATCAGCATGCGTTACTTTAGTTAAATCATAGTTTAATTAACTAATAATACATTGTACTTTGTACACTAAGATGACATACGCCCAATTTATTTCATTACGCTACCGTTCACTTGTACGTAAGAAAATATAACTTATCACTATGCTAGCTGAAGTAACAATGAAGGAATAGGTGTGAGCTCGCAACTGTAAAACAATAATGGACCGGTTCAAGGTATCGTTATTCTTCATTAGCGCACCCACTCGAGGGTTAAGTATCTGAAGATCTAATGATAAATTGTATAATTCTGTCAAATAAAGAGATTTGAATGTTCCTTACACCTTCCGAACATTGCAAGTCTTTTTTTTTATTCTAATATAATTTTGTGAAACTGTTACCAACCAGATTTAATTGAATGTTACTGTAACTATGACGTTTTAATATTCTCTTTGTGTTTTGTAAATTTTGTCTCAGTCTTAAATAAAATGTTGACAGAATATTTAGCCTAGTACGAATTTTGTAAAAAGAAATGTCCGTATGTCTGTCTGTCTGTCTATGTCTTACCCTCTCCTTCCGTCCCCCTCCCCAAATCAATTATATCGCCGCCATCTTACAGAAAACAAACTGGTAGCCACCCGAGTGCTCAACACTTAACCATAGCTTTAAATATTTTTTTTTCATAACGTAATTCCAATTACTGGAATATGTGAAAAAAATACCTGAAATAAATTACATGTGTTTAAGATTTATATATATTGTTATAGACTATTGAAAAAGGAGAAAACAAAGGGATGGCATGTTTCGCTCACCAAGCGAGCATCATCAGATCCAAATATGCAAGACAAATAGCTCTACAAAACACTACCAATCCTACAGTGACACCCAAAGACAGTCTCTGTCCTCCAAAAAATAAAATACAAAGAAATCCGTCAGAAAACTTAGTAAGTGTGGTAATTATTACTGATAAATATTAAAGCATTAAGCCCCCGAAAAATAACTATTTGCTTTAATGTTGCGAAAACTTTGAAATTACAATCCCATCAACAAGAACAGTCTTCCTCCCACAAACTAATGTATAAAGGTGAAGCTATTATTGCTGTGATACACTTCAGCAGTAAGCCCTAAACTACAGTAGAATTGTAAACTAATATGTAGAAATGAACTACAAGTACTCTGCTGTGATGTTAAAAAGTTATAACTTCAACATTAAATATTGTTTGTCTACTGCTAATGTGTTTAAAGATCTACTGTTCAGGGGCGTATATAGAGTTTTATTTCGGGGGGTGCCCAGACGGGAGTTACGGGGCATGATATAGGCCCCGAAAAATAGGGGGTCCGGGGTTCTCCACGGGGACCTTTTGTATAATTTGGTGCAAAATGATGAATTTTAATGCTATATGGTATCACTTTTTCAACCAATTTATTGTGATGTTTTAAGTTTGGTTAATGTCAAACGCAACTAAGACTATTTTATGTTACTTTTTATTAATACAATCGTCTTGCTCACTTGATAGTGTTTACATGGAAAGAATTAACATTGCTGTTTTCATTTACAACTTACATTATTATATAAATTCAAGGTTTCTTGAAGCATTACCAAATCGGTTTATAACTTCGTCAGTGAGACGTATGTCTCGGTGAATAGATAACAATACTAGACCGTTGAGTCTGTTTTCATAAGTAGAATTTCTTAAGAATGTTTTCAACCAAACTCCGTTCGACAGTACCGGTAGCTACAGAGAGAGAGGCAAATTTGCCAAAAGTTTGAAAAGGGTATAAAAGTTAGGGGGAAAACCTTTGTCACACGCTTCAAGGGCTCATAAGAGCGAAGGCACTGCAGAGTAATAAGAGGTTATGTTGTTACACATAAGATCAGAGCAAACTGATTGTCATACTGTTCACATCGCTCTACCGTCGCCTTGCTTTGCAACGTTGCTATACGTCGCTTAGTAACAATAGTAAATGATAAGTACGAGTATATTAGTTTTTAATGTCTGTGTATTCATAAACAAATAATATATGTGACAAAAAATATTGGGGGGGGGCTTATATACGCCCCTGCGTACTGTTGATACTTATCTGAAGTTGTGCAATGTCTACAGGCTGCCCAAATAACCAGTTTTGGTGGAGGCTTTACTAAATCCGTATAAATAATAATCTGAGTTCTTTGAATGTGTGTGCTTTTATAAAAGCATGTATCTATTGAAAAGTTTTCAGATTATGTAAGAATGAAATAGCAGTATTTTTCACATATTCCCATGATCGGGATTATTTTGTGTTGATCGACTGAAAGCTACAATACTAATTCTCAACACTTAAGTTAAATACCGACTAAACTAATAATAGGATTACCGAATTTTGGAAAAAAATGGGCTTTCATGTAGAAAACGTCCGAGGTCCAAACTACAATATGGCGTCCGTGCGAAATATGCAAACATTATAACCCATAACTTATGATCTAATGGAGCAATGCTCCCAGTAATTAGCATCCAGGTAGTCCAACCACCCCTTCCGATCTAGTTTTATGCAACCCTTCGAGTTAATTCGGGTGATGCAGGATCATTCTTGTCTCAGTCTAGCAACATAGCAGCAATGAGTCACCCAGCTACGCATGCATTTTGCCGGTGTGCTGCTATGTTGCTAGACCGATAAAAAAAGGGGGGCCCTGTATAACTAGATGTGTGGTTACGGGCTAGAAGACAGCAGAGATCGTGAGCACAATTGTAATGCATGATGGGAACCCAGAACGTGATCGAAAAACCAGCACAGATACAAAGGACACGTAGAATACGTCACAACAGGAGGTGCACACTCACAGACCATGTTGTGCAGGGGTGGATTTAACTTTTTGGCGCCCCTAGGCAAAATAAAAATTGCCCCCCCCCCCCTTCCTTTTTAGGTTTGTGTGAAAATTGAGTGGTAGTTAGTAAGGCAACCTATTAAAAATTAGAGTTTATTTTTTTATTTTTCACACGTATAATTAAATTTTATATGTAGGCATAACTTAAGATCTACTGTCAACCAAAGTATTATGTGCACTCGAGTTTGAAGGTTGTTTGTGATGTACTCTGCTCTCATCCCTCTTAGTCACTGTCCAAGTTTCTGCTGCATGTGTCATTATAGGAACATAATATGCTTTGTACATAACTTCTTTAGCCTTACTTTAGAGTAAATTTGCGGATAGTTTTTAGAATCGGTACAATGTCAAACTGGATTAAAAATAATAATTTTAGGTTGGTTGGTTGGTTCCTCAGTTTATGGGCTGCGACAACGTGTGTAGTATCTGTCTGTTAACCGGTGTTAATTGTGATGACTGTATTAGTGTGTGTTATCTGTTTTCAATTCAAGTGAGGACTGCAGACATTGAATTTTTCAAGTAGTTCCTACTTTTGCCGCCTAACGCCACCGTCAACGACTACTAGTTCAGAACTCGATTACCAGATGCCACCGTAGTCAGCTCCTGGCGACGAACGTCGGAACCTAAGAGCGTTTGTCGAATGTTTAACCTATATATAATTTAGCTTCACACAGGTGTAATTAGTGGAAGGGTATTTAACATGCCATAAATCTGTGACATGGGACCGCCGGCTTAACTTCCCCTCCAAAGGGATTTTAACGCTCTTAGAAAATCCGACGACTTCGGCCGGGTTCGAACCCGTTTAAAACTCTATGGACAAGTTTCTTTAACACGGTGGAGTTCAAGGCTAGGAAGGAAGGTACAGTAAGCAACAGGAAGTAATGGCTGACCAAAACGAAAATGTTAAGCGTTAATTAAGCCTTGGGTCAAATATACCCATGCGCCAGTCCTCACGGGTTAATGCATTATCTAATAAATTGAAAATATTATTGTAATGTCAGCGGATTCGGATAACAAGCGTGAGAATGAAGCGGTGGTAAGAATGTATTGAATGTTTAATTAACATATATACAGGGTGCCCGAGAATGTTCTCCGCAGTGGGTACGTGCAGCTGCGAGAGGTTGAGTCACAAGTTTAGTTGGCTGCACTGTGTCCTTGAAAGGGGGACTCCTGCGTGTGGGCTGTCAGTGTGTATTGCGATAAGAATGCGAGCATGCATGTCTTCAGCGTGTATTACAGTCAGCGAGTGCTCAGATAGATTATTGGAAGAGTGCAACAGTATACAGGCGGTAATGTTTACTACTGAAGAGAGAGGTTTTTTTGTGGTGGAATACGTTTTTCGCAAAGGCGATCTGTTTACAGAAAATATAAAATTAAGATTCCAGGCGGGTTTTCCTAATTCAAAGTGTCCAAACCGTGATACCGTTCGGGATTTGGTAAGTAAATATCGTGTGACTGGCTCAGTTCACGATGTACCGGGAACAGGCAGGCCTACACTTTTAACAGACGAAAAACTTTATGAAATCTCCGATATAACGCTGCGTAGTCCAAGTAAATCAACACGAAGATTAGCTCAACAAACAGGAGTCTCTAAGTCGACAGCACATAAAGCTTTAAGATACAAGCTTCAGTTCAGGGGCGTGGTGGCTCAGCGGTCAAGCTGTATGCCTCTCACCAAGGCGGTCCGGGTTCGATTCCCGGCCAATGCACGTGAGATTTTCGAAGTGAAATACCATGTCCTGTGGTTCGGATTCCACGTAAAAAGGAGGTCCCGTGGCTCATGATCTCAAGATTGTCGGTCACGTTAAACTACAAGCTTCCTTCCTTTTTACAAGCTTCAGTTGTTCCCTTATAAAGTTACCGTGGTTCATGAATTAAAACATGAATTAAAACAAACTGATTACGGAAAAAGAGTGATGTACTGTGAATGGTTCCAGCATCTGTTATGAATGGCTGTGGTGAGTCCAACGTTTACTTTTTATTTGTTATGATGCAAGCGGCAGCCGTGCTACCAACGTAACTGCTGTAGCTAGTTCTCGCAGACGCATGCAGGCGTTGCGAAGAACATTCCCGGACTCACTGTACTTAACTAGAGTTATCAAACGTACATATCTTGTCTGGAATACCCATATCTAATAGCTAAGACGTCCGAAGCCCCGCACTCATTAACAACAACAACTCAACCGCGCAACTGCCAAGTGCGCTATTGAAAGACTTGCCTTGTAATGGACACTTCCTGGCCTGTGTGAAAAGCTAAAGAAAGTAGGAGACTTCTATTACTTAGGAAGCAAAATAACCAGTGATGTGCGAATCAAAGAGGATATAAAATGTAGGTTGGCTCAGGCAAGGAAAGCATTTCTCGAGTACAGAAAATAAATCTGTTGACGTCTAGGTCATTTTTGAAAGGCTTAATCTGAAGCGTGTCACTCTATTGTACAATACCCAAGGGGTATGCACCCCTTAGAGATCATCCCCCCCATCATCTGTCTAAATCTCATAAAAGGCAACCCTTTAAAAGCCTACCCAATATCCATCAATACTATAAGGGCAGCTGGCTACTCCATAAAGCAGCTCAACCCTTGCGTAATTATGACACACAGCGACATACTACAAACTGGTTCAACTATGCCACAACGCGCTGACAGAACAGAGGCTAAAGGTATAAAAGGTGCCTTAAGTGGGTCACGAGGATCTCTCCATCATCAGTGCTTCGACGAGACAGCCGGAGGCTAACGACAGTGTCAACCGAGGTGAGTCAGTCAGTCAGTGTTCAGAATCCTACTTTTGTAACCTAACACCCACAGTTTGTACTCACATTATAACATCACAAGATCCCTTAAAAGGGACTAACAGTTACTCATTGCTGACCAATAAACACTTGGTCAGTCTCTTACACTTGCATTACTGATCTACACTCTTCTTCACGTCCCAACGTCCTTCCTTACTCCCGTCACAGTCAGACGTGACACACCGTAGTAATAACGCCAACTCAGACGTCATTGTATTCCTCACAGCGGCTCGCGTGCTCAAGTGAAGCGCGTGCCGAACCGCTGACACTAGCAAGGTGATTATATAATAAGTAGCCGGCTGGGCGACTAGTACATCGACCCGCGTGCTAAGGCTACATCCCTTAAACCACATTTACAGTCTTTATAGGAGCGCCCCCTAGTTCCTAACGCTAAACAACACTCCACACTGGTCAGCTTGCCCCTCCAAAGGCAGCTACCCCCTTTTAGACACTCCATTCAAAATCAATACAGTAACTCTTCCGTTTTAGGTCCTACCACCCCTAAATAAGGGATCTAAAACAGATGGTGGAGGCGGGGTACTACGCGCAGTAACAGGACTCAACCAACGAGCCCTCGTAGTCAAAACGACCCCCTCTGAACCGCAAAAAGCCAAGCAGATAGTGAAAATTTTTTCCCCCAGACAGAAAGCACCATATTTTTTTTTGGTGCTCTAAACTAGCTACACAAGGGAAAGGCTTGATAAACCAACCCCCTAGCCCCATACAGAACCAGAGAGATATAGGAATACACTGGCAAACACGCACAGATTTTTTTTCTCTCTATTGTTACTTTAGGCCCATACACTTCAGGCAGAATGGCACCTCATGAAGAGATTGCAAGCCATGAAGGTAATAGGGGTATGCCAATATTAGTAGCATTATTGGCTAGATGCCAAAGGCACATACAGATCAGGCAAACACAAATACGGACACTCAAAACAGAAAATCGGGACAATACAGGGCAAACAGCCATACACTCCGTCAGAGGGTAGGACAGCGCGATTAAGATGCGCACATAAGCACTTGCAAACAGGCCATATGCCTCAATAGGCAGTACACCCAAATTTGGGACGAATACCGTGAACTCCAAACCAACAAGGCCATTTTTGAGTTCATGGTAGGGCCACCAGCCCAGCCGAGAGAGGACATAAGCGTAGATACGCTAACTCGACAATTTGCGAGGATGTCCCTCTCGACAAGTACTGCCACGCAGTGGCAGGAGTTCGCCGTGGCCACAGTCCAGGAGACGGCCAGGTTAGGCTCCAACATACTAAAGAATACATCCTACACAGACACACGTCCTCCAGCTCCGGAACGGAAGGCAATTTTGCCAAGCCGAGGGGAAGAGCCTAGAACAATCCCCTCGGACCGGATGAACGAGAGGGAGTTGAAGCCAGGACCTTCAATCACACATAATACGACAGAGGGACAACAGGAGGTAACCTCGTCATGGGCTGACGACGTAGAGCCTGACCTACCACATATAAAGCCTACATACACTCACACAGATAGGCTAACACAGTGGCAGGAGTCTGCCGTGGCCACGGGCCAGAAAGCGGACAGGCTACACGACACCACATTGGCAGGACAAAAACAGGCACTTAAGCGGCCTTCACCGCCAGTTCAAAGGGCAAATTTGCCAGAACGGAGGCGAACACCGGCATTAGTCCCTCAGGATGCACGGTACACGCACATACGGATTAAACAGGCATTACCATACAATACACGGGGATTAGGAAAGGTATTATTACCCACCCCACAAAACCTCGCAGTCAAACATACATACACTCCCGCAAAATCTGCTAAGATAGCGCCAAGCGCAATAACGCCCTTAAATACAGGTACACTTAGACCTAGAAACACGCGCTACGGTGGAAGTAGGGCAAGGCTTACTTTGCTAGAAATTCCGCCGGAAAACAGCAAAGAAACACCTCAATGGATTTCAGAGGCCTATAATATCGTAACAGGGCAAAACCCTTCACCTTTCTGAGCACTGAAGCTCGAAAGACGATAACGACTTCCACCAAGGCCAAAGAAATAAAATAACATCACTTCCCCCATCATAAATGGCCACACAAGTTCTTTCACGCGGGAGATATCAGAAAATAGACCGACAATTACATAGTAAACATAAACTGCGCATTTTTTTTTCTTTCTCGTATTTTATGTATATACAGGGCAACATGGCCAAATTAGAAGTGAGTAATTTTAAATCCTTCTGTGTTTTTTTTTTGGGAACCATGGCATCTTTCTATTAGGCCATCACTAAGCCAAGTGAAAGCCCATCAGGCTTAAGGCCGGAAAGAGATATTTTGAACACAACTTAGGCATAAAATCACAGCATAGAGCTTAAGGGAGTCTTTCTAAGTAGAAATGACTAGACGTTCTACGTTATGGTTCCACAGTTTAACAGATTCTCTTGTTGCGGGCGAAAACCGTAAGCATGGCAAGAATTAAGAATCTCAAACTAGTTTCAAAAAAAAAAAAATTTGGGAGGTGTGCTTTAACCAACTAAAAAGCCCAATTGCACACCGGGATGAGACACTGTCATTTTGGTGAGTTACAATTACTTTGATAGGCAGGTTTGACTCCCACAGTGCACTGGCTTTGCTCGTGACGTGGATACAAGGGTATCAGTTACGTCTGGCAATGGCCTTCCTAAGGTGTACTAGACAGTGTCGGTAGATTCCCCTGAGACGTAACCAGATTACGGTAGTACTCACGTTACCAAAATGGTAAATACTACACTCAGGTCCCAATCACCATTTTTTTTCAAAAACATAGTGCTCACGACATAATTTTTAGAGACTAACGCCACCTACTATTATTTTCTTTCAATGTGCTCTCTTAATTCAGAGCGGGGCATAAATAATTTTTTTTTGTTTCACACATTTAGCCCAAGAAAGAAAAATGGCCAAATAAACTATATATATATTTTATACATAGGTATACATAACACAACACTCGGGGACACAAGTGTAGTCAATGGAAGGTTCTTTTACAGACGGCCAATGCATATGAGATTTCCGAAGTGAAATGCCATGGCCTGTGGTTTGGATTCCAAGTAAAACGGAAATCCCGTGGCACATGATCTCCAGAAATGGTCACGTTAAACCACAAAATTCCCCTCTTGCCTTTTTATAATGCGAAGAGCACTAACAGAAAGCAGGCTGATTAAGAACACATGTTCGGATACACAGCGTTATCGAAACAAGTAAACAAGCGAGCGCGCAAGACATTGCAACCCGACACCACCATACTCAGCAGTAAAGCAGACCTCAGTGATAAACTGCGAGCCTTACAGACGACAGTTCCCAAAGCACACTGCACGGAATCATTCATAGCCAACCCAAGAACCCTATATCTTCAAAATTTACACTACGAGGAGAGGGCAAAAATAAGCAAACTCCTCGCAGGAAGGTATACTAGGGGTTGCGCATAGAAAAACACACAGCCCATTTGCCATAGTGTAGGCGGCACAGAAATGGCCACCAAATCTTTACAGACAACCGGCTTCGAACCCATGTCCACACACAAAAACCTCGTACCGAAAACTAACTAAACAACGGTATTTTCGGTACGAGAAACACAAACAAAATACAGACAGAATGCCCGCAGAACATGAACAACGCAGACATATAACACAGAGAATTACATAGAACACGGGTTCGAACCCCAGAGAAAATTGCACGCCAGGGAAAAACAAGCAGACGGCCTTCCAATCACACCAAAATTGGCCCATATAACGGCTTAGACAGATAATACTACATTCCTGCGGCCAAATGACAGGCATAAAATTCCAGAAATACACTTGACAGGGAAAATGGACTTTCCAGACAGAGACATATAAATTTCGTAAGACAACGGTCTTACGGAATAATGGCCACACAACGGCAATAGTAGCAGGGCGGATTACCACATCGGGCCGCCAGGAATTTAACACAATGACCACACTGGCATACGTGCAGAAAAACACGCAACAGTGGTTAACCTACATAAAATCCCGGCCTGAAGTTACACACACAAACTGATGACTTGCAGACTTAGCCACTTTGCAACACTGTCGATGACAAAACGCGATTGTGTAGTGGCAGTGACCATGAATAAACAAATGCAGAACAATCATAACACTATACATTTTTCAACACTGCGAAAGCATTTATCAACAAGCAGACGTCACAGACCAAAACTTGTCGCAGGCCCAGAGTAGCACGTTCGTAAAGACGTTGGCAGGCCACGGGCGCTTCCTACCCATACACAATATACACAGTAGGACTTAGCCCTACAGCAGACCAGGCGTCCGCGTGGTGTAGCGGAGCGTAGTCACACACACACACACAAACGCGCTCACCAATCAGGGGCGAACATAGGGACTTTGAGGAAACGGGACCTCCCCTTAACAACTTCTTTTTGCGACCCTAGTCCCGAAACAAATCATTCCAGGCGACTAGGACTTAGCCCTATAACGGACCAGAGTAGGTCGTGAAGCTTCGCTATCCCAAAGCGCGGATAGAAAACCAACATGGACCAAGGGAGGATGACAAGAGAACATGCTAACAGCGTCCCACTCTACTCCCTTCCCATAACCTTTTCACGTCCAAACATAAACAACGCAGACACATGAACACGACCAAAACAGCTACACTACACTACAAAGTATACATAAGGGTTGGTAAACTTCATGTGTTTACAGAAAGGGCATGCTACGCCTTGAGCCCCACCGCTATCACCTGAATGAGAGGGGTGCATCGGCAAACACCAACTAAGCGTAATGCACATCTCCATATGAGAGATGAGGCCATAAGTAATAAATACTAACCATTTTTTTTTTTTAATTTAAATCATCCCGCATGAGAGGGAAATATATTAGTATTATGCCTCAACCTACACCTATCCATACATGAGTGCAAACGCCTCATATCCAGACGCATGCATGTATATCCCATCCATTCACCAGGGGATATTGATATCAGACCGGCATGGATTTTTATTTTATTTTTTGCAACCCCGGGAATTACCTGCCCCGTTCCACTCACTGTAGGAGCATCCCAGCACAAAAACCGGTTCCAGGCCGCCACTAACGCGGAATTCGGAAGTGCGCAACCTCCTCCTACCCTGCTTTAACCCACTCTACAGATAACTACCCCCAGATCACAATAACAGGGTACCTGACGCCACAGACCCTACTAACACCTCCATCAAGGTTAAAAAAGAGCATTATCGCTGGAGAAGCTGATATAGCACAGGTAGCCTAAAGTAGTCTACGTATGTAGAGGTTTTACCAGCCCACCACACTGGAAGTATTTTACATTTGACACTTTTTACACAGGTTACACCTATATTTAAAAAAAAAAAAAAAAAAAAAGGGAACCTGAAACACCCTGGCTGATGATACCGGCGTTAGCCAAAGGTCAAAAGCACAACACTAGGAGCAGAGCTGGGGAAGGCGATGTGGACCCTTACCCCAGTTGGCTCATCAAATTACTGACGACTAGACCAAATAGACGAACCACGTAAGGTCAAAGCATTCGCGGCCTGGTCGGGCAAGCTCTGGAATCCTAGGTGCGCATAAACCGCCCCTGGGAGGAAGGGATGCTAAACCCACTTTGAGCCACGGTCGTCGAAGCCAAGACCTGCAGGGAGACTTTCTGAGAATGGCGGGAGAAATAGCTCACTCCGCGCCGGCATCGGGAGCTATCCCTAGAGACGACCATATTATGACTAGACTGTTAGTTAAATTTACGTAAGTAGGACTTCCATGGCGGGGAGTCAGACTCCTATTCGTCAGGAGTGAAGCAGGATCCAAGGGTTCAGCAGGACCAATCCTAGATCCGACAAGTCCTTACCCCGCGAGGTGAAGGTGAAGACCACGACGGTAATCAATAATGCAGAATGAAATATGAATATATATATATGGAATGTACGCGCTCATTCGGTCCTGCGCCCACGTAAATGGACGACAACGGGTCGCCAGAGTTCTTAAATGAGTAGCATAGCGGGCACTCAAAAGGGTTCAGTGGGCCAACCCAGCAATGCCGATTAAGGCGAAGAGGACTCCCCGGACGCTCACTTCCCGGAGGACACATGAATACAAATATTGCGGCCGACACAGGCGAAGAGGACTCCCCGGACGCTTTCTTCCCGGAGGATATTATGCCATTGGACCACACTGTCCAATGCCCACATAAATGACGACGCATCGGGCAGTCAGAGGGCATTAAGAGATGGGGCATTGCGCGCCCCTCACAGGAGCCAAGTGGGCGGCTCACCTACGACTAATCGGAACGGCAAAACGGGCACGACAAGGAAGTTACAGCGGGCGGAACGGTTAGCTTAGTGGCACCGTAAGCCGCCCGCGGATAGATTAATCCTAGTAATAGACGTCGACACTAGACTTAAGGGGACGGAATCCAGCGAACCTGGAGACAACCGGTGTTTCCAGGGCTCGTGCGGGTGGTGTTCTGGGGAAGCAAATTGCCCCAGGCGATCGTCCTAGGCCAAATTTAGTTATAGACGGTTGCATTTGACACGCAACCTAGGATTAAGCAAATTTAATGAACACTGTTGCAATTCAGCACAGCATCTTTCGGCAATAGATTAAGGCAACCCTCTCGGCTTAGATGTAGTTTTTTTTTTATATATACCATAAGTAGAATAAGTAGTATAAGAGAACGCCGTTCGGCGCCTGATGACCCACAAATCCGTCATCAGGGTAAGTCCGATAACTCATGATAAGTTATTATAATGTAGCATAGTCTTACATTTAAGACAATTTTTTTTTTTAATACATATATTGAGGTAAAATTTCGGCGCCTGGCGGCCCAAATTCGTTGCCAGGGTAAGCCCCATACTACAACACATTAGGAAATGACGTCACGGCACCATATAGGGTAAGCCCGGCCATATATCGAGTAATAATAACCATGCCATTCTTTTCACAGGTAAAAAGGGGCTTCAGACTGTGGCAACGCTGCCACAGGAAGCGGCATATGGAATAGGGAATTTCAATGTTTTGTTAACCTCTCCATTTTTTTTTGCAGGCATTGTCACCTAGAATATGACACGTGTAATTATGATTTTGCTGCCAGATAGCAGCAACATGCTATTTAATGCCCCCTTATTGTAGTATTATACCTGTGCATACTAACCTCCATTTAACATTCATTCTCACTTACACACTCACTACATTTTTTTTTACAGCTACACGTCAATAATCTGCACAGCAGGAATGATGCCTGTGGGGCATCAGGCTTGCTGGCAGATCTGCATAAAACAAAAACACTTGAAGCGTCAAAATGCGACGCAGCTTACGGCGATGAGGGCGCAACCGGCATGTGGCGGCGACCCTCATGGCCAAGTGTGCAAGCATTCACCCACAGAGGATGCTTCACAGACTAGGTATTAAGAATACACTGCAAGCGGTACGACCACTCAACCGTGCCAAGAGGTGGCCGTATAGGATCAGCCGTGATACGGCAAGCGTACGTACAAACAGGTAGCGTGCACGCGAGGATCCAAACAAAAACTAGAATTATAAGGGTTTAGCGCGCTTAAGTAGACATAAGGTCATTGTAGTTCATAATTTTAAAGAGTAAACTACATACATATTCATGCGCCCACGGGCAATTATTCCAATGGAAATTCCTAAATGTCAGCATCGCAACATAATACATTAAACACTATATATATTTTTGTCTGTTTATCAAGTTCACGTGTACACGATGTCTATATTTTTGTTTTGTTTTGTTTCGTTTGCTAAGGTAACACGTAACCAATGTCTGTGAATTGTTTTCTTTCATTTTTCTCTCTTCTAACTTCCCCATTTGTCAGGGTGTTCCGTTTTATCCCACACCAATAAATACATTTTAAATATTTCCTTTAAATTATACCCTGGAACACCCATTTTTTTCTATTCTCTCCTATCTTCTTTATTGCAGGGAGCACTTTTTCCCCAAGATAGGGCGGACGACGCAATCATCCGTTCGGCCCTGGGTTTTTCCTCCCTGCACAACTATGTAACCATGTATAACCATGTTTTTTTTCTTTTTTATGCCGACAACGGCAATGGCGATTGTGCCTCAATAGCAATTATTTTCTTTATTCAACAATGTTAATGCACATTTCACCATGCAATGTAAAATTTATATACATATATATCTATGTACACCCCATAACCCTCCCCTCTGAACACGGGCTGACCGCACACCTACACTTCTGCACGACGACACCCGTTCCATACGACGACGCTTACGACGCCACCACCAGAAGAGACGAGGGGGATTCAAAAACTACTACGACAACATCCCAACCCCAAGTGCCCTTCCCGGTCGCGAGGACGCGACCAAATGGAGGAAGAGGCTTGTACAATACCCAAGGGGTATGCACCCCTTAGAGATCATCCCCCCCATCATCTGTCTAAATCTCATAAAAGGCAACCCTTTAAAAGCCTACCCAATATCCATCAATACTATAAGGGCAGCTGGCTACTCCATAAAGCAGCTCAACCCTTGCGTAATTATGACACACAGCGACATACTACAAACTGGTTCAACTATGCCACAACGCGCTGACAGAACAGAGGCTAAAGGTATAAAAGGTGCCTTAAGTGGGTCACGAGGATCTCTCCATCATCAGTGCTTCGACGAGACAGCCGGAGGCTAACGACAGTGTCAACCGAGGTGAGTCAGTCAGTCAGTGTTCAGAATCCTACTTTTGTAACCTAACACCCACAGTTTGTACTCACATTATAACATCACAAGATCCCTTAAAAGGGACTAACAGTTACTCATTGCTGACCAATAAACACTTGGTCAGTCTCTTACACTTGCATTACTGATCTACACTCTTCTTCACGTCCCAACGTCCTTCCTTACTCCCGTCACAGTCAGACGTGACACACCGTAGTAATAACGCCAACTCAGACGTCATTGTATTCCTCACAGCGGCTCGCGTGCTCAAGTGAAGCGCGTGCCGAACCGCTGACACTAGCAAGGTGATTATATAATAAGTAGCCGGCTGGGCGACTAGTACATCGACCCGCGTGCTAAGGCTACATCCCTTAAACCACATTTACAGTCTTTATAGGAGCGCCCCCTAGTTCCTAACGCTAAACAACACTCCACACTGGTCAGCTTGCCCCTCCAAAGGCAGCTACCCCCTTTTAGACACTCCATTCAAAATCAATACAGTAACTCTTCCGTTTTAGGTCCTACCACCCCTAAATAAGGGATCTAAAACACTATGTAAGTGAAACTTGGACTGTTAGAGCAGCAGAAAAGAGGAGAATAGAAGCGTTTGAAATGTGGTGTTACAGGAGAATGATGAAGATCAGATGGGTAGATAGGGTTACAAATGAAGAGGTATTAAGACGAGTGGGAGATGAGAGATGTTCCTGGTGACTGATAATGAAGAGAAGAAATAGGATGGTCAGACACTTACTGAGACACCCAGGAATAGAAACTTACTTATGGAAGGAAGGGTTGAGGACAAGAAATGTAGGGGTAGACCCAGGTTAGAATATGTTAAACAGATTGCCTCGGATGTAAGGTATGGTAGCTATGTAGAGATGAAACGATTAGCTCAGAACCTGGAGGCGTGGAGAGCTGCATCAAGCCAGCCAATAGACTGAAGACTCAAACACACAGCATCAGGGACGGATTTACATACGGGCTGTATAGGCGGCAGAATTTAGGGGGCGGCAAATTTTGACTAAATTCTTTTAAATAAAAACAAATAAATATATATTTTATTTAAAAAATAAAAAATTGAAACCTGAATATGTTCTTGCATCTACAAGAGTAATGAGCGCCCCTTAGAGCCAATCCAATACCACCCATGTGACATATTATAAGATTTGGAAATAGTGGGTCTTCTGTTTCCGTCTCTGTGTGCTGCGCGTTGGTGGTCGAAGCCTCGTTTAGATGATTATCTTGGGGGGAGGGGGAGGGGGGGGCGCTCTGGTTGTTTTGCGTGGCTGGTAGTTCTACCATGTTTTGTTTGGCTGGTGACTTTAGCGTGGTAGCTTTGCTAATTTCTTTTGTTGCGTCTGCATGGAGGGCTCCTGTTTTCTATGGTCGTCCGGCTTATTGTGGCTGCTGTTTTTGGTTTTTGCCGGGGGGAGAGAGGTTTTTCCCATCTCCCTGGCTACCGCTTCTTGTACTCTTTCTATGAGTGTGGTTTCCATGTTCTGTTTCATTTGCTCTATGGATGCTTGCATGGATTCTATAGACCTTAATAGGCTTTGTATGAGGTCATCCTGTTTCCCTGCTTTCCACAGCATTGGTTTGCATTCTTTGCATATCCACGTAAGTTTGCAGTTAGCCCTCGTAAGCGTGTCTAGTTCGCCTTACGTCAGACCCACACATTTCTTATGTTCCCTTCTTTCGCATGCGTCGGATGTAGCTGAGTCCCCATCTTCTTCTGAGCTGCGTTTCCATTTTCTGCAGAGCTCTGTAGGGTCCTTTTCCTGCTTTCTCGGAGACAGAGGGGCAGACTTTTTGATGAAACAGGTGATTGGTCTCGGTCCAGTGTGGATTTACTTCGTGTGAGGCTTGTAAAAGCCTTGTTACATTTGTAACAGTAGACTGGGTTCGGCCCGGTGCGGTTATGTTTCATACAGAGCTAGACTGCTATGTATGCATCTTTTGTGCGATGTCGTTTACATAAATTGTTCTCCGGTATGGTTATGTTTCATACGAAGCTGGACTGCTATGTATGCGTCTTGTGTGCGAGGGCATTCACAGATATTGTTCTCCAAGTGTTCGAGTTGTTAATTACTGGAGTTTGGTCTATCTGACCTCACCAAATTCTTTGTGAAGACTGGTCTTTGTTTCCTGCTTATAAACTATTATTCTCCTTCTATGCTGCAAGTCTCTTGACGTCTTTTTGATGTTGATCTCTTTTGTCAATTTATCTAATCATTGAACTACAGTTAACTGTCTATAATTCGAATTATTTGAGAGCTAAAATTTGGCGCGTCACAACACATTCATTTTTTGTTTAAAAATTGAAAATGGATGGGTGTAAAATATTAAGTGCTGCTCAATGTTGAAAGCAAGCATCTGAAAAGGTGCAAAAACAAGAAAAAGTCTGCACGTGCTGTTGCGGGTTCTGTTCTGGCTGAATTTTGGAACAAAATATTAAAATGCTTTATCAGCTTTTGAAGAAAATCCCAACGAAAAAGCAATAGTTTGAAATAAAGCTACAGGCCTTCGGAATAATATGGAACGAATAGAAAGTGCATTTATGCTACGTATTTGGTCTGTTTTACTTGAACGATTCGATGCTACAAGTCAGAAATTGCAAGCCATGAATACCAGCTTTTCAGATATTTTGGATTTGTCAAATCGTTGGTTGGTCTTGTAGTAGATGCTCGGAAAAATTTTGAACTTTATGAAGAAACAGCACGGAAAATTTCTACCACCCAGGAGTTTGAAAAAGTCGTCCTTAGGAAGAAGCGAAGAAAACTAATGTCTGATGAATTGTATGAAGATGGCGTTGAGCTAGGTGGAAGAGAGTATTTCATGGTAAATACTTTCAATATAATTTTGGATTGACTCTATACAGATTTGAAGGACTATGATTATGAAATAATTTTTCAAAAATTTATCGCGCTTATTGAATTTGGTACGTTGAATGAACATGAATTAAGGAAATATGTGGCAACATTACAAGAATATTTTCCAAATGATATAGAACAAATATTTATACACGAGTTGTGCCACTTTCAAAAATATTGCCAAGTAAAAAATGAAAATAACCCTCCTTTAGAAATATTAAAATTTATTCGACAGAATGATCTACAAGGACTATTTCCAAATGTTGAAATGGCCTAGCGATTGTTGAACTGCACAGCAGTTACCAACTGCAGTGCTGAACGCTCGTTTTCATGTTTAAAGCGCATAAAAGACTATTTGAGCTCAACCACGAGCCAGGACCGTTTGGATTGTGAAACGATTTTGGCAATTGAAGGAGAATTAATGTCAGATATGGAATTTGACGATATTATCAAAACTTTTGCTGGAAAAAAAAGCACAGAGAAAGTTTTTTTGTTAGCACACCTACTGTCGACCAAAGTATTATGTGCACTCGAGTTTGAAGGTTGTTTGTGAAGTAACCAACAGGCTGAGATGAGATTCCTGAGAAGTATGGTCCAGAAAACGAGGAGAGACAGAGTGAGAAATGAACATATACGGAAAGAACTGGGAGTACAGAAACTAAATGACAAACTGGAGCAAAACAGATTGAAACTCAGCAATTCTTCTAGGTGTGTGCTGCTTGAGCTTTTAGTTCTCGCAGTCAAGTGGTGCAGTTGCACCTAATATAAAGGGAGGTGGCGCGCAGTTCGTTACTCCTGTGGGGGTCCGGGTGGGGACACCAAGAGCCCGCCGATGAGCCAGCTTGGTGTCCTAGGCGAAACCCCACACAAGACACGGCACAAACCTAGAAGAATTGCTGAGTTTTAATTCACCGGCCGTGAAAGCCAATATACCAAAACAGATTGAGATGGTTTGGACATGTCAAACGGATGAATGAAGTAAGGCTACCAAGACGAGCACTGGATCGACGGATGACAGGGAAGAGAGGACGAGGAAGACCAAGAATGCGTTGGATGGACTCGGTGGAGAAAAGCATTAGAAAACGGAACCTGGATTGGAATACCGTGTCGGAAGAGGAATGGTGGAACGACAGAACAAAGTGGAGAGGAACCATATTTGCCCCCACCCAGTGTCAACTGGAAAAGGGGAAATGAAGATAATGATGATGATGATGATTATCCGCAGCTTATCCGCTATCCACACAGCCTGCAAACTATATCCGCATGGCGAAAACTTTTGTGGATATCCACGGATATCCACATCCGCGCCGGGCTTTAGTGATAGTGTCTTCAGTAATGTTATGTAATGTGAGTTGTTTCTCACTGCTCTTCTGGATACATCACGCTTCAATTAGTCACTCTGAGTATTGTTACTTTAGTGGTTTTGTTACTAGATCAAGTGTTGTTGATTGTTTAAGGGAATTTGCGACATCGTGATCATGTAGCCCTGTGTCACTGCGATATCTGTACCAGTGTGTGTATTTGTAATTGAGTTAGGTTTTGGCTAGGAAGCGGCCGAGGCCTTAAGTTAGGTACTATCCCGGCATTTGCCTGGAGTAGAAGTGCGAAACCATGGAAAACAACTTCCTGGATGGCTGAGTTTGGAATCGAACGCACCTCTTCTCAGTTTTGCCTCACGAGGCTGAGTGAACCCCATTCCAGCTCTCAAACCAGAATTAAATTTCTTGGCAGAGCCGGGAATTGAACCCGGGCCTCCACTGTGACTGCCAAGAATGCTGACTACTACGCAACGAGGTGAGTGGCTTGAATTTCATTTGGTGACGAGTTATTAGGAATTTTCAATTCTCTAAATAGGATTTTCGAGATTTTTGAAACTACCAAACTACTCAAATTCCTCAGTCGATTAAGGTAATCAGCAATTTGTGTACTGAAATTAACGGTTTTATGTAAAATTGAGTAAATATTAAGTTAATAACTAAAGGGAGTAAGAAATTATTTTAATAACGGTGGGTCATTTGGACGTAAAATCAACAACTGCCATCAGATCGAAGGTGGCCATTACGCCTTGGGGTAGATTAAACAAGCAACCCTCTTAGCTGTACTGTTGAGCGGGTAGTATCCACTGAGAGTTCATAGCAGACACTTCGCTCTACAGTACCGGTCAAAAACTCTTTATAAAACAACCAATAACCACCAGAAACTAAACGTTTGCAGCGCAATAGGCTACTGTAGATTTTTTACTTCATTCTTCCCTAAATTATATAAGGTTTAGTCGAGTATCTTTAAAGTTATGAAGCTGAAAAACCTCATCAAATTTCACCACTTGTATAGATATATCGCAATGTGGTACGTGTTCCAAATCGCAGCAAATATTACCACCATTATATTTGTTACATGAAGTCATCTTCATCAGTTTTCCAGCTTTGGCCGGGTCGGAGCAAATATGACACTCCTCCACTTTACTCTGTCTGTCCACCATCCTTCCTCAATCACTGAACTCCACTGCAGGTTCCGTTCTCTCACACTGACCTTCACCAAATCCATTCACTGTATCTAGGTCCTCCTCGTCCTCTCTTTCCAGTCATCCATCTCTCCATCACTTGCTTCGGCATTCTTTCATCATTCATCCTTTTCACATGTCCATACCATCTCAATCTGTTCTACTTTAGCTTATCATTTAGCTTCTGTACATTCACTTCCTTTTGAATGTCTTCATTCCTCTCTCTCTATCTCTCCTAGTCTTCTGTACCACACTCCTCAGAAATTTCATTTCGGCTGCCTGTATTCTACTTTCATCTCTCGTCATAGGCCAAGTTTCTGCTCCATACTTTATTATTGATAAGTAATAGGCCCAGTGGTGGATCCAGGTCTTGCGATATGATAAGGTGGGGCCCACAACAATAGGAAATAAAAAATATCAAATCAAATGGAAAGTAGTTTTGTAATAATAATAAAATAAAGAATAGTTACAATATTTTGAATACACTACAGTAGATTTTTTGATAATATGAAAGAAACCTTTAAGTCCCCTTGAAGAAGATTATATAAACTATGAAATATTAAAATATTACTTTGCGACCTTTTTCCCGGCTGAAGTCTTCTATCATTTCACTGAAATCTAAACTTGCTAAACGGTGACAGGAGGTCATAGCTGCACTGAAAAAAGAATATGAATTATAAATTAGTTTGAAAAGTTTGAAAAGTATAATTAATTAATGAATTAAATTTAAAACAATCCATGGCGTGGGCCCCACGGACCGCGGGGCCCTGGGTCGTCGCCCTTCTCGCCCTCCCCTAGATCCGCCCCTGAATAGGCCTTATACATCACTTCTTTAGCCATCAGTGGTATGTCTTTATCCCAAATTAAAACCGAACCTGATGATAGAAAACACCCCACATTGCATTCCCTGTTGATCTCCATATCCAATCTTGAATTTTCCATCAGTTCACATCCTAAATATTTGAAGTGCTCTACTACTTCCAGATATACATCTCCAATTTTAACAATCCCTTTACCTTCTTTCTTTCCTCTTGTCATTACCATTGTCTTACAGTTCTCTACACTGATTTTCATTTTCCATTTCTCAATATTTCCCTTCAGTAGATGAAGTATCGTTTATTAAAAAGAAAAAAAACAACCAAACGAAGCTGACACCTTCCCCTTTACCCACTTGTTTACTCGACAAACTTTATGACCACCCTGCTCCCTGTTGCAGAGTGCTGCTTACAACGGACAAAAGTCAAAGCTAAGCCTTGTTCTCGTGTGTCATCTCTTGGAGATAAGTGGAACTACGTGTACGAGCAGTTGCCTCGCTCAGTACTTGTTTGGCTTCTGTTAGAAAACAAATCTAACCAAAGGTTTGAAAAATATATAGGTAGGCCTACTTGTAATTTAAAAAAAAGAATATGGTACAGTAGAGTCTCGATAATTCAATATCCCATAAATCCAAGTTGAAAAAAAAATCAATTAAGAAAAATAACAAATGGTCAGTTTAGTTAGTTATTGTTGTCTTTTGCTGCTATTCAGTCGGTCAACACAGTTGTTCCCAGTGAATTGGGCGGGGTACAAATTATAAATATTTAAACACACTCCTGGAAAAATACATGTATTAGTTAGTTATTACACTTATTAAATAGGCAATTTAGGATTACGCGTTGCGACCTTCAAGTGGACATCATTAGATCATGCTCACTGTGTATCGGTTAACATTTTCACTAAATAATTAATGAATTTATTTCATTTAAATTGCTACTACAGTATTACCGTAGTTCGTGAAAGTTTTTAGTGAAAATGTTAACAGTGGACAGGTTCTGATGATGGCCACTTGAGGGTCGAAAAGCGTAATCCTATTGGCCATTTAAGGGCCATTTAAGAACGATCAGCTATTGTTCACCAGAGAACAGGTATCAATACGGTTATTGTAGGCGTGTGACACTGCGTAATGTTTGAGACACCGGTCATTAACGAGGAAATTGAGGGAACTATATTGTAAGTGAGAATGAGAGGGATAGGATCTGGGAATTGCCGGAGGGCGTTCAGGGTCAGTGTCAACAAGCATGTCACTTATGTTCAGCTTTCGCGCACTGAAACTGATCATTCAGGGGCAGATGACCTCGTAGTTCCTCCCCTCAAAACAACAATAATTCCCATCCCCTTATCTACACTAATATATTTCTTGATAGCATGCTTTTGTTAGTCCACGTGAAGTCCAGAGTCCGACTCGCTCGTCAAGCCTCGTCCACACCGGCAGATTTGTTTACAGAAACATTGTATGCAGACTGTTTCCCAAATGTTTCTCATTTGTATGCGGGATGTTTGCATACTTTTTGAAAACATTCTACATACAATCGGGAGACTCGAGTGATGTTTGGAAACAGTCTGCATACAGTTTGCATACAATTGACATACAAATGACAAACAAATCTCGTGTTTCAAGAGACAAGATACAATGTTTTCTGTTTTCCAACGAAATGGAAAACACGCATACAATAAACAAGTATTTTGTCTCAAATCTTCCTGTGTGGACGTGTTTTGAAACTGTAGACCGGATACAAACCACAGACGCATCCAGCTAGCCACGTTTTACCACATCATATTGTGTTGATGTAGATTCAATTTCCCATCCTTCTTTATGGTGCAGCATATAAGGTTTAACAACAAGGGACTTTTTTTTTTTTTTTTTTTTTTGCATATTAAGGCTTTCACGGCCCGGATTATTATATAAATAATTCATGCATTTGGGCTAATGCCATGTGTATTTTTTAATTTAAACCATACGTTTCGGAGAAACCTTGCCTCCTTTTTCAATGGAAATAAACAATGTGGCCAAAGAAAGTATATCAATGAGATTACAAAAAATATAGATAAATTCCTCTGTTCGTCACCAGAGAGCAGCTGCCAGAAATTACTGTATGGACCATGGTGGAACGGCGGACAGAGTAGTAAGTAACGAGAAGGTAAAGGGGGCGGTGAGAAAATATAGAAACTCCTCGAAGAATGAGGAGGGACGGGGGGAGGTGGAAGGGTTAGGTGGATATAAGGAAACATAAACAAAAGGGAAGTGTAGCTGAACGATACTTAACGTCATACAGTCAAAAAAGGAGTTCAAATCCAGGCTCAGTAGCCATAGAGGGAAAATGTACAATTTTAAATATGTGAAGAACAGAGAGACTGAGAGGAACTATCTCCCTAGATCCTTAATAACTGGTAGCCAAGTGTCACTTAGCTGATATCCAGTGTCTCTGTTAAAATTATTGGGATTTTTACGAATTTCAACTGCCTCCCTTATAATTCTAGACCAGTTGTGCTTAACAAGGGCAAGCGCATGAGCATCCTTGAAACATACATCGTGCCCTGAAGACAGGGCATGTTCAGCTATAGCTGATTAGTCAGGTTGGTTTAGACGGATGTTCCTTTGATGCTCTTTGATGCGAGTTGTAATGGACCGTTTTGTTTGTTCAATGTAGACTTTTCCGCAAGTACATGGGACTTCATACACCCCAGGTTGTAGTATTGGGGACAATTGATCTTTGTTTAATGCTAAACGTTGACCAATTTTCGTCATAGTGCCGAAAACTGTTTTTATCTTGTGCTTGCGGAGAATCTTAGCAACGCGGTCAGTGGTGTTGTGAATATAAGGGAGGTAAGCAGTTCCTCTCACGTCGGAGCTCTGAGAAGGTTGTCTATCCCTCCTTCTGGGATGTAGGGACCTATATATAGTGGATTCATTATAGCCATTACCCTTAAACATGGTTTGTAAGGCATGTAACTCTTCCTGAAGAGTTGATGCCTCACATATACGTTCCGCTCTTTTGGCTAGAGTTGTTATAATTCCTTGTTTTTGTGCTGGGTGGTGGTGGGAGTCCGCATGTAAATAACGGTTAGTGTGAGTTGGCTTACGGTAGACGCTGTGCCCCATGGAGCCATCCGCTTTCCTCCTCACAAGAACATCCAAAAAAGGTAAGCATCCACCTGACTCTAGCTCCATTGTGAAGTGGATTGAAGGATGCAGCTGATCTAGGTGGTTCAGAAAGTGCTTCAGTTTCTCAGAACCCTCCTCCCACACCACGAACGTATCATCCACATACCTCCACCAAATCACAGGTTTGAAAGACGCCGAAGATATAGCCTCCCCCTCAAAATGTTCCATGAAAAAATTTGCCACGACAGGCGAGAGTGGACTTCCCATGGCCACACCATCAGTCTGCTCGTAATATTTACCATCCCAAAAGAAATAACTGGAACACAAGCAGTGGTGGAATAATCGGGCAATGTCCTCAGGAAACAAATCCTTGATGAGTGACATGACCGAGTCCACCGGCACTCTGGTAAACAAGGACTCTACATCAAAACTCACCAAAATGGAATTTGGTTGAACGGCGATGGTTGACAATTTTTCGACGAAATGGGTTGAATCCCTAATGTAGGACTGTGTGCGCCCCAAGTGCGGCTGAAGCAACTTGCTGAGATATTGTGCAAGAGCATAAGTTGGGGAACCTATTGTGCTAACAATTGGTCGAAGAGGGACGTCTCCGCTATTCAGGCCGAGAATAATTTTTGTCGGGCTGTAGATAGACAAAGAGCTAAGTTCCTTTGATTGTCCTCGAGACAAACAGCTCCTCGTACGGTTCTTGATACTAGTAAAGTTGTAGTCAATCTTTCTAATACCCCTTTAGATGACTATCAAACAACTTTACTAAGCAGAGGTCTCAACTTTGCTCTCGCACCCTCCAAAATTCCTACAGAGGAGTTGATCACATCCGTTGAGGCTGCCATCTACAATATACCTCCAGATGAAGCTGAAGAAGTTAGACAAGAAAGTGTGAGGATATTAAGATCCTCTAAAGTACCCGCACCCAATTTAACTCAGGGTGAAAGAAAGGCATTGAAGGAAATAAGAAATAATTACACCATTTCTATTCTTCATGCTGACAAGGGAAATGCGACAGTGGTGATGGATACCGTTGAATATAAAAGTAAAATCTCGATTCTGTTATCTGATGCTGTCTACAGACTGTGCACTCGTGATCCAACCACTCGTGTATCCAATGCCACTGATAAGCTTGTTAAACTGTCATCTAATCCAAAAGAAGAGGGAAGATGTCTTATTCCGAGAGATGCTGTTCCTCCGAGATTGTACGGTCTTCCAAGAATCCATAAGCAAGACGTCCCTCTTCGACCAATTGTTAGCACAATAGGTTCTCCAACTTATGCTCTTGCGCAATATCTCAGCAAGTTGCTTCAGCCGCACTTGGGGCGCACACAGTCCTACATTAGGGATTCAACCCATTTCGTCGAAAAATTGTCAACCATCGCCGTTCAACCAAATGATATTTTGGTGAGTTTTGATGTAGAGTCCTTGTTTACCAGAGTGCCGGTGGAATCGGTCATGTCACTCATCAAGGATTTGTTTCCTGAGGACATTGCCCGATTATTCCACCACTGCTTGTGTTCCAGTTATTTCTTGTGGGATGGTAAATATTACGAGCAGACTGATGGTGTGGCCATGGGAAGTCCACTCTCGCCTGTCGTGGCAAATTTTTTCATGGAACATTTTGAGGGGGAGGCTATATCTTCGGCGTCTTTCAAACCTGTGATTTGGTGGAGGTATGTGGATGATACGTTCGTGGTGTGGGAGGAGGGTTCTGAGAAACTGAAGCACTTTCTGAACCACCTAAATCAGCTGCATCCTTCAATTCACTTCACAATGGAGCTAGAGTCAGGTGGATGCTTACCTTTTTTGGATGTTCTTGTGAGGAGGAAAGCGGATGGCTCCATGGGGCACAGCGTCTACCGTAAGCCAACTCACACTAACAGTTATTTACATGCGGACTCCCACCACCACCCAGCACAAAAACAAGGAATTATAACAACTCTAGCCAAAAGAGCGGAACGTATTTGTGAGGCATCAACTCTTTAGGAAGAGTTACATGCCTTACAAACCATGTTTAAGGGTAATGGCTATAATGAATCCACTATATATAGGTCCCTACATCCCAGAAGGAGGGATAGACAACCTTCTCAGAGCTCCGACGTGAGAGGAACTGCTTACCTCCCTTATATTCACAACACCACTGACCGCGTTGCTAAGATTCTCCGCAAGCACAAGATAAAAACAGTTTTCGGCACTATGACGAAAATTGGTCAACGTTTAGCATTAAACAAAGATAAATTGTCCCCAATACTACAACCTGGGGAGTATGAAGTCCCATGTACTTGCGGAAAAGTCTACATTGAACAAACAAAACGGTCCATTACAACTCGCATCAAAGAGCATCAAAGGAACATCCGTCTAAACCAACCTGACTAATCAGCTATAGCTGAACATGCCCTGTCTTCAGGGCACGATGTATGTTTCAAGGATGCTCATGCGCTTGCCCTTGTTAAGCACAACTGGTCTAGAATTATAAGGGAGGCAGTTGAAATTCGTAAAAATCCCAATAATTTTAACAGAGACACTGGATATCAGCTAAGTGACAATTGGCTACCAGTTATTAAGGATCTAGGGAGATAGTTCCTCTCAGTCTCTCTGTTCTTCACATATTTAAAATTGTACATTTTCCCTCTAGGGCTCAGAGCCTGGATTTGATCTCCTTTGTTCGTCACTGGAGGAGTTTCCATCTGTTTATTTCCATTGAAAAAGGAGGCAAGGTTTCTACGAAACGTATGGTTTAAATTAAAAATACACACGGCATTAGCCCAAAAGCATGAATTATTTATATAATAATCCGGGCTGTGAAAGCCTTAATATGCAAATTAGAAACCTCTATGGGGAGGAAGTTGTTCGACAATCATCTAAATTTAGTAACTTGAGGCGAAGAAGGAGCTCTCTCCTTTCATCGTTGTCCTTCTTTCTTTGATGCAGGGTTCATAACATCATTCCCAACTGTGTAAAATTGAAGCAAACTATACACACTCATAAAGCTATGAGAATTTGTCAGTGCGCTAGCAAGGCACTCGTTATCGAGAGGATCCAGAACTCTCGTACTGAATTGGACGCAGTTTCCCGTGAGTTATTACATTTACATCTGCTTCTTAGTAGCATTCTCTCAGAGGAATTGTGGCTGTACTTTGAACGTATCTCCGCTATTCAGGCCGAGAATAATTTTTGTCGGGCTGTAGATAGACAAAGAGCTAAGTTCCTTCGATTGTCCTCGAGAAAAACAGCTCCTCGTACGGTTCTTGATACTAGTAAAGTTGTAGTCAATCTTTCTAATACCCCTTTAGATGACTATCAAACAACGTTACTAAGCAGAGGTCTCAACTTTGCTCTCGCACCCTCCAACTGCTTACCTCCCTTATATTCACAACACCACTGACCGCGTTGCTAAGAATCTCCGCAAGCACAAGATAAAAACAGTTTTCGGCACTATGACGAAAATTGGTCAACGTTTAGCATTAAACAAAGATAAATTGTCCCCAATACTACAACCTGGGGTGTATGAAATCCCATGTACTTGCGGAAAAGTCTACATTGGACAAACAAAACAGTCCATTGCAACTCGCATCAATGCTGAGCCATTATATTTTCGTTGACATCTGCAAGCCACGGTATAGCGTGTGGTTTATTTCAAATGTGGTATTGTCGTCCACATACTGTATTTCAGAAATTTGGGACCACCTGACGATGGCACAATTTCTGTGATCAACAAGGAAGGGTCAAATTTTAGAGTGTGTTCTCACTATATATTTTGTTTTTTTCCAAATTTTAACAATTTCTTTCTTCCTTTCCTTCTTTCTTTCTTTTTATAATTTTATTTATGTATTTTATTTCCTTATGTTTCTTTGGATAAACATCTTTCCCCTTTCATTATGGTGCTCCAGAATAGGGCTTTTTGAAGGGAATATTTTATGAGTGTTAAGCTATCCGACCACCTGTTTGCCTTGACTTTTTATCTACACAGGCTGATGAAGGGGCCAAAACAATTAGGCCCCGAAACATGTACCAATGACCACTAAGTGATCATTTATATTTAGTACAATAAAGGTATTGATTAGGCGGAACGTTTGCAAAATATTAATACTAATTGTTGCATCAATACGGAACCATAATGAACCATTCAAATACTAAAAAAAACATCCGTCTAAACCAACCTGACAAATCAGCTATAGCTGAACATGCCCTGTCTTCAGGGCACGATGTATGTTTCAAGGATGCTCATGCGCTTGCCCTTGTTAAGCACAACTGGTCTAGAATTATAAGGGAGGCAGTTGAAATTCGTAAAAATCCCAATAATTTTAACAGAGACACTGGATATCAGCTAAGTGACACTTGGCTACCAGTTATTAAGGATCTAGGGAGATAGTTCCTCTCAGTCTCTCTGTTCTTCACATATTTAAAATTGTACATTTTCCCTCTATGGCTACAGAGCCTGGATTTGATCTCCTTTTTTGACTGTATGACGTTAGGTATCGTTCAGCTACACTTCCCTTTTGTTTATGTTTCCTTATATCCATCTAACCCTCCCACCTCCCCCCCCCCCCCCCGCCCCTCCTCATTCTTCGAGGAGTTTCTATATTTTCTCACCGCCCCCTTTACCTTCTCGTTACTTACTACTCTGTCCGCCGTTCCACCATTGTCCATACAGTAATTTCTGGCAGCTGCTCTTTGGTGACGAACAGAGGAATTTATCTATATTTTTTGTAATCTCATTTCTTTGGCCACATTGTTTATTTCCATTGAAAAAGGAGGCAAGGTTTCTCCGAAACGTATGGTTTAAATTAAAAATAAGGAAGGAAGGAAGGAAGATTGTAGTTTTACGTGACCGTGAATCTTGTGATTGTGAGGCACGGGACCTCCTTTTTACGTGGAATCCGAACCACAGGACATGGCATTTCCCTTCAAAAATCTCACATGCATTGACCGGGAATCAAACCCGGACCACCTTGGTGAGAGGCATACAGCTAGACCGCTGAGCCACCACGCCCCTTAAATTAAAAATACAGACGGCATTAGCCCAATGAATCTCTATCTCTCTATATATAAGAATGAAAGTTCGTCTGTTTTTTCTGAATTTCTACGGAAATTTGCGTTATTTACGCGTTTTAGACTGTTTTATGACGGATTCGCGCGAAAATAAAATTTTTGTCTGTCTGTCTGTCTGTTTGTTTGTTTGTCTGTGGACAATTTTTTGTGTCCTTATAACTCGAGAACGGCTGAGTGGATCAACGTAAAATTTGATACAGATATCCTTCAGAGGCACGACACCAATCATTGATGTAACTCTTCTCTGTAGCTCTCATAAAAAGGGGCCTACCCCCTTAAAATACTTGCTGAAATAGGCGTAGAAGGGCGAGACAAAGCTCATTTTCAGCCCCTCAATGTGAGAAACGAAACCACATTTTAAGGCCCTAAAACCAACAGTTTTTGAGATATTCCCAGAAAATTAATTTCATTTAATACAATAATGAAAGGAAGCTAGCCGGTAACCATGGCAACAGAAATTCACAGGTCCATCTATTGCTGTAATATAAGACGCAATACAATTCCATTTATTACATTACTGAAAGGCCTGTTTGCCATCTCTTGATGAATGCAGTACATTTGCATTTGTCTGTTGGCACAGGCTAGAGTAAAATGTGGCTTTTCACCGATGTCTCAGTCTCACCCATGGCTGTGATTATATGGAAGCTACTGAGGTATGGGTGGTGCTTAGTAATGACATTCAGGGCACAGTCAGTGCCTGTGGATGCTGTGAAAGGTTCTACTCATAGGGTTAGTACCGCTGTTCTGACTCAGTGAGGAAAGCAATGGCAAACTACCTTACTCCTCATCTTGCCTAGTACGCCTCAATATAGCGCTGCCTGGGGTTTTTGTGGGTATCTACCCACATAACCTATTGGCGGTACTATTTGAGGATCCAACCAGCCTTCGGGCTGACTACCTAACAGACATTACTGAGATAGGTTGCAAACGGCTAGAAGGTTATAACGGAACCAAACTAAGCTGTAAAATTCATCAATACATATAATGCGCTTAAGGGGGTCAAGGGGTACTCTAGAATTTTTTCACGCGATTTACACGTGCTGGTGTGCCACGGAAGGTCTATTATATCCCTATCCCTATATTGTTATATTATTATTATAATTAATATTATTATTATTACACTACGGAATGGGAGACCCCAGAGGACTGGAAAAAGGGAATAATTGTCCCGATCTTCAAGAAAGGTAGTAGAACAGAATGCAGAAACTATCGGGGAATAAAACTGATGAGTCATTGTGCAAAGATGTTTGAGAAAGTTTTGGAAAGGAGAATTAGGACAAGGATAGAAGGAGGGATGAGGGAAGAACAACATGGCTTCAGAGCAGGAAGGCCCACAGTGGATTTGATTTTTGCTGTAAGGCAGTTACAAGAACAGCACTGTGAGTATGGAACAGATCTACTGATGGCATTCCTGGACATTGAGAAAGCATATGACAGTGTATGCAGAAAGAAAGTATGGAAGTCCCTGGAGGATAGAGGAGTAGAAAAATGGACTATAAGGAGGATAAAGGAGATGTACAAGGGAAGCGTGAGCTGTGTGAAAGTGGGAGGAGAGAGATCGGACTGGGTGGAACAGAGAAACGGCCTGAAACAAGGAAGTGCACTGGCACCGTTACTTTTCATTGTGGTGATGGATGACATAATGACCCGAGTGGCACAAGTAATTGGGGAAGGAAAGATGATGATTTGATGATTTGGGGAAACAAGGAGGAGGAGGTACAGGAACAGTTGGACGTGTGGGAAGGAATAATACAAGGATATGGGATGAAATTTAGCATAAATAAGAGTGAGATGGTGATCACAACAAGTTAGAAGGAAAGAACCACAACGGGAATAACAATTGGTGGGGAACAGCTGAAGAAAGTGGAGAGTTTCAAGTATCTGGGAAGCCTGATACAAGATAATGGAAGAAACTATAGAGAAAAAAAGAGCGGGGGAGACAGGCAGAAGCATTCCGGAGGAGTGTGAGAAGCATGTTATGGAGCAAGGATGTCCCTCAGAACAGAAAAAAGATCATATATCGGACGTACTATGCCCCTATCCTGACGTATGCCTCAGAGACCTGGGCTATGAAAGGAAGGGAGAAGAGCAAAATACAGGCCAGTGAGATGAGGTTCTTGAGAAGCAGTATTCGAGCTACAAAGATGGACAGAATAAGAAATGAGAGGACCAGAGAATTAATAAAGGAGGAACCATTACGGGATGATATAGAGAAATCTAGACTTAGATGGCATGGACATGTAAAACGAATGGAGGATAAGAGGATACCCAGGTGGATGCACGAGACGAAGTGGGAAGGAAAGAGACCGAGAGGAAGACCGAGAGACAGGTGGCTGAAAGGGATGGAAGAAAGCGTGAAGAAGAGAGGAGAAGACTGGACAGGGGTGGAAGCTGAGAGATGGTGGGAAGACAGAAGACGTTGGAGTGGCCTATGTTCCAAACAGACCCGGCCAACGGCTGGAAACTGTGCAAGAGGATGATGATGATGATACTACGGCCTACAACGACGAGACAAAGCTCATTTTCAGCCCCTTGGTGTCAGAAAAAAAACTCGGGGCCCCTAAACAGTCGTAAAGGGTCCCCGAAAACTACATTTTAATGCTCTAAAACCAAGAGTTTCTGAGATATTCCAAGAAAACTAATTTCATTTAATAAACTAATGTAGGAATGCAAGCCAGTAACCATGACAACAGTGTCTCTAAAAGGTACATCCAACTTTCCATCTATTTCTGCAAGAAGTAATGCCACTCCATTTATTAAATTTCTGTGAAAGTTTGCAAATGGCTATAAGGTTATCACGGAACCAACAAAAACTGTAAAATTCATCAATGCGCTTAAGGGGGTCAAGAGGTACCCTGGATTTTTTCACAAGACTTAAACGTGCGATGTGTCGTACAGAAGGTCTATTATATCTTCAAACAGCAACATTATTTTCAAAAATTCCTGAATTGAAATAGTTTATTTTTTTATATTTTTTATTTTTGCTTTTAGGAATTTGGGCCATTGGAGGCTAAAAAAAACCTGAATTTTCATGCACCACAAGCCTTTATAATTTATTAAAGGGGTCTTCCTCTGGATGCGCACTTGACACAACAGTGAGGGTCAGTTTTTATGTGACGTGAATTGCATTTCATCTACGAGGTTTTCAATTTTATTTTGACGTCAGGAAGTACACGTTAGGTAAATTAGTTTCAGAGCATATTTCAACTAATCATTTATCTTTGTCGACAAACAGGTTCCAAGCCCCTAACCATTGCAACAGTAGCTCAATTGATTACGTCTGGTTATTAATACCGACGACCGTTCGAAGAATGGGTACTTCTGCTAGTTATTTATATAAGGGACTTTTTGTTGTTACGCTATACATTTCGTGTGTCTTTTACATTTATTAATTCATATCTGCTGATGAAGGGACCAAAACTAATTAGGCCTTGAAACATGTCCCACCAATGACCACACAGTGATCTCATTATATTGCCACAAAATGTAGTGTAGTAGGACTACCGGCGGGGTGTCAAATTTCACCCCCTCCCCACAAAAAGAATTAAACACAATCCCCCTCCCTCCATGATCGTTTCACTTTGATCCCCCAATTTACACACTCGCAGACTTTATAAGAAATCACCCTGTGGTAAAGGTATGAATGTGGACTAGAGGTCTAATTCTGGTGTGGACGCAAAACAAGTAGCATACTTGTATCGGATACAATGTTTCAATACAGTCTGCATACTGCATGCAGACTTGTATAGAGACTGTTTCCAGACTCCAAAGTAGTACACATACAGTCTTCATACAGTTTTCAAACAGTTTGCATATAGTATGCAAACAATCTCAGGCGCGGATCTAGAGTTTGGTTTTTGGGGGGGGGGGTCAGAGAATCGATCTAGAGTTTGGCTTGGGGGGGGCGGTGGAGGGGGGGGGGGTCAGAGAATCGAAATTGTTAAGAAAAATGGTATCACTAAAAACGCAATCACAAAATAACCAAACGTACAAAACCAGACCAATTTTTTTTCAAGCTTCATGGATAGAAATTTGATGCGTTTAGCGCACCAAAAATATTCGTACAAATTGCAACGGCGTGTTTTGCGACTTTTACATCGAGCTTCGAGAAAAGGATCAAGGTACGTAACAGTTTCGGCAAGTCGAGTTGGTACCGACAAAGGGAGAAAGTCACAGCTTAAATTGCCAACCAAGCTTGCAGTTTGGACGTCGGCAAAAATTTTTGGTGCGAAAAAAGCCCCAGTTTCCTATCCGTGCATTACTGCACATTCATCGTGACATCACTATAAACATCGATTAGGTAATCACAAGGTTTGCTAAACAAAATAGACGAGTTGATTTTGTTGTATAACTAATAGTTTTTATACAAGAGGTTAGAAGTTGTAAATATGTACAGTTGTAACAGAACATAATAATTCCAATAAAGATAATTCAGTATTGAATAAAATGAAAAAAAACTGTTTTTCAGTTAAAATTCGTTAAGTTTTATTTGTCTGGTAATTGTGTTTTCGTTTTTTGAGTTTTAAAAAAAATTTGGTCTCCGTTTGGGGGGGGGGTCATGACCCCCGTGACCCCCCCCCCTTGAATCCGCGCCTGAACAATCTACATACAGTCTGCAAACAAATCTGCCGGTGTGGACTAAGCTTTAGACTAGCGCTTACCTTAAGAGACAGACCAACGGGGCTAACGAAGCGACCCGAATACTCACGACCGCAACCGATCATCCATCCTTCTCTAGACAGACCAGCGGTCCAGTCAGCTGTTCCTCGTTGAGACAGACCAGCGCAGTGGGGCAATAAGAACGTACCAGAAACTTCACAACAATGCAACAATCACCAAAGTGCTGCAATGTGTTGGAGCATGACTCATCCGCACCCTGATGGTGGGTTTCAGAACTGAGGGTAATGAATGGACGTTCTTTCACAGGTTCATTATCCATGTGCGCCCCAACAAATACGGCAAGCTAAGCCGGCTTTGACTGGCACAGATCGCGGGCGCGCATACACGGTTCAGTCGGTGGTTGGTGCGAACTTTTACACTTTTACCAAACATGTTCAATAATGTGTACTTACAGTGCTCATAGTCGATGCTGAAAATATCCTCCCTCTCTTGTAACATACACCTGACATCTTCTGATGAAAGAATGGACAACGATCTCATCTAATTTTTGTCGTTAACTTTTTTATTATTTACGGAGCCAGTTTTCTTGAATCGTTTAGCAAGCCTCCTAATTGTACTGGCATTAGGCATAGGTCTTCCTGGAAACATGATTCGAAATTTTCGTCTTGTTTCAGATAACTCACTAAACGATATGAGTCAGTGGAGTGGGGTATTGCGAGGTCCACACCTGGCCGGCCAAATGACGCAATAATATGCCGCGGCGCACTCATTTGGCTGGCCAGGTGCGCAGCGAGTGTACCTTGCAATACCCCACTCCGCTGACTCATATCGTTAGTTCACACGTGTTTTGTCATTCATATGGACGTGTATCTGCAAAGCTTAGACGTTAGTGTTGCACGTTTAGTGAGTATTGTGATTACTGTGAACTGAAATTAAACAGTATATAAGAGATGAAATCGAAGCCATCACTACTGTGGAACTTCGGAATGTTGTCCATTCTTTTATCAGAAGATGTCAGGTGTGTGTTACAAGAGAGGGAGGACATTTTCAGCATCGGCTATAAGCACTGTATGTTAGGTAGTCAGCCCGAAGGCTGGTTGGATCCTCAAAAAGTACCGCCGTTACGTTATGTGAGTAGATACCCACAAAAAAAACCAAGGCAGCGTTTTTGATGCGTTCTAGGCAAGAAGAGGAGTGAGGTAGTTTGTCATTGCTTTCCTCACTGAGTCAGAACAGTAGTCCTAACCCTATGAGTAGAACCTTTCACAGCATTCACAGGCACTGACTGTGCCCCGAATGGCATTACTAAGCACCACCCATACCTCAGTAGCTTCCATATAATCACAGCCATGAGTGAGACTGAGACATCGGTGAAAAGCCACCTTTTACTCTAGCCTGTGCCAACTGACAAATGCAAATGTACTGTATTCATCAAGAGATGGCAAACAGGCCAATAAGCACTGTAAGTACACATTATTGAACATGTATGGTAAAAGTGTAAAAGTGCGCGCCACCACCGACTGAACCGTGTACGCGCACCCGCGATCTGCGCCAGTCGAAGCTGGCTTAGTTTTCCGTGTTTATCGGGGCGCACCCTGTATGTACCGTACAGTATATTTCGATCGTTTTCCAATAATTACATCAGCAAAATAAAACTGAAAGCAAATTAATTAAACAATACCAACGTAACCAAAAATGCAGCATTTTTCAAGGTCTTTAAATATAGAGGGTACCGTACTGAGCCCGATAGACAAAAACGGATTTCATTTTCGAATTCAGAAGCCACGACTTAGCTAAGAACACCATTGATCTTCTTTGTAACAAAAGTGCCGTTGACCAGTATTATCGCACAAATTCTACACACACTCAAGTACACGGGACTACACGACCACGATGTCGTTAAGCCTCCAAAAAATTTTATTAATGCAGCCAATTACCATGTACTTTTTTTTCAGGACGGGTCATGGAAGGGATTATGAAAGAAAATCGGCAGTGGACCTATTGAAAGGAACCGCCCCGGCATTTTTAAGACGGCCGAGGTGGGAATCGAACCCACGCTCTCCCGATGCCAGCGAAAGCCGTGGTAGCACGTTAACGCTCTCGGCCACCGCGGCCTAAAGAACAAATGAAATGAACTTAGCTTAAAACCCGGAAATATCCGGAGGCAACGACCTTCCAGAAATCATTCGGCAACCTGTCCACTGCGTGACTCATTCACTACGAAACTAGTATTGTGTAAAGCAGCTTCATATGACTCAAGATAACGTCTTCCGTACTCTTCAGTGTTGCCAGATCTAGGATCGAGCAGATTATAGGTTCCAATACCGAAAGTTCCACTTGCACACTCTTGGCACACAATATGTTTCATTTTAAAGCTATTTTATGTCAACATAGCCTGTTGATTCTCATCAGGTTTTCTGGCATTCCGACTCGCGTAGTAGCTTGCACTGTTTCCTATCACCCCGGAAGTCAGGGTTCGATCCCCGGCTCTGTCAACCAATCTGGAAGTAGTTTTCCGTAGTTTCCACTTCTACTCCAATCAAATGCAGGAATGGTCACCTCATTCTCAGTCCTTGTCTCAATTACAAAAATACACTTCCACACACACTGCAATAGAGCAGGTTATCAGACGAAATCCACACAAATACACAAGTACACAGGGTTAATGATCACGATGTCTAAGATCGTATGTGACAAAATAGCAACTTGGAAGAAAAACCTCCTCTATAAGAAGTTGCATTCCAGTCTTGCCTGGAGCATGTGTTCGTATGACGTACCGCTTCGAATACCGCCATCCACAAGGTCAAAGTTAGTGACAGGGCTTTCTCCATCACTCGCAGTTCGTAAAAGATTATACAGGATTAAAATAAATATAGGGTGTCTTAAAAAATTTACTAACACTTTGAATGACTATAAAATGATTATTTATTAAAATAGAGACAAGTTTAAGGGCTTCAATTATAGAGGAGACATGTAATTAAAGACTCATGTTCGCAAATGTTCAAATTGATCACCGTCAGTGTCCAGGAGTTCGACAAACCGCCACAAACGCGCCGGACCATTGCTCGCATCAGAGATAAATTTGAAGCAGATGGAACCGTTCACAACGTCAACAAGAAACGTTCTGGACGACCACGGACATCCACCAGTCCTACAAAAGAAGAACAGGTGCAGGAAGCCCTCACTCGTTCCCCCACCGAAATCACTACGACAAACGGCTCGAGAGACACCAGGGGCGGATTTAAAGGGGGGCGGAGGGGGCGACCCCCTCCCCCCTGGACAAATTATACTATATCTTTGAATGTTATTTAAACACTTTTTGGTTACTTGTATTAAAAGCCAGGAAATAAATCATGCAATTTCTTAGATATTCACTAAACATGGAACCCGAAGCTCTTGAAATATCAATATTTACAGACCTTTAAAAGTGTAACTACCTTTTTTAATGACATGTAGATCCATTTGCATATTAATTTACGTTTATGCTCTTGAAGAACATCTAAGAATGGCTGGTCCAAGATTCCTCTTTACCAGGAAAACAATTCAAAATTCTCTCATATAATGCTGTGGTGAGGAGATTTTGAAGACGACAGTGGCTCGTGTAAACAAAGCCAAGGAATTCAGCTGTATGTTTGATGAAACAGTGGATGTGCCCCATATTTCTCAAATGTCACTTATTCTGAGATACGTTTGGAATGAAGCAGGCAACGTCAAGGTTAGAGAAGATTTTGTGGGATTTCTCGACATTATAAAAGCTGTTTTGGACCTTGAAAGAGATTCATCAGGCTCAGAGATAGAAGATGGGAATTATGAAAACCATTCGAGCAATGAAACTGAACCGACGGTGACAGGTTTGATACTCGGTGAGGTAGTGATTAGAGAGTTAAGGGCTCATGGTTTGAACCTTAATAACTGTGTTGGCATAGGAACCGATGGAGTTTCCGTGAATATTTCCGAAACGGTTGGAGCAGTACAAGAGATTCATAAAGTTGTTGTTAATGCAGTAAGATATCTTTGCTACAACCACCAACTATACTTGGTTATATCCAAAACAACGAAGGTCCTGTCTGTAAGAAATACATTCGGTATTTTGACAGAAATTATATCATTCTTTAATGCTTCTTCAAAACGAAAATAATATGGTTCTGAAAATATTCTTCGTGGCCAACTGAGACACGAAGGGTGGAACGGTACGACGCTATTTTGAAATTGTCAGCCAACATTGATAAAGTCAATGCTGCACTTAAAATTGTCTCCAGTTGGTCAGACGTTCAAGGGGATGCCTCTTCCCCTAAGGCACAATGTTTGTTGTCCAGCATAACTGATGAGGAATTTATGGTATCTTTGTGCTGTCTTAACGAAGTTCTAGCCATAACTCATTACTTGAGCGTACTTTTTCAAACTGAAAACCTAGATGTCAAGTCAGCATCTGATGGAGTATTCAGCGTGATATCCATCTTTGCCAGGAAATGGAATAATATAGAAGAGGACTTCAGCAGCGAGTATGAAAAGTGTAATATAATTGCAACTGTGTTGGCTGTAGAGATAAGGTTTCCGAGAATCGTAGAGACAAAGAAACCGACAAAATGCACCATTCACTACTACTGAAGAATATTTTAGGAGGAATATCTATATCCCCTTGCTGGACTGGATGATCAACAATCTAAAGACAAGATTTTCTGATCAAGTCCTTGACGTCTACAAGTTAAATATGTTTCTACCTCGAAATGTTGTTCAAAACTGTATTACTAATCTTGATACCCCAGGCCAAAATGAAGTTCTGAAGACGGTGACTGAGAAATATGCCACTTTGTTTCAAATATAAGAGTAAGTGTTGTATAATAATAATAACCCCTGGCACTACAGCCCATGAAGGGCCTAGGCCTACCAAGCGACTGCTGCCCAGCCATTTGGCCTACAGATATTGGGGTGTCATGTGGTCAGCTCATCGGGTCCCCTCAGCCGTTAATCTTGATTTTCGTGACCGGGGCGCTGCCTCACGGTCAGACAGCTACTCAATTGTCTTCACGAGGCTGAGTGCACTTCGTTCCAGCCCTTACGTCAGTTTCTAAAATTCCTGACGGAGCCGGGAATCGAACCCGGGGCCTCCGTGTACGAGGCAGGCACGCTACCCCAACACAATGGGGCCGGCTAATGAGTGTTGTATACGAAACTAAAAGCTGAATATCTCCATTGGTTAACAAAATGGAATATGGAAATGGACAATGGGGACATCATCCCATCAACTGTAGCTAGTGCGTTCGAGGCTTGCCACCCAGTTTTATTTCCATTGGTGAAGACTCTGCTCAAAGTAATACTGACATCCTGTAAGCATCGCATGTGCCGAATGGTCATTTTTGACTCTCCGTCTCCTGAAATCATACTTGAGATCGAAGACTACAGAAACCAGATTCAACAGATTGGCTCTAATGTTAATCCATAGAGACATTCCTATTGATCACAATAAAATCCTTGATAGGTTTGGACAAGAGAGCAAAAAAGAATCCACAAGCTTATTGTAAGATGAACTTCAATAAGTGAGCAGTCTGTATTTATGCTAAACATAAATATAATGATTTTGATTAAACGAAGTATGCCAAGAAAATTTCAGTTTTTGTTGTTATAAATCCTCAGATTTCAAAACATCAGAGCTGTAAACTTTTAAATAATTTGATTCATCTTGCTGTTATACATTAGAACTTACTTAAGCTCCTGAGGAAAACATTAGCTTCAGACAATTTCTTTCACACTTAAATACTGTATAATACCAAAATGTAAAGGTTACAATAGCCTAATATTGCGAACATTGTGTTTGAAAGAATACTACAAATTGTATAACCTATCTAAAAAATAGTCCTAAACCATTCGTATTTGAGCTATTGCAGTAAATAGTAGGACTTACAAAACTGAGATAATTTCGAATACAGTAAATATTTCACTTAAAATGGCTAATATCACGCAAATATTTCCAAATCCACTAAACAGTTTCATACAATTTTTGATTGTTTCTTTATTTTAAATTGTTAACATTTATTTTTACCCAAAAATATCACAAAAAGAATCACTAATTTGGGCCTTAATTTTGCAAAATTTTCTGGAGGAGTTTCCTCGCACCACCTATTGGCTTGGGGCTATTCGAGACCTCCGGTGTGTCCGCTCCTCCCATAATAATGCCTTAAATCCGCCACTGAGAGACACACATCTCAAAAGATAGCGTCCATCGCACCATGAAGCGTCTGCCCTGGAAATCTTACATTCCAACACGAAATTGGAAATTGACAGACAATTTCACGAAATTCCAAATGAACTTTGTCGTAACGTTTGCGAATCTATTGCTTCGCGTTATCAGCTTTGTCTGGGCACTGACGGTCATCAATTTGAACATTTGCGAACATGAGTCTTTAATTACATGTCTCCTCTATAAATTATATCCTTAAACTTGTCTCTATGTTCATAAATAATCATTTTATAGTCATTCAAAGTGTTAGTACATTTTATTGAGACACCCCGTATATGGGAAAGCTCCGGGGATTCTATAGAGGACTTGACAACAAGCAAATCATGTCCTGTATGGTGTATGCGCGTTCGTTGCCGTGTTGCAAGCATTGTTTGTGGTGGGCATAACACAGACGGGGGCACGATTCTAGTTGGTCATTTGTGGAGGGCACACAGGCCATTTGTACGTTTCGTCGCTATTCAAGTCTGTGTGCATTTCTTTTGCATTCAAAGTGTCAGGGACTGACACCGTGGCCTGCTCGTTCTCCCGATCTCAACCCATTAGACTTCTACTTATGGCGTCATTTAAAGGCCATTGTGTATGCCACACCTATTCATAACGTGGACATACTGCGTCAGCTAATAGAGCAAAAAAGTATCGTGCCAAAGAAAAGCGTAATAGCAAAGTTTTAGTCTTTCAGAGGGAATTCTTATTGACTAAGTGAAAGTAGATTTAAACTAAGCCTTAAGTGTTTCAGAATTATTTTCCTTGACTACCCCTTCGAGTTTTTCCGTCATTTCTTTATTATTATTACTAAATAGTGAAAAGTTATTAGCTCTAGCTATGCTTTATTGTTCTTATCTCCTTATCATCGTTCTCTTGTGACATTGCGACTCTGTGTATAATTGAACTGAAATACGCTAATTGGTGGTTGAAATTATTATCAACCAAACATCATTGGCGTGATTAAATTCAATTATACACCACTTTTTAGGAAATAGTCCATTATTCCTGACGAACCATTGGCAGGGTAGTTTTGCTCTTAATTTGCCCTTTCCAAATTCCGGTCTCATACACCATAAAAATTCAATTGCATGGATATCCAGGTATTAGTAGGGGTATTAATCTGTTGCAGCGAATTATGCAGCAATCACAGCCTCTTATTAAGGGCGGTATACGTGAGATCGTAAGCCGTTCTGAAGGTTCATTGCTCCGCATTGGAAGTCAAATTCATTTCAAACAAGCTGTACCCGGCGTGCGTGCAATGCCAGTCAAAGAAAGTGTTGGCGTTGTAATTTTGTTTCTTGAAGTGCTTTTGGATACAATTTTTATTCAATTTCCGTTAACTGCCTCTAAACTATCGCAAAATGGATTAACTAATTTAAAAACATTCGTGGTAGCGTGCACAACAACTCACCAAAGTTTCATCGAAATAGGATGAATGGCATATGAACGCATACGGAATTTGTTTTAAACGATTCGTGCGCTGTCGGTCATTTGTTGAATCTACTCGTGCGCTACCTACTGTGAAATGGATTCACTACGTTAGAAACCTTCGCGTAAGTGTACTCAACAACTCATCAAAGTTTCATCGCAATCGATGAATGGTATATGAACGCATACGGGATTTTGTTGAATCGCTTCGCACGTCGTCACTCATTTGTTGCATCTACTCGTGCGCTACCTATTATAAAATGGATTTACTAAGTCGAAAACCTTCCCTGGCGTGTACACAACATCTCATCAAAATTTTATCGCAATGGGATATATGGCATATGAACGCATGCGGGATTTTGTTGAAACGATTCGCGCGCCGTCAAACATTTTCTTTTTATCTACTCGTACGCTAGCAATTGTAAAATGGATTTACTAAGCCTGAAACCTTCAATGGAGTGCACTCAACGATTCACCAAAGTTTCATCGCAATCGGATGAATGGTAGGCCTATATGAACGCATACGGGACTTTGTTGAAACACTTCGCACGTCGTCGCTCATTTGTTGAATCTACTCATGCGCTACCTAATGTAGAGTGGATTTACTAAGCCAGAAACCTTCCCGAAAGTGTACACAACATCTCACTCAAAGTTTCATCGCAAACGGACGAATGGTATATGAACGCATACGGGACTTTGTTGATACGCTTCACGCGTCGTCGCTCATTTGTTGAATCAACTCGTGCGCTTCCTATTGTAAAGTGGATTTACTAGGCCAGAAATCTTCCCTGAAGATTACACATCTCACTCAAGTTTCATCGTAATCGGATGAATGGTTTATGAACGCATAAAAGACGAACAAACGAACATTATTTTGTATGTATATATACACCAGTCAAAACAATTAGGGTATCAGGTGAGATATCATACACAGGATACATATGGTAACGTCTTTTATTCAGAGTTCGGTTACAATTGTAATTTGTGTGTGCTACAGTACGATATTGTGCTGTCTCAACTCTTTACTGGAGGTTTACATGGCATTTAGGCCTACTTAGAGCGAGGCACCATGGGGCTACCATAATAGTGAAAAAGTCATTCTCGTTGCCCTCTAATATGGTGTGTGATCACCTCGGACGGCCAGGACAGTTGCACACCTGCGTGGTATGGACAATATGAGGTTATCAATCAGCTCTTGAGGGATATTTGGCCATTCTTCCATGAGTGCAATATCCAGCTCGGCACCGTTGTGGGAGGTGCTGGTCTGGCTGCAGTGCGTCTGCCAAGTGCATCCCAGACATGCTCAATCGGGTTTAAGTCCGGTAAACAATCTGGCAACTCCATTCTTTCAATGCCCTCGTCGTCAAGCTTGTTGTCGACCAGTGCAGCTCTGTGGAGTCGTGCGTTATCGTCGACCAGAATGAACCCATCGCCTATGGCACCAGAGTAGGGCACAACAAACGGTCGAAGGATCTCGTCTCGATAACTCTGAGCAGTCAAAGCGCCATTCTGAACGACATAGAGGTCCATACGTCCGCCAATACTGACTCCAGCCCACTCATTCGTCCACCACCATGATATGGCGCTGTTTCCTGCACATAAGCGGGATTGCTCCGAGCAGGGCCGGCGAAAGCTAGAAGGGCTCAGCCACTCGTTTGAAGTTAGGCCGAAGCCGCTGCTGCCGGTGAGGGGAGGGGGACGTTGGCCGTGTGACGTCATAGGGTTGTAAGCCGAGCTTGCCAACTTGGCATTTCCCATAGAATCACCTGTTGTTTGTTTGATTCAGTGTCACAGAGAAGTTAATTGTGTGTGTTGTGCATGAGCGTTGTCCATCGTCAGTGTTTAAGCAGGTTATTGTCTAATAATTCGTTACAGTTTTCGAGCTTTAATTATATATGTAAACGATTTAATATTTTAGAATCGCAATGAAACATGAGCTGTGCTATTTTTAATTGTGGAAATACCTACCGCAACACCAAGGACTCTGAGGAAGGCGTCATTTACCACCGATTCCCAAATGATAGTGATATTTCAAAGCAATGGGTTACCAAGTGCCACAGGAAAGACAGTATTAACGTGAATAATGCACGTATTTGTAGTAAGCATTTCTTGCCTACTGATTATCAATATGATATGAAAAACCGCCTTTTAGGACTTCCACTGAAAAGAGTACTAAATAAATCTGCAGTCCCTTCTCAAAATCTGCCCAATGATAGTACACCACACAGGAGCAGAAACAGAGCCGTTAGAGCTTCAGCTATAGTAAGGTTGGCACAGTTAAGTCCTAAAAAACAACAGGCTATTTGTACTGAGGATATTGACAATTCCAGAGAATGTGAAACTGAGAAAAATGAAGAACCACCGAGCTTAATCCGTTGTACAGACTGTGAACGTAAATCCGGGGTTATTGAATCATTACAAAATGAAATAGTGGGCTTGAAATCGCAGCTAAAATGTCTAAAACGGAAAAATAAAATTTTAGTTGACAGTAAGTTAAGAAAGTCTAATTGCTACAAACGGTTTAACAACACGGTCAAACGTCTACGAAGTGAAATATGCGATGTAAAGGAGCATAAAAACAAAGCAGTTCTAACCAAGTGGGCCAAGCAAACTATGACTCCCACGCAGATAAAGGCTATAGAAACTAACAAGCAAGTACGGTGGACAAGTGACGACATATCTCGTGTGATGATAAGGGCTCTGTCTCCAAAATCTTATGATTTCTGGAGGGAAAAATTGAAATTTCCTCTCCCATCAGACACAGCCTTGAGAAGATGGTGCGCAAAGTTCACATGCTTTCCAGGTATTCTAAGGAATGTACTATGCCTAATTAAAAACAGTTTTCATGAACTATCCGATTTTGACAAGCTGTGTGTAATTAATTTTGATGAAATGCATATTGATAGTAGTGTTGTATATGACTCAGCCATGGACAAAATACTTGGTCCCTCATCTAAAGTGCAAGTAGTATTAGTAAGAGGTCTAATATCGAGCTGGAAACAACCTATTTACTTTGAGTTTGACACTTCTATCGATAAACCATTACTCATGACAATAATACAAGCCGTAGAGTCCTCTGGATTGTTAGTTACCTCCATAGTGTCAGATATGGGAGGGAGCAATTATCTATCTTTGTGGTCATCTTTGCAGATTTCTGAGAATAAAACATCTTTTGCCCACCCAAATGATTCAGAGAGACAAGTTTTTGTTTTTGCCGATATGCCTCATTATTTTAAACTGCTTCGCAACCACTTTCTTGACAGTGGTCTTATCTTGGGAAACGGCACTGAATTGGATTCATCCATTTTAAGAGATGTTTTGGAGAAGGACTGTGGTGAAATAAAGTTGTGCCATAAGTTGAATCCAGCTTATCTGACTGTGAAAGGTAATGACAGACAAAAAGTTGGACCTGCAAAAGCAGTTTTTTTTTTTTTCAAGAACAACAGCGAAAGCAATCGCATCACTGATTGGAAACTTCCAAGCTGCAAACTTTTTTGAACTTATGGATAATTTTTACGACATTATGAATTCAAGAAGTCAACATGCTGATCCAGCGCATCCTCTTAAAGTTGCCTTTGGTGTAGCTGAACATGCCGAAGAACAACATCTTATACTAAACCAAGTTGAATATGTAGTATCGCGAATGAGAGTGAAAGGGAAAACTAAAATGCTTCCATTCCAGAAAGGGATGTTAGTATCAATAAAATCTTTAAGAGACATGTTTGAACAGCTTCAGGCGGACTATGGCATTAAATATATAATTACTACTCGTCTTACTCAAGATGCTCTTGAAAGTTTGTTTAGCCAGCTTCGTGGGCTAGGACGATTTCATGACCACCCTTGTCCTTCTGATGTTATATCACGTCTCAGAGCACTTATGATATCAAACAAAATGCCCATGCCTTCAAGGAAGACGAACATCACGCCAACTGAGGAGATATGTAAAGAAATTCCAGCATATTTGACCTCGGACTTACTCCAAATGGCTTTTACACCCGAGGAAATAGGATCCATGCAATCAAGTAATACAAGGAGCTATGCAGACGTCAACTTCTTGGAGGAGGATATAACAGTGCCAGGTATTATTAATCATACTCATCCATATTACGCGAATTTATTGTAATACATTTCAAACGTCACAAAACAGTTTTTAAAACATTTTACATAATTTGTACATTCATAGTTTCATCAAAAATATACTGCTCAAAAAAATTAAAGCACCACTTTTTTCAAAGGCCACCAAATTTTGAAAAGTTGACCTACAAGCTCGAAATCTCAGTATGACGTTTGTCCTGACGCCTACCAAGCATATGCTTCAGCACAACTCCCCAACTTGAGTAGTTTCGGGGTAGCACCCCGAAAACCAGCCCATTTTCGAAAACCGCAAATTGAAGTTTGCGAAAAACGCTGCAGGACTTGCCGCAGGTTGCCAATGCAGTCGAAAATGAATGAGTCTTGCTCTTAAAGGTTCCACAAACACGTAGAAATCGTTACATTTGACGTTTGGGCATTTTCAACCCCCTTCATCATCCCCTAAACATGGACTACCATTGGGGGCGTCTGAGAAGGTACCGGGTGTGTTTAACCATCTGAAAACCTGCACACCGTCCTCAGTTGCTGATTGCAGTAAGTTCTTAAGGCCTCCGGAAATGTCCACACCCCCTAACACCCTCAACTGGCATGGGACCAAACCACCCCCTCTCGATTCACCCCTAAGGAAGGTTTTAATCGAGATGTTTATCAGTGCTGTGAATGCGGGGGTCTTCCCCTACCGTTTCAAAAAAGGAGCTGTGCCTTTGTCACCACCCCTTCCCCTGCAACCCCCGTTTGTATGATTTTTCGAATCAGGCCCTTTTTAAGGGCTGAAACGAGGTCTTAATCGCTGAAAGGGCTGTAAAGGTCCTTAGAAGTAGCGGTGACACGAAATCAACCCCTTCCGATCGATGATTGACATTCCGTCCCCGAAATTCGAAATTTTTGCACCCCCAACCCTCCCTGTCTGGACGCGTAACGCGTCATGGCAGAGTTTTCAGAGTTGGATGGAAATGAAGCGTATGGCCTGCAATGGAGCCCAAAACAGCAGGTTGGATGGAAATTCATCGGTAGGGTGGGAAACGGGACCAAAAAGTTTTCAAAAAAGTTAACAGCCTCTAGTAAGTACACCAATGCATAGGCAACCCACATCACGTCATTTTTCCCTCATTGCCAAACTTTGTAACCTATTGCCGATCATACGCAACCCACACGCACGGACGTGATGTGGGTTGTATGGGCGTACTTACTGTAGGCAGTACACTTTTTTGAAAAATGTTGGTCCCGTTTCCCAACCTACCGATGAATTTCTATCCAACCTGATGTTTTGGGCTCCATTGCAGGCCATAAGCTTCATTTCCATCCAACTCTGAAAACTCTGCCATGACGCGTTACGCGTCCAGACAGGGAGGGTTGGGGGTGCAAAAATTTCGAATTTGGGGGACGGAATGTCAATCGTCGATCGGAAGGGATTGATTTCGTGTCACCACTACTTCTAAGGACCATTACAGCCCTTTCAGCGATTAAGACCTCGTTTCAGCCCTTAAAAAGGGCCTGATTCGAAAAATCATACAAACGGGGGTTGCAGGGGAAGGGGTGGTGACAAAGGCACAGCTCCTTTTTTGAAACGGTAGGGGAAGACCCCCGCATTCACAGCACTGATAAACATCTCGATTAAAACCTTCCTTAGGGGTGAATCGAGAGGGGGTGGTATGGTCCCATGCCAGTTGAGGGTGTTAGGGGGTGTGGAAATTGCCGGAGGCCTTAAGAACTTACTGCAATCAGCAACTGAGGACGGTGTGCAGGTTTTCAGATGGTTAAACACACCCGGTACCTTCTCAGACGCCCCCAATGGTAGTCCATGTTTAGGGGATGATGAAGGGGGTTGAAAATGCCCAAACGTCAAATGTAACGATTTCTACGTGTTTGTGGAACCTTTAAGAGCAAGACTCATTCATTTTCGACTGCATTGGCAACCTGCGACAAGTCCTGCAGCGTTTTTCGCAAACTTCAATTTGCGGTTTTCGAAAATGGGCTGGTTTTCGGGGTGCTACCCCGAAACTACTCAAGTTGGGGAGTTGTGCTGAAGCATATGCTTGGTAGGCGTCAGGATAAACGTCATACTGAGATTTCGAGCTTGTAGGTCAACTTTTCAAAATTTGGTGGCCTTTGAAAAAAGTGGTGCTTTAATTTTTTTGAGCAGTATATATTGAATTGGTTTTTAATATTTTAAATTGTGATATTAAAGTATTTATAAAGCAATGTAATTATTTATGATATATTTTTATGTATAAAAACATATTTGTGGATTGGTATGGTTTTATTACAGAAGGTCACGATGTCGAGAGCGAAATGACATGGGCTGAGGACGAAGGAGTTAAGTACATCGCTGGCTACGTTGCTTTCCGTGTTCGGGATATTGACCCTAGCCTTGGAAGAATTACAAAATTCGCTCCAAATCCGGAAGGGGGGCAGCCATCGTGGATACGAACTCTATCATACGGCTGCCTTACTGAACCAAGTGACCAGTGGTTTAGTTTAGTGAAATAATTTGAAAAGGTGTTTTTAGAAATACATGGTCCTCTATTCGGGTTTAATCGACAACCGGGAATAGTGAAAGTGTTAAAAAATAGGCTGCATTCGCTATTCCCGAGTGTATGTAAAGAAGCCATTAACGTGTATGCAAGACTCAGAACATTTATTAGAATTAGAGAAGTTAATAGAAACAAATTTAGTGAGAGAAAACAGATGAAAAAAGCTATTAAATGGGTAAGATCCAAGAAGTAAGCATATCTGTAACTGATTTGTTGTGATTTCGCTCATTTTATCTTGTTTATGTGCATTAGCCCTTAATTAAAGCATTATTTATTGACTGTTGAAAGTGTAAAATATCAAAGAGGGTGCCACTAGGGGTAGAATGGTATCATGGGGGTCATTAAGTACTGAATACCTGCTGCCGGCTAATGCAAAACAGTGGTGGTTGTATGCAGTGTTGGCGCGAGTTACAACCCAGTGACGTCACAGTGTTGAACCGGCTGGCAGCACGTATCGATGCGAAGTGGCTGAGCCCTTACTAGCTCATTCTCGCCGGCCCTGGCTCCGAGTTCCACGTTCTCTCCAGATGAGGGAACGACGATTGTCCATCTGAACACAAAATCTTGACTCATCTGTGAACAGAACTCGGCGCCATTCGTTACGACGCCAATCCTGATGTTCCTTCGACCAGTTTCTGCGAGCTGAACGGTGGCGTGGTTTTAATGGGACCCACACCATAGACCTCCGTGCGTCAAGGTCACTCTCCCGAAGGCGATTTCGAACTGTTTGTGTTGGTATTGCGCGTCCTGTTGCCGCCTGGAGGGTGCGTTGCAACTGAGTTGCATTCAGCCTTCTGTCTCGACGGGCTGTTAACCGGATATAACGGTCATCTCTTTCTGATTTTACCCGTGGACGACCTTGGCTTGGCCTTCTTTTAACGGTCCCTGTTGTCTAAAATCGCGTCCAGGTCCTGGAAATTACACTTTGGGACACTCCAATAGCTGCAGCCCCCTTCCTCTGCGTCTGTACCGCTTCCAACCTTTCTATGGCTCTCTATGCCATACCTTCGGGTAAGTCACGTTGTTGTTGCATTGCACTTTCTGCTCACTACACCGTCTGAACCCAACTGCTTGTGTCATTCGTTTGGTAGAGTAAACACACGTCCACACCTATCCCCTCTGCAGCAACTTTCTGTTATTACCACTATCTCGGTTGCCGTAATGTTGATGTCTCCACTCCGTAGAACCGACAGAAAGACGTCGAACCATTTTAGGTCATTCTTCCGATGACAATACGTCAGAACCTAGATATCTCAACTGATCCCCTAATTGTTTTGACCAGTGTATAAGAATACAAGATAACTCTTCATTTATTAAATGTATTTATAAGGTGCGTTCAAAAAGTAACGAGCCGGAGGCATAATTACAGAAACCAGTACCTGTATGTTAGAAGTATTGGCCCTGGCTGTTGAGGCACTTGTGCCACTGTGACACGAGGCGGTGAATGGCTGTCTCATAAAATTCCCTGGGCTGCTGCGATGTGAACCAGTTCCGCACGTACAGCTGGACGTCGACGTCCGAGGTGAATCGTTGGCCCCACAGAGCCCTTTTCAGGGGACCAAACATGGCGTAATCACTGTGAGATAAGTCTCGACTGTATGGAGTGTGGCCGAGAACCTCCCATTTGAATTTCTGCAGGAGTGCCGCGACTGTGTTGGCCGTATGAGGTCGTGCATTGTCGTGGAGCAGAATGACCCCACGGGTGAGATTGCCTGGTCGTTTTGTTTTGATCGCTTGAAGGGTGGTCAAGGTTTGCGAGTAACGCTGGGCATTCACTGTTGTCCCGTGCGGCATGAAGTGTATCAGAAGGGGGCCATCTTGGTCAAAGAAGAAGGTCAGCATTACCTTTCCTGCACTCATGTGGATGCTTCCACTGGAGGCTTTGTCGTTTGGATTCTGTTTCGAAGTGATGACACCATGACTCATCTCCAGCCACCACTCGTGCCAGGAACCCATTTCCTTCCCTCGCATAGCTCTGCAGATGACCAAGACAGTGGGCCATTCGACATGCTTCCTGGTGTGGTTGAAGACTGTGGGCACCCATTGGGCTCACACATTGCAGTCGTTCCTTCATGATGGAGTGCACACTTCCGACGCTCAATCCGACCACGGCGGCTATGGCGTTCACTGTCACTCGACGGTCTTGGGTAATGAGTGCATCAACCAGCTGGACGTTGTCATCGGTAATGCATGGGGGTGCCCCAGACTGGGCATCATTGGCTAACGACACCCGTCCTTCCCTGAAGCGCTTGTGCCACGCCTTGACCCTTGCAAGGGACATGCAGTGTTCACCGTACACTTGTGACATTCGACGATGAATGTCCGTTCCCCTTACTCCTTTCGCTGTCAGAAACCGAACAACACCTCTTTGCTCTTCAGTTGACGCCTCCATGCCACTGTTTGCAATGCGACTGGCAGCGTTGGACGATTGATGCATGCAGCTGCTCGCTTTGTAACGTCACGTGACGTGCACGCGTGCCCTCTAGCGACGGGCTGTGACCTTCAACACTCTGGTCGGAACCACACCTCGTTACACACGCCACGATTAGCCGATGTCGTCACCGGTTTGCGCATTCCAGCCTCCGGCTCGTTAATTTTTGAACGCACCTTATATATATTATTATCAATTAACCAAAATTACTACTGCTGCTGCTGCTGCTGCTGCTGCTGCGTTAAGCTGTCAACTTCCCAGGGAAACAAAGGTCGAAACTAACTCACATTCTGTGGAACTGGATAAATAAGCTTGGTGTAAACGTCTGCGTTGCTAATCCTCACAACACTTTTTTTTTCTTCCTGTGATATCTCGCACCATAATTTAACAACTCATTATCGAAATGACTTAAGGCAACTATCTACCTAAAAACAATGAGGGGAAGACAGATATCGGCGTTTAGCTGTGCATTTGACGTTGAGAGCTCAGCGGTAGAGAGGGGTGTAGAGCGGCGAGGGGAGCGGGCCGAATACTTCCCTATCTGAGAACATTGACGCATGTGACAGTAGGTTCTCAAAATCAGACACAGACTCGCTCAGCGTGACAAATGTTTCACGCTGTAGTAGTATACCGGGAGAGTGCAGAGCTAACTGCCGGTAACTGTAAAAACATTTCTTTTTCAAATAATTAGACTAAGCAAATTAATAATTTATAAAAATATAACCACACAATAAGAGTAAAAGGAGCGTCAGTCCCTATTTTACAGATCATCCCTAAGGATCAATTGCACTGCCCTGGATTAGCTAGGGATGCATGCAATTTTAAGGACGCTGCGTAGCCCTGTCGATAGAGACGCTGTGCTACTAATAGAAAGGGAGTAGGTTTTATTCCCATCCAGGTAGTGGATTTTAGAAACAATACTACCACTTTCAAAACTGCAAATGGCCCTGGGGTTCACTCTGTCTACAATAGAAATGAGTACCAGGGTAATTCCTAGGAGCAAATGCAGACGGGCGTGGATCTGACAACTCCATCTCCTTTAAGAGCCGATGACACGAAGGGTAGAAGCCATTACCTTCCATTGCTCCATGGACCTCCATGGTCTGTACGGAGTTGGATTTGGTTTTTCCTTCGCATTTAGGTTTAACGGTTATGGCAACAAATCGCTGTCTCTGACTTGATGAGGCGTCACAACCTCGTTAACAACGTTATTATTATTACATTTATTTTCCATTTATTTTACTATAATCGATCTATATGCAGTTCAGTCTTAGGAATATTAGTTACACATTTGGCTTCTTCTTCTCCCAGAACTGTTTCATTTTGTCACCTCCGGGCAGCCCGTTCTTCTTCCGTTATGGTGTATTGCTTGCGTTTACAAGTTTTTAGACTGTCTCGCGTCTGTGTTTCTCAGGATCCTCTTCCCGGTGTTCAATTTGTTGCATTGTCAAGCCTAATTCATCTAGACCAGCGTTTCCCAAACTGTGGTACGCGTACCACTGGTGGTACGCTCGTACTGCTGCAGGGGTACGCGGTGATGTTACGAAATATATAAAAAATATTAGATACGTTAGGAAAAATATGTTCGTTGTTCCAACTCCGTACAGGCCATGGAGGCCCTGGGAGTAGTGGAAGGTAGAGGCTTCCACTTTTTGTGACATCGGCACTGGATGGGATGGAGTTGTCAGCTCCACGCCCGGCCGCCTTTGCTCCCAGGAATCACCCTGGTACTCATTTCTGGTGTAGGCTGAGTAAACCCCAGGGCTATTTGCGTTTCCGAAAGTGGTAGTTATGTTTCTAAAATCCACTACCTGGGTGGGGATCGAACCCACTCCCTTTCAGTTAGAAGCTCAGCGCCTCTACCGACTGCGCCACGCAGCCCCCTTAGGAAAAATATAAAATATAAAATATAAAAATATAAACACATTGATATGTTGCCGGAGGACTTTAAGGCCAAAGATAAGGAGCAGTTTTATGAATTGAATTGTGATTCAGAACTAAGGCAAACTTTTTCAAAAATGGCTCTTGTGAACTTTTGGGTTGAGGGGCATGCAGATATGCAGACATAGCTGAGAAAGCAGTTAGATTTTTACTGCATTTCACTACTTCGTACTTGTGTGAGACTGCATTGTTTATCTCAAGAATAAAAAATACCGGAATAGGCTCCTTACAGTGGAAAAAGATCTTCGTTTGAGACTCAGCAATCTTAAACCAGACATTCCTAAGTAGGCTTCTAATCTTCAAGCTCAGCCTTCACATTGAAGTTGTTAGTGGAACTTTGGTTTTTATGTTTAATTATTACGAGTTCTTTTATTAATATTATTTGTACAGTGTCATTTCCGAATAATTGAATTGAATACTTATTGTAATAAATAATAAAACAACTGGACACAATTTTTATTATTTGAACTTTAACTCTAACAAACACAATTTCCAATCCATCTTTTGGTCTACTACTTAGTGGTGGTGGGGGTTATAGTTACTGTATCTCCCAACCGTTAGGTGGTACGCGAGAGATTCTCATCTCTTAAAGTGGTACACACACAAAAAGGTTTGGGAAACACTGATCTAGATCATCTAGGACTTCCTTGAACCAATGATTTTTGGTTTTACTTTTCCAAAAGTATTGGAATAGCTGTTTGAGTTTCCTGGTCTCTGGTAATCGTGATATGTGACAGAAAAAAAGCAACTCTTTTTTTCCTCATTGTATCTATTATTGACTCAGTTTCTTAGTATACAATTTTATTAGGTAGTCAACGCCATTGGCCATCGAATTGATGCTATTTGTTTAAAATTGTTCTGAGGATTCGTCTATCTATCTTCTGTAATTTATCTGTAGTTGATTTCGTGTTCAGATTGAATAGGGTTTCACTGACATTACATTATACATTTATTAATATTTAATGTATTATAATATTTATTTTATTTATTTATTTATTTATTTATTTACATATATGTTACGCCCTCATTGGAACACTTAACCAAAACATGTATATACATGTCTCAAAAACAATATTAAAGATTCAGCTTCTTATTTTTCTTCTTTTCCCAAAACATTTTCATTCTAGTCGACCTTGCCGCTCTCTCTGCATCGCTTATGGTGTACGTTTTGCGAGTAAAGGTTTTTAAGGGAAGTCGGATGTTCTTGTTTTTCAAGATATTCTTCTCATCTTTGTTAGCAATTTGGGACATTGTCAAGCCGAGTTCATCCAGATCATTTTGAATTTCCATAAACCAAGAGTTCTTTGTTTTACTTCTGAAAAAATAATTAAATAATACTTTTAATTGTCTGGTATCCGGCAGGCGTGAGATATGACCAAAAAAAAAAGCAATTCGCCTTTTTCGCATAGTATCGACTATAGACTCAATTTCTTTATAAACCACTTCATTTGGTAATAGACGCCATTGACCATCCACCTGATTTTTTTTTTTTATTAATTATAGTTCTGAGAATTCTTCTATCAGTCTTCTGTAATGTTTCAGTAACTGATCGAGTGTTTAAGTTGAAAAGTGTTTCACAAGCATATATTGCTTCCGGTTTAATAACTGATTCGTAATGTCGTAATTTGGCATTTATGGAGAGTGATTTTTTTTTGTAACTAGACCAAGTAATATATTGCGCTTGTCTTAACTTCGTTGATCTATTTTCGATTGACGCTTTCTCATTCAAAATTCATAAATTTATTTTATTTATTATATTTTACATTAATTTATTGTTATATACTATTACTGCCCTGTCCGGCTCCGTGGCTAAATGGTCAGCGCGCTAGACTTTGGCCCAAAGTGCCCCGGGTTCGATTCCCGGCCGAACCATCAGGGATTTTAATCTCCTAGGGTTAATTCCCGTGGCTCGGGTAAGTGAAGTCTTCGTCATCACTTCATCCTCATTACGACGCGCAGGTCGCCCACGGGCGTCAACTAGAAATACCTGCACTCGGCCTCTCCGGAGGCCACACGATCATCATTCATTACTGCCCTGGGCCCGAAGATCGTCGCAGGACAATACAGGTTGCGAGGAATAAAGGAAATTGTATCAAGGAAACGAACGACTGTCGGAATCCATAAAGAGGCGAAGACTCAAATTCTATGGTCACCTACTTAGATGTACGAAAGGTGGTTGACTAACGGAAGTTTCACCATACTTGATGGCAGACCTACTGTAAAACCTCCGATATGTGGTTCAGTGAGGTCGGGAATGATGAAGAAAAGAAAGTGACAGTCAGTCTGAAAGACTAGACTTTGTATCATTTTAAATGGTACAAATGCTGAAAAATGCTAGAAAGGCTGGAGGCTCTTGACATGTTAGAAAAGTATCTGCGTAATACGTATCTTGCTTTATAATACTTTACCTTGTTTCAAATTACTCGCGAACGGCAAGTGCAAACCAAGGGCAAAGCAAGGTCAAGCACGCGGGATGCCGTCACGCTCACCAGAGTGCGCGGGGACGTGTCCCTTCCATCCAGTCTAAAACACTTATAGTGGGCGATGTATTGAAGATAGATATATGCTCTCGCGGACTTTTTTGTAGAACTTTTCATGCTGACCAATTCTTACGCTCATAGTATATTGATATTTTTAACGGTTTGCCCAGCGTAAACTTAAGAAGCGCACGGACGCCAAGTTTGTTTTCGACTTTTTCACTGAAATCGTTACTGCTTGGCTTCCTTTGATCATACATAAATTATTTTCTACAGAATCTTTCCTCGAGATATCCTTTGCAGAATGGTGAAAACCGCATCAAAATCCATCCAGTGGTTCTCGAGATTACCCGTGACATCCAAGAATCGGGGATTTTTGTCTTATACTAACGAAGTAGAGATTGTCGGGGAACACATGCACCAAGTGGCACTATGACGTCACACACCTCAGTGCATCTGGGTACATTTCGTCCCGTCACCGTAACGTAACGCCAGACCCCAGCGTAACGACGAAGTCGACAAGATCATTTAAAATGATAAAATGGGTATGAGATATAACTTTCAGGGCTTTTGAGATCTAACTTTCAGGGCTTTCACGAGGAAGGCAAACTGGACAGCGGATGGACGGTGGAAAGGAGACAGGCTGTCAGGGAAGGAATGCAACGATAATGGGCTGCAAAGAAGGCTCCTATGAATGTAACAGTTGTTTGACGTTGTCTATAATGACATAACCAAAATTTTACAACATTACGGATTTCACTGCCACTAGCTACTGTATATGAAATAATTTTTATAAAACAAGTATTGCATCTCGTTTTCTTTTTCCCCGTTTGGTTGTCACTAGGTTATCCGCCAGCTGTTTCTGTAGTGTTGTCTCGTAACTTTCTTTCGTGGCCGGGTTGTTAGCCCTGCGCACAACCCCCAACCTGAAGGACCAGTGAACGTTCTGTTAGGGTTACCATACCTTAGTCGAATTTATCCCGTCTTAAGGTGTCCAATGTTCGCCCTCACCCATCCCCGTAAGGAGTAGGATTTGTTGGTTACGTAAGTAGACAAGCCTACTAACTTGAGCATTTTCCAAGATTTGCCAAAGATACTTATTCGGTGTCAGTATCTCTGTTTGGGACTCACCCACCAGCCATTTGCCCTCGCCATTTGTCCGGGCTTGGGAGCGGCACCGAGTTGAGCTAGATTGTTCCCCCAGAGGCTGATGCTTTTATGCTTTCATGCTTTCAGCAAGCTACTAAAATCTCAAGCTAACCGTGTACCACCTCATAATTCAGCCAGTGATGCTCTATGGATGTGAAACGTGGACGTTCGCGGGCGTGACACGAATTTGCTCCGGGTGTGGGAAAGGAAGGTGCTGAGAAAGATCTTCAGGGTGGTCTGTGACGATGGTGAGTGGCGCATTCGTACCAACCAAGATGTGTATTGTGATACTAACCTGGTTGCCGAGGTAAAGAAGAGACGGCTGCGTTACCTGGGGCATATTATAAGAATTGAGAGGTCAGCAACAGCTATCAGAGCCATTTACAAGATTAAGAACTTACCAGCGTTATCGCTAGTTACTGCTCTGTCCCTTTTCCATACGACCATCTCGCCAGTTGTTACGTATGGTCTTAAAATAATATGGGATCATCTCACATTCAGCGATCTTGAAAGAATAGAGAATGTTAAGTTGAGATTTTTAAAATATATACTAAGAGTTGGAAAGATAGCTCCCACAAGATTAGTCTACGAGTTAGAAAAGGAAATCTTCTTCATCGAAGACCTCAGACTCAAAGTACCTTTGCCAGCTACAAGATCCTCTACTGATTTTTTGGAGTCGAGAAGAGCAAAGAGACGAGGGATGGATCCAGACTTTTATATCATTGATGCCATGATGGACAGAACGTGGTCTAACGAGAATCAAGATCAACGACACATAATAACGAGACTCGCCATTCACGGACTCCATCATAAGATATGCTCCAACAGATCCTTCCATAGTCCGAATGACAATAAATTGTGTTTGTATTTTATGCAACGAAAGGTGTACCAGGTACCATATTATGACGTGCCGCAAAAGATTAAAATCATTAAGTGATTATAGTAAAAATTAATGCCCATTCGGGCGATCCTTTTTCCTTTATTGTGTTTTCAGTTAGGGTGTACAGTTTTTGTTTCAATAAAGGAAATCTTTATTATAAGAATGGAGAAAGGTAGAATTCCTAAAAGGGCCCTCGGCCAACAAGCTGAGGGGCCTGTTCCACGAATGAACTTTGCAACTTTTCATTTTTCACTTTGCACTTTTCAATTCTTGCAAAGTGCAAAGTCTTTCTGTTCCACCATGATCTATGTATTACTTTTGAATTTCTTTGCAAAGTGAAAAGTCTTTGCGTAGGAATGATCCGATCTTGTTTATTCCATGAACAAACTGTATAATACTCCATGATTTAATGCTTTATTTTTCGTGGTGAACTTGAGGGCTTAAGTAACAGTTCTGCAAATAGTTGATTTTGATGTCCCATGTATCGCTGCTATACCATGCTGGGCACCAGTTCCTAACCAATGTAAGCATATAAGAATTTGTTCTTTTTCGGAAAGAGATCGACTTCTTTTTGCTGCAGGTTTCAATAAATGGCCAATTATTTCAAGAATATTGTCAGTTTGTATTGGGGAAATACGAAGACACTCACGAAATTCCGTCGAAGGGAGGTTATGAAAATTCATCCTGTCTTTGTACGTCCTCTTGTTGGATTCTTCATCACTATCCTCACTTGATGATAACAAAAGCTCTCGTCGAAACATATTTATAATACTAAATCAAATTCTGCGCCCAGAAACTAGCGTAGAGACTTGATCATTAAAGGCTGAAAAGGGAATCGTCTCTTTGCAAAGATTTCTGAAAACTTTTCATTCATTCCTTTGCACTTTGCATTTCTGCACCAATGGAGGAACATAACAAGCTTCAAAAGTGAAAAGATTCCTAACTTTTCACTTTGCAAGACAAATCTGAAAAGTGATGGTGGAACAAAATCTGAACTGAAAAGTGCAAAGTGAAAAGTTGCAAAGTTAATTCGTGGAACAGGCCCCAGAAAGCAGAATGAAGCCAGGCCAGCCGAGGAATAGGTGGATTGATGACGTCAGAGAGGATCTCCAGGCGCTAGGGATCCGGAACTGGAGGAGATGCGCTGAAGTCAAGGAAGAAAGGACGGCTGCTGTAGGAGAGGCATGGACTGTAGCGCCACGAGAGTGATAAGTGAGTGAAAGCAAGTAGCCTATTAAGTAACTGACCACGAGTGCAACGCGAATAGTGAATGGGAGAACCTTACCGGTAACTTTCGTGCACTCAATTGGCTTTTGACTGAACAACTGGGGTGCATATTCAGTACCGGTACTGTAGATGTTTGTGGCTCATGTCGCCTTGACTCGAACAAGAACCAGTGGCGTACGCAGGATTTCCTTCTGGGGATTGGGGGGAGGAGGAGGGGGGCGGGTTTCATTAATAAAATAGGGTAATTGTGCACATTATTAAAAGGACAGATGACCTTGCCGTTCCACCCCTTAAAACAACAGTTAACACCATAATTAAAATGACATTTCGATTAATATTCATAAAAAACAATAATTAAATAACCGTTCTCTATGCATGAAAACTATTTTAGGCCTTATTATTTTTTTCGACACAAAGAAAAAAATGAAAACAAAATGAAAAATATGGAAAGGATTAACTAAATATTAAAAGTGAAACGATGGAGTGGTATCATCATGACCATAGTTACGTGGTTGCTTATATTATTGATATTATGCGAGAGAAAGATAATGTTTTGCTCTCCGTGTTCCCACTGCCATTATTATTGACTCTCAACATCTGCATAACTTGATGACTTTATCCGTATCATTAATTGGAATAAATTGCAGAAACTCCTCATGTACTGCATTATCTTTAACGCAACGGACACACGATTAAAGCAACCCGAAGCGACGTGAAAAAGGTTACCGATTGCACACTTTAACAGTAAAACTGACCCATGGCAAGCTCCAACGCTGAAGGAGGAGTCTCGCTGGGAGTAGAATGCAGGTCATTTACCAAGTGAGGAACGTGACCACATTTAAAATATATACAGGAGTAAGAAGCCTCACAATAGCGGTAGCGTAAAACAGGTGATAGATGGGACAATATAAAGATTCAAGTAAAGAAATGTCTCTGGAGGGGGGGGGGGGGTAAACCCTGAACCCCCCCCGTCGGTACGCCACTGACAAGAGCCACGTTGCGATACTCAGTGACGCACGCGTATCAAATGGAGCGTGCTGCTGTGGCGAATATGACTTTCGACTTCCTGAGCGCCAACAATAATAATTCTTCATGCTTCCGGGTTCATAATCATTTCCGCGTGCTTGTTTCCTCTGCACAAGCTCGCCCTGGACAAGAGCGCATAGAGGTTTAGCATCGCCTTCATATTGCACGTGCATGGGAAAGATACACAAGATACTCCAAACAATACTATCGTAATCGTAATCATGCGTTTAAAAAATAAAATAAAGTACCGGTAGGCTATGCTATTTTGGAAATGCCTATGTGGTAAGTCTATTTCTGGTTTATAGCAACTTGGTCATCAATTTCATGTACTTGAGTGTGTGTTAAATGTGTTTGATAGCCTGTGTTTCGAATATCAATGACTTTTGTCATTATTCTAGATTTTCCCGTATTGATTATGATATATTACACCAATATCCACTTTCTTTCTTTTCTTTCTCCGTTACGGTCTTCTAAGGACCACGAGCCAATTTCAATTCCTTTGGTGTTCTTTCTTCTTCCTCCAGGACTCCTTCATCTTCACACTATGCATCTTCTTTCTCTCTTCGGACCATTTTGAGCCTCTTTTCTTTTCCTTCCTTCCTCGGAACCCTTCCATTCCCAACACTTTTTTCCTAAACATTTCTCTCTCTATTGCATCTTCTTCTCTTATATTGTTTCTTTCCAAATCCTTTTTAACTTCTTGAATCCAAGTTGTTGTTAATTTCTTGTTCCAGAGATATTTGAATATCTGTTTGGTTAACCTGTTGTCATTCATTCTATAAGTGTCCAAAAAATAGCAATCGCCTCTTTTTTATTGTGTCTGTTATGTTTTCAATTTTGCGGTATATTTCATCATTACTTCTTAATTTCCAGAATTCTGTAATTCTTAATGGACCTAATATTTTCCGTACAATTCGTCTTTCTAATACTTCCAATTTATCTAACTTATAATTCAGAGCTAGACATTCGCTTGCGTATAGGCATTCTGGTTTGATTACTGTTCTGTAGTGCTGTATTTTCAAGTTTCTAGATAAACATTTTTTGTTGTAGGTGTTCCTAGTTATACCATATGCTCTTTCCATCTTGTGTACTCTTTCTTCTACAGCAGATTTTTCTAAACCATTTTCCTGAATGATTTCTCCCAAATATTTAAATTTCTTTACCCACTTAATTTTACCCATTTCTGTGACTAGGATTTCTGGAGCATTTTTTATATTTGTCATAAATTTTGTTTTTTCTACAGAAATTCTTAAACCTGTTCTGTTGGCTATATCTTCTAAGAGATTAATTTGCACTGTTGCGTCAGTCAGATTTTCAGAAAGTATGGCAAAATCATCTGCAAATGCTAGACAGTTTATTTCAATACCTCTGTTTTTATTCCCTAGTGTTATGGGTGATATCTTGTGTTCCCTCAGTTTTTGATTCCAAATTCTTACTATTTTCTCCAGGACACAGTTGAATAGCAGCGGAGATAAACCATCACCTTGCCTTACACCTGTCTTTATTTTGAATGGTTTAGATATTCTCCCCCGAAATTTTACTTTTGATATGGTGTCTGTGAGGGTTTTACGGATTAGATTAGCCAGTTTAGATTTAACTCCAAATTCTCGAATTACTTTATCTAGAGTTTCCCTGTCAACGGAATCGAAAGCTTTTTAAAAATCTATAAATGTCACTACTTGTCTTGGAGTTTATTATCCTGTGACGGATTATGGACTTCAGGTTGAATATCTGTTCTGCGCAAGATCTGCCTTTTCGGAATCCACTCTGATATTCACCTAAATGACTGTCGAGTGTTGCTTGTATCCTGTTTAGTAATATTGTTGAGAATATCTTATAAGCCACTGCCAATAGGGATATACCTCAGTAGTTATTGACATCTTGCTTATTACCTTTCTTATGCAAAGGATGTATAAGGGCCACTTTCCATTCTTCCGGGATCTTTTCCGTTTTCCAGATTTCTTCAAAGATGCTTTTAAGGTCATCTATGATTTTGGGTTGAGACCATTTCATAAGTTCAACTGTGATGGAGTCTTCTCCGCTAGCTTTGTTGTTTTTAGGGTGTCAATTGCTTTTTCAATTTCTTCAAGAGTAGGTGGTGGATCTGCTTCCATGTTGTCATGAATTTAGGGAAATTCTAACTTGTTTTTTGGTTCTTCACAGTTCAGAAGTTGATCGAAGTGCTTTGCTAGTATTTCACAATTCTTTTCATCAGATAGACCCATTCTGCCATTTTCGTCTGTGAAGCAAATACTTGGAGCTTGATACCCCTTTAAATTATTTTTAAAGGTCTGATAGAAATTCCGGGAGTTATTTTTAACAAAATCATCCTGCATGTCAACAAGTTGTGACTTTTCAAAGGAGCGTTTAGCACTCTTAATTATTCTGGCTGTTTCCTTTCTTTGTTGTTTAAATTGTTCAAAGTGTTCATTCTTTCCAGAGCATTTCCATGTTTTCCATAATTTTGTTCTTTCTGCTAGGGCTTCTTCACAAGTTTCATTCCACCAAACTTTACTTTTCATTGTTGCTGGCCCAAATACTTTTTTCGCTGCACTATTGATTTCTTTGGATAATTCTTGCCAGTTACCTGGTTTACTTATTTGAATACAAAAATGTTTTTATACGATGTCATTACACATCTTTCGGCTCTGTGAGCCTTCTTCAGTCAAACACATTAATGATTTTCATATGACAGTCTATGTGTTGATCTTGTTAAAAAACTTTAAAAATCTTTTTACAATCGTCAAAGTTATTTAAAAATGGACATAAAATACTTAAAGAATTCGACCATGTGCAGAAGTTCAGGTCATAGGCCCTTCGTCGTTGAAATCCCAATTCAAACACAGGACCCCATTGTACAAGTATCTTGTAAAAAATCGTGTGTGAAAAATCCTTGTGGCTACGGGTGAACGGAAGTTACTTGCTTAAAACTTTGTCATTTTGGTTCAACAACCGTAGATTTGAAGACGCTGGAGATAACACCTCACTACTTGAAGGATATACAACAGATGTGTTGTTGTTGGTCTGCTTTGATCAATGGCAAACTGATCGACGATCAGACAACACATCTGTTGTATATCCTTCAAGTAGTGAGGTGTTATCTCCAGCGTCTTCAAATCTACGGTTGTTGAACCAAAATGACAAAAGTTTTAAGCAAGTAACTTCCGTTCACCCGTAGCCACAAGGATTTTTCACACACGATGTTTTGCAAGATACTTGTACAATGGAGTCCTGTGTTTGAATTGGGATTTCGACAACGAAGGACCTATGACCTGAACTTCTGCACATGGTCGAATTCTTTAAGTATTTTATGTACATTTTTAAATAACTTTGACGATTGTAAAAAGATATTTTAAGTTTTTTAACAAGATCAACACATAGACTGTCATATGAGAATCATTAATGTGTTTGACTGAAGAAGGCTCACAGAGCCGAAACATGTATCAAAGAGTGTAAGGATATCGTATAAAAACATTTTTGTATTGTAAAGTGGATATTGGTGTAATATATAATATAACCTGTGTTTCTGTGGTACTAGGGCCGTGGAGAGCGATCTCGGGCCCTAGGACAGAGTTTTCCGGGCTCCTCCAATTTTTTCATCCTGAGACATTATTTTGAAAGTAGTTGGTTTTCCTTTAACCCATAAAAAACTCCACATCGTATGTTAGTTCACATGGTATTCGGTTTATCAACCACAATTATTTTCCCTGTTGCGTGAACTTTCTCGATCAAGTGCTGTTAGGTCGAGTCAAACTTTAAAAAACCGACGTTTCGACCTTTATCAAGGTTTGTCAAGAAAGAAATAATGAGTAAACAACCACTGTTTTAAGTTCTGTGGTTGTTATCCCTTGAGAAAATCATGGCTGCCCTCTATAGTACCAATACCAACATCTTCTTGGTCTCAGGAGGTCATGGAGTAACTATTTGTTTCGACATGGCTTCCTATCTTATACCATTTATCTATGGAGGATATATGTCATTGTTTATTCATTCCTTCTTTCTTTTTATGCTCAAGGTCGCAGGTTCAAACCCCACCGAAGAAATCAGATTTTTAAGAGCATTAAAAATCCCTCAGAATGCCTTCCTTCGGCGGTCCCATGTCATAGATTTATGGCATGTAAAAGAACCTTCCACAAATTACGCGTGTGTGAAGTTAAATTATAGGTTAGATTTGACTAACGCTCTTAGGTACCAACGTTCGTCGCCAGAAGCCGACTGCGATGGCATCTAGTAACCAAGTTCAGAACTAGTTGTCGTTGACGGTGGCGTTTGGAATCAAAATTAGGAACTACTTGAAAATTGAATGTCTGCAGTCCTTACTTGAATTAAAAACAGATAACACACACTAATACAACCATCACAATTAACACCGGTTATTAGACAGATTCTACACACACCCAAAGTACACGGGGCTACATGACCGCGTTGTCGCGTCCCTAAACTGAGGAACCAACCAACATTCTTTCTTTCTTTCTTTCTTTCTTTCTTTCTTTCTTTCTTTCTTGACAAACCTTGATAAAGGGTCAAGACGTTGTCTCGAAACGTCGGATTTTTAAGTTACACTCCACCTGACAGCCCCAAAGATATATTATGTACTCTCTTTTTTTTTTGTCTCTCTCATTACTCGTTCTTTTATTTCAAGATGTTGATCACCGAGCATTTAATATTTCATTTCCATTGCATCGGACCGCGTTCGGGCACCACAAGAATAACCCATACTCATTTCAGTAATTCATGAAGTAAAAACTGGTAGTCGATTTTTTCAGAGATTGAATCAGAATCTTTCCACCTTTAACAAAACTTTCCTACTTCATAAATTAAGTCGAGAATTCTGGAAATAAATTGTGCTCATTCCTCGGCAGAGTAACAAAATACACAAGGGAATAGAATTCGAATTTATATTCTCTTTGTAATGTTTCGGTTACTATTGCCTGGTTCATTTACACCGAATTAAGTCATAGGCTATTAGAATACCGTACTTCAAAATTGAAGTGTTGTTGTCCACTCTTAACCCTTTTACCGCCTCGGGCTTCTCACCAAGTACGGGTCCTGGGAGTACAGCCCCGCTTGACCCTCTCTCTCGTCGGGCCTATGTGGTGCCTAACTATATTTATAAGGGACAAAGCTGTACCGAGACTTGGAATAAGGTACAATCCTGGCATTCTCGTGGAGGGAATGTGGGCAAAAAACGGGAGTTAACCACAATCAGTGTTTCCTCCTCTCAATACCTACTGTAGTTGCAGTGCTTTCTTTTTCTAAACAAAATTTAAGGGGTACTCTCAGTTGTAGTCGACAAAACATTATGATCTTGCAATTTTTGGCAGTTTGCAGAGTCCGGGTATTACTTTATGGGCTGACATGTTAAATGAAAGGTTGAATTGGGTTAATTTATTAACTCCTAATTCATTAACTTTCAGCTTTTTCGATGCCTAAATGGTTGTAAAATAGTTCGCTATTTTCTTAATCCTTCAAAACTAACCACACACACAAACTAACAACCCACCTCAACTCCACTAGCCTGCGTGCTTGAAAGAAGAGAACTTCCTTTTCACGATTCTGAGAGTATGTTACTTATATTTGCCTAAACAAGTAAATTTCTTCGAATAAGGCAGCAATGACACAAAGCTTTTGTCGAGCAGAAAATACTATGGCCTATTAATTCGATTATGCTGCTGAGTGCCGAGTTGTCGACCAAAAGAAACTGATTCGATAGATCGATTTAAATCGAGGATTACTCGAAATCTCCTCCATCTGTTGTAAACAGCCCGTTGACGCAAGACCAACTACAATACTCAGACCTTAATGCAGGTCTCGAAAATGGGGAAATGGCGTATGCTGAAGCCCCGGCATATTGTTTGTTTACATTCGTTGCTGGGATACACTATTTAGCTTTGATTAGCTTCGTTTGATGAAAGTTACGATAAACTGTCACTCATCTGTAATTTTTAGTGTCTTCTGTATGTCTGTAAAGTCCAGTTCGCGTTAATGTACTGCAATCGTATGTAAATATGTGATAATACGCTTAATATGGACTGGTTCGTTTGTGTGATGATTGTCCAGTCAACCGATGGCATTGTGTCATTTACTTCGGATGTTGAAGTACCTAAGACTAAAGCATAATAGAAGTGACTCAAGAATATACACCGCAATGATTTGCTAGTTAGTGGCAATATAATAATAGCTTAGTACACTTCATTAGTGCCGAACTTAAGTACGTAAAGGGAAAACGCAATGAGCATCTACGGCTAGATCAAACCATTGACGTTATCTTGAACGCTCAGCAATATGTGCCTCCGTAAATCCTTACCAGTCTGGCAGATGTTCTACACTGCCTTGTATACACGCCAAATAATACAGTGAACTTTTTTATTGATTAAGGAAGATGTTCCCTCTGTGCCAAACAGTGAACTCATTGTGTACCGTCATTATTCATACTTTTGTGAATCTTACAGCTTGCAAGTTATTAAGATGTGTGTAGGCCTAATAAAGTGTGTGAGTACCTTGCCAATTATGTTCTTATATTGCGAGATGGTGTGCCGCGATAATTCTGTAAGAGGGAGATGGTGCTTTCCAACCTATAGTCATCATCATCTGTCTTCTACTCCAGTTGCCCGGGTGTAGTTTACGAGCGCCCTCCACTTGCGTCTGTCCATGTACCATTCTTCTTTCAGGATTCTATCCCAGCTAACTCCCCTTGTTCCTATGTCCTCCTTCACCTGGTCTAGCCATCTCTTCCTTGGTCTTCCTACTGGCCTTCTACCAACCACATCTGTGTGTAGTCTTTGTTTTGCTATCTTCCCCTCGGCCATTCGCTTGACATGGCCAAACCATCTCAAACGGGCCCTTGTCACTTTTTCTTTCAAAGTTGGGTACACTCCAGCCTCTTCCCTAATTTGTTCATTTCTTACCCTATCCCTCCTAGTTTTTTGTACCATTGTTCCGTAGAAACTTCATTTCTGCAGCTTGTAGTTTGCTGTCTATCTGTCTGGTTGTTGGGCAGGTTTCTAGGCCATATGTTATTATGGGGGTAAAGTAGCCTATGATTGAAAGAGCGTCTGTTTTGATCTCAATGGGACTTGTTCGTTCCAGAGTAGGTTCCGAACTTGATGGTAGAACTGGGTTGCTTTTTGAGTTCGGCTGTTGATCTCATGCTGTATCCTGTTATTGCTTCAAATAATGCACCCAAGATAGTTAAACTGGTCTACTGTTTCAAGTTGTGTACCTTCAAGCCTTATTTCTCCTTTCTTGTTCTGTCTGTTGACTGACATCGCTACCGTTTTTGATTAGTTTATTGTTAATCCGTGTGCTTTTAGACAGTTATTCCAAGTGGCCAACCTCTCCTGTACTTCTTTCTCTGTATTACCCCAAATTACTACATCATCTGCAAATGCGCTGATTTCTGTGTTGTTGTTATGCTTTATTCCTTTCATAACTTCGTCCATTACAGTGATAAAAAGTAATGGCGAGAGGGCACTGCCCTGTTGAACTCCTTTAGTTGTGTTTGGAACCAGTCAGAATTACCATTTCCTATCTGAACACAACTGGGGCAACCTTCGTAAAGCATTTTAACTTTCTGGATTAACCCCGCGGGTACGTTTTTCTTTCTTAGGCATTCCCATATAGTCTTTCTTGGGACGTTATCAAATGCTTTTTCAAGATCTAAAAATACAAGTGTTAGGTCTCTACCCTTCTCCCAGTGCTTTTCTAGCAGCATTCTGAGGGAAAATATGAGATCTATAGTTGCACGGTGTTGTCTGAATCTATACTGCTCTTCCTGCAGTTGCGGTTCTATTATTTTCCTTAGCCTTTTCTCAAGTATTTTTTCAAATATTTTCAGGCCATGAGACAATAAAGTGATCCCTCTATAATTGCCACATTTCTTCCGGCTTCCTGTTTTTGAAGTGAGGTACTATTATTCCTTTTTTCCAATCATCTGGAACTTTTCCATCCTTCCATATTGCACCTATTACTCTATGAAGCCACTGTATTCCTAGTGGACCAGCTGCTTTGATCATGTCCGCACTGACTTCATCAAATCCTGTCGATTTTTCTTTGGGCATACTATTAAGGGCTGTTTCTACTTCCTTCCTTTCCAACCTATAGTACTTTACTAAATCAACTATTTCCAGCGTACAACTATTCCGAACGGTAACAGCGAATGTTTAATAGGTTAGATGGTAACATATTATCGTGTCCCTTGTGTGTAGTATTCTCCATAATTATGTTCTGATATCCACACGACGACTTCTTTGCATATTTTAATCAACTAATTCGGTGTGATGTATAACCCGAGATTTTAGACAATTCCAAGAGAGGTCTTAATTGAATTGTATCTCTATAGCTTTGGTTCGATTATTTCAGGCAACTATTCTCATTCCGATTGTGTACACAAATACTCTGCATGTGCTGGGGTAGCTCTTCAGTAACCGGGTGCTTTCTTCTCTCCTACTTCAGAATCTGTTTGATTTTTACTAATAATATTAATCTATAATTACTGAACTTAAATACAAATCGTGATAACTCGCCAAAAAGCGTCTTATTCAACCACAGAAACAGTGAGACTATTGAAGCTGCCCCTTGGGTGAAGAAGAACCCTATAATTCGAGGCCAGCATTATATAGATAAATTAATTCAGATAAGTCTAAATTATTGATGCATATTTCTTCGGAACCTAGTCTCGTCTTGTGATATCTTTTATGATATTAGGTGAGTAAAAATAATAATTTACACGAACTGTGACAAGCCCGTTGGCATGATCTTTGCTATTGGTAGGGCAACCGTCGCCGCCATGTTTTTTCTACATTAAGGTCTGAGGATTGTGGTTGGTCTTGGTTGACGCCAGCTGATCGATGAACTTTCAAGTCGGAAGTTATATTTGCCGGACTAGATACAAATGTATCAATAGTTTTTCTTAAACAGTTTTCAAATATTTAAGGGGTACGCGTATCCCCGCGTTCCCCTTGAAAAATGTCCTGGTTATAAGTATTTCAGTTTGTAGCGTTGCTACAGTAAATACCAATTTACTATTCTTTGTAGTCATTGCGCATGATGACAAGAGGAAAGAAAGAAGGAAGGATTGTTAAAATTGGAGATGTAGATCTGGAAGTAGTAGAGCTCTTCAAATATTTAGGAAGTGAATTGATGGAAAATGCAAGATTGGATCAACAAGAGAATACAATGTGGGAGTGTTTTCTATCATCAGGTTCGGAGTTTAAATTGGGATAAAGACATACCACTAAAGGCTAAACAAGTGATGTACAAGACCTCTTACTAACAAATAATAATAATAATAATAACGTATGAAACAAAAACTTGGCCGATGACGAGAGATGAAAGTAGAATACAGGCAGCCGAAATGAAATTCCTGAGGAGTATGGTACAGAAGACTAGGAGAGATAGAGTGAGAAATGAAGACATTCGAAAGGAAGTGAATGTACAGAAGTTAAATGATAAGCTAAAGTAGAACAGATTGAGTTGGTATGGACATATGAAAAAGGATGAATGATGAAAGAATGCCGAAACAAGTGATGATGATGATGATAATTGTTGTTTTAAGGGGCCTAGCATCTAGGTTATCGGCCCCTAATGGTTTGGGTGATCGTGAAGATGAAAATGAAATGTTAACTACAGTATAACTAAAACTAACGACTAACTTATATACTATAAGAAAATGAAAATCCACAGCCTGCTTCCAGTCTCCGACCGGGTCAGGAGTGGAATGAATGAAGCCCCCGTCTAGCGGCGAGGATATGAAATGTGCCGGCTGCCGAAGCCTGTCGCACTCCCCTGGGGCAATGATTAAATGAATGTCAGATGAAATGAAATGATAGTGGAGAGTGTTGCTGGAATAAAATTGTGACAGGGAAAACCGGAGTACCCGGAGAAAAACCTGTCTGCCTCCGCTTTGTCCAGCACAGATCTCACATGGAGTGACCGGGATTTGAACCACGGACCCAGCGGTGAGAGGCCGGCGCGCTGCCGCCTAAGCCACGGAGGCTCTAACTTATATACTATAAGAAGAAATGGAAATCAAAAGGAGAATAAGGCAAATAAAGGACAGGAGGAAAAGAAATGCCCTCAAAGAATGCGGATTGAGGGACTTGGAAGGAAGGAGAGCCATGAAAGGCAGATAGGAAAGTGAAAGAGGAGAGGGTCCGCCCCAGAGGTAACGGATAAAAGGAGGGAAACCGGATCCAGCTCATGAATCCCTCGGGATCGCCAACTCCCGAACTCACCAGCCGTGAGCCCCTGAGGGTGTAGCAATATCCAGGATGCACGAGAAGTGGTGGGGCTACTTACAACCTGCCTCCTTGAGCGCCTTGAGCAGAAAGCAGGAGATAACATGAAAAGAAAAAGAAGGCTGACCCCTCGCAGAAGGAGGGTATCAGAAAAGATGAGACAAGGGCCAATTAAGGCGGGAAAGGTAGAAACTCCCTAGGCCTCGGATACCCTAATACCGTCGGGGTAGAAAGAGAACAAGAGTTGACCAAGTGAGGTCGACAGGAAAGAAGGCGGAGAGGAGCCCGGCACAAGTAAGTGGAAGCAATGCCGGACTCAGCTGGGGTCCCGTGGTCACCAACCCACGTCCCACTAGATGTGAGCCCCTGGGGGGGAAACAAGTGATGGAGAGACGGATGACTGGAAAGAGAGGACGAGGAAGATCTAGAGTAGGGTGGATGGACTTAGTGAAGGACGGTGTGAGAGAACGGAACCTGCAGTGGAGTTCAGTGGTTGACGATGATGATGATGATGATGATGATGAATTAGTCACTAGATGGCATTCAGATCTCGACCTTCTCGAGATCTATCGAAAGACACGATATGTAACTAAAATTTCCTGTTAAAAGTAAGAAAACAGATGAAGCACGCTGCTTGTTATAACAAAAATTAGATGACTCATACAAAAAGTCTAAAGTCTACTCGTGGTGTAGCGGCAGCGTTCTTGGCTGTTGCCCTTGAGGTCTTAACTCTGACGATAAATTTTGAGTCTGGTGTGAGGGCTGGAACGGGGTACACTCAGCCTCGTGAGGCAAAACTGAGGGGAGGAGAGTTCGATTCCCACCTCAGCCATCTTGGAAGTGGTTTCCCCACTTCTACTCCAGGCTTATGCTGGGATGGTTCCTAACTTACCACCACGGTTCGCTCCCATCTAATCCTCATCTGAATTACAAATAAACACACTGATACAGCCATCGCAATAACACAGGTTATCGCACAAATTTCACACACCCAAATACACAGGGATATATGACTAAGATATCGCAACCCCTAAAATAAGCAACAACAACGTACGTATGTGATTTCCTTTATAAATATTTATCAATCGGCTTCGGTGGAGTAGTCGATAGCATGCTGAACTGCTGTGCCCAAGATCGCGGGTTCAAACCCGGCCGAAGTCGTCGGATTTTTTAAGAGCGTTAAAAATCCTTCAGTATGCCTTCCTTCGGAGGGGAAGTAAAGCCGGCGGTCCCATGTCATAGATTTATGGCATGTAAAATATCCTTTCACAGACTAAACTTGTGTAAAACTAAATTGTTAGGTTAGATTTCGTCAGAACGCTCTATCAAAGTTCCATCGTTCGCCACTAGGTATCATTGATATCTGGTAGCGAAAGTTGGAACTACTTGAAATTGAACGGAACTTGTAGCTCACCCTAATAAGGGTGTCCGCTGGAAGCAGCTACAGACTCAGGCGAGCCGAACATGTCCACGGACACTCCCGGCACTAAAAGCCATACGATAAATAAATAAATAAATAAATAAATAAATAAATAAATAATCGACTAATCAAAACCACGCCATATTAACATGCAGTCCCCTTACTGTAAATAAACATAAATTACTCTTTCACGCGGGAATAATAAGAACTGCCAGGATTCAAACGTACGATCTCCGGACTTCTAGCTCCCCCTTGCAGTCGTGGTGCGTGACTTAACGCGCATGGCTACGTTGCGGAGTTTTGGATAGCAGTGATGGAGAAGGAAATGATTATGCAAGCACGTGGGATGTGGTTTCACAGACGGCACTAGGAATGTGGAAGTGTAAGGTCACCAAAGAGAAGGATATACCGCAAACAAAAAAAGAAAATAACGGTTCATGGGCTGTATATTGCGGGATGAATTTTAACAACTGGACGAGCATTAAGGTCTACAACTACTACGTAAAGTAGCCGTGCACGATAAATCGCTCACCACGCCTGCGACGGGGAGTTGCAGAAAATTCGAGAATTGGTGGTTCGAATCCTGGCACTGATACCGGCAATCCTGAGTATGATTTGTCAGGTGTAGCTCTTCAGTCGGTCAACACTGGGTGGGGTACAAAGTAATATATGAATATCAAGTAAATAACACTCCTGGAAAAGATTACATGTCCTAATTATGATCACTATTATAATGGGGGTCGAGGGGAAGATGTGATGAACGTCTATGCGCCGTGTGGTTTTTACGGCTGGATGCCCTTCCTGAGAGACGAAATGAATGACAGTGAATGAAAGTGGGTCAGTAGATGGAAGGAAGCAGCCTTGGCCTAATAGGAGATTGGAGTTGAGAATGGGAAACCACGGCTGGTGGGGTTCGAACCCATGTCTACCAAGTCTGGTCCGCAGGTAGCTTGGCCGCATGGCCTAGCGCTGTGTCAGTGATGAAAACAAATACATGTATTTTCTTTTTCAGGAGCGTTATTTAGTTATTGTGCATATATTATATAAGCCTACATTGCACGCCACCCAGTCATTGGGCAAATTCTGTTGACCGACTGAAGAGTTACAACGGACAGTTTGTATAGGCAACACTGAAACAATGGCTTCAAAACATGAGTGTGGTTTATCCCCGGGGTTTTCCTACAGTTCCTCCAGGCCAATGCCGGGATAGTACCTTATTTCAAGGGAGATATGAAACTGCGCCCATAATCAGTGGTATTTCCAGATCCTTTTAATTAGGCCGATTGAACTGCGCCCATAGTCAAGTCAGCTGTTAGCCCAAGGTCGGTTTACGGAGAAGTGACGGACTGTCTCCCACCACTAGCTTCTGCACTGCTGAGAATAAGAGGTAGTCCCCCGTCCCGATAAGCAGCTGTACTACAGGCCTCCGGGGGTGGCAGCTAATCACACTAACCACTACACCACAGAGGCGAATAATAATAATAATAATAATAATAATAATGATAATAATAATAATGAAAATCCACAGCCTTTTTCCAGTCATTGGACCGGGTCAGGGTTGGAGTGAATGAAGGCCCCCTCTAGCGGCGAGGATAGGCATTGTGCCGGTTTCCGAAGCCTGTAGCACTCCTCTGGGTTAATGATTAATGAATGACAGATGAAATGATAATGGAGAGTGTTGCTAGAATGAAAGATGACAGGGAAAACCGGAGTATCCGGAGAAAAACCTGTCCCGCCTCCACTTTTCCCAGCACAAATCTCACATGGAGTGACAAAGATTTGAAGTACGGAACCCAGCGGTGAAGGGGCGGCGCGCTGCTGCCTAAGCCACGGAGGCTACACTAATAATAATAATAATAATAATAATAATAATAATAATAATAATAATAATAATAATACAACTCTCTCTAACCCACCATAAATAACTACCCCTCTAGTTTTGTTACACAATAAAAGAATATAATAATCTTCTAAATGGTAAGATTACCTCAAACTAGATTATTAAACATTTGCAATAACAAAACTATTTTGAAAATATGATTAGGTTGTCGAAAACATCCCAATGTACCAGTTAATGCTAATATTGCTAGAACAAAAATTAAATATTAGTCTGTTTTAAAAACTGTACCTGTTTTATGTATCCCAGGCCAACACTAATCTCTTGTCCGCAATCTGGACAGGGTATATTTAGTTGTTCGCAATCTGGACGGTGTTTTACTTGTTCGCAATCAAGACACAACCGATTTGAAATGAGTCACTTCAAATTCACACCACTCGACACAACATAATTCGGTAGAGGGGTGGAGGGAGGGAACCTACCTGACCGCTCTCAATGGGCGCAGTTCCACAGCCATTTTTCGAAGGCTGATGCTAATGACCAGGGTCATTAGTGAAGCTTGGGCGCAGTACCATACAACCCTATTTCAAGTCCTGGGGCACCTACCTGAATAATTCAAATGATAACAACTTATTTTGGAGGTTTTGATCCTGCAGTGACGATAAGTCTATTGGCCGAGAAGTTTAAAGGTCAAGATGCATCTCGTGCCGAGGTGAAAGCAAACGATGGCTCAACCTGAGAAGTCTCCTTTATTGTGGCTAATGCCACAGTAAATTCTCCAAAGAGAGAGTTAACTCCGCCTAAGGATCTCAACATTCATAATGTTAACTTCGCTAGAGGACACTGTTAGCTGCTACTGGTGCACGTGAAAATCCGTGGGTACATTAAAGATAGTGTACTGTGTTGACAGTGAATGACCCATTGCTAAATGAGGGACTTGAAGTGCATTGAAATGTTCACCCAGAATGGGAGAAGGTTCCCTGTTGTGGACAGATACTTCATTCTGAAGGCAAGAAATTCAATAAAAATGTTATATATTCAATATAATTTATTTTTATAAATTTGCAAAATAAAATCAAAATTTCGTAGTCAGTCACAAGTTTGCAAGGTGAGAAGGAAAATTTCAGTTATTTGTATGTGCTTGTATTTAGGCGTATGTGAACACAGAACACATGGCGGAGATGACAATGACAAGTAGTTGGTAACTGTGACGGAGTGACAATATTGTGACAAGTAGTTTGGTATTTGCTACAGTAACTGACGAACTACGTAACTTCAGAACGAGTATGGGTTTTTGCGCCGTGAGGTGGCTTTGATTGGCAACTATTTAAGCCTCTGTTAGGCGTGAAGTAACCCCTCCACAAGGGTGAGATTTACGCAGTGCTGTGAGGAAGATTCTTTAATCTTTACATGTATCTTTTACTTGAGAATTGCAGGGGTCATGGGACAGGAGAAATTACAGTATATGTATTCACATGGGACCCAGTGGCTCTTGGAGATTTACGTTCTATTCTATAAACGTAGCCTAGATTCTTTTGGCATTTAATTAATAACATTCTAGAAACCAACGATTTTTAAACACAAAATTCCTGAAATATTTCTCGCCAGCACGCTCTCGAAGACAGTGCTGAATCTGTATACTTTTCGTTGGGGGATCAAGTTTGCCTCTGCTACCACTAATCTGTCTATATTTTATGGGACGTTTCAGTATGAAATTTCCCTTAAATTTAGCAAACAATATATCCCTTTATTTTGCAATTTCACGAGTTAATGTGAGAAGAATTACTAAAAATCATCTAATCATGGCCAACAGGTATTAACGAGGCTATAACTATAAAATATATTTATTCGTTTATTAATTATTTTTAAATTATTTATTTGTTTGTTTGTTTGTTTGTCTGTCTGTTTCATTTATTTATTTATTTATTTATTTATTTATTTATTTATTCATTCAGTCTCATTTATTTATTTATTTATTTATTTATTTATTTTTATATTTATTTATTGACGTTTTGTTTGCGTATTACTTACCTCAAATTGTGAACTGTGCAAATACAGTACGTTGAATATTATTTCGCAAGCTATGTGTGGCACTCAATACAACGTGGTGGGTAACGATCAATTGGCTGTGACGCACAGACACAGACAGTGTCACGCATACCCCCCGTGAGTCATTCCAGCATTTTTCACTTGTTTAATTGCCCTTAAGTTTATTTTCTTAATTCAAAATTTTACAGGTTCAATTTACTGTAAAAACACTCACGTTGGTTAGCAAGTAGACTACAATTAATACCAGAAGACACTTGCGCACGCAATAAGTTTCGTATGCGGGAGAGTTCATGTGCTGCAGCGTGATTGAGAGTGGAGGAACGTTCACTTCGCTTGTTGCTACGGAATGTTAACACTGGCTCCTGGTAACTGTATTGCACGTTAGTGTCTCTCCCAGGAGCACAGCAGTACTGACCCCCTCCACTACCTTTCTTTTCCTCCTTTTCCCTATAAGCTCTCGGGTTCGCGTAGGTTTGCGCCATCAGGTAAGTTAATAATCGCAGTCTAGCCTATATCAAGTAATTCACTGAAAATGGATTGTAAACCAGACCTTTCCTCATGTCATAAAGACATTAAAGAGCCCTGATAAGACAACCTCATTTACTTAATCACTCTAAGCCAGTTTAAGCATATGTATTCTACAAACACATGTTGGGAGAAACTGACTGAAAACAATGCGTGAGTCATTCTCTCACTGGGTATATCGATGTGCTTAAGTTCCATGAATATCTGGATATATAATAACTATTCATTGAACAAGCTGCAGTCAGCTGACTTCCAGCAGGGGTCATCTTTTAAAGTCATGTGTTTTTTATATACTATTTTTATTGTGTAGGCTGTCAAAATTATATTAGATTTCACAATTTAATTTTAAAAATAACAACTTTAAAAGTTGTTGAAACATATTAAATTACGTTTTAATTATCTAGCACACCCATGTGCAACTGCCGGGACCTAAAAGCTGAAGTACTTCATCAACTTACTATTGAAGTTATTGATAAAGTGGAAAAGGCATCATTTATTGTTGTACGTGTGGTGGCAGATAATCATTCTACAAATGTGAAATTATTCCGCTTACTTTCTGGGGGTAGCACACCTCTACCTGTCGTGCCACATCCTTTGGACAGTTCACGCAATTTATGTCTGTCTTATGACCAATGCCATATATTGAAAAATTTAAGGAATGCATTACTGGACGTGAAGAAGCAGTTTGTTAAGGATGGGGAAACCCATATCTGGTTGGTTCATCAGAAAGTTGTACGACATGCAGAAGGATTTGAAAGTGAAACTAGTTAGAAGACTGACACACAAACATATCTACCCGACAACCTTTGAGAAAATGCATGTGGGCAGAGCTGTCGATATTTTCTCTTCGGATGTTATTTCAGCCCTTGAGTTCTTGAGGCAATATGGGTCTCAGTTCGGAATAAAAGAATTTCAGGATGCTGAAGGCACTATTGAGTTCTTGAAGCTAGTTAACAAATGGTTCACCATCCTCAATGTTAAGAACACTTTGCAGCATATACACTCTAGGAATGAAGACGCAATGCATTTCTTCTCAGTTGACGATGAAAGACTCGAATGGCTGGAGAACGGCTTCATTCCCTATCTGGAACTCTGGAAGAAAGCATCAGGAAGTCCGGTGGAATTCATAAGTAAAGAAACTTATGAAGCAGTTTGTCTGACGACAAAATCTGCCGTACTCTGTGTCAAGTACCTGCTTGAAAATACCAATATATCTGAAAGTATGCAAGCCGACAGCTTTAAACTATGCACACGTATAGTACCTGACATTTTAAATTAATTTGCAGTAACTTATATACTTCAGTTCTACCATCATGATTCTAAGCCTGCTGATAGGACCAAACTTTAAGTACATGTAACTTCTATACTATCAGTTGGATTTCAACCAAATTTAGCATGTGCTATGAGTAACATAACAGATATGACTATAAGTATTCTTAAGAGCAATCAGGGCTGCCAACTGTTAATAAATGCTGTCTATATTTGTTTACCCTAATATCAATATATCAGAAAGTATGCAAGCCAACAGCTCTATACAGTACTTTGCACACGTATAGCACCTGACACTCTAGATTAATTTGGAGCAATTAATTTAAGTCAGTGCTGCCAACATGATTCTATGCTTGCTGATAGGTTCAATTATAAAATACATGTAACTTCTATACTAACAAATGGATTTCATCCAAAATTGGCACAACAAGATATCATAATATTTCAGATTATTACTGACCAGCACACGCATGATATTGTTGCCAACATGCTTTTACGCGTGCTGATAGATCCAGCGTCTAACTGCATGTAACGTCCATAGGACTTCAACCAAATTTTTAATGCTGTACCTTAAGAGATGGAACTAATAATATATTCAGTCACCAGGGCTGCCAACTGTAGTGCTCTATTAGGCTACATTATACTAGGAATGTTTCGAACTAATTAGACATTTCGATATTACCAACTTAATTTCGTCATTATTCTAGATAGGGCATATACTGTAAAATAATCATTGGCATGAAAAGTATTAACCAGGAAATTATCTTCTGATGAAGTAGAAAGCTTGTTCAGTTGCATCAGACAGCTTGGAGGTAGCAACGACCAAACCAACGCTGCAAGTGTTACACAGGCCTTGCAGAAAATTCTGACTACTGGACTCGTAAGTGCATCTCTCACGGGAAATGTAGCACCTGAATCTGCATGTAGTGACTGGATGGTAAAACGTAACTCAACCGGGAGACGTCGAGCAGAACGATTCATGCAGATCAATCGGCAACAACGAATACAGATTTAGCAAGAAAATTTCAAACACAATTGGAAAGCATCGCGAATGAAGTTGAAGGGGTACCAGGTGTTTCTATGACGAGTGCTGCAATGGCCTATATTGGAGGGTATTTGGTACGAACTGTCGAAGACCATATATCATGTCAAGAGTGCCTTGATAAAATTAGTAGTATCCAGAGTCAATCCCCAGTGATGTCACTTATAAAATTCAAAGACAGAGGAGGTCTCCGATATCCTCAGCCAGGTTTTGTTTCGCTGCTGATGAGACTGGAAGAAGTAACGGACGAAATGATATCGGTTACGTTGGGCAGTCCAAGAATAGCACAAACGTTAACCACAACACTGTTGCCACATGTTGCTAAAACACCTATTCTACAGTGTGGAGTGAGTGAACTGAGGAACTGAGCAAGGTAATATTTCAGACATTTCTGCGCCCCTCTGTCACTAACTACACCAATGACATGACAGATGAGTTTCGCCGAGACTACTTCTTGAGAAGAACAAATTATGAGAAAAGAGAATCAAGAAAAATTGTTAAAGTCGTTCCATTTCACTGAACCCCTAGGTCTATGGGAAGCCAGAAAAATTATTCAGTGCAACCGTACCGTACTCTTGTGCAAATCAGACATTAGTTTCGTTAGTTGTGCGTGCTATATGAGGGAAATCCGAAGATGAAACGAACTCCTACTAGTAAAAGATGAACATCACTTATATTTTACTCAATTCTACTCAACAACGTATGTTCATGTACTGCAAACATAGTCTATATATTAATTTATGCTAGTATTACCTTGCGATAGCAATGCCATTACATGCTAATGTTGGGTGGGCAATCAGCGCTGCAGTGGTCAATACGCGCACTGCTAGGAGGACACTGTTGCAGCAGAGAACGCCGCGATTGAGTAGGCTTTCTATTATTGGAGGTTAAGCTCCAAATTAATCTAAGATGTCAGATACTATACGTGTGCATAGTTTCAATCTGTCGGCTTGCATACTTTCTGATATATTGGTATTTGGATTTAAAAAAATAGAGAGAACAATTATTAACAGTTGGCTGCCCTGATGGCTCTTAAGAATACGCTCAGTCCAATCTGTTTATGTACACATATTACATACAAAATTTGGTTAAAATCCAATTGATAGTGTAGAAGTTATATGCATTTATAAATTGGACTTATCAGAAGGCTTAAAATTATTTTGGCAACACTGTCATATATGGCCTCCTGGAAATTAAGCTGAAATAGTATTATCTACATGTGTGCCAATTTTGGAATAGCTCCCATGCATACCTTCCAAGATATCCAACATGGAGCTCAAATTTCTAGTGCGTTTTATTCAGCAGTTGGTAGCACTGACATTATTTTCAAATATGGGCTTGAGATATTCCGGTATACATCTTTACTCATACTAAATTTGGTTTCGATTGCTGCAGCCGTTTAGGAGTTGATATGGGGGGGACACACACACAGCCAGACAGACAGACAGACAGAAGGACAGACATACAGACAGACGACAGAAGGACAGACAGACAGACACACATTTTCCCGGATCGATCTCATAAGTCTACTTTTTCCTCATTTTTGCAAAATGTGAATTGTAGGCTAACAAGAAGTTCCGTGACGAATTAAAGAGCCTACATTTCATGCCAATGATTATTTTACAGTATATGAACCTATCTAGAATAATGACGAAATTAAGTTGGTAATATCGAAATGTCTAATTAGTTCAAAATATTCCTAGTATAATGTAGCCTAATAGAGCACTACAGTTGGCAGCCCTGGTGACTGAATATATTATTAGTTCCATCTCTTAAGGTACAGCATTAAAAATTTGGTTGAAGTCCTATGGACGTTACATGCAGTTAGACGCTGGATCTATCAGCACGCGTAAAAGCATGTTGGCAACAATATCATGCATGTGCTGGTCAGAAATAATCTGAAATATGATATCTTGTTGTGCCAATTTTGGATGAAATCCATTTGTTAGGATAGAAGTTACATGTATTTTATAATTGAACCTATCAGCAAGCATAGAATCATGTTGGCAGCACTGACTTAAATTAATTGCTCCAAATTAATCTAGAGTGTCAGGTGCTATACGTGTGCAAAGTACTGTATAGAGCTGTTGGCTTGCATACTTTCTGATATATTGATATTAGGGTACACAAATATAGACAGCATTTATTAACAGTTGGCAGCCCTGATTGCTCTTAAGAATACTTATAGTCATATCTGTTATGTTACTCATAGCACATACGAAATTTGGTTGAAATCCAACTGATAGTATAGAAGTTACATGTACTTAAAGTTTGGTCCTATCAGCAGGCTTAGAATCATGATGGTAGAACTGAAGTATATAAGTTACTGCAAATTAATCTAAAATGTCAGGTACTATACGTGTGCATAGTTTAAAGCTGTCGGCTTGCATACTTTCAGATATATTGGTATTTGGATGAAGAAAATAGAGAGAGCAATTATTAACAGTTGTCAGCCCTGGTGGCTCTTAAGAATACACTCAGTCATATATGTTTATGTGCACATATTACATACAAAATTTGGTTGAAATCCAATTAATAGTGTATAAGTTATGTGCATTAAAAATTGGAACTATCAGAAGGCTTACAATTGTTTTGGCAACACTGTCATGTATGGCCTCCTGGAAATTAAACTGAAATAGTATTATCTACATGTGTGCCAATTTTGGAATAGCTCCCATGCATATCTTCCATGATATTCAACATGGAGCAGACATTTCTAGTGCGTTTTTCATCAGTTGGTAGCACTGACATCATTTTCAAATATGGGCTTGAGATATTCCCGTATACATCTTTACTCATACTAAATTTGGTTTCGATTGCTGGAGCCGTTTAGGAGTTGATAGGGACACACACACACACACACACAGACAGACAGACAGACAGATAGACAGAAGGACAGACAGACAGACACATTTTCCCGGATCGATCTCATAAGTCTACTTTTTCCTCATTTTTGCAAAATGTGAAAAGTAGGCTAAAAATACTAGGGGACCCGTGCGAGAACTCGCGCATGATGGGTTGTGTGCGCCCCATGTGGACAGACTGCCCGCCCGGCTCTAGTACTATGCGGGTAGTACGCGACACAGTTCTGCCATGGGCTATTGTCTTGTTTATTTGTTTAAAAGCACGTAATCATACTAATATATAACAAGAAGTTCCGTGACGAACTAAAGAGCCTACTTTTCTTAAAATTTAAGATTCATGCCAATGATTAATCTTTATGGACCTATCTCGAGTAATGACGAAATGAATTTGGTAATATCGAAATTTCTAATTAGTTCGAAATATACCTGGCATGATGTAGCCTGATAGAGCACTACAGTTGGCAGCCCTGGTGACTGAATACATTCTTAGTTCCATCTCTTAAGGTACAGAATACAAAATTTGATTGAAGTCCAATGGATAGCATGTACGTTACATGCAGTTAGACATTGGACCTATCGGCGCATGTAAAATCATGTTGTCAACGATGTCATGCATGTGTTGGTCAGAAATAATTTGAAATATTATGATGTATTGTGCCAATTTTGGATGAAATCCATTTGTTAGTATAGAAGTTACTGGAATTTTAAAATTGGACCTATCAGCAGGCTTAGAATCATGTTGGTAGCACTGACATACATTAGTTGCTCCAAATTAATCTAGAATGTCAGGAACTATACGTGCGCAAAGTTTAGAGCTGTTGGCTTGCATACTTTCTGATATATTGATATAAGGGTAAAATATATAAACACCATTTATTAACAGTTGGCAGCCCTGGTTGCTCTAAAGAATATGCACAGTCATATCTGTTAAAGTACACATAGCACATACGAAATTTGGTTGAAATCCAATTCATAGTATAGAAGATACATGTAATTAAAAATTGGTCCTTTCAGCAGACTTAGAATCATGTTGGTAGCACTGACATACATTAGTTGCTCCAAATTAATCTAGAATAACGGGCACTATACGTGTGCAAAGTTTAAAGCTGTGGGCTCGCATACTTTCGGATATATTGGTATATGGATAAAAAATAGAGATAGCATTTATTGATAGTTGGCAGCCCTGGTGGCTCTTTAGAATACGCTCAGTCATATCTGTTTATGTACACATAGTACATACAAAATTTGGTTGAAATCCAATTGATAGTGTAGGAGTTATATGCATTTAAAATTTGGACTTATCAGTAGGCTTAGAATCATTTTGGCAACACTGTCATGTATGGCCTCCTGAAAATTAAACCGAAGTATTATTATCTCTATGTGTACCAATTTTGGAATAGTTCCCATGGATGCATTCCAAGATATCCAACATGGAGCTCAAATTTCAATTGTGATTTTTTAGCAGTTGGTAGCACTGACATCATTTTCATGCATGACATTGAGATTTACCGGTATAGATCTTTACTCATACCAAATTTGGTTTCGATAGCTGCAGCCGTTTAGGAGTTGATAGGGGGGGGGGGACACACGCAGACAGACAGACAGACAGACAGACAGAAGGATAGACAGACATTTTCAACTTTTTCCTCATTTTTGCAAACAGTGAAAAGCAGGCTAAAAATGAGATGGTGTGTGTCTGTCGTCCTGTCTGTTACTCAATCACGCAAAAACCACTGGTCCGATTTAAATGAAATTGTGCATGGATGTAGCTGATTTACCAGGTTTACATATAGGCTACTTTTGATTTCGATATTATGCACTATTTAAAAATGGCGACTATTTTCATATTTCCATTTCAAATGAAAAAAAAAGAGAACGCTAAGAAATAGCAAACTTTTGGTGGCATATACGAGCTTTAAAATGTAATTTTCTAACCGAAAGGTCCTTATCGCTTTTCGTGTATCTCCAACAGTTAGCGAGTAAAACCTAAATATGTGCTATAAAACACGGTCAACGCCGAGCGATGTTAGTCTATGTTAGTCTCTACTTGAACTGTTTTATTTATAGAGGAAGTTTGTGGGGTCTGAAACGAGACGTGATTTTGAGTCTAATTTTATACTCTTTGTGCCGGTTATTGTATGTGACTATTTGGATCTTGACGCTGTTTCTCAATGTTATAGTGCTTTCCACTTTGCACGGTACGCTTTTTTTCTTTTTATAGATTTGTTTTTTGTTAACTGAATATTTCTGTTGGCCAATATTGATCTGCTGTTTGTCATTTTTTACCATGATCAGAAACCCAAATTCACAGACGAATGTGTCGAAGACTACCGACTGTCACATTAGTTCATTTAGTGCTCATATTAATCTTACTGCAGAACTGGGCAAACTTATTTCAATAAAGTTGGTGTTTTGCCTTTCACGGCTAATGAAACCCCGCACAAAACACGGCGTGAACCTAGAAAAGTTGCTGAGTTTTAATTGCTTGGCCCTGAAATGCAATATACAATCATTTTGGGAGCCTTTATAGGGAGGTGAAAGACTGTTTTAGCGTTTAGCTCTCGCAGTAAAGTAGCGGAGATGTTCTAAATAAGAATTGAGTTAGATCGCGCAGTATGCTACTCCTCTGGTAGTCCGCAAATAGACCACAAGAGCTCACTGATGAACCATCTCGAATTTACTAGGCGTAATCCCGCACAAGACACGGCGTAAACTTAGAACATTTATCTGTGATTAAAACTGATTTTGTTATTATTACTTGGGGTGATTGAAGTTTTTTTCGTTACTGTTACTCTTTATCGTGACATGATACGTAGATTCCGCAATATTACTTACTGCGGATATGATAATTTCTACCAAGTTTGATGTATTTTTAGCATAATGTTTATATGTTTAAATCTAGTATGAAGACGTTAAACGATAGGTGTTCAATATTTGAAGGGTACAGGGAAAGAAGCGGCTAAGTCACAATTTTAACATGCTCAGTTAAACTCTGTTTACTAAATGTACTTTTAAAAATAATAATCGGTTATATTTATTCCCTGTCCTGTGACCAATATAATCCTTAAACCATTTTAATTTACATATTGAGTAAAAGACAACATTATATGGTTTGAAACATAAACTTATGGTCCTTTCTTTCCTGGTGCATGGTTTCTTCTTTTCCCGGTATACTTGGACCTAACATTTTGTTTCTAAAACAACCCTAGGCATTGTTTAGGACCAGGAAGGAACTTCTCATTAACAAAAAAGAATAAAAATATTTAAAAATGGACATAGCCCCTTCTTTCCCTACACCCTTCATTTAAGAAATGTTATTTAACTTGTACTACATAGAAGCTGATATTTATTTCCAATATATAAACACACTTTCCTACCTACAAAACGGAGGCAGACAGGCTTTTCGCCGGGTACTGCCGAAAATGTCATTCCAGCAACAATCTCCAATATCATTTAATTTCATCTGTCATTCATTTAATCATTGCCCCAGGGGAGTGCGACAGACTTCGACCCGGTCGGTCGACTGAAAGCAGGCTGTGGATTTTCCCTTTCCTAACTCTGATTAATAATTGGGTGAGTGAAAATGCATGTAGTCTACACATGTAGTTGGTAGCATGGAAATAACATAACTACATTACGAATGTTTGATTATATTAATGACTAGCAGGTACCCGCGGCTTCGCTCGCGTCATAGTCGTGTCATATTGTTCTTCAATGAAATGCAGGTTTAACCCCGTTCACACCCCTTTAGAACTCGAATATCCAAAAATCCCTCCTTAGTAGACGTTTTCGACGCACAACAAACATAATCCCAAAATATCATTCTTCTAACTTTAATAGTTTTGGTTGGTCGATGAGAGTGAATATCCAAAATTCCTTCCTTAGTGGACGTTTTTCTTCCAGAATTTCTCCCCTCCCCATGAGCCCCTTAAATTGGATTTATGAAAATACGGTCGAACACCTATTTATTAAATTATTTATTGTGGTGTTTGAAGCCATATTTTCAGTGTTGCCTTAGTAAACAAGAGTGAGCCTCCGTGGCTTAGGCGGCAGCACGCCGGCCTCTCACCGCTGAGTCCGTGGTTCAAATCCCGGTCACTCCATGTGAGATCTGTGCTGGACAGAACGGAGGCAGACAGGTTTTTCTCCGGGTACTCCGGTTTTCCCTGTCAAAATTTCATTCCAGCAACACTCTCCACTATCACTTCATTTCATCTGTCATTCATTTAATCATTGCCCCAGAGGAGTGCGTCAGGCCTCGGCAGCCGGCACAGTCCATATCCTCGCCGCTAGATAGGGGCTTCATTCATTCCATTCCTGACCCGGTCGGAGACTGGAAGCAGGCTGTGGATTTTCATTTTCCTTAGTAAACAAGAGTTTAGTGCTTTTCAGCCGGTCAACACGAATGTACCCAAAAGAGATGGGTTATGCCCTAATCCTGAAATAAATTACATGCGATTAATAAAACACTAGGATGACCAGTTTCGATCGTCCTCGCCTATGTCGTTTAGGAGATGCATGCTCCGTTAGGAATCCTTCAACCCCCACTTTTCACCCCTTTACTCTTAATATACATTACATCGAAAAATCATTAGACATGTGTCAGCTTATTTTTAATGATTGGTTTGTATGCCAAGTATCACATCCCCAAATGAAACCACTCGTGAGATATTGTTATTCAATTAAATGCAGGTTTACCCCCTTAACACCCATTTAGAAGCTGAATATCCAAAAATCTTTCCTTAGTGGACGTTTTCGACATACAATGAACATATCCCCAAAATTTCATGTTTCTAACTTCTATAATTTTGGCTGGGCGATGATGAGTGAGTGAGTCAATCAGGTCATTTTATTTCAATTATTTTTACCAGAATTTTACCCCTCCCCATGGGCCCCTTAAATTGAATTTATGAAGAAACGCTCGAACACCTATTAACTTATTTTTAAGCTGTCTTTTTCCCCTGAGTTTGATGAGTGAGTGAGTTAGTCAGTCAGTTAGGACACTTTCTCTCCTTTTTTCGCAGAATTTCACCCCACATCATCGGCCCCTTAAGTTGAATTTATGAAAAAACGTTCGAACACCGATTTACTTAATTTTTAAGCTGATTTTTTCCGCTGAGTTTCAAACTTCTCACCTATGTCTTTTAAGAGATACACGCTCCGTTAGGTAACCTTCAACCCCCACTTTTCACCCCTTTCACCTTATAATATACACCACATCGAAAAACCCTTAGACACATGTCTGCTTATTTTTAATGATTAGTTTATGTGCCGAGTATCACATCCACAAATGAAACCACTCGTGATATATTGTTATTCAATAAAATGCAGGTTCAACCCCTTAAGACCCCTCTAGAACCTGAATATCCGAAAATCCTCCCTTAGTGTACGGTTTTGACATACAACGAACATATCCCCAAAATGTCATGTTTCTAACTTCATTAATTTTGGCTGGGCGATGATGAGTGAGTGAGTGAGTCAGGACATTTTCTTTCATTTCATTTTCTCCAGAATTTCACCCCTCCCCATGAACCCCTTAAATTTGATTTATGAAAAAGAAACTGTCGAACACTTATTTATTTATTTTTAAGCAGCTTTCACTCCCTGAGATTGAAGAGTGAGTGAGTCAGTCAATCAGTTAGGACACTTTCTTTCCTGTCCCCCCCCCCCCCCCAGAATTTCACCCCTTCCCATGCAGGTTCAACCCCCTTAAGACGCCTCTAGAACCTGAATATCCGAAAATCCTCCCTTAGTGTACGGTTTTGACATACAACGAACATATCCCCAAAATGTCATGTTTCTAACTTCATTAATTTTGGCTGGACGATGATGAGTGAGTGAGTGAGTCAGGACATTTTCTTTCATTTCATTTTCTCCAGAATTTCACCCCTCCCCATGAACCCCTTAAATTTGATTTATGAAAAAGAAACTGTCGAACACTTATTTACTTATTTTTAAGCAGCTTTCACTCCCTGAGATTGAAGAGTGAGTGAGTCAGTCAATCAGTTAGGACACTTTCTTTCCTGTCCCCCCCCCCCAGAATTTCACCCCTTCCCTTGCAGGTTCAACCCCCTTAAGACCCCTCTAGAACCTGAATATCCGAAAATCCTCCCTTAGTGTACGGTTTTGACATACAACGAACATATCCCCAAAATGTCATGTTTCTAACTTCATTAATTTTGGCTGGGCGATGATGAGTGAGTGAGTGAGTCAGGACATTTTCTTTCATTTCATTTTCTCCAGAATTTCACCCCTCCCCATGAACCCCTTAAATTTGATTTATGAAAAAGAAACTGTCGAACACTTATTTACTTATTTTTAAGCAGCTTTCACTCCCTGAGATTGAAGAGTGAGTGAGTCAGTCAATCAGTTAGGACACTTTCTTTCCTGTCCCCCCCCCCCCCAGAATTTCACCCCTTCCCATGCAGGTTCAACCCCCTTAAGACGCCTCTAGAACCTGAATATCCGAAAATCCTCCCTTAGTGTACGGTTTTGACATACAACGAACATATCCCCAAAATGTCATGTTTCTAACTTCATTAATTTTGGCTGGGCGATGATGAGTGAGTGAGTGAGTGAGTCAGGACATTTTCTTTCATTTTTTCTCCAGAATTTCATCCCTCCCCATGAACCCCTTAAATTTGATTTATGAAAAAGAAACTGTCGAACACTTATTTACTTATTTTTAAGCAGCTTTCACTCCCTGAGATTGAAGAGTGAGTGAGTCAGTCAATCAGTTAGGACACTTTCTTTCCTGTCCCCCCCCCCCAGAATTTCACCCCTTCCCATGCAGGTTCAACCCCCTTAAGACCCCTCTAGAACCTGAATATCCGAAAATCCTCCCTTAGTGTACGGTTTTGACATACAACGAACATATCCCCAAAATGTCATGTTTCTAACTTCATTAATTTTGGCTGGGCGATGATGAGTGAGTGAGTGAGTCAGGACATTTTCTTTCATTTCATTTTCTCCAGAATTTCACCCCTCCCCATGAACCCCTTAAATTTGATTTATGAAAAAGAAACTGTCGAACACTTATTTACTTATTTTTAAGCAGCTTTCACTCCCTGAGATTGAAGAGTGAGTGAGTCAGTCAATCAGTTAGGACACTTTCTTTCCTGTCCCCCCCCCCCAGAATTTCACCCCTTCCCATGCAGGTTCAACCCCCTTAAGACGCCTCTAGAACCTGAATATCCGAAAATCCTCCCTTAGTGTACGGTTTTGACATACAACGAACATATCCCCAAAATGTCATGTTTCTAACTTCATTAATTTTGGCTGGGCGATGATGAGTGAGTGAGTGAGTGAGTGAGTCAGGACATTTTCTTTCATTTTTTCTCCAGAATTTCATCCCTCCCCATGAACCCCTTAAATTTGATTTATGAAAAAGAAACTGTCGAACACTTATTTACTTATTTTTAAGCAGTTTTCACTTCCTGAGATTGAAGAGTGAGTGAGTCAGTCAATCAGTTAGGACACTTTCTTTCCTGTCCCCCGCCCCCCCCCCCGAATTTCACCCCTTCCCATGGGCCCCTTAAATTGGATTTATGAAAAAAATAACGGTCAACACCTATTCACTTATCTTTTAGGCTGATGTTTTTCCGCTGAGTTCAAACTCCTCGCCTATGTCGTTTAGGAGATACACGCTCCGTTAGGAATTCTTCAACCCCCACTTTTCACCCCTTTCACCTCATAATATACACCACATCGAAAAACCCTCAGACACGTGTCTTCTTATTTTTAATGATCAGTTTATATGCCGAGTATCACATCCACAAATGAAACCAATCCGGAGTTATTGTTATTCAATGAAATGCAGGTCTTACCCCCTTAACACCCCTTTAGAACCTGAATATCCGAAAAACCTCCCTTAGTGGACGGTTTGGACATATAATGATCATATCCCCAAAATGTCTTGTTTCTAACTTCAATAATTTAGGCTGGGCGATGATGAGTGTGTCAGGACTTTGTATCTTTCAATTTTCTTTTTTCATAATTTCACCCCTCCCCATGGGCCCCTTAAATTCGATTTATGAAAAAACGGTCAAACACCTATTTACTTATTTTTTAAGCTGATTTTTTTCCGCTGAGTTTCAAACTCCTCGCCTATGTCGTTTAAGAGATACACGCTCCGTTAGGAACCCTTCAACCCCCACTTTTCACCCCTTTCACCTCATAATATACACCACATCGAAAAACCCTCAGACACGTGTCTTCTTATTTTTAGCCTATTTTCAATTTTGAAAAAATAGGCTTATGAGATCACCTTTTGTCCGTGTGTGTGTGTGTGTGTGTGTGTGTGTGTGTGATTCGTGTGTGTGTCCCCCCCTAATAAAATCGAAACGGCTGGAGCGATTTCAATGAAACTCGGAATGTTCATAGCACTATTCCCGGCGACCTCGACCGTGCCCTTCAAATTTTGTTACGTCTATCCAATCCAACATGGCGGCTGTGCGAAATATTTCACTAGCATTCAATATCTCCTAAACTATTACCGATATTGCCCTGAAATTGTGTACGGTGATAAAGGGCACTACTAGAAGTTCACCTATGAGACTTTCAAAAACCTGGTGACTACAAAACCAACATGGCGGCCAAGCGAAGTTGAGACATTTAAATAGACTTTTCTCGCGATTTAACTATCTAAATGTAAAGAAACTTGGTACAGCAAATGTTTATACACATTGTAATGCACTGGAGTCTAATTTGGTTCAATTGTTTACATAACCTCAAAATGGCGGCTGTGCGAAATATTTCACTGACATTCTATATCTCCGAAACTATTACAGATATCAGCCTGCAATTTTGTACGGTGATAAAGGGTACTGATACAGGTATACCTACGTATATTTCATAAACCTGTAAAGTACGAAACGAACATGGCGACCAAGCGAATTTAAAATATTTTAATAGACTTTTCTCGTGATTTAACTCTCTGAGCGCAGTGAAATGTGGTACAGTAATTGATTTTGCAGATTGTAATGCACTGCCATCTAATTTAATTCAATTGCTTACATAACCTCAAGATGGCGGCTGTGCGAAATTTTAAAATTAAGTTCTAATTTCTTGTGTCGTAATCATGCGATCGAAGTGAAAGTTTGAATAATGAACCTAGGCAATAATTGTCCTTGAATGGTACTTAACTCTATGGCCTATACACATAACACTCCTAAATGGTGAGCTCCCGAAATATTTAGACGGTTCTCAATATCTATGAATCTTTTACAGCAACCAAACTGATTTTTTTTATGTTCATAGAGACTATGAACATATGTTCACCTATAGGACTTTCAGTAACCTGGTGAGCACAAATCCAACATGGCGGCGACGCGAAGTATAAATATTTAAATGGACGTTTCTCGCGAATTAACTATCCGAGTGCCGTGAAACGTTGCACGTTAAATGCTTATACAAATGTTGATCCACTGGCATCTAATTTATTTCAATGGTTTGCATTATCACAAGATGGCTGCTGTGCGTAATTTTAAAATCTCGTTTTTACTTCTTGTTGTCTAATCATGGGATTGAAGTTTGAATACCACACGTACACAATAATCTTAATGTAATAGTACAAAAATAAAAATCCAACCTGGCGAACATCTGAAATATTTAGACGGTTCTCAATATCTACGAATCTGTTACAGCAATTAAACTGAAATTTTGTATGTTGATTGTGGCAGTTAACATGAGTAGGATATATGAAAATAGGCTGTATAGTTCTTCACGGAACTACTTGTTAATGATACGTTTATATGCCGAGTATCACGTCCCTCAATGAAACCAAGCCGAAGATATTGCTATTCAATGAAATGCATGTGTACCCCCTTAAGACACCTTTAGAACCTGAATATCCAAAAATCCTTTCTTAGTGCGCATTTTCGACTTACCACGAATATATCCCCAAAATTTCATGTTTCTAACTTTAATAGTTTTGGCTGGGCGATGATGAGTCAGTCAGTCAGGACACTTGTTTTTATATAAGAGATTTAGGCCATCAAGTACTAAAAGCCGTTCGAAGAACGGGTACTTCAGCTAGTAAACAAATAAATATATTTCCGTTGACTTTTCAAGAAATGCAATATTTTTCCTGTACTATTGAGACGATTTGGAAGATTTTGGTCCAAACCACACCTTCTAACTCCCTCTGGTTTAGGAGATGGCGGCTTGTGAACCATACACCTTAGCGTATTATATAATAAGTAGGGCTCGGATTTTTAGGTAAATAAATATTTTTTTATGTAAATAGGCCTACATATTTTAAACATTTTCACTCATTAGCACATTTTTAAGTTTATTGCATTTTTGTTCTGTGCTACTTCAACGGGGAAGAACCTGTGAGCTATCTAATCTTCATGCAGAGCGTATGTCAGCTTGCAACTGTGTTATTCTTAACTTGTCGCCCCGTCCCACTCACAGTGGAAGCCGGGGATGCCTAAAGTAAAAGCAACTACAAGTTACCGTCTGCAGCAAAATGTTGCAGATTTTAAGGATAATTTTACTTCTGATGGGGGCGTTCTGCTCTGCCAACCATGTGGGAAAGCAATCAAGGCTGAACAGCGATTTCAAGTTACACAACACCTCGAGGGCAAGAAACATCTTGCCGCAGTTTCGCGCCCTCAGAAGAAGTGTTTCGCGATAATCGTCGGTTATTTGTAATGGACAACCTGAAGATGTATCTCGTTGTGTATTGTAATGCTTCAGCAGTCAGTGAGGCATAGAATAAATTGAATTCGTGAGTACTGCATATTGTTTATATTCACATTAATAAACTAAATTTTAACTAAATATTTTCTCTTTTTTGCCGCATATATCAGGTATTTTTAATAATAAAAAATAAATATTTTCCCGATTTTTTGCACCTAAAAATCCGAGCCCTAATAAAAAGATAGGTAGGAGATAATTTGTATCCAAAAACTTGTAACTCCACTAAATTTGGCATAACCACTCATAATAGCTTGGCATCCAGAGGGTTAAGTTTATATAATTCACAAAAGGATTTATTTTAAGATACAAATAGCCTACCTGAAAAAAGAATCCTTCCTTCACAATTTGTACATCCTTTAAGTACGGAAAGGTGCACTCTATGCACCAAGGGAGGAACTAACAAACTGGGACCCAGGGTCCTGTGGGTGCCCCCATTTGCCCCCCTGCCCCTCAGCATTGCTTGGAGGGCAGTAATATTTAGGGGCTAGACGACCCATTGACTGTACAGTACGTCACGTAACAGTGGCTGACGGGAGGAGTACGTGGCAACGCCGGCTGGCAGTGAAGGCTGTTCCCGGACGTGAAGACGATCCGCTCTCCCCTCCAGCCCAGTCGCGGTCAGTCCAACACCAGCCTTGTTCCAGATAGGCACCGTGCCTCCAGCAGCACCAATCATTGTAAGTTACTTCTAACCTTTCTTCTTAACACATTATTATCGAGTATTACCGGCAGGATTTAATTTAAAACACGCCACGAATCATTGTCACATGCCTTTTAACGATATTCGATACGGTAACCTTAGTATGGTATACTACACTCAGATGATAGGCCCCTTAAAACAATAATTATCATCATCAGTAGTCCCACTGCTACGGGGTCGGGGATGAGGTTCCTATGTGGCTGAAGGTTCTTACAGCCGGATGCCCATCCTGACGCTATCATAGAGAAGTTAATGAAACAAATAAATATGCTTGTCGTATCTACAGAAGCAATTGTTTGTAGATTACAAAATTAATTTTACTGGTAATGATAATTAAGTTGTTATTGTTGTTGTTTCAAGGGACGGAACATTGAGATCATTTGCCCCCTCATAATAATAATAATTATTACTAGGGGGCAAATGATCTCAATGTTAGTATTATTATTATCGAAACAAGTTCCAGCAACGTATCGCTGACCCTACCGTTCCCAAAGATTCTGTGTAGCCTATAACGTAATTGCGTATTAACCGGTGTTTCCCGATACAGACTTTCATTTCAGTTCGCGAAGTGCCCAAGGACGAAGTTTGCACGTGACGACATTAATAATTAATACTTCCAGCATGTGCAACTTGACATAAATGACCTCCAAACTCATGTTTGTGTACATTAAAGAGCGCTAGACGGTGACTAACAGTAGTGGCATCGTGACATCAACTTACGTCAGAATTTCATACCCACATGATGTCAGTTGGCATTTGAAAAATAAATGACGTGTGCCAACTGCAGAGAGACTTCAACGAATGAGCAAGCTACATGAAGTTGATGTTTTCTCCAATCGTTGTGATGAAAAATATGATATTGAGTCTTATTTCTGTCAACTGTGTTGGTTTAAATTGTAACTTAACAGGGCGTTATTGTTGTTTGAGTCTTCAGTCTTTTGACTGGTTTGATACAGCTGTCCATCCTCCCTGTCCTGAGCTAATCGTTTCATCTCTACATAGCTACCACACCCTACATCCGAGACAATCTGTTGGTCTACCCCTACAGTCCTTATCCTCGGCCCTTCATTCCATGATTAAATTTGCTATTCCTGGGTGTCTTAGTAAGTATCCTGCCAACCTATATCTTCTCTTCATTAGCAGTCGCCAGAAACATCTCTCCTCTCCCAGTCGTCTTAATACTTCTTCATTTGTAATCCTATCTACCCATCTGACCTTCATCATTCTCCTGTAACACCACATTTCAAACGCTTCAATTCTCCTCTTTTCTGCTGCTCCACCAGTCCATGTATCGCTTCCATAGAGCGCCACGATCGAGACAAAGGCTTTCAAAAATTACTTCCTAATACCTAAATCTATATTCGATGTCAACAAGATTCCTTTTCTGTAGAAATGCTTTCCTCGTCTGTGCTTGAGTACTTTTTATATCCTCTTTGCTTCGTCCATCACTGGTTATTTTGCTTCCTAAGTAACAGAAGTGAATTCCTCCCTCAAGACAGAATCCATATCATTTAAAGATGCATTCAAATCCTCTGGTGTGTCGGCTAAGATGACGATGTCATCAGCAAATCTTAGAGATGAAATTATTTATCCTTGAATCTTTACTCCTACTTTGAATTTTTCTCCAATTTCCGTCATTGCTTGTTCAATGTAGCCTATAGATTGAAAAGTACCGGTATGGTTGATGATTTGCAGTCTTGTCTTACACCTTCCTGAATGTCAGCTTCTCTTTCATGTCCTTCGGCTCGAATAACTGCTGTTATTATAATTTTGTAATTCATATCTGGTCTTTGTAATTTAATAATAGTACCGAAATTCAATTTATCTGTAACTGTTAATCGTTTCAAGAGGTCCCGGTCGGGTTCCTTAACGTGATTTGCAGTCTTGTCTTACACCTGCCTGAATGTCAGCTTCTCTTTCATGTCCTTCGGCTCGAATAACTGCTGTTATTATAATTTTGTAATTCATATCTGGTCTTTGTAATTTAATAATAGTACCGAAATTCAATTTATCTGTAACTGTTAATCGTTTCAAGAGGTCCCGGTCGGGTTCCTTAACGTGCCAATAAGTCTACTAACACGGGTCTCCGGCATTTATGAACTCGGAAATTTTGACAAACTGCGCCGGGATCCTGTCTTTGTAATTTATGTCATTTTATTTATTAAATACTATTGATACCGTATTATATTAATATAATATGTCTCACGAATCTGACGGCAAATCCAGTACAGATTATCTGTGAGACATATTAATTATTATTTACAACATATTATAACTTATACAGATTGTATTTCAATACAAGAGTACAAAAGATATAATTTTTTCCTTTTCAATTTTTTATATTTATATATATTTTAATTATAATTATTGTTTTTTATTTTTGTTTTGTTTTAAAAATATATATTTTTATTTTATTTTTTATATACGGTTTACTGTAGCCTATATAATTTGACTAACATGTTAGGTGATAATGAGAAAAATATTAGTGTAAATAGTTAAAACCACAAATAGTTACACTATAGTAATTATAATACATTAATAAGTTTATATTATAAGTTAATGTTTATTTAGGTAGACTAATAGTTTTTAATGCGACGTACATAGCTATTTGTTTGCTGATCATGTTGGGCAATCCAGGTGGTAGTTCATTAATTAGTGTTGGTTTAATATAATTTATAGTCTCTTGAAACCATAGCTATTTATACAAAAAGGTTTTAACTTACATACAGTACTTATATTTAGTGCCGTACTTGGTATGGCTCTTGTGTGAATCCAGGTATTGTAGTAGAGGCCCAGTACAGTCATTTGAAACAACTATTTAATATTAAAATAAGGGATAGTCCGATCAGTGAAAATATATAATAATAATAATAATGAAATTGCCTATAACGGCTATTTAAGAATGCATTTAGCTACCGGTATTTTATTTTATTTTGCAGATATTCTAATTTATTCATAGTACCGGTACGGTACGTGGACTTTTCAAAATCTTGTGTTTTCAATGTCATGCGAATCTTATCAGATCTCCGTAATGAGTTTGGATCTCTAAAAAGTCGCCGTGTTATTCAGTATTTTGTTTCTTATGTACTTTTAAGGATACGGTACCGTACTAATTTGTGTTTAAATGAACAACAATGTATCGAACTTGCTGTACACTACATAACCAGTTGACACGTTAGGACGCGACGGTATAACTTTGTACACAAGCCCACATAGCCTACTCTTATTTCCCCATCAAGTCGCCTGACCTTGTTCAGTTTTTCATAGGGGCATTCTTCCGCGGTGCACATGACGCCGGGTTGTCGCATTTCCCAGTTTACTCCTTCAGTGGTGTGCATTCTACCTCAGGCGACTGCTGCTGTTTGTTTAAAATGACCGTAGTTAAAGGTCTCGGAGTTCAATGTCCTACGAGTTCTTAAGATTCTTTCAAGGTCGAGTTTGCAGGTCAACAACATTAGAGAATCACTCTTGTGCGTAAGGAGCGGCGCCAGCTCCAGGGGGCGTTAACCCATTCCCAATGTTTCTTCCTGGGGACTTTCCCCGGAAGAGGGGCAGACCCAGAGCATGAGAGGGGGCGCGTGTTATGTTTCTCCCTCTGAGTACAACCAGAGGTACCAACTACTTGCAAAATGGGGGGAGGTGTTTGATATTTTATGTTTCTGAGTACAATCAGAGGTACCAACTACTTGCAAAAGGGGGGAAGGTATTTGATATGTTTGTTTCCCTCTGAGTACTACCAGAGATGCCAACTACTTGCAAAATGTGGGGAAGGTATTTGATATGTTTTGTTTCTCTCTGAGTACAAGCAGAGGTGCCAACTACTTGAAAAATGGGGGGGGAGAGGTGTTTATATGGTTTGTTTCTCTCTGAGTACAAGCAGAGATGTCAACTACTTGCAAAATGTGGGGAAGGTATTTGATATGTTTTGTTTCTCTCTGAGTACAAGCAGAGGTGCCAACTACTTGAAAAATGGGGGGGGGGGGGGGGGGGGAGATGTTTATATGGTTTGTTTCTCTCTGAGTACAAGCAGAGATGCCAACTATTTGCAAAATGGGGGGAGGTGTTTGATATTTTATGTCTGTCTCTGAGTATAACCAGAGGTGCCAACTACTTGCAAAATGGGGGGAGGTGTTTGATATGTTTTGTTTTCCTCTGAGTACAAGCAGAGGTGCCAACTACTTGCAAAATGTGGGGGAGGTATTTGATATGTTTTGCTTCCCACCTAGTACAACCAGAGGTGCCAATTTGCAAAATGGGGGGGTGTTTGATATTTATGTCTCTCTCCGAGTACAACTAGAGGTGCCAACTACTTGCAAAATGTGGGGAGGTGTTTGATATGTTTTGTTTCCCTCTGAGTAGCCTACAACCAGAAGTGCCAAATTACAAAATGCGGGGAACGTATTTGATATGTTGTGTTTCCCTCCGAGTACAACTGGAGGTGCCAACTACTTGCAAAATGCAGGGGAAGTATTTGATATGTTTCGTTTCCCTCTGAGTACAACCAGAGGTGCCAACTACTTGCAAAATGTAGGACAGCCTTGTCCATTAAATCAGTAATAGTGGAGGAACACAATGTTACTGTTAAGTACTACTATAATCTGTATTACGAATGAAGAACGCTGACATCTGTCAAAGCTAGCACGTGGGGCATTGCTGCGCATGACTGGGACAGGTCATGCCTCATAACATGCCAAGAGGCTTGGAGGGAGACACAAATACCGGGAAAGTTAGCTCCCCTGTCTGGTGGTCAGTGGTGTGTCAGCCGTTGTTACGAACAGAAACGTCACTTCGTACTTATTTGGGAAAATGAAAGATATTTATTTACAAGAAAATACACACACATTACAAATAACACTCAAAAGACTCCATCTTGGATGCACTGTTCCTTGTCCTTCTTTTCTCACAAAAAACAAAAATAACTGTTGCCAACTGTCTGTCACATCCTCCCACCGTTGAGGAAAGACATCCTCAACTACTCCACATATCTTGCAGGAACATTGACAGTTCTACCCGAACGTGTGGTCTTTGGGGGTTGAACACCAGTTCCAGTCGGCTCTCCTAAAGCAGTAGCTGTTTTCTTATTCAAGCCAGTCCTCAAAGGTGTGCTGTCTTCATCAGGTACTTCTAGTGGGTAGAGTCACTGTATCGGTCTCAAGAGTTCTCCTTTAGATATAACAACCCTTGCAAGTCTTGTATTACCATCAGTTCCAGGGAATAAGTCCACAATTTTTCCAAGGGGCCAATCTATCCTCTTAGTGCCATCTGATCCAACTAGGACAATGTCACCTCTCTTGAACAAAAGAGTTGATTTACAACTCGGTTTACCGAGTGCCAAAAGTCCCAGATATTCCTGCTGGAATCTTTTCTTCAATGCCATTCTTATGTTCAGAAGATGACGATTTCTTTGATTCAGGGTTATAGCATCCAATGCATCACATTCTGGAACTCCAGTTGTCTTAATTTCTTGTAGAAAGCAGGCAGGAGTGAGTGGACTTATATCTTCACATCCATCGGTCAGATAAGTTAGCGGTCTTGCATTTATGGTGGCTTCTACACTGCAGAGAAGGGTAAGCATTTCTTGGTAAGTTAGACAGGCTTTACCCAAAACTCGTTTCAGAAGCTGTTTAATTAGACGTATTAACCATTCCCAGAAGCCTCCCCACCAAGGAGCTCTAGGGGGATTAAATCTCCAAGTAATACGTTCAACCGAATAGTGTTTGGAAATATTCTCCCAGTCAACACTTTGAAACGCGTTATCTGTACCCGTGAAATTTGTACCATTGTCTGAGTAAATCACAGAGGGGCGTCCTCTTCTTGCTACAAACCGCCAGAACGCTTGCACAAACGCCTCCGTGGAGAGAGAAGTAACCATTTCGAGATGAACAGCGCGATACACCGCACATGTGAAAACTACAATCCAAGCTTTACTTTCATCCCTTAGGAACACCGGACCTGCCAAGTCCACTCCTATCACTTCAAATACACAGGCTTCCCGTATGCGGTCCAGGGGCAGAGGGGCCTGAGCAATTTCGGTATGTTGTCCATCATGCCTCCGGCACTCGACACATTTTCTTATAATTTTTCTAACTATCCTCCTTCCACCGATGATCCAGAAGCGTTGTCTCAGATGATTAAGAAGAAGTTGTACTCCAATGTGATTTTCTTTCACATGCTCATCCATAATCAAGCGAGAGGTGATGACATGGTTCGCCGGTAGAATCATTGGGAACCTGAATTTCTTTAAATCTTCTCGCAGTAGTAGTCTCGTTTTAACCCTGAGAACACCATCTTCCAGGAATGGATGTAGTGAAGATAGACATTTATCAACTAATCCGTGGAAGCTTTCTCGTTGAATTATAGAAATGAGTCTAATTTCAGCCCTTTCTAACTCTTCAACTTGCAGATTTTCTTGCGAGATCCTCTCATGTCTAAGACAATTCTTACAGAAACGAAGAATCCATGCGATTAGATGAACTATTCTGTGATAGCTGGAAAAATACCTGGCATACCAGAGGGGATCTTCATTGGTTACAGTCATAGAATTCACAGGGTTTTTCTTCATTTCCTTTGCGATACTCTCTTCGTCATACACCACTTTTGTTTGAGGCCAACAATCTGGAGATTCGTACAACCACGCAGGTCCCTCCCACCATCGAGAGGCTACTAATTGCGAAGCAGAACAGCCACGTGACGGTAAATCAGCTGGATTCAATGAACCTGGAACATGTCACCAGCAGTTTAAATTGGTCAAGTTCCTGATCTCATTCACACGATTGCGGACAAACACCGACCAGTTCTCAGTCCTGTAGATCCATGCTAGAACTGTGGACGAGTCAGACCAGAGAAAAAACTCATGAACTTCCAGTGAAATAGATTCCAACACACATTTAAGCAACCGTGCACCAATTGTAGCAGCCAGCAATTCCAATCTGGGGATTGTCACTTCCTTGAGGGGGGAGGGGGGGGGGGGGGCACACGAGATCTTGCATCACATAACTGTACACCCACTTGATTGTTGGAATCGCATCTTATGAAGACTACTGCTGCGTATGCAAGTTGGCTGGCATCACAGAAGACATGAATTTGCACATGGTCACTTCTTCCAAACCATTGAGGAATCTTGATTTCTACCAGGTGAAGTAGATCCTTTACCCAGGCCAGAAACTCGTCTCTGGACTTCTCATCAACTGCACTATCCCATCTTATATGAGTCTTCCAGGTCCTTTGAATCAACAGTTTAACACAAAGGGTGACAGGACATGTCACACCAACTGGATCAAAAATTCGATGTGCGAGTGACAGAATTGTCCTTTTCGTCACTTCTCCCACCTGAAGGCTATTCAACCAATGCAAATTTAAAGTAAGTGTATCCTCCTGTCGATCCCATAACAATCCCAAAACAGATGAAAGGGTAGCAGACTGGTCATCATCCTGAGAGAACTGCCATCCCCTCAAATTAAAACAGCCTTCTGATAATACCCTACTAGCTTGATTGATAAACTCGCCCACCTCCGATTCCCTGTCAAGGCTAGTGACAATGTTGTCCACGTAGAAGCTCTGTAGAAGTCTCTTGATGAATAGGGGATTGAATTGCGGGTTTTCCAAGTACTTCTTCAGGTGATACTCCAAGACAGCCACCAGGAGAAACGGACTACAAGTTAAGCCGAAAACCAGCCTGGCATGCTTGAAGATCTTGTAATTATTACCAACGTCCTGCCACATCAGGAAGCAGATATAGTTTCGATCTTCTTTCCGTATGCTTATCTGAAGGAAGGCCTTCTCAATGTCTGCAATAATTCCTACTTTCCTCTCTCGGAATCTAAGAAGAATAGCAGGGATTAGCTCAATCAGGTTGGGGCCATCATACAAACAATCGTTCAAAGCAGGGGTTCCCACTTCCTTCGCTGAGGCGTCAAATACAGGACGAACAGGTGTCGTTGAACTACTTTCCTTCACAACAGCTCGATGCGGTAGATAGTGTCTGAAATTTTCATCCTCCTGAACCGGTTCAATAACACCACTCCTTTCCCACTCGGTGAAAATATTTTCATACGACTCGCCTAGTCCAAAATTTTCCACTTTCTTCCTTGTGTTGACTAACCTCTTCTCAGCCATGACCCTGTTAGATACAAGAAATGATTTGTTTTCTTTCCAGGGTAAATGGACTTCATACCTAAATTCTCCATTAATAGACATGGTTTTCTGAAAGTGCTCCATTGTTGCAAAGTTTTCTTCAGTTTTAGTTTTCCTTACGGCAGGATCGCAGATACCTAGCACGTCCAGTTCCCACAGATTTTCAACTGAAGCATCTCTGATAAAGAGAGAAGTGACAAGGTTGGTCATGCTTGATTGATCTCCGGAAACTACTTTACCCATCACAGTCCACCCCAGCAGTGTCTCAATACATACAAGACCATTGCTTAGTGTACACGTTTGTCCAGTCAGTAACTTTCCAGCTACATCAGCGCCTATTAATAGTTCAATGGGACCTTCAGTATCATAAATCTGTATCCCGTTTGCTTTTAGTTCTTGCAACCATGGGCCCTTTAACATAGTATTGTACCCTGTAATTACTTGTTGCCCTAAGACTTCAAAATTGCAGGCATAAGGCTTTCCTAAACTCTCTATGTAGATCCTATAGCACATATGCTGGCTCTCTTCTGTGACTACCCCACCAAGTAGTGAATGGCGTAGCATTTCTGTGCGATGACTAGTGTAACCTAACTTCTGCGCAATTGATTCAAGCATATAAGATCTCTGACTGCCAGTATCCAGTAGAGCCCTTATCTCCATTGCAGAGGATCCTCCAATGACCTTCACCTTTAATGTTTGTAAAATAACACCTTGCATACCACTACGCTCTTCATTAGAAATCAAAGAATGAGACTGAAGTTTCTCATTGGTAGCTTCAGTGGAATGTGTTGGGCCTAGACATATTAGGCTGTTATGTTTTTTGCTACAGGAATCACATTTTATCTGACTTCTGCACATCTTTGCAACATGTCCTTTCTTCAGACAGAGAAAGCATGCTCTCTTATTCTTCACAATTGAGACTCTCTCCTTTAAAGCCATCTGCTTTGAAAAAATGAAAATCCACAGCCTGCTTCCAGTCTCCGACCGGGTCAGGAATGGAATGAATGAAGCCCCCATCTAGCGGCGAGGATATGAACTGTACCGGCTGCCGAGGCCTGACGCACTCCTCTGGGGCAATGATTAAATGAATGACAGATGAAATGAAATGATAGTGGAGAGTGTTGCTGGAATGAAATTGTGACAGGGAAAACCGGAGTACCCGGAGAAAAACCTGTCTGCCTCCGATTTGTCCAGCACAGATCTCACATGGAGTGACCGGGATTTGAACGACGGACCCAGCGGTGAGAGGCCAGCGTGCTGCCGCCTAAGCCACGGAGGCTTCCCCATCTGCTTTGCCACGGAGCAATTTGAACTAGCATGGGACCTATCACAAAATATACAGTTTAGTTTAAGATTACAATCTGCAAGTGCAGCTGCGGTAGGTGGCGATTCACTGTAAACGTCATTTTTCTTAGTACCTTTTGACTTGTCAGGATTCACATTGATGTTACCTTTACTTGGGATGGCCAGTTTGATCCTTTCCTCACTCTCTACTTCATTTTCCAGGAATTTCATCAAACCTTTAAGACGTTCACTAGGTTCACATTCCTTCCCACCGCCACTCCTCTGCCAGGCACGTAACACATCTATAGACAAGCATGATTCAATCATAGGAAATAACATTGCTGCATATTTCTCGGAAGTTACACCTAGGCTCTCCAAAGCACCAAGTTGAGTTTCGAGTCTGTCATATAATGATGAGATGTCAAGACTACTACACGAATTCATCATTGTCAATAGTTCTCTAGTGTAGACTTCCACCAACAAAGAATCTTTGCCAAAACGTGATTTAAGTTTCTGTATTGCTTTAGGGTAATTTCCACTTGTGGCTGGAAAACTGTCAACGATGTCGCGAGCTTTGGAGTTTGTCAATGTTGCTTGGATAAGATATTCGTATTTATCGGCATTATCTAACTCTTCATCTTCATCAATCTTTTGAAATTGATTCCAGAAACCTAACCAATCTCGTAGATTTCCACCAAATTTTCGAAATTCGATCTTTGGAAGGCGATATTTACTTTTTAGGTTATGAGTGTTACTGGTGCTTACTGTTGACTGGACTTCGTCTTCACGTTTTCTCTCCATTGCAAGAGCATCGGAAACAGCCGCTGCTAACATATGAAACTTGCGTTTATAGTCATCTACTCCGTCTACTTCTGTGATCAGGTCTTCTTCTGACACCGCATCTTCCATGAGGTGTTGGAAGATCTCCTGGTCCAGATTACTTATGAGGTTAGCCTTCTCTTCCACTAAAGCGTAATCTCCTCGGATAGCGACTATGTCCTTTATTTCTTTCTCCAACAAAACTTGAAGTGAAGCTACAATTTTCGTGAACGATGCAAGGTATACACCACGTTTTCTGATCAAACTTCGAATATCGCTCATTTTCCTTTCTATGTCCTGTCACGGTCGCCAGATGTTACGAACAGAAACGTCACTTCGTACTTATTTGGGAAAATGAAAGATATTTATTTACAAGAAAATACACACACATTACAAAAAACCCTCAAAAGACTCCATCTTGGATGCACTGTTCCTTGTCCTTCTTTTCTCACAAAAAACAAAAATAACTGTCGCCAACTGACTGTCACAGCCGTATTAGTGTGGAAAGACACAATCGATGCAACAAAATGACAGCACAATGATGATAATAATAATTATATATAATTTTGTTCGTTACGGCCAACTATGGACCATGTTGACAGTTTTACATTATGTTTCTTCCTCACTGCCAATATCTCTTCATCCTCTCTCCCGCTTTTTCTTCTGTTCCTCCATGTAAGATCTTCCTTTCTTCACTGACAACTCCCCTGCCTCCTGGAAACCTGTAAACTCGTAGTCTAAATCGCTCTCTGTCCATTATGTCTTCTTCTTTCACCCCCATCTGATCCAAGTCCAGTCTCACTTCCCGAAATCATTTCGGCTCCGTCTTCCTCTTCCTGAAGAATTTAAAAATCCTCTTCATCAATCTAGTACTGATCATCACCAAGTGTGCATAAAACTGTATTCTCCTTTTTCACATTAGGACTACAACTCCTTCTGACTTCAGGTATAGTTCTTCATTAGGTTTGAGTGTTCTCTCTCCATCCTTGATATTTGGGCCTAGGATTTTTCGGAGCATTTTCCTTTCTCTTTTCCGGATGTATTCTTCGAGGCCACCCTTCACAATCAAGTCTAGTGTTTCTGCTGCAAATAATAATAATAATAATAATCATAATAACAACAATAATAATAAATAATGTAACTTACCTAATCACTCTCGCTGCAACTAATTATGGGTTCTCTCCATGATCACCATCCTGCTATTAATTTTCTTATATTTAAATCCCAGGAGATGCAACACTTTATTCAGTGAAGAAAGGCTTCCTTGAAATAATTCTGCCTCTCTGAGTGAAACAAGAAGTTTGCGACATGTTGGAATTTCTTTCCTGAATTAATATCCATAAATATGCCGTCTTAACAGCATCTTATTGGAAGCTATCTAAATTAGTGACCACCCCTTCCCTCTGCCTCTTCTTCTCTGGAGTTGAAAGTTTAGACGGGCCAGCATCATCAGACAGGAACTTTCTTTTAGTCGCTCGGTAGACGGTTGTTTCACTCACACCGAGCCTTTGCAGTTCTATTTCTCTCCTGAACAAATGGAATTAGAGGTTTCTCCCATAAGCACATACTTTCCTCCTCTTCCTCCATAAAATTACTCACAGCACATATCATCTCCCTTGCTTGGCAATGGAGAGTCACACCATGACCCGAAGTTGTTCTATGTCATGGAGAATGGATCCTGGGCCTCTCATGAGCACGTACTGATGGCATTTTTATGCAATGAAAATAGAAACACAATGATGCGAATAAAAGAAAGAAACTATGAAAATCTGTATTATACTCACACCTCCAACAAACACAGAATGATAATGTTAACTGTAGCCTGTGAAAGAATGAGCTAATGCACTTCAATAGGCACATGGGATAATACTAATGACAGTAACGAGTCACAGCACAGTAGAACACTGCCTCAAACCATGTGCTAGCCGCTGTCCCTGCATACATTGCAACACCGCTTGCTGTTACCATGGAGACCGTTACCCCTCACATCTCCCCTCCACACCTCAACCTTCAAGCGGATGACCGCTGTCACCGTACATCATTCGTAATACAGGGTATAACATTGGAATCTACAGCAAGAAATCAATGTTTGCACACCTTTGTCGAGAAAATCCTAGTGGACACATGGAGTCGCTGTGAAGAGAAATCGATCATCCCTGCTCCTGACACAAGACAGAGTAGCTTATGAACACATTCCATGGCTGCTTATGCATGTCATAACAATGTACTTCAAAGCCAAATACCTGAAAAAGATACTAGGAATAGCAAAAATATCATACTCTAGATTGGCTTATGATCTAGCATGAGAACCATTCCTCATAGAAGAACTGAGAACTCATTTTTTGATGCCAACCCCAAAATCGGAACAAGAACTCCTCAAGATATGGAAAGAGAAGGCAGAACACATACAAAGCAATTTCTAAGGCACAGATACGATGTGCAATACAGCTTGGTTGGGACGAAACTGTCGGATGAGGAGCGCAATTACCAGATTAGCAGTGCATGGCTTCCATCAGAAGATGTGCAAAAGGACAAAATTCCATGACCTGGATGACCAGTGAGTATGAAAGAAAATGTGACCGGAACCACTTTGTGAAATGCCAGAAGAGAACTAAGACGCTTAATGACTACAGTAAAACAAATAGCATTCTGTGTTATATCAGAACTTACGCCTTTCGGCTGATATATTTTTATTATAATGATGTGCTTCTCACATTGTCAAGGGAGTGTTGAGTGATGACCAGCCACCTCCGTGCAAGTGTGCGGCTTCATGTCAAGTGACGGATATGAATGGCGCAATTGTCTTCCTGGTGGGATTAGAGGCTTCCACATAACTCCTCTCCTCTTAATACTCATATTATATAAATAATTTCTAGCCTAGTTTTATTTTAAGTTTGTCTTCTAAGCACATACAAATTTTCATGTCAAACACTCAAAAATCAAACCAAAGGTATAATTGTTCCTAATTCACCTTTGCAACCATTCTGATTGCAAGGCTCAGCTCTTTTGGGTTGAGAAAATGGCACTTGCTGGGAGGGCAGTTTGCATCTCTGTGTGGCATGGCAGGTGGCCTTGCCAATGAAGTTAGATGTTTTGTATATTCCTTTTACGATGTTAGTTTGTTTTTATTTTTATATCTTTGATTTTTTTCTTGTTGTTTATTCTTTCGACCTAGATAGGGTATTGTTCTTAGTTGGTATCTGTATAGATTATCTATGGAGATTGTGAGTTCCATGAGAGAGACTGTAAAAGATTGTAGGAAGCCATGTTAGTAGCTGTTGGGATTCTCTATGGGGATTGTAATGAGATTGTTGTTGTGTGTTTTGGGAATATGAAATTAGCTAGGAAGATTGCTTATAGGTTTTGGCAAGTGGTCAGAGTAGATGTTGTCTTGAGGATATGATATGGTTTCTTTTTATGAGAATAAATGGAGAAAGGCTTTTGAAGAAAGTGTTTTGATGATGTGCTTGGAATGGTGTTAGTAAGAATTGCATGGGAGGCAAGTACAGTAAGGTGAAAGATATAAATTGCATGAGTGTATCAGTAAAGAAGGAGGTGTGTACAAGCCAGAGAGAGATGTGTTTTGTAAGAGAAAAGTGTCCCTCAAGGTAATCATTACCACCACCCCCCCGAACAAGAGAATGTACGGTTACAATTGGCAACCCAACGTCGGGCACGAATAAGGGAAAGTAGAAAAAGAAATGGAGGAGGATATGATTCGGATATGTTACAAATGCTACTAAGTAAATTCACCGGTATGGAAGAGTCTTTAGGATCAGTAAGAGAGTCTTTAAGTACAAAAATAGAGTCAGTGAGTAAGGAGATAGGAGAAGTGAGGCAGCAAGGAGAGTCTATGAAAGTGCAAATAGAATCTATAGGTAAGCAGGTAGAATCTGTAAAGGTGTACGTAAACGAAGCAATAAAGAAGCAGGCTGAAGCAACCAATGCTAAAATTGAGGAGTTAAGCAAAGAAGTACAAGAACATAAAACTGTGATGAGACAAGGAATAGCGAAAAGTAAGGATAGCATGGATAGCCTTAAGGAGGAACAGATGACATTGATGGAGAGGAATGAGAAGCTCAAGGAAGAGAGAGAATGAGGTGAAGGAGAACAAGGTTATATGGAGAAAGTGAATGAGCTATGTGCGATTAAGGAGCAGGAAAATTATCCGAGATGTGGGGGGGGCATGAGAAAGCAGGTGATATGGAACAAACTGAAAGAAAGGAGGCAGGTGAAAGAAAGGAAAAGGTACAAGAGAAAGGAGAAGCGGATAACGGAGGTGAAATGGAAGAAACTGAAGAGAAAGGAGAATCAGATGAGGTTGGTAATGAAGACAGTAGCAATCAAGAAAAAGAGGATAAAGATGAGGATGTACGTGCAAGAGTGAGCCATGGAGAAGACAACATACTAGAAGAAGATAAGGTGAAGAAGAAAAAGGGGAAAACAAAGTGGAAGAAGAGAAAGGAACTGTTGAGTAAGATAAGACAGACGAGGAAGAGGTGGAAAATGTGGAAAGGAAGAAGAGAGAAGTGGTTGAGAATGAAGACAAAGAGCACCAGGAGAGTAGATAAAAGAATGAGTTGGAAAGCAAAGAGAAGGAGTAGGAAGAAGATGAGATGTCAGGTAAAGGAAGATAAGAGAGTGAAGGATCAGACCAAAGGAAGAAGAAGAAGAAGAAGAAGAAAGGAAAATATGATATTAAATCAGAGGAGACAGACCAAAAGAAGAAAAAGAAAGGAAAATATGATGATACTGAATCAGAGGAGACAGACCAAAGGAAGAAGAAAAAGAGAGGTTTGGAATACAGGAGACGGGGAGACAGGAGGCATCGTAGAAGACGACGAAGCAGGCGTGGAGGCAGGAGGAGAAAGGGGAGAACGAAGATGATAACGATTCTGCCATTCCTTCTGATTATGATGCTGTCCGATTTTCTGATGGAGGAGGAGTGTTTGACGAACTAGATGATATAGTTTTGGTTACTTCATCTGAGGAGAGTGATACAACGTTATGTGATGTTGATAATCTATAATTTGTTGTACTCTGTGTGTTTTTAGTATGCTTGGTGTATATTACATTTTATGTATGTATTTTTATTAATGTATGTGATCCTCACATAAGAATCACATAGAGGGGCGATTGCAACCATTCTGATTGCAAGGCTCAGCTCTTTTGGGTTGAGAAAATGGCGCTTGCTGGGAGGGCAGTTTGCATCTCGGTGTGGCATGGCAGGTGGCCTTGCCAATGAAGTTAGATGTTTTGTATATTCCTTTTACGATGTTAGTTTGTTTTTATTTTTATGTCTTTGATTTTTTCTTGTTGTTTATTCTTTCGACCTAGATGGGTATTGTTCTTAGTTGGTATCTGTGTAGATTATCTATGGAGATTGTGAGTTCCATGAGAGAGACTGTAAAAAATTGTAGGAAGCCATGTTAGTAGCTGTTGGGATTCTCTATGGAGATTGTAATGAGATTGTTGTTGTGTGTTTTGGGAATATGAAATTAGCTAGGAAGATTGCTTATAGGTTTTGGCAAGTGGTCAGAGTAGATGTTGTCTTGAGGATATGATATGGTTTCTTTTTATGAGAATAAATGGAGAAAGGCTTTTGAAGAAAGTGTTTTGATGATGTGCTTGGAATGGTGCTAGTAAGAATTGCATGGGAGGCAAGTACAGTAAGGTGAAAGATATAAACTGCATGAGTGTAACAGGTATGAAGGAGGTGTGTCCAAGCCAGAGAGAGATGTGTTTTGTAAAATAAAATATCCCTTGTGAGTATAATCAACCACTAGCCCAAAAAAGAGAAGACGTACGGTCACACCTTATCCAGGATAAATACAACGTTTTACCCAGATAATCTACAAAGAAATCCCCACAGGTATTTAATAAATCTAATACACCTTAGTCAATAAAAGTTTTAAATTAATATTTATTAATTAAATACCAGTTTCGGCCACATTATGGCCTTCTTCAGTTTTTTAAAGAAAAAAGAAAAAACTAATGGAAAGCTACCAGCAAAGCTTTTGCATCAACATTTAAACTTGATCTTTCCTATTAAAAATATTTAATAAAAATATATTTTTTTACAAATTGTTTAATACTTAAAACTCAAGACATTACAGTATAGTTGTAAAACCAGAGGGTCTGTATGCCTCTGAATGTCTAACCCTGAATAAAAAAGGGGAGCTGAAGGAACTTGAGATAAAGGAAAGGAGGATCCCGAGGAAAATTCTTGGACCACGGAAAGATGATGATGGAACATGGAAAAAAAGGAAAAATGAAGATCTGTATATGCAGACCGAAACCATTGTGGTCACAATGCGTAAAAGAAGGCAAAAGTTTTACGGGCTTTTGATGAGAATGGACGGGAACAGGCTGACAAAGAAAATTTTTAAATACATCACAGGGTTGAAAGCTACTACAAAATGGGTAGAAGAGGTCAAAATAGACGCCATTGAAGTTGGACTAACTGAACTTGCCATTCACGATAGGAAAACGTTTCGAAGCCGAGTTGACAATATCAAGACGTTCAAAGAAAAACCACCACAACTCAGGCCAAATTTGGTAAAAACAGAGGAGCAGAGAAAGATTAGAAGTGAAAGAATGAGGAGGTTCTGGGATGAAAAGAAGAAAAAATTGACCAGAAAGCCTTAAGTTACATGCGGTCCACAGTTGGCCAAAGTCGGAAACAAACAAAAAAAAACTTTTCATTCCTTATCTGAATGGACTCCTGATTTTATTGATTTTTTGTTCTTTTTTCATACCCACTCATTTGCTTACAGGCTCCACTCAGCAAAGAGTTTTCATCTCATAGGAAGAGCATATCAAGATTTTTTAGTCTATCTATAGGAATACAAACAAAAAACGTTTTTTAGATTTATGTCATTTTTCACAAAATTATTTTATAATATCAAATTAAAGCCCACATTTGTGACAGATCTGTTTATTTGAATATATACAAACTTGGAAGTTTCCATGAGAAAAAAAAAGCATTTTGGTATAATTTTTGCATTTTGTCGCTTTATCAAAACACATTTAAGAGTGGTTTACAGGTCGTGAATTCTGAAAATACAAGAGTACAAGCCATTATGTGTATTTCACACTTTATCGCATTTGCGAAAGAACACCACCCCTAACAATTACCTATTCCAGAATGTTATTTGCCTCGTGTCTTTGAGATCAGTGGCCTGTTCAGAGGGACAATTCTCCAAATTTGTAACTGAAGTATATTACAGACTTATGTGAGGTTTCGCCTAGGAACACCAAGCTGGCTCATCAGCGGGCTCTTGGTATCCGTGCCCGGACCCGTCATTATCATCATCATCATCATTGGCTTTAACTTGAATCCGAGACTAAATCTTCTTCCTTCAGTCCAGTTTGTGGATGTGTTTACGGTGACTAAAGAGTCCAATCCTGGCATGGAACAAGCGTCCACACAAGTCACATAGTATTGCTGGAGGAGGACGTGGTTGGGCTGCTCGAAGTTTCCTAGCTTGACGCTTGGCCTCTTCATGTGTACGTCGATCCCTTTCAAACGTCTTTACAGTATCCGAGATGGTACGGCGCCAAGTTGAGCGGTCTTCAGCCAGCATGTCCCAGGTTTGTGAATCAAGACCTGTCAATTTCAGGGTCTGCTTAAATTGGTCCTTGTAGTGCCTCGTAGGACCACCATGCGGTCTGGTGCCATAGCATAACTCACCATATAGCATTTGACGAGGTAATCTCACATCATCCATCCGATGGACATGACCAATTCATCTAAATTGGTGACCTATTATGGATGATTCTATGCTGTTGATTTGAGCCTTTTCCAGAACAGCAATATTGGTAAAGCGGTCTTCCCACTTAATCCTCAGGATTGATCGAAGTTTTTGTAGGTGGAAACGCTCAAGCTTCCTAAGATCACGTCGGTAAGGGTCCACGTTTCACAGCCATACAACAATGTAGAAATGACTACTGCTTTGTACACCATAAGCTTTGTACTCATGGACAGATCTTTATTCATGAAGACCCGGTGCGCTAATCGTCCAGGAGTAGCGAACACTGCGCACTACCTCCCTTCTTATGAAGCGCACATGTGCCTTTTAACTGCAAGAGCTAAAAAAAATTCAAGCAGCCTTTCACCTCCCAAGAGCCCGCTGATGAGCCAGCTTGGTGCTCCTAGGTGAAACTCCACACAAGATACAGCATAAACCTAGAAAAATTGCTGAGTTTTAATTCACGGGCTGTGAAAGCCAATACTGTATACCAAATGATTGACTAGTTTCTAATGTAAAAAATTCCACACATATTTAGGGTCTTATAAGGTACGTCGAATTCAGAGGGATATACCGAGAGAAGCAAGATCGGGGGAGGGGGGAAAGGGGGGAAGGGATGGAAATATTAGCCCCATGACCTAATCTCTCTCTCCACGGCCGTGCTTATGAGTAAGATAACTGAACTAATTTATAACAGAAAAGTATTATATTAAAGTCTGTAAAACATTTAATGAAAAATGTATAACTAAAGCTGTACTAATTTGTTATATATTTATATAAAAGTTTTCTTTTGTTGCAGCCATCTAGGGTGCAAAATGGCCACTTGGAAGACAGTATTTGTGACGGGAGGTGCGGGATATATCGGAAGCCATTGCATCGTAGAACTTCTGGAAGCAGGTTATGATGTAATAGCAGTTGACAATTTTGCCAACTGCGTCAATGATCCTCGTGGAGAAGCACCCAGTCTTAAAAGAGTGGAGAAAATTACAAACAAAACAGTCACATTCTACCAGTGTGATCTGCTCGATAAACCCAGCCTTGTAGAGATCTTCAGCAAGGTAAGTGCAATAGTGGTGTAAGGGTAGCACACTTCCAAACATAATGGTGATCACCTGGCTGTTAACATAGTGGTGTAAGGGTAGCACACTTGTAAACCTGATGTTGACCAACGGCTGTTACCATAGTTGTGTAAGGGTAGCACACTTGCAAACATAATGGTGATCACCTGGCTGTTACCATAGTTGTGTAGGGGTAGCAAACTTGTAAACCTGATGTTGACCAATGCTGTTACCATAGTTGTGTAGGGGTAGCAAACTGTTGTTGTTGTTGATGTTTCCTATGGCTAGCCCGGATTCCAATCCATCAGCTTTCTTGCGTTCCAATAGAGTTGTGTGAGGTTTCCAGAAGTTCTAGCAGTCACATCAAGTTTGTTGCAATGTAGCAGGTGTCCCTTATCCATTTTACTTCCAGGTTCGTGACAAAGTGTGCATTCTTCAGATCTCAGGATGTTGATTCGTTTCAGATGAGCTGCAAGGCACTCGTGGCCAGTGTTAAGTCTGAAGAAGGCTACAGCTTCTTTTCTTGGTGTTAATTTATATTGATCCCATTTAGCATCAATGTCTTTCCATAATTTGGTTTCTGCTGTTTTCTTTGCCATTTCTTCATACCTGTTTTTGATAGTATTTTTCAAGATCCCTTTTGCTGACATATAATCAGTCTGACTGACAGGTTGTTGTAGTGTGGTACCTTTTTTTGCTAATCTGTCTGCCTCTTCATTTCCTGCTATTCCAACATGAGAAGGGATCCACTGAAATGAGATCTGTTTGTGGAGTCTTTGAAGGGTTTTTATCATACAAAAATTTATTTCAGTTCTTTATTTTGGGGCTTATAATTTGACGAGATGGCTTGGATGGCTACTTTTGAATCTGTAATGATAACGCATTTTTGATAATCAATGTTTCTGCCTAATAACTGATGGAGTGCATGTGAAATTGCTCTTATCTCAGCATCAAAGTTTGTTTTGTGTTGGCCAACTGGGAAGTAGAGTGAGAAGAGAGATGTATGTATTCCTGCTTCAGTTCTATTTTCTTTGTCTTGTGAGCCATCTGTAAATATTTTTAGCCATTGATTAGATGGATATCTTTCTTCTATTGTACAGAGGGCCAGTTGTTGTAGATCTTGTGGTGAAGAGTCTTTCTTGCAGACCTCTTCTAACAAAGTAAGATCTGTAGTCACTTGTATATATTCAATGGGATTGACTGGCATACAGAGTGGTTCAAGTTTTATTTGCAGATTGCTCTTATAGATGTATTCTTTGGCGAGGCTTAAGGGATCTTTTTGCGTTTTAAGATTGGGGCTAGAAACTGGTTTTTTGATCCATGTCATTTGAGGTAGTCTTTGTATACTGAGGTATGCATTGGCTGTTTGATGTTTCATCTCTTCTTCTATTGGTAAGTTGTGGGTATATAATTGCAAGGCGGTTATAGGTGTGGTTTTTATTGCACCTGTTACGATACGTGGGGCATTATTCTGACACCTCTCGAGGCGATCAATGTTTGACTGGGGTGCTGTAGAGAGTACTTCACTGCCATATTTTATGATAGGTTTGATGTAAGTATTGTAGGTTTTGTTGAGTGTGTCTTGAGTGCTCCCCCAAGTAGCTCCTGCTGGTCTCTTCAGTAATTTCCTCCGTTTGCTTACCTTATCCTCCACATGTTTTATGTGTTTGGTCCAGTTCAGCTTCTTGTCCATGATGATACCTAGGTACTTTGTACTTTCACTTTTTGGAAGGTCTTGATTACTAAATTTGAGACTAAAAGTTGGATTGTGGTATCTCAGGGAGAAAAACTGGTATACTGTTTTGGAAGTATTGATTTCCATATTATTGTTTTCGGTCCAGTTTTTGAGTTTTATAAGTGCCTGGTTCATTCTGTGTTCAAGAAGCATTTGCTGATTTGGGCTGTTACGTGCTGTGGTCCAAATGATAACATCGTCTGCAAACATGCTGATATTCACATTACCTACTTTCTTTATTGTTTTTGGAAGATCGTTGATGCACACATTGAATAGAGTTGTGCTTGATACAGCTCCTTGTGGGAGGCCTAGTTTTGATTGCTTGCAACCTGAAGTTTTGTTGTTGTAACGAACATTGATCATTCTTTGTGAAAGGAATCTTGAAAACCAGTTTAACATACATCCATTTACTTTGAAGTTGATAAGTTTCTTTAGCAGCATGTTTCGCCATACAGTATCATAGGCTCCTTTAAAATCGATGAAAACTGCAAGAACACTTTCCCTTTTGTTAAAGGCTTCTTTAACAGCTTGTGTAAATCTCATTATTTGGTGGGAGGAGGACCTGTTTTGTCTAAACCCTGCTTGTTCTTCTGATAGAAGAGATTTTGTTTCCAAGTACCAATTGAGTCTATTTGTAATCATCCTTTCTAGAATTTTTACCAGAATGGAGGTAAGTGCTATAGGTCGGTACGAGGGGACTTGGTTTTTTGGCTTGCCTGGTTTTAAGATTGGAATGATGGTTGCTTTAGTCCAGTCTTTAGGTAGGTTATCATTTGATGTCCAAAATTTGTTGAATATGTGTAGCAGTATGTTTAGAGCAGATGGACCTAGATTTTTTTATGAATTCTGGGAATATCTCATCTGGTCCTGGTTGTTTTCTGACTTTTGTGTTCTTTATTGCTAACATTAACTCTTCCATTGAAAATTTATTGTTAAAGATATCTATCATCTGCATTATTATTCATGAATTTTTTGACTATTTTTTTGAGAGTCTTGTCTTCTTTCTTTTTCTGTTTTGATAGTCTAATTGAAGTGAAATGTTTACAGAAGTGGTTTGCTATTTTATGACAGTCTGTAATTTCCTTATCATTTATCATTATAGGATTCAAAGGAGTGACTAAGTGTTTGTTGTTTAGAGAATTGATAAGTTTGTGAGCTTTATTGCTGTCTGTCCTATAGTCAACCGTTGTTAAAAATTTATTCCAAGATTCTCTTTTTGATATTGTTATTGCTTGTTTTAATTTTGCTGTTGCTTGTCGCCATTTCCGTACATGGGTAGCAAACTTGTAAACCTGATGTTGACCAACGGCTGTTACCATAGTTGTGTAGGGGTAGCAAACTTGTAAACCTGATGTTGACCAACGGCTGTTACCATAGTTGTGTAGGGGTAGCAAACTTGTAAACCTGATGTTGACCAACGGCTGTCACCATAGTTGTGTAGGGGTAGCAAACTTGTAAACCTGATGTTGATCACCTGGCTGTTACCATACTGTAGTTGTGTAGGGGTAGCAAACTTGGCTGTCACCAATTCCCAGCTCAGCCAAGAAATGTAATTCTGGTGTGAGGGCTGGAATGGGATCAACTCAGCCTCGTGAGACAAAACTGAGAAGAGATTACTTTGATTCCTGCCTGAGTAGCCATCTTGGAAGTTGTTTTCCCACTTCTGTTTTGTTTGAGTCTTCAGACTTTTGACTGGTTTGATGTAGTGCTCCATGCCTCCTTGTCCTGAGCTAATCATTTCATCTCTGCATAGCTATCACACCCTACATCCAACACAATCTGTTTAACATATCCTAACTTTGGTCTATCCCTATAGATCTTGTCCTCGACCCATCCTTCCATAACTAAGTTTGTATTCCTGGGTGTCTTAGTATGTGTCCTACCAACCTATCTCTTCTCTTCATTAACAGTTACCAGAAACATCTCTCCTCTCCCACTCGCCTAAATACCTCTTCATTTGTTACTCTATCTGCCCATCTGATCTTCATCATTCTCCTGTAACACCACCCTTCTATTCTCCTCTTTCCTGCAGTGCAAACAGTCCAATTTCACTTCCATAGAGCACCACGCTCAAGACAAAGGCTTTTAAAACTTACTTCCTAATACCTTTCACTTCTACTCCAGGCAAATGCCAGGGTGGTGCCTAACTTAAGGCCACTGTCACTTCCTACACAAATCCCACCTTAATTACAAATACACACACTAGTACAGACATCACAGTAACACGGGTTATCAGCCAAATTCTATACACACCCAAGTACACATGACCATGATGTCGCAATGCCCCTAAAGCATCAACAACAGAATACACAGGAGGGGGGCACTTACAGCGTGTCCTGCACAGTATAAAACACAGAAACTAATATCTTGAAACGTACCGTAATAGAGATAATTATTGGATTTCTACAAGTAGAGAAACTCAAAATATTTTTTCTTACAACCTAATACACCATCAGTGGAGCGAGAGACATATTCAACATCTCTCCATATGTTTTGTTATGAACAGAAATGTCACTGAGTACTTCGTTAGCAAAATCCAAGATATTTATTTACAACTACTTACGGTACCGGTATTAAAAATATTACCCTTTCACGAATTCATTGCCGGCGGTCGAGATGGGAACTATTCCTTGTTTACTTGTGTCACATGTCAGCCTACTTTGTTGACAGGTACAGTTGCGCTAGTAGGATATGACTCAGCTCAGTTATCGTTTGACTGTCCATGGTGGCATGAGCTCCTGTGACGCGCAATGCTGCTTGTCTTATGTGCAGAATGAACTCTTGTCATCGCTGTGTTCCCCACTTCGTCCCGCCGGGCAGCTGCTACAATATTACAACAAACACTGGCGCAGCCAGGCTCAGCGGCAATCAAATGTTAAACGGGTAATAACACTCAAATCTCAAGCAAAGACTCCACCTTGGCTGCACTGTCCCTTGTTCTTTTCTAACAAAACTGTTGCCAACTGTGTCAGTCACATCCTCCCACCGTTGAGGAATGATATCCTCAACTACGCCACATATCTTGCAGGAACATTGACAGTTCTACCTCAGTCATTTGATTCTTAACGGTGCTGTGTTGACTAAATTCCCCACCTCAAATATTTTAAATTCTTGCTTTATATTTTCTGTAATATTTCATAATGCTTTGACTACTACAAGTTACAAATTTGGAGGGTTGTCTCTCTGAACAGGCCACTGATCTAAAAGACACAAGGCAAATAACATTCTGGAATGGGTAATTGTTAGGGGTGGTGTTCTTTTGCAAATGCGATAAAGTGTGAAATACTCATAAAGGCTTGTACTCTTGTATTTTCACTTTTCACAGCCTGCAAACCACTTTTAGATCAGTTTTGATAAAGCGCCAAAATGTGTGGTCTTGGGGGGTTTTACACTAGTTCCAGTCGGCTCTCTTAAAGCAGTAGCTGTTTTCTTATTCAAGCCAGCCCTCAAAGTGTGCTGTCTTCATCAGGTACTTCCAGTGGGTAGAGTCGATGTATGGATCTCAAGAGTTCTCCTTTAGATGTAACAACCTTTGCATGTCTTGTAATGCCGTCAGCTCTAGAGAACAAGTCCACAATTTTTCCGAGGGGCCAATCTGATCCAACTAGGACAATGTCACCTCTCTTGAACAAAAGACTTGGTTTACGACTCGGTTTACCGAGTGGCAAAAGTCCCAGATATTCCTGCTGGAGTCTTTGCTTGAGTTTTGAGTGTTATTTGTAATATCTGTTTTCTTGTTGTAAATAAATAACTTGCATTTTCCTAAAGAAGTAGTTGGTGAAGCTTCTGTTCGTAACGTGTTTTGTAACATTGCAGGTGTAACATCTGCAATAGCTGCTCGAATGCAATGGCGTAGATCATGAACTGATGTTTCGTACTCTTGATTCTTACTTAGGACTCTGAGAGTCATACATTTTTTTCCCGTATTGACAATATGATTATAAGATGCAAAAGTGATTATTTCCGCCCAGTCAATAACGTTTATTCAAATTGAGTAAAATTAATCACTCGTCATGATAGAAAGGTACATGTTTCGACACCTAGCAAAACATTGGTGTCTTCATCAGCCGTGAATTGGGCAGCACTAGTACATTACACATGAAGAAAAATGGTTGTGGCATATAAACATGAATGAACACACATAAAAAAGAAAAAGTATACATGCATATAAAAAACATTAAAAATTCCTAAAACATTTTGTTAATAGATAATAGGAATAGATAATAGAATAATCGCTTTTGCATTTCATACTCTTGATTCTTGACAAAACCCTACAGAAAAAAAATCATTGGCATAAGATCTTGCTACTAAGGGTGCCAAGATATCGAATGTCTACCTCTCCCAATCCAGCGCCCTGGAAAGTTACGGTCCATGAAATTTCTCACAATATCCACATAATGACACGGCGCACCATCTTGTTGGAAGATCACACCACGAGGAAGTAGTGACAAAGCTTACAACTCCAACATGTCTAAGTACCATTATGAATTAACGATACTCTCCATGATAAAGAATAGTCCTATGATGCTATCCTTCAACAATGCACACCACACATTCACTTTCAGAGAGTCACGTTCGTGCTCTACAGTGGCATGGAGATTTCCATACCCCATTTGTGTCTGTTCACCTTCCCAGAAATGTGGATTGTAGCCTTGTCAGAAAAACAGAGCATATTGAGGAATGCCTCATTTTCGTCAATTTTTGCCAGAACTGCTTTTGCAAATGAATTCCGTTTGTCGTCAGGCTTCAGATTCTGACAAAGCTGTTAACTATGTAAAAACATTTTGAATATCTCTGTTTGTAGAAACAAACCACCAATAATTATCTCTATAATTTTCCAAGATATTATTTTATTTTTGTTTCATTATACATCCAAGTCGGACACCCTGTATATTCATATTGACCAACTGAAAATTACCATTTCAACTATCAGTAATAGGCAATTGGTATAACTGCTATAAAATGTTACATATCGCTACGTAACGACCCAACATTTGCCATCAAGAATTGTGCAACTGTTGCAAATAGCTTTTATCTCACAACTAAACAAATACAACAGTTCAGAAAATAGCTCGACATGAACCAGCCGAGTGCACCACATGCTGAACTCGGGGTATATGGACCCTATACCCGTTAGTAAAGTGTAACAAAATTCAGAGAAACCTGACTGATAATACTAATACATCTATGATTTATCTCCCATAGCACAAGATTGACTGCGTAATTCATTTTGCTGCCATGAAAGCTGTTGGAGAATCCATGCAAGTGCCATTACTGTATTACAAGAACAATCTTGTAGGAACAATCAATTTGCTGGAGGTATGTATTTTGTTGATGTACTGCACCATTTGTATGTTCATATTAGTGTTCCTACTTTATTCCTCTTCTTAGTACTGTATATTTGTGAGTGAATACATGAAAAAGGCTCAGTTGTCAAGTGGTGAGTTAACATCGTTTCTGGGTGGAACACACCTGCATCGAAGTAGTTAATAACTTGACTGTTTACGCTATTTAAGGTTGGCCATCACCTAGATAAATGAACTTGGAGCTTTCAGCTTAGAACTTAGAAAATATGGTAGGAAAATCAACTTACATGTAAATACCCTAATGTTGTTACACTTCTTAATCAGTCTAGGCTTAGTTTTGAGTTAGAAAAATGCACATATGCATAATAAAACAGATTTGCACATTTGTTAGTTTCCTGTGTGAACTGGAACATCCTTTTAACTAGATGCCGAGAACTGGCTCCTTTTCACATGCACGGACACATTTACTAATAATAATAATAATTACTACTTTCACTTACTCTGGTTGGTGTCAAGGCTCCTCAGATACAATCATGTATTGGGCCTTTACCCAAGTTATTATCTATTGTCTACTTGCCACGGTGGACGACTGGTTATCATGTGGGACTACCAACCCCAAGCTTGCAGGTTTTCTCCTAGCATGGTAAGTGATTTTTGAAAGGCGACAAGAATCTTGGCTCGCATGTCATACGTTGTTGGCATGTTAAAGAACCCATTTGAATTCAGTAGGCCATGTTCATAATGGCAAAATTAATCTCGGAATTTTCCGCCAACACAAAGTTCCTCCTTTCTCTACTAGAAAGCGCTATAGTGTCAAGGAGCTTGACTTTCGTAGTGCTCCTGTCTGTTAGGTAGTCAGCCCGAAGGCTGGTTGGATCCTCAAAAAGTACCGCCGTTACGTTATGTGAGTAGATACCCACAAAAACCCAAGGCAGCACTATTTTGAGGCGTTCTAGGCAAGAAGAGGAGTGAGGTAGTTTGCCATTGCTTTCCTCACTGAGTCAGAACAGTACTAACCCTATGAGTTGAACCTTTCACAGCATTCACAGGCACTGACTGTGCCCCGAATGCCATTACTAAGCACCACCCATACCTCAGTAGCTGCCATATAATCACAGCCATGAGTGAGACTGAGACATCGGTGAAAAGCCACCTTTTACTCTAGCCTGTGCCAACTGACAAATGCAAAAGTACTGTATTCATCAAGAGATGGCGAACAGGCCAAGTGCTCCAAGGAACAACAAAAATTCGACATGAAAGTTCCCCTCTAGGCATCAAATAACAAAGCTTGCACCCGGCACCCGAGGACATATATTATTATTATTATTGTCTTAAGAAGTCTCCTGCAATGGCCATAGCCCTTGGAGCCTTGGATTACTTATAAATGAATGCAGCAAATAAAATCCCTTGGTGGACTGCACAAATTGCTGTCAAAAACTCTTTCAGAAGAAGTCTAACACACTTATTCCCATAAACAAGGTTCTTAAAAGGAAGTATCACTTATTATAATATAGAGCCTTGCATGTCCTGTCACATAGGGAGTCTTGTGAAGCAATACCTGTATAAATCACAAATTGCGAGGTTCAGTGCAGTGTTGTTACGGAGATCATTACAGTATTTTATACTACCATTTGGGTGATTGCCATGGACATTGAAATGGAGAAGTCTCCTAGAGATGTTCACTAGAATGATGATGCCTTTTGCATTACTAATAAAAAATAGTGCTCTTAGTTCAAATTTTATTATCTTTCAATACTGAAATTGAGACATGATTTTGCTGTATTGTGTATTCAAGCACTAGACTCGACAGCCAGTATTAACAGAAGACATAGCACACAATGTTGCATGGCACCTTTCAGGGCCACAGTCTAAATATGTCTGTTTGTTGTGGCTATTGCAGTTCCTACAGCTATATGCTTTTCCCTTGTTGGACACCATAGAATGGCATCACACACACAGACAATATTGATTCAGTTATGTTGGAAGCCTTTCGCTGAAACACTTGCTTGATGTTCAGCTGACATATGACTCGTACTCACATGCTACAAGATACTTGGTGTGTTTGGACATATTGTTTACTGTATTACTATATAGACATGATATATATCATATTGTCATTGTTGGTAGAATACCTCCTAAGTGAGAAAGTTGATCCACTCTGGTCTTTTTATAACGGAGGGTAACCAGTCCCTCGACATGTATGGGCATACTATCCTGTTATATTGGGAGTGCATATTACTTTTAGGATCAGGAGTAAAGACAAGTAGTTCCGTGAAGAACTAAATAGCCTATTTTCATATATCCTACTAATATTAATTGCCTCTAACAACATACATGGATTGGTTTTTTAGTTTTGGCACTTTAGTTATAACTGAATTAATAACTCACTTAGATGGTTCCAAGTTTCCCTCGATGTAGTCCCCACCGTTGCGTACAACGTGTTTCCAGCGATGCGTACAACGTGTTCCCAGCGATGCGGAAGTCGTTGGATCCCGTTGGCACTGCCCAATCTATTGATGGTGCGAAGAGAGCGCTCAGCAGCCTGCTTAACGTCTTCAGTGGTACGGAAGCGCTCCCCGCGCATTGTCATCTTCATCTTCGGGATGAGATCATAGTCGCAGGGACTGATGTCGAGAGAATATGGGGGGTGATAGAGGACCTCCCAGCCCCAGCGATCCAACAATGCCGACACAACGCCTGCTGTGTGTGCCCTAGCATTGTCATGCAGAACGATGGGCGGTGTAACCATGTGGTGGCGCCGTTTCCTTCTCAGAGTTCCTCGGAGATGGTCTTGCAGAAACGAACAATAGTACGCCGCATTAACGGTTTTCCCTCGGGGAACAGTATGGTGAATGATCTCACCATCCCAATCATAGGCAAGAATCAACATTACCTTCACATTGGTGGGGGTTGGTCGAATTGTTTGTTTCCGTGGTGATCCATGGTGCCGCCACTCATTCATTAACTGTGGCTCAAAAGATCTGGCCCACGTCTCGTCAATGGTTATGATACACCATAAGAAGGCCTCTCCTTCGCACTCATAACGCTGCAGTGCATACGACAAGCGTCATATCGCAGCCATTTGTGCATGTCGGTTAAGTCATGCGGAACCCATTTGGACGCAATCTTCCTCATTTTCAGTAAGTCCTTCAGGATGTGGAGGACAGTTGAATGCGCCAGTCCGGTATCTTGCTCTAAGTGACGAATCGTTACGTTCCGATCCACCTCTACTAACGTGGACACCATCTGTACATTGTCATCACTTACTGGTGGGTGACCAGATCGAGGAATGTGCTCCACACGTTCGCGCCCATCTCGAAAGACTGCAACCCATGTTGCTACCGTTCTAAACGGTAACGCAGCTGCACCGCACGCTTCCTGAAATCCTCGGTGACACTGTTTAGCACTGCGACCCCTAGCACACTGAATTTTTATCCACGTTCTCTGCTCCTGCTTGGAAAACGTTGCGACTGTCTTTCGCGAGCGCCGGTCTCATCTAACAGGCGCGACTGCGCACGAGTAGTGGTGAGGACGGGTGAGGTCATGTGCTCCGAGGGAGGGGACGCAGGGCAGCAACCGTCGGTAAAAGTGGCAGCGCCCAACATTGTTGCAACTTGGCACTGAAGCATTGGTGCCAAAACTAAAAAACCAACCCATGTACAACTTGTCAGTTTGATTGCTGTAATAGATTCGTAGATATTGAGAACCGTCTAAATATTTTGGATGGTCACCATGTTGGGTTTTTATATTATAGGCCTTAGATTTTTGTACTATTACATGAAGATTATTGTGTAGGTCTTTTATTCAAACTTCAATCGCATGATTAGGACACAAGAAATAAAAGCGGGATTTTAAAATTTCGCTCAGCCGCCATCTTATGGTTATGAAAAAAATTTAAATGAATTAGATGCCAGTCGATTAAAATTTGTATAAGCATATACCGAATCAAGTTTCACTGCGCTCGGATGGTTAAAACGCAAGAAACATCCATTTGAATATTTAAATTTCGCGTCGCCGCCATGATGGAGTTGTGCTCGCCAAGTTATTGAACGTCCCATAGGTGAACTTATGCTTATAGCCTCTATATACTTACAAAGTTTCAGTTTGATTGCTGTAGATATTGAGAACCATCTAAAGATTTCGGATGGTCACCATGTTGGATTTTAATATATGTAGTCCATAGAGTTATGTACTATTAGATGATGATTATTGTGTACATTCATTATGCAAATGTTGATTTCGATCGCATGATTAGAACACAAGAAATAAAAATTTAATTTTCGAAATTCGCACAGCCGCCATCTTGAGGTTACGTAACAATTGAACTAAATTAGATACCAGTGCATTACAATGTGTATAAACATTTGCTGTACCAAGTTTCATTGCGTTTGGATCATTAAATCGCGAGAAAAGTCTATTTAAAACTTTGAACTTTGCTTGGCCGCCATGTTCGTTTTGTAGTTAACCGGTTTTTGAAAGTCTCATAGATGAACTTCCAGTAGTGCCCTTTATCTCCGTACAAAATTTCATGGTGATACAGGTAATAGTTTCAGAGATATAAAATACCGGTGAAATATTTCACACAGCCGCCATCTTGAGGTTATGTAAACAATTGAACGAAGTTAGATCTCGGTGCATTACAATGTGTATAAACATATACTGTACCAAGTTTCATTGCATTTGGTTGGTTAAATCGCAAGAAACGTCTATTTAAAAGTCGCAACTTTGCTTGGCCGCCATGTTGGTTTTGTAGTTACCAGGTTTTCAAAAGTCACATAGGTGAACTTCTAGTAGTTCCCTTTATCACCGTACGAAATTCCAGGGTGATATCGATAATAGTTTCGGAGATATTAAATGCTGGTGAAATATTTTGCACAACCTCCATGTTGGATTGGTGAGACGTAACAAAATTTGTAGGGCACGGTCAGGGTCGCCCGGAATAGTGCTATGAACTTACCGAGTTTCATTGAAATCGCTCCAGACGTTTAGAAGTTATTAGGGGGACACACACCATCACACACACGCACACACACACAGACAGAGACACGGACAAAAGGTGATCTCATAAGCCTATTTTTTTCATAAATGAAAATAGGCTAAAAAATAATCTTTATAGCAAACTGTGCAGTTCAACAGTATTCTCATATTAGTCTAGGGGCTGGTGATCAGCTATAAGGAAAATTCAATCACCTGCATTACTTTTATACCAAGTGATTCTGCATCCAGTTCTGACATGAAGTAGTATTTGAAGTCTTGGAACCCATTACAAAATGCCAGCTGAAGTTTTAATTTCAGATTTAGATAGATGTGTTCTCACAGAATATGCTCTGAGAGGTCAGGAGCACACACAATGCCTTGAGCCTTCGCACCAGCCATCGACTTGAAATATTGATTTGAGTCTCTTTTCTACCAAAAAAAAAAAAAACTTTCAATATAAGCAGACTTACCGGATGCCCTATGTACCATTAAGAAGAGTAACTTCCCATAAATTAGTGTATAAACCAAAACAAATATCATTTGACTTAAAACCTGTCCTGCTCTACGAGGAAATAGGCTTTTGTTTTAATATTGATATCTGTCCCCATCATTATCACAGATATTCAAGAGTTGGTTGGTGAGGCTTGGTGACTTGAGTTATGCTATTATAAGGAAGTTTTATGTCCACAAATGGAATTTATACATTGCTTATTCTGTTCTCACATATTTAGGTGATGAAATCTCACAACTGCTATCAGCTGGTGTTCTCTAGTTCATGTACAGTATATGGGAACCCTGAATCATTACCAATCACAGAAGAGCATCCAACAGGCAATGTCACTAATGTGTATGGACGCACAAAACATTTCATTGAAGAAATGTTGAAGGATATCACTCTGGCTGAGAAGGTACAGTGTATTTACTATACTTTCACAGGAACAGTAGATCTTTTTTCTCATTTAACTACATGTAAGTATGATAACCATGAAGTCCCTAGCTCCTAAATGAGACAATGACTTTGTAACTAAATCTTGTCAATTCATGATAAATATTAACCGTTTGTTGATGTGTGTGCTACAATGATAGTGTGGCCTCCGGAGGGGCCAAGTGCAGGTCTTTCTAGTTGACGCCCGTGGGCAACCTGCGCGTCGTAATGAGGATGAAGTGATGATGAAGACTTCACATACACCCCGTACCCAAGCCAAGGGAATTAACCCCAGAAGATTAAAGTTCCTGATGGCTTGGCCGGGAATCGTACCCAGGGCACTTCGGGCCAAAGTCTAGCGCGCTAACCATTTAGCCACGGAGCCGGGATGCGTGAGCTGATAATCAGGGGCTTTCATCTCTAGTTTTAGTGAAAACTGAAAATTTCTTAACAGCTTTCTATTTTCAAGTAATTGTTGCATAATTTTGATATCCTGTATTGCTTCAAATGAAAGCAAAATATAAATACAAGTTTTCACAAACATTGATTTCCACAATTTTTGGCTCTACTTTCTCAGCATTTGTTTCACAATGTGGTGGAGTCCATCTTCTTGACTTTTTGTCACCGTTTGGTATGATCATATGCCTGATCAGGGAGCAGATCTATAAACTTCGGGTCATTATGAAGAGTATAGGGCCACTACTGCTTTGGTCTTCTCACAACTTCCATGGTCAGACCTCTTCATTCCACAGATGTGTTATCTGCAATTAGTATGTGTCCATACCATCATCATTGGCTTTCCCTCATCTCTTCAATGATTGGGCGATTCCATATCTCCTGTGGATGTCTTCATTGGCAACATGATCGTGAAGTGTCAAGCCTGATGTCCAGCAAAGAAATCTTAATTCCATAATGGCAAGTCAGTGGTTGCAAGGCAACATATAGTGCCCCTGGATGGATGATTTAAACCGCTCTGGAATATTCTTGGCAAAGAGCACCGCAGTCATAGACTGCCACGTTAGCCTCTCTTTACTAATGTAATTGGCTGTTTCGGCAGTGTGGAACCAGTTGGCAGCAATGTTTGGCTAGTGCACCAATTCTCATGATATCAACTTAATTTTTAAAACATAATACACAGTAGAGTCCCGCTCAATCGACCTTCGCTTATCCGACATTCCGAGTTATCCGACACTGGTAGACTTGATTTGAACATTTGGCACACACTAAATTATGGGACACCCGGTGTGGAGGTTGCAGCCATGGAACAAGCACTGACGAAAATGAGAAGAAGAAAGAGGCATTTCAAAACAAAAGGATAAAACTATGTCTCACAGTGAAGGATTGAGTACATTGGATATGCCATTAACATATGTGGAGCAACAGCCGGAGGCAATCGCAAAGGAGGCGTTGATTTTTCGTCAATGGTGAGATCTTGCAGCAAGAAAAAGTGAATCAGCAGGCAAGCATTGTTGACAAGTTTCTTTTCTCTGTGTACAATATGAATTGCTAATTCAGTAAATTGAGTACCGTAAAACATGACATTGTTATAGTAATACAGTATAGCCTACCTATTAGTTTTAGTTCATTTTCAAAGTCATTCTGTATTATCTGACAGTTTGGGTGATCCGACATATTCCAGGTCCAGTTTAGGTCGGATAATCGAGACTCTAGTGTATTCTGTATAACTTATTTATGGCGCTGATATGTTTGAGAAATTCAACCAACATTCTTGTCCATAGTACCTACAATAAAGTCCTGCCAATTGGTAGGCTTGTATAAAGTAACGACACTAAATAGAAATACTGACAATACCGTAGTGTTTGTGTGAAACAAGTGGTATGCTTCCTTTCGAAGAACCCAAGTGATATTTCCATATCGAATGAGAAGTGACAGAACATTTTAAATTGGATTTACTTACATTTCTAGTCTTTTGAAGTGACAGCACAATAAGCAGTCAACATGGTCATTTTAGTAGCAGTTGCTATTTTGAGCACAATTTCAACTATCTTAGTTTAACTCTTAGAAATACTATGCTTATCAATACAAATTAAGAAACATTCAATTATTGTACATGTTTCAGTCTACGTCGAGATCATCTTCAGCAAAACTTAGATTTTTTTAGTAAAATATAAATAATTAATTCAAATCTACAAGTGTTAATTAAAATTTCCAAACCACCTGCTGTCTGTATAACAGGATAAGTCTATAGATTTGGCATCACAAAACCTCCAATAACACGTGATTCTCAAAATACAATAATTAACGTTTGAACAATTGCATTCATTTCAACTCCGATGCAAATAAAACCTGCTTGGCACAAGAGAGCATAGCATTGTTTCAAGTGAAACTTCTAATACAAGGAATCATTCATATAACAACATGAAGTGATTAAATCCTTATGAAGTATATCATTATTTTGTGAAGCTATCCGAAAAAGTACTTGATGTCAACACGTCAAAGGTTTACTTCAGACCGAGCCGTCAATTATTGCACAATAGTCAGTCCACTGATTCCAAAACACCTGCTGCCTTTCTTCATATTGAAATATTCCATAGATGTACTCCAAATTTAATATAAGTCAACTATATTGTAGAATGTTATTTATTGAGAAACAGAGATATTGTCATTTTTATTTTAAATCAAGTGTGGTGTTGGGGTAGCGCGCCTGCGTCTCACCTGGAGGCCTCGGGTTCGATTCCCGGCTACTTGAAGGATTTTAGAAACTGACGTAAGGGCTGAAACGGAGATCACTCAGCCTCGTGAGGACAATTGAGTAGCTGTCTGACAGTGAGACAGCGCGCGGTCATGGAAACCAAGATTAACAGCCGAGGGTATCCGATGCGCTGACCACGTGTCACCCCAATATCTGCAGGCCAAATGGCTGGACAGTGGTCGCTTGGTAGGCCTAGACCCTTCGTGGGCTGTAGTGCCATGGGGTTTGTTTTTTGGGTTAGTATTTGTAAGGATACCATATCCATTTACGGTATTTATTTTATTACATTTTAGGTTTAAATCAATTATTTATATTTTACTTAGAATATCTAAAATTTTTGAAGATGGTCTCACCGTAGACCGAAACATGTACGATAATTGAATAGTTGTTACTTAATTTGTACTAACAGGCATAGTGCAGGGTGTATCAAAATGAATATCGGAGTTTCAAGGCTAAGTAGTATTTATTACAGCTAACATATGATCACAAAATAATACATCAATTGAAAGAGCGACTCAAATAGTTTGTGCTACAAGTGTTAGTATCTGTGCACATGCGCATGCACAGTTTCCTCCGTCTTCCGTTAAAAGCGCTAGTAGTCAAGATGGCGACTAGGGAGCAAAAATTTTGTTTTGTTTTACAGCTTGCAAGGACTGAATCTGTAGTTACAGTGCAACGTCTGTTCCGTATTAAGTTCCCTTGTAATCCTCCAAGTGATAATAACATCCGTAGATGGTATCATCAGTTTGAAGACACAGGTTTTCTTTGTAAATAACTAATTTATTGTGTTTTTACAGGTCCGCCAATCAATACATACAATAAAATGTGCCGATAAGCACTAGGAACGGTACATGTTTCGAACCTTATCAATGCGGTTCTTCATCAGCCGTCTTATATTAGCACAGTATCATCAAAGACTCGAGTATTGACATATTATCATGCAAGTACACATAAAAACCCTCAATACATACATTAGAAGACAATTAAAAACATTTCTAACAAACACTCTTATTTAAAATCACTGTATTATGGGCTTATCAAATTTCCCATGCCGAAGTGCTGTTTTTTATACTGTAATGCGCAGTGAAGTGATTCATGTCCAAAGAATTATAACAACTTTGAAAGTACATTATAAAGCAGCTGGTTCTTATAAAGTCATTAGTGCCATTTATGTTGGCTTCTGTCTTTCTATAAATTCTTTGTGACGAAGAAAGTAGTGAAGTTCTTTGAGCTGATAAAAACGTCCAATGCAGACGAAAGATGGAAATGTTCCAACTGAGCAGCTTGTACGAACTCTGTGGGTCCGCCGGACAGCGTGATACAATCTCTGTTAAGCAAAATTAAGTAATTGAAAAATGAAAAAGAAAAAACAAGAGAGAGCAACTTGATAGCCGAGAGTAAAAGCGCATCGACTTGGAGTTCTTACCCTTTGTAAAGGGAAGATTACCGGCCGACCATCAAAGATTGAAGAACATGTTGAACAAGTGAGAGAGTCTTTCACGCGTAGCCCCAGGAAATCAATTCGGAGGGCTAGTCTTGAATTAGCAGTTCCAGGATCATATGTATGTGCCTCCGCTACCAGCTGACCAAACCGACTTAAGAAACTGGATTGAAGCAGTTATTGCAACAATTAATTGATGTGTGACGTGTGACGAATGGTGCTCATATTGAACACTTGTAGGACAAACTGTTTGAGTTGCTCTTTCATTTGTAGTATCATTTACAATTGTAAGTCGACTGTAATAAACACCACAAAGCCCTAAAACCCCGATATCCATTTTGATACACCCTGTATTTCTAAGAGTTATTTATTTATCAATACGGTAAATATCATATTTTCTCCTAACATGGGTAATGTTAATGCTTTTTGTCTTGAACCCCCAAACCCCCTGGTACTACAGCCCATGAAGAGCCAAGGCCTACCAAGTAACCGCCGCTCAGCTATTTGGCCTGCAGATTATGGGGTCACGCGTGGTCAGCACGTCAGGTCCCCTCTGTCGTTAATCTTGGTCTCCGTGACCGGGGCGCTGCCTACCTGTCAGACAGCTACTCAATTGTCCTCACGAGACTGAGTGCATCCCGTTCCAGCCCTCACGTTAGCTTCTAAAATCCCTGACGGAGCCGGGAATCGAACCCGGGGCCTCTGGGTGTGAGGCAGGCACGCTACCCCAACACCGTGGGGCCGGACATTTTTTGTCTTAGTTTGATTTATTAACACCTTTCTTGTAGTTTTGCAAATCGTAATCATGATTTTCTTATCACCACTACAGAAGATTCTGCCAATAATGCATTCAAAATAGAATTGAATCGCTCGTTGTTGAAAGGCACTAAGTCCAATTTTTAAAGTTTTGAGATAAACACACACAAAAAAAACTGTGTTTCTGCTCTTGAACTGAAATACGAGACGAGTTTTTGTTTGTGGAAAGTGCACACAAACGTCGATATAGAATAAAAAATATGTTACTAACAATTTTATTGACAAAATACGTAACTGGACTTCCATTTCAACATGAAACTAGTAGAACCTTTGAGCGAGGAGTATTATTCCCATTCTTAGTTTATTTCCTTTTTTTTCTAAATGAACATATGTATCCGGAAGTCTGAACAAAAAGGTAACATGAATGTAATAACTGGTATTTTCTTCGTGTTGAAATGCACTAACTGCTGTACTAAGTTCCTTTCAACACAATATAACTAACTTGACGGCTGTGGTAATAGCACAAGCACTGCCAGGACATGGTTCCAGTCAACACCAAAACATGCATCTTGCTTCCTAGGACGCAAAATCCCGGTAAAAGGATTTGTCAACAATGAGCGATACAATTCATTTGGCTTGTCAGAGGATGGCAGGAGATATTCCAGTTATAGGTCCTATTTCTCTTGTAGACGTTCACATTATACAACTCTCTCGTCCGTTTGTATCTATAACTATTATTGTATGAAGCTTACACATGGAACCAAAACTGTCTTCCGTTGCAGAACTGGAACGTCATATCCCTGCGCTACTTCAATCCTGTTGGAGCACATCCATCTGGCCTAATTGGGGAGGACCCTACAAAAGCTTTCACAAACCTGATGCCATACATGGCGCAGGTAGCCATTGGCAACAAACCTAGTCTCACAATATATGGTGGAGACTACAATACCATTGATGGTACAGGTAGGTTTTCGTGCATCAGGAATTATCTAACCTTTTTGAAAACATTATGATGGTGATAATAAATTGTTTTCAGGGCCAGAAATGCAGCCCAGGTTTGTGCAAAACCTCGGAACATACACCAAAAAAAATACGAGTCTTTCATTTTATTTTTCTTCTGAATTAACCTGTCATTGCTGGTGATAATTTGTCTGTAGGCAGCATTAAATGTATTAAAACGAAAATGTCATGCAAATTACTGGAAAAATTGCAAATGATGATTTAAAAAAAAAAAAAAAAATATCTACATAAGCCTACCTTGTCTGTGAGAAGAAAATCCAGCAATGAAGTTATATGAAGACAAATAAAAATTCAGCAAATTCTTCTATGTATTAAGCCATGTCTATAGGGAGGAGGGTTTGCTCAGATGTACCAATTGGGCTTGTTAACAGAAAATTGGTATGCCTAGTCTGGGCTCCAGTGGGATAACAACTACATGCTGCTTCCATTAAATTAAAATTCATAATGTCTGTTTGTCAATTGGAGAAAAGCACACGGGACGCTCCATGATATCATTCCTTGGTTAACTTCTAGTGTGAATTAGCTTACTTATAAATTGACATGAAATAAACCATATTAAAAATGGATGTGCATTGATTTTCATCACCTTAATATAATTTTTAATGGTCTGCCTAGTCAATACACAAAATTCATATCATTAGTCATTATTTATTCACAGTTGGATTTTGGGCCACTGTGCCCTTCTTCAGCAACAACATACACATAAATACAGCTTGCAATACTTTCAATAAATTCTTATAAATAGTTACAGTGGATGAACCTTCCTTCATACACATATTATCAATATCTAAAATTTTTGAGGTAGTCAATGTAGAAAACATTTTGTTTTATGGACTCATTCAAGTCCCCCTGCCAAGTGGAGTATTCTGTATTTGTGATTGAATCCTAATGGAAGACTTTAAGATTAAAATCATGCTCTTATTACTATTTTGTACTTTTGTTTCCTTCACTTCACTCTGTCCTCTTGTACCTTCCGGTGTCGAGGTTTGGCAGAGAGCTCGCCATTTCTTCCTGTTCAAGGCTGACTGCTTGGCCTCCTCCCAAGTGATGTTTCTCTTGTGGAGTATTTCTCTCATGGAGTCGTCCCATGTCTTTCGAGGTCTTCCTCTGGGTCTTCTTCCTATACTTTCCATACCTGTTTTGGCCCTCTATTGTTGTCCATTTGGTTCAGATGTCCGAACCATCTTAACTGGCTTTGTTCAACCAGATTTTGTATAGGTTGAACTTCTAAGGTCTTCCTAATTGTTTGGTTCCTGACTTTATCCCGTCGAGTCTTTCCTGCTACATTCCTTAGGAACTTCATTTCTGCTATTTGTAGCTTCTGCCACTGCTTGGTGGTAATTATCCAGGATTCACTTCCATATATCAGTGTTGGGACATATGTAGATTTATATACGGTCATTTTTGTCTTCTTCTTCTTCCTTCCAAGTATTGGGCCAAATGTCCCGTTACGGTCTTGCACTTTCCCTCCATCTCTTCATCGGACGTCCTATCGATCTATTTCCCCGTGGCTGGTAGCGAAGGATCTCCTTTGGTAATCTTCCAGGTTCCATCCTTTGGACATGACGCTTCCAGTTCTCTTGGTACTCACAAATGTATGTAGTTATTGGTTTCACTTTTAGTTCCTTCAGCACATCCTCGTTTCTCTTATGATCCCATTTAGTATAGCCTGCTGTTCGGCGCATAAAGGTCATTTCGCGTGCTGTGAGTCTGGAGATGTCCTGAGATCTTATTGTCCATGCCTCGCTGCCATAGCACAGGGTTGGTCTGGCTAATGTGTTATACAAACGCAAGCGTGTATGCCTTTGGACAAGAGATGGCTTCATGACGTGATTGATGATTCCTGTTGTTCTGGTATAATTAGTTATTTTTGCAGTTATGTCTCGTTCTTCTTGAAAAGAAATTATATCCTAAATACTTGAATTCGTTAACTCTTTCTAAAATTTTACCATCCAGACAAATTTTACTGGGGATAGGGTCCTTACCTTTAAAGGCCATTACTTTAGTCTTTTCAGTAGAAATGCACATGCTGAATTTTGATGCCACTTTCTGGAGGTTGAATATTGACCACTGCAGATCATCTTCAGATGCTGCTACCAATGCAACATCATCAGCAAATCGTATAGCGTCTAAATTTCTTAGATGCCTGCTGAGAGGTATTGAACCATGCCTTTCACACCTCCATTCCTTTATATATATATATATTTAGAATTTGGCCAATTATAGACCGCTTTGAACCTAAGACTACGGTACATTGTTTCGTTTTTTCTTTTCTTCCCAAAACTTCTTCATACGTTGGCTGATGGCCTGCCTCTGTTCCGTTGATAACACTCTCCGTGGTTGATGTGGAACTTGCAGAATCGAAAAATCTGCAGTAGTGATCAGTCGCTGGAATTCCACCCTATTAGAAATGATGTTATTTGTGATCTTCAGTTTTTGCAGATCACACCTTATCTCTTCCAGCCATCTAGTGGTGTTTTTTAATTTGGAGATGTAGTCAAAAATTTTCTTAGTTAGCCTGCTGCTATCCATTCTATGAAGGTGACCATAAAATTGTAGTCTCCGTCTTTTAATTGAGTCTGTAATTTTTTCCACATTTCGGTAAAGGTCTTCATTTTTTCTCTTCATCCAAATATCTTTATTCTTTTGGGGACCCAAAATTTTCCTAAGTATTTTCCTTTCTTTCTTTTCCAGTTCCTCTTGTTCACCTCTTTTGTTCAACGTTAAACATTCTGATCCGTATAATACCTCTGGTTTAATTACAGTTGTGTAGTGCCTGATTTTTGCCTGGAATGAAATTGATCGTTTGTTGTATCTATGTTGGGTGAGTTTATAGGCATTTTCCATCTTTCTGAATCTCTCCTTGCAGGATGTGTTATCAAGTCCATTTGACTGGATCCATTCTCCCAAATATTTAAATTTATCAACTCTTGGAATCTGTCCATGTTGAGTTGTTAGATATTTTTCTCCATTGTGTCTGTGATCAATATATTTGGTTTTTTCATACGAAACCTCCATTCCTTTATTATAGCATCCATGTAGATTATGAATAGCAATGGAGAGAGTCCACAGCCTTGTCTTACCCCTCTGCTGATTGGCTTCCACTCGGATTTATGATTATTTAACCTTACTGCAATAAGAGTACCACTATACATGTTGTAAATGTTATCAATTAACTGTTGGGAGACACAATCCCTGGCCAATATGTCAATAAGTCTGTTTCTGTCAACAAAATCAAAGGCTTTCTTAAAATCAACAAATGATATGTGTGTTTCCAAATTGAACTCCCTGCGTCTTTCGATCAAAATTTTTAAGGTGAAGTAGGCATCTGCACATGTCTTTTTACTTATTTCCTTCTTTCTCAGGAATCCTCTATTTATAGCTTAGTAGAGTTTACTTGTATTGAGTAGTCTTGTTTTCAGCTCCTCATCAATCTTTCCATCTTGATTGATTGTTATCCCTAGATATTTAAACCAATCAGCTTGTACCAGCTCCTTTCCCACGATTTTCACCTTACATTCCTTCTTTTCCCTTCCAATCATCGTTTTAGTTTTATCTTGGTTTATCACCATTTTCCTCTTTTACTTTTGTTTCCAACTAGGTTAATTAGCATGTATGTTCATTTTATTATTTTCTAGTTTACATGATAATGCTGACGAACTCATGCGGCACTTGTAGTGTCAGTTTCTTTCCAGTAGGCCTTACTGTTAGGTTGAACCGAGACGAGTTATTGATTGTTTAAACGTTACAATATTGATGGGCAGAACTCGTATTTATTCACGCCAGATGTTCTTGTCACACTTTGTTCGAGGACAAAATGGGGACTTTATTCATTCTGTACACTGGTGTTCTGACCATCCAGCTATAGAAGGACACTAATTCTCTTTTGGCAACGATACATCTAAAATGCCTTCCTTCAGAGGTTGCGGGTTTGTCTCTCGCCGGGGTCAGACATTTTCATTCTCTAATCCCATCTAGGCCAACATAGCTTGCACAATTTATGCTTTACAGGACTGAACGGTTGAAAGCCTTCATTTATAACATAACTGCCAAGGAGGAATGGCGAAGAATGTTTCTGTTTGCATGGAAAGGGCGATTTATTACAATTCTTAGAGAAAAGGGTTTTTGGGGGCGGAGAGGATGAAGTACGAAAGAGTTTTTTTTTCTAATACCGACCGACTTTTATAAAGTACTTTGCAGTGTACGACCTATGACGAGAATTCATGTTAGCTATTTCAAACACTTGTTTTACAGATGCCATGCAATCACGCAACTCACAAAACTGACGCATGTGCTAGGCTTGTGCAACCGGTCAAGCCACTAGACGGAAATAAACAAGTACACCCAAACAAACACTAGCACCATATAGCGGATACTCGCGCGTGGTGGGGCAATTTAAAACCTTAAAATTCGCATGGCTCAATACCCGCCCCCAATTTTTCACGTCCGATTTTGTATAAAAATGTGCAGGTGCTATTCGGGTATATACGGTAAGGTACTACCCTGGCTTTTGCCTGGAGGAAGACACGACCTAATAGCTGAAGGCCTTAATTTGTAAATTAAGGATCTTCTACTCTTTGTAATCACGTCAAGGTGTTTATAGAAATGATCAGTTCTTTTTAAAACTAGGTACAGTATGCATTACCTATGATAACCTGGAATGCATACTGCTTCTTAACCAAGTTGTTAATTTTTAATAGATTTTAGGAGAATTTCTGCTTTAAGAGAAAGTGGGATTAAAGAGTCTGCAATACTGGTTTTTGAAAAGATCTGTTATTAATACTAACTGTGCATCCACAAGGACAATTACGTGCTGACCTTATCACCAGCTGCCCCATTGTCACTTGCAGACATCCGCCCAATCTCGAGGACATCCTTACACACTACCAACCACCTTTCCTGCACGACTGGTTTCATTGTGAACAACCACAGTGCAAAACCTGTGATATCACTTCAGCTCATGACAACAGAGCTTACCCCTATCTAAGCAAGGGTCACAGTAACTGTTCCTCCAAAATTGTTATCTATCAGTTACAATGCAGGAACTGCACAGCTTTCACTCCACCTCCCTGTCCACCCATATGAACAACCTAAGTAGGGGTACTTGCAAATAACACAACTGCTTTTCCCATTATTTTCGAACATAGCACTGCCTTCGGCAAGTGCTTCACAGTCAAAGTTATCAACAAACTCTGCCCCAGCCTCCTACCCTTTTCTGGGAGACTCTAAGATTGTATACCAGTTCATTCTTAATTTTAGAACTGACCCTGGGTTCAACATAAGATACCCTTCACACACCACATCCCTGATTGAACCCTTTCACTTTCACCTCACTCAGAGATCAAACTCAATGGAGCACTACCCCAGTCTTCTCTCTATCACTGACAGTGACTTAATTGAAATGTATTTGTGTATCCTGCTTTACTATGCATGTATATATCGTCTACTTACTCCAGCAAGTCCCTCTTCTCTTGTATAGTATTTTACAGTTTCAGGCCTGAGAGTGGTTTATTTAATTGGACAAGCTAATCCCTTTCTACCAGGTTGAAAAAAAAAAACTAAACACACTAATTTGAGATAAGCATGAGTAGGGATGCACATATATCGAGATTTGAGATCGAGACGAGATTCTAAATATCAATAATGTGAATTTGCTTTGCTCGGCTAATATGGCTATTAAAATTTTTACCTACCTTTTTATATTCCCAGAAATCAGAAATACCTTTATACCAGACAAAAAGTTCTTCTAAGTTTTCACCAAACTCATGGATGTTTAGTCAAACATATTTCCTATGAGTTTGGTCATGTGGTGTTGTCACCATCGTATTGTAATGTTGCAAGTTCACTCTCAAGATTGAATGAGTTCTGAGTCGAGCCGTTTGGTTCATCTAGTCTAGTCGAAAATGTCACAAGGTAGGCAAGTAATTAAAATAAATTCCTCCAAGGAAGAGTCAAACGATAGAAGGACTTCAACATTTGCAGTACCGTGGTCCAATCCTGCCTCTATTTAGCACTTTTTCGACCCTGTTGAAAATGAAAAGGAGAAAGCAAAATGCAAGAACTTGAAGGCTTCAAGATTCTGCCATGCAGTTTAAGGAATACCTCTAGGATGGCATACTTCTTGGAATTGCATCATATGAAAGTCCACAAGGAATTTCTATTAAAGAGGGAGCAGTGAGAAGGAAAACGCTCAGTGTAAAACATTTTCCACATAATCAAGCTACGGTCTGGACCCAAAACAAAAAAGCTAGATTCTTTCAAAGTGGCTGCTCAGTATGCCTGCGATGACAAGGAGCAAAACATATTAGACAGGAAACTAGGCATTAGGATTGTCTGCAAGAGCCAGCCTGCATGCATGGTGGAGCACCGAGAATTTAAAAATTTTTGCAAGGGCATGGACCTTCGCTACAATTTGCCGTGACGTGCAATTATTCCAACAATTTACAATGACCCAAAGATATATCATTCAAATTATCTTTCAGGAATATGTTCAATCCCTTAGCTTTACCAATAACCTTTACCTCAAGGACAGGACACAGCTATATAAGCATGACCCTACAATATATAAAGAACATTGAAGTTCAAATAATTTGCTCGGGAAATACGGTATTTTCCAGGTAGCCACACTGCAGTCAACGTAAGGGGAAAGATGCATGAAATTTTGGATGAGAATGGCCATTGTGATCAAATTAGTTAGCCCAGAGTGTGAAAAGTTTATGGTGACTGATAAGGGGCCTAACATTAAAGATGCTGTAAGGGATGAGCCTGATTTACAGGTTCTCAGCTGCTTTGCTCACACAATAATTGGAGCAGCTGAATTGGCTTCAAGTTCCTGTGAAATCCCTGCACTGCCTAATCTGGGAGTGGGAGCTCACCAGTAGAGCCACGCCAAATTTGGAGAGTGATGTTTCGTCACTTGAGATCTTGACTCGCAATACAATTACATTGCTGAAAACAAGAAATACCTCAAGAAGAAATGCTATTTCCAAGCCAGATTTATCTTCATTTCTTAGAAGTATTGTTATTACTTAGCTAGGTGCCAACAGAATGCATAAATTGTTTTGAACTGATAAAAAATGTTAAGCTTTTCTTAGAGAAATCTGTTTTCTTTATTTGTTTCTTATCCTTTAATTATTTGTTGTTCTTTAATAAGAGAACACTTTCTATGTAAAGGAACATTGCTTGTGCCAATGGCAGTTTTCAAGGATGGGAAGGTTGCTTTACGAATAAATTTGATTTTCAGGAGAAACTTTTTTGATTTAATAAACTCGTTTCTAGGAAAGAAAACTGGAGGAAAATGGATCCAAGAAATCCAACAAGATCTCAAAGCAGTTGGACTCAAGATAACAGATGCCGAGGAGAAAAATAAAATTAACACCATTCTTAAAACTCACAAATTTTCTGCAGAAATGACACACAGAAAGCCTATGGAGATTTCAGATGAGTTGAGAAAATCCCGATCTGAAAGAATGAAAAAGTACTGGAAAGAGCGCAAGAACCAAGCAGTACTACCTTCAAAGAAGAAGTGATTGTGGAACGACTCAAGTGGTCCAATGTGACCAATCAAGATTAATAATAATAATAAACTCGTTTCTATCCATCTCGATAAATTTCCAAAATCTCATCCAATTTAGCTTAAATTTCAAGATTTGAGCAAATCACGTCTTGAACCTAAAATTTCAATATCGCACACCCTTATTTATGAAGTTTAGGAGCAACGCATACCCTAAGGGTAAAGTCTTTTCTTCCAGTGCATTGTTACAATGTATTTTGTTATACATGAATCCAAGTAATATTGTAACATTGTGATGCTTATGGGTTTGTAAATAAGTACTGTAAATCTTCAGGTGTACGAGATTATATTCACGTCATGGACTTGGCATCTGGCCACGTTGCAGCCCTGTCAAAACTGCAGAAGGAACACTTGAGATTAAAAGTAAGTAATAATTGCACATCTGAAGAACCTCTCATTTAAATTATTTTTATTAGATCATATTTTGAAAACATAAACAATCTTCTCTGAAGTACATAATCAGAAATCATCAATGTCCAGAAAAATGTGATTTAAATTATTCAAATCAATGGTAAAAGATAAAAATGATTTGCATTTACATGGTTTGCAGTGTACATACGTGCTTCCTGCACAAATTCTATCAATGAATATAAATGTCTTCATGAACATAATACATCATTTACACATTTCTTATTCACTTCAATAATACTGAACAAAAACAAATACACTGCATGGTAATTTTATGTACAAGTTTTACACATGAGCTATGTGGAAGTATGATGTGTTTATAAATAGGAGACATTACAATACACCTAGAATACCATACCTGAGAGGCAAAATTCTGATATTTATTATTCTACATAATACCCTGTCGTACACTGTGAATTATACCTTTCTTTCTCTCATAAATAAAAATATTTACATACAAGCTTGTTTTAGACATTATGACAAGCTTGCTGGAAGTTTCTTCAAGAATCCTAGAACCTTCAAACAGCAAGGAATTTAAAATGTGACAACACACACAACATGTACTGTATGTCTGTGAAACCATCTAGATTAGAAAATAAAATGGAAATTCACATTGATAAAATTCTTCAATCCACTATTCTCCATTTGATGGCAATTGTTCTGTAACATTTAGACAAAATCATAATCAGAGTTACCAGGCCGTATGATAGTTCTGAACCTAAGTCATTATGGCACGCTAATATATTCAAATGTATGATACAAGATTCTGGATTACATTTTAATGAATTTCTTTTCGACTAAATGCAAAGTATAAATGTTGTTTGCAATTGTTCCATATCTTAGGATAGATAGGCCTAGCTGTGCACCAGTCGTTATTCTTGAGGAGTAGTGTACAGTATTTAGACTACAAGTGAATTTTTAGTTAGTGACATGTACCAAATGAATAAATTGACTATGAAGTCATCAGCTGAATTTCTCATTGAATGGCACATGAATTTTATATTGATGTTGTACTAATGCCATGCTTAAAGTTTTGAGTGGGGGCAGGTGACATTGATATTCCATCCTTCAAAACAACAGCCACCAATTTTTCAGTTTTCTATAAACTACGAATATAATATACTGTAGTTAGGCTTGTATAAAGGATAAGCAAACTTGCAGTTTTACATGGTCATTAACCACTTGACCATGGGGTCTTCTATTTATATGGAATTCAAACCACTAGATGTGACTTCGAAAATCTCACATGCATTAACCAAGAATCAAACGGTCAGCCTAGCAGGTAGACGTCTTGCCCATCAATGATGTCCAGTCATTGTTAAGTAATATTTTGCAATAGTTTCTGAACAAACTACAATTTAGTTTTGGAGGACCATAATAATTTAAGTGGCAGACCCGGCAACCCTGATCACAATACACAGTTTAGACACGTAAAATTTCTAATGCATTATTGTAACAAATTGCAATCCAGTCTGGATGAGTAGCTCCCCATTGGATTTGGTTGACTTCTCCCCCAGCGGCAGTGTAGGCCAGGATAGGATCTTTGTTGGCACTAGGTATGTGCTGAATATCCCATATGAGCACCTGGTGGTCATCTCCAGCAGTACATATGTGACATGAAGAATAGGGAGCCCAAGCAATTCCATTGACACAGGCACGATGATTATCCAGTCGAGCAACTGGAGTGCAAGGCACCCTCACATCCAAAATATTTACTTGGCAAGCATCCATGGCCACAGTTGCCAAATAATTGGGGTCCTGCTTATTCCAAGCCAAGCGCAGAAGAGGGGTGTGTTGTGGATCCTCGTAGATTATAGTAGAATGTTCCAAATGGCGCAAGTCGAACATTCGGACAGATCCGTCAGCACCGACAGATGCAAACATATCCAGACCTCCGCCTGCACGGCTGAATGCAATGTCATATACTTCCTTGTCGTGAGCAATGAGTTGGGTCTTCACGTGACCTACAACTGGACTCACTCTCCCAAGAATCTGTCCTGTTTCAAGTCCCCATATCGTACACGTTGTATCGATGCTTGATGTTCCTATAAGATTGGGATTTACCTCATTCCAATCAAATGATGTCAATGGAGCACAAAAATCAGAGTTTTTGGTATTATTCAATACACATTCTAGTCTTGTCTCCGGTTCACCAGCCCTCCATACACGTAAATAATCCCCACAAGTAGCCAGCAGGTCTGGAAATATTCCCTTACCATCAGGAATCCACATTATTTTTGTTGTAGGATATGGATGATCAAAAGTGCTCGTAACACGAAAATCCGAAGTATCCTCGTCCAAAGACACTATCTGAACCTTATTTTTGTATTCCTCCACGAAACTTCCTATACCTAGCCTGAACCTTTTATCAGGTCTCATAGACCAATTCATGCTGTACAGAGGCCATGGTGCCTCATATTTATAAATCTCTTTGCGTTTCGTCCCAAGCCCAGCCATTTTTAACTTCTGGTTGAAAATTCACAAATGAGTCAAAATTTCACTGGGGGTAGAACCTCAAGAAGCAAGTAGTTTTATTTTTTTACTGGATAGTTAACATCTTCCAGTAATTCAAAATTCATGACGAGTTCGAGTAGATTTACTGATTATATATAAACCTCAAAATCTTCAATCACCATACACCAAGTGGAGTTGTGATCTTGCTTGCTCGATACATGAAGACACCATCTACATACCTGAAAATGAATTTATACTTCAGTTTTCAAGAATAGGGAATAAACATATACTTTTTAAATGTAACATTCCATTCTAGTATCTTTGTATGTTCAAGATTTACTAACAGCAAATAGTAATAAGACTTCATTAGAAAGGGGCAGAAGATAGCCCAGCATATTGCAAACGAGCAGAATTGTAAGTAGGTGTTGTTTATTCTGATATAATGTACTCGTACTCTGATTTATTCTCACAGTGATACATTCGTATATTTCCCAAATTAATATTTGCTCCACGGCCAACGATATAAAGCCCAGCATCCCGACAGACACTTAAAAAAAGGTACTATAATGTTTATGCTGCTATGCCTATAAAAAACAATAATTCAAAAAGGGTTTTACAGTAAATTAAAACATTCATCCAAATGAGATTTTTTAAATGAATGGAACTGTACAGACAGTAGAGAACTTCCCACTTCCTGTAAAAAAAATATATTAAAAAATATAAAAATGCTGAACTTGCCAAACAATATTATGCTTTATGGACAATTGCTACTTTTTACATATAACCCCAATGTTTATTTACTCTATGCTTCCCATGTAGGTGTATAATCTTGGTTTGGGTTCGGGCTTGTCCGTAAAGGAACTTATTCACGAGTTTGAGACAGTGACAGGGGTTCCCATCCCTTTCAAAATGGGCCCTCGGCGGGTCGGAGATGTCGACAGTCTGGTTTGCGATGGCACTCTAGCTATGAATGAACTAGAATGGCAGCCCAAGTATGACACTGAAACTATGTGTAAGTATGATACCTGAATATCATAAAGTAGAAATGCTCTGTAATATTCTCATTTCAGACATACAACTTGGGCACAGGGCAAGGGATTTCTGTTCTCCAGCTTCTCAGAACATTTGAAGCAGTAACAAAAACAACTGTACCATTCGACATTCAAGCCCGTCGGACTGGGGACATAGTTTCCATGTATGCCAACACAGCATTGGCTGAGAAAGAACTAGGCTGGAAAGCAAAGTACAATTTGGAACAAATGTGTAAGTGGGAGTGTGTGAACAGTATTCATGGTAACTCACATGGAAATGGTGGCACTAACGAATGGTGAAATTTGGGCATGTGTAGATATAATTAAGACAAAGTATATTTTGGATATACCGTAGTAGTAGTAAAAGAATACATTTCATTAACAATCAACAATTTGGTTCCTGAAAAATAGAATCTTCTGTGTGAAGAAAAAAAAAACACCTTTTCCAAACTCGATACCTAGTTATAAGCAATGATGGGAATAGTACTGGTAAACAAGGGTTACGATAAATTAGAAAGAAAATTTCAATCACATGCAAGAAAAAAACAGCTATTTTAGCTTCACAATCTAATATATTCACTTTAAATTGCTATGAATTAACTGGAACATTGCTCACTGTAAACAGGTTTTTACTGAACCTTGAATTTGGCAAGGACCTAAACAAAAAGTACCTATGTCTAAGAAGGCAGATACTACCAATGAATTTGGATTTAATAAAATTTCTATGGGTGATAACTATATTAAAATAGCCAGATGTAATACTGGATTATTACTTCTCAGAATAGTTATATTTTGAAGTTTTCATATGTAGCTTGGTCCTCATCACTATTCAGGCACTCCGAGAGTTTCAAAGGGAGAACTGGGAAGCAATTACTCAAAATATTCAAATAAATTTACACCATTAAAAACTGAACTTTTAAGTAGGAAATACCTCAGTCTATATCTAATATAGTTTGTATTTCTTTCTAATTTTATACACTGATGTAGTCCACTATATTCTAAGTTAAATAATACTCTCGCCTTGCATTATGGGAAAGTCCATAGTATCTTCCAAACCCTTCTTTGCCTCAGCTCTTCTTCACAGTATGCATGAGGGATTTGCTGGGAATTTTCAAGTAAATTATGCTGGTAACATTGGGATACTCTGCATGAAAGGGTCATTTAGTACTTCACAATTAAGTTTAAATCTGAAAATAACTGCATGTGAATAAAATGAGTCAACATTTCATTGAATTATCAATTCGGCTGCATGAGGTGGTAAGCCTTAGTTTTTCAGCATATCTTTCTGAACCATCGCTTCATTTACAGTCTTGTCCTCTTTGCATCCCTTTCAATTTTTGTAGCTTGTGTTTCCCACTAATGTGTCTCAAGCAAGCTTGCTCATATTATTTATTACTTATGCTTTTTTTTCAAAGGGTTTTAAAGTCTGCAGCCAAGGCTTCAAGGTATTTCACATAAAGCATTCAAATCACCTAGTTCATTACTAACACTCAACACAACTGCCATTTCATCCAGCCCGCCTAGTGTGCCCAAGTTGTAAGATCAAATCCTGGCATAGCAGGTTGGCACTGAAGTGTGCTTAAATGTGAGATATCCACAACATCAGATTTACATGCACATTTAATAACCTATTCAAGGTAAAATTTCTGGCATCCCAGAGTCATTATAGTCGTAGAAGTTACAGGGGATGTTAATCCTGTAACATTAGTTTATTTTAATATTCACCAACAAGATAGAATTAGGATGCTCATTTCAAAAATTAGTTGTGAGATAAAATCTTTTTTTTTCTTTCACTCCAGACTGTAGTTCACAATTGTCAGGAACAGAACCAGATAAAACAGGACACCAAACAAGGGTTCTGATCCCCACTTCTTGTGCCCAATACATAGTGGTTTATTTCTATTACTGACTTCTATGTTTCAGAGATTTATAGTTCTTCATAACTGAATGTCTGTTTATTACTGCTTAACATTGAACTTATCTTATCACACATGTTTTCAGGCAAAGATTTCTGGCGATGGCAAACCATGAATCCTGATGGCTACCGCCATGGCATTGCAGAAAATACCAGTAAGGGAAAAACTAATGGAATCTCCACTTCAGTCATAATAAATGGAGCACAAGCCAATGGTCACTAAGTTGAAAAATTGCTGATGTATTTATTGTTTCTATGTACTGCACAAGTTGTATATTATTTCAGTTTGTATTCCTGCATTGAAGCCAAGTAATAGCATTATTGCATTCCTCATGATCTACTCTTTCAGGGGCTGGTAATCTAAATCAGCTTCTAACATAACCAGTATCAATTTGAATACAACAGAAAACTAAAACTAAACTCCGGTTGAAAAAAACTATTACACGTGAAGTTTTTAACCTTTTGAACTCTATTACCCTTAGCGTGTACATCCTGCTCCACTCCTAATTAATTTCTGCACAGTGAACAGCAGTAGGAAGTGAACACTGCAAAACAATCTAACACAAAATATAATTATGTTATATTTCCATGTCAGTTGTTTGTTCATGATCGTGAGCGAAGATGATGCAGACGCCATGTTTACATTCTATCCTTATTATCAGTAAAACTGTCATAAACGTTCGAGAATAACGAAGGTTAAAAATTCTACAATTCCCGCAAACTATAGTAAATAGGGAAAGGTGTTCTCTCGGAGATCACTAGATGGCTACACAATACTGGAATACAGCACAGATGTCATACGAGTGCAGTGAGTACAAGCTATCGTCCTGTCGTCTGGGACTCGACATCTGAGCGGAAGTTAAATGTTTTAATGCCGAACCTCACTCAGGAGTGCAAAAGGTTAAGTTTATATAGGACCTATTTTTCAATCGCTGAAGAGAACTCTGTTTTTCTTTGCTGTTTACTGAATTAAATCAAATTTGTAATAAATTCTTAGTCAATGCAATATTGTACAATTTGATGATTAGTCTAGACAGAAGGACAAATAATGTATGGTATTATATTAATATGGGTTAGTTAATAGCTTTGAGATTCTGTGAAGTCTACTTCATATAAAAGTGGGCCCAGCAAATTTCAAAGCCATTACTTGCTTGGATGTAGGAATCACAATAAATTTACTTCACATATTCATGTATTTTGATCTCTACTCATTAAACAGTATTTCACCTATTATCCACCTATTTCCTCATTAAACCAGTACTTCTCCTCTTATCCACCTGGATATTCTTTCTATGTCCTCAATTGAAAAACATGAGTCTGATGAACTGGATTCATGATCTAGTAGAAGCAGTGGCGTGGCGTGGAATTTTTTCGAGGGTAAGCTGTGAAGAAGACTGAAAGTATTGACTTACACCATAGGGCAACTTCAGCACTTGGTTCTAGCGACGCCCTTGTCAATGTAGAGGTTGATGTCTGAAGTAGCAACAACTACTCAACCGTACACACATAATTATGAGACCGTCACATTTTAAAAAATGAAGAAATTGTAATACAGCACAGGTCTCTTTTCAATTTCAGGCATGCCAATCCATTTACCTGTATTAAGGGCGGAATAAATTATTCATCAGGGTTGGCGAGCATTTCTGATCATGGGTCATTTGACGATTGAACAGTGTGGCAGTTTGTGCTTTTGTTGTTCGCATTCCTTGGTCTAAGGAGCTAAACGTTCAGGTTATTACCCGTAAATTTTCTATTATGACTGGCTGCGTGGCTCAGTGGCAAAGTTCTGGCCTGCTGAGCTCAAGATAGCGGGATGGAATCCCGGCGCAGTCAGTCGCCATTTGAGGGTGCATAAACGCGAAGGAGGCGTGTAAGTAGATTTACTGGCACGTTGAAGATTCCCTTCGGGGCAAAATTCCAGCACCCCATCGTCTCTAAAAGCCTCAGTAGTTAACAGGGACGTAAAAACAATAACATTATTATTTTCTATTATGGGACCTAATCATCATCATCATCATCATTTCCCCTTATCCAGCTCCTGCCGGGTCGGGGTATTTATGGCACTTCTCCACTTTCCTCTTTCCTTCCACCATTCTTCTTCCACGATCTTGTCCCAGTCCAGATTTCTTTTTCTTACGCCGTTCTTCACTGAATCCATCCACCTTGTTCTAGGTCTTCCTCTTGGTCTCTTACCCTTGCACTTCGCCTCCAGCATCTGTCTTGGTATTCTATTTTCCTCCATCCTCTTTACATGTCCAAACCACCTTAGTTTATTCTTCTCAATTCTCTCATTTAGTTTTCCCATCCCAACTTCCTTCCTAACATCTTCATTCCTCACTCTGTCTTTCCTTGTCTTTCCTATCATACTTCTTAGGAATTTCATTTCACTGGCTTGGATTCTACTCTCTTGCCTGCTTGTCAGGGTCCAAGTCTCAGCTGCATAAGTTAATATGGGTACATAATACACTTTATACATTACCTCCTTGCTTTTCCTTGGTACTTCCTTATCCCAAACAAGTTTTCTTACACTTTGATAGAATGCATTGCTCTGCTGTACCCTCCTGCCAATCTCCATGTCCAACCTACCAGTTTGCATCAATTCACTTCCTAGGTATTTGAACGTGTCCACAATTTCCAAACTCTGACTTCCAATTTTCACAGTGCCCTTTCCTTGTCTTTCCCCTCTTGTCATCACCATGGTCTTGCTTTTCTCTATACTGATTTTCAGGCCATACTTCTGAATATTTTCGTTCAGTGCATCTAGTTGTTTTTGCACTTCTTCGGTGTTCCTTCCCCAGACCACAATATCATCTGCAAATAACAGTAACTTCATTTCTTTATGTTCATATGCTTCCTTTGTTTCCTTTACTATTTCATCCATCACCATTATGAACAAGAGAGGTGACAGCACACTCCCCTGTCTTAGTCCAGTCTTGTTCGTAAACCAATCTGTCTTTCCAACTGGGGTCAGTACCCTGCTAACACAGTTGTTGTACATTGCTTGCACCATTTCCAACATTTCTCTTCCCAGTCTCTTCTTAACCATGGTTTCCCATACCTTCTCTCTGGGGACACTATCATATGCCTTTTCTAGATCTATGAAAGTCATGATCAAATCCTCTCCATATTCCCAGTTCTTTTCCATCACCTGCCTCAAGCTAAAGATTGGGTCCACTGTGGATCTTCCACTCCTGAAGCCATACTGTTCCTCTTGCAACTCTCCTTCCACATTTCTTCTCATTCTTCTTTCTAATATCCTTTCCAGTATTTTTACTATCTGTGATATGAGGGTGATCCCTCTATAGTTATCACACACCTTCTTTCCCCCCTTCTTAAACACTGGTATTATTAGCCCTTTCTTCCAGTCTTCTGGTACACATTTCCATTTCCACACACACTTTAGCAGTCGATACAGCCATTGCATACCAACAGGTCCAGCAGCCTTTATCATTTCTACACTGACTTCATCCACCCCTGTTGCTTTTCCCATCTTCATTTTCTGTACTGCTAATTCCACCTCCAGCATTGTTATATCATCTTCTGTTATAGAGTCGTCAGGTTGTGTCACTTCCATCTCACCAGTACCATTGCTCACATTCAAAAGCTTATCGAAATACTCCTTCCATCGTCCCTTTATCTCTTCTGGGTGTGTTAACAACTCTCCATCTTCCTTTTTCACTAGCGTTGTAGTAACTCTTTCTTTCCTCTTACTTCTTAGAAGCCCATACAGCATCCTTTTACTGCCACTTACATCTGTTTCCATTCTTCGTGTAAATTCTTCCCAACTTTTCTTCTTTTCTTCTCCTACCACTTTCTTACACCTCCGTTTGCTGTCGTGATACTTCCTTTTGCTTTCTTCTGTTTGATCTCGGTTCCATTCTTTCCATGCAGACTTCTTTTCTTTCACTGCTTTCCTCACTTCCTCATTCCACCATGGTGTCTCCTTCTCTTTCACTCTTGTTGACGTCCTACCACAAGCACTCTCTGCTGCACCAACAAATGCCTTTTTAAAGTGAGACCATTCCTCTTCTATGTTTTCCACTTCAGTAACTGGGATTTGTTGCTTCAATCTCTCCTGAAAATTTTCCTGTACGGTTTTGTCTTTCAATTTCCATACATTTATTTTACTTTCTCTGATCTCCTTTAGGTTATCCAATTTTTCCCATCTAAATTTTGCCACCACAACTCTATGGTCCCCATCAAATGCTTCTCCTGGTAAAGCTGTCACATCTATCAGCTTTCTGCGATTAGTCCTTTCCACCAGAAAGTAGTCAATTACTGATTTTGTTCTTCTATCGCCCCAACCATATCTCGTAATTTTCCTGCTGTTTTTCTTCCGAAACCATGAATTACCCACTATCAGTCCATTCCTTTCACAAAAGTTTACAAGTTCCTCTCCTTCCCGGTTCTTTTTCCCATATCCATATGGTCCAATGACTTCTTCCTTTCCTTGTCTCTCGTTTCCGACTTGTGCATTCATATCTCCCATGATCACCACTTCTACATCTGAAATTACTCTTTCTACATCCTCCAGGAATACTTCAATATCTTCTTCTCTGTTTCCAGTCTGTGGTGCATACACTTGTATGAAGTCCATCACGTCATTTTTCATCTTCATTCTAATTTTCATTATTCTGTCACTCACACACTCGACCACTTCAACATACTCCTCCAGTTGTTTCGAGGTTATCAGTCCCACGCCATTTTTGGCCTCTTGGCCACCACTCCAGTATAATGTATATCCTTTCCTCAATTTCTTCCTTCCTTTACCTTTCCATTTCACTTCACTCAGCCCCATCAATCCAACATTCTCCCTCTCCATGAAGTCTACCACCTCCTCCACCTTGCCTGTCAGGGTCATGACATTCATGATTCCCATGATGACCTAAGTGAATATTAAAATAATAAACATGCTACTAGTAATAGATAAACTTATGACATGGTATTGCATATTCGGTTAATATTTCTTTGCATATATTCCTCAAATTATACTGACGTAGGCTTTCACGGCCAGCGTAGGTATCTTCAGAGTAGCCCAACAACCCGAAAAGTTGCTCTGAATATTATTCAAATTAGGCCTATTTTCAAAGAGTAGGTGTAAAGGATAGATCATTTTAAATGTACATCCGTATAATTTGAATAATATTTTAAAGACATATCAAATTATTTAAAAAATAGTTGTTGCTTATTGCATTAGAAAAGAAGTTGCCATTGATGCAAAAAAAATATTACGTGAAACACGATTCAAATATAATAATTTGAAAAATATGCATTTCAAAGGAAAACATTCATTAAATTATCGAGATCATTTCTTAGAAGCAAGCGATTTCTCCGACGAGAAATATAAATATTAGAAGTGAAGTGAATATGTATTTGCCATCCCTGTTGTACAGTCTCAATTTTGAAATATCCATGCACCAAAGAGTACAAACTAAAAGGATATTAACATAGGCTAAACTCGCTAAACATGATAATTTATGACGTATGCTAATTTGTTCAACTATACACTAAAACACAATAATATCTAGTTACGGTACCGTATACTAAATTTTGCTAATTGCACTCAAAAACATATACCGGACATATACATATATCGGACGAAGCAGAATTGCAACTAACGCACCCATCAAAGGTGGGGGATCAGAAACTTTCTCCGCGCGATGGAGGGTTGGGACTAGGGAAGCGCATAGTGCTGGTGTTCCATGCTCACGAGGGCAAGCTCGGTAAGCTGTCCGAATCGAAGCAGACCCTGCTACCAGGTTTGACTTGTTTTGACGACAGCCCTGTAGCTATGGAACGCCACGCCCCCTGTCTTAGCCAATCAAGGACGGAAGGAAGGAAGATTGTAGTTTTACGTGACCGTGAATCTTGTGATTATGAGCCGTGGGACCTCCTTTTTACGTGGAATCCGAACCACAGGACATGGCATTTCACATCGAAAATCTCACATGCATTGACCGGGAATCGAACCCGGACCGCCTTGGTGAGAGGCATACAGCTAGACCGCTGAGCCACCACGCCCCCCCAATCAAGGACGACCTGACGTTCTTAGTGTACCACTCCATCGGCCATAGTGGTGTTCCGGGCCAGCCGTTGTCATAGCAACTGGCCGCACTCTTTCCCTACAAATTAGTTGTGGGCGATCGTGAAGAACTGGGGTAGAGAATGAGGAACTTCATTCAAAGCGGTGATTTTGCTGTTCATCGCGCTTTAGAAAGTCATAATATAAACTTCATTTTTAAGAGAATATGCTAGGTAAGCGGTGCTTACCCTGTGGTATTGGAGAAAACGCCACTGAGTAGAAGACAGCAACATTAAGAATATTCAAAATACTGCTAGAATTCTTCTAAATGTATATTGTGGTCGATTCAGTTTTAAGGAAGGCAATTTCAAATCCACACCAAGAGCCAAAGCCGAAAAATGTTCACTGTGGCAAAGAAACCAGTTATGGGGCAATAGCAAGAATCAACATTTTTCAAGGATCAGATGAAAAACTTGTAGCCGAAGGGAAAGTTGCCAACAAGAAACTTTCAACTGATAAACTGTTGTTCGACACAATGTCAATAAGAAAATCTCGAAGATTATAAAACAAACGCAAACTAATAAAAATGAAATTTCAAATAATTTTGCTTTCAGAAATATCAATAATAAAATTAAAGAGAATGATTTAACCATCACTAAAGCCGACAAAGAAAATACCATTGTAATCATTAATAAAGATCCATATTTAAAACAAGAAGTTCTGTGACGAACTAAAGAGCCTACTTTTCTTAAAATTATGATTCATGCCAATGATTAATCTATATGGACCTATCTAGAATATTGACGAAGTTGGTAATATCAAAATTTCTAATTAGTTCGAAATATACCAGGTATAATGTAGCCTAATAGAGCACTACAGTTGGCAGCCATGGTGACTGAATTTATATTCTTAGTTCCATTTCTTAAGGTACAGAATACAAAATTTGGTTGAAGTCCAATAGATAGCATGGACGTTACATGCATGATGGTAATATTGTCATGCATGTGTTGGTCAGGCATAATCTGAAATATTGATGATCTATTGTTGTGCCAATTTTGGATAAAATCCATTTGTTAGTATAGAAGTTACATGTATTTTAAAATTGGGCCTATCAGCTGGCTTAGAATCAAGTTGGCAGCACTGACGTATATTAGTTACTCCAAATTAATCTAGAATGTCAGGTACTTTATGTGTGCAAAGTTTAAAGCTGTTGGCTTGCATATTTTCTGATATATTGATACTAGGGTAAAAAGGTAGAGACAGCATTTATTAGCAGTTGGCAGTCCTGGTTGCTCTTAAGAATACGCATAGTCATATCTGTTATGGTACACATAGCACATACGAAATTTGGTTGAAATCCAATTGATAGTATAGAAGTTACATGTATTTAAACATTGGTCCTATCAGGAGGCTGTGAATCATGTTGGTAGCACTGACGTATATTAGTTACTCCAAATTAATCTAGAATGTCAGGTACTATATGTGTGCATAGTTTAAAGTTGTCGGCTTGCATACTTTCTGATATATTGGTATTTGGATTTAAAAAAATAGAGAAGGCATGTATTAACAGATGGCGGCCCTGGTGGCTCTTAAGAATACGCTCAGTCATATCTGTTTATGTACACATAGTACATACAAAATTTGGTTGAAATCCAAATGATAGTGTAGAAGTTATATGCATTAAAAAATTGGACCTATCACCAGGCTTAGAATCATTTTGGCAACACTACCATGTATTGCCTCCTGGAAATTAAACTGAAATATAAGGTGCGTTCAAAAAGTAACGAGCCAGAGGCTGGAATGCGCAAACCGGTGACGACATCGGCTAATCGTGGCGTGTGTAACGAGGTGTGGTTCTGACCAGAGCGTGGAAGGTCACAGCCCGTCGCTAAAGGGCACGCGTGCAAGTCACGTGACTATACAAGCGAGCAGCAGCATGCATCAATCATCCAACCAAGACCAAGACAGTAGGCCATTCGACATGCCACCTGGTGTGGTTGAAGACTATGGGGCACCCATTGGGTACACACTTTCCTCAAGTTGAGTCGTTCCTTCATGCTGGTGTGCACACTTCCGACGCTCAATCCGACCATGGCGGCTATGGCGTTCACTGTCACTCGGCGGTCCTGGGTAATGAGTGCATCAACCAGCTGGACATTGTTATTGGTAATGCAAGGAGGTGCCCCAGACCAGGATCATCGGCTAACGACACCCGTCCTCCCTGAAGCACTTGTGCCACGCCTTGACCCTTGCAAGGGACATGCCGTGTTCACCATACACTTGTGATATTCGGCGATGAATGTCCGTTCCCCCTACTCCTTTCGCAGTCAGAAATCGAACAACGGAACAACACCTCTTTGCACTTCGTTTGACGCCTCCATATCACTGTTTGCAATGCGACTTGCAGCGTTGGACGATTGATGCAGGCTGCAACTCGCTTTGTATCGTCACGTGACATGCACGCGTGCCCTCTAGCAACGGGCTGTGACCTTCCACACTCTGGTCGGAACCACACCTCGTTACACACGCCACGATTAGCCGATGTTGTCACCGGTTTGCACATTACAGCCTCCGGCTCGTTACTTTATGAACGCACCTTATATTATTATCTATAAGTGTGCCAATTTTGGAATAGCTCCTATGCATACCTTCCAAAATATCCAACATGGAGCTAAAATTTCAATTGCGTTTTTTTTAGCAGTTGGTAGCACAGACATCATTTTCAAATATGGGATTGAGATATTCACATATAGACCTTTACCACGATTGCTGCAGCCGTTTAGGAGTTGATAGGGGGGACACACACATAGACAGACAGACAGAAGGACAGACAGACACACATTTACCCAGATCGATCTCATAAATCTACTTTTTCCTCATTTTTGCAAAATGTGAAAAGTAGGCTAAAAATACTTCACATATTTGCGAACAAACTACGGAGTTCCATTTAGAACAATGACATTCTCTACACACCATTGACATAAATGAATGATATTATGTATCTGTATATAAACATTCCCGTCCACACTGCCATCAAAATCATTGGAAGAAATCTGAAAGAGCATTGTAAACTATCATAAACTGAGATTGATGAATTCATGGCCATTCTGAAATTCGTTCTGTACAACAGCCACTTTACATTCAATCAAAAGGTATACAAACATTAGGAGGGACTAGACCAACCTCGGAAATCGTAGCGAACCCTTTAGAGAACTTCAAGATGATTAACAAAATTCAAGGTAACTTACAGTATATATTTCTGGGGCAGGTATGTTGATGTCTTTCTCATAATTGATGAAAAGGAACAGAATATTGATCAAATTTTAGAAACACTTAATAGCTTTGACAACAACATTAAATTTACTTGTGAATCAGAAAATTATAATTCAATTAATTATCTAGACTTGACAGTCACTAGAAAAGCCAACCAATTAAATTGTTAGATACATAGAAAACCTACACAGACAAGCACAGTCATCAAAGAGATTCTGCACACCCAGGAAGCCATAAACAGGCCACCTTTATCAGCCTCGTTAATAGAGCTATTAATACACTCACGTCGGTTCAGGATTACCACAGAGAAATAGACATTATATAACAAATTGCCACAGTCAATGAATATAGCCGAAATTATGTTAATAATAACATAAAGAAAATCAAAAACAAACCCACTACTAATTTACAACCAGATATACAGTAAAAGGAAAAATCATATATTCAATTTTTACGTACACGAACCAAATGACCTATATCATCGGTGTCTCTAAAAAGCAACAAATGAGAATCATCTTCAAGACAATACTAATCACAATAAGTCCTTCAATTCACAAAATATCAACAAAAACAAATATGGAAAATCAGGCATATACAAATTAACATGTCAAGATTGCAAATCAAACTACATCGGGCAAACGGGAAGGAGTTTTTCAACACATTTTCCTGAACATATTAACTCGACAAAGTATAGGAAGTTCTCTACATGGAGGACAAAGGACATAATTTCACCAATATTGAGATCGACATCAAAATCCTACATTTTATTCCAAAGGCAGTTAAAAGAACATTCTCAAACAAATACAGATTAACACAGCTCAGAAATTAACTACCATGCAAAATCTCAATGATATAAATTACGATCTACATGTCCTGATTGACACATTAACACAGTTTATTAGTAAACACCCAGAGAAAAAATCCATCCTTAACATTCAAATATAAACATTATTTTCTATTACCCAGGCCAGCCTCCCACACTAAATAACCCCCCCCCCCCCTCTTTTACACACAACCCCCACTCACCTAAGCAAACAAATCCCGTGGCTCATGATCTCAAGATTAACGGTCACGTTAAACTACAAGCTTCCTTCCTTTTTTTTTTTCACCTAGCAAACACATTTGGAGAGCACACACTTGATTTACTCTAGTTAAGCACTGGGCTACTAGGGCCATTTTCCATGGACTCAGGATACAAATGGATTCAAATCCTGTCCAATAACCTCAAATTGGTTGTGGTGCATTTAGTAAGGCCATGCTTCCTCAGATAATCACAATAACACAAAATAACTATTATGCCCCAAGCCTCAAAATAAAATCATTAAGGTAGTGTTGTTCCACCTCTTAAAACAAGAATCCCCAACAATACCTGGATGACAGGGAGAAAGCAAATACAGTATGTCAAAAACAACTTTTCAGTAGAGGCAAACAACCGTTTCCTTAATCCAAAATCGGTCGAGGGGTGAGCGCAGCGCTAACAAAAGATTTTCTCTAGCTGCCACTCGAGTTTCTTTTGTTCTGCTGACATGTGCTGCCATCTAACCAACCGTTAATATGATATGAACTGAATAATGCTGACAACGTCTTCCGTACTAGCATCGGAGGGAACTAGACTGCTATTTGTGAATGAAGCAGCACGATATCAAAGATGATAATCAGAAAACGAAAGTACAGTATACTATAATGTAATCATTTAGTTCCTTCATGTTCATCCAATGAAATTGTTTTGGATATTACATCGTTTAATATCATGTGAATAGATCCCATACGTTTAAAATAATATTCATTTTTTTCTATGGCACTCTTCGTTTATTTGTATAATAAGGCATTTTGATTTACTTTATGTATAGTCGCCAAATCTGATAAAAGATAAATGAACATTTTCCATAAGGTGACAAACGAATACAAATACAGGGTCCGGCAGCATAACTTCCTTTTTTGAAATGCGCGCCATTCAGTCGGTTGATGTCATAGCGGAGCGCTAGTGGTCTCGTTCGTGAGGTGGTACTATAAGGTTTGGCCCGACACAGTTCAGTCGCCATCATGCGTTGGAACAGGGAGGAGCGTGCTTTTGCCGTTGAGGCCTACTTTTCGAGCGGATATTCTGTGATCGTAACCCAGCGCGCCTTTCGAAGGCGTTTTTATTTGGCCCCGTTGGCCCCTGTCCCGGACCGGAAATCAATTGCTACGTGGGTCACTACGATCAGACAAATTGGAAGTGTGACAGGGCGAAGAACTAGAGTCCCTCGGCCTATTCGATCTCCTGAGAACATTAAGCCAGTGAGAGTTTCAGTGTTGCGATCACCACGGGGTTCTGTATGCAAACATGCGTCTGCCCTTGGACTTTCCGATTGGTCTGTGGAGAGAATTCTTTATGCTGATGTTCATTTCCATCCGTACAAGATGGCGAGTGCGCAGGAACTTTCTGAACGTGATTTCAATTGCCAGCGGAACGCATGTGAGGTTCATCTCGAAGTCGTTCCTGAGACGCTGTTTTCTTTTTTAGTGATGAAGCCCATTTTCATTTTTGTGGATCGGTTAGCAATCAAAACATGCTCTACTGGGCTGCCACCAAAGGCCATTGCTTTATCCTAAAGCCACAGTGTGGTGTGCACTGTCCTCAGCTGGAATTATTGGTCCGGTTTCTTTGAGGAAAACTCAGTCACAGTTACAGTGAATTCGGACCGGGATGTAAACATGTCACAGGATTTTTTTTTCCTACGGGTGGATGCGTTGGACTTAGGAGACATTTGGTTACAACAGGGCGGTGCAACGGCACACTCTTCAAGAGCAATGATGGCTATATTGAGGGAACACTTCCCGGAGCACCTCATCTCACTTAGGGGGGTTGGGGGCGATAACCTAGATGTTAGGCCCCTTAAAACAACAATTATCATCATCATCATCATCACTTAGGGGCGATTTGTAGTGGCCGGCCCGCTCTCCCGATTTATCCCCTTGTGATTTTTTTCTATTGTTCTTTTTGAAATCCTGTGCTTATGTGAACCGTCCAAGGACCCTACAAGATTTGAAGACCAACAACAGGAAGAATTTACCAACATATCGCTTATTTGCTGGCAAGAGTCGTGACAAACGCCAGAAAGCGATTTTCTCAGTGTATGGAGAATGGGGGACGTCACCTACCTGATTTGATCTTCAAAACTAAGTGAAACAAAACTTTATGTATGCGCCTACATTATATAAAAAAATAAAAAGTTTTCTGATTCATACAATGGGATTTATAAAGTTTTTAAAAAAGAAAGTTATGCTGCCGGACCCTGTAGAAACTTTTTAGTACGTAAACTTGTGATAGCTATCCGTGCGATAGACGGAAACGTCTTGATCTTCAGCGTGAGCGTCGCGCTAACACCTCGACCAATGACGTGACGTTAGTAGGTTCGATCAATGTTGATTTAAGAATGCTTACAATAGATAGACTGTTGATGATTCTATACACTACCTTTGTTCGTATCTTCATTATATCTACTTGGTACATTGTACAGCTCTAGAAAACAACATCTTCAAAATCTACACAAAACTACAAACCAACAGACTGTCCGCAACAATAGACCCGAAAATACCCGAACAACAATTCGGCTTCAGAAAAGGAAGATCCACCATACAGGCCATAGGAAATCTAATGAACGAAATCTACCAAGCCTTAAGAATACCCAAAGGCAAATTCCACAATGTATTTATTGACTACACCAAAGCCTTCGATCTACTGGAAAGAACAAGACTTCTGAACAAACTCGAAGACCTTGGCGGAAAGAATGAGATCACAATAGCAATAAGAAACATACTGACCCACAACAAAGTCGTAATACAAGACGGAGAGGCAACTTCGAAAGGAATCACACAAACAAACGGTGTACTACAGGGGAACCCAGTGAGCCCTATACTGTTCAACATCGCCACAGCAGATATCACTAAAATAATTGGAAACACCAAAACAGTGTCATTATATATGTACGCAATGGCCCTCGGTTCATCTAACATATTGGAACTACAAGACACCCTGGATGCTCTCCACACTTGGGCACAAGAAAACGAAATGTAAGACGGTCCACATGGTATTTCGGAAAGGAGGAAAACTAGCAACAAATGACTAGGTAAAACTCTGAGATAACGACATCAAAAAAGTTACCGTAATACCTTTAAATACTTAGGGATTACACTCCAGACCACATGCAACTCATTCAGGGTCCATATACAAGAAAGAGCTGCCGCCGCCATCAGAGGAATGTATGAAATCAAAAACATCACCAAACTCTCACTACAAACGGCCATTACCCTATTTCATGCCAAAATATCTCCAGTTATAACATATGGTATTGAACTAATATGGGAAAGACTAACCCTAACAGACCTTACCAACCTTGAGAAAATCAAATCTAGATATTTGAAGTGAGGTCTTGGAGTAGCGAGAACGACCTAGTCCAGACTGGTATATGAACTGGCAAGGGAACCGTTCTACATAGAGGACCTGAAACTCAAGCTGCTCCTACCACACACCAAGCAAGTATCTCAATTAATAGAACTAAGGAAACAAAAAACAAAAGAATTACCCGAAGACTTTTATGCTACTGACGCCATGATCGACAGGAAATGGGCAAAAGCGAACCAAGAACTGCGATCGGTGCTAACCAGACTTTCAGTGCATGGCTATCACCACAAGATATGTAAAAATGACAAATTTCACGAACCAAACAATGCATGTGTATGCGTACTATGCAACGAACATTGTGAAAAATACCACGTAACTGAATGTCATAAGAGGATTAAGTCAATCATCGACCATAGCAAAGACTAGATCTAAATGTATCAAACATTGTACATAGAATATAAGTCTTTATATATGCAGATTTGTGTGCATTTTGTGTAATAACTAGAGATCGGATTTTAAAGGGAAAATTTTTTTTTTAAATTTAATTGGGAACAAGAAATAATCGTTACTATGGGTTAAAACTGTATTTAAAACTCAAGATTACCGTGTTTTAACTTCCCTTTTTTCCCTTTTTTATCCCCTTTTTTTTTAGCCCTTGTTCCGTTTTCTCCTACATCTGCACTTATTTTCCCTTTTTTTAACCACTCAGCGTGGAGTGCCGTGAACTGCACGTCATGAACTCGCCGCTCTCTGTCGCACGTTACAGTGCTTGCTTTGTGCTTCCATCTCGTGCCTATTTTCGTAACTATTACAATTTTGCTGTGTTATATCGATAAAGGAAGCTATGATCTCTCGTCTCGAGTAAAAATTTATCGATTTTGCATCGATCACATTAGATAAATCCGATTGCAAAGAGCTAGATTTTTGTTGTGTGTTTGTAAACACATAATGGCGGCTAAACGAGTGCTTCCGATAGCGGATTCCGATATTAGTGAAGTTTTAGTGAATGATGGGTCGGAAATATTGGTTTCTCTGAATGATGATTCAAATATAGAGTCTGAAAATGAAAGTAGTGACAATGGGAGTGAATGTGGTTACGTAAATACATCGCAAGACACGGGTAAAATGTTGCCGGTCAGGAGTTTGTCTGGGATGACATGGGGAATTATATCGGCCAAAGGGAAGTGTTTACTGGAAATTATGGGCAGCAAGAAGCTGCGAGGAATTGTTTAGATCCTGTGGCAAAATTTCAGTTATTTTTACGTGTGAATTCGTGAGTATGATAGTGAAACAGACAAATATCTATGCTAAGCAGCACATGATGGCACATGTCAAGGATAAATGAATGGGTTCCAGTTACCGTCGAAGAAATGTACGTAGTTTTTGCACTATATATGCTGATGGGCATTGTTCAAAAACCCACACTGAGGTCCTATTTCTCAAAAAGCCGTTTACTAGCCACTCTCATATTTAATTCTGTCATCTTCCTTGATAGATTTGAAAGTATTACGAGATTTTCTAAGGTAAGCATGGTATTTAAAATTTGATAGTATAGTTTCAGTAACTTGTGTTTTCCTTCACTACATTTGTCATTAACAAACTGTGAAAATTTGGTTTAAATCCAATGCTTCTCGGCTCTGTTATAACGTTTTATATGACGGTGTGCACTTGTAAGCAAGCTCTGAGCTCATCTCCTCCCGCAACACAGGGTAGCAGTGAGGTGAAAGTCCTCCCACGCTGAGAGGTTAAGAATATATGGCAAAACCTCAAGAATTTATTTCACTTTGAGGAAAAATACCTGCATAAAATACTGATGTAGCTTAAGGGAAGAAAGAATTAACACAGGTTCTATACCGAACTCACCCCAGAGTTGAACTCACCCACTGCACCGCCTCACCCCTCCCTCAGGTGTTGTTAGACTCGTCGCATCCCCTCCAGAATGTGTGAAGCAGTTACAGTAGCTTGCTCGCCTAAGTAGCAGACAGCAGAAACAGAGTCATAGAGAATAGGACGCACCGTTAAGTGGCAGCAGTAGCTTGTAATAGTGATGGCGAAGTCGTCTCTTAGCAATAAAATGCGAAGAGCGGTAAGCAGTTTCAAGGACGATTTAATCGAAACGGATGGTACCGTTATTCGATGTTCTCTATGTGATATTGATATTAAAGTAGATGGAAAACATATAAAGGACAGAATAATTCAGCATCTCAAGTATGCCAAACATGAGAAAAACAAAGCTATTCGTGTGAAAGTTTCCAAACAGTCATTTTTACAGGAATCTTTTCAGAAGGCCGAACAAAAAAGCAGGGAACGAAACGTTTTCTTCAGTGACCTCACAGTTACCTTTGTTCTGTGTGGAATTCCTTTAAATAAGGTAAATAACCCAGTAATGAAGAGTTTCTTGGAAAAATACACACAACGCACTGTCCCTGATGAAAGTACACTTGGAAAGAGTTACCTACAACCAATTTATGAAGCTAATGTACAAAAAGTCAAGGAGGTTGTTGGAGACCATCCAGTTTGCTTCATTTTGGATGAAGCAACCGATTCACATTCAAGAGCTGTTCTAAACATTCTTGTGATGCCATTGACAGGAGACCCATCAAAACCAATGTTGCCTGCCATGTACGAATTGGAAAAAGTAAACTCTACATCTATAATGCAGAGTTTCAATGACTGTTGTTTTAAACTCTGGCCATCAGGAATACAGTACAACAAAGTGTGGCAAGTTGTTACGGACCAAGCATCATACATGGTCTCAGCATTTGCACAGTTGAAGCCTATGTATTCTAATCTCCACCATACAACTTGTATTGCTCATGCTTTGCATAGGGTATGTGAAGCAATAAGGGTTGAATATATTGTTACAAATGCCTTCATATCCGAACTTAAGAAGACAATAATTAAAGCTCCAAGTAGAATACATCTTTACAAGGAAGTTACAGGCCTACCACTACCTAAGTTTCCCATCATAACTAGATGGGGGACATGGATTTCATGTTCTGTTTTCCTTTGTGAACATTTCACTAAGATAAAGGAATTTATACCGTCTTTGGACGATGTTGAATCTGCAGCTGTGGGTCGAGCAAAGGACCTGATGAGTGACCCAAATTTGGAGACAGAGCTGTACGCAGTGCATACGTTCAAGTTTCTTCCTGCCGCCATCTTGCAACTGGAAGAAGTGCTTATCCAAGGAGGTGCAGTGGAGTGTGGTTGAAAGAACTGACAACATGCTTGAGGGATTCACAAAAGAAAAACTTAAGGCAAGCTTATCAAAGAATCCAGACATTGAAAAACTAGTGAAGTGCACTGATTTAGAGTTTAGAGTAAAAACCAAATATTCCCCACTGGTTTCCGTTGATGTTGAGCGCTCATTTTCTTTGTATAAAGATATTTTAAATTCAAAGAGACAAAATTTGACCTTCAAACATATTGAAATGTTAAATATCATCAGGTTCAATTCGTTCTTAATGCAATAAACACTGTAACACAAGGACACTACATAAAAGAGAATAGGCCTATATCCTTAACATCCTCAAATGTTGGACATGTAATTGATACCATTCTTTAATGCAGTAAAGTTAAATTAGAAGTGATTAACTGGTTATGCATACCTTTTTATTTCCTTTATTCTCTTGACCAGTTCCCTTTTCTTAAATAATCCCTTTTTTAATGAATATTTTCCCCTTTTTTGGTCCTTTTTTTATTGAATATTCCCCCCCTTTTTGGTCCTTTTTTAATGAATATTTTTCCCTTTAAAATCCGGTCTCTAGTAATAACTCTGTTCAGAGTGACAGTGCAGATGTACTTAGTGGAAATGTTCTCATTATGTTCTATTGTTCTATTTCAACTGTAACTCCTTTTCCTTGGCCGTTTGGCTGCAGTAAAACTTAAACATTGTACAGTATGAACTGAGAATAATTTGTGTTTTAAATAAAGTACATAATCAAAAACAAACTGAAAGACATAACCTCCCATAAACTACTCTATACACTGCATCACAATATCTTACCTATATTACTGATTTATTATATTTCTTGCAGTGTCCTTCAAGGAAACATTAAACCAACTGATCTGAATTGGCTTCTTGTTTGGTGGAGGTGCAATACAGACTCATCTGTTGTAGCTTAAGGACTTCATAACCCCAGCTAGTCCAATTAGGTAACAGATATCTGGCAAACAGTTCCAAACACTGAGGTTCTGGGCCTAAGTATGGGGATAAGACCTCTGAAAAACAATCAAAAACAGGTGTTATTTCACTTTAAGAGCAAAGTATATAAATTACACATGTAAAATTTTAGCGAATCCAATAAATTATAAACAATATGCAATTAATCTTGCAAGACTAAAATTAACATTAATCTAAGGTCATGCCTGCCTTTCCTTCTAGAGAGCAAGAGTCGGAAAAGCAGTTTCCCCATTTTATTTCAGGAAAAATGGTGGGTTGTCAGAAAGTAGGAATCCTTCCTCATTTGTTGTGGGATGTACAACTTTCATCATGCAAGTAGTGCTGTGTTGGAGAAAGGACACCAGAATACTGCATGCTCAGCAAGGATGGAAAATGTACATTAATTGCAGTTGTGGACAAAGGAAAGAGTGAGGGCAATTTATTCACCCACACGCAGCAGCAAAGGTGAACAATATTGTCACCTTTGGTGGGGAACACCTGGACCAAGTCCTCTGCAGGCATTACCTAACTCATTCCTCTTCTTCCCTACATTAACAGCTTATGCTAGGAGGGTGTCATTTCACAACCAATGTTGAAGCAGTAACACAGCATGGACTTTTAGCAACAGGGGTTCTTCAAGCTCAAAACAGTCAGGGGAGTCTATATAGAATAGGTGACTAATGTCCCTTTCTACTCGTATCATTTTATATCTTGTCAGGAAAGCAGACCAGGGTAACTTATTTTTCAACTATCCTACATACTGGTATACGGTATGCCAACAGTGTCCTTCAACTTGTAATATGGCAAAAATCAACATTTTCTCTCCAAAACTGCCCGTCTAGGACGATCAACCACCTCAACTCTCACTCGCCATACACACACACCCAACACAAAATGAACAAATATGCCAGAATAATCCACAACAAGACTTGGAATATAATTCCACAACACTAGAGTACAAATTGAGGCTAGTAAAAATAAATACTGACATTTCCTTAAATATCATGTCGCTGGGAAAATATTGTTCTCAAAAACAAATGTCAGAGTTAGTCCCCTTAAACATGCTTAGCAACATCATCTGATCTGCTGAACATGTCGATATTCTGTTGTCACCCTGAAGAATGATGATAACAAGGGGCTCATAATACAGTGTGTTAATTTTCCCTGCAAGTTTATTAACCACTGAGATAGCAACCGTTTTTAAAAACACAACTATATGGCAGGAACAGAATCACAGTCGAGAAAGTAGTGTGACAAAGCAGTAAGTTTAGATGAGTTTTGGCCAGAATCAAGTAGTCAGAATGCAGGAATGATATGGCTGTACAGGTTAACAGAATTGGCATGGGATTTAGCAAAGATAACCTCTGACTGGACAAAAGCAGTAATTGCCTCAATTTATAAGCAAGGTAACAGGAGAGATTGCAACTATTACTGAAGTATTTATTTGATAAGTAGTCTACACAAAGTGTTTTCAGGCACTGCAGAAAGGAAAGTTCAACTATGGGTCGAATTTAACATGGATGAAAACCAGTGTGGCCTTAGACCACAAAGGAGATGAAAGGATAGTTTTCAGTATGCTCAAAGGTAAATGCTACGAGAGGAAAAGGCAGTTGTGTGTTTCGTAAATCGAGTGAAAGCAAGCTAAACAGTACCATGAGGAAACATGATGCGTATCCTGAGGGATTATGGTATTGAGGAAAGTCTGCTGTGAGAGTTGATGGTAGGTTGAGTCCTGGTTTGAAGTTGTTACAGGAGTGAGGCAAAGCTGTAATGTCTCAACATTAATGTTTATTTCATTTAAGGACCATCTACTGAAGGGAATAAACTAACTGAGTGGGATTCAATTAGGTGGAAACCAAGCAATCTGATGACCTAGTTGTTAAGACAGGCTGTCAAAAGCTTATGGGCTAACATGTTAGAACTTGAACAGAAATGTAGGGAGTATGGTAAATAATCAGCATTTCAGAAATGAAGGTAATGTCTGTAGAGAAGTAATTAATACAAGAAAATAGAAATCCAGGTAGGAGAAACTAAAAAGTAACAAACAATTTTTCATATTAGAAAAATGTCTATATAAAAAGAATTCTGTTTTTTATTTTATGACACTGCGGAACACCAAAAATTACAGATATTGTCAAAATTCACGACGACTCGCAATTATACAGGATGGTCGAAAAGTTGCTTTCCCTAACAGTGCCTTACATTTAATTAGACATACATTGGTTACTACAGTGATATGATCCATCACCAGTTCGACACCACTCCTTCTGATGGGTCAATGATATAAATCTGGGCAACAAGTTGAGCATTTTCTTCCCTTCACGCAGGCCATGGTCGTTCACTTCACAGTAGATCCATAACATTGCCCATTTTCACAAATCGGTCGTTCAGATTTCTAACTGTTCAACGTGATGGCAGTCAAACATCAGGATATTGTCTCTCAAAGTGTGGTATCACAAACTCTGCATTAATACTGTACTTCCATCAATGTGGTAGCGCATAAACACAATGTTCTTTGGTTAATTTGTGTTTCATCATCAGAAACAAACTGTTATTAAGTAACCACATTTGATGCACAAACAGGTTTGCTAATCCAGCATTTACACACGGCTATTCATTGGCTCCAGTTATGGCACATGTGTCTATGTGTACAAGTACAAACAAATATTGGGAAAAGCAACATTTTTATACCCCCTGTATTTTGTGTTCATTTAGATTAGCACAACTACTTAGGTCGGACCACCACAAGCTGTCTGTGACTCGTGCCTCCAGCCCTCGGTGGTGGGAACTCTCGGGAAGTGAGTCACCCAAATAAGAACAATTCACAATTACTGTAAGCCAGCTTTCACTCACGTGTTAGCTAAAGAAGATTCTAGCCAGAGTCCTGACCCCTGATGAAACATTCAAAATTAAGGCTAATTCAATGAAATCTACAGTTAAAAGGAAATGTCCTTTAAGCTAACAGCTCCAGGAGCCTCCTAGTTAGAGTACGGTATAACTGAACAATATAATGGCCAGATTTGAACCAGCAACCAGAACAAAAGATCACGCGCAACACAGCAATTAACCAACGTATGCATTTCTTACAATAATATAATACACTCAAATATACACACTACATGTTGAATAACTCTGTCCAGCGTGACGAGGAGCTGTGGCTAATGCATATGGCCAATAGGACACGGCTGCATAGAGTGAGCTAGACTGTAAAGGCAATGGAATGTCATATTGTTCCCATTAGAGTGATCTTAAGTTGTCACTTGCCTTCTCAACACAAGACATTGTCCATTTTCTATCTCCAACAACCCTGTCAAGGAAAAAGATAAAAAGAAATTCTTTGTAATTTTAAACATAAAGGTGAAATTAACATACCAGACAGAGGTGGCTTGTGTGAATGGATAGCGCTTGGAACACTGACAATCAATTTATCGTTCTCTGGTAATGGATATTTTCTTGGACCTTTCAAATTACATCCAAATATTATTTGCTCAAATGGTTGCTTCCCAGGCGGATCTGAAAACGAGCAAACTGGTTCTCCAAACTGAGTAACCTGAAAAATAGTTTCCCTCAATAATTTCATTGCAGTGTTATTATTTAAAAAATTATATATTTTTTTAATTTCATTGTCATTTACCTTAATCCAAAACCATTTTCCAACATATTTTACTCCCCATGATGGAAATATGTCATCAACCAGTGTATTCAAATGAGTAGGTGAATTTGTACACCAAACAGCAATAAGTGAACCAGGAGCAAGAAGTGATTCAATAGGTACTTTCTTCAGATCTTCATTGTACATCATCTGATAACTAAACATAAAATACATTATATTGAATAAAGATTTTCTCTCATCCTATTCAAAAAAATCAACACATGAGTCGTCTAGTATCAAAACCGGCCAAGTCACTGAAGGCATATTTTTCAGTATGGATGAAAAACCTCTAGAGACAAAGCAATGGTGGTCACAAAAGATTTTATTGCATAGTTATATCCGTAATGGTTTAATATTTAGGTTCTGCTATTTTGAGAAATCTGATTCATAACTAACCCATCTTTTTTGCTAATATTAATTTTGACTTGGCCGTTTTTGTTGCAATTTTGTATAATTTTAGTCTTTTTTGTAAAACTTTTCTTTCCAAACTCCAGTGAAAAAAGGCAATTAAATTAAAATAAATTGACATTGTAATTACCTGTCTTTATTGCAATAAAAACGAAAGCATTCTGATTAAATTGGATAGTAATATAGAAGATGAACATCAGAAAGCTGAGGAGAATACAAAATAGGTATATCAATGAAAGTTAGTAGTTCAATTAGATCTTGAACACAGTAAAAGAAAATGAGTCACTTATTAAAATAGGAACAATATACACTTTACACAACACAATAATGACAAAATACGAGCACACAGGATATACGATTGCTTTCGCGCCAATGCGGTAAGAAGCCCGCGAATACGGAAGTCAGTGTTGCAAGCGAACAAAATACAAATTATTATGACTTCGAAGAGTAAACAATATAAGGAACAATGTTGCCTACTGATATTATCACATTCTTGCATAATCTAACATCACAAGATACCAAACAATAATGCTGCGACATGAAGATTGCTACTCGTTCTTTGACATGGCCGGTTTTGAAAGCACTGCCTGCATGACTTGGCCCATTTTGTTGCACGACCAAGAATTCAGTGCTCTGTAACATGAAGATATGGACGATTTTGAAGCATATTCTTGTTTCGCCTGATAGTGCCATACTTCTACTTCAAATTGATAACCTTAACTCATTTTCGTAAATTTTGGGACTTGGCCGGTTTTGATACTAGACGACTCACATGTGCTAAACTAAAATGCATAGTAATTAGTTACTTCAATCCTTCATTAATTTAACCAGTGAAAGGGTAACATTCAATCATCATCTAAAACACCCAGAACATTTACATGGCTTTAAATACACACAGATCAGAGATGTGAGTTTACTAATAAATTAAAAGATAACTAAAAATACATTAAAATTGACTGTGATAGCATCATCACTCATTTAAGGATATGCAGCAGGCCCAATGTAATTGCATACTCTCGAGTCTGTACTAGTCCACATGCACTTTCCACATTTAAATGTCAATAATAGTGGTTGCATATCATAGATCTCTTGTTTTGCATTGATACTGCTGCTCCACCACTCTAAATGTAAGCAACTGCTTAATTAATTTAAATAATGAAAGGTAACAAAATTAATAAAAAATATAGGATGTGTGAAATACTTGGACATTGATATTCCAACCGTAAATGAAACAATAACATTGCACGCACCACATCCACCTAAGATATCAGTCACTTCATTAAATTTTGCTCCAGGAGATAGACCTGGTGAAAAACATCTATCGCTTATAGATATGTATTAATCAGGAGGTTGAACAACATACCACATCCAATTAAGATACCAGTCAGTTAGTTATTGTTGTTTTAAGGGGCGGAAATGCGAGGTCATCTGCCCCTAAGATACCAGTCACTACAATAAATTTTGCTCATGGGAAAGTTTGCTTCAGGACATAGACCTGCTAAAAATCATCTGTCATTATGTATATATGTATTAATCAGAAGGTTGAACGAAGCCTCCGTGGCTTAGGCGGCAGCACGCCGGCCTCTCACCGCTGGGTCCGTGGTTCAAATCCCGGTCACTCCATGTGAGATCTGTGCTGGACAAAACGGAGGCAGACAGGTTTTTCTCCGGGTACTCCGGTTTTCCCTGTCAAAATTTCATTCCAGCAACACTCTCCACTATCATTTCATTTCATCTGTCATTCATATAATCATTGCCCCAGAGGAGTGCGTCAGGCCTCGGCAGCCGGCACAGTTCATATCCTCGCCGCTAGATGGGGGCTTCATTCATTCCATTCCTGACCCGGTCGGAGACTGGAAGCAGGCTGTGGATTTTCATTTTTCAGAAGGTTGAACAACGTAACAAATTTTTGAAATAGAAAAAACAACTACCTCGAATCTGTTTGTTGGTTATCTCCGTCCGCTGTTCAAAATGGTTAACGTATTTTACACATCCTATAATTATATAACGACGACAATTACCTAGCAAATATACATTAACCATTTTGAACAGCGGACGGAAATAACGAACAAACAGATACTTATTGTTGTTTTAAGAGGCGGAACTACGAGGGCATCTGCCCCTCTTAACACAGATTAAAGAACACAAATTTGGAATTGAATTTAAAATTTAGAGGTGGACACCTAAATTTGAAAAGACCTAAAATTAATAAAACAAAAAATTAAATAAAAGTAGTAAGTTAATTATAAAAATAAACAAAAATTATGGAAAAACAAAACAAACAAAAACATCATTCAAAAACGAACAAGTCGTTGAGTTAATATTCACTGGAAAATTTAGATTGCTGGCCCTAACCCACTTTCACTTATAAAGCGGATAACGAGATTCGAGGTTAGATGTTTTTACCATTTCAAAAATTTGTTACGTTGTTCAACCTTCTGATTACCGTAATACATATATACTTAACGACAGATGTTTTTCGGCAGGTCTATGTCCTGAAGCAAACTTTTCCCCAGTGCAAAATTTATTGAAGTGACTGATATCTCAGTTGGATGTGGTACGTTGTTCAACCTTCTGATTAATACATATGTATAAACGACACCAACTATAAGATGCTCAGTATGTGGCAGCATGTTCCATGCAAGAATCGGCCTGTTTAGTCACCAGAAAATTACTCATAAAATGCCCTGATTTTCGAAGTGTATTGTCAGAAAATTGTATATTCTGAAACGACCTGCAGCTGACGACGACGATGGACGACAAATGTTTTTCAGCAGGTCTATGTCATGAAGCAAACTTTTCCATGTGCAAAATTTATTGAAGTGACTGATATCTTAGGTGGATGTGGTGCGTGCAATGTTATTGTTTCATTTACGGTTGGAATATCAATGTCCAAGTATTTCACACATCCTACAAGTTAATTATTTATTAATTTTTTTTGTGACCTTTCATTTATTTAAATAAATGACTTTTTGTAAGGATATCCATTTTCTTTTTGGTTTTTGTTAAGATAGTTTCTAAGATTTTTTCACGCTGACGAAGTTATCATTGATATGACTAAACATGTACGTGTTAATTTAATTATTAAACTACTGTACTTTCTAGTGTTTGACAAGGTGGCTTTTATAATTTGAGATTAATATCTTTCTTTCTCATTAAAAGACAAAGCTTCATTCACTTACCTTCCCTCTACACATTTAGCTTTCTTACGTCTAATGTATTTATTCCACCATGGAGGGTCTAAGAGAATGAGGTCATACTTGTTCTTTGGGACATCCAGCTTCTTATCAATATCGAGTACATTGTAGCTAAAAAAGGTACAATGAGCTGGAAAGACGTAACTTTCATCTGCTATACATTTAATGATAGCACTGTCTGAATTATTGCCTCCTTGGAAACAATCTCCTTGCCAGTTCAATGATTTTTGGTAAAACTCCTCTGCAGTCCTCCTAGCATCTTCATTCCTATTCAGTTCTTCACCTGATGGAATATTCTCAACCAAATATCCCAATTTTCGAGCTTCTGCTAGTATAACAGGAAGGGAAGTCTTAACTTTTTCAATCTAGAAATAAAATTACACAATAAAAGGAATAATCTCATCCTCTTCAAGAGTTATAGGAAGCGTTCGTTAATCTAAGCTGTACATTAGAATGTGATAATGACAGGATGATGATTTTATTATTATTGTTATTATTATTATTATTATTTTTCAATTTATTAGATACTCACTGCAGTATATATACAGCCCACGAATCTGACAGGAACTCCAGGACAGATTATCTTTGAGACATGCAATGTATTTCAAAATATAACAAACAGTTTCATTTGAGACTATTTTGCCTTTTCAGTCTAGTCTGGAAGCCTCTGTGAACAAGCCGCCTCCATGATCCCATATTAGCAGTTAGTACTACGGTCTCCTCTGCATCTATATTTCTCACTTTGAAATTGTTCAACAATGAATCTAACCATCACCTCGTAGGTCTACTTCTGCTTCTCTTACCATCTACAGCCTAACTCTTTAACTACAAGAGTCCATGCATAAAGAATGTAATAAGAATGTTGATTTCTTTCTATTTTATTTTATAAGTAACTTACTGGGTGATGTTATATCATAAAGTTTAAGCACATTAAAATTGATGCAGGGTAAGTTATAAATGTAAGCAGTTAACTTATTAACGGTGGCTTCGGTGGCATAGTTGGTAGCATGCTGAGCTTCTATGCCCAAGATCGCGGGTTCAAACCCGGCCGAAGTCGTAGGATTTTTTAAGAGCATTAAAAATCCCTCAGTATGCCTTCCTTCGGAGGGGAAGTGAAGCCAGCGGTCCCATGTCATAGATTTATGGCATGTTAAAGAACCTTCCACTAATTACACCTGTGTGAAGCTAAATTATATAGGTTAAGAATGTAAACAATGCTCTTAGGTTCCTACGTTCATTGCCAAGAGCAGCCTGCAGTGGCGTCTAGTAGCTAAGCTCTGAACTAGTAGTCGTTGACGGTGGCGTTTGGTGGCAAAAGTAGGAACTATTTGAAAAATTCAAAGTCTGCAGTCCTTACTTGAATTAAATCTGAGGAGAACAAAATGTAAGCAGTTAAGTTATTAACATTAATAAATGCAGAGGACAAGAAAAAAGTAATACTGTAATACAATGTGAGGGTAGTATGTAATACAGTGGGTATTAGTAAGAGAGATTGTTAAAATCGCTGTACTGTAGTTAGCTATAATGATATGTTTCTTACAACTATTAATGTTTAGCCAGGTAGTATTTTTTTATGTGATGTAGAGTTAATAGTTTGCTGTTAATATTAAGACAATCCATGGGGCGGTTCATTAAGTGAACCCGCGCAACGAATAACGGACTCCGCACCCTATTTTTAGTTTTGTTTGAAGTACGTTTTTGTCGTTTGAAAGCACGCTGTTGCGGTAATTTCGTCCAAATTTTATATAAGTAGTCCTTACTATTATATGCACATAGTAGTTTACTCGTGTGGTGCTTAAGTGGTCACTGATACGATATATAGTGACATTTATGCCAATAATAGTGGAAGAAGGAACCCAGCCAGTATCAGGTCTTGTTGTCCCAGAGCCCACTCACTTACAGCATGTACGGTATTTATTGTGACTGGCGTCCTTATTCCACTGAATCGATGTCATCCCAGCAGTGGGAAGCCACAGAAAGCCTCTTGTTCAAAGGTTGAGAGTGGCATTCGAACCCATCTCTCTTGTCATTTGTCATCACAAACTCGAATGTAACTCGTTCCAATAGAGAAGTGTCCAGGATGTATGAACTAGGGGTGCAGAGGCGATGCTCGAGTTGTTTTAGGGGAAACGACTTAAAATGTGGTTCTCTTTCGTTTCCAGGCCCATGGTAACAATATAATACTGATTCTTCTCTTTTGGGTGGGAAGAAGCACAAATATATGACTGACATGATTTACGAAAGGTGAAGATTGACAAAGTTAATTTCGGATACAGTGAGTCATTCATGCATCAGATGGCGAGCGAGGCGGTTGTCAACGAGTTACTACATTCAAATGACACCCTCCTTATAAACTGCCCAGCAATGAAGAATGTGTTGTGATAATGATGACACCCATGACAACACAGATTGATGTGGAAATAAACATCTTGTAGAGCCTTTCACTCACACAACCTAAGTTGTGGATTGCAAATAGAGATGTGAATCACTACAAGAACACGTAATGCGACTATTTTTAAAATATTTTTTTTGATTTCCCCCTTAACAATATTGAGGGTGCCCTAAAGGGCGAGGAGGTGATGGATGCAGGTGCGCTAGCATTCCTTGGCTCTGTCCCGGCATTCTAACCCTCTTACAAGGATTAAAAATCCTCCATGGCAGAGCTGGAACCTCGCGATGCAGCTAAGAATACTAACATAGCCTGATTTAAAAATCTGTGCCGCTCACTCAGAACTAAGGATATTAAATTAAATTTATATAAATGAGGATTTTAGGGGACATTCTTTTACTGTGGTGTCTTCCCCTGAAAACTTGAGTATTTTCCGGGTACATTCTTATTCAGAGAGGGCCCTCTCTATAGAACGGAGCCAGAGAGACCATGTCGCGGACTGGTCACAATGAGTCACCGCCAGATTTATAGCATGTAACGAATACAACAGCAGGTCGGGAAGCCCGGGATGCTGTCATAGCATTTATTACATACGTATCTGGCAAGATACCTTGGTTGTGATCAGTAAGACTTGTTGTGAAGTACTGTAACCTACCTCGTACTCCTTGAATATGGTTAGGTACAGAACAAAACATCGAATTTTCCTAGTGGAAACTTATCTTCTCAAAAAGCAAGTCTTCCAGTAAATGTGTTCGTAAGTTCCAGCTCCGAGCGATTTTTACTTGTGGGGGACCCTGAAGCAATAAGTATACAGAAACAATCCGCATACTCTGGAGGCTCTCAAGAACGAAATAACTGCACTGATACGAAATATCAGTGAGGATGAATTACAGCGAGTGTACCAAAACCTCATACGTCGGTGCAACATGTGTTTAGAAATTGAAGGACATCATTTCCAGCAACTACTCTGTAATTCATGTAAGTAATGATGATTATTAAATATGTTAAAAAGTGTAAATGTGATAAACTAGTTGGCCGCTATGCTGCTGCTAGCGCCAATGACTTGCTCGACACCCTCTGTGAGGCTCCGTTCTATAGGGAGGTTGAGTGAAATAGGAAGGTCCCTCACTGTAGCAAAGAGGATTTCGAATATCGTAGAATTGTACTAAGATAATACGAGCCACTTATTCTCTACAGTAGCTGTGAGTGATAGACGCGTAAGCATAGTAGCTTCCCGTCCAGACGGCTCGGGTTGGATCCCAAGTAACCTACATTATTAATATGGTTATATTCAAATATGTCATTGCCTAATTGACGCCAATTAATAGGAAGTTCTGGCATACAGGCATTGTCATAGGTGAAGTCACGGAGGTCCTTTTTCCACTCGCCTATTTTGGTTGTGTTTTTGCTGGTATTTGACATCCCCGTTGATTTTAATACGCTGCCCCAGTATATTTCAACATTTTTCTCTTCACATCCTTCCAATCTTGCCTGACACGTTTACGTTTGCGACCAATATTATCACATTTCCCAGCTGACGGATAGACAGCCACCTTCCCAATACCTGTCATCTTGAAATACTGGGTTCCTTCTTCCACGCACATGGAATTTCAATTGCAAATATCTGCCCATAGGAGGCAGTTAGTTAGTTATTTATTGTTGTTTAAAGGGGCGGAACTCCGAGGTCATTTGCCCCTTAGGAGGCAGTTGTATGCACGCTTAATAAGTCATTTCATGCCACATGCGACCAGGTACCTATTTCCATCATAATCTCAAAACAAACCAAGGTGGCGCAGAGTCCTTTATTTGTTGCGCGGGTTCAAGTATTGATGGTATGATGTAACTGACAACTTAGAAACCATAGCTATTCATATCTTGACCAATTGTCTCTCTTTGTGTAATTGTGAGACACCTGCTTTCTGAATCTTGCATCATACTCACTATCTCAGAAGGCTTTTATGGGACACGAAGATCCCGCGCCGATCTCAATAGGCCTATTACATTACGGGATATCAGTGAAATATTGAAAGAACCTGTCTTCGACATCTTCCAGATTATTAAGTAGAGTTGTGTTTTCATTTCCCCAGACAGATATAGCGTATCTTAATTTGCTTCCAAAAAGAATGCTATAAATGGTTTTATAACTATTTTTATTTACATAAAATTTAAGATGGTATAAGGTGGTGTATAGGTTCACTCTTAGGTTTCTAATCATGTTCATCGTGTGTGAGAAAATTTTCATCAATGGTAATTCCTATAGGCCTAGTTGCTCTTCCCTCAGAAGAAATCTTACATTTCGGCACCTCTGTGCAAGAAACCGTTGTCACTAGATCATAGACAGGGCCTTCTGCCATAGAAACAATACAGTGATGCCAATTTCAATGATGCTAACTGACCATGTTCTTTTTGCCGACCATTCACTTGTTTATTTGTCTCCAGTGTGCACACTAATATTGCTACATTCCTTCAACTATTGTTTTTATGAGTTATGGTTGCTTTTAATTTATTAGTAGAATACCGTACATTCTCATGGAAGTCTGGTATAATTTATTAGTGCGCGTTATGTATTTATGTAGCAGTCGTTAGTATCAGTGTCTCTTAGTGTCAGTTTAAGGGAGCATTGCATAGCATTTAATAACATCAAATCAAGGACTCACAAGTACCATGTAGATGGATTGGCCAAGAAACATGGGCACGAGATTATTCGGCTTAAGCTACACAGTATGTCGAGGTGAACAAAGGTTTGTTGGGCAAGTGACAGTGGAAAACTAGGGGAATGTGATTTCTCAAATGGAAAAAGTATTGAATGAAGGTGAAGGTGTTATTGACACGGTTGTAGACATCATCAACATTTTGCTTGGCGATTCATTCTCCAGTGCGAGTTCCAGTGATATATATACAGATGGGATAAAGCCTCTTCCCAGTAATTAACTTCTGTCTCCAGAAGGGTGAGTTAATAGCCTACACATTAAGCGTATATTTTTTTGCAATACAGTCGAGTATTTCAGGTGCCTTCATATTCTACAGGAAATATAAATAGTCTAAGAATCACGGAAACAATCACGTATTGTCGTCTTGCTTTATGTTAGTTTTTATAATATTACTAGAGCTCGGGTCAGACGGGAAGGCGGTCGGTTCTCTGGGAACTGCGCATAGAGAGACAGGGAAACATATCCACTGTTGCAACAGGTCCACCAAGTCTGAGTCCCCACACCGCAAGCTGCTGCCGTGAGTTCCTGCGGTGTGGCAACACCGCCCCTTGCCTCATCGAGCCCGTCTCTTTCACACTGCTTTACAATTTTAAAGTATTCGTGCACTTTGTAAACTATTTCTCGGGCTTGACTAGTGATGTAAAATGTCTAGGCATTTATAAGTCGGGGCAAATGTCCAGGATAAATGCCCGGGCAAATGCCCAAAACCCATAAATGCCCAGGCATTTTGGGCATTTACCTCTTTTTAAAACATATTCATAATGCAACGCTTATATAAATATTGTTTTAGCCATATATGTATCTACATATATGTATGCTATATAGTTATCCATAAAAACAGGAGTTGAGGCCAAAATAGGCTGCGGAAGTTGTTGTAGGAATTCACTGAAAGAACTTGATTTTTGGTTCTGAGGCTGAGCTTGTGCTTGGTACTGCAGATTTGTTGTTGAAATCATCCACTTCAATTAGTAAAGGTTCATAAGGGGATTTTCTTTCGAAAAGGTTTTTCAACCACTGTAATTGTACCTAACTGAAGCACTTTTTTTTTAGATCCTGAGGGCACTTAAAACACTTCTTTATGTGCTTTTCCATTTTGTTACAATGTGACTGTTAATAGTCCTTATTACAATATTTACAAGATACTTCTTTCCCTTTCAAATTAAAAAAGTTCCAAATACCGTATTTCCTCGCATAATCGTCGCACTTTTTTTTGCCAAAAATTCGTGGAAAAAAGCAGGGTGCGACGATTATGCGAAGAATATTTAAGTTCAAAGAATATACTGTATCATTATTTGCTGCACGGGCCAGTCATTCGCGTAGCGTGAGTCTGGCGTGAGTCAAAGCCTGCAGTCAGTGACAGGCTTCTTTCTTCTAACAAGGTCACGACAGGTTAACGTTCGCGGAATGTGCTGACGAAGCTGGCCATTCGCGTCGTGGTTCATAGCCCGCAGGCATAGAGACGAATTACTTTCTGCTGTCAAGATCACGCCAGATTAGGCCTATAAGCTCGCGGAATGTGCGCTGGCCGTTCGCGTCACAGTTTATAGCCCGCAGGCATAAAGACGAATTACTTTCTGCTGTGAAGATCACGCCAGATTAGGCCTGTAAGCTCGCGGAATGTGCGCTGGCCGTTCGCGTCGCGGTTCATAGCCGGCAGGAATAAAGACAAGATTACTTTCTCCTGACAAGATCACGCCAGATTATACGCTCGCGGAATGTGCTAAGTGACTAAGCTTGCCACTCGCGTCACAGTTCATTGCCCGCAAGCATAAAGACGAGATATTTTTCATCTGACAAAGTCGCGCCAGGTTATAAAGTCGCGGCAGCATGTGCAACTGACTGGCGCACAAATACGAACATGCTATGCGACGATTATGCGATGAAATTTTATAAACCTATTTTAGTGTTTGAAAAGTGGGGTGCGACGATTACGCGGTGGCGACGATTATGCGAGGAAATACGGTAGGTCCTTTTTTCCTAAGCATTTTGTAATGATTTAATCTAACACTTAAAAATATAATTAGCCTAAGAAAGAAGTAAGGTTATCGCAGACTCAACCACTCAACAGACAGCTCTACTTCACAACTAACTGGGCTGGGCTGCTGGTGGTAGAATGCCTCGCCAATCTCAAGGCCACAACCACCCTACCCCCATTCCAAGATCATAGCACAATGGCTGCCCAGGGCCTAGCCCATCCACCTTCCTCCCAAAGCCACTATTCACACCATAATCAAACTCCTACCTAATTTTCCTAAATATAAATGAGTAGACCTGCAGGCCTAACTCAGTAATACAATGTTTTATTCAAACCATATACACATAATTCCCATTTAGATGTTATTGACACAGGATAATTAAATTATTATTAGCAATATTCAGGCATTACTAGTTTATCCATGAAATGTACCTTTCATTAATGGTTTTCATTATGTTTTAGAAGCTCTAGTAACAATCACAAGTAGTAAAAAGTAAAAAAAAAAAAAGAAGTTTTCTTAAATGCCCAGATGTTGGGCGCTTAAAACAGCTTTGGGCAAATGCCCAGGCAAATGTTCATTTATAGATGTCCTGCCCACTGGGCATTTGCCCGGCCCGCATCACTAGGCTTGACTATGCACAACCTGAAGTTTACTTCCCTCTGCTTCCATAGCACTCAAAATGTACACAATCGTTTCCTCTGGATCTTTAAATATTACGATATAATGACTTCGTTTTTCTGACAACACACTAACTCAGATTCTCAAGACAGACTGACTGTGATTGGTGGGATGAAAGTGAGGCATGACGTAATGGTAGTGTTGTGTTCTGCGCACCGCCTTCCCAGCTGACTCGAGCTGCTGGCTACCCGTCCTTTATAAAGGTATTAAAGGAACTCGTGAGTGTACTGTATTTTACACTCCAAAGAGTTGTATGTTCCTACCCGAGTAAATAAACTCTGAATCGAAAACAAAATTGCAGTAGTGAGTAGCATGGGCAAGGATGAATGTATGCAACCTGCCATGGATACTTTTCTCCGGGTTGGAAGCGGCAGTACCTGCTACTGAAATGAAACGTAACATTTGTCACCATATTGAAACAATGAACAATTGTCCTATGTTTTTCCCTGGTATGTTGTGTTGAGTCTTTAGTCTTTTGGCTGGTTTTATGCAGCTCTCCATGCCTCCCTGTCCTGAGCTAATCTTTTCATCTCTACATAGCTACCACACCGTACATCCGAGGCAATCTGTTTAACATATTCTAACCTTGGTCTACCCCTACTGTTCTTGTCCTCGAACCTTCCTTCCATAACTAGGCTTGCTATTCCTGGGTGTCTTAGTAGGTGCCCTGCCAACCTATCTCTTCTCATCATTAGCAGTCGCCAGAAACATCCCTCCTCTCCCACTCGTCTTAATACCTCTTCGTTTGTACCCCTATCTACCCATCTGATCTTCATCATTCTCCCTTAACACCACATTTCAAATGCATCAATTCTCCTCTTTTCTGCTGCACCAATAGTCCAAGTTTCACTTCCATAGAGTACCACGCTCCAGACAATGGCTTTCAAAAACGACTTCCTAATACCAAAATCTACGGTACAAGTTATTCGATGTAAACAGATTCCTTTTGTGTAGAAATGCTTTCCTTGCCTGAGCCAACCTGCTTTTTATATCCTCTTTGCTTCGTCCATCACTGGTTATTTTGCTTCCTAAGTAACAGAAGTCTCCTATTTCCTTTAGTTTTTCACCTGCCAATTTGATGTCCATAGAGGTTTCTGATTTATTTCGGCTGCATTCCAATATTTTTGTTTAACATTTATTAATTTCCATCATGAATTATTTGGTTTTTGACGTAAAAGACAAGGGAACCTTCCACTCTGCACGCTGGAATAAGGATTACAACACAGACTTGACATTCGTGTCTAGAGACCAGCTAGACCTACCACTCAAAACCACTTGCATTGTTTTGCCGAACTTCCCAAACAGTCAACACCGACCTGTTTTCGTGGAAATTGGTTCGAAAATTCCCCTTGTCAACTCAATGCCCTTACCGAGATGGAACTTTCAACAAGCCAACTGTGAAGGATTCACAAAAGACCTTGACTCCAGTTTAGCTGAAGAGAATCTTCAACCAACAGCAAATAACTACGACAAATGTGTTAAACTAGTAATCAAACTGCTAAGTCCAACATTCCTAGGGGTTAGAGAAAGGAATATGTACCTGGATGGAATGAAGAAAGCGAGGCCTTTTACCAATAATACCAAAGATTTGGAAATCAAACAGTGGGCTCGCAGCTACTCCACTCTTTAAACAAGAACAGACGAGAGAAATGGGAAGCAACACTTAAAGAAATGAACTTCGCAAAGTCAAGCAGGAAAACCTGGCGAATCTTAAAAGGGCTAACTGGCAAACAACACCCTAAAAAGCCACCTCCTAAACTGAATCCTGATATTATTGCCAACAGGATTATAGACCTCACAAGGACAAAGAGGGACAAGAATCACACCAGAATTGTCAAATGTAACCTCTCTAAACTCAAGCGCAGTGCGCCGAAAAACGAGCCGCTCTCCAGGCCCTTCTCCACAGCGGAAGTAGAAAGTGCAATTAAACAACTGAAAATCGACAAGGCTGCTGGTCCGGACAACATCTATAATGAATTTAATAAGAACATGGGTCTTTATTGTATACGCTGGCTTACTTCTCTCTTCACTTACATTCTCCAAGAGAACAGACTGCCCAGTCATTTCAAATTATCAAAAGCCATAGCCATTCTCAAACCTGGCAAACCCGAAGATAGCCCCGAAAGTTATCGACCGATAGCACTGCTCAGTTGCATATTCAAGCTTCTTGAACGAATCCTCCTAACCAGAATAGCACCTTTCATTGAAGCTGTTACGCCTCCTGAAAAAGCTGGATTCAGACATGGACGCAGCTGCACCTATCAAGTTCTTGCTATAACTACACATATCAAAGAAGCAGGCGCGGATTCAAGGGGGGATCACGGGGGTCATGACCCCCCCCCCCAAACGGAGACCAAATTTTTTTGCAAATTCAAAAAACGAAAACACAATTACCAGACAAATAAAACTTAACGAATTTTAACCGAAAAACAGATTTTTTTTCATTTTATTTAATACTGAATTATCTTTATTGGAATTATTATGTTCTGTTACAACTGTACATATTTACAACTTCTAACCTCTTGTATAAAAACTATTAGTTATACAACAAAATCAACTCGTCTATTTTGTTTAGCAAACCTTGTGATTACTGAATCGATGTTTATAGTGATGTCATGATGAAAGTGCAGCAATGCACGGATAGGAAACTGGGGCTTTTTTCGCACCAAAAATTTTTGCCGACGTCCAAACTGCAAGCTTGGTTGGCAATTTAAGCTGTGACTTTCTCCCTTTGTCGGTACCAACTCGACTCGCCGAAACTGTTACGTACCTTGATCCTATTCTCGAAGCTTGATGTAAAAGTCGCAAAACACGCCGTTGCGATTTGTACAAATATTTTTGGTGCACTAAACGCATCAAATTTCTATCCATGAAGCTTGCAAAAAAATTGGTCTGGTTTTGTACGTTTGGTTATTTTGTGATAGCGTTTTTAGTGATACCATTTTTCTTAACAATTTCGATTCTCTGACTCCCGCCCCCCACCCCCCAAGCCAAACTCTAGATCGATTCGCTGACCCCCCCCCCCCCCCAAAACCAAACTCTAGATCCGCGCCTGCGAAGAAGGTTTTCAAAGACAACTGAAATCAACAGCTGTTTTCATCGACTTGACTGGAGCATATGACACTGTTTGGCGACAAGGACTTGTCTACAAACTATTGCAAGTTGTACCAAGTCGAGAAATCATGGATCTAATATCTAGTATGCTTAGTGAAAGACAATTCGAAGTGTTTCTAGGCAGCACTAAAAGCCACAAACGGAAACTAAATAATGGTCTACCACAGGGATCTGTTTTAGCCCCATTGCTCTTCATTTTGTACATTCATGATTTACCACTCACAACATCAACTAAGTTCATATATGCTGATGACATCACTCTTTTAGCACAGAGTAATAACTTTGAAGATGGTGAACAAATTCTTACAGAGGATCACATGAAGATGTCAATTTGCAAAAACTGTAGTCTCTTGTTTCCATCTATCGAAACGTGCTGCAAACCACAATCCAAGAGTTTTGTTCAACTAACGAAATCTGAGGTACAATCCTTTTCCAAAATATCTTGGAGTCACTTTAGATAGATCCCTGAGCTACAAAGAACACATCACTAAGCTTTCCCACAGAGTCGCCGCAAGAAACAACATATTGCTTAAGCGCAGTGGTACATCCTGGGGAGCCTCTGCTGACTGTTTATGCTTATCTGCCATCAGTCTTGTCTACTCGGCTGCTGAGTACTGTGCACCCGTCTGGTTGGAAAGCGTACTTGTGAAGAAGGTAGACACAAAATTGAATGATACAATGCGTTGCATTACTGGTTCCATCAAATCAACTCCATGTCACTGGTTACCCATGCTGAGTCACATCCCTCCACCACACTTAAGGAGGAGGCAAGTTCTACTAAGGGAAGCTAAGAAAATCTTTGCATATCCTCTTTGCCATTGCACCAAGAATTCTGCCATCCATCACAGCAACGACTGAAATCTAGAAGACCACTAAGTGTCATTGCGGGGCAACTCATTGCTGCTGGATTTGACCTAAATGAAAGCTGGAAGCATGAGTGGTCAACTAAAACATTGGGAACAAGTGCCCAACATCTTGAGCCCATGAAGAAACCAAACGGCTTTGACTTAGCGAGGAACTTCTGGTGCCGCATCAACAGGCTGAGGACTGGACATGGTTGCAGCAATTATTTCCGGTACAAGTGGGGCTGGATCATCTCACCAATGTGTGAGTGTAACCTGGAAGAACAGACGATGGAACATCTGGTCCAACGCTGTCCTCTTCATTCGTACCCTGGCATTCCTGACGATTTGTTCGCTCTCACACCCGACTTAACCGAATGGTTGAGAAGGATGGACTTTAAAGTTTGAATATAGCTTGTTATGTATAATTGTATATTGTATAAATTACCATACGATTAAATAAATAAATTATTTTACTCAAGATGGAGTACATACCATTCAAATCCTCAGGCGCGTCGGCCAAGATGATGATGTCATCAGAAAATCTCAGAGTTGAAATGGTTTCTCCTTGAAACTTTACTCCTACTTTTCTTCAGTTTCTTCAACTTTAATCTGCATTTCATTAACAACCAGATTGTGGTCAGAGTTTATGTCTGCGCCAGGATATGTTTTACGAATCTACATTGCGAGAAAACTATTTGCAACAGTGTTTTCAAGACGTAATTTGTCATGTTCGGGTTCAACTAAAGCCCAAAAAATATGGATTTCTATTGATGAAATTACAGATGCAGCCAGTAGATCATATCTTTATAAAGTACTTGACCGAGTAAATCATTCTACTCATCATCATCTTGTACAGTTTCCAGCCCCAGGCTGGGTCTGTTTGGAACATAAGCCTCGCCACTTAGTTCTTTCTTCCCACCACCTCTCCGCTGTCACTCTGGTCCAGTCCTCGCCTCTCTTCTTGACACATTCCTCCACTCCTTTCAGCCATCTATCTCTTGGTCTTCCCCTTGGTCGATTCTTCTGCATCTGCATCTCATGTATCCTCTTGGGAATCTTCTTCTCATCCATTCTCTTTAAGTGTCCATACCACCTCAGTCTTGATGTCTCAATCCTACCTTGCAAGGGCTCCTCTTTCACCATTTCCCTGACCTTTTCATTCCTCACCCTGTCTCTTCTTGTTACTCCGATCCTACTTCGCAGGAACTTCATTTCACCTGCCTGTATTCTGCTTATGTCTCTTTTCTTCATTGTCCACGTTTCTGAAGCATAGGTCAGTATCGGGATATAGTAGCTTCTGTATAACACTTCCTTGCTTTTTTGTGGGACATCTTTATTCCACACTAAGCTCCTAATGCTTCTCAGAAATGCTTCTGCCTGTCTGCCACGTTCCGTAATCTCTTTGTCATTTCTCCCATTTTCCTCCACTATACTTCCCAAGTACTTGAGACTTTCCACCCTCTTCAGCTGTCCACCTCCAAGTGTTATCCCACTCATTGGTCTGTCCTTTTTCCTGGTCGTTAACAGGATCTCACATTTACTGATGTTGAACTTCCATCCGTACTCTCCCACTGTTTCTTCCCAAGCCTTCAGTTGCTCCTGAATTTCCTCCTCCTTGTTTCCCCAGACCATGAGATCATCTGCAAACACCATTGCTTTCATCTTATCTTCTCCTATCTTTCCTGCTATCCGTGTCATTACCTCGTCCATAACCACAATAAAGAGAAGGGGTGACAGCGCACTACCCTGTTTCAGGCCACTCATTTGTCTGAACCACTCTGTTCTTTCCCCTCCAACTTTCACACAACTCACACTTCCACAATACATCTCCTTCACTCTGCCTACAGTCTCTTTTTCCACTCCCATGTTTTCCATTGCTTTCCAAAGCTTCTCCCTACACACACTATCATAGGCCTTTTCGATGTCCAGGAAGGCCATCAACAGATCCTCTCCAAATTCGTAGTGGTGTTCCTGGAGCTGTCTCACTGAAAATATGAGATCCACTGTTGATCTCCCAGGTCTGAATCCATACTGCTCCTCTCTCAATTTTCTCTCCACTTTGGCTCGTATTCTACTTTCTAATATCTTATCATATATCTTGGCACAGTGAGGTATGAGTGTGACTCCCCTGTAATTTCTGCACTCCTTTCTGCTTCCTTTCTTAAATATTGGGACAATTAATCCTTTCTTCCAATCTTCTGGGGTCTTTTTCTCCTTCCATATCTCCCTCATCACACGGTACAGCCACTGTTTCCCAACCTCCCCTGCTGCCTTCACCATTTCAACACTCACTTCATCCACACCTGGTGCCCTTCCTCCTTTCATCTTGTCTATAGCCATTTCCAGTTCTCTCCAAGTCAGGTCCTTTTCCATTCCTGTGTTGTCTTCTCCATCTTCCAATACAATGTCTTCCTCCCTATGACCATTTGGATTCAGCAAATCCTCAAAGTACTCTTTCCACACTGTCTTGAGTGTCTCTTTGTTGTGTACCTCATTTCCGTTTTTGTCCATCATTACCACATCCTCTCGCAGACCTCTTCTCTTACTTTTGACCATCCCATAAAGAACTTTCTTATTTCCTCTGCTGTCTTCCTCCATCATCTCTGTCCACTTTACCATCCACTTCTTCCTCTCCTCTGCGACAATCTTGTTTGCTTCTTTCTTCTTTATCTTATAATTTTCCCTTGCCAGATCAGTTCTTTCCTGGAACCACACTGTGAAAGCCTTGTTCTTCCTTCCCACAGCTTCTTTTACTCTCTCATTCCACCATGGTGTCTCTTTACACCGCTTTCTGTTGCTTGTTCTTCCACATACTGCCACTGCAGCTTCCACCATTGTGTTTTTGAATTGCTTCCATTCCTCTTCCCCTGTTTTAGGATTGTCCGTTGGCATCCTTTCCCTTATTATCTTCTGGAATTCTTCCTTGACTTCCTTTTCCTTGAGTTTCCATACTTTGATTCTCCTTTCCTGATACTCTGTCCTCTTGCTATCCTTAACAACTCCCAGGTTCATTACAAGTATTCTGTGGTCGCTATCTAAGGCCTCTGATGGTATTACCTTTATATCTCTGACACTTCTCTTCATTTCCCAGTCGTACAGCATGTAATCTACCAAAGATTTCTTTGTTAAATCACTGCTGTACCACGTTACCTTGTGGCTTTCTTTCTTCCGGAACCAGGAGTTGCCTACCACTAAACCGTTTCTCTTGCAAAAATCCAGCAACTTTCTCCCTTCTTCATTCCTGCTACCCCATCCTTCTGCTCCCAATACATTTTCATATCCTTGCCTTTCACTTCCTACATGTGCATTCAAATCTCCCATGACAATGATGCTCTGACCATTCAACTGCTGTTGTAGCTCCTCCTCAAAGTCTTCCTTCTCTTGAGCTGTACATCCAACTTGAGGGGCATATACCTGGGCTATCTCCAGGCTTCTTCCCTTTACAGTTATTCTGATCTTCATGATCCTGTCACTTATTCCCTTTACCTCTTCCTTCATTCCATCTCTCACAACTACTCCTACTCCGCTGCTCCTTCCTTCACTGTTCCCACTCCAGTACAACCGATACCCTTTCCTCAGTTCTCTGCGACCTTCTCCTTTCCATCTTGTTTCTGCCAAGCCCAGTACATCCAGTTTTCTTCTCTCCATCACATCTACAATCTCCTCCACTTTTCCTGTCAGTGTCTGTATGTTTAATGTCCCAACTCGTAGTCCATTAGCATATCCGGGTCGTCGTCGTTTCCATCCGTCCTGTCCGAGGCCTGTTCCTGGTTTGAAAGCAAGTATGATATCCACTACTGGCTTGCTAGGCCTATCGTAGCTTCACCAGAGCCCCGTCAGCCGTCACTTTTCAGGGTTCCCATAGAGCCTTCACAGCTACCGTAGCGGTCCCGGGGCACACAAAGTCCCCACTGTACTTCACCCCTACAGGCAATCCCCTACTTCATGCCGTTGCCCGTCTCCCACCAACGTGGAGGAGGGGTTGGACTTGTGGGAGACAAAAATCATTCTACTACAGTTGCAAAATGTTTCAATGACTCGTTAGCTACCTTGTGGCCAGAAGGGGCACGGTATGACAATGTATTGTTGTTTCTGAGTGATGCTGCTTCCATATATTGTTAAAGCAGGAACTGGATTAAAAGCCCTTTATCCTAAGTTAGTTCACCTGACGTGTCTTGCTCACGGTTTAGATCGTGTCGCTGAAACAGTTAGGAGCCAATATAAAGACGTGGATCTTCTTGTCTCTAGCGTGAAGAAAACTTTTGTAAAGTCACCGATTAGATTTCAAAAATTTGATAAAGTCCTTCCAAATTTCTCTTTACATCCTCAGCCAGTTTTAACTCGATGGGATTCGTGGTTAACGGCTGTGCCATACTACGCAGAACATTTCAATGAAGTAAACAGTGTTGGACTCCTTAAAGATGCAGCCAGCATTGCCACAGCACAGAAATGTTTTGCTAATATTGGCATCCAAGATAAGATAGAGTACATCCATAACCGTTTATCCAAAATACCTGCTATTATAACACAGTTGGAAGCTCGAAATAATACCTTGGAACATTCACTTTCTCTGATAGATGAAATTTCAGTAACGTTGTATTCAGAGACTCACGGTATTGCTAAAACCGCCTTTGAGAAACTCAGTAAGGTATTTACGAAAAACCCTGGTTACGAAACACTGTGTAAAATTTCCAAAAAGCTTTCTGGTACAGAAACATATATCGAAGAGAAATTCACTCAAGTAGAACTGCGGTGCTTCCCATATGTTCCTGTAACGACATGCGATGTTGAGATATTATTTTCACTGTATAAAACATTCTTCACTGACAAACGATGGAGCTTCACACAAGGAAATCTCAAGATGACCTTCCTTGTGTGCTGTATCAAGCTTACGTAAGGTAAGAATTCTATGAAACAATTTATTTATGATTTAATTTTAATATTTTATTTGTTTATCTTTTGTGCTTATTTGTTACATTTTCTGTGCTTATATGCTTGCTTATTTCACAATTTGATTGTGCTTACAAATCCGGGCTCTAGTTATAACTCTGTCTTTATCAAGGAATATAATAGAATCCTTTCTTGGTTGAAGACCTTACAAACTATTTACCTCTACCAAACACCCTCACCACTTGGAATGTCCGCAGTTTATTTCAAAGTGGAAAGACTCACAATGCCATCACAGAAATGGAAAGACTAAAAGTTGACATCCTTGGAATCAGTGAGATGCGCTGGCCTAATTCTAGAAAATGAAACGTCACTGGTTACCAGGTATATTATGCAGGTAATGACAATCACCACCATTATAATGGTGTAGGGTTCATATTGCACCCAAATATTACTGTGGCAGTGAAGACCTTTGAACCTGTGTCCGATAGGGTAATTTTCCAACAATTCAATGCAAAACTGATATTACTGAATATTATCCAGGTGTATGCTCCAACTTGTGATGTATCAGATAAAGACATCGAAGCGTTCTACACCCGAGTCAAAACAGCCTTGTCTTTCACCAAAACGCATGAGATTACCATTGTGATGGGCGATTTCAATGCCAAGGTAGGTCATGGTCGACGCATTGGTATAGTGGGTAATTTCGGATTAGGGAGTGGCAATGATCGAGGTGATCAATTGGTCCAGCTATACCAAGAGGAGGAGTTCATCATAGCAAACACTAATTTTCAGCTTCCTCCACGTCGTCTTTACACATGTACCTCAAACATCGACAATAATGCCAGGAATCAAACCGAATATATCCTTGTCAATAAGCGATTCAGAAATTCCCTAAAAAGTGTGAAGACTGGTGCTGATATTAACTACGATCATAATGTTTTGTTAGCCACAAAGAATTTGAAATTGAAAAAATATCACCCAGTGCGGCACAGCAATCATTTTGCGATCCATAAGCTACCAGACCCTGAGAAATTATGTCCAAACAGCATCGAGTACAAAACTAGATTATATCCAGTCGAACAAGGATACAAATAATACTGAAGACACTTGGAACAAATTCAAATCTGCAGTGAATGAAGTGTGTCTTGAAAAACTACAGGCCACTGAGAGTAGGAAAAGCAAACCTTGGATGGCAGATAAAATTCTAAAATTGATCGATTGCAAAGAATAATGACCCGATAAAGTACAGAGAATTGCAGAAATTAATACGGAAGAGAATCCGTACTGCCAAAGAACAACACCTTTCAACGGAATTTTAGCGGAATAGAAGAACTGTGTGCAAAGCATGACTCGTTCAACAAGTAAAAAAAGTTAAGCAAGCAGCTGGGATTTATGAGAGCAGAGGGATTGGGATTCTCATAAATAAATATGGCATCATTCTCCATGGTAGTGACGAGAAGTTGACAGAATGGAAGGACTACATTGAAATTCGTTTCGAAGACAACTGAACATAAGTGTTGATCATGGTATTCGAACGTGCGATGGCATAGATATTACATTAGAGCTTTGTTCTCCATTTTTAGGTCCGTATTGAATATATTACTAACAAACTATTAATAATTTCCGTCCTTTTCAATACAATGTTTTGATTATCTATTTAACCAATCAGGTACATGTTTCGAACATCATTATGTTCTTCTTCAGTCTCAATACATAGTTAGAACTTAGACAAGTAAGATACACACTATCAATCACTTATAATAAAATTGACACTTACATTAACATAGTACAGTCTAAAATTTAATGCTACACGTTAAAATACGGTGCGTCGTTAAAATTAGTTAAAACACATAAAACTTTGTCCGTAGGTCCAATATTCTATTATTAACATGGAACCTTCTTATTTATTGAAAGGTTCGACACTGTACGTTGCTCCATATGAAAGTTTTGACAAGCGTCCTTGAAACTTCTCATTCCTGTTGGATGGAGATGGTGAGATAATAAATTAATGTGCTGTGCTGCTGTTTGTTGAAAGCCGGAAATTAAAAATAGTCAAGAAATTCGCTGTAAAATTGAGCAGGCCAGAAGTTCGTTCATGAAAATGAGAAAAGTTTTGACCAGCTGTGATTTAGGCCGGTATTACACTATCAAGGAAGTTTGTCAAAGAAATTTTATAAAATATTTTATAAAACTTTACTTTTATAAAAGTTATACAAAGCAATAATCATACCATTACACTACATCAAATATTTTATCATAGTTCAGCAAACTGGATGAAGGACAGTTCCTTGTTCACTTGAATTTTTTACGGTAGTTGAAGTTCTGTAGTGGCAATACCGGTATAGATGGGTTAAACCATTGGTCGTCATGTGACAAGAAAGATACGAGTAAAATCTTGGTGAACGAGCTGCAGTACGAAGACTTGAAAAATTACATCATTATTTAGTTATTAATAATTATGATGAAATTAATGTTGGTGACGTTCGAAACAACCACTGCCCGAGCAAATAAATTTGAAACATACGAAGTAAAAAATTTGCATTAGGTGAGATTCGATCCCTGGTCCTTTCGGTCCGGAGTCGATCGCTCTACTCGTTCGGCCAACTAGACACATAATTTTTGCGGTTCGTTACATGTATTACGTACTGGTAAGGATAAAGTGCTTATTTACATTCGCTTGTAATACCATTAGTGAAATTAACTAATTATATTATAACATAAAACACACTACTATTCACGGCTTATTTCAGCCAATTTAACTATTTAATTCCTCTTTATGTCCTGAAATGTGCGCCCTTTATGTGCAGCGCTTATAGTCTCGGCTATTTTTACCTACACTTTCTATCTGTTATTTATGTTTTACATTGTATACCATTCAGTATGTAACATATTATGTAACATTCAATGCATTTCACACTCTGATATCAGCATCTTTGCTGTGGTTATATCCCAGCTGTTATGGTCCGCCTTTTTGAGTTGAATCTTTTATCAAAGATACCATGATGCTCATACATTTTATAAAAGAAATTTTATAAAACCACCTTTTATAAAAGATTTCCCCATTACACTGTCATATCTTTTATAAAAGATCTTTTATCAAAGATCTTTGACAAATTTCTTTGATAGTGTAATACTGGCCTTAAGTCCGTCATTACGCACCCGACTGCTTTGATGCTACGTTTTCAGTGTCCTGCTCTATGGAGTTGAATCATGGACACTTACCGAGGTTTTAAGTAAGAAACTGATAGCATTTGAAATGTGGACGTATCACAGGATTTTAAGGATATCATGGACAGCTAAAGTCACAAACGTGGAAGTGCTGAGGCGTATGAACAAAGACTCGGAAATTCTCAGTATCATCAAAAGGAGAAAACTAGAATACTTGGGTCATTTCATGCGCAACAACGAATACCACCTCTTGCAATTTATTATTCAAGGGAAGATTGAAGGCATTAGGGGTCCAGGACACAGACGAATATCCTGGCTAAAGAACTTAAGCCAGTGGTTTGGACTTAATACAGTGTCACTGTTTAGAACAGCCATGGATAAACAGCAGAACATGCTACTGATCGCCAATGTTCTTGGAGGACGAGGCACTTGAAGAAGAAGAAACACCCTCATCCTCGGAAAAACTACTGCCGTCATTGAAGAAATTATCGACCGGATGTGGGCAACATCCAAATTTGAGTTGAGGCATGTGTTTACATGTCTGGCTGTCCATGGTTTTCACCACCTTAATTAACAAATCTTTCCATGATCCTACAGTGACATGTGTATATCAACTATGTGGACAAGCATGTGAACGCTACCACTTAAGAGCTCTGTAGTAAAAGAAAACAATCAAAGACTATGCAATTCAAATCGCAATTTTAGTGTACATGTTCATTCTTTATTTTGGATAGTTACTTGGCTGCAATAAAAGTATTATTAATATCCTGAACTAGCACCAACAGATAGAGTACAGGAACTATGTGGGATCGTTTTGTTCTTTAGTCCAAATAACATTTTCAAATACCGGTAACACGCAATAGGCTGTTAAAAACGCTTTAAAATAAAAATTTATCGTATTATCAACTTGTCATTCTTCAAATTCGATGTGTATTGAACGACAGTGGCAGGCAAACCAATGGAGTCCCACATAGACCAGTCGTGACATCTGGTGGAAAAGTTTCGCATAAGATAATCCTAATAGGGTGAGTGCATTCTAGCAGCCATAAAAGGAAACTTTTCAATTAAAGCTGTTTCAACGCTCAGACCGGTGCGCAGCTTGCAAAGATCCGGTGGCGAATATTGTTTTAATTAAATATATATTTTCCACTGTAATATGCACAATATGATGCTTAATTTTATAACGTCTGTAATTATAAAACAATAAATATAAAAAAATTCAAGCAAAAATAACCCAACTCTGATAGGTTTTGAACCCCAAACGGGTAAAAGTCTAACCACACAGCCAAACATGTCCACCGAAATTCATCGTTATCAATTGACTTACATAGGCTACAACGTCTTAGCAGATAATGATTTGGACTAAACAATTTCTTCAGTGGCGTATATTTTTATATATAAAGCATTTCATACAAAGTTTATATTATTTCTATCAGTAGGCTATATTGCATGCAATACTCAAACTAGTGAAATATAGGTCAGGCACAAGATATCAACTGCCATCTTGTCTTGTGACCGAGACGGCTCGGCTTTTTAAAGTCACTGCTACCCTGTAATATTACAATATGAACTTAAAATATCGAAGGGCCACATCCTTTAGGACAGTTTAAACCATTGTCGGTTCGATAATCCGAACTAATTGGTTCAAAGTTATTAATTATAATGCTTCCATAATTCACATGGCTGCCATTCTGAAATGGTACATCTGATGATCTTGTAGTTTGGGCGCAAGACGCGTCCCATATGAAGGTATGTTATTACCAAATTTGGTAGAGGTCGGATGATTAGTTTAGTCGTAACTTAATTTGATTTTACGTTTTTGAACGTTTGAGTGGCCACCATTCAGCTTTGGTAAAGATGGTGGTGATATAAAACATGACACTGAGGTGCCCTTTGCTAGTGCTACCTCTGTACCAAATTTCGTTCAATCGGTTTCACAGTGTTTGAATTGATAGGGAGGGACAGGCATACCAAATCCCACACATACACACACACACACACACACACAGACAGACACACAATATTTTGGCCGTGTGTAGATTTCATAAGTCAAATTTCTTTTTTTTTATCAAAAGTTGAAAGTAGGCTAGAAATATAATTATGTTAGTAATATTGAGCATGTAGAAATGAGCAGAAGTGAGGACGTAAGCAGATCGTAGGCATGGCCTACGGTCATGTCAACGCTGCCTTCAGTTCAACGCTTCTCTCAAACTGTCAAATTGCTCCTCTAGGAAAATAAACTCTACGTATTTATGAGCTGAGGTGTTATTAAGAAAACAACTACATCTGCAATTCACAGGGATGTTTTGATGTTTGCACGATACATTGCAGTATAACAGTTTGTAGTTTTCTTGCGTGAAGTGACCACCTCTGACATACATTACTTTTGACTCGTTTATAATTTTGTACAGATTATCATCAAGACAACCATTTTGCAAGGTTGATGAAGTCCTCTTGATCCTATCAAAATCAGTCTTAGGATCCTTGAATACAGTAATTATAAGATTGTTGTCAACATTAATAAAATATTTTTATTATGATTCAAGGTTTCGTCCATATTGTTTGCAAATGGGATATATACTGTATTTGAGATAATTATACCCTGCCTTTCTTTGATTGTGTCACCAATAGTGTACACTTGATATTAATTACCACTTCCCTATTCATTGAGATAATTTTCGAATAGTTTGTGAGGCAGCCTCTTATGTCTACATGGTGAAAAGTACTAAGTAGTTTATTGTGATTTACTGTGTCAAATGCTTCAGAAAAGTCTAGGAAAAGCGTTATTTATCATACGGCCATATTCAATAATAAAGTATTTTTTCCCATCCTAAAACCATATCATATTTATTTAGAAAATTGGTAAATCTCTTATCTACGAATGTTCCCTTATTTTGTGTAAGATCGATAATATGCATAGACTAAGTGAACAACATTCTTATATATACACTACTGTTTGTAGAAAGTGAAACACCAAGAACAAGAGATGTGACCACATTGCATTTTGACAATACATTACTGATTACAAGGACAGTCTGGTACATGCATAGTGACGGTCGATCTTCAGTACGGAGTCGCACCACCACGTGCTGCACTCAGAGCCACTAGACGTCGTGGCATGGAATCATACAGCGCTTGAATATGCTGCTAGGGAATACCGTACCACGCGGTTTGTAGGCGCGTCCACAAAGCATCAACAGTGGCGGCAGCAGGTGGACCTGAACGAACAAGTTGCCGACCGACTATATCCCAGACAGGTTCGATGGACGACATGACAGGCGAATGGGCAGGCCAAGAAAGCAGAGGTACCCGTCGTTCTGCGAAGAAGGCTTGCACTTTCCTCGCCACATGCAGGTGGGCATTGTCCTGCTGAAATATGGCCTGTGGAACGGCCTGCAAGAAGGGCAGTGCCACGAGCTGTAATACTTCCCTGATGTAGCGATCACTGTTCAGATTTCCCGCAAGACGTACAAGGCGCGATCGCCTGTTATAAACAATTGCGCCCCAATCCATTTCACCTGGTGTTTGTCCGCTATGCCACTCCACAATACAGTCTGCCCGATTGCGTTCTCCACGACGGCGTCAAAAGTGCATGCGGCCATCACTGTAAGACAGGTTGAAGCGGGACTCCTCCGAAAACATTAGATTTGGCCACTCAGCCTGCCAGTGTCGGCGTACATGTGCCCATTGTAGTCGGAGGCGCTGGTGGTTCCCAGTCAATGGAAGCCGACGCAGTGGCATGTGAGCTACCAGTCTAGTCCTCAAAAGACGGCGCCGCACCATCGACGCAGACATGTCCACCCCCGTAGCAGTGCTCCAACGTCAAGCCAACACCGAGGACGACGCTGTTCTGTCCGATACGGCCATACAGAGAAGATGGCGGTCGTCTCGCGCTGTGGTCACATTCCATCGTCCTGTACCCTGTCGTCGCTGTGTACCGCCCTCGTCTCTCCACATACGCCTTTGTTGATGCAGCATGCCCTGTACGAGCCGCCATGTCCCGGAACGACAGACCCGCCTGCTGGAGCCCAATCATTCTGCCCCGTTCAAACGCACTCACATGCTGATATTCCACCCTGTGATGTTGGGGAGGCATCGTTGCACTTGCTTAGACGTTTCCACTTGGTATGACGGCCCCACGCCGACAGAGATGTGCGGAACACTGACCTGTCCCACGACAGAGGGCACTGGTGGGTCAATGTGCACGCTACCTCTCTGCAATTTCAATCCCTTAGTATGATACCGCAGGCCTACATGACCCCTGTTCTGGGAGTGTCTCCGACCATTTCTTCTGGGTGTTTCACTTTCTACAACAGTGCTGTAGTTTAAATAATTGAGTATTTTGAAGTAGCTTGGTGCCAGTATTATGCCAGATTACAATGTCTTGCTTATGAGGTGTTCCCCTGTAACATCTTTCAATTGTAGAAGCCTATCCACCCACACAAGTGATTTGTCTATTTTAATTATTAAATAATAATAATAATAATAATAACAATAATAATAATACCAGAATGAGTACTACTCTTATGAGAAAACACATCAGCAGATTTTTTCAATAATAAATGTTAGCACTAGATAACTGTCAATCACATCAAACCCAGTTTACAATATACAGTTAGGGGTGTAGGCTTTACACAAGCCAGTACAACAAACAAACAAACAAATAAACAAACAAATAAACAAATAAATAAACAAACAAACAAACAAGGAGAGTATCAATGGACTGCTGACCCTCTAGTGCTACAGGGCACAAGCACACATGTGCCTGCTATTGTATTCCTCTCTGTTAACATCACCCTTGGAAAGTTTCAAAACTAAGTTAAATATAATGCCTGAAAATACAGAGACTGATTAAAGTTAAAACCAAGTCATTAACATACCAGTATTTAAATTAGTATTAATATAATTTTGTTATGTGTTTTATGTCCCTTTTAAGTACAGTGGCTTTTAGATAATTGATAATTATTATTAACACGTAATGGGCCGTGTGGTGTATGGGGTAGTAAGCTTGTCTCTACACCAGAAGGCCCCGAGTTCGATTCTTGTTAACCCCGCGGTGTAGCCGAGCGTGTTAAATCGCGTATCACGGCCGTGATGGGCAGCTTTAGCAAGTCGGACATCGGTGGTTCGTATCCCGGCGCTAACAGCGGCTATCCTGAGTATGGCTTTTCCCAGGTTTTTCTACACTCCCTCCAGGCACACGCCAGAATAGAAGGCTACCTCACTTCAAGTCCCAGGGTAACTACCCCATCACAGAAATATAGGTTATATCAAACAAGTTCAACACACACTCAAGTACATGGGGCTGATAACCAAGCTCCTAAAATGAATTAACATTCAACAAACATCGATTCCCGGCTGCATCAGAAATTTTAAATTAACATGAGGGCTGGAATGGGGTGCACTTAGCCACGCAAGCACAATCAAATGTAAGCTAAACTTGCTTATTATGAAAAATAGCACTCTCTGACCTTGAAGATAGTAAGACTGAGGGTTTACGTATCCATCCTAAATTTTCCTCCATGTTTTTGACATCCAAGTTACTTTTTGACCACAATCAGGTGAATCATTGGTGCAACATTAAATTAACTAAGCCTAATTCAATAAATAAATCACTAAACTACATATTTTCTTCAGATCATTGAGTAGGTTAATGTGCATCAGGATTACACTAAAAAAAGTTAGATTGGTGCATAATGGTAGTAATTGTCGATAATAGAACTAAGAAATACGACCCTAGTATCCAATGTGAGGACCAAGTTCTTTCCCCTCTTGCCATAAATGAAAAACCCTGTTGAAAGTAAATTATTAACTTACCATACATCTATTTTCATTGCGTTGTGTTTCTATTTTAAAAAATCCCTTTCGGCACGCCGGAAGGCGGAGGTAGATTTCACCGGGCAAACTAGGGGATGGGCGAAAATAGGCAAAATATGGAGGTTTTCGTAGAAGGATCGGACCTCATATTATACACCTGATTGCGAGAAAGTACATTAGAGCTTAATAAACTTTGTTTTTCGTCTTTCTATGCATATTTTTAACATTTTATTGTCTTATGGAACGATAACCTTCTCGTCATTTGGGGTCCATTTTTATGTACTTCGACACTGATGTGTAACTATCTAACAGTCTGTTAATTCTTCACGCAAAATTTTATCTCCCGCACAGAATTTGGTTGGTTCCTCAGTTTAGGGGCTGCAACAACTCTGTCATGTAGCCCCGTGTACTTTGGGTGTGTGTAGAACCTGTCTGATAACCGGCGTTAATTGTGATGGCTGTATTAGTCTGTAATTTAGGTAACGACTGCAGACGGTCAATTTCAAGTATTAGTTCCTAATGTTGCTACCAAATGCTACTGTCTACGACACCTAGCTATGAATTTGGCTACTAGGTGTCACCGCAACCAGCAACGAACGTTGGAACTTCCCCTCCGAAGGAAGGCATACCGAGAGATTTTTAACGCTCTTAAAAAATTCCGACGACTTCAGCCTGGTTTGAACCCTCGACTTTGGTCATAGAAGTTCAGCATGCTACTAGTTACGCCACCGAAGCCCCTTCCCACCGAGTCAGATGAAAAGATGAATGTGATCTCGTGCAATGGTGTTTCATGGCAACCTCTGATGGCTCATCCCTTATCAATAGTAGCATTGTCATGGCAACGAAATTATTTTGTTCATCCCTTGGCGTAATGGTGGGTCATATCAAAAATTCATTCAGACGAAAGTTTTAGGTAATTATTAGGGGAATGGTTGGTTGGTTCCCCAGTTTAGGGGCTGCAACAACACGATCATAAGTCCAACCCCTAGTCCACGTCGTGGAAGACGGGCAACGGCACAAAGTAGGGGATTGCCTGTATAGGCCGGACGTTTGTTTTAGACGAGTGAAAAATCTTAATGGAAGCCTGGAGGCGAGTTACTGCAGAACCTGTGTTGTTATCAGCTGCCCCAAGCGATCCGATGATTGACAAAGGTGTCTCACACTCCTACTGAAGTACAGTCATTGGCAAATACAATGACGTTCTGTTTGTAAATACGTAACGTGTACTTCCGTGTCACACAATACTTCGGTGTTGACTGTACTGTCTGCAAGTCGGTGTCGCCACGTGCTCAAGTCCGGAATTCCATTTCATCAGATCGGTGGTGACAAATGTGAAGCGATAGGGTGAGAGAGTGACTGTGTACAGGCTCACCCGCAGGCTTCAAGGTCAAGGGCAATCGTCTAAAACAAACATCCGGCCTGTAGGGGCGAAGAACAGTGGGGACTTCGTGTGCCCCGGGACCGTTACGGTAGCTGTGAAGGTCCTACAGGAACCCTGAAAAGTGACGGCTAACGGGGCTCTGGTGAAGCTACGATAGGCCCAGCAAGCCAGTAGTGGATGAAACCAAATGCTTTCAAGAATGGAACGAGCCTCGGACATGATGGACATAATAGACGACGACACGGCTGTAAACACGAACTAAGATTTGGAACTTTAAACATAAGAACGCTGACGGGGAAGGTGGAGGAGATAGTGGATATGATGGAAGGAAGTTGGATTTATTGGGATTGGCAGAAATAAAGTGGAAAGGGGAAGGAAGGAGAGAACTGAGAAAAGGCTATAGACTGTACTGGAGTGGGAATGAAGAGGGAAAGAGGAATGGAGTGGGAGTAGTAGTACGAGATGGTTTAAAAGAAGAAGTGAAGAGAATAAGTGATAGGATGATGAAAGTGAAAGTAGCACTGAGGGGAGAGACCGTAGAAATAGAGCATGTGTATGTTCCACAAGTAGGCTGCGCCTCTGAAGAGAAGGAGGAGTTTGAAGAGGAATTGCAGAAGCAGCTGGTAGGAAGAAATATGATTGTTATGGGAGATCTGAATGCCCATGTAGGAAGAGAAAGACAAGGGTATGGGAGTGTGTTGTGACCAGAGGGTTGGGGTGGAAGAAATTAGGAAGGAAAGAGACTGTTGGACTTCTGCCAAAGGAACAGCCTGCTAGTTGGGAACTCCTGGTTCAAGAAAAGAGAAAGCCACACAATCACATGGTACAGTGATGACTTGACCAGGAAGTCGGTGGTCGACTATATACTGTATGAGAAAGAATTAAATAAGAACATCATGGACATCAAGGTTATACCATCGGAGAACCTGGATAGCGACCATCGATTGCTGGTAATGAACCTGAGAGGGACTAAGGAGAAGAAAGGGACTGAGAACCAGGAAAGACATAAGGATATGGAAACTGAAAGAAGGAGATAGAAGGGTCGAGTACCTCAAAATGGTAAACGAAGGAATTCCAACAGATGAAGAAAGAGGGGTGGAAGAGGAATGGGCTAGATTTAAGAAGACACTAGTAGGTGCAGCAGAAAGTAGTAAGAAGAGGTGGAAGGAAACACCATGGTAGAATGAGAAGACAAAAGAAATAGTAAGGGGAAAGAATAGAGCCTTTAGGAGGTGGTATCAAAATAGAACGGTAGAGACAAGGGAAGAGTACCAGAAAAGAAAGGAGGCAAAGAGAGTAGTGGCTGAGGAGGGAAGAAAGTGGATGGAAGAGTAGACAAAGATGATGAAGGAGGATAGTGAAGGTACTAAAAAGGTCCTGTATGGGATGGTAAAGAATAAGAGGCGGAAGGATCCTACGGATTATGTTAGAATGGTGAACAAAAGGGGACAAGAGATAGAAAATAGGGAAGAACTGAAGAAAATGTGGAAAGAATATTTTGAAGAACTCCTGAACCCAAATGGAAACCACGGCGAGGAGGAAGAAATCGGGGAAGAGGAAGATGAACTGCAAACAGAAAAGGACTTCACAAGGAAAGAAGTGGAAGATGCAGTGAGGAAGATGAAAGGAGGGAAGGCACCGGGTGTGGATGAGTTGAGTGTGGAGATGGTGAGAGCAGCAGGAGAGGTGGGGATACAATGGTTGTACCGAGTGATGAAGACAGCATGGAAGGAAAGGAAGACCCCAGAGGACTGGAAAAAGAGAATAATTGTCCCGATCTTCAAGAAAGGTAGTAGAACAGAATGCAGAAGCATTCCGGAGGAGTGTGAGAAGCATATTATGGAGCAAGGATGACCCTCAGAACAGCAAAAAGATCATATATCGGACGTACTATGTCCCTATCCTGACGTATGCCTCGGAGACCTGGGTTATGAAAGGAAGGGAGAAGAGCAAAATACAGGCCAGTGAGATGAGGTTCTTGAGAAGCAGTATTGGAGCTACAAAGAGGGACAGAATAAGAAATGAGAGGACCAGAGAATTAATGAAGGAGGAATCACTACAGGATGGTATAGAGAAATCTAGACTTAGATGTTATGGACATGTAAAACCAATGGAGGAGAAGAGGACACCCAAGAGGATACACGAGACGAAGTGGGAAGGAAAGAGGCCAAGAGGGAGACCGAGAGACAGGTGGCTGAAGGGGGTTGGAAGAAAGCGTGAAGAAGAGAGGAGAAGGGTGGAGGCTGAGAGATGGTGGGAAGACAGAAGACGTTGGAGAGGCTTGTGTTCAAAACAGACCTGGCCAGTGGCTGGAAACTGTGCAAGATGATGATGATGAACAACGCGATCATGTAGCCCCGTGTACTTTGGGTGTGTAGAATCTGTCTGATAACCGGTGTTAATTGTGATGGCTGTATTAGTATGTGTATCTGTTTTTTAATTCAAATACAACTGCAACTTTGAATTTTTCAAATAGTTCCTACTTTTGCCGCCAAATGCCACCGTCGACTACTAGGCCTAGTTCAGAACTTAGCTACTAGTCGCCACCGCAGTCGGCTCTTGACAACGAACGTAGGAACCTAAGAGCGATGTTTACATTCTTAACCTATACAATTTAGCTTCACACAGGTGTGATTAGTGGAAGGTTCTTTAACATGCCATAAATCTATGACATGGGACCGCCAGCTTTACTTCCCCTCCGAAGGAAGCCAAAATACTTTTCAAACATAAATTTTGTGTGAACTTTGAATGGATTTGTTATTTCACATAACTTATTAAGAGAGTTATAGCGATATTTCAGTTTTTGGAAAAAAAGACCCCATTTTCACCCCTCTTCGGCGGAGTTTGCCCATTAATGAACTTGACCGTGATTTTAAAGGGATCTACTGTATATTATGTAAAATATTCAAAGTGATTGGTGCAAATTTGCTGTAGTTATCGTGTCCACAAGAAAGTGATATATATACATACAGGGTCTTTATTTTTGCTTGGCAAGGACATTCTCGCTCACGCGCTCCGCTAGTGATAGCTCAATTCCCGGCTACCACACGCGCATATGTACGGCAGAATACGGTGATTAAAATCTGTATCATGCATTTTTACTCACCATGCTTACAGAAGATGCTGAAAATGTTCCCCATCCCCTGCCAAACATAACAGTCATCTCCTTATGAAGTTTCCGGTCTGGTTAATTTAGCTTCAGTAAGGAAATAACGACATTTACGTCTATTTTTATTGTTTACTGAACCTATACATTTGAATCGCTTAGCCAGTTGATTTATTGTCCGATTTATAGGAATGGGTCTCCCTGGAAATTGTGCAGACCTTTGCTCGACCTTGGCCGCCGGTCCCCGGCCAGGTTGGTGCGTGGTCTCCACCCGGGTATTCCCAGCTCTTCTGTAGACGTGTGCGCTCCGAGCTAATTGGGTGTTTCAGTCTTTCAGTGTTTTATAAAGCTACTGTGTACCGGTACTGTAAATAGTAATGTGTAGTGGTTTATTGTGATTGTGTGTAGTGCTGTAATGCCTTATGTAAAATATTCGTTACGTGAACGTGTATATCTACACTATACGTACATAAAGTGCAAGAAATCGTGCCTAGAACAAGACAAAGTTTCGAGTGAGATTTCCAGGGGGACCCATTCCTATAAATCGGACAATAAGACAACTGGCTAAGAGATTCAAACGTACAGGTCCAGTAAACGATAAAAATAGATGCGAAGATTTCCTTACTGAAGCTAAATTAACAGGAGTAACCGGAAACTTCATAAGGAGATGCCGATTATGCTTGGCAGTGGATGGAGAACATTTTCAGCATCTGCTTGAAACATGGTGAGTAAAAATGCATGATACTGATTTTCAGCACCGTATTCTGCCGTATATACGCGCGCGCGGCAGCCGGGAACTGAGCTGTCACTGGCGGAGCGCGTGAGCGAGAATGTCCTTGCCAAGCAAATATAAAGACCCTGTATCTACATACATACATACATACATACATAAATTATACTCGTATATAAACTTTTGTTTTGGGGTCTGGGGGGTGTGAAACGCGAAGATATGTCGAAATTTTCCGGAAGTCGAAACATGGTACCCATTGCAATAGTTAGCTTTCTAATGAAATCAACCTAAAAAGAGGGTTAATCCAGCCCTGATCACTTCGTGGCGAGTTGCTAGTATTTTTGGTGGATACCCCTTAGGTCAGGGTTCGATTCCTGGCTCGGCAAAAAAAAAACAACTCTGATCTGAGGGCTGGAATGGGGTACATTCAGCTTCGCAGAACCTAGAAGATGTGGGTCCGATTCCCACCTCAGCCATCCTAGAAGTGGATTTCCATGGTTTACCACTTCTACTCCAGGTAAATGCTGGTATGGTTCCTAACTTAATGCCATGGCTGCCTCCTTTCCAACCCTAGCCCCAATTACAGATACACACATTACTACTGACACTACAATGGCACAGGTTGTCGGACAAATCCTACATATACCCAAGTAGCCTACATGGGGCTAAATGGCCACGATGTCCCAAGCCTCAAAATTGATTAACTACAAACAAAACAACAAAAACTAATTAAGCCCTGTCCTCAGTCACAGAAGTTTTCAATATCTCGGAGGACTGTGGCACCCTAAAACATCACTGTGATATTTATACAGTAAGGTATGAAGTTTATGTCTAGGGGCAGATGACCTCGTAGTTCCACCCCTTAAAACAAGGACTAAGTTGGTCATGAAATGTATAATTTTATAAAAATCAAATTATTTCAGACAATTAAAAGTGGCAAATGCATTGACTTGGCTCAAAGCTATCTTTATTTCCCATTCAACAAAAATTCATGACACTGCTCCTTGAAAACCTAACCTTTCATTGCAGGAGCAGGAACAAAGGAGTTATGCAGCTTCATAAGCCCCTCAATGGAAAAGTATTGAAGTTGTAGCGAGTAATGCTTGTTTATGATCTTCCGGTGACTTGTAGATATTAGGTTACTGGGAAACCAGAAAGTTGAAAATATTTGTAAGAAGAGCAAGGACATTATCTCCTCTTAATGATAAGTTCATATAGTGCGTTCATATGAAGGATGTTACAACACGATCCTAGCGGCAGAATGCTGAACTCCAGTGTGGAGCGGCATTCCCTGGCCTTGTATAATAACGTAGCCAACGGAAGTATAGACGAGTGAAAAATCCTAATGGGAGCCTGGAGGAGAGTTACTACAGTACCTCTGCTGTTGTCAGTTGCCCCATGCAGTCAGATGATGGACAAAACTATCATGCTACTGCTGAAGTACACTCGTTGGAAAACATAATGGCGTTCTGTTCGTAACTATGTAACGTGTACTTCCGCATCACACAATACTTCGACGTGGAGTGTACTGCTCCGCATGGTGGTGTCATCACGTGCTCAAGTCTGGAATTCCATTACATCAGACCGGTGGTGACAACTGTGAAGAGAGAGGGCGAAAGAGTGACTATGTTCAGGCTCACCCGCAAGCTTCAAGGTCAAGGGCAATAGTCTAAAACAAACGTCCGACTTGTAACGATGGCAACCAGGGCCGGTCTTAGGGGTGTGCGACATGTGCGGTCGCACAGGGCGCCAACGGTTTGGGGGGCGCCGAAGGCGTCCTCCAAAGATAGGCAAATTTGATTTATTTCCTATTGAACAAATTGCAAGATAGGTAAATGCGAGTTCGTCAAACAAATAAGGGAATCAGTTTTTTAAAAATGTTCAACCAGTGGTATCTCTCACGACTGAAAACACTACGCGCTCCTTAGACCGTGACGGACCGAAGTTAAACTCGGTGAAATAGTGATTAGCAAACACTATATATTTCTCTCCCTTGCCTTGCCTTTTCACTAACGCGGGAACGCAACCTGGTTCGACTCCCAGGCCCGGGATCAACCAAATCGCCCTTCGGCAGCACTCGGGCATTTCCGTGATATTTCGGTTCGCTGTTGTAGCAGGGCTGTAGCAAGTCGAAGGAGAGAGAAAGAAACCGAGGAAGGCAGGGAGAGAGGGGAGTGAGGTTGGAGAAAGGGTTGCGGGTGCTGGAGACAGAGTCAAAGAGAAAGTAATCATAACAAACGGCACGTGTGGCTGGGCGAAGTTGGCGTCGACCTGCTCGTAGATGGCAGGACATATTAGCACAATACAGGGGAGTGTTATGGCCCTTGATAATTTTCGTTCATTCGAGTGCGTGGTGCGGATGGTGTTAAGTCGGGACGAAGAACGAGAAACCCTACAACAATAGCCTCGTCCGGTAAAGCTAGTGGAGAAGAAAACAATAAACGAAGGTTACAGCATGCAGATGAAGCCAAGAAGGCAGCAGAAACTTTTAAAAAATTCGTCCGACCTTCAACATCAATAGACGGGAGATCTTCTCAAACAAATCCTACTGATCAGTCCAATAATGTGCCGATCCGATCATTAATACTTTGACAGAAATGGGGTTAAAGCTAGAAGACCTTAGAGGTCAAGCTTTGACAACGGTGCGAATATGAAAGGTAAACTTAAAGGAGTTCAAGCTCGCATTGTAAAACAGTTCCCGCGCGCAAAATACGTTCCATGCGGTAGCCATTCCTTAAAACTAGTTTTATTTGACTCAGCCGAATGCTGTCCTTACTGCGTTACTTGATTTGGCATTATTCAACGCATATATGTTTTATTTTCATCGTCTCCTGGCCGGTGGTCTATTTTGTTGGCTCACTTTTGTAATTTGACTCTAAAATATTTGAGCGACACTCACTGGGAGTGTCGCATAGATAAAGTGAGACCTCTTAGATACGATACGAATGGGGTAGTGGCAGCCTCAAAGGCCATTAAGGAGAATGCTGCTTTTGATTCGGGGCTACGCCATGAAGTTGAATACTTGGCGAAAAACATTGTGACATTCGAATTTGTCGTTGCTGTTGTAGTATGGCACGACATTTTGTTTCAAGTAAACATAGTTAGCAAAGCCACGCAAGCAGAAGCAATTGGTATACAATAGGCGTCTTCTTTCGCGGAAGGTTGTATCGCGTACCTTGAAATATATTCCCAAGAAGGCTATGAAAGCGCTATAACTTCGGCAAAAAAAAAATCATTGCGTCCGTGTCTCTTGAGGTCGAAGAAGGTAGACGGAAAAGGAAGACTAGACCCCCTAAACGGTTGATTGAGGAAGATGACTCGGACCGAGTCATCGAATCAGGCATTGAGAGTGACAGTTCTGAGTCAGAGTCAGAGCTGACAGAGGCTTAAGCTCAGGCTAAGGTTAAGCGCAAACAAGTGAAGCTACAACAACGCTTCAAATAAAGTTTCTTTGACAAACTCCTAACAGTAGCTTTAAAGTCTGTACGGAAGAGATTCTTTTTCTTTAAAGAGCATTCCGATACATGGGGATTTTTGTACGATCTAAAGACACTGCCTGGGTCTATTAAAGATAGTAGTCCACTCATGGATCATTGCTTGAACTTGCAAAAGCAGCTTTCCAGTAGAAATAATGAGTGACATAAGTGGGATGGATCTATGTTCTGAGCTGCAACATTTGAGCCCATGCCTACCACCAAACGCAAAAAAACCTCGCGCTGCGTTACAGTTTATTTACAGCATGAATATGATTGACGCGTTTGCAAACGTCGATGTAGCTTTGCGAATTCTCTTAACCTTGACGGTAACTGTCACTTCGGGTGAACGTAGCTTTGCAAAATTGTAGTTGATTTAAACCTACCTGCATGTTACAATGGGCCAAGAGAAACTGTCGAGACTTGCTTTAATTTCAATAGAGAACGATGGTGCGCGTTCGCTCGATTTAGCCCAGTTAGTAAAACAGTTTGCTTCAGTCAAAGCACGGAAAGCTCCCTTCTCATAAGGTTTTGGGTGTTAGTGTGATTTTTCTTGTGTGCCGTAGTCGTTCGAATTAGTAAAGCTTGATTCCTGTATATGTATTTTTCCAGTGATTTTGTTATGTTGACAGTTTGCATCACAACTGAAAAATAGTTATTGTAATATGTTACGTATCACCTATTAGATAATAAAGTCCAGTATTTTTGCATCGTGCGAGCGTACAGCCGATATTTTGTATATTACCTTGACTATCCCCTTACTACAAAGCAAGTTTAGCATGTTGAAGTAATATAGTAAATGGGTAAATGTACTTTAGGTTCATTTTATTTAATTTCATCCGACAACTCGGTGCCTTGCCTTTGCCTGCATTTTCTACTTTATATTTTCATGATTCCTCTTTGTGATACAGTCTCTAATTTTTGCCAGAGTTAGGCAACCCGCCTTGCACAGAGGGGCGCAAAATCGAATTTCGCACAGGGCGCTGAAACCCTAAGACCGGCCTTGATGGCAACACTATAATGTAGGCTACAGCACCGTAACTTACTTCAACATAAAGAAGACCAATTTTACAATCACCAAGCAAAAGATTATTCAGGGTAAGCTCAAACTGGAGAATGTAGAAATTGAATGTGTTCAGCATTATAAATACCTTGGAGTGCTCCTGAACCAAAATTGGACGGACAGCCAAGAGATTAAGATCGGGATTAAGCATGCGAGAAGCATGATATTTTGTAAAAATGAAGAACTTGGTCTCTAACTGCAACTTAAACCTGGATCTTAGGCTGAGAATGGTTTGAGGATATGTGTTTCCTACACTGTTGTATGGTATGGAAGGGTGGACTTTCACCCAGACCCTGTGCTAAAAACTGGAAGCCTTTAAAATGTGGGTCTACCGGAGAATGCTTCGCATCCCGTGGACGGAAAAAGTGTGAAATACAGAGGTGGTTGATAGGCTAGGTAAAAGTAGGCTACAGAAATACTGCTATCCATTAAAATACGGAAGCTTGAATATTTTGAACACGTGATGCGAAACGAAAAGTACAAACGTCCGGCTTGTAACGATGGCATCACTATAATGTAGGCTACTTCTTCTAAAACTGTAGGATATCGTGAACCTGGCCGATGAAGAACCTCCTGGTTTAAGAACCTCAAAGACTGGTACCAGACGACCACAGGTGAACTTTTCCATGTGGTAGAATCCAAATATCAAATAGCCATGATTGCCAACCTTCATTAGAAGATGGCACACCAAGAAGAAGTGCTTCTTTAATAATATACTATAGAATGACACTCGCTTAGCTATAGTAATTTAATCTGAGAATATCCACCGGGAGACAGATTCTACACGCACCCAAAGTACACGGGGCTACATGACCGCGTTGTCGCAGCCCCTAAACTGAGGAACCAACCACTAAAATACTAAAGAAGTAATTTGCTCTCTGATGGAAGTTGCTGAGTGAAGAATTCTGTAAGGTAATACTTTACAATGGAAGTAAGCCTTAATCTTCATTGGTGCAAACCACCCTGTAAGTTATGTATGCTAGAGCTTATCACCACTAATATTCCTCAGCTGTTCAACCTTAATGCTAAGGTAATTACCATTAACTTACCGGTCAACACACGTGTAGACCAACTAAAAAATTATTCAGTAAATGGATTACAAATATAACACTAAAAATGGCTTTTTAACATTTCAACAGTAACCATTGCATAATATCATTAAGTGTAACACCTCATATTGATATCTTAAACCGCTGAAGAGATATTAGCTGGACCGCCCAGTACAGCAATTCTATGGATGACTACAGTGTGCTATCTGTGAATAATTCCTGAAACTTTGTTAGCTCTGCCTCTATTGTAATTAATCAGTGGCTGGGATTTAAAAGTTAATCGAATTATTAACAATACAGGATATGCCACAATTATAATCCATTGAAAAGGGAAAATCTGGGGATAAGATTACTGGGCCCATACCAGTAACATTAATGGAATCACAGATATCAATCAATGCAGCTTCGCAGTAAGCTCTTACATCTGCACTTCAGAAGTAGGTCACAAAAGATAAGCTTCCAAAGACGGTACTAAGCCTATTAGGGGAAAACTGCCAAATTTGACTGTTGGATATTTTGTGGTGCTACTTTAAATTACTTAGACTACAGATTTGGAAGTTGTTCTTCTGTGCCCTGAGGTTGGCACCCTAAAGACAGTTCAATCCTAGTAGGACGTGATGGCACAGCGGTGCTGTCCACCAGGGAAGGCCAGGTTCGATTCCCGCTTAATGTGGGATTTTTAAATAGAATGTAACGTTCAATTGTTCAGACTCCACGTAAAACGGAGGGTCTCGCGGCTTATGATCGAGAGATTAACAGTCACGTAAAACTAAATTCTTCGTTCCTTTTTTACATTTTAATCACTACAAACATGACTTACTAAGGCATTGGCTTGCATCATCGCCGATAACAACTGTAATAGAAAGAGTATGCATACCTCCTTGCATAGGACAGATGAATCACTTGCAATAGTTTTACGTCCTCGTTTGCGTGATTTGCTGAACGGATTCACAAATGGCGAATGTATATTAAATAATGAACTGTTTAGCCTTAAAGCACATATCCCTAGTTCTCCATTGCACACACTTGCATATATCTCGTTGATGTACGTTTCATGACAAACTACAACTCCAAGCTCAGTTTTACACAAGACACTCATAACATCCTGACATAACCTACGAGTTTCTTCCACAGCGTTGTAAATATCGTATTACACAAGCGGCATTACCAACTGCAGCTATTGTAAATCTACGCTTTAATTCTCCGAAACTACAAATCACTGAATATTCACTATATCAGTGAAACATACTTGCACTAACGGCACTAACCACTACGACAAATCACCTTCCCGGTAGATTCCCGAATCTGTCACCACCGGCAGAGGTCATCAGAGTATTCCTTTGTTTTTTTACAAGTATTCAGTCATACCAACAAGCAATGTTCAAATACAGAAAAACTTCGCGAATGGATGATATACTGTATCTCTAAAAAATAAGCTTTCTATATGAATATTTCGAAATCTTGGCTAAAACTATATATTTATCCCGGACGAGGTTATTTATTTAGCGTATGGCTTTTATTAGTGTCGGGAGTGTCAGAGGACATGTTCGGCTCACCAGAGGCTGTAGCTGCTTCATGCGGACACCCATGGGGTGAGCTACAAGTTCGTTCAATTCAAAGTAGTTCCAACTTTCGCTACCAGATGTCACTGACATATATTGGTGAACGTTGGAACTTTGATAGAACGTTTCAACGAAATCTAACCTCGAAAATTAGCTTCACAAAAGTTTAGTTAGTCGAAGTATCTTTAAAACATGCCATAAATCTATGATATGGGACCGCCGGTTTTACTTCCCCTCCAAAGGAAGACCCCGGATGAGGTGTGATACCCATTTAACATTTGATTGCAGCTAAGCGTGGCTGCACCAGCGTTTGTTGTTTATTGTAGCAAGAGCCCCGCGGGGCGACGCGGAGGACACAGCGATGACAGAGTGCAGTCTGTACAAGTCAAGCAGCATTGTGTCAGATGAGCGTCACAGGAGCTCATGTTACCACGGACAGTTATTACCCGTTTAACATTTGATTGCCGCTGAGCCTGGCTGCGCCACCGTTTGTTGATTATTGTAGCAGGAGCCCCGCGGGGTAAGGAGAAGGACACAGTGATGACACAGTCCAAGTTGCACGTAAGTCAAGCAGCATTGCGTGCGCTACCTGTCTTAGAAGCGCAGATAAGCCTCATGTCACCACGGACAGCTACTGTACCTATCAACGAAGCAGAGTGACGTGTGACACAAGGAAACAGAGAATAGTTCCCATCTCGACCGCAGGCAATCAATTCGTGAAAGGGTAATAAACGATGACTGAGGCTACTGGAGCTGAGTCATATCCTACTCGCGCAGCTGTACCTGTCAACGAAGCAGGCTGACGTGTGACACAAGTAATAGAATAGTTCCCATCGAGACCGCTGGCAATCAATTCGTGAAAAGGTAATACCATTTTTTATTTTTGTCTTTTTGTAACGGGTTAGCGTCAATCCTACTGGAGCAAATGGCATGACATTTCGTGAGTAGAAGGCGCTCCTGAAATACAACAAGAACTAGGCTACAAATTATTTATGTAATCCAAAGGAGTGAGGGGCTTAACATGAAGCCTCTAATCCCGGCAGTAAGCAGCTGGTGCAATCTGCATCCTTCTTTCGACAATTGAAGTGATAGAAGCCATCTACCTTAAAGCACTACCTTGCCAACTGAGTACAATTCATAATGAACTGGAATATAGAGGCCACATGAAGATAGCCGTTACCATATACCGAAACTAAATTACCAAGTACTGAAAGTCCTCACGCTGTAAGTGATCAAAACGTAGGTAGGCACCTAATATACGGTAACCAGTTATTTTAATAGTGCCTAAATTTGGCTTACAGCCCCGGCTCACAACACTTCCTAGGCATCTGAAATATTTTAATGAAATATTAGTGAAGAATTTCTTGGTTAAATTCATTACCAGGCATTGATTACACATACAACTTAATACGGAAAATACTCACTTCTACACCTTTCAGCAGGTCTGATTTACCACGAGGAATTTTACGGGGGTTTAAATAGTTAATACGAACTGCTTTTAAATGCTGTCTTATCAAATTAAACAATATTTATGAACAAAAGTAAGCATGTGAGTTTAGCTTGTTTATAGCAACGAGCTAGAGAAAGGTATATAGAGAGGCAAGGAGCCGCGTAGCAGCGCTCTGGGCGGAGGCAACCCGAGTTAAGGCGGCCATGATTCAGAACGTCGTCTGACAAGAGCTTGTTGTGATTGTTCGCGTTGAGCGGCAACATGTGTTGAATGAAATTTATTTAAAAATACATTGACCATGCCGTCAGTGTGTTCGTCATTCAATTGTACGAATAGAAGTTATAAGACAACAGGAGTGTTGTATTTCAGGTAAGAAATGTCATCCAAATTCATAAATTAATGAGGTAGACCCTTTACGAAAACGTGATGCAGCAGTTTAAGTTTGTGTGATATTTACATTTCAGATTCCCTTTGTAGAACCAGGAACTAACAAAACAATGGGTTGTCAACATGAAAAGCAATAAATGGTAGCCTACCCCACGAGATACAGCTTAATTTGTTCTCTACACTTTAAATATATGTATGTAGCAAATGAAAGGCGACGTCTACTAGCTAATGCAGTACCTACAATTTTCAATTTTCCTGCACATCTGCAGAAGAAGCAGGCCTGTAGATCTTCGCCGAAGAAGCGTAGTTTCCAGGAAACTACAGAACACTCGCATTCAGATACGGTAGCATTGTTGCAGAAGACCTTGATATCAGTAGGTAAAATTAAAATTTAAGCAAATATAGTTGTAAGCCATAATAATAATTACGGTAATAATAATATCGTATGGCCTCGGTGCCGGGTGTAAGCTTTGTTATTTGACACCCAGAGGGTAGCTTACATGTCGAATTGTGATGTTCCTTGACGCACTATGAAAGTCAAGGAGGTTAGATAACTAAGCTCCTTGACATTATAGCGCTTTCTAGTAGAGAAATGAGGATCTTTGTGTTGCCGGAAAATGCCGAGATTAATTTTGCCACTATGAACACGGCCTACTGAATTCAAATGGGTTCTTTAACATGCCAACATCGTATGACATGCGTATCGTGAATTTTGCCGCCTTTCAAAAATCACCTACCACGGCCAGGAGCGAACCTGCAAGCTTGGGGGTTAGTAATCCGACACGATAACCACTCACCCACCGTCGCAAGCTATAAAATAAAATATATTGTTCAAATATCAATCTTCGTAAGCCAACGAGGTATACTTTCTCTAGTTCGTTGTTTTGAACTAATTATGGGAAACGTAACAGGCTTTACTAATCTTTTCTTTTTTCTTTCTTCTTTCTTTCTCTTTCTTTCTTTCTTTCTTTCTTTCTTCTCAGAAATTTCAGATGGAAAGCTTATTTGCGATTCCAGCAGAAAGATGCCAATATACGGTTTGATAATTGATTTCTTAAAGGGCCGTCCACACGCGCAGGCTTTCCCTCAAGCATACTTGTGCAAACCGGTTTGCAGAGGAAAGCTTGTACGTATGGACGGGAAAACGGTAGCTCGTGCAAGCCAAGAAGCGCGGCTTGTGCAATCGTCGCAGCCCCAAAGATTTTACTTGTGCAAACTAAGTTGCGCAGTGCAGTTTGTGCGTGTAGACACGTTAGCTCAAGCCTCGCCTTAGCTGAAACTTGAAATACTTTCCAGTGCGGTTAAATAACTTAATTAGGCATAAACAATAATGTCCGATATAAAAAATTGTTCGAAACAGATTATTGCGGAATTTATCGATCTCTACAAGTCTCTACCACGGCTTTGGAAAGTAAAATCCAAGGAGTATTGTGACAGGAATAAAAAGAATGCTGCATACGAAAAACTGATAGAAAAATTAAAAGAGTTGTATAAATGGTGTACATAAATATAAATGAACTGTAGTTTTGTTACACATTTTCGGTCGTATAAAATGTGCGTAGCACATTGAACTAAAATACAGGGTCATCAATTTAAGTCTCGCATCCGATACCGATCACGGTGCGGCAAGCTCTCGCGCTGACACCCGCTCGCTGGCCGGTAAAAAGTGCGCGACTTCTCCCCACTACTTCGCGTCAACATAGTGTCATTTAATAGCAATTTCTAGTGAAAATATCTACAAACTTACCTGGTTTTACAAGAAATGTTCAAAGTGTTGTCCGTCAGCTCGCAAGCATGCCTGGCACCTCGTAAACAAGTTTCTAGACACACGGCGAATTTCTTCCTGGGTGAAGTTCGTTATAACTTGGCGAATATTTTCTTTTAACTCCTCACTTGTGAGGATTGTTTGCATATTAATCAAAAAAGGCACTCTCTAACAGAAGAATACTTCGCATAAGAAAGCACAATGAATACACGTTGTTCTATAGAAAACATCACTTCGCATAACAAAGCACAATGAATACACGTTGTTGTATAGAAACATCACTTTAAGGCAACACATAAACTGTAAAAATGCCCCGAGACTGCACTGTATGTTAGGTCAAATCAACTAGCACTTCACAAGTTTGAATACGCCGGAGATACTGACAGCTTATTGCATCATTGCCGATCGCAGCGCACGTGTTCATTGCGGGGAGAACACCAAGGCCACCTTGACCGGCCTAGCGGCCGCATCTGCCAAGGCCACCTTCACCGGCCTAGCGGCGCGTACATGCGGGAAATAAAATGATGACCCGGTAGCACATTAAAGGAAGGAATATTTTTTATAACGTATGTCCATTCATCCATCCGTGAATTCATTATAAGACGTTTTTCTAAACAGTTCAGTTCTGTGAAATATGAAATGTTTATAGTACGCTAGTGGTCAATACTAATTACATATCTTCCCATTTTATCTGTACAGATAGCACCAAGCGCAGACAGAGATTCAGTGACAAAAAAAAAGTGAAATCTTTACGTAGTTCCTGCAGCAAAGAAAATATAAGGTGAAAGTCTCACAGAAGGCAGGTACCAGCGCAGAAGACGTTTATGTACCTACCTTGTGGTACTACAACCTACTGCGGTTTGTAGATGACCAAGAAACCCCTCGAATACCAATCTCCAATTTTGAAGAAACACTTTTTTGAGGTACGGGTTGTAACATAATACGTTTTTATTGAGTTTATTACTGCAGTTCACACAGTCCACTCTGTCGGTAAACACTGTCTTCATTATTGAAGATATTTATCCATTATTTATACATTACACAATCTGCTCTGCCAGGCAACACTGCCTTCATTATTGAATTAAGCTACCGGTAAAAACTCTTCTCTAATCTCCTTGGCATCCCTGGAACTGCTTCTGTACTGTCCTCATTCTAAATCAGTCAGATTCGAATCACTTGTTCTTAACCCTAACAACAGTGTGCCTAATGTAGAGTCTTCAAAGTCCAAGCTTCCGATTGGTGTGAAGGTGGTAGAAAATTTTCTTAAGAAGTTATGAAGCACACAGCACGTCATGACTACAATGTCTATATTTTCAAGTTTCAAATTATAAACTCGTTTAACTCATATTTCACAAGGTTGTTATTAACTGCAATTATTGTATAATCATTTTGTCTTTAATAAATAAATATTGACTGTAACATACATTCATGAATTCTTTGCTTAAAACCCTGTAAATGGCTCGGCATGTGTGCGGAATTATTATAGACAAAGCTTGATGAGAAATTGCCGTCGTAAATCTCAAGTCCCTATACGATCTTCCTGTAGCTAAGAACCTTAAAGTGCAACTCAGTCTTTCGTGAGGAGATAGATAGATTGGATATAGATACGCGCATCACGGTACTTTGACGTACAATTAGAGGCGTAACCGAACAAAGCAATTCTGTATATGCGTTTTCATCCATTCTTAAATAATTACGCCAGTCATCTGGATCTTCTCTTAAGTCGTTCAATAAATTTACATGTGAATATATATTTCTTTTCAAAAGCCATTTTTTCTCCATTTTGATCTACAACGTTAACTTCTCCTCTTCTTCAGCAGCAAACAGTAAAAAAAAAAAAAAAAAATAATAATAACTGTAACAAAAGTAAATCGTCACTTGCCCACATTGCTGTCAAAGCATCTACTCCGAAGTCAAACTTTGTCGTACTGGAAAAAGAAAAAAAACCTGGCACTACAGCCCGTTAAGGGCCTAGGTCTACCTAGCAACCGCTGCCTGCAGATATTGGAGTGATGCGTGAACAGCGCATCGGGTCCCCTCGGCCGTTAATCTTGGTTTTCGTGATCGGGACGCTGCCTCACTGTCAGACAGCTACTCAATGGTCCTCACGAGGCTGAGTGCACCCCGTTTCAGCCCTCACGTCTGTTTCTAAAATCCCTGACGGAGCCGGGAATCGAACCCGGGGCCTCCGAGTGAGAGGCAAGCGCACAACCCCCAACTCCACGGGCTTGTCGTACTGATGTTTGTGCAAATTTACTCGCGCAGTGTGGACGCTGCACAGTGTTCCGTCTGATTTGCGCAAACTATACCGCACAAGTAAGTCGCTGACGTGTGGACGGCCCTTAAGTGTGATACAACTATAAAAAAATAGCAGAAACATTCGTATGGGGACAAAGTTCTGTATTGAGATAGGCCTACTTATTAACACGCAGATTGAGTCAGGATCACTTAGAGCTATTTTTTTTCTTCTACTCGCTCCAGAAGTGGGAGTAGAAATAATCCAAATGCAGTACAATTTAATTCAGCTAATGAAGTGTTTTAATGTAAGTTATGACTTTTAATACAGGTTAGGTCTGTTTTATGTTTTTTATTGCGTTCATCTATTTTAATGTTCACTACGCCTTATCTGTTTTATTGTGTTTTACCATCCACCTTTTATTCTTTTTTTTTATTCAAATAACCAATAAGGCTAAAGACTTGTACAAGGTGTTGAATTACTCGGGTGGACGCCCCCTTTTCTGTGGAGAACTTATTTTTACCCCAAAATAAAAACTACCCCTACCCGGTGGTGAAATAATATTTTTTTTAGTAAACTTTACTTTCCATGTATCACAAGTATAAGGTTTTACACTATTATGAATTAAACTTTGCTTAACATGTATCGCATGATTAGGGTTTTACACTATTACGAATCAACATTTTGTTTTGTTTTGTACGCATGCACACTTGCAGCTCTTGTAAGAGGACGGGCTTTTAAAATGATTATTTATGGTTGAGTTATGTTTTAAAATGTAACCAAAGAACTCAAAACTAATAGTTCATCGGCTTTTTAATATCTCGATAACCAATGATCGGATTTGAACATATGAGGTGTCCTAGGACTCGGGATGATGCCCCCTTTGTTTCTATAACCCCCATAATTTAATCGAAGGACCCAAAACTAAAAGGTCATGAGATTTTTAATATCTCGCAAACCAATAAGGCTAAAGACTTGTATGAGGTGTCCTAGGACTTGGGGTGATGCCCCCTCTTTTTGTATGGCCCCCATAATTTAATAAAAGGACTGAAAACTAATAGGTCATCGGATTTGTAATTTCTCGCTAACCAATTATCAGATTTTGACACACGAGGTGTCATAGACCTCAGGGTGACGCCCTGATAGAGGACCTAACGACACATGTTTTTTTTTTTTTTTTACTTTTTAAATTTTTATTAAGAGTGGTAGTAGAGGGAGAGACGGTACCGGTTACGTTTAAACGAGCATGTCGCCGGCCACAGTGGCCGTGCCCAATAGATCAATCGATATCTCGCAATCCATTGATCAGAGAGGGTCATGCGACGGTTCGTTTTAAGGGTATTTTTCTGATCTTTCCTATGATGCACTCATTGATTCAAAAGACCCGAAACAGCAAGGTCATCGACCTGAGATTTTCCTATGAGGTGTCGTAGGATTTGGCATGACGTCCTCTTTTCTATGGCGCACTCATTTACTTAAATAACCCAAAATCGGCAAGGTCATGGACCTGAGATTGTATAAACTAATAATTAGATTTGGACACATGAGGTGTCCTAAGACTTGACATGACACTTTTTTATGGTATATGAATTTCCCCGAAAGACCCAAAACGACAAGGTCATGGACTTTTGTTTCGCCCCCAATATATCGCAATCCCATATTGTTAAATGTTTACGGCGAGTGATGAAACGTAGCTAGGTAGAGAAAGAATTATGGTAGGCTACACGTATGGTGACTGACACGTCTTTGACCATTGGAACTTGTTCAGACCTGACTGAAGTACAGAGGGAGTATAGGTTGCAGGCATGGAAATAAATGTCAAACGGTGTACACAGAAAAGGGGGCGTCCACCCGAGTAATTTGACACCTCGTAATAGTCTCTAGTAGGAGTCCACGCCGCACGACCTGCTTTGGATGAGACGGTGTTATGTATCTTGCGGCCTTGTAATTCGGACCTTCAGCCCGATTGCGTGGAATGTAGCAAAATTATAAAATGTTATTCTAGGCAATGCTGACACCATCACGTGGTTATGAAAGCCGGACGTACTCGGAAAATGAAAATATCTTACTGCTGTAAATACATTACTCCACTCATTTTTTGAGAATTCATAAACTATGCTTAAACCAACTCACAGTTATGAAATATCTGTAATCGTTTTTTTGCACTCGTCCTCCTGGAATAGGCTGGCCACCCTGTATATTTTGTTACCCTAAAGTAAAGCCGGCTCTAGATCCTATAGGCTTTCATATGGCCATGGTATGTTTTTTCGAGATCTCGGGAACTAACAATTATCATCATCATCATCTTTTCGCTACTTGCACCATGAAAAGAAGTGCCACTCGTATAAAACACTGTTACAAACGTCAAAAACCAATTCCCGACTACACAATCCTCCTTATTTACCTTAATACAGCCGAAATGAAACCATTTCTCACTTAGTGCAATTTTGCATACGTCCCCCTTAAATTGCATTTTGTGACAATTTTGAATCTAAATTACATTTTGTAAGTATTTTCTATCTAAATTGCATTTTGTAAATATTGTCAATTAAAATAAAAGTACAGTAAGTATGTAGTTAGTTTTAGTTGTAAGTAGGTAGTTAGTTTGTCTATTAGATATATGTCATTGTTCTATTAGACTGTGGTGTGTGAGTGTGTCTGGTAGCAGTTGCATTGTTTATTAGTTATAGTTCATTGTTTCAGTAGACTGTGATGTGTGAGGGTGCATGTGAGTGTGCCTGTTGACAGACCGTTTTAGTGGTAGTATTTGTTGTTGGTGGAACTTAAGTTTTTGTTAGTAGAGTTTTGGTATTTAATTGTTAGTACGGTAGAAGGTTAGTATTTTTGTTAGTAGAATTGCTCTTTACTTATTCTGAAAGGGAGTAGCAGCCTTTCAGAATAAATCAATTCTTTACTAGTCTTATAGACGGTTAAGATATTGATAATATAAGCCAATAATGGCTACACTGCGTCCTGCTGCACGGCTGAAAGCAACGGTAAACTACAGCCGTATACTATTCCCGGGGATATGCACCTCTCTATGCATAATTACATGTGATGATGGCCTCCTCCCTTGTAAAATTTCAATCCGGAGGTAAACTAGTCCCCCGTTCGGATCTCCGGGTGGGGACTACTCGAGAGGGGGTTAACATCACAGAAGTGACAAAGAGGAAATCTGACATTCTACGGATCGGAGCGTGGAATGTTAGAAGTCTGCTAGGAAGTGGAAGGTTAGAAAACTTAGAAAGGGAAATGGATAGGTTGAGGTTGGATTTGGTTGGGATTAGTGAAATGCGCTGGCAGGAAGAACAGGACTTTTGGTCAGGAGATTATAGGGTCATTAGCACTAAATCAAACAATGGCCAAGCAGGGGTTGGCCTCATATTGAGTAGGAAACTTGGACAGCGGGTGGAATATTATGAGCAATATAGTGAACGGATTATTGTAGCAAAAATCAATACAAAACCTACCTGCACTACAGTGGTACAAGTCTATATGCCTACCAGTCAAGCTGATGATGAGGATGTTGAAAAGGTCTACGAAGAAATAGACGAAATTCTGAGGTATATCAAGGGTGATGAAAATGTTATAGTAATGGGAGATTGGAATGCTGTGGTAGGAAAAGGGAGAGAAGGGAAGATAGTAGGAGATTTCGGATTAGGTGAAAGGAATGATCGAGGAAGCAGGCTGGTAGAATTCTGCACCGAGCATGAATTGGTCATAGCTAACACCTTATTCAATAACCACAATAGAAGAATATACACATGGGTGAGACCAGGAGATACAGGGCGTTACCAAATCGACTTCATTATGGTCAAGCAGAGGTTTCGAAACCAGATTTTGGATTGTAAAACATATCCTGGTGCTGACATAAACTCTGATCACAATCTGGTTGTAATGAAATGCAGATTAAAGTTGAAGAAACTGAAGAAAAGTCAAAAGCCAAAAAGGTGGGCAATAGACAGACTGAAAGAGAAGGATGTAAACGAAAGATTCAAGAAGAGTATAAAGGAAGGACTAATGAAAAACCCTAAACAAACTTCAATTGCAGACGAATGGGCACTTTTGAAGAATGAAATAACAAAATCTGCAGAAGAAAACATTGGTAGGAAAGAAAGAATAGGTAGAAAACCGTGGATCACTCAGGATATATTAGAATTGATGGATGAAAGGCGGAAACACAAGAATCTAAGAGATGAAAAGGGGAAAGCCGAATACAGACGTCTGAGAAATGAGGTTAACAAGAAGTGCAAGGAAGCGAAAGAAGAATGGCTGAAAGAGAAATGTGCAGGTATAGAAAATTGTCTGAAATTAGGAAAAGTAGACACAGCTTATCGAAGGATTAAGAATACTTTTGGGGAAAAGAAGACTAAGTGCTGTAATATTAAGGACACAAATGGAAAGCCTCTAACAGATAGGGAAGAAAAGGTTGAGAAATGGAAAGCTTACATAGAGAGTTTGTATAAGGGAAAGGAGATTGAGAATCATGTAATGGAAAGGGAGGAGGAAATTGATGAGGATGCGAAAGGAGATTTAATATTGAGATCAGAATTTGATAGAGCTTTGGAAGACTTAAGCAGGAACAAAGCACCAGGCATAGATGATATACCGATTGAGTTGCTACGCTGCATAGGAGATGAAGGTCTGATCAGGTTATTTCACTTGGTGTGTAGGATTTATGAGACAGGTGAGGTACCCCCTGATTTCAAGAAGAATGTAATCATCCCTATACCAAAGAAAATGGGAGCTGACAGATGTGAAGATTACCGTACAATCAGCTTGATTACTCATGCTTCAAAGATCCTGTCTAGAATAATCTACAAGAGGATTGAAAGCCAGATAGAAACGGAGTTGGGTGAAGACCAGTTTGGTTTCAGGAGAAATGTAGGAACAAGGGAAGCTGTACTAAGTCTTAGGCTGATTTTAGAAGGTAGAATAAGGAAAGATAAGAGAACGTTCATGGCTTTTGTAGACTTAGAAAAGGCTTTTGATAACGTTGATTGGACTAAATTGTTTGACATTTTGAAATCAATTGGAATAAAGTACAGGGATAGGAGGGTGATATACAATCTGTACAGAAACCAGACAGCAGTCATTCGAGTTGAAGGACATGAGAGAGAAGCTGGTATTCAGAAAGGTGTAAGGCAAGGCTGCAACTTATCACCCATACTTTTCAATCTTTACATTGAAAAAGCAATGAAGGAAATTAGAGAAAAATTTAAAGTGGGAGTGAAGATTCAAGGAGAAATAATTTCAACTCTGAGATTTGCTGATGACATCGTCATCTTGGCCGACAAGCCTGAGGATTTGAATGAGTTTTTGAATGGTATGGACTCCGTCTTACGGAAAGAATTCATGATGAAAATAAATAAATGTAAAACAAAAATACTGGAATGCAGCCGAAATAAATCAGAAACCTCTATGGAGATCAAATTGGCAGGAGAAAAGCTGAAGGAAGTAGGAGACTTCTGTTACTTAGGAAGCAGAATAACCAGTGATGGACGAAGCAAAGAGGATATTAAAAGTAGGTTGGCTCAGGCAAAGAAAGCATTTCTACAAAAAAGGAATCTGCTGACATCGAATATAGATTTAGGTATTAGGAAGTCATTTTTGAAAGCCTTTGTCTGGAGCATGGCGCTCTATGGAAGTGAAACTTGGACTATTGGTGCAGCAGAAAAGAGGAGAATTGAAGCATTTGAAATGTGGTGTTACAGGAGAATGATGAAGATCAGATGGGTAGATAGGGTTACAAACAAAGAGGTATTAAGACGAGTGGGAGAGGAGAGATGTTTCTGGCGACTGCTAATGAAGAGAAGAGATAGGTTGGTAGGACACATACTAAGACACCCAGGAATAGCAAGCTTAGTTATGGAAGGAAGGGTCGAGGACAAAAACTGTAGGGGTAGACCAAGGTTAGAATATGTTAAACAGATTGCCTCCGATGTAGGGTGTCGGAGCTATGTAGAGATGAAACGATTAGCTCAGGACAGGGAGGCATGGAGAGCTGCATCAAACCAGTCAAAAGACTGAAGACTCAAACAACAACAATGAAGTGTCTAATTGCGAGGGTACGCCCATCCATGAATTCCAACTGTAAGCCTATTGAGTGTGACCTACTTGTGGCAACTGCAACAGCAAATATTCATGGTGTCAATGGGAAGGATGATACTATGCTGACAGACAGATCATGGTTACTGTGCACATTATAATTCACCGAGCTTGTATGTAGGAAATGTTGTTCATTACATAGCAGGAAGTGTCGTTCGCCTAGTGTCTAAAAACATTTACTTGTATTGAATGCCTAGAAGTGCTTTCATGTTCAGAAAGAAGGAGTGATTAAAGAGAAAGACGTGAAAGAATGCCCTTTGAATCCATCAAATGATGTAGTGAAATTATGTAAAACAGCTGAGAGTGTCATTAGGAAGAATGAGTGTATGTTGCGCAAGAACACGAATAATCTCATGCTGAAGTTGCAGACAGATGTCTATGATATGCTGCCGGGTTATCTGTTTCAGAAATCTGACCATTTATTTACAGCTACTGAACCTGGGGAAAAGCCTCACTATGCTTCACTCATCGAGCGAATTGTGAAACACTATTATAAATGCAGGCTTCACACTTCTGCAGAAATACAGCTCAACGTGAGAGGTCAACAGGTGCTTCAGTTGTACACAAAACGTTTTCTTTTTAAAGGAGAATGGAATCATGCAATGTACTGTGCATAAGAAACGTAGCTTATTGTCTTGTAAGATGATTGTGTTAGTTTTCGTTCAATGTACAAATTGAATTGTCAGGCCTTACGTAGGCCTAATCTTACGCCTCGTTAGTCACGCCTCTCCCTCCCTGCCTCTCACCCTCTTGACAGAGTATATCATGGCGGCTGCCAGTTCAAACTTCTTCAAATATGGCGGCGCCATTTCCACTCTATATACCTTTCTTTAGCTCGTTGGTTTATAGGCAGCACCTTAGAGCCTTGGTCCTGTGATGCCATTAAAGACGGCGATGAACCCACCCGTTGCTTCAAGGATATGTTGACAGTGCGGTGCCTGCGAATGGCATACGGTATTGCAACTAGGGCTTTCTTCACCGGGAAGTCTACAAGAGATAGCTTGTTTGTAGGGCAGGACGAAAGTTGACTTATACCAGGGGCGTATAACACGGGAAGGACAGGGGGGACATTGCCGCCCCCCCCCCCCTCAAGTTTTAGGTGCAGGACCAATTTTTGATGTGTAACATCTTTCCACTCGGTTGCTGGATATTTTTGTGGGAGTGATTTTGAAAAATGGGACGGAAGTGGATCGGAACGATCGAGGTGGCACCAGCTGGCACACTTCCGTTCGATCGAACGGAAGTGTAAGAAACACTGCCAACTCATTCGATACAGCTGGCAGTGGTAAGATCCATATGGCAGTGGTAAGAGAAACAATGAGCGCGCTGTGTTGGAAATTGATACCATGACGTTCTCTCGTCCATGTGGAATGTTTATGACATACTGAACGGTAAACGCTCATGCGAACTGTGGTGTCAAGTAATTGAAACAAAGCACACGGTACATGTTCAAAGTCTTCGTATCAGTAGTTAAATGGTACAATGCCTTAATATCAAACATTGTAAGTAGTCGGCATTGCCGGTATTATGTTTCTGCACAATGGCTATTCAAATATTAACCCACATAACGGTAATGCAGTCATCAATATAATATAATCGTTGTGGTTATACGAGAATTGAGCAAGCCTTCATGAACTATTGCGGAAATCATTCTCTTTACTCACAAGAGGGCCTATTCATAAGGCATTTGAAACTCAATTTCACGCAGGAACATTATCGAAACAAGCAAAATATAAATGAAACTTAATTCCGTAATGTAGTATTATTGGAACGTGGAAATAAGTCACCATCTTGTGCACAATATTTCCTTAGTCGAAATAGCCATGGGGTTAGCGCCTATGACTGTGAATCTAGAGATCTCGGGTTCGAATCTCGGACGGGGTAGATATTTTTGCTACCAGATTATCATTTTAAACGATATTCATCATATCAATATGACTCATTTTAACAGAATCCATATGAAATTACGTGTTGGTCTGTGATTTGGCGTGCTCAGGTTCTTGTTACCCACACGGAGAACCACAAGCGCCGCATGGTAGTCGACTATTCTCGAACAGTAAATCAGTACACCCAACTAGATGGATATCCACTTCCACGCATTGAGGATATCGTAAACAAAGTGGCAAATTTTGAAGTGTTCAGTGCTATCGACTTAAAGAGCGCCTATCATCAAATCTCTATCTGTGAAGAGGACCGTCCGTACACAGCATTTGAAGCTAGTGGTAAAATTTGGCAGTATAAACGAATTCCATTTGGCCCAACTAATGGTGTGTCCTGTTTCCAAAGAACTATCGATTCGATCATCCAGAAAGAGGAACTCACTGGGGTAGCAGCTTACCTAGATGATGTAAGCTAGGAGCCAAGAATCAGCAAGAACATGAATCTGAAGAATCTCCTAAACCCCGTAGAAAAGTATCGCTTGACAATTAATTATAAGAAGAGTGTCTTCTCAGCTCGTACAATAAAACTGTTGTGTTATATAATCTCCAATCATGAAATTCGTCCAGATATCCTTTTGCTTTTCCCTGCACGGATGTTACTTCCTCCACCGTTATCTCAAAACTGAAAATCCTTTTCTCTATTTTTGGATTTCCTTCCTATATTCATTCAGATCGAGGTTCTGCCTTCATGTCCCAAGAATTGAAGTCATATCTCACGACTGTTGGGGTAGCGACGAGCAGAACGACACCGTATAATCCCAGAGGCAATGGTCAGGCAGAAAAATACGTAGGCATTGTCTGGAAAACTATACAGCTTGCCATAAAATCAAGACAATAGGATAACAGAAAATGGGTAAAAAGTTTAGATGAAACCCTCGATTATATCAGGTCATTACTTTGTACCGCAACAAACGAAACTCCCCATCACCAACGGAGATCGACTTACGGACAAGCAACCCCTTCATGGTTATTGACTCCAGGACCTGTATTTCTGAGGAATCATACCAGGCATTCAAAGTATGAACCATTTGTCCAAGAGGTCACTCTTGTTGAAGCGAACCCCGAGTACGCTCACGTACAACTTGCTGATGGACGGGAGACTACCGTTTCAACTAGAGACTTGGCTCCAGTACCTTCTCCGGGCAACATTTCTCAAGAATGGGAAGAAAAAAGGGAGGTAACCGAAGAGAAGCATTCCAACAGAACTCTTGGACATCACTGGCCTTCAACATCAATGGTCCCTCCTCGACCATCGGAATCTTCGACTATGGTCCCCCACGCCCTGACTTCTCCAGAATCCCAGAGGTCGTTAGGAAGTCCAGTTGCGACTTCTCCTCCTGACCAGCAACCAAGGCGAAGCACCTGATTCCTGACTTCTCCAGAATCTCAGGGGTTGACAGAGAGACCAGTTACACTTCCTCCAGGCCAGCAACCTAGGCGGAGCACTAGAATCCGTCGTACTCCCCCTTACCTCAAGAACTATACTTATCAGTTAGGTGGGGGTGAATGATATGGCTTTTCCTTTTTATAGACTCCTTGATCTCTATGGATCAGCCATAGTTAATTGTCTTTGTTTCATCTGTATTCTTTGGTAGATGTCTGATACGCATCATGTACCAGTATGTGTTAAGTTAAGATTAATAAAACCTAACAAACAGGTTTATCAAAGTGTTCTTATCTATTACACATCGACCGAGTTCGAAAAGCAGTGATGCATGTGGCGTCAGAAGCTTGACATTTGATGCTACGCTTGTGTCTTGTTTACCCAAATCGGTGGAGCTCCAGCAGTTCATCATTTTATGTTTTGTATTCATATCTTTATTGTATTTTAATTACAAATAATGAATAAAAATCATCATATTTTTTATAAATATAGCGTTAGGCCTATATTACCGTGTTATTTCAAGCTTAAAAGCCTTAGCCTAAATAAAATTCCCTGGTAGGTAGGCAACCGCAGTGTATAAATTTGACCCCCCCACCACGTTTTCGAGGGATTTTACGCCCCTGACGTATGCTGTGCGCGGCACAGTTATCTGGCCACATCTCTACACTCCAGCCGATGAGTCTCCGGCCTTGACGTTTGGCGATGATGGGAGAAACTGGGAAAGAGACCAATATAACCAACCTACGGCAATGAGAAGTTGTTAACAGATCCCCGAAACTGTAAATTCTTCTCTAGCGTCTTAACTACGGTATATAATATTAATATCCCCACACAGTTTCCAATTTAATGGATTATTATGTTATTTCGATGGATTGCGGTCCAATACCTAAATTCTTTGATCGCTTTGGAATTCCACCTATGTTGGCGAAGCTGAGAGAGGCTCTTGCTCCCATGGAGAACGTTGTCACCTACCGCCAATCAGCTCTTTTGCTTGTAAACGGATCTTTTAATACTTGCGTCTCGCGACAGACTTGGCTGGACAAGCTGATTGGTCGCTCTGACCAGGATCGAGACATAACTTTAACCTCACTTTTGTAACGCAGGCAATTGTTATCCCAGTCACGTTTTAACGACGTTTACAAAATTATATTTATTTAAATTTGTTCAAAATTTTGAAATCTCGAATCTATAAAAGTTTGCATTACTTACGATTGGTTGAATGCCTAAACGTTAACGTAGTTTTGGTAAGATAACGAACAGAAAGATTCTGTTGTATTGTCACTAACAGCCCACTATAGCGACCAAAGAAGAATGAGCGCTGGTCTACTGCTTTAATCTATAATTTTATTAAGAATAATACTGTTCATTTCATTTCATCAGTGTGCTAAGCTTTTGTTGATGAAAAACTTGCGTCTCCTCGTGACAGACTTGGCTGGACAACCTCTTGATCTTGGGCTGTACGAGAAGCTGGAATGGATAGGTTATTAAGGAAGTAACGTAGAGTTTTATGACGTCACACCATTCAACCAATCAGCTTATCCAGCCAAGTCTGTCGCGAGACGCAAGTCTTTTAATTTAGCGCGTTGTTGCAAAGTCTCTTTACCGGAGTCCAGTTGCTCCTTTTGTTATCGCAGTTCACGTAAGGTTTGTTCTTTTGTGAGTGTACACGATTAACGGTTAATTGTGTGTAAGCCGTATTATACTGTGAAATGTGGGAAATACTTGATGTAGTTCGTAAGCCTCCGTGGCTTAGGCGGCAGCAGGCCGGCCTCTCACCGCTTGGTCCGTGGTTCAAATCCCGGTCACTCCAAGTGAGATCTGTGCTGGACAAAACGGAGGCAGGCAGGTTTTCCTCCGGGTACTCCGGTCTTCCCTGTCAACATTTAATTCCAGCAACACTCTCCACTATCAGTTCATTTAATCTGTCATTCATTTAATTATTGCCCCCAGAGGAGTGCGTCAGGCCTCGGCAGCCGGCACAGTTCATATCCTCGCTGTTAGATGGGGGCTTCATTCATTCCATTCCTGACCCGGTCGGAGACTGGAAGCAGGCTGGTGTATTTTCATTTCACTTTATGTAGTTCATGTGTTCTACAGTATATTTCGCGGTCCACAACCGGGAACGTTGTTTCTCTCCTTCAAATAAAATATTTATTAAATATTTAATGCAGCCAATGGCCATACAATAATAATTAGGTAGTTGTAGTCATAGTGGTCAATGTATAGTTCTATAGTTTATATAGCACTTAACTATTACAAAATTATGCCAAAGAGATTTTCCTGCTTTTGCATTTTATCACACATCAATCATATTGGTCACCACAGAGTTTACAATGGCACAGGTCACTTGGTTCATGGTAGGTATCTCTTTTACAGATTTTGTAGTGGAAACCATGGACCGCAAAGCGATTCATGGTGTGCCTCAGTTCATAATTATCCGTTATCCATTCCCTGTTTATCATCGCGACTATGGAGAAGAAATCTAGACATATTGCACCCTTCAATAAAGCAGTTTTTTTATCCAGATTCTTTCTAAGGAGTTGTGCTCAGTCCTGAATGCTTTTCACAGCAAAGTTCGCAAAAACAACATGCTCTAATGAATAGAAAGGTCCATAACACAGGCTGTACTAGAAATAAAATGAATAACAAGTAGAATAATATATATTTAATGACTGAACATTATGTGCATAGTAATAATAATAATAATAATAATAAAAGGAAGTCCTCCCTGACTTTCACTCCCATAAGAAATAAAGATATACTGAGCGGCAAGAACTCGCTCCACATAACAAAACAATGTGAATACAGCTTCACTCAAAATGATTAATCATAACATAAAATTGAGCGGTAAGAACTCGCTCCTCACAACATATGGATGCAAGTCCATTCATCCTGGTCAAGAAGTTATATAATGCGTGGTGTACTGATTCTTAATAAGAAAATGAGTATTGATGCGAGTCCATTTAAAACTGAAACAGTCATATTGTTTACGGAGTTGCATCTTTTAAATCACACTACGGCTATGGGACCCACCCTTAATTAACACACTATAATTACTACTGACACATGCAAGATCTAATAAAATAAAAACATGATGAACCTCCCCGAGATTCTAGCCCGTGCCAAAGCACACAAAACATAAAGAGCATGCCGAAAATAGACCAAATAGCTCGCATCACAAAATTGGGAACACAGCCTCGCACACCCTAATGCCACACGGGGTCATTGAACGCGTAAAATAAACACACAAGAAGTCAAGCAACAACAACAAAATACAGGCCTAACGGCTGAAAATTATCTTTATATGAATAAAAGCCAGACAAACAGATGTTTCGGAAGATACCTTAAAACCATGGACAACACCCATTTAATCAATCAAATACTCTTTATAACCGATCAGGGTTTTGTGAATTTTAAACAACATCTTATATTGAAATACAGGAACCTAGCCTGCTACTAATAACCACGTCGCGTTATCTGATTTGAGCGCTCCCCTAGTTATGAGTCAACGCTGCCTCTCCTCTCTGTCAGTCTTTCAAGCTTGGTGCTAATTATACATGGGACCACACTGATCCCGTTATCCATCTGGAAACGCGAAAAGACATATCTCACTCATCCACTTGGATGGCAAGAACACAAATATATACCACAAGCTCAGCCTTGCGAGGTTATGAACTGGGCTGATGTGCAGCAAGTCGGAATAATCTCAATGATATATTTCCCGCGAACACATCATAAAATCACAACATACACCATAAAGCTTGGACTGACTCACTCATAAACATACCATCTGGGTCGGCTCAAAACAGATCAACCTACATTGGGTCCATAGACACATTAAACAAATAAACAACAAAAACTCGGGTGCAAGAGTGCCATCCCGTACAGACCTGCTAGAAAAGCAACTGTCAAAATCATCCTGATCCATCATAAATTCTGCTCACAAATAATCTTTACCCTCCAAATTCTATTTTATAATCTCAAAATTAATTCAGTTCAATTTTTGTTATAAGGAATACTTCCGAATTGACAATGCTTGACCACGATTTACGCAAGCGAATGCGAGCACGAGCTGCGCATAGCCCCGTACACTTGAACCAAACAAAATCACAATATCTACAAAATACAAAGCGCTCAGCTTGTCCCATACTTAATGTGTCAGTAAACAAGAACTAAGAATCTACATTACCAAACAAGCAAACAAATGTCTACAAAAATACGTCCCATAAAACCATAGCTGATTTAATAAATAAATAAATAAATAAATTCATTTGTACTCATTCCTATAGAACAGCGTCAGGAAAACAACTCCAGCCATCAATCCTTTAAAATGCTTAGCTCACCATCGACATCTTCTGGCAAATGTCCTACTGGTTCCAAGATCCGCCCTCGTTCCTAGACGTCATCTCGTGCTGAATTAAAATAATGTTTGTCAGATACACACACGATATATTTCTTATTAAATTCACCGATCAAGTACTAAATTCCTTGACTGTCTATTGGTGAATTATTTCGATAAACTCGCCCTATCTGGTAGTACTGGGACTACAAATAAATCACTGAAGTTACACTTATAACTTGACGAAAATGTTCCATGTTCACACACATGAAAATATGCCGAGTATCCACGACACTAAAATTAGAAGTTATGCCTCGTGTCCTCGGACACCTGAATAAAGGCCTAACGTCCTCAAACGCTCAAATAAAAGTACTCTCTCGAAGCTTCCTGGACCATTTATAAATGAAACTGACTAGAGTAGGCATGGAAGGGGATTTATGAAAAAATATTCCATTATAATTATCAGACTAGCATGCGATCGGTATCGTTGAGTTCGTAGCAATGTGGAGGTTACGATTATGCTGTAGCTAGCTCGAATCGATCGTGGAATTAATCCGTAGATAACTCCCGCGTTAATTCACCAGGATGCGTTATAACGCCGAGTTGCCGCTTAAACAGGGCGTCTTGATATTATTGGTTCAGACTCTTGTAGATCTTCGCGAGCTCTTACTTGTATTCCTGCCATAAGGAGTGGTTAACATGAAGATTGACCATTCACATCGTAGCATTCAATTTCTTCTTGGCGCCAACTCTTATAGTAAGAAGCCATATTGTGCGTACCCAAGCCTCTCTTCGCGCTAAAATTTCACCTGTCCTATGCGTCATTATTTCTATGCTACTTTCTAAATTACCACAGGAGCTTAAACCTTTGTGTTCTCTCTGCCACTGATTTCTCAACATTTTCCCAACACCGTCTGGCTCTCATATCTGCTGTCTGTAGAAATGTATCAAATGATGATGAATAATTTATTAGAATCCTTTATACAGCCTGTGGATAAAGGGTTCACAATCCTCCTGCTTGGAAAAAATCGAACATAGCATATAGTCGATTTTTTTAAATACACATAACATCTGTAATCTATTTCTGCCAAAACTAGAGAAATGTCCCTCTCATATGTCTAGTCTAGCCGCCACTGTCGTTGGAGTGTCGACACGCACTCGTGTTTACTTCTTGCTCATTCATTCATTCAGACATTCCAAGCTTGCCTGCTTGTCTGATCGCCTAAGGCTAGTACCTCTCCTGCCCAGTATCCTTATCTCTCTCGCTCGCTCGCTCGCTGTGTCATCATCGTCATAGCTCATTAGTGTTTGACAACAACAGGCTGCCCTCAACTTCCTCGTTCAACAGACGTACTCATTGACCCCCGTACACTTGGATGTGCAAAAGTACTTCCATATATTCAATTTGCAGGATTATTTCTGCGTTCCCAAGTTTCGCTAGTAAAATACACCTTTAAATTCGCTGCGTTGTTGACAGACATTGTACCTGTACTCAATTCATTTACTCTGTATGCGTTGTTACCAAGATTACGCACAATACAGAAGGGTACAATAAATTTGGGACTGAACTTTTTCAATACTTCTTTTCTGGATCAGATGTCGCTGGTTTCCGTTCTAACACAAGCTCGTTTACTAATAGTTCTCTGTGATACCTCTTATTTCTGACACGACGTAATCTGCGATCCACCTGGTTTCTCATATGGACTCTTGTTCTCTCAATTCTCAACTCATGACCAACCATGGGATCTTGTGGGCAATTAATGAATTTGCTCCGCGATCTTACTGGATATTCGTTCATGTGCAAGACCATGGGAATCTGGCCTGTCGACTTATGTCTAGTTGTATTCATACAGATCTCTACGTCTTTGATCCTGTCTACCCACTTGTGATGTTCATTGGGAATAAAGATTCTTAAGAATTTAGTAACGCATTTTATTGCGCGTTCGGTAGGATTAGCTTGAGGGTGACGAACGCTACTAAACATGTGTTTTACATCCAAGTCCTCCATACCTTTCTTGAATTCGGCGCACGTAAAATAGCTTCCATGGTCCGACAATATAAACTCTGGTTTTCCAAGGATTGGAATAACTCTATTTCGAATACGACTGAGTACTTGTTTCGATGTAGTTTTCTGAATGGGGCACAATACAACAAACTTAGAAAACACATCAATACACACTAGTAACTGACGACAACCACGTCTACCTTTCGGGATCGGACCGAAACAATCTAGTGCCACAAGCTCGCAGGGTTTCTGAGGTAGCAATGGTCTAGGATATTGCCTCATTAAGTAATTATTCGGCTTCGTCCTCTGACAAGGATCGCAAGTCTTTATTACGTCACAGATGGTAGTCCTCATTCGCGGCCATGTAAACGTTTCTCCTATGGTCGCTTGTGCCTTGTCGATTCACACATGGCCGAAACTTTCATGTATGAGCCAAGTAAGTCCTCTTTGTAATGATGCAGGTACCATGATACGTAATTTGGTGTGTTCTTCATCTATCCATTTATGCAGTAAATTGTTGAGGTAGACATATCTTCCTTCTCTGGTTTATGCTTCTCTGTACGCTGGGGTTCCTGCTGCTAATTCCTTCTTAAAATACTGGATCATTTGGTACATCCATGGTTCTGCTTCCTGCTCTCGTTGTATCTCCCGTAATTCCTCCAAGAATGCATGGTCCTTTGCTGTTAATTCAATATGCTGTACTATCGCTGTTTCTTCGGTATCAGGCTCGGGGTTCCTGCTTAATACATCCGGAATTACATTCATTTTTCCTGGGCAGTGTTCAATTTCTATGTTAAATTGTTGTATATAGATGGACCAACGTGTCACACGCTCGCTAGCCATAGATGTCTTGAACAAGAACGTTAGTGCTTTGTGGTCTGTTCTAATAATAATGGGGTAACCATACACAATTCTTTTCCATTGTTGCAAAGCATGAAGTATTGCCAACAATTCGAGTTCCGTGACCGTATAGTTGCGCTCGTGTTTACGCAATCTGCGGCTCACAAATGCTAAATAATCACGATGTTGAAGGTTAGCTGGGTCTTCTTGGTATAACATCGCTCCTATACCAACCATGGAAGCATCCGCTTGGATAATAAATTTCCGTTGAATGTCTGGGTAACCTAATTTGATACAATTTTCCAGTAGTTATTTATTCTCTTGAAATGACTTCTCACACTCAGCGTTCCAAAGCCATTTGTTGTTCTTCTTCAGCATCTCCTGCATAGGTGCTACGGTTTCAGTATATCCTGGGCAGTTTTCCTTAAAGAAGCCCGTCACGCCAAGGAAAGCTCTGATATGTTTCACTCTCGTTGGTGTAGGGAAATTATTTATTGCCTCTATCTTTGCATGGTTTGGCCTCACTCCCTCCTGGTCAATGATGTGCCCTAAGTACAAAATCTCCTTCTTGAAGAAATGGGATTTCTTCAAGTTGACTTTAAAGTTTGCAGTTCTAAGGTTGTCCAAAAGCTTATCCAAATTTTCCATATGTGTCTCGATGTTATCTGAAGCCAAGAGTATATCGTCAATATATCGTACCGTCATTTCCTTCACTTCTTCAGTCAGGTTCCGATCCAAGGCTGGAATTAATGCGCATCCAGCTGTTTTAACGCCAAAGGGCATACGGACGAAGCAATATGTCTGATTATCGAACAAGAAGCCAGTAAGAAGCTGTGACTTCTCATCCAGTTCGATATGGTGAAACGAACTCGTCAGATCTACGGACGAATAGATACTCTTGTTCTTAAATCCTTTTAAGACGTCTCTGATGATTGGATCTCTGTCATACTCAGGAAAAATAAGGCGCATGTTTAGATTTCTGGCGTCTAGACAAAGTCTAATGGATCCATTGGGTTTTGTGACTGCCAAAATCGCATTTAAATAAGGTTTAGGAGTCTTCTTAATCACTCCAGCTTGCAACATATCATCAATAATCCTTTTGACCTGCTCCCGATGTTTTTCTGGTATAGGGTATAATTTACTTCGAAATGGGGACCAATCCTCATCCTGCATAGAATGCTGAAAATTTATTATCTTCCCTGGAACTGTGTCAAACACTGCATTGTGTCTTCTTAAGATCTCCTCAAGTCTCTTCCTATCTTCAACCCCTAGTTGGATGTCACTGAGCCGCTCCTGTAATAGTTCTTCAAACTGAGTATCGCTGTCGTCTCCTTCTGATGGTAAAGCCCATATCTCCTGAGAGTCACTCTCTTCATTTAATTCCACAACAGCCACATCTATAATGTCATCTTCCACCTTTCATACCTCCTCTTTTGTCTCCTCCGCTATTGCCTCCAATGCCCATGAATTCACGTCCTTCCCTGTAGTGATTTCATCCATGTGTAAGCCCACATCCTTCAGCTTATCAAACTCCTTAAAACTGACTGTATTATTGTGCAAATCTATGACTGCCTGGTAGTCACAAATGAAATTTGCACCCAGAATAATGTTAAAATTCATTTTAGCCATAATGATAAAAGTCTGTCCAAATATATGGTCTAATATATCCAATTCTATGAATGCTTGACGTTTGCAAGTGACGGTGCGTTCGGGAATAACGCCCCTCACCTTGAGTTGCGGTACTGGAATCACAGGAATATTCAGACTCCGTCCCAACTCTCGAACCAAAGCCTCCGATACAAGACTAATTTGTGAACCCGTATCAACTAAGCATATCACGTTAATTCCACCGATCCTGGCATAAATAATAGGTAGTTGTTTGATATCATCATTCCGTGGTTTTACAATCTCCTCCAGGCAATCTTCCGGCAAAGCTATCCACTCTTGTATGTGTGCCACGACCCATCCTTCTTCACAATTCGGCTGTTGCTCTCTCAGGGTGACTCCTTTTGCAATTATTGGGATTTTTTTACAACCCCCGCGACTACCATCATCCTTCTGTCGCGTATTTCCCTGACGTTCTTCCTGCTTCAATAAACTCTCGGCCCCTCAATGTGAGTGTCTGAATTTGACCTCCTATTAATGGCACGTTCCCAATGTCCTTGTTCGTCCCTCCATTAGCGTGTAATTCTTCCAGGTAACGCTGCGATTCGGCGTGCCTGTCGTTCCATTCATTCCTATAATTTTTATAGTCCCTCTGGTTATGGTATCTCCTTTCACGCCACTGTCGATTCTCATTATTGTTATTTTCGTACCGTCTGTAGGGTCCCTCATTTCTCCTAATATTTCTCCATTGTTGGTACCCTCGCTGTTGATACTTATTGTTGCCCTGGGTCTGCCTATCATTATTAATATCATGTCGCTGGTGTGACCTATTTTCTTCGCCCTCCTGACCTCGTCTTGGTGTTGTTGACACACTTGTATTTGTGGCCTGCGATCTGGTGTGTACTTGGGTGGGTTTAACAAACTCCGTCGTGTTTACAAGTTCCAGCTGTCGTCCCCCTCTCTGATGCATGTGAGATGTTGTCTCGTCAATCTGACGTAAGATTTGTTCGGCTCGAACCGCTGTGTCCACGTTTGCCGCCACTAACACCTGCTGAACATTGACTGGCAACTGCCGCGCAATCGTCATAACCAGATCCGATTCTTCTAAAGGATGATCCAAATCTTTAAATTTTAACAATTGTAACGAAAAGAAATCTGAATATTTGGTCTGCTGAGTTGACTGATATTTTCTCGAATAAAGTTCCATTCTAAGGCTTTGCTGGAGAGAAGCCGACCAATACTTCCTAAGATACGCATCCTTAAAATTATCCATCCCTCCGAAAGTATACTTGAAGCTCAAGAACCACGTAAGTACATTTCCCGAAAGAAATCGTTCCATCAGTCTTAAACGACGCGCGGGCGGTATGTTATTGTCATTAAAATAGTCTTCCATCTCCCTAAGATACGCCTTCGGTGTGACACCAGAATTTTCTGTGAATTTATTTGGTTTAAATTCATTTGATCGAATAACTTGTACGACTTGAGGGTGCTGATGGCCATGTTGAGGAGTAGAGGTTCCCCCAATGTTGTTGTGAAATCCCTCTGTGTTAGTCGATAATGGGCTGCCTGTCAGTCCTTGGCTACTTGCCGCGCTAATTGCCCCCGGGCTTGCTGAGTCAACTTCCTTATCTTTAACGTGCTCTGTCTGAAATAACGTGTTCTGTCCCATCGAACGCAGTTCTGCCTTTATGATTCTGTCCGTCTGTTCCTTCATTTTACTCTTAATTTCTTCCTCAAGTGCTTTAATGCGCGTATGGTTATCACCTACGGTCTTTATGATCGTTAACCGTTCTTCTTTAGAGTCGCTGCTCATCTTACGCCAATCCTTTCTGATGCTATCTTTAATCGCGCCCAGTTTTTCTTACATCTGCTGTTTCGTGTCCTCCTGATTCGATTCTATCTTCTCAAGCCTGTCTTCTAGAAGTAGATTATTCTCATCTATCATACTCTTCAAATTATCCTGGTCCGATTCTAGGTTTCATCATCGCTCTGCTGATTGTATTTCTAATTTATCCATATCCTTTATCAGGCCCGTAATACTTTCATTTACTGCTGACAATTGTCCCTGGTGGGTAGATTATTGGCTGAGGAATAACCTAACCACCAAGGGAAGATGATAAAGAAAAGGAGGTGGGTTTCGGATTGGAGAAAAAGGATAGAAAGATAGGAGGAGAGTCCCACAAAAGTTGTAAATTTAACCTTAAATACACTCAAGGGCGGTTGCCACCGCAAATCCGCTCTCTGATACCTAAAATGGGTAAGGACCTGGTCGAAGCTAACGGGAACCGCAGCTAGGACTTGGGCGGTTTGCAAGACAATGGCTTTAGAGTATTCCCTCTCAAGCATGCATATGCGTACTATGGGGAAGGGTGATGGTCTGGCAAGAGTAACAGACTTATTGTAGATCTGTTCAAAGGAATTCTTTTTTGACCAAGTAATTCGAAGAGTACCAATAATTTGCATCGATTTTGATATTTCCAGTTTTCGAAGTTGTGGAGTTCCTAAAAAGCGACCAAGTGCTTCCAAGAAGGATTGTGATAAAAAATTATACCTTGGGGAGTAATTTTGGTAAGTGAACCAATAGTTGCATTTGGAAATGGCTAAGCCTTTACTCAGCAAGGAGCTGGCTAAAAGTTTAGACAAAGAGAAACACTTATTTTTTGGAAAACCAACCATAAGTTTTCGGAGAGGATCTCCACAAGCAGGTAGCTGGCGTAGCGAGCTGTACTTGCCTTACTGGCCAGTTAGAATTAGCTATTAAAGCTAAGAGAAACTTTAACGAGATTACCACTAAGAGTTCTTGCTCAAATGCAACGAGTGGTGAAAGCCCTATCAATAGATTTAATGGCATTGAGTGGGAAGAGCCAAGGAAGACAGGATCTTGCCTAACCGTTGTATTAGAGAAATGATGAGTCGAAAAGGAAAGTTTGAATTTATATAACAATGCAAAAAAGTCTAATAAATTTGACAAGTATATAATTTCAATTTTTAGTAACAATTTGGGCTCGCAGACCTCCTAACATTTAAAGTTTGCTCCAGGCAATTAGCAATTTATTAGGTTTCAAACCTTTATAAAATCCTAGCAAGGATTTAAAATAGCGAAGATTAAAAATTCAAAATTTAAAGACAATTAAGGTGATTAAAGTTTAACAATAAATAGAGTACAAGGTGTGTACTATAAGAAATTTCTGAGAAAACATTCTAGAGAAAGTAACCATTTCGAAAATAACAATAAGAAAAACACGAAGAATAAGATAGAAGTTCCTATGACGTCTTATATTTGTGCAGAATTACTTTTATTACAATTATACAAAAGAGGGCAGGTCACTTACTGTGAAACCTGAAGAGAAAGTCAAAAGGAAGTTTCCAGACTTCCTATGTTTAATGAGGAATCACGAGACTAATGGGGCAAGTTTCCCTTTCGTGAAACCTAGAAATAACTCACTCCTGAGTTGAAAGAATTGTATTCCCTGATTATAAGGGAGAAACAATGTAAGCTTGAACCGTGTATGAAACACGTGGTTATGCAGAAATTAATTAATGAGATATAAGCAAAGGTGGGAGGGCACGTCTTTAGAGTGGCACCTCATTGCAATAGGCCTTAAAGTAACAATTTTATTAACATGGTTTGTTAGTAGAAGGTTTAGGAAAGATCAATTGGGATTTAGGATAAATGTTCATGGCCTTATTTATGGTAATCGGACGATCGCGACGCGGTAGAAATGTTGAACAAGCACTAGTTCTCACTATAGTTTGTTGAATGGATGAAAAGTTCACTGTAGTAACACGAAAGTTTATGGGAAAGAAAGTTATTGCAATGATGAAAAATAACTGGTTGCACTAGGTAGGCGAGAGTCTATTGCTTGAGAAAGTTGTGAATTACAATTAAATGCGCAATAGAACATTCCAACGGTGGAAGAAAATTTAGCTATTGCAGTAATTTATAAGGAAGATTCCTCATTTTAAAATAGTATTCCCACAAGTGAGTGAAAAATACATGACGGCAAGACTTGTAGATAGAGTACAGAATCTGGAAGGTTCCAGAACAATCCTAAGAGAAGAATGGGGCCAAAGTTAATCCAGCGGTGGAACGAGCTTAATATTTTATAGACAGCGGGTATTAGATAATATCCCACGTTGTGAGAAGATCTCTCATTTAAATAGCTTAAGAAAAGCTACTTTTTATTAAGGTTGGCTTAGACAGACAAAAGCCCAACATGGCAAATCCCGCGAAGAATGATTACCGCCCCAAATAAGTAATCTCACGCTGTCTATAAAATGATCAATAAAAGCATGTAGATAATAAAACTGATGAAGATGAGGTTAAAACCTTAAGTCTGTACTTATCTTTGTGGCATGGCGAAGATGAAGTTCCCTTTGACGAATACTTAATGTGCCAACATGGCGTAGAATGTAGAGAGTGCCTGTTGGTTTGAGGAGACTGGCTCTAGTTGAGCCTTGACTGACCGAGTCAACTGCCGACTTACAAGTGAGACCCACTCAGCGAAGCGCGGAGTGTCCAAGGAAGGGAAAAGAGTGGGGGTAGGAGACAAAAGGAAAACATATAAGCATGACCAATATTGTAAACTTAAATTCTCTTGAGGAAATGGTCTTCAAAGAGTTGATAGCAGGCGATACTAGCTCAGCATGGTGAGTGAAAAAGTAGACGAATTTCTCTTGATCAAAGAGATGATAGCTGGCGATGGTGACGAGATCTGGTGGCCAGATGGATAAGGAAGTCCTCTTGCACCAGGAAGAATTGAGGAGCTTCAGAGATTCGCTGCTAGATGACGCTAGGTGGGTCATGGAAGATATATATCTAGAACAGACTCACAATGAACATAAGAGACATGACCAACAAAGAGAAAATAGAAGATCACTGTTGGTGTTTGATAAAGAGGAAGGAATGAACATGCAAATGCATTAAAAATTATATTCTCTTTTACCGTGTATTCCAAGAATACACCATACTGGGAGGGGAAAACACCAACAGAGAACAAATAAGCAGTTAAACATTTAAAGGTAATGGAGCGATCAAAGACAGTGGTCTTGTGATCGGACCATAAGTGGTCAAGACTCTGACCACCCTGACTCTCCCATCTCTTCCAGGATAACACTCGGTCACTCTACCAGAAATCCAGACCAGGGGAGGGGAAACGTCCCTAATCAAGACCATGTCCCCCACTTTGATGTCGGGACTGGAAAGAAACCACTTCTGTCTCCGTTGCAAGGAAGTTAAATATTCCAAGTTCCACCTCTTCCAAAAGGAATTACGGAGGGCTTCAAGTTTACGCCAAACAATAGGTAAATTAGAATCCCTGTAAGAATTGGGAAGAGGAGGAGGGGCAGAAAGAGAAGTGCCGATAAGGAAGTGACCAGGTGTGAGTGGAAGCAAGTCATCGGGGTCATTGGAAAGAGGAGTTAAAGGGCGAGAATTAACAACACCTTCAATCAGAACGGACAGTGAATTGAATTCTTCATAAGTCAGAATTCGATTACCTAAGACTTTTCTTAAATGACGTTTAGTGAGCTTTACGCCAGATTCCCACCTACCACCGTGATGAGGAGCGTAGGGAGGTATAAAGCGCCATTTGAAACCCTTTGAATAAGAAAAATTAGAAATTTGTTCCATGGCAGGAGAGGAAGTGAGAGCTTTCTTCCACAGGGAAGCTGCGCCCTGAAAAGTGGAAGCGTTATCAGAGAACATCTCTGAAGGAACACCACGCCTAGCAGTGAAGCGGGAGACAGCTGATAAAAAGTAAGAAGTAGAAGCATTCGTTACTAGTTCCAAGTGGATTGCGCCAGTAACCATGCAAACAAAGAGAGAAACATAGAGCTTACCAAGCAATTTGCGTTTAGCTTCAGGGGAATTTAGTTGATATTGGAACGGACCCATATAGTCCACACCAGTTAAAGCAAATGGGCGTATAGGAGAAGAGCGAAAGGAAGGCAGATCACTCATTAGTTGAGTATTGACCTTAGGTTTCGCTTTGAAACAAGGAATGCACTTGTGAATTACGGAGGAAACTTCGTGAATTCCATTTATAATCCAGTACTTTTCCCTTAAGAGGCAAAGCACAGTGCGTGTGCCAACATGCAGATTGCGATAATGAAAGTCACGTATAATTAAGGAAGTTACGTGATGTTTGGAAGGCAAAATAACGGGATGTTTTTTGTCTTCAGAGAGCAAAGATTGCGCGAGCCTACCACCTACCCTGAGTAACCTATCGTCATCAAGGAACGGGGCTAAAGCACGTAGACGACTGGATTTGGGAAGATCCCTTTTAGAAGAAAGTAAAGACAATTCAGAAGAAAAGGCTTCTTGCTGTGTCAGTTGTAAAACCTTAATGGTAGCGAGATTCAATTCATGATTGGTAAGGTGTGGTTTAGGGAGAAGAGGTTGGTCAACCACAAAATATTTCCATCTAAAGAGATAGGCGACAATTCGTATTAATTTATGAAAAGAAGAATAGCGGGACAACAAGGGATGAGAAGCGTTGGAAACAAGACACGAAGCAATGGATAGAGGTACTTTACCGTCAGGCAAGTTGGAGATTGTAGCTGGAGGTTTAGAAGGCCATGAAGAAGAGTCTTCGAGTAACCACGAGGGCCCATGCCAGTACAACTGGGAAGCTGCCAATTGAGAAGGTAAACAACCACGAGAGATAATATCGGCTGGATTATCCGCACTGGGAACATGCCTCCATTGACATCCCGAAGAGAGAGTTTGAATTTTGGAAACCCTGTTTGCAACAAACGTTTGCCAGTGAGAGGGGTTCTTGGCGATCCAAGAAAGGGTGATCATGGAATCGCTCCAGAGATAGATTTACGAGAATTCGACTTTTAAAACTTCTCGTAATTTCTTAACAAGTTCTGCGGCCATGAGTGAAGCACACAATTCAAGCCTAGGCAAAGTGATAGTTTTAAGAGGAGCGACCTTAGATTTGGCACAGACAAGGTTGGAAACTGAAGATCCATTTAATGAACCACGATAAACCACATATGCGCAGCAACCATAAGCTTTTTCGGAACTGTCCGCGAACACATGAAGGAAAAAGGATGCATTAAAATGAGAGCTAATTAAATTCCTGGGAATTTCAATAAGGGAAAGATCCAGCAAATTGCTGCGAAACGAGAGCCAACGATTAAGAAAAGAAAGAGGAACAGTGCCATCCCATTCACATTTGAGCGACCACAGCTCTTGCATGAAGAGTTTGGCTATAACGATAACTGGGGCAAGGAATTGAAGCGGATCAAAAATTTTTGCAATTTCAGAGAGAATTTGTCTTTTTGTGTTAGGAAGCTCTTCTGCGAGCGAAACTTTATAGATGAGAGTGTCAGTGCTAGTGCACCAAGGAACTCCTAGAGTTTTTATGGATTCGGAGTTTCCACAAATTTCGACAGAAGAAGGATCAACGTCTTCAATCGGAAACTGGGCGAGAAACTCAGGGGAGTTGGAATTCCATTGATGAAGTGGGAAACCTCCATTCCTTAGCAATGCCTGAAGTTCTAAAGACACAAAAGAAGCTTCCTCCAAAGTGGGGAAGGACTGCAAATAATCGTCAACATAGAATGACGTAGTTAATGCTTCAGAAGCTTTAGAATCAAATAAATGACCATCTTGAGAGGCTAGCAAGTGTAGGGATCGGATAGCAAGGAAAGCAGAGGGGTTTAAGCCATAACTAACTGTGTTTAAACGAAATACCTTAATGGGCTTACTAATTTCATCACGCCACAAGATTCTTTGGAGATCTCGTTGTTCCGGTTGAATTAAAACTTGGCGATACATCTGTTTAATATCAGCTATAACTGTATAACAGCTATGGGAAATAATCGAAAGTTTAAGAGTATAGCAGATAGATCTGACTGAATAGCAGGACCAGAGTAAAGGGTGTCGTTAAGGCTGTTGCCATTAACGTCGGGTGATGAACCATTGAAAACAACTCGGATTTTATCTTTTACAAGAGGGTTTTTCCACACGGGATGATAATTTAAATAAACCGTTTCAATTGGGGGGTGCAATTCATCATCAGATTTGTTAACAACTTCCATATGATCTAAGCTTTCATACTCATCCATGAAATCAGTGTACTGCTGTTTAACAAGAGGTTCTTTCTTGACTTTGCTCTCGATAGCAAAGAGAGCTTTTCGAGCTTTGGGCTGAGAGTTAATAAGTTTGGGAGGATTATGTAATCTTGGCATTTGAACAACGAACCGGCCATCAGAAGAACGAGTGGTGGTGTTCAAAAAATGTTGCTCACAGAATTCATTTTCTGAAGAGGTTACGTTAGGAGGATCAACGCTTTCGAGCCTCCAAAACTGTTCCAGATCAGTATTGGAGAAGTAACATTGAGATGCGGGTTGGGGAGAATAATGGGGAAGTTGACCTGTGACGATCCATCCAAAATTAGTGTCTCTGGCGACCACGTTTGAGGATAACTTGCGAACCTGTTTACGAAGGCAATTCCAGAAAACATTGGCACTAAAGAGTATGTCAATAGGGTTTTGTATGTTGAACAAAGGATCGGCTAGCCTTAAATGCGAGGGAATGTTTAACCCTGAAATATCCACAGAGTGACTTGGAGTGTCTTCTCCAATGCTATTGAGAATTAGACAATTCAATTTAAGAAGGTTGTTACTGTGACAAATGTCTCTTATGGTTAGCTTTGAGAATTGTAAAGCTTGCGATTTTGAGCTGTTGATGCCCGACACGTTAATAGAAGTGGGGTTTACAGGTAGGCCTAGTTTTCTAATCAAGGAATTAGACACAAAATCATGAGTTGCCGCTGAATCAAGAAGACCGCGTGCACGGACCCAGTTGCCAAAGTTATCCTGAACTTCGATTTGGACAGTAGACAACAATACTTGGGCACTACGAATGGACTTGGCATTTTGAATATACGATGAAGCATTGGAATTGTTAGCACTATCATTTTTCGGAGAAGTAGATGCTGTCGATGACCTTGCCTGATCATGACGATGTAGCAAAGTGTGATGAGCCTTTTCACAATGGTAGCAAAGTCTTGTGGACTTGCAATTAGAAGCAGAATGCGTGGGCGCTAGGCAGTTGAAGCAATGTTTGTATTGAGCAACTAATTTTCTTCTGTCGTCGACTGACAGTTCTTTAAAGGATTTGCATAAATATAAAGCATGGGAATCTTTGCAAAGTATGCACTTTAAAGGTTAATTTAAACACTTGTGGGGTTCGCTTTGAGTGTTTAAAACCATAGAGCTAGCAACTCGACGTTCACTAGACCTAGTTGGGTAACCAGTAGTGTTTGATTTAAATTTAGATGAGCTGGACCCGGGGTTTTGGGTATTAGACGCTAAGCGTTCGCTTTTAGGTTTGATAGACATTAATTCAAATTTACAACTAGGAGATGAGGGTTCACTTTGGTTAGCTAAAGCGGTTAAGAGCTGGCATCTGGCATTTATGAAAGTGACTAAATGCTCGTAAGAGTAGTCGTCTTCTTTAGAAAGTTCAATTTCCCAAGCTTTGAGGGTAGCAGCATCAACTTTAGAAACCACTAAATGTATTAGGAAAGTATCCCAGTGTTCAGTAGGTTCATCTAATTGGGACAGAGCCTTAACGTGAAGTTGTGTAGTGTCAACTAGAGTACGCAAACTAGTGACGTCATTGTGCTGTGACGCAGGTAGGTTGAATAGAGCCTTCATATGGCGTTGAATACGTAACCGTAAATTCCCGTATCTTTCATTTAATAAGTTAAAGGCAATGGGGTAATTTTCGGCGCTTAAAGGGAGTGCTTCAACTAACTGCAGAGCTTGACCTCGGAGGATAGATCTCAAGTAATGAAACTTGTAAATGACTTGAATGTCTTCATGGTCATGAACAAGGGAGCAAAATAATTCATAGAAAGAATCCCAAGTAGATTCATCTCCAGAGAAGTGGGGTAAATCAATTTTAGGTAAAATTGGTTTGGGCTTGTGAGTACCATCACGGAAAGAAGTTTGTGGTTCGTGAAGGGAACCAAGAACAGAAGCGTCCTTTTTCTGCTCCTCTTCGAGTTGGCGTATTATTTTGAAAGCAGAACCTATGCCTTCGTAATATTGGTTTTCTACTTCGACTCGATCTTCGGTTTGATTGAGCATGCAAGTTTCTATTTCAGTTTGGATGTTGCAATAATTCTCATACGAACGTTCAAAATCCCTTACACGATGTTTCAACAAGTCTAATTGAGCTTCTGAGGGATCTAACTCTTTTATGTACTTTCTGAATCGGGTAATTTGCCCTTTATAGGATGCTCGTTTAGAAGTAAGTTTTTCATCCTTATCCTTTTCAGTAGGAGCCATGTCAAAGAAAATAGATTAAAACGTAACTCACGAAACTGTGGAACCTTGGAAATGCTGTCAAGCTGGCAGCAGCAAATAAGTTGAAAGAAAGGAACACACCACGGGAGACAGGAGCGGCCTCTTTCCACTTCACAGGCTTTGCTCGATGTAGTTATAGCTGAAAGATTCAAAGCAGATATTAATAATTTGCAAAGTATTGTCAAATAATCTTTTAAACAGAAAAAATGACAAATGGACTCTCCCGGGTTTCTGGTACCAAATTTTGGGTAGATTATTGGCTGAGGAATAACCTAACCACCAAGGGAAGATGATAAAGAAAAGGAGGTGGGTTTCGGATTGGAGAAAAAGGATAGAAAGATAGGAGGAGAGTCCCACAAAAGTTGTAAATTTAACCTTAAATACACTCAAGGGTGGTTGCCACCGCAAATCCGCTCTCTGATACCTAAAATGGGTAAGGACCTGGTCGAAGCTAACGGGAACCGCAGCTAGGACTTGGGCGGTTTGCAAGACAATGGCTTTAGAGTATTCCCTCTCAAGCATGCATATGCGTACTATGGGGAAGGGTGATGGTCTGGCAAGAGTAACAGACTTATTGTAGATCTGTTCAAAGGAATTCTTTTTTGACCAAGTAATTCGAAGAGTACCAATAATTTGCATCGATTTTGATATTTCCAGTTTTCGAAGTTGTGGAGTTCCTAAAAAGCGACCAAGTGCTTCCAAGAAGGATTGTGATAAAAAATTATACCTTGGGGAGTAATTTTGGTAAGTGAACCAATAGTTGCATTTGGAAATGGCTAAGCCTTTACTCAGCAAGGAGCTGGCTAAAAGTTTAGACAAAGAGAAACACTTATTTTTTGGAAAACCAACCATAAGTTTTCGGAGAGGATCTCCACAAGCAGGTAGCTGGCGTAGCGAGCTGTACTTGCCTTACTGGCCAGTTAGAATTAGCTATTAAAGCTAAGAGAAACTTTAACGAGATTACCACTAAGAGTTCTTGCTCAAATGCAACGAGTGGTGAAAGCCCTATCAATAGATTTAATGGCATTGAGTGGGAAGAGCCAAGGAAGACAGGATCTTGCCTAACCGTTGTATTAGAGAAATGATGAGTCGAAAAGGAAAGTTTGAATTTATATAACAATGCAAAAAAGTCTAATAAATTTGACAAGTATATAATTTCAATTTTTAGTAACAATTTGGGCTCGCAGACCTCCTAACATTTAAAGTTTGCTCCAGGCAATTAGCAATTTATTAGGTTTCAAACCTTTATAAAATCCTAGCAAGGATTTAAAATAGCGAAGATTAAAAATTCAAAATTTAAAGACAATTAAGGTGATTAAAGTTTAACAATAAATAGAGTACAAGGTGTGTACTATAAGAAATTTCTGAGAAAACATTCTAGAGAAAGTAACCATTTCGAAAATAACAATAAGAAAAACACGAAGAATAAGATAGAAGTTCCTATGACGTCTTATATTTGTGCAGAATTACTTTTATTACAATTATACAAAAGAGGGCAGGTCACTTACTGTGAAACCTGAAGAGAAAGTCAAAAGGAAGTTTCCAGACTTCCTATGTTTAATGAGGAATCACGAGACTAATGGGGCAAGTTTCCCTTTCGTGAAACCTAGAAATAACTCACTCCTGAGTTGAAAGAATTGTATTCCCTGATTATAAGGGAGAAACAATGTAAGCTTGAACCGTGTATGAAACACGTGGTTATGCAGAAATTAATTAATGAGATATAAGCAAAGGTGGGAGGGCACGTCTTTAGAGTGGCACCTCATTGCAATAGGCCTTAAAGTAACAATTTTATTAACATGGTTTGTTAGTAGAAGGTTTAGGAAAGATCAATTGGGATTTAGGATAAATGTTCATGGCCTTATTTATGGTAATCGGACGATCGCGACGCGGTAGAAATGTTGAACAAGCACTAGTTCTCACTATAGTTTGTTGAATGGATGAAAAGTTCACTGTAGTAACACGAAAGTTTATGGGAAAGAAAGTTATTGCAATGATGAAAAATAACTGGTTGCACTAGGTAGGCGAGAGTCTATTGCTTGAGAAAGTTGTGAATTACAATTAAATGCGCAATAGAACATTCCAACGGTGGAAGAAAATTTAGCTATTGCAGTAATTTATAAGGAAGATTCCTCATTTTAAAATAGTATTCCCACAAGTGAGTGAAAAATACATGACGGCAAGACTTGTAGATAGAGTACAGAATCTGGAAGGTTCCAGAACAATCCTAAGAGAAGAATGGGGCCAAAGTTAATCCAGCGGTGGAACGAGCTTAATATTTTATAGACAGCGGGTATTAGATAATATCCCACGTTGTGAGAAGATCTCTCATTTAAATAGCTTAAGAAAAGCTACTTTTTATTAAGGTTGGCTTAGACAGACAAAAGCCCAACATGGCAAATCCCGCGAAGAATGATTACCGCCCCAAATAAGTAATCTCACGCTGTCTATAAAATGATCAATAAAAGCATGTAGATAATAAAACTGATGAAGATGAGGTTAAAACCTTAAGTCTGTACTTATCTTTGTGGCATGGCGAAGATGAAGTTCCCTTTGACGAATACTTAATGTGCCAACATGGCGTAGAATGTAGAGAGTGCCTGTTGGTTTGAGGAGACTGGCTCTAGTTGAGCCTTGACTGACCTTGTCAACTGTCGACTTACAAGTGAGACCCACTCAGCGAAGCGCGGAGGGTCCAAGGAAGGGAAAAGAGTGGGGGTAGGAGACAAAAGGAAAACATATAAGCATGACCAATATTGTAAACTTAAATTCTCTTGAGGAAATGGTCTTCAAAGAGTTGATAGCAGGCGATACTAGCGCAGCATGGCGAGTGAAAAAGTAGACGAATTTCTCTTGATCAAAGAGATGATAGCTGGCGATGGTGACGAGATCTGGTGGCCAGATGGATAAGGAAGTCCTCTTGCACCAGGAAGAATTGAGGAGCTTCAGAGATTCGCTGCTAGATGACGCTAGGTGGGTCATGGAAGATATATATCTAGAACACACTCACAAAGAACATAACAAAGACATGACCAACAAAGAGAAAATAGAAGATCACTGTTGGTGTTTGATAAAGAGGAAGGAATGAACATGCAAAAGCATTAAAAATTATATTCTCTTTTACCGCGTATTCCAAGAATACACCACCTGGATAAACATAGAAACCTCCTCCATCTTATCCAACCGCTTTTCAAGACCATCCTGTGCCGTTTTAACCTCGCTGTTATTTACCGTACATGCTAATTCTATCTGAGCTAGTTTTGCCAATACAGTTTCGTCCAAATCATTTAATTTACGGTTGAAGGTGTCCTCTAATTTTTTATCTGACCTAGCTGTTTGTCGTTATTCTTACTTATATCAAGCGCGAATTTAAACCATCTGCTGCGTAGTGTGAGTCTGGAATGACTCATTCTGTTCAGATAATTGTGTTTATATAGTGTCATTCATTTGAGTCTGGAAAGACTCTTTCTGTTCCGCTAACTTAATGTCTAATTTCGCACTCTGTTCCTTCAATGGTTCCTGGGTTCGTGCCGTGGCACTTTCAATGATCGCCTGGATCTGCGCTACTGTTGCCATTATCACACACAAAATATATATCACTGAGAAAATAGGAGGATGACATGGTAATATCTCCCCGACACACACATATATAATTCTTGACATACATTTACTTCATTTGACCACTTTCCGTTCATTTAATCCTATTCCCTTTACTCCCGCAAATCAATCTGCATCACTGAATTGTTCTAATTTTACTTAATAAATTTTTAACCCCGCACATATTCAGTCATAAAATTACTATCCAGATCTGATGTTAACATTGACTAATTAACAAAGTATTAATTGTCATTTAAGGCTACCAGCCTCCTAACATATTCATGAGTTTGACTTTCTAAACAAATCTAATTTTACATTTAATCAAAGGGTGCCCGATTTCACGTACACTACTTTACTAATTACATCAATATACAAAACGTGAATCGTATTTAACTTGCAAACTCGTGATTCTACTGTATACTCCATTTTCTTGGCGGTATTTATCTTCGCCGTATTTACGTTAACAAAATATCACTTCCGGTTATTTCAAATAGTCCCATATATCAGTGAAACGCCATATTTTCGCGACAGCTTGATCTACTAGATCTATGCTGACTATCCAATGTGTTCTAGCAGTTAACTAGCAACGAACTAGCCCCATCTTGGCGCGCCAGCTTGTCTATGCACCCTTCAATAAAGCAGTGTTTTATCAAGATTCTTTCTACGGGGTCGTGCTCAGTCCTGAATTCTTTTCACAGCAAAGTTCGCAAAAACAACATGCTCTAATGAATAGAAAGGTCCATAACAGAGGCTATACAAGAAATAAAATGAATAACAAGTAGGAAAAAAGATATTTAATGACTGAACATTATGTGCATAATAATAATAATAATAATAATAATAATAATAATAATAAAAGGAAGTCCTCCCTGACTTTCACTCCCATAAGAAATAAAGAAATACTGAGTGGCAAGAACTCGCTCCACATAACAAAACAATGTGTATACAGCTACACTCAAAATGATTAATCATAACATAAAATTGAGCGGTAAGAACTCGCTCCTCACAACATATGGATGCAAGTCCATTTATCCCGGTCAAGGAGTTATATAATGCGTGGTGTACTGATTCTTAATAAGAAAATGAGTACTGATGCGAGTCCGTTTACAACTGAAACAGTCATATTGCTCAAGGAGTTGCATCTTTTAAATCACACTACGGCTATGGGACCCACCCTTAATTAACACACTATAATTACTACTGACACATGCAAGATCTAATAATATAAAAACATGATGAACCTCCCCGAGATTCTAGCCCGTGCTAAAGCACACAAAACATAAAAAGCATGCCGAAAATAGGCCAAAAAGCTCGCATCACAAAATTGGGAACACAGCCTCGCACACCCTAATGCCACACGGGGTCATTGAACGCGTAAAATAAACACACAAGAAGTCAAGCAACAAAAACAAAATTCAAGCCTAACGGCTGAAAATTATCTTTACATGAATAAAAGCCAGACAAACAGATGTTTCGGAAGTTACCTTAAAACCATGGACAACACCCATTTAATCAATCAAATACTCTTTATAACCGATCAGGGTTTTGTGAAATTTAAACAACATCTTATATTGAAATACAGGAACCTAGCCTGCTACTAATGACCACGTCGCGTTATCTGATTTGAGCGCTCCCCTAGTTATGAGTCAACGCTGCCTCTCCTCTCTGTCAGTCTTTCAAGCTTGGTGCTAATTATACATGGGACCACACTGATCCCGTTATCCATCTGGAAACGCGAAAAGACATATCTCACTCATCCACTTGGATGGCAAGAACACAAATATATACCACAAGCTCAGCCTCACGAGGTTATGAACTGGGCTGATGTGCAGCAAGTCGGAATAATCTCAATGATATATTTCCCGCGAACACATCATAAAATCACAACATACACCATAAAGCTTGGACTGAGTCACTCATAAACATACCATCTGGGTCAGCTCAAAACAGATCAACCTACATTGCGTCCATAGACACATTAAACAAATAAACAACAAAAACTCGGGTGCAAGAGTGCCATCCCGTACAGACCTGCTAGAAAAGCAACTGTCAAAATCATCCTGATCCATCATAAATTCTGCTCACAAATAATCTTTACCCTCCAAATTAATTCAGTTCAATTTTTGTTATAAGGCATACTTCCGAATTTACAATGCTTGACCGCGATTTACGCAAGCGAATGCGAGCACGAGCTGCGCATAGCCCCGTACACTTGAACCAAACAAAATCACAATATCTACAAAATACAAAGCGCTCAGCTTGTCCCATACTTAATGTGTCAGTAAACAAGAACTAAGAATCTACATTACCAAACAAGCAAACAAATATCTACAAAAATACGTCCCATAAAACCATAGCTGATTTAATAAATAAATAAATAAATTCATTTGTACTCATTCCTATAGAACAGCGTCAGGAAAACAACTCCAGCCATCACTCCTTTAAAATGCTTAGCTCACCATCGACATCTTCTGGCAAATGTCCTACTGGTTCCAAGATCCGCCCTCGTTCCTAGACGTCATCTCGTGCTGAATTAAAATAATGTATGTCAGATACACACACGATATATTTCCTATTAAATTCACCGATCAAGTACTAAATTCCTTGACTGTCTATTGGTGAATTATTTCGATGAACTCGCCCTATCTGGTTGTACTGGGACTACAAATAAATCACTGAAGTTACACTTATAACTTGACGAAAATATTCCATGTTCACACACATGAAAATATGCCGAGTATCCACGACACTAAAATTAGAAGTTATGCCTCGTGTCCTCGGACACCTGAATAAAGGCCTTACGTCCTCGAACGCTCAAATAAAAGTCCTCTCTCGAAGCTTCCTGGACCATTTATAAATGAAACTGGCTAGAGTAGGCATGGAAGGGGATTTATGAAAAAATATTCCATAATAATTATCAGACTAACATGCGATCGGTATTGTTGAGTTCGTAGCAATGTGGAGGTTACGATTATGCTGTAGCTAGCTCGAATCGATCGTGGAATTAATCCGTAGATAACTCCCGCGTTAATTCATCAGGATGCGTTATAACGCCGAGTTGCCGCTTAAACAGGGCGTCTTGATATTATTGGTTCAGACTCTTGTAGATCTCCGCGAGCTCTTACTTGTATTCCTGCCATAAGGAGTGGTTAACATGAAGATTGACCATTCACATCGTAGCATTCAATTTCTTCTTGGCGCCAACTCTTATAGTAACAAGCCATATTGTGCGTACCCAAGCCTCTCTTCGCGCTAAAAGTTGCACTTGTCCTATGCGTCATGATTTCTATGCTACTTTCTAAAATACCACAGGAGCTTAAACCTTTGTGTTCTCTCTGCCACTGATTTCTCAACATTTCCCAACACCGTCTGGCTCTCATATCTGCTGTCTGTAGAAATGTATCAAATGATGATGAATAATTTATTAGAATCCTTTATACAGCCTGTGGATATATCTTCCCTTTTGTCCCGAAGTTATTGTAATAGGCTCTGGTACGCTCCTGTTGAGGGCAATGATAATTCAAACCTGAGATCTTCAATGTAGAATGGTTCTCTGGCCAGCAGGTAAACCAATCGCGATAGGGTAAATTTAGATACCCCCAATACTCTTTTAAAAAAATTGCTTTAAATTTCTCCAGTGTATACAGATTTCTTCTGGTAAGGTACGGGCAGATAATTTCTATAGCGTAAGTTAGTACCTGGTTGTCATTTCACACTCTTAAATGCGGCACATCATGACAGACACTTTCACTATGTATTTACTCTATAGTATGACCCCACACATCTGACACCAGTTGTTACCTTCACGGTTCTTGAAATAACCGGTCGGGCATATACTACTTCTTTATTTGTCAATCCTTACACTAATAAATATTAATGTAGTATTCATTAGAATCTAAACTGGGAACATCTAGCTCTAATCTTTCTGAAATTCTACATCCAATTCTCAACACTGGACCTTTCACAGAATACTCAATCTCCTCTCTCTAGCATATCGTCGCCTTCTCGATTCATCCACTGCCAGCTTGCCGGCCCAACTCACAAATGCAGCCAGCGCGTCACGCGCTCGCACGAGTCTGCCACCAGGCGCGCTCGCACGAGTCTGTAACAATATAATCCCGAAGAGTGTTTTATTACTATTATGTACACAATCTGAAGTTTTAGTGAACCTAAGTGCTGTAATATTAAGGACTCAGATGGAAAACCTCCGATAGGGAAGAAAGGTTGAGAGATGGAAAGTTTACATAGTCTGTCTGTATAAGGGAAAAGAGATTGCTAATCATGTAATGGAAAGCGAAGTGGAAATTGATGAGGACGAGGAAGGAGATTTAATATTTTGATCAGAATTTGACAGACCATTGGAAGACTCAAGCAGGAACAAAGCACCAGGCATAGATTATATACCGATTGAGGTGCTACGGTGCTTAGGTGATGAAGGTCTGATCAGGTAATTTCACTTGGCGTGGAGGATTTATGAGACAGGTGAGGTACTCTCAGATTACAAGAACGTGGCGATTCATGCAACTGGGTATTCTTAAGTTCATACCTCATAGTCTTTTGTAGATAAACTCCAGTCGTAGTGTTTTTCGCTCAACAAAGATATCAATGATGCATTCTTTGAAGATGTCATCCCTGGAAAGATAATTCACCAAACCCTCCTCAATAGCCAGAGTACTCAAATTGCTCACTAATACAGTCATCACAATTAACACCGGTTATCAGACAGATTCTACACACACCCAAAGTACACGGGGCTACATGACCGCGATGTCGCAGCCCCTAAACTAAGGAACCAACCAACCATCAAATTGCTCAGTCTAGAATCTGACATGGAGTTCCTTAAAAATGTCTCAACTCTCTTCAATGCACTCATACTTCGTTCACTCGAAGCAGTAGAAACAGGAAAGGTCAGGATCAGTCTTATGAGGCACACTGTTTCTTGATATATTTTTTCTAGGCCGTTAATGAAAAAAAATCAATAACAAATCTGCAGGCAAGTGCTTTGTTTGGTCAGAATATACATTTGATTCATTTTGAAGCTGTACACAGTCAACGTACTGATATCGCGCCAGGAGATGACAGTCGGGTTTGAACTGCTGTTGTCTTCCAGCTCACTGCGTATCGCGCAGTCCAAAAACATTAAGTTGGTCACTGTTTCAATTACTGTACCTGATACTGCCACACTGTTAAAAATAAACACAAAGGCTTGTAAGAATATCGACAGTAGAAAGGAAGGTAACAATATACACACACGTGAAGTCCGATAACAAATATCATGCAGGAAATAGCAGCAACTGACTGCCAACCGATATATTTAGGTTTGGAATGTGCGGGCCGCGGATGCGTACTGCAAGACCCCTTTACCCCGTCACAGCGTGTTGAACTGCTATCTCCTGGCGCGATGACATTATGGATACAGTTTCATCAATACACTCAATTTAAGTGACGGAGACTGATTTATAAGCAGGGAACTGTTCAAGTAATTCAACGAAATTAAAGGTATATAGATCTTCAAATCTTGATTATGTGTGTGTCACTATGGTACTGCACCCGAATTCAGAATTTGAACGATTCCTGATCTGATCATTATTTTAACCATAGAGTTTTGAAATGTTTGAGAGCTGGAAAAGGGATGAGAAACCAGTTTGGACAATGAGATTCACTAAGAAAGGGTGTTGACCAATAACGAGTCTGTTGGTTAGCCGAGTGGGTATCTTAAAGCAAGATGTGATATGATTGGATGTCCAGGGAAGTGGACTATGTGTACGATGGCTGTATTAATCCTTGGGTGATGGCTTGTTGCTATGTGCATGTCACGTATTGGTGAGAACCAATGAGATAATTTGCAAAAATATTAACCGCCTAACCATTTATGCTATTTTGAGTATATTTAATACATTTACGGCCTGCATAAATCCAAGAGAATTATTTGAGTATTTATCAAGGAGAGATTTCTACAGAAATTTGGTTCAGATTGGCAGAATTAATTAATAAGCAAAGAAACACCCAATTTACGTGCGATTGAGAGGCGAATCTGGAAGGGGTAAAGAAGAAGAAGCCGAGTTGGCCATTAAGGAGCAGGGATTTGCACGGGAACTATTGAAGAGTGTAGACACGTATGTCGAGTGCTCCGTGGCGCATCATAAAGTATTGCACAATTAGAGAAATCGTTAAGAGAAGTAATAAAAATTATACCAAGTAACGATAAAATCACGCGTGAGTGCAGTGAAAGAAATACGAGTGATTTGAGAGAATTTGAAGACTGTAAGTATTATATGTAAGGAAGATTGACGAAGTTTCGAACAGAGAAACGCACCCAGTATCGTGCAGTGTTAATGAGTAGTGGTGTATCAAATAAGAGACAGAAAGAAATACGTTGCGAATATTATAAGAAGTGTGCAACAGAGATTACAGTATATGCCAGAAATACCAAGTGAAGTAAGACAATTTTATTTCTAAGGCAAGCGATATATTTTGTAAAAATGGAAACTTACATTTAACCGTGTTATAAAGGGACATATGAATTTGTGAAGGAGGCGATGGGATCGTGCTAAATATGCAAAGGGTAATGTAGCCTAATATCATGATCTCGAGAGTATTTACTTGTGACTGCGGATAGACTGGAGTCGAACCAAAGACATGATTGTAAGGTAACTTCAAGGGAGCACAACTACATTTAACATCATGAACTATAGGAGAACTATGAGTATGAACGAGCGACTATAAGAACGTCCAGAGTTCGTGTTGAAGAACAAGAACGAAGCAGAGGTCTGGGGTTCTAATCAGGTTCTAATAGGAGTCCAGAGGCGAGATGGAAGCTTCAGCGCGACGAGCGAGGCGATCGGGAAAGTCTACTTGGACCGAGCCCGGGGATGTTCCTCGGCGAGGACAGTTACCGCAGAGCTGTTTGGGCTGTGGCGATTCGGAAACCGCACTCAAGAAAACGCTTGGAGCAGGAATATCGAAGCGTAGTTCTGTACGCTATTCTTTCATCGTTTGACAATTATAACTCTACTCACAGTAAGGGACGAATTTCTTTACGTAGTTCCAGTATGTAGATATATGTCCTAGAAGTATGCCTATATTTTTGTGACCATTTCGGATTGTACTTTGATGTTTTATAGCAAGATCGAAAGCGACGTTTTCTAAATTCACTTTGTCATCTTGGATGGATTTTTTGACTTGAATCCAGTTTATTTTATTTTGGAATTAGACACTTTTCGTCTGGTTGGAGTATGATTAACATTTATTAAGGGACTAGCCGAGCCCTGTGTTCGATGCTTTATGCATGTTGAATTTTCAACATTCTTTGAAATTAGATGATGATTTTCTCTTCGTCGAAATATTTTCACAACTATGGAAGTTTTTCACAACTATGATGGATTGTTACTGTAATGAATGGTGTTCACTACGATGATAGACTAATACTGCGATGATATATTTTCACTACTTTGAAGGATTTTCATACGAGACTTTCTCATTTCCATTAAGGATTGCCACTTCATAGTGATGGATGGTCAGGATTAATAGATCCTCATTAAGTATTTTCACGGAGGATTTTCATGAAATTTCCAGTTATTGAAATTTTGAATTTTATAATGAAGATCGAAATTATTTTCAATTTGATTTTTTTTTTAATTTTGAGAAATTTTACTTTGAGATTTTTGATTTTCGATTTTTTTATTTTTATTTTCGGAATTTCAGAATTTTAGATTCTGATTTGTTTTAATCAGATCTTCTTTCTTTATTCGTATCAGGAGCACCAATCACAAATATATGTCACAAATGGTAAACAGTGAGAATCAAATTCAAATAAAAAATAATAATGATAATTAATAAAGACACAAACTATTCAAAATCTAATATTAAGTGAGGACATAAACATACAAGTCAGTTGAACAACACACAAATATCTGACTGCCAGGTAGCCCGCAACCAAATTAAATGTTCTTTGTCCAGTAACGGGCGACGTCAACAGCATTCGGGTTGGCAAGTGTTAAGTCTTCCATTGTGCATGTTGCTGGACATAGTGGGCACTGGTAAAGATGTTGGATTGTCTGTAGTTCCCCACAATCACAGAGGAGAGAGTCGCTCGAAAAAAAAAAAACATTTCTGCAGGTTCATCTTGGTTCTTCCAAATCCAGTCCGCAGTCTGTTGAGCGCCTTCCATGTTGCCCAACCTTCCATATGGCCCGGAGGAAGGCTTTCTTTTGGGGTCATCCAGCCGGACAGATGACCAGTTCTTTCCTTCCACAGTCTTGCCCTAGCAGTGTCAGCATTGCCTTTAAGGCTGACTGTTGTCCGAAGGAAGCTTTTCCTAGATTTAAGGCGAGTTCGGGCGGGGGAATGTCCAAATAGTGGGCGTGTTTGTGATGTGGATGCCTTAAATCTTTCCTTGTTCGCTGCTACCTCCCTGCGTATCTCCCCAGGAGCAATACCAGCTAAGCAGTGGACTTTCTCAACTGGAGTAGGCTTCAAGCAACCAGTAATGATTCTGCAGCTTTCGTTGAGTGCAGTGTCAACTAGTTTAGTGTGTGCTGATTTATACCACACTGGACTGGCATATTCGCCCGCAGAGTAGCACAGAGCTAAAGCTGATGTTCTAAGGGTTTGTGGCTGGGTTCCCCAATTAGTACACGTCAACTTGCGAAGAATGTTGTTTCTTGCGGATACATTTTGCCTGATGTTTTGGCAGTGCTTCTTGTAGGTCAGTGTACGATCCAAGGTGATTCATAGATATATTGGAGTGAAACAATAATTTAGTAGCTTCCCCTTCCAATACACTTTGAGTTTTCGGGATGCCTGAATGTGTCGCAGGTGAAATGCACATATTTGAGTCTATTCGGCATTGTGTTTCAGTTGGATTTGGTCGTAATATGTTCCAAGCTCTTCCAAAGCATGTCAGAGAGATTTCTACTTCATCAAAACTGTTAGATTGGGTGACAAGTGCAAGGTCATCAGCGTAAATAAAGCTTTTAGTGCCTTTTGGTAGTGGTTGGTCATTTGTATAGATGTTAAATAGTATACTACCTTGAGTCAAGCCATTCCTTTGATTCTTCCATCTGCTCCGTTGTCCTTGAAATTCAACAAAGAAGCGACGGTTTTCCAGGAGAGTAGCATCAGATTAGAGATGCACCTGACATTTGATTAATTTTATTAATAGATTTAAATTTCAGTTGTCATTTGAACCACTTTCCTGGTTCATTTATCATAACCTATTTATTATATTTATATTATTTGTATTTAATGTTTCTCGATCTGACATTTAAATTTACTGCCCGCCATGTAGGTTGGTGCGAGTCGTAACCACTTTCGTTTATTCTTTTTCTTTGGTTCTCAGGCCTATCTATTCTGAGATTGGTCACTTCCTTCTTTGTTGTCAAGCCATTTCTCCGCCGAGTAAGAAGCTAGACGTGCATTATGGAAAGTTCTTATTTTAATGTGGTAGGCACTCGGCCTATCCACATATTGTGTCAAGTTTTTTTTTTTTTTCGTGTTCGTTCAGGAGTGAGTACATATCGTGTTTTGAATGTAAATTCATTTTAATTGTGTTCGTGTTTGGTTTTGCGTTTGTGCTTCGTTATATTTCGAGCTTCTGATTCACGTCGAATCTTGTTGAGTTGCAGAAATGTTTATTTGTTTATTGTTATCTTAATTTCCTTTCCTCCCCTTTTCTCTTGAGTTTGATACGCGAGTGTATCCTTGCCTGGAGGCTTTCGTTTTGGCGGTGTCTCCCTTATTTATGTCTTGGGGTCAGGGCTGGTTGAATTCCTTCCACTTTCATCACGCATTGCCTGACACTCATATGATCATGTGATGTTGGTATTTTAGCCGTGTTCCATCATGGCCATTTCAGACGATTCTGTGTTTGCCACGTTCGTTTTGGTTAGGAACCGAGCCGGCAAATCCACATCCTTTGGGACCAGCAAAGCGATCTTATATCTTTGTTGCATCGCGTAGCATCCTCAAGATTATTTTGTGTATCTCGTATTTATTGCGATTTGATTCATTTCCCGTACCCTTGTCTTACCGTAGTCCATTTCTGTAGTTCATTTGGTGCGCTATGTTTCCGAAGTATTCCGTCTTTAGTTTCTGCATTTTATCGTTTGCTCGCCATTTTGGCTTATTACGGTATGTACCTCTCCCTCCACAACGACACGCATTTCATTTAATTTATTGTAACGTCATGTCTGTCCTTTGGTATCTTTACATCGCACGTCTACCGTAGTATACTCATATCCTTTCGTTCTGTTTTTCTGTGACCTTTATGTCACTGCACATTTATTGCAGTACTTCGGTACTATTTTATCATTTGGTAATTGTGCGTAATTCTGCCTGTTGTTTATTAACGTCCTTTTCATATTAGCGTGTACACGTTCCTCTCACCATCGTCATTTACTTGATATTCCTTTTGAATACATCCTCTCGGCCTGTTTCTTATTCCTTCGAATTTCATTTATAGTTGTAGTCTTCCCTCCCGGTGGCGTTATAGACCGAGTGATGGAGTGAGTTGTCTTGGGGTTTTAGGCAGTGATTATTTCCTTGCGAAATACGCACGTCCGCGCCTCTGGAGATGTCAGTCACCTTCTCGGCCTAGCACGTAACTTCCACTGCGTTTTCCATCTTATGCTCTGCGAGAAGATCGATGCTGTTCATCATCTAATTGAGGGTAAGTATCTCCCGCTCATAGGTAGTTCACATTTTACGACTTAAGTTGAGTTCTAAATTTACTTGGGGTTTTTAATAATTCACTAAACGAGTTTTGAAAATTTATATGAGCTTAGTCTAAAGGCATTGAGGACCATGGTGTATTAAACACAAACTAGAGATGGTATTGGCAACTCAAACTAACACTTGGGGCGCTGCAATCGATCTGGATAAGTAGGGTAAAAATACTCAATAACACGCGTTTGATATGGAACACTCTTTATTTTTCGGTTATAATCAGTAAATGTGGTCCCTAAAATAATGACAGTGTTATTTTCAATTGTATATATGTGCGATACACGTGATCTAATTTGTGTGCTCCACTGGAATTTATGTGTCAATTGCATATTATCAAGCATCAGTTGACTGCTGGTATTTGTTTTTGTGCAGTTCGAGTCATGGCGCTGTTACGTTTAAAAGCTATATTTGAGTTTGCTCACTGTACCATAGACTCTAGAAATTATTTGCTGCTTGGTAGGGCGAAGGGATGAGTTCAACTGGTATTAAAACTCGGGGTAGACAGGAATTGCTTGATTTGGATGGTAGGCATTAACCCTGCGAAGTCAAATTAGGCCTATATGACTCGAAGTGGAATGGCTCGGATATCGCAGATCGAGGTGATGGCGGCTGGTAGGGTTATTGGAAATGAACTAGGGAGCGAGGAAGGATACCTGACTGATGGAGCTTGGCTGTCCTCGGCTGGTGTGAGCTTGGCTGTCTTGGCTCGACGAGACTGTGCTTGGCTGCCTAGGTGCGGCTTGGCTCGGCGTAAGTGAACAACCCGTCCTGTCGTCAGTGAGTGTAGTGGTGAGTGGTCCAACCCGCTCTTATTGCCCGTATTTATTTGGTATCGTCACCTTTCGCCTATTGCTATTTGCATATTTTGGAAAGTGATGAAAACGTATATCCGCCGCCCTCTTATACATCGACTTACAGCCGTAAACTGAGCAATATACTTTGCTTTTACTCATTTTGCACTCTTATCAACGAGTAAAACTTAAACTTATGTATAAACACGAAGAATTTACCACGATCTGCTTACCAATACAAGAAACCATTATACAAACAGTCACCACGTGACAAATGTACCCTACTTGGTAAGTTTCTCATTTTTACCGCTAGATGTCATATCAGATAGCTGGAGCAAGACCGACTACAATATTTATTGTAGTCGGTCTTGGCTGGAGTTGCCAATAGAAAGAACTAGTCGACCTGCAGTTTAAGGATTTTATTGCATCGAAGATAAATGTTTTTAGGACGACGATGTTATTCGGATATCACGATATTGATGGAGGAATGTCACAGAAGCTGACGCATTGTATGATTGCTATTACACTATTAATAGTTTATTGAGGCTACCAGTGAACGTAAACATTGAAACAACATCGTGGGAGGATGGAATTCAGCCGAGATTAAATTTATTTGGCAACGCATTGTTTAGGTATTTGTGTTATGGGCGTGGATATGATTTCAATTGCGATTGGGATATTGAAGGAAAACGTTGTTTAGATCAAAGATCTTGAATTTCTTTGCCCAATGGTAGATATTAAGAAGATATACGGTAGGCATTGTAATACACCCATTATGTGAAATGGAGTGGTAGGTTGTGCGAGGCGTGCAACTTGGCAACGCGGCTTGTATTTGAATGAGGTTCGATACAGAAGCTAATTGAGTGGAAATTTCCATCTGTTATGACGAGGTGGTCTTTATAATTTATATTTGAAAGAAGCCTGTGTTGGTGAGGCTTTATAATGAAACAATGTTGAATCTTATAAGAGAATGTTAAATACTGCTCAGTGGAGAGTTTAATTCACACGCATCACGCAAGCAATGATGAAAACACACACTAAGCTAAAAAAAATGTACAAGTTGCACACCACCACGACCTGTTGTCCCGGTAATCCCTACTAATTATAATGGCTTATAATTGTGGGTAACCTATCCAACACCTGTAATGAACATCATGCCCATGCACGCCCCCAAAATAGGCTACTTAGCTCATGATAACGTCTCGGTTAATCCTTCCGTATGACGTTCCTTCTGCTGGCTCTTGAGAGTACATGTTCTTTTGCAGTGGGAGGACAATTTTAACACAAGTTCAGTCTGGTGAAAAATCGAAGGTTTGGGCGGCTTCGGTGGCGTAGTCTGTAGCATTCTCAGCTTCTATGCCCAAGATCGCGGGTTCAAATCCGGTAGAAGTCGTCATATTTTTAAGAGCGTTAAAAATCCCTCACTATGCCTTCCTTCGGAGGGGAAGTAAAGCCGGCGGTCCCAGGTCATAGATTTATGGCATGTTAAAGAACCTTCCACTAATTACACCTGTGTGAAGCTAAATTGTATAGGTTAAGAATGTAAACAACGCTCTTAGGTTCCTACGTTCGTTGCCAAGAGCCGACTGCGGTGACGTCTGGTAGCTAAGTTCTGAACTAGTAGTCGACGGTGGCGTTTGGCGGCAAAAGTAGGAACTACTTGAAAATTGATCGTCAGCAGTGCTTACTTGAATTAAAACAGATACACACACTAATACAGTCATCACAATTAACACCGGTTATCAGACAGATTCTACACACCCAAAGTACACGGGGCTACATGACCGCTTTGTTGCAGCCCCTAAACTAAAGAACCAACCAAAAATCGAAGGATCACTATGCAACTTTCACACGATTATGCACAGTTTTACCTTAGCAGAGCGCCTCATATAAACTAGAGCTAGGCATGACCTACTCGATTCAGTTACTTGTCCGTCTAGCTTCCTACGCTACTGAATCTGATTATAGCACGGGTGGCTATCTTCCAAATTCCTGACTTCACTCGCACTGGTTTGTCCCGCACAAATTTTGCAAATCGCGCCACTCTTATATAAATGAAAGTTACTGTAACGCACTGACGTTCGCACATGTGAATAGCTATACTGTGACGATAGAAATATACTGTTCGATACTTATCAGTTTGGCGTTGTATGCGGGTCACATACCGGCGTTAACTGTTGTCTATCAGGCGATACAAATCGACTGGCTTTATACTTATAAAATTTTCACTGTATTATGCCGAAAACTGGCATACGCTCTCGCCTCTCCGGCGGCCAAGGATCGACTGATTCTACTGACTTTCATCAGGCTATTTAAAGGTCGGGTTAGAAGTTCCTCAGGAGTGGGGGCATTCTCAAAATTAAAATCTAGAGCAACCCTCGTATGACGATATAACCGGGTTCAATCGATGGCTCTTGTTTCCAATGTCCCAAAACTTGGTTTGACTTCGAAATCGGATCGTACGTTCGGCCGCTAATTAGCTCCGTAGTAATTTTCATTGACCAAGGAATTCGAAGTCTTTTGCAGCGTCCATCCGCCCACACTTCTGATTGGTTCATTCAAATTTTCTCTTCCTCCCGATCTTAGGCCGAATTAATTCAGTTAGTTATTGTTTTAAGGGGCGAAACTACGAGGTCATCTGCCCCTCGAATTAATTCACATACTGATGTTTCGTGACTTTTGAAATAACATTCTTGAGGCTAAAATTGCCCTCTTTCCAATGCTGCGACTCATAATTCTGTACGTTAATTATTTCTCTAATTTTTCGTAAGTGGGAGGCGCCTATTTTGCAGTTTCTCGAGTAGTCGGTTACCTCCCCCACTCATGGTTTAGCGACCTCAGTTCCTTGTTCAATCACATCTGGTGACTGTGAGATGCGCCTCATTGTTCGCTCCATGAGAAAGGTGTGAAATGTCACGTACCGTGCGCCCCATGCGATCCCTTGTTCGTCTTCTACTGCACTTGCTCCCTTCTCAAATACGAACACATTTGATGAATTTATCTGTAATATTTATGCTGTATCGTATGCATAAAGGTTACATCGCTTGGTTAGTAAAGCTCCCTCTAGCAAAGAACACCATAGCCTTCCCGTTATGCCAACATAATCCCAGCCGTGCAGAATTACTTGCATAACGACGATGTGCTTTATAAGGCAAAATCGACAACTTAACAGTAAGTATTAAGGGTGATATTTTAACACTAATGTTGTATTCGCATCACACGTATGTATGAAATAATTTACGCAATATGGATCTTTCTATTGGTCAGCTGATTAATACGTCAGTTTCGCGTGGTGTTGTTGGAAGAAGTCGTCCATTTTTTCACCGGTTAGCGGTTGTTAAACGTAATTTTAACAATTATTCCTGTGAATAATTTATAGAACAAGAGTGTGATATTAGCAGTGTCGTGTGCGGGATTGTGTTGGCGATTTGTAATGAAATTGTTGAATTCGTGAATGGCGTTACTCGTTAGCGTTTTGATATTAGCAGTGACTTGTTCGCGGGTTGTGTTGGCGATTTCTACGAAAATTGTTGATTTCCGTAAGTTGTCGCAATCAATTGACGAAAGTGTTATGTGATTCATTGTGTGGACGATAATGACTGCTTCTTCTTCTACATGGGGAATAATACGGCCTGTGGGATCCATTGGTGAGTGTTAATAAAGTTATTCATTTATTTCTTTTGGTTGTTGCTGGTAATTGAAAAGTTGCACTGTGTGGGGGAATACGGCTTGTAAAATAGGAATGGGTGGGTAAAATATAGGCTGAAATTGGCATTTACAAAAACCTACACAGGTAATTTTTTGATGGTTCATACAGTATGTCTGTGAGGCGTTATTAAACAGCATGTTAAGGATAAGTGATTTTTAATTGAGATACAAGTATTTGCAGCCAATATTGGAAAACATAAAAATACCGAACCAGGGGGGGGGTTCCAGGCAAATGCCGGGGTTGGTCCCTAACTATAGGCCACAGCCGCTACCTTCCAACTCCCCGTCCTTCCATTCCAACTTTCCTCCCCAACGGTACTTGTAGCTCACCCATTGGGTGTCCTTCTCGAAGCAGCTACAAAACTGGCGAGCCGAACATGTCATCGGACACTCCCGGCACTAAAAGCCATATGCTAAAAAAAAGAGCATTAACCATAAGCCTAGTATGTGAGTTTGGAGGGAACCATTCAAGGATATAACAGGCCAATTCTATTAATGCCATTTGAGCCTGAGCTCAATGAGATAGGGGCTGATGACGGTTGTCAAGGTAAGGGACAGCTCAGGATTGGTAAGAGACTGCAGTCGCACTTGGTAAATTGATGAGGTTGAGAGTTATTATGAACAGAGCTGACAATGCAAATTAAGAGGTAAAAACGGAGGTACATGCCCACGGTCTTCAAATGGTAAGTGGCAAGCGGACGAAGCATCCCCGCGGTGCTTCAAAATGGTAAGGTTAAGCGGAGGGAAATGACCGCAATTCTTCGATGATATAATTATGATAAGTAAGGCTACTCCTTGTGTTTGTGGGAGGAAGTGCTAGAAATGACTTCCTCACAAGGAGATAATTATTGCATTCGGCTGTTTCCAATTGAGTTTCGAGGGTAAAAGCCAGGTATGCATTCTCCCCACGGTGCGGGCTGTTAGCCTTTTGTGTGAGTGAGGTCATCGACCACTGGAGGTCCTGAAGGTTTGTTTATGTTTTGAAAAACACCTCACATAAACACATCGCTATCACTCCCCACAGCACGTAGGGACAGGGGGGAGAAGGCAGGGAAAAACCAGTCGTTAAGATAACCACCGCAGTAGACCGCACAGTGAGCACGAAAACTGCGAGTAGCTGTAGTACGGAAGACAATCAGATAAGTAGTTAGCCTAAAATTTTATAGTTTAACCATAGTTTACAACCATATAATCTCTCTAAAGTACAATCTCCGGATAGCTATCACCATTTAGCATTTCACCTAACATATATACTGCATTTAGCATACACTGACAGTTGCAGTACCAATACTGCAACTAAATAATTGTACATATTGTAAATACACACATCAAAAAAAGTTTTGCATCACCTCGGTTCCCAGATCTCCGGCATATAGACGTTGACTGTGTATATTGTATCCAAGATACAGTCCCTTTGACTGTTCATAGATGTCACTAAAACTGCTCAAAGATGTAAACAACCATGCATGAGCAGGGCCTATTAGACGGAGGGGGTACGACAGCCGATCAGTTCCAGTCATTCCACCAGGACGAAGGTACGCTGCTCATGTTGTCTGTAGTTCTACCATGCCTAGAAGGTCAATACCGCAGTTCGATCGCGTCCGCATTGTTACTTTGTGTCAAGAAGGGCTCTCAACAAGGGAAGTTTCCAGGCGTCTCAGAGTGAACCAAAGCGATGTTGTTCGGACATGGAGGAGGTACAGAGATACAGGAACTGTCGATGACAGGCCTCGCTCAGGCCGCCCAAGGGCTACTACTGTAGTGGATGACCGCTACTTACGGATTGCCGCTCGGAGGAACCCTGACAGCAATGCCACCATGTTGAATAATGCGTTTCGTTCAGCCACAGGACGTCGTGTTTCAACTCAAACTGTGCGCAATAGGCTGCATGATGCGCAACTTCACTCCCGACGTCCATGGCGAGGTCCAGCTTTGCAACCCCGACACCATGCAGCGCGGTACAGATGGGCCCAACAACATGCTGAATGGACCCCACGGAATTGGCATCACGTTCTCTTCACCGATGAGTGTCGCATATGCCTTCAACCAGACAATCGTCGGAGACGTGTTTGGAGGCACCCTGGTCAGGCTGAACGTCTTAGACACACTGTCCAGCGAGTGCAGCAAGGTGGTGGTTCCCTGATGTTTTGGGGTGGCATTATGTGGGACCGACGTACGCCACTGGTGGTCATGGAAGGCTCCGAAACGGCTTTACGATACCTGAATGACATCCTCCGACCCATAGTGCAACCATATCGGCAGAATATTGGAGAGGCATTTGTCTTCATGGACGACAATTCTCGACCTCATCGTGCACATCTTGTGAATGCGTTCCTTCAAGATAACGACATCGCTCGACTACAGTGGCCAGCATGTTCGCCAGACATGAACCCTATCGAACATGCCTGGGATATGTTGAAAAGGGCTGTTTATGGACGTCTTGACCCACCAACCACTCTGAGAGATTTACGCCGAATTGTCGTTGAGGAGTGGGACAATTTGGACCAACAGTGTCTTGATGAACTTGTGAATAGTATGCCACGGCGAATACAGGCATGCATCAATGCAAGAGGACGTGCTACTGGGTATTAGAGGTAGTGGTGTGTACTGCAATCTGGACCACAAATGCTGAAAGTCTAGCTGTATGATGGTACAACATGCAATGTGTGGGTCTCATGAGCAATAAAACGAGCTGAAATGTTGTTTGTGTTGATCTCTATTCCCTTTGTATTTAACGGTTCCGGAACTCTTGGAACCGAGGTGATGCAAAACTTTTTTTGATGTGTGTATTTTCACCTGTATTTCAAACATAGATTTTGTAGCCTAAGTGTAATGGATCTGATTATGATCGCTTGACGATCGAAACTGGTCATCCTAGTGTTTTATTAATCTCATGTAATTTATTTCAGGATTAGGGCATAACCCATCTCTTTTGGGTACATTCGTGTTGACCGACTGAAAAGCACTAAACTCTTGTTTACTAAGGCAACACTGAAAATATGGCTTCAAACACCACAACATTTAAGAATTATTATCTCAAAAACCCGTCATCAGATCGAATCCAAATTTTAACACAATATACATTGGAATGTTGTATAACTGGTTTATTAATTTCAAAATTGTGTGTCCAAGAAACAAAGTTGCTATCATTTTAGTAAGGTAACTTTTTCTCGGCTCGGGGTGGTTGGAAAATGTAGTTCTTGGTTGCATTGTAATCCTTATACATCGAAAAGTTATGCTTTATCCCCTTTAAAATATTTACAAAAATAATAACAGAGAATAAAAGAAACAATCAACGAACATCTTCCGGAAAACCAATTCGGTTTCAGAAAAGGAGGATTGACTAACTGCAATAGAACTGCTGTTAAATGACATCTGGGAAGCCCTTAACAGAAAGGAAAAGTTTTACGCCATTTTCATAGATTTCACTAAGGCCTTTGATTTGGAAAAACAGGAATTTGGTGATAAAGAAACTAGAAGAGACTCTAGACAAAAACAATATATGGATGAGAAGTATAAGCTCCATACTCCAATGGAACAAAGTAAGAGTCTCGGACAAGCTTTCACTCTCAGAGCCGATACTCCAAACAAACGGAGTACTGCAGGGAGATCCACCTAAGCCCTTTACTATTCATTCTAGCAGCAGGAGATCTAATGCGAATAACCCAAAGAGAGAACATAGTTGCATAATCGTACGCCGACGATATAGTGGTTGGATCAACAGACATTGAACTTCAGGACACTATAAATGATATAGAGAAATGGTGCACCAAGCATGAGTTCGCGATCAACATATCTAAGACAGAAATGATGGTCTTTAGACCAGGAGGAAAGGCTCCAGCATTGGCGGAAATATGCACCAAAAAGTCGACAATAAACATCGCTCAAGATTTTAAATATCTAGGCATCACGCTGCAAATAAGCGCCAAATGTTTCACGAAACATATAACTGAGAAAGCAACGCAAGCAGCAAGGGCGATGCACGAGATCGGCTACATTAAATCCCTCAACTTAGAAACAGCAATGATGCTCTTCAGAGTTAAAATAATGCCCATATTAACATATGGGATAGAAGACATATGGTCGCACCTCACCGTAAAGAACCTATCCGAATTAGAACGGGTAAAAGCATTATACATCAAAAGAGCACTAGGGAGTGTCAAAGACTACACGTTCCAGACTCGTCTACCTCCTCGCAAGAGAAACGTTCCTTATCGAGGACCTAAGAACACTTTTGACTCTTCCCAGCACTCGAGCCTCGGAAAATCTTTTATCAACATTAAAAGCAAAAAAGGGAAGAAATACCCGCGGAGTTTTATGGAACGGGGGCCATGGTAGATCGGACATGGGCCACATCAAGCTTTGAGATGAGGCACGTGTTTACCAGAATGGTGGTACACGGATTTCATCATCTCATCTGTGTGAACACATACCATGAGCCAGCTGAGACGTGGGAGTGCAACTTATGTGAACAAACATGTGGACGCTACCACATAGAATTGTGCAAAAAGAGAACCCAATCAATTACAGAATATGCAAACCAAGGCACCAGAAGGCAAAATTGAAATTGCTTGAATAATTTGTATTGTAATTGAATTTTCCTTTTGTTTGGCCATTTGGCTGCAATAAAAGTATTATATTTAGACTGACAAAGCAACATTTTATTTACAATCCACCTCGTGGCGTAGTGGCTAGCCTACTTAGCTATCAATCCAGAGGTCCAGGTTTGGGAGCTTGGGGTTGGAACGGGATACACTGAGGCTTGTGAGGCAGCAATGGGAAGAGAAGGGTTACATTCTTACTTCAGCCATCCTGGAAGTTATTTCCTCACTTATGCTTCAGGCAAATGCTGGGATGGTATCTAACTTAAGGCCACGGCCGCCGCATATACAATACCCGTCCCAAATACACACCCTAATACAACCATCACAATAACACAGGTTATTAGACACATTATACACACACCCAAGTGCACGCGGCTACATGGCCACCATGACCCAAATCTCCTTCACCGTGTCCACTGCCGATTGTAATGATGCGACTGACAGCACCTGGACATGAGCTGATTTCATCACTTCCTGGCATGAGATTACCATCTCTCAGAAGCCCGGCTCTGTCTCCCTTCACCCTGTTTCAAGGACATGACTTTGCGACGATGCGCTATCTGACGGTAACTGCCTGAACTACCAGCACCTCGACACGGCTAGCATTAGCAACACAATATGCTTACATTTTCTAAAATCATGATTAAACATATACAGAGTTCTTAATTTTAAAATATGTTTCAGTAGCACACTAGAGAAAACTATAAGCTGTCTTGCAGTGGAGTTTGGTTCAGTTTTCAACATCATTTGAAGGCACAGAAGAGTTACGGAAAATCACAGTTCAGAACTCTATTTTATATGGAGAATTGTGATTTTAACTACACTTTTTATAACTATCTTTGTATTCCTGTTCGATATGCTTTTACACTGATGAAAAGTGTATAAAATACTACAGCGCGCTGTAGAAACAAAATCATTTTACCTTCTCCCGTTTCTTTATAAATCGTTTCACTAACTTTTGATCCATGTTACAACAAGAGCTGGGCTGGCTGGCTGGCGGCCGGCCGTCCCAACTCCGGCCGGCTCTTAAGCGGAGGGAAATGCCCGCAATTCTTCGATGATATAATTATGGTAAATAAGGCTACTCCTTGTGTTAGTGGGAAGAAGTGTTAGAAATGACTTCCTCACAAGGAGAGAATTATTGCATTCGGCTCAGTTTCCAACTGAATTTCGAGGGTCAAGAGGGGTATGCTTTCTCCCTACGGTGCAGGCTGTGAGCCTTTTGTGCGAGTGAGGTCCTGAAGGTTTGTTTATGTTTTTAAAAACAGAATGGCTTGATATATCGCAGTAATCAGCCACATGTGCTTGGCCATTTCGTATTTGTGTCGGGGTTGTCTCGACTTTACCGGGGATTGTTTGATTCAACCCGCTTCAGGAAGCGGAGTTTTCCCGTGCATCCGTGTAAATAAAGTTGAGATTGATGTAATTATGGGGGCGTAGGTCACCATTTATATTAGGGATGATCCGGCATACATTTGGTCATGTTTTGTGTTTATAATGGACATTTAAGCTTGGGCCCTAGCTTTAGGGTCGTTTTCACCAACGTCAATTATCTCGAATTCATCATTAAAGGTTATTTAACTTTGCACGTGCATTTCACCAAACAGAAACGCTCGTTAACTTACCACTAACAAGGAATTACGTTAAATGGCCAAATCTGGCCACTCAACTCTCTACAGCATCTTTGGCGGGAAACAGTTGAACTGTGCCTTGCGCATTCCACAATGGTGGTTTGTTTAAGAGTTTCACAAGTACTTTCATCCATATGAATATAAAATATGTTTATGACAATGAAATTATAAAAGATCACACTCACTACTAAGTTTTAATACCAAGAAAGACGAAAAAAATATCCGAATGGGGTTTTGAACTGCTTCCAGTGCTGCATTATAAATTAGGAGTCGGCACCTCTACCGCTTACACTACGTAGACAACTGGGTAGCGCGTCCAAATAAGGTATCTATTCCTACAACTCCCAGTTCTCCTAAATACTTTGTTCATATCATTTTAAGCTTTTGCCACGAATAAGGTCTTCTGTATTTCCCTTCCTTTATAATTATGTTCCAGACAGTCTCAAGGAAGCATCACAAACAACAATCATTGCTAGATTTTCTACACGCTTCTTGTTCTGTCCGCCATGCTCTCCAAGATGAAAGAGTCCACGCATGCGCGAGAGCTGTAAATCTTATTTAAGTAATTGCGAACCCAAATAGCCTCGTGAAATGCATCGAAGATAATCACGCATTAAATCTCGTATTTAAGTTAAATGGGAATTAACTAATTGTTAGTGAAGAGTTGGTGAAAACGGCCCTTAGTCATTGGTTTATTTCAAATCATATTATTGTAGTTTTATGCAAACTCGACCTGTAACCGGGAATCGCCCTGCGACGATCATGACCGGATTCTTGTGAAGATGGAAATGATTGAGAAAGGGAACTTATCCAACACACCTGTAAACCATAATTACAAATGAGAGTGTGCTATTAATTAGCTTGTATGACATTACTTTGATGTCAATTGCATTTGCACATTTCAGTGATTTGTTGTTCCTTTTGAAGTTAGATACATGTGGTCATGTGACATTTGTGTCGGCCTATATTTTTTTGAGGAGGCCAGTGTTTAACCCATGTGCTTGGTTATTTGATTTTTCAGTAACTTAAGGAGATTGATTTAGGTATTTGGAAGTCAGTTTTGAAAGCTTTTGTCTGAAGCGTGGAACTCTATTCAAGTGCAACTGACTGTTGGAGCAGCAGAAAAGAGGAGAATTGAAGCGTTTGAAATGTGGTGTTACAGGAGAATGATTATCAGATGGGTAGATAGGGTTACGAATGAAGAGGTATTAAGAAGAGTCGGAGAGGAGAGATGTTTCTGGCGTCTGGTAATGAAGAGAAGAGATAGGTTGGTAGGACACATACTAAGCAAACTTACAAGGGGAGGACCAGGGGCGGTTCGAGTGGGGGGGTTGGGGGGGTGTCTCACCCCCCTCAGGTATTTTCTCAGTCGGCAAATCCTGAAGAATCCGTAACATTTCCCAGAACAGCATTTAAAAAGCAAAACGGGGCATGGCCATATACGATTTGGTCCGATTTAAAAATAAATAAAAAATATTATACTGACAGTCGGCATTTTACCGACAGTTGGCACAAACGGACACTGCAATAATTCCATACAGCCAGGCAATAGCCCAGTGCGGCAAGGGAAAGAGTCGGCAAAATAACCATTTTAAAAGTTTCACTTCCAGTCCTCGGTGCACCGGCTGCCAGTTGCCATTTCGTTTCTTTGTATGGAAACTGAAGAAAGAATGACAGATGAGCAATATGGGACCAAAGACAAGGGATGAACTCGTCGGCACGTTCCTGGGTGGGTGTAACGTCCCGCGTTCATTATGCAGAACGACTCAGCTACACAGCGAAGCGAGCCCAGCACCTGTGCCATGTGGCTAGACAAAAGGTGTTGGTGCGCGCATTGATAACTTCAGGTCAAGCCAACTCATTGAGATGTTGTCGGAGGAATGTTATGACCTGCTACCGCTTGTCTCGGCGCGTCCTCGCATATCCGCACTATTGTGACAAAATTGACATATTTATGGTTCCAAGGTTCCTCAAGGGGTGGGGTGCTCACTAAGGTCTGTGCAGTGGTCACCGAGAATGAGAGAAAGCAGTCGTTCCTGAACCAGCAACTTTTACGGTGATTAACTAGGTGCAAATACAGTGGCAGTGGGACGTGAGTTTTCGCCATGTAACATTTTCACGGAGCACCGCGTACCCATCAAACGTAAGGAATAATAATGCAGTAGATACATGCGTATTTTCAGCCATGTTTATGTTTAATGATGTTAACGAGAAAAAAATGAAGAATTATCGCACGCTGGAGTACGTCAGTGGCACAAACTGAAAAGTGGCGGAAAGAAGAAAAAGGGCAAATTACAAGAACATTTCACTTTAGAAGCTCATGAAGCAGCGATGGCAGATTTGTGCCACTTTGTTAATGGAAAAGGCCACGAAGACATCCGTTCTCCTTGATAAACTTTTACGGACGATCAGAATTGAGGAAGAACAAGAAAAGGAGCTCCACAAAAAAGTTATCCATATACTTATTAACACAGCAAGAACCCTTTGTCGGCAAGGTTTGACTTTCCGAGGTCACGAGGATGGAATCACTCAAGATAATGGAAACTTCACGCAAATTGTGAAGTTACTTTCTCGGCATAGTCCGGTCATGAATAGGTGGTTGGAAGAAGTGAATACGCGGAAGCATAATGTTACGTATATGAGCAAGGACTCTCAAAATGAATTCATCCATCGACTTGGAGAGAACTCGTGAAATAATTGCAGAAGAGATCAAGAACGCTGGTATGTTCTCCGTTATAGCAGATACTACTCCCGATATGTCACATAAAGACCGCCTCTCGTTGAATATCCGATACGTCGTCGAAAAAGATGAAGAGCTCGTTCCTGTGGAGTGTCTTTTAAAAATAGACGCTGTTTTAACAACAACAACAAAAAAGACTGGAGAGGAGTTGGCTGAAAATATATTTTTAATTCAGAAGAACTTACTTCCACTCGATAAACTAGCGTTTCAATCGTACGACTTTGCTAGTATCATATCTGGCATATACAACGGCACTCACAAAATCTATCAGAGAAGTGCAAAATAGATATTCCGTACGTTCCATGCCAAGTTCACAGGTTAAACATTTTCGTAGAGACAGCTTGTAATGCTAGCGCGCTTATTCGAGAGTTTTTTGACACTCTTGAAGCATTGTACTTTTTTTTCCGGTAGCACGAAACGACAGCGAAGCGAGCCCAGCACCTGTGCCATGTGGCTTGCAGAAAGAGCTGGATGAAATTGAAAATTCACTTCAACTTAAGAATTTATCAAAAACGAGGTGGACTGCACGCGCCGAATCGGTGAGAGCTGTTTCTTCGTCTTATGAAGAGATAGTCACATCATTGGAAACAATGAAAACCTCATTCGATTCTGAATTTGACAGTAAAACCCGAACTTTTGCGTCAGGCTTGCACAAAAAGCTTCTAGAATTTGATTTTATCTGCGGCATATACTTTATCAAAAACATCATGTTTAAAGTTAAGTACGTAACCGAGCTTTTAGAAGCGGCGGAGCTGAATGTTGTAGACGCGATGCAGCTGATTCAGAGCGCTTTGAAGTCTTTTGAAGATATCAATGACGATGGCAAGATGAACGCTTTGATAATGAGTGCATCGTCATTTGCGAAAAGTAAGCAAGTAAATGCGGAGGAAGACTTCGTTAAGCACCGCAGGACCCGGCGACTTGCAAAGAAGTATGACGTGCACGCTGAAACGACAGCAGAAATTTCTTTCCGTACATTCTACAGAAATGAGTTCCGAATACTTGTGAATGTATTTACTACAAGCGTGCAAGACAATCTCGCAAAACTAATTTCTTTGCTAGAGCCATTCAACATAATTTTCAAGATACCCGCTGACAGAAAGAGCTGCACCATCGAGCGCGTCCGATCTATAAAGCAATCACACCCGAAAATCACCCTTCAAGATGAAGAACTTGTGCTGGCTGAGCTTGAAATCCTGCTTGAAGCCAGTAAACAGTGCTCGTCTCCTAAATAGATCGCAAAAGTTGCTGTTAAATTAAAGAGGATTATTCCGTGTGGTTATCAAGTAGTTCGACTGATTTTAACATCCCCAGTGTCTTCTGCTTCTTCCGAACGGTCCTTCAGCAAGTTGAAGCTCATTTTCAATCATTTGTGGACATCGATGGGTGACGACCGCTTAGACTCCCTCATGATGTTTTCAACGAAAGATAAGGTCGACGACATTTAAATTACGGAGATAGTGGAGAAGTGGCCCTTGTTAAAACATCGTAGAGTAGGGATTTAGAAGGAATAACTAGTTTTTTTATTCTTGTAATATTTGAACACTTATTTTGTTCATTTATCAGATTTTCCTGCGATTCAAAATTCTGGAACTAATAAAATACATTTTAAATGAAAGCCGTTAACTAAGTATATTTGCCTTGTGTATTGTTTGCCGCCACTGCCGCCCCCGACAGCAGAGGCTACGCTGGCTAAAGCCCACCGTTAGGTCATGGGGCCAAGCTCTCTGCTGACTTGGTAGACGCGTGGGTTCGAGCCCCACCGTCGGCCGTCCTTGAAATGGCTTTCCGTGGTTTTCCCCATTTTCAACACCAGGCAAATGCTGGGGCGGTACCTTCTGATAGGCCACGACCGCTTCCTTCCACATCATTGCCAGTTGTATTCATCCCGACGCGCAGGTTGCCCACGGGCGTCGAATAGAAAGACCAGCACTCGGCCTCCGAGGAGGCCACACACGACAAAAAAAATACTGCCCCCGCCCCCTCCCCCCCTTCCTCTCCCACCCGTTGCTCAGTTATCAAGCGAATAGTCGGCAATCTTAAACAGCCAGTCGGCATTTTTTAAATGCTCACCCCCCCTATATGTACAAGGTCGAACCGCCCCTGGGGAGGACACGATGCATGGGTCACAGATTCGAACGATCTTTAGTATACGTGTAGGACATGACCAGGCGTATATCAGGTGCTAGTAGTAAGATGCGCTTCTCAGCCGTTTTAGAGAAATTAATTAATTGCAATTACAGTGCGGCGTCCATGTGCGTTGTACGCTAGCAAAAACCCTACGAGCGCGTGGTAAGAGCCTTGCTTTGTAAGCGCGGGGTCACTGGATCGAATCCCACCGGCGAGCCTTTGCAGTGTGTTGTGTTTTTTTTTTTTGGTAACCATTGGCTACTTCCAACCACTACCCTTAGTATGAGTCACTGCTTGCGGGGTACGGGGTGGTCTGTTGAACCACATGCAATGAACGGAACAGTGGGCCTTCAATGTATACATATACTAGAATACACCTGACCGTGTATAATACCAATACTATACATTATGTCACAAACATTGACCTGGATACGATGATTTCAGAATCCCTTTTCCGGCTCACATAACATGTTCTTCTTCTTCTTCTTTTGAGACCACAAAGGATCACTTTACCCAACCATTAGTTCGTCGACTTGTAGGAAATGTACGAGCCTTGTGGTCCTCCCAGTACTTCATGCGTATTGATCGTCTTGCCCGTTCTTCTTTGTGAGTGGAAAATGAAACGTCATATTTTTAAGTGCTTTTCTTATTTGCAGCGTCTTCTGTTGTTAGGCCAATTTCTTTTAAGTCCTCTCTGATTTCTTTTAACCATCGGCATCCAGTTGTTGTGTTTTTTGAAGCAAGATTGTACTGCACTAGTTGTTTTAGAAGACGTGAATCTGGCATTCTCATGATGTGCCCAAAGAATCCTAGTATTTTCTTTCGCATGGTATCAGTAATGGGTTCTAGGTTGTCATAGACCATATTGTTAGGTATTATTCGCCATTGCCCATCTTTTTTATATCCTTTATTGATACAAGTTCTTCCAATTCGCCTTTCGATCTTCTGTAATCTGTCTGTTTTAGAATGTTCATTTAGATGTAATAATGTTTCTGCTGCATATATGGCTTCCGGTTTTATGACTATTGTAATGTTTAATTTTTGCATTAATTGATAAGCATTTCCTTTTTTTAAGTTTCCCATGTTAATTTTTGTGCCCTAGATAACTTGTTGGTTCTTATTTGAATTGACGCTTTCTCATTTAAATTGTTTGTTATTAGCTCTCCTAGATATATGAATCGTGTTACAATTTTAATTTTTGTATCATTAATTTGTATTTCCTTTAATGGTGTTGGTTTCTGTGGCATGATTTCTGTTTTTTCGAATGATATCATAAGGCCAATTTTATTTGCAATTGTCTGAAGCTCTGATATCTGTGTTTTGGCTTCCTCTAAATCTTTCGCCAATAATGCCATGTCGTCTGCAAAACCAAGACAGTTTGTTTGAATTTTCTCCCTATTTTTATATTTGGAGGGCATTTCTTAGACCATTCTCGCATTACCATTTCCAATGCACAATTAAATAGTAATGGTGATAAGCCATCACCCTGTCGTCAACCGGTTGTGACCTCAAATGGGTCAGAGAATTCACCTCTGAATTTAACTTTTGATTTGGTGCCTGTAAGAGTTAGTTTTATGAGATTTGTCAATTTGGGGTGTAATCCCATGTGTCTTAGAATTTTTAATAAAGATTCTCTATGAATACAATCATATGCTTTTTAAAGTCGATAAATGTTATCACCATATCTCTATTCCTTTTTCTATTATAATCCATTATCAATTTTAGGCTCATAATTTGATCTGGGCAACTTCTCCAGGGCCTGAAACCTCCTTGATATTCTCCTAATTCATTTTCAAGTTGTACTTTAATTCTATTGAGAAGAATTCGAGAAAAAAATTTATAGGTAACATCCAGGAGTGAAATCCCTCAGTAATTGTTAGAGTCTGTCTTATCCCCTTTTTTATGTAGTGGATGGATGATAGCTGATCTCCAATGTTCAGGGAATTTTCCTGTAATCCAGATGTTGACTAGTTGTTGGTGAAGAGCGATTTTTGCCGAATTTCCAGCATACTTCCAAATCTCTGCAAAAGTCTGGTCTTCTCCAGGGGCTTTGAAATTCTTCATCTCATTCAATGCTATGTAAACGTCTTCTAATGTGGGCGGATTAATGTTCTCCGGTGGTGGTGTTATTGGAGTGTCAACATCCAATTGGAGAAATTCTATGGGTTCTTCACAGTTTAGGAGTGTCTTAAAATACTTAGCCATAATTTGTGCATTATCCTGGTTGTTGTGGGCCAATTTACCATTTTCATCTTTTAACAATAAGGTAGGTGCTTCATATTTTTTCAGATGTTGTTTAAAGATTTTGTAATAATTCCACGATTGTGAAATTTTGAATTCCTCTTCAATTGTTTGTAGGGTGTCAGTATGATATTGCCGTTTTATTCTTCTTAAAGTTTTAGTTGTTTCTTTTCGTTGTGTAACTAAATTTTGAAAAGATGTTTCAGATTTTTGGGATTGGTGTAATACCCACGCTCTGTGTCGTTTATCAATCATCTCATCACATTCACTATTCCACCATTGATGTTTTTTCCGCGGTTTAATTGGAGCCAGGTCTTCTGCTATTCGTTGTAGGTTGTGAACCAAGTTTTCGAGTTTATCAGTTATTTTAATGTTTCCAGTTGCTTTTTGGTACTGTTCACTGTTGATTAACTGGATAGGATCTATTGTTCGTTTAGTTTTGGGGGTTTTCCTTTGTTGTCTCTTCTGGGGGCGTGAGTTTAATTTTAATTACGTAGTGATCAGAACCTGTGTCAATTCCGCGGAGGACTTTGACGATATAGATCTCTTTATGGTGGTGTTTATCCATGCACACGTGGTCCAGTTGCCATTCTCCCTTAGTGTAATCAGGGTGTTTCCATGTTTTAAGTTATTCGTTTAAAACATGTAGATTTTGAGATTAAGTTATGGTTTCGACACAGGTCAACTAGTCGCTCTCCATTTTTATTTGTTCTATTGTGTGCTGGCCATTTTCCGATGATGTCACGGTATTTTCTTTCTCTACCTAGCTGAGCGTTAAAGTCGCCAATTAATAATTTAACATGGTGTTTGGGGATGTTATCTATGGTTTGATCCAGTAGGTCCCAAAATTCTTCTGTTTCTTCACGGTCTTTGGGGGAAGTGTTTTTATCATTAGAGGGAGCATGGGCATTTGTGATAGTATAAATCTTATTAGATGTGTTAAAGGCGAGTGTTGAGATTCGAGGAGATGGTGAGCGGAACATAACATGTTATTACAGTTGACCGAAAAAAAAAAAAAGTATAGTATAGTATTCAATACACCTACAGTTGTACGAATTGCCAATGTAAAAAAAAAAAAAAAAAAAAAAAAACGAGAACGCAAAGGCTCTCCAGTGGGATTCGATCCAGCGCTTACGAAGCAAGGCTCTTACCTCCGCACTACGCGTTCGTTGGATTCTTGCTAGCGTACAACGCGCATACAATAGACGCCGCACTGCATTTATTGCAATTAATTAATTTCTCGGAAACGGCTGAGAAGCCCACCTTACTACTTGCACCTGGTATACGCCAGGTCATGTCCTACATGCGTACTAAAGATCGTTCGAATCGGTGACCCATGCACCGTATCCTCCCCTTGTTAGTTATAGAAAGAAGGGTCAAGGACAAGAACAGTAGGGGTAGACCAAGGTTAGAATATGTTCAACAGATTGCTTCCGATGTAGGGTGAGGTAGCTATGTAGAGATGAAATGATTAGTTCAGGACAGGGAAACATGGAGCATTGCATCAAACCAGTCAAAAGACTGAAGACTCAAACAAAGAGACAACCTTATTTACTCTATTATCAGCCACATTGCTCAAATCTTAACACCTAATTTTTAACAGGAAAATATGCACTAATTTTTGTTTGGCTGAAGGTTTTCCTTATAGGTATCAAATGATAATTGTAACTTTTCTCCACTGGAATTAAGATGCCTGTCAGTTATTACATTTTCTGTCCAAGTAGAGTTTTGTACTACCATTACTCAAACTCCTAGCGCCGTTAAAGCTGCCGACTTAAATTTCCGCCTAAAGCTAAGTTCTCTACGATAATATCTAGGTACAGTATGTGTGTTTGGAAGTGGATGGGGAACATTTTCAGCATCTACTGTAAATCATGGCCAGTAAAACTGCATGGTAGGCTACTGATTTTAAGCACCGTATTCAGCCGTAGGCCTACATATGCGTGCGCGGTCGCCGACACTGGCGGAGCGCGAGAATGTCCTTGCTGATCAAATATGAAGAAGGAACCTGTATTAAGTGTGTTTGGAAGTGGATGGGGAACATTTTCAGCATCTACTGCAAATCATGGCCAGTAAAACTGCATGGTAGGCTACTGATTTTAAGCACCGTATTCTGCCGTAGGCCTACATATGCGTGCGCGGTTGCCGCCAACTGAACCGTCACTGGCGGAGCGAGAGCGAAAATGTCCTTGCTAAGCAAAAATAAAGACCCTGTATTATACTGTAGTGTAGAGGTACAGTAATTCATTTTTATGTTATTTATTGCATGTAAGTTACTGATAACCTACGTTTATGTCGTGACTGTAGTAGTGCATACAATCACTTACTAAGGTCGGCGATTGAACGTCCATATATACGCCGCGTTCTTTCTTATACGTTGTAAATGCAGTATGGTGTTTTTCGGTAGTACGTTTTCCCGAATATGACGTCCGAATTTTATCAGTCCCTTCAAAAATGTACTATTGAGATTCCACTGTACATATCAGCATGAGGAGTTTTCTAAGTCGATAAAGTCAAATTTAAACAATAGAAAGATCTACCTTGGACTCTGCGAGGGATCAGGCCTCGACTGTCGCATTCCAGGATGGTGTCTCGAGCTGAACACACTTTGACAGCAGATACAACTGGTGACAAGGCAATCGCCCACGAACTTGGGTCTAATGAAGGAAAGGGCAGCAAAGGAAGAAAGACTGCCGTGGACCTGTCGAAAGGAACCATTCCCAGCAATCGCCTGGAAAAGTGGGAAACCAGGGAAAAACACTTCCTGGACGGCTGAGGCAGGAAACGAACCCGCCTGTACTCATTTTGTGCGCCCCATGAGGCTAAGTGAACCACGTTCCAGCCTTCAGACCAGAATTAAATTTCGAGGCCGAGCCTCCGCGGTGACTGTCTTATACAGAGCCAAACAAACAAATCAGTCTGTGAAAACTATGAAGTATACAACGTTGCCACATCCCAAAAAAATTGCATGGGAGTTGAACCTTCGAACACCGTCAACTATCACACATCCCACCGCGCGCTTGCTATGTGAGCTACTGCGACGCTTGACCTGCAGCACGTACTTTCCTGTCTATACAATACCTGCTCTCGGTCTCTGCGTGCACCTCCACTATTTGCGGGTTCATTCAAGGTACCCATACTGAATTAATAGTGGCGCTCATGATGCCGTCTTCTAGCCAGTCAACACACATCTTGTTATATTACCCCAGTTTAAGGAGAGGGACCGATGTCTTTCAGAATTGCATTACATGCAACGGGATGCATAAAACTGGATCGCAAGGGGCTGGTGGACCACCCAGTATATATAAAAGAAAGTCATTGAAACTGTGCAAGAGGACAGTTCGGGCCAGGGGACTCGTCACGACAGAAATTGTTGAGGAAAGTTTCAAGAAAAACTAATTTGAAGCGCCTTGGTTGGATCGGAAGATGACGCTATATGGGAAACAAAACTATCCTGCAAATAATTTAGAAGGCAGTTCAGACAGACTGTGACAATGGCAGCAATCCTGGAGACCTTCACGACAGTGATGGATGAAATGTAACGGGTAAATTTAATTTTAGTTTGAAAAATCTCATCTAATAATAATAATAATAATGTATGTACAGTCGAGTCTCGCAAACTCGGCCTAATGTGGACCTAAGGGTGGCCGAGTTCAGAAAAATGCTGGGTTACTGGGAAATGGGTTAGAAAGAAGAAATAAGCTGTTTGTGCGTGCACCCCCACTATTTAAGTGCGTGTTCTGCAAATCTGTGCTTGTTTTGCTGGTTCATTCGAGGGACCCATACTGATTAATAGTGGCACTCACGATTCCTGTTTTTAACAGAAACACAAGTTTTAAAACGATTAAGCCACTACAATTACAGTACTTTAATATATAGTTCAGTACTGTACTACATAACAATCAAGGGAAACAAATTATAAAAGAAAACATAGAAAAACTAGGCCTACTAATTATTTTTATAATATGTACAAAACAATTCCTGTATGCAAATAAATTTTTCACTTAATGAAAATTACCATTTACTATTTTGCAAAAAAGTAAGTCATGTTCTTTTTCTTTTAGCTTTGAAACCTGTTTCTTGAAGCCTTGTCACGAAGACGGTGAAGAAACAATGTCCATAGCGGAGAAGAGGAAAGAAAACATAATAACAAACAAAAATCATGATATTTTTCTCCTGTCAGGGTGGCCGAGAAATCCGGAGTGCCGAGTTTGCGAGACTCTACTGTACTTTAATTTTAAAGGTAGGATATCCATAATGGTATTTTCAGTTTATTTCAGTACTAGCGAACGTGAAATTAGGCGTACCCTGCCACGCACGGACACTTGCTGCAATTGTGATAGATTCATATCAGACTATATTGTACATTGGTCCCTAGTTGTACTTTTTAAACCTGAATAATACATATTCAAGGATGTTGGTAAGTATACGATAGTAATTCAAAGGATATTTTGATACGGTATTCATTTTCGAGATATTCACATATAAAACCCCCACCTCCTTCGATCTTTCAGCATTGAAAATGGGATAATAAACAGGTCTTATATGCGAGTAAATACAGTATATGACCCACAGCGATCAAAAATAGTCTGGTACATACGGGTTAAGTTGTGTATATGAAGTAATTAGAATTAAAATATTGACTGTACAATACGTTGCTTCCAAGTTAGCAGCCAATGAATACTACACGTGAAATATGACAGCGCAGGCAATTTTTGACGCACTTAAATGTTGTAAGGTTAATGAACATTGGAGCAACTCCTTTTTCTGAATGACCATGTACACTATTTAAATGCCCATTACATGCACAATTGATTAATATATACACAAAGCACAGAGACCACTCCGATGATTAAATTATATTTAAAGCACAGCGCGGATATCCGCAACATTTTTCGCCATGCGGATATAGTTTGAATGACTTTGCGGATAATATTTGGAGTAAATTTGCAGATAGTTTTTAGAATATAATCTGAACTTGTTGAATATCAAGGGGGAAGTTGGGTAATTGTGTGCACATATGTTTTTAGAGTTGGTAGTACAACTAGCAACTCCGATCCCTGCTACTCTTAAGCTGTCATCTTACCAATCAGATAGGGACAGTCAGCATGAAGCCAGTTTATACAGTGTTTATGCATGTATTTATTTTTCAATATTGTTACGGCTGTGAGTTCGTTTCATCGCCTCGCCGCGTGAGTCACAGCCGCCCCGGGCTATGCTCTGCCTCTGTGTTACCTGCGCCTTACCCAACGGGGCTGCGAGGACTAAAGGGATGGACCAGAATATTCGTGACCCAGCTAGTGATGGAAATCTCGAGAAGCCGTGAATCCTGGACGGTTCTAGAAACATCCATCGAGTCACCAGTCTCGCTATATAAAGCGGCCTCACCAGCGAGGGACGGACAGTGTTTTTGAGCGAGTGCGACAATAGTTGGTGACTTGGGAAATTACGAAACCCAAGTGAGGCTATTGCAGTGCGGTGAATTACTGTGTGGATTGCGAAACGCAGTGGACTGTTTTCCTAGCCTGCGGACGGCGAGACAGTGTACATTCAGAACAAGTGAGTGTGGCTTGTTGACTTGAGGGAGAGTGTCGTTACTTTTAGTCGAGGTCACCGGACCTCATTACGATAGGATTAACTGCAGACTGAGTGAAAAGGAGAAGAGTGAATTCCATAAGGGAGGAACCTGACAGACTGCCCATTGGTTTCCAAGTGTTTATGGTGTACTGTAACTTATTTCTGACCTGCAATAAACCTAACATTTCTTTAAAGGAACAATTGTGTTGTCCTTCTACCCACCGTAATCCAGTTAACGAAAGTGCCACTAGGGGTGGCAAGTTACAATATAATAGATTAGTTTACCGGTATTTATCGAGTTACATTTTAAAAGCAGAGTGGGGTAATGGAGTGCAGAACATGATACAAGTAAATACAACGCAAAATTAATGGCAAAATATTTCGTGTTTGTTCTCCAGATGCCAAGAAATTATACTCGGAAAACGGAGAAAAACTCCTACCCAGCAGAAAATATGCAGAAAGCTCTACGTGCAATTGGGGATGATGGGAGGAAAATGAGGGAAGTAGGGAGAAGTTTCAACATTTCCGAGTCAACCGTACGATAGCAGTTGCTGCAAAATAGGCTTGTTCTATCTCGTCTAAGCCATAAACCTGTTTGTACCAACGAAATGGAGTCACAATTATCCGAATACGTTTTGACATTGGCAAAATTATTCTAGGGCTTAACGCCCACCAAGCTCGTCAGACGGTTTGCAGAGGAGAATAAGATTCCCCATAATTTCAATAAAGTTAAAGATCTAGCAGGCAAAGATTGGTTGTATGTGTGCCACCCTCAAGTCTGGCACACATTTCCGCCCATGCCGCCAGCTCCCCCGGCAGTCTTTCTACAAGACTTCGTGTATTTCTGGAGGGCACATTTGAATGTCCCGCGGCTGAGTGCCGCCCTCCCCTTCTCGCGGCGAGTGGACTGTTCCGGCCAGGCGAAGGTGGTGACCTTTGGCCAGGCGAGACTAACTCTTGGCCGCCTTCTTGGGCGCCATTGGCCCGGCTGTTTGAAAGAGACCAATGGTGTGCTCCCACGTTAACAACTTGCACTATGGGTAAGCCTAGCTCAGGCCTGCCAACTCAAATTACCATCTGGCTAGACCAGCGTGTAGCAAACTGTGACGACCTGCTAAAGTTGGCAGCGTCCATTTCTCCGCAAGGAGCGCGCGACACACTTGTTGCTTGGCAACGTGCGTACTGTGGTAGCACGCTTCTTCCCACTACCTGCTTGAAAGATGTAACGAATAGGTGCGTCTGCGGGTGAGCTCTCCGAGCTCAGCCTTTGTTCCAGGCCACATGGCCTGTCTGTTGGACTCAGGTAACATTCCGTTCCGATTATAAAAAAAGGCGATCTGTGTTTAACTATTTCTCGTGTCTAGAGAATCATTACAAAACTCATGGTGTCGTCATGAGAGAGCTGTGTTCTACTCAAACTTCGAATCTAGTCTCTGAACTAATATCTTTGAACTGACTAACCGTTAGACTCCATTTTTCTGTCCTTGCCTTATAGAAGGCCAATAACTTTGCTCTGCAATCAGACCTTATTATTATTTTGCGTGTGAATGCTATGTTAATTGCTGATTTTAATTTAAGTTCTTGTTGTCATGTAATTATATATATTTTTGGGAGGGTTCCTAAGTGAGGACGACAATGGCCTACATTGTCGAGAACATGGTGCTGTTGCTAACGGCTTGCCTCGTGGTGGGCAGTCGAAAGTAATAGGCGCTCTCGTGCGTTGGCAGCGGTCACGTAATGAAGTTTTGATATGAGCTCCCGCTCCACAGCTTTAGTTATGCCTTTTGCTATTTTCATTTTAACTTCTAGTTTTATTCTTCTGTGCCACGCTGCACATCATTTCAGTGATATCTTGTGTTTTTGATGAAGCTGTTATATATATTTTCTCCTTCTGAGTTTCCGTTCGTTGTTTTGAACTTTCTCAAAGCCTCATGGCTTTCCTCGTGTTGCCGGAGGGCACCTTAGGTTTTATTTAGGCGTCATGTTTAACTTCAGCCCATTCCTGGGCAAACTATATTCCTTGTCCCCAAGGGACATCTTTCAGTGTTAATTAATTCCTATTTGGCGTCTCACTCACCATGTGGGGCATAGATAGGAGTAGGAGTGTTCTTTTATGTTGCACATTCTTGGGTTTCCACTTGTATTTCCTACATTTTATTTTCTTTAGTTATCAACCATGGACATTTTCTCTTCAGTATGTTGTCTGCCACCCTGTAGTATTTACCAGTCCCTCGCCTCTGTAAAACGAGGCTCAAATCCACATCCCGATTATTCAACTCGCCTGGTTAGCCATTCTTGTTAATGGTTGCCAGAGTCACGCAATCTAAGGGAACCAACCAGGTTTTCGAAGGGGCGCGACAGTATGGGTTCTTGAAGAGAAATCCTACATGAACGTTGAGACAACCTGAAAAAAAAACAAGCCTAAATTGGATTGCCTCCTTTAATGCTGACGAAACGAAGATATTTTATTCTAATATCCAAAACTGCAGAATTTTAGTATCATTGCATTGTTATGCTACTGTAAAAAGCATTGGAATATTCTAATGTTAATGCACAATGCAAGTTTCAGCCAATTCACATTGTATTATTATGGCTTTCCAACATTCATCCCATGTTCACAATTCCACAACCCATGCACACGATTACCCTGCAGGGTGGGTAATGGTGCGGAGGTGCATATTTGCGAGTTTTGGAATTATAGTCCACCAAATGTATTTTTGAATTAAATTTGTTTCTGCACATCAATTAAAGGATTACTAAGGCTCCCTTATTCATAACTGGAGCTGTGTTATCTATTATGAGACCATCACAAGACCGAATCTTGCTTAAGTGCGCACAATTCCCCACCATCTCTTACTAGGGCCCAGATGTTCATGACTTTTTTTCGTTATGTTTTTTTCAAGACAAATGTAAGATATGATTTACGTTAATTCCATTCAAATTATGTCATTAAGGATAATCAACACTCCAAACTGAGAAGGGTTGCAATTCTGGCTGTGTAACATTAATTTTAAACGTAGCACATGACATACGTGGAGAGAAAATTGAGAGAGGAGCAGTATGGATTCAGACCTGGGAGATCCAACAGTGGATCTCATATTTTCAGTGAGACAGCTCCAAGAACACCACTACGAATTTGGAGAGGATCTAGTTAGTTAGTTAGTTATTGTTGTTTTAAGGGGCGGAACTACGAGGTCATCTGCCCCTCTTAACACAGATTAAAGAATACAAATTTTGAATTGAATTTAAAATTTTGAGGTGGACATCTAAAAAAAAGACCAAAAATTAATAAAACAAAAACAAACAATTAAATAAAAAATAAAAATTATAAAAATAAACAAAATTACGGAAAAAACAAAACATTATCATTCAAAAACGAACAAGTCGTTGAGTCAATGTTCACTGGAAAATTTAGATTGCTGGCCCTAACCCACTCTCACTTATAAAGCGGATAACGCGATCAGCAGCCACCGCGTCATCGGCTAATATAAGTTTGAGTGTCGTCTGCAAACCAAGGTTTCTTCGTAAGTCAGCAAGATCCACACACTCGGTAAAAATGTGGGCCACGGTGAATACGGCTCCACAGGTACAAAGTGGGGGGTCTTCCCTTCTCATTAGGTACGAGTGGGTGGATCTTGTATGACCTATCCTTAGCCTACACAAAATGACGGACTCTCTCCGGGCCCGGAAGGAGCTCCGCCACACGCGAGTTCTTCCCTTGATCGCTCTCAGTTTACTGGGCAGTGGGTCAGCTAGCCACTGACTCTCCCAAAAAGTCAGAACTTGTAGGCGTAACTGAGAGCGAATATCTCTAGCGGGTACCTCCATTGGTCGAGGTGGTAGTGATACCGCCTCTTTTGCAGCTTGATCTGCTAACTCATTTCCCACAATTCCCATGTGGCTTGGAAGCCACAGAAAGGTGATTCGAGTGTCAGCGTGGCACAGCCCGGCTAGTAGGTCGTGGATTCGCTGCACTAGGGGGTGTTGCGGGAAACATGTAGCAATTGACTGCAACGAACTCAATGAGTCGGTACACATGAGAAAGTGGATTCGTGCATCCTGTAGTGCAAACTGCAGAGCTTCATAGATGGCAACGAGCTCCGCAGTAAACACACTACAGGCCTCAGGCAAAGAGATCTTGGTATTTGCACCATCAATAACGTAAGCACAACCCACTTTCTCGTCCACCTTCGAACCATCCGTGTATAGAATGCCAGCGTCCGGAAATTGGTGAACTATGCTGTGGAACTGCCTCCGGTAAACGGAGGCATCCGTGTTCACCTTAGGACCTCGGTGCAGATCTAACCGAATTTCCGGACGCGGGACTTGCCACGGAGGCACCTCGCTAGATGTCCGGATCATACAGGGACCTACAGCCACTCCTATTTCAGTACACGAGCTATCAAGTCTAATACCAACCGGCCGAGTGGTACGAGGCCGGTTGGCGTAACCCTGGTGGTTTTGGGTACCGAAGAGAGCTTGATAGGTCGGGTGATGCGGCATTTGACGCACATTGGCAGCATATGCTAAAAGCATATGTTGGCGTCTATAATTTAAAGGTGGAACACCCGATTCGGCGAGTAGGCTGGGTATCGGGCTGGTCCGGAAGGCACCGGTAGCCAGCCTAACGCCACTATGGTGGATACTGTCCAGCATTTTCAAGGTTGCCGGCCTTGCTGAACCGTATGCCGCAGAACCATAGTCTAGCCGGGACAGGACGAGGGCTTGGTAGAACCGTAGCAGCACCGCACGGTCAGCCCCCCACGTAGTGCCACTAAGAAACCTGAGCATGTTCAGTTTCCTGAGACATGTCATTTTCAATTGCCGTATATGGTGCTGCCACGTTAACTTGCTGTCAAAATGGAGCCCCAGGAAGCGATAAGTGTCAACCAACGGCAACGCAGCATCCCTGAGATGTAGTTCAGGGTGTAAATGTAGCCTCCGTAGCCGACAAAAATGGACGACGGAGGTTTTTGCTGCTGAAAAACGAAAACCCCGGTCGTGAGCCCACCTGTCGACCCGGTTGATAGCTAGCTGCAATTGCCGTTCCACGACTGCCATACTTCCAGAGCTGTAATGCAGAGCTAAATCGTCTACATACAGCGATGGAACTACCACGGACCCGGCGGCGGCAACAATGCCATTAATGGCAATCGCGAACAAGGTGACACTCAGCACTGAACCCTGAGGAACTCCATTTTCTTGGGTATAGTATTGCGATAATGTCCTACCGACCCTTACACGGAAGAGTCGGACGGACATGAAATTCGCAATGAAAGTCTGTAAGTTACCACGGAGTCCCCACTTGTGAAGGGTGGAAAGGATCCCGTAGCGCCATGTGGTGTCGTAGGCTTTCTCGAGGTCAAAGAAAACCGTGACTAGGTGCTGCTTTCGGAAAAAAGCCTCCTGTATGGCGCTCTCAAGTCGCACCAGATGGTCAGTGGTGGACCTATGACAGCGAAATCCACATTGGTACTCAGACAGGAGACCTTTATCCTCCAAGAACCACACCAGTCGACGGTTCACCATCTTTTCGAGCAGCTTACATAGGCCATTTGTCAAACAAATGGGCCTATAGCTGCTTACAAACTTGGGATCCTTTCCAGCCTTAGGAATCGGTATCACGATCCCCTCTCGCCATTGAGATGGAAACTCCCCTTCAATCCATATACGATTAAAGAGGATCAACAGTTGTTTTATACTGGATTCGCACAGATGCTTTAACATTTGATTATGTATGTTATCCGGTCCAGGAGCCGTATCCCTGCACAGTGCAAGCGCACTGCGCAGTTCCCATTCAGAGAATGGTACATTATAGGACTCCGAAGCAGCAGTGGCAAAGGACAAGGGGTGAGTCTCTGCCTCCCGCTTCAGAGTCAGAAATGTAGGATCGTAACTCCCGGAGCAGGATACATCGGAGAAGTGCGAGCCAATGCTGTTGGCAATGGCGAGATGGTCCGTGATGATGTCTCCATTGATGGACACTCCGGGTATCGACAGTGATGTCGGGAGTCCGGAGATCCGACGAAGCTTAGTCCACACTTGAGATGATGGAGTATGCGCCGTCATGGACGACACATACTTTTCCCACGTCGTTTTCTTACTCTCCCGAATCAGATATCGGGCTCTGGCACGCATCCTTCTGAATGTGATAAGGTTGGCCATGGTGTTTTGCCTCCGATAGCATTTGAAAGCACGTCGACGATCTTTAATGGCTGCTGCAATCTCGGCTGTCCACCAAGGGACAAGCTTCCGGCGTGAGTTTCCGGATGAGGAAGGTATTGTTTCCTCAGCAGCAGCCAAAATACCATTCGTTATGTGAATGGTATGATCGTCGACACTCTCAAAGGTATCTTCGGCAAACACCGCACGTGCCGTGAAAGTTGGCCAATCAGCCCGACGGAGAAGCCATCGACTTGGTAACTCGATGGCTCTCTGGTTCGGAAGAGTAACGATAATTGGAAAATGGTCACTATTACAAAGGTCGTCGTGTACACCCCACTGTAGCAGGGGAACCAGCGCACGACTGCACAAGGTAATATCGACACTTGAATAAGTGCCGTGTGCAATAGAGAAGTGCGTAGGTTCCCCTGTGTTCAACAAACACAGGTCCAGCCGCCTGATCAGCCTCTCAAAATCTCTCCCTTTACCGCTAGTGGTAGCGGAGCCCCAGATGGTGTTGTGGGCATTAACATCTCCCAGAAGGAGGAAAGGAGGGGGGAGCTGAGAGACTAGATCCACCAGCTGGTCGTCATCCGGCTGAGAATCAGGCGGGATGTACACGTTACATACTGTTGCCATTACTGGCAACGAAGTACGAACTGCAACTGCCTCTAGCTGAGTACGCAACGGCACCTCTTCACCAAAGAGGCTAGAGTGGACGAGAGTGCAGACGCCACCAGCGGCCACAGCTCCGTCCACCCGGTCTTTAGAGAAGAGTTTGAAGTGACTCATTGTTGTCTCATGTCCAGGACGAAACCTGGATTCCTGAAGGCAGACAATGGTTGCCTAAAACGAAGATATTAATTGTCGTAACTCAGCGAGATGAACAGAATAGCTATTACAGTTCCATTGTAATAGTGCCATGGTGTGGACTTAAGTAGAAATGGGTCTTCTACTTATGCTTGACCGTTTGCCACCCTTCCCCAGCTCTAGTTGGAGATGATGGGGCAGGAGAGCACACCTCAATCTCCACATCTCCGTCCGAAGACGAAGAAAATGGAGCGGGCGCACTCTTGGGTTGCGCGCGGTCGTCGTCGGACCTCACGAGTCTCGCTCTTGGGGAAGAGCGAGAGCGGTGTCGAGGGACTTTCTCCCGGTCCGAAGACTGGGTGTCTGTCCCCGACACGCCCCGAAGAGATTTCTTCTTGGATCGGCGCCGACGCGTGTTTGGGGAAGTAGATGGTCCCTTCCCCACAGACGCCGGGTCCTTATAAAACAAGGTCGCTCCTGCTGGCACCGCTCCACTGGTAGTGGTGGGAGCGGGATGGTCAGCAGATACGTGAGCAGCCCTGCCTTTAGGAGAGGAAGAGAAACGGCGCTGAACCGTTCCCCTCTCCTCCGCCGATCTATTTTCTTTTCTATAGGGGAGTTCCTCCATACGTACGGGCTTGGCTTCACTCCCTTGGTGGTAATGGGAGCGGAAAGGCCAGCAGAGACAGTAGCCACCCCGTCAGCAGGAGGGCGAGAGAGACGGCGGCGAACCGTCTCCCTTTTCTCCCCTACATTTTTCGTATTAGGTGGGCTGGAAGAAGGACCAGCCCTGGTCGGCAAAGTCTTCTTTCCCCCTTTAGCTGGGGAAGACTTGTTCGCCGACCGTTTCGGAGAAGAAGAGGACTTCTTCTCCGATTGCGCCGGTTTAGATGGTATAACCGGCGCCTTCTTTTGCTGGGCCGAAGAAGGTTGTTGTACCTCCTTCGGGCTGACATTTTTCGCTGGTACAGCGAGGGGTGATTTTAATACTGCTGATAATACGGGCGTCGAGGGTACTACACTCGGTAAAGATGCGGCAGGGGTGAATGAGGGCGTCGTTGCAGCTGCAAACGATACCCGAAATTCGGGGGCATTCATATCACGGTACCTCTTGCGAGCGTCGTGATATGAAAGCCAATCAAGAGTTCTTATTTCTTGAATTTTTGCTTCCTTACAGAACTCAGGGCACTGCTTCGATCGTGGAGAGTGGCTTCCTTGGCAGTTAGGACAAATCGGGGAGGCGTACACCTCTCACCCTCATGTGTCCCCTTGCCACACTCTCTACACACGGCCTTGGCAGTGCACCTGGCGGAAACATGCCCGAATTTCTGGCATTGATAGCAGCACATAGGTGGAGGGATGTACGGTCGAACATCGCAGTGGTACGATGTGACCTTCACCTGCTTAGGTACTACATCACCCTCAAAATGGAGAATAAAAGCGCCGGTATCGACGCTGTTCTCCCCAATCTTTCGGGTGATGCGCCTAATCTTGGTGACGCCTCTCTTCCCCAGATCCCGCAACAATTCCGCATCGCTATTTAAAATGAGGTCACGATGGAAAATAACTCCTCGGACCTCATTCAGCGTTTCGTGTTTTGAGACCTTAACGGGAATTTCGCCGAATTGCGTGCATTCCAGCAACGCTTCGGTTTGCTTCCGATCAACGGTGTGCAGCAGCAGCTGACCGTTCCGGAGCTTGGAAATCCCGTTAAGATCACCAAATTTCCCCTCGATTTCCTCAGAAAAAATTATTGATTTTACTAGTTTAAAATCACCCCCGTCAGTCCTCGTAGCTACCAGGTAGCGAGGAGACTTATCAGCGGGGAATTTTCTATTAAAGGCTTCATCCCAAGGCGTATACACCTTGGGATTAGCTCGACACTCAAGAGACGGCTTTTTAAGGGTGCCACCCTGTACAGGTGTCCGTGATCGCTTTGATGGCATCCCGGACGAAATCCTCCCCGAATACTGCCCACTCCGAACGGGGGCTATCACTGTGGGCGCCACCCAGCCAAGGCAATACCTACCTGGCATAGCAGATATTGCCCGGGGTCCCAGTGCCTCGAACAGGCACTTCCCCCTCGGCATGCACAGGATTTATTCAGCTCCAGTATTCGGCCATGCAGGGACCTTCGTTGTAAGGCGGATACTACTGTAGGGTACATGGCGCACCCACCTGACGGGATGGGGCATACCGTCTAGGCTTTCTGGCCAGATGGCCAAGCTGGTGGCCCTTCCTCTAACAGCACGCATGTTTATTTCTATTGGTCAAACCAGAGCTGGGACCAGAAAACCAAAATTGACCTTTATAAGGCCCCCTCTAAGTCGCCTTTTACGACAGGCAGGGGATACCGTGGATGAATTCTGCCCTCCCCATCCACAGGGGGTCTGAACAAATCAAAACTGGCAAGTTATTCGGCCATGTCGGCCCTATTAGTCGCCTCCTACGACAGGCAGGGCATACCGTGGGTGTATTCTATCCCGCACCCACACGGGGGGGAGAGGATCTGTTGATGGCCTTTCTGGACATCGAAAAGGCATATGAAAGTGTGTGTAGGGAGAAGGTTTGGAAAGCAATGAAAAACATGGGAGTGGAAAAAGGGACTGTAGGCAGAGTGAAGGAGATGTATTGTGGAAGTGTGAGTTGTGTGAAAGTTGGAGGGGAAAGAACAGACTGGTTCAGACAAATGAGTGGCCTGAAACAGGGTAGTGCACTGTCACCCCTTCTCTTTATTGTGGTTATGGACGAGGTAATGACACGGATAGCAGGAAAGATAGGAGAAGATAAGATGAAAGCAATGGTGTTTGCAGATGATCTCATGATCTGGGGAAACAAGCAGGAGGAAATTCAGGAGCAACTGAAGGCTTGGGAAGAAACAGTGGGAGAGTACGGATGGAAGTTCAACACCAGTAAATGTGAGATCCTGTTAACGACCAGGAAAAAGGACAGACCAATGAGTGGGATAACACTTGGAGGTGGACAGCTGAAGAAGGTGGAAAGTCTCAAGTACTTGGGAAGTATAGTGGAGGAAAATGGGAGAAATGACAAAGAGATTACGGAACGTGGCAGACAGGCAGAAGCATTTCTGAGAAGCATTAGGAGCTTAGTGTGGAATAAAGATGTCCCACAAAAAAGCAAGGAAGTGTTATACAGAAGCTACTATATCCCGATACTGACCTATGCTTCAGAAACGTGGACAATGAAGAAAAGAGACATAAGCAGAATACAGGCAGGTGAAATGAAGTTCCTGCGAAGTAGGATCGGAGTAACAAGAAGAGACAGGGTGAGGAATGAAAAGGTCAGGGAAATGGTGAAAGAGGAGCCCTTGCAAGGTAGGATTGAGATATCAAGACTGAGGTGGTATGGACACTTAAAGAGAATGGATGAGAAGAAGATTCCCAAGAGGATACATGAGATGCAGACGAAACGACCAAGGGGAAGACCAAGAGATAGATGGCTGAAAGGCGTGGAGGAATGTGTCAAGAAGAGAGGCGAGGACTGGACCAGAGTGACAGCGGAGAGGTGGTGGGAAGAAAGGACTAAGTGGCGAGGCTTATGTTCCAAACAGACCCTGTCTGGGGTTGGAAACTGTACAAGATGATGATGACATGACATACATAGCCACTTTCTGCTCAAAAGTCTAAAAGATAAAGTATACTGTAAAGCAACACATTGAAAATATTATTTTAATGCCAGTAGATTCGGATAACAAACGTGTGGATAACAGTCGTGCGGATGCGGATAACGTTTTGTTTATCGGCGCAGGGCTCTCATATCGCACCAACATCACAATTGCCTGCTTAAAGTAGAATGGTCTATGCCTAACAATAAGGACATGACAATAGTGGCTATGCTCCTGCAACCTGCCAGCAAAAGTCACTCCCAGCCTATCCCCACCTGTCATGGAACACTGAATTGATTGCTTGGTCACATGGACAGGGAGAGTGTCTGGGCCAACATAGAACTTGATTAGGCTCCTAGCCCAGTTAATTGGTTTTGCTGGACAGATTCGTAGTAGCTGAAGAAGTTAACACACGCCAGTACTATCAGTAGCTTAACAACATTTTAATCCTCGTGGCATTAGTTACCTTTTATTTGATTAGGATACTGTAATGTAGTGTTGTACATCAATACACAAATAAATTAAAACTTCACAGAAAAAAGAAAATTAAAATGCAATTGAAGCAATTGTTACAGATAAAATACATCACTTCTCCGAGTTAAATAATTCAAAACAGCTGCGTATCAAATACAATCATACAAGCAAATAAAAAAGTATGAAGTACATTCATGTGCACCAGGCACACACTGCAATCAAGCAACTCATGCAGAACTATACTTACGGAGGCCTCTGCTCAATACATTATCCACCAAATCTCCCCATATTAATTTCTGCAGAGAGAGGCATCCCCCCCCCCATTCCATCTTTTGTCTCCACAATGTCTTAATGCCAAGCAGGTAAGTGCTCAGCAAATAAACTTCAGCCAGAACACTACAATTAGTAATAAGTATGAGGAAAAGCAGCAACTTCAAATACTATATCCCAGTGGAATAAGCAAGGTTTATACAACAGAATTTAGAAAAACTGGGTATTAAAAAAACAAAAAAAAAACTTGCCTGGTTATTCTTGGGAACACCATCAATAAGGGCAGATCAAGATATGAGTCCATATCAAGAGGGGGGGGGGGGGGGGGAGGAATTTACTTAAGCGACACTTGCCCTTGCACTATGTCTGGCAAATGTTTCATTAGTAATTTTAAATAACCATAAAAATTAAATTTTATAATTCAACAGGAAGTGCATAAATAAGCCACAAGAAATTCCATAAAATAAGGCATTTCCATTTGGATAATATGTACACAATCTCCGACCTATAGAGTACCCTGTAGAAAGAATTCCGTTGGAGATCACAAACCACAGTTTATAACAATTGTAACACTGATGGATAAAAATGAGACTTGTTTCAAAATGAACAAATTATATCTACAAGGTTGGAGAGTGAAACTTAAAATATTTCCTGAATTTGTTTTGTGTAAATTTATTTTGAAAGTAGTGCGTTACAGGAATTTTCTCTGCTTCTCCAGAGACCAACCACTAATCCAGCATAAATCAGCATTAAGCAGAGCCAGATTACATCCATTAATTTTAGAGGATTTTTCCACAAACACATTACCCACAAAAATCAAGGGAGGAAACACTTTTATAAATTTGAAAACTAGGAGAACTTTCCCATTTTTTAAAAGAACTATCATTCAAGGAATTCTAGTTTACATTATAGGCACACAAGACACATGCATACTTGGAACGCTCACACACATATAAAACAATCACACTCCTGTTATAAGCAGCCGCCAATATCAGAAACAATGTTGTTGACCAAAATTATATTGACAAGATTTCCTTTTCCAATAATAAACAACTGTGTATTTCTTCTTAGCATATCACAAGTCTCCGATAGAAACTAAGGTTGGTCTTTAGTGTATGTGTATGTGTGGTAATTCACTTGTTACCATAGACGTATGATGTTACAACAGAATGATGATTAATGATGTTTGATTCAAGTTCACTATAATACAACTTTCACAAAGTCCTTTAATTTAGCTATAGAGATCATCATCCCCATCATCTTGGAAATTACTTTGGTCACCTCCCGTGCCACCTTGAGATGAACTTCCAGGATTTGCAGAGGGAAATCTGAAAAAAGTGAAAAGAATTACATTTTATCGTTAGCTTCATGATTATTATAACATAAGTTCTACAATATGTTTAGGATTACCGCTGCTCACCCCACATGGGGAAGGCCCTAGAAAAGGTGGGCTAAACATCGGAAGTCACATCTACTGTCCGGCTGGGCGGCTGCACCCAGCAGGTCACCCGTCATGTGGTCGTAAAATAAAAACTACCAAGTCAATAAGGACACACAATTTTATCATTGGAACATGGAACGTCAGAACTTTGCTTGACGTAAAAGATAACGACAGGCCTGAAAGAAGAACGGCTCTTATTACTCATGAATTATCCAGACTCAACATTGACATCACTGCTCTCAGGTTGTCCACTGAAGGAATAAAAAAGATACGAGCCTTACAGTAGTCTCATTATGATGTGTATCTGGCATGTTATCCTACACCTATGCTACACATCTTGGACATTCTTAAAATGTTAATTTACGCTCCATATTCATACTGGTACTATGATGAATGTATAGATTGAATTGGAGATATGCTACAGTCACACTTGTGGCGCAGCGGTCAAGCTGTTAGTGTATCACCAAGGTAGACCGCGTTCTATTCCCGGTCAATACAGGTGAGATTTTCGAATTGAAATGCCATGTCCTGTGGTTCGCAATCCACGTAAAAGGGAGGTACCGTGGATCATGATCGTGAGATTAACGGTCACACAAAACCACAAGCTTCCTTCCTTCCTTTTACATGAATAATTCATAATAAGAAAGTGACACACAACGTCGACTGTACTCTGAAATACTGTGTGCACTCTCCTCAGTAACTATAATTATTCTCAAGGCTCTCATACAATTCGTCGTAAACAATCAAAACATGGCTTCCTACAGTCATGAAATAACCTAGTCTCACAAATGATGAAAATACAGCTTTTATTCCACTCATAACAACATTCTGTTATGCATTTAATATTTGATTACTCACCCACAGTTTGACAATAATGCCACAAGTTTTCACTTCCTACCCCATGTGATATTCAACCTTGAACGTGAAGCTTCATAAACTGCTCAATGACAAATGAAAGTCGGTGAAACATTTGCCACTGTGCTCGTCAAACCAGTGCCTGCTAAATGCACTGCCTACTGTATTACCTACCATAACATTCTCGCGCTACAGAGCACACACTGCCTTGTTTCCAATACACACATTTTCAATTGTACAAAAATCACGCTGCCTTTGCATGGTACTACTGCCAGCTAGTACACCTCCGTTTGATCGATCGAGCGGGCAGTGCATACTTCCGTTGTCCACCACTGCCAGCTAGTACACTTCCGTTTGATCGATCGAGCGGGCAGTGCATACTTCCGTTTGATCCACCACTGCCAGCTCGATCGTTCCGATCCACTTCCGTCCCCAATTTTCAAAATCACTTCCACAAAACTATCCAGTAACCGAACGGAAAGATGTTCATCATCTTGCACAGTTTCCAGCCACTGGCCGGGTCTGTTTGGAACACAAGCCTCTCCAACGTCTTCTGTCTTCCCACCATCTCTCAGCCTCCACCCTTGTCCAGTCTTCTCCTCTCTTCTTCACGCTTTCTTCCACCCCCTTCAGCCACCTGTCTCTCGGTCTTCCCCTTGGTCTCTTTCCTTCCCACTTCGTCTCATGTACTCTCCTGGGTATCCTCTTCTCCTCCATTCGTTTTACATGTCCATACCATCTAAGTCTAGATTTCTCTATACCATCCTGTAATGGTTCCTCCTTCATTAATTCTCTGGTCCTCTCATTTCTTATTCTGTCCATCTTTGTAGCTCCAATACTGCTTCTCAAGAACCTCATCTCACTGGCCTGTATTTTGCTCTTCTCCCTTCCTTTCATAACCCAAGTCTCCGAGGCATACGTCAGGATAGGGACATAGTACGTCCGATATATGATCTTTTTGCTGTTCTGCGGGACATCCTTGCTCCATAACATGCTTCTCACACTCCTCCGAAATGCTTCTGCCTGCCTCCCCCGCTCATTTATTTCTCTATCGTTTCTTCCATTATCTTGTATCAGGCTTCCCAGATACTTGAAACTCTCCACTTTCTTCAGCTGTTCCCCACCAATTGTTATTCCCGTTGTGGTTCTTTCCTTCTTCCTTGTTGTGATCACCATCTCACTCTTATTTATGCTAAATTTCATCCCATATCCTTGTATTATTCCTTCCCACACGTCCAACTGTTCCTGTACCTCCTCCTCCTTGTTTCCCCAAATCATCAAATCATCTGCAAACACCATTGCTTTCATCTTTCCGTCCCCAATTACTTGTGCCACTCGGGTCATTATGTCATCCATCACCACAATGAAAAGTAACGGTGACAGTGCACTTCCTTGTTTCAGGCCGTTTCTTTGTTCCAACGGAAAGATGTTACACATCAAAAATTACCAAGTTTGGATCAGGTTAAACCATCTTCTGGAAAGGGAAAGGAGGAGGGGAACGTCGTGTTGATGGTGTAGGATTCGCTGTAAAGACCAAGCTAGTTAATGATTTCCAAATTACTCCCACTGCAATCAGCGAAAGACTTATGGCTCTTCGCAATCCACTCTTGGGAGGTTCATTCATGACTCTCATATCTGCCTATGCTCCAACTTTAAAGGCTGATGATGAAGTTAAGGGCCAGTTCTATGACCAGCTTGGCACAATCACCTCCAAGGTACTATCTACAGATAAGCTCTTACTCCTTGGCGATTTCAATGCAAGAGTTGGGAAAGATAACCGGCTATGGCAAAATGTGATGGGTAAACAAGGTCATGGAAACTGCAATCACAATGGACTCCTTCTTGGTCTTTGTATGAACTCTTCATTACCAACACTCAACTCCGATTACCTCACCGCTTCAAGACCACATGGATGCATCCTCGTTCTAAGCATTGGCACATTCTTGATTACGTCATTACCCGACAATGTGATAAGAAGGACATACTTATTACCAAAAACAGCAAGGAATATTGACGATTGTTGGACGGATCACAAACTTCTCATCTGTAAACTCAGGATATCTATCAGCCCAAAACCACCAAGGCGTTTCCAAACCCCATCCAGAGGAAAGTTTAACACCTTCAAACTTCTGGATGAATCTATTTCCACAAACTTTCAGAATATGATCAATGCCCAGCTGTCAGACCATCCAGTTAAAACAAATGACATTTGAGAGGAATGGAATAATCTGAGGGAGATAACCACTAAGTCAGCTGAAGAAACCATTGGTTTGGTAAAGCAGAAAAGTCAAGACTGGTTTGATGACAACAACGAAGACATTTTGCATCTCATCAACATCAAAAGGGAAGCCTATCTATCTCATCTTCAAGACCCATCCTCCAATACGAAGAAAGCTCTGTATTTAGAACTGAAGAGTAAGTGTCAGACACAAATAAGAGAGATAAAGAATACTTGGCGGCAGCAGAAAGCTGAGGAACTTCAGAGGCTATCTGATACTCGTGATCTGAGGAACTTCTACGAATATGCAGGGATTAAAGAGATATATGGCCCACTTCGTTCTTCATCAGGTACACTTAAAAGCGCTGACAACTCTGCCACTCTTACTGACAGCCATGATATCTTAGAGCGTTGGAAGGAACATTTCTCCATCCTAAATCATCCTTCAACAGCTGCTGAAGACTTCCTTCGTGATGTGCCGAAATATCCTGAACAACCATGGATAGCTGTGCCTCCTTCATACAAGTAATTCAGTGTAGCTCTCAATCAAATGAAACCAAGAAAGGCACCTGGCCCAGATAACATCCCACTGGAATTCAAGCTGGAGGTCAGTCCTTCAAAACGCGGATTTTCACTTATTCTCAAAATTTGAGAATTAGGAGAAGTACCTGGTGACCTAAAGAACGCCACTATCATCACAATCTTCAAGAAAGGTGATCGTAGTGTTTGTGGCAACTATTGCGGTATATCACTGCCAGAATTTTACTTAAGCGCCTTCAGGTTATCTTAGAGAAGATCCTCCCCGAGTCCCAGTGCGGATTTCGATCTTCCAGAAGCACAACTGACTTGATTTTCTGTGTAGGACAACTACAAGAAAAATGTAGTGAGCAACAGAATCCACTCTTTAGACTTTTATGATCTGGAAAAGGCCTTTGACTGTTCCATGATCTGCTATGTGGGTGGTGCTACATCGCTTTGGCTGTCCTCGACGCTTTGTTGATCTAATCCAAGCTCTCCATGATGACATGACCGGTCAGGTTTGTCATCAAAATAAGATCTCTGACGAATTTCCTATCACTCATGGACTGAAACAAGGTGAGTACTTGCTCCAACGCTGCTTGCATTGTATTGGGCTGCAATGCTCTATAAATCGCCCACAACCATCCCAGGTGTAGAGGTCAGGTACCGTTTTGATGGAAGGCTCTTCAACCTAGCTCGATTTCACTCCAAGATGCTTACCAATATGCTGTATGGCGGCTTTGGTGGCGTAGTCTGTAGCATGCTGAGCTTCTATGCCCAAGATAGCGGGTTCAAATCCGGCCGAAGCCGTCGGATTTTTTAAGAGCGTTAAAAATCCCTCAGTATGCCTTCCTTCGGAGGGGAAGTAAACCCGTCGGTCCAATGTCATAGATTTATGGCATGTTGAACACTTCGTACGTGACGGTACTTGTAGCTCACCCATTGGGTGTCCGCCTAGAAGCAGCTACAAACTGGCGAGCCGAACATGTCCTCTGACACTCCCGGCACTAAAAGTACGCTAATTTTCTTAATGGCATGTTAAAGAACCTTCCACTACTTACACCTGTGTGAAGCTAAATTGTATAGGTTAAGAATGAAAACAATGCTCTTAGGTTCCTACGTTCGTTGCCAAGAGCCGACTGCAGTGGCATCTGGTAGGTAAGTTCTGAACTAGTAGTCTTTGATGGTGGCATTTGGTGGCAAAAGTAGGAACTATTTGAAAAATTCAAAAGTCTGCAGTCCTTACTTGAATTGAAACACAGATAACACACACTAATACAGTCATTACAATTAACACCGGTTATCAGACAGATCTACACACACCCAAAGTACAAGGGGCTACAGGACCCCGTTGTCGCAGCCCCTAAACTTAAGAACCAACCATTATGTTGTATGCAGATCAAGAGGCATCGACTACACTCACGCTAGTGAGTTGCAACAGACTTAATTGCTACAAGAATGCATGTGATCGTTTTGGTTTCACAATTAATGTTCAGAAGACAAAGGTTCTGGCACAACCTTCACCAGGCACTTCCCTTCCGCGCTTCAACATTTCTATCTCAGATACTCCATTGGAGCAGTAGACCACTTCTCGTATCTGGGCAGTCTGCTATCTGTACACGGTAATATTGTGGGCAGGAGGTTGAGAAGAGAATCGGTGCTGCCCATGCGGCATTTAGGCGACTATCGCTCCGGGTCAGGGGGGCTTACTCCCGTCTCCCGCGCTTCTCATCACGTGACATCTTGCTTACTGGTGACGTCACACGGAGGGAACATGCCGTCACCGTAAGATAGTTGGCTTGCAATAGTAGAATGCATAGTTGCTGAAAATCGCGCGTCTAGCTAGAATACCGTTGCAAACTTGATTTGTTTTATCGTGCGTTGTGGTAAACCATGAGTAATAGCAGTAAATACAAAGTTAATTGTGCTCCGAGCTGTAAGCGAAGTGACAAATTCAACCCCGATAACGCTCGAGTGTGTTCTATACATTTGTGTCCAGAACACTATGAACGAGATTTGAAAAATGAACATTTGGGATTACCACAGAGAAAAATATTGCGTGCGGATGCTGTTCCGTCTATTAAAGTTCCCGGCTCAAGCAACAGCGGGGCGATAACCCAGATGGTAGGCCCCTTAAAATATACTATCTTCATCATTATCCAACAACAGCCCAAGCACCTTCACGGACTAAATATTGCAGAACGGGTATTTGTTGAGTGTACGAGTAATTTTTTTAGGTTCAATAAATATTTTTATCGGTATTTGGAAGAATCTACTATCTCAAAGGAAGCTACAGTACTTATTTGTCAGCCTAGAGTTGATGCAAAATAAAGAGGTGCGATTCTCTAGAATCCAATCTAATTGCGGTAGTCTTAGTATTTGTTATTTAACAATTTAGATTTTAATCTCGTACGTGGCGTAAATATCATGAAATACAACTCTTATTTAAACTCTACAGGTCGCCAGTGGCAGAGAAAAGCATCATGAAGCTAGGAGCATGAGTAAACGGGCACTATCGACTTTGGAGACTTTGTCACAAAAAAAAAAAAAAAACCGGAAACTTGATCAAGGAACTAACACTGAATCACTGCAAAATGATGAAATTATACAACTCCGAAAACAGGGTTGAGGTTTTGAAAAATATAAACGTGGATTTAAGACTAAGGATGATGATGATAATTGTTGTTTTAAGGGGCCTAACATCTAGGTTATTGGCCCCTAATGGTTTGGGTGATCGTGAAGATGATCATGAAATATAAACTATAACTAAAACTACTAGCTTATATACTAGACGAAGAAATGGAAAACAAAAGGAGAATAAGGCAAATAAAGGACAGGAGGAAAAGAAATGCCCTCAACCCTCAAGAATGCGGATTGAGGGATTTAGAGGAAAGTAGGGCCATGAAAGGAAGATAGGAAAGTGAAAGAGGAGAGGGTCCGCCCCAGAGGTAATGGATGAAAGGGGGGAAACCGGACCCAGCTCAGGAAACACTCGGGGTCGCCAACTCCCGAACTCACCAGCCGTGAGCCCCTGAGGGTGTAGCAATATCTAGGGTGCACCGGAAGTGGTGGGGCTAGATACACCCTGCCTCCTTGAGGGCCTTGAGCAGAAGGCAGGAGATAACATGAAAAGAAAAAGAAGGCTGACCCCTCGCAGAAGGAGTATCAGAAAAGATGAGACAAGAACCAATTAAGACGGGAAAGGAAGAGACTTCCTAGGCCTCGGATACCCTAATACCGTCGGGGTCGGAAGAGAACAAGAGTTGACCAAGTGGGGTCGACAGGAATGAAGACGGAGAGGAGCCCGGCACAAGTAGGCTAAGTGGAAGCAATGTCGGACTCAGCTGGGGCCCCGTGGTCGCCAACCCACGTTCCACTAGATGTGAGCCCCTGGGGGGTTAAGACGAAGGGAAGCGGCTCTAAGAAAGCTCAAAACCCAAAGATATATCGTATCAATGAAAGTACATATGGGTACTCTTAGAAGGGAGATGGTAAAAGCTCACTCGACTTGTTATACTGAGGGGCAGATTCGATGTTTATTAGGAGGTAAGAAGAGGGTGAAATGGTCTTCAGAGGACATAGCAAATGCCCTCGCACTAAGATCACTTTCGAAGAAAGCATACGCATATTTGAGAAAACGCAACAATCCGCTACCATGCCGTTCAACTCTACAGAAATTGATTCGGCAATTTAAGTGCAGACATGACATTCTGAGAAAGGTGCTTTGTCTGTTGAAAGCCAGAGCGCAAATAACAAGGACCCAGAAAAAATTGCAGTTTTGTCGTTTGATGAAATGAATATTGACGGCTGAATATCCTACGATTCATCAGACGATCGCATATTATGGCCCCACAGTAACGTCCCGGTAGCTATGGTCTGAGGGCTGTTTGCTAAATGGAAGCAGCCCGCTTTTTATAACTTCGATGTGACAGTGATTTCAAATTTGTTACAACACTTTATTAGCCAGCTTCGGCAGCTTGAGGGTTGTGGCATTCGTGATATCGCAGTAACTAGTGATATGGGAGGGAAAACTCTAAAGTCCTGAAGAAACTACATGTAAACAGTAATCAAGTTTTCTCAGCAATCCAGTGGACAGTAACAGAAATGTGTGGGTTTTCTGTGATATACCCCATCTGTTGAAATTGTTAAGAAATCGCTTTCAAGATGCAGGTTTCGTGTTAGACGATGGCTCAGAACTTCAGAAGAAGACGATATGAGACCTACGTCAGGACACTGACTTTAATACAAATACGTCACCTCAACAAGAGACGTAAAATAAAGGCCATGGAAAAGTATTCGTTGATGAAGAGACGAATGCGGATAGATTCGGCCTCCTTAAACACACTTATACTAACAGCTGTTCTAGTGTTCATATGTACGCAGTAGTTAATTCTAATACTATACCTGGTTGTTTTTCCTCTTAATACTCTACCTTACTGTATTTATAATTTATTACATGTACAGTTGCGATTATCGTTTACTATCATCGGACCTATAATTTATTGAGGTATTGTGAATTATTGAATGTAGGCCTACCATCCTACTGTTAAGTACAGACACCTGGCTGCTGCTAGCCTGAGGAGCCCTCCCGTCCGCGTCACGCGCGGTGAGCCAATGAGAGCGCAGCGGGCGGGAATGACCTACCTAATATACTCGAACTACCTTGGCTCCGGGTCTTCTTGAATAAAGATCTGACCGTGAAGACGGGAGACCAAACTGTTGTCATCTCAACATTGTTGTATGGCTGTGAAACCTGGACCCTTTATCGACATGACTTCCGAAATTTTGAGCGCTTCCATCAACAGAAAGTTCGATCCATTCTTAAGATAAAGTGGGAAGACCACATCACCAACTTTGATGTTCTTGAGAAAGCGCATGCTAATAGTATAGAATCACCCATCATTGGTCGTCAACTTAGATGGATTGGACATGTCCATCGGATGGATGATAAGAGACTACCACGCCAGGTTCTGTATGGTGAACTCAGCTCTGGCACAAGACCTCATGGAGGCTTTAAGAGATGTCACAAGGACCAATTTAAAACAGAATTTGAAGTTGACAGGTCTCAATCCACAAACCTGGGAACAGATTGCTAAAGACCGTTCAACTTGGCGCCAGACCATCCCGGCTGCTGTCAAAATGTTTGAAGAAGGTCGTAGACTTGTTAAGGCCAAGCTCAAAAGCTCCGTGCAGCACAGCCACGCCATCCACCAACAGTTCTGTGTGATCCGTGTGGACACTTGTCTCATGCACATATTGGGCTGTTCAGTCACCGCAAACATGTCCACAGACCTCAACCTTAGATTATATTAGACCGTTTAAGAAGAATATCTATACTCAGAAACAAGTTAAAGCAGCCGTCGCCGGCAATATGTTGACAAGGCAATGGCATTTTAGGAGGGGCTGTGATGGGTCAGTGGTCAAGATGCATGCCTCTCATCAACGCTTGAATTTCCAGTCGATGCATGCGAGATTTTCGAAGTAAAACATCACTTCATGTGGTTCGGATTCCATGTAAAAATGAAGGTCTCGTGGCTCATGATCGCGAGATTAGCGGTCACTTAAAACTACAAGCTTCTATCCTTCATTTCAGGAGGATTGGTCAATCATGAGATGAAAGTGACATTAAGTATAAGGCTACTTCTTATGACACTTCATTTTCTCAAATCATATGGACATAAAACATATTATAAATAATGCAAATAGTGCAAGCAAATAGCGTGGAAAAAGGGCAAGTCGACAGAAATCCTATTTCAGAAATGTTTAGTTTACCAGATAAGAGTAAAAAAATGAGTATTGCTGTATAATGCTATATTTACTTGCACAACAGCCTCACTTATTATGCCAAATCTAAGGTCCCAAATAGGGGAATGCAGCAATTTTGTGAAAAAATTCAAGTTATCTACCTTATCGAAGGGTATTAATATCACTCCATAATACACTTGCTTTCGACTTCTAAGACCAACTGTTGTCGTTTCATTAGAGGGGCTTGGGCATCGTGTGCTTGGGTGTGTAGAATTTATCTGATAAACCGTATTATTGTGATTGCTGTAGTAGTGTGTATAAGGTGAGGATTGGGAAGGAGGAGGCCATGGCCTTAAGTTAGGAACCATCCCGGCCTAGAGTAGAAGTGGGAAAACCGCAGAAAACTACTTCCAGGATGGCTGAGGTGGGAATTGAACCCACATGTCCTCAGTACCCCGTTTCAGCCCTCAGACCAGAATTTAAATTCTGGGTAGAGTTGCGAATCGACCACAAGACCTATGGGGGCGACAATCATGAATGCTAACTGCGACATCAGGAGGTGTATGTAGATACAGTCTATATAAATATATATTATCTACATACATCATACGACAATTATTTGTTGACGAACATGACCCTCAAGAAGCAGGTGTGGTGAATTTTGGTTTGGAGCATAGATATAACAGGACTTCCTTGAAATAATATACCTAGGTATCACTCACTGGAAATTACTTGCACTTTTAAATTATTAACTGTGGCTTCCTTAGCTTCCTGCAAAATGTCTGGAGAAACGGTGCTGGCATAACGGGAACTAGAACTCCTGGTCTTCAAAGAAGAAACAAGACTCCAGAGATTCATTCAGGACAAAATTCATGTATTTTGTTCACTTTGAAAACTTAAGAGTTTAACAGAATTAATATAAAACACTCCAGTAACCGATGACATTATAAGGGTATGATTTAATAGCTAACTGTGCCTTACATTGCTTTCTTCAGAAAGTCAATAGAATGTGTGTTTGTATTGCTTCAGAACTTCTGGTCTTCAAAATGAAAATGGCTTCCAGAGTACCATTGGACATCGATGGCCTGAACTGTGTCCTGTTCTTAATTAGGCTAAAAATGCATTCACGTTCTGTCTTCGCAGTCAAGTACGGAGAAATATCGAGATGTAATACAATCGGAGCTGGTCGCAGCTGTTGGACGAGATTTCACGATAGAACACTGAGACAAATCGTGAATCGCGATTTACATAATCGGTGTCACTTTTAGTCGTTCGAGATTTCCATGGTCCTCGAGATCGGGCACAGAAAAATATTGCATTAATAGGCCTACACAATCAGCACCGCTTGCAGTCTGTTTGACAAGAATCCAGTTGACCTCGTCATCGAATGCGGTGAAATATAGCGATGTATCGCTGCCGCTCTCGTTTGACGAGATTTAAGTTGCCCTCGTGGTTGGACACTGACAACACGGTAATATGCAATCGGTGCCGCACCCGGCCGTACTCGTGATCACAAGTTCGGGATCGGGCACGGTTTTATGATTTTACGCAACTAGTGTCGATCTCGGTCCGTTTGACAAGATTCCTGTAAGCAAGTTGTGAGGTCAGCCGGCCGTCTTGAGGATGTGATTTGGAGGATGAACGCTCGAATTTTACGAATTATTCTGAGAGGATTGCATGAATACAAGAGGGCACGTTTTCTTTCGAATTCCGAATTACACAAGTTTTCGAGATAATCCGTTAGATTATATCCGATGGAACCGACGTTCGACATATAACGGAATTTCGAATTATTAAATTAAATTTGCTATATCCAGTTGTCTACTGTTTGTACGAGACGGATGGATTTTTGAAATTTATTTCGACGCAGTTTCATGTTTTTTTTTTTTTCAACTATCATTTAGTAAGATTGCGACATTAAATTATCTCGGGTTATTCTGGACTTATATTTGATATAGTCTCCAAATTTAGAGGTCAATAACAGAAATGAGAGGTTTCTGTTTTGTTTAGAAAGTTTCCGCGAATAAACGTGTCGCGAAAAGTCAGGTTTCTTAATAACAAAGAAAAATATTTCACACAAAACTAAAATATTCTTGATGCCGAAAATATACGTTAAACCGATGTATACCACTCAAAGTATCCTTAGTACCGGTATGCATTTCCTTGAGGGCGGGCACGGGGAAATAATAGCTTACGCAATCTGCACCGCTTGAGTGAAACTTGCTCAGTCGCAATCTGTGAGAGTACCGAGCTCAGCAAATTTTTGTTACCTCCAAATATCCAGACAAAAATTAGCTACTTTTCGTTACCGGTAGACACCATGATAAGTCACATGTTATTCCGTAACTACAATACGACCTATGCTTAATTCGTGATGAAGAAAACCATTTTTATACAGAACTGAAAAGGTTTTCGAACTAATCAACGCATTAAAAATCAAGCAAACCGTTATTCCAGAGCTTTCATTCAACACAAACTAAGCTATATCTATCGACCAGGATTCAGGCAAATCAGGACGCATCTCCTATTCCCAATTTAACGATCGGATGAAGAGCGATGTATCGAATGTGCGCAGGTCACACAGCAATGTATCGGCGGCATGCGAAAGCTTGTTCTGGCGCGAATTTCAAAAAGAAGATTTTGGTACGTAAATCCGTAAAATATTAAAGTTCATCCCTAAAATCGTAAAACACACTGCCTTTCCGAAAATTTTTACGGGAAACCCGTAAAAGTTGGCAGGTATGGTAAGCCTGTGAATTCATAGTGCTGCTTCTTATAGGAGAACGGTAAAAAAAAGGTGAATATATATGGTAACTGTACTAGTCTAAACTGGCCAGCTCCGATATTTCATTAACCCGAAGAGTGCTATGCCCGCCTATAGACGGGCTGATGCGGCTGGTCCACCAGTGCTACGCCCGTCTATAGACGGTGCACAAGAACTTTTATTTTCTTCAGTTTCCCGGTTCACTCTCAAGAGCCAAATCGATGTCTGTGATGTTCTGCCATCTGTTGGGCATTATGTGGAACTAATTGAGCACGGCTCATAGCTTCACGAAGTGACTTAATGGAGCTTTTTGTAGACTTCTGTCCTCTACAGCTGTCATTCATCCGTGATATAAACGAACATGGTGGAACAACAACAAGCTAGTTATTCTCGTCGCGATGCTATTTCGGATCAAAGAATCCAATTATTAACCACACCGGAAAGTGATGATGAAGACTGATTTTAATGTATCAGGGAGTGATTTTGGAAGTGGAATATTTTTATTTTGGGCTCTTTACTTTGTACACTCAAGCACAAAAGGTTAAGTTTTCATACCTCTCTCAATAATATAGAACATAAACGTAGGATTTTCGAATTGCATTTATATTATGTAAAGCAACATTCAACACATTTAAAGCTATCAACCCCCCTGATGGATAAAAATTGTGGCTTCTACAATTTTTTTTAACGTATGAACAAAGAAACTCAGCATTGAGGGACCATACAGTCAAATGGAAACTCAGCACTTAAAAGATTAAAGTACTGCATGCAGTATATCCCCCCCCTGATCTGTGAAATTCGCATCTCCCTACAAAACCTATGCTCAACAATAATATACTCTCAAGTATAGAAGTGGGAAATGTGACATCACGTTACGGGCTGGCCACGCTGGCCATGATCATGATATACTGCTGGGTATCACTCCTTGTCCAGATATCCCTTGCCGAGCGTGAGAGGTAACTTCATTACATTTTCATGACTTATGGACTTCATGACCAGTAACTGCGGTTAAGTATTTGCACTCCCTCAACTAGCATTCTGCACCAGCATATTGGGCTAAGGCCAAACCCTCCTGGCTTCATATTAGCCTCTGAGTAGTTATGGTCTGCAAGAAGAGTCATTCTAATGATGAAATATCTGCAGAAGATTATTTTGCATCTCAGACCTGACATGCTGCAGTTTATGTACGGCTATACAAGCATACAGTAGAGCTCATGTCAGAGCCAAAGGTGACTATGCTATGAATGGAAAAGGAATGAAAGTTCAACATTACAGGGATTTGAACACAATGAATCCCAGTAGTTATTGTTTCAAAAATCAGATACAGATCTTATGGCTATTGAACTAAAATAGTTCTAGGTGCCTCATAATTAGAGTGTAGTCAAATATCAATACCTGAAATTTGTGCCGAATCCTCGAGACTGCTGCAACGTCTGAGCAAACATTTCATATTTCCGTATATCGTTGTCTGAAACTGATCTGCGAGCAAATCTCATTGCTTCTTCGAAATGTGCACGAGTTATTTCTGGAACAGGATCTTCTTCATCCATCTGCACAGATAAGATTTAAGTGAAGTATACTTGTAAGAAAGAACGGAATGAACAACACAACATTAATTTTTAATGATGGTTTACCTCCATAGCCAAGTTCTGAGTGTTGGCTCTTTCACGTTCACGTCGTATCTCTGCTTCAATGCACTGGCGAATGGCTAGTTTACACGCTCGTTGACAAATTTCCGTTAGATCAGCACCTGAGTACCCATGGGTTACCTTGGCTATGTAAGTCATGTCCACATCCTAACGGGGAGACAAAAGAGAAAGGAAAATAGAATATCACACATTTTACAAATAGGGAATAAAAAAACCTGTTTTCAAGTTAAACCATAGCTTTTCAGCAATTTTGTATTACTATAGCTAAACAAATTGTTTTTTTATTTTATATACATGAAACCATGCATTTTGTGTGATTGTTGTTAAGCATAATAGCCAAACGAGGAAAACCAAAGCGCACAACATGCAATTGGACTGCAAAAGAAAAAGATAAAAACCATGTGGCTCTAGAGCCCTTACCAGCCTATGCCCACCAAACCACCTGCCCACCCATACTGCCTGCAGATTGTGTAGTGATGATCAATCACTACGATGTGTCTCCTCTGCCGTTAATCATAGCTTCTTAACTAGGGCTGCTGCCTCTCAGATCTGGCAGGTACTCGATTGTTCTCTTGAGACTTACCTTCTAGTCTTTTCATCAGTTCTAAAAATCACTGATGGAGCCGGGAATCAAACTGGTACCTCCTAGTTCAAGAGACAAGAACGCTACCCCCTACACCACATGACTGGTTAGTTAGTTATTGTTGTTTTAAGGGGCGGAACTACGAGGTCATCTGCCCCTCTTAACACAGTTTTAAGAATACAAATTTTGAATTGAATTTAAAATTTTGAGGTGGACATCTAAATTTAAAAAGACCAAAAATTAATAAAACAAAAACAAACAATTAAATAAAAAATATAAAAATAAACAAAAATTACGGAAAAAACAAAACATCATTCAAAAACGAACAAGTCGAGTCAATGTTCACTGGAAAACTTAGATTGCTGGCCCTAACCCACTCTCACTTATAAAGCGGATAACGCGATCAGCAGCCACCGCGTCATCGGCTAATATAAGTTTGAGTGTAGTCTGCAAACCAAGGTTTCTTCGTAAGTCAGCAAGATCCACACACACTGTGAAAATGTGGGCCACGGTGAAAACGGCTCCACAGGTACAAAGTGGGGGTCTTCCTTCTCATTAGGTACGAGTGGGTGGATCTTGTATGACCTATCCTTAGCCTACACAAAATGACGGACTCTCTCCGGGCCCGGAAGGAGCTCCGCCACACGTGAGTAGTTCCCTTCATCGCTCTCAGTTTACTGGGCAGTGGGTCAGCTAGCCACCGACTCTCCCAAAAAGCCAGAACTTGTAGGTGTAACCGAGAGCGAATATCTCTAGCGAGTACCTCCATTGGTCAAGGTGGTAGTGATACCGCCTCTTTTGCAGCTTGATCTGCTAACTCATTTCCCGCTATTCCCATCTGGCTTGGAAGCCACAGAAAGGTGATTCGAGTGTCAGCGTGGCACAGCCTGGCTAGTAGGTCGTGGATTCGCTGCACTAGGGGGTGTTGCGGGAAACATGTAGCAATTGACTGCAACGAACTCAAAGAGTCGGTACACACGAGGAAGTGGATTCGTGCATCCTGTAGTGCAAACTGCAGAGCTTCATAGATGGCAACGAGCTCCGCAGTAAACACACTACAGGCCTCAGGCAAAGAGATCTTGGTATTTGCACCATCAATAACGTAAGCACAACCCACTTTCTCGTCCACCATCGAACCATCCGTGTATAGTATGCCAGCGTCCGGAAATTGGTGAACTATGCTGTGGAACTGCCTCCGGTAAACTGACGCATCCGTGTTCACCTTAGGAAGTTGGTGAAGATCTAACCGAATTTCCGGACGCGGGACTTGCCACGGAGGCACCTCGCTAGATGTCCAGATCATACAGGGACCTACAGCCACTCCTATTTCAGTACGAGCTAAAGTCTAATACCAACCGGCCGAGTGGCACGAGGCCGGTTGGCGTACCCCTGGTGGTTTTGGGTACCGAAGAGAGCTTGAAAGGTCGGATGTTGTGGCATTTGACTCACATTGGCAGCATATGCTAGAAGCATATGTTGGCGTCTATAATTTAAAAGTGGAACACCCGATTCGGCGAGTAGGCTGGGTATCGGGCTGGTCCGGAAGGCACCGGTAGCCAGCCTAACGCCACTATGGTGGATACTGTCCAGCATTTTCAAGGTTGCCGGTCTTGCTGAACCGTATGCCGCAGAACCATAGTCTAGCCGGGACAGGACGAGGGCTTGGTAGAACCGTAGCAGCACCGCACGGTCAGCCCCCCACGTAGTGCCACTAAGAAACCTGAGCATGTTCAGTTTCCTGAGACATGTCATTTTCAATTGCCGTATATGGGGCTGCCACGTTAACTTGCTGTCAAAATGGAGCCCCAGGAAGCGATAAGTGTCAACCAACGGCAACGCAGCATCCTGGAGATATAGTTCAGGGTGTAAATGTAGCCTCCGTAGCCGACAAAAATGGACGACGGAGGTTTTCGCTGCTGAAAAACGAAAACCCCGGTCGTGAGCCCACCTGTCGACCCGGTTGATAGCTAGCTGCAATTGCCGTTCCACGACTGCCATACTTCCAGAGCTGTAATGCAGAGCTAAATCGTCTACATACAGCGATGGAACTACCGCGGACCCGGCGGCGGCAACAATGCCATTAATGGCAATCGCGAACAAGGTGACACAAAGCACTGAACCCTGAGGAACTCGATTTTCTTGGGTACAGTATTGCGATAATGTCCTACCGACCCTTACACGGAAGAGTCGGACGGACATGAAATTCGCAATGAAAGTCGGTAAGTTACCACGGAGTCCCCACTTGTGAACGGTGGAAAGGATCCCGTAGCGCCATGTGGTGTCGTAGGCTTTCTCGAGGTCAAAGAAAACCGTGACTAGGTGCTGCTTTCGGAAAAAAGCCTCCTGTATGGCGCTCTCAAGTCGCACCAGATGGTCAGATGAGAGCGAAATCCACATAGGTACTCAGACAGGAGACCTTTATCCTCCAAGAACCACACCAGTCGACGGTTCACCATCTTTTCTTTGTCAAACAAATGGGCCTCTAGCTGCTTACAAACTTGGGATCCTTTCCAGCCTTAGGAATGGGTATCACGATCCCCTCTCGCCATTGAGATGGAAACTCCCCTTCAATCCATATACGATTGAAGAGGATCAACAGTTCTTTTTATATACTGGATTCGCACACGACTGGCTAAAGAAAACCAGGAACATTACTAGCTGTGACTATAAATCTCACTCACCTTAGCGACTGGAGATTTACGAAGGTTTGCTCTGAATATAGCCTCTCGAGACTTCTCATCGGGCAACGGAATGTAGATCAGTTGGTCAAGACGACCTGGTCTGAGAATAGCTGGATCAATTATGTCTGGTCGGTTAGTGGCACCAATTATGAAGACATTCTTCTTGGCTCCCATGCCATCCATTTCTGTCAGGATCTGATTAATAACTCTGTCGGCAGCACCTCCAGCATCACCAACATTTCCTCCTCTTGACTTGGCAATGGAATCCAACTCGTCGAAGAACAACACACATGGAGCTGCAGCACGTGCCTAAAAGATAGAAGACTATTGAACAAAACATCGTTATACATTAACGAAAGAGGCATATTACCTTTCTGTTTTGCCCCTTAAAACTAAAATAATTAACTACATTAATGAACATACACAACATAAACTTATTTTTGGAATTTGTATATTTCACCACTGTTTGAATACCAAATGCGTTTTTTCAGCTATTAGGTCGCGTTGTGTACATGAAGTACAAGTGTATATGTAAAGTTTTGAATTCAGTGTTGCCTGAATACTCGAATACCACCCGCACATTTGCAAACAAATTTGAACATGAAAATTTGGGGTGCGGGTCTTATTTGAGTAAAAAAAAGATTTATCTTTAAAATAATAAAACAGTTTTCGGAAATTGTTTAATTAGGAAATGATTTGTTAATAAAAACATGTTTAAACGATTCTAAAGAAAGTTTATTTAACTGAACATTCTGTGAAATGCAGTTAGTAAGAAAACTTTTAAACATTTGATACCTATTATGATATGCAAGATTTATTCTGAGAGTCATATTAACGTAAGTGTGATTTATCTTGAATACTTTGACCAGGAGAGTGGTTTTTGATTATGCATTGTGCCTAGGTCAATACTATGCACAGAGGTCACCATGGAAGGGTTAATCAAGAATTTCAAAAAGGCATAACAGTAACTGCAATTTTTACTTTTTGGGAAGGAGAGTCTTCAGCGGCTTTGGTGGCGTAGTTGGTAGCATGCTGAGCTAACACAAGGTCACGGGTTCAAACCTCGCCGAAGTCGTCGGATTCTTTAAGAGAGTTAAAAATCCCTTCTCTCGGAGGAAAAGTAAAGCCGGCGGTCCCACGTGATAGATTTATGGCATGATAGAGAACGTTCCACTAATTACATCTGTGTTAAGCTAAATTGTACAGTTTAAGAATGTAAACAATGCTCTTAGGTTCCTACGTTCGTTGCCAATAGCCGACTGCGGTGACATCTGGTAGCTAAGTTCTGAACTAGTAGTCGTTGACAGCAAAAGTAGGAACTACTTAAAAATTGATAGTCTGCGTTCCTTACTTGAATTAAAAACGACACTAATACAGTCATCACAATTAAGGTTAAACTTCATGATTCTGCACCATAAGTTAGAACTGGCCTAATAATGGTATTGTATATTTTTAGTTTTGTATTTCTAGTCAAAAATTCGGATCCCAATAAAAGTTGTTAGCATTCTGTATTCTATAATTTCCACTGCTCTATGATTCTGTTCATCAATCATGACTCCTAAGAATTTTAAATGTTCAACAGACTGGTTCAGACAAATGAGTGGCCTGAAACAGGGTAGTGCACTGTCACCCCTTCTCTTTATTGTGGTTATGGACGAGGTAATGACACGGATAACAGGAAAGATAGGAGAAGATAAGATGAAAGCAATGGTGTTTGCAGATGATCTCATGGTCTGGGGAAACAAGGAGGAGGAAATTCAGGAGCAACTGAAGGCTTGGGAAGAAACAGTGGGAGAGTACGGATGGAAGTTCAACATCAGTAAATGTGAGATCCTGTTAACGACCAGGAAAAAGGACAGACCAATGAGTGGGATAACACTTGGAGGTGGACAGCTGAAGAAGGTGGAAAGTCTCAAGTACTTGGGAAGTATAGTGGAGGAAAATGGGAGAAATGACAAAGAGATTATGGAACGTGGCAGACAGGCAGAAGCATTTCTGAGAAGAATTAGGAGCTTAGTGTGGAATAAAGATGTCCCACAAAAAGCAAGGAAGTGTTATACAGAAGCTACTATATCCCGATACTGACCTATGCTTCAGAAACGTGGACAATGAAGAAAAGAGACATAAGCAGAATACAGGCAGGTGAAATGAAGTTCCTGCGAAGTAGGATCGGAGTAATGAGAAGAGACAGGGTGAGGAATGAAAAGGTCAGGGAAATGGTGAAAGAGGAGCCCTTGCAAGGTAGGATTGAGACATCAAGACTGAGGTGGTATGGACACTTAAAGAGAATGGATGAGAAGAAGATTCCCAAGAGGATACATGAGATGCAGATACAGAAGAAACGACCAAGGGGAAGACCAAGAGATAGATGGCTGAAAGGAGTGGAGGAATGTGTCAAGAAGAGAGGCGAGGACTGGACCAGAGTGACAGCGGAGAGGTGGTGGGAAGAAAGAACTAAGTGGCGAGGTTTATGTTCCAAACAGACCCAGCCTGGGGCTGGAAACTGTACAAGATGATGATGATGATGAACCCGCTCAAAACTATGCTTGCCAGTAAGAGATTCCCTAACATGTCAATATTCCTCTTCATTACTATGCACCGAGCTATTTGGCCATTAATTCTAAGGCCTAATTTTTAAATCTTATCTCCTGATGTTCAACAAACAATTTCCTTTTCTCAATCTTATTTCTTCATATGAGTACGATTATCATCTGCGTATGAGATTATTTGAATACATAGTGGATTCTTGTAGGTCCATATTGACAAGATGATTGAAATGACTAACTGTCCAAAAAACTCCCGTCAATACACATGAAGGATGCATGGAAACTGCATTGGCTGAGTGACACAAAATTTAGCAGATGCCAAGAAATTATATCACACAGTGTGTGTATTGATTGATGGAGTTTCTTCAATATTTGGTAATTTCAATCCTCTGCATATGCAAGCACTTTATGACACAGTCCGAAATGCATGCCAGCCGGAACTAATTTTAGTGAACTGATATCTTTTTCAAGAGCAATGTTGAAGAGAAGAGAAGAGGGGGGGGGAAGGGTCAGATCTTTTCAGAGGAATTCTGCTTATATTGTCATCCATACTCAATCTACACAGGTTAATAAGTTTAAGAGGGAAACCGAACACTGTCATGACATTATACAGGCGCTCTATGAATTGAATCATATGCTTTGAGGAAATCAATAAACAGATTAATTATTGATTATATTCCAACACTTCCTCACTTATCATTATGATTGAAAATACATACCTGCCAACTTTCAAAATAGGGCTTTCTGTAAAACTCGCACGCGTAAAAAAAAAAAAAAAACAACAATAACGAACAAATTTCGACATACCCCGTCTTGAAACAATAATCCTCCTGGGCTACAAAGTACAGTAATTCATGCTTTCAACAGGATATTTCAATGAAATCTTATCTACTTATATCCTACACCAATTATTTGTAGACGAGCATGACCCTCAAGAAGCAGGTGTGGTGAATTTTGGTTTGGAGCATTGATATAACAGGACTTCCTCAGGGTGTCTACTGTCCGCGGTGAAGAAAAACAGCGATCAACTGCGTTTAAAGCGGTAAATTAAACTCACTTAGGGTGTTAAAAGAATTTTAAAAATAATAAATAAATACTAGATATCTATTATCAAATAAGTTTTTTCAGCTAATATGTCTGCTTGTGCACAAGGCGTATTGTTCTTCACTGTTTGGCGAGATTTCGTTTGTCCTCGGGGTAGATCACGAATAAATTTTTAGGACATTACTTGACTGTAACCGAATTCTGTCTTCGCAGTCAAGTACGGAGAAATATCGAGATGTTACACGATCGATGCTGGTCTCACCCGTTTGTCGAGATTCACGTAGTTTTCACGATAGAATACGGATAAATATCGCGATTTAGATAATCGGTGTCACTTTTAGTCGTTCGAAGAGATTTCCATTGTCTTCGAGGTCGGGCACGAGAAAATATAGCATTATTACGCAATCGGCGCCATTCACTGTCCGTTTGACCAGAATCCAGTTGTCCTCTGGTGCCTGGTGCAAGCTTTGCTATTTGACACCCAGAGGGTAGCTTGCATGTCGAATTTCGTTGTTCCTTGACTATGAAAGTCAAGGAGGTTAGATGTTAGATATCTAAGCTCCTTGAACACTATACCGCTTTCTAGTAGAGAAAAGAGGAACTTTGTGTTGGCGGAAACTCCCGAGATTAATGCCATTATGAACTCGGCCTACTGAATTCAAATGGGTTCTTTGACATGCCAACATCGTATGACATGCGTATCGTATTTTTGCCGCCTTTCAAAAATCACTTACCATGGCCAGGAGCGAACTTGCAATCTTGGGGTTAGTAGACCGACACGATATCCACTAACCCACCGTCCTCGTCATTGAATGCGTAGAAATATCGCGATGTATTGCAATTGCTGCCGCTCTCTGCCGTTTTACGAGATTCACGTTGGCCTCGCGACATTACGCAAACCACGCCGCACCCTGCCGTTGTAAGATTGTCTATCCGTCCTGACAATGGCGGAGGCAAGCTCAAGGTTGGGCATGGTTAAAATTCACGGGTAGTTAAGGACCTGTTGTATGGCCGGCGCCGTGATTCACGCTGTCCCTATACTGTGGTTGGGAGTTCATCAGTTCAGGGTGGATCACAAGGAGAAATTAGTATCGCGATGCTACGTAGGCTGTCATTTCTAAGTGGGTTGATGCACTTCTCGCTCCCCGTACGCTTTTAAGTATACGGTCATGGGAAAAGTAGCGAGTAGGTTTCGGAATGTTTCGTGACTGGTGCCCAATCACCTTTGACGGGATTTCCGATGTCCTCATGGTCACAAATTCACGATAGGGGACGGGTTTTATGATTTTACACAACTGACGTCGATCTCGGTCCATTTGACGAGATTTCCGCAGGCAAGTCGTGCGGTCAGCCGGCCGTCTTGAGGATGAATGTTCGAAGTAGGTATCAAATATTAAGAATTATTCTGAGAGGATTGCACGAGTAATACAACAAGAGGACACGTTTTCTTTCGAATGCGAATCACAAATTATATAAGTTTACGAAATAACCAAAGCTCGAAGGAAAAATCGACATAACGGAATTTCGAATTAACCATACAGGATGTTGCAAATTTACGGGACAGATTCTTAAAATAAGTTATAGCCTTCTTTTTCGAAACGGTAACATGTCGCAAGATTGTGACATTAAATTATTTCGCGTTATTTCTGGACTTCAATTTGACAGTCTCCAAATAAATGCCAGAAATGCCAGGTTTGTGATTAGTTTCAGAAGTTTTCGCGAATCAACGTCTCATGAAAAGTCAGGTTTCCTAATAACACAGAAAAATATTTCACACAAAACTTATGTCTTCTTGATGCTGAAAATATATGCTGAACGATATATACCACTCAGGGTATCCTCAGTATGCATTTCCTCGAGGTCGGGCACGGGGAAATATAGCTTATGCAATCGGCGCCGCTTGGGTGGAACTCGCTCATCGCAATCTCTGAGCCTAGAGGCGCGAGTTTAAATGATTCAATCCGCCTTCAGAAAATTTTCATTACCCGTATGTAAAATCCGTTACTTTTTCATTACTCACGTTACCCATTTGTAAAATTCGTTACTTTTCAGTTACTTTAGTTACCGGTCGACACCCTGTTCCTTGGGGGGAAAAAAAAACAAACAAAAGAAAAAACAAAACACCAAGGTAATACACTTATCACTCACGGGACATTATTTGCACTTTCAAATTCATAGGCCTAGCTGTGGCATTTTTAGCTTCCTGCAAAATGTTCCAGCAGGATCTGCGATTGCCCGGTTCAGAGACTTCCCTTGTCAGTTCACAATGAAACTTCTTACACTCAAAAAGTTATTGTAACTGTTATAACTATTAAAAACTATGACCTAATAGTCAAATAATACGATAAGTAACGTACATGGCAAGGATTGTTTCAAAAGTATTGCAAAGGTGAAGAAATTAAGAATAGGTAATCAAAAAAAATAATGGCACAACGAAACCATTGAATTGGACTCAAAAGCTATCCGACTTATTTACATTGATTGACTGCAAAAGCCCTTTTCATTGTCTAGGAAGCAAACAAGTATTGCACGGACCCACAAACACAGAAAGACATTTAACACTTTGTAATCTTTTACGTCTTACGACTGCACCATGACTGACAGCAAAGATTCGTTGATACCTTATCCTATACTAATCAAAATTGTACAACAAAATAGAACATTACTGAAAAAAAAAAAAAGAGGAAAAGAAAAGTAAAACACACATACTCACACTAGAGCCACATAAATGGTTTGAAACTTAAAAGCTTTAACGGACGAATGACGTAGAATAGAAAGGCCATATAGCGTGACATGTTTTGTGTCCGTAAGACCTTATTGCTCTAATTATAAACACTTTAAGTACATAAACAATACTGAGAAAAAATATAGACATCGAAAACACAATATATAAACCTTTAATGTCTAAAGCTATTTTAAATTTAGTGACTGATACTGGTAAATAAATCGTTGGACTAAAATATGAAATCCACGCATTTGGCTCACATTCTTAGCAAAAGTAATTACGATCACAATTTGGAAAGCTAACACACGAACTTTAAAACTTTCGTTGCATACATCTATTTGAATAACTCTCTACAAGTACCCACTGTTTAGCTCTTTTAAGCATTCTTCAAATTCATTTAGTATTCCTTTCTTGTTCTCTCTCCTTTATTTTTCAATTTTAACATTTTGCAGCCTCAACCCGACAAAGCGAAGGAGCTCCAGTATATATTCTTTTGTTCAAAAAATTAAAAAGTTCCCTGACCTTGCAGAATATTTCCCTGACTTCCCAGACCGGATTCCCCCTCTCCCTCACTTTTCCCTGACCAGTAACAGTCCCGTTTCAAGCCCATTACTGTCAGTCAAACCACAGCTGGAACATGCCATTGCGCACCACACATTTCACTAACTGATGCAGATGCAGCGCGACCAAAAGCAGCAGGACAAAACTGAGGGGAATAACATTTATTACAAAACGAACCAACTCTATACATATTTCAGATAAAAGATCGAGACAGTCTCTCCAACTAGATACATACTATGCACAACTGGTTCTCGTATCGTATGACAGAAACCAGCACTTTACTGATACCTACACACAGCGCTGGTGGAAAAGTTACGGAAATACTTCAAGCTGAGTAAAAATTAAAATACAATAAAATAATCCGCACTCTCAGTGTACAAATGAGCACAGAACATCACGCGAAACATATAAACTCGTTAAATGGCTATGACGCTGAGGGATTAACAAGAGAAATTAAACGGTAATTTTGAATATCTTCCTCGTCTCCCTTTTTATGAAAGAGCGCTATGAGATAGGTTGGTTCCCTAGTTTAGGAGCTGCGACAACGCGGTCATGTAGCTCGTGTACTTTGGGTGTGTGTAGAATCTGTCTGATAACCAGCGATAATTGTGGTGGCTGTATTAGTGTGTGTTCTGTTTTCAATTCAAGTAGGGACTGCAGACATTGAATTTCTTTTCAATCAGTTCCTACTTTTGCCGCCTAATGCCACCGACTACTAGTTCAGAACTTGGTTACCAGATGCCACCGCAGTCTGCTCCTGGCGACGAACGTAGGAACCCAAGAGCGTTGGTCAAATGTTTAACTATAATTTAGCTTCACACAGGTGTTATTAGTGGAAGGTTCTTTAACATGCCATAAACTTACGGCATGGGAACGCCGGCTTTACTTCCCCTCCGAAGGAAGGCATACTGAGGGATTTTTAACGCTCTTAAAAAATCCTACGACTTCGGCCGTGTTGGAACCCGCGATCTTGGGCATAGAAGCTCAGCATGCTACCAACTACGCCACCGTTTCGTTCTGCCAAATTCTCAGGATAAGTTGAAATATTTATTTGTGTAATACTTCTCCAGATTTAATTAGTTCAGCTGGGATGTTGTCATTACCATTATTTATTTTCAAATCTTCAATATCAAGGTTCTACTGTACAAAATTTATTCGATTAGTATTTATTGCCCATGACTTCAGATGCACGGAAACTGCTTTGATGGCATTCACAAGGCTGAGAGACACTGAAAATTTAGCAGAAGTCAAGAAATTACCACAAATAAAAGCTACAGTTAAAAGAAACCAATATACAGTCTTTCCTGCTTCTGATTGAGAGGCAGTAATTTTTAAGTAAAAAAACAAATACTGTAATGTTATTTCTAGTTCCTACCAAACAGGTTGAGCGGAATCCAAGTGGAGGGAACTTCAGGATGTCTACACTTAAATGCTGACTAGTTCAAAGACAAATAAGTAAGCTATTTTTTCGCATTTACACTAATTAAACAGAATGATAGTTTTCAAAAGTGATGGATATCTTCACTGCATCATGTGTACTATGAACCTTTCAAAGTAAAGACAGTAAGATTATTTCACTCACCTTGTCAAAGACATCCCTGACATTGGCTTCAGACTCGCCAAACCACATGGTAAGCAATTCAGGTCCTTTCACAGAGATGAAATTGGCCTGGCACTCGTTAGCAATAGCCTTAGCCAACAAAGTCTTACCACAGCCTGGGGGTCCATAGAAGAGGACACCACGTGACGGTTGCATACCAAACTTAAGAAATTTGTCCGGATGTTCAACTGGATACTGCAATTTAAAAGAAACAAAACATCATAAGCATATGTACAATTATCCACAGATTTATGTGCTACTGAATCAAACTCAAGAGTATATCCTAAATTTGCACTATAGATTGTCCAAATAACTGTGCTACACGAGAGAGTACACTAGCCGCATGGCACGGTTATTTGGGTACATCTTCACCATATTTTAGGAAATGACACCTTAATGCATAACAAAACAAAATTTAGGACAGCAAGTCAAACCATATTGTAGTTCAACACAGTGGAACATCGATCTCTTGTTAGTTTTCCCCGATTCATAGACCAAAATTGTGCAGTACTGAGATTCATCAACATCATCGGTAATGCACTCAAGTTGCCCGGGTGTGGTATACGAGCGCTCTCCACTTCTGTCTGTCTATGTACCACTCTACCCTCAGGACTGTATCCCAGTAGACTTCCTTTGTTCCTATATCTACTTTCACTTGGTCCAACCATCTCTTCCTACACCTTTCTACCGGTCTTTTTCCAACCACCACTGCCTGAAGCCAATGCTTTGCTGTCCTACAATCATCCAATCGTTGGACATGGCCAAACCATTTCAAACTAGCCCGTGTCTGTCTCTCTATTAAACCTGGGTAAACAAAACCTGTGTCTACCGTTCGTCAAAGTGGCGTTTTCCAGCACTCATCGTCTGGAAATCTTGGCACCATCAAAGCTTAATCCTTTATGGATCTTTTTAGAAGAGTTGCATTTTAATTGAGAAAACCCTGAAAATCACTTCTGGGAAATTGTACCCACCTCTGCTCCGATTTGCCTCACGAGGCCGCGGGTAACAGCTTTCCAACCAGAATTAAATGTCTTCGCAGAGCCGGGAGTTGAACCCGGACCTCTGGGGAAACAGCCAAGAATGCTAGCTCCTAAGCCATGAGGGGGATCTGACAAAAATCAAACTGGATATTTGATCTTGGCACACCTTGTTTGGGATAAATACGAAGTTTTAACTAAAGATTTAAAATGTGACAAAGCTTATCTATAGAGATTTTATAATATAATTAAATCCTTTTCTAAGAACTTGTCTAGGAGAAACCAGAATGTAGCAGCACTATCTTTGGAGAGGCAAGGGGCAGATGACCTCATAGTTCCACCCCTTAAAACCTCAATATCTAACTTTCTTTCTTTCTTTCTTTCTTTCTTTCTTTCTTTCTTTCTTTCTTTGGAGAGGCACCTTCCATATTATCTAGTTTTTTATAGAATTTTTTTTTAGACATTGCTATTTAACGTTCTGGCAGGTGAAGCTATGCAAACGAGAGAACAAACCTATAGAGACTGACATGGAGACATCAGCATTGCCAATACTTAAAAGTTAACAAAATTCACAAAGAAATTTGATAAAATGGTCCGGCTAGCTCAGAACAGTTGCCAGCGTTTCGCCCCAGTGTACCAATGGGCTCTTCAGTTGGTTATGGTAAACCTCACCAAGTACATACTGAGAAGGCTGCTGCAAGGAACTCAATGTCGCCACGAGCAGTGCCAATGTACTTCGGACAATTTTACATCCTGTTTTTTCGGGAACAGATATGTCTAATATAGATTGGCAAGGTCAGCTAACATTAATTTTGAAAGGAAGTTTTGAATTCCGTAGTACATGATGATAATTGTGGTTTTAAGGGGCCTAACATCTAGGTTATCGGCCTCTAATGATCTGGGTGATAGCGAAAATGACAATGAAATGGAAACCAGTACAAAATTAAGTGAGACGGAAAATACTTACAAAAAGGAACTCAGATTGAAACAACTCACAAAATGTTCTTCGAAAGGGAATTTAGTCGAAAAAAATTCACGAAAGGAATACAGTGGAACCTCGTCAGTAAGTTTTTCAAGGGACTGAAAAATTTGAGCGTCAAAAGTGGGAAAACGTACTAATGGAAAATGATAATTAAACCTCATTAATTTGTTTCAGTAATGGAAACGTAAAAAACGCGTTAACCAGAAGTACTTACTATACCTCGCCCGCTTGTTGGCAAGGAATGTTATCTCAGAGCGATTGGTCTCACATTCCACTAGGGGTGGACTAATAATTAGACATTGGAATTTTTCGATGATTTCAGAGTGAAGAAAGCGGTATTTTAAAGTGGCAAATTCGGTGGTTTCAAGTGCACTTTTCGGTACTTTCAAAATCATAAATTATAGGCGGGATTTTTTAAATATCATGGATAACATGCATAACATAACACATTTCAGTCATTCTTCAAAGTATACTTCAGTGAAGAGCTCCAAATTCTCTTGTGACAAACGGTGATGCATATCACTTAATGTGCTAGTGTAAGCTGAAAAACAAAAGTTAACAGCGTTTGAACAGGGTATCCAAATGGTTTTCAACACAGATTCTGAGAACTTTGGAAATACAAATGTCATTCCTGTCATGCATCTGCTTATCTGCTTCTTGATTAAAGTTTGCAGTTCTTTGTATCCTCTTAACACCTCACTTTTTTCCAGTATTCCACAGAACGGCAACTTCTTAATTTTCTTTGCAATGTCCTCATTGATGTTCATTGGCACTATTTCTGCTCATCAAACGCACACATTTGTAAATCCTGTTCCCAGGGTCAACGGATCTCAAGCAGATTAATTTTCCAAGAGCATGGGACCCAGCGTTTACTAAAACTGAATGTATTTTCCCTCTTTTTAACACATTTCCACAACCCTCCAACTGCTCCTTAATGTTGGTACCATACTTTCCAGAAACAGCAAGTTTAAGGGCTTGCTGAATTCTCCGTAAATGCCCATCTAGAAGGTGAACAGTTGGATGTGGCCTTCTAATAAGGGGATGAGTTCAGTGATGTCTGTGCCAAATTCTTTGAATCTCAAGTATTTCGTCATGCGAAACATTGTTGAGAAAATCAACATCGGAGTTATCAGAGCCTACTACTTCATTCATAAATTGCACAATACTCTACAGAATGAAACCAAGAAGACCACCTGGTTAATACTGGTTCCGGAAACAGTGGCACATTTTGATCTAGATACTTGCCATCTAGATATTCATGTCTGAAAGGCACACAATATGACGCCACGCGTCGAGTAGTTACTAGGTTGAAGGGGCAGATGACCTTGCTGTTCCGGTCCTTAAAACCTCAATAACTAAGTACTGTAACTTACTAGGATGACCACCCAGATTTATAGAGATCGCTGTATGCAGAAAGTGAGGACCACTATCTACCGTTAAGTTTCCAATCATTTCGTGTTTGTTGGATGCTCTCCATGCAGTCAAGTCATGGGAGAAGATTACCGCTACTACACTCGCACACAAACAAGCCTTTGTCGGCTTCTGCAACGACGTTATTTCGAACGGGCAAGGTGGTCTCACTACGATGACATTAGGGCAAAACCTGGGTGAATGTCAAGATGCAGAAGAAAGTGACATCCAGTAGTTTGACTTCGATAAGGACAATCATGGTTTCAGAAATGAAAGCGATGAGGATATTGTACAGAATTTGACTGTCTGTGAGGTAAACTGAGATCCAGTACATATGGAGTGCAGGAGTGATGCAACGGAAATCCCAAAAGTTCCCAGTCAAGCTAGTGTGTCTATAGTCACACTTATCTCTTAAATAGAAAATCGAGATGTATTCTCGTTCTCATATATTGTTTTCTTCAGAACTGTACAATCTCAAGTCAACCCCTGGCACTATACAGCCCATGAAGGGCCAGAAACCGACCAAGCTACCGCTGCCCAGCCATTTGGCCTGCAGATATTGGGGTGACGCGTGATCAGCGCATCGGGTCCCCTCGGCCGTTAATCTTGGTTTTCGTGATCGGGGCGCTGCCTCACTGCCAGACAGCTACTCAATTGTCCTCACGAGGCTTAGTGCACCCTGTTCCAACTCTCACGTCCGTTTTAAAATCCCCGACGGAGCGGGGAATCGAACCCTGGGCCTCCTGGTGAGAGGCAGGCGCTCTACCCCAACACCACGGGGCCGGCAACTGTCCAATCTAAAATTAGAAAAAATAAACCATCTAAGAAACAAAAAGTGATGACAGTCATTTTTCTTAGTTTTTAATATCGGTATAATCCACATAGCGTGTCTTACAATACTATGTTATAAAGATTTTTTTTGTTGCGGGTTCCTCTTAATTCTATTAATGTGATAGAATATCTCTTAATTCTAGTAATGTGATTGAATATCTCTTAATTCTATTAATGAGATATAAAATACATTTCAATATTTTAACCAATAGTTTTCTCTTTGCTAGGCCTAAAAACATTACTGTGGATAATTTGCGGTTTTCAATAATTCGCGGAAATTCGTGCATTAATTGCCGCGAATTATCGGAAGTGCACTGTAAAAAAAAAAGACAAAAAAAGCTAAAATTCGCGTTTTTATGCAAAATTCGCGTCTTCATGCGAAATTCGCGACTCAAAAAACCATTTTTTTCACCATTTTTAGGGCTATGAAAACACATTACCACCTGTGTATTACTTTATTTAATAATTCGCGAAATTCGCGAACGCGAATTTTTCCAATCCCTACTAATAATGCTTTCGGGGCTGACGAAAATGTGATCGTACTAAGAGATGCGCGGCGCGTACTACTGTCTTTTAAGAGTCGCCTATACCTGTTAAGTCGCAACCCTTGCCCGCTTGTTGGCAAGGAATGTTATCTCAAGAGAGTGTCTCACATTCCACTAGGGGTGGACAAAGAATGCTTTCTGGGCTGACAAAAATGCGATCATACTAAGCGATGTGTGGCAAAATGTGCGACGTGATAAATGGGGTACTTTTACATTATTGTCATCAGATAAGAATCGGCACTTGAAAATTACGACGTGATATGTGATAAAATGTACTAATGAGGAACGGGTTAACGAGGTTCTACTGTAGATTGAAAAATACGCACAAAATGTAGGCTAAGTTCAAAATACGTACAAAATGCAAACGAGATCGAAAATACGTAAAAAAAATGCAATTGAGGTTCAAAATACTTGAAAAATGAAATTTAAAATACTTACAAAATGCAATTGAAATTGAAAATGCTTACAAAATGTACGGTTGATTCAAACTACTCTTGTATTGACAATAAAATGCAATTTATATTGAAAATACTTGACAAAATGTAATTTAGATTCAAAATACCCACAAAATGCAATTGAGAATAAAAATATTTGCAAAATGCCCACCACACAATGCAATCGAGATTTGAAATTCCTGTGAAATGCGGTTTTGGTTGAAAATTCTTACAAAATGCAATTGAAATTCAAAATACTCACTAAAATGCCCTGCTCCTACATGGAAAGACTTACTAAGTTGCAATCTAGATTGTCAATCTTTACAAAATGCAATTGAGGTTGAAAACAATCGCGAAATGCAATTTAGATCGAAAAAACGTACTAAATGCAACGTATATTAAAAAATGCCTACAAAATGTGGTGCAGAAAAAATATAATCGCTTAAGGGAATTGAGATACACGGGGAGCTAAGTAACAAAAACAGTGCGGGAATCTTAAAGAGAAAAGGAAATATAATGAAAAGAAAACAAAGAGGTCTGACCCCTCAAAGAAGGAGGGATTAGGAAAGATGAGACAAGGGCCAATTAAGGCGGGAAAGTAAAGACTCCCTAGGCCTCGGATACCCTAATACCGTCGGGGTCGGAAAAGAACAAGAGTTGACCAAGGGAGGTCGACAGGAAAGAAGACTGAGAGGAGCCTGGCACAAGTAAGTGGAAGCAATGCCGGACTCAGCTGGGGTCCCGTGGTCGCCATCCCACGTCCGACAAGATGCGAGCTCCTGGGGGAGAATTCCGCAGTACATTGGTGCTGCTGGTGGCGACATTTTGTGCCTTGCAGTGGCCTTCTCAGTATGTACTAGCCACGCGTCTTGGTGAAGTGTACCATAACCAATTGAAGAGCCCATTGATACACTGGGGCGAAATGCTGGCAACTATTTTGAGCTAGCTGGACCATTTTATCAAAATTCTTCGTGAATTTTGTTGATTTACAGAGCTCAATCTGACAATTTTACATCCTGTTTCCTTTGGGAACAGATTTTTCCTATACTTGAAAGACCAATACCGAGGTGGAGTGCCAAGTTTACAATCCAATGAACGTTATTCGTCGCATCAAGCATGGCACGTTTGTTATTTGTATTTCATTCGTAAAGCAACAGGTTTCTTACCAAGCCTATGACACTAACGGGAGCGCGCAGAACGTTTTAACCCTTAGTGTGTCTTTTCTGGAATATTCCGCAGTCTATCATAAGTTTACATTTAATTACGGTAGGTGGCAGTGCAACCTTTCCGAAAGCAACTGGAACCGGAAATGAATACGTAAATCATTTCATTTCTCAGTATTGGAGAGCAGGGTGTCCAGCCAAAATGGGATTTTCAATTCAAGGTTTTCAAGGCTCAAAAAAAAAAATCATGATTTTCAATGTTTTTTCCTTTCCTTTTTATTAAAGAGAAAGTGAATTTCAAGGTGTGGAGGCTAAAAAAAATATAATAGACCAATTAATTGTAAATTGAAGAGAATAAAAAATATTTTGCTAAGCAACACACAATAAGCAAGGGACTCTTGCAACACAACTAAAGACAATTTTTTCCTAAAAAAAAAAAGGGAGGGGGATTCTCGGCAAGATTTTTTGAAACTGCAACATGCACATTTCTTAATAGCTGTTGCTAATTCCATTTAGTGAAGAATCACTTCTATGCAAAGTTCGTTAAAAGCGGATTTCAAGTGATTTCTTGCTTAATGCTGCGAGTTAGCTTGGTGAGTGAGAGATAGAAGTAAGCTGTTAGGTAAAAAAATCAGTTATATTTTCAGAAAGAAAATATATCAGCTTTCATAGTTACACAACAATTAAAAGAAATAAAAAAATTAATCTCTTGTACATTTCGGTACGAACCCAAACTTAAAGTAAACTCATTTAAGAACAAAATTCCTTACATTCTACAAACAGAACAAGAGGACAAAAAAGACCGCTTTTTGGCAACGCAAATCACATTATTAGGTAACTACATACTTAAATTAGCATTACGAATACTGGTGATTCACCGTAAAGACTCGAGCACGATCGAATCTTTCAGTTCCTTTACTTGGTCATCGATTTGTGCTGCTTGCTTAGCAAAGCTGCCTTCTTCGCGTTTAGTTCTTTGATCATTTCTGCCTTCCGTTTTTTATCAGCTAATTGTAAATTCGGCCCCACATATGAGGGTGATACGGTGGAGAGGTACCTCATCCTGTCACAAAGCTCTCTTTGCAAAACCCGGAGTGCCAAGTTCCACTAAAACGACGAAACGATTGAAGCACATCGCTAAGTGAATTTCGCCCCTCCTACGTGTTGCCAGATTTTGCGACTATGTAAAATTTAAAGGCGGCTAACTCTAGAACTATTTGCGATAAACTAGCATATTATAATGAATGTTAACACATTGCTGACCGGATGCCTGGACATGTCACATCCCCTGTGGACCGGACATTTTGCTACTGAGAATATTCCAGTGCACTAGATTATAAAAAAGTACATAATTGTGGAAATAACCTAGATATTATCTTTCTAGTTGATATGAGTATACACATACCCCTAGTAGTGCTCAAGGGGGTGATGTATTTGGAAACATGACACAATGTGCAGTGGCGGCTTACAGAAAGAGCAGATGGAGTATATTTGAGGTTAGATTGGTCAACAATGGAAGTATGGTATGTACTTTGGTTGTTATTACGTCGCCTAGAGACCTGAATATCACTCTCTCATTCAGCTTCTACTAATTCACTATAACTTGTGCCATTAGAACGATAATATTAACGATAAATCTTATCATCTGATTACACAAGGACTTGTCATTGATTGAACCAACAGAAGGAAGTTCGATGTTTCGAAACAAAATCAAAGAATAAAAGAAGGCCAAGAATAGACGGAAGATGGCACATATATAGGGATACGGGAAAATCGCAATTGCGATAAATGCGAATTTTACTTTTTTCTCCTTTTTTCAACTAACTGGTAACTAATATGACTATGTATACCCAAAATTTGCGAAACTGAATGTGCGACAAAGTGCGATAACTAAGGGTTCTTGCGAATTATTCCCATAAATGCGAAAAGTGCCGAATTTACCGATTAATGTTGAATATTATGTTTTATTACATTTTCGCGCCGCAACTTTGAAATTTGCGAGTTCCCAGCAATGAAAATATCGGCTATATAATCGATATTTACGAGTAATAATCGATATGTACGAACATCGATTATTGTCGTGAAAACAATCTATCACGGTAAAAATTAATTTGAAAATGGTGCTGTTATTGTCGCATAATATCCACTGTTTATTGCCAGTAAAACGATGATTTTGGAGAAATTATTTCGTAGTTTCAGTTGGTTGTGCTAATAAAAGGAATATTCCAATCGTTTGTTCCGATTCTTTTTAAAAATTAGAGCAATAAGGTTATGCTTATATAGGTTTATATCGCGCCGGCCCTCATTTCTTGTATTTGAAATGAAAACTCTCAAGTGCGTATCGTGATATGAATAGACAATTTTTGTTAGGCGTTCTCTTTGCTTTGGGAAATGTTGTATAATATGATGAAAGTATTCTCTACCATGTGTGAGTTATAGGTTATGTTACATGTCGTCCGGCGATTTCTCCGTGAATTCGGATACTGTTTTACAGATTGTTAGTCAAGAGTCGCAGTGTGGTCAGGAAATAATGAGGGAGTAAACATACATTTTATTATTTAGTTAATTATCCATTGTGTGATATTTACACAAAGTTAAGTAAATGTATGATTCACATTATTACTTCCTTTTCAATAAGGGCCATGGATGAGGGGCAATGAATTTCTATTTGCCGGTGGTTTAATGGTCAAATGGCACTTCTTGAGTCCTACCTCAAAAGATAAGTTATTGAAACAAATGAATGGAACTTGGCAAGGAGTTAGTAAGAAAACCACACAAAAGGATTTCATAGACATCCTTAGAATTTGAACCAATTCGTCCATCGAGTCCAGGACAGCCTGGTATTGTCATTCCACCTGTCGCACAGTAAACTTTGTAAGACAAGCATTGTTGCCTGACCACAGCTCGCTTTATTCTGACAATTGGCACCTTGGTACCAGTGAACTAATACAACTATCTGCCGGCTCTCAATTGAGTTGCTGCACAACACCTGATATTGTTGATTGCATAATGAGAACATGACCTTTGTATCTTTCGAGCATAGCTTAGGTACCCTCGTCTCACGTCATACAACCAACCGGCAGCACTTTAACTCAATCTTGCCAATTAGCCAGGCTGATGCCTTTATTTTCAGAGATCTCACATTTCTGAAAAATGTATGATGTCAAGTTTCTACATTTCTGTAATACTGATATTAGGATTTTAATACTTCTAACACTCCCTTAGTAAAAATAAAAACCACACACACAACAGGAGACTTATATTAAATTCTTATGCCGTTTGTCAGAAACGCCCATATTTTCAATCCTGCACATGTTTGAATTAGTTTCCGTGCATATTATTTTGAACCTGTTTATTGTACCTGGTGACGAACTTTTAAATGCTCCAAAATGCTATTTTTCAAAATGAAAGTGCTACAAAATCAATTTCAAAATTCTATTTTCTCGTATCTTTACACATATACATCTACAAATGTCAGTCTCAATGTGCTAGACCAAAATAGTTCAATACATGGTCAAGAGATGTCGCAGGAAGACCGAAAACAATGACGTGTATAAAACGGAGATTTCTCGGGGCCCATCATCTACCGCTGGCGAACGTACTACGAGATTTCTCGGGGCCCGTCTTCCATGTGTTAAGGATCGCCCTCGAGCTGAGCCCGAGAAATCCATTGAGGGTGTATTCGACTAGGTTATCTTTATTGGGTAAAAAGGTAACAGTTTTTTGATTAAGACGCGAAATATGGCAACACTTCCGCTTACCTTCGCTGCAAGGGTTTCAAATTATCCACCGACTACTAGAGCAGGGGCTATAGATAGGGATAGGAAAAATTCGCAATTGCGAATTTTTAAATTTTAAAAGAAGTAATACACAGGTGATAATGTGTTATAATAACCCTAAAAATGACGAAAATAAATGTTTTTGAGCTCGCGAATTTCGCATGAAAAATGCGAATTTTAGCTTCCTTTCTTTATAGTGCACTTCTGTTAATTCGCGGCAATTAATGCACGAATTTCCACGGATTTTTGAAAGCCACTAATTATTTGCAGTAATGTTTTTAAGCCTAGCAAAAATAAAACTATTGGTTAAAATATTGAAATATATTTTAAGAACACGCAGAAAAAAATTATTGTAATACTTTATAACATAGAATTGTAAGAGACACTACGTGGATTAGGCCTATACCAATATTAAAAACCAAGAGAAATGACTCATCACTTTTTGTTTCTTAGATAGTTTATTTTTTCTAATTTTAGATTGTATAATTCTGAAGTAAACAATATAAGAGAACGAAAATTCATCTCGATTTTCTATATAAGAGATAGTGTGACTATAGACACACTAGCTTGACTGTGGGAACTTTTGGGATTTCCGTTGCATCACTCCTTCACTTGACATGCATTAGATCGCATTTTACCTCAGCGACAGTCCAATTACGTACAATATCCTCATTGCTTTCATGTCTGAAACCATGATCGTCTTTATCGAAGTCTAACTACTGAATGTCACTTTCTTCTGCATCTTGGCATTCATCCAGGTTTTGCCCTAATGTCATCGTAGCGAGACCACCTTGCCCATTTGAAATATTGTCGTCACAGAAGCCGACAAAGACTTGTTTTTGTGAGTGTCATCATCATCATCTTGAGCAGTTTCCAACCGCTGGTCGGGTCTGCTTGGAACATAAGCCTCTCCATCGTTTCCTGTCCATCCACCATCTCTCGTCATTTACTGTGTCCCAGCACACTCCTCTTTCCTCCACACTCTTCTTAACTCCTTTTGTCCATCTGTCCCTTGGTCTTCCCCTTGGCCTCCTTCCCATCATTTCCATTCCAAACATCTTCATCGGTATCCTCTCCTCTTGCATCCTCCTCACATGTCCATACCATTGTAGCCTAGATCGCTCTATTCTATTTTGCAATGGTTCCTCTCTTACCATCTCCCTGACTCTCTCATTCCTTACTCTGTCCATTCTTGTCACTCCTACCCTACTCCTCTGGAACTTCATCTCCACTGCTCGTATTTTATTCTTGTCCCTTTCCTTCATCACCCATGTTTCTGAACCATATGTCAAAATTGGCACAAAGTAGGTCTTGTAGATGATTCCTTTACATTTTTGTGGTACATCTTTATTCCATATCATCCCTCTAACACTCTTGAAAAATCCATCTGCGCACCTTCCCCGCTCATTTATTTCCATTCTATTGCCTCCCTTTTCTTCAATTATGCTTCCCAAGTACTTGAAGCATTCTACTTTCTGCAACTGCTGTCCTCCAAGTGTTATGCCCATGTCCAGTCTGTTCTTCTTCCTCGTTGTGATGACCACTTCACTCTTTTGTGCTGAGAACTTCATCCCATATGATAACACTACCTTCTCCCACTCATCTAATTGCTCTTGTACTTCTTCCTCATCCTCTCCCCATACCAGAAGGTCATCAGCAATCAACATTGCCTTCATTTTCCTTTCCCCAATGCTATTTACCACTTTTCGTATGATTACATCCATCACCACTATAAATAACAGGGGTGAGAGGGCACTTCCCTGTTTCAGACCACTCTCCAGTTGAAACCATTCCGTTCTCTCTCTTCCCACCTTTACACAGCTTTTGCTTCCCTCGTACATTGCTTTCACTCTTGCCACTGTCTCCTTGTTCACTGCTTTTGCTCTCATTGCTTCCCATACCTTGTTTCTATTAATACTATCATATGCTTTCTCAATATCCAAGGAGGTCATCACCAGATCTTTCCCATATTCATAATGGTGTTCTTGTAGCTGTCTTACTGCAAAGATTAGGTCAACTGTTGACCTTCCTGGCCTGAATCCATACTGTTCTTCCCTCAGCCCATCTTCAACTTCTGTCCGAATTCTTCTCTCCAGTACCTTCTCAATTATTTTGGCGCAGTGGCACATGAGTGTAATTCCCCTGTAGTTCTTGCATTCCTTCCCACTTCCCTTTTTAAATATGGGTATTATTATCCCTCTTTTCCAGTCCTCTGGTATTTTCTTCTCCCTCCATATCACTTTCATTACTCGAAAGAGCCACTGTGTTCCTATCACCCCTGCTGCTCTCACCATCTCCACACTCACTTCGTCTATTCCCGGTGCCTTTCCCCCCCTTTCATCTTCTTTAATGCTTCCTCCACTTCTTTCCATGTCAATTCCTTCTCTGAAATGTCTTGGTCACTGTCTGTTTCTTCCTCCACAATGTCCACTACGCTGGTTTTGGTTGTATTTAGGAGTTCCTTGAAGTATTCTCTCCAGATAACCTTTACTTCTTCCATATTTTCGACCTCCTTTCCATTCCTGTCCACCATTCTGACATTTTCCCCTGTATCTCTTCTCTTTGCCTTTATCATTCCATACAACACTTTCTTACTGCCATCACAGTCTTCCTCCATCATTTCTGTCCATTTCTCCAGCCATTTCTTTTTCTCTTCCTTCACTACTTCTCCTGCTTCTTTCTTCCGCTCTTGGTATTCTTCTCTTGTTCTGTCTGTCCTCTGTTGGAACCATTTCCTGAATGCTTCATTTTTCTTTTTCACTGCTTCCTTAGTTCTGGGGTTCCACCATGGTGTTTCCTTCCACCTTTTCTTTCCACTAGTTCTGCCACACACGACTTCCGCTGCTTCTACCAACACGTCCTTGAACCTATTACATTCTTCTTCACCTGTTTTCGGATCATCCTTCGGTAATTTGTTCCTCACTAATATCTGGAACTTCTCCTTATTTCCATCCTCCTTCAGTTTCCATGTCCTTATTCTTCTTTCTTGGTTTTCAGTTCTCCTCTTTTCCTTCAGTCCTCTCACCTTGGCGACCATCAGACGGTGGTCACTGTCCAGGGCTTCTGAAGGTATTACCCTTATATCCGCGATACTCTTCTTTGTCTCCTTCCCGCATAGAATATAGTCCACCACTGATTTCCTAGTCAAATCTCTGCTGTACCAAGTAATTTTATGGCTCTCTCTCTTCTTGTACATGTGTTTCCAACCATTAGCCCATTTATCTTGCACAGTTCCAACAATCTCTCTCCTTCCTTATTCCTGTTTCCCCATCCTTCACCACCAATCACTTCCTCAAAACCTCTTCTATCAGTTCCGACATGGGCATTTAGGTCTCTCATGACTATCAGGTCTCTCCCCACTAACTGCTTCTGCAACTCCTCTTCAAACTCGTCCTTCTCGCCTTCTGTGCATCCCACCTGTGGTGCATAGACTTGCAGAATGTCCAGGTTTCTACCTTTCACAGTGATTCTGGCTCTAATTATTCTATCACTTACCCTCTTTACTTCCTCCCTCAGCCCTTCTCTCACCACCATTCCCACTCCATTTCTCTTCCCCTCCTCATTTCCTATCCAGTATAGCTGCAAGCCATTTCTCAGTTCTTTTCTTCCTTCCCCTCTCCATCTGGTCTCTGCCAGTCCGAGTACATCCAGTTTTCTCCTCTCCATCATATCCACAACCTCCTCCACTCTTCCCGTCAATGTCGTTATATTCAAAGTTCCGATTCGTAGTCCATTTCCATAGCCAGGTCTGCTTCCTTTAGATCTGCCCTTTCCGAGGCCCGTTCCCGTTTTAAAAGCGGTTTCATATCCACTACTGGCTTGCTAGGCCTAACGTAGCTTCACCATAACCCTGGCAAGGGTGTAGTAGCGGTAATTTTCCCTCATGACTTGACTGCATGGAGAGCATCCAACAAACACGGAATGATCAGAAACTTAACGGTAGATAGCGGACCTCGCTTTCTGCATACAGCGATCTCTATCAATCTGGGCGGTCATCCTGGTAAGTTACTAAGTTATTGAGGTTTTAAGGGCCAGAACAGCAAGGTCACCTGCCCCTTCGTCCTAGTGACTACTCGACGCGTGGCGTCACATAGTGCGCTTTACAGACATGAATATCTAGATGGCAAGTATCCATATCCAAATGTGCCACTGTTTCCTGAATCAGTCTTAACCAGGTGGTCTTCTTGGTTTCATTCTGTGGTGTACCAGTCAGAGTACTTGAAAGATATTGTGCAATTTATGGACGAAGGAGTAGGGACGAAGTGTTGATGTCCTGAACATTGTTTCACATGACGAAATACTTGAGATTCAATGAATTTGCACAGACATCACTGAACTCATCCCTTTATTACAAGGCCAGTCTTATCAGACTGTTCACCTTCTAGATGGACATCTACGGAGAATTCAGCAAGCCCTTAAACTTACGGTACCAACATTAAGGAGCTGTTGTGGAAATGTGTTAAAAAGAGAGAAAATACATTCAGTTTTAGTAAAGGCTGGGTCCCATGCTCTTAGAATATTAATCAGCCCGAGATCCTTTGACCCTGGGAACAAGATTTACAAATGTGTGCGTTTGATCCAGCAGAAATAGTGCCAATGAACATCAATGAGGACCTTGCAAAGAAAATTAAGTTAGTTAGTTATTGTTGTTTTAAGGGGCGGAACTACGAGGTCATCTGCCCCTAAAGAAAATTAAGAAGTTGCCATTCTGTGGAACACTGGAAGAAAGTGAGGTCATAAGAAGATACAACGAATTGCAAACTTGAATCAAGAAGCAGATGCATGACAGGACCAAGACAGACATTGTTCAAGTTTTGCAAGGAATGACATTTGTATTTCCAAAGTTCTCTGAATCAGAGTTGAAAACAATTTTGATACCCTGTACAAACGCTAACTGAACTTTTGTTTTTCAGCTTACACTAGCACGTTAAGTGATGTGTCACCGTTTGTCACGAGAGAATTTGGATCTCTTCACTGAAGTATACTTTGAAGGATGACTGAAATGTGTTATGTTATCCATGATATTTAAAAAATCCCGCCTAAAATTTAACATTTTGAAAGTAACGAAAAGTGCACTTGAAACCACCGAATTTGCCACTTTAAAATACCGCTTTCTTCACTCTGAAATCACCGAAAAATTCCTATCCCTAGCTATAGAACATTAAGCCAGCTACTCTGCGCCAATATAAATACCGCGCGCTGTAGCCGGATAGGAGTCTCTTGCGCAACTGCGGTCAAGTCTTGTATTGAACAGCGAGCAATAAACATCGCTTACAGCCAAACCAACTAATAAACAGTCTACACATTGCTAGCTGACCAAGTCACGCGTGTCAGCCAAAGATAGAGCTGGCCTTCTCCAGTTTTTTTGGGGGCGATTCAAGGTTTTTCAAGGTTTGATTTCATTCAAGGTTTTCAAGGTCGCTGGACACCCTGTTGGTGAGATACATAGGCCTACTTGAGTTTGATAATATCTGCTGATGCAAGATATAAACAGTAAAATATCGGGCTCGTACGATAAAAATGTGACCGATTTCAATGTATTTGGACAAACCAGACAGTGATATTGAAGAGATTGAGGGTTTATTATCAAATGACAATAAAACTGATGGAAATAAGACCGGTACAAGTGTAGTATTCCGAAGTATGCCTGTTTTGCCATTTTGTTTTCATAGTTTCACTGAACTGATTCATATTTGTCACATTTTCCTAGTTGTAAATGTTATTCTAAACAATACAAAATAGCTCTTCTTAAAAAACAAGACCACTTAAAGAATACTTCAAGATTTTTCAGTGACACTGGAAGGGTTAAAGATGAGTTGCAACAAGATTGCCAACATATGGAGAATTAACTTTGGTGGTTGGCAATCCATAACACTTGCAGCAAATGAGTGCCGGCTGCATTCTTCGTATTGTTCTTCTAAGTGGGGAGTCTGCTGGGAAGTGGAAGGCTAGAAAGCTTAGAAAGGGGGAAATGGATAGGTTTAGGTTGGATTTGGTTGGGATTAGTGAAATGTAGGAACAGGAATTTTGGCAAGGAGACTATAGGGTCTTAGCACTAAAACAAACAATGGCCAAGCAGGGCTTGGTCTCATATTGAGTAGGAAACTTGGACAGCAGGTGGAATATCATGAGCAATATAGTGAACGGAGTATTGCAGCAAAAATCAATACAAAACCAACGTGCACCACAGTGGTACAAGTCTATATGCCTACCAGTCAAGTTGATGAAGATGTAGAAAAGGTCTACAAAGAAATAGATGAAATTCTGTGGTATATCAAGGGTGATGAAAATGTTATAGAAATGGGAGATTGGAATGCTGTGTTAAGAAAAGGAAGAGAAGGGAAGATAGTAGGAGATTTCGGATTAGGTGAAAGGAATGATCGAGGAAGCAGGTTGATGGAATTCTGCACAGAGCATGAGTTGGTCATAGCTAACACCTTATTCAATAGCCACAATAGAAAAATATACACATGGATGAGACCAGGAGATACAGGGTGTTACCAAATCGACTTCATTATGGTCAAGCAGAGGTTTCGAAACCAGAGGATTGTGAAACATATCCCGGTGCTGACAAACTCGGACCACAATCTGGTTGTTATGAAATGCAGATTGAAGTTGAAGAAACTGAAGAAAAGTCAAAAAGGTGGACAAGACAGACTGAAAGAAGGATGTAAACGAAAGATTCAAAAAGAGTACAGGAAAGACTAATGAAAAATCCTAAACAAACTTCAATTGGGCAGACGAATGGACACTTTTGAGGAATGAAATACAGTAAAACTCTGTTAAGAAGTTTTTCAAGGGACCATTTAAAAAAAACTTAACAGGGAAACTTCTTAAAAGGGTAGCAGCCTGAAATGCATGTGAAACGCACACATTTTTGGTGTTTATGAAGGATCCTACAATATACTGTACATGGTCCTATATAAAAGCCAGAAAAAGGGAAGCCCCAATATTAAAATCTGACTATCACACCAGAGATAAAGAGAAATTAATTGGCATAACCCTCACAATTCACATTAAATGAGGTCACTGTTTGGGATGAGCAGGGCAGTGGTCCATAAACACCACAATCTTCCTGTTTTGGCTCCCCATTTTGGCATCTAGTGCTTGAATGTACTTTTCAAATAGGGAGCTTGTCATCCATGCTAATTTATTGCTTCTGTGAGTACACGGCAAAGTTCTGACGTTTTTGAAACACCGGGGCTTTCTTGATTTTCCTATGATCAGTAGTGGCAGCTTTTCCGTCCCATCCATATTCGCACCAACTAGCACCGTTGCTCGCACTTGACTTAATTTGCGTCCTAGGCAAGACTCTCCCTTCAAAACCAAAGATTATCCGGAACAACCTGATAAAAAAAAGTCCGAATTCGTCAACATTAAAAACGTCACAATGTTTGTAATTACTGATTTTTGCCGGCAGCAGTGTTTCCTCCCACGCTTCCGTTTCCTCTGTACTTACACTCGCAGCTTCACCACTAATAGTCTTGTAAACTATGCCAGCCCGATTTTTAAAGCGATCCAGTCACCCATTCGACGCAGTAAAAGGCACTTGTAATCGAAACGCGATAATCCCGCTCAATGGAATGTTTAAACTTCGCTGCTGTTTAAACCACACGAGCAGAGCTTGTTCTACGTCTTCGTATTTCCCCTCTTTCAATCTTCTTGCAGCTTGCCGAAGTATTCCCGGCAGAAGCCAAGATCCTTTCTTTCTTTGCTATGATGCCGTTCGAAGTAGACGGCGGCATTCTGAGCTCCTTCGCAAGAGCAACACTTGAAAGAGTAGACGACTCTACTTTTCTTATAATGTCCACTTTATCTTAAGAAAGTGCTTTCTTTTGATGCCTTTCATCTGAGATCCACTAACTTTCACAATGATTTGAAAACTTGACTTTACTGACGACTCAATTCTCGTAATATCAATGTTATGCTACGTCTGGCAATGCTTGGCTAACAAGTTAGATCACACAGAACAGCGATAAAAGCCACAGAACAATATAGGAGGCCACGAATGAAAGCATGATGCTGTATATTGTAGTCGGTCTTGGGCGGGTGTCGTCATAGCGTGATGTCATTTAGCCTTGAAATGCTCGCCTGGTCAGTGACCCGCGAACACTCGGAACGGCTGTATTCTTTCATTCGGAACACCGGGCTCGGTCAGAGACCCGCGAACACTCGGAACTACTGTATTCTTTCATTTAGAACACCGGATATATCTTCCGCGGAGATTGGCGAGTTCTGATTCTAAGCCAGTTGCCTCTCAGTGAACTTCTTATACTCAAGGGAATACAAAATCTGAACTATTTAACCGGGAAAACCTCTTATGCACGAACACTTTATACGGGAAAAATATACATGTATCTTATGGGATGAATCACGGGACCGAGAATATCGGACGTCTTAAGCGGAAAAACCTTTTATGCAGAAACTTCTTAACCGAGTTTTACTGTAACAAAATCCGCAGAAGAAAACATTGGTAGGAAAGAAAGAATAAGTAGAAAACCATGGATCACTCAGGATATATTAGAATTGATGGATGAAAGGCAGAAACACAAGAATATAAGAGATAAAAAGGGGACAGCAGAATACAGAAGTTTGAGAAATGAGGTTAACAAGAAGTGCAAGGAAGCGAAAGAAGAATGGTTGAAAGAGAAATATGCAAGTATAGAAAATTGTCTGAAATTAGGAAAAGTCGACACACCTTATCGAAAGATTAAAAATACTTTAGGGGAAAAGAAGACTTAAGTGCTGTAATATTAAGGACACAAATGAAAGCCTCGAACAGATAGGGAAGAAAAGGTTGAGAGATGGAAAGCTTACATAGAGTGTTTGTATAAGGGAAAGGAGATTGAGAATCATGTAATGGAAAGGAGGAGGAAATTGATAAGGATGCAAAAGGAGATTAAAAATTGATATCAGATATTGACAGAGCATTGGAAGACTTAAGCAGGAACAAAGCACCAGGCATAGATGATATACCGATCGAGTTGCTACGCTGCAAAGGAGATGAAGGTCTGATCAGGTTATATCACTGGTGTGTAGGATTTATGAGACAGGTGAAGTACCCTCCGATTTCAAGAAGAATGATCATCATCATCATTTCCCCTTATCCAGCTCCTGCCGGGTCGGGGTATTTATGGCACTTCTCCACTTTCCTCTTTCCTTCCACAATTCTTCTTCCACGATCTTGTCCCAGTTCAGATTCCTTTTTCTCACGCTGTTCTTCACTGAATCGATCCACCTTGTTCTAGGTCTTCCCCTTGCACTTGGCCTCCAGCACCTGTCTTGGTATTCTATTTTCCTCCATCCTCTTTACATGTCCAAACCACCTTAGTTTATTTTTCTCAATTCTCTCATTTAGTTTTGCCATCCCAACTTCCTTCCTAACATCTTCATTCCTCACTCTGTCTTTCCTTGTCTTACCTATCATACTTCTTAGGAATTTCATTTCACTGGCTTGGATTCTACTCTCTTGCCTGCTCGTCAGGGTCCAAGTCTCAGCTGCATAAGTTAATATGGGTACATAGTACATTTTATACATTACCTCCTTGCTTTTCCTTGGTACTTCCTTATCCCAAACAAGTTTTCTTACACTTTGATAGAATGCATTGCTCTGCTGTACCCTCCTGTCAATCTCCATGTCCAACCTCCCCTCTTGTCATCACCATGGTCTTGCTTTTCTCTATACTGATTTTCGGGCCATACTTCTGAATATTTTCGTTCAGTGCATCTAGTTGTTTTTGCACTTCTTCAGTGTTCCTTCCCCAGACCACAATATCGTCTGCAAATAATAGTAACTTCATTTCTTGATGTCCATATGCTTCCTTTGTTTCCTTTACAATTTCATCCATTACCATTATGAATAAAAGAGGTGACAGCACACTCCCCTGTCTTAGTCCAGTCATGTTCCTAAACCAATCTGTCTTTCCAACTGGGGTCAGTACCCTGCTAACACAGTTGGTGTACATTGCTTGCACCATTTCCAACATTTCTCTTCCCAGTCTCTTCTTAACCATGGTTTCCCATACCTTCTCTCTGGGGACACTATCATATGCCTTTTCTAGATCTATGAAAGTCATGATCAAATCCTCTCCATATTCCCAGTTCTTTTCCACCACCTGCCTCAAGCTAAAGATTGGGTCCACTGTGGATCTTCCAATCCTGAAGCCATACTGTTCCTCTTGCAACTCTCCTTCCACCTTTCTTCTCATTCTTCTTTCTAATATCCTTTCCAGTATTTTTACTATCTGTGATATGAGGGTGATCCCTCTATAGTTATCACACACTTTCTTGTCCCCTTTCTTAAACACTGGTATTATTAGCCTTTTCTCCCAGTCTTCTGGTACACATTTCCGTTTCCACACACACTTTAGCAGTCGATACAGCCATTGCATACCAACAGGTCCAGCAGCCTTTATCATCTCTACACTGATTTCATCCACCCCTGTTGCTTTTCCCATCTTCATTTTCTGAACTGCTAATTCCACCTCCAGCATTGTTATATCATCTTCTGTTATAGAGTCGTCAGGCTGTGTCACTTCGATCTCACCAGTACAATTGCTCACATTCAAAAGCTTATCGAAATACTCCTTCCATCGTCCCTTTATCTCTTCTGGGTGTGTTAACAACTCTCCATCTTCCTTTTTCACTAGCGTTGTAGTAACTCTTTCTTGCCTCTTACTTCTTAGAAGCCCATACAGCATCCTTTTACTGCCACTTACATCTGTTTCCATTCTTCGTGTAAATTCTTCCCAACTTTTCTTCTTCTACCACTTTCTTACACCTCCGTTTGCTGTCGTGGTACTTCCTTTTGCTTTCTTCTGTTTGATCTCGGTTCCATTCTTTCCATGCAGACTTCTTTTCTTTCACTGCTTTCCTCACTTCCTCATTCCACCACGGTGTCTCCTTCTCTTTCACTCTTGTTGACGTCCTAGCACAAGCACTCTCTGCTGCACCAGCAAATGCCTTTTTAAAGTGGGACCATTCCTCTTCTATATTTTCCACTTCAGTAACTGGGATTTGTTGCTTCAATCTCTCCTGAAAATCTTCCTGTACAGCTTTGTCTTTCAATTTCCATACTTTTATTTTACTTTCTCTGATCTCCTTTAGGTTTTCCAATTTTCCCCATCTAAATTTTGCCACCACAGCTCTATGGTCCCCATCAAATGCTTCACCTGGTAAAGCTGACACATCCATCAGCTTTCTGCGATTTGTCCTTTCCACCAGGAAGTAGTCAATTACTGATTTTGTTCTTCTATCACCCCACCCATATCTCGTAATTTTCCTGCTGTTTTTCTTCCGAAACCATGAATTACCCACTATCAGTCCATTCCTTTCACAAAAGTTTACAAGTTCCTCTCCTTCCCGGTTTTTTCCCCCAAATCCATATGGTCCAACGACTTCTTCCTTTCCTTGTCTCTCAATTCCGACTTGTGCATTCATATCTCCCATGATCACTACTTCTACATCTGAGATTACTCTTTCTACATCCTCCAGGAATACTTCAATATCTTCTTCTCTGTTTCCAGTCTGTGGTTCTTCATCTTCATTCTATCATAATTCTGTCACTCACACACTCTACCACTTCAACATACTCCTCCAGTTGTTTCGAGGTTATCAGTCCCACGCCATTTTTTGCCTCTTGGCCACCACTCCAGTATAATGTATATCCTTTCCTCAATTTCTTCCTTCCTTTACCTTTCCATTTCACTTCAGTCAGCCCCATCATTCCAACCTTCTCCCTCTCCATGAAGTCGACCACCTCCTCCACCTTGCCTGTCAGGGTCATGACATTCATGATTCCCACTTTCATTTCGGTTACTGGTCGCCCATTTCTCACAGTTCCCCCAGTACCAAAGGAACTGCGCGTCGCCTGCAGGGTACGCCCTAACCTTTTTCGAATCATTGGAAGTGCCATATCCATTTTAGGCTATTATTACGATGGGGTCGCCACTCCCAAAGGCATTTTATGAAGCTACTGCCAGCTATTATTCAGGCCGCCCCTAACATGGAGAACAGACGCCCTTGCAGCCGCCCCTAACATGGGAAACAGACGCTGCCGATTGATGCTGTACTCATACTATTCCCTGAGTACTGGGTTGCCTCTTCCGCAATCTCCACCGTTCTGAAGTCCATCTTCTCCGCTGTAGATTCCGTTGAGGTCTTCGCACGTAACCCTGTGCACGGGGCCTATGTTATACCCCATAGGACTGGGTCCTCACCAGAACTTAGCCGGTACTGTAGTTCCATGGTATATTACAGTACCGTTGCCCACCCCCGCGACGTGGACGAGCCTGGCAAGAATTATCCATGTAGCCAATTAGGATTGACTCATGGACCGGGTTAAGGAGCTGTCTAAATCCAGCCTCCATATATTGAAGAAAGTGGGAACTGACAGATGTGAAGATTAACATACGATCAGTTTGATTACTCATCCTTCAAAGATCCTGTCTAGAATAATTTACAAGAGGATGGAAAGCCAGATAGAAACTGAGTTGGGTGAAGACCAGTTTGGTTTCAGGAGAAATGTAGGAATAAGGGAAGCTGTACTAAGTCTTAGGCTGATTTTGGAAGGTAGAATAATGAAAGATAGACGTTCATGGCATTTTGTAGACTTAGAAAAGGCTTTTGATAACGTTGATTGGACTATTGTTCGACATTTTGAAAACTGTTGGAATAAAGTACAGGGATAGGAGGGTGAATTACAATCTACACAGAAACCAGACAGCAGTCATTTAAGCTGAAGGACATGAGAGAGAAGTTGGTATCCAGAAAGGTGTAAGGCAAGGCTTTCAAACTTTACATTGAACAAGCAATGAAGGAAATTGGAGAAAAATTTAAAGTTGGAGTGAAGATTCAAGGAGAAATAATTTCAACTCAGATTTGCCGATGACAGTCATCTTGGCCAACATGCCTGAGGATTTGAATGAGTTTTTGAATGGTATGGACTAACTTCCACAACTAATTATGCTATTGCCGGGTGTCTGTTCAGTGCTAAATGCATAATTTTCCGAGTTCAATGACATTCTGCTTTATAACTTATGTTGCATGCCACGTACAACCATTGTCATTTTTTTGAACTACCCGCACATTTTTATACAAAATCGGATGTGAAAAATTGGGGTGCAGGTATTAATTGAGCCATCCAAATTTTAAATATTTAAATTTACCGCCACGCGAGAGTATCCGCTACAAGGTGCTAGTGCTTGTTTATTTCCATCTAGTGGCTTGACCAGTTGTGGAAGCCTTAGCACAAGCATCAGTTTCTTGAGTTGCGTGATAGCATGGAATCAGTAAACGTAAAACATGTGTTCCAAATAGGTAACATGAAATCTCGGTCATACACTGCAAAGTACTTAAAAGTCGGTTGGTATTAGAAACAGGTATAAGGTAATTTCCGTGGAACATTGCAACAGTCCGTAACCTTGAACTCTGCGCATGCACTACTGTGCGGCTGCAGCGCTGCCTTATCCTGTGACCAGTCAGCTGCGATGATGCAAGAGAGTGGCTATTATCTTCTATTTCGTAAATAAAGCATAGGTTAAAATAATTATTTTTGTGTGTTGATTTAAGGACGCTAGGTGCTCCTTTATGCCTTTAAACAGGAGTTCTTTTCAAGACTTCGCTTTTCAGGCCGCGACCCGCGGGAACTCCATTTGTGGTCCGTGGGACTTCCCATGTGTGACTAAATGTCGTGTGTCGATAGCAGGCCGCTGACCGGTGATACCTGCAGACTGAAGCAATTGCTCAATAACATCCGCTCACCTTCGCTGGCCCTTGCTGCCACTGTGCTCACTGTCTCCGCTTGCATGCGCTCCTAAACCTTGGTACTCCATCATGAAGATTTTAAAAGGACTCCCTTTACTACGCCATCCTAACGTACATCCAGGAAAATTTTAACCTATTATACCCTCCCCTATTTTTGAAGCCGAAAATTCGGAAGAAAAAAAGGGTGTGTTACAGGCGGACCCTTATTAAGTAATGATTGTGTACCTTCTTACGTGTTATTTAATATGCAGTATTAATAGTTAACATTTGTTTAAAATAAAGTGACAAAATATAAATGACTGTGCGGGAATTATCCAGGTATATACGGTACTATGAATTATGAATATCTTGGACAAATTCTTTTATATCTTACGGGGGAGGAGGAGAAAAAAATAGTGTACAGATTGGTAAGGAGATTTTGGGATTTGTTCACATGCAGCAAACTTGCTTAGTGTTCACACTAATTTGCACTACATGATGAATACGTTGATACCATTTGTGTTGAAACTTACATTAGCGACTGCCTTCTGGCTATAACATGAGCAAATCTCTCAATTTCTCACACACATTCTCTGTAAATTAACTGGATTTACTGAAGTTAACTGCCACTCGGCAGAGAGAGTGGGAAAATAAAGAGAAAGGGGGAAAAAAATTAGCACGGAAAATAAAAATAAGGGAAGTATTAATGAAAAAACTGTTGTATGTTTTTTCCTCCATTGACAGTCTATGCACTGGTATTTGCGTATTATTTTGGAAGTTTTTAATATATTAGCCATACCCTTTAATTAGGAGACATAAAATTCACTATGAGAGAGTTGCAGATATGCTAGTTAGGGTACACAAAACACAAGTAACTTACCTGAACCAGCTCTTGAAGTTCACGCTTAACATTCTCAAGACCACCAATATCTTCCCAAGTAATGTTAGGCACCTCGACCACAGTCTCCCGAAGAGCACTGGGGCTGCTTTTGCCCATAGCATACTGTAAGAAATGGAAAATACAATAATCATATTGACAAAAACACAAAAGAGAACGAATATCAAAAACTAGCAGAAACTGCAATTTATCAAGACCAAGACAAAAAAGGGACGAAGCCAGTGGACCCACATGTTTACATAGAAATTCGGACCATAAAAAGTTAATATTTCACTTGGAAAATCTTGCATGCATTGACTGGGAATCGAAAGGCACCACTGCACCATCACGCCCCGCAATACTAAGCAGATTACACTTCTACCCTAATCAAATTACATTTTACACCGTTTTCATACATAGGATTCTTTACCTAAGTAATTATAGTACCCTTGTAATAAAATTGAATAAACTGATTACAAGAAGACTCACCCGGAAGTTTTCCATAGTCACAGCAAGGGAACTGAGCACTTCAGCATCAATCTGATCATCTTCCAAATCAATGAGATCCATCTTCTCCCGAATTTGCTGAAGAGCTGCTTCAGAACACAGGGATGCCAAATCAGCACCAACATGTCCATGTGTTTCAGCTGCTATCTGAAATTAGATTTTAAAAAATAATCACATGTCTGAACAAACAAAGAGAGAGTGTACAAGCACATCAGCATATCATTACACAGGTTTGAGAAGAGGGAAGAATACGATTGTAGCAAAAGTTTAGAGGATGCCTATCCCAGCTTGCTGCTCAAGACTGCTAGCTTACATACAAATTTCATGCCAGGTTTTCATTTTCAGTAAACAATTAAGACTAGAATTTACAATGATTGTAAAGGGACATACAACTGCACTTGAATTTTCAGCATGATTATCCCATAATAAATCTGTGGCCCTTCCAGTTATGTTGTCAGCTGCTGGCCTATCTTGAGTCTGAATTCATGTGCTATTATGGCACTGATAAACCAGTTCTCTTCTTGCTACTTCTCAGCTTCTGTGCAGCTACCAATGCAGGGCCCAGTCCTACATTATCCATCATCTTGTTGAAAAAAGCTTTGTCTAACATGCACCGTTTTCAGCCACAGAAGAACTAGTTGATGCTCGCCCTTCTGAGGGGACGGGTAGGTCGAAATGAGTTCGAAAACAAAGAAATCTACTTTATTTCTTCCAACTGTCTACAAAATCAAATGGTGTGCACCTCATTTTTTCAGGCCAAATCTTCATTACTGTATATATATATATATTTAAAAAATGCATTATTCCTAACAAGCATAAAACCAGTAATGATCTGTCAAGCTTATACTTGCACATCACAAACCTGGTGAACTAGCATCAGAGTAGTAGATTATCCATAGTGATGATTAGTAGATGGCAGTACAATAGGCACTTAGCAATGAACTAGTTGACAATACTGATAGTAAGATTTGGGTGAATAGCACAGCAGGCATATTATAAAACTTACTTGTTCCAAATCCACATCATCGGCAAGCTTCATATTCTTTGTATGAATGCGCAGTATTTCTAATCTACCAGTTGCATCTGGAATGCCAATATCAATTTCTCTATCAAATCGACCAAAACGTCGCAGGGCTCCATCTATTGAATTTGGACGATTGGTTGCTGCCATGACAATAACATGAGAGCTCTGCTTTAGGCCATCCATGAGAGTCAACAATTGTGACACAATACGACGCTCCACTTCACCGTGAGTCTAAAATAAAAGAAAAGAAATATGAAAAAACAATATGTTCATCAAATACAATTTCAAAGAAACTTTTAAAAAGTTTCAATCTTTCAAGTGTTTATTTTTGTCATTTCCTCTAGCAAAGACCAGGGTTTTAAGTCCCCACAATCTCGCTGGAAGATCTGGGACCCATTGTTAAACATGGTGTTACTCAAGTCCATCACGAAAGGGTCATGAACAGCTTCCCTTCCTTCCCCCCCCCCCCCCCCCCCCCCCCCCCCACACACACACACTCCAACACCAGTTTTCACAAATATGAAGCCTGGGGGGCTCTTTACGGAACACAACACGCGCCCCCCTTCCCGAGGAGGGGTGGTCAATCTAGATGTTTAAGAAACTCTCTCGCAAGATGGTGGCTGTGCAAATTATTAAACAATACAGTAAAATTCTGCTACAACGAACACCAGTATAACGAAATTTTCAGAATAACGATTTTTTTGGTCCCTTTCCTTTTCCCTATTTGTTGTGAGTTAAAAGATTTCATTTTAGCAAATTTAGTAGTTTCAGTTTAATGAACTAAAATTGAGCTAAAAAATAATAATAAAAAAAAAATAATAATTTGACCATACTTTCTCAAATTAAAGCTAAAATTCATCCTGTTTTATGACAAACACTTTTCATGTCACATTAATTCGTTATTCAGATGACATGATCGCCATTTTCCATATATGCACCGTATGCGATCGAGAAGGCTATCGCTTTTCTGTAACCAATATGCTTCGCCCATCATCCAATGTAAGACATCACTCTATTCGCTGAGTAGGAGCGCCAAGTTTGCAATCCACCAATGAACGCTACCCTTTGTGAAGACGTCACTATTGGCTGAGTAGGGGTGCCAAGTTTGCAACCAATGAACGCTAGGGTTCGTAGCTTTGTGTAACCAATGGGCTTCGCCCATCAACCAATGTAAGCAGTCACACTATTGGCCGAGTAGAAGCACCAAGTTTAAAGTCTGCCAATGAAAGTTATAGTTTCATATCTCGTCAAGTCTTATGTTTTGCATGCTTTGTATTGCACTTCGAAGTGGTGTTTGTGGCAGTCATCTACTCAGTCTTATTTAAAGCACATATCTGTTGCAAGAACTGTTGGGGTTTGTGTGACACGTTCATGGTATATTAACGTGAACTACGTGATCGGTCGTGTTGACAAATGTTAATAAGATGTGATCATTCAGCATCATCACTCATTCCCTAATTGATCACATGAATTACAGGTATACAGGTTTTAGAAATAAGCAGGTTATTTTACATGCAGCATGTATCAGACTGGGCCAGAGATTGAAGTAGAATTTCAATTATGGCAATTTGTATTCACACTTTACTGTGCTAGAAACAGCATCATCAAAAGCATAATTAAACCATTTTTCCAAATTTCATAAAATTTAAACAAAACTAGTTTAATGAATAATAATTTGTGATTTTGAATTATTTTTTTCCCCTCAGAGATTCACCAGCACAAAATTTTAATAACCCTGAAGAATTATGAGAAATTTGATGGAATATGTTTAGAAATTCAACATTTTGGAAACACACAAATATGTTCGTATTGATGTGAATTACAGTAGAACCTCGATGCCTTGTTTTTTCAAGGGGGAGGGGGAAAATGACGATGGATGCGGGAAAACTATAAATGTGGGCAACATTAAAAATTTGAGTAAAAAAAAATAATAAGGTATGGTTACTGCATTTGGACATATTTCTTCATGTAAATTTCATAGAGGCATCAAAATATTGCAACCACGATGTATGCGATATGATTTCATATGTGTCATTTTATCACTTGCTCTTTAGTAAAAAAGTCAATTGTTCTTTGTTTCGTCGAAGCCTGGCGTTTCAGACGAAACTAAGCCTTCTCTACTTGCATAATGTTCCCTTCTTCACGATCACTGATATCATGCGAGTATATGAAGGATTTCACCTTCGCTAAGGAGGCATGCACTTCGGCAAAACTCGGGACGATTTGGAGCTCACGATCGTCTTCTTCCTCTTCATCACTCCTCTCCCCCGCGCCTTCATCGCACAGCTCTTCAATAGTTTCCACTCCACATGTGACTACATTAGAATCGATCAGCAGATAGTCTTCAAAATCAACAGGGACAGTCACTTTCAGCCCTTAATTGTTCCCAGTCGTCATTAAAGGCATCACCATCATCTTCACCATTAGCACAGGGATTTTCAGCGGAGTCTATTTCCGCCGCGCGTAGCTGACAGCTGAAACCACCTTTCTGGAAACAGTTCACGACAGTAGCCTGGGACACCTGCTGCCAAGCTGCTACTGTGAAATGAATCGCTTTCAGTAGATCGATTTTCTTACTCGTTTCCTTCCCGGCATCCAACAAGCGCACAGCAGTTTGCACTAGGCACTTACGGTACAGCTGCTTGAAGCATTTTATCACCCCAAGATCAAGAGACTGCAACACACTGGTACAATTTGGGGGGAAATGCACAAATTTCACATTGCGAAGAAATGTCCTGTGGATGAGCGGCACAATTATCCACAAAGAGCACGACTTTTCTTCCTTGTGCACCGATCGAGGCATCAAATGAAAATGAAAATCCACAGCCTGCTTCCAGTCTCCGACCGGGTCAGGAATGGAATGAATGAAGCCCCCATCTAGCGGCGAGGATATGAACTGTGCCGGCTGCCGAGGCCTGACGCACTCCTCTGGGGCAATTATTAAATGAATGACAGATGAAATGAAATGATAGTGGAGAGTGTTGCTGGAATGAAATTTTGACAGGGAAAACCGGAGTACCCGGAGAAAAACCTGTCTGCCTCCGTTTTGTCCAGCACAGATCTCACATGGAGTGACCGGGATTTGAACCACGGACCCAGCGGTGAGAGGCCGGCGTGCTGCCGCCTAAGCCACGGAGGCTGTTGGAAATACCAATCATAAACATGAGGGTAGGTGATAGTACAGTGATCAAGCTGCTTGCTTCACAGCAGACAGGATTCGAATACCAGTTAATGCAATTGAGATTTTCGAAAGTGACATGACAGTACTGTAGTTCACATTACTGAACACTTAAAGCTTCCTTCATTCTCCTTACAAGAAATGTGGTGCTAACATCAGTCAGTCAGAATTGTCTTGTATGCAGTGGCACAAAAATGGCACATGATACCCCAGAAACCACTGGGACCTAGAAACTGTTGCCATATTCTTAAAAAAAAATAGACCATAAACTAGCTTTGAGTCAGTTCTGAGCAACATAGAAAGTTAACGGCTACTAATTTTCAATTCCAGAAAAAGTGTGTACCTTAAAAATTTTAAAAATATTTCAGTGGTCATCCAAGCTTTTTTTGTTTGCATGATACGCCACAGGTATATTTGTTGTGTTCTCCGTGGTTTTAATGAATTTCCCACTACGACTGGCACTCATATCACTGCCATCACTGTTCACACACAGCAGAAAGGTTAGTCGTTCTTGTGAACTTTTCCCCCCCTATAGCAAGATTCACCCTTCAGTGCCAGTGTTCTGTCCGGGAGGACACTGTAAAAAAGTGCTGTCTCGTCCGCGTTGTATACGTCTCGCGACTCGTGACTCCAGTAGCGATGGCAGTCTCTCGAATCACCTTCCGTGTCCACTGAAGCACATTCTCTGCAAACCTTCTTGAAGACTAGCCCATGTCGCACTTTAAATAGAGCGATCCATCTATTCGATGCAGCAAAATTATCAATCTTCAATCTTGCAGCTATCTTCTTGGCTCCCTCCCGTAAAATTGTTCCATCTATAGGGATATTGGAAGCCCTTGCTTGCTGGTACGAAGTGAAAAGGACATACTTGAGCTCCGCGAATGCAGATTCTCTTCCAGTTTTCCTTCGTTTGCTGGAACTGCCACATTTATCAATTTGCTCTGATCTCATTCTTCTTGGCAAATATGGAATTTAAAGCTGAAGGTGGGAAGGTGCTAACCCAAGACATTTAGCGGTATCAACTCTTTTTTTCAAAAGGATTTGATTCAATTTCTTCTATAATTTTCAAGCGTTCTTCGAAAGTTCTTACCTTTTTCACGGGACATGACAGGTCCTTAATAACAATACTACACAGGAACTAAAATGAGAAAGACAACGCAATTACGAACTACAGATAAAATTGTAATCGCCGCACACAACCAATATACTACACAGAATCACTCAGAATGAAATGAAACAGCACAACGACTGCCTGGCGCTTCGAGCAGAATCGTTGGCACGTGAAGGCACGTAGGTGTGGTTGCGCGTAAACAATCTGCGCACTGCAGTCCAGCCTACTTGGACCTTGCTTCAGCCGAGAAACTTGCTCAAGCCTAGGAACTCTTTAATCGTTCGTACCTAGTACAGGTTGCCGCTATTCTATGCCGCTTCAAATTCAAAAGAACGTTTGCATATATTTTTCTCATAAACGATCAATGCGGGAAAATTGTGGCCAAGGACTAGTGATCTTTTGATGATCCATGCGAAAAAACGATAGTTCGAGGAACTATACATGCGGGGAAATTTAACAGTTTATATGGAAAATTTTCGGGGCTATATTAGTTGAACGATGCATTGAAGTTCTACTGTGTATTCTTTGTAAATTAGCCATTTCCATGGATTTTTCAGGTACCTGACCATGATTTGACATTTACAATGGTGGCAGCCCTGATTTTGTGTACCGCATTTCCTCACATAATCGTCGCACCCCGCTTTTCAAACAAAAATAGGTTTATAAAATTTCCTTGCATAGCATATTTGTACTTGTGCGCCAGTCAGTTGCACATGCTGCCGCGACTTTATAACCCGGCGCGGCTTTGTCAGAAGAAAAATAACTCGTCTTTATGCTTGCTGGCTATGAACTGTGACGTGAGCGGCAAGCTTCGTCACTTAGCACATTCAGCGAGCGTATAATCTGGCGGGATGTCAGGAGAAAGTAATCTCAGCTTTATGCTTGCGGGCTATGAATCGCGACACGAACGGCCAGCGCACATTCTGCGAGCTCATAGGCGTGACCTTGTCAGCAGAAATAGGCCGATTCTCGTCTTTATGCCTGCGGGCTATGAACTGTGACGCGAACGGCCAGCGCACATTCCGCGAGCTTATAGGCCTAATCTAGTCAGCAGAAAGTAGGCCTAATCCCGTCTTTATGCCTGCGGGCTACGAACTGTGACGCGAACGGCCAGCGCACATTCCGCGAGCTTATAGGCCTAATCTAGTCAGCAGAAAGTAGGCCTAATCTCGTCTTTATGCCTGCGGGCTATGAACTGCGACACGAATGGCCAGCGCACATTCCGCGAGCTTATAGGTCTAATCAGGCGTGATCTTGTCAGCAGAAAGTAGGCCTAATCTAGCTTTATGCCTGCGGGCTATGAACCGCGACCCGAATGGCCAGCGCACATTCCGCGATCATATAGGCCTAATCTGGTGAGATCTTGTTAGGAGAAAGTAAATCTCGTCTCTATGCTTGCGGGCTATGAACCGCGGCGCGAACGGCCAGCTTCGTCAGCACATTCTGCAAGCTTTAAAATGTCGTGACCTTGTTAGAAGAAAGAAGCCCGTCTCTGACTGCAGTCTATGACTCACGCTACGCGAATGACTGGCCCGAGCAGCAAATAATGATACAGTATATTCTTTGCATAATCGTCGCACCCTGCCTTTTTACACGAATTTTAGGCTCAAAAAGTGCGACGATTATTCGAGGAAATACGGTACATGAGTGACAATCAAAATAAACAGAATATTAACAAAAGCAATCATTTACTTCCACATATTAAGGCTTGTGACCTGTTACGGTCTTTTGCCAGCGATTCTTTGGGCTTCCCAGGATTCTTCGACCACTTGGAGCATACGGAAGAATCTGTTTAGGGACTGCTAGAACTCATTCTGTCCAGATATACTTTCCATTTTTCTCTATGCTGTTGTACATGCTGTACAACAAGGAAAGAGTAACCACAAGTTCGTCTGATGAATCTAATTTCTGCTGTTATGTCTTTGTTCATCTGTCTTCCTGATGGTCCAGGCCCCACTTCCATATGCAAGAACTGGTCTAGCAAGAGTTTGATATACTTTCAGTCTAGTGTGTCATCGTACCTGAGATGATTGTTTTAAGGGGCCTAACATCTAGGTTATCGGCCCCCCCTTATCTGAGCGACAGCGAAAATGACAATGAAATGGAAACCAGAACGAAAATTAAGTGAGATGGAAAATACAATAAGGAACTCAGATTGAAAGAACTCACAAAATGTTCTTACAAAAGGGAATTTAGAACGAAAAGATTCACAAAAGGAATAGATTAAAAAATACCGTATATACCCGAATGTAAGACGACCCTGAATATAAGACGAGGCCTAGTTTTCAACGGCCTCATGCAGATTTTTTCAAAAAAATACCCGTGAACACACAACTTGCACAATATATGCCCTTAAGGTTGTGCTTGCAAATTAGCTTACCGTGACTGGCAGGTTTGTTGTATCTTAGAAGTTGCTCAACACTTAATTGAAGCTATTTTAAATCAACATGCTTTGTTTCCTTGTAACCAGTTATGAAAAACATAATTTATTATTATTATACAGGTTTATATACAACTAAAACATGGTCTAAAAACTGATTTACGTATGTCACACAACTCCCTATTTGTACAAAAATGTTTTAAAATTATCACATCCTTTAAATGCTTAGGTCCTCGATCTCACATTAATCACTTTCACTTTCAACATCACTGTTACCATCGTGTTCATCTTCGTCCCGAGCACCACACACTGCTTGCCACAACAAATCATCTTCTGTACCATCCATTGCATTAGAAATGCAGCATTTCTTGAAACCAGCAACAATCGAGTCACTAGAAATCCTTCCCCAGACAGTAGAGATCCATTCTCCCAGCATGCCAATACTGGGTTTCTTCAACTTGCCAGTTGGAGTAAGGGCACTCTGTGTACAGTTGACGGAGATGATCCTTAAAAGGTTTATTCACGACTACATCTATTACCTGGAGTTGTGACGTCTTACCACCAGGTATAACCACCAAATCAGTGCTTCCTGTGCCAATCACTGACTTAACCTCTTCAGTGAGATGCCCTTTAAATGCATCTAGAACAAGAAGTCCACGCTGCTTGAGTAGAACACCTGGTCTGCGGTGCCAAACTGATTTGACCCAATCAATCATCAGGTCCTGGGTCATCCAACCTTTCTCATTGCACCGGAAGATGATTCCGGCTGGCAACTTTTCTTTGGGCATCGTTTATCGCCTAAGAATAACAAAAGGAGGCATTTTACGCCCATCGGCAAGTGCACATAACATCACAGTCACCCTGGTTTTCTCATTACCTGTGCTTCTCACGAGCACACTCTTTGCACCTTTCGTGTCCACTGTCGTGTTGCACGGCATGTCGAAATAAACAGGTGTCTCGTCGGCATTACCAATTTGACTTAACAAATAATTATTGTTCGTTCTTAATTTAATTATGTGCCTCTGAAATGCCAAGAGCTTTTCAGAATATTCCTCTGGCAGCTTCTGCGCCAGTGTAGTGAGCCGCCGTAGAGTGAATCCAGAGGATCTCATCATTCGAGTGCACCACCCTTGACTCGCCTTGAAACCTGTAACAGACATTCTTCGAGAAATTTCCAAGGCTTTCATCTTTATAAAGTCTTGTGTTATCGGAAATCCCTCTGTCCGCTTTTCCAACACATATTCCACAATTTCTTTCTCCAAGTCAGGGAAGCGTCCTTTCTTAGGTCCACGGAAAGATTTTCGTGTTGTATGCGCACTTTTAAGTTTGTCCTTAGTTTGTCGCCATCTACGCACATTACACTCGCTCACTCCATACTTCTGTCCAGCTTTAACATTTGATGTTATTTCAGCATAACCAATCACCATCAACTTGAAATTTCTTCGTTCCACGAATTTCTGCCATCACCAAGAATAAACTACCAGTAGACACAAATTCAACCTAAAATAGAGCAGGCACTGAGCAAAAGTGAAGATGTGAGTTGGTCAAGAAGCCACACAAAAACAAGCGAACAGCGACAACCAGTCACTTCTTCTCGTTACGGTAATGGGCACAGAAAACTCTTTACCCAGTCACGAATGCCAACCCACTGTAACAAAGTACAGTGATTTTCTGTCTACCAACTGCGGAAGGAAGAATTAAAAACTCTATTTGAGATGACGAACAATCGTAATTTTCTATTAATGAACTTGCCGTAACCTGTATCTTAGATTTACAATTTCACGACACAGAAAACAAGAATTTGTTATGTTTCTCGTAACATTTCTCACAAGACGTACGAGCGCGTATCGGCTTCAGCATAAAAGGGTGTGTTCAGTATTTTAATTACCGTACGACGACACGACCTTCAGATGTTCGGGATCAACTTAGAAAGAGCGCTGATGTTGTAAATTGAGACACGTTGATCACTCAATTACTGCACGTAAAACTTTGACGGGTTTTGACCTTGTAAAGATTGTCTTAAAACATATTCCCGTATGATTTCGAACATGTTATTTATCCGATTAAAATGACTTGTATGCGTAAATCCCAACCTCAAAATGTATGCTATTCGTAAATGCATGGTAATTAAACATAACCAAGCATATTTTTATCTTCATTAACGCATTGATTCGTTGCAAGTTACAAGATGCCGCTGCCACATACTATTTCGCGAATAATAATAATAATTTTTAAAAACTTTGACCGCAAATTTCTTATATCCTGAATATAAGACTACCCCCCTTTTTTTTAACACTAAAGGTGGGAAAAAACCTCGTCTTACATTCGGGTATATACGGTACTTACTAAATGTAGGCAAGGTTCAAAATACGTACAAAATGCAATGTAGAGTCGAATTACAGTGGAATCTCGTTAGTATGTTCTCGGTTAAGACGTTTTTTCCGTTTAGCACGATGATTTTCTCAAGTTCCAGTCCCAATTCTACAAAATACATGTTGATATATCCCCTTAATACGTTCTCTATTCCCGCTTACGACGATCAAATTTCTGTTTTATTTGTAAGCAAACCGGATTTTATTCTTATTTCATTATAAAATTTGGCTTCTGGAAAACACGACGCGATATTGCCTCATATTCTCTGATAGTTATTGACAGTGTAGATGATTTCATTGTGTTTGACGACGTAGAAGTGGCTATAGCTATGACGCAAGACAGGTGAAGTGTCTCTCTCCCGCTGCCCTTCACCCCCTTCCCTTTGTTTATTTCTCACGTAGGCGCATTATAGTCTTCGTGTTCCGCACTGTTGTCTTCTAGTTCTTAGTGTTCACGTCCAGTTATGACCCATTTTATTGCGTGTTTCATAATGGATCAGAAGAAAGTACGGCAGATAACTAATGATGAGAAGATGAAATACACTTGAGACGTGGACTGCAATCCTCACATGAAGTGTGTGGATTGCAATCCTCACATGAAGTGTGTGGATATAGCGCGAAAGTGGAACATTCCTCCGTCAACACTGAACACGATTCTCAGCAAAAGGAAGGAAATCTAACGTGCATTCGAAGAAGGGGTGAGCGGTAAAAGGAAACATGTGCGAGAGGGACAGTTTCCTGAACTAGAAAGCGCTTTATTGAAATGGTTCAAGCAAGCCCGTGCTTCAAACATATGCGTGCGCGGTCGCTGGCAACAGAGCCGTCACTGGCGGAGCGAGAATGTCCTTGCTAAGCAAAAATGAAGACCCTATATTATTCTGTACAGTGTAGAGGTACAGTAATTCATTTTTATGTTATTTATTCCCTGTAAGTTACTGATAACCTATGTTTATGTCGTGACTGTAGTAGTGCATACAATCACTTAATAAGGTCGGCGATTTAACGTCCATATATACGCCGCGTTCTTTCTTATGCGTTGTAAATGCAGTATGGCGTTTTTCGGTAGAACGTTTTCCTGCATATGACGTCCAAATTTTTCAGTCCCTTGAAAAACGTACTAACGCGATTCCACTGTACTTACAAAATGCAATGTAGAGTCGAAATACTTACAAAATGCAATTGAGGTTCAAAATACTTACAAAATGTAATTGAAAATACACAATGCAATTCAGATTGAAAGATCCCACTTCCAATCCAAAATATTCACAAAGTGCAACTGAAATTCAAAACAAGATGTTCGGGAAAGAACATATAGCCTACTTTCTCCGAAATGTATGGGTATAGTTATAACTCTCTGTCCTTATCATCTCCTAATTTCTTCCTATTTGAAGTGCAAATTGGCACACAGGATTTGAACAGTGGCGTTCAAACCATAGTTTATAATTTACCCCAGCATTTTGCAATTTCATCAGCAAACACTCCAAACACAGACTACTTACAATAATTGAAACTTCGTTGCTCTAATAAGGCCCATCTAGAATGCGCAGTCGGCAGTCCGTAGTCCTCGGTCGGCAGTCGCGATCGACTCCGTGTATACTATAGGCACCATACACAACATGAAGTTGCAGTTGGTAGCTGGCAGTTGGCAGTCGAGAATTTTATCCTTGACTGCCAACTACCCGACTGCAGCAATGTAATAGCCAATCAGAGCAGATCAGAAACTGACGTCACGTTGTTGTTCTGTGTCGTGTACGAATGATATAGAACTAAGTGAAGTAACTTCGCAACCCGTAAATTTATAGGCTAATCTTAAATACACGGTATAACAAAATAATCCATCTCCAAATCATCCATATTGCAAGTTTTGAGATTATCAACAACGCCTCTGTGCACAAGGAATAAACGAATGTTACTGTCTTATTACTCCTAGCAGTCGTTAAGACTGGGTTCACTAACTGGCCGGTATAGAGCGCTGCTCGAATCTATAGTTTCTGCATAGTACAACTGAAGGATGGAAGATGTCACTCCAGTGGAGAATGTCGTTTTTTTTAATATATAATTTCCATTGCAAAAAGCACCATATAAAGCTTTATTTTATAACGTCTCAGTACTCAAGAAACAATAAATATAAAAACTAGTCTTGATATCTAGTTGTGAAATATCGAACAATATAATCCTAACAGAGCGAGTGCATTCTAGCGGCCAGAAGAAGAAACTTTTCAATAAAATCTGTTACCTTTTTGTCAGCTAGATGTCTCGATTAAATCTGCTGGCGAATTATGTTTTAATTAAGTATATGTTTTGCACCGTAATATGCACAATATAACGCTTAATTTTAAAACGTCTGAGTCATTACAAAGCAACAAATATGTAAAATGTCAAGCAAAAAACATATCTCTGATGGGGTTTGAACCATAGGCATATGAATGACAGACTAACGCTTTACCACTGAGCCATTTGTGCCAACGAACATTGATCCATATAAAATGACTTACATAGAACTTGTTAGCAAATAATGATTTATACTAAACGATTTCATCACTGAAGTATATTATTTATATATAAAGCATTTCATACAAAGTTTATTTATTTTGTTCTAGTACGCTATATTGCATGCAATACTCAAATTAGTGAAATATAAGTCAGGCACAAGATATCCGCTGCCATCTTGTCTTATTAATGAATCAGCTGAGCTTTTTAAAATCACGTCTGCACTATAGTATTACAAAATAAACTTTTAATTTCGTACGTGCCTCTTCCTTTAGAACAGTTAAAACGATTCTCGGCTCGCTAATCGGAACTGGTGGGTCCCATGATATGGATTATAAAGTTTGCATAATTCGCAGGGCCGCCATCCTGAAATGGTATGGCGGACGACCTTGTAGTTTGGTCACAAGACGCATCCTATACGAAGGTATGTTGTTACCAAATTTGGTAGAGATTGGATGATTTGGTTAGTCGTTATTTGATTTTACGTTTTGAACGTTTGAGTGGCCGCCATTCAGTTTTAGTAAAGATGGCGGCGATATAAAACATGACACTGAGGTGTCCTTTGCTAGTGCTACCTTTGTACCAAATTTCGTTCAATTCGCATTCACCGTGTTCGAATTGATAGGGGGGGACAGACATTCAGAGTACACAGACTCACACACACACACACACACACAGACTCACACACACACATACATACACACACACACACAGACAGACACACTTTTTTCGCCCTGTGTTGATCTCATAAGTCTACTTTCATTTTTTGCAAAAATCGAAAGTAGGCTAATACATACAAAATGTACAGTAGATTCAAACTACTCATTTGGATTGAAAATACTTACAAAATGCAATTTAGATTGAAAATACTTGACAAAATGTAATTTAGATTCAAAATACCCACAAAATGCAATTGAGAATCAAAATACTTGCAAAATGCCCACCACACAAAATGCAATTTAGATTTAAAATTCTTGCAAAATGCAGGTTTGGTTGAAAATACAGTACTTACAAAATGCAATTGAAATTCAGAATACTCACTAAAATGCCCTGCTGCTACATTGAAAGACTTACGAAAATGCAATTTAGATTGCCAATCTTTACAAAAAGCAATAGAGGTTTAAAACAACCGGCGAGAGGCAATTTAGATAGAAAAAACGTACAAAATGCAACGTAGGATAAAAATATCTACAAAATGTAGTGTAGATGATGAAAGAAAAAAAAAAAGAAAAATCACTAAAGGGAATTTAGATACACGGGGAGCCAAGTAACAAACAGTGCGGAATCTTAAGAAACAAAACAAGAGGTCTGACCCCGCAAAGAAGGAAGGATCAGGAAAGATGAGACAAGGGCCAATTAAGGCAGGAAAGGAAGAGACTCCCTAGGCCTCGGATACCCTAATACCGTCGGGGTCGGAAATGAACAATAGTTGGCCAAGGGAGGTCGACAGTAAAGAAGACAGAGAGGGGCCCGGCACAAGTAAGTGAAAGCAATGCCGGACTCAGCTGGGGTCCCGTGGTCGCCAACCCACGTCCCACAAGAGCCCCTGGCTTGAAGACTTGATTGATTAATAAAGAATAAAATAACAGATGCATTGATACAGTAGAATATCCAGATGAATAAGAAGTATTTACTCAAAAAACACCTCACTACAGTGAACTTCCGATTTAACGTTGCTCGAATTAACATTTACCCGTAATTAACGTTCTTTTCCGATAGTCCCTGCTATTATGGCAGAAGAAGTAATGTATATCGGGCTTCATTTTAACTTTTGCTGATTTTACGTTTAACCTCCATTTAAGGCTCGAATTTTTGGACCGCCGGAATAAAATCTGTGTAGATTTAACGTTGGTACGGTCCCAAACAATTTTCAGGTTATTCAGTCCCTTGCTACGTGAAGAGTATGACATCACTCCCTCTGCGATGACGTAAGATTTAAAAATCACTGGAGCTTTGACTCCCGTAGTGCACTGGATTTGCTCGCGACGTGGGTACACATGTATCAAATACGTCTTGCAATGGCCTTCCCAGTGTGTGCTAGCCAGCATCTTGGTGAGGTGTACTTATACCAAATGAAGAGCCCAATGGTATAGTCTGGGACAGCTTAAATGAGTTACTAGATCAAGACAGGGTAGGCAACATTAACAGCCGTCCCTTATGCCTACGTAAATGTTGGTTTATGGTTGCATTTCTTGAAGGTAAGTTGTTTTCAGGTGCGAGCACATTGTCGCCAACCCTGCTTAAAATCCCGCGATCTCCAAAGACCAAAATACCAGTAAAATTCCGTACCACACAGTTGCCGACATGTTTCTGGCAATAACTCCCAGAATGCATTTTTCACAAAGTCAGCCAACATAATTACGACTGTAACTAATGACTAGAGACGAGAATTATAGGCTAGATTTCGTTGGTTTTATTGTGCCTATAAATGCCTATTTCAAGGGTTTGTGCCTATTTGGAGTGTAATTGCCTATTTGATGCCTTTTGACTGTATTTTAATAGTACATTATGCAACGAGCCTATAATGGCTATAATTAAGACACGAGTATGTTTATAAAACATAATTATGCACAAGTACAGTATTGCCAATCCCACATTTGTATAAGCGCGTTACCATGAAACAAAATAGCTCCAAGTTTGAACCAGTTCGCAATGGATTGTGCAAGCTGTTTTTGTCTAAACCAATAATTGTTAATTCATTAGGCCATACAAACACCCCTGGATTTTGTCACGCACAGTGGGGGTAGACACGCATCAATATTTTCATCCAAACCCATGGTTTGTGCCTAGACCAATAACTTTTAGGCAGTGAGGCGCTGGTTTTTTCCCGATTAGTTCGAAACATGAAATTCTTGCGATCAGCGTTCATTACAGTGGTAAATACTGTTCTACATACAAAACAAACCTAACCTAACCTGGGGCTTATGCCCAGACCTCCTTGCTTGTAGTGCAATCTGTAATTTTCGTCCAGACAGTTGTCTAAACAAGTAGCGACCAATGGTTTCGTCCAGTCAGTCGTCTAACCAAGAAGAGCTTGTTTATTTCTTTTTCTCACATAATTACAACATTACATGTGTCGTCTAATTTAGGCCTATTTAGTATCGGATATGTTGGTAACTAATGACGTCAATGTGATCGCTCACTGCGGCAGTTTCACATACCAAATATGCTGTCGAACATGGCTGCGGTTGTTAAATATACAATAAATAAAAACACATGTTTAAGTGATTTAGCACATATATCCGGTGCAGAAGTGATCAAGGTTAGTAGCTACAATTGATAATGTCCCTCCCCTCCCGCCAGAAGATGAAATAAGGTATGAAAATGATATATTATCAAAGTGAAAGCAAAAAGAAAAAGGAGTGATACATGGTACAGAATTAATCTGAAATTTCACTACAGTATATGTCGTTTTATAAAAGGGCATAGCGGGTGGGTTACAGACAGCTAAGGAGAAAGCATCTATTAGGACATCACTTCCATAATTATTATTCATCATTACACAAGGTATTTAGGCTAAGTTAAGTATTCTACTTGGTTCATCACTCCTGAAGTGTTACCTCTATTACGTATGTCATTTTGCCTTGAACATTTTTGGTTGAAGGCAGGCTATTATTTTATTTTAGAATATGCACTGAAAATTTGATGTAATCAGCGTAACCGCAGCCTTCGTGAAGAGGTTTACGCAGGCCAGCGCGTATCCCATTTTTGAACAGCTGACTGCGGTTGACTGTAGCGTTGGGGATCTGCACCACTAGCGCTGGCCAACAGCAGGGCGCACTTGAACTCGGTCAGTGATAACACTATGTATTGTATTCGTCATGATAATGCAATTATTATGATCATGTAGAAATGAGTGGAAGTGTAGAGGACGTACCCATTCGCGACAACGCTGCCTCAGTTCAATTCCCTCTCATATATTCCGCTCTCGCAATTTAAATAACTCAGCTCTCCACAGAAAATTGTTTTGTGTTGGTATCTTATAATTATAATTTTCAAGTTATTACTCCGTCGATAAAGCTTGCCTTTCAACGCCTGTACTTAACTCGTAGAAAATTCAATGAATTCACTGAGAAATTCACAAGTGGCTTTTAATGTGCCGGTTGATGAGAGGTCAGGAGACTATTCTACCAACCATCTCGCGTTGTGCGGCTAGCATTTTTTGGCAGTTGGTCCAGGTTCAATTTCCAGCTCTGCCAAGAAATTTTAATTTTGGTCTGAGGGATGGAACAAGGCACACGGTGATTCACAGTGACCAAAAGCCATACTCATGTGGTGTATGCGAAGCTAAGTTTTCGAGAGAAATTTATCTGAAGAGACACACTTTAATTCATAGTGAAGCTAAGCCATACTCTTGTGCTACGGGTGGAGCAACATTCATGTTGGGAAGGACTTCGAAAGAACACATGTTGATTCATAGTGGCATTAGGCCGCATTTATGCAACATTTGTCAAAAGGGGGAGCCTGTAACCCCTAGAGGGCGCGTCCCCAGGTGGCGGATAGGGGACCCCTACTTCTGTAGGGCTGGTTGAAATACCCAATACAACAGAAGCGGACCAAACAGGCAGCACGGTTCCTGGGGGCTTTGATACCCTCTCTCCAGGGGTCATAAATATGGAGGGCCCAAGCCCAGGGTTATGGGTGAAGCCCCAACGGTATCGGCGGCGGAGAGGATGGACTTCGGTACGGCGTCGATGGCGGAAGAGGGAATTCTGTAGCGTCTGTACTCCAGAGGAGCGGCTGCAAAAGGCGTCTGTTATCCAGTGGATCGGCCTAGAACAGCACCTGGCAGTAGGTCATAAAATGCCTTTGAGTGTGGCGAGCTCATCGTACTAATAGCCTATAGAATGAGTAAATGTGAATTGAGGCCTCGGAAAGGGCTAGGGCGTCCCCTGCAAGCGACGCGCAGTTCTCAGGGGTCTGGGGGAACTGTGAGAAGTGGGCTACCAGACACTACAAACATCGGATTCATAAATGTGATGAGCCTAAATGGCAAGACAGAAGAATTGGTGGACTACATGGAAAAGAAGGAAATAGCAATGATGGGAGTCAGTGAAGCGAAATGGAAGGGAAAAGGTGAGAAAGAAATCAAGAAAGGGAAGGGATATAAAATATATTGGAGTGGAGGAAAGAAGGCAGTGAATGGTGTTGCAATAATATTGAGAGAAGACTTGGTACAGTATGTTGAGAAAGTAGAGCAAACTAGTGACAGAATACTGAAAATTAGATTAGGACTTGAGAGTGGAACACAGGACTTCATACAGATTTATGCACCCCAAACAGGGAAGGTAGATGAATGTTTAGAGGAGTTCCTAGAAGAACTGGAAAAGTGTATAGAAGACAAAGAGGTTATAATAATGGGAGATATGAATTCACATGTGGGAACAGACAGGCAGGGAAAAGAAGAGATAATTGGCCCGTTTAGTTATGGAAATCAGGATGAAGAAGGGGACCTTTTAATAGATTTCTGTAGAAGGAATGGATTAATTGTTGGAAATACATGTTTTAGGAAGGAGAACTCTCAAAAAAATAACTAGGTATGGATGGGGAGACAGAAAGACAAAGACAATGATTGATCTTATCCTGGTGGAAAAGGATAAACGAAGACAACTGGTAGATGTGACGGCTATGCCAAGAGGAGATTTTGAAGGAGACCATAAAGTGGTGGTGCCTAACTAAGGCTGGGAAAAATCATAAACCTTTCGGAAAAGAGGGAAAGAAAAATGAAGGTGTGGAAGCTAAAAGAGAGGGAGACAATGGACAAGTTCCAAGAGGATTTAATAAAGGAAGTTCCCAAAGTTGAAGCAAAAACTGTAGAACAGGAATGGGCATGTTTTAGGAATGGTTTTGTGAAGTGTGCAGTAAACACTTGTGGAAGATTATCAGGGAAGAAAAAGGAAAGGGAGACTCCTTGGTGGAACAACAGGGTAAAGGAAGCTGTTAAAGAAAAACAAATGGCATGGAGGAAGTGGATAGGCTGTAAAAATGCAGAGAAATTACAAAAATATAGAGAAGCAAAGAAGGCATGCCAAAAAATTGTACAAGAAGAAAAACGGAAAAGTTGGGAAAGATTCACAGAAACTTTGAAGGAGGATATCCAAGGAAGTAAGAAGGTACTATATGGATTCGTGAAAAACAGTGTAAAAGGTAGGGAAAATACAAAATTTGTAAAAACTGAAGCAGGGCAGATATTGTACCAAAGAGATGATATATTAAATAGATGGGAAGAATACTTTTCAAAGCTACTAAATGTGAAATACATCGAACTGGAAGATGAAAGGGAACAAGAAGAAACAATGGAAGAAGAAGAAGAACAAGAAAAGCAGATAACTATGCTAGAAATAGAGGAAGCCATACAGAAGATGAACAGTGGTAAAGCAGCAGGAGTGGATGAGGTGACCACGGAAATGATAAAAGCAGCGGAACCAGTAGGGATACAGTGGCTGTATAGATTATTTAGAATAATTTGGAAGAAGAAAGAAATTCCAGAAGAATGGGGAAAGGTTTTAATTATCCCGACTTTTAAGAAAGGCCACAAAAAGGAATGTAATAACTACAGAGGGATCACTCTTATTGCTCATGTAGCTAAGATCTTTGAGAGAGTATTGGAAGGCAGACTGAGGAGGAAGATAGAAGGAGAGTTGGAAGAAGAACAGTATGGTTTTAGGAAAGACAGATCAACATTTGACCTAATCTTTACATTAAGGCAAATGATGGAGAAAAGATGGGAATTTGGAAAAGACATGGTGATGACATTTATTGATATTGAGAAAGCATATGACAGTGTGCCTAGACAGGTGGTTTGGGATGTATTAAGAAAAAGAAGAGTTATCAGAGCAGAAGTCCAAATGTTAAAAGCTATGTACAAAAATTGTGTCAGTAGCGTGAAAACCAGTATAGGAGAAACAGAATGGTTTAAAGTGGAAACGGGTCTCCGACAGGGAAGTGTATTGTCCCCATTATTATTCATCATAGTCATGGACGAAATCCACAAGAAGGTCAAACAGAGATTGGGACAAGAAGCAACAAAGGCCATGCTGTTTGCAGATGATATAGTTATATGGGGTGAGGATGAAAAGGATGTACAAACACAACTAGATGTATGGAACCAAGAGATAGAGAAATTTGGGATGAAAGTAAGCACAGAGAAGAGCAAGACAATGGTAATGTCAAGAGGAAGGAAGAAAGGAAGAGGAAAGATAGAATTGAATGGCAAAATTTTAGAAGTCGTTAAAAGTTACAAGTATTTGGGAAGTGTGATCACAGAAGATGGAAAGATACCTGAGGAAATTGGAAAGAGAATACAACAAGCGAACAGTGTTTACCAGAGTGTAAGGGGTATTGTGTGGAACAGAGATGTCCCAAAGAAATGCAAAAAAGTATTATATTCAACCTACTACAGACCCATACTAACATACGCAGCTGGAGCGTGGACTACTACAAAAAGAGAGGAGAGGAGAATACAAGCCGCAGAGATGAAATTCCTAAGAGGTATAGAGGGCAAGACCAGAAGAGATAGAGTTAGAAATGAAGAGATTAGAGAAAGGACAGGAATATTGAAGCTGCAGGACAGGATAGAAACAACAAAGTTAAAGTGGTATGGACATATGATGAGAATGGGAGAGGAGAGAGTACCAAAGAAGACTTTCTGTGAAAAGATGACGGGGAAGAGACCACGAGGTAGGCCCCGGAAGAGATGGGCAGATACAGTGTGGGAGTGTGTAGAAAAGAAGGGAGGAAAACCCGAAGATATACTAAAATCAGGAGAGGAGTGGTGGAGAGACAGGCAACGATGGAGGTCCTTAATTCACAACCCGACCCAGCAAGCTGGAAACGGGAAATGAAGATGATGATGAGGGTAAATATCTACTCTGCGAGAACCTCTACCAGTCAGATATTCTACACCAAACCCACCAGCTAACCATCTAAATCAAGCAATTCCTGTGTCTCCCGAGCTTTAATACAAGTTAAACTCATCCCTTCGCCCTACCAAGCAGCAAATAATTTCTACAGTCTATGGTACAGTGAGCAAACTCAAATATAGCTTTTAAAGTAACAGCGCCATGACTCGAACTGCTCAAAAACAGATACCAGCAGACAACCGATGCTTGATAATATGCAATTGACACATAAAATCCAGTGGAACACACAAATTAGATCACGTGTATCGCACAGTTATACATATATACAATCAAAAATAACACTCATTATTTTAGGGACCACATTTACTGATTATAACCGAAAAATAAAAAGTGTTCCATATCAAACGCGTGTTATTGAGTATTTTCACCCTACTTATCCAGACCGACCGCAGCGCCCCAAGTGTTAGTTTGAGTTACCAATACATGCCAGAAATGATTACTTATCAAAAATAAAGAAATAATAAGCTAATATGTACCCTACTATTATATTTCTCTCCTACTCCTAAATCCTTCTCTGAACACTCATCTTAAAACCGAATGGTCTGCATTTTTGGACTAATTATAAAAATATAGCCTATAAGAAGAAATGAACATGCTCATCTTTAGCTCCCTGGCAAAAATAATTGAGTAAGTATTAATGTTTCTGTTCTTATGCATTTTATATGATGCTATAAAAATCAATCTAGAAGAGATAATTTAAGTTAACTTCACTACCATAATACTGCTTAAGAGTTACTGTCGAGGACTGATGACCAAGATGTCCCTAACTTGAGCAAGGACTGCTTCACAACTTCATGTAAAACGTATTTTCGTAAAAGAGCCTTTACTTAGTTTGGATCATTTGCGATACGTGTTACATGGATGTGTGTGCTGACTTTTTGGTGTTAAATGTTGTAAGTTGGCAACACCAAATGTGGCGGCCATGTTGGTTTTCTAGTTACTTATTTAAGGTGTCCTGGACTATACACCGGGGCGAAACAGTGGCAATTTGTTGAGTTATGCTGGAACATTTATCACATTTTGTGTTTAAATATAGAACAATTAACTGTGTTAAACACTGTCAATGCAGAACCAAACCCCAAAATAGGAGATTCTTATCTTATAATGATGGCGAGTTTACCCTAGTATTCTCTTCACTGGTCATAATTATTAACAACACATTCAAGTCGTGGTTAGTCAAAAGATTGGACGAAAGGAAAAGAAAAACTAAACCAAACCAAAAATGACAATCACTACAGTAAGGTTGGTTGGTTGGTTCTTAAGTTTAGGGGCTGCGACAACGCGGTCATGTAGCCCCGTGTACTTTGGGTGTGTGTAGAATCTGTCTGATAACCGGTGTTAATTGTGATGACTGTATTAGTGTGTGTTATCTGTTTGTTAATTTAAGTACTGCAACTAAGAATTTTTCAAATAGTTCCTACTTTTGCCGCCAATCGCCACCTTCAACGACTACTAGGCCAAGTTCAGGACTGAGCTACTAGATGCCGCCGCAGTCGGCTCTTGGCAACGAACATAGAAACCTAAGAGCGTTGTTTACATTCATAACCTATCCAATTTAGCTTCACACAGGTGCAATTAGTGGAAGGATCTTTAACATGCCATAAATATATGACATGGGACCGCAGGCTTTACTTCCCCTCCGAAGGAAGGCATACTGAGGGATTTTTAACGCTCTTAAAAAATCCGACGGCTTCGGCCGGGTTTCAACCCGCTATCTTGGGCATAGAAGCTCAGCATGCTACCGACTACGCCACCGAAGCCGCTAATCACTACAGTAAAACTGGGGCCATAATTATGGTTCATAATTTAACGGAAAAAATTCCAATCTACAGTACCTTTTCTCTCTTTGGTGCTATGGCATCTAATTCATCAATAAATATAATAGCTGGAGCATTTTTATCTGCTTCTTCGAATGCCTTACGCAGATTACTCTCAGATTCACCAGCAAGTTTACTCATGATTTCTGGACCTGAAATATAAATTCACAACCATCATTAAAAATTCCCAGGCAGTGAAATCTGTGGGCAATGCGAGGGCTTTAAAGATTAACAGAGGATCACATACTACTTTTATAGATAACATATAACCAACTTATATGGAAACCATAGGGTACTGTTTGTCAGAAAGCAAAGGTATTCAATTGGAAGTATCTCAATATTGGAGGTATTCAATATTTTACCAGTTACATCTAAATAATTATATGAACATGCACTTGTAAATATAAATATTGAGTGTTGTAATGCTCCCAGGAACAGTTGATTCTCTAGATGCAACAAGTATAAGTCAGCAAATCACAGCCTCCGTGGCTTAGGCGGCAGCACGCCGGCCTTTCTCCGCTGGGTCCGTGGTTCAAATCCCGGTCACTCCATGTGAGATCTGTGCTGGACGAAACTGAGGCAGACAGGTTTTTCTCCGGGTACTCCGGTTTTCCCTGTCAAAATTTCATTCCAGCAACACTCTCCACTATCATTTCATTTGTCATTCATTTAATCATTGCCCCAGGGGAGTGCGTCAGGCCTCGGCAGCCGGCACAATTCATATCCTCGCCGCTAGATGGGGGCTTCATTCATTCCATTCCTGACCCGGTCGGAGACTGGAAGCAGGCTGTGGATTTTCATTTCATAAGTCAGCAAATAAGGTTATGACTTAGGAAGAAATTTCAATCACCTACATCAGTTTTAAAATTTCATCACATTTCAAACACAAATCCAGTTTAGAACCCCCCCCCCCTAAGTGTTTGTTGGAGCTAATAGAGGGTGTTACTTTGGCAGATGTCGAAGGTAGAATTCTCAATTTCCTATATCATTTAATATTTTCACCAGAATCCAATGCAACTACAATTTAGTAACATCTTCCAGTGTTTGAAAATCCTTATTTATATGTGAAACTTGTTATTTTATTTTAATCATATTATAGTATGGATATCTATTTTATTTTTGTTAAACTATTAACGCTGAAGAAGATATCATTGCATATCGAAACATGTTCTTTAAACATTAATAAACAATATATTTTTAGTATTGACAAGGCGGATTAAATGATTCTTGTAATTACCAAGAGTTAGAGGCACCTGTTTTTCGCGATGCGCGAAATTTTTGCGAAATTATCAAAAATTTAGCAGGAAATGCGAAATTACTTCTTTTTAAAGAAGGTTGCGAAATAATTGTCGAAATTGTGATCTTTTTGCGTCAGTGGAAGATAGCCGAGATTGGCAACAGTTTCTTTCGATGATAAGTCGATAGTTCCGATAAATGCAACTATCGATTCTTAACCAATTTTTCGTGTCGAAGATTCGAATCGATTTATTAGTAATCAGACGTCATTTGTCTCGTGGTGCAGAGCCGCTATTCGAGTTGTAGCCTGAAAATCTTTAATCTGCCCTTGTGTAGCCGTATACTTTTTCGATGTTTTTAAAACATTTTATAAGAACTTTATTGCAGCCAATGGCCAAATTAATAAATTAACATTAAAATACAAAAAAGATTGCCCTAGTCTTCACTACAAAACATTGTAAGTGTGACCCGTCTTTGTTTGCACAACATCACGTGATACCTATCACACTTTTCTCCACATAACAAACAGATGCACTGCTGGTCCGGCTGATGAAATCTCTTCTTGGTGCATACTTTAAAATGAAAGCCATGCACCGAAAATCTCGTGACTATATGACGCAAATCGTACAATGCATTTGTCCATTCAGTTGAAAGCATCGCGTCAGTGCCGTAAAAGTCGTCCCATATGTCTTCTCTCTTCCTTTTCAATTCTGTCAGTAGAGTCTCATATCCAGGTGTAACGGGCAGCAGTAGGTTCAGTCTCAGGTCTTCAACAAAATATGGCTCTCTAGCTAGCAGGTAAACCAAACGGGATGGCGTGTACTTTGAAAGGCACAAAGCTCTCTTGAGATAGATGGATTTTACTCTTTCCAGATCTGCCAGGTGTTTTCTCTTGAGGTGTATCCATATATTTTCCAATCCATACGATAAAATTGGTGCTATTTTTACATGAAACAATTGGATTGCAGTCTTTAGGGACAATTTATGAATTTGTTTTATGTCACTCATCGCTTTCACTGCAGCGGTCAGCTTGTCTCTCATATGGATTGTAAAAACGTTTCCCAGAGTCTGCAAAGTTATCCCGAGATACTTAAAATGAGTCACCGATGGAAGAAGTCTGTCTTTATAGCTTATCTTTCCCCGCTTCCCTCCTTTCCTGAATGTCATCATAACTGTCTTGTCCTCGTTTAAGCGTAATTCATTGACTTCAGCCCAATCCACCAACTTGTTGAAAGCTCTTTGGAGATATTCCATACTTGATGATGATAGAACCATGTCGTCTGCGTATATATATAACCTGACTTTGTCCGTCAATGTTGCTTCTACTATGTCCGCAGTGGCGATGTTGAACAACAGGGGACTTCGAGGGTCCCCCTGTAGTACACCATTAGTTTGTTGTATCGGCTTAGACTTGGAGATGTTGTCATTAATCTCCACACAATTCCAGCTAAGAATATTCCGTATTATAGTGGTCAGGTAGTGCTCCTTGCCTATGAATTTCTCCAATTTTTTCAATAGGATAGTTCTGTTTAATGTGTCAAAAGCCTTGCTGTAATCAATGAACACTGCGTAAAGTTTTCCACTTGGTGGTGCTAATGCCTCCTCTATTTCCATCTGAAGACACTGAATAGCTTGTAAGGTGGATCTACCTCTCCGGAAACCGAATTGCATATCTGGCATTTTTATATCCACGTGCTCTGTCAGACGTTCACATATCAGCTTCGTCAAAGTTTTGAAGAGTGTACACTCAAGAGCTATACCTCTGTATGCATTCGGGTCACTGGTATCCCCTTTTCCCTTATAAAGCATCTTAATTGTAGATCTCCTCCAGCTGTCCGGTATATTCCCACGGCGGATGCATTCATTTAAAATAGACAATATTCCCTCTTTAAGGACTGGTGCTACGCTTTTAAGGTGTTCATTATAGATAAAATCTGGACCACATGCCTTGTTATTCTTCGTACTGTTTATCACTCTCAACACCTCTTCTTCTGTAAACAATTGTAAATGATCTGTTACATGGGAGTTTCCTGATGGACGTGTTTCCCTGTCTTGGAGAATAAGCGACAAATGTTCTTCCCAGATCTCCATTGGGATACTCCTTGGGAATCTGGGCTGTCTTGGGTTTAAAGCCCTGTAGGGTTTCTGTTCTGCTTCTTCAACAAGTTTTCTTTCTTCATTCTCTTGGTATGAAATCCGTGTTGTTTTCAAGATGACCTTATATTGTCTCCTTTTTTCGCTATAAGCTTGAAGATTCTCTGGTGAGGAATATTGTAAGGCCTGATGCAAGGCTGTTAAAGCCACCTTACGGGCAATATAACATTCTTCATTAAACCACAATTTAGATTTCTTCGCCACAACATGTACAGGATATGCTGCATGCAGAATAAAACATTTTATGAAAATGGCGACTACAGTTTTTGACCGTGAAAGAGAATTTTCATCGGATGGATTTTACGTTTTCGACAGAAAACAAAAGTATTCTCATGTACAAATATTGCAATGTACGTATAGAATGGAAACTTAAAGACACTTGCTTGACATATTAATGGTAGCACTTCCCACAAAAAGAACAAAGAGAAAGCTCAATTGACAACTGGTGTCTAAAGACAACTTTCTATAACGAGCGTCAGTTCCGCGGCAAAAGCAGCAAAACAAGACAAAGACGAATTTATATTATAGACTACCTATACTTTTAAGGAGGCCAATATTCCCCGACAAAAATTTGATCATCCCAAAATGAGGGAATGGATGGATGGATATTGTTAAGTGTTACCCCTAGTAGCACGTTCGTTAATTGGATTACAGTGGTTAAAAGCACAACACAGTTTGGTCCTTTAAAGAAATATAACTTTATTACAGGTCAAGAAAGATACAAGACACGATAAAACACACAGAAACCATTGGCAGTCTCACTGAGGCTTCCTCCTTATGGAGAACACTCCTTTCACTTTCTCGGACAGCTGACCGTTCAATAATTAGGTAGACCCGTGTCCAGCCAGTCTGTCACTCACTGAAATACCTGCACACTTCCTTGAGTTCACAAACTACAGTTACTTATGAGTCTGCTACACACTGCTCTGCAGGCTCGGAAACAATCTCACTGAGTTTCGTAATCCACACGGCACTTCGCCTCGATACAGTCGCACAGGTAAAAGCACGCACTCGCTTTGAACACAGTCCGTCCTCACCGGCCAGGGTTGCTCATATATAGGAGCTGATGACTCAATGATGCTTCGAGAGCGGACCAGGGTTCACGGTTTCTCGAAAGTTCCATTTCTGGGTGGGCTGCCTAGGTTCTAGACCGTGCCCTTTTTGTTCTTACAGCCCTGTTGCGTAAGGCGCTGGCAACACACAGTCTGGACTAACCCGAATCACGTGCGGGCGACGATTTACAAATGTTCCAGGTTTGTACAAATTAAAATAATTATTTTAGAACAGTTTTGAGGTTATGTTGCGGTGCTCATTCTTTTTAATACTATATATATTTTAATGTTTCGTAATTCTTTTTAGGCGCTGGAAACCTACCCACGGCTGGCAGGTTGCGTGAAGGTTATGTGTCTCAAATCAAGCAAGAAGAGGAGGGAAAGCTGAGTGAATTCTTTGTGATGAAACAACGAATAAAATAGGGCAGTGTGTTTTTTTTAGTTTTGGTCAAAATACGAAGATGTGGTGTTGATACAGCCCAGAAATTATTTGCGGGTGGTGTAAAAGTTATTGAAAATGCAAATGCTACGGAATGTGTGCAAGAAATCATGTGTGTACTTCAGAAACTCTAAATCCATTATCATAATGTTATGTCGATAACTTCAGATTCAGCGTGTTATATGGGAAAATGTTGTCAATGCAGTTCGAGTTCTAGTTTCTGAACAAGTAGTGCATACGCAATGTTGGGCTCACTAATTGAATCTGGTAGGCAACGTATGGGCTGTGGAGCTGAAAGATTTGAACCACTGTGTTGTGCAATTGAAACACATCTTTCTGAATACATGAAGGAGAAAACATGCGTACATTCAGTTCTTGTCTCAGAAATTTGAAAAGGAATCCACCAAGATTAAGCATTTCCCTATTCCTGTTATCAATCTGTGGAACTCGTGGTTGAAAAGTGTGGAGTACATTTCAGAATACCTGTATCAAATAGTGGAATTTGTCCAAAACCTTGAAGATGAGAGTGTTGCGGTGAACTATTTTAAAGCCTTGAGTGCCAGGGAAGTTCAATTACTTCATTCCCAAGCAGTTTTACTGGTTGAGCACTGTTCTAAATGTCATTTGTTGGTCATGTTAAGAGAGCTCTAAAATGGCATTAATTCCTACCATTTATTCCAAACTTGATGACCTTTGTAAAAGTTTTCAGTTGCTGGAGGATGAATTCTTTTTTCAAAAAACCTCAGATCTTCTTGTTCAAGCGCATTTAACATCTCTCTTCAAATCTGTAGGTACAGCTAGTTTCAACAAGTTGAAACATTTATTGGAATCAGACACAGCAAAAGTTGTTAGTTATGCTATGAGAAGGCTTTTTGATCCAAGAAACATTGTGAAAAGTAATTTAGGAAATGAGGAGATCTGTCACTTAATGAAAGATATTCCCATTGTTAAAAGTCTGAAAAATTCCCAATCTCTTCAGCTATATTGTGTGTTTAGGGATCAAGTAAGAAGTGTTTGTAACTCAGGTGAAAACATTGATGTAATATCTATTCTATTGTCCTTGAAATCTGAACATGAACATTTTGTGGATGCTGCTGTCAAGGCGTTGTGGATCCCAGTCAGCAATGTTGACTGCGAGCGGTCATTCTCAACCTATTCCAACATTATGTCAGACCGCAGAACGGGACTGACTTCTAGTAACATGGAACTGATGATGCAATTGTCATTTTCACAAATTTCTTGAGAACTTATTGGATTGCAGTCAAATATTTATAGGAATTTTATTTTTCCATAGAAGTAAATATGTAAACAATTTAGCATCCAAATGTGCTGAAACTTATTTCGGGTACAAATTATTACTAAAATAGGCTTACGAAAAATAGCTACATTTTTGACGAAATGAAACAAAAGTAGCGAAAAATATACAGACATCATACAAAAATAATTGACCAAATCGGGCAAAACTTTTCACCGAAAACAGGTGACTCTACCAATAGTCAATACGATGAATCTTTACCAAACCAACATGGTACACAAACGCATATTGGGAAGTTCTGCCGCATCCTCCCTAGTCAAACCTTTTCTCATCAAACGACCGAGAGTTGTGTCGATTGCCTAAATCGTGATGTTTCTCAGTGTTCTACCGAGAAGACTATGGGAACCTTGCCAAGTGGGCGGGATACCTATTGTGTATCATCTCAATATTTCTCCAAACTTGACCAGGAAGATAATACGATGCCAATCACGTACCGTACAGATATTTCAATGTGCCCCACTGAGAGGACAAAGGAAATCTCTTCAAACGGCCAAGAGCAGAGCAAACTCTGGGTAATAATTTCCTGTAGACAGCACGATAAAATAGCCGATCAAATGAACTGGTATTAAATATAGTTAATAATTTGATTATTAATTTCTTTTATTATTATTATTGTATACATAGTTCTTTAACCCGTTGAGTGCTTCGCCCATCTATAAACATTTCTCAAGAATGGTTTTTGTTTTAATATTGAATGCACGTGTAGGTACAGCAGGAATGAAGAAGGGAGAAAGTTGCTGGATTTTTTCAAGAGAAACGGTTTAGTGGTAGGCAACTCCTGGTTCCGGAAGAAAGAACGCCACAAGGTAACGTAGTACAGCAGTGATTTAACAAAGAAATCTTTGGTAGATTACATGCTGTACGACTGGGAAATGAAGAGAAATGTCAGAGATATAAAGGTAATACCATCAGAGGCCTTAGATAGCGACCACAGAATACTAGTAATGAACCTGGGAGTTGTTAAGGATAGCAAGAGGACAGAGTACCAGGAAAGGAGAATCAAAGTATGGAAACTCAAGGAAAAGGAAGTCAAGGAAGAATTCCAGAAGATAATAAGGGAAAGGATGCCAACAGACAATCCTAAAACAGGGGAAGAGGAATGGAAGCATTTCAAAAACACAATGGTGGAAGCTGCAGTGGCAGTATGTGGAAGAACAAGCAACAGAAAGCAGTGTAAAGAGACACCATGGTGGAATGAGAGAGTAAAAGAAGCTGTGGGAAGGAAGAACAAGGCTTTCAGAGTGTGGTTCCAGGAAAGAACTGATCTGGCAAGGGAAGATTATAAGATAAAGAAGAAAGAAGCAAACAAGATTGTCGCAGAGGAGAGGAAGAAGTGGATGGTAAAGTGGACAGAGATGATGGAGGAAGACAGCAGAGGAAATAAGAAAGTACTTTATGGGATGGTCAAAAGTATGAGAAGAGGTGTGCGAGAGGATGTTGTAATGATGGACAAAACAGGAAATGAGGTACACAACAAAGAGACACTTAAGACAATGTGGAAAGAGTACTTTGAGGATTTGCTGAATCCAAATGGTCATAGGGAGGATGACAACATATTGGAAGATGGAGAAGACAACACAGGAATGGAAAAGGACCTGACTTGGAGAGAACTGGAAATGGCTATAGACAAGATGAAAGGAGGAAGGGCACCGGGTGTGGATGAAGTGAGTGTTGAAATGGTGAAGGCAGCAGGAGAGGTTGGGAAACAGTGGCTGTACCGTGTGATGGTGATATGGAAGGAGAAAAAGACCCCAGAAGATTGGAAGAAAGGATTAATTGTTCCAATATTTAAGAAAGGAAGCAGAAAGGAGTGCAGAAATTACAGGGGAGTCACTCATACCTCACAGTGCCAAGATATATGAAAAGATATTAGAAAGTAGAATACGAGCCAAAGTGGAGAGAAAATTGAGAGAGAGGAGCAGTATGGATTCAGACCTGGGAGATCAACAGTGGATCTCATATTTTCAGTGAGACAGCTCCAGGAACACCACTACGAATTTGGAGAGGATCTGTTGATGGCCTTTGTGGACATCGAAAAGGCATATGATAGTGTGTGTAGGGAGAAGGTTTGGAAAGCAATGGAAAACATGGGAGTGAAAAAAGGGACTGTAGGCAGAGTGAAGGAGATGTATTGTGGAAGTGTGAGTTGTGTGAAAGTTGGAGGGGAAAGAGACTGAGTAATTTTAAATTCTCACTAGTCTATCAAACAAGCATACCTTTCTTTCGACCACACTGAGGCATACAAAACTAGTGACATATCGAAGATCATATTATTGGTCGTTGTTGCAGGCGACTGTGGCTGATTTTGCCCTCTTCAATAAGGTCTTGCTCAAAACACTTCCCTTTCTGAATCGACTTCAGAGTTATAAGTTTGTCCAAAGTCTTGTCAGAGAGAGATGACCTGAACATCCTCTCACATTCTGCATTACTATGCGAAATGGTCAGAATGGAAAGCATAACTTGAGTAACCCACCACTACATATCATTTGGCCTACCAGTGCCCACTTGACATCAATTCTCTTTCTTCTTCAATAGATTTCACATCCTCAAGTTGGAAGTTAAAGCCTCCGTGGCTTAGGCGGCAGCACGCCGGCCTCTCACCGCTGGGTCCGTGGTTCAAATCCCGGTCACTCTATGTGAGATCTGTGCTGGACAAAACGGAGGCAGACAGGTTTTTCTCCGGGCACTCCGGTTTTCCCTGTCAAAATTTCATTCCAGCAACACTCTCCACTATCATTTCATTTGTCATTCATTTAATCATTGCCCCAGGGGAGTGCATCAGGCCTCGGCAGCCGGCACAGTTCATATCCTCGCCGCTAGATGGGGGCTTCATTCATTCCATTTCCTGACCCGGTCGGAGACTGGAAGCAGGCTGTGGATTTTCATTTCAAGTTGGAAGTTACAGAATTTGGGAATGTAAAGCATCCATTTCCTCATTAAAATTGTCTTGAGTGTCTTAACATGCTAGGAAATTTATTTACAAAAAACTGAATTTTGGAAATTGAAATGTCCCCCTTTCCACTATGCGAGATACTGAAATCACATCTACAGACACTACAAAATGCAAATGTTGCGCCTCTTCTTGACTCAGTTATATGCGGAATCAGGGTGTCTACTGTAAGGATGAAGTAAAAATTAGTAACTTTTTAGCTACCTTTTAGTTAATTTTAGTTACCATTGAATTCAAGATACATCTGCGGTCTGCAAGTAAAGGGGCTCATCACGCGGTGAAGAAAGACAGCAATAAACTGTGTTTAAAGCGGTTACAATTCACTTAGGGAGTTACAAAATTTTTAAAAATAATAAATAAATACTAGATATTTATTATCAAATGAGTTGTTTCAGCTATTATGTCGTCTTGTGCACAAGGAGTTTTTATAATTGCCAAGAGGTTGCTCTGCAATTGACCATGGAGAGATTTCCTTTGTCCCCGCGGTAGATAACGAAGAAATTTATGGGACGTTACGTGATTGAAACCCAATTCTGTCTTCAGAGTCAAGTAAGGCGAAATTTCGAGATGTTACACGATCGGCGCTGGTCTCACCCGTTTGTCGAGATTTCAGTTGTTTTCGCGATAGAACACTGATAAATATCGCGATTTAATAATCGGTGTCACTTTTAGTCGTTCGACGAGATTTCCATTGTCCTTGAGGTCGGGCGCGAGGAAATATAGCATTATTATGCAATCGGCGCCACTTGCTGTCAGTTTGACAAGAATGCAGATGTCCTCGTCATTGAATGCGGAGAAATATCGCGATGTATCGCAATCGCTGCCGCTCTCGGCCGTTTTACGAGATTCAAGTTGTCCTCGCGATATTATGCATACCGCACCGCACCCGTTGAACGATTGTCTATTCGACCTGAGAGAATGGTGGATGCAAGATCAGGGTTGGGCATGGTTAAAATTCACGAGAAGTTATGGACAAGTTGTATGGCCGGCGCCGTGATTCCCGCTGTCCCTATGCTGTGGTTAGGAGCTCATCAGTTCAGGGTGGATCACGAGGAGAAATTAGTATCGCGACGCTACGTAGGCTGTCATTTCTAAGTGGGTAGATGCACTTCTCGCTCCCCGTACGCTTTTAAGCATACGGTCATGGGAAAAGTAGCGAGTAGGTTTCGGAATGTTCCGTGATTGGTGCCCAATCATCTTTGACGGGATTCCCGCAGTCCTCGGGGTCACAAGTTCACGATAGGGGACGGGTTTTATGATTTTACGCTACTGATGTCGATCTCGGTCCATTTGACGAAATTCCCGCAGGCAAGTCGTGCGGTCAGCCGGCCGTCTTGAGTATGAATGTTCGAAGTAGGTATCAAATATTAAGAATTATTCGGAGAGGATTGCACGAGTAATACGACTAGAGGACACGTTTTCTTTCGAATGTGAATCACGAATTATACAAGTTTTCGAAATAACCGGTTAGATTATAATATATCCGATGGAACCAAAGTTCGAAGGAAAAATATGTAATATATATAATTCTTTGCAACATTAAACATAAATTCGTTAATTAAAATTGGAAAACTTAAGCATTTAACCGATAAATTGGACCAACACAAGATCTTAATAACAGCACTTCAAGAACTTAGAAACACAGATCAAGACCCCATTGAATCTGGAGGATACCGTCTCTACAAGGGACCTCCAGGACCACGAGTTATGAAAAATGTCCCCCAATTTGGTATGGGATTTTTAGTACATACCAGTATTATTGATTCAGTGGAAGAATTTTCGTCGAACTCATCAAGGTTAGCAACTTTAACAATTAGGACAGGAAACAAAATATACTCTTTGATAAACGTTCATGCCCAACTAATGACAAGAATGTCAAAAAATTTAGAGATGAAACGGACAATTTTTGGGAAGAACTTGCCTTACTAATATCAAACATTCCAGCCACTCATGTTAAAATCTTGCTTGGGGATTTTAATGCAAAAATTGGTCAAGAAAGAAAATTTCGTCCAATAGTAGGTAAGTGGCCAGCTCACAAATTCACTAACAAGAATGGTCAAAGATTAATCACCCTTTGTAAAGAACATGGCCTACGTCTCGAAACTACTAGATTTAAGCGAAGACCACAAACTTATGACCTGGAAATGCCCTAACAGTGCACTAGGGGAATTCCAGATAGACCATGTTGCAATGGATAAAAAGTTCTACAAAGAAATATATAACGTGAAGGTACTACGTGGGGTCGATGTTGACTCTGATCATTATATATCCAAGATAAAGATCAAGTTAACTCCACGACGTAAACAAAAATCGTCAAACTCGACCATGCAAAGGCAATATGACCCTAGTTATTTAATAAATAATGTGTCCTATAAGGAAAAGTCTAAAACTCTCTTAAGTTACAAGCTAGAAACGATGGTTGACACACTGAAAACCGTTGCTGTCGAAATTGCCCCTATTAGGAAAAGGAAAAAGCATGCATGGTGGAATGCGGAATGCGATGCTGCAATTCGGAAAAGACACACAGCATGGCTCAATGATCAGCAAAAGAGGACCACACAATCGCGAGAAGAATTAACCATTGTTCGAAGGGAAACTGCCAAAGAAATTAGGAGAATTAAAAGAGAAAATCAAAAAAAGTCCATACAAATTATTGATGATTCCTTTAAGCAACACAAAACAAGGGACTATTACAGGACATTTCGTCAATATCATTCTAAATACAGCCCTCCTACACTATTAATGAAAGATAAATCAGGTAAACTAGCCCACAATGATACTGATAATGCTAAAATTCTAGCAGATTATTTTAGAGAACTACTAAATGCTGATGAACCTAAGGAATATCTTGATTTTGAGCCTAATCCAAAAAATAAAACTAATTTACAGAACATTATTCCTCCTGACTTGACTGAAGTATGTGCAGCAATTAATTGGCTCAAAAATTATAGAGCAGCAGGAGAGAATTCATTGGTAGCAGAACTATGGAAATGTGCAAATGAACAAACCGTCTCCAACCTCCATAAACGCCTCATCGATGTATGGAATTTGGAACAAATACCAGAGGAATGGAGAATGGCTGTAATCCACCCAATTCATAAAAAGGGTGATAGATCAGACCCGAACAACTACCGTGGGATTTCTTTGCTTGATGTAACATACAAGATTCTATCTAGAATTATCTTGACAAGAATTCAACAACAACTCGATCAAGAACTAGGAGAATATCAAGGAGGGTTCCGATCAGGTCGCAGCTGTCCGGATCAGATCATCAGTCTGAAATGGATAATGAAATATCATAGAATGAGACAAAAGGATTTGGTCATTACTTTTGTGGATTTTAAGAAAGCTTATGACAGTATCCATCGAGGGTCATTACTTAATATCCTTAGGGAATTTGGGTTACATCAAAAGCTTATCAACCTCATCGGCGTTACTTTGAAAGATACTAAATCAAAGGTTAAATTTCGAGGCACCTTGTCTGAACCATTTGATATCCGGACTGGACTTCGACAGGGAGATGGTCTATCACCGTTATTATTTAATTGTGTTCTTGAAAAGATCATGCGTGAGTGGAACAAAACTTGTCCTCCAAATGTAAAGATTGATACTAATATAAAACTGAATTGCTTGGCCTTTGCGGATGACCTTGCACCGCTTGCAACCAGTATAGATGAGGCTAAACACCAAATTGAAGAACTTGGGTCTACTGCAGCAAAAGTAGGACTTCAAATTTCATTTGAAAAGACTGAAATAATGGCATCCTTTGATGTGGAAACACAAGCTATTACATTGATCAACAATAAAGAAATTAAAGTTGTACATAAATTTAAATATTTAGGGGAGATTATAACATGGAATTTGAATGAGAAAGCGTCAATCGAAAATAGAACAACAAAGTTAAGACAAGCGCAATATATTACTTGGTCTAGTTACAAAAAAAAATCACTCTCCATAAATGCCAAATTACGACATTACGAATCAGTTATTAAACCGGAAGCAATATATGCTTGTGAAACACTTTTCAAGTTAAACACTCGATCAGTTACTGACACATTACAGAAGATTGATAGAAGAATTCTCAGGACTATAATTAATAAAAAACATCAGGTGGATGGTCAATGGCGTCTATTACCAAATGAAGTGGTTTATAAAGAAACAGAGTCTATAGTCTATACTATGCGAAAAAGGCGAATTGCCTTTTTTTGTCATATCTCACGCCTGCCGGATACCAGACAATTAAAAGTATTATTTAATTATTTTTTCAAAAGTAAAACAAAGAACTCTTGGTTTATGGAAATTCAAAATGATCTGGATGATCTCGGCTTCACAATGTCCCAAATTGCTAACAAAGATGAGAAGAATATCTTGAAAAACAAGAACATCCGACTTCCCTTAAAAACCTTTACCCGCAAAACTTAAACTATAAGCGATGAAGAGAGAGCGGCAAGGTCAACTAGAATGAAAATGTTTTGGGAAAAGAAGAAAAATAAGAAGCTGAATCTCTAATATTGTTTTTGAGATATGTATATACTTGTTTTGGTTAAGTGCTCCAATGCGGGCGTAACATATGTAAATAAATAAATAAATAAATATAATATATAACAGAATTTCGAATTAACCATACTGGATGTCGCAAATTTACGAGACAGATTTTTTAAGTAAGTTACAGACTACGTGTTTCGAATCTTTTTCAAAACAGTAACATTTCGCAAGATTGCGACATTAAATTATTTAGCGTTATTTCTGGACTTCAATTTGACTGTCTCCAAATAAATGCGAGGTTTCTGATTAATTTCAGAAGTTTTCGCGAATAAACATCTCGCGAAAAGTCAGGCTTCATAATAACACATAATATTACACACAAAACTAAAAAGTCTACTTTATGCCGAAAATATACGCTGAACGATGTATACCACTCAGGGTATCCTCAGTATGCATTTCCTCGAGGTCGGGTATGGGGAAATATAGCTTATGCAATTGGCGCCGCTTGCGTGAAACTCGCTCCATCGCAATCTCTGAGCCTAGAGGCGCGAGTTTAAATGATTCAATCCGCCTTCGGAAAATTTTCGTTACCCGTATGTAAAATTCGTTACTTTTTCATTACCCATTTGTAAAATTCGTTACTTTAGTTACCGGTAGACACCCTGGGAATGTTATCTTTGTACACACTTTTAAATGTCACATATCTCTTCGCCATATTACCGAGGAACCGACGTAATCACTCAGATCGAAAAATCAAAATAGCCTACCGGCATATTAACGCCAACATCTAACTAAGTTATACACAAATCATAATTGCACGTGTGAAACAGATACAATATTCCGCAGCGTACAACTACCCCTCACCCACTGGTCATTATGCAACACATCTAGGAACAAGCGCTGAATTAACTTTAGACGATTTCAAACGAAGACTTATTCGAAGCCGATTTCAAACGAAGACTTATTCGAAGCCAACTTTTTATAACAGCAGATCGCGACGCGGGAGTTAGTACGCAGTTGTCGATTATCGATACAGAGCGAAACTGCGGTATCGAGATATACCGTATATACTCGAATACCACCCGCACATTTTTAAACAAATTCGGACGTGAAAAATTGGGGTGCAAGTCTTAATTTGAGTCATCCAAATTTGAAAGATTTAAATTGCCCGCCGCGCGCGATATCGGGTGTTGCGAGTATCCGCTAGATGGTGCTAGCCTTCTTCCCGCTATAACTTTGTTTTACCGTAAGCACGCGGCGTCATTCAGTCACACGCACGTTCTGCGAGTGTAAACATGAATGCTACGAAACGTTTGCGGTCATTTACTGTGAGTGAGAAATTGAAAGTTGCGAGGGAAGCTGAAGTTATTGGAAATCGTGCCCGGTAGGAAATATGATATTGACGAGTCATGTATTCGTAATTGAGCGGGATGACGTCTGTGCTGCGTGAACCGCCCGTTCAAAGCAGCCTTGAAACAGCTGTATACGGAGCGGATGGTGGCCGATAAGCACACACCGACTCCAACTGGTCGTATTCAGCGCCCGAAAGTTCAGCTGCTGTGTTCGTGGATTTTGACGGCATGGAATCGTATCTCTGGAGATCTCATATGGAAGAGCTTCAAGAAATGTAGTATTTCGAATGCTATGGATGGCAGTGATGACTACATTTAGTGGGAAAGTGATGGTGATAAAAGTTTCGAAGTTGGTACTTCTGATGACTATGAATGAAGTGTTTGTGTACTTTTATTTGTATTTTTAATCGTTTGATGTGTGTTATTTTAGGAAGATTTCAAAACTGTTGGAAACTATTTTGGATAAATGCTATTCTGTTTATTTAGTAAAGATAGTAAATCATTGAGTTTTTTTAAAATTTTGTTCTTCAAAATCAGGGTGCGGGTCTTATTCGGGGGCGGGTCGTATTCGAGTAAATAAGGTAACTTCAAAACACGTAAAGTCGATCCGTTCGATAGACGACACATTAAATCCGAAATTACGCGTGGGGTTTTTGAAAAAAATCGGGAGATTTAATACGTTAAGCTGCAGAAATGGCCTGAAATCGGGAGTCTCCCGCCTAAATCGGGAGAGTTGGCAGGTATGCACAATCTATACATATCTTAAGCCTATCCCCGTAACCCACCCCCACAATAAGTTAAAAAATTATGACTTCTACAATTTAAAAAAAATGGGAATGAATCAGCACTTATTTTGAATGTTTATCTCAGTCACACGAAAATAAATAAATTTTTAACCCAAACAATCATTACACAGCTTAAATATCAATGGATAACGTTGCAAAGAATGCAAAGAGCGTGTGGTATATACGAATAAGCAATGTGTAGCACTTTGTTGGCAATCATTCGGGGTAGGGGGAGGTCAATTGTTTGAGGTTAATTCAAAACTATACTTCCTAGCAAATTATCTCAAATTTATTACTTACCATTGATAAGGAAGAAAAACGCCCCAGTCTCATTCGCAACAGCTCGAGCAATAAGCGTCTTTCCAGTACCAGGAGGACCATACAGCAATATACCCCTTGGCGGTTTGACTCCAATGGCTTTGAAGAGACTTGGATGCCTCAGAGGTAGCTCTACCATTTCCTTGATTTGGGCCAGCTGCTTCCGGCAACCACCAATGTCGTCATAACCTACAGCATTTAAGGCTTCTTCTTCTTCCTGAAGAGAAAAACAATGTTTCAGATCAACTGCTAATACCAGCGGAGAAGGTTGCACTGTGCAATAAAACACTGTTAATGACTGTCCGCAAATCAATAATTTATCCTGTTATCCTATTGCAGGGATAGATGTTGCGATATCTGTTATCAGCATTGTTGATAAGCTTCCCAATGACAAGCCTCATGCTAGGGAGTGTGATCAGGCGGATGTACTGAGGAAGTTGCTCTGCTTGATGAGATTTCCATTATAACGAGCATTATCCCAGTACTTAAGATATTGTTGCTTTAAGGGGGCAGAACAGTGAGGTCATCTGCCCCTTAGGGAGCCAGTGTCCTGATGCTTTGGGAGTACGAGCTGCAGTGCAGGATGTGTAGAGAAATGCTGTGGAGTGAGAAATCTGCTAGGATTTATGCCACATTTGGGTGCAAACGAGCCTCTGAACTGCAATTGAAAGGTGGGTGTGTGAAGTGCGTTAGGTCAAGAAAGGGTGCGAACTGAGTTAATACTGGCATCGAAGAGAGGAGGGCGATCTGCTTGCGTTATGTAATATTGTGAACGGTTAAGTAGTTAATGAGTTTTGTATTATGTATCAAATTGACTTTTGGGTGTGCAAAGTGCGTTTTGACCTATCCTTCATGACTTACCACACTGAGCACTATTCAACACTTCATTCCGTGCGCTATGTCAGTTTGGTAGTGACAAAGCGCATTATTCATTCGCGCTCTTCGTGAAGTTGCCCAACAATATAATTAATGAATTCTTACACTAAGCATCACTCAGTATCACTGTGATTATTAAACTAAATAATACCCATTCTGTTGTGTTTCCAAATGTTACTGAGAAGTGATCATTCAGCATCACCACTCATTCCTATTGATGCATTCTCCCTCCCCATTTTCAAATAAAAATAAAGTTTGCATTTCCATGACTTGATACTTCGTCCATTCCATTTCTTTGATACTAAGCTTTTTGCATAGCAAGGGATAGTAGTGAGTCATGGGGGGTAGGCAATAATGGTGGATAAGTGAGGTAATGGCAGTATCAAAATGGGCTGATTTAAAATGTAAACATAATCTATTTTGATTAAATATATCGTACTATGTAGCATCAAAATAATGGATTTTTGCGAAGTTCACAAAATTCGGAGCTAAAAATTTAGGGAAAAAAAAGGGGGTCCTACATCCGAGTAAATACGGTATACCTTAAATAGGGGGATTTGCCAAATTAACTCTTAATTGTACAAGAACAGGCAACCTTCTGTAATATGATTTACAACAAATTGTGGATCTAATACAACTATAGAATCATTAGAACTGTAGTAAGTTCTTACCTCTCTCTTGATTGGATCTCCTTCACAGTGTATAACTGTGTCAGGAGCAACAATGCAATATGGTGCAGGGTCTGTCTCCACAACTTTGAACTCTACGGCTCTCATCCCTCCACGAACTATAAAAGCATCATCTTTATGAATGGGTCGATAAGCCTCCAGAAAGTAAGGTTTCAGGTAAACTTCAAACAAGTTTCTGTTGAAAATAAGAGTCAAATTCGAATTCGTGAACAATATACTGTATATTATCAAATTAATAAAAATAAATAATTACATAAAACATTAACTGAGAATTTAAAAAAAAATATCACGGTTTCTCCACCTTACCATTCATACATCTTCAGGAACATTTTATTCACAAGACCCATCCAGAAATGAAGTTTCCGTATTCTTTAAACAAATAGGAATGTTACTTGAAAACTTTGGCACCAGATACCACAACATGAGTGACTTTTCGACAATCACCTCCAGAATTGAGATACCTGTCATCGCGGGATCATCGTTTGTATACCGGGGCTACATGACCACATTGTCGCAGCCCCTAAACTAAGGAACCAACCTTTGTATACCTATGTCCTAGAACTCAGCAGCCTAGGAATGGAACCAGCATGTGACATTCGACATTCGTCTACAGCTCTTTGCCATTTTCCACCGATATCACGCTCCTTGTTGCATAAAATTGTCGCTACCCTACTGTCCAATGAAGTGTGTGCTGTAAAAACTGCCACCTGACCACAAAATGCAGCACTTAGGAGTTCGCCTGGGAGCTGTATGATTATCCACCGTATGGTCCTGACCTTTCCCTCGGCGATTTCCACTTTTTTTTTTGCACCTCGAGAAATTCCTGTCTCCTGATCAGCATTTTCACACTGACAAACAGCTAAGACCAATGTTACACGCTGGATCCATTCCCAGGCGGCAAAATAAAAGTTGATCTCATGATATGAGAGGTGTCTCAATTCTGGTGGTGATTATATCGAAAAATAGCACAAACGTTGCTATATCTGATGCCAATAAAGTTTTTCATGCAACTATGGTTTTCTTCTATTATTATTATTAATCTTGAATGGTCACATTGGACCACTTGAGTCGTTCCACAATCACTTCTTCTTTGAAGGTAGTACTGCTTGGTTCTTGCGCTCTTTCCAGTACTTTTTCATTCTTTCAGATCGGGATTTTCTCAACTCATCTGAAATCTCCATAGGCTTTCTGTGTGTCATTTCTGCAGAAAATTTGTGAGTTTTAAGAAAGGTGTTAATTTTATTTTTCTCCTCGGCATCTGTTATCTTGAGTCCAACTGCTTTGAGATCTTGTTGGATTTCTTGGATCCATTTTCCTCCAGTTTTCTTTCCTAGATTTCTCATCACCAGTTGGCGTACAATTCTGTTTTCTGGAAGCCGTAAGATGTGAAAAAAATATGAAATTCTTTTCTTCTTCATTGTGCTGGTGATTGGATCAATCTCACGATAGACAGTTTCATTTGGGAGAATCCTCCAGACTCCCTCAACCTGATACTTTTTATTTATGCACGTTCTAATGATTCTTCTTTCCGTTTTGAGGAGCTGATCAGTTCTTTGTTCATTTTTAATTTGGAACAGTGTTTCACAAGCATAAGTGGCTTCAGGGAGAGTTACAGTTTTATAATGTTGGATCTTAGTAGCTATTGACAGGCATTTTTTTATTATAAGTTGACCAGGTTAGAGATTGTGCCTTTTTCATTTTATTTGTTCTATTTATCCAAGTTACTTTTTCGTTTAAGTTATGTGTTATAATTTCTCCAAGATACTTAAATTGAGGAACTAGGTTAATTTTATGATCATTTATATAGACTTCATTTATATCTAAGGGTTTCATAGGCATGATCTCAGTTTTTTCAAAGGATATCTGTAATCCTATCCCTTGAGCAATTTTCTTTTTTCTTTTATTAAAATAAAATAGGAAAACAATTTCTGGATTGGTCCTGTGCACCCCCAGCCTCCATATATTTCTTCATAAGATAAATATACAAGTTACTGTACATGCTTGAATAATCCTTGCACACACATTCAATACTATTAGCTTCGTATTTGTATTATAAATAATACTATGAATCAAACTCCCAAATGGTATGTTAATAAAATAGTCCTATAACATTTTTGTTGAAGAGATGTCAAAAATCCCATGAAAAAACACCCAGCAATAGAAGTTCACAGCAAAAACAAGAGGATTAATTCATTAAAAGAGACATTTGATCATAAAAAGGGGGTTTAAAGAATATAAACTTGGGATCTTACATCATGAAGCCCTGCAGTCTTGCCATGTCTTGTCAACTACAAACAGTGGCTCCTGCTCAATGCTTTATTCGAACTCTTAAAAAATCACACATGCAGAAAATACTAACTGCATGTTAACTGACATGTTAAAAGGACATTCTAGTTAATGTTATTTTTAGGGGCTGCAGAGTGAGGCCATCTGACACTAGAATTACATTCTCACAAAAACTGATCATATTGATGACACCTTGCTGTACAAACATGAGGGCAACTTACCCGGTGAGACCTTCAACTGTGTCATCAATTGGGAGAACATGAATTCGCTTGCCATATTTCACATCTGGACAAGGCTGCACTGCTACAACATCTGAGAGTCGCACACGTAAATTGTTCCTCACTACTCTGTTCATTCGAATTTTCTCATCAGGACAAGTGTCATCTGAAAGGACTATACAAACAGTTTCTTTCCGCCGTTTTCCTTTCAATAGAACAGTGTCTCCACGGAAAAGTTGTAGCTCATCCATTTTGTGCTGAAAGGAGAAAAAAAAATTGATTAGGGCACAAAAAGAAAAAAGGATGTCAGGCTCAAACCACACTCCATGGAAATTTGTTGTTTGGAGTACAGTATAGTAGGCTTCACTCCATAGACGTAAGTATATTATAAGGACTAGTATTTTAACCTGCATTATCATGATAACCACTGTGTGAATTATGACTATATAACCCCACTTTTACGTTTTCCCGCCATGCACAACATTTTTCTTGGGTCCCTTCAATTTTCGTATGTTTTCAATGCAATCTGGTCCCCGCTTTTATGTTAACGAAATTTTAAATTTCCCGCAATTTACACCTCGTAGGTCAGCGAACATAAAAGAGATGACTGTGATTTTAAATAATAATAATTACTTTATATAACAAAGCGAACAAAATGCCCATGAGACGACCTTAAATGTCGCCAGGCCGTACCTAGCGGCTTATCGTTACCCCAACGGAAACGAATTATATAAAGGAATTGAATGCAGGTGCAGGACGAAGCCATTGTTATTCATCATCATGTGACGCTGCATGGGAGTGTTACTTTTTCCACTAAAAAGTGGCGATCGTTTTAAAAGATATCGATATTGGCCGCTGTCACCAAAAAGTCAGTTTTGTTTAAGAACAAGTCTCAGTTAAACTCCAAACTCCATGCTGCGTGGAGCGTAGTATGGTACTCCGGTGGCCTTGATCATTCAGCTTCAGCAGGTAGGCGCCCAGAGAACGCGCAAAGTGCTGGGAGCAGTGACCAGCACTTTCGCCAATAAGTGAAGAGCGAATTACTCTTGACGAGTTAAGTTATGCATATGTAGGTTGGTAATAACTGACTCACTGCAAATGTTCTTTGATGCAAATGGCGGCTCGGTTTCTTTGTTTTTCTCTTCGCATTGCGCTTCAGACTAGGCCCCATTTCGACAAGTCGACATAATATGTCAGATGACATAAAATGTCCGACAATTCGACAAGTTACCGGTTCTCAAAGCATGACAAATATGTCGCGACAATTTTGTAAAATGCCGTGACATATTGTCGGAAATCTGTTTCATAAATTTGTAAAGCTCGCTGGTAGAAATCTGACAAATGTGTCACATATACCACCAGTTTTTCTTCATGAACTAATGAATATGTCAGCCGGTTTTGTATATATTTAAAATTGTCATCGAAAACTTGACAGGCGCCTTGTTGCATGTCGATGACTACCATAACCTATCTTTTCACATTGCGGCGCGTTTGGAGTTTCCCGCCGAACCATTAATAGCGTTTTTAGAATAGTTGGAACGGAACTATTAAACAACGGCAGTAGTAGAGAGTGATTATGATAAGTGGCGTACGCAAGATTTCTTTTTGGGGGGTTTCATTCATACAGTAAGGTAATTGTACATAATTAAAATATTTAGATTATTATTTATAAAATAATTAATTACTTGATATAACAAAGCGAACAAAATGCCCATGAGACGACCTTAAATGTTGCCAGGCCGTACCTAGCGGCTTATCGTTACCCCAACGGTAACCAATTATACGGCATATTGAATGCAGGTGCGGGATGAAGCCATTGTTTTTCTTCATGGCATGAAAACTATTTACGTTGTATTTTTCAGCACTATAAAAATATTTTAAAAATTCATTTTTTTAATAGGCCTATAAAAACTAAGTATTAAAACTGAAATGATGCAGAAATTAAGCTATAATGTTCATATGAGACTGCTTAAAATATTGATATGTGAGAAAAATTATGTTTTGATCTACATTACATTTTTGGCTCTTAGTGTATAAAAAACGTGACCTAAAAGATTTTCCACCATTTACACTTTCCCTCGATTTACACTTTTTCATTCCAGACCCTTGAAAACTGTAAAAGAGGGGTTATACTGTAGGTCTAAGGAGGCAGTTTTCAAGTTAGTTACCATGTTCCCTTCTGCCAGCAAGTGCAAGTCTGAAACCACAGAAACCCACTCCATAGACGACCACAAGTTGGCAATCAAACCTATTGTTCTTAGTCTATACAAGGTCAAGTCTACCTCTCTTAACTCTCAAGTTAGGATTAAAATCAATGTGTATGAGGAAATTCTTACCCCTAAACTAAAATGACCTGTCATCTTGGAATTTAAGCTACTGTATTCTGCTACTAGGTTAGAGGTGAAAAATAGGTCACAAAGGAGTTAAGACCAACGCCTGATGGGAAAGTGGCTTTTGTACAAGATAGAAGCCCACATAGGTATTAACTTGCACTAATTTGGACCAGAATATACATTTATTAATTTAATCTGGCTAAAACTGCAATGAGAGGAGGTAGGAGAACATTAAAACTATTACTTGCATATGGATGCATGACATAATAGGAAGTACAGCGAAACCTAGCAATAATAATAATCCCAGTTGAGTCAACGACCTTGGTCTTCCTCACACCTTTTACACATTGCTGAAATATTTTAATAACAACACACCCAGTTTAACTCTAGTAGTAGGCCTACAACAGATGCTGCGAGGGTTAAACAGTTCTCTACAGAGGCATTTTTGTTGTGCCAGTAAATTTACTGACACAGGCTTGACTAATTTCCTTTTATTACTAAATGGACTATAGGACCACAAAGAAACAGGTCCAGTGTGTTCTGTCCCCTACCAACAACTTCACCTCTCCCCATGTCTTGTGCACTCCAGGCAGCTCCCTGTAAATAGCTCTCTTGCCTGCGACTACCTTGAGGATACTAATTCAGTGCCTGTTTCGAGGTGTGGCCGATCCACCTCCATTTTCTTCTCATGATTTGTTGCTGTACAGGACTTTTGACTTGTGGACTCCCAGCCACCATATTCTCATTATTTACATAAAGCAAGGATTTATATAAGTTTGTAATCTTGTGGTAATGCCTTTGATCAATTTCCAGGTGTCTCAACCATACAGATTAAAAATTTGAGTTGGAAAATCCGAGTCTCTTTTTTACTCAATAATATTGTCGTACCGACACAGGTACGAGGGCCAGTCAAATATATCCGGGAATAATTTTTCACGTTTATTGCCTCGACAAAAAAAACGCACAGAATTGACAATTTTTTGATGTCATCCTGACAGAAGAGGGACATGTGCAGAGCCAGTTGCGCACAACTCATCTATACTTGTATCATCAAACCGCTGTCCTCCTAGGTCTTGTTTGAGCGGTCCAAACAAATGTTAGACACAGGGCAATAAATGGAAGGGAAAGGAAGGAAGCTTGTAGTTTAACGTGACCGTTAATCTTGAGATCATGAGCCACGGGACCTCCTTTTTACGTGGAATCCGAACCACAGGACATGGCATTTCACTTCGAAAATCTCACATGCATTGACCGGGAATCGAACCCGGACCGCCTTGGTGAGAGGCATACAGCTAGACCGCTGAGCCACCACGCCCCGGCAATAAATGGAGGGAGTTCAAGAGATGCCCAATGAATTTCCTCCAGATTTTCCCGTGTACAACCAACCTTGCATAGTCTAGAAGAATAACATTTCGGATAGGTTGCCGGCATCGCTTGTTCCGATACGCTTATTCCTACGGCTAGAAAACAATTTCAGAATGATGTCAACAATGCTGTCTGCAGTGCAGCTTGTCCGCGGCCTCCTTTCACGAGGTTCATTTTCCACAGCTTCTCTTCCTCCACAAATTTTGCAGCCCACTCATACAACCAAGGCGGCAACTGTTTCATCCACAAACTATGCGTGGAGCTGTCTCAAAATTTCCGAACGTTTGGTGCCCTCTTCTGTGAGAAATCTGATAATGACGTGTGCACCTGTTGCTCACTCATAGCGTATTGAAGCAGCCCAGCTCCATGCCGCAAAGCCCTTCTTCAGACTTCCCCACCAACAGTCTGGCAAAGTCCCGTCTCAGATTTATTACGAAGAGCAGAGATGCATTCAAATTCCCGTTTATATTCGATCCAGTCTACGTTCCATTTAAGCAAAATCAATCTGCTGGAATTTGATAATGCAACCGTTACAGCAGGAGATAGTATTACTGACTATGCCAAGTTTTCGTAACACCTACAGTTTATTTCTACACACACAGAATTAACTATTGAAAGTTGGTGATGATCATGACCACCTGAATATTAATAAAATCACCCAAGTAGAACATGACAACAGTCATACACCATCACTAAAACAGCTGGTGGATGTTGCAGATGAAAAAGAAAGGAGCTTGCCATTTGGTCACCAAGAAAATAATTGAACTGGTTCCAGGTTAATTTTCTGACTCCAATGATTATTCCAGGTTTTCTCTAAGATCAAGGTTGCCCAGGTTGGCTGGCCACCCTAATAGAGGCTACAGCACCGTAGTTTCTTAGAAACACATCAAATAGAGATGAATAACAAAATTATTTGTTGAAGGCAGATTTTGTGCAAGTGAGAGTTTGGGGATTCGACATTTGTGATGGTGGTGACAAAAAGTTAACCCTTGATTTACCCTTCCTGCGATCAAACCCTTTAATTTGGAACATGGTATATCTCTCCCACCAACCTGGTCATTTCTCCTTTAAATTATGCGTAGGTCTGCTTAACAGGGAATGGCCTCATTTCGAGATCATCTCTCCTTTTATTCCAACACATTTTTATTTAAAGTGCCACTAGGCATTTTGATTCAGCTAGACTGTCCCTGCATGTGCGCTCATGTTCGAAACGTTTGTTAGTGACATGATGGGAAAGAAAACAGTAGTTAAGACGAACAATCTAAATTCTTAGCCTAATAGCATTTGCCGAAAATAACTCCATCATACTGCATCTTGAGAATTTGCTGTAGCACCATCACACGCGTGTTACTTGCGGGCACAGAAAGAGGAATTGCAGTGTATCTAGAAATCAACTATCATTTTGGGGATCAAAAACCGGGAAGCACCCAGAGATTGAAAATGAAGTTGCTTCTTACGTACATCAATTAGGAAATGATGTTTTTGTTTGTTTCCCAAGAGTTGAAGGCTGATTTTAAAGAAGAGGGTGGCTTTGACGGTTCATGAAAAGGAACAATCTTTCTCTTCGAAGATCATCTCTATGCCAGTGACTTTCAAAGAACCACAGTGAAAAAACCTTGCAGTTTCATAGATTTGTAATAAAGAAGCAGCTCGAGTACAATTACCAGCTATCGTAAATCAGAAATGCAGATCAAACTCAGATTTTCCTTGATATGCAGAAAAACACTACAACTACCGTAAAGGGAGCATCCAGCATAGTCATGACGACTACTGGGGCAGAGAAGATACGCTGCCAAGTTATGTTGGCTGTTTACGGACGGGTGAAAACTTCCTACGTTATTTTCAAGTGAAAACCAATTCCCAAAGGAAAATTTCCTTCCGGTGTGCACATTCGTGTCCAGGAGAAAGGATGGGTGGTAACAGATCTCATGAAGGATTGGTCTCTCCTGGTTTTGGGCAGTAACCATAGCAATCGTGTTGATGTTCGCCAAGAAATTGTCAACCAGAAGACTGATGATGCAATAATTCCTGATGATGGCTTGACGTCAGCCTTGCAGCCTCTAGATGTAAGTATCAACATGCCATTAAAAGACATGTGGCAGGTATATTTGGAGATGATAGTTATCATACTCAGACGCCTACCGGGACGATGATGAGGTCTTCACTAGAATTAATATGAAAGTGGATTGTTCGTGCATGGGGACTGACTTCACCAGACGTTATTGTGAAAAGTTTCAACTGGCATATCCAATGAACCAGATAGAACAGAAGATGACTGCATCTGGGAGATGGAAGAGAATGGGAGCGATTAATCTCACACGACTACGGAAGAAAGCAATGATGAATGACAGGGTAAGTTATTTCTCTGAAATGAAAGGATTGAGTGTTGTGTTGGGAATTTGACAGATTTTACCCTAATACAGTATTCTAATTTATTTTAGGTATCTGGCCCCTAAGCGAATTCCTGTGTGACATTAAAAGACTACTGTTTCCATATAATTATTACTAGGGAACGTATTATTGCCTTCGATTTTTATTAACATTAATTGCGGTATACATAGAAAGCCTATGGAGATTTCAGATGAGTTGAGAAAATCCTGATCTGAAAGAATGAAAAAGTACTGGAAAGAGCACAAGAACCTAGCTGTACTACCTTCAAAGAAGTGTTTGTGGAACGACTCAAGTGGTCCAATGTGACCAATCAAGATTAATAATAATATTTTGGACGATTTTGTACTATTTGGGCCTAAATAAATTTCGTAACTGAAGGTTAATTTTTTAATTTAGATTAGCATAATTTTTCCTTCCCGCTTCTTAGGAAATAAAAACAAGCAAAAGGGGGCGGGGGAAGTTACATGAGTAAATACAGTAATGTATTAAAACTAAAACTTTTCATGGTGTTACGTTGTCTTATCGCCAATGCAAATTTTGATTCTATCCTTGGTAAGATGATTTCAGAGTATGACAAAATTACCTCTTTTTTTTTTTTTTTTTTTTTGAAATTCCAAGCATGACGTGGCTTGGATATGGAACAATGACATTGATATGTGTAAGCTCCCAGAAAAGGGCTTTTGTCCTGGAGCAGGGTCCCCCAATAATGCAACCAAATAGAACGAGACTCGTGACATCAGTGTAATTTTAATTTTTGAATATGAACTCTAATATGAAATTTCTCTTCTTATTGAGTATTAGCAAGCTAGTATATCACATGGCTGAAACCAACATTGTAGTAGTATTGCCTGACTCGTTCAAAGCTATGCAGGGCCTGCAATTGTACGTATGTTGATATAATTTGGGTGGAATGAAGCCTCCTGGCTTTTGTTTGTAATCCTTTCTTGCTATTCTGAGGTTTGTTCCTTGCTTGCGAGCTTTGGGCTTTTGTGCAGGTTGAAGTGTTCTCTTATGTTCTAAATTAATGTCAAGCCTCAACACATTACTATTTTCGTGCATCAAAGCTAAGAGGATCGATACTCCAGACCTACCAATTAACCAGCATTATCTAAAATAGTAGTTCGCAAAAGGTGATCCACGACTAGCTGGTTATTTTAAATATATTTATTTTTGGATGAAACCATGTATTCCCTTTCTATTTTCTTTATTTTTTTAAAGTTGAATATAACCAATAACCTGTGAGTAATAAAAAGACCATTATGCCAGTTCAAAGCTGTAGAGGGCAATTCCATGAAAAGTGAGCCAACAAGTAATTTTTAAAACTTTTTTTATTAAATTTGTTTTATTGATATTTGGACTCATAAATATATACTCGTTCACATGGCATAAGCGATTAAAAAATATATATATTATTCGGCAGTGTTTTCCCCTACGTTGTTACATACACATGCTGGTTGATATAGGACTAGTTTTTTAAAGATCTTTGTTTGTAAAAAAAAAAAAAAAACAAACAATAAAAACAGTTGGCAGCCTGGGAAACATGTGAATAGAGTCTACAACATTATATGAACTTCTGATACTACTTTCATTGAAGTAAGTATAGGATTTAATGTGTTATTAATATTTTTTGTAAGGCATTGCAGCTTGTAACACCCGTAACAAAATACATGTAAACGTTTAATTATCAACAAGGTGAAATGTTTGTTTACAAAAACCTTTTGTGAAAGTGAGGTTATGTTCTTTTCAAACATCAAGATTATAAATTTGATGTGTTAAAAGTTTATTACACCTGAAATTTGGTGTTACGGGTGTTACAATATAACAATGAAACACCCGTAACACGAACTAAAATATTTTTCCTTGCTCACAACTAAGCTATTTGTATATTTTAACAGGTAGGTACTCATCATTGTTAAGTAATTGGTAATAAACAATTAAAAAATCCAGTTTTTATGTTTAAATTGGAACTTCTTTGTTAGTTCTCATGGCAAAGGAGCTATGGATGGAATTGGTGGCACGGCCAAAATGTCTGGACAGCTGTAAAATCAAGGAATGTTTTAATTTATAATGCCAAACACTTTCACCAGTATGTTGAACAAGTCTTCAAAACAAAAATTAAGTCATTGTACATCGACAAAGAAGATGTCGAAAAATGTGTACCTTTCTTGAACAAGATATGGGAGAAAGTCGTCCCCATAACAGGAGTTCAAAGTTGCCACCATTTTCGCCCTTAAGATGATCAAGATCTTCTAATTTCTAAAACTGCAACTTCCTTGATGAAAAGAGTTCCAATTTTCTTAAACTTAGATGAAGCTCTAGGAGCCAAGAGGCGTCTGAAATTTAACGAGGTCTACACAGACTCGGAACTGTCCGACTATGAAAATGACGACCCTTCCCGACAAGAAATTTCCTTCATTTCTGAGGGCATAAAAGTAAAAGACTTTGTCGTGCTGGTATATGAGGGAGAGTATTTCCCAGGACAAATATCTGAGGTTAAACTGGACAGTGACCATCCTCTGTTTAAGGTACAGTGTATGATGAAGTCAGGACCAAATTGGAAATGGCCTTCACCTCCTGATGAAATGTTTTATTCAAGGGAAGAAATTCTTAAGAAAATTGAGTGTAGTTCAGTTATTCCTGTATCAAATCGTGGAGTTTAAAGTGGTAGAACCCCTTTTAGAGGAAAGGTGGAAGAACATTGAGTAAAAGAATGCCGAAGTATCATACTAAGTTATGAACTCTTTGTGATTATACAATTTATTGTTCTGCAAAATGTTGTGCAATATTTACCAAGAAGTGTGTTATCCAAGTAGCCTACTAGAGAATATTCTGTGTTTCAATCTAATTCTTTAAAAATAATTGAACTCTGTACAACTTTATCAATAGGTTTTAAGGTCTCTTTAACTGTAAGTCTATAAAAAAATTAAATTGAAACAATTGGGTATTTTTTGAATTAACATTGTGTTGTTTGAGTAAAAGTGTAATAATTTACAAAAACAAAGTTCATTTAAACCTCTATATATCCCTCACAACCTTTTGCTAGTGTTAGTATATGCATTTCATCTACCAAAATGTGTTAAATTAATACAAAACACGTACATAAACTGTAGATTGTTGTACTACGTAACACCCGTAACAATGTTCGTAACACCCGTAACGCTACGGTTTAATTTACTGAGTGGAATGCAAAACATTTAAAAACATAGAAACTGCACTATGGTATAGTCTGTACTTTAATACACAACAAATTAATGTAAATATAAATTTTGCTCTACAACATTCACAGAGTTTGTGGTATTAACACATGTCCATCAGACACCATGTCCATTTTCTGTAACACCCGTAACACCTCTTTTTAGTTTTTTCCTGCATTTATGAAAGGACAAAAACCAGTTTTGATTGTATCAAATTGATTGGAATTTTATGGTAAAAATTTTAGTATTGTTATATTTAGTTAAAAACTTTCAGTTTATTTATTTATTTACATATGTTACGCCCGCATTGGAGCACTTAACCAAAACAAGTATATACATATCTCAAAAACAATATTAGAGATTCAGCTTCTTATTTTTCTTCTTTTCCCAAAACATTTTCATTCTAGTTGACCTTGCCGCTCTCTCTGCATCGCTTATAGTGTAAGTTTTGCGGGTAAAGGTTTTTAAGGGAAGTCGGATGTTCTTGTTTTTCAAGATATTCTTCTCATCTTTGTTAGCAATTTGGGACATTGTCAAGCCAAGTTAATCCAGATCATTTTGAATTCCCATAAACCAAGAGTTCTTTGTTTTACATTTGAAAAAATAATTAAATAATACTTTTAATTGTCTGGTATCCGGCAGGCGTGAGATATGACAAAAAAAGGCAATTCGCCTTTTTCGCATAGTATCGACTATAGACTGTTTCTTTATAAACCACTTCATTTGGTAATAGACGCCATTGACCATCCACCTGATGTTTTTTATTAATTATAGTCCTGAGAATTCTTCTATCAATCTTCTGTAATGTGTCAGTAACTGATCGAGTGTTTAACTTGAAAAGTGTTTCACAAGCATATATTGCTTCCGGTTTAATAACTGATTCGTAATGTCGTAATTTGGCATTTATGGAGAGTGATTTTTTTTGTAACTAGACCAAGTAATATATTGCGCTTGTCTTAACTTTGTTGTTCTATTTTCGATTGACGCTTTCTCATTCAAATTCCATGTTATAATCTCCCCTAAATATTTAAATTTATGTACAACTTTAATTTCTTTATTGTTGATCAATGTAATAGCTTGTGTTTCCACATCAAAGGATGCCATTATTTCAGTCTTTTCAAATGAAATTTGAAGTCCTACTTTTGCTGCAATAGACCCAAGTTCTTCAATTTGGTGTTTAGCCTCATCTATACTGGTTGCAAGCAGTGCAAGGTCATCCGCAAAGGCCAAGCAATTCAGTTTTATATTAGTACTTTCAGTTTAGTAAAGAAAGTACAATTTAAGTGTCCGAATGTAACACCCGTAATCATGGAATCGCCCTAGAGATAGTTAAACAAAGGAACTCCCACAACCAGCATACAGACAACTGGCATCAAGCCTCCCCACCATTCCCGCTCTATTGTCTCTACTATCGATATCTAAGGTATTCTGGCAGGTTCATCAGGATACCAGTGGGTCATTATAAAGAGGCATCGCAGATGGAACTCCCAGACTTCCATATGTGTTAGAAAGAAAAATGGCCTTTCCATCTCTCAACCTTTCCTTCCCTATCTGTCAGAGGTTTTCCATAGGAGTCCTTAATATTAGAGCATTTAATCCTCTTTCCCCATATTCTGCTTTTCCACTTTCATCTCTTACATTCTTGTCCTTCCGCCTTCCGTCCATTAATTCTAGTATATTCTGCGTGATCCAAGGTTTTCAACCCATTCTTTCTTTCATATCAATGTTTTCTTCTGTGGATTTTGTTATTTTATTTCTCTGCAATTGAAGTTTGTTCAGGTTTTTCATTATTCCTTCCTTTACACTCTTCTTGAATCGTTTGTTCACATCCATCACTTTCAGTCTCTCTACTGCCGACCTGCTTGGCTTTTGACTTTTCTTCAATATAAGTCTGCGTTTCATAACCATATTGTGGTCAGATTTATGCCAGCTAACCTAAAAGTTCATTACCGTCGACTGGGTTGTTTCATTTCTCACACTGAATAAAATAGTGGCTATAAAATGGGTTTATTGGGTCACCTGAAGGTGTCACACAAAATATTAAGTGGACTCTTATTCACAGAGAGGCTCTGGCGGTAAAAAAAAAAAAGCCTGTTAAGTTTATCAACACTTTAGATGAAGTTATAAAATGAACAACTTCATCAAACCTCGTTTAGCTTACGTTCGTAGTAGGCCTACTTATTTAAACAGCTTTGTCACATAATATAACTCTTCTCATTTGCTTTGCAAAATAAAACTAGGTTATGTTTAAACAACTTTGAAAGTAATTTTCCCCCTAGGATTGGGTGTACCCATTATTAAAGTAACGGAATATCAAAGATGTAATTTTAACACAGGTTCAGGGGTCCTCGAAGGGGATTAGGGATTCACTGATCTCAAACACCAGACTTGAATCCCAGTTATGACAACACTACACTACGAACAATTATATCTAGAACAAACCTGCGAAAGTGCAACAACTGAGTTGTCATCGTTCACCGCTTCCTCAACGAGAAGCCTGTTGGGACGTTCCTTCTTGCGTAGAATAGCAGTTGCCAAATCATCGGGACTGTGAACAGAAAGTTTTTTTTAATTAACTGCTAAAACTAAGCGAAACACTATGGTAACATATGCCCAGTTTGGGAGGGGGGAGGAGGAGGAGGAGGCAGATTTCAGCTCACACTATACATCTAAGAAGATCCCCATTTATGTTCAAATTTACCAGCCTAAAGCTAACTTACTATTTTATTTATGGTTTAGACAGCATCAAAATTATTAAATTCACATTAACACAATCCATGAAGCTTATGTTGAGTGTTTTCAACATTTTGGCTGCTGGAATTGGAAAAAAGAAAAGGAGCAACAGTTAAAAGCACTGCAAGAGAACATATCCAAAGGAAAGGTTCATAGGGGAATGAAGAAAAAAAAAAGATATACATAAAATCAATCTGACTGTGGGATCCAGAATGTAGCACCAGCAGTACAGATGGTGGAGACGTCATGAACTTCTTCGACGACCATACCTGAACCTGTCAAACTCTTAGCCAGTATGGAAAGGATGCTGTGATGTCTTGCATTCAAGAGAGTTTTATTGTGTGGGCAGGATATAAAGACATGAGGGAGAGTCTTTATCTTGTGGCAATGAAGAATGGTGACAGCTGTCATCCGCCTGTGAGGCGAGATGTGTAGAGGAGAAGAGCGAGGTAACTGTCTCCAGGGCAACAGCGAGCACGTAGTTTGTTGCAGTGTTCTACTGTGCTTTGACTCGTGACTTTAGTATTATTCTGTGTATCTATTGACGTGCATTTGCTTAGTCTTTCATAGGCTACAGTTAATGTTATCGTTCTGTGTTTGATGGAAGCGCGTGTATACACAATTTTTAAAGGTTATTTCTTTAATTCGCATTCTATTTTCATTGCGTAAGAATGGTATCGGTACGTGGTCATGGGAGGCCTGGATTCCTTCTCCGCGACAAAGAACGACTTCAGGCCGTCAGGTCATGGTGAGATACTATATACAGTACATAAGGGAGATGGTATGTGCTGTGAAGAAATTTATGGAGGAAGAAGAGGAAAGTATGCACTTGTGGGAAGAACCTCCGATTTCACGGGCAGATGACCTAGTTTCGCCCCTTGAAACCTCAATTCCTAACCTCCGAATCCATTTGTTCAGGCGAGGAAAATAAATTAAAGGGTTTTTGGTGCAAGTGAAACCACAGCGTACCACAGAAGGTTCCCGTCTGGTGATGCTGGCCTGTCTAAACTTTCAACTCCAGGGAAAAAGAGCCCGAGGGATGGGGTGTCACTGATTTAAATAGCTTCCAACAAGATGCTGTTTGATGGCAAATTTCTGGATATTACTTTAGGAAAGAAATTACAAAATGGAGCAAATTTCTCATTTCGCTCAAAGAGTCAGAATTAGTTCATGGAAGCCTTTCATTACTGAGTGTTGCATGAGCTGGGATTTAATTATAAGACAGTTTATGGCAAGAAGGTCATCATGGGGGCAATGACCTCGTAGTTCCGCCCCTTAAAACAACAACTAAGGAGATCATGGCGAGGCCAGATATTGCTGCTTTGAGGAGTCAGTTCTTAAGTGCAATTGAGGACAAAAATGGTATGAATATTGAGGAGTTAGATGAAACTTGGGTCAATGCTGGTCACACATTATGTAAGAGTTGGAGTAATGACTCAGTTCAAGGGACAATTGGATCCAATGAAGCACCCCTTATTCTTGTACATAAAACGTGTTATTCTTGTAATAAATATCTTTCTTTTTCATGTTAGAGCATATAAATACTTTTTGTCCGGCCCCCATGGCAAATTGGTTAGCGCGCTAGGCTTTGGCCCAAAGGGTCCTGGGTTTGATTCCTGGCTGGGCCACCAGGGATTTTCATCTGCTGGAGTCGACTATCTTGGCCCGGTGACTTGAGTGTATTTGACGTCTTCATCACCAAGATGATGCGCAGGTCGCCCACGGGCGTTCACTAGAATGACCTGTACTAGGCCTCCCAAAAAGCCACACGACAAAAAATAACCCCCCCGCCTAATGTAAATGGGCCCAATTTGTGTTGACTGACTGGAAAGCTTTCTTTAATAGGAAAAAAAAAAAAAAGATTTCTATCACTTCAATTCTGAAGGCTGAGTTACACGTAGGCCTACCTGAAGCAACAGATTATAACCTTTCACAGTGGCAATGCGGCATTTCCCCACGGGCTTGCCTTTGACAGCCGTCATCATTCTTCATTTGTAATACAGATTACATAGGCTAATGGATTCTGACTGGAATTAACTTCTGCTGCTGTTATGCTGTCAACCATAACTTTATTGATTTAATTCAGTTTTTTAATTGTAATTTTGTGTGCAAGCAAACTTATTTAAAATTTCACAGAGGCTTAGGGAATAACAGTTAATCCTTATGAAAAGATACAGTATGAAGTGTCGACCAAGGTAGCGATGGGCCGATACAGTACACAATGTTGTAAAACTTCATCCGGACATGGCTCAAGACCTAAGACAATGGAGACAGCACATCCATAGAATGGACCCTGCCATTATGCGAGACAAATGCACAGAAGAAAAGGTACGACAATAATTGTGGTAAATTTCTCTTTGCAGTCAAGTGCTTAATGTAGGTATAACAATTACAAGGTAAAATAAGGGAATGATGTAAACACAAAGCAGAAAAGGAGTAAGAAGTTTATGCATACTGTGGCCCTTCAGTCTATCATAGCATGTCAGCCACTTTCCCACTAACTTCACAAGAGTGGGAGATTATTATGTCTGGAAAGCTCCAGTAGACCATTAGAGAGCAATTATACAGTATAGTAGCGATTTATCATGACATGCCGGTCACCCATTGGAGAAAACTCTAAAGACCCACGCCAGACATCTCTGGAGACTACACGTCATAACCATTACCGAGGTTACAACAACTTTTTTTTAAAACTAACTTCATACCTAATTGAGCACAAATTCATTTTTAAAATTCAACAGTCTTTGTTCCTTTTGGCAAAGTAATCTTCCCCGACTCCATCCTTCTGAATGCCAATGAATGAAGAAAATGCACCAATGGTGGCAATAGGATACTATTACACATGAAGTGTACATTCAAGCTACATTCTACCAAAAACTTGGAAGTCCAGACACCGGGCATAATCAAATCCTACAATCTGAATAGCTATCCTTACAATACTTCCACATTGATAAGGAATACTGAAAATAGTGGAGTTCACTAACCTATAACAGCAGTGGCTAAGTAACAAGACAGGCAGCAAATACCCTTGCTCCTCCACCTGGACTTGAAGTTAGCTCAAGGTCAACAAGGTTCCAGCTTCAGCTGGTTTGGAACAGACTTGACAAAAAAAATTGCAGATCAAAAACTAATATACTTATTCAATAATGTTTCATCTTTCAGCATCCAGTCTGTGTGCGAACGAGTCACCACCATGATCCCCTCTTAGCAGTTGACACAGTGCCATCCTCTGCTTCTACATATCTGCTTGAAATTATTAAAACAATGAATCTAACCATTGCCTCTTAGGTCTACCTCTTCTCTTATCCTCGAGAGCCGAATGCATTAACCTACTACGTAATGCCTCCTCTCCCATTCTCATCATATGACCTCACAATCTGAGCTGACTCATACAAACAGCCTCATTTAATACAGTATGTCCATTTATTACCTACCTCTTCATAAATGATAGTAATGAATCCTGTCTAATATAACATTTACAGTAAAACCTTTCAAGGCTGTGACTAATCGTTCAAGGTCTATGTTTGACATGGGCGATTTTTCTTCTTGGTTTCAAATTAGTTGTGTTGTAAGTAAAAGGAGGCAACTGGTGTTCTCATAATTTGAAACCAAGAAAAATCGCCCTTGTCAAAAAAAAAGTGGACTTTTAACAATATATTTTAATCTCTGATGCAAGTAAAATTCTGCTAATCACAATTTTAAAAAGTTTTAAATATTGTGTTTTGGATAAACTTTCCTATAACCAACATGGTTAATATCAGAGTATTCTACCTCTTCATTGCCAGTACCCTCCTGTCATTTCTCCCATATGTTTGTCTTAGCAATCATTCGTGCTACACTCACACTGGTTACCTCAATCTTATGTACAAGATCCTGAGTTCACCCAACTTTCACTCCATACACCATGGTCAGTGTATATACAGTGGGATGGGGGTAATTTCATCCCTTAACTGTCAGAATTAAATTATCAACAGTTCCTTGATCATTAACTCAATGGACAAAACAAATAAATTGTGCGACAGACGCAATGCTGGCGGAATTGTCAACACCAATCGAAAAGTAGCAGCTTTCAGGTAGCTTTAGTGAAATTCTATGCTCAACTTGTGCTGCTATGAGGTCAATGTGCCCAGCAATTGTGTCATGTAATTACTAAGAGGCCCATTTTGCAACATTAATTAGAACATTCCTATACTTGTGTATACTCGCCACCAGAGAGGACACTGCTGGAACTAGACTATAAACTCACCAGCTCACCACTGGAAAATGCCATGCCATACTTAATGAGACACTGATATACACACTTCCAATTGGAAGCTTGCTTATGGCATTGCTAGACAAAAAAACATTTCTATTGATGCTCGAGCTGCTATTTCAGTTTTTATACTTTACGTATTCTTGACGCAGTGCGATATTCTTCGGCGACCATGCTGTGATGTATATTAGGATGCCTGTGACAATTTGCTTTTCTGAACCCCAATAAAGAAGCACGACACAACATACAGATCACTCATCACCATTCGCCACAAGAAATTCCTTTTCCCAGTTATCTTGGAAGGAGTAAGTATTATTCTTCCCTTGGGTATCACTACATACAGGTATGCTGGAACCTTATGTAACACTGAATGAAGAATCACTCCTTTATAACTTATTCTTAAGTACAAAAATTAGCCAAAATACCTGTAGTAATGGCAGGGAAAAAATCTGGAGATGATTTAGTAATAGATGTTTACCCACCTGTCATCCCAAATTTGATCAAGACTTATATAGATGAAATTCAAGCTGGGTCCAGCATTATGCGCATGATTTTGCAATAAGTACAGTATTGTCAACCCCAAGCATTGGGTACTATTTCATATCCGGTATCTTAAGACAAAAGAACGCCAAGTTTCACTCTTAAGTTGGACATGGATTGCGCGAGGTGCGAGTTTACGATTTCCAATTTCAATCAAGAATATAACGCATCAATAATTTTCAATCAGACCAATAATCATTAAATAGCACGGCCCTGGTTGGACAGTATCAACACCCCTGGTTTTTGTCATGCACAGTGTCACGCATCAATAATAGTTATCTAGGCCAATGGGTTTGTCAATTATTTCATTTTTAATATAATTACAATGTTACGTGTGTCGTATGATGTACTTATTATCGGACATGTTGGCAACTAGTGACGTCAATAAGTGCGCCTCGCGAGCGCTTTCGCGGCAGTTCAACATACTAAATATGCTCTCGAACATGGCTGTGGTTGTTAAATGAGCAATAAAAACACAGTTACATAATGTAGCACGCATATCTGGTGGAGACGATGCCGAAGTGACCAGGGTTAGTAAATACAATTGATAATGTCCCCGCAGAAGACGAAAAGAGATATGAAAATCATATATTATCGAAATTAAAGCGGGGGGAAATAGTGTTACTTAATTCAGAATTAATTTGTAACGTATCAAGCTCTGATAACACTATTCACAATAATTAGTACAGTAATTGTGTATCACAAACCAAGTTAACTGATGACTAACCACACTATTCACATTATCAACAAACACTGAGGTTTCAAATTATCATTATCAAATTGAACATGGGCTCAAAAACAGATGGCATCAGTTATGAAGCAACAAGCAACCTCTTTCATCAACCTATCACTCCTTCAGAAGTGCTGAAATAACTAGGCTGGACCAAGGCCGTTGCAACTTGGAACTGCTTGAATGACTCTTGCAGATGAGATACATTAAGCATGGACAGGAGAATCGATCAGCATCTTTCGCTTTACTCATAGAAGAGGGATGCCCATTTTTTTACTGGAGTTAAAAATATACTATTTCACAAAAAGTTAAAATTTCTGACTGTCAAAACTTGTAATGAAATCATTATTATTCCAGCTCATGCAATAGAATTTGAATTGAAGAGAGATCACAAGGGAGCTTGTGCTCTCAAGCACTTTGACTCTTATGACAAGAGCACTGACTTTCAATTAAAGAGCTGTGCGGTGCTGGTGAGCACCAGGTTGAGAACGCCTGCTATATGGTGAATTCGGCTGTAGTATATATCGCGAGTCCCGGGGTTTAGTGGGATGTTAGTGACCTCCATGACGTCACCTATGACGTATTTGTGTTGGCGCTCATTTGTTGCCGATGATACTTGACCTGATTGGTCAGAAGACATTCATTGCCTTCAATTGTGATTGGTCAGCTGATGTGCGCTGTGATTGGTGGGCGCCATTTTGGGGTTCGGTTGCGATAATTTTGCGTTGCGGAAATAAATTAAAGTAAGATTTAGTTGTATAATGTGGATGGTATATTTATAGCGATTGTGGTATTTTTGATGGTTGGTAGTGTGTAGGCAAGAAGGCAGTGTCTGTGCATGTAAATTACAAGTAATGACGTTGCTGTTGGACTCGGGTGTCAAATGGGGGCAAGTGTTGTATTTCTTCACATGCTTATTAGTGTGCTTCTGGTAGTTGAAGGATCAACATCCCATGGATGTTTTGCTGTGTATCGCAATTGTTTGAAAATGAGGTGAAATGGAAAATTTTCGCCTACGCAGAAAAAGTAAAGATCGCGATACCCATGACAAATTTGCCATTTCTGCTAATTTTCAAGCAATCGCCTAACACAGAAAAAAAGATCGCGATACCCATCACAAATTTGCCATTTCAGCTCTTTTTCAAGCAATAGCACTATGCAGAAAAAAAGTAAAGAAGCTAGTGGGGCACTGTTCACACCAAACCATTGGTCTGGGCGGTTAGGCTGTAACCATTGTCAAAACCATTGGATAGGACGCAACGAAGGTTAGAAGTCAGTGGGTAGGTGTGCGGCAGCTAGTGGAGCACTGTTCGCACTAAACCATTGGTGTGGGCGGTTAGGTTGTAACCATTGTCAAAACCATTGGATAGGACGCAACGAAGGTTAGAAATCTGTGGTTGGGTGTGCGGCAGCTAGTGGGGCACTGTTCACACTGAACCATTGGTCTGGGCGGTTAGGCTGTAACCATTGTCAAAACCATTGGATAGGACGCAACGAAGGTTAGAAGTTTGTGGTTAAGTGTGCAGCACTGTTCACACTAAACCATTGGTCTGGGCGGTTAGGCTGTAACCATTGTCAAAACCATTGGATAGGACGCAACGAAGGTTAGAAGTTTGTGGGTAGGTGCGGCCTTTGGCTGTGGCCACATAGAGGGGCACCAAAAATCAATTCCTCTAGGCGGGTTAGGCTGTAAATATTGCCAAAAACCGTGTGTGTGTGAAATATAAAAATGGACGGAAATGGCAAATTTGTAATGGGTATCGCGATCTCTCCTTTCGTTGTGTAGCAAGATTGCTTGAAAATGGTGCAGAAATGGCAAATTTGTGATGGGTATCGCGATCTTTATTTTTCTCTGCGTAGCGTTATTGCTTGAAAATGAGTAGTAATGGCAAATTTGTGATGGGTATTGCGATCTTTATTTTTCTCTGCGTAGCGTGATTGCTTGGAAATGTGCAGAAATGGCAAATTGGTCATGGGTATCGCGATCTTTATTTTTCTCTGCGTAGCACGATTGCTTGAAAAAGAGCTGAAATGGCGAATTTGTGATGGGTATCGCGATGTGTACTTGACCAATATAGGTCAAGTAAAGATCGCGATAACCGTTTTTTAAATGCGGATTTTTTCTGTGTATCGCAATTGTTTGAAAAAGAGCTGAAATGGCAAATTCAGATTGTTTCAAGAAGAGCTGAAATGGCAAATTTTTTATGGGTATCGCGATCTGTACTTGAGCAGGGGGGCTCAAGTAAAGATCGCGACACCCATCCTAATTGTGATGTTTTTTGTTGTTTCCCCACCCAAAACCCCTATTCCCCAGGCTTTTCCCGCAAGCTTGCTAGAGGAGCATTTCGTGACGTCAATGATGATGTCATGGACACCGCCATTTTGTTTTAGGGGAATTTGGTGCTGCGGGGACTCGCGATGTATACTAATCCCCTGAATTCAGTAAAGTTTACTTCTGTCGCTGGGAACTTTCAACCGACTATGACTCCCCCACCCGCTTGCTATTAGGGACTTGTCATCTGTAACTGTATTGCTATCTGCATTACTTTACAACCAAGAGAGACTGAACTCGGTTCTAAAGAGATACAACAAAGTCTTGTAACTGGAACCAAGTGCCTGCGGAGATTGTGATTTCAGATTTAGATGCATATGTACCCGCAAAATGAATTTTGATACAATGTATATAAATGGCATGTCTAGAATATTAACTTATCTGACTATGATGATGATGATGAGGGAAGAGCCAGAAGTGTGGCACTGATTTTGACGACACCATATCTCGATTTTACATTTTGAGTGACATTCCCCCTTCTTCCCGGGGACTCTTCAAATAAAATCAATAGAAAGTTATGTGAGTTAAAGCCATAGGTCACAGAGTGATGAACCGAGTACAAAACTATTTATATTAGCCGAAATACCGTGTGTAATGAAGTCCTAATAGATTTCCCCTCTGCTGACCTACTCACAATCCCAAATTATATCACGAATTCCAGCTGTGTCTGCCATTATCTGCGTGAATTATGCACAAGTACAGCATTGCCAAACCCAACGAAACCCCACTCATACGGTACTAATTGTGTATGAGGTCTACGTAGCATTCTGTGAGGGGTTCAAAAGAAAGGAACAATGGTTACAGCCTAACGTGCCATAAACGGTGTCCCGCTAGCTTCCCGTGGCCAAGCCCGCACTTCAACCCGACCATTCGAACCTTTTTCTGTCCAATCAAATGGGTTTCGACAATGGTTTTAGACAGCGGGCCATGTTAGCAGGGTGTCGAGCGATGGCCTTTTTTCAAATTCCCGTATAATTCCCGTATTTCCCGTACGAAAATCCACAAAATTCCCGTATATTTTAGAACCCTCTAAGACTAGAGTTCGCACACCGAATAGCTGAAAAATGAATCTTAAAGCGCGAATCAAAATTGTCTGGCGTAAGTGTAACTGCATTTTTGGAGACACTTCCGCAGCTCACGGGTGATGGTGATATTTAGGCCTAACCCGTAGCGTGAGCAAAGCGCGCGCCCGCGCGCGCGAGTGGACTCTCTCGCAGATGGGATGGGATGCTACGAACACAAATAAAATACCGTTTACCTGAGGAGAGCTGATATAAATGACTGTTTTACTGAGGAGAAGTGATGTGCGCGAATGACGACGCTTGGACTCGCGAGAATCGAGTCTAGCAGTTCCGAGTCTGAACGAGTAACCCGTGCGAAGGACTCCAGTCTCCACGGTGACGTCACGATCCGTACTTACGATATAGGACAGAATGCGGCCAAATTCCCAACACTCACTAAACTTGCAAACGACTTTTCTACTAATGATTTACAAGAGAAATCGTTTGCAAAATGCACACTATGCTTCATATTATAACGACTAGGTAATGATAAAGAAAGAAATGTAATTTAAAAAATCAAGTATAAAAAAAAACTCCTTGCCGGGAATCGAACCCCAGCACGCTGCGTGAAAGTTAGCACCGTTAACCTCTCAACCAGAGATATCGATAAGACTAATGGCGTTATCAACAGCGATATATACTACTGCTTAGCAAATTATCACGTTGAAGGAAATTTCTCTTTACTGTATTGCGTTCTTTCTTTCTGTCATCAGTCCACTTCTTGCCGGTTTCCAATTTTGAATATCCTATTGTATCACTGTGCATTGATGGGAAACTAATAATACTTGGCCAAGGCGTACCGACATTACTATATATCGTGTAGTTTCCATATATGGCTCACGGATAACACTGACAACGTCCTCGGCCTCGATTCCGGACTCGAGTATCTCGAGTTTTACGGTTCCAGACTCGATTCTTCGCGAGTCTACTCGCAGCCCATCACTACTGAGGAGGGTTGAGAGAGTAGAGAATAGGAGTGTCACATCTTCATATATATTATTTCAGTAGTATGCATCCCTCCTGCGGCGCTCACAAGCGACCGATCGTGACAAATGAGCATTCAAATGAAAGAGAATAGACATTAGCAGTGACTTATTGCACTATAATTTCTTTATAAAAAGGACTTTAAAAAAATGTACGAAGTGTGCAATTTGCAATCACCATTGATGTAGGATAATACGCCCCATACTTCCTGTCCACGGGCCACTGGGACGCATGTTTCATGTCATATTAACATTCTGAGGTCTTTCCTTTATCCTGAAATGTTAATAGTGTTCTATAATCATTTGGTTGAAATAAAAACATAACCTTTCTCCTTATGTGTCTCATTATAAACCTATCGGAGAAAGTGTGGTTTATGAACATGCGAGATTTCTCGCACGGGTCCGCTAGTAATAAATATTTACTGGAAGTGATTGAATTGTATGGTACCGTAACATTATAGAGCTTCCACGAGATAAAATGGCATCGAAGCTTATGCATAACGAACTTCCAGTCCGCGAATCTCCATTTGATTTTCATTGGCAGTGAAACGTTCGTTCGTGATTATCTTCGTTTTTATTTCGGATTTTGGTTTTGATTTTAGGCGTTCAACTTATGAAATAATAACTAAAGGGTTGGTCTTTAATGAAAATTCCAAAGACAAGTGTCTCCAAAAAGAGTAATTAGTAGAACTTCGCATCAGAGATGACCATAACAAACAGCTTGCCTACAAAGTGTGCGATTTGCACATTTCAAACGGCATTGGTCTAACATATCTTAGACTACAATAATTAAGTTGGTGCAAATTATATATGTTAGAATATTATTATAATTTGCTATCCAGTTGTTATATTGGCATATTATGCATTAACGTGACCTGTTTAAATGCTAAATTGTGACGTAAGCTACGAGTTGTAGGCTATTCGCCGTACCGGTTGGCCTAATATTTACTAACAACGCATCGTTTCTTCTTTAATATTTATTTAATCATTATAATTATAATAGCCTATCTATTAACACTTATTTAACCAATAATCATTTTATAATTCTATACATATTCCAGGTATTGCAAGAAAGCGATTTGATAGCACATGCGGCTCTACCTTAAAATCCAACCATGCCCAGTTTTCATTACCTATGGATGATATTACCGCAAGTTAATAAACCAAACAACTGGCAACATATTTTTTTAATGCTCATTTACATCTTCACCCTAGTCTACGTAAAGTACCATACGGTAATCACTGAAAGGGTAGGGGGGTTATGACCCCAATTTCACAAACGAACGGACCTCATTTTGCACGAATTATGGAACTCTAATCCTAATGGAGGTATGGATTGTCTGCATTTAGAAATATGTTAGTCAATAATTTAAAACAAGACGTCAGAAAACTAAATACAAAAAGCTGCGTGCCTACTACGGTGTTAAGTTGCTCCGTGAAAGAAAATACACTTCGCCAAGATTATACGTCAGCGTAGCCATTGCGCCAGAAAGCAAATTCTTCTGATTACAAAGAATTTCCAGGGCAATGACGATCGTAACTTCTTCCAACTTAGCAGTCTCAGCGACCCCTATAGTGTCTAGGCAGGAAATAGCAAACGACTCTCGTGAGCAAGAGTTGACCACTCTTTGATTTTTTCAGCCATAGGATACGATGTACAATTTTCGGCAGTTGGTGCGAAATTGCAGCACATCCGCGTCTGGAATTTTCTAATATCTTGATCTGTTAGCTTCATTAAGGGCTGCTCTTGTCGAGAAACCCAGGTCTCCTCTGTGAATAACAAGGCGGACTGATTCCTGTATGTCATTGTCAGCAAAGAGCGCGGCGCGCGTAGCGGGTACGGCCGGCGGTCGGCCAGGCAAAGTATGCATTCGACGTTGGCTGGGTTCTCATCCCGCTTAGCGCTCTATCGGTGGCAGTGCGGTCTGCAGGCGAAATAGAAGATTGAGCGGGAGGACTCTACCGAGCGTTCGGGGGCTAAGAAGTCGGGCATTATGAGACTTTTCAAGATTTTCCGTATCAAGTGCGAATTTCCCGTATAATTCCCGTATTTTCCCCGGGTCACTAAAATTCCCGTATAATTCCCGTATCGCTCGACACCCTGCATCCAAACTTCAGGATGAATCCATGTATAAACATTTTGGAAACAGGATCATCACCCAGTTATCAGAAAACCCAGTAACAAATGACATTCAGCAAGAATAGGCCACGCTACAGAAGCAGGGTTTCGAGCGATGACCTTTTTTCAAATTCCCGGATTTCCCGTACGAAAATCCACCAAATTCCCGTATATTTTAGAACTCTCTAAGACTTCGAGTTCGCATACCGAATGGCTGAAAAATGAATCTTAAAGCGCGAATCAAGATTTTCTGGCGTAAGTGTAACTGCATTTTTGGAGATACTTCCGCAACCCACGGGTTATGGCGAGATTTAGGTCTAATCCGTAGCGTGAGCAAAGCGCGCGCGCGCGAGTGAATTCTCTCGCAGATACCGTTTATCTGAGGAGAGCTGATATAAATGAATGTTTTACTGAGGATGGTTGAGAGAGTAGAGAATAGAAGTGTCACATAATAAATGTTTACGGGAAGTGACTGAATTGTATGTTACCGTAACCGTATAGAGCTTCCACGAGTTCAAATGACACCGAAGCTTATGCATAGGGAACTTCCGGTCCGCGAATCTCCATTTGATTGTCATTGGCAGTGAATCGTTCGTTCGCGATTATCTTCTTTATTATTTCGGATAGTGGTTTTGTTTTTAGGCGTTCAACTTATGAAATAAGAACTGGAGGGTTGGCCTTTCATGAATATTCCAAAGACAAGTGTCTCCTAAAAGAGTAATTAGTAAAACTTCGCATCAGAGACGACCATAACAAACAGCTTGCCTAAAAAGTGTGCGATTTGCACATTTCAAACGGCATTTCTTAGACTACAATATTTAAGTTGGTGCAAATTAAATATGTTATATGTGAGAATATTATTATAATTTGCTATCCGGTTGTTATATTAGTATATTATCATACCTGCCAACTTTTGAAAAGGGCTATCAGTAAAACTCACGCGCGACAAAAAATCTAACGATTTTCGACATACCCCGGCTTGACGAAAATAATAATACTTCTGGGCTACAAAATACAATAACTCATGCTTTAAACAGGATACTTCAATGAAATCATATCTACTTACATAATTTGTAGATGAACATAACAATCAAGAAGAAATCCATGTTAATCAGCAGCAGGCGTGGTGAATATTGGTTTGGAGCAGACATAACAGGACTTCCTTGATAGATTACGCTGATATACGATAGTTGAAAAAGGCTTTAAACAATAAAACTTGTTTAACGTAACACAGGCAAGAAATAATATAATACACACTGCAAATCACATGCTAGTTCGACTTTTAAGTCATGGTTGTGGCCTTTTTAGCTTCCTGCAAACAGTCTTGAGAAAATGTTTTGTCATAACAGGGACCAGAACTCCTGGTCTTCAAAATAGAAATAGACTTCAGAGATTCATTGGACATGGATGACCTGAACTGTGTTCTATTTTTCTTCACAAGGCTAAAAAAAACGTTCACATTCTGCATTGCTATGGGGTATGGTGAGAATAGAGAGCAATACTCTAGAAATTCGGTTATACTTAAGAAGTCCATCGGCTCCACGAATTCTTGATATTTGTGTCCAACTGGAATCACTTGCAGCATCTTGATGTGCAGCCAAAGTGTCATCTACCTGAAGAGCTGTGAACTGCCTCTGAAGCTCATTCACCACCTCATCTGTAGTTTCATTCTCTTCCTTGCATAACATGATAGGAAACTTTTCCAAGAAAAAACGAATGGAAGATAACTGTGCATCTTCAATTTTGTCTAACCTAGCAACTTGAGCATTCTTTAACACGTCATCCTTGAGTGGAAACTTGTTGATGATTTAGTCACAGGCAGTATAAAAGTAGTGTCTCACTGATGAAAAGAAAAGGGATTTATCTGTATCCGGTCCGTTCTGAAGGCACTTAACAACTTCAGATGATGCATTTTTTGCCATTTTATTTACAATACATGTCGTTTTCGGGCGACCACAACTATATTTCTTTGCAACTTCTGATGTGGGAAACATCTTAAATAAAGCACCAGCATGATCAGCCGCACTTAAGGGCACATTGTGTTCCACCAAAAAGGAAGTAAACAGACACTCGGCCCTAATTACGTCATTGTCAACGTTTCCAGACTTAGCAAAAAAGGTGTTGATTTTCTTGCTATCTTCCTTCGATTTAACATAACTAATGTGTTTACCGCACTTCACATGATTACTTAAATCGTTTTTTCCACCATGTGCAATATTAATATCACACCCACATACCGTGCAAAAGGCAAATTTTTCTCCCTTTTTTGATTTTAGTATGCACGGAAAATCAACCGAGTATGATTCTTTAAATGTCTGGAAGTACTGTTTCTTGTTGGATTTGTTCATTCTCGATATCTACTAAAACATCGAAAGGAACCTGGATCACTGAACGTCACATAAAATTATAACATAAAACACTTCAGACAGTCAACACTTCATTAAAACATGTCAAAACACACAAAGTCTTAAACCCCGATGCCAACCTCGTGAAGAAAGAATATGCACATGGTAGAAAGAAAAAAACACACACGTGGAACGAATGTAATTAGTCCAAGGAATACAGGAAACTGCGAAGCACGAAGTTATAGCACAAAAACTCGACCGCTTCATTAAAATATGCCATAACCTTAAAAGACGAAAACATTCAAGGAACGCCAACTTCGTGAACAATGAACAACTAACGTGGTCAAAGAATATGGTTTAAATCGCAACGAGCGAACGGAGCGGAACAAAGAATATGCGAAGCAGAGCCTGTCGACACCTAAGATTCACATGGAAGAACGGTTATCCCGGCTTCAAATTCAATCACAAATGACGACACAACTATCACACGGTTATAAGTACGAATCATATCAAAGAACGAGTTATCGACTATCGTGGACTTGCCTTCGACCCACGCAAACAATCGATTGTACGGAAGTGGGCGGTATTATCGAATGTAAATTATCGTTTCAAATTTTTTCCGCGAAATCGTAAAATGACACCGTTCATCCGTAAAACCGTAAAATGCTGCAATTTCCGTAAATTTTACGGATAAACCGTAAAAGTTGGCAGGTATGTATTATGCATTAACGTGACCCGTTTAAATGCTAAATTGTGACGGAAGCTACGAGTTATAGGCTATTCGCCGTACCGGTAGGCTTAATATTTACTAACGCATGGTTTCTTTAATATTTATTTAATCATTATAATTATAATAGCCTATCTTCAACACTCATTTAACCAAAAATCAGTTTATAATTCCATACATATTCCAGGTATTTCAAGAAAGCGATATTTGATAGCACATGCGGTTCCACCTTAAAGTCCAACCGTGCCTAGTTTTCAGTATCTATGGAAAATATTACCGTAAGTTAATAAACCAAACAACTGGCGACAATTTTTTTAAAATGCTCATTTACATCTTCACCCTAGTCTACGTAAAGTACCATACGGTAATCACTGAAAGGGTAGGGGGGTTATGACCTCAATTTCACAAACGAACGAACCTCATTTTGCATGAATTATGGAACCCGAATCCTAATGGAGGTATGGATTGTCTGCATTTAGAAATATGTTAGTCAATAATTTAAAACAAGATGCCAGAAAACTAAATACAAAAATCTGCGTGCCTACTACGGTGTAAAGTTGCTCCGTGAAAAAAATACACCTCGCCAAGATTACACGACGTGCATACAGTTAAATACTATCTTCCAATTGGAGAAACACTGTCACGATCTTATAAGCAATTCAAACATAAACTGCTGTAATTTACGGGAAAATGGGCAACATTTAGAGACTACGAGTGTTGTGTGTGGCACAACGTTAGCTAACATTTCGCGTCATTAATACATAAGGAATGAACACATGCAGAGCTTTCTCACTGCACACAGCTGAAGATCATATTCTTGGTGCATTTTACGTTCTCTTAATAACAATAATTTGCTTAGTTACATGCAACGAAAATTGTAGTACACAGTTCCCATTGCTTCCAATACCTGACTACTAAACCAGCAAATGGTAATGCATAAACATACGCCAGTGGCGCGTCCTATGGCAAATGAAAGATCGAAAGAAAATGTAAGCTCTATAGGAGCACGGAACAAGACGATACGATTTTCTACTCTACTGAAAATAGTCAAAATTCCCTTTGTAATAATGACTAATAATCCTGGGGTTATGTAGTAATAATAATGATCGTGTGGCCTCCGGAGAGACCTAGTGCAGATCTTTCTAGTTGACGCCCGTCGGCGACCTGCGCGTCGTAATGAGGATGAAATGATGATGAAGACGGCACATACACCCAGTCCCCGAGACACGGTCATTAACCCCAGGAGATTAAAATCCCTGATGGCTCGGCCGGGAATCGAACCCGAGGCACTTTGGGCCAAAGCCTAGCGCGCTAACCATTTAGCCACAGAGCCGGACGGGTCATGTAGTAATAAGATGTAACCCACCCAATATCCCTTTTTAGATCACGACTTTTATAGTAAAAGTGTGTCCGCTATTACACGCGTAAATTATGGGACAAATACAGTATTGCTAACCCCATGAAATCAGTACTGACAGCCTTCCTGTCACTATGCCCCGCTTTTCCTCTCCGCAAACCACGGTCGCCACATAACAAGACCCTACGTCCAACCGCCACACGGCAAGAATTCTGAGCATGCTTCTCACCTACACCCTGTATTTCGAAGGAAACAACGCGAAGGATATGCCGGTATATTTAATATATTTTAAAAGACGATCCTGAGTCAACGCCGAGGACATTCATACAGAGAAATACGATACTTTTAGATGAATAAATAAATTACACACCGAAGCTATGATACCTTTATCATCGGTATCGGTACCAATTCAATAAATACGACAAATAGGGCAAACACTCTACCGCTAATGAATATAAAAACACTCACCATGCAATAATTATCCTTTAACATGAAACAAGAGTCTGAGCGGAGGTCGTTCACAGCTTACTACAGTAGTTGACAGATGCACACTCTCTGAATCGCGACTCTCTACGGTTAATATTAGCTTTTGTGATAATACAAAAGTAAAGTTAAGGTAAATACATATTTAGCACTGATCACTCAAACAAGCCGCTCAGTGGCGATATTATTGCCGTGGTTTTATATTGTCGAGTTGTAGGCTATTGAATGGCAGACGGTATTTTGAACACTATGATGGGAAACAATAGCCTGTGGTCTATTATCGATTGACGCAAGCGAACTGACGCCAATAAATAACTTATCCTCAGTCACTCGGCAAGGATTTCTTTGACACCCTCCATCCCTTCACTGTCCCTATCATCATCACCACCATCATTGTCTTCGTCAGAGCTTGATGAATTGCCAATGTTAATAATCATTTCATCCACCGCGATATCCAGATCGCCTTCAGTATTTCTTTCTGCACATGCTGTACGTAATGTATCCAATCCTCGGGTCGAACTTCGGCGAAGTAAGAGTAAGGAAACAGGCAGTGGTTAATAAGCGACTGAAACAATGCCTGCCCATACGAGAAGAATTCTGTCACGTGTTTTGTGTAGCCACATGTTGCTGACGGGTGTTTGATAGTAAAATGTCGAGAGCTGTGAGATATTGTTTGTAGTTTTGAAATTTATGCATGTGTGACGCATTTGGATTGAGTGTTTGCACGGACTTGAAAACAATTTGGTAGGCTATGTACATCTCCCCTGCGAAAGAAGATCATGGAAAGGCTAAAAACAGTAACATTCCACACGCGACACGCCACGAATACTTTTTAATTCATATTTATTTTATCAAAGTAGATAATAGAAAATAAAATAATGCAAAACGAAATTAAATACGTCACTTTGACAAATACAAGATTGTTACTAGGAACTTCAGTTATACACAGCACAAAATTAAGTTCTTTTGACAATACTATTTTTTTTTCTCCAATTCCTGGAGATCTTTCGTGGCTTTTCTTTCGACTGCCACCTTAGCCGTCGATTTGCACCTGTTTTGCTTCCTTGAACACGGCGTAGGAGTTTCGGGCAGTATGGACTCTTGCTCACGGTATCTTTTCTACTCCACCAGCTGCCATCACAGCGTACTGAACTGTATACGCATGCCAATCAGACTTGCTTCTTTGTGATTGACGATCATGCACTCCTTGTTCAGGGAGAAACCTCTGTCTAGAGCTGCATTGTTGTGATACAAAATCAGTATCATTTTAACGAAGCTTGAGAGATCGTTTTTTTTTTATGGCAGGAACTGCTGAAGCCACTATTTCAGACCACAGCTCGTCGAGCCGTGGCTCTTTTCCGTCGAACTGCTTCAAACGCGCAGTGACGGAGGGCAGTTTCAGAAGTGCGGAGTAGCTGCTCTTGAAGCGGTCAGCCATTGCGCCAGAAAGCAACTTCTTCTGATTACAAAGAATTTCCAGGGCAATGACGATCCTAACTTCTTCCAACTTAAGAGTCTCAGCGACCCCTATACGGTCCAGGCAGGAAATAGTACGGGTCTCTTGTGAGCAAGAGTTGACCTCTCTGATTTTTTCAGCCATAGGATACCAATGTACAATTTTCGGCAGTTGGTGCGAAATTGCAGCACATACGCGTTTGGAATTTTCTGAGATCTTCAGCTGTTAACTTCTTTAAGGGCTGCTCTTGTCGAGAAACCCAGGTCTCCTCTGAATAACAATGCGGACTAACTCCTGCATGTCATTGTCAGCAACCAGCGCGGCGCGCGGAGAGGGTACGGCCGGCGGTCGGCCAGGCAAAGCATGCATTCGACGTTGGCTGGGTTCTCATCCCGCTTAGTGCTCTATCGGTGACGCAAATTGCGGGTGGCAGCGCAGTCTGCTGGCGAAATAGAAGACTGAGCGGGAGGACTCTACCGAGCGTTCGGGGGCTAAGAAGTCAGGCATTATGAGACTTTTGCAGATTTCCCGTATCAAGTGCAAATTTCCCGTATAATTCCCGTATTTTTCCCGGGTCACTAAAATTCCCGTATTTCCCGTATCGCTCGACACCCTGTGTTAGCCTTATATGCACCCCGGTTCTTGTCACGCACGGTGGAAAAAGGGTAGCGGTTCACTTTAGACCATCCTTTGTATAAATATTTTTAAAAACTGAAAATACCTGATTTAATAGTCGGGAGGATATCATGGGAGGATTGAGTATTAGATGTTCACTGCTCCGCTGTCATAGACCCACAATCCCGCCCAAATGGCGACACGACTTATATAGTTGAAATCGAAGTTGTCACCCCCATCTTTCGCACTGAGTCAGTATTGCAAACCCCACGCATTTGGTACTATTTCGCACGTGATGTATGAAATCACTAAGTGAACTCAATTACAGTGTTTAAGAAAAGAGAGAGCTACACAATCACATGGTACAGTGATGACTTGACCAGGAAGTCTGTGGTCGACTATATACTGTAACTAAATAAGAACATCACGGACATCAAGGTTATACCATCGGAGAACCTGGATAGCGACCATCGATTGCTGGTAATGAACCTGAGAGGGAGTAAGGAGAAGAAAGGGACTGAGAACCAGGAAAGACATATAAGGATATGGAAACTGAAAGAAGGGGATAGAAGGGTCGAGTACCTCAAAATGGTAAAGGAAGGAATTCCAACAGATGAAGAAAGAGGGGTGGAAGAGGAATGGGCTAGATTTAAGAAGACACTAGTAGGTGCAGCAGAAGCAGTATGTGGGAGGACAAGTAGTAAGAAGAGGTGGAAGGAAACACCATGGTGGAATGAGAAGACAAAAGATATAGTAAGGGAAAAGAATAGAGCCTTTAGGAGGTGGTATCAAAATAGGACGGTAGAGACAAGGGAAGAGTACCAGGAAAGAAAGAAGGCGGCGAAGAGAGTAGTGGCTGAGGAGAGAAGAAAATGGATGGAAGAGTGGACAAAGATGATGGGAGGAGGATAGTGAAGGTACAAAAAAGGTCCTGTATGGGATGGTAAAAAATAAGAGGCGGAAGGATCCTACGGATTATGTTAGAATGGTGAACAAAAGGGGACAAGAGATAGAAAATAGGGAAGAACTAAAGAAAATGTGGAAAGAATATTTTGAAGAACTTCTGAACCCAAATGGAAAAGATGGTGAGGAGGAAGATGAACTGCAAACAGAAAAGGACTTAACATGGAAAGAAGTGGAAGATGCAGTGAACAAGATGAAAGGAGGGAAGGCACCAGGTGAGGATGAGTTGAGTGTGGATATGGTGAGAGCAGCAGGAGAGGTGGGGATACAATGGTTGTACCGAGTGATGAGGACAGCATGGAAGGAAAGGAAGACCCCAGAGGACTGGAAAAAAGGAATAATTGTCCCGATCTTCAAGAAAGGTAGTAGAACAGATTGCAGAAACTATTGGGGAATAACACTGATGAGTCATTGTCATCTTCGAGAAAGTTTTGGAAAAGAGAATTAGGACAAGGATAGAAGGAGGGATGAGGGAAGAACAACATGGCTTCAGAGCAGGAAGGTCCACAGTGGATTTGATTTTTGCTGTAAGGCAGTTACAAGAACAGCACTATGAGTATGGAACAGATCTACTGATGGCCTTCCTGGACATTGAGAAAGCATATGACAGTGTATACAGAAACAAAGTATGGAAGTCCCTGGAGGATAGAGGAGTAGAGAAATGGACTATAAAGAGGATAAAGGAGATGTACAAGGGAAGCGTGAGCTGTGTGAAAGTGGGAGGAGAGAGATCAGACTGGTTGGAATAGAGAAACGGCCTGAAACAGGAAGTGATCTGTCACCGTTACTTTTCATTGTGGTGATGGATGACATAATGACCCGAGTGGCACAAGTAATTGGGGAAGGAAAGATGAAAGCAATGGTGTTTGCAGATGATTTGGGAAAACACGGAGGAGGAGGTACAGGAACAGTTGGACGTGTGGGAAGGAATAATACAAGGATATGGGATGAAATTGAGCATAAATAAGAGCGAGATGGTGATCACAACAAGGAAGAAGGAAAGAACCACAACGGGAATAACAATTGGCGGGGAACAGCTGAAGAAAGTGGAGAGTTTCAAGATCTGGGAAGCCTGATACAAGATAATGGAAGAAACGATAGAGAAATAAATGAGCGGGGGAGGCAGGCAGAAGCATTTCGGAGGAGTGTGAGAAGCATGTTATGGAGCAAGGATGTCCCTCAGAACAGCAAAAAGATCATATAACGGACGTACTATGTCCCTATCCTGACGTATGCCTCGGAGACCTGGGTTATGAAAGGAAGGGAGAAGAGCAAAATACAGGCCAGTGAGATGAGGTTCTTCAGAAGCAGTATTGGAGCTACAAAGATGGACAGAATAAGAAATGAGAGGACCAGGGAATTAATGAAGGAGGAACCATTACAGGATGGTATAGAGAAATCTAGACTTAGATGGTATGGACATGTGAAACGAATGGAGGAGAAGAGGATACCCAGGAGAGTACACGAGACGAAGTGGGAAGGAAAGAGACTGAGAGACAGGTGGCTGAAGGGGGTGGAAGAAAGCATGAAGAAGAGAGGAAAGATTGGACAAGGGTGGAGGCTGAGAGATGGTGGGAAGACGGAAGACGTTGGAGAGGCTTGTGTTCCAAACAGACCCGGCCAGTGGCTGGAAACTGTGCAAGATGATGATTTATGTATTTATAATGTTTTACATACAAAAACAGACCTAACCTGGGGCTTACGCCCCAGACCCCCTTGCTTGTGGTACTAGCATTAATTTTCGACCAGGCAGTACCTAACCTAGTAGCGGACATAAATTGTATGTTATTAAATGTTTTACATACAAAAACAGACCTAACCTGGGGTTACGCCCCAGACCCCCTTGCTTGTTGTACTAGCAGTTTAGTAGCGAAGGCGTGTGGTGAATTTATTTATTCAAGTTGGTAACGTAGTCACATGATCGACTTTCGGGTGTCACATGACTGTCAAAGATGGCGTCCGTAAGTGAAGAAAGTGACGAAAAATTGCATTCTTTCCGTGAAATAACAATTATTGCGGTGCAGCAGTGGCTATTGAGTATGAAGAGATTGTGAAACAACTCCCAACAACTCCCCGAAAGGTATGCATATCATAAATTATATTTTCAATAAGCTAAGGTGTTAAAAGTTGTTAAAAGTGATGAAAAGGGAGGATGGTCTAAAGTGAACAATAAACGGAAAAAGTCTCTTATTAATCTATTTGCGACGTATTGAAGGCAAAAATGTGTGTAGCTAACAATGAGGGTCGTGAGAAAATTATGTTTCAAGTTGACTCTAAAATAATTAGTAATGAAAACTTCAAAACTCGTTTCCTGAACATTTTATATTATTTGACATTCCTCTTTCCCCTGGACCTTTGATTTATTTACGTATGAATTGCAGCCAATTGAACGCCCGTGGGTTACCCACAAGTTCAATTCCAACCAGAATGCTACTGTCACCAACACCTAGCGGCGAACGTTAGAACTCGGTTGTTGTTTGAGTCTTCAGTCTTTTGACTGGTTTGATGCAGCCCTCCATGCCTCCCTGTCCTGAGCTAATAGTTTCATCTCTACATAGCTACCACACCCTACATCCGAGGCAATCTGTTTAACATATTCTAATCTTGGTCTACCCCTACAGTTCTTGTCCTCGACCCTTCCTTCCATAACTAAGGTTGCTATTCCTGGGTGTCTTAGTATGTGTCCTACCAACCTATCTCTTCTCTTCATTAGCAGTCGCCAGAAACATCTCTCCTCTCCCACTCGTCTTAATACCTCTTTGTTTGTAACCCATCTAATCTTCATCATTCTCCTGTAACACCACATTTCAAATGCTTCAAATCTCCTCTTTTCTGCTGCACCAATAGTCCAAGTTTCACTTCCATAGAGCTCCACGCTCCAGACAAAGGCTTTCAAAAATGACTTCCTAATACCTAAATCTATATTAGATGTCAGCAGATTCCTTTTTTGTAGAAATGCTTTTCTTGCCTGAGCCAACCTACTTTTTATATCCTCTTTGCTTCGTCCATCACTGGTTATTCTGCTTCCTAAGTAACAGAAGTCTTCTCCTTCCTTCAGCTTTTCACCTGCCAATTTGATCTCCATAGAGGTTTCTGATTTATTTCGGCTGCATTCCAGTATTTTTGTTTTACATTTATTAATTTTCATCATGAATTCTTTCCGTAAGACGGAGTCCATACCATTCAAAAACTCATTCAAATCCTCAGGCTTGTCGGCCAAGATGACGATGTCATCAGCAAATCTCAGAGTTGAAATTATTTCTCCTTGAATCTTCACTCCCACTTTACATTTTTCTCTAATTTCCTTCATTGCTTGTTCAATGTAAAGATTGAAAAGTATGGGTGATAAGTTGCAGCCTTGTCTTACACCTTTCTGAATACCAGCTCCTCTCTCATGTCCTTCAACTCTAATGACTGCTGTCTGGTTTCTGTATAGATTGTATATCACCCTCCTATCCCTGTACTTTATTCCAATCGATTTCAAAATGTCAAACAATTTAGTCCAATCAACGTTATCAAAAGCCTTTCCTAAGTCTACAAAAGCCATGAACGTTCTCTTTTCTTTCCTTATTCTACCTTCCAAAATCAGCCTAAGACTTAGTACAGCTTTCCTTGTTCCTACATTTCTCCTGAAACCAAACTGGTCTTCACCCAACTCCGTTTCTATCTGGCTTTCAATCCTCTTCTAAATTATTCTAGACAGGATCTTTGAAGCATGAGTAATCAAGCTGATTGTACGGTAATCTTCACATCTGTCAGCTCCCACTTTCTTTGGTATAGGGATGATTACATTCTTCTTGAAATCAGGGGGTACCTCACCTGTCTCATAAATCCTACACACCAAGTGAAATAACCTGATCAGACCATCTCCTATGCAGCGTAGCAACTCAATCGGTATATCATCTATGCCTGGTGCTTTGTTCCTGCTTAAGTCTTCCAAAGCTCTATCAAATTCTGATCTCAATATTAAATCTCCTTTCGCATCCTCATCAATTTCCTCCTCCCTTTCCATTACATGATTCTCAATCTCCTTTCCCTTATACAAACTCTCTATGTAAGCTTTCCATCTCTCAACCTTTTCTTCCCTATCTGTTAGAGGCTTTCCATTTGTGTCCTTAATATTACAGCACTTAGTCTTCCTTTCCCCAAAAGTATTCGTAATCCTTCGATAAGCTGTGTCTACTTTTCCTAATTTCAGACAATTTTCTATACCAGCACATTTCTCTTTCAACCATTCTTCTTTCGCTTCCTTGCATTTCTTGTTAACCTCATTTCTCAGACGTCTGTATTCTGCTTTCCCCTTTTCATCTCTTACATTCTTGTGCTTCCGCCTTTCATCCATCAATTCGAGTATCACCTGAGTGATCCACGGTTTTCTACCTATTCTCTCTTTCCTACCAATGTTTTCTTCTGCGGATTATGTTATTTCATTCTTCAAAAGTGCCCATTCGTCTGCAATTGAAGTTTGTTTAGGGTTTTTCATTAGTCCTTCCTTTATACTCTTCTTGAATCTTTCGTTTACATCCTTCTCTTTCAGTCTGTCTATTGTCCACCTTTTTGGCTTTTCTTCAGTTTCTTCAACTTTAATCTGCATTTCATTACAACCAGATTGTGGTCAGGGTTTATGTCAGCACCAGGATATGTTTTACAATCCAAAATCTGGTTTCGAAACCTCTGCTTGACCATAATGAAGTCGATTTGGTAACGCCCTGTATCTCCTGGTCTCATCCATGTGTATATTCTTCTATTGTGATTATTGAATAAGGTGTTAGCTATGACCAACTCATGCTCCGTGCAGAATTCTACCAGCCTGCTTCCTCGATCATTCCTTTCACCTAATCCGAAATCTCCTACTATCTTCCCTTCTCTCCCTTTTCCTACCACAGCATTCCAATCTCCCATTACTATAACATTTTCATCACCCTTGATATACCTCAGAATTTCGTCTATTTCTTCGTAGACCTTTTCAACATCCTCATCATAACCTACAAATTTTGCTACACCGTACCAATTGTAGTGGTAGGTTCTCTTACATGTCATAGACCTATGACATGGGCCCGCTGGCATTACCGCCGCTCCGAAAGCAGGCATACTGAAGGATTTTCACGCACTTTAAAGTCCGACAACTTTGGCCGTTTTGAACCCGCGATCTTGGGCATAGCAGTTCAGCATGTTACCGACTATGCCAATTACATCACCCAACATTAGTACCAGTACATCAGTAATTTTAGTCCAGACAGTCAGTGGTGCAGTCTAGTTATTCTTTCAAGGGGTGGAACTACGAGGTCTAGTGGTGCAGTCTGTCAATAGCTAGGAGATATTATTGGCATTTTCTGAAAAATGGGATCGGTGATGCATGTGGAGTGTGTATCTTGTACGCAAGCGCAATTGAGTTGTACAGACTTGTAATATAGTTTGGTCGTGAGTCTCTTCTTGGAAACACCAGCCGTACTAAGTTATATAGCCTGTCATATCTAAAATGGGATTGAGGGCGAGAAATAGCGGTTAGGGGCTCTCATGTTAATGATATAATGTGGTAGCACTGAATGAAAGCGGAACAAGCGATAACAATTCTCTATAGTACATGAATTAGCCAAAAGACCTTATCAAATGCCGAGAAATAAATCAGGGAATGATGTTTTAATAGAAGTTCCCTTCTCCGCTGTCTCTGATCCACCCAACCATCCCAAATAGGATTACGACTTATATAGCCTATAGGCAAAATTTCGGTTCATTGTTCCATTGCGATGCGGCCGAGTTTGGGGAATATTTAGGGATCTCCGTGATGTCGCGGCTGACGTATTGACGCTTTGCCTGCCTTGAGTCGGTGCGCATGCTTGTCAGCTGATTAATACGTCAGTTTCGCGCGTGGTGTTGTTGGAAGAAGTCGTCCATTTTTTCACCAGTTAGCGGTTGGTAAACGTAATTTTAACAATTATTCCTGTGAATAATTTATAGAACAAGAGTTTGATATTAGCAGTGTCGTGTGCGGGATTGTGTTGGCGATTTGTAATGAAATTGTCGAATTCGTGAATGGCGTTACTCGTTAGAGTTTTGATATTAGCAGTGACTTGTTCGCGGGTTGTGTTGGCGATTTCTACGAAAATTGTTGATTTACATAAGTTGTCGCAATCAATTGACGAAAGTGTTATGTGATTCATTGTGTGTACGATAATGACTGCTTCTTCTTCTACATGGGGAATAATACGGCCTGTGGGATCCATTGGTGAGTGATAATAAAGTTATTCATTTATTTCTTTTGGTTGTTGCTGGTAATTGAAAAGTTGCACTGTGTGGGGGAATACGGCTTGTAAAATAGGAATGGGTGGGTAAAATATAGGCTGAAATTGGCATTTACAAGAACCTATACAGGTAATTTTTTGATGGTTCATACAGTATGTCTGTGAGGCGTTATTAAACAGCATGTTAAGGATAAGTGATTTTTAATTGAGATACAAGTATTTGCAGTATTTACAAGTATTGGAAAACATAAAAATACCGAACCAGGAGGGGGGTTGTGCGCCCCCCCCCCAGCAAAAACAATATTATTGACAACTTTGAAAAACAAACAAAACTACATAAAACCATAACTTTATTAACCACAATGTTTTATAAGAATATTACAATGTGTTAGCGATAGGTTGTGTTTGTGGTTTTGATGGAAATTAATGCGTCTGCCAGCAGCTAGGTTAGCTTTGTGTATGCCTGGGTAATGTGTTAATGTACCGTATGATGCCAATTGGCGATTATTACAGACCGCGATCGTTTGTGCATAACTTTTTTATAAAAACAAATAGGCTTCTTTTGTGATGTTATCATCCACTTGACAAAATGCCTCTCTGGTAAGATTATGGGAAAATCCTTGGTTATAGGTTATATTGGGTGGTGAAAACTCAATAACAGAAAAGAGCATAAAAACCTTCGAAAAGCATTGTGTTTAGTCATCTGTAATTGATTTATTTCCCTACCTCATTTGATACGCCGTACACACGAAAATGTTTTAATCGAGGGTTACATTTACACGATTTTGTATTGGAATGGGTAATTGGTCTACTTAGTTAAATTATGTCGGCGATATTTACGAAAATATTCCGATATAAGGTTTTATTTTTAAAATTTTGTATCTGTATCTGTAATTTGCCTATATAGCTGAATTTTAGATGACGATAAACATCGTAATTTATTAATTTTATAATCATAAAACATTGTATCGAAATCTGTGATTGACCTATATAGCTCAATTAAAGATTCCGATGCGCAGAAGAAATTCGCGATTTTAATTGATATTTTTAATTTTCCGCATCGAAATCTATAATTGGCCTATGTAGATCAATTACAGATTCTGATATACTTTGTAAATTTTCTACGAATCGGAATCTTTAATTGAGCTATGTCGGTGAATTGCAGATTTCGATGCACGGTTTTCCAATTATGAAATTGCAAGAATTACGATGTGTATCGGAATCTATAATTGATTTACATAGTCCAATTATAGATTTCGATGCGGAAAATTAAAAATATCAATTGAAATCGCGAAATTTTTCTACGCATCGAAATATGCAATTGAGCTATGTAGGTGAATTGTAGATTTCGATGCACGTTTTTTAAATTATGAAATTGTAAGAAATACGATGTGTATCGGAATCTACAATTGACCTATATAGTCCAATTGTAGATTTCGATGCGGGAAATTGAAAATATTAATTGAAATCGCGAAATTTTTATACGCATCGAAATAGCTCAATTACGATGCGTAAAAAATCTCGCGAATTCGAAGGTTTTTGTGTTTCCCCACCCAAAAACCCCTATTACCCAGGCTTTTCCCGTAAGCTTGCTAGAGGAGTGATGTCGTTGATGTCATGGTAGACGCCATTTTGTTTTAGGGGAATTTTATCGCGGCGGCATCGCAATGGAATATTATCCCAAAATTTCCAGCTGAGGCCTCAATTGTCCAGATCAATCATCACAACAGTACTGCCAACCTCGCTCTTACGGCACTATGCCGCACCAACACTCGATCATTCTAACCTTCGTTTTGTGCAATTCAATGGATTTTGACAATGGTTACAGCCTAACACGTCCAGATCAATAGTTTTGAGTCAACCGTGCCCCGCTAGCTGCGCGGGCAGCACCTACACCCTACCATTCTAACCTTTGTTTTGTCCAATCCAAGGGTTTTTGACAATGGTTACAGCCAGCGCGTCCTGATAAATGTTTTTTTCAATCAAGTGATTTTGTATTCCATATGTTGGCAACAATGTGTGCCTTGTTGACAGTTGAACGAGATGCAAGTGCTGTCGGAATATGGCAGCAGTTTCTGAAAGAGCAATAAATTACAACACATTACAGTAGTGACCAGGGTTTCTAATTGCAATGCGTAATATCGCCCAGAGATGAAACAAGGTACTGATATCGCGCCAGGAGTTGGCAGTCTGGTTTAACTGCAGAGATCCTCCCGCTCACTGCGTATCGCGCATTCCAAAAACATTCAGTTGGTCACTACTTGCTTCACTCACTCAGCACATTCCTTCTTTCAGTGGCTGAGTGTCGCCTGCTGCAATGACAACCATTGGCATGCGGGAAGCTGATATATTTAAGTTAGGAATAGGCGGACCGCGCTTGCGTACTGCAAGTCCCCTCGCACCCCGTCACAGCGTCTTCAACTGCCATCTCCTGCCGCGATGACAGTATGTAAAAGTCACTTCATGTCTGCTGCAAGTGTATAAGCTGCGTTCGACTTTCATTCAGAATTAATATTTCTTCAAATGATGCAACATTTTCACTTGATTTCACTTAAAATAAAAGTTTTCTTGGTATTCTGTAAAAAACAAAGAGGTCCAGTATTATTGGCGAGTTAGCTTGCATGTCCCCGTATCCAGGAACCATGTGAAGAATGTGTATGTTCTGTGTGTGACAGGCGTATCATGTAATAGACATGTCACAGGCAAAATGTTGTCTTGAAGATTGAACTATAGTCTGAATTACCAATAAAGCTCGCTGACGTGGGGAAATGCTGCGTTGCCACTGAGGCAGATCATGACTCATAACATTCCAAGAGGCTTGCAGGAAGACAAATACTGTGGAAGTTAGCTCCCCTGCCCGGCGCTCTAATGGCCGTGACGAGTGAAGACACACTGCGTCAAACCATGTGCTTATTGCTGTGCCGGCATACATTGCAACATTGCTCACTGTTGCCATGGAGACCGTTACCCCTCGTCTCCACTCTTCACCTCACCCATCAAGCGTATGACAGCTTTCACCGGGCATGTTTTGTAAAACAGACTATGTATAGAAGAATGTTTTGATTTTCTTTTGCCATTGGCAGCAATAAAATTATAAACCGAGTAGGAAAGAAAAACAGTGAAGCATGGTCTATTCTTGTGCTGTTCTCCCAAGAAGTCTCCTATTAGACCCATTATCACAGGAGTCCCAAATATAAAGTAGATAATCAGCCTAAGGCCCTTCAAGACTACACTCCATGAGAATTTTCAACCTAAAGTGTACCAATGAAAAAGAAGCATCACAGCCTTAAAATGTATTGACAAGAACTCCCACAATTCTGGCAGATAACTTACATCTGTAATTAGAACTGTTCATAGCATTTTAGGTGGTCAAGTGTAACTAAATATATGTTCAATCTAGTTCCAGCACTTGATCTAACAGGACTTGGCAACTAGCCTATACAAACCAATTGCTCAGAAAGCAGAATTTTTACTTTCTAGGGATAAAATAGCTAATAGTTTTTGGCAATTTTTCAAACAGCGGCATTTGATTTTATACATTCCTGCAGTGTGAGACACCTAATTGTAGTACAAAGCATTGGTTCATTTGAAACTGCACAGCTATTAGCTTAATTTGATTAGCAACAGTTCTGAAAAAAACGTGATTCAAAGGTCTCCGCAGTGATTTGGTTATGTCAAGTCAAAACATGCCTGTGTAGGCTATATAGCCTCAACTATAGAGCATCCAGCGTTTAGAAAAGACTGTGGAGCCTTATGGCGACAGTGTTGCTAACGGTAGCACTACAGAACAGGAGACCAAAGGTATAAATAAATTTAGGTAATGAAATTTGCCGAAGTACCTTTAGTAATGGTATCCGGAGATGTTAAAATAATAGATGTTGACTCGTCCGCTGCCATAAACCCACCCAACCATCCCAAATAGATACACGACTTATATAGCAGAAATGAAGTCTTTTGTAGCCATCTTGCTTACTAAGTAAGGAATGCCAACCCCACGCATTTGGTACTATTTCACATCGGGTATAGAACGAGTAAACAAAAGAGCGTCGATAAAGTAATGTAATGAAAAATTGCGCCAATTTTCAGTGTTTATTTATGTATTTATAATGTTTTACATACAAAAACAGACCTAACCTGGGGCTTACGCCCCAGACCCCCTTGCTTGTGGTACTAGCAGTAATTTTCGACCAGGCAGTACCTAACCTAGTAGCGGACATAAATTCTATCTTATTAATGTTTTACATACAAAAACAAACCTAACCTGGAGCTTACGCCCCAGACCCCCTTGCTTGTGGTACTAGCAGTAATTTTCCGCAAGACAGTGCTTAACTTAGTGGAAATTTGTAACAATTTCAAACTTTACGTGTCATATGGTGAATTTTGTATTGGACATGTTGGTAACGTACTCAGATGTTCGTTTTTCGGGTGTCACATGACGTATTGTCCAAGATGGCGTCCATAGTGAAATGAAGACGATGCTAAAAGCATTATTTTCGTAAATAATCAATTAAAAGGAATTATTCCGGTGCAGCAGTGGCAATTGAGAAAGTAAAACGACTCCCAACATCTCCGAGAAAGGTTTGTCAATCATAAATACTATATTTTCAGTAATATACATTGTTGAAAGTTACGACGGCTTGGTCTCCTGTTCTGTAGTTTGTGTTGCTAACTCTACGCAGAGGTAGCATTGACGTCATACGTTATGTTCACCCGCTTCGAGTACTGCGCTTTCATAAGTTAGCGAGACAACACGACCCCAACAACTACCTGAAATAGAACACGCGCAGGAAGGAGCAGTTTTGCAGGCGTTAACGGATGGACCAGTATCAAGGATACCGTTCGCGAAGAGAACCAATAACGACATTCATTGCGTTGTGATAAGACTCATTACTGATTGACAGATGTCGAGAGCACAACCCTTCCTTTCTTCTCAGATGTATGCTGACGATATTAACAATTTTAACGTCAGCAATACTGTCGATCATCACCTTTTTAGTTATAAGTTAGGCTATAATTTAGTTTCTTTCAATTTAATTCTTGTTGTTTTGTTTGGATTAATATTTGTAATATTGCAGTAAGTTAGCCGTGCGGTTAGAGGCGCGCAGCCGTGAGCTTTCTTTCCGGATTCGAACAGAAAATAAAACAGACACACAACAATAACACCAATGACGGATAGTGCTTCAGAACTTATGTTGCCTGCGGAACAGAGCACCTGCTCCACTCCGGGCGAGCATGCAGCACAGGACGAGGCTCTTCTTTCCAGCCTGCTAACCTCGAAAACTTTTAAATTACTAAGACGTAATATAAACGATACTTGTATGCAATAACAAATGTAATCAATTGGCAGATAATTGTAGGAAGCTATTATGACAAAAAAATATATATGTTCAGAGTTCCTTCATGATAAAAGGTGAGGTAACAAAACCAGTGTAGGGGGGTTTCCGTTAAAAGTAAAAGCCCATAAGACCCACAGTCTTTTCTAAACGCTGGATGCTCTATAGTTGCTCTATCCTCATTTATTACCCATTCACTCAGCTCATAACCTCAAAGGGCATTAAGAGTAACTATGCTCATACGCGAATAATAATCACTTATCCGCATATAGTATGAGAATACACGCGTTTTTAGGATGATATGCGAATAAGAATCGCACAAACCGGTCATATCCAATGCAATTTTTAAAACTCAAACAAAATGGCCAACATAATACATTTGAAGAGGGTTTCAAAAATACTGTCCAAAAACGAAGAAAATATACATAATAATGCTTGGATTACAAGAAGTATTATGAATTTAAACAAAAAATAGGAATTATTATGAAACAATTTAGAGAAAAGGCTGCCGCTGGAACCCTCGCTCAAAATTGAGTTTCAAGTGATTAGAACAATAGCAGGGTAAGCGATTCTTCAACCACTACTAGAGTATAGACATTTAGATATAAAATCTAATTTAAAACATCGAAATAATCATAAGTGACAGAATATTCCTGCCAAAGTTCTATTAAACAAAGGAACGACGACACGATGACAACGTACATTTGGACAAGTTGGTGTAACCCTACTTGCTTTTAAGTCCGTTGTTCTGAAAATATAGACTATCCCTTTGTTCCACAGTAGTTTATTAGATTCTATTAACCATTAGACAAGCATACTTACTTCCGTCCATCTGCCATAGTTGATATTCCCTACACAGTTAAGTTATCAAAATTCAGACACCGCTACTCTCCAACCTCCAATATCCCCAGTCACCAATCTTCTGCTTCCACCACAATGCGGAAGCAATGTTACCAAATTTTACACAAAAATTGGCTGAATACACTTAAAAATTCACAATACGTGTCAAAACTGGTGCAATTGTAATGCTGTGAAAATCATAAACAACATCAAATATCAAGAACTGGAAAGATACTTGATGCGTTTCGGATAAGTACAAGACAGAACGTAAAAAAGTACCCAAAGAAGAGTTAGAACGGGTATTTTTAAACACGTTCACAAATCCTTCCCGGGCATTATTATAATGCTAATGGAAATAATGATATATAAGAACAAACGACGGGTTTTATTTACATAAAATAATATTTTACTTCTTGACATATGATATTTATTTATCGTTTGTTGTTATTCAAGTTTATCATCGACAAATATTAATTTGTGATGTTGGCGACAGTCTGACTTCTCACAGCCATGTGATAACTGACGTCATATGTTTTCATGTTCAGTTGTTTTCAACATGGCTGGAATTAAAGGTGATTCATAATATTCTTTGAAGAAATGTCATTCTAGTATTTGTTATTATCAGTAATTAAATTCATTTCATATACATAATCGTTGTTGTATTGACATTTTTTGACAAACAGGACATAATGTTGTAATTGTTATAACTTGTACCTCCAATCCTTGTTCGATGATTTTTGACATTTGCTGGGCATTCCCATATTCCCGGACATGAAATCTGACGATTCGAAGTCTGTCCAACCAATCGTTTGGTGCACTTTTCTTTCCTCCTAAAAGGATTTCATTTCTTAATCTTGCAATATTTTTCTGTCAGGAAAATCATTGGCAGGCATGCACTACATAATGGTTTTGCCATCATAGGCTAGGTCACGGAGATCCCTATATATTCCCCAAACGCGGCCGCATCGCAATGGAACAATGAACCGCAATTTGTATATGAGTTTGTATTCATTCTTGTTCTGTATGGGTGCAGTTCTAACAGCTAGCCTATAAGAATGGTTTGCTCCTGGTTTGTCTTATAGCACCATCAACAAGTGTATTTTATTTATGTTTATAATCCTATTATATCATATATGCCTGATTGATTTGGGGATACAGAAAGTTAAGTCAGTTATTGAAGCTTTAAGGGGTGGAACTACGAGGTCATCTGCCCCTGGATGTAGAAACTTGTGTGCATACATTAGCCTGCACATACAGTGGTTGACATTGTACTGTATTATAGGCGTGGATATTCTTCCACAGAATAGAAGCAATGTCCCTACAAAAATGCCTTAATTTTTACTTTAAATTCTTTGAAAATGTTCAGGTAGCGCTGAATGAATATAGAACGCGTGATAAAATTCTCTACAATACATGAATTAGCCAAAATACCTTATGGAACGCTGAGAAATAAATCGGGGAGCGATGTTTTAATAGATATTTCCTCCTCTTATGTCTGTGACCCACCCAGCCTGTTAATAAAACGCTTAGTCAAACTCAATAGTTTAATGCAACGTGACGAAGCGCCATTACATGGATAACACACAGACCGGAAAAAAAGGACAAACAAACGCCGTCTGGTCAAGGAACTTAGAACACACTCCCACCTTGCAATTTACAGGCAAATTAAATTGCAACCTTCTCACAATCACAAATCAAGTCCATGCCAGTGACTTGAAATACAGCCGCATATTTATCCGATCCTTAGGTTAGGGAGCAAATGGAGTTTCAACTGCTTTTCCGTGAAGCTTCTTACATGTGACGCATTGGGTGATCACCTTCCTGGCTAGTCTCCTTATGCCCGTTATCCAGTATTTCTCGCGTAGATTTGACAACAGTGTTTGCAATCCTGCATGTTGTAAATGGCAGTGCTTTTGAAAGACCAATCTTTGCACTATCACATGCTTGCCTGACAACAGTGTTGGACATTTAAAATGGTTATGCTCATCCCCTAATAGAAGTTCGTTCTGACTCGTAATAGTCCCTCTTCGTCAACAAAGGTCTGCATTTCTTTGATCAATCTTGCCTCTTTCTTATCAAAACTATCATTTTGTATGCACCTCATTAATTTCTTCTCTGCTCTCTGAGTTTCTTCATAGCTCAGTTCTCCACGTCTTGTGTTGTTCTTGCGACACCCATCAATAAATCGAAATATCCATTCTATCATTCTTACAATCTTCGAGTACTTCGAAAAGTAGGCGAGCCATGAAGTGTAGTTAGTCCTTTCACAAGATGTACTGGACACCACACTTTTATTCCTTTCAGCATTTACTTCTTCTTCTTCTGCTGGTGAAGATTCTTTGTACCTGGGCCATTCATTTTGCTCTTTCCTTAGTCATGGCGGCCCCTCCCACCATTGGCTTTCTTTCAATATCTTTGCATTACAGCCTCTTGAGGGAAGGTCTGCAGGGTTCAAAATTCCGGGAACAAGACGCCAGTCAGTAGGTTGGCTATGCAGCTTGATCTCTCGTACTCGGTTGCCAACGAACGTGTTCCAATCTCCTTCTCTTTGTAACCATGATAGCACAACCGTTGAATCACTCCAGTAGTAGGTCTTACAGTCTGAAAGATCCAAACTCTTCTTAACGTGATAGGCAAGTCGAGATACTATGACTGCTGCTAGCAACTCCAGTTTAGGAATTGTCAATTGTTTTATGGGTGCCACTCTTGCTTTACATGCCACAAGGCGAACTGAAACCTTTTCAGCAAACTCGGCCCGCAGGAAGACACAAGCGGCAAATGACAATTTACTGGCATCGCAAAACACATGAAGAGTCTTTTCACAGTACATGAAGGGTTCTAAAGACAGTCTTCTGGGAATCTGGCAGTTACCCAAATGATGCAAATGTTTTAACCATGCAGAAAATTGCTGGGTTATTTCTTCGGGTAATTCAACATCCCAACCACATCTCAATTTCCACGTATGTTGCAGGAGCAGTTTTGGAATGAGTGTAGTGGGACTGGTATAATCCACGGGGTCAAATATACTCTGGGTTATAGACAGCAGAACTCTCTTCGTAATGGATTCTCCCGTTAATTTAAGTCCACTGACATCAGAAAACAAAAGATCATTTACAATGTCCCATGATACGCCTAAAATTGGAACAATTTCTTTGCCTTTCTCAACCACATTGCCAAACAAAGGAGCAGTTACCCTCCCTCTAAGCTCAAACTGTCCAGATGCCATCAACTGAGTGGATTCCCGAACAAATGTATTAACTGATTCTTCAGTTTCAAGGCTAGTAATGCAATTATCTACATAGAACGATTGCTTCAAAATATTTGCTGTCTGTCTCATGTCTTCTGGAGCCTGATTTAGATGATGGTTGATGGTAGCTCCTAGCAGGAAAGGACTCGAAGACACACCAAAAACTACACGTCGATGTCTGAATGTGATCATTTCTTGTGCATCAGCACTGCTCCACCACAGGAATTTCAGGAAATCACTATCCCTCGATGATGGGCTTATTTGTAAAAATGCCTTCTTGATGTCAGCAGTAATACCAATGGCACATTTCCTGAATTGCAACAGTAGCTTTGGAACTAACTCGATTAGATTCGGACCTTTACAAACACAGTCATTCAATGATGTTCCTTTGTGGTCCTTAGCTGAAGCATCAAAAACCGGGCGTATTTTTGTGGTCTGACCAGTTGCCTTGATGACAGCCCTATGTGGCAAGTAGTACCCTCCAGCTTCATTTTCAGGAACTATCTCTATGATGCCAGATTGGAGCCAGTCTTGTAACACTCCATGATATTCTTTTAATTTCCCAGAAGCACGCAGGCGGTTTGTCACTCCGATAAGTCTCTTTTCTGCCAAAGCTTTGTTATCCAGGAGTTCCGGATGACCTTCCCTCCACGGCAAGCACACCTCATATCTGTTTTCTTCATTAACCTTCACAGTTTGGTTGAAAAACTGAAGGGTATCAGTATTCAAATCTTCTGTCTTCTTCACGGCCTCCGATTCATTAATGCCTATAACTTCCAACTTCCATAAATCTGACAAATCCAAGTTACAGTTGTAGGTTATGGCAGCTAGAGAATTATTTGCAGTCGTTCTGGGGCCCTGAATCGTCCAACCTAATCGTGTTTCAATTGCTACCAGAGCATCATCCAAATGTACACATGAACCAGTTATGAATGATCCTGAAATGTCTGCTCCTATCAGCAATTCTATATCAGGTGGATTCCTCCCTGTGTCAGACAGAATTATTCTTTTCTCATTGAGTTTGGGGTACAGGTTTTGACTTTCAACTCTTGGTACATAACCACAAATTTTGCCCTGTTCTTATACACTTTTAGATCCTTGATATTCACCATTTACACTTCTCAAAATAATGTCATAGAGGTTGTGTTGCTTTTGACTGGTTTCAACTCCCCCAAAAAGACTGTGGCTCAACATTTCCTTCCCAGATGGTTTTATATTTAGTTCTCTAACAACACCTGTAGAAATATAGGATCTTTGAGCACCGCTGTCATAAAGTGCACGTACTAGTTTAACCTTACCATTATGGACAATATTAACCATTACTGTTTGCAAAAGAGTGTACCCTGACTTCTGTGATAAGAGAGCTTGTGACTCCGCACTCTTTAGGCCTACTTCAACACTTTCAGTTTTCTTACTCTGGATGGGTAATTCTGGACACATAACTGTTACATGGCGTCTAAAACAGACAATACATTTGACGAAGTTCCGGCACCTCTTAGCACCGTGACCAGCTTTTAAACATACAAAACAACAATTCCTTTTCTTGAGCAAATTCCTTTTTTCATTCAACGACATCATTCTTCCTTTAAAGCACTCTGTAGCCGCTTGTGAAGTTCTATCACACCACACACATTTTGTATCTGAGCTTTGTTGTTTAGAACTCCCTGAATATATGCACGCTGCATTAGGTACAGTAATCTGCTTGTTTTACTATTGTCAATCCTATCACTAGCGACACCCCTATTACTACAAATACCACTGCGAGCCAACTGAAGGCGCTCTTCACTTTCGACCTCAAGTTTCAAGAACTCCAGCAGATTAGCTAGACGGTCACTAGGATCATGAATTTCAGCTCTATTTACCGTACGTGCCCTTTCCCATGCTCTTTGGATATCATCAGGTAAAGCTGACTCAACCAACGGATACAACATGGCGGCATACTTCTCCCTCGTTACTCCTAGGGTCTCTAAGGCTCTAAGTTGAGTTTCTAATCTGTCATACAGTTTTGCTAAAGATATAACACCATGTGTCATCACCAAACCAAGTAATTCGCGAACGTATATCTCTATTAGTAGTTCATCACGAGCAAACCTTGATTTCAGCTGTTCGATGGCTTTACTATAGTTAGGGCCTGAAGGGGGAAAAGCTCTCAACAAGTTCCCTAGCACTGGATCCCGGCACTGTTGCTTGTATTAAGTATTGGAACTTGTCCTCATCAGCAATTGTTTCGTCATCATTAATCTTGAGAAACTGTCCCCAGAAACCTAATCAATTTCTCACATTACCATCAAACGCCTTCAGTTCCAATTTAGGTAATCGTAAGTTCCTTTTATGCGAAGATGAGAAATTTGCTTCACTTCCACTTTCTGATACGACATTCCCTCGATCAAGAAGTACATTCTCATACCTGGTTTTGGCTGCTATCCATTCTTCTTTATATGCTTCGGCGGCTTCGTACTCCTTTTCACAAATTTGTTCATCGAAATCTTCTGCCGTAAACCATAGATCCCGTATATTGTCTTCTATCATGAAGAGACGCGTTGCTTTGTCCTCTAGAATTTTGAATGCAGTTGCTACGTCGTCTGGCATGCGCGGATCTACGTCCAATTTCTGTTTAAACACGTTCAATGATTTCGTGTATAAACGTCGCACTAAACCTCGTTCCCGTTTTAATTTTTCCATTTTTCCTAATCTTGTCAAGGTCGCCAGATGTTAATAAAACGCTTAGTCAAACTCAATAGTTTAATGCAACGTGACGAAGCGCCATTACATGGATAACACAGACCGGAAAAAAAAGGACAAACAAACGCCGTCTGGTCAAGGAACTTCGAACACAGCCATTCCAAATAGGATCATGACTTATATAGCCAAAATTACATAATGGTCACAACCTAACGTGTCCCTATGAATATATTTTTTTCATCAATAGTGATTTTGTATCTCACATGTTGGCAACCATGTGTGCACCTCGGTGCATGCTGCTAGAGTGTACCTTGTTGACAGTTCAACGAGATGAAAGCTCTGTCGAAACATGGCACCCGTTTTTAAAATAGCAAGAAATAAAAACACATATATGAGGTTCGGTTCATTGTGACAGGGTTCATAATTTCAATATGTAATATCGCCAAGAAGATGAAACAAAAACAAGGTATGTAAAAGTCACATTCATGTCTGCTGCAAGTATATAATCAGCGTTCCACTTCATAATTATTAATTTTTTAGTGTTGCCAGTACATACATTTGCAAATGCAGACACTGCCTGGTGGCCAATTACAATATAGCCTTGTATGAAAATATAATAGAATAATGAAGTTCAATAATCAATCAACAGAATTGCTCTTCAGTTAGTCAACAGAGGAGTGGGCTGAATATGACAATTATGTTATCCCCCTATTAACTTAACTGAAAGAAATGTTTCCACATTTCTCTAACAAATGGTAGGGTTTAATTAGGTGACATGTTTCACTTGTCAAGTGAGCATCAACAGATCCAAATATTTAAGATTAAACTGCTCTACAAAACACTGCCAAAAAGGGACTGGACGCGATTGGGATATGAATTATGGCACGTAATGACACGATACACCGTGCACGGTTTTTCATCATTGGATACGCCAGACAAAAATACCATGACCCGGACGATACCTGCAAGTGTAAACTATTGGGACGTACTCTGATCCATATCACCTAATACTGTGCACTAAGAGGTCAATCTCGTTAAGGAATTTCTGTAAGATGTAAATGCATTTTGTGTGATATTCTTAATATTATTGTATGTACAATTTGGCCATTGGCTGCTTCCATTAACCCGCAGTTGGTCGAGGGGTGAGCGCGGCGCTCACTTCTAAAATATTTTTGTTGTAATAGGTCAGGAGAATGGCCTGTAACTATGAGTAGCTTTTCATTGGAATGTCAGGAGCGGGGGAGATTGGTCAGAGCGCATGTGCGCCTCCATCATTGAGTTTAGTGCATCCAAGCTGTACAGTACTACGTGCCAGTGAGCGGAGCGCTCACCCTAGACCATTCGTGTTGTACATGTTTACCAATTTTGCTAGATTCTCAATTTGTTTATTTCGTGTATAGTTGGCCAAATTCTTCAATTATTTATCTACTTTAACTTTTATTTATGTTTTGTGTCATTTTGTTGCATTATGACTGACGAATATCAAATAGCTAATTGGCTTGAAGAGGACTCGGACCATGGAAGCAATGTGTTTCAGGACGATAACAGTTCTTCAGATGATTCTGAACGTTCGTAAGGTTGGAAATAGTGACCACAACAGTGAAAGTAAACAATCAGCTGAAAAAGGAGGAGGGGAAGAAAGTGCCGTGAATCCTGGGCCTTATTACATTGGCCGTGACAAGACAACACAATGGAGTATTCACGCTGTAACCATTATGAAAAACCATTGGATTGGACAAAACGAAGGTTAGAAGGTCGGGGGCAGGTGCGGCCTTTCAGAGGCAATTTCCACAATCCATGATCAACAATTCATTTGGGTGCACTATCTATGAATTGAGTGGTGCGCACGAATGATGCATGACTGAATTGGGCGCTTCTTTGTTTTTCTTAGTACCGTAAGGGCGAGGTTGGCAGTACTGTCATGGTACTGTTTTGATGACGATTGATTTGAATAATGGCGCTCACAGCTGTAATTTTCGCTATATAAGTCATGATCCTATTTGGGATGACTGGATGGGTCACAGACGGTGGAGGAGGAAATATCTATTAAAACATCGCTCCCTGATTTATTTCTCCTAGTTTCATAAGGTATTTTGGCAAATTCATGTATTATAGAGAATGCAGGGTGTCGAGCGATACGGAAAATGTGGGAAATATACGGGAATTTTAGTGACCCGGGAAATATACGGGAATTAGACATTTGATACGGGAAATCTTAAAAAGTCTCATAATGCCCCTCCGAACGCTCGGTAGATTCCTCCCGCTCGGCCTTCTATTTTGCCTGCAGACCGCGCTACCACCCGCAATTTGTGCCACTGATAGAGCGCTGATCGGGATGAGAACCCAGCCAACGTCGAATGCATGCTTTGCCTGGCCGGCCGCCGGCCGTACTTTCTCCGCGTGGGGCTGCGTGTGCAGCGCTCGTTGCTGACAATGACAGATAGGAATCAGTCCACATTGTTATTCACAGAGGAGACCAGTTGTTTTTTCGACCTGGGTTTCTCGACAAGAGCAGCCCTTAAAGAAGCTAACAGCTCAAGATCTCAAAAAATTCCAGATGCGGATGTGCTGCAATTTCGCACCAACTGCCGAAAATTGTACATTCGTATCCTATGGCTGCAAAATCAAAGATAGGTCACCTCTTGCTTACAAGATGACCCGTGCTATTTCCTGCTTAGACCCTATAGTGGTCGCTGAGATACCTAAGTTGGTAGAAGATAGGATCATCATTGCCCTGGAAATTCTTTGTAATCGGAAGAATTTGCCTTCTGGCTCAATGACTGACCGCAATAAAAGCAGCTACTCCGCACTTCTGAGACTGCCCTCCGTCACTGCGCGTTTGAAGCAGTTCGACGGAAATGAGCCACGACTCCTCGTGCTGTGGTCTGAATTAGTCGGTTCAGCACCTTCCTCAGTTCCTGCTTTAAACCATCTCACAAGCTTCGTTAAAATACTGATTTTGCGTCACAGCAATGCAGCTCTAGAGAGTAGTTTCTCCCTGAACAAGGAGTGCATGATCGTCAATCACAAAGAAGCAAGTCTGATTGGCATGCCTACTGTTCAGGACTCGGTGATGGCAGCTGGTGGAGTAGAAAAGATAGCCCTGAGGAAAAGCAGGGTCCATGCTGCACGAAACTCCTACGCCGTGTTCAAGGAAGCAAAACAGGTGCGAGGCCAGGAGGAAAAGGAAGCGATGGCTAAGGTGGCAGTCGAAAGAAAAACCACGAAAGATCTCCAGGAATTGGCACAAAAAAAAAAAGGTATTGAACGACCCCCGTTCTGAAACAGAGAAAATTGAAGAATAGATGAGTTTCCTAGAGAAGCTTTACATTAACTTAATAAATCCTTGATTATTGTTTCTGTTATCTTATCTTATTTTATGTGACTAAATTTCCTAACCACAATCTAGTATTGACAAAGTGACTTATTTTGTGTATACTAGCCTACAGTTCCTATTCAGAAATTAGTACTGTCAAAAGAACTTAATTTTGTGTTGTGTATAACTGAATGGTTCCTAGTACCGGTAGCAGTCTTGTATTTGTCAAAGTGACTTATTTAATTTCGTTTTGCATTATTTTATTTTCTATTACCTACTGTGATAAAATAAATCTAAATTAGAAGGTATTCGCAGCCTGTGGAATTATACTGTTTTTAGCCTTTCCATGGTCTTTGGGGAAAACATACGGCTCTTCTTTCGCAGGGGAGATGCACATACCAAATTGTTTTAAAGTCCGTGTAAACACTGACTGCAAATGTGTCACACATGCATAATTTTCAAAAACTACAAACAATATCTCACAGCTCTCTACATTTTACTATCAAACTCCCGTCACCAACATGTGGCTCCAAAATACACCACACAAGTGACAGAGTTCTTGTCGTGTGGGCAGGCATTGTTTCAGTCGCTTGTTAACCCTACTCTGTGTCGGATATCCTTTCATTGTCATTGTTTCGTTACTTTTACTTCGCTGAAGTTCGACCCGAGGACTGGACACATGCCGTACAGCATGTACAGAAAGAAATACTGAAGGTGTTCTGTATATCGCAGTGGATGAAATGATTATTAACCTTGGCAATTCATCAAGCTCTGACTAAGACAATGGTGGTGATGATAAGGACAGTGAATGGATGGAGAATGTCAAAGAAACGCTTGCCAAGTGACTGATGATAATTTATTTATTGGTGCAGTTCTCTTGCGGCAGTCAATAATAGAGCACAAGCTATTGTTTCCCGTCATAGTGTTCAAAATACCGCCTGTCATTCAATAGCCTGCAACTCGACAATATAAAACCACAGCAATAATATCGCCACAGAGCGGCTTATTAAGAATAGCACTCATTCCAGGTTCCGTATTGACCATGTTTACAAGAAGTATAACTTTAAATTTCCCGCCAAATCAATACTTGACTTACAGAAAAATTCTAGTGTGTCAGGCAGGCTAAGTGAAAGTTGACCTCTATGTGGGTCGCGCTTTTGACAAGGTTGTACGTTTCCGAAACTTGGAGCAATTCATCAACCCATGTTGAAACTGACAAGGATTAAATCTGTCAATGTTCCTCGTACCATATACTTTACATCTGTAACGACAATTTGAAATTGATGCCGCTGACTGTTAGCTTTTAATCACCTTAGAAGCTTTGAATTTGACTGCCTTCAATCCTTTGCCAGCCGTCACAATGTTCTGTATCCATGAAGCAACAAATGTTTCACAACAGCATGTTTCAAGTGTCAGACAGGAAACACTTTATTAATTTTTTTGTGTCTTATCTTAACAATAAGTCGTGTGTGTCTAATGACACAAGGTAAATACTGGACAAAATATTTGATTTTTAAACAAGCCTACAGTTTAAAAAGTGAGGTCCATTACCTAACACAGGAATTGCCATACAACGGTTATACATATTTTATGACTTTGAAGATACTTCAACAAACAAGTGTTTGTCCATAAGCAACATTTTAATGTGTCTAATGACACAAGTCCAACAAAAGATAAGTGACAGAATATGCGTGGAGCATTGCATGCTACGTTTAAGAGTGGTGGTGTTGATGTTTTAATTAGTGTGTTTCTCAACTTGTAATTTTTAATATGTTCTATTATTTTAACTGATGAATTGTGTTTTGTGTTGTTTGATGAGGATTTCGATGTTATGTGATGTTTTATACCAAATTTGGGCTGAAGAAGGAAACAAGATAGGTTTCCGAAACATGTACCCGTATAATTTTCCTGTATGTAAAGTATTGATTTGGCTGGAAATTTAAAGTTATACTTCTTGTACAGAGCGGCTTGTTTGAGTGCTCAGTGCTAAATATTTCTCTACCTTAACTTTACTTTAGAATTATCACGGAAGCTAATATTAACCGTAGAGGGTCGCGATTCAGTGAGTGTGCATGGTGTTATCTGTCAACTACTGTACTGTAAACTGTGAACGACCTCCACTCAGACTCTTGTTCCATGTTATAGGATAATCATTACATGGTGAGTGTTTTTATATTCATTAGCTGTAGAGAGTTTGCCTTCTTTGTCGTATTTATTGAATTGAATACGATGATAAAGGTTTCATAGCTTCTGTGTGTAATTTATTTATTCATCTAAGTACCGTATTTCTCTGTTTGAATGTCCTCGGTGTTGACTCAGGATCGACTTTTGAAATATATTACGTATAATTGTACAGAAATCATGTCTGAAGTGTAGAGCTGTGTATTATTCGAATCAGTTTCAGTTGATTTACAACAACACTAAAAACTTGGCTACACAGCTCAGCTGTTCGAAGCTCCCGACATATCCCTCACATTCTTTCTTTCGAAATACAGGGTGTAGGTGAGAACCATGCTCAGAATTCTTGCCGTGTGGTGGTTAGACTTTGGGCCTTGTTATGTGGCGACTGTGGGTCGCGTAGAGGAAAAGCGGGGCAAGGCTAGACACAGGAAGGCTGTCAGTTCCGAATGCGCAGGGTTAGCAATATTGTATTTGTCCCATAATTTACACGTGTAATGGCGGACACACCTCCAATTTTACTATACAAGTCGTGATCTAAAAAGGGTTAGTGGGTGGGTAACATCTATTACTACATGACCCCCAAAATTACTATTCTTTATTACAATGGGTATTTTGACTATTTTCAGTAGTGTAGATAATTGTATCGCCTTGTTCCGGGCTTCTATACTATTACAGTACCATACACTTCAGTCACTTCCCGTAAACATTTATTATGAGACATTTCTATTCTCTACTCTCTCGACACTCCTCAGTAAAACAGTCATTTATATCAGCTCTCCTCAGGTAAACGGTTATTTGTGTTCGTAGCATCTCATCCCATCTACGAGCGAACTCGCGCGCACGCACATTGCTCACGCTGCAGATTAGGCCTTAATCTCGCCATCACCCATGGGCTGTGGAAGTATCTCTAAAATTCCGGTTACACTTACGCTAGAAAATCTGATTTGCACTTTAAGATTCATTTTTCAGGCATTCGGTATGCAAACTCTAATCTTAGAGAGTTCTAAAATATACGGGAATTTGGTGGATCTTCGTATGGGAATTTAAATGCAGGTCATCGCTCGACACCCGGAGAATGTTATCGCGCGTTCTGTGTTCATTCAGCGCTACCGAACAGTATTACATTGGTCGCTACTTGGTTAGATGACTGTCTGGACATAAATTACTGATTGCATTACAAGCAAGGGGGTCTGGGACATAAGCCTCAGGTTAGGTTTAATTTGTATGTAGAACAGTATTGGTTTGTATGAAAATTATTACAGTTGAAGAAAACACAAAATAAACAAACATTCAGTGTGGTGTATCTGTAACAGCTTCGGCAACTCATTGCGGTCATAGTAAAAACGTCGATTGAAATTACTTATAGTAATCAGATGGCTTGCACAATCCTTTGCGATCTGTTTCAAACTCGGCGCACTCCCAAGTGAACTCGCCGCTATTTTGTTTCACGGTACCGCGCTTATACAAAGTAGTACCGTAAGTGCTGGGTTGACAATACTGTATTAGTGCATAATTAATGGCAAAAATGGCGGACACAGCTGGAATTTCATGCATATAAGTCTTGATCCTATTTGGGACGGTGGGTGGGATATAGACAGCAGAGGAGTAAACATCTATACTACAATATCTCCAGATATTTTCCTGACCATTCTACAGGTATTTTGGTTAATTTTTGTACTTTAGGAAAGTTATGACGGAGTCATACGTCATGTACTGCTATCAACCCACCAATGATGAACGGTCGCTGTCCTCCAACAACAACCCGCTAAAGATGCGGCTAAACTTAAAAAGAAAGTGTGGCTACTACTCCTGATAATACTAAATACAGAATCAGTCTCTCTACTTCAACAATTCTATGAAGGTGTGATGTACGCTCTACGTCCCTAACTAGAATTGTAAACAAATATGCAGAAATTTTCTAAGAGTAGAGTAGACCTATTCTGCCTATTTGTATTTTACAGTTCTAGCTATTTGCCATTAAATCATTCACTTCCTACATTGTCGGGCCAAACACAAGATGGTCTAAGCTAGTTTACAAATAGACCTAGTGTTTCTTTTCTTAGTTACTTTGTGTTTCTATGTAGGGTACATTATATATTTATTGGGAGCATGATGGTGTAGTGGTCAATCTGCTTGCCTCTCACCGAGGCAGACTAGATTCGAACAATTCCTGGTTAATGAATGTGAGATTTTCGAATTGAAATATGATATCCTGTAGTTCGGATTCCACGTATAAATGGAGGTTCCATGGCTCATGATCGTAAGATTAATGGTGACATAAAAATAAAAGCTTGCTTCCTTCCTCTTCTATTATATTGTTATGGTTGCATCATGGCACAGAGTGTAACTATTTATTAGGACTAAGGATTGGGTTAGAAGCCCTGGGACTAATTTTCGAGGATACATACCTATGCATATGGTGGATAGATCAATACTTGTTTTTGTTTTACTTGATACCAACATTTCTATTTTCGAAATACAATCATCTGGCATACAAAGAGAGAGAAAAATAACCTGAATTATTGTGTCGGTATAAATTTACATTTTGTAACCATTAAGATTATTATTGAAGTACAGCCAATGTTACAGTAAATAGTTTCTATCCGTATCTAAGTTATATTTAAACCTGCTCACTTTTCACAATAGTCCTCAAAATTTGCAACAAATGGTAATGGTGGCAGTGATTGGTCATTAAGCTTAATATGAAAATGACAATAGGCTATTACCAACTATTTTCTGATTCTTGAACTTGGTAATATTATGAAACAATGTTCATTATACTCCTAGCTTTTACCCTTCTACTTGGCAGATTATTGAAAATATATGATTCACATACCTTTCTGGGAGTCTTAAGAAATTGAAATTACTGTTAATTATCACTGCTGCACCGGAAATATTTGTTATTATGTAAGTTAAATAAGTGTTTTTATTTGTTGCTCATTTAGCGATGGCAGCCATATTTCAGGTGCACACATTGACTTCATATCACTGTTGCCAACATGTCCGATACAAAATACGACATTGTAGTGTTAGAAGCCATTTTTCAGTGTTGCCTAATTCTAATAAAAAAAGCTTTTCAGTCGGTCAATACGATTTCGTAATTACAAAATACGACACACGTTACGTTGTAATTATGTGAAAAAAGAAATAGGCAAAACCATTGGTCTGGATAAAGATTATTGATGCGTGACTACCCCCACTGTGCGTGACAAAAACCAGGGGTGTTTATATTGGCTGACACACAGGGCCGCTACCTAACAATTATTGGTCTGGGCAAATCACTGGTCTGGATGAAAATATTTGGGTAGGTAAAAGCAGGGCCGCACTACCTAACAATTATTGGTCTAGGCAAAAAGAGACAGTCAGTCTGAAAGACTGGACTTAATATAATTTTAAATGCTACAAATGCTGAAAAATTCTAGAAAGGCTGGAGGCTTCTCGCTTGGCTCGAAGCCAAGGACTCTTGACATGTTAAGTGATCAAGAAACAATCAGAACGCTAGAAAGTTACAAGTCATGAGGGAGCTGGAGCGCGCGGTGAAAGGAGGGAGCTGGCTGGTTGACGTCACGCTCGCCGTGTCGTTGCAGTCTCGTAACTCCAGATATCACCAGTGAACTCAGTACACATGCACCAAGCGGTACTATGACGTCACACACCTCAGTGCATTCTCGGTACATTTCGTGACGTCGCCGTAACGTAACGATGAAGTCAACTAGATCATTTAAAATGATAAAACCATTGGTCTGGATGAAAATATTGGGCTTGGCAAAAACCATTGGTTTGGATGAAAATAATTGATCCGTTATGATATTCTTGATTGAAATTGGAGATCGTTAACTTGCAAGTCACACAATTCATGTCCAACTTAAGAGTGAAACTTGGTGCACTTTTACTTTAACTTGACGTCGCTCTTTTGTTTTATGATATCAGATATAAAATAGTACTCAATGCGTGGGGTTGGCAATACTGTACTTGTGCATTATAAACGCATTTAATGGCCGACACAGCTGGAATTTTTGCTATACAAGTTGTGATATAATTTGGGATGGCGGGTGGGTTATAGGCAGTGGAGGAGTAAACATATATTATATCATCTCCAGATTTCTTCCTGTCCATTACCACAGGTAATTTGGCTAATTTCAATAGTTTAAGATATTTTTTTCCAGGGAGTAGCTTTTGTCATGTTCTACCACAGTTTCCTGTTTTTAACTCCAGCAATTGCTGGGATGGCTGGAAGGCCATAGAGAAGGAAGCTTTTAGTTTTGCGTGACCATTAATCTCGCTATCATGAGCCACTGGACCTCCTTTTTACGTGGTTCCAACCACAGGACATGGCATTTCACTTCGAAAATCTCCCATGCATTGACCGGGAATTGAATCCAGTCCATCTTGGTGAGATGCAAACAGCTTGACCGCTATGCCACCACACCCTCAGAAGGACATGGCTGCTTCCTTTAAACTCATTTTCTTCATTCATACATCTCTTGTGAGGTTAATGTGAGGAAGGATATTACAGTCATAAAAATCACTGCCACATAGAAACTCATCTCACTGGGCCTCCATATAAATGTGAATAAGGAGGGGAAGAAATACCCTTTACAATTTGTTTGCTGAGTTTTGTTGAGTGAGTTATTGTGTGCACTCCAGGGAAGGTTCCTAGCTACAAATTATGTAACACAAAAGGGTGAGGGACTTATCAGGAACCCTTAAATCCCACAGTAGCCCAATTGCGGAATCTGTATACTTAATCACACCGCAATGCCAGGTGTGAGAATAGCTTGCTGATTCATCACGAGGTGACATGAGGAGACTGTTATCGCTGTCTATTCCAATACAGTTCACGCCACGATTTTTGGCCGGGGGTTCATTATTATTATCTTCCTTTCTGTCTTTGATTGGCATTCCAATGCATGCCGGGAATAGCTGGTAAATTAATAAATATCAGTTTCTTACTGGCAGCAGATAGTTAACTAGAATTTACCAACCTTCCTGGAATTGCTGGGAATCTCGGGAGAATATCCTGGAATTATGCTGTGTTCATTCCATCTCGAAACAATCATGTTGTCCCTTATCATTTTGAGGGAGTGGTGCACTTTTAACAAACACAATTTTGCCGTTACAGGATATTTTATGGCACTATTTTAACAGCTACGTACACTATTTATTGGACAGGTTTAGAAATGTTCATGAGATGTCATATTGGAGTGACCCAATGTTCAGATTGAAGATTCATAAGCCACTTAAATTGTGGATGATCACACAGACCGCAAAACTTACAACTCATAGCAACTGTTGAAAGTTTAGTGGCCTGGGCATTTTCCCCGCTCTCTCAAATATTCCTAGTGTGTTTTATACAGTGAGACGGGCAGCCAAGACTGTAGCAATCTCTTCCTTACATACCAGTGTTTTATTCACCAACAGCTTGATGTGACACCAAAGGAAAAATTCCATGGGTATAACCAGTGCTTGATTTGTAAAATAAGAGGTTCTGGTACTGTGGGCTATTGGGTGGTGGTGGTGGGAGAGGGGTGGGGGGAGGAGGGAAAGGCGGTGGGGGAGGGGTGTCTTTATGAAATATTGAAATAAAGAGTTCTAGAAACGATATTTTTACGCTTTTTGAACACCTTTAAAAATTAATCAGCGGACAAAATAGTAATCAAATTTTGATTGCAATTTTAAATTAAATCGAGACTGCTATAGCAACATTTTTCTTACCATAGCCGTTGGCCTATATTGCATTTTAATGTAGGCCAACTAGGCTACCATTCAAACAATGTACATTATTTCATTTTTTTAAACATAATTTAAAATATTAAATACATTCGGTTTGAAAATACTCTCAAGTTCACCAAAAATCTTTTTTTTCTTGTTTTATAATTTTGTCTTTACAGTTTTCTGAAATAATAATCCTGTCAAAGACCAAGTTGACCTTGACTTACTACTAACGTTCCACAGTTCTAAAAATTACGTTATAAATTCGACTTTTCAGTGGGAGATGATGAGGATTAAAATGTCTGTTGGATTGGGGTCTTTATTAATCTGAAAGCAAATTCAAAATCTATGTCTATACTATTTTAATTTCTAGACAAATAATTTTTTTTATGTCCTCGTTTGCATCATCTCCATAAAAAATAAGATAATTTCCTAAATACAGGAGGCAACTAACATGTTGCTCCTTACTAGTGGCTAATAACTGAATCATTCTTTGATTTGAAATCACAATGTGGCAAGGAGAAATTCCTTGTTCTGTGATGCTTCTTTACATCACAGATGAACTCCAGCTGTAGAGGACGGACATAAACAAAATGCTCTGTTAGTTACTCCTTGAAGCAAAAATCCAAACTCAATTAGAACTATATAATTACTAACAGATGGCAGAACATGGCATAGACTCTGCACTTGAGAGCGAATGGAAATTATAAAATAAATAAAAGTTCTCATACAATGTGTGTATATATATATATATGGGCATAGCACTGTTTACCCAGCTGTGGGAGTCCTTATATAGGCGGGTGTAGCACTCAGTCAGGTTAAGGCTTTGTGGTCTTTTGGGCCTCAAAAAGTAGTACAGAATGTTGTTTCAAAAGAATGATTGGTAAACCTACTAAACCTACTGAAGACCGTTGTACTTGGAAAGTAATACATGGTTCATATAATACTCCTTTTCTCCTGATCCACCTGATGTACTTGGTTGATGTAGTATACCTCCTTTTGGACATAGTATTTCTTTTCTGGCATTGGTTGGTTCTTAAGTTTAGGGGCTGCGACAACGCGGTCATGTAACCCCGTGTACTTTGGGTGTGTGTAGAATCTGTCTGATAACCGGTGTTAATTGTGATGACTGTATTAGTGTGTGTTATCTGTTTTTTAATTTAAGTACAGACTGCAACTTAGAATTTTTCAAATAGTTCCTACTTTTGCCGCCAAGCGCCACCGTCAACGACTACTAGGCCAAGTTCAGAACTTAGCTACTAGACGCCACCGCAGTCGGCTCTTGGCAACGAACGTAGAAACCTAAGAGCGTTGTTTACATTCTTAACCTATCCAATTTAGCTTCATACAGGTGTAATTAGTGGAAGGTTCTTTAACATGCCATAAATCTATGACATGGGACCGCCGACTTTACTTCCCCTCCGAAGGAAGGCATACTGAGGGACTTTTCTGGCATTGAGAGATATGATATCTATAGGTATAAAATTGGCAAATTTAGTGAATTCGAATTATTTTTCTTTGCCCGGTGAAATCTACCTCCGCCTTCTGGCTTGCCGAGAGGGATTTTGTTTTGTTTTTGTTTGTTTGTGTGTAGTAATTCGAGATCTATGTGGCTTTTTACTAGTACTATGTAAATTGATGTTTTTAATGTATCCTACCCCTTATCATTTCCCTTTTTAATGAAGCCGGGGATGAGATGCAATTATTTTCTGTGTGTTGGGAGATTTTTTCAGCTAGATGACCTTACTGATGCCAACCTCATGAGAGGAGTTGATGAGAGATGAAATGAATCAAACTGAGCAAGAAGTTAGAAAGAAGGGGCCATGTCCTAATAGAATGATCCATCCTAGCATTTTCATAGAGTTGAAAATGGGAAACCATTTCAAAGACAGCCGACAATGGGGTTCAAACCCATGATAGCTTGGCCCCCATGGCCTTGCTCCTCGATTTAGTGAGTGGTGCTACTACAGTGTGTGAATTGACGTTTTGAATGAATAAACAGTCAACAAATAGCACTTTTTAATTGTACCCTTCGAAAAACAATAACTGGTGCATTTTGTTGTGGTTCAATATTTTAACTGTAACTTTAAATTTCCTCAATTTATTTATGGAATTCTAATATTTGTTTCTCTTTTATTTTTTTCATGTTGTCTTCTTTTGGGATATCAGCGTGAGTATTGAAACTTAAACTATCATTAGTATTAAGTGTGCTGAAATAATCTTCTGTATCAGTGAATTAATATGCTTTTTAACCCTCTAAGCCCGTTAGATTTTTGTCTGAAAATTGCAACATCCTTTTAAAACTACGTTCAGTATTTTTTATTCTTAAAAATAATAGTCAATACCTTAAAGAATTTCCCAATATACAGGGTGGCCACAAAGTCCTGTTACCCCTATGCAAATCATACTAATGGTATCTTTGTGTATCTGTTTCAGACAGTATGACTGATACGTTTACTTACACTATTACCTACAGCCCATTCTGACTCTCGACATGGTATTCAACGGGATCCTTCTCTGAATAAAACGTGTTCCAGGTGTTTCTGCATGATCGATAGGAGCATACACAATTCCGCAGATCGCCTATGCGTCGAATTCATTGCCGATCCCTTCACTCACTTCTTGAAAAGCCTGCATGTTTTGTCTTGCTGGAAGTTTCACCATTTACTGATCATTTCCATTACCTGTGGAAACAGTTAATCACACCGCCTCAATAATGTTTCTGAGAAGGATCCCGTCGAAAACGCTGGCGAAAATCAGAATGAACCTCTTCAATAGTCTTACCGGTGAGTTGTGTCGAGTTGTGTCATGCACCAAACAACTCATAATAGCTTACGTTGTTCATCAGTATAGGCAGACATATAGCCATTCTTTACTGTCTGAAACAGATACACAAAGACACGCATCGTATGATTTACATAGGGGTAACGGTACTTTGTGGCCACCCTGTAGTTAGTTTAGGATTTACAGATTTGTTCAAATTATTAGATTCAAGCACTTGTTTTTATTAAATCTTCCTTCATCCAGCAAGCATTAAAAATTGCAACTTTACATGAAGAAATGTCTCAGTTTTTCCCCATTCTCAAAACACAATCCAATTTTACTGTGCACGGCGCTAAATGATGGAAGGAATCAACGATTTAATTATATTGTATAATAACGTTTCAAAAAGCCTCCGTGGCTTAGGCGGCAGCACGCAGGCCTCTCACCGCTGGGTCCGTGGATCAAATCCCGGTCACTCCATGTGAGATCTGTGCTAGACAAAACGGAGGCAGCAGGTTTTTCTCCGGGTACTCCGGTTTTCCCTGTCAACATTTCATTCCAGCAACACTCTTCACTATCATTTCATTTCATCTGTCATTCATTTAATCATTGCCCCAGAGGAGTGCGTCAGGCCTCGGCAGCCGGCACAGTTCATATCCTCGCCGCTAGATGGGGGCTTCATTCATTCCATTCCTGACTCGGTCGGAGACTGGAAGCAGGCTGTGGTTTTTCATTTTTCAATAACTATTCAAAGCTAACGGTGAGAAATAGCTACAAAATACGCTAAGGTGTATGTTTCACAAAATTCAAGCTCCTAAACCAGAGGGAGTTAGAAGGTGTGGTTTGTATCAAAATCTTCCAAATCGTCTCAATAGTACAGGAAAAATCTTGCATTTCTTGAAAAGTCAACGGAAATATATTTATTTGTTTATGAAGTGCTTAAACATATCCTTCCTCCTTGTAGTAGATGATGATCCCTACATTTTGAATTATTACCAATTTTATATGATCCTTCTTTGATAGATATCCAGAACCCTGAACATCTGGGGTTGTCCTCTGCGGCTAACACCGCAGTTGTAATTCGGAGCTTGCTCCACTTAAGGTTGATAACCTTCGACAGTCAGATATGGAAAAGTCTTTAAGTAGTAAGGGAATTCCACCGTCCAACCACTTAAGGATGGAGGGGACTACATCGGACTCGGTGGGTAGTCGCCTAAAAGACAAGAATGAATTTAAGCATTCAAATGCATACAACCAAACACAGAAACAAAGAATCAAACATAAGCATATTAACTACATTGCAACGCACAACATAAACTCTTTACTGACAACCGGAAAGCTCAAGAACTTCACAGATGAGTTAGATAGGCAGAATATTCTTCTGGTAGGACTCCAAGAAATGAGAAATTTAACAGAAGATTCGTTTGAATCTCAGGGTTATAGAGTGTACAATGGGAAGCCAGGACAAAGAGTCATGAAACATTGCCCCCAATTTGGTACAGGATTTATAGTAAGTCTGAAAATAATTGATTCCATAATTGATTTTAAAGCCATCTCACCAAGAATTGCAATTCTAACTTTAAAAGCCACAAACAAAATTTACACCATCATTAATGCTCATGCCCCTACAAATGAAAAAAATTTCCTAACTAAAACTCTGCAAGAAGTCGATCATTTCTGGGATCTCCTGGATCAGACTATGAATAAAATAAATATTTATAACATCAAAATCCTTATAGGGGTCTTTAACGCTCAACTGGGTAAAGAAAAGAAGTATCGAAATGTAGTAGGAAAGTGGGCTCCTCACAAATATACTAATAGAAATGGCCAAAGACTCGTAGAAATTCTCAGAACTCATGGACTAATCTCCAAATCTACTTATTTTAAAAGAAAACCACACCAACTCAAAACTTGGAAACGTCCTGATTGGACAAAAGGAGAATTTCAGCTAGACCATGTATGTATGGACAAATTCTATCACAAGGAAATCCACAATGTCAAAGTTCTAAGAGGAACAGACACTGGCTCAGATCATTACTTAATTAAAATCAAGATCAAATTTACTCCGTTAAGAAGAAAAAGACAAAATACAGTTGGAAAGAAAAGGACATACGACCCTCATCAGTTAATCCAGAATGACCAGTACCGGCAAAGAACAGGAACTACAAGACTAACAGACAATTTAGATGAACTAATACCAATACTTAAACAGAACGCAGAAGTTCTAGCTCCATTAAATCCAAAGAAAAGACATGCCTGGTGGAACCCTGATTGTGATGGAATGCATGAAGAAAGACATCAAGCTTGGTTGAAATTTCAAGCCCACAGAATAGAAGAGAACGCCACTAACCTCAAGAATGTCAGAAAAGAATTCACCCAAACTATTAGAAGAATAAAGAGAAAATATCAAAAAGATTTAATAAACTCTATTGAGGAAAATAATTACAAAACCAATTCTAGAGATTATTACAAAGCCTTTGATAAACAATTGCAAAAATACAGCTCCCCCACATTATTGTTGAAAAATAAAGATGGAAAAATAGCGCATAACAATAAGGAAAATGCAGAAATCATGGCGGAAGCATTTAACAAGCTCTTAAATAATGATGAACCTGAAAAGATTTTATTCATTGATACACATACCCCAATAAAAACTAAACCAGAAAACATAAACCCACCTACAGCGAAAGAAGTTGAAACAGCGCTTAAGGAAATGAAGAACTACAAAGCGTGTGGTGAAGACCAGGTTTTTGCAGAGATGTGGAAATACGCCGGCAGTTCGACTCAGACGTCCCTCCATATGGTATTACAAAAGATTTGGATATCAGAAAAATTCCCAGAACAATGGACCACAGCTATAATTAACCCAATTCATAAGAAAGGTGACAGAAGTAATCCAGACAACTATAGAGGTATTTCCATTCTGGATATCACTTATAAGATTTTTTCTAAGATACTATATAATCTGATTAAAGATCAACTAGATCAAGAGTTAGGTGAATACCAGGGAGGCTTCAGACCATGGAGAAGCTGCGCTGAACAAATAATAACTTTGAAGCTAATCATGGCATATTACAGAAAACTAAACAAGCCCCTTTCAATAACATTTATAGATTTCAAGAAAGCTTATGACTCCATCCACAGACCATCATTATTAAAAATTTTAAGACATTTCGGACTTCACCTAAAGCTGATCAAATTGATAGAACTTACTCTAACGAATACAATTTCTAAAATTAAGTTCAGAGGAGAACTTTCTGAACCATTTTTGGTAACAACTGGTTTGAGACAGGGTGACGGATTATCACCTCTTCTTTTTAATTGTGCGCTGGAGTACGTTATGAGGGAATGGTACAAGAACAACTCGTAAAATATAAAAATTGGAACCCAGAAAGACAACATACATCTGAACTGTCTAGGATTTGCTGATGATCTAGCTCTTCTGGCCAATGATATTCAGGAAACAAAACTGCAAATAAAATCTATACAGGAAATAGCTCAAAATATTGGTTTGAAAATTTCATTTGAAAAAACAGAAGTTATGCTAACTCAACCTCCGCTTGCAAACAAAATTAAGTTGGGAGACTAAGAAATAAAAATTGTAGAAATATTTAAATACTTAGGTGAAGTAATCACATACAATCTGAACGAGAAACCAGCATGGCAAAATAGAAAAGATAAATTGGTTAGAGCACAGCATGTTACCAAGAATAGGCCTACATATAATAAAAATGTCTCTCGATAGCAACCAAATTGAAGCACTACAAAACAGTCACCCAGCCACAAATTACATATGCATGTGAAACATTATTCAAGACAACAAACACAGTTGCAGAGTACTCAAGTTAGAAAGGAGAATAGTGAGAACCTGTTTAAATAAAAGTTATCAAGTAAATGGAGTCTGGAGACTAGCTTCCAACGAAACAGTTTATAAAGAAATAGAACCAGTGACAAGCACAATGAAAAAGAAACGAATATCATTCTTAGGGCATCTAATACGGTCACCAGAAAATAGAATCGGTAGAAAAATAATAGAAAAATTATGGATGAGTAAGAGTCATCATCATCATCATCATCATCATCATCTTGCACAGTTTCCAGCCACTGGCCGGGTCTGTTTGGAACACAAGCCTCTCCAACGTCTTCTGTCTTCCCACCATCTCTCAGCCTCCACCCTTGTCCAGTCTTCTCCTCTCTTCTTCACGCTTTCTTCCACCCCCTTCAGCCACCTGTCTCTCGGTCTTCCCCTCGGTCTCTTTCCTTCCCACTTCGTCTCATGTACTCTCCTGGGTATCCTCTTCTCCTCCATTCGTTTTACATGTCCATACCATCTAAGTCTAGATTTCTCTATACCATCCTGTAATGGTTCCTCCTTCATTAATTCTCTGGTCCTCTCATTTCTTATTCTGTCCATCTTTGTAGCTCCAATACTGCTTCTCAAGAACCTCATCTCACTGGCCTGTATTTTGCTCCTCTCCCTTCCTTTCATAACCCAGGTCTCCGAGGCATACGTCAGGATAGGGACATAGTACGTCCGATATATGATCTTTTTGCTGTTCTGAGGGACATCCTTGCTCCATAACATGCTTCTCACACTCCTCCGAAATGCTTCTGCCTGCCTCCCCCGCTCATTTATTTCTCTATCGTTTCTTCCATTATCTTGTATCACGCTTCCCAGATACTTAAAACTCTCCACTTTCTTCAGCTGTTCCCCACCAATTGTTATTCCCGTTGTGGTTCTTTCCTTCTTCCTTGTTGTGATCACCATCTCACTCTTATTTATGCTAAATTTCATCCCATATCCTTGTATTACTCCTTCGCACACGTCCAACTGTTCCTGTACCTCCTCCTCCTTGTTTCCCCAAATCATCAAATCATCTGCAAACACCATTGCTTTCATCTTTCCGTCCCCAATTACATGTGCCACTCGGGTCATTATGTCATCCATCACCACAATGAAAAGTAACGGTGACAGTGCACTTCCTTGTTTCAGGCCGTTTCTTTGTTCCAACCAGTCAGATCTCTCTCCTCCCACTTTCACACAGCTCACGCTTCCCTTGTACATCTCCTTTATCCTCTTTATAGTCCATTTCTCTACTCCTCTATCCTCCAGGGACTTCCATACTTTGTTTCTGCATACACTGTCATATGCTTTCTCAATGTCCAGGAAGGCCATCAGTAGATCTGTTCCATATTCATAGTGCTGTTCTTGTAACTGCCTTACAGCAAAAATCAAATCCACTGTGGACCTTCCTGCTCTGAAGCCATGTTGTTCTTCCCTCATCCCTCCTTCTATCCTTGTCCTAATTCTCTTTTCCAAAACTTTCTCGAAGATCTTTGCACAATGACTCATCAGTGTTATTCCCCGATAGTTTCTGCAATCTGTTCTACTACCTTTCTTGAAGATCGGGACAATGATTCCTTTTTTCCAGTCCTCTGGGGTCTTCCTTTCCTTCCATGCTGTCCTCATCACTCGGTACAGCCACTGTATCCCCACCTCTCCTGCTGCTCTCACCATCTCCACACTCAACTCATCCACACCCGGTGCCTTCCCTCCTTTCATCTTGTTCACTGCATCTTCCACTTCTTTCCATGTTAAGTCCTTTTCTGTTTGCAGTTCATCTTCCTCTTCCCCGATTTCTTCCTCCTCACCATCTTTTCCATTTGGGTTCAGAAGTTCTTCAAAATATTCTTTCCACATTTTCTTCAGTTCTTCCCTATTTTCTATCTCTTGTCCCCTTTTGTTCACCATTCTAACATAATCCGTAGGATCCTTCCGCCTCTTATCTTTCACCATCCCATACAGGACCTTTTTTGTACCTTCACTATCCTCCTCCATCATCTTTGTCCACTCTTCCATCCACTTCCTTCTCTCCTCAGCCACCACTCTCTTCGCCTCCTTCTTTCTTTCCTGGTACTCTTCCCTTGTCTCTACCGTCCTATTTTGATACCACCTCCTAAAGGCTCTATTCTTTTCCCTTACTATATCTTTTGTCTTCTTCAGTTCTTCCCTATTTTCTATCTTGAGTAAGAGTAAGAACAATATTAGATGGATCACAGAACTTAAAGAAGACACGAGAGAGTTACATACTACAATAGAAGATTTAAAATACAAGACAGACACACTCAAGATTCTGAAAGACAAACACTCTAGACTACAGACAAAAATCAACAAGCAGAGAATAGGAAGAGTCATTCTTGAAGCAGAAAGAAAATTACGTTTAGAAATGATGAAGAAATTTTGGGCTGACAAAAAGAAGAAAAACCTCCATAAACCTGACTAATGTAGTCCTATGTTGGCTAAAAAATTAAAATTAAATTAAAGTGCTTAAACAAATAAATAAGACGATAGTCCCTGGCATTGCGTACAGCCCGCATAGCACTAGAGGCGGGCGGGTAGTCTGTACACATGGGGCGCACACAACCCATTAATATTATGCAAGAGTTCTCGAACGGGTCCGCTAATTAACAATATATTGCTGCAACAATCACCATATCCTCAAATTTTCATTGTTGTCTTAAGCTGTTACTTTGTCACAGAGCAGCGAGTGCCTCTCCCTTCAAAACAAAACAGCTGAAGCAGAGTTGCCATCATCTTGGATGAATTCATAAATTGATCAGGAACTGTTATTGCGCATTATACTAACAATCTGACAAGAAAATTCCCTTTCATAAACAGCTATGTTGGAATATATTTAAAATGGTAGAAATATGTGTGTTGAGTCTAATAATTTGAACAGCTCTGTAATACTATTAAAATGATTAATTCTTTTGAGATATTGTCGTGTGAAAATAAAATTTATAATTCTAGACGTTTCAACGAATCAATTTCAATAGAATTGTTTTAATTCTATTGAAAAAGGAGGCAAGGTTCCTCTCGAAATGTCTAGAATTTTAAATTTTATTTTCTCACGCCAATATCCCTAAAGTATGAATAATTTGTACAGTATTCCGGGCCGTGAAAGCCTTAATCTACACAGATCTGTAATATTGATGCAATAAACAGCCTCTCTTATTTTAAAGTCCAAATATACAGCCGTCGTCGTCGGCTGTAACTCGATTCCGAGTACACATACTTCTTCCTGCATAGCACTTTTCAAACCAGCTTGTGGATGTGTTTCTGATGACTAAACAGGCCAATCCTGGCATAAAACATGTGCCCACATAAATTGCACTGAATGGTTGGGCAAGGGCGGGGTTGTAATTGACGAAGCTTTCTTGCTTGTCGCTTGGCCTCTCCATGTCTACAACGTTCTACTTGACAGCGGTCGATGTTGTGTTCTGCCACAGTAAACGGTCCGCAGCAGATGTTTCCCATGAGTGGATATGTATACCAGTCGTCTTCATGATGTGTTTTAGCTGGTCTTTAAAATGCTTCAGAGGGGCCCCATGATGTCTAGTGCCGGAGCAAAGTTCACCATAAAGGAATTGACGTGGAAGCCTGGTATCACTCATACGGTGAACATGTCCTAACCATCTCAGTTGATGAGCGATGATTGTTGCCTCAATGCTATTGAGATACGCTTACTCGAGAACTGCAGTGTTGGTCACGTAGTCCTCCCACTTAATGTTCAAGATGTATCTCATCTTTTGTTGGTGGAAGCGCTCAAGTTTCTTGATATCACGGCGATCTCAGCTTTATTCGACTACATAATGGAATCCATTAGGTCCGTATTGACAAGAAATGTTTTTCCTCGAATTGTGGCATAACATCACGGCGATAGTGTGTCCAAGTTTCACAGCCATACAGTAGCGTTGAGATGACGACAGCTTAGTACACCATGAGTTTGGTATGCATCTTTAGGTCTTTATTTATGAAGATTCCGTGCATAGGTTGTGCAAGTGTCTTAGTTTTCTTTGCATTGATGGTAAGACCAAAGTGATCACACGCAGTGCTAAAGCGGTTGACTGATTGTGGAAGCTCTGCAGGTGTCGGAGCAGGAGATGCGGTGTCATTGGCATACTGCAGTTCTGTCACCCGTATAACTTGGGTATATCCTGTGAGCTAAGTCTTGCCAGATTAAAAAAGCCTCCATTGAAGCGAAACTTGATCTCTATGCCTTGGTTGTTGGAAGATGATTCTTACATCATGGCAACCATGTACAATGCAAAGAGTGTTGGAGCAAGCACACAACCTTGTTTCAAACCGTGAGTGATTGGAAACGGATCGGATACAGAGTTACCTTGAAGAACCTTCCCAGACATTCCATCGTGAAGAACTTGAACTAATCCACATAGCGATCTGGACATCCAAATTTCGCTAATACTTTCCACATAGCAGATCTTAGTACTGAATCAAAGGCTTTTTCCAAGTCATAGAAAACTAAATACAAAGGCTCCTGTTGCTCTCTGCACTTCCCTGTTGCTCTCTGCACTTCTCCTGGAGTTGTCTGCCACAGAATATCATATCTGTTGTGCCCCTGGAAGTTCAGAAACCGCATTGAGACTCGGGGAATATCCTCTCCGAGATACTTTGGAGCCGGCTTTGGAGAATTCTTGCGAGAACTTTACCTGCGATGGATAATAGCGATATGCCACGGTAGTTCCCACACACAACTACGATCGCCTTTCTTGAAGATAGTGATAATGGCAGCATTCTTCAAGTCGCCGGGTACTTCTCGATTTTCCTATTAAGAGGATAAGTGTAAGAAGTCGAGTCTTCAAAGCCATACGTCCACTTGGTAACAACTCCAAAAGTATGTTATCAGGACCAGGAGCCTTTCTCGGCTTTAGTTGATTGAGCGCTTTGGTGAAATCTCGGTATGTCGGCGGAACTGCCATCCATGGTTGTTGGGGCTGCTGCGGGACGTTCCGAAGAAAGTCCTTGGCAACATTGGAGGCACGATTTAGAAGTGGAGAGAAATGTTCCTTCCAACGCTCCAAAATTTGTCCTTGATCAGTTAAAATGGCGGAATTGTCAGCAGTTTTCAATGTACCTTATGATGTTCAGATTGGGCCATATACCTCCTTTATGCCTGCATAGAAGTTTTGCAGGTCACGGGCATCAGATAGTATTTGCAGTTCTTCGGCTTTTTGCTGTCACCAGTTGTTTATTTCCCAAATTTGTGTCTGACATTTCCCCTTAAGTTGCACGAAATGTGATTTTTTCACACTCGAAGATGGATCTTGAAGAAAGGATAGATGGGCTTCCCGTTTGGCATTGATCAGACACATAATTTCATCATTATTTTCATCATACCAGGCTTGTCTTGTTCTTCACAAAACCAACTGTTTCCTCAGCTGACTCAGTGATGACCTTCTGAAGCATGGCCCATTCCTGTACTACACTATTTGTACTAAGTGGTTGACTAGCCAGCTTATTTGCGATTTCATTTTTGTAATCCGTAGCAATTGATTCAACTTGGAGTTTAGAAGTGTCAAATTTCCGTCTGGACAGATTGTGGTTGGATCTTTTCGGTTTGCGGCAGATTGAGATCCTCAACCGTCAAAAAAGGAGCTTATGAAATGTCCAACTGTCATCGACATTTCTTGCGGTCCTGGTGACAACGATGTCCTTTTTATCACATTGCCTGGTGATGATATAGTCAAGGATGTGCCAGTGCTTCGAGAGAGGATGCATCCAAGTGGTTTTGTAGCGATTCGGCAGGCGGAACTGAGTGTTGGTAATAAAGAGTTAATGTTCAGCACATAGACCAAGGAGTAATAGACCATTGGCATTGCAGTTGCCAAGTCCTTGTTTTCCCATCACATTGTTCCATAATTGATGATCTTTACCAACTCTGGTGTTGAAATCACCAAGCATTAAGAGCTTGGTTGGTTCTTAAGTTTAGGGGCTGCGACAACACAGTCATGTAGCCCCGTGTACTTTGGGTGTGTGTAGAATCTGTCTGATAACCGGTGTTATTTGTGATGACTGTATTAGTGTGTGTTATCTGTTTTTTAATTTAAGTACTGCAACTTAGAATTTTTCAAATAGTTCCTACTTTTGCCGCCAAGCGCCACCGTCAACGACTACTAGGCCAAGTTCAGAACTTAGCTACTAGACACCACCGCAGTCGGCTCTTGGCAACGAACGTAGAAACCTAAGAGCGTTGTTTACATTCTTAACGTATCCAATTTAGCTTCACACAGGTGCAATTAGTGGAAGGTTCTTTAACATGCCATAAATCTATGACATGGGACCGCCGGCTTTACTTCCCCTCCGAAGGAAGGCATACTGAGGGATTTTTAACGCTCTTAAAAATCCGATGGCTTTGGCCGGGTTTGAACCCGCTATCTTGGGCATAGAAGCTCAGCATGCTACCGACTACGCCACCGAAGCCGCTCATTTAGAGCTTGTCTCTAGGTGGTACTTTGGTGATGATTGTGCTCAGCAGGTTGTAGAATTGGTCTTTAACTTCTATATCAGCATCCAAGGTGGGAGCATATGCAGGGATAAGTCATAAAGTGACCCCCGAAGAGTGGGATTCGAAGGGTCATAATTCTTTCTCTGACAGCAGTTGGAGTTAGCTGGTGATCATTCACCAGTGAGGTCTTTATAGCAAAACCAACACCATGAATATGGCACTCTCCCTCATCTTTTCCCTTCCAGAATATGGTGTAACCTGAACTGAACTCTGTAATTTTACCTTCGCTGGACAATCTGGTTTCACTTAAACAGCAATATCTACGTATGTTCATTCGACCAAGCTCTTGGGTGACGAGCGCTGTTCTTCTCTCAGGCCTGTTATTGTCCTTCAAATCAAGTAACGCTCGAACATTCCAGGATCCTATAATTAAAGTTTGAATAATTTTAGTTTTCGTTTTTCGACTGCAAAAGGGGTGACCCGCTGGGTGCGGCCTCCCAGCCGGCTGAAGGTGTGCCTGCTGATGTTTAGCCCACATTTTCTAGAGCCTTCCACATTCGGGGTGGGCAGCGGAGATCCTAAATAGGCCTGCCCAAACACAGATGCAGGGCCAAACTCCTGAGTAGTCACAAGGTCTCAGAAAGACGACCATCACACATCTGCTGCGAACGTGCAGGTCCGAACTAGATGCTTCCAGGATCAACCCAAAAACCTGCCTCCACCATCCTTATCCTATCACCGCTGGACTTGAGTTGAAAGAGTGACAGCAGGAAAAAGGTGCCACAAGCGAGATTTTGTTTAAGGTGGATCACAGCTTGCAAGGAAGTGACCCACACACTATAATCTCGGAACTATATAGTCTGCGGCACAAATGAAATGAGACGTGCAGGTTCTAGCACCATGACTGCAATGGACTGCCGCAGACTCTTAATACCATTGAGTTGCGCCTTCACAGCCAGTCCATGTGGCATGACCTCATCCACCTCCATGACCGTTGAGAACCACAAGAGAAGTTCCTCCTTCGCCCGTTTTGCCGTTGGGTCAAAATATACGTAATGGGTTTCAGTGTCATTTCCTACACTGAGGGGCTCATCCGCCAGAAGCCGTTGGCCCCTTCAAGGGGTTGAGTTATATACCGCCGCCTAACACTCGGCGTTAGCAGTTTTTACAGCTGGTTGGCAAACCAGATAAGCCTGCTCCTTTCACAGTCCGGACTTTGGACCGGACAAAGGCGGAGTATAATTATAATTATATTAATCACATGTAATGTTTTCAGGTTATTTTTATGCATGTCCCAGCAATTTGGATTATATTGTGTTGACTGACTGAAAAGTTGCAATATCCATTCCCAACAGATAACCCGATGCTAGCACAGAAGAAAACAATAACTATAAGCCCAGTAATCATTTCCTATTGTTGTTCACTTCCCTATCCTCATAACACTTGCCCATTACCTTCACATACTCCTCAGTTCTATTCCCTGCCCTAGCATTGAAATCCCCCATCAGTACTAGACCTACATTATCTTTATTGTTAACTCTCACTACCACATCTCTCAGTGCCTGTCTACTTCGTCCTTATCTGCCCCTTCACATGGAGCATACAATGAAACAATCCTGACATTTCCAAATCTATCCACATTAATCATTCATTTACGTACCTCACAGAAACTATGCTATACTGTAAGGTTCTCTTGAAATACAGTCCTACTCCCCATTTTCCCTTGCCTTGTTTTACACCTGACACCTTGTAATCTCTTACTTCCTTTTATCTATCTCCTTTCATCTGAACTTCACTAATCCCTAGAATATGAAATCCCATCCTACTTGCTGACTCAGCTAGCTTGGCTTTCTTCCTTCTGGTGTGGTTAGTTACCATGAACCATTGGATCAACCAATTAAAAGTTTCCAGTATCAGATAGAACTCTTCAATGCATTCAGAGTCTAAATAGATTTGAGCGTTAAGGTATATGAGGGACATATTAGCAAGAACAAATGCAAGACAAGAGAGAGAGAGCATGTTGCTTTAACATATAAATATATTTATTTGCAAACAGTTCAACAGATGAAAAATATATATCCTTAATAAATTATCCTTAAGCAATTAAAATAAATTTTGATGGATAAACAAGTTGACATGACCAAGAAACATTTTCTTGTCAGTGCTTGGGGGTGAGCCCAGCACTAAAAACATCTTTGAATTTTAGGAGACCTTGTCCCATTAATTTGACAAAGGGAAAAACAAAATTGTGAAAATATCTTTCATAAATATTAAGCACTTAGGCTAGGGCCTTAATCCAAGATACTTTTGACACCGGAAAGGAAGGCTTGACAAAAGGTGAAATACCTTCATAAAGAGAAAACACTCGTGACAGTTACACAAAAGCATTTACCATGAAAGAGAAGAAGAGAAAGTTGTGAAAACAGTTTTGAAAGAGAGGCATAGCCTATAGAAGGGGCTATGACGGTCAGGGATCCAATCCTGCCGCACCTTATGAAAACAATTTTATGCTTTTAAGCAAAGGCAAACTGATAAATCATTCCTAAAAGGAAAATGGCCAAGGTGAGCTGTTAAGTCAATCTTGCTTTGGAATTCATGAAGAATAGAGTAACTATGTTCTAGAAAGGCAACTAGAGGCAGGTAGATTTATGAAAAACATAATGCTTGAAGAACACACTTGAGAAAAATGCAAATAGAGGTTATAAACACTATCAATGTTACTTAACTTTGCAGTTGAGTAGATTAGCAACTTTAGTAGAATGAAGCACATAGTCGAAGACATTAGGTGCCACACGTGGTACGTTTAAGCACACGTAAAAGTTGAAGTACTTTCAGTTTGAAGCACTAGAACGATGTAGAATTCACAGAAAAGATAGCTTCCTAGTAGAAGGTGTAGAAGGCGAAAACAGAGGTATTAAACCTAAGGTGCATAGCGAAACTGTTTTTCATTGCACTGATGATGCGAAGTTTGCACGTGAAGAATGTCCATTTATATTACACCAATATCCACTTTACAATGGTGTAATATATCATAATCAATACGGGAAAATCTAGAATAATGACAAAAGTCATAGATATTCAGAATATCCATTTCACAAACATGTCGTTTGGAACATGAAGATTGTGATCAAGTCAGATCACGAAGCGAAGATGTCTTGGAGACATTATGAAGTTTCAAATGTTACATATAGCAAGATGATTTTTAAGTCCGTTGTTTCAAGACTGGTGAACAGCCCTGCATCTGCAAGGAAAATCATACAGATCCAAACCGGCAAGCCATTTAAATAGGTGACAGGGTCTTGTTCTAGCACATTCTGCGAGGCGTAATGGAGAAGACGTGCTGTGATTGGCCGGAGCTTGGAGGCCGACCAATGAGGGCGTAGCCATGGCTGCCAGTCTGTCTTGAGTATGCTCGGCGTGTGGAATGAACGTAATGTTTCACTAAAACACTTAAAAGCGAGCATGGCTTATGATATAATACGTAAGTAATTTACAACATACTTAATTTGAAATAGAAGCACGATTACAAAATGGAAGATCACTACTACGTGATGATCGTAAGAGGTTATGAAAAAAATCAATTCTGTCTGACTGACATAATTTACGTAAACTTGCAAAATTAATAAATTAATTTATTCGCAAATGCGAACACCTTCCATAAGCACCAGTTCAATTGCCTGGTAGTTCCGAGGAGTCATGTGGAAGGAAAATTCAAGACCTTAACGGGACACTTGGCCCAATACTTGGAAGGACGATGATATTGATTCGTAACCATTTACAAATGGAATTAAATTCACAAATCATTTATCTTATAAATGATAAAATATGCTCTAGAAGATTATTTAAAAGTTATAGTGGAAGATAAAAGGGATTATGGACATGGTTGGAGGAAAAAAGGGATAAAGGTCCCAAAGAAAGGTTACCTAAAAGGGGCATCAAAAATTGCATTTTCACAACTAGAGGCAATATTTCACTCTGTGGTATCTTTCCTAAGAGCTTTAATTTATCTTCAGAAAGGTGCACACCTAAAAATCCTAACCCTGATTGATTCCATACAAATCCTAACAAAGCTGCTTTCATGTATAGGATCAACAACAATTTATCTCATAATAGCATTATAACCATAGTAAGTTAAGTGATCTACATACAGAGCAAGACCTAATCCAGTGGCCTACTTATTATGGTTTCTTTTGTTTGGTATGGAACGCTGATCTTTTCATATTTAGAGATTGGTGATTGTTGTTTTAAGAGTGCACTGAGCTGTGTAATGCCTGCCTTCACTGTGAACTGTATTTCTTAGGTCGTGCAGCGTAAACAGAATTGTGTCATTTTAGTTGAGAGAACACCATGCACCAAGAGTGTTTGTTGTCTAAGAATTTCAATATTTTTTAATTAAAATCTCCAACAGTTAAATAACAGTTGCTAGTTTCTCATAGTTGTTATGCTCCATCACTAGCAACTTTTTCTTTCTTGACTTTTATATTGTTTGCATTGCCCCTATATTTATTTCTTCTTTAAACTTATTTTCAGTATTTTGGTGAATCTCACTGAAATCAGAATAGTGTATGTCTAGTAATGGGTCTGCAGCCTAAATGAGTGCTTGTGTCTCACACTGCAAAAAATTGCAAGATCCCATTCACTTTTAAACATAACTTAACATCACATCACCACTCTTTGCTCAGAGTTGATAAACTATTCATTTAACAGTCACGCTGTGCCAAGCAGTATTTCTGGAGTCCTAGTTGCACTGCACAATGCATTGTTATTGTAGCGCTTTGTACAAATATAATTTGTAGCTTTTGTGAAGGTCTATTTTAGGAAACATTGAGGTCATCTACTCCTATTTAGAAATTAGTGATTCCTTCTGGTTGAAAGTTTAAAAAATATGTAACAGCTACAAATTAATTTATGCTCTTCCCTGAAATGTTATGCAGATGATGTTACGGTTGTTCAATTGAAACATAGACATGCCTGAAAATGAGCACAGTATATATAATATCATGACGACGGCATACACATTAGAGCCGGACAAATTTGCCTAGATATCGTAAGCTGGTGTATGGTCAGTATTGTCTCCCACAAAGCGCACTCATGGCCAGTTGTCTCCCCTGAGTGAGAATCTCAAGTCTCAGTAATACTGAAACTGGGTTAAGTCTCGATAATATCAGAACTCCATTTTCTTGGCATTGTTGACAGTGTAGATTTAAAGAAAAAGTCAGATACTCAAGCCGCTGTACATATCAAGTCAAAGTCCTGTGAAACTCCGAGATGTAAAACGTTCATCATTCTTACGTTCGACGAATTAATGTAAAACCATATTAATTGATCCACCAAGAGGGATGCCGTATCGTATTGAGTTCATTGTATTGTTAACATGTTTTTTCTTACTAGAGGAATGGTAAGAGAGAAACTGAGTTATTAGAAAATAAAGTTACTGTTAAAACGAGTGCCTGCTTGATAAATTTTCAGGTAGGACTATTTTTATATAAACAAAATAAAGTGTGCACACATGCTTGTGGAATTTTAAGATTAATATGAGACGATTAAGTTCTTGGCAATATTCATACAACGAATTAGGATTGTGGAATTCATAATGAAAGAGTTTTCACAAATTTGGGGGTGGGGGTGTTGAATTGTTTTTATAATAATAATTACAGTTGTTGTAGTATATATAGTAAAATTATGCTTTGTATCTACAGTATGACACTACATAGAAATATTACGAAACAATGAATGACCTAAATAAAGACTATTGCCACTCACAGTATTTCCATGTTTTCATTCATTTATTTATTTATTTTTGTATTCCCTTTTTAATCTTTTCTATAACAAGCAGACAAGTAGTTGGCATTACTGGCAGCACTGGTGAGGGACGGAGGGTAATTAAAGTACACTGCCACCACCTTATCACTCCTATCTTCAGTTACAAAATACACAAATTACTACTGACACCATAATAACACAGGTTATTGGACATTTGTGTGAGAGAGACACACATGAATGATGATCACGATGTCCAATCCCCTAAAGTTTAAAAAATCAAATATGGTCATCGTGGAGAGCCACCAATTGAAAGTCTTGAGCCTTCTTCTCCTCCTTGTAACTCGTTGTTCTTCAGGCCAACTACACTGTATAACAACAACAACAAATAAAAACAACGCACCGGGATGGAATTGTCCGATCTCGATAAAAATTGGTGGATGTGGGGAACAGACATAGAACAACAAACAAACGATTAAAAGTGCAGAATAATCGAATGATTTATTGCAGAGTTAGAGCGTTACAAAGTGAGGGCGTCAATAACGTGTTGGTCCACCCCTGGCCTGGATGCAAGCTGTCACTCAACATGGCATGGATTGATCAAGTTCCCGGAATTTCGTGCCAAATGGTCTCCAACTGTTGGGCTAAATCGGCGACATTCCGGAATGTTCGCAATCGCCTTCCCATGACGTCCCAAATATGCTCTGGGAGAGAGAACAGGCGACCAAGCTGGCCAAGGAAGGATAGGGCAAGCTTGAAGATGGTCCATAGCAACACGTGCCGTGTGTGGCCGGGCATTATCCTGTTGGAAAGTAAGGCCTGGATGTCGCTGAAGGAACGGTAACACACCGGCCGTAGAATGTCATCAACGTACCGCTGTGCTGTCAGTGTGCCAGGAATGACTACCCGAGGGGTCCGGCTATCAAAGGAGATGGCACCCTGGACCATCACCCCCTGTTGTGGGGCTGTGTGGCGTGCGATAGACAGGGCAGGTTTCCCACACTGGCCTGGACGTCTCCAAACATGTCTGTGGTTGTCGTCAGGGCACTGTTGGAAACGGGACTCGTCACTAAACACTATATGCCCCCAGTCAGCGCAGTTCAACGTTGCTCGAGCGCGGCACCACTGTAATCTGACTTGACGGTGAACAGGCGTGAGTGGTAACGGGCGGCGTAAGGTTGATGGTCATGGTGGACACGTGTGCGGGTCACACGCTAGATCGTTGATAACGACGACTCCGATGCTGTGACAGCTGTTCTGGCAATCGCTCCGTCTTCCCGTGCCGTTGTGGCCCACAGTCGACTACTGCCGTCCTGACGCTGATGCCTGCCGTTGCTGACCCACGCTTGCCAGCATCGTCTGATCGCCGCATCACTTTGACCCAAATGTCCAGCGACAGCTCGATTTGACTAACCAGCTTCTTTCAATCCGATCGCACGACCTCTTTCAAACTCTGACATTTGCTCATAATGAGCATGAATCTTTCGGGTGGCATTCCTTCAGCCGACGTTCAGATAACTCAGTCAAATGCAACAGCTACTTTGAGCATACGCTTCAGAATTGCGCCTTATATACACCTGATGCATGTGCAGTTCGGATGCGCGAGAGCTCCCGCTATTCATTCATTGGACACGAAGCTTTAATCAGTTGCATGTTCGGTCCGAATGTCTTTGCATACGTAATTTCCTTACAATCGGATGCCTTCCCGGTGCGTCGTTTGTTTTGTTATACAGTGTATATCCTGAAAATTGGCTACGATGGTGAAAATACATTTGCGAAAAATTTGATTGGAGAATTTTGTAAATTTTACCTACTTAAAACTCTGATTTTGTGCTTTAAAGTAGTACCAATTTGTGGATGGGGGTATATTAAGTCATACCAGTGCAAACACTTCACTGATTCATCTATAAATGCCAAAGATATGACAATTTTAGTGTGAAAAGTGTGACGGCAGTTGCTCTGAGAACAGCTCATAACCGTGAGAATATCACAAAGCCCGATACTTCTCGCCCGTGTTAAATATTCCTCAGTCTCGTAGCTCCCCGAGGTAATATTGCTCCTGCTACCCATGATGCAGTGGATGCATACGTAGTTAGGGAATGCAATTGAGCTGGCAGTGGCTCAAGCAAACTGCTGCACTTGTCAAACCCACAAGAAAAGAACAGAAAAAGAATCATCCTTTAATTTTTTCAAATGCCCGACAACTAATGAATGTTATTTGAACCGGTAGGAACGTTTTAGATGAAGAGAGTCAAGTGTCCAACGCAAAAGTTCTCACATTCTATCTTTTTGGCGTTTTCAGAGTTAAGTCTTCAAAACTCCGTAGTTGAAATGGTAATGCATTAGACTCCATATTGAAAGAACTGGGGTTCAATACTTGGTAGGGGAAGTGTTTTAGAATTTGTTTTCGTTATGTTTTATCGTTTGTGTCAACCACTTCGCCAATATCTTACTACAGAATTGATAAGAGAGATCACAGTTAATTATTGAGGGGGGGGGTATTACGTTACTAGTAATGAAGCGAGCGCATGAATTTTTGCATAGTGTTTGAATGATGTATTGATCAATCCAAATGAGTCTTGGCAGATACACTACAGTTTTCCAAACTGAAGTGATAGCAATCACTACATGTCTTGAAGAAAACATGAAAATGAACTACAGAGATAAGAACATTTCCATATTTACGGGCAGCCAGGCAGCTATTAAGGCACTTGTAGCTGTCGGATAACATCCAAAATTGTTTGGTATTGCCATACACTTCTTCTGAAGCTCTCAGAGTGCAATGCAGTTAAAATAATATGGGTACCTGGGCATGCAGGCATAGAAGGAAATGAGAAAGCGGATAAACTGGCAAGAAAAGGGTCAGAAACACCTTTTGTGGGTCCAGAACCAGTATGTGGGATCTCTTATAGACAAGCCCGCTACTACATAGGGAAATGGATACAAAAGAAACAAATGGAAAACTGGAAAAAATGCTCCAGAATATACACATGGATGAGACCAGGAGATACAGGGCGTTACCAAATCGACTTCATTATGGTCGAGCAGAGATTTCAAAACCAGATTTTGGATTGTAAAACATATCCCGGTGCTGACATAAACTCTGACCACAATCTGGTTGTTATGAAATTCATATTAAAGTTGAAGAAAAGTCAAAAGCCAAAAAGGTGTGCAATAGACAGACTTTTTTTTCAGTTTGAGTACGGACACCAACTCGTACCTACTGGGTAGATTATTGGCTTAGGAATAACCTAACCACCAAGGGAAGATGATAAAGAAAAGGAAGTGGGTTTCGGACTGGAGAAAAAGGATGGAGAAATAGGAGGAGAGTCCTACAAATGTTATAAGTTTAACTTTAAATGTACTCAAAGCCGGTTGCCACTGCAAATCCGCTCTCCGATACCTAAAGTGGGTAGGGACCTGGGCAAAGCTAACGGGAAACGCAGCTAGAACTTGGGCGGTTTGCAAGAGAGTGGCTTTAGAGTATTCCCTCTCAAGCATACATATGCCTACTATGGGGAAGGGTGATGGTCTGGCAAGACAAAGAGTAACAGATTTATTGTATATCTGTTCAAAGGAATTTGTTTTTGAACAAGTAATTTGAAGAATGCCAATAATTTGAATCGGTTTCGATATTTTTTGTTTTCGAAATCGTAGAGTTCCTAAAGAGCGACCAAGTGCTTCCAAGAAGGATAGGGATAAAGCAATTATACCTTTGTGAATAATTTTGGTAAGTAAACCAATAGTTGCATTTGGAAATGGCTAAGCTTTCACCCAGCAAGAAGCCGACTAAAAGTTTAGGCAAGGAGAAACACTTATATTTTGAAAAACCAACCATAAGTTTTGGAGAGAATCTCCACAAGCAGGAAGCTGGTGTAGCGAGCTATGCTTGCCTTACTGGCCAGTTAGAATTAGCTATTAAAGCTAAGAGAGACTTGACCAAGTTACCAACTAAGAGTTCTTGCTCAAATGCAACAAGTGGTGAAAACCCTATCAAGAGATTTATTTGCATTAAGTGGGAAGAGTCGAGGAAGACAGGATCTTGCCTAACCGTTATGTTAGAGAAATGATAAAGCGAAAAAGAACTCTTTAATTTATTTAACAATGCAAAAGAGTGTAATGAATTTAACAATGTTGGGTAGTAGTTTTTTGACAAATACATAATTTAGACTTTGTAACAAATGGGGTCACAGACCTCCGAAAAACATCTAAAGCTTGCTCCAGGCAATTAACAATTCTTTTGGTTTCAAACCTTTTATATACTTTAAAATCTTCGCAAGATTTTGAAATGGCGAAGATAAAATGAAAAATTTAAAGACAATTAAAGTGATTAAAGTTAGACAATAAATCAAGTACAAGGTGGCTACTTTAAGGAATTTCTAAGTAAATATCTTAGAAAGAGTAACAACTTCTAAAGTAACAACAACAAAAAGCAGGAAGAATAAAAGAGAAGTTCCTATAACTTCTTATATTAAAGCTGAATTACTTTGTTGGATTATGCAAATAGGACAGGTCACTTATTGTGAAACCTGAAGAGAAAAATCGAAAGGAAGTTTCTAGACCTCCTATGTTTAAGTAGGAATCACGAGACAAATGGGGGCAAGTTTCCCTTTCGTGAAACCTAGAAATAACTCGCTTATGAGTTGAAAGAATTCCCTGATTAGAAGGGAGAAACAAGATAAGTTAAAGCGTGTACTAGACACGAAGTTTTACAGACATTAATTAATGATACATAAGCAAAAGAGGGAGGGCACGTATTTAGAGTGACACCTCATTGAAAAAGACCTAAAGTAACAATTTTATTATTATTTAAAGATTTCCTTTATTGAAACAATGAACTGTAAGTTACATCATAACCGAAAACACAATAAAGGAAAAAGGATCACCAGAATGGGCATTAATTTTTACCATAATCACTTAATGATTTTAATCTTTTGCGGCACGTCGTAATATGGTATCTGGTGCACCTTTCGTTGCATAAAATGCAAACACAATTATCATTCGGACTATGGAAGGATCTGTTGGAGCATATCTTATGATGGAATCCGTGAATGGCGAGTCTCGTTATTACATGTCTTTGATCTTGATTCTCGTTAGACCACGTTCTGTTCATCATGGCATCAGTAATATAAAAGTCTGGATCTATCTCTTGTCTCTTTGCTCTTCTAGCTTCCAAAAAGTCTGTAGAGGATCTTGTAGCCGGCAAAGGAACTTTTAGTCTGAGGTCTTCGATGAAGAAGGTTTCCTTTGCTAACTCATAGACTAATCTTGTGAGAGCCATCTTTCCAACTCTTAGAATATACTTTAAAAATCTCGACTTAACATTCTCTATTCTTTCTAGATCGCTATATGTGAGAAAATCCCATATTATTTCAAGACCATACGTAACAACTGGTGAGATGGTCGTATGAAAAAGGGTCAGAGCTGTAGCTAGCGATAACGATGGTAGATTCTTAATCTTGTAAATGGCTCTGATAGCTGTTGCTGACCTCTCTTGTATATGATGACTGAAGGATGTGGCTGTAGTCTGCAGGGTTATGCCCAGGTATTTGAACTTGTTCACAACGTTTAATGGTTCGTTGTACAATGTGAGCGTGTCTTTAAGCGCAGGTTTACCTCCTTTTCGAAATGTCATTTGAACCGTTTTTTGAAGGTTAATATCAAGGTGATTTTCATTGACCCATTTTTCTAGTTCAAACAATACACTCTGTAATTCTAATTTGTTTGATGACCCTAATACCATGTCATCCGCATAAAGTAAGAGTGTGGTATTGGGAGAGTCCTTTATTATGCTAGTAATGTCTGCCGTAGTAATATTAAATAGAAGCGGGCTTAAAGGATCACCCTGCAAAACTCCGTTCGTCTGTCTGATATAATGAGATGTGGTGACACCGTCGTCTATTTCTAAGAGGTTGTATGCCAGTATATGTTCCAGTAAGGTCGTTATTGGTCTTAATTCATTGGTCAATCCTTTGATCTTCTGGATAAGTAGTTCCCGATGTAATGAGTCGAATGCTTTTGCATAATCCACAAATACTGTATAATATTTCCCTTTAGGTTTTCTTAAAGATTCTTGCACTTCACTTAAAAGATAAGTTACTGCCTGTGTTGTGCTTCTTCCTTGCATAAAACCAAATTGGCAATCTGGAATTTCTGCTATTGGTGTTAGTTTCGTTGTGAGAAGCTTCATAAATACCTTGAAGATGTTGTTCTCAAGTGCAATACCTCTGTATGAATTGGGATCACTGGTGTCCCCTTTTCCCTTGTAGAGAATTTTGATGGTGGAAATTCTCCAGCTGTCTGGAATGGTCCCGAATCGTATGCACGCATTAAAGAGATTGGTCCAAAATGGTAAGAGTATGTCCTGTGACTGCTTTAGTAGTTCTGTGCAAATGAGGTTTGTTAGTAGGAGGTTTGGGAAAGATCAAATGGGATTGAGGATAAATGTTCATGGCCGTATTTATAATAATCGGACGAGCGCGACGCGGAAGAAATATTGAAAAAAACACTGTTTTTCACTATAGTCTGTTGAAATAAATGAAAAGTTCACTGTAGTAGCACAAAAGTTTATGGCAAAGAAAGTTATTGCAATGATGGAAAATAACTAGTTACACTAGATAGGCGAGAGTCTATTGCTTGAGAAAATTGTAGATTACAGTTAAATGCGCCAGAGAAAATCCCAACGGAGGAAGAAAAATTAGCTATTGATCAGTAATTCATAAGGAAGATTCCTTAGTTTGAAAAAGTATTCCCACATGTGAGTGGAAAATACATGACGGTATAACTGGTGGAGAGAGTGCAGATTCTGGAAGGTTCCAGAGCAATCCTGACTGAAGAATAGGGCAAAAGTTATTCCAGCGGTCGAACGAGCTAAGTATTCTATAGACAGTGGGTAATTCAATGGTATCCCACGTTGTGAGAAGATCTCTCATTTAATAAGCATAAGAAATGCTGCTTTCTATTAAGACTGGCTTAGACAGACAAAAGCCCAACATAGAAAATCCCGCGAAGGATGATTATTGCCCCAAATATAGTAATCTCACACTGCCTATAAAATGACCATTAAAAGGATGTAGCTATTAAAAGACGATGAGAATGAGGTTAAAACCTGAAGTCGGTACTTATCTTTGCTTCAAGGCGAAGGTGAAGTTCCCTTTGACGGTTGAGATTAAAGTTCCAACATGGCGTGGAATTAAAAGAATGCCTCTTTAGTAGAGGAGGCGAGCTGTAGCTGAGCTCTGACTGAATCGACTTTCGACGTACAAGTGAGACACACTCAGTGAAGCACGGAAGGACCAGAGAAGGGGATAAAGTGGGGGTATGAGACAAAAGAAATACATATAAGAATAGACGACTTAACAAAAAATAAATTTCTTCTTGATGAAATGGTCTTCAAAGAATTGATAGTAGGTGACACTATCGCAGCCTGGTGGGTGAAAAAGTAGACGAAGTTCTCTTGATCACGGAGATGATAGCTGGCGATGGCGACGAGATCTGGTGGCCAGATTGATAAGGAAGTCCTCTTGTACAGGGAAGAATTGAGGAACTTCAGAGATTCGCTGCTAGATGACGCTAGGTGGGTCATGGAAGATAAATATCTAGAACAGACTCACAAGTAACATGAGAACCCTAAACAGCAAGGAGAAATTAGAAGATCACTGTTGGTGTTTGAGAAAAAGGAAGGAATGAACTGGCAAAGAGAAGTAAAAGTTTACTCCATCTTACTGTGTATTCCAAAGAATACACCACCTACCCATGATTAATGCTGCTGCAATGTCAGCCGAAACGTCGGGAAATAATCACCGATATACAACGCTGCTCCATCCTGTAAGCCTAAATGCTAAAATAGACGGACTGCTAAACTAACTTCAATTGCAGACTAATGGGCACTTTTGAAGAATGAAATAACAAAATCCGCAGGAGAAAACATTGGTAGGAAAGAAAGAAAAGATAGAAAACCATGGATCACTCAGGATATACAAGAATTGATGGATGAAAGGCGGAAACACAAGACTGTAAGAGATGAATAGGGGAAAGCAGAATACAGACGTCCAAGAAATGAGGTTAACAAGAAGTGCAAGGAAGCGAAAGAAGAATGGTTGAAAGGGAAATGTGTAGGTATAGAAAATTGTCTGAAAATAGGAAAAGTAGACACAGTTTATTGAAGGATTAACAATACTTTTGGGGAAAAGAAGACTAAGTGCTGTAATATTAAGGACACAAATGGAAAGCCTGTAACAGATAGGGAAGAAAAGGTTGAGAGATGGAAAGCTTGCATTGAGTGTTTGTATAAGGGAATGGAGATTGAGAATCATGTAATGGAAAGGGATGAGGATGCAAAAGGAGATTTAATATTGAGATCAGAATTTCACAGAGCATTGGAAGACTTAAGTAGGAACAAAGCACCAGGCATAGATGATATAGGCTACCGATTGAGTTGCTACGCTGCATAAGAGATGAAGGTCTGATCAGGTTATTTCACTTGGTGTGTTGGATTTATGAGACAGGTGAGGTACCCTCTGATTTCAAGAAGAATGTTATCATCCCTATACCGAAGAAAGTGGGAGCTGACAGATGTGAAGATTACCGTACAATCAGCTTGATTACTCATGCTTCAAAGATCCTGTCAAAAATAATTTACAAGAGGATGGAAAGCCAGATAGAAACGGAGTTGGGTGAAGACCAGTTTGGTTTCAGGGGAAATGTAGGGACAAGGGAAGCTGTATTAAGTCTTAGCCAGATTTTGGAAGGTAGAATAAGGAAAGATAAGAAAACGTTCATGGCATTTGTAGAGTTAGAAAAGGCTTTTGATAACGTTGATTGGACTAAATAGTTTGACATTTTGAAAAGGATTGAAATAAAGTACAGGGATAGGAGGAGGATCTACAATCTATACAGAAATCAGATGGCAGTTATTTCGAGCGGAAAGACATGAGAGAGAAGCTGGTATTCAGAAAGGTGTAAGGCAAGGCTGCAACTAATCACCCATACTTTTCAATCTTTACATTGAACAAGCAATGAAGGAAATTGGAGAAAAATTTAAAGTGGGAGTGAAGATCCAAGAAGAAATAATTTCAACTCTGAGATTTGCTGATGGCATCATCATCTTGGTCTACACACCAGAGGATTTGAATGAGTTTTTGAATGATATGGACTCCATCTTGAGGAAAGAATTCATGATGAAAATCAATAAATGTAAAACAAAAATATTGGAATGCAGCCAAAATAAAACAGAAACTTCCATGGACATCAAATTGGCAGGTGAAAAGCTAAAGGAAGTAGTAGACTTCTGTTACTATGGATAAGGAAGCAAAATAACCAGTGATGGACGAACCAAAGAGGATATAAAAAGCAGGTTGGCTCAGGAAAGGAAAGCATTTCTACAGAAAAGGAATCTGTTGACATCGAATATAGATTTAGGTACCAGGAAGTTGGTTTTGAAAGCATTTGTCTGGAGCGTGGCGCTCTATGGAAGTGAAACTTGGACTATTGGTATAGCAGAAAATAGGAGAATTGAAGCGTTTGAAATGTGGTGTTACAGGAGAATGATCAAGATCAGGTGGGTAGATAGGGTTACAAACGAAGAGGAATTAAAACGAGTGGAAGAGGAGAGATGTTTCTGGCGACTGCTAATGAAGAGAAGAGATAGGTTGGTAGGTCACATACTAAGACACCCAGGAATAGCAAGCTTAGTTACGGAAGGAAGGGTCGAGGACAAGAACTGTAGGGGTGGACCAAGGTAAGAATATGTTAAACAGATTGTTTCGGATGTAGGTTGTGGTAGCTATGTAGAGATGAAGCGATTAGTTCAGGACAGGGAGGCATGGAGCGCTGCACCAAACCTGTCAAAAGACTGAAGACTCAAACAACTGTTTAGGCAGTGTCTTGATACTCAACAAGTAACCCTATAGTGTTAGTGATAACAGCTGCACAAAAATGGATACCACATCACTCAAATAACCAGCTAAGTTTTTCAATCCATTCCAAGTTGTTAGATTCCCGGTCAATGCATGTGAGATTTTCGAAGTGAAATGCCATGTCCTGTGGTTCGGATTCCACGTAAAAAGGAGGTCCCGTGGCTCATGATCTCAAGATTAACGGTCACGTTAAACTACAAGCTTCCTTTCCTTTCCTTTTCCATTCCAAGTTACAACACACCAACCTGACTATTTACTAGCCATCACAGATTTCACACTAAATTAATCTTGTTTACAATAAACTTGTGCAACTAAATAAGTGCACATATTGTAAATACCTTAACCCAGATTTACAGTATGTAGGCATAGATTTAATAGCCTGAGTATAAGGGATCTGACGATCGCTTGACTATATGAACTAGTCATTCCAAGTGAATTTATTAATCTCGTGTAACTTTAACTTTATTTCAGGTTTAGGGCATAACACCCATTAAAATTGGTTACAATCGTATTGACTGACTGAGAAGCATTATTGATATTACAACTTTTCAGGTGGTCAACACAATGTAATTCCAATTACTGGGACATGCGAAAAAGTAACCTGAAAAGAATTACATGTAATTAATATACAGGATGATTCAGCTAATGTGTACATTTTCAAAATGTTTGATGATTAAACGAACTCGTAAGAATTAACATTAGACGAGGCGTTCGCAATGAACAAAATGGGCGAGTTTTGTTTACATTTCTGATTTTAATATGTACATTAAGTCATTGTTGCACGTCCGCCAGCACTAAAAAATTCCGTACTTTAATTATCCTCTTCATTGAGGTGTTTTCAGATATTTCCGCAAGGATTCAGGACGAAGTCGAGAGGGAGAAAGGCAAACGTACGTAAGAGACTGGATTTTGATTATGTAACACATGACAGTTTGCTATGAATGGAATAAATTCGGTATGTGAGTTTGTCAACAAGGAGTGGGTCACGTAAGAGAATCATGCACACCACATTCCAGCAGCTGGCGCATGACTTTCTGTCTAATGCAGACATATGTGGAAACCTTTAATATCTCAAAAAGTACTAGTCGGATTTGCAAATTAAGCACATCCTTGAACTTGTCACTTGATTCTTAGTTGTTCCAGATGGTGAAATTAGTATAGTTCCATTTAAGAAACCTAAGTTGCTGCCGGTTTCTCGGTAAATACGTATGTGCTGGGGACAAAACGGACCGTGTTGAATGAGCTCCGTAATACGATTTAAGAATTTGAAAACAGATTGACGATATCTTAAACAGTTCTGTAGATATTTGAGATGGCCCTCTTAGCTGAATCACCTTGTAAACAATATATTAATCACATGTAATTTTTTTCATGTTATTTTTTTGCATGTCCCAGCAATTGGGATTATATTGTATTGACCGATTGAAAAGCTGCAATATCAATAATCAATAAGGCAAGACTGAAAAATGGCTTCAAAGCTATGCATATGAAAAGCATACATTTTGATTCCTTATACCCTATGTGAAGAAGGATGCTGGTTGCAACCCAAATCTCTTTCCTTGCAACACTGGTTTGGTCCATTGAAGAATTTTCCAAAGAGTGTGTTTTTTGATGCTGAGGAAGAGTGGTTTATGCAAGTAGCATCCTTAATGGAGGACATGGGGAAACTTGTTCAGCATTGCGATAGGTGCCTGAACAGTGGAAGTGAATATCTGTATGCTGTCCTTGTCATTTAGTTTCTAGACGTCAGCCTATGTTTCATTTGAACAACCCTCATGGTGTAGCAGCTGGCATGTTTGGTTGTCATCTCGGAGGTCCAGGCTGGATTCTCAGCTCTGCCAAGGAATTTAATTCTGGTCTGAAAGCTGGAACAGGGTACATTCAGCCTCATGAGGCAAAACTGACAAGAGGCAGGTTTGATTCCTACCTCAACCATCCTAAAAGTGGTTTTCTATGGTTTTCCACATCCACTCCAGGCAAATGCCGGAATGATTCCTAACTTAGGCCACGGCTGTATCCTTCCCAATGCTCGCCTGAATTACAAATACACACACTAATACAGCTATCACAATAAGACAGTTTATCAGACAAATTCCACACACACCCAAATACATGGAGCTACATGACTGCGATGTTGCGAACCCCCTAATAAATCAACAATATCTTTTATGTAATTACACTATAATGATTAATTTTTTTCTGATCTTAATACTAGTAGATTAGATAGCTGAATATGAACTTGTAAGAGGACACTGTAACGAAAAATAAAATTTTTGCTCCTAGTGATCCAGACTGTACTAGATTTCATTTTGGTAAAACGTGCAAAATTATTCCTTTCAATTGATCAGCATGAGCAAAAATTACTAAAACATAGGTTTCTTTCTCAAAAATATTGGCACATACTAAGACACCCAGGAATAGCAAACTTAGTTATTGAAGGAAGGGTCGAGGATGAGAACAGTAGGGGTAGACCAAGGTTAGAATATGTTCAGATTGCCTCGGATGTAAGGTGTGGTAGCTACGTAGAGATGAAACGATTAGCTCAGGACAGGGAAGCATGTAGAACTGCATCAAACCAGTTGAAAGACTGAAGACTCAAACAACTATTTACCATTAAAAATTACTGAAACTTTATAATTGTTCTCTATGTATGCATTTCACAGACTACATGGGTTTTGAAATTATGAATTTGTACAAACTTTTTTTTCTTTCCAAAATTTATAAATAAAACACAACTATAATATATTAACTAATATGGTTGCACAGAATCATGGGGGAAATCATGCTACAAAAATATTGAGATTGGTTAATATTTGCTACTAAATAGTTGGTGTGAAGGCCAAAAATATGAAATGTTAAGCAAAGCAATTTAAATGATAAAGAAAGTTTTTCTTTCTCACCCTCTGTCTGAAACTCCCCATGGGGCCGATAACCTCGATGTTAGGCCCCTTAAAACAACAATTATCATCATCATCTATGAAACTCCCCAGCACCATGTTTTCCCCCTTACTTTTCTTTTATAGCATCTTCTTCACACAATTTAATGTCCTTGGACTTGAATTTCATTTGTTCCAGGCCGCGTCTAACACTGCTTATTTTGCTGTTGATCCCCTCCTTTTCAGATCATCTTCTGTAGTGATGGCAGTGGACTTACTGTTTGTGCTCTGGCATTCTCAGTTAAATAACATTCTTTATTAAACTAAGATATTGACTCATTAACACCCAAATGAATTTTTCTTCTGTGATACCAAAATTTTCTTAGGGCATTTTAACCAAATGATATGCAAACTTTCATTGGGAATGTGAGTTTTGCTATCTGTACATCTTGCTAATATTGAGTCTAATGCAAGCCTTTGATACACAGGCATCATTTTCACAACATTGCTTGGAAGTAGTGGCCCTTTAATACATTAGCGGTAACGTTCTCACTTGCTGGGCCCTAGGTTGCAGGTTCGTATCCTGGCACAGTCAGCTGGCATTTGAGGGGGCACAAATGCGAGGGAGCCGTGTCAGTAGATTTACTGACATGTTAAAATCCCCTTCGGGGCAAAATTCCGGCAACCCGGCGTCTCTAAAAGCAACAGTAGTTAAAAGGCACGCAAAACCAATAACATTATTATTATTATTACTTTTAATATAGTGAGGGCCCTCCCTATAGAATGGAGTCTCGCAGAGGCTGTGCCGCGGACAAGTCGCAATGACTCACCTCCAGATTTATAGCATGTATTGATTACAACAGTGGGTACTGGATAGTAGGCTCCGAACAATAGTCTCTATATATTGAAACTGAAAGGGCTGTGGTACTACGTATGCAATCCTCGCTGCATGTTTGATGTTGGAGAAGCACCCATAAGAAAGAAGGACTGTACACATGGAATTCTTAGACCTAGAGAAGGACTTCGATAGGGTCTCACATGATCTGATCTGGCGGGCTCTACGGATCCACGGAGTACCAGAAATGTACGTGAGTTGAATCCAGCTTCTCTATCGAAATGTATCTAGTGTAGTCCAGTGTCCTGCTGGAATCTCTTCACCCTTCAAAATCACTGTTGGCGTTCATCAGGACTCTGCCCTCTATCCATTATTGTTCATTCTTTGCATGGACACAGTAACGGTCGATATACAGTCCTCTCATCCCTGGACGCTTCTGTATGCAGACGACATGGTACTCACTCAAGTTACCTGCCTGGAACTCCAAAATCAGACGCAAACTTGGAAAGACAGGCTAACAGAGAATGGCATGCGTCTTAACCTTCAAAAGATGATATATCTGGAAAGTGGTCCTCAAACCAGTGGTACCATCAGCATTGATGACCAGAATTTGGAGAAAACCACAGAGTTCAAATACCTTGGATCTGTAATTACATCTTCGAATTATTCCACCCTGGACACCCGGATGAGAGTCAATGCAGCCTGGCTAAAGTGGAGGCAAGTCACTGGTGTCCTTTGTGATAAACAGATGCCTGTTCACCTGAAGGCAAAAATTTATAAAACAGTAGTGCGCCCAGTAGCCCTCTATGGGATAGAAAGCCGATTTTTGAAAAAAAAAAAAAAAAAACAGGGACAGGTTCTCCACACGATGGAGATGAGGTTGCTGCAATGGTCCCATGGTTTAACTCGTTACGACCATGTATCAAATGACATTATGCGTCAAAGGCTTGGTGTAGCCCCAATTGTGGAGAAAGCAAGAGAGGTATGGTCACGTCATGCGGAAAGACGACGATTCGGTGGCCAAAACAGCATTCCAACTTAATCCTGATGGACGTCGACCCTTTGGTAGACCGCTAAAGAGGTAGATGGACAACATCAAAGACGAGATGAGAGATGTGAATCTCAATCCTGAAGACGTCCATAACAGAGCCTTGTGGAAGAGACATAGCAGAAAAGCAGACCCCATGTGAATGGGATAAATGCTAGGAAAGAAGAAGTGGGTCGGGAAGCCCTGGATGCTGTCATAGCATTTATTACATATGCAGCTGGCAAGATACCTTAGTTGTGATAATTAAGACTTGCTGAGAAGTGCTGTAGCCTACCTTGTATCCCGTGAACATGTAAGGTATAGAACATCGAATTTTCCTAGTGGAAACTTATCTTTTCAAGAAGAATTTTGCAGTAAATTTGTTCGTAAGTTTCAGCGCCGTACGATTTTTCCTTGTGGAGAAATCTCAAACTAAAGGTATCATTATTATACAGAAACAATCCACTTACTCTGGAGGCTCTCGAGATCGAAATAGCTGCACTGATACGAAATATCAGCGAGGATGAATTTCAGCGAGTGTACCAAAACTTCCTACGTCGGTGCAACATGTGTTTAAAATTGAGGGACAGCATTTCCAGCAACTACTCTGTAATTCATGTAAGTAATTATGATTATTAAATATGTTAAAACTAGTTGGGCGCTACGCTGCTGCTAGTGGCAATGCCTTGCTCGACACACTGCAATGCACAGTGCCCCAGTTGCAACACGGCCTCTGCGAGGCTCCATTCTATAGGGAGGGGGCTCTCTGTAAAAGCTTCAACTTGCATCACCTTGAGGACATTTACTGTACTCATTGTCAGTACTCGTGCAGTGATACAGTGTGGCACAAACTGCCGATTTCTTCTCAATGTCTAGTACATTGATCACTATTGCTGCTGTGTAGTAGTCCTTTATTGCAGTTACCTTCAGACTACCATGCTGTTTGAAACTTAAGGTAACTTTATTTCCTCTCTATGACAATGTTGTGAAGTCCTTTGCCCAATCTCTTGGCTATGTGAGCGACACATTCCTTTTCTCTATTTTGACGTCTCCATACATCTTCTGAGCTTGCAGGTGTAAGTGAGCTTTTGCATCACCATCTGAGATTAAAGGCGAATTAAGCAGAGTGTTAGACACAGCCTGGAGCAGATGAAATTCAAGAAAAAATAGTCCAAGGAGATTAAATTATTGAAGAAGATGCTTTGAGAGAAGAGGATCTTTACAATCTGATTTAGACTTATGAAGTGACTGGCTGCATGGTGCAGTGATAACATTTTCACCTGCTGTGCCCCTAAGGTTGTAGCTCTTCAGTTGGTCAATACGAATATGCCCAATGAATGGGCAGGGTACAAAGTATAAATATGTAAATACACTCCTGGGAAAAGTTATATGTATTAGGTCAGAGGTTCCCAAACTTTTTTAACCCACGGCTCCCTTTCAGTACAATCATGGCTTGGCGGTGCACCTAGTATAATTTACCCATTTTGCATTGCATTACATTTTAAATTTCTCTTTTGAATAGTTAATTGTTAATATATTTTTACATAAAATTGTAAATATAATTGTTACTATTTTTATAACACACAATTCAGGATTTTAAACATTTCTCACAGATTGGTCAGTTGCTGACAAAGTTTACCAGGTTTACCTTGTTCTTACAGAGGTCAAGAAATAACATTTAACTTACAAGAGTTGTAATAATACATGATTTATTGCAAAAAATCAACTTGAAACAAACATTAGAAAAACACAACTCTAAAAAACACAAACTAAACAATTCTAAAACATAAATTAACATAAATTAAGTGCCAACTTGAAAAAAAATATACATAAATTAACAAAGTCCGTAATTTTCTGTTTCAATGGGGGAGATGCGCTTGTTTGTCTTTTATAAGTTCATTGTACCTGGGAGTAAATTTTGACAGAGCAACCCGAATTTCTTTTTCAATTTTAAGTTTTGCTATATACTTGGATTTCATTACTGCAACAGCAGAAAAACCACACTCGCAAAGGTAAGAACTGGCAAACGGAATAACAGCACGCAAAGCCTTCTTGCTCAACACTGGAAATTCGTTTTCATTACCACTCCAAAACTCAAACAGGGATTGGGACTGAAATTGTGATTTCAATGACAAGTCCATTGAAATGTCAATCAGCTGTTCTGCTTCTTCATTACTGAAGTGTTGAGGTATTTCAGTTTGAAAAGGGTCGTTGACCCACTGCTGCGCTTTGATTTCATCTTTTGGCAGGTAGTCTTCAAAATAACTCTGTAATTGAGACAAGTGCTGAGTCAACATTTTTTTCATTTCTTCTTTCAGAGTAAAATCGTTTTCTTGTAGAAACTGGTTCAAAGATGAAAACATCGAACAATCTCCATTCTTCAAAGTTTTTTCCCAAAGCATAAGTTTCTTCTTGAATGCTTCAACTTTACTAGTCATTTGAAAAATATCTGTATTGTTCCCCTGCAAAGACTTGTTAAGAATGTTCAAACGTTCAAAAATGTCTGTCAGGAACGCCAGTTTAAGGAGAAAACTTTCATCAATAAAAATATCAGCAAGAACATTATTTTCTTCACTCAGAAACATGTGGATTTCTTGTCTCAGTTCAAACACTCTTACCAGAGAATTGCCCAGAGATAGCCATCGCGTACTGCCATAGTACAAAAGCGATGAGTGTTGAGCGCCTGTGTCATCACATAGTTTAGAAAAAAAACAGGGGCCTTCATTGGTCTTGTTTTGATTAAGTTTATTACGTGTATCACGGATTTTAAAGCTGCACTTAACTCTGAACTGAACTTTTCTGCTGCCAGTGCTTCTCGGTGTATAATACAGTGTGTCCAAACAGCCTTTGGGGCTTTTGCTCGAATGCGAGATTGCAGTCCTTTGTAGTGGCCTGACATTGACCGGCCTCCATCAGTACACACCCCAACACAGTTTTCCCAGTTAATATCATTCTCTGCCATAAAACCGTCAACAATATCAAACAATTCTTTACCAGAGGTGCCTCCTTCAATTTCTTTACAAAGCAACCAGTCTTCTATCACAATTGTTTTTCATTCACATACCTAACGTAGCAAATTAAATGAGCGTCCTTGTGACTGTCAGTAGCCTCATCTAATTGAATTCCGAACTCTTTACCTCTCTAACTATTTATAAGTTGGTTGCTAATATCCTCAGATATGTCATCAATCCTCCTGCTTATTGTATTGTTTGACAGAGGAATGTTAAGAAGCTGTTTCCCTGCTTCCTCACCGATCATTATCTTAGCCATGTCAACAACAGCAGCAGGTGAAATCAGCTCTTCCGCAATTGTGTGAGGTTTTTTGCATTTTGCAATGCGATATGCCACTTTGTATGAAGCTAAAACAGCATCGCTGTTGGCTTTGGAATGTTTAGAAAAAGAAGCCTTTTGTTTTACTGCATCAGTTTGCTTTCTTTGAAAAAAAAAAAACTCTTGGTTTCCCAACCATGTTTGGGTGGACAGCTTCTAAATGTCGTTTTAGTTTGCTAGGTAGCATAGATTCAACAGATAAAACCTTCATGCAAACAACACATTGTGGGCGCTCTTCATTATTAATTTCAATACAAGAGAAACCAAATCTAAATACTTATCGTCATATTTTCTGTATTTTGGTTTACGGCTTCCCTCAGCTGTCTCAGCAGTATTGGCATCGCCCTTCGCAGAAGTTGATGCGGACGCACTACTTTGCTTACTTTCTTGTTCTTCTTCTTCTTCGCGAATGGGTCTCTTAGGACCACGCGGAATCAACAATGGTTAGCCTTTCTTGCAGCCCAGTACTCCTTCATACGCAACGAATGGGTTTGCTTCCGTTGTGCAGACCAGATATGGTGGTATGGCCGTCTTTCTTTCTCCTCGAAACCCCGTGTGAGTGCAAGTGTTCTGATGACATTTCGGTCTAGGAGATTTGGCAATCCTAATTCTTGCAAGTCTTTTTCAGTCTGTTCAGTTTTATTTGACGATAAGAATCTTTTCATTTTAACGAAAAATTTAATAACTAACAATTGAAGAAACAGAACAAAACAACAGCTTCACTACTTTGATTATTTACTTCACTTGTGCATGACGCGCAGAACACCTGAACACTGCCAATAACAACTGACAACTGAAAACAAAACAATAGCAGAAACTGGAACGCAAGCAGTGGACTGTCTGCCGAGGACGTACGCCGATTTACGAAAATACACGAAGGTAGTTCCGTTGCCTAGCAACGAGTTCCAAGAATAGAATGACGTGCTGGCCGCGATTGCAGGCTGTGCTGAATGTAGAGTAGAGTGCTAGACTAGATAACGTACACGGACGCATACACATAGAGGCCGCCGGGCAACGTTCACGGCGCTTTCCCCAAACGCAAAAGCTTACAACGACAAAAACATACCGAGACGCAAAGTTTTGTAGAAGGCCTTTTTGGTAGACAACGGCGGCGCACCTGGCACTAGCTCGCGGCGCACATTTTGGGAACCGCTGTATTAGGTAATTATCACTTTTAAATGGATTGAATCCTGGTAGAGTCAGCATTGGAGGGTGCTTTGCAGTGGAGTTGTCCAAGTAGATATACTGGTTCGTTAAAAGATCTTCTTTGGGGAAAAATTGTGACACCCCGGTGTCTCTGAAAGCCATAGTACACTAGTGTCAAAATGTTAAGCCTAATCACTAATTGAGGCCATACCGCCTGATAGGAATGTCAGACGGATTGCTTAACAAACGGAAGCTGAATGACACACCATATGCCACACAACTTGTCCAAAAGAACAGTGTCAGAAAGGTTCTGATGGCTAAGGTACATCTTTGACAACAACTAACAAAACTTGGCAATATCTTCCACAACAAAATATACTGTTAATACTGTGTATGGTTACCCCTAACGGCCACACATGCTTTGCAGTGACGTGGCATGTTCTCTATCAGATGGTCCAAGAGCTCGTATGGTAGTCGATCCCATTCCTCCGACAGGGCAATGCGAAGGTCTTGGAGAGTCCTTGGTGGAGGTTGACGGGATGCATTTCGCCTCCCCAATGCATGCCAGGCATGTTCTATAGGATTCAAATCCGCAGACCTCGCTGGCCAGTCCATGCGATGAATGTCTTCCCCAGCCAGAAATTCATCCACCAGAGCAGTGCTGTCGGGCATTATCGTCCATTAAGAGGAAGTCTGGACCAACCACCCCTGTAAAGAGTCGAACATGTGGTCTCAGTACCTCATCCCTGTATCTCCGAACATTCACAGTGTTCCTCGGACCACCCATGAAGATGTGTAGGTTCATACGGCCATTCAACATGATGCCGCCCCACACCATGATGCCACCACCACCATACTGGTCCACGATGTTCCTGTGGTTATATCGGCTACCCGATTATCTCCAGATTAATGTGCGACTGGAATCGTTCTGCAAACTGAAGCGAGATTTATCTGTGAAGAGCACATGCCTCTATTCATTCATGGTCCAGTTTCGACGTTGACGGCTCCACAGTAAACGGGCCGGTCTCTGTGCTGGAGTGAGCGGGACGCACACCGCTGGAAGTCTGGCAATCAGTCCTGCTGTTCTGAGCCTCCGGTACACTGTTTGTCAGGAAACGGCAACCCCTGAGATGGCTGCAAGCTCCGCCGACAATTGTCTTGCAGATGCACTCCGATTTCGTCGGGCGGTTAAGGCGAGATATCGGTTCTGCTGTGCAGTGGTTACTCTTGGTCGACCTGGTACTGGCCTACGACTAAAATCTTCTGAGTCTCGAAATCATCTCCAAAGCCTGGAAATGACACTTTATGGTGCATTCAAGAAAACGGCGACTTTGGTCTGTGTCTGGCCTGTTTCCAGGCGGCCGAGTATTCTACCTGGCAAACCGGGATCCAAATGGCGTCGTCGTGCCATTATGAAGTCACGTTCACCACGAGGCTACACTCCGCACACTATAACAGGGCAAACACGACTGAGGGAATATGGGGCGCAGGCACTGGCTGTGTTTGCCTTGCATTTACACCGCTAGTCAAATCAGGGAATACTCCTTTCCTATACAGAGCGAACACGTAAGGTTGGTAGGTGCATATGTCGTGCGATTTGTGGTCTAATTCCTGTTGTCCTGCTTATTTGTAACTTATGCTAACTTTTGGACACTAATGTACAGGGGCTGAAATAATATCTAAATGAAACTACTACTATAACTGTACTAGTACAACTTTTAGCGCATACACATAGGATTCACTATAAAAAATAAAATACTACTACTGAGAGAGTGCAATGATCAGTGCATAAGTTCAGTGATTGTCTGGCTTCATGGTTAACATGCTGGGTTTTATTTAGTCTGAAGGGTTGCAGGTTTGATTCTTGGCCAGGCCATGAGAAATTTAATCCCCAATGGTTTATTTTCCTGGTTTGAGGACTGGGTGTTTGGGGTATCTTCACCATTCGTGCCATCTTTGTAATGGGTTTTCCTTGAGCATCAACTCGAAGAACTTCCAGTGATCACTTGTCATTATTATAGTTCATTGACTTCAAACCTTGTTCCAAATTGTCAGGATGATTGCAAGATAGTACTGTATTTCTATCCCTTATAATTCCTATTTTTAGGGGTTGGGGATCAGGTGGAATAAAATGTGACAAATGGTTGTTACAGTCTTCTTCACTCCAACCTCACTAGAGGAGTTAGAAAGAGATTAAATGAATGGAGATGCATAATACTGGGCAATGGCCTATTATAACTTATTGTCTCAGCATTTGCATGGTGTTGGAGAAGGGAACCTATGAAAAACCATTTCAAGAATGGTCGATGTTAGCTTTCAAGCCCACTTGTCTCCCGAGTCCAGAGATAGCCTGGCTCCATGGCTTTACACCTTGACATATGTGGCTTCTCTCCTCATTCTAGTGTTATGAAAAGAAAATATTTGTAATTTTATCAATTACTTTTGTGCCTTTTTTTTGTCTCACTTGTATCAGATTACAATTGCCTTCAGGTAATTTTTAGATATTTCCAAATATTTTTTTCTAGTACTTTTTCCATCACTAAACATTGGATCTCTTTTATTGTGCTTCTTTTGCTCCTTTACATACATACCCCATCCCATAGCTGTTAATTTGTGCCCCATGACTGTGATGGGGGAGCTTGTGCAAGTTTGGAGATCAAGTTTCAAAGCCTGGCACTGAAAGCGGCCATCCTAAGTGTTTTTTCCCGGGGTTTTACACACTCCTTCCTGGCAAGTGCCAGGATGGTACCTTATTCCAAGTTCTGGGCCACCTCTCCCAATCCTAGGCCCAAATAGAGTAATTACAATTATACATAAACTGTAGCTATGGCTACCACAATAACACCTGTTAGACTGGCTGCATGGCTCAGCGGTAATGTTTTCGCCTGCAGTTCCCAAGGTTGCAGGATCGAATCCTGTCGCGGTCAGTTGGCATTTGAGAGTCCGCAAATGCGAGGGAGCCGTGTCAGTAGATTTACTGGCATGTTAAAGATCCCCTTCGAGGCAAAATTCCAGCACACCAGCATCTCTAAAAGCCACAGTAGTTAAAAGAGACGTAAAACCAATAACATTAATATTAATATTATAACATAGGTTATCAGAAAAATTCAACACATGCCCAAGAATATGGGGCTGATGACCAAGATGTACATACCACCCCTAAAATGAATCAACAACTCCTCCCATACATATTCAAAACTTCTTTCCTTAGTAGCGAAGCCAAGCATAATATGCCATACTCCATACCTGCAGTGCTTGCAGTGGGAAACTGAGTGTTCATAGATCAGAGGTTCAAATCCTGGCACTGACAGGGTTCATCCTGGACCATCTCATCGTGTAGTGGATAAGATTCTTGGTTGTCATTCCTGAGGTCTGGGTTCAATTCTCAGCTCTGTCAAGAAATTTAATTTTGGTCTGAGGGTTGGAACAGAGTGCATACAGCCTTGACAAGGCAAGGAATTGACACTTACCTCAGCCATCCTAGAAGTGGATTTTGGGGTTTCTCATTTCTGTTCCTGGTTTGTAACTTACAGTCATGGCTTCCTCTCCAATTCTAGCTAAAATTACAAATTCACAACCTATGACATATACCAAAATAATACCAAGAGATAGATGGCTGAAAGGAGTGGAGGAATGTGTCAAGAAGAGAGGCGAGGACTGGACCAGAGTGACAGCAGAGAGGTGGTGGGAAGAAAGGACTAAGTGGCAAGGCTTATGTTCCAAACAGACCCAGCCTGGGGCTGGAAACTGTACAAGATGATGATCAGACAAATTCTATACACATAAGTACATGGGACTGATGACCTCGATGTACAAGTCTGTATATAAAAAATAAGAAAAAATAGTATGTGGTTTTCACTAATTTTCCATGCTTGCTCCAGGCAAATGCCGAGATGATCCCTTAATTCAAGTTCCAGGACACTTAGATTTATCCCTTATGCTTTGTAACTTTATCCATACAGTTGTACACTCACCATATAAACATGAGTTATCAGGCAAATTAAACACTCGTCCAAATGTGGGGCTAATTACCAAAGATTTTCCAAGCTCCTAATTAAAGCAGTAGTTGAATAACACTGTGCATATTTTAATGCTAAGTGTTGCTGTTACATACATTATTTCACTTCAGATCTCTTGATACCTTCTTAGTCTTGCCTTTTATGAAGATCTCTGAAAATTATTATATTCTGTGAACCACCTATATGACTTGGTTTCTTGATGTGCTTCACTCAGCCTGAACACATTTTAAGCCTCTAAACTTGTGCTGTGCTTCAATCACTCTGAACACATTTTATGTCACTAAACTTGTGGTGTGCTTCGATCACTCTGAACACATTTTATGTCACTAAACTAGTGGTGTGCTTCAATCAGCCTGAACACATTTTATGGAACTACAATTGTGGCGTGCTTCTCTCAGCCTGAACACATTTTATGGAACTACACTTGTGGTGTGCTTCAATCAGTCGGAACACATTTTATGGAACTACACTTGTGGTGTGCTTCAATCAGTCGGAATTTTTTTTATGGAACTTCACTTGTGGTGTGCTTCTCTCAGCCTGAACACATTTTATGTCATTAAACTTGTGGTGTGCTTCAATCAATCGGAAAACATTTTGTGTCTCTAAACTTGTGCTGTGCTTCAATCACTCTGAACGCATTTTATGGAACTACACTTGTGGTATGCTTCAATCCGTCGGAACACATTTTATGTCTCTAAACTTGTGCTGTGCTTCAATCACTCTGAACACATTTTATGGAACTACACTTGTGATGTGCTTCTCTCAGCCTGAACACATTTTATGGAACTACACTTGTGGTGTGCTTCAATCAGTCTGAACACATTTTATGGAACTACACTTGTGGTGTGTTTCTCTCAGCCCAAACACATTTTATGGAACTACACTTGTGCTGTGCTTCAATCACTCTGAACACATTTTATGGAACTACACTTCACATCAACCTGTGCGTGCTTCAATCAGCCTGAAGACATTTTATTGCACCAATATAATTAATTTTTACTTCAACTCCCGCCTCTTTCTCTTAATATTTCACACTATTTCAAAGGAAACTACATTTGCTCATGTTTGTGGAGCTTTACTTTGGCATTGTATCAGAGGTGCTCCTTTGATAAGCCTAGATTAGATAACGAATGCACATAACCAGTCATGTGATAAAATGTGTGTGAGCATATTAGGTAGAAAACAATGAATATGAAAAGGTTTGCAAAAACTTTTTGTTGTTTTGTTTATTCTTAGTCTAGTACAGATTTCTATGAATTAAGGTGGATATGTTTTAAATTAGTCACCATTTTATTCTTGTTCCTATTGACATTCTTGGACTTTTTTAATGATATATTTAGGGTGACTTAAATTTATCACCCTCTTTATTGCTTTTCCTTATTAACATTACATAAATTCATATTATGATACATTTGGTACTATATTAGGGGAAGATGACACCTCCGCCCTGCCTCTTAAGTGGTATATTGCTTTCTTTTTTTTTTTTTAGGTCTAGGGGTATATTATATTGAGCCTATATATTGAGAACCCTATTCAAAAATCCTGGGTCAAATTTCTAGCTCTTCCAAGTAATTCAATTCTGGTTTGAGGGTTAAAATAGTGTGTGTTCATCATTGAAAGAGTGAGAGGAGGTGTGTTTGATTCCTACCCCAACCGACCTTGAAGTGGTCTTATGTGGTTTCCCTCTTCTACTCCATGCAAATCCTGGAATGGTATCTTATTAAAGACCATGGGTACCTCCTTCCCAATCCTAGTCCTTATTACAAGTACACACACCAGAATAGCAGCCAGTTTGCACACACACCCAAGTACACGAGGCAGATGACCATGGTGTCTGAAGCACCTACATGAAATCAACAAGAGTCGTATTACCTGTAACTCTGGTGATCTGAAGGAATTATACAATTTTTTAAATGTATACTACATCAAAATTTAATTTTAATCAGTTGGTCAACGTGATTGTACCCGATTGGATCCAAGGTATTTATTAATCTCATGTAATTTTTTTTAGGATTTGGGAACCACCCATTACAATTGGGCACAATCATGTTGAGCGACTGAAAAATATTAAATTTTGATTACTAAGGCAACACTGAAAAATGGCTTCCAATACGATAATATACAATACATGTTTATGGCAAGCATATTTGAATGCAGGTCTTCTGGTGTCGACTTCTGCTCCATATTATTAAATATGAATTAAACCCGCCCAGTCAATAGTTCTTCTTCTGCGCGAATGGGTCTCCTAGGATCACGCGGAATCAACACTTCTTGACCTTGATGTTTGCCCAATAACTCTTCATGCGCAACGATTGAGCGAGTCTTCGTTTCTGCGACCAGACGTGTCTGGTAGGTCTTCTTTCTTCTGCCTCAAAACCCCGTGTATGAGTAATTTTCCTAATTTCCTCTCGATCCTTGAGATTGGGAAAACCTAATTCAGCCAAGTCCTTTTCCGCCTGTTTGTACCAATTGGACCTTATTACCTTTTTCTGCAAAAACGTATAGATTTTATTTGTTAACCTAGTTGGGTCCTTTCTGTTCAAATGTCCCATGAATTGGATCCTTCTCATACGGTTTGTGTCTGTGATTTTAGTAATTTTTAAATAGATGTCGGCATTAGGTTTCGGAAGGTGAATTCCATCTTTTGATTCTTCATCCCAAAATTTTTCATATGATTTTGCTTTCCTTAATCTCCAATTGATTTCTCAGTATTTAATGTTGTAGATTAAGTGTCTCGGCTGCAGGCAAAACTACTGTTTTATAATGTTGAATTTTACAATTCCAAGAGAGGCATTTTTTGTTATAAACTTGTCAAATGGAAAGCAGTTTCCATTTTCTGTAGTCTTGCTTCTATAGATTTTCTTTCGTTGCCGGTTTCATTGATCCATTCACCTAAATACTTGAAGTCTTTCACTCGGGAGACCTTACAATTACCGATGCGGAGTGCATTCGGAGCAGTTTTAATATCCGTCATACATTTTGTTTTGTAAGCCGATTTTTGCTGCTTGTTCTTGGAGTAATTCAAGTTGTTTCTGGGCATCAGAAATGTTTGGAGCATTTAACGCCATGTCATCCGCAAATGCCAAACAGTCTAGTGTTATCCCTTTGAGTTTTGGTCCTAGTCTATGGGATGGTGAACCAGCTCGTCTCCGTTCTCGGACGACTTTTTCGAGCGCACAATTAAACAACAATGGAGATAATCCATCTCCTTGACGCACTCCTGGATCAATTGAAAATTCAGCGCTCAGTCCTCCCATAAATTTAACCTTTGAACTTGTATTCAAGAGGGTATCTTTGATGATTGATTTTGTCTTGCGTTTTAATCCAAATTCTGAAAGTACAGCAACAAGGGATTTACGGTCAATGCTGTCATAAGCCTTTTCAAAGTCAACAAAAGTAATGACATAACTTTTGTTTGACATTTTATGGAAGTAAGACATTGAGTTTTTCAAATCGATAATTTGCTCTGTACACGATCGGCCTTTCCGGAACCCACCTTGGTATTCATCAATCTGCGGATACAGTTGAAGATAGGCACGGTTCAAAAGGGCTTTGGACAAAATTTTGTAAGTTACCGAGAGTAATGAGATCCCTCGGTAATTGTTTGGAATCGTTTTGCTACCTTTCTTATATACCGGATGGATGATCGCCCTCTTCCAATCTGGAGGAATTTTTTTAGTTTGCCAGTTTTCATCAATAATTTCTTTGAGTTTGATGATGAGGTTTTCACCTACAGTTTTCCATAGTTCTGCAACGATCTTGTCCTCTCCCCATGCTTTGTTGTTTTTTATGGATTGGATTATTTCCCGAATTTCCTGTAGGTCCGGTGGTTTTGAGTCAGGATTCCGTAGGGTATGACAAAATTGAAATGTTTCCTGAGGTTTCTCACAATTGAGTAGCTTATCAAAATAATCTGAAAGAAGTGCACAATTTTCAGAATTGGAGTGGGTGATGTTCCCAAGGTCGTTTTGAAACTGGAGAGAAGGTGGAGAATATTTAGTTAATTTCTGCTTGAATGTTCTATAGTTCAATATTTATTTACAGTAAAACAAACTTTTTATATATGTTTTGCCGCTCTTAGGTTTCTATGTTCGTTGCCAAGAGCCGACTGCGGTGGCATCTAGTAGCTAAGTTCTGAATTTGGCCTAGTAGTCGTTGACGGTGGCGCTTGGCGGCAAAAGTAGGAACTATCTGAAAAATTCTAAGTTGCAGTACTAAAATTTAAAAAACAGATAACACACACTAATACAGTCATCACAATTAACACCGGTTATCAGACAGATTCTACACACACCCAAAGTACACGGGGCTACATGACCGCGTTGTCGCAGCCCCTAAACTTAAGAACCAACCATATATGTTTTGCGATATCAATGATCTATTCATCAGCAGTTAAAGACCTTAAAATAAATACTTCCTATAAGTCATTCTAATTGTTAAAATGTTCATCATAATGAATTTTGAATTTGAATTAAAGAAAACATGATTATATTAAAAAAAGCTGTACGTACTTAATTGTTAAAAAGAGAAACAGAGTGTGTTGTAAGGAAAGCTAAGACTGTAAGAAATGTAAAATAACAATCTTGAATGACCTTCGAAAATAAATACAAAATGTATAAAGAACATGAAAATTACTCTAAAATTATATTCTATTAAGAATTTATATTGCAATTCTAATGGAATTCTTTAAGTTTAGGAAGCTTGTAGTTTTACGCGACTGTTAATCTTGCGATCATGAGCCATGAGACCTCCTTTTATGTGGAGTCCGAATCACAGAACATGGCATTCCCTTTCGAAAATCTCTCTTGCATTCACCGGGAATCGAATCCAGTAAACCGTGGTGAGAGGCAAACAGCTAAACTACTGTGCCACCACGCCCCCATTCTTTAAGGTTGCTTACCTGTTTTAATAACAAACAGCATTCATAAAACTACAATTAGAAATGTAGAAAATCAAAACAAATATACAAACATCAATAAAATTAAATTGCACGTTTATAAGATCTCCAAGTTTACATACGGTTCTATTGTCATGCACTTGAAGTTTTACATATCCTAACCAGATGATAATACAGTGAACTCTATTGGGGGCGAGGTCTTGTCTAAATTATAGAAAGTGTGAATTATAGAAATGTTTTCTAAAATATTGTACTGTTCAATTCAAAAGTTCTAAAATCACGCAAATATGCTTCAAGTATCTACATTCGTTATCCGGGATTGGTTATCCATCGTTAAAGTTTGAAGACAAAAGTCACTTACTAATGCCAAACTCTGTCATAATACTCTGAGTAGAAGCACCAGCTTGGATTTTATCCAGCACTCTCATTTTGTCTTCTGAACTTAGCAATGTATAATTTACCCCTAACACTCATCTTGGTTACTGTGATCTAGCGAGGACCACAGTACGACACTTCCAAACACTTCTAAGCAATAGAATTTAACACAGTGTAACAGTAACTCGTCGTGTGGGCTTCAAAAAGTGAACTGAACAGGCACTGCCTTTGTTGCGTGTGTGTGACCAATAATGATATATACGGTACTTATTATTGGCCGCGAGTGGAGTGAACGGGAAGGGAGGGGGATGCGATTGATATTTTACAATAGACGTCCTTGGTGCGAATGATGTCTGACGTAGTACTGTGGCGATGAAAACCTGTCCGAATTATCTGAATTCCGAATTAGTGAAGCCCGAGATAGTGAGGGTTCACTGTATACTTAACCTTTTAATACGGATTTGGCAGAGCCAATATGCTAACATCGTATATATCCAACGAGCAATGACTACAAAATTCCATACGCAGATATATTCTTCACTCTGGATGTTCTTTTAAGGGCGTATGCCTGGTAAACATCTAATTGCAGTTTCTGTATTGGCAATGAACATTCAGATATATAAGAATAATTTATTTCATTTTTAGAAAGAATTGGAAAATTCATCTGTAATAGAACATTTTCATTTCTGTTGGTTTCACCTTGTAGTTTTTGAGTAATATTCATGTTCTCCATACATTTTGTGTTAATGATTTTTATTTATTTTCAAAGGTCATTCAAAATTGTTATTTTATATATCTTATAATACTCTTTGCTTGTCTTTTACGTTAACAATTAAGTTTCATAATTTCATAATTTATGTATTTTTAAGTGATTTCTTTAATTTATATTCAAAATTTATTATAATGTATGTTTTAACAATTAGAATAGTTTAGTTTATAGGAATTATTTATTTTAAGGTCTTTAATTGCCAATGAATAGATCACTGATATCTCAAAACATGTCCAATTCTTCATAAAGTTTGTTTTAAGCAAATATTGACTAGACTGGTTTAATTCAATTTTTATACATGCGGCACTCTCCGAGGAGATATAAGGAGCCGCGCCTGGGAGGACCCGTCAGTTGACAAGTTGTTCAGGACGGGACAGGGACACCACAGCAGCGCTCTTTTTATTCGTCTCTATTGTACCATGTGTCGCCCGACACACCGCCGCCGGCGGGTTCCAATATCGGGGTTGGGGCCGGCACAGTGGGTGGAGCGGTCCAAGACGCCCCCACAACCCTACGTCTGCTACCCGGCGGTTGGACACCTGCAGACAGCACTGCAACAGTTCTGGGAGCAATATGTACCAGACAGTGAGGAGGATCCTCCTCATCAGGCTCCAGTTTTGCCTGAGAATATTGTGCCACGACACGTCCAGGATCTCTCATGGATAAGGTGGAGAAGTGCCCCATGGGACATTATGGGATCGGAGGACGAAGAGGCAGGCGTAGGGGGCCCCGGCATACCGGGAGCAGAGGAGCAACCCCCTCAACCAGATGTCAACCAACTCGTTCCAGATGACTTCAACATCCTTGATCCTGACCAACAGCCGGAAGAATTCGACGACGCAGACCCGTATTGGGAGTACGATCCTCGATATCCCAGGCGTCCCCCGACGCTTCGTCACGTCGACACGATTGATCAGTTCGGATTCCCGGAAATCACGGTGGAAACTCCAACAACGAAACCAGTACCGCCGACTCATTATATTTCAACAGCGGTGCCAGCAGCAAATCAGATCCCTTACTTGGATACGCCAGCGGGACGATACGCCGAGACCATCATGCGGGACGGAGTCAGCCTGCCCAGACCAACGAACGCACCAGCGGTCTTCCGAGCTACTCGTCGATCGGACATTATGGATTTAGTGATACAAGACTTGCTTCAACACCACATCATTTGTGAATTTCGGCCCTTTTACGCCTTCCCCGTCTTCTTGGTGCCGAAAGCTGACCAAAGTGCGCGGATTATTTATGACCTTTCCGAGTGGACCCCTTACATAGTGACACCCAAATTCTCTCTCAAATCAGCGGCTCAAGCCTTACGTGTGATACCTGCTCACCATATGGCAGTGAAACTTGATCTTCGTAGCGGGTTTTACCACATCCCACTGCGACAGCGTGACACCTTCTCGTACGGAATTTACTACAATCACCGGTACTTCTGCTGGGAGCGCCTGCCAATGGGCCACGCATTGGCCCCCAGCATCATGCAGAGATGGGCAACAGCAGTAGCAGAACTGGTGAGTGAACAATTTCCTCACCTAACAATGATTGTCTACTTGGATGACTGGTTAGTGCATGGGGAGCGTGTCGATGTAGAGGAATTGCAACTATTCCTTGAAGTAATAGTGGGAGTGACGCTCAACGTACCAAAATGTGTGCTCCAACCAATGACTGTAATGTTGTACTTGGGTGTAGTGATAAATATTTCGGCGCAATGCATCCTCGTACATCAGAGAACCATGCAACGCATCCGTCAAATAGTGAGCGATACTCCGTACTATAATGACCAGCAGGCCCAGCAAGCAGCTGGATATATTAGCTGGGTCTGCTGGGTCATGAACTGGCCAATGTTCCTCCCGAAACACATATTGTCACGGGAGGGATATCGTGCGCATGAGTTGACTGAAATGAACAAATGGTTGCGCTATGACGCTGCCAAGACTCACTTGGACGCGAAGGAGAGACCTTCCTACGCCATATCGTCACCCTGGATGAGACATGGACCACATCCTACGAACCCAAACTGAAACGCCAATCGAATGAATGGCGGCATCATGGGTCACCCCGAAAGTCGAAAGTCCGTCAGACCCCCAGTGCGGTGAAGGTGATGGTGATCCTCGTGTACGACTGTGATGGCGTGATCCCAACGCATTACGTTCCTCCACGGCAGACCGTCATTGCACAGTATTACTGTTCGTTTTTATGGAGCACCACCTGCGCCCATCATTGCAAAAGAAGCGGCCGCACTTTCTGCGGCAACCACCCATCATGTTGCACGGCAATGCTCGGGCGTATACAGCGCGAGCTGTGGCAGATTTGTTCAGTCGATGGGGCTGGAAAGTATTGTACTACCCACCATACTCCCCTGACTTAAGTCCTTGTGACTTCAATTTAATCCCTAAGATGAAGGAACGACTTCGTGGCACTCACTTCCGGCCTGTTGCAGAGATTCGACAGGCTGTAGACCGCTCCATGCACGCCATCGACAGAACGGGCTCGACGTAAGGTATACTACGACTTCCACATCACGGGTTCTACACCATGCTGGTGACTACTTTGAAGGACTGTAAAAGTTGCTAACATGTACCACTTTTGTACCTCTTGATAATAAATAGTTGCCACTACTTAAGTTCCAACCCTTGCAGATGCAAAATTTGTCCAAAACTCATCGTAAAATGTCTTCATGTTTTATGACTCCTTTGAGTAGATTTTATTGTGATAGAATGTGAAATTGGCTGTAAATAGAACTTTTTCTAACAAATCAACAATTATCACCTTGAAACATAGAAATGGCTTCAGGACATAGTTCTCCTTGAAGCGGTCACATCTGTTGAATAAGACTTGAAAATGCGACCAAATCTTCTGCAGTCAGAACAGGTGCGTTTATCCATTTAGACCATGCAGCCACGGAGGGGTTAACCTGTCTATAATCAGTAAAATAGAACTACAATAGGAAGTCCACATTTTTGGCCAACCTACTTAATTGTTGGTCCTAGATGAAAAACATTGAATGGCTTTTTTTTTTTCTTTCTTTCAAGTTTTGTGTTAAGTAGATTTCATTAGAAAGCTAACTATTGCAATGGGTACCATGTTTCGACTTCTGGAAAATTTCGACATATTCTCGCGTTTCACATCCTCTAGACCCCAAAACTGCTTTCAGTTCAAAATTTTATATATAATTTATGTATATATCTATGTATATCACTTTCTTGTGGACACAACTACCAATCACTTTGAATGTTTTACATAATATGTATCCCTATAAAATCTCGGTCGATTTCGTTAATAGGCAAAATCGGTCCAAGAGGGAGAAATTGAGGGTCTTTTTTCGAAAAAGTGAAATATTGCTATAACTCTCTTAATATGTGATTTATAGAATCCATTCAAAGTTCATACTGTGTGTCGGATAAGGGCCAAAAATGTATGTTTGAAATTTTTTTTGATAGCACCAACCATTGACCAAAGGGGTTTGAAAAAGTGTTTTTTTTTTGGGAAACATTAATCATATCTCTCTTATTAGGCACAATATCAAAACTGTACAAAAAAGACAATATTCCCCTAATAATTACCTAAAACTTATGTCTGAAAGAATTTTTGATATGACGCACCATTACTCCAAGGAATGAGCCAAATGATTTCGGAATTAAAGAAAATGTCAAGAACCATCAGAGGTTGCCTTGACAATGCTACTAAATTGATAAGGGATGAGACATCAGAGGTTGCCATGACAACGCCATTGCACGAGATCACATTCAGTATTCCATCTGATTCTGTGGGAAGCGGCTTCGGTGACGTAACTGGTAACATGCTGAACTTCTATGCCCAAGGTCGCGGGTTCAAAGCCGGCCAAAGTAGTCGGATTTTCTAAGAGCGCTAAAAATCCCTCAGTATGCTTTCCTTTGGAGGGGTAGTTCCAACGTCCGCTGCGAGTTGCTGGATGCAGTGGCAACTAGTAGCCAAGTTCACAGATAGGTGTCATTGACGGTAGTATTTGGTAGCAAAATTAGGAACTACTACTTGAAATTGACCGTCTGCAGTCCTTACCTGAATTACAGACTAATACAGCCATCAGATACCGTTTATCAGACAGATTCTACACACATCCAAAGTACACGGGGCTACATGACCGCGTTGTCGCAGCCCCTAAACTGAGGAACCAACATCTCTGCGGGAGATAAATTTTGCGTGAAGAAGTAACAGACCGTTAGGGTAGTTACACATAAGTGTCGAAATCTTGCATAAGGACAGTGTGACCACAAGTATAAAAATGGACCCCAATGGACGAGAAGGTTACCGTCCCCATAAGACAATAAAATGTTAAAAATATTCATAAAAAGACGAAAAACAAAGTTAATTAAGCTCCAATTGTAAAATACTTTCTCGCAATAAATGTGGTCTGATCCTTCTACGAAAACCTGCATACTCTGCCTATTATTTGCCTATCCCCTAGTTGGCCTGGTGAAATCTACCTCCGCCTTCTGGAGTGCCGATAGGATTTTTTTAAATGTATTGATGTTAAATGTTATTTGAGTTAATGCTTGGAATAATGTGATGTGTAACTAAAGGAATCCTCTTGTCTTTTACAGGCTTGTCACTTTGGCATTCGCTGGGTCGATTGGTATGACCTTAGTTATTCTAGGATGTGCATTACCACAATATGGGTAAGTAATATTATATCATATTTTACCTTATAGTGAGAATACACTCGTGCCTTATAGTGAGAATACACTCTTGCCATTTTATATTGTGTATAGGAGTGTGATGGTGCAGTGATCAAGCTTGCCTCTCACAAAGTTTTGATTCCCGGTGAAAGCATGTGAGATTCTGGAAGTGAAATATCCCGTCCTGTGGTTTAGATTCCACATAAAAATGGTGGTCCTGTGGCTCAAGATTGCGAGATTAATGGTCGTGTAAAATGACAAGCTTCCTTTCCTTATATTGGCTGGCTGCGTGGCTCAGCGGTAACGTTCTCGCTTGCTGTGCTCAAGGTTGCAGGATCGAATCCTGGTGCAGTCAGCTGGCATTTGAGGGTGCGCAAATGCGAAGGAGCCGTGTGAGTAGATTTACTGGCACGTTAAAGATCCCTTTCGGGACAAAATTCCGGCACTCCGGAGTCTCTAAAAGCCACAGCTGTTAAAAGAGACGTAAAACAAATAACATTATTATTATTCCCTTATATTGTGTATGTCGTGAGAGATCTTAGGTTCATTCTGAAAAACTGGCTTTTAGTGAAAGGGTTTGGAATTCATTATGAGCTTACTACATATATATGAGTGTAAATCTTACCTTATTTTGCACGTTGAGTGTATGTCTAAGCAGACATAAGTATGCATATTTAAAAGAGGGACTACCAACTGCCTAGTAACATTCTAAGAACATTTCAGCCCTAGACTCAATATCGTAGAATCTGTTCATATAAACAGTTTGAAACTATAACGTCTGAACCCTCAGAGGGCAGAATGTAATATATTAAATCGCAAGACAGGTTACCCATGTGTGGAATTTAATATATTCTAGCCCCCAGGAGCTCACATCTAGTGGGACGTGGGTTGGCGACCACGGGACCCCAGCTGAATCCGGCATTGCTTCCACTTACTTGTTCCGGGCTCCTCTCTGTCTTCTTTCCTGTCGACCTCCCTTGGTCAACTCTTGTTCTCTTCCGACCCCGACGGTATTAGGTTATCCGAGGCCTAGGGAGTCACTTTCCCGCCTTAATTGGCCCTTGTCTCATCTTTCCTGATACCCTCCTTCTATGAGGGGTCAGCCTTCTTTTTCTTTTCCTTTTACCTCCTGCCTTGTGCTCAAGGCCCTTAAGGAGGCAGGATGTATGTAGCCCCACCACTTCTGGTGCACCCTAGATAATGCTGCACCCTCAGGGGCTCACGGCTGGTGAGTTCGGGAGTTGGCGACCCCGAGGGATTCCTGAGCTGGGTCAGTTTTCCCCTTTTGTCCCTTACCTTTGGGGCGGACCTTCTCCTCTCTCCTCTCCCCTCTCCTCTCCTCTTTTCATTATATTTACTTTTCTCTTTAAGATTCCCGCACTGTTTTTGTTACTTGGTTCTCCGTGTATCTAAATTCCCTTCTAGTTTTTTTTAAGGCATTTTAAATCTACGTTGCTTTTTGTATGTTTTTTAAAATCTAAATTACATCTCGCGATTGTTTTCAACCTCAATTGCATTTTGTAAAGATTGAAAATCTAAATTGCTTTTTATTAAGTCTTTCAATATGGCGGAGGGACCTTTGTGAGTATTTTGAATTTCAATTGCATTTTGTAAGTATTTTCAACCAAAACCGCATTTTGCACGAATTTTGAATCTAAATTGCATTTTGTTTGGCGGGCATTTTGCACATATTTTGATTCTCAATTGCATTTTGTGGGTATTTTGAATCTAAATTACATTTTGTCAAGTATTTTCAATCTAAATTGGTTTTTGTAAGTATTGTCAATCCACATGAGTCCTTTGAATCTACCGTACATTTTATAAGCATTTTCAATTTCAATTGCATTTTGTAAGTATTTTGAATTTCAATTGCACTTTGTGAATAATTTGGATTGGAACTGGGATATTTCAATCTGAATTGCATTGTGTATTTTCAATTTCAATTGCATTTTGTAAGTATTTTGAACCTCAATTGCATTTTGTACGTATTTTGAATCTAGCCTACGTTTTGTGGGTCTTTTTCAATCTATTCTTTTTGTGCATCTTTTCGTTCTAAATTCCCTTTTGTAAGACCATATTGTGAGTTGTTTCCATCTGAGTTCCTTTTTGTACGTATCTTCCGTCTCAGATAATTTTGTTCTGGTTTCCATTTCATTATCCTTTTCGCTATCACCCAGATCATTAGGGGCCGATAACCTAGATGCTAGGCCCCTTAAAGCAACAATTATCATCATCGTAATATATTCTAGGCCTATGGTCAGAGATCTGCCGATACCGATGCAAGTGGTATGCTAAAAACTCAACATAATGGTTATAAACCACACTTTTAGGTCTGGCCTAACAGGGAATCCCCGAATTGAGTGGTATTATCTTCCTGCTAGCTTCTCACAAGCTGTGAGAGATTGTTGTGTTCAGTGGAGCTTGCATCGCGTGTTCTAAGAATGGCTTTTAGTGATTTATATAGTTATTTTGCGCTGTGTGCAGTAAAAAGAGGGTCAGAGATATTATTTTATCACAATAATATTGTGAACGTGTTCACCAGTGATCACTTCATGACTAATAACTGTATTTTGTGGTATAACTCTTATGCACTAATATGCTGCCGCCAAAATGTCAATAATATCCTACGCACATCGGAGACGAAGTAGATCCAATAATCAAGGTAGGGCATTTAATATTATGTACATATCCATGTTTATAGTTAGTGTTCGATTTTTCTGGACAAGTTTTAATTTGCCTTAGTTTTGGTCCACGTACAGACATAAAACGCATCCGCCCGCGTAGGGTTCATATTGCGGATGAAATTCGAGCAAAATGTGTGTGTATTATCAGAATAATTCTGCGTATGTTTATGTGTTCCATGTGGAACTGCATATAACTTCCATAACATTCAGTGAATTTCTACCAAATTCTGTATATACAGTGTATGCCATAAGCGATACTTGTGCACATTTTCAGTCCTACCAATTAACTAATATCTTTCCCTGGGCATTTGAGCCATACACTCTCAATATCTCAATCCATGTAAGGAGACAGTTTTGAATATGCTGTACTGCTCTATTCGGCAAATCTTATTATGTCAGTGGTGCTATCAGCATTCTAAACAGGTCTAGTTGGAGAAAAGGATTGGATCATAAATTTTAAGAAATTAGGCTCTGTAGTTTGTCACAGAACTACTTGTTAGTTCTGTGATTCTAGTTTTCTTTGCTTAGTGTTTCATACTGTAACTATTTAATTTTAATATATAGTATGTAAAGATATTATAGCTCTAATTACTCTTCGGATCAATTCGACTGTATATTTTAATGCTATTCTGTGATATCTGGATTTTCTACGATCTGGACCATCCAATGCCACATTAGGTCAGGTTTTACTGTATTTACATTTGCTATTACAGTATATTATTACTTTTATATTTACAATTAATGTATTGGCTCAAAGAGCTTGTTCCTTTTTTGAAATTCAGTATTTTCGTTTCTCCATATATTTTGTTTGTTTTTTAATTTTTTTATACATTGAGTTGAGCCTCTATGGACTGTGTGGCAACAACCAACTTCACTTTAGTGTCTAGGTCTTGTTCTTGTTCCGGCTTTGACTTCCTGCCAGTATTTTCTGACCCCCAGCGACGAGTGCCTGTTAATGTTCTTCGGAGAAAGGTCCTCTCCGTCTTCCGGAAGTTGATACCATTTTAAAACCTTGGTAGTCCACCAATCCTCTAAATGTGTTCCTGTCAGGAATTTCTCGGCCTAGAATACCAATTTGCCTGAGATCTTTTTTCGCATTCCTCGAACCATCTCGGCATTGTTGCCTTAGACTTAATGAAACTCTCATTCTTTTCTTTAATCGATTATGTCACCCTTAAAAGGTGACCGTAGAATAGTAGTCTTTTGTTTGTTATTATAAGTATTAGTTTTTATTTTATTTTTTGTTTTATTATGGTGGGAATGGTATCGGGAAGACAGTGGATATAATTATATGAACTTTGAAAAAACAAAAGAAGAGAGGAATATTGAATGTTATGTTTTTTGGTGAAGAAGTAGTATTTTTGTGTCCTAAAGTTGTTGTCAAATTATACATTTCTTGTTTGTTCATTGGCTTTTCATTTAAATAAATCCCACAAATAAGCGGGCTCGTCTGGGATAACAGAAGAAAAGTCAAAGCGCTTCAAGGAATAGACGATATCTGTAACTTTTGAATGACAATATACAATGAACAAAATACTGTAAGACTTCATTAACGACGTGTATTCTGAAGTCTTGTTGGATTGATGCAAATGACGTAATGACGTTTAAGGTGAACAAGGGAGTTTTCATCGCTGTAAGATGGAACCGTGAAAACTACAAAGCCGAAAGTCGATGTTATGCCAAACCTATGGCGATGGAACATCTGTTTGACGTGTGTTCATCTGAGACTTAGGTTGCTTTTTAATTATTCATGATATAGGCTACTGTTACAAAATTTGATAGAAATAGGAATCTGTGCTTGTATTGTAATTCATTTGTGTACCATAATTTAAAATGAGTATGCTAGGGGAGATAGAAAATATCTGCAGAAATATATCTACAGCTCCTGTTGGTACTGTTAGAATACTTCATAAACTAGTGTACGGCAATGAAGGGGACAGACAAAATAGAAAACGACTGAGACAATTTAGCGGATTCTCACACTCTAAAGATTCCGAAGACTATAACAATAAAGTTAGCTTTGTGAAGAATAACTTTAAGGAACATGGTTTGATTGCATTGAGTAATATACTATGCCTTAGTTATGAAGGAACCTGTGACGAGTTGATGCAACGAATCCTTGATCATCTCTCGGACTTGAGATTCTTTGAAGATGGTATAAGAGAATGTGACGATGATGATGACTAGGATGAAGAAGAAGGGGATGCCGAAGTGAGTGGCGATCATGCTTGTCACGAAGGAAAATGTACTGAGGATTGTACATGCCAGTCGCTCCGTAAGTTCTAGGTACACACCACAACATCAGCAAAGGTCTAATGTCGATCGTCATGCATTTGCCCTAACGTTTAGAGATGTTGAAAGTTCCATACGACCTTTTAACGACAGTGGAGGTTACCCCATTAGGAAGTGGATATCCGAGTTCGAGGAAATTGCTGCTTTAATGGGTTGGGATGAAATTCAGATGCTAGTGTTTACCAAGAGATCAGTGACTAGTCTGGCTAACCTCTTCATTCAGAGTGAAACGGGAATTTCACCATGGTGTAAGTGACGTGAGGCACTGTATAAAGAATTTGATACAAAGACGACCAGTGCGGAGCTTCACAAATTACTTAGTAAGAAACAGAAAAACGAACCATCATTAGAGTACTTCTTCGTGATGAAGGAAATCGCAAGCAGAGGTAATATTGATAACGACTCTCTTTTCCAGTATGTTATTGACGGTATAGGGGATGATTCTGAAAACATTATAATTCTATATGGTGCTAAAAATCTGAAAGACTTCAAGGAAGAACTCTGTAATTATAAAAAAGTCAGCGAGAGGGCTACTAAAGATGATCGACGGCAGAGAGGGTTCTTCGAGAGTAAATCCCGCGGTAAGCAAGAGAAACAAATAACTTCTATGTGTTTTAATTGTGGAGAAACAGGGCATAAGTCAGCTAGTTGTTCATCCAAAGAAAAGGGTTTGAAATGTTTCCGCTGACAACAAGTTTGGTCATAAATCAGTTGACTGTACATTTAAGCCAAATCAGGATGATAGGAATCCCGTTAGGTGTGTTCCGAACACAGCTCAGATGAAGAAAACAATCCAGATAGGTCTCAAAACCATGGAAGCCTTGATAGACACTGGATCTCAACTTAACCTCATTCAGGAAGACGTGTATAAAGACATTGGGTCACCCTCCTTAATCAAGACTGGTATTATGCTGACAGGTTTTGGGAAAACGTTCATCTCGTCACGAGGATGTTTTCACATCAAAATCAAAAGCAAATACCTAGGACCCTACAGTGTAGTTGAAAAGAAACCCAACAACACCTACGATGTTTACGAGAGAGTGATCACGAGGGCCCAAAAATGACATCCACATCTGCCGAAATCATGGAACTATGGCCCGATGGGTACCAATCGTCTGGGTCAGATGTCACGTAGGATGGTCGAGTGTGGGAATGGTATCAGGAAGGCAGTAGATATAATTATATGAAGCTGATGGATTGGAATCCAGGCTAGCCATAAGAAACAACAACATAATTATATGAACTTTGAAAAAAACTAAAGAAGAGAGAAATATTGAATGTTATGTTTTTTGGTGAGGAGGCAGAATTTTTGTATCCTAAAGTTGTCAACTTATACATTTCTTGTTTGTTCATGGCTTTTCATTTAAATAAATCCCACATTATTTTTAGGCTTCTTTTTTACATTTAGATGTCCACCTCTAAATTTAAATGTATTCCAAATTTGTATAATTTAATCCGTGTTAGAGGAGCAGATGATCTTGCTGTTCTGCCCCTTGAAACAACAATAACTATCTCCTCTATCATGCTGTGGTGTTTACATTGGTGGTACAAGACTCTTAGAATGTATGTGTATGATATTTTTACTAAAAGATCCTTTATCTGATTTTAGAGTATGGTGGACATTTTTCGTCGTACTCTTCTATCTTCTGTCACCACTTCCAACATTACTGGCTCGGCGTTACAATGAGAACTCGGGCTCTAGCAGTATGGCTACCTATGAACTGGCAATCTTTATCACCATGGGCTTCGTTGTATCTTCGTTTGCTTTACCTTTTGTATTAGCCAGATCACCATCTGCGGAACCTGTGGTAAGAACAATTTATATTTATTTATTTATTTAAAGAATGACCTGGAATGGAAACTTAACAAGTTTCACTGTAGATGCATTCTGTAATGTAATAGATGTGAGAATATTAGGTATTGCTGCAAGTATCCTCCATCCTAACTCCCAACACCGGTCAGTCCCATATTACGTTTTCCTATTTCATGTGCTAAAATATTAAATTTAATCACAAGTTTGTGAAAACTAGTTCCTAGATGGTGCAAAGGACTTTGCCTGTAAGTCCAGGCAGATTAGCCCTCCCAACCAAGGGTCTAGCACCAAAACCTTGTATCTCACATTGACCAGTAATGTTCCCTCAGTGAGGGTCAGTTACAGAATATTTCTGCATGACTAACCAATGCAAAAATCTTAGAAACTATGTTGCGGTGGCATCTAGTAGCCAAGTTCATGGATAGGTGTCATTGATGGTAGCATTTGGTAGCAAAAGTAGGAACTACTTGAAATAAACTGTGATGGCTATATTAGTGTGTGTCATCTGTAATTCAGATATGGACTGCAGACAATCAATTTCAAGTAGTTCCTACTTTTGCTACCAAATGCTACTGTTAATGACACCTAGCCATGAACTTGGCTACTAGATGCCACTGCAACATAGTTTCAAAGATTTTTTCATGCTGACGAAGTTATCATTGGTATAACGAAACATGTACGTGTAATTTAATTATTAAACTACTTTCTAGTGTTTGACAAGGTGGCTTTTATAATTATAATTGAGATTGAGAAAATTTCATGTAAGTTTACGTAAATTCTTTTCACTCCACTTGGATAGTATAGCAGTCTGTTTTATTTAATACTTCGTTTCACGTATTGAAGGGATTACATTAGTAATGCATACCTGCCAACTTTTACGGTTTATCCGTAAAATTTACGGAAATTGCAGCATTTTACGGTTTTACGGATGAACGGTGTCATTTTACGATTTCGCGGACAAAAATTTGAAACGATAATTAACATTCGATAATCCCTCCCACTTCCGTACAATCGATTGTTTGCGTGGGTCGAAGGCAAGTCCGCGATAGTCGATAACTCGTTCTTTGAGTTGATTTGTACTTTTGACCGTGTCATGTTTGTGTCGTCATTGTAATTGAATTTGAAGCCGGGATAACCGTTCTTCCATGTGAATCTTAGGTGTCAACACGCTCTGCTTCGCAAATTCTTTGTTCCCCTACGTTCGCTCGTTGCGATTTAAACGATATTCTTTGACCACGTGAGTTGAGTTGTTTATTGTTCGCGAAGTTGGCGTTCTTTGAATGTTTTCGTATTTTAAGGTTATGGCATATATTAATGAAGTGTTCGAGTTTTTGTGCTATATCTTCGTGCTTCGCAGTTTCCTGTATTCCTTGGACTAATTACATTCGTTCCACGTGTGTGTTTTTTTCTCTCTACCATGTGCATATTCTTTCTTTACGAGGTTGGCGTCGTGTTCATTTGACTTGTGTGCTTTGACTTGTTTTAATGAAGTGTGGGCTGTGTTTTATGCGATTTATGTTATAATTTTATGTGACGTTTAGTGATCCAGGTTCCTTTCGATGTTTTAGTAGATATCGAGAATGAACAAATACAACAAGAAACAGTACTTCCAGACATTTAAAGAATCATACTCGGTTGATTTTCCGTGCATACTAAAATCAAGAAAGGGAGAAAAATTTGCCTTTTGCACGGTATGTGCGTGTGATATTAATATTGCTCATGGTGGAAAAAACGATTTAAGTAATCATGTGAAGTGCGGTAAACACATAAGTTATGTTAAATCGAAGGAAGATAGCAAGAAAATCAACACCTTTTTTGCCAAGGCTGGTAACGTTGACAGTGACGTAATTAGGGCCGAGTGTCTGTTTACTTCCTTTTTGGTGGAACACAATGTGCCCTTAAGTGCGGCTGATCATGCTGGCGCTTTATTTAAGAAGATGTTTCCCACATCAGAAGTTGCAAAGAAATATAGTTGTGGTCGCACGAAAACGACGTGCATTGTAAATAAAATGGCAAAAAATGCATCATCTGAAGTTGTTAAGTGCCTTCAGAACGGACCATTTTCTTTGGCAACGGATGGAAGCAATGATACGAATGCCAAGTTGTATCCTATTGTTGTTACATTCTATGATGTTCGGCAGGAAAAAGTAGTGAGCACTGTGCTATCCATACCAGCGTTGGACGGGGACTCAACAGGGCGAAACATAGGTAACCTGATGTTATCACAGCTGAGTTCTCATAATATACCAATTGAAAACTGTGTGGCTTTCTGCTCCGACAATGCTCCTGTTATGATAGGACACAAAAATGGGGTTTCAGCAGTTCTGAAGGAAGTTCAACCAGGTATTGCCATCATAGGGTGCATTTGCCACCTGATTAATCTAGCAGCTGAAAAAGGTGCTGGAAGATTACCAGTTAAAGTGGATGAGATCCTTGTAGATATATTTTATTTCTTAGAGAAGAGTGTAAAGAGAAAAGAACGCCTTCAGAAATTTCAGAACTTGCACAATAAGGAAGCAAAGAAAATTCTGAAGCATGTATGTACTAGGTGGTTATCTTTAGGCAGATGTTTGGATAGACTACTGGACCAGTGGGATCCTCTTCTTTCTTTCTTCAAGGAGGAAGTAATATTATGTACCCAAAACATTTCCACAAGCTTGACATCTTTCAGAATACCTAAAGTTGAACAAAGTGGATCCAAAGAGTATCAGAAGAAGAGAATTCTTGATTCTGCTACTACACATGCCCCTAAAAGAATAGCATATTCTTCCAAATGTGACAAACCCATCCTAAAAAATAAGACTTCTGCTACAACTCGTGAGGAAAAATTGTTTATGTTCCTGTCCTCAAACTTGAACAAGGCCTTTTGCACTTTTCTTCATGTGACTATTCCTGTATTTGACAAATTGAATGTTGCCCTTCAGACTTCTTCCCCACAAGTTCACTTGTTATTAGAACTTCTAATGGATTTGCTAAAGCAGCTGTTCACCAAGTTTGTTAAGCCCAAAATTGTCAAAAGCTCCTCATTGCTTGAAGTTGAGTACAACTTGATTCAAAATCAAAGAAGTGATGATGAGTTAGTTATTGGCATTCAAACTTCGAACATAGTGAATGATCTCCAGGATACAGATAAATCCCTTTTCTTTTCATCAGTGAGAAACTACTTTTGTACTGCCTGTGACTACATCATCAACAAGTTTCCACTCAAGGATGACGTGCTAAAGAATGCTCAAGTTGCTAGGTTAGACAAAATTGAAGATGCACAGTTTTCTTCCGTTCGTTTTTTCTTGGAAAAGTTTCCTATCATGTTACGCAAGGAAGAGAATGAAACTACCGATGAGGTGGTGAATGAGCTTCAGAGGCAGTTTACAGCTCTTCAGGTAGATGACACTTTGGCTGCACATCAAGATGCTGCAAGTGATTCCAGTTGGGCACAAATATCAAGAATTCGTGGAGCCGATGGACTTCTTAAGTATAACCGAATTTCTAGAGTAATGCTCTCTATTCTCACCATACCCCATAGCAATGCAGAATGTGAACGTGTTTTCAGCCTTGTGAAGAAAAATAGAACACAGTTCAGGTCATCCATGTCCAATGAATCTCTGGAGTCTATTTCTATTTTGAAGACCAGGAGTTCTGGTCCCTGTTATGACAAAGCATTTTCTCAAGACTTTTTGCTGGAAGCTAAAAAGGCCACAACCATGACTTTAAAGTCGAACTAGCATGTGATTTGCAGTGTGTATTATATTATTTCTTGCCTGTGTTACGTTAAACAAGTTTTATTGTGTAAAACCTTTTTCAAATATCGTATATCGGCTTAATTTATCAAGGAAGTCCTGTTATGTATGCTCCAAACCAATATTCACCACGCCTGCTGCTGATTAACATCGATTTCTTCTTGATTGTTATGTTCATCTACAAATCATGTAAGTAGATATGATTTCATTGAAATATCCTGTTTAAAGCATGAATTATTGTATTTTGTTGCCCAGAAGTATTATTATTTTCGTCAAGCCGGGGTATGTCGAAAATCGTTAAATTTTTTGTCGCGCGTGAGTTTTACTGATAGCCCTTTTCAAAAGTTGGCAGGTATGGTAATGTTATTCAATGGTCTTGAATTTTGTTACTGCTGTTGATTGGTTGAAGACTAATAAAGGTATCTTGTTTTTGTGTTTACCTGTTTTGTGTGGCAATGTAGGTTATCTACAATGTGAAAGCATTTGAATTTCATATCTACAGTATAAAGAACAAAACTATTGTATTAGAGAACAATAGTTATGTTACATATCCATAATAAAGAATTTAACAACTTTAAGGCATGTTCTTAATTCAGTTAGTGTGTTTTTAAAACAAAGATTTTGGACATTTTTATAATATAAAAAGGGTTATTTGTGTTCAAATGAAAGCTGATTAAGACCTAAAAATCTGGTGTGTAACTTAAACCTAAGTTCTCTTGTATTTGCATTGTTTCCAGATCAAATGGGGAACCTGCTATCTCACACTAGCAGGTAACGTGGTTGTGTATGCAACATTGGTTGGATTCTTTTTGACATTTGATGGTGAAGATGCGGACTACATTATGTGGTGATCACATAATTGAGTGAACTAAGTAACTGATGCAGTAAACTGTTGTTCGGCAGGGAGGAAGCTCGTCACCCTTGCACTGACTTGGACGTTTGTATTGTGATTGTAGTAAGGAAACTCAACTTAACGTATTAATTTACTGGAAGGATTCTGGAAGTTTCTCTGACAATGTATTGTGGAAATAATCTATGTAAATGGTACATAAAGTATGCTGAAGAAAGAATTTTTCACAAGTTGCTTGTTAGTCATTAATGTTTTATATAGTCTTACAGAGTTAGTTTGTGACTAGGAACATTCCTGTGCCATTGGACTGGTGTGTTCTGGAAAACTTTCTTTAATTTTGTGTAACAAGCATTTGTGGGAAATACAGAATAATTTTTATAAATTGCAATATGGTATGTAAGGTAGATCATTGTGTATTGTATGGACCTTAATATTAGTAATAATTTCGAGAACATCACTTGCTGAATGGTGTTCTGATGATTGTGTGAGCAATCGCCTATATCACTCATTATATGAAAGGTAAAATTCCTTGCTTTCAGTTCAGTATACAGTATATCAATACCGTTTGTAAATTGTTATAGAATCTATATATCCTGTATTTGTTGTGGTACTGAATTTACATTACTGAAGTATCTGATATGCAGTATGGTTCGTTCTCTGATATTATTTAGAAACACCTTAGTAGATTTATTAATTCGTATTTATTTAATATTTTGTGATTTATTTATATTTTTAAAAGAGGTCTAATTTTTTTAGTGACTTGAAATGTATAAGTACATTATTCGTTACGGATAAGAAAAGTTCTGTAATATTTATCATTTTGTGATAAGTTCTTTAAGTGTTAATTTCTTTCCTATTTATGCAATAATTTGTTCTTGAGCAAATACATGTTTTTTAAAAACTAGAATTACTTTTCTTCATGGAATATACCTGTATGCTGAAGTTCTAATTTTCCCTCAGCCGATCATATTGATTTTTTATTCACTCTATCATGTTAGTGCTCACTAAGTGAGATGAATCCTAAACCATGGATTTTCCTCAACAAACACTTTTGTTATTCAAACCTGCTTTCTTTTTTAAACTTTTTTTAATTTAATAAGCTAAATTTAATTTTCTGTCATGTACTGAGCAGGATGTTCTTCAGTATAACTATTGCATAGCTAAGCTCCTTGAGAGAAAAGAATAAACTTGAGGAGGTAGTGAATGAGATGGAGAATCCCTGTTGGTGTAAGTACTTGCATCAGCTCGGCAAAACCTGAGGTTGGTGGTGACTTCACCTTGACCACCATAATTGTCACCGGGAGATGAGGTAACAAGTGGCAAAATGGCCAATCTCAAAAAATCATGTTTTTGATAGGTGTACAATTACAAAATAAATGATTACTATGGTTGAAGAAAATGAAATGCAACCCCTAAGACTGAATAGATTTTAATGGAAAATTTCAATAAAACCCTTCTGCCTGATTAATAAAATTATTATTTTTACATGTTTCGAGCTTACGAGTTTAACAGCTTATTATAAAAAAAATAAAAGAAAAAAAAGGGGGAAAAAATACACTGATCCAAAGAATGGGTAGCATTGATAGAAAAGTGAGGTCCATGTTGAAAATTTTTAAGAGTCATACATAAATAAATCTTGATGTCAAACCCTTTTTAATCGCTGAAAATCTTGCATATTTTAATTTCCAGCGATTGACTACTCTATTAACAACTTAGTCGTTGAAACAATATGTTCGTATCATTTCAATGACTCAAGTTTATTATTTTTTCATTTCAAGACTCGCCAAGATTTTAAAGATGGACTTCCACCTCCCTGTCAAGTGTTACCCATTCTCCAGATCAGTGTTTTTATAATGTAATTTTAAGTTTTGCTTGCCATTTCTATCATTTACTGATTGAGAGCTCATGAGTTTGAATCCCTATTGGTGTAAATACTTGCAGAACTTGGTAAAACCTGTACAAATAATAATTTTCTTGTGTTGACCAGGTGGAACAGTTATTTTAATACAGTATTATCACATCAAGACGGACCCTTACCAAACAGGATCAGATTCATGTCATTCTATGAATAGTTTCTTTTTGACAGTATTGATGCATTGACATGCTGGCCATCCGATCACAGTTAAGTACAATTTTGAACATCGATCCTACTGTAAGAGAATATAATTTTATTCTGAACAACCTTCTGATTAGGGGGCGTGGTGGCTCAGCGGTCTAGCTGTATGCCTCTCACCAAGGCGGTCCGGGTTCGATTCCCGGTCAATGCATGTGAGATTTTCGAAGTGAAATGCCATGTCCTGTGGTTCGGATTCCACATAAAAAGGAGGTCCCGTGGCTTATGATATCATGATTAACGGTCACGTTAAACTACAAGCTTCCTTCCTTTTTCAACCTTCTGATGTGTGGAACAAAAAAATCTTTCAAATAAAACTCAACCATATTGTAGCCAATTTTATGGTAATTGGCTTGATGGTTAAATCAAGGGGCACAATCCGAACTTGTTTTCTGAATTTGCAGATTCATTTGAATGGCCCATGAAACCCATTCTACTGGGTCAAAATGGAAAACTTCAAAATTGTACTGTTTGTCAAGTACTGGTATGCTTTGTCTTGAGTGATGATCTCTGAATGAGGAAACAATGAAAATATACCCTTTGTCTGAGCTAGAAATGACCCTGTACAGACGTTTTCATTTATGCCGTACGATATACTATATACTGTATGAGAAAGAACTAAATAAGAACATCACGGACATCAAGGTTATACCATCGGAGAACCTGGATAGCGACCATCGATTACTGGTAATGAACCTGAGAGGGAGTAAGGAGAAGAAAGGGACTGAGAACCAGGAAAGACGTATAAGGATATGGAAACTGAAAGAAGGGGATAGAAGGGTCGAGTACCTCAAAATGGTAAAGGAAGGAATTCCAACAGATGAAGAAAGAGGGGTGGAAGAGGAATGGGCTAGATTTAAGAAGGCACTAGTGGGTGCAGCAGAAGCAGTATGTGGGAGGACAAGTAGTAAGAAGAGGTGGAAGGAAACACCATGGTGGAATGAGAAGACAAAAGATATAGTAAGGGAAAAGAATAGAGCCTTTAGGAGGTGGTATCAAAACAGGACGGTAGAGACTAGGGAAGAGTACCAGGAAAGAAAGAAGGAGGCGAAGAGAGTGGTGGCTGAGGAGAGAAGGAAGTGGATGGAAGAGTGGACAAAGATGATGGAGGAGGATAGTGAAGGTACAAAAAAGGTCCTGTATGGGATGGTAAAAAATAAGAGGCGGAAGGATCCTACGGATTATGTTAGAATGGTGAACAAAAGGGGACAAGAGATAGAAAATAGGGAAGAACTGAAGAAAATGTGGAAAGAATATTTTGAAGAACTTCTGAACCCAAATGGAAAAGATGGTGAGGAAGAAGAAATCGGGGAAGAGGAAGATGAACTGCAAACAGAAAAGGACTTAACATGGAAAGAAGTGGAAGATGCAGTGAACAAGATGAAAGGAGGGAAGGCACCGGGTGTGGATGAGTTGAGTGTGGAGATGGTGAGAGCAGCAGGAGAGGTGGGGATACAGTGGCTGTACCGAGTGATGAGGACAGCATGGAAGGAAAGGAAGACCCCAGAGGACTGGAAAAAAGGAATCATTGTCCCGATCTTCAAGAAAGGTAGTAGAACAGATTGCAGAAACTATCGGGGAATAACACTGATGAGTCATTGTGCAAAGATCTTCGAGAAAGTTTTGGAAAAGAGAATTAGGACAAGGATAGAAGGAGGGATGAGGGAAGAACAACATGGCTTCAGAGCAGGAAGGTCCACAGTGGATTTGATTTTTGCTGTAAGGCAGTTACAAGAACAGCACTATGAGTATGGAACAGATCTACTGATGGCCTTCCTGGACATTGAGAAAGCATATGACAGTGTATGCAGAAACAAAGTATGGAAGTCCCTGGAGGATAGAGGAGTAGAGAAATGGACTATAAAGAGGATAAAGGAGATGTACAAGGGAAGCGTGAGCTGTGTGAAAGTGGGAGGAGAGAGATCTGACTGGTTGGAACAAAGAAACGGCCTGAAACAAGGAAGTGCACTGTCACCGTTACTTTTCATTGTGGTGATGGATGACATAATGACCCAAGTGGCACAAGTAATTGGGGACGGAAAGATGAAAGCAATGGTGTTTGCAGATGATTTGATGATTTGGGGAAACAAGGAGGAGGAGGTACAGGAACAGTTGGACGTGTGGGAAGGAATAATACAAGGATATGGGATGAAATTTAGCATAAATAAGAGTGAGATGGTGATCACAACAAGGAAGAAGGAAAGAACCACAACGGGAATAACAATTGGTGGGGAACAGCTGAAGAAAGTGGAGAGTTTCAAGTATCTGGGAAGCCTGATACAAGATAATGGAAGAAACGATAGAGAAATAAATGAGCGGGGGAGGCAGGCAGAAGCATTTCGGAGGAGTGTGAGAAGCATGTTATGGAGCAAGGATGTCCCTCAGAACAGCAAAAAGATCATATATCGGGCGTACTATGTCCCTATCCTGACGTATGCCTCGGAGACCTGGGTTATGAAAGGAAGGGAGAAGAGCAAAATACAGGCCAGTGAGATGAGGTTCTTGAGAAGCAGTATTGGAGCTACAAAGATGGACAGAATAAGAAATGAGAGGACCAGAGAATTAATGAAGGAGGAACCATTACAGGATGGTATAGAGAAATCTAGACTTAGATGGTATGGACATGTAAAACGAATGGAGGAGAAGAGGATACCCAGGAGAGTACATGAGACGAAGTGGGAAGGAAAGAGACCGAGGGGAAGACCGAGAGACAGGTGGCTGAAGGGGGTGGAAGAAAGCGTGAAGAAGAGAGGAGAAGACTGGACAAGGGTGGAGGCTGAGAGATGGTGGGAAGACAGAAGACGTTGGAGAGGCTTGTGTTCCAAACAGACCCGGCCAGTGGCTGGAAACTGTGCAAGATGATGATGATGATGATGATAAATAAAATAAATAAACTAGAAAGCAATGGCATTTACAAAGAGTCTGTGTCCAGCCAGAGAATCTGTTCTCTTCTCTCATAGACAGGATGCAGCATTTATTTGGCTCTTCATGTTTGAGCTTTAAAATGATAGGATTCATTTCATACCTGTGATGATGATGATGGTGGTGGTAGTGGTGCAACATCAAGGCCACCTACCCCTTATTTATACTGTGAATGTACTGAACATCTTTTTATTTCTAGTTTTCAAAGGAGATTAGTTTGGTTATTCAGCCAATGCATAGCTTTATTTTGTTTTATGAGCAACAATTATTTTATCTGGTTTGGTTAATTGGGCTGAAGTGCTTATGAGATAATATTATGTGCTCTCAGTTTTGTTTGGTGGGGCGTGGTGGCTCAGCGGTCTAGCTGTATGCCTCTCACCAAGGCGGTCCGGGTTCGATTCCCGGTCAATGCATGTGAGATTTTCGAAGTGAAATGCCATGTCCTGTGGTTCGGATTCCACGTAAAAAGGAGGACCCGTGGCTCATGATCTCAAGATTAACGGTCACGTTAAACTACAAGCTTCCTTTCCTTTTCCTTTTTTTTTGTTTGGTGTTTATGTACTGATAATGGCTCTGCAAGTTAGATTTAATTAATAAGTTTTAGATTTTACTATGGGTTTAACAATATAGAGTATATCCCCACTATTTTGGACTAATGGGGGCGAGATCTGGTCCAAATTAGCGAAAGTTTGAGAATATTATAGGAATGTTTTCTATAGCTCTCTGCGGTTTTCACCATTCTGTAAAGGATATCTCGAGGAAGGTTTCTGTAGAAAATAATTTATTTATGATCAAAGGAAGCCAAGCAGTAACGATTTCAGTAAAAAGGCAAAAATGAACAGTTGTCAGTGCGCTTTTTAAGCTTACGCTGGGCAAACCTTTAAAAATATCAATTTACTATGAGTGTAAGAATTGTTCAGCATGAAAAGTTCTACAAAATAGTCCGCGAGAGCATATCTCTATCTTCAATACATCCCCACTATGTGATATTACGTTTTCATTTCTTCCAACAACGTCCATTCAATTACAGCCATTCACCCCAGTTACAGCCTAGCTAGCGGGCGAGCCTATTACCCCAGATACAGCCAGCAGCAAACTGTCGAGTCGTGTTGAGTTAAGACTTCAGAGAAGAGTGGTTTGGAGTTACCCTGAAATTTCAACTCGGCTTTTCTTTATTTCGCCTGTGAACTTTTCGCTCCACAAAGTGCACAGTCAAGTTCATGCACCTCGCCATTCTTAAATTACGTCTGACAAGAATTCGTTGCACATGCATCTCCATGATAATATAATTAATAGTCCAGTCAGTGATTTTAACCCATCATGCCAAAACGTAAAATGGATATAGGTCGTAGTTCATTGACATCGAAAGAAAGAAAAAGAAAAGCTTATCACGTAATGCATTCATAACAGTTCCCCGGCGAAGCCGTCCGGTTGCTAATGTTATATTATTCAACAGTAAATTAAACAAATTGAAGTTACAATACTCAAAAATAGGCTTGATAATATACTAAGGTATGTACCTTATATCTCATAAAAATGAAAAGTCTGTGTTGGAACTTCATAGGCTACATTTGGATGGAAAGCGAGGGGGATGTATTTGACACAATAAATGCTCTTGGAGCAAACAAAGACAGGTACAGCATTGCAGTGTTTTACTATGTGGTGAAAAGCAGTACGAATTATTGCAAATTCTGAATTAGTGAAGTCCGAGATAGTGAGGGTTTACTGTACTGCCTCAAGAAAGCCAGAGTATTGTAAGCAACTATTTGGTGAAACACTAAATTTTGTTAGTGGTTACTTGAGATTCTGTTTTCAACAGAATTTCACTGTAGAAATATTGTCTGCCACTTCCAATATCTTACCTGCCAGTATAAATGGTTCGTTTTGATGTAAGAGTAACTTTCAATGCTCTGGCGATGATTTCGATACCAGTAATCTAACTCTCTCACATGTTTTGTTAGCTAAGATGTTAAAGCTTCAAGTGGGCCATCCATGAGTGAATCAGGCTGGGTCCTTGTCTTTTGCTGCTTGGTGAATAGATCCTCATTGTACACTTATTCTTGCTGTCTCTATAGGGGCAGATGACCTCGAAGTTCTGCCCCTTAAAACCTCAATAACTAACTTGCTGTCCATAAAATATTTTTCTATGGATATGGTTAGTAAACATGTTGTTTGGCTATATACTTTAAAATATAGATATTTTGAAAAAGTTTGTAGAAATAAGGTAGTGGAAAATTCACAACAGGAATTACTATAAAAAAATAGAACAACATAGTGAAACATTTTATTGACAGTCTGCTACATTGAGACATTATTTCAACATCTATATCATCAAATGGCATGTTTACTTCTGTGAACCAAATGGTTCAACACCTGTGTGATCATTATAACACACTGTTTTGTACTTTCTTCAGGAAGAAGTTGAATAATGAAAAGATATTAGAAGTGAAAATTTAAGCAAGATGTAGCAAATCCTTTGTGGTATGTTTGCCAGTCGAGAATATTTTTACAAGGCAACACTGAAGAAATTACTTCTAAGTGTTTGATAGTGTGGCATACTGGATGATTACTGTCCACAAACAGCAAATGTAAAAAATAAGGGCCGTGGCGTGAAGACAGAGAATGGTTGTGTATAGTCTGACAGACAATGCTAAAGAGCAAGGACCCCTACTTGTGACACCTCTTTGTACCAAAATATGTAGTTTGCACCACTTGGAGGCCTCCCTACTGTATTTTCTAATGTTTTCCAATAAGAGTGCAGCTTCTATTGTTGCTTTCCAACCATTTACTCCAGTATATATATATATATATATATATTTTGTCTATTACTACAGTATATTGATCCAAATGGTGATGCCAAAATCTCGTTCAACTTACAATAAATCATACCTTTTTTCATCTAACTTTTAATAGAATCTGTGATTTAGGTTGATTCCTAATTCACAGCAAGAGTTCTTTATTGATAGAATTATGATAATCAGCACCATATAAAGTAATGTGGAGTCTGTCTGATGACTTGTGTTATTGTGCTGTCTTTACTACAGTATGTGTGTTTGTGATTGAGGTAAGGATTGTCAACAGTGTGCCCATTACTTTAAGTTAGATATCATCCCAGCATTTGCCTGGAGTAGGTGGGAAACCACAGGTGTCCACTGGCATAATTAATTCTCATTATATTTACCTATCTACTAAGTACTTCTCATTCTTGCTAGAAAGAGTGCTGACCATAATGTTTAATAGGATTGTAAAACCTGGTAACAAATCCAAATGCTTGAATTCAAATGCAAGTTGTCTTGGTGGTTTCTGTTCAAATGATCGTATTTGACAGCAAAGATCGTTGAATATTCATTGTATTATTATTATTGTTACCATTACTATTACTTGTTTATTAATTGCAGATTAGATTGAAGAAAAATATTTTAATCCTATAATCACTCTTCAATTTTATGTCAGTATTGTGAATCATGAAGTGCTTAATTTCTACAGTAAGCGGTACTTTTGGTTCAACTTGAGACAAGCATGTTTAAAATACTTTGAAGTTTCTTTAGAATTAAAAAAGTTATGGAGTAACTGTTTTAAAAAGTACTTCCTGACTTTGGTGAATTATATTTAAAATCATTCATGTTGTTTGGCATGGAGATGCATGTCTCAAGATCAAGAAGAGTAATATAAATGTGGGTGGTTGAATAACACACACTTTGTTTAGTTATTTTTCTACAAACACCCTTCTTTCCTAAAGAGATTCCTGATCTCTATTTCTTCATTTTTATGATCTGCTGGGGAATGAGAATTTAGTTCTTTCTGATATACCCAGATAAATTATTTAGAAATTTTCTGTATTATCTAGTATATCAGAAGTGCTATTAAATTGTAACCAGGCTGTACTTGCTGGTTAGCATCTGAGTGATTCTCACTGTATGGGTGAGGAAGGTCAGTGTCATAGACCTTTGTGTGTCTGTCTACCAAGTGGCTCCCAGCTGTGCACATTTGAAGGTATGTTACGTGCTATTTGCTGTAGTGTTATGCTGCGATTTTGATTGAAATGAAAGTAAAATTAGAACAAACAGCGAATGTTACATCTTGTGTTGCACTGGGAAAATCTGCCACACAGACCTGTGAAATACTTGTGGAGGCCTGTGGAATTTTCACCGTGGGCTGAACTTGGCGTTCCTGTGGGACGTCTCTTGAAAACTAAAAGCCTGGATGATCACATAAAAGAACCTACAGATTGCTCTATCAACATAATAGAATTGTGCACCAGAAATTTGCTTGTCATGGACAGACATTTAATGCACAATTTTATTGTTAGGTTTTGAAGTGGCTGCTTGAAAATATTTGTCACTAAAGCCCTCAATTGTGGTGCAACAGAAACTGGCTACTGCACCATAACAATGCTCCCACTCACACGGCCTAAATCTACAGCTTACAAAACCCACGAATGTTTCTTTTTACAAAAAATTATTTGACAGTCATCTTGCATCTCCCTACTTACCAGATTTAGTCCCTTGTGACTTCTTCTTGTTTCTGAAAATGAAATTGAAGCTAAAGGGGTGGTTTTGACACCATGGAGAAGATCCAAGCAGAATCAATGGTTTTGCTTGGGGTTTGAGAACTGGACTACCAGAGAACAATTCTGGCATACCAGAAGCAGTGGAATTACTGTATCAATGCAGGAGAGGACTACTTCAAGGGGGTTGGTGGACGGATTTAAATTTGACAGTTGGTAAATTTTTTAAAGGCCTAGTCTGGTTACATTTTGATTGCACCTCGTATTAACTGGTTTTATATTATAATCTACATGGAAAGTAACAATGCAAATCGTAACTTAGAATTTACTTTCAATTGTAGTTAATAATTTTCTTATATCCAAGTGTATCGTATGTACTGTATAACATAAGTAGAATGCTTGCCGACCGTTCAAATGCATTGTATATATTGTATGTAATCCAGATTCTCATTCTGTGTTCTGTATTGTTTGTAATTTGTCCACTAAGCCTGTTCGTTTGAATTGTATCATAATGGGAGTACATTAAATTATATTTCTTTTCTTTTTTGAGTGTTTTTATTTTATTTTATTTTAAATTTACTCTTCTTAGGTACTGTATTTAGTAGAAAGATGATCACAAGCTTTCACTTGAGTACCAATCTGGTTCCTACATGATCCGCCTGGCACTGCCCTAGAATGATAGATATTCCTTTGCACTGTATCCCTTTTATGGTCTCCATGGGACCACCTAAGTCAATTTTATACAAAAGGTTCTTCAGTTTCCTGTTAACCCAGTACTTCTCATTCTCTCAGATCTTAACTTCCTTTCTTCGTTTGAAATCACCCTTGTCTGTTGATCTTGGCTTCTAATCTAAATTGTGTGTCTTTGAGTCTCTTGATTTTTTCTGTTTTGTTTCATAAATCTTCAATTGTAATTTGTAGTTCCTTCATATCTTCTTTGAACTTTGTAATATATAATGCCACTCTGAATTTTTCCACCTTAATATCTTGAAAATTTCTCCCGACAGTTTCTCGGGATTTGGTGTTTAAAATTAATTTGGACTCGCGGGGAACTTTTAAGCCCACAAACTGTATACTGTAGGTTATAGCTTTGAAAATAAAAGATTCCAGCAGAGTTAAACAATGCTTTCTCTTGCATATTATACTATTCTTCTTTTGAGTTCCTTTTCACACTCCCTCTGGGAGCTAAGAAAATTTAAGATTTTTCTATTTTGGTATCAGCTTCCTTAGTGACAAATTTTGAGTTTCTGGGTTGTCAGAAGTGTTCATTGTCTTATTTTTGTGTTTTGATATAGGGTGTATGGCTCTGAAACTTGAACCCTAAGAAAAGTAGACGTGACGAAACTCAGAGCATTTGAGACGTGGTGTTTGAGAATACTCCTGAAGATACCGTGGACTGATAGTCACAAACGAGGATGTTCTCAGAAGAGCAAATGAGCCTTGCAACTTGGTTGAATCCTTAAACAAACGAAGAAACAGCTTTGTTAGTCACTTGGAAGGAAAAAGGAGCAAGGGAAGACCAAGAACACAATTTATCAACAGCTTTAGAGGCCAGCACACCTATTGGCATTTAAAACTGGTGACCAAAGGACGGAGACGCTTGGATGTCATGCATGTTTCCCACCAACCCAATGGTTGAGGAGATTAAGAAAAAGATAGGGTGTAGAAGCTTGTCCTTTTATTTATTGTTGTAGACTAAGCTTTGCATTCCCATCATTGATGGGTTTGTGCTGTAGGTGTAACAAAAGGTATTTACTCATTGACCTTTATCTCGTGAGACTGCTGATGGCGGATCCTGTGTGACTTTCACAGCTTGTTCCCTGTACATACATTCTGCTTAAATTGGGTGGGGATTAAGAAGCGTTAGGGTGAGAACAAGAAACATTTAACAGTTGTGAAGAGAAATACAGTAAACTACTGGAATCAGCCAACATGCAAATTCTAAAAGAAAGTAAAAAGCTTTATATGGACACACACATTTGTACATCACAGCTATCTTACCTTCATATACCATTTTGAAGTGCTGACGGATGGCATGAATCATAAGCTCGTATCTTCAAATATTGGTCATCTCGGAGGAAAGAAAGTGAATGCAGATTATTCAATTGCCGACAGATTTTCACATTTATCTTGGTAAGTAAGTAATCATTCAATCATGCATATTATTGGCTGAAAATGAGACGGCTCAGTACATTTCTTAATTAAAATGCCCGCAAAGAACTAAAGAAATATAATATTAAGGGCTTCCCTAAATCCTCTCATTCTTAAGGACCATACAAACAATTTGCAGCCTAGGTTTATTTTAAGGATCCCTTTTACTTAAATAGACTGCCTGCGTGGTGCAGCGGTAACGTTCTCGCCTGTTGTTCCCAAGGTTGCAGGAACGAATCTTGGCGCAGTCAGCTGCCATTTGAGGGTGCACAAATGCAAGGGGGCAGTATCAGTAAATTCAAGTTAGAGGAGCTGGCTAACAGCTAGCTGCCAGATATTCTAGACTAGCAGTAGTGCCCGGCTTCGCCCGGTGGATTTATTTGTTTTATGGATGATGATGAATACCACTACAGAACTGGCACATGATACTTAAACTAACAGAAATATATTTTAAAAATATAACTTTTTGTGGTGGTGGTGGGGGTGATAAGTAGTACAGTATAATGGACGTAACATTCAGTTCATTTTCCCGTAATGATAATAATGAATAGGGAAACGGCTATTTTGTAACTGCAGCACTGACACATGTAATTTACAAACAAATTTTTTAAAAATGATTAGAAAGAGGAGTAAGTGAAATAAAAGACTCTGCCCAGGCCCTATATCTCATTGGGTGATAGAAATGTAGAGACCAATAGTGTCGTCTTTAGTCGCATAGCGCCGTAGGAAAATAATCAGAACACTTTGGAAAACTTCGGCTGTCCCAAGCTACTGAGGTAGCAATAGTATCATGTATCGCCACATAGCGCTCAACGATAAGGTTCGGAATAAATAAAGGTAAATTTGAAAGCACCTATGCTTAGTGCAGCTGATAAACCTCAGTGTACTGCACCAACAACATTGCACTTATACAGAGGCATAATATTTTCATGATAACTGTTTTAAGGGGCCTAAGAGATCATTTTGCACTAATTACTCCCATTGACTGCAATTTATAAACAGCGCAAGATGCAACTTTTTTTGCTATTCTGCACCAGAACACTGGTAGAGGTGACGTGATGCAGCCCGAACTGCCAGTCAACAATAGACATATTAAAATACTCTTACAATTACACTACTACGGACATGAATGGTTCTAGGGCCTTAATACGAGGTTTTCAAGTTTATTTTGTCTGTTATTCTAAACAGGGGCGTATATACAATTTTTTGGAGGGGCGGGGCTGACTGTCCTGGAAAATTGTGAGTATTGTCAGGGGATTGTCACCGCAAAATACCCAGAAATGTCAACCTATATCTTAGAGCATATAACTTTCTGTAATTATTTTAGATAAGATTCAAAGTGTATATAGCCTACAATTATTACTGGCAATACAAAAAAAGTTGTAAAATAAAACAACACGCAAATAAAATTTTATACTTAATGAATTTTCTATTATGATGTATGGAGTATGAATGGCAAATAACTAAATATTTGTCAATTTACTATGCAGAAAGGTAAACAGTTTTTTTTTAACAAGTTGATAATTTATTTCTCAAAAGTACCATAAGTTACTGTGGAATTCACAGTTTTGCCTCACAAGGCTGAGTGTACCCCGATCTAGCCCTCAGACTAGAATTAAAATTTCTTGGCAGAGCCAGGAATCGAATTCGGGCCTCCGGGGGCGGCAGCCAAGAATGCTAGCCACTACACCACGAGTTAGTATAATTTCAATCTTAATATCGTTTTTAACTTAGCCAATAAGTTAAGACTAGCACAAGTACCCATTCTTCGAACGGTCGTCGGTATTAATAACCAGACGTAATCGAGCTACTGTTGCAATGGTTAGGGGCTTGGAACCTGTTTGTCGACAAATATAAATGATTAGTTGAAATATGCTCTGACACTAATTTACCTAACGTGTACTTCCTGACGTGAAAATAAAATTGAAAACCTCGTAGACGAAATGCAATACACGTCACATAAAAACTGACCCTCACTGTTGTGTCAAGTGCGCATCCAGAGGAAGACCCCTTTAATAAATTATAAAGACTTGTGGTGCATGAAAATTCAGGTGTTTTAGCCTCCAATGGCCCAAATTCCTAAAAGCAAAAAAATAAAATAAAAAATAAACTATTTCAATTCAGGAATTTTTGAAAATAATGTTGCTGTTTGAAGATATAATAGACCTTCTGTACGACACATCGCACGTTTAAGTCTTGTGAAAAAAATCGAGGGTACCTCTTGACCCCCTTAAGCGCATTGATGAATTTTACAGTTTTTGTTGGTTCCGTGATAACCTTATAGCCATTTGCAAACTTTCACAGAAATTTAATAAATGGAGTGGCATTACTTCTTGCAGAAATAGATGGAAAGTTGGATGTACCTTTTTGAGACACTGTTGTCATGGTTACTGGCTTGCATTCCTACATTAGTTTATTAAATGAAATCAGTTTTCTGGGAATATCTCAGAAACTCTTGGTTTTAGAGCATTAAAATGTAGTTTTCGGGGACCTTTTACGACTGTTTAGGGGCCCCGAGGTTTTTTCTTACACCAAGGGGCTGAAAATGAGCTTTGTCTCGTCGTAGGCCGCAGTATCATCATCATCATCCTCTTGCACAGTTTCCAGCCACTGGCCGGGTCTGTTTGGAACACAGGCCACTCCAACGTCTTCTGTCTTCCCACCATCTCTCAGCCTCCACCCCTGTCCAGTCTTCTCCTCTCTTCTTCACGCTTTCTTCCATCCCTTTCAGCCACCTGTCTCTCGGTCTTCCTCTCGGTCTATTTCCTTCCCACTTCGTCTCGTGTATCCTCCTGGGTATCCTTTTATCCTCCATTCGTTTTACATGTCCATGCCATCTAAGTCTAGATTTCTCTATACCATCCCGTAATGGTCCCTCCTTTATTAATTCTCTGGTCCTCTCATTTCTTATTCTTAGCTTGCCACGGTGGGTGAGTGGTTATAGTGTCGGACGTCCAACCCCAAGATTGCAGGTTCGCCCCTGGCCATGGTAAGTGATTTTTGAAGGCGACAAAAATCACGATACTCATGTCATACGTTGTTGGCATGTTAAAGAACCCATTTGAATTCAGTAGGCCGTGTTCAATGGCAAAATTAATCTCGGGATTTTCCGCCAACACAAAGTTCCTTCATTCTCTACTTGAAAGCGCTGTAGTGTCAAGGAGTTTAGATATCTAACCTCCTTGACTTTCATAGCGTTCAAAGGAACGACGAAATTCGACATGCAAGCTACCCTCTGGGTGTCAATTAACAAAGCTTGCACCAGGCACCCGAGGCCATACGATATTATTATTATTATTATTATTTCTTATTCTGTCCATCTTTGTAGCTCCTATACTGCTTCTCAAGAACCTCATCTCACTGGCCTGTATTTTGCTCTTCTCCCTTCCTTTCATAGCCCAGGTCTCCGAGGCATACGTTAGGATAGGGGCATAGTACGTCCGATATATGATCTTTTTTCTGTTCTGAGGGACATCCTTGCTCCATAACATGCTTCTCACACTCCTCCGGAATGCTTCTGCCTGTCTCCCCCGCTCATTTATTTCTCTATCGTTTCTTCCATTATCTTGTATCAGGCCTCCCAGGTACTTGAAACTCTCCACTTTCTTCAGCTGTTCCTCACCAATTGTTATTCCCGTTGTGGTTCTTTCCTTCTTCCTTGTTGTGATCACCATCTCACTCTTATTTATGCTAAATTTCATCCCATATCCTTGTATTATTCCTTCCCACACGTCCAACTGTTCCTGTACCTCCTCCTCCTTGTTTCCCCAAATCATCAAATCATCCGCTAACACCATTGCTTTCATCTTTCCTTCCCCAATTACTTGTGCCACTCGGGTCATTATGTCATCCATCACCACAATGAAAAGTAACGGTGCCAGTGCACTTCCTTGTTTCAGGCCGTTTCTCTGTACCACCCAGTCCGATCTCTCTCCTCCCACTTTCACATAGCTCACGCTTCCCTTGTACATCTCCTTCATCCTCCTTATAGTCCATTTTTCTACTCCTCTATCCTCCAGGGACTTCCATACTTTGTTTCTGCATACACTGTCATATGCTTTCTCAATGTCCAGGAAGGCCATCAGTAGATCTGTTCCATACTCACAGTGCTGTTCTTGTAACTGCCTTACAGCAAAAATCAAATCCACTGTGGACCTTCCTGCTCTGAAGCCATGTTGTTCTTCCCTCATCCCTCCTTCTATCCTTGTCCTAATTCTCCTTTCCAAAACTTTCTCAAACATCTTTGCACAATGACTCATCAGTTTTATTCCCCGATAGTTTCTGCATTCTGTTCTACTACCTTTGTTGAAGATCGGGACAATTATTCCCTTTTTCCAGTCCTCTGGGGTCTTCCTTTCCGTAGTGTAATAATAATATTAATTATAAAAATACTATAACAATATAGGGCTAGGGATATAATAGACCTTCCGTAGCACAACAGCACGTGTAAATCACGTGAAAAAATTCTAGAGTACCCCTTGACCCCCTTAAGCGCATTATATGTATTGATGAATTTTACAGCTTAATTTTGTTCCGTTATAACCTTCTAACCGTTTGCAAACTATCTCAGTAATGTAATAAATGGAATTTTATTGCGTCTCACAGCAATAGATGGACCTGCGAGTTTCTGTTGCCATGGTTACCGGCTAGCTTCCTTTCATTATTGTATTAAATGAAATTAATTTTCTGGGAATATCTCAAAAACTGTTGGTTTTAGGGCCTTAAAATGTGGGCCCGAGTTTCGTTTCTCACATTGAGGGGCTGAAAATGAGCTTTGTCTCGCCCTTCTACGCCTATTTCAGCAAGTATTTTAAGGGGGTAGGCCCCCTTTTATGAGAGGTACAGAGAAAAGTTACATCAATGATTGGTGTCGTGCCTCTGAAGGATATCTGTACCAAATTTTACGTTGATCCACTCAGCCGTTCTCGAGTTATAAGGACACAAAAAATTGTCCACAGACAGAAAGACAGACAGACAGACAGAAAAAAAATTATTTTCGTGCGCATCCGCCATAAAATAGTCTAAAACGCGTAAATAACGCAAATTTCCGTAGAAATTCAGAAAAAACAGACAAACTTTCATTCTTATATATATAGATTAGGGTACAACCAAATTTACAATTATTTTATGCTCTTACCAAAGCAACACTTTCTTAATTTGTATTGGCTTTTGGGGAGGGGGCTGGAGCTCTCTCAGCACCCCCCTTATATATGCCCCTGATTCTAAACGTAGAGAATGGAGAGCGTTGTCCAAAATATCAAGTGGACAGTGTTACCAGCAGGGTTTCCAAGTGTATGTAAAATTTGGAGCAATTAGGAGAAACGGTGTAGATTTGTGATAAAGGGCCTAACTGCTGGGAATGGCGTGGTCTGTCCAAAATTTAAAGTGGACTGTGTCACCTGCAGGGTTCCTAAGGATAAGTATACAAAATGTGGTTCAGATCGGTGAAACGGTGTAGATTTGTGCCAAAGGACTTAAATGAAGGAAATGGTGTGGTCAGTCCAAAATTTCAAGCAGACAGTGTTACTCGTCGGGTTCCAAAGGGTAAGTATGTAAAATTTGGTTCAGATCGGTGAAACGGTGTATATTTGTGCCAAAGGGCCTATACAGGGAATGGAGTGGTCTGTCCAAAATTTGATGCAGACAGTGTTACTCACAGGGTTCCAAAGGGTAAGTATACACATTTTGGTTCAGATCGGTGAAAACGGTGTAGATTTGTGCTAAAGGGCCTAAATGCAGGGAATGGAGTGGTCTGTCCAAAATTTCAAGCAGACAGTGTTACTCTCAGGGTTCCAAAGGGTAAGTATACACATTTTGGTTCAGATTGGTTAAAAGGTGTAGATTTTTGCCACAAGGCCTAATTGCAGGGAATGAAGCGGTCTGTCATAATTTTCATGTAGGTAGATAGATAGATTTTATTAATTCCATTTGATCAAATACATGTATACAATATATTTTTGATATAGGACACGTCAGAATTTACATCTATAAAATAAAAGTACTAATAGGTATATAATACTGTTACGTGCCACCCCCTAGTGACACTTTTGTTAACTGGATTACGGTGGGTTGAAGCACAACACAGATTGTTCCTTTAAAGAAATAATTAATTTTATTGTGGCCAGAAAGGTACACTACTCATCAGCAAATACAAGCAATTAGAACCTTACTCCAGTTTCCTCAAGTCTCTTGCTTATGGAGAGCTCTTGCCCTCTTTCACTTGTCAACAGTTAATCTTCTCGCTAATGAGTCTGGTGGCCTTGACAGAACTACATGCAACTCTTCCTCTTGTACACAAATTACAGTTACTTACGATAGCCTTCTACACGCTGCTTCGCTGTTCACGAGCTGGGAAACAATGTCACTGGATTTCGTAACTCGCACGGCACTTAACAATATCTCTGACGCTCAGTGAAATCACACTCACTCAAAACACAGGCAGTCCCCTGTATGCTTCTCACTTCCTCGCTGTCAAGAGAAACGGCTTCACTAGGGGTTTCGCAAGTCACCACACTTCTGTCGCTCAGGATAAACGCTCGCACTAGCTCGTAAAACACAACAACTGCTTGACAGGTCGCTCTTATATAGCAGGCCGGTGACTCAATAAATGCTTCTAGACCCATCCAGGGTTCACGGCTTCTCGAGGCTTCCATCGCTGGCTCAGTCACGAATATTCTGGACCATCCCTTTGTCCTAGTAGTCCTCTTGCATAAGGCGCACGCAATACACTGAGGCAGAGCCGCCCAGCCCTGGGGCAGTTGTGACTCATGCGGCGAGCGATGAAACAAACTCACAGCCGTAACACCACCCCCTTCCTAAAAGGCTGATCGTCCCGATCAATCATTGGTCCGTCTGTGTCCCTTCGTAGGCTGCCAGGCGATCTCGATGCACGATCTTCATCTTCGCCCTCGGGCTCCGCTGGATCCTGTAGACGACATCGTTGATCCGTTTCACGACTCGGTACGGGCCCTCCCAGGACTTCTGCAGTTTGGGTGACAGGCCTTTCTTCCGTAATGGGTTGAAGAGCCAGACCAGGTCGTCCTCGTGGAATCTGCCGGCATCCGTCTGCTGGTTGTATCGGGTCTTCATTCGGTCGGTCTCGATCCGCAGTTTCCTCCTCGCGAACGCGTGCACGTCCTCCAGTTGGTCGACCAGTTCTTGACAATACTGGCTTACCGGGACCGGATCATTCCCAGGTCGGCCGAAGGCAAGATCGACAGGTAGACGGAGCTCCCTCCCAAACATGGCCCGGGCTGGTGTGCACCCGGTGGCTTCATGCACGGCGGCACGGTAGGCCAGGAGAAATAGTGGAAGATGTTTGTCCCAATCCCTCTGGTGCTCGCTGATGACTATTCGGAGATGGTTCTCGATGGTGCGATTGAATCGCTCTACCATCCCGTCGGACTGAGGGTGTAGCGGCGTTGTCCTTGTCTTCCGGATTCCCAGCAGCTGGCATAGGTTCTGGAACACCTGCGACTCGAAGTTCCTCCCTTGGTCGGAGTGCAGCTCCAGGGGTACTCCGTACCGGCTGACGAATTCCTTCACCAGGGTCTCTGCAATCGTCGCGGCTTCTTGGTTAGGGAGTGCATACGCCTCCGGCCATTTGGTAAAGTAGTCGCTGACGACCAATATGTAGCGGTTCCCTGCCTCGCTTAACGGGAATGGCCCAGCAATATCGATGGCCACTCTCTCCATGGGGCCGCCCACGTTGTAGGTCTTCAGTGGACCCCGTCGTCTTCGTCCTGGGCCCTTGCTGGCTGCGCAATCGTGGCACCTCGCGCAGTGGTTCTCCACGTCTGTTCGGCATCCGATCCAGTAGAACCGCTCTCTCAGCTTCTCCAGGGTCTTCTTTATCCCTAGGTATCCACCAGATGATCCCCCATGAACTTCCTTCAGGACTTCCTCCGTCATAGCCTTTGGAACGACGACTTGTTCCCGAGATGTCTTCCCGTCGGTGCTCTCCCAGGTACGGCAGATGAGGCCATCCCTTACAATCAGCGAGTCCTACTGCGCCCAGTAGGACTTAAACTTTGGGCTGCAGTCACTCACAATGTTCCATCCGGGTCTGGGGACATAGGCCCTCTTCCATTCGGCTATCAGTCCCAGGTAATCATCTTCTGCTTGAGCCCGCGTGAAAGATTCGCGGCTCCAGCTCCCCTGAAGTTCCACGGTAGTCCTTCGGCACTGTATCCCGGTGTTCTCCTCTCTTCTGGTACAGAAGGTGCAGTCTTCGGGGCACGGTCTTCGTGACAGGGCGTCGGCGTTAGAGTGCATTTGGCCTTTCCTGTGCTGGATCTCAAAGTTGTACTGTTGAAGCCTCTCTAACCACCGCGCGAGTTGACCCTCGGGCTGCTTGAAGTTCAGGAGCCACCGCGGGGATGCATGGTCGGTCCTGATGAGAAATTCCTGCCCGTACAGGTATTTGTGGAAGTGTTCAATGGTCTTCACGATGGCGAGCAGCTCCTTCCTGGTGACGCAGTAGTTCCTTTCGGGCTTTGACAAGGCTTTGCTGAAGTAGGCCACTACTCTCTCCTCGCCCTCCACTACTTGCGACGGGATTCCCCCTATACCAAAGTCGCTGGCATCGGTATCGACGTTGAACCTTGTTCCAGGTCTGGGGTAGGCAGGCCAGAATAGGTGCAGTGCACAGAGCCTGCTTGAGTTGTTCGAAGGCACTGTGGCATTCTGCTGTCCACGTGAAGAGTTGGTCCTTCTCAGTCAGTCGATGTAGTGGTTTGGCGATGTCGGCGAATCCTTAGGTCTTCTCTGGGTCGGTGCGCACCCCTTCCTCGGAGACAATATGCCCAAGGTACTGGACCTGCTTCTGGAAGAGCTGACACTTCTTGGGACTCAACTTCAGCTGGGCAGCCCGTAGCTTCATCAAGATCTCCTTCAGGTTGCTGTAGTGCTCCTCGAAGCTTCTCCCCAGAACGATGACGTCGTCTAGGTAGACCAGGCAGGTCTTCCAATGTAGTCCCCTCAGAATGGACTCCATTAGCCTTTCGAAGGTCGCAGGGGCGTTGCACAGACCGAATGGCATGACGGTGAACTGCCAGAGCCCGCTCCCCACAGAGAACGCAGTTTTCTCGCGGTCCCTAGGGTGGACCTCCACCTGCCAGTAGCCACTCTTCAAATCCAAGGTGGAGAACCATCTTGACCCTGATATGGTGTCCAGGGTGTCGTCGATCCGGGGTAGAGGGTAGCTGTCCTTTGTCGTGACGTCATTCACCCGCCTTTAATCCACACAGAACCTGGTGGAACCGTCCTTCTTCACTAGCACGACCGGAGAACTCCAAGGACTATGTGATGGCTCGATCACTCCTTGCTCCTTCATCTCTTCTACCATCCGGTCAACTTCAGCTTGCTTGGCGAGCGGGACACGTCGGAATGGGGCCCTAATCGGTGCGCTGCCCCCAACGTAGATTCTGTGCTGGACCAAGCTTGTTCTGCCGAAGTCTTTGCTCCCCACGGAGAAGACATCCTGGAATTCGTGTAGCAGGTCCCGAAGTTGGCGTGATTGTTCCTGGTCTAAATGGTCCTGGGATCCTTGGTACAGCTTCTGTAGTTCTTCTGGCAGGGGCGTCTTCTTCGGTTGTCCGTCTGCAGGTGTCCGTCCTTCGTGTCTGTGATGCGGGCAATCCAGGTAACGGGCTCGCAGACTCCTAGGTTGGTGTCCCGGTGTACCGTAATATCGTAGTCGTTCAGGTTGGACAGGCGGACGTACGGCCGAGACGTCGTGTTGATGAGAGTCTTGGCCACTAGCAATCCTCTTGTCTGGATATCCTCATATTTTGGCTCGATGACAGCCGCCACTCCCTCAGCTGTTCCGTCGACAATTACGGCAGCGCTGACTTCCGTCCTGGCGGGTACGATGACGTCCTCTCTCAGCCTTACTCGTCGTGCGGCGACGGCCTCGTGTGCTGGTTGCAAAGCAAGCTCCTCACTTCCGAAGTGCAGAGTGTTGGTACTCAGATCCAAGATGATGTTGTTCTGGTCCAGGAAGTCCAGTCCGATGATCACTTCGTTTGATACGTCAGCCACAAGCACTGGATGCTTCACCGCCCGTCGACCAATGACGAACTCCAGTGATGCTTCGCCATGTACCGGTGCGGTCTCTCCGGTCGCGGTTATTAGCTGGAGGTTCCTTTGTGTGGGTTGCACTCTCCACTTCGGGATCACGGTGGGACTGACGATGGTCCTCGATGCTCCCGTGTCGATTAGCATGGGCCAGCTCTCTCCGTTGACGACTCCGTCGAGCATCAGGCTGCTATTATCCCTCCGTAACTGCGTCATACGAATTTGGACTGCCGGGGCTTGACGACTGTCACAAGCCAAACTTTGCCCCCCCAGGCTGGCTGATACTTGCTTTCCTGGGCCGCGCGGTTTCCCTACGACTGACTGTCCCGACGGAAACCCTTGGCGGCGGCGATCACCGCAGTCCTTGCTCAGGTGGCCTCTCTTACGGCAGGTCCAGCAGGTCGGTAGTCCTCTTCCGGGCCGCCTCTCCGGATGTCCTTCGGCTACGTTTTTGTTGGTGGTACTGCGACTCTTGAAGAAACGGCTTAGCGCCTCCATCAATTCGTCGGCCAGGGGCTTGGTCTCGTTGGTTTTTACTGGTTCTTCGACGTCCACTTGACGCACCCGTGCGTGCATTCTAGATGCCCGTTTTGCCGTCTCGAACTCAAGTGCGAGGCTCAGCGCATCTGCCAGGGTCTTATTGCGCGCGAGTCGCAGCGCCTGTTGAGTGTCCGAGTCCCGTAGCCCGTCTGTGAAGGTCTGCGTCGCCATCTGTTCCAGAAAGTCGGCCGGCACTGTTGGATAGGCGAGCCTTACGAGGCGTGCGATGTCCATCTCGAACTCCTGCAGGGTTTCCGCGTTCTTCTGTACCCGGGTCCGGAGCTGCATCTGGTAGGCCTGCTGAAGATGTCTCCATATCGGGACTCCATATGGGCGATCAGTGAAGCGTGGTCCTGGGATCCAGTCGGGATGGCCTGAAGGACGTTAAGGGCGTCACCTCTCAGCGCTACAATGAGAGCTGTAGCCTTTTCTGTGTTGTTCCAGTTGTTTATGGAACAGGCTGCCTCGAACTGACGTAAATAGGTGCTCCACGGGACCTTTCCGTTGAAGGTTGGGGGCGTCACTCTGCTCTGTCCCGTTCCTGAAGTCCCCGGTGTACCTGTGGGCGGGCGTTGGCGCAGCTCGGCAACTTCCTCTTGAAGAGCGTTGAATTTCTCTTCCACCCCCGTGAGTGGGCGTTGGCGCAGTTCGGCAACTTCCTCTTGTAGAGCTTTGACTCTCTCATCCACCCCGGTCGGCGGGCGTCGGCGCAGCTCGGCGACTTCCTCGTGTAGGGCTTTGAATCTATCTTCCATCCCTGTCGGCGGGTGTCGGCGCAGCTCAGCAAATTCCTTTTGTAGAGCGTTGAATCTCTCTTCCACCCCCGTCAGCGGGCGTCGGCGTAGCTCGGCAACTTCTTCTTTTAAGGCGTCGAACTTCTTTTCCACTGCCGTGACTTCCTCACGCAGACCCAGTTCTAATTTCTTCAGGTCCTGTGCTAACTTATTCTGCCCGTCTTCCATCTTCTTCTGGCCGTCCTCTATCTTCTTGGTTAAATTCCTCTGGCCATCTTCTAATTTAGCAGTTAGGTCCTCGGCTAACTTCTTCTGGCCGTCCTCCATCTTCTTCTGGCCGTCCTCCATCTTCTTCTGGCCGTCTTCCATCTTCCTCAGGTCATCCTACAGGTCCTTGGCTAATTTCTTCTGGCCGTCTTCCATCTTCTTCTGGCCGTCTTCCATCTTGGTTTCCATGCCACTTAACTTTTCTAGCAATGCTGCCAATTGCGCCTCCATTTTAGTTGTTTGTCTTGTAAAGGGCATGCACTCACAGGAAAATTAGAGAAAATGACCTGCTCGGGTTTTGAAACCAGGACCGTCAGGTGATGTGCTTGTGCTTGAGTTTGTAATCCGGCTTCTGACACCAGTTGTTACGTGCCACCCCCTAGTGGCACTTTTGTTAACTGGATTACGGTGGGTTGAAGCACAACACAGATTGTTCCTTTAAAGAAATAATTAATTTTATTGTGGCCAGAAAGATACACTACTCATTAGCAAATACAAGCAATTAGAACCTTACTCCAGTTTCCTCAAGTCTCTTGCTTATGGAGAGCTCTTGCCCTCTTTCACTTGTCAACAGTTAATCTTCTCGCTAATGAGTCTGGTGGCCTTGACAGAACTACATGCAACTCTTCCTCTTGTACACAAATTACAGTTACTTACGATAGCCTTCTACACGCTGCTTCGCTGTTCACGAGCTGGGATACAATGTCACTGGATTTCGTAACTCGCACGGCACTTCACATTATCTCTGACGCTCAGTGAAATCACACTCACTCAAAACACAGGCAGTCCCCTGTATGCTTCTCACTTCCTCGCTGTCAAGAGAAACGGCTTCACTAGGGGTTTCGCAAGTCACCACACTTCTGTCGCTCAGGATAAACGCTCGTACTAGCTCGTAAAACACAACAACTGCTTGACAGGTCGCTCTTATATAGCAGGCTGGTGACTCAATAAATGCTTCTAGACCCATCCAGGGTTCACGGCTTCTCGAGGCTTCCATCGCTGGCTCAGTCACGAATATTCTGGACCATCCCTTTGTCCTAGTAGTCCTCTTGCATAAGGCGCACGCAATACACTGAGGCAGAGCAGCCCAGCCCTGGGGCAGTTGTGACTCATGCGGCGAGCGATGAAACGAACTCACAGCCGTAACAATACTAATACTATAACTATTTTTAACTTATTATAATAACAGATCTTAAGAGATACAATCTTATTGGACAACTATTTACACCTTACTCTATTATCATAATCATCATCATCATCATTTCCCCTTATCCAGCTCCTGCCGGGTCGGGGGTATTTATGGCACTTCTCCACTTTCCTCTTTCCTTCCACCATTCTTCTTCCACGATCTTGTCCCAGTCCAGATTTCTTTTTCTTACGCTGTTCTTCACTGAATCAATCCACCTGGTTCTAGGTCTTCCTCTTGCTCTCTTACCCTTGCACTTCGCCTCCAACATCTGTCTTGGTATTCTATTTTCCTCCATCCTCTTTACATGTCCAAACCACCTTAGTTTATTCTTCTCAATTCTCTCATTTAGTTTTCCCACCCCAACTTCCTTCCTATCATCTTCATTCCTCACGCTGTCTTTCCTTGTCTTTCCTATCATGGTATGTCTACCCCTTATTATTCCCGTTTTCCAACGGGGTCGGGGATGAGATGCGATGGAAGTATTTGTGGCGATGGTTTTTACGGCCGGATGCCCTTCCTGACGCCAACCTCATGAGAGGAGTTAATGAGAGATGAAATGAATGATGGTGAGTTTAACTGGGCAAGGATGTGGAAGGAAGCGGCCGTGGCCTGCCAGAAGGTACCGTCCCAGCATTTGCCTGGTGTTGAAAATGGGAAACCACGGAAAACCATTTCAAGGACGGCCGACGGTGGGGCTCGAACCCACGCGTCTACCGAGTCAGCAGAGAGCTTGGCCCCATGACCTAATGCTGCGCGTTAGCCAGTGTAGCCACTACTGTCGGTCCTTGTCTTTCCTATCATACTTCTTAGGAATTTCATTTCACTGGCTTGGATTCTACTCTCTTGCATGAAAACTTAATTCTATAAATACAACAACTTACAGCTAGGTATTACACTTAAAATAGAAAAGTAAAATATAATTATAGATTTTATCGCTCCTATACACTAAGATATTCAACTACAGAGTAAAAACAATGGCACTGCAGATAAGCTTTCAACATTCTATCAAAGGTTTTTATTTTTGGGTCAAGTTTTATATACTGGGATAGTTTATTGTATAATTTAACTCCTGTATGAAAAGTTCCTTTTTGATATATGCTTGTGTGTGTGTGTGAAATATGAATGTTTTGATTTTGTCTTGTGTTATGCCTATGAACATCATTGTTTGTTTTAAGAAAAACATCCTTATTCATTAAATTCTAAAAAAAAACATAATAATTTCAAAGATATATATGCAGGGCAGTGGGAGAATGTTTAAATCTTTAAACAGAGGTCTACATGATTCTCTAGTGTTTACATTTGCCATAATTCTAATCGCCCTCTTTTGTATCCTAAACGTGCTTAGTACATCTGGCGACATACCCCAAAATATGACCCCATATCTTAAATATGAATGAAAATAAGCAAAATAAGTATTTCTTAATGTGTGCATGCTAGTGCAGGTTTTCAAAATACGTAACGCAAAGCACATCGAGTTCAGTTTAGTATTCAGATATTGTATATGTTTATTCCATTTCAAGTCATGTTGTATTCATAGTCCTAAAAACTTTGTTTCTGATTTATTTTCTATTTGATGACCATTTAATGTTATATTCGCAGGATTCCTATTCTGTATAGTGTGGAAATTTAGACATACTGTTTTTTATAGTTTATTATGAGGCGATTATCTTGTGACCATTTGGTTAACTCTCCTGTAACGGAGTCAGCAGACTGCTGTATGACCTGTTTAGTTTCACCTTTTATTACGAGTGTTGTATCGTCCGCAAACAAAATGTCCTCATGTGAATGAACGTTCTGTGTTTTATCATTGATATATAGAAGAAAGAGTAGTCGGCCCAAAACCGATTCCTGGGGTACTCCAAATTTAATAATTCCCTCATTGGACAATGTTTCATTAAGTAATTTGGTTCCATCATCCTTGTGTCTCAAGCTTACTATTTGTTTACGCATTGTTAAGTAAGACTCTATCAATTTATTAGCTAGACCTATAATACCATATTGATTTAGTTTTGTAAGGAGGATTTTATGGTCAACAACATCAAATGCTTTCGATAAATCCAAGAATAGGCCAGTTACTTGTTCCTTATTGTCAAATAATTTCAGTATACTATTAATACATTCATAAATTGCTGTCTGTGTAGATTTTTCCGTTCTGAATCCATGTTGTGAAATTGATAATATTTTATTTTTTTCTATAAAAAAAATCCACAATTTTTGCAATACCAGTTGGTAAGGTAAGAGCGTTAAAAATCCCTCAGTATGCCTTCGGAGGGGAAGTAAAGCCGGCGGTCCCATGTCATAGATTTATGGCATGTTAAAGATCTTTCCACTAACTACACCTGTGTGAAACTAAATTGGATAGGTTAAGAATGTAAACAACGCTCTTAGGTTGCTACGTTCGTTGCCAAGAGCCGACTGCGGTGGCGTCTAGTAGCTAGTTCTGAACTAGACCTAGTAGTCGTTGACGGTGGCGTTTGGCGGCAAAAGTAGGAACTATTTGAAAATTAAAAGTTGCAGTCCCTACTTGAATTAAAAAAACAGATACACACACTAATACAGTCATCACAATTAACACCGGTTATCAGACAAATTCTACACACACCCAAAGTACACGGGGCTACATGACCGCGTTGTCGCAGCCCCTAAACTAAGGAACCAACCAACCAACCAAGGTAATAGGACGATAGTTATCTAATTCATCTTTTGAACCGTTTTTGTGCACTGGAATTACTTTTGATAACTTCAAAATATCCGGGTAAGTTCCTGAGAGAATTGAACTGTTTATTAAGTGTGTAAGTGGATTTATTATATTTTCTGCACATTTCTTTAAAATTGCATCAGGGATGCCATCAATGCCAGCACAGAATTTATTTTTTAGCTCTTTTATAACTATTCTTACCTCTTCACTTGTGACATGATTTATAAATAAAGAATCACTACATATATTTATTTTATTATTAGAATTTAGTGTATTTACCTGTGATTTATTTAATAATTTTTGTGGAATTTCCAGAAAATAGTCATTAAAAGTGTTTGCTATTTCCTCTGGGTTATTAATCACTTTATTATTTCTGGTCAGTGTAATGAATGTTCCTTTATATTTTAGCAGATTTTCCAGTTTCTTTCTTTATCACGGACCACATAGCCCTGTTTTTATTAGATGATTGGGCAATCAAATTATTATTAGAGGTTTTAAAGCGGCAATGAAATGTAACGCTCGTTTAAATGTAACTCAACTGATTTATTTAACACAACATACATGAACTGTTTAAATGCGTTGTGCCGTGAATAGATCATAAAACGAACTATTTAAAAGTTAGTTGAGGGCGCTAGTTGCGCCTATCGATCAGGATGGAGGTTGATACCGGCAGGTGCCGATCTCTCCAACAATTATCATTATGCATTTTCTTTGCTAGTCTTATTACCTTATTTAATATGCTAGTGTATTTTTTGTAGTATAAATTGAATTCGGGTGTTGTGTGGTATTGTTTATATAATTTGTGTAGAAATTTCTTTCTTTGACATGAATTTATAATCCCCGTTGTTATCCAATTGCTAGTTTTGTTATTTTGAACAGTTCTTTGTCTAAAGGGGAATGCTGTTTCAAAATAGCGTTTTAGCGTACTGTTAAATGCATTAAATTTATCACTTACATTTTCTAGTTTATACATTTCTGACCATGTTTCCTTATTTAATAAGTCATTGAAATATGTAACATTTGTTTCAGTGAATGACCTGCATTTTGATTTTACTCCATTATCATTATTAATGATAGTTTCGGGTACTTCAAAACTCAGTATTTGTCCATGGTGGTCACTAAACCCGGACAATATACTTCTATTGAATGGTGATATTTATATGTATTTAAAGAAATTGATCAGGAGTGGTTTTACTAAATTTTGTTATTCTTGTTGGGGTATTTACTGTAGGTTTCAGTCCATAGGAAATTTGTAACTGTTAATAATTCACAATTTCTATCAGATTTTAAAAAATCCACATTTACATCCCCACAAAGTATTATATCGAAATTTACTTTCTAACAATTCTAATTTACAGTATCTATAAATAAAGGAAACGTTCCTGACGGAGAACGGTATACGCATACTATTATTAACTTAAACTGCTGTATTTTTACGGCAGAGAATTCAAAATCCTGTTCCATAATTAGATAATCATAAGCTGTTAACTGTTCATGATGTAAATTATTTCTTAAGAAGATACAAGTACCACCATGGCTAATATTATATCTAGAGTATTTACTAGCTTGTATAAACCCTGGGAATTGAATTAATTCGAGTTGTTCATCTTTCAGCCGATGTTCTGAAATACATTGTGCTGAGATGTCTTTAAGTTCATTTTTAAGCATTAGATTTATGTAATCAATTTTATTATAGAGAGACTGAACATTCGGGTGGTAAATTTTAAATTTGTTATTTACATTATTACTATCAGTACTCGAAGATCCAGGCAGTGGACATAGAATGTCCCTTCTTACTATTACATCATACAGTGAATCTGCTCAAAGTGCAGACCAGAAGATTCGGTGGAACTTTAAAAAGACAGACTGGGAAAATTTCAGAAACAAACTTGAAACTAAAATGTCGGAAATTGATCTTGATGCATCTACTAACATCATCCTGAATAAATTTACTACAGCCATAAAAGACATAGCCAAACTGTGCAAATCCAGAGGTGCCCAAACAAAATATAAACCTTTCTGGTCAGGTGAATTGACCAATCTTAAGTCCGCCAGAGACAAAGCAAGAAGAACAGCTGAACTTACTCAGGATTAAAATGATGTACGGAAATGGCGACAAGCAACAGCAAAATTAAAACAAGCAATAACAATATCAAAAAGAGAATCTTGGAACACATTTTTGACAACAGTTGACTATAGGACAGACAGCAATAAAGCTCACAAACTTATCAACTCTCTAAACAACAACATGTAGTCACTCCTTTGAATCCTATTATGATAAATGATAAGGAAATTACAGACTGTCATAAAATAGCAAACCACTTCTGTAAACATTTCACTTCAATTAAACTATCAAAACAGAAAAAGAAAGAAGACAAGACTCTCAAAAAAATAGTCAAAAAATTCATGAATAATAATGCAGATGATATCTTTAACAATACATTTTCAATAGAAGAGTTAATGTTAGCAATAAAGAACACACAAGTCAGAAAACAACTAGGACCAGATGAGATATTCCCAGAGTTCATAAAAAATCTAGGTCCATCTGCTCTAAACATACTGCTACACATATTCAACAAACTTTGGACATCAAATGATAACCTACCTAAAGACTGGACTAAAGCAACCATCATTCCAATCTTAAAACCAGGCAAGCCAAAAAACCAAGTCCCCTCGTACCGACCTTTAGTACTTACCTCCATTCTGGTAAAAATTCTAGAAAGGATGGTTACAAATAGACTCAATTGGTACTTGGAAACAAAATCTCTTCTATCAGAAGAACAAGCAGGGTTTAGACAAAACAGGTCCTCCTCCCACCAAATAATGAGATTTACACAAGCTGTTAAAGAAGCCTTTAACAAAAGGGAAGGTGTTCTTGCAGTTTTCATCGATTTTAAAGGAGCCTATGATACTGTATGGCGAAACATGCTGCTAAAGAAGCTTATCAACTTCAAAGTAAATGGATGTATGTTAAACTGGTTTTCAAGATTCCTTTCACAAAGAATGATCAATGTTCGTTACAACAACAAAACTTCAGGTTGCAAGCAATCAAAACTAGGCCTCCCACAAGGAGCTGTATCAAGCACAACTCTATTCAATGTGTGCATCAACGATCTTCCAAAAACAATAAAGAAAGTAGGTAATGTGAATATCAGCATGTTTGCAGACGATGTTATCATTTGGACCACAGCACGTAGCAGCCCAAATCAGCAAATACTTCTTGAACACAGAATGAACCAGGCACTTATAAAACTCAAAAACTGGTCTGAAAACAATAATATGGAAATCAATACTTCCAAAACAATATACCAGTTTTTCTCCCTGAGACACCACAATCCAACTTTTAGTCTCAAATTTAGTAATCAAGACCTTCCAAATAGTGAAAGTACAAAGTACCTAGGTATCATCATGGACAAGAAGCTGAACTGGACCAAACACATAAAACATGTTTTTATTTTTATTTTCATGTAGAGGATAAGGTAAGCAAACAGATGAAATTACTGAAGAGACTAGCAGGAGCTACTTGGGGGAGCACTCAAGACACACTCAACAAATCCTACAATACTTACATCAAACCTATCATAAAATATGGCAGTGAAGTACTCTCTACAGTACCCCAGTCAAACATTGATCGCCTCGAGAGGTGTCAGAATAATGCCCTACGAATCATAACAGGTGCAATAAAAACCACACCTATAACCAACCGCCTTGCAATTATATACCCACAACTTACCAATAGAAGAATAGATGAAACATCAAACAGCCAATGCATATCTCAGTATACAAAGACTACCTCAAATGACATGGATCAAAAAACCAGTTTCTAGCCCCAATCTTAAAACACAAAAAGATCCCTTAAGTCTTACCAAAGAATATATCAATAAGAGCAATCTGAAAATAAAACTTGAACCACTCTGTATGCCAGTCAACCCCATTGAATATATACAAGTGACTACAGATCTTACTTTGTTAGAAGAGGTCTGCAAGAAAGACTCTTCACCACAAGATCTAAAACAACTGGCCCTCTGTACAATAGAAGAAAGATATCCATCTAATCAATGGCTAAAAATATTTACAGATGGCTCACAAGACAAAGAAAATAGAACTGGAGCAGGAATACATTCATCTCTCTTCTCACTCTACTTCCCAGTAGGCCAAAACAAAACAAACTTTGATGCTGAGATAAGAGCAATTTCACATGCACTCCATCAGTTATTAGGCAGAAACATTGATTATCAAAAATGCGTTATCATTACAGATTCAAAAGCAGCCATCCAAGCCATCTCGTCAAATTATAAGCCCCAAAATAAAGAACTGAAATACATTTTTGTATGATAAAAACCCTTCAAAGACTCCACAAACAGATCTCATTTCAGTGGATCCCTTCTCATGTTGGAATAGCAGGAAATGAAGAGGCAGACAGATTAGCAAAAAAAGGTACCACACTACAACAACCTGTCAGTCAGACTGATTTTATGTCAGCAAAAAGGATCTTGAAAAATACTATCAAAAACAGGTATGAAGAAATGGCAGAGAAAACAGCAGAAACCAAATTATGGAAAGACATTGATGCTAAATGGGATCAATATAAATTAACACCAAGAAGACAAGCTGTAGTCTTCTTCAGACTTAACACTGGCCACAACTGCCTTGCAGCTCATCTGAAACGAATACATCCTGAGATCTGAAGAATGCACACTTTGTCACGAACCTGGAAGTAAAATGGATAAGGGGCACCTGCTACATTGCAACAAACTTGATGTGACTGCTAGAACTTCTGGAAACCTCACACAACTCTATTGGAATGCAAGAAAGCTGATGGATTGCAATCCGGGCTAGTCATAGGAAACAGCAACAACAACTTATTACCGTCATAATTGTTATTATTATTGTTGCTAGACAAATCCGAAATACCATTGTTGGACTCAGTTAAATTTGACATCAAAAGATCTGAATGCCAAACCTCACGTTTGGCTTCTTTTACCAGTTTCCCTGCTTCCACTCTAAAGATATTACTGTTGAACTATTTTTGCCATTTGAATGTACAATTTTGCAGATTTCATCACTAAGATACTCTTTTCCTAACCTATTTAAGCGTAGGCCATGCCGAGTGTGGAAATTCCTGTCTAATTTACTTACATCTATAATTTGGACATTTGGAAAACTCTTACAAATTTTATTAATTTTTCAATTTGTAGCCTCTATTTCTTCATTTACACATGATTTGGGAATTAAGTCGTATCTCTGCGGAATGTTTACAATGATGACATTTGTGTTATGCATGGATGGCAATGTACCCTTTAAATCTTTAATTACCTTTTTACTCTCGTTTCTATAGATGTCGTTTGCTCCAGCGATGATTACTGCATAGGCAGTGTTACTCGCAGGGTTCCAAGCTGTAGCCTTCTTCAGACTTAACACTGGCCACAACTGCCTTGCAGCTCATCTGAAACGAATACATCCTGAGATCTGAAGAATGCACACTTTGTCACGAACCTGGAAGTAAAATGGATAAGGGGCACCTGCTACATTGCAACAAACTTGATGTGACTGCTACTACTTCTGGAAACCTCACACAACTCTATTGGAACGCAAGAAAGCTGATGGATTGCAATCCGGGCTAGTCATAGGAAACAGCAACAACAACTTATTACTATCATAATTGTTATTATTATTGTTGCTAGACAAATCCGAAATACCATTGTTGTACTCAGTTAAATTTGACATCAAAAGATCTGAATGCCAAACCTCACGTTTGGCTCCTTTTACCAGTTTCCCTGCTTCCACTCTAAAGATATTACTGTTGAACTATTTTTGCCATTTGAATGTACAATTTTGCAGATTTCATCACTAATATACTCTTTTCCTAACCTATTTAAGCGTAGGCCATGCCGAGTGTGGAACTTCCTGTCTAATTTACTTACATCTATAATTTGGACATTTGGAAAACTCTTACAAATTTTATTAATTTTTCCATTTGTAGCCTCTATTTCTTCATTTACACATGATTTGGGAATTAAGTCGTATCTCTGCGGAATGTTTACAATGATGACATTTGTGTTATGCATGGATGGCAATGTACCCTTTAAATCTTTAATTACCTTTTTACTCTCGTTTCTATAGACGTCGTTTGCTCCAGCGATGATTACTGCATAGGCAGTGTTACTCGCAGGGTTCCAAAGGGCAAGTATACACATTTTGGTTCAGATCGGTGAAACGTTGTAGATTTGTGCCAAAGGGCCTAAATGCAGGGAATGGAATGGTCTGTCCGAAATTGCATGCAGACAGTGTTATTCGCAGGGCTCCAAAGGGTAAGTACACACATTTTGGTTCAGATCGGTGAAACGGTGTAGATTTGTGCCAAAGGGCCTACATGCAGGGAATGGAGTGATCTGTACAACATTTTATGTAAACAGTGTTACTCGCAGGGTTCCAAAGGGTAAGTATACAAATTTTGGTTCAGATCGGTGAAAAGGTGTAGATTTGTGCCAAAGGGCCAAAATGCAGGGAATGGACTGGTCTGTCATAAATTTCACGTAGACACTGTTACTCGCAGGGTTCCAAAGGGTAAGCATACAAATTTTGGTTCAGATCGGTAAAACGGTGTACGTATCACTACACTAACCATAACGTCAGCGCATACGGATAGAGCAGTTCGGGAGCGCTTGTTCTACCGACTTACTGAACAAAAATCAATCTTTAAGGTTACATGAGAGGTGCAGCCTAATCCTACACAGCCTATACTATTCCTCTTGAATCTGGCTATCATATAAAAAAGAATTTTTCGAATCGGACTGGTAGTTCCAGAGATTAGCGCGTTTAAATACACAAACACACAGACAAACTCTTCAGCTTTATTATATTAGTATAGATAAGCAATATCTGGTGGCCAATTGTTAACCTGCTCCTGCAACATGAATGATGATAATTTGTTGTTCTAAGGAGTCTTAAGATCGAGGTTATCGGCCCTGTCTTGAATGACGTCTCGCTTCACCCCATTTCCCAGCAGCCAACCTATCACATAGCGTGCCGTATACCAAAAACATTGCCATGTAGCGCGGGAATGAAAACTATAGAACTGTCAACCAGAAACTAAATTTAAGAGAAAGTAGGCTATATGTTCTTTGCCGAACATATTTTTTATTAATTCAATTTTAATTGTTTAATTTATTTCATTTTAAATTATTTGTATTTTCAATTTAATATAATTCTCCTTTTTTAAGTTAATTTATTTCAATTACATTTAATTTAAATTTAATGTAATACATTTTTAATTTCATTTCGGATGTTAAGTACCGTTATACTGTGGCATGATGGTCTGTAGGTAGGATGAAGGGTGCTCTGCATATTCAGTGTAGAAAATGCTCCAAATGTTGGCCACCTTCATTTATACAGATATCACGACATTGTAAAGACATTCCTGCTGGTAACATGTGAGGTGTAACAGCCTGAAATGTCTCGGCTATCAGTTGCCGAAGTTGACCAGGATCTTTAGGCTCCTCTATGCATAACTACTTGCTTTAAATTATCCACAAGAAGGTGTCAAGTGGAGTAAGATCGGGAGATCTGGTAGGCCAGAGAACCGGTGTCCCCTTCCTATACATTTATTAGGATATGATGTATGAAGATGGTTGTTGTTTGTGTCTTCAGTCTTTTGACTGGTTTGATGCAGCTATCCATTCCTTCCTGTACTGAGCTAATCGTTTCATCTCTACATAGCTACCACACCCTACGCCCGAGGCAATCTGTTTAACATATTCTAACCTTGCCCTACCCCTACAGTTCTTGTCCTCGACCCTTCCTTCCATAACTAAGCTTGCTATTCCTGGGTGTCTTAGAGTGTGTCCTACCAACCTATCTCTTCTCTTCATTAGCAGTCGTCAGAAACATCTCTCCTCTCCCACTAGTCTTAATACCTCTTCGTTTTTAACCCTATCTACCCATCTGATCATCATTCTCCTGTAACACCACTTTTCAAATGCTTCAATACTCTTCTTTTCTGCTGCACCAATAGTCCAAGTTTCACTTCCATAGAGCGCCACGCTCCAGACAAAGACCTTCAAAAATGACTTCCTAACACCTAAATCTACATTCGATGTCAACAGATTCCTTTTCTGTAGAAATGCTTTCCTTGCCTGAGCTCACCTACTTTTTATATCCTCTTTGCTTCGTCCATCACTGATTATTTTGCTTCCTAAGTAACAGAAGTCTCCTAGTTCCTTCAGTTTTTCACCTGCCAATTTGATGTCCATGGAGGTTTCTGATTTATTTCGGCTGCATTCCAATATTTTTGTCTTACATTTATTAATTTTCACCATGAATTCTTTCCTCAAGACGGAGTCCATACCATTCAAAAACTCATTCAAATCCTCAGGCGTGTCTGCCATGATGACTATGTCAACTACTAATCCTTGAGGTGTGGCACCGTCCTGTTGAAATTACCTTCGTAATCGGTCACGCAGCGGCATGTTCTCCAACACATGTGGGAGTTAATTTTGATAAAAATGCCATCTATCGAGGTGAAATGACCAAACTGGATTTCATTAATTCCTTTGTTTGAAATTCATGTAATATATCTTTTTAATTTGGTGGGTGTTTACTAAAGTTTTTTTATTTTATTGTGTGAAGTTGTTGATTTAGTTGTTGTTCACTTCAATTACTTTTAGGATCATTCATCCCCTCCTCTCATATCATTCACATTCTGTATGTTTTTTGTTTAGTAGATATTGATGTTCTGAACTACCGATCCATTATTGTATTCTGAAATGTATTGACCTGACCTTTAGTACCTCCTTCCACATCTGATCATTGAGATGCTCTTGTTTTCGGTAGTAGTTTTGATTGGTTGATAGGGCAAGTTTGGCTAAATTTTTGTTCGCTTGGTTAGAATGAAAACTGGGGACAATATAACTGCTCAAAAATTAATTTGCTATATTCCTCAGGGTTCACAACTTTATTATACTCACGCATATTGAAATGAAAACAGACACGCAATCAAATATTCTTTTCAGCAAGTAGATGCCTCTCGAATGCCCCTAACGCTATATAAAGCGAACGAGGGCCCAGGAGTGGACCAGTCAAGTCAAGAGTTCTGTTGAGAGTTGAGGTGATTTGACAGTTCAGTCGAGTGCAGTTGTGACCAGTTGTGACCCACGGATATCCGCATAATTTTTCGCCATGCGGATATAGTTTGCATGGCTGTGTGGATAGCGGATAAGCTGCGGATTTTTATTTTTTTCGTGTGACCTCCTGAGAGACCGAGTGCAGGTCTTTCTAGTCGACGCCCGTGGGCGACCTGCGCGTCGGGATGAGGGATGGAATGGATGAAGATGAATGAAACTGGGCAAGGATGTGGCAGGAAGCGACCGTGGCCTGTCAGAAGGTACCGTCCCAGCATTTGCCTGGTGTTGAAAATGGGAAACCACGGAAAACCATTTCAAGGTCGGCCGACGGTGGGGCTCGAACCCACGCGTCTACGAGTCAGCAGAGAGCTTGGCCCCATGGCCTAACGCTGTGCTTTAGCTAGCGTAGCCACTACTGCCGGTAGCTGCGGATAATGATTGGAGAAAATTCGCGGATGGTTTTTAGAATACAACCCGAACTTGTTTAATATCGTTATTAGCACCCGGATGTTTATGACATATTCTTCCGTTATGTTTTTTTTGTAACAAATGTAAGATGACAGTGGCGTAGCCAGGGGGGGGAAAATCGGCAGGTTGTGTCTGTGGTGATGTACTGTTGTCGCCTTTCGGCCCGGGTCCCCATTTGTGGCTACACACGTCTTCATGACAACGTATAACCACAGTCTACCTACAGATCGCGAAGCTTGGCTCATATTTTTCTACCACGAGACAATGATGCTCTCATGCAGCCAGCAAGAATGTGCCGACTGCGCTATGTTGGTGTATGTTATTGTTGCTGGATTTACTGTATGTGAGCATTGTGAAAAGGTTATATCTTTAATTTAACATATGCTTTACAAGAGGAGATGTGCAGTTCAATAAACAGATCTAATATTAAACGCAATATTTCAGTGTTGATAAGAAACCTATATGATCGCTTTTCAGTCGGTCAACACGAGTGTACGGTACCCAATTAGATTTGGTGGGCAGTGACAATGTATCTCCTAATGCCTGAAATAAAAATACATGAATCGTTTATACACTTAATAAAACACTTCTCACATTAGGTGGGGGGGGGGGGGGGGGGGGGGGGTCGTATGAGGAGCGTTTTATTAAATGTATAAATAATTATTGTATTATGAATTACACGGGGAAATTAAATGTTACTCCTCGACCAATCTAATTGGCAGTATTCTTGTTGACCGACTGGGAAGTCAGACTGTTCAAATAGCAAGACGACACCCGAGTCTCCAAAGGACCCTAAAAGGTAAGATTTGAGCTATGGATTTTAGGCTAGTATTATAAAGTTTTTCAAGGAAAGCGTGATGGTGCAATGGCTTAGCTGCTCGTCAATCACCCGGACGGCCGGAGTTCCATTCCCGGTGACAGTGGGGTGGAATTTTCACCTGAAAAATTACGTGGTGTCAGGAAAGACATCCGACCTTAAATCCCCGGCCAAAACCAAAATGGCTCCGGCGACCCCAATTAATTGGGATACGCAGTAGAAAGTATATAAAGCTTTTCAATCAAACAACGGCACTACGGTAGGTCTTTAACTGGTTATAAATCAATAATAATGTTATTGGTTTTAGGTCCCTTTAAATTACCATAGCTTTTAGAGACACCGGGGTGCCGAAATGTTGCCCTGAAGGGGATCTTTAACGTGCCAGTAAATCTACAGACTCAGTTCCCTCGCATTTATGCACCCCTAAATGCCAGCTGACTGCGCCAGAATTAGATCCTGCAACCTTGGGTACAGCAGGCGAGAACGTTACCGCTGAGCCACGGAACCAGTCGGTTATAAATCAGAAGCATGTCTCGGTAGGATATCTATGCATGGCTTTGGTGGCGTAGTCGGTAGCATGCTGAACTGCTATGCCCAAGATCGCGAGTTCAAACCCAGTCGAAGTCGTCGGACCCATGTCATAGATTTATGGTACGTAAAAGAACTTACAACTACAATTGGTAGTGTATAGCCAAAATTTGTAGGCTATTGGGTTAGACCCGCTCTATCAAGTTCAAACGTTCGCCGTTGGGTTTCAGTGGCAGTGGCGTCTTGTAGCTTAAGTTGGAACAACTCGACATTGAAATTGGGGAACTTACGGGCGTTCATGTGAAATGCCCTGCCATTGGCCACTGGCCATTGGCTGCAAATCAAATATAAATATAATTATGCATTTTGAAAATTAAGACATACGGTAGGCTAAGTAAACGTAAAAGATGTCATCTCAAACGCGTTCCGACATTTTAATTTTCAGATGTAGAAAATGTTTTTTTAATAGTCAGAGAGCTGATTTAATGAATAAAGATTTTGTACAATAATATAAACTTATTCTCGAATCCTTTGGAAGCAAGCCAATTTATTTCGTCAGGATAATGCTCACAAACTTAGATGTGGTACACTGTTTGTTGATTCTCTTATGAAATACCTGCTCTCCCACATGGTTGCTGTGAAGGTACGGTACACGATTGTTATTGCCGATATTTTGTAAAATTGGCATTGTATTATTTTGTCAAATTCAGGAATGAAAGGTTTCAAATCCACAGAAAAGGTACACAGTACCTACAATTGAGCCAGTTAAGACCTTAAGATCTTTTTGTACTTTTCGTTTCACAAATCACACTGGTATTTTTACTAATTAACTATAATGTTGCTCAATTTTACGGAATAACTAGCATTTGATATGGTTAAGAATTTGATATTATATTATACCCATAATATCACCCCGCCCAGGCTTCGCCTGGTATCTTAAAGGGGTTACTCAGCGTAAACTTAAAAGGCGCACGGAGGGTAGGTCTCAGACGCAATTCAGAAAAGTCGAGGTGAACAGCGAAACTCCAAACACTTATAGTCTACTCTGAAGTCTTAACTCGACACGACTCGACAGTTAATGCTGGCCGAAGCTGGGGTGATGGGCTCGCTCGCTAGCTCGTAAACTCGCTCCGAACATAGTAATTTAAATTTCCACTGAATGGAGACTGTTGGAAGAAATTAAAACGTAAAATCACTTATCGTTGGCGATGTATTAAAGATAAAGATATGCTGTCGCGGACTTCTTTGTAGAACTTTTCATGCTGACCAATTCTTACCCTCATAGTATATGGATATTTTTAATGGTTTACCCAGCGTAAGCTTAAAAAGCGCACGGACGGCAGGTTTTCCTTCGACACGATTCAATAAAATCGTTACTGCTCGGCTTCCTTTGGTCATAAATGAATGTTTTCCTGCAGAAACCATCCTCGAGAAATTCTTTACTAAATGGTGAAAACCACATCAAAATCCATTCAGTGGATTTAAAGATTACCCGTTACATCCAGGAATTGTTGACTTGGTTTTATGTAGAGATGCCAGCGACTATCATTAAAACAAATGCATGAATTTATAACTAGTATGGACTATGCAGTCTACGTAAGACTAATTAAATATGTCATACAACTGTACCTAGGGATACTTATAGAGGACTGAACTAATAAAAACACAGCATTCTTTTTATGTTTCTATGAATTAAAAGTGTGCAGTATATCAACATTGTGGCTTTTTTCTGTAGTAGTTGGTGATTTAACGTGACTTATGTTTACAATGGAAATAATCACTCAGGTGAGTTAAAATTCAAAAAACTCTTGCAAAAGTGAAATCATCTGTTCCGCGAATATCGTGCTCAAGGCAGTTGCCAGCTTGCTGGCCGCCGCGAGCGCTAGTGTCTCTTCACCTACAAAGAGGATGCAATTTCGTAACGCAACGAGCTTCGCGACTGTGTATTTTAGACTGTGGTAATACAACTCCGCCCTCCCAGAGTTGCCAATCTAACTTTTCCCCCGCGAAATAACTTATAGCTTATTTCAAACTGAGGCTAGCGCCAAATAATTTTGAATCCCACACAGCGGGGCAATATTAGCTTTTTCCTTTTCTTGTGCGGGAGAGAGGTTATATGTAAATTAATCTAGTTTTTATTAAAAATAACGCGCTTTAATAAAGAGAAAATTCTATGGGTACATTAACATTAATTTTGGAATTAAACATCTTGAACATGAGATAACCGTCAGCCGAGTTGATTCATATTACGTAAATATATGTCCATCAATTCCCCGAATTACGGTTATCTCCCAGTTACGAATGAGTGAAATTTGTCGCCTGAGTAGTGTAAGCAATTAAACCTTTTTCCGGCTGCAGGTAGCATTTGTAAGGTAAGAAGGACCTTGGTAGGTGACAAAAATCTTCGAAAATGATACTTTAGGCATTCCGAGCTAATTGCAATATAAAGCACAGGATCTTGTTGGAAAAACTGAATGAACATAAAAATTTGTACCGCTATTGAATTACTCATAAATCAACATGATACATCGTGAGAGGACATGCCCACTTTTGCTGAGACCTCTGTAAATAATTCCTCTTGTTGAGAGATACGCAGTCTTCATATTGGTAGCACAGATATTCCGTATTTGACTTTATTTTGTTCCTATCAGGGGAACAGGAATGTTCTACATTTACAATTGAGGTGAGACATTTTAGTAAAAAATTAACTTAATTTTTTATGTCCGACCCTGACTATTATATGTCAGAAAACTGTACTATAATGAGGCTCATTATAACGCTATTTTTCATTATGAAACAGTTTCTTCCACTAATAAGAGCTCAGGAAACATGTTGTTTGACCAATTAGATAATTAGATGCGCTGAGTTCCACGGCCTGGCTGGCTGCGTGGCTCAGGGGTAACGTTCTCGCTTGCTGGGCCCGAGGTTGCAGGTTCGTATCCTGGCGCAGTCAGCTGGCATTTGAGGGTGCGCAAATGCGAGGGAGCCGTGTCCGTAGATTTACTGGCACGTTAAAGATCCCCTTCGGGGCAAAATTCCGGCACCCCGGCGTCTCTAAAAGCCAGTGTAGTTAAAAGGGACGTAAAACCAATAACATTATTATTATAATTTAAATTCCACTGCCTGGCCTAGTGTAATAGTAGGGTAGTCGAGGAGGCCATGATCAAATACAAGGAATTCTCTGCGTCTCATGCGCTCTGTTCAGTACATAACACTGGCGAAATCTCGACAGATGAAAATGAAAATCCACAGCCTGCTTCCAGTCTCCGACCGGGTCAGGAATGGAATGAATGAAGCCCCCCATCTAGCGGCGAGGATATGAACTGTGCCGGCTGCCGAGGCCTGACGCACTCCTCTGGGGCAATGATTAAATGAATGACAGATGAAATGAAATGATAGTGGAGAGTGTTGCTGGAATGAAATGTTGACAGGGAAAACCGGAGTACCCGGAGAAAAACCTGTCTGCCTCCGTTTTGTCCAGCACAGATCTCACATGGAGTGACCGGGATTTGAACCACGGACCCAGCGGTGAGAGGCCGGCGTGCTGCCGCCTTAGCCACGGAGGCTTTAAATCTCGACAGATATTTATGAATATTAATGTTCGAACATAAAATAGTTATAATAATTATCGTCGAAAATAAACAGTGTATGCAACTCGCCTATAATGGTAATTAAGACACTCGTATGGAAATTATAAAACTCGCATACGCTTGTTTTATAAACATACTCGTGTCTTAATTATTGCCATTATAGGCTCGTTGCATAATGTACTAAAGAACTGATTTGTTTTTGTCTTTTGAGCATATTGTATTACTCGAAAAATTCGGGATCAAAATACATGTAACTTTTCTTGTGTAATAATATCTCATAGAGGAATGGAAATACTTGTAGAGTTGTAGTTAATTCATTTGAGGGGCTTGAGACACCTTGGTCATCAGCCCCGTGTAGTTGGGAGTGTGTTGAAGCTATCTGGCAACCTGTATTGCTGTGATGATTGTAGTTGTGTGTGTAAATGTATTTGGGACAGGGATGGAGTAAACGCTCCGGGACTTGAGCAAGGCACTCTCCCGGCAATTTCCTGTAGGAAGTGTGGCGAAACCCGGGGAAGAAACACACTCAGGATAACCGCTGTCAGCACCGGGATTCGAACCTACGATATCTGTACTTACCACAGCTGTCCTCGTGACCATGGTGCACGTTTGACGATCGCGGCTATGCCGCGGGACGAAATGCTTGAAGAATTTGGCTTGAGCACCTATAACCCCCCCCCATTGGTCGATCCTGGCTACGCTACTGTAAGATGATGATTTTAGTTAATCTCATTCAAATTATGCCATTAAGCATAACTAACACTCCGAACAGGGTTGCAAGTCTGGCTGTATAACATTCATTTTAAACATAGCACATGACATACTGTATAGCGGCTTCGGTGGCGTAGTCGGTAGCATGCTGAGCTTCTACGCCCAAGATAGCGGGTTCAAACCCGGCCGAAGCCGTCGGATTTTTTAAGAGCGATAAAAATCCCTCAGTATGCCTTCCTTCGGAGGGGAAGTAAAGCCGGCGGTCCCATGTCAATAGATTTATGGCCTGTTAAAGAACCTTCCACTAATTACACCCGTGTGAAGCTAAATTGGATAGGTTAAGAATGAAAACAACACTCTTAGGTTTCTACGTTCGTTGCCAAGAGCCGACTGCGGTGGCGTCTAGTAGCTAAGTTCTGAACTTGGCCTAGTAGTCGTTGACGGTGGCGCTTGGCGGCAAAAGTAGGAACTATTTGAAAAAATCTAAGTTGCAGTATGTACTTAAATGAAAAAACAGATAACACACACTAATACAGTCATCACAATTAACACCGGTTATCAGACAGATTCTACCCACACCCAAAGTACACGGGGCTACATGACCGCGTTGTCGCAGTCCCTAAACTTAAGAACCAACCAAGCAACTGACGTACTGTACATAGCCTAAGCGAACGACTTTTTCCTCAAATGTCTAAATATGTTGCTTTAGTAATTTTTATGTTCGACAATGTCGAAATGTAAATATTATATGTCAGAAAACTGTATCATAATGAGGGTCATTATAACACTATTTTTCATTATGGAACAGTTTCTCCCACCAATAAGAGCTCAAGAAACAGTTCTGTGACCAATTAGGTGAGGATAGCATCGCACCTGCGCTGACTTACACGGCCTTCTATTTTATATTTCACTGCGTTGCTTCTAGTGTCATAGTGGGGTATTCTAGGAGGCCATGGTATTCTCTGCGTCCCATGCGCTCCGTACAGTACATAAAACTGGCGAAATCTCGACAGATATTTATGAATATTTATGTTCGAACATAAAATAGTGTGCCCAATGGGACACGGCAGATTGGCATCGAACTCGGGTCTTATCAGAGAAGACCAGACCCATGATTCTGCCCAGAATCGAACCATTGATCTCTGAGGGGGAACAGCTACAGGGAACCCGAAGAGCAATGAGTTATAATGGCATATAATCACAATAGCATGATTTCACGGCTAGAATGTGAATATCATAGCTGTTTAAGGTGAATAATTGTAAGAAAATGCAGGCATATGTACGTTTTGGAAGCCTGGACGCATGAAAGCAAACCAGCTTGACATTTGACTAATCGCAGCCAGCAGAGGGGCGTATTTAGGTGACGCCAAGGGACTCATTTCCGTCTGGATCACAGGGACAGCTCGAGATTAATGACTCTGGGGTTCACCAGTGCACAAGGCCTGAGACCGGAGAAGGGGTAGTCGCCCATGGAAGTTAATTGATTACAGCCAATTGGAGCATTGAAATGAAGTAAAATTTACACCCAGGTGAATATATTCTAGGAGAGATAATTTAGGAGAGGTCTCACGCCTAAATTAAAGCCTATATCTATAAATGAGCCTGTGAACACACTGCCTACGCGCAGGAGGAATGATTTGGAGACCAGCACGAGGGGAAGTACCAGGGTAGCGTCATGACGCTATGGAAGAAGGCAATTAATTGTATCGCGATCGCTTGCACGCGAGTGATTTTGGGACCTACACACCTAGACAAACGAGGTTTATACGTCACTTTGTCTGGAAATGCATTATTTCAAGAAAGGAGTCGGTCCTGTGTGTTCAGTGGACTACGTTTTACGAGAAACCTTTATATAGGGGGAGCAGCGCAGAGGAGTTAGTTCATCTCCAGTTCTTCTCCAGTTCGTCTTGACTCAACACGTAAACTAATACGCTGCCAGATCACGCAAGAAAGTGCGCGAATTGTTAAAGTATCGACGCTCAAGTATATTGGGAGAACAATGGAAGTGCATCATACAGCTTCTTAATAGTAATCATGCATCATGTAAGATTTAATCTACAGCAGATATTTATCCAATATCATACGCAAGTATATATTCGCTACAGCGTAGGGATAATTTAGGATGTTTTTGGACAGTGAATATACCAGGAGGTGTTGTCATAGTTAATAGACACATTATTATCAGGGTCACTACAATTATGGGAGCCTGGAAGGCATCACAAATAATCGTGACAGAGAACTGAACATAATTGCAGTAGAGATCATATGAATTGCAGGTGACGAGAATCGAACGCACGCACACGCAAGATAGACTTTCATGGAGACCAGCGGTTGTCAGAAGTTAGCTGCATCGCATCTCTGAGGTCAGGCGTTGTAGGAGTCCAGTTAAGGATCCACATGTGAAATAGTGCGGGAAGAGTATATACGTTTTATTACAGTGATTTTAAAAGTGTTTATGTGTATGGCAAAATAATATGTATTGTGTTAAAGTGAGAAAAGCCAGTGATAAAAATATGATTATCATGTGTGAAGTGTATAATACCATGTGTCGTGTGAGATAAGGCATGATGGCTTAAACCAAGCATCATGGCAGGCTCGTGGCTGGCATGCTGGACTAATCCAGCAAAAATGAAAAGTGAGTACAAATTTTAAATGTTAATATAATTAGATAGTTCACCATACAACGAAGCATCACTTTAAGACTAAGATTTAACAGTCATTTACGTACGAGCTTACACCCCTCGTATTTTTTGTAAAATATGGCTTGGAGGGTGATTTGCTTACGGCTATTCAGGCCTAAGAGAGTGATGAAAGTAACGGTAACATTAAATATTAATAATAATAATAATAATAATCTGGGGTAGGTAACAGTAATAAGTAAAGTAATAGGCGTGTCAGGCCTAGGGTACGTGCAAAGTGTGTCATGTCTAACGTAAAAATACTGTATTTTTGTAAACAGTAAGAAAGTAACGTAAAATATATCGAGATATGAGAGTTTTTCAGTGTCATTAAATTGTTGAATGAATATTTAATATGATAAATTCTACAGGGTTGTATTTGAGAACCATTAAGGTAATTAATGTAAGTCAGTAAACTTATACTTGTTTTAGGAGTTACTTAAAGCTTTGGCTTAAGAGTAATTGCAGAGAGGACGTGAGTGCTTTAATAATTGAGTCATCTATGAGAAGTATTGTTTGAGCCGAAAACAGCGAGCAAGTAACGTAGAATCAAGTGATTTACGTCAATAAGTTGCGGGGATCATTCAAACATAGCTTGCGCGTTAGGTTAAAGGTTGGCTAATCTACGAGACAGTATCGCCTTGGTGCATACTTGTATTATTCGCAGCGAGTGAGACGGAGTCTGTCTGTATCCACCGCTTGCAGGAATTGTGCCACGAGGGATAACTCTTCGAGACCCTGTGTGAGCCCATGTATTAATTGATCTGCCCTGAGAGGAAAGAATCATGTTGGTCGTTAGGAAACGCCGAGTTCCTGATTCGATGAGAAAACTTGGATACTCTATCGAGATGCGCGCCAGAAGCCACTAGTATCGCCACAGAACGGCAAGGCTATTACTCGATCCATCCCCTGCCATGAATATTAATTAGGAGCCGAATTGAGCCCATTATACTAAATGTAGGTGTTAAATAATTAGAATGACTCAATTACTAGGGACAACACTCAGGGTACCTCCATTGTACTGCACTTGTAAACAAACCTGACCTTGCAAGCGGCCATATGGGGTGGCAGGAAGGCCACGAGGCTGGCGGCCATCTTGCTCGGCCAGCTGGAACTAATTTTATTGCCCGCTTGGAGAGGAGGTCTATTGACCTGAGTCCTTTATTTTAAAAGCATAGTGGGACACTGAAGAATCTCGATATTTCGAAAAGTAATTAAGATATGATTGATGTGATGATGCCAATTGAATTAAATGATATATTTCCATACACATACCATGTTGGATCACTGTGATCGGATAATATTTGGCCCAGTTATTCTCTGAGGAGGAATGCTGCACCAAATAAAAATAGGCATCTTGGTAAAGTGTTTGGCCAGCTCACACTAATTTATGCAGACGGGTAGAGTGATTTCAATGACATGACACGTTTGTAACGATAATGTTTTGACCAGACCCAGAAAATCGTTGTATGGTGAAGCTATAAACATTTCTATCCATGTGTATTTTGGAAGGAAAAACGTACCACTTTAGCGTTTTAAATTGATGGGAAGAAGGAATACGATTCACACGACACAACACTTGTTAATTAAGGCATACGATAATGTATTTATGTTAATGAAAGTAAATGCCCCGTGAGAAACGTATAAATGCTTAATTATTGCTGATTTAATGTCATTTAAAGATATTGTGACTATTGTGTTGTGATACTCCAGTTTATGTTAAATTGTGCCACGCGAAGAACACTATGGACACTCGTAGATGTCAGAGAGTATCAATGATAGGATGCTAGGAATAGACTTGAGTGCAGTGGAGCACTAATTTTAAGAAGAGACTCACAGATAACTTTGATTTTCGTTGTGGGAAGTAAATGTAAAATGTCCTTTGTTTATATTTTTGTTGTATAGCCATGATTTTTATCATTAAATGTTATATTTAGGAATATGTTGTTTCTTTCATGTAGAGTAGTTACCTGACAGACTCAAATCCTGAGCATATGGTCGTATGGTGGGCATGCATGTCCCATACCTCGAAAGACCGTGAGTTAGCTGGGATACGAACACATGTTCCATATGATGACGATTGGGTACAATAGTTATAATTATCGTCGAACATAAACAGTCGTATGCAACTCACCTATAATGGTAATTAAGACACTCGTATCGAAATTATAAAACTCGCTTCGCTCCTTTTATAAACTTTCTCGTGTCTTAATTATTGCCATTATAGGCTCGTTGCATAATGCACTATTGCCTTATCTAAATAAAAACTACTATTTTAATGCCAGTAGATTGTAATGTAATGCCAGTAGATTCGGATAACAAACTTGCAAATACGGAAAAAAGTCGAGCGGATGCGGGGTGGATGCGGATAACAGTTACGCGGATGCGGATAACAGTCGTGCGGATGCGGATAACAGTCGTGCGGATGCGGATAACGTTTTGCTTATCCGCGCAGAGGTCTAACTATAGACGGGACTCAAGCGGAAGCTGCACCGAGTGAAGACTGTGGACTTGGCAGTCATCTGCGTGAGAATTGTGTAAATAATTGTACAGTAGACTAATACATATATTGATTAGTAACGCACGCTACCAGTTGTGTTTTTATCATTAGTGTAGCCAAGATCGACCTATGGGAGGGGTTTTAATAACTGGGGAATAACCGCAATTCGGGGAATTGCTGGATATCTTGAATACGAAGCAACTTGACTATCTCCCATTTAAGAAGTTGACAACGATCTCCAAATTAGTATGAACAGATGACCTCGCTGTTCCACCCCTTAAAACAACAATCATCCAACGTAGTGTTAATGGACCAATATAATTTTCTAGGTATTTATTGAAACATTTTATTTTTAATTAAAACTTGATTAATTTCCCTCCCGCTAAGAAAAGACAAAATATAATTGTCCCAATAGGCGGGATTTAAAATTATTTGGCGCTAGGCTCAGATTGAAATAAGCTATATTTAGTGAAAAAAAAACGACAACCTCTGTCTGAAAAGTTCGGTGAATGGGTCTATATTACGAAAGGATTGTTGGCTTATCTGAAATAGCAGTTACTCTCCTTCGAAGTAATCCCCGTGGATAGTTATGCACTTCTTAGAACGGCTGTACAAGTCCTTGAAACTCCTGGCATAGTCTTCTCTAGGGATAGCCTTCAGTTGGGTCGTCACATTACGTTGGATGTCCGAAATGTCCGAAAACCGCTGGCCCTTCAGGGCTTTTCGGTGACCCTGGACCCCGCCACTCCATACTTTGACGCTTGCCTTCGAGGTCGTACCTCAGGCACCAGATCTCGTCACCCGTGACGATGGTTTTCAGGACCATTCCATTTCACGGAACATTCACCCTTCTCACTGCCACCCGTCGAACAGGTGTGCATGACAGGTTGCATAAATTCACCCTTTTCACTGCCGCCAGTCTATCAGGTGTGCAAGGCAGGTTGTATAAACTCACGCTTCTCTCTCGCTTTCAATTTAGAATTTTGTCGACCCAAACTGAAGGTTATCCCTAAAGAAGACCATGCCAGGAGTTTCCAGGACTTGTACAGCCGTTCTAAGAAGTGCATAATTATCCACGAGGATTACGTAGAAGGACAGTAACTGCTGTTTCAGGTAAGCCAACAATCCGTTCAGACAGAGCTTGTAGTTTGGCAACTCTGGTAGGACTGAGTTATACGTAGTGAATATCCACAGCCTGCTTCCAGTCTCCGACCGGGTCAGGAATGGAATGAATGAAGCCCCCATCTAGCGGCGAGGATATGGACTGTGCCGGCTGCCGAGGCCTGACTCACTCCTCTGGGGCAATGATTAAATGAATGACTGATGAAATGAAATGATAGTGGAGAGTGTTGCTGGAATGAGATTTTTGACAGGGAAAACCGGAGTACCCGGAGAAAAACCTGTCTGCCTCCGTTTTGTCCAGCACAGATCTCACATGGAGTGACCGGGAATTGAACCACGGACCCAGCGGTGAGAGGCCGGCGTGCTTCCGCCTAAGCCACGGAGGCTTCAGTTATACGTAGTACAGACATTAATTTCTGAGACTTGACGCCTGGAGGATAGGCCACCACACGACCCTGTATGCTGCACACGCTGCCGCACTACCAGGCGTACACGTACACAGACCCACATCCACAATCAAAATAGTCGCCGTTGGCCGTTATCCACTTTTGCCAACGTTGGTATTGCTGCTGGAAGCACCGAAGAAAGCTGTTGGCAGGAAGGTTCCGTATGGCTTCTCTTGTGGCCGTCATGACCTCTTCGGACGACCGAAATCTGCGCCCACGTAGGAGTACTTTCAGGCGAGGAAAGAGAAAAAAAAATCGTATGGTGCGAGATCAGGTGAGTACGGAGGATCCGGCAAAACTGTCACCTGTTGCCTTGCAAGTTCCTCTTGGACAAGGACAGAGCGATGCGCAGGGGCGTTGTCGTTTAGCAACAGCCATTTCTTTGTATGCCAAAGCCCAGGTCGCTTACGGCGAATTGCATCGCGTTAACGGCCAAGGATCTCCTAGTAGCGGGTTTTGTTTACCGTTGCTCCATCTGATAGGAATTCTATGTGACCGATTCCATTTGAATCCAAAAACAATTCTTTTGAACTGTCTTTTCGTGTTTTTTTCTGCCGTGATGAAGATGGCGTTTTCCAGGTGACTGATTGTCGTTTCAGTTGCAGATCGTAAAGGAAACACCATGTTTCGTCTCCCGTCATTATCCGGTTGAGAAACGTCGGATCATCGTCGGGCCCGACTGGCGCATTCAAATCACCGTCACAAAAACGACCGTACATCTGCTGCCAGTGTATGCACTCAACTGTCTCTTCCTGGGACGAGAGACTAACTGACATTGTACCATACCACGGCGCCACCTATGCGCTATAGTACCCCACAACGCCGTCATGTGGTCAGTCTCAGAACTTAATGACTGTACCACGTATGGTGTCATGAAGACGTGTGTAGCCGGACCGAAAGGTGACAACAGTACATAGTGTTATAGATCAATCAGCAAGTATCATATAAATATTTAATTTAAGAAATGTTTTTAGGTTATTTGTTATTATCAATTCCTGTTTTATTTTTTGTAAAAAATCCAAATAGGGGGGGGGGGGGGGTTGTCTAATCCCCAGTAACACCCACCTGGCTATGCCACTGGTTTTTATGTAGTGAGCGAAGCCTGTTTCCCGTCACAGTATTATTTTTTTAAATGTCGGTGGCGACTATTTGGAAGGTGACTAACGGTTTGTCTTTTGTTATGACAATGTGTTATGGCAAATGATGAAACTTATATTCGGAACACCCCTCGTACAATGTAATTTCATTAGAGTTATGCTTTATTTCAAAATTTTGCTTGGACTCTCTGTCCTGCGGGGTGTTTCGGAACGGCGGTATGCTATTTCAAAATCTAGAAATTAAGCTCTGCTTTCCGTAGTTCTTAAATTGTTAGGGTAGGATAATTTATGTTATAACCCAATGATTCGTAAAATGCTGTGAGCCAAACCAGTTCAGAATACAAATAATAAATTAAGTCACAAAATACATAACAATTTAGAATTAATTTGCCCGTTGACGCCAATTGACAGCGGTCCGCCTCGTTGCATAGTGGCTAACATTCTTGGGTGACACCGTGGAGGCCCGAGTTCGATTCCCGATTCTTCCAAGAAATGTAATTCTCGTCTGAGGGCTGGGACAGGGTAAACTCAGCATTGTGAGACAAAACTGAGAAGAACTGGGTTCGATTCCTACCTCAGCCCTCCTGGAAGTGGTTTTCCGTGGTTTCCCACTTCTACTCCAGGCAAATACCGGGATGGTACCTAACTTAAGGCAACGGCCGTTTCCTACCCAAATCCTTCCTTAGTGGCGAATACACACACAAGTACAGACATCACAGTGACACAGGTTTCAATCAAATTCTACACACACCCAAGTACACGGGGCTAAAATACAACGATGCCACAAAACCCCTAAATGAAACAACTACAACAACAAACAAATGTCAGCATGAGATTACGAACTTGAAAACTCGGGGTAGGGTTCTTTTTCAAAGTATGTTAGTGGTCGGTAATTAATTATCGTAACGGATCGGAAGGGCAGGCATGATCTAAACATGCCTGGAGATGTGTTGTACGCATGCGTTGGTTATGGGCAAGGACTATGTTCGTATTAATGCTCATTCAAGGGCCAAGCACACTGAAGCTGAGTGCCTTGCCTGTCCTGCGAAGAGAGTGAGTTAGTTATTGCTGTTTTAAGGGGAGGAGCAGGGAGGTCATCTACCCCTTTCTCTGAAGGGATTTTGTGAGTTGTATTAATCATGATAAAATATTAAATACAGATTATCTATAGAACGGAACCTCGCAGGGACCGTATCAGGGCTGGATTTACCAATAGGCCCCATAGGCCCCGGCCTAGGGGCGCACCATGCCGAGGGGCGCAACATTAAAAGTTATTTTTACAGTTCAAAAATAGACTAAACAGACTTTTACTACTTATGATTTTTAGCCTACTTTTCACATTTTGGAAAAATGAGGAAAAAGTAGACTTATGAGATCAGGCAAATGTCTGTCTGTCTGTCCTTCTGTCTGTCTGTCTGTCTGGCTGTGTGTGTGTCCCCCCCCCCCTATCAACTCCTAAACGGCTTCAGCAATCGAAACAAAATTTGGTAGGAGTAAAGATCTATACCTGAATATATCTCGGCCATATTTGAAAATGATGTCAGTGCTATCAACTGCTGAAAAATCGCAATTGAAATCTGAGCTCCATGTTGGATATCTTGGAAGGTATGAATGGGAGCTATTTCAAAATTGGCACACGTATAGATAATAATATTGCAGTTTAAATTCCAGGAGGCCATATCTGGCAGTGTTGCCAAAATGATTATAAGCCTGATGATAGGTCCAAATTTTAAATGCATATAACTTCTACACTATCAATTGGATTTCAACCAAATTTCGTATGTGCTTTGTGTACATAAACAGATATGACTGGGCGTATTCTTAAGAGCCACCAGGGCTGCCAACTGTTAATTAATGCTCTCAATTTTTTTAAATCCAAATACCCGTATATCAGAAAGTATGCAAGCCGACAGCTTTAAACTATGCACACGTATAGTACCTGACATTCTATGTTAATTTGTAGTAACGTATATACGTCAGTGCTACCAACATGATTCTAGGTATGCTGAGAGGTCCAACTTTAAATACATGTAACTTCTATACTATCATTTGGATTTCAACCAAATTTCGTGTGTGCTATGTGTACCATAACATATATGACTATACCGATTCTTAATAGTAACCAGCGCTGCCAACTGTTCTAAATACGGTCTCTATTTTTGTTACCCTAATATCAATATATCAGAAAGTATGCAGGCCAATAGCTCTAAACTTTGCACACGTATAGTACCTGGCATTCTAGATTAATTTGGAGTAACTAATATAGGCCTACGCCAGTGCTGCCAACATTATTCTAAGCCTGCCGATAGGTCCAATTTTAAAATGCATGTAACTTCTATACTAACTAATGGATTTCATTAAAAAATCACACAACAATAGATCATATTATTTTAGATTATTTCTGACCAATACTTGTATGTCATTGTTGCCAACATGATTTTACGCGCGCTGTTAGATCCAATGTTTAACTGCATGTAACGTCCATGCTATCCATTGGACTTCAACCAAATTTTGTATTCTGTACCTTAAGAGATGGAACTAAGAACATCTTCAGTCACCAGGGCTGCCAACTGTAGTTCTATTAGGCTACATTATACCAGGTATACAGTATTTCGAACTAATTAGAAATTTCGATATTACCAACTTAATTTCGTCATTATTCTAGATAGATCCATATAGATTAATTATTGGGATGAATCTTAAATTTTAAGAAAAGTAGGCTCTTTAGTTCGTCACGGAACTTCTTGTTTAAACCAATTTCGTATAATTTTTTGATTTAAATTAAATTTTCCAAAATTTTTACACTTTTACAATTTATATTGTGGCCATCATTTTCCACCAAATGTTTTGCCACAGCAGCTTTTTCGACTTCAGCTTTAGAAGAGGAATGTTTTATGATTTATTAGGAGAAAATGTAAGTCTTGAATATTAATATCAGTTTAATTTGAATAATTCATTAGCCTATGCATAGTTGCAGGTTGTATCATGTAGTGTATATGTATATCTGAATATCTGTAAGTGTATAATGAGTCTTAAATGGTTTAAACGTATTTTAATATCTCGTTGGCCTAATTTTCTATAGTTTATATATACAAAATTAGAAACAGTTGATTCTCTCTCTGATTATTTTAATTTATTTCATTGATTTTACTTCACGATTCATTAGAATAAAAATAAAAATTACCTTCACAAAAGTCCTTCCTGAGGTCTAAATTCTTTCTCCTTCACAATAGCATGAAGAGGGGGAGGCAAAAACCCACGGGCCTAGGAGTGCATAAAATCTAAATCCGGCCCTGGACTTTGTGGTGGCCGGGGCACCGTGAATTGCAGCGTGTCGAGCAAGATATTGGCGCTAGCAGCAGCGTTGTACCGACGTAGAAAGTTTTGGTACACTCGCTGTTTCTCATCCTCACTGATATTTCGTAACAGTGCAATTATTTCATTCTTGAGAGCCTTCAGAGTATGCGCATTGCTTCTGTATAGGTCTACCTTTTGTTTGAGGTTCCCCCACAAGTAAAAATCGCATGATGCTGAAACTTACAAACACATTTACTGCAAACTTCTTCTTGAGAAGATTAGTTTCCACTAGAAAAATTCCTCTCGGCACGCCGGAAGGCGGAGGTAGATTTCACCGGGCAAACTAGGGGATAGGCTATAATAGGCAAAATATGCAGGTTTTCGTAGGAGGATCAGACCTCATTTATTGCGAGAAAGTATTTTACAATTGGAGGTTAGTTAACATTTTTCGTCTTTCTATGCATACTTTTAACATTTTACTGTCTTATGGGGATGGTAACCTTCTTGTCATTTGGGGTTAATTTTTATACTTGTGATCACACTGTCCTTATGCAAGGTTTGGAACTAATGTGTAACTATCTAACAGTCTGCTACTTCTTCACGCAAAATTTTATCTCCCGCAGAGATGTTGGTTGGTTCCTCAGTTTAGGGGCTGCGACAAGGTGGTCATGTAACCCCGTGTACATGGGTGTGTGTAGAATCTGTCTGATAAACGGTGTTATTTGTGATGACTGTATTAGTCTGTAATTCAGGTAAGGTCTGCAGACGGTGAATTTTAAGTAGTAGTACCTAATTTTGTACCAAATACTAACGTCAACGACACCTAGCTGTGAACTTGGCTGCTAGATGCCACCGCAACCAGCAACTTGCAACGAACGTTGTAACTTCCCCTCCGAAGGAAAGCATGCTGACGGATTTTTAGCGCTCTTAGAAAATCCGGCGACTTTGTCCGGCTTTGAACCAGCACCTTGGGCATAGAAGTTCAGCATGCTACCAGTTAGCCGCTTCCCTCATAGTCAGATGGAACAAGAAGTTCCGTGACGAACTAAAGAGCCTACTTTTCTTAAAATTAAGATTCATGCCATAGATTAATCTACAGTATATGAACCTATCTAGAATAATGACGAAATTAAGTGGGTAATATCGAAATGTCTTAATTAGTTCGAAATAAGGTATACTAGGTATAATGTAGCCTAATAGAGCAATACAGTTGGCAGCTCTGGTGACTGAATATATTCTTACTTCCATCTCCTAAGGTACAGAATACAAAATGTGGTTGAAGTCCAAAGGACGTTACATGGATTTAGACATTGGATCTATTAGTACACGTAAAAGCATGTTGGCAACAATGTCATGCGAGTGCTGGTCAGAAATAATCTGAAATATTATATATTTTTGTGCCAATTTTGGATGAAATCCATTTGTTGGTATAGAAGTTACATGTAAGTTATTTAAAAATTGGTCCTATCAGAAGGCTTAGAATCATGTTGGTAGAACTGACGTATATAAGTTACTCCAAATTAATGTAAAATGTCGGGTAATTTACGTGTGCATAGTTTAAAGCTGTCGGCTTGCTTACTTTCTGATATATTTGGATACAAAATAGAGAGCAATTATTAACAGTTGGCAGCCCTGGTGGCTCTTAAGAATACACTCAGTCATATATGTTTATGTACACATATTACATACAAAATTTGGTTGAAATCCAATTCATAGTGTAGAAGTTATGTGCATTTAAAAATTGGACTTATCAGAAGGCTTAACATTATTTTGGCAACGCTGTCATGTATGGCCACCTGGAAATTAAACTGAAATTGTATTATCTACATGTGTGACAATTTTAGAATATCTCCCATGTATACCTTCCAAGATATCCAACATGGAGCTCAAATTTCTAGTGCGTTTTTTTTTGCAGTTGGTAGCACTGGCATCTTTTTCAAATATGGGCCTGATATATTCCGGTATACATCTTTACTCATACTAAATTTGGTTTCGATTGCTGCAGCCGTTTAGGAGTTGATAGGGGGGGGGGGGGACACACACACACAGCCAGACAGACAGAAGGACAGACAGACAGACAAAAGGACAGACACATTTTCCCGGATATATCTTATAAGTCTACTTTTTCCTCATTTTTGAAAAGTGTGAAAAGTAGGCTAAAAATGAATGTGATCTCGTCAATGGCGTTGTCTTGGCAACCTCTGATATATCATCCCTTATCAATTTAAAAGCGTTGTTATGGTAACCTCTGATGGCACTTGGCATTTTTTTAAATTCCAAAATCATTTTTCTCATCCCTTGGCGTAATGGTGGGTCATATCAAAAATTCTTTCAGACAAAAGTTTTAGGTAATTATTAGGGGCATATTTTCCATTTTGTACGGTTTTGATATTGTGCCTATTAAGAGAGATATGATTAATGTTTCCCGAAAAACCCACTTTTTTCCACCCCTATGGTCAATGGTTGGTGCTATCAAAAAACTTATTTGACATAAATGTTTGGCCCTTATCCGACACATATTATGAAATTTGAATGGATTCGATATTTCACGTATTAAGAGAGTTATAGCGAAATTTCACTTTTTCGAAAAAGCCCCCCATTTTCACCCCCCTTCGACCGATTTTGCCCATTTACGAACTCGACCGAGATTTTATAGGGATACATATTATGAAAAAAATTCAAAGTGATTGGTGCAAAATTACGGCAGTTATCGTGTCCACAAGAAACTGATATATACGAGTATATATAGATAGATAGATAGATAGATACATATATACATAAATTATATATAAACTTTTGAACTGACGGTGGTTTTGGGGTCTGGGGGATGTGAAACGCGAAGATATGTCGAAATTTTCCGGAAGTCGAAACATGGTACCCATTGCAATAGTTAGCTTTCTAATGAAATCTACCTAAAATTCGATGTCTTGTTCTATACCTAACCATGTTCATGTAATACGAGGTAGGTTACAGTATTTCCCCACAAGTCTTATCACAACAATGGTATCTTGCCAGCTACGTATGTAATAAATGCTATGACAGCATCCAGGGCTTCCCAACCTGCTGTTGTAATCGGTACATGCTATAAATCTGGCTGTGAGTCATTGCGACCTGTCCGTCGCACGGCCTCTGTGAGGTTCCATTTTAAGGAGATGGCCCTCACTGTATTTAGGCCTATAATTGACGGTTTTTATTATCTTTCAAAATGTCCAGATAGGCCTTGCCCACACTGGGGAGCTACAGTTCACGCCACGGTTTTTGGCCGGTTAGCGCCGATTGCGCAGTCGTACAGAGGACAATCTGCGAGCCTCACGCATGTGCAATTGATATATGGGTTGCTTTCCGCGCAACTGAAAACTCACGTATCAATATTGCACATGCGTGAGGCTCTGTACGACTACGAAACTGAGACTGACCGGCCAAAAACCGTGGCGTAAACATACTGTACGTCTGCTTGTTATAATAATATCGTATGACCTCGGGTGCCGGGTGAAAGCTTTGTTATTTGACACCCTGAGGGAAGCTTGCATGTCGAATTTTGTTGTTCCTTGAAGCACTATGAAAGTCAAGTAGGTTAGATATCTAAGCTCCTTGACACTAAAGCGCTTTCTAGTAGAGAAATGAGGAACTTTGTGTTGGCGGAAACTCCCGGGATTAATTTTGCCATTATGAGCACGGCCTACTGAATACGTAATTTTTGCCGCCTTTCAAAAATCACTCACCATGTCTGCTTGTAATTCGTTATAATTTTGCTGAAGTAAATGTACAGCAATTTACCCTGTATTTAGATGTTTATCTCCACACACATTTTGGAGTAATTCATCACGAGGGTATAAACTATTATTTTATTTATAAGTGTAATGAAAATAAAGAACCCCTTTTTTCAGACATGCACATAACTCAGTTTTAATGCCTCGCACTGTTGAAGCATCGTAAAACTAAATTCATCACCATTACCTTTTATTGTACCACTGCTGAATATCGAGAGTACCTCCTGTGACTGGGTATTCTGTTTCATGTGGCTTGTGCCTACTAAATACAACACCTGCCTACCTGCTAGTTTCGTCTGCGCACCCATGTGCTACCATGAATAGCTGACAGTCCTGAGTCTGGGTTCGATTCCCGGCTCTGCCAATACATTTAATTCTGGACCGGGGGTTAGTAACTAAGATAAGGTAGGCTCGATTAGATGGATTCCATACGGTACACATTCAAATACCCGGGTTGATGACCATGAAGTCCCAAGCCCTAAATGAAATAACAATATAGCCTATCACACTTTGTTTAAAGGTTATTCGCCTTAGTTGTGTCAAGTGTTCTGCAGAAAAAGAGCTTCCTGTATCCAGGTTAGTCCTCAGTGACATTGATTGGTCCATCCTGAAAAACTAACGAGCATTTTCGTTACTTAGTGACTGTTTAAAGTAGCGGCGTTACAGTAATAATAATAATAATAATAATAATAATAATAATAATAATAATAATAATAATAATAATAATAATAATATCGTATGGCCTCGGGTGCCGGGTGCAAGCTTTGTTATTTGACACGCAGAAGGTAGCTTGCATGTCGAATTTCGTTGTTCCTTGAAACACTATGAAAGTCAAGGAGATTAGATATCTAAGCTCCTTGAACACTACAGTATAGTGCTTTCTAGTAGATAAATGCGGAACTTTGTGCTGGCTGTAACTCCCGAGATTAATTTTGTCATTAAGAACACGACCTACTGAATTCAATGGGCTTTTTGACATGTCAACATCGTATTACAAGCGTGTCGTAAATTTTTGCCGCCTTTCAAAAATCAGTTACCACGGCCAGGAGCGAACCTGCAATCTTGGGGGTTAGTAATCTGACACGATAACCACTCACCCACCGTGGCAAGCGGCGGCGTTACAGTTACGGAATGTTAGTAATAACGTCGTTACCCAAACGGTTACTCCTACTAATAAAGGCGTCACAACTAATGCGTTACTCCCCAAAGCTGTAGGCCTATATTTATTTACATAATTTACTTATTTTCTTGTTTTTTATTTACTTATTTACTTCTTACTTATTTATTATTACTGCTATCGTACCGGTGCATTTCCTTTCAAGAGAGCGTGTGAACTTGAACAAATTTCATGACAACCCAGTCTTGTGGAGTCGTTCTTCCCAAATCCTCTTCATTCGTGCACTATGTTCTTTCTTCCGTTCGTCCGTCCACTCTTTTCCTGACATTTTGTTAGCAGTTCTTTATCAAATGTATGTTTCATTATGGTTTTTCTAAATTGAACCCGATTATTCATGTCGTGCATCGTGATGTTTAGCAGCTTGAGGTCTTCTTCAGTTTCCTGTATCCATTTGAACTTGTTTTTACTGTTCAGGATGATGTTGACAATTTGTTTTGTAATTCTGTGCTGGTCCATTCTGTATATGTGACCAAAAAATTAGCTCATCTCTTTCTAAAAAGTGTTGGTGACAGTCTCTATGATTTAAAAAATTTCTGATGATGGTCACTTAATTCGCTGGTAAAAAAAATCGGAGGGATTTAACGTTCTTGTTTTTCTATTTATTTAATTTTTGAGTGACCATGAATTAGTGTTGTTTCTGCGGCCTAAAGTGCTTTAGGAAGAACAACTGTTTTGTAGTGTCTTAGTTTTGCATTAACTGACATCAATTTGTTGTTTTAATGATTCTAGGTAAGTCTGTACGCTCTCTAATTTTCTCACTCGTTCTTGATTTGCTATTATGTTTAGGTCTGAAGGTTGGATGATTTCTCCTAAGTATATAAAATGGGAAACTCTTGATATAGAACCATATCGCGTCTTCATGGGTAGATTGTCGGACGGGGAGATATCAGGAGACCAGACTTTTGTGAAATTTCGTGTAGTTATTCAATTGCATGCTTTGCTTGTTGTCTGGTATTCGTTTATATGGCAAGGTCGTCAGCAAACGCCAAAAATTTGATATTAGCTCTATACTCTCTTCTTTTACCAATGTGTATTCCCTTAACCTCTCTTTCCCAAGTTCTGATTTTTTTCCCAGGACCATATTAAACAAGATGTTCGGGAAAGAACATATAGCCTACTTTCTCCTAAATGCATGGGTATAGTTATAACTCTCTGTCCTTATCATCTCCTAATTTCTTCCTATTTGAAGTGCAAATTGGCACACAGGATTTGAACAGTGGCGTTCAAACCATAGTTTATAATTTACCCCAGCATTTTGCAATTTCATCAGCAAACACTCCAAACACCGACTACTTACAATAATTGAAACTTCGTTGCTCTAATAAGGCCCATCTACAATGCGCAGTCGGCAGTCCGTAGATGGTAGTCCTCGGTCGGCAGTCGCGATCGACTCCGTGTATACTATAGGCACCATACACAACATGAAGTCGCAGTTGGTAGCTGGCAGTTGGCAGTCGCGAATTTTATCCTTGACTGCCAACTACCCGACTGCAGCAATGTAATAGCCAATCAGAACAGATCAGAAACTGACGTCACGTTGTTGTTCTGTGTCGTATACGAATGATATAGGACTAAGTGAAATAACTTCGCAACCCGTTAATTTATAGGCTAATCTTAAATACACGGTATAACAAAATAATCCATCTCCAAATCATCCATATTGCAAGTTTTGAGGTTATCAACAACGCCTCTGTGCACAAGGAATAAACGAATGTTACTGTATTATTACTCCTAGCAGTCGTTAAGACTGGGTTCACTAACTGGCCGGTATAGAGCGCTGCTCGAATCTATAGTTTCTGCATAGTACAACTGAAGGCTGGTAGATGTCACTCCGGTGGAGAATGTCGTTTTTTTAAATATATAATTTCCATTGCAAAACGCACCATATAACGCTTTATTTTATAACGTCTCAGTACTCAAGAAACAATGAATATAAAAAAAATCAAGCAAAAAAGTTCTACTCTGATAGGATTTGAACCCCGGCCAGCCACATGAGAGACGGGAGCTCTAACCACACAGCCAATCGTACACTCATAACTCACGCGTTATCGATCAAATACATATAACGTACTGTATTAGCAAATAATCACTTGGACTGAAGATTTCTTCACTGGAGTGTATTTCAAACCGAGTTCATTTCATATTAAGTTCATACAATTTTTATCAGTAGGTTATATTGCATGCAACATACTGAAATTAGTAAAATGTAGGTCAGAACGAGAGATCAGCTGCCATCTTGTCAAATAGCCGAGACGATTCAGATTTTTAAAGTCACTTCTAGATTATAATATTACAATATAAACTTTTAATTTCGAACGAACCACGTCGCTTAGAACAGATTAAACGATTCTTGGTTCGATGTGCACAAGGAATAAACGAATGTTACTGTATTATTACTCCTAGCAGTCGTTAAGACTGGGTTCACTAACTGGCCGGTATAGAGCGCTGCTCGAATCTATAGTTTCTGCATAGTACAACTGAAGGCTGGTAGATGTCACTCCAGTGGAGAATGTCGTTTTTTTTAATATATAATTTCCATTGCAAAACACACCATATAACGCTTTATTTTATAACGTCTCAGTACTCAAGAAACAATAAATATAAAAAAATCAAGCAAAAAAGTTCTACTTTGATAGGATTTGAACCCCGGCCAGCCACATGAGAGACGGGAGCTCTAACCACACAGCCAATCGTACACTCATAACTCACGCGTTATCTATTAAATACAGATAACGTACTGTATTAGCAAATAATCACTTGGACTGAAGATTTCTTCACTGGAGTATATTTCAAACCGAGTTCATTTCATATTAAGTTCATATAATTTTTATCAGTAGGTTATATTGCATGCAACATACTGAAATTAGTAAAATATAGGTCAGAACGAGAGATCAGCTGCCATCTTGTCAAATAGCCGAGACGATTCAGATTTTTAAAGCCACTTCTAGATTATAATATTACAATATAAACTTTTAATTTCGAACGAACCACGTCGCTTAGAACAGATTAAACGATTCTTGGTTCGATAATCGGAACTGGTGGGTCCCATGTTATGGATTATAAATTTTGCATAATTCACACGGCCGCCATCCTGAAATGGTACGTTTGATGACCTTGTAGTTTGGGCACAAGACGCGTCGCATATGAAGGTAGGTTGTTACCAAATTTGGTAAAGATCCGATGATTAGTTTGGTCGTAATGCATTATTAAGTTTTGACCATTCGATTGGCCGCCATTACCTTTTGGTAAAGATGGCGGCAATATAAAACATGACACTGAGGTGCCCTTTGCCAGTGCTAACTCTGTACCAAATTTCGTTCAATTCGGTTTAACCGTGTTCGAATTGATAGGCGGGGGACAGACATTCAGAGTACACACACTCACTCACACACACACACACACACACACACACACACACACACACACAGACTCACACACATACACACACACAGACAGACACACTTTTTTTTCGCCCTGTAGTGATCTCATAAGTCTACTTTCATTTTTTGCAAAAATCGAAAGTAGGCTAAAAATATGGGCGAAAGTCCATCTCCTTGGCGAACACCAGCGTGTATTTCAAAAGGTTGAGAAATTCCTCCACCAAACTTAACCTTTGATGTAGTACTGTTTACTTGATTATTTACTTATTTACTTGTTTATTTAATTAATAACTTATTTACTTGTTCATTGATTTATTTAAGTGTTTAGTTCTTTATTTACTTGTTTACTTGTTCACTTAACTATTTACTTATTTACTTTTTTACTTGTTTAGTTATTTATTTACTTGTTATTTCTTACTTATTTATTTCTTGCTTACTTATTTGTTTATTTATATATTAACTTGTTTACTTATTTATTTACTTGTTTACTTAATTATTTACTTATTTACTTATTTATTTACATATTTACTTGCTTACTTATTTATTTACTTGTTTACTTAATTATTCACTTATTTACTTATTTATTTACATATTTACTTGCTTACTTATTTATTTACTTGTTTACTTAATTATTCACTTATTAACTTATTACCGATTTAGAGGAGCATCCCCCAGCATCCCGAATATTAATAAAAGTGTCCTGATATTTACGTTTAAAAATTAATAATAATTCTCTGAAAAATATGCGGAATTAAACGAAAAATACTTTTTGTTTTGATCATTTTGAGATATTTTCATGTACTCAGTGGAATAAATGTAATGGTTTTAGAACGTTTTAGAACGCTTGTAAGGATTCAGTAAGATTTTGTTGTTGTTATTGTAATCATAAGAGAGAAACTTAAACATAAACTTACTAATGGTTTCTTTTTTTCTCACAAAACTTGAAAGGAACTTTCATAAATAAAAGAAACACTAAAATAAACTGTGTATTCAGTTATCCCTCTCTTTGTATTTTTTTGGTGGATCGATTTTTGTGGAACTTCTTAAAATTAAATTTAGCAAAAGGCCATAACTCAAAAATTCTATGTTAGAGTCAAACTATTATCTCTTTATCCTCCAACAATTCCCCCCCCCCCCAACAAGGCTGTCCCGATTTTGACTGTGAAACATATAGTCACCGTAGTCTTACAGGAATAGCATTGACATACATTTTTAATCTTTATTATTTTTCGATAAGAGATATTCCTGTTATATAGAACAATGATTTTACCTGTATAACGCGCGTTTTGGACTTGACAGACTCATTTTCAGCACGTATAGCTATTTTGAAGGAGCACTACACATTAAGCCGTTCTTCAGATGACTTATTGTCTTTCAATTGTGATTTTATCTCTAATTCTCATCTTGAATACCAGACAACCCTGAAATTAACTGAATGTAAATCGGAAGCTGATTTTGAATTTCCCTTATCACAGGAAGCAATTCCAAGCGCTTCTAAAATGACCGGAAACAATTCAATCACAGCGTGAATGGTAGGCACGGTGTCTGTTAGTCCAGTGAGACTGTGACAGGGATTGCTGTTCAGTCTAACTACTCATGCTTTCGTATTATGCAGGATGTTGTGTCTCAAAATCTACTTTACGCATCAGAAACTTCGTGTCCGTCCATACGTCAATAAATTAGACGTTTTAAGAGACTCCGTACAGTTAATGAGCAAGCCGAAGGTTTTGAAAGTGAAAGGCTGCAGAAGCTGGATGAAAGAGGGACTGAGCAAAGAAAAGACTAAGAGGACGCATTTTGTTCACCTATAACACAGACAACACTCTCGGGTTCTTGACTTTCCAGCGGCTCTTAACGTCCTAAATTGTATTCGTCAGCCACGCTCGAGCTCATGAGAGAAAGAGAATAGATATTGTGCAGTAGTCCCTGTAGTTGGCAATGGACAGAAGGATACACATACCCTACATGTCCCAATCAAATATCTTTTGATGCGGTGCAGATATCGACATTCAGTTTTGACCAGGGCTGTTTCTTCCAACAGGGCATGGAAAGAACGGCCTAAGGCGGCTAATGTTGGAGGGCGGCCGTTTTCCATTCTTCTAAAACCTAGTAAATTTTGGGACTGATTTGTCTATATTCAACACTTATTTATTTAGCTTTTGGAAAAACATTGCACAAAGGTAATTACAGTCCATATACATATTTACATAATCTATACACTGAGTCAAAACAGATATCCAGATTTGTGATGTATTCAATTGCCTTGTTTGTTGCGAAGAGGAACTCCTGCGGGTCACCATGGAATGCTCGTAAGGGGCACGCTTGGACAATGTGCTGAACCGTTTGACGTTCAACACCACAATCACAGCGCGAGGAAGATGTCATCCCCCATTTATGTAGAGAATCGGCGTATCTATCACAATTAGTTCGTATCCTATTCAGAGTGGTCCAAATCTTCCTGTGTTTATCAAATCCTGGTGGCCTGGTTTTGATACAGGGCATCTTCAGTTGGTCCTTTGTAGCACTGGTTTGCCATAATATAGTCCGTCGATCACTTATATTGAATTTATTGTTATTGACTTGGCAAGTTTGTAATGGAGGATGACGGGAACGGTGTCTCTTTATGTTGATGGCAGGAATGTATTCATGAATAGGGAGCTCATTTCAACACTGATATTGTGACATTAAAATAATTACAGGCTGTTCAAAAAGGGAACTTCAGAAGAGGTGTTTAACATACAAATCATAGTGTGAACGATATGAACAGGACACGGCACAAACCTAGGAAAATTGCTGAGTTTTAATGCACTGACCTTGAAAGCTAATAAACCATCTTTTTGGAAGCCTTCATATGGAGGTTAAGGCTGCTTGAGCTTTTATCTCTCGCAGTGAAGAGGCGCAGGTGCGCTTCATAAAAAGGGAGGTAGCGCGCAGTTCGTTACTCCCGTAGGGTTCCGGGCACGGACTTCAAGAGCCCTCGGATGAGCCAGGTTGGTGTCCTAGGCGAAACCCTACACGAGGCACGGCACAAAACTGGAAAAAAATGCTGAGTTTTTATTCTTACTAATTTGAAAGCAATTCTTTTCAGGCGTGTAAAATGTTTAGCGTTAAAATTAACACTTACTGAAGGAGCCAAATAATCAGCTGTTCAGTTATCCAGCTGGGTATGGCACTGTATCCCCTCATCCCTTTCCAAAACTACACTACTTGTCAGTTGCCATTCTGTTGGTAACTGACTAAGTGTAATTTTGAAAAGTGAATAACATTGTGTTAAGTTGCATTTCTGTTTTAAACTGAAGCTGGGAACTATAATTTATTAATATACTGTAGCCTATATACAATGACGGAGAATAAAAAGGGTCAGATGATTTCGTGAATAAAACGGGATTTTATAATTTAATATCAAAAAAATGGTTAAATTTAGAGCATTTGTACATTGATAAGTGAAAATAAAGTACAATGCATTAAACGTTAATTAAACCAAAAACAGTGGGATAAACGACAAAGATCTCCAGCTCATAATTAATCTATATTGGAATCAATATGCAGCCGTGAGGGTAGAAAATGAGAAATCTGACCCAGTAAAGATATGCCGAGGAGTGATACAGGGCTGAATTTTGTCGCCTTTGATATTTAATCTTTATTCAGAGTATATTTTCAAAGAAGCCCTCGAAATTGTGGAAGAAGGAATACCCGTGAATGGAGAGAAGCTGAACAATGTCCGCTACACTGATGATACTGTACTATTTGCTGACAGTTTGGATGGTCTTCAACACCTTGTCTCTCGAATCGGAGAAAGTAGTGAGCGTTATGGTTTAGATATCAACATGAATAAAACAAAATTCATGGTAAACAGCAAGAAAGATATAGGCCTACCAAACTACCATCTTAATATTAATGGTAACCTTATTGAAAAAGTAAGCAAACACATAAATTTGGGAACCAAAATTAATGACCAATGGGATTATTCACGCGGAATTAAAGTCCGTATCGAGAAATCCAGAGCTGCATTTCGTAAAATGGCTAATGGGTTTAAGAGCCATTAATTCTCGATGGAAAGAAAATTAAGATTTCTACGTTGTTATATATTTTCCGTTCTTTTCTATGGAGCTGAGACTTGGACTTTGACCGAGACAATGGGCAAGCGACTTGAGGCATTTGAGATGTGGCTCTACAGGAGAATGCTTGGAGTGCCATGGACAGATACAACTACAAACAATGATGTTCTACAGAAAATGAGGAAAGAGAAAGGAGTCCTGAGAACAGTAAAATGCAGAAAGCTACAATATTTAGGTCATGTAATGAGGAATGGATACAGGTATAAACTGCTGCAGAACATTCTTCAAAGAAAGATTCCTGGTAAAAGAGGACGGGGAAGAAGAAGAACATCTTGAGTGAAGAACTATTCAGAACATCCAAAACTGACATAACTATGATGGTCACCAACATCCAGAATGGATAAGCACAAGAAGAAGAAGAAACCAAACTCGAAAAAATATAGATAGGAGATTTTGAAATTTTGAGTCAGTTCATACCCCTCCTGAAGCAACCCTAGTTACGCCTCTGTACTGTATTTTCTGTTGGTGAAGACGTCTTAGCACTGATGGATATCTCATGTCCACGCACAGTTTTCACTGTACTGTACCATCTTAGTCACTACCCCTCTTTGGTATATTTGCTTGCCATGGTGGGTGAGTGGTTAACGTGTCGGTCTACTAACCCCCAAGCTTGCAGGTTCGCTCCTGGCTGTGATAAGTGATTTTTGAAAGGCGGAAAAAATTAAGAGACACGCATGTCATACGATGTTGGCATGTCAAAGAACCCATTTGAATTCAGTGGGCCGTGCACATAATGGCAAAATTAATCTCGGGAGTTTCCGCCAACACAAAGTTCCTCATTTACTAGAAAGCGCTATAGTGTTCAAAGAGCTTGGATATCTAACCTCCTTGACTTTCATAGTGCTTCAAGGAACAACGAAATTCGACATGCTAGCTACCCTTTGGGTGTCAAATAACAAAGCTTGCACCCGGTACCCGAGACCATACGATGTTAATATTATTATTATTAGCATATTATTATTATTATTTGGTGTATCTGTTAAGTTTCCGTTGTGTTTCAGCATGTTGATGTCACGTAACATACATGCAAACTGTCATCCTCCATTTCTGCATTTAGGTAGGGCCTATGTACGCTCGACATAACTCATCCTTCAGCAGCTTAACACCGTTCACAGGATTAATTGGCTTCTACGAAGTCTAGTAATGTCTCGCTTTATCGTGTGTACTTTCCCACTGAACACAACACAGGACTAGCTCGTACTGACAGTACATAACTTGGCTAGAAATGCCAGTATGTTGACAGCAGTGGATACACAGAGAGTTTTAACTGGTGTTGGTACAAGCACATCATTATGTTTAAACATAGATATTAGACAATTTTTTGAGGTTTTACAAAATCTACATTCACACATAAACACTTTCTTCAAAGGACATTACAGTATAATGTGAATGTATCAACACTGGTTGAAAAACGATAAACCTTTTTCGGCAAAAAGTTTTCTCCACAAGAATTCCGCCAATTATTGCGAATATATTTTTTGATTTAAAGACTGAATAGGAGCAAATCATCAATGCAAACATCTGGTAAATAAATAATAAATAAATAAATAAATAAATAAATAAATAAATAAATAAATAAATCAGTGTTTGGATGGATGGATGGATAAATAACTAATCAACTAAATAATTAAATATAAAAGAAATACAAATAAATAATTAAGGTAACTATCTAGTCTTTTTCTTTGAAGTATTTGAACTAGAACGCCAAACTCCTCAGGAGAATGTCTCAAGCGATGGCAGAGGCAGTCTTGGATGAGTCTGCTGAGAGCTGTCATCGAAACCTTATCAGGGATATCTAGTTGTAGAGGACTGCTTACTGCTAATTAAAATCCTCACTCTCAAGGGTTCATTAGTGCGACGGAACAACGATTAAGCTGCGCAGCAATTACGAGTGCATCTTCACGTCGCGTTGGGAAGGCCTGCAGGGACGCGCTGCTCTGGCGAGACAAGGAGGACACGAGTCACCTTACTTTAAACACTAAAATGTAACAGATACAATTTATAGAAGTGCTGTAGACCAACTGAGCAATAACATCTGTAAATAACAACGACACGTTACACAAGTTATAAAGAAACGTATATATTTGGTTGGTTGGTTCTTAAGTTTAGGGGCTGCGACAACGCGGTCATGTAGCCCCGTGTACTTTGGGTGTGTGTAGAATCTGTCTGATAACCGGTGTTAATTCTGATGACTGTAATAGTGTGTGTTATCTGTTTTTTAATTTAAGTACTGCAACTTAGAATTTTTCAAATAGTTCCTACTTTTGCCGCCAAAGGCCACAGTCAACTACTACTAGGCCAAGTTCAGAACTTAGCTACTAGACGCCACCGCAGTCGGCTCTTGGCAACCAACGTAGAAACCTAAGAGCGTTGTTTACATTCTTAACCTATCCAATTTTGCTTCACACAGGTGCAATTAGTGGAAGGTTATTTAACACGCCATACATCTGTTTTTTAATTTAAGTACTGCAACTTAGAATTTTTCAAATAGTTCCTACTTTTGCCGCCAAGGGCCACAGTCAACGACTACTAGGCCTAGTTCAGAACTTAGCTACTAGACGCCACTGCAGTCGGCTCTTGGCAACCAACGTAGAAACCTAAGAGCGTTGTTTACATTCTTAACCTATCCAATTTTGCTTCACACAGGTGCAATTAGTGGAAGGTTCTTTAACATCCCATAAATCCATGACATGGGACCGCCGGCTTTACTTCCCCTCCGAAGGAAGGCATACTGTGGGATTTTTAACGCTCTTAACAAATCTGATGGCTTCGGCCGGGTTTGAACCCGCTATATTGGGCATAGAAGCTCAGCATGCTACCGACTACGCCACCGATTATATATTTGTACGTAAGTGTAAGCATATCCGCTGCATCTTATCTAAGCCTATGTGAACAGGATCTGATGATGATTGCATGACGATCGAAACTGGTCATCCAATCTCATGCAATTTTTCTTCAGGATTAGGGAACCACCCATTACAATTGGTTACAATCGTGTTGACCGACTGAAAAACATTAAATTTCGATTACTAAGTCAACACTGAAAAATGACTTCAAATAGCATTATGTTATTTCTGTACGTTTTAATCATTCTTTTTTGCGGCTTCGGTGGCGTAGTTAGCAACATGCTGAGCTTCAATGCCCAAGATCGCGGGTTCAAACCCGGCTGAAGTTTTCGGATATTTTAAGAGCATTAAAAATCCCTCAGTATGCCTTCCTTCCGAGGGGAAGTAAAGCCCATATGATAGATTTATGGCATGAAGAAGAACCTACCAGTAACTACAACTGTGTGAAGCTAAATTTGTAGGTTAAATTTGTAGGTTAAATTTGATAACGCCCTATGAGTTCTAACGTTCGTTGACAGGTGCAGGTTGCGGTGGCATCTAATATCCAGGTTCGCAGCTAGATGTCCTTGACGGTAGCATTTGGTAGCATAAGTAGGAACTACTGTACTTGAAATGTATCGTCTGCAGTCCTTACCTGAATTACAGATAGCACACAAATACATCCATCACAATTAACACCGGTTATTAGACAGATTCTACACACAGCCAAAGTACACGGGGCTACATGACCGCGTTGTCACAGCCCCTAAACTGAGGAACCAACCAATCTTTTTCAGTGTAAATTTCTAATGCCGTTTTCGTAGTATCTGACCAAAACATTTACTCTCATTAGAAGATTAAGTCAAACGCCTTTCGAGAAGTAAATGTCAGATTTGGAATTTGCAAACATTATCTAGAAGTTTTACGCACTATAAAGGTTTGAAAACTTTAGAAATTTTGGTATTTCTCTGGCATTGAAATATTCGAAGCCATTCCTCAGTGTTTGGCAAAGTAATCTGTTATTAGAAGCTTTTCTGTCGGTCAACACCAGTGTACCCAATTAGATCGGGCGGGGAGTTACAGTTAATTTCCTAGAGCCTGAAATAATAGGCCTATACATTACATATTTATATGCCTAATAAAACACTTCTCATTAACCCCCCCCACCAATTCATGTAAAAATTGATTTAATAAGTGTATAAACACATACAACAAGAAAGCGATTTATATTAGGACTAAACTACGACACTATCAAACAGTAATTCAACCCGAGTGCCTGTATGCTTCGGAATGCGTAGGTCTAACAACTAAAAATGAAATTGAAGAATTTGAAAGAAAAAAAAGGAACGAAAAATTTTAAGAAAACTTCTCGGACCCAAAAAATGTGCTGACATATTCCGATTACGTAGTAACAAAGAAGTAGATAAAACATGCAGCAGAATCTCAGATAACATACGAAAACGAAGGGTTAAATTCTTAGGACATGTTTCAAGAATGCCTTACGACAGACTCACTAAGAATTTTTTTAACCACTTCAACAAGCCCAATAGAAAAGGCAACTCTTATGAAAAATGGTTCGCTAACACCAAGAAGGATCTACAAGAAATGAACATCACTGATCAAGACATTCGCAACATAACCACTTTTAGAAATAAGATACACACATTTGAGGGGTTCCTGGAGGCAGAAACAGCGACCAAGAAGAAACAACATTGGACAGCTGAAAAGAAAGAAGCTGTGAGCAAGAGAATGAAAGAATACTGGGGCCAAAGAAAACTGAAATCATGAAGATTTATTTACGTGGTCCTTAGTTGGCCAAAATCGATTACGATGATGAAACAATTCACGTAATTTGTAATTTATTTCAGGCACTGGAAAAACTCCCCGTCCAATCTAATTGGGTACCGGTACACTTGTGTCGACCGATTGAAGTAAATAGATTTTTCTGGCAGCGAATATAAACATAATGGTTATTTAGAAAAATTCCATTTTATTTCCTCTCGGTGAGTTTTTCTTGTTGTTGTTGATTCTTTTAGGGGCTTTGCAACATCGTGGCCATGTACTGTAACTTGTGTGTGTGTGTGTGTGTGTGTGTGTGTGTGTGTGTAGAATTTGTCTGATAACCTGTGTCACTGTGATGTCCGTACTAGTGTGTGTATTTGTAATTGAGGTAGGATTTGGGCAGGAAACGGTCGTGGCCTTACGTTAGGTACCATCCCAGCATTTTCCTTGAGTAGAAGTGGGGTACCAAGGCAGACCACTCCCAGGATGGCTTAGGTAGGAATCGGTACCGCCTCTTCTTTGTTTTGCCCCTCACGAGGCTGAGCGTACCCCGTTCTAGCCCTCAGACCAGAATTAAATTTCTTGGCAGAGTGAGAATCGAACCCGGGCTTACTTTGAATCAGAAAATTACAAATTTGGGGTAATTAAATTGAGTGAAGTTGTTTGCCCTGGGCTCTTCAAGCTCTAAGGGCCCTTAGCAATTCCGTCCCCCCAGGGCTGCAGTCCCTTCCTCTCATCAGGGCTGGACATCTATTCCTTAAATGTGGTGGGTTTATCAGTACCACTCTCGATAAGTAAGATATAGTATCATTTTGTTAGGAACTAAACCAATGTTTGAAAGTCATTTTTGAACCCTATGTCTGGAGCGTGGCGCTACATGGAAGTGAAACTTCGGTTGTTGGCGCAGCGGAAAAGAGGAGAATAAAAGCATTTGAAATGTGGTGTTGGGCTACAGGAGAATGATAAAGTTCAGATGGATAGAGTTACAAATGAACAGGTATTAAGACAAGTGGGAGAGGAGAGATGTTTCTGGCGACTTCTAATGAAGAGAAGAGATAGGTTGGTAGGACATTTACTAAGACACCCAGGAATAGCAAACTAAGTTATGGAAGGAAGGGTCGAGGACAAGAATTGTAAGGGTCGACAAAGGTTAGAATATGTTAAACAGATTTTTTCGGATGTAAGGTGTGGTAGCTATGTAGAGATGAAACGATTAGCACAGTGCAGGGAGACGTGTAAGGCTGCATCAAACCAGTCGACTGAAGACTCAAACAACAACAGCAACAACAACAACAACAACAACAAACGAATAATGTAGTATCAAAAATAATTTTAATAAAGCGTTAAAGCCAAGTTTCTCAAGAGAGTCTTGGTCAATTCAAAGACAACCCTATCAAGATTGACTTACGAGTTATCTAGCGAATGTTTCCTTACTTTAGACTTAGACTACACCTGCCATCTACTCCTGAGGAGGTCACATTATTACAAGCGAGAACTCAGCAGAGAAATGAAATCTGGTTAGATTTTTACAGTACAGATGCAATGATTGAGAGCAGCTGGATGGAAGCAAATAAAGACTTACGCAGTGCTGTAACAAGTTTAGCTGTTCATGGTTTTCACCACACTTTATTGCATGCTGTATTCTAGTTTTCCAGGAGATCTATAGAAGATAGTCTGGCTGTCAAATGCTGATGATCAGTTCAGTACTGGAAAATCGAGTCCAAGTACCTACAGGGGCACCACGTGGAGGAATCAGCCTCACCCCCAATGTGACTGTGGTGCTCCTTCACAGTCAGTTCACCACATTCTTCATGAATGCCATAGGAGAGCATATCAGGGTAATCGGTCTGACTTCATTTTGGCGACACCTACAGCATTCCAATGGGTACAGAATTTAGATTTAAAGATATAAGCCTGCCTTGTCATGAGTTCCTGTAAATATCTATATATCAATGTTTATTTGTGAATATATTTATCTTGCTTGCTTTTTGTGTGTATATCATACGATAAATAAGTAAAAACACTTTATGCACGCGATAAGATTATCATGAACCAACACCTCATTGTATCTGCAAATTATGCCAGAAGTTAAGTGAACGTTGTCATTTTAGAGTGTGCACCAGAAGGACAAATTCATTGATGGAATATTCTAGCGAACAAACTGTACCTACAGTATGCACGTTTGTGCGCTTTTTCTAAACAAAATTTTCCCGTAACTTATCTGAACATGTTGCACTGTTTGACGATGTCAAGTAATTTGTGTACACCGGTGGTTAACCGATTGTTAAATTAAGCAGAAAATGTGGCGGGGATGAATAAATGGAAATTCTTTTCTTTCATTCTTTTGTGAAAATAGTACACATGCAAGTATCGTGATGATATATTTTTTTCTGTATCCAGTAGAATGTCTTCAGCACACCTTATATGTCCTCCTCCCAGTTCGTGGATTCTGTCGACGTCCTTGCCTGGCTGTACGTTGTTTAAGTAATTGGCATTTTATTACTGCCAGATTGTGCGTGTGATGTAGAAAACTCTCTGCCCTCATTCACCTGCATATTAACACTCCGCTAGGAAGAAGGATCTAATGGAATGTAAATAAAGATTTGCATATTTCAGGGGTGGGGGAGAGAATGGCTGCAGGACACAGCGCACCAAGGTTCGCGTGACAGCCTCACCAATCAATATGGACAGCGCGACACAGCGGAAGGTAACGAAATGTAATGCTCCACCGGATTGGTCCACACTGGCAGATAAGCCACGGGATTGGCCTCTTATCGTACTACGAGGTGGAGAGTTCTCATACACGTGATGTCCAGTTGTAACATTTCACTACACCAGCTGAGCCACATATATGGGTTACTCAACTGAAATTCTTCAAGTGCTGAACATTGAGTTACAAAATCATAAATATATAAAAGAAATTAAAAATATCGCCTGCCATCATTAATGTAGGCATCTAAGTCAGATGTTGTGTTTTTCCAAGACTGGCTTCAATCAGCTCTCAATGCCTCCCTGTTCTGAGCATTTCTACATAGCTATCACACCTTACATCCGAGGCAATCTGTTGAACATACTCTAACCATGGCCTACCCCTACAGTTCTTCCTTCCATAACTAAGTTTGCTATTCCTGGGTGCCTTAGTATTTGTCCTACCAACCTATCTCATCTCTTCATTAAGGGCAGAGGACTTCGCTGTTCCGCCCCTTATAACTCCAATAACTAGCTAACTAACTAACTAACTAACTTACTAACTAACTAACATCTCTTCATTAGCAGTCACCAGAAACATCTCTCCTTTCCCACTCGTCTTTAATAGCCTACCTCTTCATTTGTTACTCTGGTTGGTTGGTTGCTCAGTTTAAGGGGCTGCGACAACGCGGTCATGTAGCTCCGTGTACTTTGGGTTTGTGTAGAATCTGTCTGATAACCGGTGTTAATTGTGATGACTGTATTAGTGTGCGTTATCTGTTTTTAATTCAAGTAAGGACTGCAGACATTGCATTTTTCAAGTAGTCCCTACTTTTGCCGCCAAACGCCACCGTCAAAAGCTACTAGTTCAGAACTTGGCTACTAGACGCCACCGCAGTCGGCTCCTGGCGACGAACGTAGGAACCTAAGAACGTTGTTTAAACTTAACCTATATAAGTTAGCTTCACACAGGTGTAATTAGTGGAAGGTTCTTTGGCATGCCATAAATCTATGACATGGGACCGCTGGATTTACTTCCCCTCCGAAGGAAGGCATACTGAGGGATTTTTAACGCTCTTAAAATTCCGACGACTTCGGCCGGGTTTGAACCCGTGATCTTGGGCATAGAAGCTCAGCATGCTACCAACTACGCCGCCGAAGCCGCATCATGATTTCAAACCCGGCCGAAATCGTCGGATTTTTTAAGAGCGTTAAAAATACCTCAGTATGCCTTCCTTCGGTGGGAAAGTTAAGCCGGCGGTCCCATGTCATACATTTATGGCATGTTAAACAATCATCCACTAACTACAATTGTGTGAAGCAAAATTTGTAGGATAGATTTGATTAACGTTCTATTAGTTCCAACGCTCGACGCCAGGCACTGGTTGCAGTGGCATCTAGTAGCCAAGTTCACAGCTAGGTGTCGTTGACGGTAGCAATTCAAATTCAAATCCTCTAGTGAATGGGCTAAAATGACAATGTTATTACCAAATCTCAAAGTTGAATCTTTACTCGTAGACTACCTACTTTAAATTTCTCACATTTATCGTTTCGAAATTCAAAGCCAAGGGAAATTAAAATAGTTGACTCAACGGAACTGTGAGATGAACTCATCTCTTGCACTGGGGCATATCTACATACAACTATTATTCGAAGTAGGCTACTTCCGGAGTTAGCTATGTCTCCCCTATGTACCGTAGACCCTTTTACCGAAAATAATAATATAATAAATATAATAAAGTACTGGGCCCTCAGCCCGACCGCTCCTCGCCAGGGCATGCACAAACGAGGCGAAGCGAAAGGCACGGGCGCAGCCGCCTGGCGAGGAGCGGTCGGGCTGAGGGCCCAGTACTTTATTATATAAATTTACAAGCCAGCATAAAATATAATATACAAGAACACAGATAACTAGAAGATACAATACATGTACATTACCCCCGAAGGGGAACACAAGAAAATAACCAGAAATTTATACCCCCTGTTAGCTACTGACAAACCTATTTTACCGAAGACAGTCTGATAGGGAGGGGTTTTAATAGTGCGATTGGTCGGAGGGGCATACACACACATCTGTACCGTTTTAAATCTCGCGTTCGTATTCTAAGGACAACAATTTCTCCCTAATCAGGGATGGCCCTAGTAAGTTTGGAGATAAACCACCATCCCAAATCAAATGTGATCGACTAACATTTATGCAAAGTTTCAGCGAGATCGGTGGAGTTCTTCATGGACTTACCAACCTGATTCACGCAGTGCACAGGCCACCGCTTCTGAAGGCGTCAGAAATCAGTCCCTTAATGGAGTAATGTTGCACTTTTAGCAGTAGGGAGTCGACTGTCCACTAGCCGAGGAGGTTCAAGTATATACCATGATACGTATGTGTGTATAGTAAACCTTTAGTGCAGTCAATGACGTCACGGATTACATGGCTTGAATCACCGCCATATTGGTCGTCTGTATGAGGTTTCAAACAGTGCGTCGTTACATGCCAATGTACTGACATGTGTTCAAGTGCGAGGTGTGGCGGTAAGTTAAGAATGTTCATAAATTACTTTTAGTTGTTCAATTTAATTGTAAAGTTGGGCTGTACTCTTCTAAAGCCATAGTGAGACAAAGCCATTGGTCAATACTTGGTTCGATGACGGCCTGAGCGAAACCATTGGACGCTACTAGGTTAGACAGCTGTCTGGAGGAAACCATTGGAAACTACTAGGTTACATGACAGTCTGGAGGAAACCATTGGTCAATACTAGGTTACATGACAGTTTTGTTAGGCGACGGTCTGGGCGTTCGTATGTAAAGCCTTATTAACACATTGAATTTAACATGTGTGCAAAGCTTTAATGTCGTCCATGACGTCATGGACGCCGCTATTTAATGTCCAGGGGAATTTTGTAATGTAACGTATCGCGATCTACATTACTCCCGCCGAAGACATACGCCTAAGTTTCTATCTCACCACAGAGCGTCTTTGGTGATTGTCCTCGTCACGGAAGCCAAACAAGCTTCTTAACGGAGCCACGTCTCCTCACGATCCATGCTGATGTAAGACCGACTTTCTCAGAAAAATACTCCTTGCCTTTCTAGTACTGCGCGGAAAAGATAATTCTTTTACCTTTCCTGAAACGTGAGTTTAACGTATTTTACGTTGACAGTGAGTGAGTCGGGAGATTTTATGATAAAGCAGTATTTCATTAGGAGGTAATATTGTAGAGATAGTTTTACGGTTGAATATGGAGGAGCCATGGCGTAGGTCATAAAAGCGACGCGAAGCGTCGTTTCATTCGTCACAACAGCTGGCCGAGTGGTGCTGCCACGCAGATGCGAGACACACACACACACACACACACGACTCTTGTAGATAGCTCCGACACTTGCCAAGCACGTATGACTTGATTCATTGGCCGACCGTGATGTTGGAATTTGTCTCTATAAATCTACATGTTTGTTTAACAGATACCATGTGACATGTAGCGATTCTTCATGCAAATTCATCCGTTCTACTAAGAGAACACCTACTTCTTTTTTCCCATTTGGTGGATCTTAAATACGGATTTAAAGCCGTCTCAGTTGTTCTATTTAGGGAAGTAGGATATCGTGGCAATCAGTCCATTGAACTTGGGTTAAGTGTAATTTGTCAAATTATCTGAGTTATTGTGATGGCTTTAGTAGTTTGTGTTTGGTATTGGGGTTGGTTTTCTGAGTCTTGAAATAAGAGGTCGAAGTTCTTATTTTCCTTCTTTTCGAAATACTTGTTTGTTAAAAATGATTCTAGTTATCTCGCTGTTCGGTGGCTTCGGTGGCGTAGTTGCTAGCATGCGTCTATGCCCAAGATCGCGGGTTCAAGCCTGGCCGAAGTTGTCGGACTTTTAAGAGCGTTAAAAATTCCCCAGTATGCCTTCCTTCGGAGGGGAAGTAAAGCCGGTGGGCCCATGTCATAGATTAATGGCATGTAAAAGAACATTCCACTAACTACAATTGTATGAAGCTAAATTTGTAGGTTGGATTTTGATTAACGCTCTATTAAGTTTTATTGTTCGTTGCCAGGTGCCGTTTGCGGTGGCATCTAGTAGTCAAGTTTGGAGCTAAGTGTCGATGGCGGTAGCATTTGGTAGCAAAAGTACTATTTGAACTATTTTTACTATTTGTAATTGATCGTCTGCAGTCCTTACCTGAATTACAGATAACACAAACTAATACAGCCATCATAATTAACACCGATTATCAGTTTCTACACACACCAAAGTACACGGGGCTACATGACCACGTTGTCACAACCCCTATACTAAGGAACCAACCAACTATCTCGCAGTTCCATCCTCAAATTACCACCACCAAGACAGATTATCTCATCGTTCTACCCCTGAAATCACAACAAAAATACAGATGATCATACAGATTCCATAAACACTCAATTATATGGGGATGATGATCGCGATGCGATGTCCCGAAGCAACAACAACAACAACAACAACAACAACAACAACAACAACAACAACAACAACAACAACGACTACTACAACAACAACAACAACAACAACAACAACAACAACAACAACAACAACAACAACAAACTTTAAGATCTATGACCTCACGGTCAGTTCGTGTTGCCACAAGGGAAAGAATACAAACGACAACTTAACACTCAAATTAACCAAAGACATAATGTGAAGACATTAAAAATTGTTGTTGATTTTTCATTTGAGGGGTTTGGACATCGCGGCCATTCAGCCCCGTGTATTCGTGTAGTCTATATGTAGGCTATACAGTATATATATCTATATATCTTTCTTTCTTTCTTTCTTTCTTTCTTTCTTTCTTTCTTTCTTTCTTTCTTTCTTTCTTTTGTCTGATAACCTGTGTTATTATGCTGTCTGTATTAGTGTGTGTATTTGCAATTCAGGTGAGGATTGGGAAGAAAGTGGCCGCAGCCTTAAGTTAGGAACATCCCGGCACTTGCCTGGAGTAGAAGTGTGAAATCATTGAAAAACACTTCCAATATGGTTGATGTGGGAATCGAACCCATTACCGCTCAGTTTTTCCTCACGAGACTAAGTGCTCTCCCTTTCAGCCCTTAGACTAGAATTACATTTCTTGCCAGAATTGGAAATCGATCCCGGACCTCCAGGGCGACAGCCAAGAACGGTAGCCACTACACCATGATGTGGTCAGCACTCAAAACATCGTGGAAATTAAGCAGCCGTTAATTCAGAGAAAATCTGGTAATCTTCTACCAGCAGGGGTGTGGAAATTTGGGCACCACATCAACCATGGCGACTACGAATGGCTCGTATGCTTCTTAAAGCAACAACAACTAACTAATATGGTTCGGTCCCCAGATAGAAAGTTTTTTTCTCTTTTCTTTCTATTTACGGTATTCATTCTGCTACCCGTAAATCTACAGCAAAGCTCTGTGCGTAACGTGCATGGGATCATTGCTCGCTCCTCCATACACAGGCAATTTCTGCACGCCAACCTAACAACAGATTTAGCTCTTCATCTATAAAACCAATAAGGTATTTTAGCTTTCTATATTTGGCCAATGATGTATCAATACTTACTTGTCATGTGTTCTTTGGTATAAAGAAGATGAAATTATTTTAAAATTAATTTATAAGTCAAGTGATAAAATCGTTATCTACACAGTATAAACAAGGAAGGAAGCTTGCAGTTTTACGTGACCACTAATGTCGCAATCATGAGCCACGGAACCTTCTTTTATGTGGAAGCCAAACCACAAGACATGGAAATTTACTTCGAAAAACTCACATGTATTGACCAGGAATCGAACCCCGTCCACCTTGGTGAGATACATATACTACAGCTTGACCGCCGAGCCACCACACCCCCTATAGATAGTACAATAGGATAAGGGCTTTTAAAAATAAGACATTTTGCTAAAATTAAAATCATATGATATGCAAACAGTTAAATGTGTATGATACAGGAAGATTCTTTTGCTGGAGTGGAGCCGGCGCGCCGGCTGCCGGGAGCGCGCTCCTTCCACTAGCCAACCAAGCTCGCACTACGGATTGCGCGCAGGTGGAAACCGTAACAAAGTACATTAATTAATGGTAAATTCAGCAGCAAATCATGATTAAGGAACTTACTTATCAACAGGAAAAGCTGAGAGTGTTCTCCTTCAGCTGACAGACAAGCGCTGTACCGTGTAAATAAATCAGCGTACACGTTGTGATTCGGTCCAGGCTTCGATTAATTACAGTAAACACGCACGGGGGTGCTGGAGTAGCTACATAATATAACGATGTAATTTCCAAAGTTAGTCTCTGTCAGCTGAAGAACATTTTTAATATCTTCTGTGAAAATATAAGTTCTAACCTTTAACTGGTGACTTGAGGTCATCCAGATTCCCAAGAAATAAAAAAGAACATCTGTGCTTCTTTAATTAAATCTTGCAGCTGTTGTTTATGTTACCTTCTTATCCATGCGCTGACACTTCACACCCTCGTTGATAAACGTTTAGTGACTTAATGACTTTAATGACCATGGTTAGCTCACTTCGGCCTCACGCAACCCTGCGGACCGAGCTCGGTTGGCTGGCGGAAGGCGCACACGCCCGTCATTCGGCCGCCGGCCCCGCTCCAGCAAAAGAATCTCACTGTATTATGAAATACGTTGCATATAACATTTACAATATAAATAATAATAGTCTAACAATGATAGTATCAGTAGGACAGTATTAATAAAATAAAATTAAACTTGAAAGCACCCGCACATATTACAGTTGATAATCTCAATGTTCTACCCTAACACCGTCGCACTAATATTTAGTTAGCAGAAGTGCTCTACAGTTCTATGATGATAACAGTTTTAAGGGACCTAAGAGATATTTTTACATTAATTACTCCCCGTGTCTGCAATTTGAAAGTAGCGCAAGATGTAACTGTTTTCGCAATTCCGCACCAGAACTCAGGTTGGGGCGGCGTGTTACAGCTCGCATTGTCAGCCAACAATGCACTCATTTTAATATTATTACAGTTATACTTCAGTTCCCTGGATCTCTGGATCCCTACTTCAGTACAACCACTGAATGTAGCTAATGTTTTACGCTGAAATACGAGTACAATGCAGGTTTAGTGGGATGGGCAAGTTCACAGCCAGCTGCCGGTAGCTATAATGCATGGTGACGTCATGTGTAAAATAATTTGACTACATTTCCATTATAAAGCAGACGCTGCTTCGCCGTGCATGGTGTTCCCCCAGTATTTGTACTTCTCTTGGAGCTAATTACTAGCTCTCTCTAATACACATACTGTATATCTCTCGGTCCTTCTCTTTTAACCACTCTACCTCCTGATGCCTTTAAAACGTGTTGAAGCGAGAAAGGAAGTGCTGTCTCATATTTCAGTCTCCAAAAAGAGAAATTAAGGTAGACGTAATAAGAATATATTTCATATTAAAATATGGGAGATCTTATCTGAAACGAGAATAGATAGTAATAGGACTTCATGTTAAATCTGAGAACTTGGCTATAGGAGCGTAATTCCCAAGAGAGTTCCCATACAATAATCAAATCTTGCTGTATTCTGTTTTCATGCTACGCTTACAGGGTGTATCGTTCCTTTGTTTTGGAGTACATTGCTGAGCTACAGAAGTAGGCTGTGGGTTGGCGATCACGATACCAACCTCTACTTGCACCGCGCCGTCCTCGTCTGTTTCATATTTCCTGTCAACTCCCTTGCTCATCTCTAGTTCTCTTCGGATCCCGACGCGATGGTGTTAGGAAATCTGAGGCCTTGGGTGTCTTTCACTTTCCCGCCTTAAGTGGTTTTGTCTTAACTCATACCGTCATTTTTCTCACAGTATCCCCTGCATATTGTAAGAGCGCGTATGTGAGTTGTTTCTTGCTATTTCATATGAGACATCGCGGTCATTTAGCCCCGTGTACTTGGGTGTATATATTTGTGTGAGAGCCTGTGTTATTGTGGTGTGTGTAATTGTTATTCACGTGAGGATTCGGAAGGCAGCTTCTGTGGCCTTATTTTAGAAACCATCCTGGCATTTACCTGGAGTAGAAATGGGAAACCACGGAAAAGCACGTTCAGGAAGGCTGAGGTGCGAATCGAACCAACCTCTTCTCAAGTTTGTTTCTGTGAAAATACCATCACAACAGTAAAATATCCTGTAATATGCAATAACACTTTCTATTTTTAACTTCAGCCAGTTGATATTTTCAGCCATTAACTTGAACTTCAATCAGTTAAATTTGTTTTAAATTTTAACTTAAAATTTAATCAATTACTATTTTACCTTCAAGTTAAAACCATTAATTATTGAAAGTATAATTTTTAACTTAGATCGATACGTATTTTCAGCCATAAACTTTATTTTTAATATGTTAATAATTTTTGTTAAATTTCACAATTCTTATCGCAATTAAACAGGTTACGGTACACTACCAGACAAATTCATCGTGCACGAGGCTGATGATCAAATATATCCATAGCTACTAATTGAAGAAACATCATAATTATAGAGTCACAGAGGTCAGTGCGACCAGACAGAGAGGTGAGCTGCTTGTACTTACCTTTGATATCAGCCGAAATTATTACTGAGCTTGTAGCAAACAAATGATTTTCAAATGCAGCGCTCGATGATGTGTTTTCAATGGAAAAATCGATACAAAAATGAGTTTTTTTTAAATAAAAGTATATTAGCATTATTAGAGAGAGAGGGAAATGCTATATGACTGTTCATTGTCCATTATGATGAATCCTTTTGAAAGAGACATAATTACACACATCGGTTAATTGATCAGCCATCCAAATGAATCATTTCACTCGTAAACTACAATAGTAGGTAGGTTTTTTTTCATAATCATTCTGGACAATTAAGTTTTCCAGCCAATACAAGTTTAATGATCAAATCTCGATTACTCTTGCATTGCGTTATTTGTAATCTACAATCCAGCTATGAATGGCAAACCAAATTACACTCGTAGGAATTGAGAGTCCAGAGATGGACTTCGTTTAGTATGGAATCTATGCAAATACTGTTTTACGGTCGATCAATACGTAGACGGAAGTGATACTCAAATAAAAATATAGTCTAATTGTGCTATCGTCTACCGAGTTGGCCAACTGTAAAGCAATCTTTGCATGTACTCCAATAAACAACATGGAGAAAAATGCCCCTGAATTTTCTCTTAATTTCGGAGGCTTCTGTATTGATCATATCCAAGATCAACGAGAAATACTGGCATTGACGCCGTTTTTTGATGCCTGAATTGTAGAGATCTTCCTGTATATTTATTCACGAGTATAACATTTAAATGCTTTTCAGTCGGTCAACACGATTGTACCCAAATTATAAAGGGTGTTATTCCATACACATGAAAGAAAATACATGAGATTAATACATACACTTGGATGACCAGTTTCGATCGTAAAGCGAATATCATCAGATCATTTTACACTTAGGCTATTAAATCTACTGTATGTCTACAAGTATGGGTTATGATATTTGCAATATATACACTATAATAATAATAATAATAATAATAATAATAATAATAATAATAATAATAATATCGTATGGCCTCGGGTGCCGGGTGCAAGCTTTGTAATTTGACACCCAAAGGGTAGCTTGCATGTCGAATTTCGTTGTTCATTGAAGCACTATGAAAGTCAAGGAGGTTAGATATCTTAGATTCTTGAACACTATAGCACTTTCTAGTAGAGAAATGAGAAACTTTGTGTTGGTGGAAACTCCCGTGATTAATTTTGTCATTATGAACACGGCCTACTGAATTCAAATGGGCTCTTTGACATGCCAACAACGTATGACATGCGTGTCGTAATTTTTGCCGCCTCTCAAAAATCACTTACCACGACCAGGAGCGAACATGCAAGCTTGGGGTTAGTAGACCGACACGATAACCACTCACCCACCTTGGCAAGCTAATATATACACTTATTTAGTTGCAGTAGTACCGTAATTAAACTAGCACAACTAGCCAAGATATGTGATTTTTGTTGAGATACTGAAAGTGGTTATTGACCTTTAAGTTTGCTTGCTTAGCGTGATTATGTGACTGTTATTAAATGGTCAGGTTATTGTGGATTGTGCACTTAGCTGTTTGAGCTATGTGTGGTCTGTTCCCATGCTGCTGCCGACACTGCTGCCTAAGTGTAATGGATATTGTTAAGGTCGTCATCCCCTGGGGTAGGTTGGTGATGTAATAGGGGTAGTAGCTGTACACGGGGACGACGCGTCTAACGGGGTGTGTGAGTGAGGGGAGTGTGTGAATGTTGTGCATCTAGGTAGAAGTGAGTGTAAGGGGGTTTGGAGTAACTTCAGGATGGGCACTTACCCTGGGGTTAGCACGCTTGTCATCTGCAGATGCAGTGACACGCGGGTGCACGTGAGATCTTCGTAACACCGGCTGGCTGCATGCGGTATCGGCAGGCCGTGGATCCTAGCTTAGTTTTGAAGCAGGGAGCCGGGATTATGTTAACGAGGGGAAATGAAAAGAGAGATTCCTTAACTGTAACTTAGGGTTTATTGTAATAAAATCAGGGGAGAAAGTGTAGTTAAGGGCAGAGATGGAATAAAAGGATAGCCGACACACTTACCGTAGAGCGTCTGGCAATCGAGCAGTCGTCCATGCTGAAGCGGCGTGTAGCCGTCGAAGGGCGCAGCCCTCCTGGGCCCGTTCCACTCCTATGCCTGGTCCCGTCTCACTGTTAGAATTAATGTCGTAATGTCCCCCGGCGCGAAGGTGTCTTGAGTATTTGAGGGCTTAATTAGGTTATTCCTCGTCAGTGGAATTTAGCTTGTACATATGCTATTGTTATTGTTATGTAATACTGCAAGCTTGTGATTACAGCGTTATGAACATGGGACAATGGTTGCTACTTCTGCTGTCTGTCCATCTATCCGTAGTCCCTTCCTGTATTAATTATGGGTTTCTGTAGTCACAACCCCTGTAATAGGGTTGGGGTTATAACAATATGATCAGTGCTTTAAAAAAATAATTAAGGGGTACTCTCAGTTGTAGTCGGCAAAACATCACGATTTTGCAATTTTCGTCAATTTGCAAAGTCCGGTCATTGTTTGTGTTCGAATCGTAAACTTTCAGCTTTTTCGATGTCTGGGTGGATGTTAAATAGTTCGTTATTTTCGTCATCCTTAAAAACTAATCACACGCACAAAATAACAACCTACCCCGCCTCCAAGCACTAGCGTGCGTGCTCATAAGAACGGAGTGCAAAAGAAACTGATACGATAGATCGATTTAAATCGAGGATTACTCAAAATCTCTTGTTGTGAACTTTCAAGTCAGAAGTTATATTTGCCGGACTAGACACAAAAGTACCAATATTATTTTCTTAATCAGTTTTCATAATATGTTTAAGGGGTACGCGTAACCCCGCGTTTCCCCTGAAAAAAAAAAGCACTGGATATGATGATGATCGCCCTGGTAAACCAGGTGTATTTATTAACACTCAGCAATTCTTTTGGGGTTGTGCCGTGTCTTGTGTGGGGTTTCGCTTAGGACAGCAAGCTGGCTCATCGGCGGGCTTCTGGTGTCCCCGCCCGGACCCCCACAGGAGTAATGACTTGTGCGCTACCTCCCTTTATATAGTGGACCCGAATTCACATCTGCTATGTGACCTCCATGGCTCATGAGGAATTTAACATCTTTGAGTGATGCGAGGACTTCCAAGGAGAAGGCATGAGTATCGCTCATTTGATTTATTATGAATTGCCACGCCACCAATGTAAATAATTTTTTGTATTTCTACGAGACTGGATTGTTACTCATTTTTGTACATAATTTCGATGCACTGGAAGGATATATAATTTATGCTGAAAAGGAAACATAAAGATGATACCCCGCAGAGAATGCCATAGACATTTCACAGTCACACATTTGACTGATAGCTAGATCGAGCATCCGGCATTTTGGAGAGCACCACTCTTACTGCAGGCATGGTCCTGATGTGACGTGTAAATTGTGTCAACGTCAAAATCGACGAGTATCTTGTGGAAGAAAGTTAATCCAGTGAACAGTGATGTGCCTAAGCACGCAGCAAGGTTGCTGAGTTAATTTGGAACCATTAGTGAAAGCAGATTCCGAGTATTTGCGGAATTATAAAATTTTGTCCACGCTGACACCGAACACGCCGTTCAGCACGTGTTTGCCGAGTGCACATAAAATTTTACAGTGTTACCAGGTAAATGTACAGCGAATAATGCTAATCGAAAGGAGCACATGTGATTTAATGCACCTAGTTTTGAGTGAGCCTAGTAGCAAAAGCTGCTAAATTAAAATCTGTGAGCGGAGGAAACCTATGGCCATTCTTGCTATTACCCGCTATTAAAGTGTAGAATCAGTGAAAATTACTACTAATAATTTAACACCAGTAGAGTCAGTGCAAATCTTGCAATACTGCATTACCATGGAATTAATTACGCACATTCAACATGCTGAAGAACTGATTATTATTCCTATCATGACGGAGCTCGGAATGGAGTAAAAACCCCATGATGGCGGGGTTTAGTGATGGATGAAATTACCATGAAGGAAGGACGGAGATCCTTGGCATATTACCACCATGCCACTTTTGCAACCGAAACCAGGCAAGCAAATTCACAATGGAAATGTGAAGGAGACAAGTAAGTCCGACTAGCAGTCGAAAACACTTTTTATGTACGATCTCGTTATGGGGATTAGTTGTAGTAAGACCTTACGCCGCACATTCTTATGTAGGGCCTTAATTGATATGTTTTTCCTAGTGGTTAGGTAACCACAACCTTATTCGTATCATTTGCTAAAGCTTGGGATAAATGCTTTTGCCCTCATTATTGTAAATACACATTTTATAGTTCAACTGTGCATCGAACCAACACTCTTTTACGTGTAGGTATTTTTGTTGTTGTTAGATAACGATGTTTGAACTGCACCTTACTGGAACAGTAAATCCAGCAACCGCCTGTTGGCCGTGAAATGAGCCAATATCACATTCTTTTATTGACCTTGTAGACGCGATGACAGCGAACTCTTTACTTGTGATATTATTTAGAAGGCAGTGAGTGAAATGAACGCTCGCTAACACTGTACAAAACCTGTTTACGATACATGAAGAAGCGGGAATGTTACCTTATTAATTTCGACATTCAGACGACTACGATACAAGCTGTAATATGTATTTTTGGGAAGATGAGCCAAGCAGGCTATCTTGGGTTCGAAGTGAGGGGTCATTTTAGGACTGTAAATGAAAGACCCTGGTTTATTAATACAAGTTTTCCCAGACCGTAGATGTCTGATATAAGAGCACATGTTGCACACTTTCTATATGTTCAGAATCCACAGCTGTTAGCACAGCAGATTAAGATCTTGTCCACAAGCTGGAACTGTATAAAATTAGTGAAACTATTGTTATGTTTGAATGCACTACAGAGGTAGAATATGATTACCCTTAGTTGCCCAGTACATGTTTTGGTACTAGATGAGCTGATAACGTGAACGACTTTTGTCTCGTTAATCAAGCAGATGGGTGACAGGCCAGTGTTATTGTTCAGCACACAAAGGTGCTAGATGAAGTTTGGAAGGGATTTTTCTTCCAATGATGAAGTTGATATTGGATCCATTTACACCAATTTTTCACACTTCACAAAGTTAACATGGTCACTAAACAAATAGAATGAAACTGATAGGACTGAATTAATCTGATAAATAAGAAAGTAATAATCAAATATCAGGATTTTTCCTATTTAATCATGAACATAAATAAAGTTCTAGGAAGTCTCTTAAAACGTAAATAAACCAATAAACTTAAAGAAACCTTGATGACCAGTACTTAGATTTGATTCTTCGACACATCTAAATACAAATATAGCTATTCCTATTGTGACACGACAATCAGTTAGTTACGTGTTTAAACACGGTAGCTAACTTGATAATGCGATATTAGACATGTTTTACTCATGCAGTCGCCGACCTGATTTTCTCTCCCCACACAAATCATGACCCAACTTCACAAAAAGTGAAGCTGCGAAGTAGGCAGGAAGGCAAGTGGCGTTGATCGCGCCGTATTAAAAGGGTTACGTGTTATTAATTTGTGTTGTAAATTAGGATAGCTTTTCATGTGTTCTGTTAAGTTCAGAATGTGCTTAGATTTTGCTCTGGAATACATTTTGGATGAAACGCTTCTCGTTTACATCATTGCTACTATTAACGTACGATAGGTATTAGCTTAACTTACTGTAACGTAAAATGTTAGAGGTGACACCATCATAGCGTAGCTTTAAACTTATTGTGCAGTAAATGTAACGAATTCCTTGCATTGTAAACAAGTAAATACCTTTCTTTGCTGTAGATTCATGCATGTACTATTATTATTATTGCATCTCCGAAGTAATTGTATAGGGAAAGATTACGGTCATTCTCTTAGCTTGTATTTTGACTTCTTAATTGTTGCGTAGGACTTCGAGAGGCGTAAGTTTTTAGGATTTTTCGTACGGAGACGAGTTAAATTATTGTCTCCATTGTTTAGTTCGGGTTAGCCGTTTTTACCTCTCTGAAGTAGTTAGGGGTCTGCCACTTTTTTGAATAAACTGAGTGAGATTTAAATGTTAGCCTGGCCTCTTTATTGTATTTTTGAGTTTGTATTCCTCTGGACTGGTTGTTTCACCTCTCATTATACCCGACACCCCCTGAGTTTAGTTTCTTTAGTGCTTCCCAGTCCATGAATGCATTCCTTCCCGTCGTATATGTCTTCCTGGGAGATGGGGGTTTCGGATGGGTCATCCAAGGTCAATGGCTCCCCGAAATCCTCGTCGAACGGGCACAATAGAGTACAACTGCACTACTTGTTCGCTTTTGCGAATAGTTTTGTAAGTTTTTGTTTCCCATTCGGTTTGAAACATTTGTTCATTATATCTGTCCCATTTTCTACTTCGCCCGCAACTGCAGTGAGGACGCGGTCTTATGTATTTATTTTCTTTACATACAACTTTTGTATCAGTTGTATTTATGTGTTCAATTACTCTTGTTGCAATTACTTACCTTTTTGGAAGTATGTTTTAGTGCACGTCTCTCTTTCTCAATATCACGATTGTACTAAGCTGAGCTGTCACATTACCCTGGCTTCGAGCGCTGTGCTATGCGCCGATTGGCTGCTGGCTTCTCCCTCCAGCTTTGGTATCGCCGCCTTCCTATGACGTCATACCGACTATAAAACAGCTGGCCTTTGGACCTCCTGGGTCGACTCGTCTCCGCTGGTCACCACTGCTCTCTACGTACCTGCTGGGGTTATTGCCCTCTCGGGGTACCTCTTGCTGCCGGAGGCTCTTCTCCGCCGTCAACATCTCTCTTCTGGACCTGCCTACCTGCCTGGACAGTCTAAACTCATCGGCCTTCACTTGGGCCAAATCTTCAACACGGATCTACTCTGCAAGTCTTGGTTATAAGGGCATAACTTCACCAGCCGAGGGAGTTACTACCAAGAGACTTATCTTTGCTGGTCTCTTTTTTATAAGGAGAATCTACCATCATCAACTCTGGTTCCGAACCCGAAACCCTGGAGTATGCCTGACAGCTAGCTTGCAAGCAATTTACGTTTCCTGGAGAAACGAGTAAATTTTAATGGTTATTGTTTCTTATTGTCAATTTTAAGGCAATTTCTTTGAAAGTATTCATCCCTTGCAATATATTTGCTTCTAGATAAATAAATATAAGCAAAATCTAAGTTTTAACATTTTGGTCTCTTCCCTCACTTTCCTTTGTTATTACACCTTGTGCCTGAAACCTCATTCTATCGAAATCCCCTATGATGTACCACATCCATTACGGTACACTTTTCCACTACTTAACTGCGAGAACTAAAAGCTCAAGCAGCCTTGACCTCCCTATGAAGGCTTCCAAAAATATGGTATATTGGCTTTTACGGCCAGTGAATTAAAACTCAGCAATTCCTCTAGGACGAAAATCATGGGCCCAATCCAGACGGAAACCAGATGGAAACTTCGGAGCAACGCCGAAGTCTACCAGAATGTAGAAAAAATCTCTGCGACCATGAGGAAACGGAGGATAATATTTCTTGAGTGCATGTACAGATTAGAGAAATCGAGATTAACCAAGCAGTTATTTGACTACGTCTGGAACAAGAAACAACTACATCATGGATTAAAGAAACTCAGAAAGACCTTGAAAGATCTAACATCCCAGAGGCCCAAATGTTGGAAACAGTATACACAATTTGGAAGGGTTTCATGACGAGAGACGAGCTACAAAGACCGGAATAGCTTGGACGGCTGAACTACGGCAGCAGCACAGCGAACGTATGAAGGAGTACTGGAGGCAGAGGCAATTACAGCTAAACAGTGAAATTTGTAGCGTCAATTCGCAAGTAAAAAAATAATAATAATGAAGATATCGAAAGCAACTTTGATCATTTAAAAAGAATGATACTGTATTTTGCTGCTGGTAGGTGTCCTCCCAGTACATTTGGCGACGTGGATTAAAACAGCACAGAGAGCGAAGTCCTTAGTGATGATATTTAGTGTACCTGATAGTAGTTCTATGTTATTGCCGTTGTTTCAGTCAGGGGCTTGGTCATCGTGGTTTTTCAGCCGCGTGCACTTAGGTGTGTGTACGTAGAATTAGTCTGATAACATAAATTATTGTCTTGTCTATAGGAGTGTGTGTATTTAAAATTGAGGCTAGGTTTGGGAAGAAGGTGGCCGTGGCCTTAAGTTAGGAACCATCCCGGCATTTGTCTGGAGTAGAAGTGAGAAACCACGGAAAACCACTTCTAAGATGTCGGAAGAGTTTTGCTTCACAAGGCTGAAAATTCCTCGTTTCAACCCAAGACAAGAATTAACTTTTTTTCGGCAGAGCCTGGAATCGAACCCAAACATGTTACTTTAGTTAGTTATTCAGTTGGTTAGTTAGTTATTGCGGTTTTGAGGGACGGGGAGCGAGGTCATCTGCCCCTCAACATGTTACTCTACCCTAGAGTGTTAATAAATTGTGATTGGCGCAGTCGGATAATTGTTGAAACCATTTAATTGGATATGCCGTTTCCTTGAACTCCTTTCTTCCAGAATTTTCAAATATTTTGAAATAAATATGCATATTTCTATGTAAGAATAATATTTTTCATAATTTCTCCGTTCACGAGTGGAAGTCATACGACAAATTACTTGTCCTCTTACATAATGCATTCTTGGCTGTCATCGTGAAGGCCCGGATTCGGTTCCTGGCTTAGTGATCCTGGAAGTGGTCTTCCGGGGTTTCCCCACTTCTACTCCAGGCAAATGCCGGTATGGTACCTAAAATAAGGTTACGGTTGCTTTGTACCCAATTAAAAGTGCAGACATAGTGACTCAGATTGTCAGACAAATTCTACACACGACCTAGTACACGGGGCTACATGACATGGGCACCCGTAGGATTCCTTCGACGGGGAGGGGGTTGCAAGTAACACATTTCATTTCATTACCTACTTGTCACTAGGTGATGATGAATGGAATCATATACAACATAACGAAGTTTATCACCATTGAACTCACCATTTTGTCTCGACTGACCACTTGCGTCTCGCGACAGACTTGGCTGGATAAGATGATTGGTTGAATGGTGTGACGTCATCAAAACTCGACGTTACTTCCTTAACCTATCCATTCCAGCTTCTCGTACAGTACAAGAACAAGAGTTTTCCAACCAAGTCTGTCACGAGACGCAAGTTTTTCATCAACAAAAGCTTAGCATACTGATGAAATGAAATGAACAGTGTTATTCTTAATAAAATTATAGATTAAAGCAGAAGACCAGCGCTCATTCTCCTTTCGTCGCTATAGTGGGCTGTTAGTGACAATACAACAGAATCTTTCAGTTCGTTATCTTACCAAAACTATGTTTATGTTTAGGCGTTCAACCACTCGTAAGTACGCAAATTTTTATAAATTCGAGAAGGAGCGGGGGACTTCTCTATTGAGATTTCAAAATTTTGAATAAATTTAAATAAATATAATTTTGTAAACGTCGTTAAAACGTGACTGGGATAACAATCGCCTATGTTACAAAAGTGAGGTTAAAGTTATGTTTCGATCTTGGTCAGAGCGACCAATCAGCTTGTCCAGCAAAGTCTGTCATGAGACGCAAGTCGACTGTATATTCGATTGAGAGCTTTGATAACGGCGCAGACAATATTTAACTATTATAAATTTCTTCCATTTTAGAAGATGTAACACTACAGTTAAAGAATCTACAACAACAATGGTAGATTGCTGTTCAATCGTAGCAATAATCGATTTGTTCACAAGAAATGAGCCACCGTACTATTTACACACCTTAACAAGAAGTTCCGTGACGAACTAAAGAGCCTACTTGTCATAAAATGTAAGATTCATGCCAATGATTAATCTATATGGATCTATCTAGAATAATGACGAAAGTAAGTTGGTAATATCGCAATTTCTAATTAGTTCGACATACTGTATACCTGGCATAATGTAGTCTAATAGAGCACTACAGTTGGCAGCCCTGGTGACAGAATATATTCTTAGTTTCATCTCTTAAGGTACAGAATACAAAATTTGGTTGAAGTCCAATGGATAGCAAGGACGTTACATGCAGTTAAACATTGGATCTAACAGCGCATGTAAAATCATGTTGGCAACAATGTCATTTATGTATTGGTCAGAAATAATATGATATATTGTTGTGACAATTTTGAATGAAATCCATTAGTTAGTATAGAAGTTACATGCATTTTAAAATTGGACCTATCAGCAGGCTTAGAATCATGTTGACAGCACTGACGTATATTAGTTACTCCAAATTAATCTAGAATGTCAGGTACTATACGTGTGCAAAGTTTATAGCTATTGGGTTGCATACTTTCTGATATATTGATATTAGGGTAACAAAAATAGAGACAGCATTTATTAACAGTTGGCATCTCTGGTTGCTCTTAAGAATACGCATTGTCATATCTGTTATGGTACACATAGCACATACGAAATTTGGTTGAAATCCAAATCATAGTATGGAAGTTACATGTATTTAAAGTTGGACCTCTCAGCAGGCTTAGAATCATGTTGGTAGTACTGAAGTATATAAGTTACACCACATTAATATAGAATGTCAGGTATTGTACGTGTGCATGGTTTAAAGCTGTCGGCTTGCATACTTTCTGATATATTGGTATTTGGATAAAATAAATTGAGAGCATTTATTAACAGTTGGCAGCCTGGCAGCTCTTAAGAATACGCTCAGTCATATCTGTTTATGAACACATAGCACATACGAAATTCGGTTGAATTCCAATTGATAGTGTAGAAGTTATATGTATTTAAGAATTAGACCTATCAGCAAGCTTAGAATCATTTTGGCAACACTGCCATGTATGGCCTCCTAGAAATTAAACTGAAATATTATTATCTATACGTGTGCCAATTCTGAAATAGCTCCCATTCATACCTTCCAAGATATCTAACATGGAGCTCAAATTTCAATTGCGATTTTTCAGCAGTTGGTAGCACTGACATAATTTTCAAATACGGCATTGAGATATTCAACCAAATTTCGTATGTGCTATATGTTCATAAACAGATATGACTGAGCGTATTCTTAAGAGCCGCCAGGGCTGCCAACTGTTAATAAATGCTCTCAATTTATTTTATCCAAATACCAATATATCAGAAAGTATGCAAGCCGACAGCTTTAAAATATGCACACGTATAGTACCTGACATTCTAGATTAATTTGGAGTAACTTATATACGTCAGTGCTACCAACATGATTCTAAGCCTGCTGATAGGACCAATTTTTAAATACATGTAACTTCTATACTGTCAATTGGATTTCAACCAAATTTCGTATGTGCTATGTGTACCATAACATATATGACTATACTTATTCTTAAGAGCAACCAGGGCTGCCAACTGTTATTAAATGCTGTCTCTATTTTTGTTACCCTAATATCAATATATCAGAAAGTATGCAACCCAATAGCTATAAACTTTGCACACGTACAGTACCTGACATTCTAGATTAATTTGGAGTAACTAATATACGTCAGTGCTGCCAACATGACTCTAAGCCTGCTGATAGGTCCAGTTTTAAAATACATGTAACTTCTATACTAACAAATGGGTTTCATCCCAAATTGGCACAACAAGAGGTCATAATATTTCAGATCACTTCTGACCAACACATGCATGACATTTTTGCCAACATGATTTTACGCGCGCTGATAGATCCAATGTATAACTGCATGTAACGTCTATGCTATCCATTGGACTTCAACCAAATTTAGTATTCTGTACCTTAAGAGATGGAACTAACAATATATTCAGTCACTAGGGCTGCCAACTCTAGTGCTCTATTAGGCTACATTATACCAGGTATATTTCGAACTAATTAGAAATTTCGATATTACCAACTTAGTTTCGTCATTATTCTAGATAGGTCTATATAGATTGGCATGAATCTTAGATTTTGAAAAAAGTAGGCTCTTTAGTTCATCACGGAACTTCTTGTTTGTTATTGCAACAGTTGTCATTTGACCATCTGTAACTTCAATTTATGAATCGAAATATTCATGGAAGTTCAGGGCATGCCCCCTCCTTGCCCTCCCCCGCTCCCCCCCCCCCCCACCCTGAGGATGCCCTTGCTACATGACCACGATGTCATAAACCCATAGAGAATCAACAACAACTCTTACAACAAACACCACATTTCGGTCTAGTAAACAAGGCCTGCACAACTGTCTCTGCTCTGCTCAGGGCAAACGCAAGATCGTTTCCATCACGGCCATTGCCCTCGTTACTGCAAGTGCTGACACATGCGCCAGTATTGGTTTTTATTTATTTACTTGAACTGCAACAAACGTTTGGTGCTTTTCATTCGATCAACACAATTGACACGACACGATCGTGTTGACCGACTGAAAAGCACCAAACTTTTGTTTACTGAGGCAACACTGAAAAATGGCTTCAAACACCATAATGAGCCGTTTGTTCAGTGTTACCCTTTTAGATTCTATTGTTGTGTTGATTCCTATTGGTGGCTTTGCGATATCGTGGTTAAGTAAACCCGTGCACTTGGGTGTGTGTAGAATTTGTCTGATAACCTGTGCCACTGTGATGTAATATGTATGTTATTGGTTTTACGTCCCTTTTAACTACTGCTGCTTTTAGAGACGCCGGGCTGACAGAAATTTGCCTCGAAGGGGATCTTTAACGTGCTAGTAAATCTAATGGCACGGTACCCTCGCATTTGTGCACCCTCAAATGCCAGCTGACTGCACCAGGATTCGATCCTGCAACCTCGGGATCAGCAGGCGAGAACGTTACCACTGAGCTACGCAGCCAATCAAGAAAGTAAGAAAGATAGAAGTAATAATAATAATAATAATAATAATAATAATAATAATAATAACGCAATCCCCTCAGGAGGAATCTTAACGACCACCAGGTTTCCAAGAAAATCCAAATTGAAGACGGGAAAGATATGGACGGAAGAAAGAAAAGAGCAACACCGGCAACGTATGAAGGAGCGTTGGGCAAAGATCAAAGCCCAGAGAAGACAGTTGAAATGACGTGGTCCTTAGTAAGATTAAAGAATAATATTATTATTATTATTATTAATAATAATAATAATAATAATGTCTTATGAGGCAATGATAATAATAATAATAATAATAATAATAATAATAACAATAATAATACATTCGCAGACTAATAAGGGCAACCTACTACTGATTGTAAATAATATTATCAATAATTAACACTGGGAGTTAGTAATAGTAATTATCCTGTATAGAGGGTGTCCGGGATAAAGTTTCCAATATTTACAGAAGAATTAACATGCAACAAAAGAAGAAAACAGTGTCTTTGAACATTGGTCGCACACTTAATATCTTCTGAGTTATGGTTTCGTGCCAGTACTCGGTGTGCAAGATGTGCTGCAATCGTGACACTTGAAGGGCGTCGTGCGGTAGTATGCAGTAAACAGTGTGTCCTTGGGGGCTATAGTATATCCATCAGGGCAGCTTCCCCTGCATTAGGCACCTCTCGTCGTTCAAGTTGAGAATATTATAGTCTAAACATCTGATGGCTATGATATGGAAATTCATTAAATGAAAGAAACGACCAGAGTCGTCTACACAAAGGAACGAAGTACGGAAGAAATTGACTTGAGTTCTTAACCTGGGCAACACATTCCCCTGATATTAATCTCCGTGACTTCATGGAGACAACCACCACAAACCAGAAAATATTCTGAAGTTTACGAGATGATATTGTGACATTTTCCGGGGATTGGGTGATTAAAGTGGTTACAAATATGAAGGTTGGTGTATTTATGTAGTACCGGTACTGTATTATTTTAAGCATTTGATAGATTATGTTCAGTGTTTGGCTTGTTGACCACCGGGTATTATACAGTGGGCTATATATGGTATGCATGATAAAAGTGGTCGCCCTCGGATACTCTCTTCTTCATCGGTGCGTATTTTTAGACTTATGAGATCAACACAGGGCCACAAATTGTGTGTGTGTGTACTCTGCATGTCTGCCCCCCCCCGTATTAATTCAAACACGGTGAAACCGAGTTAAACGAAATTTGGTACAGCACTAGCAAAGGGCACCGCCACCAACTTGACGGAAACGCAATGGTGCTCACCCAAATGTTCTGAGCTTGAATCAAATTATGATCAACCTAATCATCCGCTCTCAACGAAATTTTACAACAATATACCTTAATGTGGGAAGCGTCTTTCGCCCAAACTACAAGGTCATCAGCCAAATAGTTTCAAGGCGGATGTATGAATCATGCAAGTATTATAGCCTAACCGTAACTTACGATTCAACAAGGCCTGGCCTCAACAATTCAGCTTATCGTACATAGGGAGATTTTAACTGTCCTCAAGGAGGTGACTGGTATGATATTAGCATATTATAATAGAATATGTAACCGTAGAAGTGACTGACAGGTCAGGTTGACCGTGCATATCATTGTGGTTGACAAATTGGCCGTTAATTTTTACTCGAAAATTCATACATTCCCATAAATGCGTAAGTTTTGTATCCTTTAAGGAATGCACTGAACAAAATAATATAACATTTAGTATCAAATGGTTTATAGAAGCGCCAAGAAACGCTAATGAAATCGTTGATTTCAACACAAAATATGATACAGTTATACTAAACCAGTTGTTAACCAAGCATTATCGTAGCACATCCGTAGCGTAATGGTAGCAACTGGAATCATAGTTTGGGGGTTCGTGGTTCAAATCCTTGCAGGTTCAATTTTTGATATGTAACATCTTTCCGCTCGGTTGCTGGATAGTTTTGTGGGAGTGATTTTGAAAATTGGGAACGGAAGTGGATCGGAACGATCGAGCTGGCAGTGGTGGATCGGACGGAAGTATGCACTGCCCGCTCGATCGATAGAACGGAAGTGTACTAGCTGGCAGTGGTGGAGAACGGAAGTATGCACTGCCCGCTCGATCGATCGAACGGAAGTGTGCCCCAGCTGGCAGTGGTGGATCGGAAGTATAAGACGCACTGCCAACTCGATCGATCGATCCAGCTGGCACTGGTAAGAGAAACAATCAGCGCGCGGTGTCGGAAATCGATACCATGACGCACTCTCGGCCATGTGGAATGTATATGACATACTGAACGGAAAACGCTCATGCGAACTCTGGTGTCAAGTGGTTGAAACAAATGACATGGTACATGTTCGAAGTCTTCGTATCACTATTTAAATGGTAAAATGCCTTAATATCAAACATTGTAAGTAGTCGGCATTGTCGGTATTACGTTTCTGCACAATGGCTATTCAAATATTAACCCACATAACGGTAATGCAGTCATCAATATAATATAATCGTTATGGTTATACGAGAATTGAGCAAGCCTTCATAAACTATTACTCAATACATTCTCTTTACTCACAAGAGGGCCTATTCATAAGGTATTTTATACTCAATTTCACGCAGGAACATTATCGAAACAAGCAAAATATAAATGAAACTTAATTCCGTAATGCAGTATTATTGGAACGTGGAAATAAGTCACCATATTGTGCACTAAATTTGCGTAGTCGAAATAGCCGTGGGGTTAGTGCGTATGACTGTGTTTCTAGAGATCTTGGGTTCGAATCCTGGGCGAGGTAGATATTCTTGCTACCAGATTATCATTTTAAACGATATTTATCATATCAATATGACTCATTTTAACAGAATCCATATGAAATTACGTGTTGGTCTGTGAATGAAGAGGACCTGTTTATAAGGAATTTAAGGTTATGAGCGGTGTCGCGTCTATTAATCTAGTTGATCCATATCGTATTCTTTATTTAGGCTAGTGCTGGTGGAAGCTACAAATCATCTAATAAAATGAGTTCCGTATTATAAACTACAATATCTGTAAAACACTCCCTTTTACAATTGATTAATATTTGTGCCAATAATAGTATAAAATACCGGTGTATCAACAATTTCACGTGAGGTTTCTTCTATGTCAGATGTTGCACATCATATGCGACTACTGTAAGGCTCGTATTTTTTTTACTTCGTTTTATGGTATTTATTGATTTATAACTACTCACACGTTATAATGTTAAGCATATATAGTGTGTAATTCTAATCGAAAATATTATATATATATATACTTATAACACCACATATTTCAACACGGGAATACAGCGATTAATAATCGTTGACCTTGATCCGCGGTAGAGTCTATTGTTGTTGTTTTTCTTGTTGATTCATTAGGTGTTTTGCGGCATCATGGCCTTGTAGCCCCGTTTACTTTGGTGTGTGTAGAAGTTGTCTGATAACCTGTGTCACTGTAATGTCTGTAGGCTTACTAGTGTGTGTACTTTTATACGAGGAAGGATTTGGGTAGGAAGCTGTTGTTGTTGTTGTTTCATTTGAGATGCATGGACATCGTGGTCATTTAGCCCCGTGTACTTGAGTGAGTGTTGAATTTTGTCTGACAACCCGTGTTATTGTGATGGCTGTAGTAGTGTGTGTATATATAGTTCAGGTGAGGATTCAATCAATCAACGATTAATATCCGTAAAACACGTTGTATTTCAACAAGCTACTGCAACCAGCATTCAATTATATTCCTTGAAAAGGACAAAGAGTTATTATACCCATCCATTTAGGAGAAAGTAGGCTATATGTTCTTGACTGACCATCTTGTTTTTTTTGGAAATATGTTTTGGTTACATACCGTTGAATACTTTAAATGTGAAGATGCTTATATTGTGTTCTCTTGTTGACGAGATTTTTCATGAGAATAAAAAAGCCCCAGGATAGGCCTATTATATGTAAAGATGCTGATTTCAAAGCTGCCAACTTGGTGTCTGATATCAATTGTACCAAGCCATGACATCCAGCTATCGAAATTCATTAAATGAAAGAAACGACCTGAGTCGTCTACACAAAGGAACGAAGTACGGAAGAAATTGACTTGAGTTCTTAATGCCACGGAAGATGCAATTAGCGGCGTAAGAAGAGCTATCAAATGTCAAAAGTGTTCAATATTCTGATCCTCATAATGGTGTAAGACAGCAGATAAAGAAGCCCCCTTCTCTTTCTTTGTAACAGGTACCTTGTGGTGATTGTTGTTTGAAGGACGGAAAATCAAGTTATCTGCCGCACATGATAATGTGGTGTTGGGGTCAGGCCCGGCAAGAGGGTGGGGCATGCGGCGCTGCAGTCCCGGAGCCCGTGGTGGCTTGCAGTTGACATCACTCAAATTCATTTCTAAACCATTTTGAACGTTTTTTTTCACAAGACTATGTTCAACGTAAATGTAGTATCCTTAATGTCCACAAATTAATCTGTGGTTAAAAATGAAATTTTTTCTTCGATAGTCCATTGTAGTAACATATCAAACTCGAAAACTGAAAGTCATATCACACGTTGAATGTCTAAATTACCAACTTATTTTAATTGCATATTTGGTAAAATTTGTAAGAAAATTATAAGTCCAGGAAGCTTTTGTTGAAACTGTATGTCTGTATGTAGGGGAGAGGGGGGCATGTTGTTACAATTTTCAAATTTTATTTTTTAAAACTGTTCTCCTGGAAACTGTTAGCCTGTTATGGCAGTGATAATGAAGTATCAGTATTTGGCTTTATATATGAAAAATGTGAAGACTGGCGTAAAAATATTTTCGGTATAAATAATTTTTCTTGTTAATGTGGTAAATTGTAACAACATGCCCCACAACGGGGCTAGTTGTTATATGCCATGGGTAAGTTGTTACACTCAACTTAATAATAAAATGCGACATAGTTATAACTACAATCTTGTATATTTAAATCGAAATAATATAACAGACAACCCTGAAATACATTTACCACATTTCGCAATTCTGGTTTTTACGGCCAAATGCCCTTCCTGACGCCAAACTCATGAGACGAGTAAATGAAATATGAAATGAATGAAGATAAATGAAACTGGGCAAGGATGTGGAAGGAAGCGGCCGTGACCTGTCAGAAAGTACCGTCCCAGCATTTTCCTGGAGTTGAAAATGGGAAACCACGGAAAACCATTTCAAGGTCGGCAGAGAGTGGGGCTCGAACCCACGTCTACCAAATTAGCAGAGAGCTTGGCCTAGCGCTGCGCGTTATCAAGCATAGCTATCACTGTCGGTATAGAGAAATAATAATGTTACCGGTAATAATAATCAACTAGCAAATACGTTAATACGTTTATAGTAGGGCCGGATAGTTATGTGCTTAACTTTTCAGAAATATGTATTTATTTACGCGCTTAAGAGTGAAAAATATGTGATTAAATTTCCAAAAAATGTTCATAAATTTGTATCAAATTTGTGTCCCCCAGTTCCTCGAAATATAGTTGAAACGTCCAGCTGCTTGAATAATCCATAATCCTGTCTACAGTACAAAAAATGTTCCCGCTTAACAGGCCGGGGCTCGCCTCAGTTTCCGAGTCCGTCTTACTGTACTGCAGATGCGCGATACGAAATCATGTGCTGTTTTCGAATTTCATTCTAAAGAGCAGAAAAAAAGGTCATATCAGAAACTTTCATAGCAATCTGTCAATATTCACAAGTTTTGCTGACCACTGTAATTTCAAGTGAAATTTTCTTTCAAGGTAAGGACTATTGGAGGCTTAATGAGACTGTTGACTCCAGTCCCCCTGCTATACTTAATGACCTGGGAATTCCTGTTTGAAATACAATACAGAGACAAGGGTGCATTCTAGAAATAGATAAGCCAATTACTGGATTTGCCAAGAGTCAAAAATGTGGGCAGCAATCATCTAAGGAGTACAACATACCACCAAATATAGGAAATATGTACTTAGGAATAAATACACCAGAATATGTATTTATTTATAAAAACGGCAAAAATATGTAAATAAATAGAAAATATTTAGTTAATTAAAAATATTTAAACACACAACAATCCGGGCCTTAATAATTAGCAATTAAATAATAATATGATACCATGGGGCATGTTGTTACAGTGTAACAACAAGCCCCCAGCGTACTGTAACATCTTGCCCCACCGGCCGACATTTTGTATTCAAGGTCAATACTTCGGCGGGGAGTAGCCTAGCTAACTACTCTCACAAGCATTTCTTTCGTAAGATATCAACCTATATTCTCAGAGACATGCAAGTACTTACCTTCAACACAGAAGAAGACAGATGACTTCAAAATCGAATATTTATTTTTACTTTTCACTTCAAAAAACACTTCAACCTTCATAACACTCTTAAAATACACGCAATGGTTTCCTTGTTTTCACAGCATCTGCAGACAGGCACCCCACGCTTTAGTAGCTGATCGTTACGCGCTTCAGCCACACGGGTGATTTTAAAACTAACATGTAACAACGTGCCCCTGTTAACAACATGCCCCCCTCTCCCCTACAGTATGTCTACCCCTCATTATTCCCGTTTTCCAACGGGGTCGGGGATGAGATGCGATGGAAGTCATTGTAGCGGATGGTGTTTACGGCCAGATGCCCTTCCTGACGCAAACCTCATGAGAGGAGTTAATGAGAGATGAGAGAATGATGGTGAATGAAACTGGGCAAGGATGTGAAAAGAAGCGGCCGTGGCCTGTGGAAGGTACCGTCCCAGCATTTGCCTGGAGTTGAAAATGGGAAACCACGGAAAACTATTTCAAGAACGGCCGACGGTGGGGCTCTAACCCACACGTCGAACGAGTCAGCAGAGCGCTTGGCCCCATGACCTAATGCTGCGCTTTAGCGAGCGTAGCCACTGTTGTCGGTCTTTTGTAGAAAATAATAGGCGCTTATATACCTCTGGATTTGAAGCTTTCGGTAGATTTATTGTTGTTGAATTTGTTTTCACTAGGGACTTGTAACATCGTGGTCGTAAGTCCCGTGAGTTCGGTGTGTGAGATTGTTTGACAACCCGTGTTATTGTAATTAGGTCTACGTAGAATTGGGAAGCAGGAACCGTGCCTTAAAGTAGCTACCATATGGGATGGCAGCCATAACGCTAATCACTGCGCCACCAGGGGGCTGATAGTTCTGTTTCTTGACTCCTGATCATTATTGTGTCGAAAAGACTTCCAAATTCTGTAGAAATAACAATCCATCTGTTTCCATGTGCCATCTTCTGTGAGACTCCGTATACAAAAGGTCCTTAGTTCGATTTCGGGCTCTGCCAAGAAATTCAATTCTGGCCTGAGGTTTGAAACGGAGTACACTCAACTAGATGAGGCAAAACTGAGAAGAGATGGGTTGTATTTCTACTTCAGCTCTACCAGAAGTAGTTATCCGTGGTTTCCCACTTGTACTCCAGGCAAGTGTCGGGATGGATCCTAAACCACGGCCACCTACTTACTAAATTATAGTCGTAGCAACCCTCATCTGCCCTAACATCAGGACTGCAACCCTCAGAAACCGAAGAGATTAAAGTCCAGAAACCCGTCATGGAAGCTAGGCGAGAAGCTTCAGGAAACACATTTTGATGTTGATGAGATCCGGCATGAAGATTGGACCCCTTCAAATCCTGACCGCCTGGGTTTAATCCATCATCCTTGTAGAGCTCCTCCTGGTTTCAACTTATCGAGAAGTGAATGGACATCTCTAAACAGAATCAGGACAAATCACGGCAGGTGTAAATTCTGGCTTTACAAGTGGTGAAGATCTGAAGACCCATTCTGTGACTGTGATAATTTGCCACAGACCATCCAGCACGTTGTTATGAACTACCCAAAAAGAAGATTCAATTGATCTTTGTTCAAGAACTACATAGTGCTTCTACAGAGGCAGCGGACTGGCTGAAAAGTCTGGACATTAAGTTTTGAATGTTGACCTGCAAATAATTGTATATATAATTGTAAGATATATCTATTTATAATGTATCCTTGTTTTGCCATACGATATAAATAAATAAATAGCCTTAATTATAAATACACACTACCACAGCTATGAGAATGATACGGTTTATTAGACACACATAGACCACACATATACACGTGCATGGGGTCTTGTGGCAGAAACCTAATCTGTAAGGGCAAGATATAGGTCGACTTCTAGTTATCAAGAAAGAAGTCACCCGAGTGTAAAAACATTGGAGTATGGGGGATGAAAGCTTCAAGTTTGATTTGGTATGGCTTCAAGTCCCAAGAAAATATCCTCGAGGGCCTTATTGGACAAGAGGCAATTCTCAAAGTGCTGTAAACACTCCTCGGGTCAGACCGTTGTTCTATAAGTGGACTTGAGTACAGTCTGAGAGCAATCGCTGGGCTCAATTTGTCTTGGGACGACACCAGGTCTGAGATAAGAAGGCAATGTGTCCTTGCATCACGATATAACGTATAAGGTTGTAGAAATATATCATAGTATTTATTTACTCGTAGCCTATAGTTAACAGCATTCATATAAAACTCCGCAAATCTGCGAAGATTTTGCCGTGTCTTTTACGGGCTTTCACCTAGGTGCACATAGTTAGGGTCATCAGTGGTCTGTTGGTGACAATGCCCGGACCGCCGCTGCAGTGGGTAGTGAACCATGCACGGCAAAAACATTCATAGACATTAGAATTCATCGCTGCTCCTGAAAAATCCGTCATGTGTCAATGCCGTTAATTTCCGTTCTCTCCCCTAACGTTAGTCACTTCTTCGCAGACCTACGTGGATATACGGTTCAACGTAACAAACACTTTGGATTATCGGGTGACATCCAAGAATGCTAGCCGCTAAACCACGAGGTGGCTAACGTATGGAAGGGAACAACATTTTCACACAGTAGATTTTGCATACGCAGCGACGATATGACAAGAAGGAAGATAGTAGTTTTACGTGACTGTGAATCTTGTGATTATGAGCCAAATTGTGATCGTATGTAAGGGTGGTGTTATGGAAAATTAAATAATAAAAGTAATAATAATAATAAACTTTCTTCTGCTTTTCCTAATTAATTGGGGTCGTCGGAGCCAGCCAGGCTCATTTTGGATTTGGCCGGGGATTTGAGGCTGGATCCCCTTCCTGACGCCACGTGATTTTTCAGGTGAAAATTCCACCCCACTGTCACCGGGATTTGAACCCCGGACGTCCGGGTGAAATACGATCAGCTAAGCCACTGCCCCATCACGCTCCACATAACAGTAATAATAATAATAATAATTATTATTATTATTAATAAAAATGCTGTTCAACTAAATGATAACGTAAAGAGCACAGTGGCAGAGATGTGGCCCAAATACCAGCCACTTGCCATTGAGCTCAGCCATATATCGTCATTGAACTCCCGATACTTTGTATCCTACACTGCTCTTCTTTTCCAGTATTTTCCGTATGATTAGTCGCGCCTCCCAGCTGTGTGTGGATGTGCGGTCCAACAGAACACTTTCTTGTGGATAAACCTCAAGGAAAATGAACCTTAAATACACTGTACTGTAGGAGTGCATGTTGTTGTTGTTGTTGTTGTTGTTGTTGTTTGAGTCTTCAGTCTTTTGAATGGTTTGATGCATCCCTCCATGCCTCCCTGTCCTGAGCTTATCGTTTCATCTCTACATAGCTACCGCTCCTTACATCCAAGGCAATCTGTTTAACATATTCTAATCTTGGTCTACCCCTACAGTTCTTATCGTCGACCCTTCTTTCCATAACTAAGTTTGCTATTCCTGGGTGTCATTAGTCGCCAGAAACATCTCTCCTCTCCCACTAGTCTTAATACCTCTTCATTTGTAATCCTATCTACCCATCTGATCTTCATCATTCTCCTGTAGCACCACATTTCAAAGTTTCAATTCTCCTCTTTTATGCTGCGCCAACAGTCCAAGTTTCACTTCCATAGAGTGCCACGCTCCAGACAAAGGCTTTCAAAAATGACTTCCTATTACCTAAATCTATAATCGATGTCAGCAGATTCCTTTTCTGTAGAAATGCTTTCCTTGCCTGTACTAACCCCCTTTTTATATCCTCTTTGCTTCGTCCATGCTTCATAAACAAGTATCCTACTTCGTTTAGCTTTTCGCCTGACAATTCGACGTCCATAGGGGTTCTGATTTATTTCGACTGCATTCCAATATTTTTGTTTTACATTAACTTCCATCATGAATTCTTTCCTCAAGACAGAATCCATACCATTTAAAAACTCATTCAAATCCTCTGGTGTGTCGGCTAAGATGACGATGTCATTAGCAAATTTCAGAATTGAAATTATTTCCCCTTGAATCTTTACTCCTACTTTGCATTTTTCTCGAATTTCCTTAATTGCTTGTTTAATGTACAGATTGAGTGCAATTACTACACTGAAATTTTCTTTTCTACAGTACAATTAATTACAAAATCATTTTTCTGTATTCTCTGTGAGGTAAGTGTTTTCTCACTTATGAAGTGGTTGGTGATGTTGTGGAAGAGACTAGGGTTATTCAAGCATGATGCCAAAAAATCAACTTTTATACACAAATAACGTCCAAATCTCTAAATTTCGAATCCCAATGATGACACTGGCTTTCCTGAGTGTGTAGCCTATATACTCTGAGATATTGCACCCCTCCTTTTTGTTGTTTAGGGGCTATTCTCATGTACTTGGGTATGTGTGTGTGTGAGAGAGAGAGAGAGAGGGGGGGGGGAGATTCGTCTGCTAACCAGTGTTATTGTGGTGACTGTAATAGTGTGTGTATTTGTGATTCAGGAAACGATTTGTAAGGAGGTGGCCGTGGCCTTAAGTTGGGAACTATCCCGTAATTTGCCTGAAGTGGAAGTGGGAAATCACGGAAAACCACTTCCAGGATGGCTGAGGTGTGAATCAAACTCTCCTCTTCTCAGTTTGCCTTACGAGACAGAGCGTACCCCGTTCCAGCCCGCAGGACAGAATTGAATTTCTTAGCAGAGTCGGGAATCGAGCCCGGACCTCCGAGGTGACAGCCTTTCCCCAAGGAAAGGTGAAATGCAATCCTATTTCAAATCCTGGGGCACCTATCCCAATCCATGACTAATTATAGCCACCACAAACATCCAAGTACACGGGTCTGATGACCAAGATGTCTCAAATTTGTGAAATGAATTAACAACACAAGCAACAGCAATTTAAGTGGACGTGATGGCGCAGCGACCAAGCTGTTTGTCTCTCACCAAGGCGGACCGGGTTTGATTCCTGGTTAATGCATGTGGGATTTTCTATAAGAAATATCACATCCAGTGTCTCGGATTCCATGAAAATCCGATGCTCAGTGACTTATGAACGCTAGATTAAAACTACAAGCTTAGTAGTGTATTTTGATGCCAACAAATTCTTCTCTGTTCGCGACCAGTCTTGTTAACGTTTGTCGTTTATATGCCGCATTCGAGTGAAGCTTTCAGGTCTGTCGACTATATGTTGGACCGTTACTATCGATTATCACATACGTTAGTTTTCACTTGTTTCTACTCAGTTGTGTTCGGAAGTTAGTGAACGCTCCACCGATCCCTCATGCAGTTCCGAGCGACGTGTTTTATGGTGTTGGTGATAGTCGAAATAAAGCTGTTGGGGCATTGGAACAGTGAACAAGAATGCCTGTGTGCAGTTTGAAGAGGTGGAATGGGACGCACAAAACCAGCGGAGAGCAAGGTAATGAACTGAATCCTGTAGACCCTATACAGTATCCTCATAATTTCAGTAGTATAGATCCCTCCTGCGGCGCTCACAAGCGACCGATCGTAAAAAATGAGTATTCAAATGAAGGAGAATTAGGTACATTACCAGTGACGCATTGAACTCTAATTTTATAAATATCTATAATTTATTTAAAAAATTACTTAAAAAATACTGTACGATGTTTGCGATTTGCAGATACTGTTTCTGCTGGATGATATGCTCCATAATTGCTGTCCACTTCACATTTTGGCCGCAGTGACGCCTGTTTCATTTCATTTTAACATTCTGAGGTCTTTCCTTTATCATTTTGCATGGATTTCAGAAAGAGTAATTTAAAGGAATGAGTACTCAAATCGTATAATTTCATAAATATCGAATAACCGGTGAGTGGTACGGCTAAGCTGTCAATCAATGGACTCAGCATACAAATGACATTAGCAGTGACGAATTGCATTCTAATTTCAAAAATATCAATCTTTGTAAGAAGTGTGCGATTTGCAAATACTGTTGCTGTAGGAAAATAAGTGGCATCATTGCTGTTCAGTTCGCATTTTGGCCGTAGGGACGCCTGAAACCTAAATAGTGTTCTATAATCATTTGATTCAAATAAAAACATAACCTTTCCCCTTAAGTCTCTTATTATAAACCTATTGGCGAAAGTGTGGCTTATGAACATGAGAGATTTCTAGCACGGGTCCGCTAGTATTGATTAATTCTTGAAAACAGCTACTTTTGGCTTTTCAAATTTTACAAGGCAGATTATTGAAAATATATGATTTATGGTTCACATACCTTTCTGGGAGTGATTAGAAGTTGATTACAAATTCAATTATCACTGCTACACCGGAAATATTGAATTTATTACGTGAATAAATGTTTTTACTTCTTGCTCATTCGACGACGGCGGCCATGACACATTGACGTCCTACATGACGTCATACCCGTGGCCAACATATCCGATACAAAATACACCATACGCCACACGTAACTTCGTAATTATGTGAAAAAAGAAATAAAAGGCAAAACCATTGGCCTGGATAAAGATTATTGATAGTGAGTTAGCCGTGGTCATTACGGCGTGGCTGCAGGCAGTCTCCCACATCCGGGAGGTGAGGAGGTTCGAATCCCCCCTCCGGCAACCTTGAAGATGGTCTTCTGTGGTTTCCCATCTTCCTTCCAGACAAATGGCGGGGTTGGTCCCACACTATAGGCCACAGCCACTACCTTCCAATTCCTCGTCCTTACAATCACACTTTCCTCCCCAGACAATACTCCACACGTGACGGTATTTGTAGCTCATCCCATGGGTGTCCGCATAGAAGAAGCTACAAACTCTGGCGAGCCGAACATGTCCTCGAACATTCCCGGCACTAAACGACATGCGCTAAAAAAAATTAAAAAAAAAAAAAGATTATTGATGCGTGATTACCCCCACTGTGCGTGACAAAAACCAGGGTTGTTTATATAGGGTGTCAAGGAATGTTCTCCGCAGTGCCTAGGCACTGCTACGTTAGGTGAGAGCCGGAGTTAAGTTGGCACAGCACAGCACAGCTCACACGTGTGTTCTGATATCCTGTCGACCTTGGAGAAGACAGCCAGGGCGAGTGAGCGAAACGTCTGACACCGCGCTGCCAACTTAACTCCGGCTCTCACCCAATGTAGCAGTGCCTAGGCACATTCACTGACTCACTGTATTAGTCGCGCTACCTAACCATTATTGGTCTAGACCAGGGGTCTCCAAACTACGGCCCGGGGGCCACATCCGGCCCTCGGACAGATTTTGTCCGGCCCGCGGAGAGCTAGCATACTTGAAAACTCCTTTTAGAGAACATATTTTTTATAGCAAATTAAATTTAGTTTACTGAAGTATTCTAATTTTATGTTGAATAATTATTAATATGACATCTACATTGATATGGTCATGGGCTAACTACTCATAACATTGTTGTAGGCTTATTGTTATTGTTTTTGTGATAAGTTGGATAAAGAAACACAGAATTGTAATGAGTAAAGACATGTATAACATGCAGACATATGAAATACTAATGAGATTTATGTAATTGAGATTTTCCACTGACAATAGTTCGTAGTTGTGGACTAATTTTACTTGTACCAATTATTAAAAGAGATTTAAGATGCTCATCAGTTAATTTAGATCTGTAAACATTTTTTGTGTACTTCATTTTGGAGAAGGTCTTCTCACACAAATAAGTAGTACCAAAAACAGAAAACAGCCCACGAGCAAATTTATGCAAATTATCAAATTGTGTCAGTGGAAGACTCTTATAAAATTCCAACAAAGATGAGTTTTGATATTTGTTCTTAATTATATCACTGCACTGTAGTTCAATCATTTCCATTTGAAGTTCCGGGGCTAGGGTTTCAATGTCAGTATCAAAAGGATCCTGAAATATCTTAATTTGATTCGCAAAGGCATCGAAGTCCGAGAAACGAGTATCAAAATTTATTTTCAAAGCACTCAAAGTTTCGATTGAAAAATCGATAGGAAACTCAGTCTCAGTGGTGTGGCTGAATATTTCACATGTTTTAAAATGTGAAAAACATTTACTTCGTAGTTGTGATTGAAACAGTATCAATTTCTTCCGGAATGATTTGATATTAGTGTATAAATCAGGAAGATGCTGGTTTTCTCCTTGCAATCTCAAATTCAGTTCGTTCACATGTTTTGTCAAATCAACATAGAATGCTAACTTCCACAGCCATGCGTTGTTTTGTAATTCAGTAAGAGGGCGATGCTTTTCATTCAAAAAAATTTCGATCACTGCTCGAAGTTCAAAAAAGCGCTGAAGGACTTTCCCACAACTAAGCCAACGTACGGCAGTATGATAAGGTAAGTCATTTTCTCCAATCTCTTCAATAAATTGTCGGAATTGTCGGTGATTCAGCCCAAAAGATCTCATAAAATTAACAGTTGATATGACTGGTTTCAGAACTTCAGACATATCCAAACATTTTCCGCACAAAGACTGTTGATGAATGATACAATGTAAGACTAATGGTTTTGAACCACCGTCATTTTCTACAGCCTTTGACACAAGAGCGACCACTCCTTTATCTTTCCCACTCATGTTTTTGCCTCCATCAGTTGTAATACATTTCAAGTTTTTCCATCGAAGTTTCTTTTGATTAATGGCCATTTCAACTCCTTTAAAAATATCTGTTGTGCCATGAATACTATACATATCAAGAAGTTCTTCATGCACTTCATAGCTTTTATCTACTCTTCGAATATAAATCAACACCTGAGCAGTATCTGACACATCCGTTGACTCATCCAAGGCCAAAGAAAACCACTCAACATCTCCATTTTTGTCGAACAGTTGAGAGGATATATTTTCAGCGATGTTTTCTACCCTTCGAGCCACAGTGTTTGCTGACATACTGACAGTTTTTAATAAATTTACCTTTTCAGGGCACATTTCTTCGGCTGCTGCAATTATGCATTTTTTGATCATTTCTCCATCGGTGAATGGTTTTCCACGTTTTGCAATTTCAAGAGCCACACGAAAGCTGGCACGAGTTGCAGCCTCTTGTTCGGTTTTGAGTTTTGTAAATGAAGATTGCTGCGATTTCAATCCGCGCTTCATAGCTTCGAATTTTTCTGTCCGCAAACTTCCTGTATATTTTGAGTAATTTTGAAAATGTTTTGTTTTATAATGACGTTTAATGTTATATTCCTTGAGAACGGCTATGCTTTCATTGCAAATCAAACATAGCGCCTTGTTACTGGACTCAATTACGAAATACTGAATGTTCCACTCATCTTTGAATTTTCTGCATTCACTATCAATTTTTCGCTTCTTTTCCATACTACTAAATCACACACAAAAGCAACAATTCAAATCAAAATACTGTTACAAAGATGTCTTAAACTTAAACACGCACAAACACGTTTTAAGGAGGTACGCACTATTTTATTTCACAACAGTGTCATAGGAACTGGCTTGTGGTTGCACAACTAGCCTTCTTATATATTCCAATTACTGCCATCTAGAAGTGAGTGGAAGACACCAGAACTCTCTCGAACCAACGAGATTACTCTATACGTGCTATTAGCGATAGAAGGTACTACCTATTTCCGCTTGTGTCCACCAGATGTCGTGTCACGTTACTCCTCATGGCTCGTACTCTACGACTAATCTAGAAATTACAGATAATGACAGAAAAATTAATAATATGCAGTGTTGCCGTTTTGCGGACTTTAGTCCGATTTGCAGCCTTTTTTCAACGTTGCGTACTTTTTCGGACTTTTTTTTTCATCAGTGGACTATTTCACTTTTTACCACCGGCAACAATGATAATATGGTTTTGGCCCTCGGAACTTACTGGAGTAATTAGTATGGCCCTAAGGCTGGAAAGTTTGGAGACCCCTGGTCTAGACGAAAACCACTGGTCTGTATGAAAATATTGGTCTAGGCAAAACCATTGAAACTGGTGATAGTCATCATCTCGCAACTTCCACAATCCATGTTTAGCTTAAGACTGACGGTTGAAACTTGGTGCACTTTCGCAGTAACTTGACGGCGCTCTTTTGTTTTTCTGTACCGGATGCGAAATAGTACCAAATGCGTGGGGTTGGCAATGCTGTACACGTTGCCAAAAAATGGCTGAGTCAGCTGGAATTTGACCTATATAAGTCGTGATCATATTTGGGATGGGAGGGTCAAAGACAGCGGAGGAGTAAACACCTATTACTACATCGTCTCCAGATATTTTCCCGACTATTAATTCAGGTATTTTGGTTAATTTCAGTACTTTAAGAATTTTCACCCATAAAGTAGCTCTCGACAAGTTTTATCATATATTGAATGACTGATTCACAAAATGTTTGTTAGTTATTGTTGTTTTAAGGGGCGGAACTACGAGGTCATCTGCCCCTTCACAAAATGCAGTGATACTGTTCATAAAGCGATGATCTTGTGTTAGCAACCTTTGCGGACTTTTTAAACGAGTGGATTCGAACGTCACTATTGGCCATCCTCGAAATGGATTTTCCCCCCAGGGGTTCACATCTAGTGGGACGTGGCTTGGCGACCACGGGACCCCAGCTGAGTCTGACATTGCTTCCACTGACTTGTTCCGGACTCCTCTCAGTCTTCTTTCCTGTCGACCTCCCTTGGTCAACTCTTGTTCTTTTCCGACCCCGACGGTATTAGGGTATCTGAGGCCTAGGGAGTCTTTCACTTTCCCGCCTTAATTGGCCCTTGTCTCATCTTGACTGATCCCTCCTTCTTCGAGGGGTCAGACCTCTTGTCCCCCCCCCCCCCCCTTTACATTGCCTCTGGGGCGAACCCTCTCCCTTTTCACTTTCCTATCTGCGTTTCATGGCTATCATTCCTTCCGAGTCCCTCTCAATCCTCATTCTTCGAGGGTTGAGGGCATTTCTTTTCCTCCTGTCCTTTATTTGCCTTATTCTCCTTTTGTTTTCCATTTCTTCTTCTAGTATATAAGTTCGTAGTTAGTTTTAGTTAAAGTTTACATTTATTATCATCTTCACGATCACCCAAACCATTAGGGGCCGATAACCTAGATGTTAGGCCCCTTAAAACAACAATTATCATCATCATCATCATCATCATCATCATCATCACCATCGAAATGGTTTATCGTGGTTTTTCATTTTCAATTCAAGACGCATGTCAAGATGATCCTTTTGTTAAAACTGAATGACAGGCGAACCTGGCTTCTACACTTGCATTTCGATAATATATATGATGATTTTCATACCTTGGTTGATTGGTTCTTAAGTTTAGGGGCTGCGACAACGCGGTCATGTAGCCCCGTGTACTTTGGGTGTGTGTAGAATCTGTCTGATAACCGGTGTTAATTGTGATGACTGTATTAGTGTGTGTTATCTGTTTTTTAATTTAAGTACTGCAACTTAGAATTTTTCAAATAGTTCCTACTTATGCCGCCAAGCGCCACCGTCAACTACTACTAGGCCAAGTTCAGAACTTAGCTACTAGACGCCACCGCAGTCGGCTCTTGGCAACGAACGTAGAAACCTAAGAGCGTTGTTTACATTCTTAACCTATCCAATTTAGCTTCACACAGGTGCAATTAGTGGAAGGTCCTTTAACATGCCGTAAATCTATGACATGGGACCGCCGGCTTTACTTCCCCTCCGAAGGAAGGCATACTGAGGGATTTTTAACGCTCTTAAAAAGTCCGACGGCTTCGGCAGGGTTTGAACCCGCTATCTTGGGCATAGAAGCTAATCATGCTACCAACTACGCCACCGAAGCCGCTATTTTCATACCTTGTTTCATGTTCTGGGGGACATTACCAATTTAAATTACTAACATTGTCACTACTGCCCAGAAATATGTGCTACATTAAGTAAATATGTGCTTTTATTTATTGCTCATTTATCAACGACAGCGCATGAGATCTCTTCAGCTGTTACCAAGGCGCACACCCCGAGGCGTGCACATTGACGTCACTACTGTTGCCAACATGTGGAACATAAAATACACCACACAGGTCTGGTCTGAATAAAGATGATTGATGCGTGACTACCTCTCTGTGCTTGACAAAAACCAGGAGTGTAAACAGGGTGTCCCGGGAGGAAGGGGCCATAGGTCAAGAGGTGATAGAATTCTAAAGTGAAGACATTATACACACATCAAAAAAAGTTTTGCATCACCTCGGTTCCAAGAGTTCCGGAACCGTTAAATACAAAGGGAATAGAGATCAACACAAACAACATTTCAGCTCGTTTTATTGCTCATGAGACCCACACATTGCATGTTGTACCATCATACAGCTAGACTTTCAGCATTTGTGGTCCAGATTGCAGTACACACCACTACCTCTAATACCCAGTAGCACGTCCTCTTGCATTGATGCATGCCTGTATTCGCCGTGGCATACTATCCACAAGTTCATCAAGACACTGTTGGTCCAAATTGTCCCACTCCTCAACGACAATTCGGCGTAAATCTCTCAGAGTGGTTGGTGGGTCAAGACGTCCATAAACAGCCCTTTTCAACATATCCCAGGCATGTTCGATAGGGTTCATGTCTGGCGAACATGCTGGCCACTGTAGTCGAGCGATGTCGTTATCTTGAAGGAACGCATTCACAAGATGTGCACGATGAGGTCGAGAATTGTCGTCCATGAAGACAAATGCCTCTCCAATATTCTGCCGATATGGTTGCACTATGGGTCGGAGGATGTCATTCAGGTATCGTAAAGCCGTTTCGGAGCCTTCCATGACCACCAGTGGCGTACGTCGGCCCCACATAATGCCACCCCAAAACATCAGGGAACCACCACCTTGCTGCACTCGCTGGACAGTGTGTCTAAGACGTTCAGCCTGACCAGGGTGCCTCCAAACACGTCTCCGACGATTGTCTGGTTGAAGGCATATGCGACACTCATCGGTGAAGCGAACGTGATGCCAATTCCGTGGGGTCCATTCAGCATGTTGTTGGGCCCATCTGTACCGCGCTGCATGGTGTCGGGGTTGCAAAGCTGGACCTCGCCATGGACGTCGGGAGTGAAGTTGCGCATCATGCAGCCTATTGCGCACAGTTTGAGTTGAAACACGACGTCCTGTGGCTGAACCAAACGCATTATTCATCATGGTGGCATTGCTGTCAGGGTTCCTCCGAGCGGCAATCCGTAAGTAGCGGTCATCCACTACAGTAGTAGCCCTTGGGCGGCCTGAGCGAGGCCTGTCATCGACAGTTCCTGTATCTCTGTACCTCCTCCATGTCCGAACAACATCGCTTTGGTTCACTCTGAGACGCCTGGAAACTTCCCTTGTTGAGAGCCCTTCTTGACACAAAGTAACAATGCGGACGCGATCGAACTGCGGTATTGACCTTCTAGGCATGGTAGAACTACAGACAACATGAGCAGCGTACCTTCGTCCTGGTGGAATGACTGGAACTGATCGGCTGTCGTACCCCCTCCGTCTAATAGGCCCTGCTCATGCATGGTTGTTTACATCTTTGAGCAGTTTTAGTGACATCTATGAACAGTCAAAGGGACTGTATCTTGGATACAATATACACAGTCAACGTCTATATGCCGGAGATCTGGGAACCGAGGTGATGCAAAACTTTTTTTGATGTGTGTATGTTGGTTCCTTAGTTTAGGGGCTGCGACAACGCGGTCATGTAACCCCGTGTACTTTGTGTGTGTGTAGGATCTGTCTGATAACTGGTGTTAATTGATGGCTGTATTAATGTGTGTTATGTTTTAATTCAAGTAAGGACTTCAGACAATAATTTCAAGTAGTTCCTACTTTTGCCACCAAATGCTACCGTCCACGACACCTAGCTTGCGGACTACGCTACTAGATGGCAACCCGGTCAGCACCTGGTGGCGAACGTTGGAACTAATGGAGCGTTATCAATTCTAACTACATATTTTGGCTTCACACAAGTTTGTGGAACGTTCCTTTACATGCCATAAATCTATGATATGGGACGGCCTGCTTTACTTCCTCTCCGAAGGAAGTCAGACGATATAATGAACATGTGCTTTATTTGCAGTGGTTTCCGAGATACAGGCCGAATTGTGTAATTGCCATTGTCAATTTCCCTTTGCAAGTTTTGTGTAATTATTTTGCAATTGTCCATTTCCCTTTAAAACTTATTCTCAAAAATACCCCCACAAAGTTCAATGTATTTTGCAGCTCTTACAGACAGATGCTGTGTTGATTATCGGTGCTGATGTCTCTCTTTTTTAATGAGTTTAAAATGCGAGTAAGCAAGTCCTCACTTGTTTGCATTTTTCCCTGTAGACTTCGTTCTTTAACCAACCCCACAAACAATAATCCAGCAGCGTAAGGTCAGGTGACCTTGGTGGCCATGCAACATCACATCCGGGACCGATACAGCGTCCAGGATAAATTTCATTGAGATACTGTACCACAAGTACAATTACACAAGTACCATTATACGAAGGGATAATAAATAAATAAATAAATATATTGATACGAAATTCAGTAATATAGATCCCTCCTGCGGCGCTCAAAAGCGACCGATCGTGACAAATGAGCATTCAAATGAAAGTAAATAGACATTAGCAGTGACGCATTCCACTCTAATTTCACATATATCATTTTTTTTAAAGTGACTTAAAAATGTACGAAGTGTGCGATTTGCAGATACCGTTGCTGTAGGTAAATACGCTGCATAATTGCTGTCCACTTCACATTTTGGCCGCTGTGACGCCTGTTTCATGTCATTTTAATATTCTGAGGTCTTTCCTTTATCATTTTGCATGGATTTCAGAAACAGTAAATCGAAGGAATGAGTACTCAAATCGTATACTTTCTTAAATATCGAATAACCGGTGAGTGTTATGAAGATCCAATTTTCAGTCATTGCCTTCTTAAGTTAGGGAATGTAGAAATTTGAATTCTAACTGAAATGTAATTAGTGTTCTTTAATCATTTGGTTGAAATAAAAACATAACGACCTTTCTCCTGAAGTATCTCATTATAAACCTATTAGGGAAAGTGTGGTTTATGAACATGCGAGATTTCTCGCACGGGACCGCTAGTAATATTTAAATTGGGTCCTTATTAATAACTAATTAAATTAAATACCATTTGCATAAAAGGTAATTCACCAAATATCAATAAAATTAATTACTACGCTCTGTATCTCGGAAACCGTTGCAAATAATGCACATGTTCATACAATGTTTTCGCTTTACCTATACTATCACCTTTTAACGTATGGTCCCTTCCTCCCCGGACACCCTGTATATGGCTATCGCAACACGCAGGGCCGTGCTACCAAACAATTATTGGTCTAGACAAAAGTTATTGGTGTGGATTCAACAAAAATTACTAAAAAAAAAAAAACACTAATTCATTCAGCGTTGTTTTGTAGTACCGCTTATATACACAGTAGTATCGTAAGCGCGGTGTTGGCAACACTGCATTTGACGATAATTCACGGGTATAATGGCAAATGCAGCTGGAAATTTACTATAGGGTGTCTCTTATTAACGTTTCAAACTCTCTATAACGACGTAGATGGCATTGAGGCAAGTCATTTGATACAGGACACTTAGGGTCGCAAGTATCCGGAAATACCTTAAAAGTGAACCACAACTGTTAAACATATGACGTCATCAGGTAACGGCTTAGCTTGAGCGGTCAGACCCGTGCTCCTTTACGCACACCAAAGCAAACGTTGAATATCATATCACTCTGGTTCCGTGTCTTAATGTCAACAATCTGCTTCCACTTAAAAGGAGAAGAGAGAGAACAATGAAAGCTGATGGGCAGGCCCCGGATTTGAACCTAGACCCCCACGCGCCCGAGTCGCACATGCAGACTTGGAGCCAGAGTGATATGACTTTCAACGTTTGCTTTGGATGCTTTGGTGTGCGTAAGAGAGCACGTGCTTGATCGCTCGAGCTGAGCCGTCACCTGATGACGTCATATGTTTAACAGTCGTGGTTCACTTTTATTAAGGTATTTCCGGACACTTGCGACCCTAAGTGTCGTATATCAAATTACTTGTCTCAATGCCTTCTACGTCGCTAGAGAGAGTTTTAAACGTTAATAAGAGACACCCTGTATAAGATCTAAAGAGGGGATGTTTGGTAGGTTATGGACAGCAGAGCTGTCAACATCACTTACTCATTTATTTTTCATCATTCAGTGGTACTGGACTGTAGTTAAAAAAATTATTGTACGATGACGTCTCATTCAGCGTTACTAGACATAGTAATCTATTATTATAATTATAATTTTATTGAATTTTTAACTTCTTCTTGTATCTACTGTGTATTCTTGGCTGTCACCCCTGAGGTTCGGGTTCCATTCCTGGCTCTAACAAAAAAAAAAATCTGGTGTAAAGGTTGGAACGGGGAACACTTAGCCTCGTGAGCCCAAACTGAGAAGAGTTGTGTTCGATTCTCACCTCAGTCATTCTAGAAGTGGTTTTCCGTTGATTCTCCACTTCGTTTCGTGGCAAATGCCGGGATAGTACCTAAATTAAGGCCATGGATGCCTCCTTCCCCAGTCCTAGTTTCAAAATAGACACATTTCTACAGCCATCACATTGACAGAGGTTATCAGAAAAAATCCACACTCACCTAAGTACATGGGACTATATGACCACGACATAAATGTAGCAACTAAATGAATCAACAACAACAACTGTATCTATGTACGATGCTCATCAGTCGGCCAACACGTAAAGGTTTCTAAATTGCTTGTACGTTAATAGTTGTTCTGTAAGAGCTGGAAATTAGGCCACAGCTAGGAATCGAACGCAAACCACCTGCTGTCCGGGGAGGCACGTTTAGCCATTTACACTACTGGGACATCACGGACATCTGCTAGGGTCTGTTCTAGCGGTCTAAGAGAAAAATAAATTATTCATAATCCTGAATGAATAATTGTCGAACGCCTGCAGTTTAATATCTAATTGATTACAAATTACTTAATACTTAAACATCCCATCCGTAGAGTATAAACATTGACTCCATCTTTCCCACAGATACATCTTGTGCATGGGTATATCCGACACGTTTGACGCATGCGCAGAATCCAAATTACAATATTTTCCGCAGTCTCGTCCGTCACTGGCATTGTGGAAATGGGCCGGCACTTGTGTCCGAGTCGGTGTGACCCCAGGAAGTACATGAAATGAAGTGCAATGCCATCAATCGGTTACTATGAGGTACTGTTTCCTGCGCCGAAGTTAACTCGTGATAGAGGGTGAGTTCATTTCCGTCCCTATGGCAATTAAAAGCACAAATTTTATCACATTAAATACTGTCCATTCCTAACGTTGAATGAATTTAGTAATTTTACCTATGAAATTTTAAACTTGGGAAATCGAAACCTTCTAGTGAGAAGTGGGCAAATAGGCAGCTCTGCTATCATGTTATGTGGATATCTATATTTTCAGATTTTTGACTTGGTACTACCCCTTGCATTAGTCTGGAGCCGCCACTGGTCAGTTGGAAATGAGCCCTAGTCGTGGCGTTACCGCAGAGGTGCAATTGGCTAAACGCGCCTGCCAGGACTACGATCACATAAAGACCTAGGCTATTCTCCAGTTAATATCGATCCGAGGAGAGCTGATCTAGGGGGGACCTACACCTGTAAGGATCCAAACATCATGTATACTTCACTTTTTTTTATTCCTCAGCAACAGAAGGTACTAAAGAATTGTAATTTGGTCTTCCAATCACACTATGCTTTGCCAATATGTTCGTGTATTTACTAGTCATATGACGAATGCATTTCATGAAATTTGGCATTTAAAATGGCGACTGTATATTGTGCACTGTTCCACCGTTTCCCTAATATTTTACACAACTATCATTGTTTTTCAAAAATTCTTATATCATTGTATTTAGTAATGCAGTAGCTAGAGATTGACCTAAAATCTTTGGAATCTATAAAGAAAAGATATATTTTTAAAAGCTTATATTAAAGTGTAACTTTTTTGCAAGTTTTTTCACTGAATATTAAATAAAACAACGAAACTATGACATGTACAGCAACAGTTCTAGGTCATATTGTTCTTCCCTATAAGATACACATGAATTATACATTTCACTTCATTATCTTGAGAACTCTGGCAGTTAATAAGAAAACGGATTTGAAAATACAAAGTTCGGGAAACGAGCTACAAAGTTACCAATGTGTAGGAAAACTTCTAAAACGTCGGTGACAGAGACGGTGACAGTCCTGCACGTTTTTGGTAATAACATTAAAAGTACACTGGTCAAAACAATTAGGGGATCAGGTGAGATATCATACAAAAGATACATATGGTATCGTCTTTTATGCAGAGTTCGGTTACAATTGTAATTTATGTGTGCTACAGTACGATATTGTGCTGTCTCAACTCTTTACTGGAGGTTTACATAGCGTTTACTTAGAGCGAGGCACTATGGGGCTACCATAATACTGAAAAAGTCATTCTCGTTGCCCTCTAATATTGTGTGTGATCACCTCGGACGGCCAGGACAGTTGCACACCTGCGTGGCATGGACAGTATGAGGTTATCAATCAGCTCTTGAGGGATATTTGGCCATTCTTCCATGAATACAATATCCATCTCGGCAACCGTTGTGGGAGGTGCTGGTCTGGCTGCAATGCGTCTGGCAAGTGTATCCCAGACATGCACAATCGGGTTTAAGTCCGGCGAACAAGCTGGCTACTCCATTCGTTCAATGCTCTCGTCATCAAGCATGTTGTCCGCCAGTGCAGCTCTGTGGGGACGTGCGTTATCGTCCACCAAAATGAACCCATCACCTATGGCACCAGCGTAGGGCACAACAAACTGTTGAAGGATCTCGTCTCGATACCTCTGAGCAGTCAAAGCGCCATTCTGAATGACATAGAGAACCGTACGTCCGCCAATACAGACTCCTGCCCACACCATTCGTCCACCACCATAACCTGGTGCTGTTTCCTTCACATACGTGGGATTGTTCCGAGTTCTACGTTCTCTCCAGACGAGGGAACGACGATTGTCCGGCTGAACACAAAATCTTGACTCATCTGTGATCCGAACCCATTGCCATTCGTTACGACCCCAATCCTGATGTTCCTCCGCCCAGTTTATGCGGGCTAATCGGTGGCGTGGTTTTAAAGGGACACACACCGTAGGCCTCCGTGCGTAGAGGCCACTTTCCTGAAGGCGATTTCGGACTGTTTGTGTTGATATTGCGCGTCCTGTTGCCGCCTGGAGGGTGCGTTGCAGCTGAGTTGCATTCAGCCTCCTGCCTCGGCGGGCTGTTAACCGGAGATAACGGTCATCTCTTGCTGATGTTACCCGTGGACAACCTTGGCCTGCCCTTCTTTTAACGGTTCCTGTTGTCTGAAATCGCGTCCAGGTCCTAGAAATTACACTTTGGGACACTCCAATAGCTGCAGCCACCTCCTTCTGTGTCTGCCCCGCTTCCAACCTTCCTATGGCTCTCCATGTAATTTCTTTGGGTAAGTCACGTTGTTGTAGCATTGCACTACCTGCTCACTACACCATCGGAACCCAACTGCTTGTGTCATTCGTAAACACACGTCCCCACGAACCCCCTCTGTAGCAACTTTCTGTTATTACCACTATCTCGGTTGCCGTAATGTGGTTGTATCCACTCCGTAGAACCAACAGAAAGACGTCGAACCATTTTAGGCCATTCTGCCGATGACAATACGTCAGAACCTAGATATCTCAAATGATCCCCTAATTGTTTTGACCAGTGTATTATACATATCAAATATATTGTTGCAGTGATTTGAAGAGGAAGGATCAATAAACGTAGAAAAAATAAATTGAAATCATTTATGTGAGTTAGCAAGTAGTTTAGTAACTCGAGTAGTGGTAGGAATCATTCTCACCAATAGGGACCGTGTGATATCAGGACTGCACACTGGCTGCTTGGCGTTGTCAGCTCGACTCGGAGCGGCGTGAGTGTGCACAAGAGACCATTCAACTCCAAAAGTCAGGACCATCCTTTAAAAATGAATAAGAAATTAATGCGTAGTTTTGCAGTGCGACGCGGTTGCTTAAATTGCTGAGAAATTGTTAAAAATACAATAATTTGGGAGGTTCAGAAGACCATTGATAAACAAATTAAAGAAGGAAATAAATATACAGAGATGCAAACTATAAAAACAAGAAGACAAACAGGTACTGGTGACGTAGCAAGAAGAATTTCTTATTCAACAGTTGGGACAACAGTGTGTATTTATTCAGGTGCATACCTACATAACAAAAGTATTTGTTCATGTTGCCAATAGGATTTGTCCTTGAACGAGAAAAGCAATCAGATTGGTTGTTGTACTCAAACTTCCGTGCAATACCGGGAAAAATGGCACCTGTTCAATTTCGTGAGTTGTATGAAAGCTATCATGGAAGGCAGAACCTAGCATAGAAGGTACACATCACACGATAATATTCGCGTCTATACCATCTATCATACCCGTACAGGCAGAAGCTTCCATGCTAACGAGTGTCGTGAGATACGGACTTGTGTGATTTTTCCTTGGGGTTTCCCCACTTTCTCTAGGCAAATGCTGGGATAGTATCTTATTTTAAGTCCCGGGGAACCTACCCCATTACTAGTACAGACATATAAGAAATACAGTTTGTCAAACAAGTTAAACAAGTATATCGGGCTGATGACCAAGATGCCCCAAACCCCTACAATACATTAACACCACCTTCAACTACACCATGTTGTGTACCGTCCGCAGTGAAGGTGCAGAAGAGGGACAGTTCTTGTGCATGTGCAAAGTGCACCATGAAGCTCTGATCTACTTGCTAGGCCACTTAAAAACTACTCTTATAAGCATCTACTATACTTATCCCTAGGGTTCGGATGTTTAGGACCGTAAATAGTACAAAATATGCAAGCAAATATGCCCTAAAAACTGGCTGAATATGCCCTAAAACTGGCTGAATATGCCCTAAAAAGGGAAAAATATGACTTACGCATTTTAGGGATGTGTAACAAATATTGGCGTAGTAGTAACATACAAACGCGATAATACAGCAGACACTAAGCTACAATACAGGCTGTTCCAAATCCACGAGTTTGAGTATGCGTGCACGAGAGTACTCAGCAGTGTTGTTCGGAGCACGGTTGGAGAGGGACTGGGGGTGATAGCCAATACGTCACTGGGCGAAGGTCGTAACACAAGTCGATGCGCTTCCTGCCAGCCTTGATGTAGTGATGGCAGACCCCACATCACAGCTGTATTGTATGTTGCAGGTTTACTCATGCTAGGTGGCGAGTACTCCACTTCACACTGGCGAGCAGCTCGGCTGGAACAGCCTGCTATAATATCTACCGGACCCATCAAGGTCGAACTGGGCGTGAGATAACTCGCAGTTTCCATGTTTACTAATTGCTCCGAGCTAAATTTGTCTCCTGGGCTTGCATCTTACTTGATGAGACATCCATACAGAAGCTTTTTCTCAGAATCAGGTCTTCTAAACCTGCTATGTGCCTGTTCTAGGAACGCAGAGAGAAATATATCTATTGCACCATTTGCAAATCTTGTGTTTATAACTCCACCCAGATACCACGTGCCTTATCAAAATGTAAACAAATATGCTCAAAATATAACCAAATATGACTTTATATCATTAAAAAGAGCAAAAGATATGACAAATGCAATAAAAATGACCAAACTATGCGTTTATAGACAAAATAAATTGCTTTAAACAAGGTCAGGGACCTTTCATTCGCAATTATTTTTGAATTTTCGGGCAAAACAAGCTCATAAAAAATATGACTTTTCTTTAATTTCCGAACCTTAGGCTACTTATCACAAAGCCTCGGAGTGGCGGAGAAATTTGCTTCAGGGGAATCTAATCTCCTTAGTTACTGTATTTCTTACTTCCGAATGCAAAGTTTGAAACGGAACTAGAGTTGTGATAGTTGACGGAGAGATCTTACCTCGTCCAACTTTACCAGTTGAGAGACCGCGCTATATCGACAGAGATCAAGTGAATTCTGCAACTTGACTTCCTGCTTTGCCCGCAGAAAACAAAGTTTTACACTCCACTTGCCATGCTGTATCGTTCCGCTCAAGTTTGATGTGCAGCAGTCTAATGTAAATCATTCAACTTCGTGGACTGGAGTGCTGCTTCATTCTGCAATTTAAGTGGAGGAAATTGTTGTAGAAGTTACCGCGTGGTAAATACCTTACTCTGCAATAAGTCTTTAGTTTGTACGATTCTGCAGATTTGAATTCTTGCTGCTGATTGTTCTTACCAAGTTAGCAGCGACTCATTCGCAATCTCGTGGTTTATGGGATTTTCTCAACTTGGTAGAAGCTTTAGTTTTGTGAGTCGTTTTCAAATGTACTGTACACTGTTGGCGGTGTAAGTTTATTGCGTCCTTGTATTATAAGATAAATACATTGTTAACCGAAAAATGGTAGGCTTTTTTTCGCAACTTTCAGAATTTGGTGCTTGAGAATAATCAGTTTTTTTTGAAAAATATTTTATTCCTGTAAATAAATAAATAAATAAATAAAAAAATAAATAAATAAATAGATCAAAAATCGCAAACCTACCAACTCTCTGTGCCTTATGCTTAAGTTTTTTTTTGTAAGTATGAGGAGTCATAAGCCGAATATTAAATACTACTTGGAAAATAGAAATAATGTAAATTTCAAAGCCTCATAATTTCAATAAAATGGATTTAATCTTAAAATTCTACCTTCTAAAATCAATTATAAATGTTCTTTCCAAGCAAACTGAATTCAGCGCTAATACTATTTATTCCCCCCCCCCCACAACCCAAAGGAATGGACTACAACAATTGCGAGTTTTAGGTAGTAAGGTGTGAAAAGAGAAACATAATAATTTTCACTGCCTACGACTTAAGCCTAGGTATTCTATGCGCTGTTATACAGGATCTATGGAAATCTATGAGCGTAATGTTCACATAATACGTTTGAAGATGCATCATATTTTTATTTCTAAATTCACTTATTATTATCTCTTGTATAATGCGTTGTAGTGCACTATTAATATTTCTTGAGAATACTTGAATATATGAACCTGTCGTGTTTCGAGCCCGAAACTCCTGCTGTCTGGGCAGGTGAGTTTAGTTAGGTACACAAATGCAGCCATGCATCAACCAATGCACATTTTTAGCCATTTTTCATTTATAAAAAAATAGGCTTATGAGATCACCTTTAGTCCGTGTGTGTGTGTATGTGTGTCTGTATGTGTGTATGTATGTATGTATGTATGTATGTATGTGTCCCCCTACTAACTTCTAAACGGCTAAAGCGATTTCAATGAAACTCGGTAAAGTCTTAATACTATGTCGGCCAACCCCGACCGTGCCCTACAAATTTATTAGGTCTCACCAATCCAACATGGCGGCTGTGCGAATTATTTCACCGACATTCTATATCTCCGAAACTATTACTGATATCACACTGACATTTTGAACGGAAATAAAGGGTTCTACGGAAATCACCTATGAGACTTTCAGAAACCTGTTAACTACAAAACCAACATGGCGGCCAAGCGAAGTTGAATCTTTTAAATAGACTTTTCTCACGACTTAACCATCGAAACGCAATGAAAATTGGTACAGAAAATGTATATGCACATTCTAATGCATTGACATCTATTTTAATTCAATTGTTTATATAACCTCAAGATGGCGGCTGTGCGAAATATTTCACCGGCATTCAATATCTTCGAAACTATTAATAATATCACACTGAAATTCTGTAGGGTGATAAAGGGCACTAATACAAGTTCATCTATGTAATTTTCAAAAACCTGTTGAGAACAAGACGAACATGGCAGCCAAGCGAAGTTGAAATATTATATAAACTTTTCTCGCGATTTAACCATCTGAGCGAAGTGAAATATGGTACAGCAAATGTTTATACACATTGTAATGCACTGCCATCTAATATAGTTAAATTGTTTACATAACCTTAAGATGGCGGCTGTGCGAAATTTTAAAATTAACCTTTTTTTTTGTATTAATCATGCGATCGAAGTGAACGTTTAATAATGAACCTACGCAATAATCGTCATCTAATAGTACATACCTCTATGCCTACATACTGAACCCTACGGTATTAGGCTGACTGGTGTCGAACCTGGATCTCTGGGAAAATGAGAACAGACTAGAGATGCCAGAAAGAAACGAACCCAAGGTCTTAAGAGGGAGTTTAAGCTATAAAAACCCCTAGAAAGAGGACACAGTAAATCACTGTTGTGATATAAACAAATTCTGACATTATTTGATAACATAATGTAGAAAACATTAGCCGAATACGGCAGTATTGGGCTGTAAGGTGCACACAATTCTGGACTTAGCGCAGAAAGTTGGAACTCCTGACAGGTTGCAAATGAGGCTGGAATATAGGCGTGGTTTCGTGGCGCCCTGCCAGTCACTGGGATCTATTTACGCTGTCTGAGAGAAGGGAGGACAGTAATATATGGTCAAGTGAATTCCCTACACATAAGAGGAAGCCTAGTGGAGTGGGAATATGCCAGAATAATTTAATGATTACTCGTGATTGGAGTAACTCAGAGACATGAGGAGTGCACCTACGTGAATGAATTGCAAGGAGGCTAATTATCAAGCCGTCAAACATCGAAATCGAGGCAGATGTAACGTAACGCGCAAGGACACAGGAGGAATGAGTCCAGCGCAATACTATGACCATGTCGTGGGGGAAGAACCACTGACGCGGCTTGGGGACACGCTGGCAAAGGCAATTAATATTAATTAATTGACCGATCGATCCTCGTGCACACAGGCAGATATGTAATCAGCAAGGCAAGACGGACCAGGAAAACGTCATTTCAAGACCAGAGAAGCACGGAGAGAGGAGATGAAGCTCCAAGGAAATTGTAGACCTACTTTTCGGCTCCAAACAGATATAAGGTCAGTGGAGCAGACAGTCGAGGTCAGTCGAACCATATTCTAGTGCGGAGCGCACGCCGCCCGAGTCCAGGAGGGGACGCTGGCGGACTTTAACATTTTGAGTGTTCAACATATTAACCATGCAGTATAACGCACTAATTAAGAACAATTAATATAGTCAGTTGAACCATATTCTAGTGCAGAGCGCACGTCGCCCGAGTCAAGGAGGGGCGCGTGCACTTTAACATTGTGAGTGTTCATCAACATATTAACCATGCAGTGTAACGCACTAGTGAGAACAATTAATAAGGACAGTCGTGCCATACTTTATAGTCGGCATTACAAGTGATTAATATTGAGTACGCAGTAAATGTAGAGTGAGGTGTACAAGTTAAGACAATGTCATATTAGGGCAATCGTACCTCATGACGAGGAGATATTATGTGGCATTATAAAGATGTACGTGGAACTGTCCAAGGCTTTGTTATAAGCAGATCATTCAAGGAGACTGTAAGTTCAGTCGAAGGACAACTAAAAGTGGTAATTGTACAAGTACAATGTACAATGGACGAGCGCAATATATAAGCTATTTGTTAGACATAATAATAGGATGTCGAACTGCGCAGGTATAAACTTTGTTATAAGGGTGATGCATTTTCGCAGGGATACCACTTTAATTAATGTTCAGGACGATATGGAAGCATATCTATGCTATATCGGGAAATTATCAAAGGATAGGAATTGATAGACATTGGGGACCGCTAGGAATCGTCAGGCAGTGTATAGAGACTTTCGAACGAGATACGGGGATATTCGTGGAGGAAAGATCTTCAACGCCTGCATTTCTGAAATTCTGCAAAGAAGGGTCAACCAGTAAGAAATGTACATAGTGATCGTGTGATTTTTAGTGATGGTCATTCAAATATGTGTAAATTACCAGTGTAATAATTAATATAACGTGTTTTGTGGAAAAGGAAGCGATAGCTTCGACATGAAGAAGCAAAGTGCAGTGTGTGTTGTAAGGGAAAAATTATGTAAAATGTGTGTGGAAAGTGTAATAATGCCTTGCTAATTTGCAAATGATGGCGGGCATTAATGGAAAGAATGTGTGGTCGGAGCCGCCGGATTAGCCAATGTAAGTACCCAAAACCATGATTTTGTAGTGAATGTAAAATGTATGTTGAGTAGTTTCAAAAAATTATAGAATATGCCAATGAGAGTCAAATTTGGGAGGTAGAACCTTCAGATATTAATGTTGTGTTGATTTTAGTCAAGTTAAGATGTCTTTGTGCATCATAGTGTGGATAAATCGTTACCACTAACGTAGAAATGACAATTGAGTTAAATAGAAAGTTAACGTAACGAACACGGATGTTCGGTTATTGATTAAATAAATACGGTTACGTTGTGTCGGAGTAGGGGAAACTTATGTCAGTAATAATAATAATAATAATAATAAGAATAAGAATAAATACACATCAGGGAAAAATGTTTGTAAACAAAATATATGGTAATTTGAATAACTGTGTATCCAAGCAGTAGTATTACAAGTGATGGGCCAAGCAAAGGAATTTAATATCAGAGTATATTATGATAATGGAAAGAAATATGCAAGGAGATAGGAACTGGAAGTGTTTAATAGTGAATTGAATCGCAGCTTGATGAATAAGCTTATAAGAGTAATTGGTAGAGATTATCTTATTAATTAAAGGACGGGATCATCTCACAATGGTCAAGGAAGCCAGGCAGTCTAATCGACGTGTGAAATCTCGTATAGCCAAGGGCATACAGAGAGATATTATTGTAATGGAGCGTATTTAGTGAGGAAACCCTAGCTCTGAGTATTGCTATGAAACGTTCCGGGTTTGAATCCAGTGGTGTATGGGAGGAAAACAAGGACACCTCAGCATGACACTTGATATCGACCGAGAACTAGCTATTGTGTGAATAAATTCAGCTCCTGGGAGTGAATTTGGACGGCAGGAAGTTGCCCTGACCGTGTTCTTTGACAAATAGATGCCGGCTATTCCAAATCGACATGTGTTTGATGAATCTCGTTTCCTTCTTATAAATGTAAATGGACCTGTTGAGGCCAGCTATTAATATCCTAATGATAGGAATAAATGCTTAAACAATTCCTTATTCCGTTTTGCATTCAGTTGAGTTAGATCATATGTGTTGTGCGGGTCGCTAAGCCGGCACTATTGTATTTGAAGCCACGGGCTAGTGCTTGGAAAGGAAAAGTGACGTGAAGGGAAGTAACGAGCATCTTGTTACAGCCCGGCGCGGAGCCCATTGTATCCAGGAAGGGTCGGGGGGGGGGGGGGGGGGGGGGGGGAGGGGGAGAGACCATTCCCTACCCAGGCTTGGAGGATAATGTTTAAAGTGGAGAAACTATGAGACCCTGTTGTTATAAAAGAATCATTGTAGTAGAGTATAATGAATTTGTGTGGTTTGAGACACATTGATAATTAAGGATCATTCTGATAACTTAATATTTGGCAAACTTATGAGATGTTAAAAGTTGCATTTTTATACTGATATTGTCACCTATTTCCGAAGATGGATACCAGGTGTCACGCGCTACGCCCACGCAAGGGTAGCATAAAATTCCACCCGACACAGCGGTAACGGAGTCATTATGAACGTACACTCATTACGGCATACAGTGGACCTACAAAAAGGGTAGAATTACAAGTAACAGTGGAGTTGCAAGTAAATCTGATGTGCAACTCACAAATTGGGTAATGCATGGTAGAGCATTTTGGTGGGAAGAGAAATACAGAACATAATTGTACGCATAGTGTAAAGTAAAAATGTGTTGATAATAACTAGATTGTGAAATTAAAATGGTCACAATAAGTGACGTAAGATTGTAAGAACAGTTGTGTGTGTATTTTATCAGTTCATCAGCGCACTTGAGAGTGAATTTCATGTTAATCTCATGGTAAATAATTCAATAATCATTTGGATTTGCGAGGATAAAATGCGAATAATAGTGGATTTAAGGAATAAGTTTTGCATTGTTTTGTGTATTATTGGTGGGATTGTGTTTTTGTTTGTGTGAAGCCATGATTTAAAGCTCAATTAAAGTATTTAGAATAGAGTTGTGTCTTATTATTGTAGAGTTGTTACCTTTTAGTCTCAGATCAAAAATATGCAACTGCTCAGTGGGTGAACGGTACACGCCTGAGGACTGATGCTAGCTGGAGGCAGAAGCATGTTTTCCATGGAAATTATTCACATGGGTACCATACATAAAACTGAAACATGGCGACCATTCGAAATATTTAGACGGTTCTCAATATCTACGAATCTATTACAGCAATCTAACTGAAATGTTTTATGCTCATAGAGTCTATGAACATAAGTTCGCCTATGGGTCTTTCAATAACCTGGTGAGCACAAATTCAACATGGCGGCGACGCGAAAATTTATATTTAAATGGACGTTTCTCACGATTCAACCATCCGAGCGCAATAAAATTTGGTACGGTAAATGCTTATACCAATTTTCATCCACTGGCATCTAATTTATTTCAATTGTTTTCATAACTACAAGATGGCAGCTGTGCGAAATTTTGATATCTCGTTTTATTTCTTGTGTCGTAATCATGCGATTGAAGTTTGAATACTACATCTACACAATAATCTTCATGTAATAGTACATACATAACTCTAAGACCAAGATATATAAAATTCCAATATGGCGACCATTTGAAATATTTAGACGGTTCTCAATATCTACGAATCTATTACTGCAAACAAACTGAAACTTTGTATGTTGATAGAGGCAATTAACATAAGTAGGATATATGAAAATAGACTGTATACTTCTTCACGGAACTACTTGTTAGGGCTAGGATGGAGAGGCGCTGTTGCGGTGACTCAACACATGTAGACGAGAAGAATAGACAAACCGGGCATCGGGGAGGAGAAATTCAAATCAGAACTTCCTTAAAGTTTTCGCGATTTAGATCACAACACGATGCTCCTTAGTGATACACCACTGTTATGTATGGTCCGGTATTTCTAGGCCTGTATAAAATACGTAACATTCACACGTGCATTAACACGTTCGTGACATGTGCAAATAAGGTACACTGTGTCTCCTAGCGCCAGCACAGGCGTATTTTGATTCCAGTCTGTGTTCTACTCGAGCTGTCAGCGTGCGGAAATCGAAGTAAACGCATGAGACCGTTAAAGGAATATCACGTGATATAATTTAGACTCAAACTAAAATTCTCACGTGCTTACGATTGACCAGGAAGGGTCGGTTAGTTTGTACTACCGAGGTTGCATACGAATGTGTGACATGTCAGCATACTTAGGTAGCTCACTGCCCAAGGTTATTAAGCAAGAGCTTGGCTGGCTACGCGCTGAATATGCTGTTGCAGAATTTGCTCGTGATTGATCATACGTTTTGCTATCGATTTTCTGGCGAGCGTTTACTCGGAGGACGGTGGAGATAGATTTTTTGTTCAGATACATTGCCTTCTTACAATTTGTGTACCTACCTTATTTTCAGACACCCTATAGAACAAGGTTGAAGAATGTGAAATCAGATTCCGTTCTTTGTTGTTACAGTATATGATTTGATATTCTGTTCCTTCCTTCATTTATTATTTGCAGTATGCATTAGCCAGTCTGCGCTTCCAGCGATTCAATATTAAGCCAGCCTTGGAATTGAAATATATCTCTAAAGTACACAGATATTAAATTATTTTTATATGAGGCAATTTTGTTTTCAAGCAGAGCGTTATAGATCCTCTTTCCGACCCCGCGCGCTGTTCCTAGACACTGAAAGTACCCCGCAGCGTAGCCATGCGTGTTAAAGAGCACGGCGACTGCGCTGGGGAGTTGCACTAAGTCTGGATTTCGAAGGCTCGTCTTATCATTGTAATAACTTCTGTTGGTGTGGTGTCTGCACAAGTGTGTGCATTTGTTACTAGGATCGAGAAAGAGGCATTCCTGGACTAAAATTAGATACCGTTCCTTGACAGTAAACTATGACACGAATGATCGGTTAATTTAGTTAACTAGTGTAATGGGAGAAGTTTACAGCTTAATTAGCTCTTTCTCGCCCATGTGACTTGAACGAACGAACGTACGAAAGAAAGTCTGTGCATGTGTGCTTGACCCCATCCATCTTCCCTCTCACACGCCATACATCAGCCCTTAGTGCTCTCAGAGTTATCCTCTCTCCCCGCTCATGCGCCATGCCATAGCTCTCAGCCCTCTGCCCTCTCCTCTTTTACATGCAATGCCTCAGCACTCTCCACTCTCACGTGCCATCCCTCAGCGCCATCCCCTTCCACATGCAATGCCACAACGTTCTCCTCTCTCACGCGCCATGCTTCAGATCTCAGCATTCACCTCTCCTCCTCTCATGTTCCCTTCTTTCCTCTCACCAAGGCGGACCAGGTTTGATTTCCGTCAAATGCGTGTGAGATTTTCTGTGAATATGTCGTCCTGTGGTTTGGATTCCACGCAAGAATGAAGGTATAGCGACTTATGATTATGAGATTATTGGTGAAATAAAACTTCAAGCTTCCATCTTTCCTCTCGCACGCCAAGTCTCAGTGCTCTCCACTCTCCCCTCTCTTTTCTAACACGCCATATCTCAGTGCTCCCCACTCTCCCCTCTCACACGCCATGTCTCATTGCTCTCCACTCTACCCTCTCACACGCCATGTCTCAGTGCTCTTCACTCTACGATCTCTCTTCTCACACCCCATGTCTTTGTGCTCTCCACTCTCACACGCAATGTCTTAGTGCTCTCCACTCTCCCCTCTCACACGCCATGTCTCAGTGCTCTCTACTCTCCTCTCTCACACTCCATTTCTCAGTGATCTCTAATCTCCCCTCTCACATGCCATGTCTCAGTGCTCTCCACTCTCCCCTCTCACATGCCATGTCTCAGTGCTCTCTATTCTCCACTCTCTCTTCTCACACGTCATGTCTCAGTGCTCTCCACTCTCCGCTCTCTCTTCTCACACGCCCTGTCTCAGTGCTCTCCACTCTCCCCTCTCACACGCCATGTCTCAGTGCTCTCCACTCTCCCCTCACACGCCATGTCATAGTGACCTCAACTCTCTCCTCTCACACGCCATGTCATAGTGCCCTCAACTCTCTCCTCTCACATGCCATGTCTTAGTGCTCTCCACTCTCCCCTCTCACATGCCATGTCTTAGAGATTTTCACTCTCCGCTCTCACTTCTCACAGGCCATGCCTCAGTGCTCTCTACTCTCCCCTCTGACACGCCATGTCTCCAGTGCCCTCCACTCTCTCTTCTCACATGCAATGTCTTAGTGCTCTCCACTCTCCACTCTCTCGTCTCACAAGCCATGTCTCAGTGCTCTCCACTCTCCGCTCTCTCTTCTCAGAAGCCATGTCTCAGTGCTCTCCACTCTCCCCTCTCACACGCCATGTCTCAGTGGCCTCCACTCTCTCTTCTCACATGCAATGTCTTAGTGCTCTCCACTCTCTCGTCTCACATGCCATGTCTCAGTGCTCTCCACTCTCCGCTCTCTCTTCTCAGAAGCCATGTCTCAGTGCTCTCCACTCTCCCCTCTCACACGCCATGTCTTAGTGCTCTCTGCTCTCGCAGGTAGCCTAGGTTTCTTCTCTAATCATTTAAAACTATGTGATCGCACGCATATTTTCTTTTAAAGATATTCTGAAAATCTAGAGATCAAGAGCGTTCAACAGAGAGCTTTACGAAGTTAAAGAACTCAGTGAATTTCTCAACCATAGGGGAACAAAGTCAGCATACGGTATAGATTGATTAATTAGCGGCAAGACATTTTCTGCTGCTATGTGCAAGGACCTCTTGGATACAAGATGCCCAACTTTCTGCTCCTGGCACGACTGCAATGTTCCAACACGAAAGAGTGTCCTACCCTGAGAACCATTAATCATCAGAGTGTGTCACGTTCACAACGAAAAGAAATTCACTGCTTCATAAATAGAGCGGGCCTGGATCTCTTTCAATTTGTTCTGAGTTAATGAGCGTTATGGTGCTAAGATAGAAGAGACAAATGATAAGGAGCCTTCACACTTTTTAAAAGTTAACTTGACACTTCTCACTCATTTTAATGTAGCAGTTTTATGTGATGAACGAGTGAATGAGGCATGTGAAGAATGCTGGTAATCTCCTTGCATGTATATTAGAAAGATGAGTTATTAGACGTTCATTTTACACTGCTCTTCTATGTTAAAAGAGAGGAACAAGGATGATAATGCTGCATTTCATCACCTTATGTGTCAGTCTCCTCTAATGTCGTATTAGCTAAAGATTGGACACAGGGCGTTCCGAAAAATATTAATTCAATATTCCATGACTACAAGTATTAAGGTATACAGGGTGATTCTTTCCACCGTATACAAACTCGAGGGATTGATCGCGGAGAGGATACGAAAAAAAAAAGGTCTAATGAACGTATGTCCGGAAATGCATGGCGTCTATGCTAGGGACCAGTCTTCCTTCCACGTTGCCTAACAGGCCGGAACTATCGGCGTATCTTGCGGGTGACTTTGCCTCCCTTGCTGGGAGACGTACCATTGATGATTCGCAGGGTTATATGGCTTCTACATGATGGTGCTCCAGCCCACTTCACCGTTAACCTCCGGACGTAACTAAATTGTGTCTTCCCTGGTCGATGGCACGGACGAGGAGGTCCAGTTGCATGGCCCGCTCGTTCACCAGATCTCAACCCGTGCGATTTCTGGTTATTGGGCCTTCTCAAAGGTATCGTGTTTGCAAGGCCCATTCCAGATGTGGAGACACTGGAGCAGCGTATTCATGCTGCCTTTGATACTGTTCTGATGCAGCCTGGCCGATGTGAACGTGTTAGGCAGAACATGCTACGGCGCGTACACGCATGCGCGGAGGCACATGAATCATTTTCAACACCTACTGTAACTGTGGCTGCGTGGTCGCCTATAGCGCGTATTAGATCGCCGTCTCTGTAACAAAGGATGATCTAATAAATGGTCCCTAACAAACAAACCATGCATTTCCGGACATACGCTCATTAGACCTATTCTGTTACGTATCCTCTCCTCGATCAATCCCTAGAGTTTGTACACGGTGGAAAATATCACCCTGTATGCGTTTGAAATGGCATATTTGACCAAAAATTCAATTTTCGTTATTTTCATTGTAAATGAAAGCCTTATTTGTCTGCCTCAAATTAACATACAGTGTATTTCATGTCGATATTCCACCTGTAAGTACAGTAGTTAAAAGCTATTTTAAGGGGGCTCGTCTGCACATGTCAAGGGGGCGTGGCTCCACAGCATCTTACTAGGTTCTAAATATCATGGAATATCAAATAAGGTACTAAAATCATGGAAATGAAATATATTAAGTGCAAGTGTAGGATCCAGGTTTATCACTCCCGAAAAAATTACCGTTTTAAATATGTCTAAGTTAGTTTATTTGGTCATATCCCAAATGTGTAACTTCATTTACGTTATTCTAAGAATTAAAACATTTAGCATTTTATGCCTTTCAAATTAACAAAATCAACATCCAAAACTGACACACCAATATTATTGATACATGAAATTATATCTAATGTGAACGTAGGAATACTATGAAATAGGGATTTTTGGACACTTTGAAAAATTTAGCCACCTTGTCTATTTTAAGATATGATACGATTGCAATTCATTTTTGATAAACGAATAAAAATTCCTGCAGTCTGCTTTTAGCAGATAACTGCACGGTTCTACTTCAGAACATTATTGGCGTTAAATAAAATAACCCAGTAAAATAAATTTGATAATTGAACAATATTTAGTAAGTTTAGAGCATTTTGAAAAATTGACATTATTTATTCTGTTTTTCAAAAATTTAGAGAACTGAAAACAGAAAACTAAGTTTCTGATACAAAACAAGTAGTTCCGTGAAGAACTAAAGCCGATTTTCATATATCCTACTTATGTTAATGCCTCTATCAACATACAACATCTCAGTTTGATCGCTGTAATAGACTCGTAGATATTCAGAACCGTGTAATATTACAGATGGTCGCCATGTTGGATTTTTATATACTGCATGTAGGTCTTAGTGTTATGTGTTAATACATGGAGATTATTGGGTACGTGTAGTATTCAAACATCAATCGCATGATTAGGACACAAGACGTAAAAAAGAGATTTTAAAATTTCACACAGCTGCCATCTTGTGGTTATGAAAATAATTGAAATAAATTAGATGCCAGTGGATTAACATTTGTATAAGCATTTACCGTACCAAATTTCACTGTACTCGGATGGTTAAATCGCGAGAAACGTCCATTTAAATATACTGTATATACTTCGCGTCACCGCCATGTTGGATTTGTACCCACCAGGTTATTGAAAGTCCTATAGTCTCTATGAACATAAAAAATCAGTTTGATTGCTGTAAAAGATTTGTAGATATTGAGAACCGTCTAAATATTTCGGATGGCCGCCATTTTGGATTGTTATATGTATAGGCCATAGAGTTATGCACGATACCGTTAAAGGAAAATTATTGCGTAGCTTCATTATTCAAACTTTCACTTCGATCGCATGATTACGACATAAGATATAAAAACTTAATTTTAAAATTTCGCACAGCCGCCATCTTGAGGTTATGTAAACAATTCAACTAAATTAAACCCCAGTGCATTACAACGTGTATACAAATTTGCTGTACCAAGTTTCATTGCGTTTGAATGGTTAAATCGCGAGAAAAGTCAATTTAAAAGTCGCAACTTCGCTTGGCCGTCAAGTTGGTTTAGTAGTTACTGGCTTTTTGAAAGTCCCATAGGTGAACGTCTAGTAGTGCTCTTTATCAACGTACAAAATTTCAGGGTGATATCGGTAATAGTTTCGGATATATTGAATGTATGTATGTATGTATGTCTACCCCTTATTATTCCCGTTTTTCCAACGGGGTCGGGGATGAGATGCGATGGAAGTCATTGTGGCGATGGTTTTTACGGCCGGATACCCTTCCTGACGCCAACCTCATGAGAGGAGTTAATGAGAGATGAAATGAATGATGGTGATTGAATCTGGGCAAGGATGTGGAAGGAAGCGGCCGTGGCCTGTCAGAAGGTACCGTCCCAGCATTTGCCTGGTGTTGAAAATGGGAAACTACGGAAAACCATTTCAAGGAAGGCCGACGGTGGTGCTCGAACCCACGCGTCTACCGAGTCAGCAGAGAGCTTGGCCCCATGACCTAATGCTGCGCGTTAGCCAGCGTAGCCACTACTGTCGGTTTTCGGATATATTGAATGCTGGTTAAATAATTCGCACAGCCGCCATGTTGTATTGGTGAGACGTAGTAACATTTGAAGGGCACGGTCGGGGTCGGCCAAAATGGTGCTATGATCTTACCGAGTTTCATTGAAATCGCTCCAGCCGTTTAGAAGTTATTAGGGGACAACGCCAGGAAGAAGAAGGGGACACACACACACACACATACACATCACACACACACACACACACACACACACACACGGACAAAAGGTGATCTCATAAGCCTATTTTTTTTTATAAAATGAAAATAGGCTAAAAATGATGGTTGGGTTTCATGTGTCATGTGGTAGAAGTTTCAGAGGAAACGGTTCAAATACGAGGATTTTCTTCCTAAACGTATTCATATAGAGCCTACACAATAAAACTGTCTGTCATAAGTAGAGCCCGGATGTTGATGTAAAAAAGTTTTAAAAATGCACTTAAAATTTTCAATAATGATGTAATAAATTACCTACAAATGGAAAAATGCACTATAAAATGGAGAAAAGGATCTTATAATAATAGACTAAACTCACCACTATTTCAAAATTTCGAAAAATGCACTATAAAATGGAGAAAATGATCTTATAATAATAAACTCACCAATATTTCATAAATGACAACTGAAGCTCAAACTGTAAAGTCAATCAAAATAGATTTCTAGCACTTAACAAAGGGTTTATGTTCATAACTACTAGCTTCTTCTTAACTCTGAGAGACGTAACTCCCTCATATAAAGCTGTGACATGACTAAATTGGAAAACAAATGACCTTAAAAGGCTGATTTCTCTAAAATATGCCCAAAAAAATCTACCAAACTTAAAAAATGCTCTTAAAATGAAAAAAATAGCAAAGATGCAAAAAGATGCAAAATAAAAATGACATATTTGACGACGGGGTGGATCGTCCAGAGTTTCTATGTACTTCAGCTTTGTTTTCGACAGCTCAGTAAATAGATGACATGTCATCAACATCCGGGCCCTAGTCATAAGTAATAATAGCGAAGTTCCACTTTCATTTCGCCAGGTGGTACCCAGTGTTGCAGTCATGGAATGGCTGGCTATTTCCTCATTCTAACGAACTACTCATAACTAAACCTAAGAATGTGTAATGCTTTGTCCGCCTCGTTGCGTAGTGGCTATCATTCTGGGCTGCTACCGAGGAAGCCCGGGTTCGATAACCGACTCTGCCAAGAAATTTAACTCCGGTCTGAGGGCTGAAACGGGGTACGAAACTGAGAATCTCAGACATCTTGGAAGTGGTTTTGTGAGGTTTCCCATTTCAACAGCAGCAGTAGGAGCAGCAGCAGTGGCAGCAGCAGCGTTATGTGGAAACAATCGCTTGTTTTCAGCTTGGCAACTACAAACCACTTCTCGAAGTATAAGGTGAGATCAAAAAGTTTCCATAATGCAACGTAGGCAAGGGATTAGTGTGGCAGTCGTGTCTTACGGGGCCCTTGCTTATTGATTTCAAGGAACCTGGTGTCTCCATCACTGTGGAGCGGTGCTGCACAACACTGGAGAAATTACGGCTTACAATTAAGGTGAAATGTCTAGGAAAACTGTGACAAGGTGTGCTGCTGCTTCATGATAACGCACGTCCTCATACCACAAATGTCGTAACGCGGAAGGTACGCCAACTTAAGTAGGAGTGAGTTAACCTTTCAAAGTACACACAGGCACTAGTTGTGCCCTGATGGCCATTGTCAGCGCCACCCATACCTCAGTAGCTTAAATATAATCACAGCCATGAGTGGGACTGAGATATCGGTGGAAAGCCACGTTTTACTCCAGCCTGTGCCAACAGACAACTGCATTCATCAAGAGATAGTCAACAGGCTGTATAAGTGTATATGAGGAGCTTGTTTTCAAAATTGAATATCTCCACAATCATAAATTTTTCAGGAGAGAAAAAAAAACGAGCATTACAGTGTCGCATATGATGTGTAACATGCCACATGGCCGACAGTACCTCGAATGCTTACATTAAATAATAATACAGTAAAAGTATGAAGATTTAATAAATCATAATTGTTTTCAGCAAATATGATAGAATGAATATTTTCACACCAAAGAACGACAATTTGAAGATAATGTATTGTATGAATATGTGTAATGGGGCCTCAAAATCTTGAAGTAAACCGTATGCGATATACATTCCACATAGCCACATAGCCGACAGTACTCATTTCAACATTTTATTTCTTTGGAGGGGCTATATAATATGTTGTATTAAGATACAACCAATGCGACGTAGTAAAGACAATAGAATATTTCCTTTTATATATTTCTTCATATATATCTCAAACAAATTTTAATAGTACAATTAATAACCTTCATATTATATTCCTTTACAAAGCCTTCCTGCCATTGTCTCTCACACATCTGGAATCCACAGAGCAGACACTCCCGTTCGACAAGTTCCAGCAACCCTCACTCAAGCGCTCCAACGCCGCGCTGGCCATCTTGCATGTCCTCCTAACATAACAACTCTAGTTCAATCTCACGCCACCTCATGAGAACACTAAAGATACAATAGACAGACATATCACAGCCAACAGGATTTCAGGAAACGGGTCGCCAAACCTTGACAGTACCTCGAGTGCTTACATTAAATAAGAATACAGCAAAAGTATGAAGATTTAATGAATCATAATTGTTTTCAGCAAATATGATATAATGAATATTTTCACACCAAAGAACAGCTTGCCACGGTGGGTGAGGGGGTAGCGTGTCGGTCTACTAACCCCAAGATTGCAGGTTCGCTCCTGGCCTTGGTAAGTGATTTTTGAAAGGCTATACGACACGCATGTCGTACGATGTTGGCATGTTAAATAACCCATTTGAATTCAGTAGGCCGTGTTCATAATGGCAAAATTAATCTCGGGAGTTTCCGCCAACACAAAGTTCCTCATTTCTCTACTAGAAAGCGCTATAGTGTTCAAGGAGCTTAGCTATCTAACCTCCTTGACGTTCATAGTGATTCAAGGAACAACGAAATTCGACATGCAAGCTACCCTCTGGTTGTCAAATTACAAAGGTTGCACCCGGCACCCGAGGCCATACGATATTATTATTATTATTATTATTAGTACACCAAAGAACGACTACGTGTATATGATTTATTGTAGGAATATCTGTAATGGGGCCTCCAAATCTTGGAGTAAACCGTATGCGATATACATTCCACATAGCCACATGGCCGATAGTGCGTCGTGGTACCAACCTCCGCCATCGCGCGTTCATTGTTTCCGTCCCATCCATTTCCGTTTCAATCCCACTCCACCTCCTAAGAACACTAAACATACCATAGACAGGCATATCACAGCCTACAGGATTTCAGGAAACAGGCCTCCAGACTTTGATAGTACCTCGAGTACTTACATTAAATAAGAATATAGCAAAAGTATAACAATTTAATAAATCTTAATTGTTTTCAGAAAATATAATATAATGAATATTTTCACACCAAAGAACGACAACTTGAATATGATTTATTGTAGGAATATCTGTAATGGGGCCTTCAACGGGAAGCCATAGAAATCTTCAAACACCCCGACAATTTCAATCGGAAGGAAGAAATTGAACGTGTGCGAAATACATGGATCCCGGCTCTTAGGAACACCAAGGCCAAGAAATCACTCACACGTCAACCTGAAGAACCTTCCCGCTACAGCCCGGCAGTCGCCCAGGGAACACCTGACCCTCACAAGCTCGGTCGCCGGAGCCGGAGCACGCACCGCACCCCGCAACATGTACGTGAGATCAGACGATCCAGCCGGAATGCGAAGAGAACGCTCGACTCACCATGCTAATTTGAAGATCCAAAACTACCTTCCAGCCGTTAGTTCATCGCCAAGATCCACCCAACCAACAGTCATATTCAAACAACAATACCCCACTACAAACCGTTACCCATTATTTCAAGCCTCTTCCTCATTCCACTGCTGACCAAGGAAAGAAGCGGAACCCTTGATAATGCCGGACGCAGTTTCCGGTGAAACGTCGGGAGATATCCTGTCTGGACCACGGCCTACAAGCCCGAAAAACATGTACTTAATTATGTTAGTTACAAAATCAATCCTGCTCGCTTGCCCCCAACAGTGGATGCAGCACGCCACCATGCTTACAGAACTTAACCACCAAGTTCAAAAGTGGTTGGGGTCAACAAAATTCCTACAGATTGGGGATGGAAGCTTGATGATCAAGGGTTTACCGCTATCAGTACAACTACGTGCTTCTACTGCGCAATTTTTCCCGCAATTGCAGAAAAGGTTGTAGCGGCGGTTGCAGTTGCCGCAAAGCTGGGCTGAAATGCTCAGCCCTTTGTCGATTTTGTGGTGGCAAAATGTGTCTAAATGGGCAATCGTTTCAGCTAGAGGATTCGGACGATGAGGAAGACATCCCCACCCCTTCATTGCTAGAACTGCAAAACGAGCCTGCGCCTGCTGCTCAGTTCAAAAATTCCTCCAATAAATCTGCACGATCGTCAGAGGAAGATTTTTCGAGACTCAGGCCATCACAAGTGAAATTACGATGAGACCTGTTGCTTCATAATTGTAAAATAATTTTAGATGTAACGTTTTCCTTTCGTAATAACACAAAATAGTACCTATGTGAACTCTTTTCTTTCATTTATCTCAAATTCAATTTTTCAAAGTTTTCAGTTACTTGCCACATTTGAGAGAAGCACTGGGCCTACAGGTACCCGTTAATGCTTAAATTAAAGGTAAACAAATAAACTTCAAGTTCATTATCAATGACATTTCTCATAGGATGAGTATGTTGGACAATATTTGTCAAATTAGGAAATCAAAACTAACAATGTTTACTTAAAAAAATAATCCAATCTTTGAATAACTGAATCTCGGGAACTACTAAACGTACAGAGCTCGCTTAGGACTCACATTGTAGACAATTTAATTGTAAACAGGAATTCACAATGTTTTCTCTCGTACGCATATTTTAGATCAGGGCGTGTAAAGTATCAAGTGAAGGAACTCCGGTAGTTGACCGTTTCTGCCGCTAGATGGTACTAGCGTAACTTGGCCTCCGCTTGCCAGTCTGGCTCGCCTCTACTTAGTATAAGACAAAGTCCCCGATTCTTGGATGTCACGGGTAATCTCGAGAACCATTGGACGGATTTTGGTGCGGCTTTCACCATTATGTCGAGGAAGATATCTTTAGAAAATAATTTATTTATGATCAGAGGGAGCCAAGCAGTAACGATTTCAGATTTCAGTGAAAAGGTCGAAAATAGGACCTGGCGTCCGTGCACTTTTTAAGCTTACGCTGGGCAAACCGTTAAAAATATCAATATACTATGAGTGTAAGAATCGTTCAGCATGAAAAATTCTCCAAAAAAGTCCGCGAGTGCATATCTCTATCTTCGATACTTTGCCCAATATAAGTGTTTTTAGTTTGGACGGAACGGGGATTTATGTCTCATGCACCTCGCCATTCTTAAATTACGTCTGACAGGAATTCCTTGCCCATTCATAACAGTTCCCGGGCGAAGCCGGGGCGGGTTGCTAGTTGTTTATTAAAAGAAGTATTGCACTAAATACTAAGCAAGTTGTGAATAACAGAAACAAATCTTCAAGGGAATACGAACATATTAAAATACTATACAGAACACACTAAAATACATTTCTAAGAAGAGCAGAGCTTACCTCTAAACAGAAGAGACCTTCATTATTTTTCTCTCTAAAAGCCAGTGTAGTTAAAAGGGACGTAAAACCAATAACATTAATCATTATTTTTCTCGCTGATTTTGAAGACGATGTGGAACTCAGTTCCCTGGACATTTCTTTCGCCCGGAAAATAAATCGGCATTTAATATAATGAAACACTATCCAAGGGAAATATAGTAACAGGTGATCCTCTGAGCAGCACACATTTCGAAACACAGGAAGTTCACAGATCATATCCACACAATCTGAAAATATATCGCCCCACAACGCGCCTTCTTGCTCCAACTTTTCCTCCACTACTGCATCCTCACGTTTCATCACGTGAAAGAAAGATAAGGACGGGTATTTAAGAAATCTAGATTTACTTCCACCATAGTCTCTCAGCTTGGAGAGGATACATACATCACTAGCAGCATTGAATGTTTCAGAATCACTTTCCAATGACCTAATGCAGGAAGTACATTTCACAAGCTTCTTTGCTGCTTTGAGAATCAGGTTACCACACAAATAATAAATAACGTTATCGCCTGCTCTCTCAGAACTGTCATAATTAACTGACAGGTTTATGGGATCAAGTTCGGGTTCAATGTCTTTCCACCTATTATGAAAGAATCCACTTTAATAATCATGTCATCACTAAAATGAAAGTCACACACGCGGTCACTCAAAGTTAATTGTCGGTCAGCTCGTGGAATTTTTCTGTTCCATTCTTCCAAACAGTTTTGACGTGGTCCAAACAAGTGCCGACCATCTCCTTTCTTATACCCAGACTTACAAGCAGGCACAAAGCAGCATGGCATAATGATAACAGAAGTTTAAAACAAGCATAGAAATAAAACGTAAGTACAATTTACGTGCGGTAATGTATCACTGCTTGACTGCCTTCCCGTCATGTGCTTTAGACCATATGCTCGGCGCGGTGCGTGGTGTTGAAATTCAGAACTACTTCATCTTAACCATTGACTCATACGGAAGTTCCACCACTTAATACTTTACACGCCCTGGTTTAGATGATATGGAGCAAAACCTGAGAAAAGTGCAAATACCTGGCTGTTTTTGGCTATTACACAGCTAGCACAGGACTTTTCTAAGTTGCAAATTTGTTTGTTCTTACAATTGACAGAGGTCTAAACAACAAATAAAAAAGTCAGATGTATATTTTGACTAGACTGCTTTAAAGTGAAAACCATACAGATATAGGCAAAATAATAAACGAATTTTTAATGCTTACACTTTCAGTGACGAAGGCATATACCATTTGAGACGCTATAATAATAATTATGTATGTAAAAGGCCTGGACTATATAAGCAAGTAGATGAGTAGTCTAAAGGGAGACATAGATAACTTACGGTAATTTATTAAAACATATTAGTAATGTGCAATAAGTAACTGTTAAATTACGCGTCACAATAAACGAAGCATATGTTTGTTTAAAACAAACATTGCATCCGCTTCGTTAAGGGGAAATAACCAGGGGCGGCCACCTCTTATGTGCTGAAGTGCTGCAGCGCATTGTTTTAATTGAAAATTAATTACTTTAATAATATTATCTCAAAATAAAATACAGCTCATTAAACAACACGTCAGCCACATTGTAACGTGTTTTTCGAGGTTTTTTTTATGCCACTGGCATAAATCAGTAGGAAGCCATTCTATATTTATTTACGCGGCAAATTGTTCAGCCAAGAGAATTTTTCATGTTAATTTATTATTATTATTAATTTATTATAATTATTATTAAGATATTTTCGGAGCATTTTATAAAAATTATAAGCATACAGATAGGTTTTCTATGTCTTAGAAAACGCTATCAAGCAAATTATTACGAACGACAATATCATAGAAAGTTATGTGATTACGGAATTTAACGGAGTTTCGTCAGTTAGGGTATATCGAGAGACGTGACTCACTGGGAATTCAAGTACACGCTTAATCTTGTCGGAAAGCATGACGCAATCCTGGGTCGCAGCGTCTAGGAAAGGCGGATATATGGAACGGAAAACGTCTTCTCCCTCTCGCGCGCCGTGTGTAATGAGCCAGAGGAGGGGAAGTAGCGGCGTGCTCAGCCAATCAGTGAGGACCACGCAAGCTAGAAGTCGGATGAAGAGTGGGGATGCGACGGGTGCATATATCGTTCAGTGTTCCGTGGAACGAGGACTATCTGTATAGAACTTAACGAGTACGGTTGTACGCGGGAGTTGCTCCGATGTTCCGTGGAGTGGAGGACTAACTTTTGTAAAACTTAACCAGTGTGGTTGTACGAGTGTTTGGGTCCGATGTACGGACCAGAGAATTATCTAATCTACCAGAATCTCATCAAATATCGACAAAGATGTCGACGTCCAGGAGACTGTGGGAAGCTCACAGCATCATCCAGTACGAGGGAAATGTTTCGGCAATTTCCAGTGATAAGCGCGAATGACGCAGAAATACGCAATCTCTCATTTCTCTTCGTTTTATATTTCATATTTCAGTAACTTCATAGCTTGGGAATAAGAGTAAAATCAATAATTTATCAGACTCCGTTTTCACGTAATTTTCTATCGGTAATATTAAAATCGCAACGCTCCAATTTAAATTTTAAACTTATTATTATTATTATTATTAATTTTGCTATTCTTGTTTTATATAATTAATTCATTTCTTTTACAATGCAATCTTTGCTTTCAGTAGGTAGCATTAGATATAGACCAATTCCTTCTCCTGATAAAATTGTTTTTTGGGTTAATGATCAAATCATACCACGATCTGAGTGAATAGAGTCTTGAAGGTGTTCTGCCAGAGCTAGACGTTGTTAAATACAAATTTAGATTTCAACATTGCATTGAGGTCTTGGCGCCCATTAAAACAACATAGCTTAGGCAAAGGTAAACCGTCACACTTGTCGCTCAACGTGTGGGCTAGCGAAACTGCTACATTTGTCGCTACCAACATGGAGCAAAGCAAAGACGTTACATTTGTACGCTCAACGTGGAGCAAAGTAAATACCGTTTCACTTGTCATCCCAGCCTAAGCAACACTGCTTCAACATAATAGGAAATATTTCAACTCCCCTCATAACGAGGAATTTATTCCCGCGTCCGGCACTGGCTGTGTGGATCGCAGCTCAGCGAGAATTCCACATTTATTGCCTGCAAACATGAACTCTGTCTTTTGCGCATGCGTGCCTACCTTTCCCGTTGTGCTGTTGAGACAACAGCCAAGACCACAGGCCAACACATCACAGCGATTCTTCGTTCGACCACAGAGTAGCAGCACTGAAAGCGTGGCTGGTGGCACATTCTTATAGACTCTGTGGCAGCATTTTAGAGAGATCGCTCATAGCAAATGGGGGAAGAAATAGAGGAAGCAATTAACTGTTCCCATCAGGAGATATTTTAATACTCCAAACTTACCTCTCCTATAGTCACATTTTCTAGATCAATGAATTATAAAAAATATATTTTCATGTTGTCAAAATGATCTAATTATCCTTAGTTAAAAAGTGTCTAGTTCGTAAAAGTCACCATCACAAATTAACTTGTAATTCTGCATTACGGAGTTGCTGGTTTCATCTTAATACTTTGGTAACACAGAGAGGTTCTGTTTTTGCGCCCTCACACCAAATGTCTCTGAGTTCGTGAATAGGAGTATTTTGTATTGTATGTTTAATTAATTTAATTTTTAATTTTAATTTTGTATGAAGAATGTGTATTAGTGTTGATTTTGTTCAGTGGAGAGCCGTTCGAGCGTTTCGAATGAGTGTTTCTATAAATGGTGTTTCTACTTTTTTTAGTTTTTGGAGGGGTGGGGGGTGGTTCATACAGCACACAACTGATTTTCTGTACCAGCCGCCACTGGAAATAACTGGATGAGTTCATAACAACTAGTTGTTTGTGTACACTGTGCCATCTCGCGGCACTGGCTCATGTTAGCTAAGTTTCTTCTTTACACACCAAGTTGTTAGGCCCCTTAAAACAACAATTATCATCATCATCATCATCATCATCATCTTTACCCACCGGCGGATACGCCAGCAGCACTAGCTCCCGCATCTGTGTGGGTAAGCACGGTTTACCCGTGATCTTCTTTAGCATAAATGCTGCAATAACCTAGTTTGAAGGTTGTACTTTCTTTTGGTATCTAGGTAGGCCTTACCCGTTCAACTAAATGACCTCGTTTACCCGATATTTGTTACTCCACAGCTTTTCACTAACACAGACACAAAAGAACGTTACACAAATCAAAGCAAATAATGTCTGATCTGTGTTTCTACCGTTCACAACACACCTGATTATCCAGAAATTAAAAGCTGATTCAAGATTATCTGAATTTCTTCCTTTCAATCAGTTAGAACACACCTAGCTAGCCAGAAGTTAGCTGACTCAAGATGATCTGAATTTCTCCCTTTCATTTAGACAGAACACACCGAGGTATCCAGAAGTTAGCTGACTCAAGGTTATCTGAATTACTGAATTTCTCCCTTTTACTCAGACAGAACAATTCCGTTAACCTCAAAGTTATCCCAGCCATGGACTGGTAAGGAGAAGCTAACAACATTTGAGACTTACTGCTCCGATGCTTGGATATAAATGGTGAAAATTTCCTACAGTTACTGTAAAGTACAGGAAAGACAGAGACTTCAAACTAGATTATTGCTGCATATTATATTACGACTCATCTCTGACCCAGCTAAGGTCGGTCGACCCATTGACAATGTCGCCACCGTTGAACGATACATGGATCTGACTGCAGTCGTTGATTTTCCTGGTGAATTAGGGTATATTTACTCTATAAGTAGCTTATTCTTAGCCTCAATTAGAGTTGTTGGCAATTCGTTTTAGGGTCTTGAGACATCTTGATCACCAGATCCGTGTACTTGGGTGTGCGTTCAATTTGTTTGATTACCTGTGTGTCTGTGGTGACTGTAATTATAGAGGTCGCGGAGATGTTAGGTGCCCCAGGATTACCCAATAATCCCCAGATGACGAGGTTGTCGTGCGTTCGAACCCAATTGTCGGCCAGCTTTGTATTTACTTTACATGGTTTCCACCATTGCCCCGTTCCACGTCCGGGATGAGAAAGGAGGAGGGTTCGATGGCAGGCTTAACAACAAGCCGGTCGGTAAAACAAATTCTGTTGTATCTCAATGCTATGGCCAGAATAAATATTATGTATCAAACTGCTAGGGCGTTCTCCGCTGTAGGCGACGCGCGTCATCATCGCCCGAATGGTGTGAGAAATGTGCAAGGGCTCCCCACTCAAAGACGGGGTGGGCTAAAGAAGCGAGTCCAACAAATCAGAATGGCAACCATTAACATTGGTACTCTTACGAGTCGAAGCCGAGAACTTGCAAATACCTTGAAGAACCGACAAGTAGATATTCCCTGCATCCAGGAAACCAAATGATCTGGCTCAAAATCCAAGGATATTGGTGAAGGATACAAGTTATTCTACCACGGAAAGATATCAGGCAGGAACGGCGTAGCTATAGCTGTGAGTTCAAAGTTCAGAGATCATGTCTCTGAAGTAAACCGTCTTTCTGATGTCTATTAAGATCGACACTGGTACGAAAACCTTACGTGGGGTTTCATGCTATGCTCCACAAACTGGGTGCACGGATGATGAGAAGGATGAGTTTTGGAACAACCTCGAAACGCTCAAGATCGATCAGTATGGAATAAAAAGTGCAGAAAAGCAGACCCTGCAATAAAGCGAGATTAATGCTAGGAAGATGATGGTTTCCCATGTTTACAACTCCAGGCATCCGCCGGAACGGTTACATCAAATAGGCCAGAACCACTTCCTGACATCTCTATGGCCTATTTTATTCATTGCATTTTTCATTTCTCCAGTCGTGAAAACACTGCACCTAGAAACTTCTCTTACCTCATTCTAGACACCGTAGAAACTGGAAAAATAAAGAATAGAAGTACATTTTATGAATTTTCTTTCTAGTCGACATCTGCGCACCGGGATGAGAGATGGAACGGATGAAAATGAATGAAACTGGGCAAGGATGTGAAAGGAAGCGGCCGTGGCCTGTTAGAAGGTACCGTCCCAGCATTTTCCTGGTGTAAAAAATGGGGAAACCACGGAAAACCAATTCAAGGACGGCCGACGGTGGAGCTAGAACCCATGCGTCTACCGAGTCAGCAGACCTCTTTCAACTAAACAACTACTTTGATGTATATGTGAGAAAGTGGATAGTAATGTCGGGAGTGTGTTGGTATATTATTAGAGGAACAGTGAAGTAACCAACCTGTGGAGGAGGAGGAAAAGGAGAAAGAGGAAAATAGAAGGAGAAAAGAGAGGAGAAAAAATAACAAGAAGTAAGAGGAGAATGAGGAAGAGCAGGAAGAGAACAAGAAGAAGAGAAGAACAAGAGGAAGGAGGGGAACAAGAAGAAAGAGGAGAACAAGAAGAAAGAGGAGAACAAGTAGAAAGAGGAGAATAAGGAGAAAAAGGAGAATGAGACGAAAATAATAAATAATGTTATTGGTTTATCACCCCTTTTAACTACTGCAGCCTTTAGAGACGCCGGAGTGCCGGAATTTTGCCACGAAGGGGATCTTAAACGTGCCAGTAAATCTACTGACATGGCTGCCTCACATTTGCACACCCTCAAATGCCAGCTGACTGCGTCAGGATTCAATCCTGCAACGTTGGGCACAACAGGCGAGAACGTTACCGCTAGAATACGCAGCCAGACAATGAGAAGAAAGAGGAGATTGAGAAGAAAATAATAATAGCGTTAATAATAATGATAATAAAACGCATTGTACTGTTGTTTTGAAAATAAATAGAAAAAAAGTCGTAGCGATAACATTTGGACGATTGCATGTATAAATAAACGTGATATACTAACTTCTACAACGTTAATTTAAGATAGAAACATTGTACCTACAATAATAGCTAACGGAGCAATAGAGAAACTTGTTCAGTCCTGAGGCTTTTGTGGATGTGAGTATCGTTAGACACCCTCGAACTGTCATCTGGATGCTGTGGCTGTGATTGAAATGCATTTCGACCGACTGAGAGTTATCAACTAGTTGTTAAATTTGAACAGTCATTATTAAAATAAAAAGTTCTAATGATTGTAGTTTCCGTCTGAAAGTTCACTGGTCATCATTCAACAAGCAGCAAACCTAAGAAGGTAAACAGTGAACTTTTAGGAAACTACAATGGTAAAAAAGAAAACCTAGGGTACTATTCCTAATCTTATATATAAAAGTGAAAGTCTGTATGTATGTATGTATGTATGTAGGTATGTATGTATGTATTGAACCCTACGGTATTAGGCTGACTGGTGTCGAACCTGGATCTCTGGGAAAATGAGAACAGACTAGAGATGCCAGCAAGAAACGAACCCAAGGTCTTTGAGGGAATTTAAGTCATAAAAACCCCTAGAGAAAGGACTCAGTAAATCACTGTTGGGATATAAACAAATTCTGACATTATTTGATAACATAATGTAGAAAATATTAGCAGAATATGGCAGTATTGGGCTGTAAAATGCATACCATTCTGGACTTAGCGCAGAAAGTTGGAACTCTTGACAGGTTGCAAATGAGGCTGGAATATAGGCATGTTTTCGTGGCGCCTGCCAGCCACCCAGATCTATTTACACTGTCTGAGAGAAGGGAGGACAGTAATATATGGTCAAGTGAATCCCCTTCACATAAGAGGAAGCCCAGTGGAGTGGGAATCGGCCAGAATAATTTAATGATTACTCGTGATTGGAGTAACTCAGAGACATGAGGATTGCACCTACGTGAATGAATTGCAAGGAGGCTAATTATCAAGCCGCCAAACATCGATATCGAGGCCGATTTAACGTAACGCGCAAGAACGCTGGAGGAATGAGCCCAGCGCAATACTATGATAATGTCATTGGGGAAGAACCACTGACGCGGCTTGGGGACGCGCTGGCAAAGGCAATTAATATTAATTAATTGACCGATTGATCCTCGTGCACACAGGCAGATATGTAATCAGCGAGGTAAGACGGACCAGGAAAACGCCATTTCAAGACCAGAGAAGCACGGAGAGAGGAGATGAAGCTCCAAGGAAATTTAGACCTACTTTTCGGCTCCAAACAGATATAAGGTCAGTGGAGCAGGCAGTTGAGGTCAGTCGAACCATATTCTAGTGTGGAGCGCACGCCGCCAGAGTCCAGGAGAGGACGCTGGCGGACTTTAACATTTTGAGTGTTCAACATGATAGTAACCATGCAGTGTAACGCACAAGTAAGAACAATTGATAAGGACAGTCGTGCCATACTTTTATAGTCGGCATTACAAGTGATTAATATTGAGTACGCAGTAAATGTACAGTGTGGTGTACAAGTTAAGACAATGTCATATTAGGTCAATCGTACCTCATGACGAGGAGATATTATGTGGTATTATAAAGATGTACGTGGAACTGTCCAAGGCTTTGTTATAAGCAGATAATTCAAGGAGACTGTAAGTTCAGTCGAAGGACAACTGAAAGTGGTAATTGTACAAGTACAATGTACAATGGACAAGCGCGATATATAAGCTATTTGTTAGACATAATAATAGGATGTCGAACTGCGCAGGTATAAACATTGTTATACGGGTGATGCATTTTCGCAGGGATACCACTTTAATTAATGTTCAGGACGATATGGAAGCATATCTATGCTATATCGGGAAATTATCAAAGGATAGGAATTGATAGACATTGGGGACCACAGGAATCGTCAGGCAGTGTATCGAGACTTTCGAACGAGATACGGGTGTATTCGTGGAGGAAAGATCTTCAACGCCTGCATTTCTGAAATTCTGCAAAGAAGGGTCAACCAGTAAGAAATGTACATAGTGATCGTGTGATTTTTAGTGATGGTTATTTAAATATGTGTAAATTACCAGTGTAATAATTAATTTAACGTGATTTGTGGAAAAGGAAGCGATAGCTTCGACATGAAGAAGCAAAGTGCAGCGTGTTTTGTAATGGAAAAATTATATAAAATGTGTGTGGAAAGTGTAATAATGCCTTGCTAATTTGCAAATGATGGCGGGCATTAACGGAAAGAATGTGTGGTCAGAGCCGCCAGATTAGACAATGTAAGTACCCAAACCATGATTTTGTAGTGAATGTGTAGTCCACTGTATGTTGAGTAATTTCAAAACTTATAGAATATGCCAATGAGAGTCAAATTTGGGAGGTAGAACCTTCAGATATTAATGTTGTGTTGATTTTAGTCAAGTTGAGATGTCTTTGTACATCATTGTGTGGATAAATCGTTATCACTAATGTAGAAATGGCAATTGAGTTAAATAGAAAGTTAACGTAACGAACACGGATGTTCGGTTATTGATTATATAAATACGGTTACGTTGTGTCGGAGTAGGGGAAATTTATGTCAGTAATAATAATAATAAACATCAGGGAAAAATGTTTGTAAGCAAAATATATGCTAATTTGAATAACTGTGTATCCAAGCAGTAGTATTACAAGTGATGGGCCAAGAGTATCTTATGATAATGGAAATAAATATGCAAGGAGATAGGAACTGGAAGTGTTTAATAGTGAAATGAATCACAGCTTGATGAATAAGCTTATAAGAGTAATTGGTAGAGATTATCTTATTAATCAAAGGACGGGATCTTCTCTCAATGGAAGCCAGGCAGTCTAATCGACGTGTGAAATCTCGTATAGCCAAGGGCATACGGAGAGGTATTATTGCAATCGAGCGTATTTAGTGAGGAAACCCTTGCTCTGAGTATTGCTATGAAACGTTCCGGGTTCGTAATCCAGTGGTGTATGGGGGGATAACATGGACACCTCAGCATGACACCTGATATCGACCGAGAACTAGCTATTGTGTGAATAAATTCAGCTCCTGGGAGTGAATTTGGGCGGAGGAAGTTGTGTCCTGACCGTGTTCTTCGACAAAAATATGCCGGCTATTCAAAATCGACGTGTGTTTGATGAATCTCGTTTCCTTCATATAAATGTAAATGGACCTGTTGAGGCCAGCTATTAATATCCTAAGGATAAATGCTTAAACAATTCCATATTCCGTCTTGCATTCAGTATGAATTAGATCATATGTGTTGTGTGGGTCACTAAGACGGCACTATTGTGTTTGAAGCCACGTGCTACTGCTTGGAAAGGAAAGGGACGTGAGGGGAGTAACGAGCATCTTGTTACCGCCCGCCACGGAAGCCCATTGTATTCAGGAAGGGTCGGGGGGAAGAGACCATACCCTACCCAGGCTTGGAGAATAATGTTTAAAGTGAAAAAACTATGAAACCCTGTTGTTATAAAAGAATCATTGTAGTAGTGTATAATGAATTTGTGTGGTTTGAGACACATGGATAATTAAGGATCATTCTGATCACTTAATATTTGGCAAGGTTATGAGATGTGAAAAGTTGCATTTTTATACTGACATTGTCACCTATTTCCGAAGGTGGATACCAGATGTCACACGCTACGCCCACGCAAGGTTAGCATAAAATCCCACCCGACACAGCGGTAATGGAATCATTATGAAAGTGAACTCATTACGACATACAGTGGAGCTACAAAAAGGGTAGAATTACAAGTAACGGTGGAGTTGCAAGTAAATCTGATGTGCAACTCGTAAATTGGTTAATGCATGGTAGAGCATTTTGGAGGGAAGAGAAATGCAGAACATAATTGTACGCATAGTGTAAAGTAAAAATGCGGTGAATAAGTAACTAGATTGTGAAGTTAAAGTGTTCACAATAAGTGACGTAAGATTGTAAGAACAGTTTTGTGTGTATTTTACCAGTGCATCAGCGCACTTGAGAGTGAATTTCATGTTAATCTCATGGTAAATAATTCAATAATCATTTGGATTTGCGAGGATAAAATGCGAATAATAGTGGATTGAAGGAATAAGTTTTGCATTGTTTTGTGTATTATTGGTGGGATTGTGTTTTTGTTTGTGTGAAGCCATGATTTAAAGCTCAATTAAAGTATTTGGAATAGAGTTGTGTCTTATTATTGTAGAGTTGATACCTCTTAGTCTCAGATCAAAAACAAGATGTTGAGGAAAGAACATATAGCCTACTTTCTCCTAAATGTATGGGTATAGTTATAACTCTTTGTCTTTATCATCTCCTAATTTCTTCCAATTCGAAGTGCAAATTGGCACACTGGATTTGAGGAGCGGCGTTCAAATAATCTACCCCAGCATTTTGCAATTTCATCAGTAAACACTCCAAACAACGTAGGTATTCAGTTTATTAACACCGACTACTTACAATAATTTAAACTTCGTTGCTCTAAACGTTTTACTGGGAGAAACATATTTAATATAACTATTACACAGCTAATTTGTAATCGCGCACGGCTAACGAGAAAGACAGGCCATGGCGCGTAAACCAAACCCTTCTTTGACGTAGGCAATGTACCGGTACTGCTTGATGATGCTTGTACGTTTAAGTCGAGAGCAATTCATAAGCAGCAGAAATGCAATATTTTATATCAATCTTCATAAAATGGACGCAGTTTAGATGTTCCGTGTGTTTTCAAACACGATAAATTATACTGTATAGGTTTGCAAAACTACGCCTATTGAAGTTACTCCTTACAAAAATCCACGCGAACTAGGATTCAAGGGTTCGTTGTGTCTTTAATAGCTGCAACGAACAGGCTACAGTAAGTCGAGTTGTAGATTCTGTGACCTTCGTTGTGAGTTAAATTATGTGCACATCAGTATAATTAGATCAAGGAATCTTGCAGCACAGTATAGATATCATTAACTTATTGTTGTTTCAAGGGGCGGAACATAAATTAATTCGGTTATAGAACAGATCTGCGGAATACACTACCCACCGACTCACGACTTGTATCAATACCTTATATGAAGACAAGTGATAAATGAATACCAACGTTTATACAGGTTCAATGATGTAGACAAGATGACTAGGTACCACACCGGCAGTAAAACGAAGACCAGGCAGTGGTGCAACAGAACTACATTGCTGACGTCACGAAAACTCACCAGAGCCAGTCATTCTCGTTGGCCGTGATAATCGCGCCTTATCTTGGGGATGTGTACCCTCTATCGGCAAAAATAATAACCTTCGCAATTATACTGTAGACATGGGTTCACTAACTGGCCGGTAGAGAGCATAGCTCGCATCTAGAAGGCTATGGTTACCAATAACATAGTTCAAGTAATTACCCTTAGATGTCACTCCGGTGGTGAATGTTGTTTTAATTAAATATATTTTTTCCATTTCCAAATGCACCATATAATGCTTTATTTTATAACGTCTCAGTACTCAAGAAATAATAAATATAAAAGAAATCAAGGAAAAAAGTCCAACTCTGATAGGATTTGAACCACGGCCAGCCTGATGAAAGACTAACGCGCTGACCACTCAGGCAATAGTGCACACTCTAATAGATCGTTAGGAACCAATACATATACCACGTTATAGCAAATCATGACTTGGACTAAACGTTTTCTTTACTGGAGTATATTTTAAACCGAGTTCATTTCATAGAAAGTTCATATATTTGTTACCACTAGCCTATATTGCATGCAACATACTGAAATTAATAAAATATAGGTCAGAACGAGAGATCAGCTGCCATCTTGTCAAATAACCGAGACGACTCAGCTTTTTAAAATCACTTCTAGACTATAATATTAAAATATAAACTTTTAATTTCAAACGGGCCACGTCGTTTCAAACAGATTAAACGATTCTTGGTTCGATAGTCGGAACTGGTGGGTCCCATGTTATGGATTATAAAGTTTGCATAATTCACACGGCCGCCATTCTGAAATGGTACGGTTGATGACCTCGTAGTTTGGCCACAAGACGCGCCTCATATGAAGGAACGTTGTTACCAAATTTGGTAAAGATCCGATTATTAGTTTGGTTGTAATGCATTATTACGTTTTGACCATTTGAGTGGCCGCCATTAAGTTTTGGTAAAGATGGCGGCACTATAAAACATGACACTGACGTGCCCTTTGCCAGTGCTACCTCTGTACCAAATTTCGTTCAATTCGGTTTCACCGTGTTTGAATTGATAGGGGGGAACAGACATTCAGAGTACACACTCACACTCTCACACACACACACACACACACACACACACAGACTCACACACACACTGACTCACACACACACATACACACACACACAGACAGACACACAATGTTTGGCCCTGTAGTGATCTCATAAGTCTACTTTAATTTTTTGCAAAAATCGAAAGTAGGCTAATATGCAACTGCTCAGTGGGTGAACGGTACACGCCTGAGGACTGATGCTAGCTGGAGGCAGAAGCATGTTTTCCATGGAAATTATTCACATGGGTACAGTATGTATGTATGTATGTATGTATGTATGTATGTATGTATGTGGGTCTGTTCCGTATACAAATCTACACCGTTCCACCAATCTCGACCAAATTTTGCATACACATAGTTTAGGACCCAGAAGAAACCGCTGGCAACATGAATTTTCGATAGTCTTTCTCATTCTTCTGATTTCGGCCCTTTTGCACTCAAGCACAGACTAATCAAATCATAAAATATACTCATGAGGGAATGGCAAGGCAGATAGTTTCCATGGCAACATAGCTCAAGTCGAGCCACGGCCGACTGGATACCAGTTGCGCTCTGCACTACCGGTATAGAAAATGAGGATCTTTACTTGAAATCCCGTTAGTTACTAAACTGCTCACACAGCACTGTCAACCGAGTTTAGCATAACAAAGACTTGACACTATCTACTAGATATTTGTCAAATACCACTCACTTACTCACTCATTCATTCATCACGAAATCTCAGAAACCACCGAACGGATTGGAATGAAATTTGGTATGCAGCTTACTCAAGGGCCGCAAACGCCCACTAAGAAAGGATTTTTGGATATTCAGGTTCTAAAGGGGTGTTAAGGGGGTAGACCTGCATTTCATTGAATAGCAATATCTCCCGATTGGTTTCATTGGGGGATGTGATACTCGGCATATAACCTCATCATTAAAAATAAGAAGACACGTGTCTGAGGGTTTTTCGATGTGGTGTATATCATGAGGTGAGATGGGTGAAAAGTGGGGATTGAAAGATTCCTAACGGAGCGTGTATCTCTTAAACGACATAGGCGAGGAGTTTGAAACTCAGCGAAAAAAAATCCACATAAAAAAGAAGTAAATATATGTTTGACCGTTTTTTCATAAATCCAATTTAAGGGGCCCATGGGGAGAGATGAAATTCTGGTGGGGGGGGGGGGGACAGGAAAGAAAGTGTCCTAACTGATTGACTGACTGACTCACTCATCAAACTCAGGGGGAAAAACTGCTTTAAAGTAATAAATAGCTGTTCGACAGTTTTTTCATAAATCAAATATAAGGGGTTCATTGGGAGGGGTGAAATTCTGAAAAAAGAAAATTGAAAGAAAATGTCCTGACTCACTCACTCACCATCGCCCACCCAAAATTATTGAAGTTAGAAACATGACAGTTTGGGGATATGTTCATTGTATGTCAATACCATATACTAAGGGAGGATTTTCTGATATTCAGGTTCTAAATGGGTCTTAAGGGGGTTAAACATGCATTTCATTGAATAACAATATCTCCCGATTGGTTTCATTGGGGGATGTGATACACGGCATATAAACTCTCCATTAAAAAGTAAGAAGACACGTGTCTGAGGGTTTTTCGATGTGGTGTATATTATGAGGTGGACGGGGTGAAAAGTGGGAATTGAATGATTCCTAACGGAGCGTGTATCTCTTAAACGACATAGGCGAGGAGTTTTAAACTCAGCGAAAAAAAAATCAGCATAAAAAATAAGTAAATATGTGTTTGACCGTTTTTTCATAAATCCAATTTAAGGGGCCCATGGGGAGGGCTGAAATTCTGGGGGGGGGGGGGACAGGAAAGAAAGTGTCCTAACTGATTGACTGACTGACTCACTCATCAAACTCAGGGGGAAAACTGCTTTAAAGTAAGTAAATAGCTTTTAGACAGTTTTTTTATCAATCAAATTGAAGGGGTTCCTCGGGAGGGGTGAAATTCTGAAGAAGAAAAAAAATTGAAAGAAAATGTCCTGACTCATTCACTCACTCATCATCGCCCAGCCAAAAATATTGAAGTTGGAAACATGGCATTTCGAGAATATGTTCGTTGTATGTCAAAACCGTACACTAAGGGAGGATTTTTGGATATTCAGGTTCTAAAGGGGTCTTAAGAGGGTTAAACCTGCATTTCATTGAATAACAATATCTCACGAGTGGTTTCATATGTGGATGTGATACTCGACATATAAACTAATCATTAAAAATAAGCAGACATGTGTCTAAGGTTTTTTCGATGTGGTGTATTAATATGAGGTGAGAGGGGTGAAAAGTGGGGGTTGAAGGATTCCTAACGGAGCGTGTAGGCCTATCTCTTAAACGACATAGGCGAGAAATTTGAAACTCAGCGAAAAAAAAATCAGCTAAATAAATAAGTAAATCGGTGTTCGACCGTTTTTTCATAAATTAATTTAAGGGACCAATGGGGTGGGGTGAAATTCTGGGGGGAAAAAGGAGAGAAAGTGTCCTAACTGACTGACTAACTCACTCGCTCATGAAACTCAGGGGGGAAAAGACAGGTGTTCAAGCGTTTTTTTATCGATCCAATTTAAGGGGCCCATGGGGAGGGGTGAAATTCTGGTAAAAATAATTGAAAGAAAATGTCCTGTCTGACTCACTCACTTATCACGCTCAGCGAAAACTATTAAAGTTGGAAACATTAAATTTTGGGAATATGTTCGTTGTATGTAGAAAACGTCAACTAAGGAATGATTTTTGTTTATTCGGTTTTTAAAGAGGTGTTTAGGGGGGTAAACCTGCATTTCATCGAATAATGATATCTCGTGAGCTGTTTCTTTGGGGATGTGATATTCGGTATATAAACTAATCATTAAAAATTATCAGACGTATGTCTAAGGGTTTATCGATGTGGTGTATATTATGATGTGAAAGGGGTGAAAATTGGGGTTGAGGGATACTTAACGGAGGGTGTATCTCTGTAACGACCTAGACGAGAAGTTTGAAATTCGTCGGAAAAACAGCTTAAAATACAAGTAAATAGGTGTTCGACCGTTTTTTCATAAATCCAATTTAAGGGGCCCTTGGAGAGGGGTGAAATTCTGGAGGAAAAAACAGGAAAGAAAGTGTCCTAGCTGATTGACTCACTTACTCACTCACCAAACTCAGGGGGAAAACAGCTTTAAATAAGTAAATAGGTGTTCGACCGTTTGTTTCATAAATCCAATTTAAGGGGTTCATGGGGAGGGGAGAAATTATCAAAAATAAATGAAAAAAATGTCCTGACTGACTCACTCACTCAACATCACCCAGCCAAAATTATTGAAGTTTGAAACATGACATTTTTGGGATATGTTCGTTGTATGTCGAAAACGTCCACTAAGGAAAGAGTTTTGAATATTCAGGTTCTAAATAGGTGTTACGGGGGTAAACGTGCATTTCATTGAATAACAATATCTCACGAGTGGTTTCATTTGAAGATGTGATACTTGGCATATATACTAATCATTAAAAATAAGCTGACACATGTCTAATGGTTTTTCGATGTAGTGTATATTATGAGGTGAAAGGGATGAAAAGTGGGGGTTGAAAGATTCCTAACGGAGCGTGTATCTCTTAAACGACATAGGCGAGGAGTTTGAAACTCGGAGGAAATCTATCAGCTTAAAAATAAATTAATAAATAAATAAAATAAATAGGTGTTCGACCGTTTTTTTCATAAATGCAATTTAAGGGGCCTATGGGGAGAGGTGAAATTCTGGAAGAAAAACGTCCACTAAGGAAGGATTTTTGGATGTTCACTCTCATCGACCAACCAAAACTATTAAAGTTAGAAGAATGATATTTTGGAGATTTGTTTGTTGTGTGTCGAAAACGTCTACTAAGGAGGGATTTTTGATTATTCAGGTTCTAAAGGGGTGTTAACGGGGTTAAACCTGCATTTCATTGAATAACAATATGACACGACTATGACGCGAGCGAAGCGAAGCTAAAAATGAGATGGTGTGTGTCTGTGTATTACTCAAACACGCAAGTACCACTGGTCCGATTTACATGAATTTTACATGGAAGTAGCTGATTTACCTGGTTAACATATAGGTTACTTTTGATTTCAATACTTTGTACTATTTAAAGATGGCGACCATTTTAGTGACTTCACTACACCATTTGGTTTAAAACTTTCATATTTCCATTTCAAATACAAAGAGAACGCTAAGAAATAGCAAACTTTTGATGGTATATACGAGGTTAAAAATTACATTTTCTATCCGAAAGGTATCTCCAACCATTAGCGAGTAAAACCTAAATTTGTGCTATAAAACACGGTCAACGCCGAGCGATGTAGTTGGACAAAATGTCCCATCCTTAATCTCCTTCTGCGCAGCACCTCGCCTAACTGTCACCTTCACATTTTAATTTATTTATGACGCGTAGCGGAGCACGGGTACTTCAGCTAGTAAACAAATAAAAATTTTAAATAAGTTTAAATATCTTGGTAAAAATTCTTTCTTGGAACAGCAATGAAAAATTGACAATTGAAAGTAGATCATTTACATTAAATAAAGCACAACGAATATTACTTGGGCAACATACAAGAAGAAATCTCTTTCGATAAATTCTAAATTTCAACATTACTGTTCCGTCGTTAATCCTGAAGCAACTTACGCTTGTAAAACACTATTTAAATTAAACACAAATTCAACGACAGATCAACTGCATAAGGTTAACAGTAGGATAATCAGAACAATCAATTATCAATAAAAAACACCAGGTAGATGGACATGGAGATTGTTTCCTAATTGAGTAGCCTACCGGAAAAGGAATTCGAAAAATGAAAATCGCATTTTCGTGTCATTTAAGGAGATTAAATGACAATTGCCTATTTAAGCAAATATTTAACTACGTTGGGAAAATAAAACAAAAAATAATAAGGAAGTTCAAAATGATTTAGAAGAGTTGATTATTACAATGCAAGTAGAGAAGAAAAGATGATTCTGAAGAACAAAGATACTGTATAAGACTTACACTAAAAAGTGACAGTCTGAATGACTAGACTTTGTATCATTTTAAATCCTACAAATGCTGAAAAATGCTAGAAAGGCTGGAGGCTTCTCGCTTCGCTCGAAGCCAAAGACTCTTGAAATGTTAGAAAATTATCTGCATACTACTTATCTTGCTTATCTTGTTTCAAATTACTCGCGAACGGCAAGTGCAAACCAAGGGCAAAGCAAGGTCAAGTGCGCGGGATCCCGTCACGCTCACCAGAGCGTGCGGGGACATGCCCGTTGCATCCAGTCTAAAAACACTTACAGTGAGCGATGTATTGAAGATACAGATATGCTCTCGCGGACTTTTTGTAGAACTTTTCATGCTGACCAATTCTTACGCTCATAGTATATTGATAGTATATTGATTAACGGTTTGCCCAGCGTAAGCTTAAGAAGCGCACGGACGCCAAGTTTGTTTTCGACTTTTTCACTGAAATCGTTACTGCTTGCCTTCCTTTGATCATACATAAATTATTTTCTACAGAATCTTTCCTCGAGTTATCCTTTACAGAATGGTGAAAAACGCATCAAAATCCATCCAGTGGTTCTCGAGATTACCCGTGACATCCAAGAATCGGGGATTTTTGTCTTATAAGATGAAGTAGAGATTGTCGGGGAACACATGCACCAAGCGGTACTATGACGTCACACACCTCAGCGCATTCTCGGTACATTTCGTCCCGTCACCGTAACGTAACGCCAGACCCCAGCGTAACGACGAAGTCGACAAGACCATTTAAAATGATAAAAACTAAGCAACGGAAACTATATGTCATATACGATGACGAAAGGGCCGCCAGATTGAAGAGGTTTTGGGAGAGGAGGACGATGATGACAGCTAAATCCCTGTCAATTCTTGAAAATGAAAATCCACAGCCTGCTTCCAGTCGACCGACCGGGTCAGGGATGGAGAGAATGAGGCCCCCATCTAGCGGCGGTGATATGAACTGTGCCGGCTGCCGAGGCCTGTCGCACTTCTCTGAGGCAGTGACTAAATGAATGACAGATGAAATGAAATGATAGTGGAGAGTGTTGCTGGAATTAAATTTTTGACAGGGAAAACAGGAGTTGTTGTTGTTTGAGTCTTCAGTCTTTTGACTGGTTTTATGCTGCCCTCCATGCCTCCCTGTCCAGAGCTAATCGTTTCATCTCTACATAGCTACCACCCCCTACATCCGAGACAATCTATTTAACATATTCTAACCTTGGTCTACCCCTACAGTTCTTGTCCTCGAACCTTCCTTCCATAACTAAGCATGCTATTCCTGGGTGTCTTAATATGTGTCCTACTAAGCTATCTCTTCTCTTCATTAGCAGTCGCCAGAAACATCTCTCCTCTCCCACTCGTCTTAATACCTATTCGTTTGTAACCCTATCTACCCATCTGATCTTCATCATTCTCCTGTAACACCACATTTCAAATGCTTCAAGTCTCCTCTTTTCTGCTGCACCAATAGTCCAAGTTTCACTTCCATAGAGCGCCACGCTCCAGACAAAGGCTTTCAAAAATGACTTCCTAATACCTAATTCCAATATATTTGTTTTACATTTATTGATTTTCATCATGAATTCTTTTCTCAAGACGGAGTCCATACCATTCAAACACTCATTCAAATCCTCAGGCGTGTGGGCCAAGATGACTATGCCATCGGCAAATCTCAGAGTTGAAGTTATTGCTCCTTGAATCTTCACTCCCACATTAAATATTTCTCGAATTTCCGTCTGCCTCAGTTTTGTACAGTACAGATCTCACATGGAGTGACCGGGATTTGAACCACGGACCCAGCGATGAGAGGCCGGCGTGCTGCCACCTAAGCCACGGAGGGTGGGCATCAATTCTACTCGGGAATTCCAGTCAGGTAGCCAGGGTTACCTCAATTCCACTCGACACTCGAGGTAGTCGCCAGAGGAGTCCCTCAACTCCGCTCGGTCGCGGTCTCTTTATCCTTATGCATTCTTAGAACGACACAAGTCTTCCATGCTCACTTCTACCATTGATTATAATCAATGCTTCTAATATAACTAATATAACTTCTAATAATGATTGATAACAAATTAAGTATAACTTCTCAAAATAACCTACCGTGGTCAGTTATATTTCAGCAGTACAATAACCACTGCTTCAGTGTTTACATTTCTAAGTTTACTAAAATAAGTGGAACAGCTAATTTCATAACATAGAGTAGAATTGTTTAACTTTTTGTTGTTACTTAGTCTACTCCTCATTTAACCATTTCTTATCACTTGTAAACTGATAAGAACGGACGATATAATTGCATAGAAAAAGTGGTGTGCAGACGATATCTTAAATCCGAATAGCTGTTACGGTAAACTATTAGAATTCGTAACTTATTTGTTGTGTGAGAATGCAGCTGATTTTTCCGTTCTAGGCTGGAAGACAGTATTTTCAGCATCCGCAGCTGATATCGAAAGCATTTTGTTAGGTACAAATTACAGTGTACACCTATTATTATCTAAATTTAATTTTATATTGTCTGACTAGGTTAAAAAACATACAGACATTTAATTATGCACATGTTAAAAACAATGCATAACATTTGTAGAAAAAATAGAAAACTTGGCAGACTTATTTAAGAGAATATTATGATTAATTTTAAATCTCTTGTATTTTCTGCCATATAAGTTATAACGTGCCAAGCACTTTATACCTGATTTAACGAATGAGCGGACTTTACTTCTGAGTGCTTGACCGATGGCGTGGTGGTGTTCGCAAGACATTGTTGTGTCATTGGTCAAAATCAGATGTAAACATAATACATAAAGAACTAGTTAATAATCACTGTTGTTAAATAAAAATATGGACAGGAAATTTAATAAAATAAGAAAAATCAGCATCTTAAAATCACATAAATCTTTACCTCATTTCAAACTATACAAAAAAACATTAGATGAAATGAAACTCTTTTCATTCACTAAATATTTTGACCCGGCCCTTGGTATGCGAGCAGAAGGGTTATGATATTTGTTTACATCATTGAGGATAACCCCTTTGCCGACCCCTTGCCAAAGCCTGAGCGGAGTTGAGGAACTCATTTTTGGGTCCCTTGGAGGACCGAGTGGAATTAAGGAAAATCGAGGGGAGTTGATGTTCGACCACCACTGAAGCTTCTTCCTGTCAATTCTTAGATGACTTAAATGCATTTGGTTTGATATAAGTGCTCCAATGTGGGCGTGTAATAAATCAATAAATCAGTAATAAATGATTAAATAAATAAAAAGATTTTATTGTGTCTGAAGAAGGAGCGCTAAAAGCCCCGAATAAATAACATTTATGAACATTTTGACCGTGTGTATTGACAGGCTGACCACCCAAACTTTAAAATAAATTTATATTTCAGATATACGATTTTACTTAGCACAACATGAACAGAAGACAGAAAAGAAATAATGGATATCAAAAAAAGTAGGCTACGAGTTCTTTAGGGAAACTATTATTATCATACCGACGAAAAGACTGGCTGTTCTAGGTAAGTTGTCTTCAAGTTGTTCTGGAATGCCGCCAAGTGTGTAACCGAGGATCATAACCTTGTCATAACACATGACAAATGACGCACGCTAATTCCCCTGGGGCTAATTACCAACTGTAATCCTTTGTATACCTTCCTTAATATAGCTTACCAACTTGCGCCATTCTGTTCAAATCTCATAACTCACCAACCACGTATAAAGTCAATATTACTTTTGCTAACACAGGATGCTGCATAGTTTAAGGTGATCAGATTAAGAATATGAAAACATGGAACCCGTGAAATACCGTATTTGCCCTTGCGTGGTATGGCAGTGTTTGTCAAGTTAAACCAACAGTGCAGTACTCGCAAGTGTGCATGGCAACTCCTGAAGACTCTCCTGCAAAATAATCCCCTCCACTCAATATTGACACTCCTCCTTCACTCGAGGAGATAATAGTTATATATTACCTACTAATATACAGATCGATTGTATACGGAAGTGCTTGAAATTGCTTGAATATGCTGGCACAGGCTGGCTCATTGGTGAGCTGTTTGACAGCCAGATCGACTGGTTGTGTGGCAGCTATGTAGGTCGATTTGGGCTCTTGACTACCAGGTTGATTTGGACTGTTTGACTGGTAGGTCGATTTGGGCTGTTTGGTAGTCAGATAGATTTGGGCTAGTGACAGTCGACGGTTTGAGCTGTTTGCCAACCAGGTCAATTTGGGCCTCTGACAGCCATGTTGGTTTGGGCTGTTTGATAGGCCGGTCAGTTTGGGCTGTTTGACAACCAGGTCGATTGGGGCTTGTGACAGACAGGTCAATTAGGGCTGTTTGACAGACAGGTCAATTAGGGCTGTTTGACAGACAGGTCAATTAGGGCTGTTTGACAACCAGGTCAATTTGGGCTTGTGACAGCCAGGTCAATTAGGGCCGTTTGGAAGGCTGGTCGGTTTGGGCTGTTTGACTGACAGTTTGGTTTGGGCTGTTTGACGGCCAGGCCGATTTGGGTTGTTTTTGACAGCGAGAGGAAGGTCACTTTAGGCTGTTTCACAGACAGGTCGATTTGGGTTGTTTGACAACCAGGTCTATTTGGGCTGAGACATCCAGTTCGATTGGGCTGTTTGACGGACAGGTCGATTTGGGCTTGTGACAGCCCAAGGCGCAGACAAGCCAATGCAGTGAGTTCTCAGTTACGATCTACAGTATTCTGCAAGAAAGAAATTTGTGTTGCGACGAAACTCTTCCTACATCACTCAGTATTTAGACCGACCTAGCTGTATGGAAGTGAGAGCTGGGTGGACTCAGGGCGTGTCGTCCCATGAGTTCCGATTCCCACCAGTTCCAAATTATTTAGCGGATTAGCTATCTGCCAATTACACTACCTGAGCGAGTCCCATCAGTTCCGAACACTACCTGAGCGAGTTCCAGCTTAGTTTTCTACAGCAGAATTGTATTAATTTGTTTATTACTTAAATAAAGTCCATTGTTAGCGTCAGCAGGGAGTACGTGCCCTCTTTAATGAATTGGCTCCTCTAACAGAGGGGGGGGGGGGGGGGCGGACGCCATGGACCGGTAGCTCCCATAAGCAGCTTTCGCCTTGTCAGTATCTATATCAGCATGTGCCTTAGTCAAAATAATCAGTTTTGAGTTATAATTATAAAGTTCTTAAAACAGTATCAGCATGTCGCTTTTACGGCACATGGTTTTGCAGCACAAATCCACACTTCACTCGATTTGTTGTCGCGTTTCTTATAAAAACGGTAACCATTAAATATCAAAGTTTGGTTTCCTTTAATGCTAGTTGTGAACTATATGCTTATTTGCTCCACTCAATGACACAAACACAAATGACATACCTGGTGATAGGGCCATTAATTATTCTAGGTCGCGTCGTACCATTATTAGCCGGTCAAACGTCAGAACTGAATGCTGGGTTTCCCAGAGTTATTCGGAACTAGTGGGACTCATTAGCTTATTTACTCAGGCGTGAGGACGCGTTCGGAACTCATGGGACGTTTTTCCTAAGAAATTTGTTTTCGGAACTCATGGGAATGGAACTCGTGGGACGGAATCCATCTCACACATAAGCTGGAGGTAACTAATATGAGGGTAGCACGAATATAAACTTCTAAATGAATCACCATTATCAGCCGTAAGTGAGCGTAGCTGGTCTCAAACTAGAAACTGACTTTTTGCGGCAACAACCGACAATTAGGGTATCGGTAGAATTTAATGCCTGATGCAACGAAAATCTTGCAGATGCACCAGAACCAGTTAAGTATTGTACCCATGTGAGTAATTTCCTTGGAAAACATGCTTCTGCCTCCAGCCAGCATCAGTCCTCAGGCATGTACCGTCCACCCATTGAGCAGTTGCATATTTTTGATCTGAGACTAAAAGGTATCAACTCTACAATGATAAAGCACAACTCTATTCTAAAGACTTTAATTCAGTTCTAAATCATGGCTTCAAACACACAAAAACACAATCCCAACAAATATAACACCAAACAAAGCAAAATTACTACTATAATCCACTAACATCCACACTTTATCCTTGCAAATCCAGATGATTATTCATACATTTACCCTGAGATTGACATCAAAATTCATTCTCAAGTGCGCTGATGCATATGTAAATTACACATAAACTGTACTTATAATCTTATGTCACCTGTTGTGACCTCTTTCCTTTCACAAGGTTAATTGTTTACTCTCAACACATCTTAATTTACATTATGCGTACACTTGTGTTTTGTATCTCTTTTCCCACCAAAATGCTTTATCATGCATTAGCCAATTTATCGGTTGCACATCAAATTTACTTCCAACTCCACAATTATATGTAATCATACCCCGTTCTGCAGTTCCCTTCTACAATTCCTTTTTCTACAGTTCCACTGTATGCCGTTGTGATTTCAACTTCAAAAATTCCGTTACCGCTGTGTCGGATGGTATAATATGCTACCCTTGCGTGGGCATAGCCTCTGGCATCTAGTGTCGATCTTTAGAGCTAAGTAACACTGCCAGTATAAAAAAATGTAACTTCCAACAACTCATAAGTTTGCCAAGTATTACGTTATAAGAACGATCCTTAATTAACAATGTGTTTCAAACCACACAAATTCATTATACAATAAAACAATGACTCTTTTCATTACAAACAGGGATTCAAAGTCTGTCCCTTCTAAATGTCAACCTTCAATGGTCGTTTAAAAATCTCCCCCTCGGAGCTACTTGTATACAGTGGGACTGAGTCGAGCGGTCACAACACGTGCGCCGTCCCTTCCTGACTCCCTTCTTCTTTATCTCCCAGCAGTAACAAGATTTTAAATACAATAGTGCAGTCTCAATGACCCACATATCCCATATGATTTCAACTAAATTGTATGCAAGACAGGTTATGGGCGTGTTTAAATATTTATTCCTAACCTTAGGATATTAATAACTGGCCTCAATGGGTCCATTTCAATATATGAAGGAACGAGATTCATCAATCACTGGTCGAACTGACTAGCCGGTATCTTATTAAATGCTACGGTCAGGCACATCCTGCCGCCAATTAAATTCGCTTCCCAGGAGCTGAATTTCAATAACTAGTTCTCGGTCGACATCAGGTATCATGCAGAGGTTTCCATTGTTATCCTCTCATACACCACAGGATTCGAACCCGGAACATTTCATGACAATCCACAGAGCTAGGGTCAATCACTAAAATACGCTCTGGCCATAATAAATATCTCTGTACGCCCTAGGCTATACGAGTTTTCACACGTCGAATAGATTACCTGGCTTCCGTGACTATTGTGCTATGATCTCGTCCTTTAATTAGTAAGATAACTCTATCAATTACTCTACAAGCTTATTCACAAGCTGCAAATTCAATTCTCTATTAAACTCATCCATTCCCTAGATTCTTGCATATTTATTTCCATTATCACAATATACTCTGATATTAAATTGCTTTTCTTAGCCCTTAAACTATAATATTACTGCTGGGATAGATAAATATTCCAATTAGCATATATATATTGCTCACAACCATTTTCCCCCTGATGTGTATTCGTTTATTCCTTATTCTTCTTCTTATTATTATTATTACTGACATGAATTACAATAACCCGACACAACGTAACCATTTTAATAACCGAACATCCGTGTTCGTTACGTTAAGTTTTTATATAACTGAATTGCCATTTTACAATAGTGGTAACGATTTATCCACTCAATGATGTACAAAAACATCTCAACTTTACTAAAATCAACACAACAATACTACCTTGAGGTTCTCCCTCCTAAAATTGACTCTTATTGGCATATTTTATAATTTTGAAATCACTCAACATACAGTGGACTATAACTGCTACAAAATCTGGTTTTAGGGTACTTACATCGGCTAGTCTGGTGGCTCCAATCACGCATTTCTTCCAGTAATGCCCGCCATTATTTGCAAAATTAGCAAGGCATTCTTATACTGATAACACACATTTTACATAACTTTTGCCTTACAAGACACACGGCACTTTTCCTTTCCATATTGAAGCTGTTGCCTCCTTATTCACACAACACTTTATAGCACTTGTTACAATATTAATTTTACAGATATTTAACAGATCATCACTACAATCACACGCTCACTATTTACATTTCTTACTGGTTGACTTTTCCTGGCAAGATATCAGAAATGCAGATGTTGAAGATCTCCTCCTCGCTGCTATCCGAATCCTGATTGAAAGTCTCGATTCTCTGCCTAAGAATTCCTATCGATTCCCCAAACTGTCGATCAATCTCTATCCTTCGATAAATTTCCTGATATCGCATAAATATGCTTGCATATCGTCCTGAGCGTTAATTATATTGGTATTCTTATGAAATTTCACCAATCGCATAATAAAGTTTCTATCTGCGCAGTCCAACATCCTATGATCTGTCTAACCAATAGTTTACATACTGCGCTCAACCATTGTACATTGTACTTGTACAAATTATCACTCTCAATTGTCCTACCTTGTATATCAAGCGGTACATTTCCTACGTGCACAATAACAATCGCTCGTAATGCCGACTTTACAAATATGGCACGACTGTCCTTAATAAATGGTATTAATAAATGTCTTACTGCACGGCTCTTCATGTTGAAGTCCGAGCGTCCCTTCTCGACTTCGGTAACGCGCACTTCGCACTAGACTGCAGTTCCACTGACTACAATACTCGTTATTAACTCATGTCTTAATGCATGATTATATGTTGCTGCACTTAGAATGATACAGTCCGCGCCTTTCTTCTCTGAGCTAGGGTGACGTGCTCCTCGCTCTCAAGTATGGTTCGACTGACCCGACTGACTCCCTCTGTCCTGGGTCCACCCCCTTATATTCGTTTGGAGAGAAAAAGTAGACCGAGAATTTCCCTGCAGTGTCATCTTCTCTCACAGTATGATTCTGGTCTTGAATTAACGTTTATATGGTTCCTTTTTCCTCGCTGATCACAGATCTGTATGCGTGCTCGAGGATCGATCGGCCAATTAATTAATATTAATTGCCTTTGCCAGCGCGTGCTACGCGGCGTCATCTAAAGATCCCCGAAACCATGGTTATATCTCTCCGCTAACCTCCAATTACTGTGTTAGTGCGCTTTCCATTAAATCTGCCTCGATTTCAATGTTTAATGGCTTGATAATTAGCCTCCCGGCTAAACATTCACATAGGTGCAAACCTCATGTCACTGCGTTGCTCCAATCACGAGTAATCATTAAATTACGCTGGTATCTCCTCACTCCATTAGTATCTCTATTCTGAAACGGGGAATAACTTGACAATAATTTAGCCTCCTGACCTGCTCCAGACGACTTAAGTAGGTCACGTAGAGTGACACGGCTCCAAGAAACCACGCCTCTTTTCCAGAGTCATTAGACAAACGTCAAGCGCTCCAACTTCTGTGCTCAAGTCCAGAATTGTATGCCTCATACAGCCCAATACTGCAGTATTCTACTAATATTCCCTGCATTATATTAATAAATAATGGCAGCATTAGTTCATATCACAACAGTGATTTAATATGTATTTTCTCTAGGGGTTTTTATAACTTAAACTCCCTAAAAAGATCTCGTGTTTGTTCCTTGCTGGAACCTCTATTCTGAGCTCAACTATCTCTGAGATCCACGTTCGACACCAGTCAGCCTAACCCCGTTGGGTTCAGTATCAACAACCGCAATACTGTATACGTCTGAGGAAGATGATTATTAATCATGGGAATTGTTTTAGTTCTTAATATAATTATATCCCCTTCCAGTACCCCAGCGCAGCGTCTTTAAACGCAGCAGTAGTAGGGACGAAGAACCAAAATTTATTTTGATGTGCCCAATTAAATTAGATGGGAAGTAAAAATTGCCTACTCACATCTTTTATTCTGGGAAAGATTACATTGATTTTTGAACACATTTTTGTACAACACTTGGCTGTCACCTCGGAAGTCCGGGTTCGATTTCCGGCTCTGACAAGCAATTTAATTCTGGTCTGAAGGCTGGAACGGGGTACACTAAGCCTTGTGAGGCAACACTGAGAAGAGGTGGGTTCGATTCCCGCCACCACCATCCTGGAAGAGGTTTTCCATGGATTCCCATTTCTACTCCAGGCAAATGCCAGGATGGTTACTAACTGAAGGCCACGGTCGCCTCCTTCCCAATGAAAATCCACAGCCTGCTTCCAGTCTCCGACCAGATCAGGAATGGAATGAATGAAGCCCCCATCTAGCGGCGAGGATATGAACTGTGCCGGCTGCCGAGGCCTGACGCACTCCTCTGGGGCAATGATTAAATGAATGACAGTTGAAATGAAATGATAGTGGAGAGTGTTGCTGGAATGATATTTTGACAGGGAAAACCGGAGTAACCGGAGAAAAACCTGTCTGCTTCCGTTTTGTCCAGCACAGATCTCAAATGGAGTGACCGGGATTTGAACCACGGACCCAGCGGTGAGAGGCCAGCGTGCTGCCGCCTAAGCCACGGAGGCTTCCTAAATTACATTTAGACACAATAATACAGTCATCACAATAACACAGGTTATCAGACAAATTATAACCCCCAAAAGTACACGGGGATACATGACTACGATGTCGCAAAGCCCCTCGATTAAGCAACCACAACAACAACAACCACAGAAACTAAAACATAAACGTAAAGGTAATATACTCCTCTAAATGGAGTTAGTTAATTAGATGACATTTCACTCATCAGGCGATCATCGTCAGATCCTATTCACTTGAAGTGTTAATAGGTTTGGCGGACATAGCCTACTGTACAAAATAACGCGTATAATATCACCAAAACCTTTCCATAACATGTCAAAAAGTTTCCTTGTGTTCTACTACTTTTTATATTTCGATATTCAGTTCGTTATGTTCTGGGTAAAATAAAGGAATGCAGCTGAAATAAATTATAATCCCCTATTGGCGTCATATTGAGAGGTGAAAACCTAAAGGAAGAAGGAGACGTTTGCTACTTAGGAAACATAATAAACTGTGATGGACGAAGCAAAGAGGATATAAGAAGTAGGTTGGCTCAGGCAAGGAAAGCATTTCTATAGAAAAACAAGTAGTTCCGTAAAGAACTGTATAGCCTATTTTCATATATCCTACTACTGTTAATTGCCTCTATCAACATACAACAGTTCTGTTTGATTGCTGTAATAAATTCGTAATTATTGAGAACCGTTTAAATTTTTCGGATTGTTGCCATGTTTGATTTTTATATATATAGGCCCTAGGTCAGTAGGAAATAAAGAGCGGTTCTGGCACAGGGGCTAATGGGCAAGATGGCCGCCCGCGCAACCAGCCCTATGTTATTCTTATGGAGGGGACAGTCAGAGCTGGCACAGGGGCTAATGGGCAAAATGGCCGCCACGCTGTCACAGGGGGAGGTCGGCCGTGTAGTTACTAAATGGAATATTTATTATTATTATTATTATTAATAATATTATTATTATTAATAATTTTACTAGGTAATTATTGATTGATAGCTTGCCACGGTGGGTGAGTGGTTATCGTGTCGGACTACCAACCCCAAGCTTGCATGTTCGCTCTTGGTCGTGGTAAGTGATTTTTGAAAGGCATAAAAATTAAGACACGCATGTCATACGATGTTGGCATTTTAAAGAACCCAGGGAGAGGTCGGCTATGTAGTTGCTAAATGGAATATTTATTATTATTATTATTATTATTATTAGGTAATTATTGATTGATCATGTACAATCAAGACCAGCCTTATATTGCCCCACTTTATGGTGTAGTGGCTAGCATTTTTAGCTGTTACTGTGGAGGCTCGGGTTCGAGTCCTGGCTGTGTCAAGAAATTTAATTCTAGGCTGAGGGTTGGAATGGGGTACACTCAACCTTGTGAGGCAAAACTGACAGGAGCTGGCTTTTGATTCATACCGCAGCCATTCTGCCTAACCCAACTTCACCTAACCTAACCTAACCTAACCTAACCTTACCTAACCTAACCTAACCAAATCCCACCTAACCTAACCTGACCTAACTTCAAAGTCAGAATGTGCAATACATTTATTGTTTTTTTATACCCTCATAAATTAGATATAGAGAATGTCCACTACGATTTAGATCCTCGAGTACACTTTTCTGACATATATCATTAAAACGTGTAGAAAGGAATGTCTGAAAATTTTCACTAACACATAGTACACGTTCACCATGCATTGTGTCTCCTTTTTGAATGTTAATGATACGGAAAAGAGTATGCATTGGTAATTCAGTGAGCTTTTTTCTCTCTAATCAACAGTTCTACCCCCCATAGCATTGTGAATATTTATTGTAGTAGCCTATAAAGAAACAAAAAAAAATCATATCTATTACAGTTTAGCTATAAGTGACCAGAACCACTAAAGCAATTTATTATAATAAGGCGATTTCTATAATGATAAGAAAAAAAGAGCTTACCATAATGATGGATTGTGTAAGTAAACGTCTTTTGCTGCATGATGCCACTACTAAACTTTTTTTTTTGTCGTGTAGCCTCCTGAGTGGCCGAGTGCAGGTCTTTCTAGTCGACGCCCTGGTGTATTCTTTGAATACACGGTACCTGAGATATAATTTTTATTGCTCTTTGCATGTTCATTTCTTCCTTCCTCTTTGTCAACCACCAACAGTGATCATCTGTTTTCTCCTTGTTGGGCATATCTCTTATGTCTTCATAAGTATGTTTCAGATATATAACTTCTGTGACCCACCTAGCGTCATCTAGTAGCGAACCTCTGAAGCTACTCAATTCCTCATCGTGCAAGAGGACTTACATATCCATCTGGCCACCAGATCTCGTTACTATCGTCAGCTATTTTCTCCTTGAGCAAGAGGACTACGTCTACTGTTTCACTCACCATGCTGCGCTAATATCGCCTACTATCAACTCTTAGAAGACCATCCATCAAGAAGAAAATTATTTTTTGCTGAGTTGGTTATGCTGATATGTATACCTTTTGTTTCCTACCCCCACTCTTTCCCCTTCCGTGGTCTCTCCGTGCTCCGTTGAGCTGCTCTCACTTCTCCGTCTGCAGTTGACTCGTCCAGTCAAAGCTCCGCTCGAGCTTGCCTCCTCAAACCAAGAGGCTCACCCTCTTTTACGCCATGTTGGAACTCTAAGCATCAGTGAGAAATCCGACTTCAACATGAAATCAAGATAAGTACCATTTTTAAAAAGTTTTAACCTCATCTTCATGGTTTTAACTTCCAAGTGGTTTTAATTATAATTTATAGGCAGTGTGAAATGATTTACTTTGGGGCAATGATCATTCTTCGTGGGATTTGCAATGTTGAGCTTTTTGCTTGTATAAGCCAACCTTACTAAAACAAAAGAGCTTTTCTTAAGCGATTCAAACGAGAAATCCTCTCGCTACGTGGGATATTATCTAATACCCACTGCCTATAATTATAAAACTATTTCCTCCGTTGGATTTTCTCAACCCCATTTTCTGCTAAGGTCGTTCTGGAACCTTCTAGACCTTGTTCTCTATCTGCGAGTCTTGTCGTCAAGTATTGTTCACGCACTGTGAAAATGCTAGTTAAAATGAGGAATCTTCCTTATAAATTTTTGCAATAGCTAACTTTCTTCCACCGCTGGAACCTCTGGAAAATTCTATGGCGCATTTAATTGTAAATTACAACTTTTTCAAGAAATAGACTCTCATCTATATAGTGCAATCAGTTCTTTCCATAATTGCAATAACTTTCTTTTTCATGAACTTTAGTGTTTCTATAGTGAACTTTGAATCCATCTTCATAGACTACAGTGATAAACAGTGCTTTCTCCACGTTTCTACCGCGTCGCGATCGTCCGGTTATATTAAATAAGGCCATGAACATTTTCCTTAATTCCCATTTCTCTTTCCTAAACCTTTCACTAACAATCTGCAATAAACTTTTAATCTAGGTCGGTTTCAATAAGGTGTCATTCTAAGAAGTGCCCTTCCATTTTTTTTGGTTTATCATTAAGTATCTCTGTATAATCTTTGTGATACGTGTCTAACACACGTTTCAAACTTACATTGTTCCTCCCTTCAAAATCAGGGAAAACAATTCTCTAAACTCTTGAGCGAGTCACGTTCAGGTTTCACGAAATGGAAACTGCCCCATTTTCTCGTGATTCCTAATTAAACATAGGAAGTCTAGAAACTTCCTTTTCACTTTCTTCAGGTTTCACAATAAGTGACCTGCCCTCTTTGTGTAATTCTCATATATTAACTCTGTATAAATATAAGAAGTTGTAGGAACTTCTATCTTATTTTCACGTTGTTGTTATCGTCATTTTCAAAGTTGTCATTTTCTCTAGAACATTCTCTCAAGAATTTCTTAAGGTACACTTTTTGTACTCTAATTCACTTTCAAGCTTTAATTATTTCATTGTTTATTGGTTTAACTCTTATGAAAATTTTAGAAACATGTAAGGTTTGAAACCTTGTAAATTGTCAGTTGCCTGGAGCAACCGTTTAATGTTGAGAGGTCTGCGACCCTATTTGTTAAAAAGTTCAAATGAACTATGTTTATTAAAATTATATTGTATAATTGTTAATTTCCTCAAACTTCTTCTAATTGTAAATAAATTAAATATTTGGTTTTGGATTCATCATTTCTCTGATACTACAGTTAGGCAGGATCCTGGCTTTCCTAGCCCTTCCTAGGTTTATGCCCTCGTTCATGCTTAATAAAGCTTTTACTATCTGTCTGGCCAGACCATCACCCTTCCCTATAGTACTTTTATTCGTGCTTGGGAGGAAAGACACTAAAGCCTCTCTCTGGCAAACTGCCCAAGTCTTAGCTGCAGTTCCCGTTGGCCTCGACCAAGCTCGTACCTATTTTAGATATCAGGAGGTTAAGTTTCTGTGGCAACCACCTTTAAGTGTGTTTAAAACTTATTAATTTTGTGGGACTCTCCTCCTATTTTTCTATCCTTCTCTTCCAATCCCAAATCTACTTCCTTCTCTTAATCATCTTCCCTTGGTGGGTGGGTTATTCCTCAGCCAATAAACTACCCACGCCCGTGGGCGACCTGCGCGTCGGGATGAGAGATGGAATGGATGAAGATGAATGAAACTGGGCAAGGATGGGGAAGGAAGCGGCCGTGGCCTGTCAGAAGGTACTGTCCCAGCATTTGCCTGGTGTTGAAAATGGGAAACCACGGAAAACCATTTCAAGGACAGCCGACGGGGGGGGGGGGGGGGGGGGGGGGCTCGAACCCACGCGTCTACCGAGTCAGCAGAGAGCTTGGCCCCTTGACCTAACGCAGCGCTTTAGCGCGCGTAGCCACTACAGTCGGTACTGATACTCATACAACAGACAAGTGTTTTCATGTTTCGCTGACATAATCGTATGTTCCCACCCACTTCCTGTGTGTTGCACGCTCCGTAGTGGCTAAATTTGAAACTAGATGAGATGATTTGCTGACGTAATTGTATGTTCCCCCGCACGCACACGCAGGCCCCTGTGGACGGGTCCTTGTGGACGAGTCCCTGTGGACGGGTCCCTGTGGACAGGTCATTGTTGACGGCACATTGTTGACGGGTCCTTGTTGACGGGTCCTTGTTGAAGAGCCCCTGTGAATGGGTCCATGTTGACGGGTCCTTTTTGACTAATCCCTTTAGACCGGTTCCTTTTGACTGGCTCATGACCCCTAATGCTATAATGAAATTAAACGTTGTTCCACATGAAACGCAAGCGAAGAGCCGATTGCTACTATGAATTAACATGTTTTTTGTTTTTTTGTTTTTACGCATGTGCACTTTTTTTTTGTAAGAGGGCGGGCTTTTTGAATACAGATTTATAGATGAGTTATTTTTTTAAATTACCAAAAGATCCTAAACTAATAGGTAATTAGTTTTTTAAACATCTCATGAACCAATAAGGCTATGGGACTTGTATGAGAGGTCGTTGGACTTGAGGTGACATTTTTTGAATGTATTATTTATTTTTCGTTAAAAGGGCCTAACTACACTGTTGTTAATATCTCGCTAACTAATAATCAGAGAGGGTCAAGTGAGGTGTCATGGGACTCAGGATGGTCAACCCCATTCATGACCAACGAATTGACCCAAAAGATTCAAAACAGCAAAGTCATTGACCTAAGATTTTATAAACTAATAATTGAATATCAACATGTGAGGTGTCATAGGACTTAGAATGGTCAACCCTTTCCCATGGCCAATGCATTTACCAAAAATACCCAATACATCAAGGTCATTGACCTGAGATTTCATATACTAATAATCGGGTACGAACATGTGAGATGTTTACCATGCGTGATGAAACATAGCAAGGTAGAGAAAGAATTAGTGTAGGCTACATATATGGTGACTGACAAGTCTTTTACCATTGAAACTTGTTTTCAGATCAAACTGCAGTATAGAGAGAGTATAGGCTGCAGGTATGGGTTAATAAATGAGAAACGGTGTACGCAAACTCTGATTTATCAAGAATTAAGAGTAGACTATCTTTATTTGATTGGTTAAAGAGGATAGTTAAAACACAAAAATGCTCAGTGGTTACCGAGACAAAATGATCGCTACACACAACAAGCTTTAAATACTTGAGGCTAATTATCTATACACACACACACTCGCTTGTTCTAAACTAAACTGTGTTGCTGTCAGTGTTCAGACAGTAGGCTGATGACGAAATGCATTGCTAACAGAAATATAATCATTCCCGGTTGTCTAATGTTACCAGCTATCCATTGTTTTGTGTTGCAGTGGTAAGCACTTTTAGCTCTTGTATTGGTAGTCTTAACTCGATTTCCAGGTCTGAGGCCTAGAACGAGTCGAACTAAGAAGCAAGGGCATGGTGGTGCAGTGGTTAAGCTGTTAGCCTTTTCACCAGAGGGTTCGATTTCAGTTTAATATGCATGTCATAAACATATTAAACAAAACAAAACAGAGATAACGTTTAAAACTGATTACATTTGTGTCTTTTCAAATTATTATTTGGATTACAAATACAAAGGTGAACTGGGTTTGATATACAGTTAATGCTGTCTATCACACACTAGACTGTAAGAAAGCCAAAAGAGCAAAAGGCGTAGGTAGAGCAGTGGTAATATTGCTATATGTAGAAAACTACCTGGCAAAGCTATATCGCATAAACAGTGCAGGATACAATCCAGCAATCAAATTTGTATCTTGTGGAACAGAGAAATGCACTTACGTGAGAAAATGCAAGTTCATGTGTAATATGACCTAACACACAAGTGTTCACCTGTGCACGTGCACAATAAGAGCTAACAAGTCACATTCTGTTTAGTTTGTACGTAACGTTAGGTTAGGGCTAATGCCCACACCCTAGTACACGAGGCACATGCCATTTGAGAGCAGGTCATGGGATCTAACTTGGTGGATGGATGTGTTCTAACGAGTCATTTGTAGTTGAAAGAGAATAATACTTGTTCTTAAGAAGTTAAAACTGAGGAGATGGTATGTACAGTAAGATGTATTGTTATTTCCTGTGTAATATTACAGACATGGCAGAGAGCACATAGTTCTGTTGCTATGACTAACGCGGCAGTAATTTGAAACCCCACGTGTTCATCAAGACAATGGGTGATGATTATACAAAGTTAGCAGTCATTGGATATTACACAGGTGTTCCTTCCGGTGTCATGTTGCTGACATGGCAGAGAGCGCACAGTTCTATTGCTATGACTAACGCTGCAGTAATTTGAAACCAAAGGTGTTGATCAAGACAATGGGTGATGATCATGGGAAGTCAGTAGTAATTGGATACCACACATCAACATTGACTAAATCATAAACGTGTTGCCATAACCAGCAGAAACCTCATTTAAAGATTTTAGATTTTACATTTTAAATTTAAGAATTTTTGATTTTTAGATTTTACTTATTTTACATTTTCCTAAAAGAGTAAACTACAAGGTCACATACCTAACCTCATTAAACCTAACTCTACCAAACCTAACTTAAGCTAATCCAAAGGCTAATGCACATACCCAAAGCATATAAGGGACATGCAACTATCCTTATGCTAGTCTTACAGGTTACTGTACAACATGATCACTACCCAAACGGATTTTTTTCATTTCGTTGTTTACACATATGTCAATTTTCCAATTTCCCATTTTCAGATTTTTTTAAATGTCAGTTTTTAGTTTTTTCAATTTCATAATATGGAAACATGGATTTTGCATTTTGTTGTTTACACATTTATTAATTTCACAATTTCCCATTTTCAGTTCTTAAAATGTCAGTTTAAAGTTTTTCAATTTCATGATATTGTTTTAATCCCTTGGTTGGGGGGTAGTTGGGATAAAACACGGTTGTGTTACTGTGTTAATTTAGAAGACTGTTCCTGGGTGAGAGTAGCTTCCCGTAGCTGGGAGAGCTTACTAGTGTAGTGTGTTGGAGTTTAGTGTCTAATCTCTTGGGGGTGTTCCTGCAAGATGCGGGTGTCTGCTAGGGGATGGACCTCTAAATGCAGGCTACTATACTGGCCTGCCAGCTGGGCGGAATGAGTAATACAATAGACGTGCTAAGTCAGCGGCTCGACGCTATGCAGTCGAGTCGCGTGCTGTGAGTACAATGTAGTCTGACAAAGCAATTACTGGCTACTTCGGACACGGGCAATTGTGACGAAGGTCAGGTGGGGTATGAGGATGTGAAGTGGAGTGTAATTAGTAATGCAAGTGTAGCTTACTGACCATGTATTTATTGGTCAGTAGATGTAGATTGGTATGGCCCTCTTGGGGAATTTAGACAAGTATAAAATACAATTGGTTTGTACAAGTCAGGGGTAGGTGTTTACAAGAATTAAAGGAGTCTGAGCACGGCTGAATCTCACCTGGTGATAAAACTTGAACAGACGTCGGACAGGGCCGCTGGCGAAGCACAGAGTAGAACAGATAATGGCTCCAGTATGGACTCCATTCTTATAATTTCCGGCGCTGCTTGGTCAGCGTTGCGTAAATGTAGCTGCCCCAGATAGTTCTTAGTGTAAATGTTTGTGTATGTTTTGCAAGTAGTTGGCTAACCTCCCAGGCTGGGTGGCCGCCGCTTGCTGTGTATAGATAATGTCCTGGTCTTATGGTGTTGCCAGTTGGGGTGGTTTTGGTAAAAGATGGTGGTGGCTCTCAGGGTGTACTGGCCCCCCCGGGCTGTACAATATTGAAACATGGATTTTCCAATTTGTTGTTTTCACATTTGTCAATTTACCAAATTCACATTCACAATTTTTTTTAAATTTCAGTTTAATGTTTTTTGTTCTGTTTGTTAATATGGAAACATGGATTTTTTACAATTTGTGTTTTATATGTCATGCAACTATCCTTATGCTAGTCTTATAGGTTACTGTACAACATGATCACTACCCGAATAGATTTTTTTTTGCATTTTTGTTGTTTACACATATGCCAATTTTCCAATTTCCCATTTTCAGTTTTTTAATATCAGTTTTAAGTTTTTCAATTTCATAATATGGAAACATGGATTTTGCATTTTGTTGTTTACACATTTATCAATTTCACAATTTCCCATTTACAGTTCTTAAAATGTCAGTTTAAAGTTTTTCAATTTCATGATATAGAAACATGGATTTTCCAATTTGTTGTTTCCACATTTATCAATTTACCAAATTCCCATTTACAGTTTTTAAAATTTCAGTTTAATGTTGTTTTTTCTATTTGTCAATATGGAAACATGGATTTTTCCAATTTGTGTTTTACATGTTCATTTTGCATTAGGGGTGGAGAGAGGTGGGTAGTAATTAAAAATGTGCAAGCAGTGTCCATTGTTGACAGGTCATTGTTGACGAGTCCTTTTCATACAACAGACAAGTGAGTTCATGTTTCGCATGCATTACCTAAAATGTAATACCATGCAAGTTTTTAACATTTTACAACTAACCTGTTAGTATGATTTGCACACTACAGAGGTTATATCTGTTCTGGTAATAGAATTATTTAGCGTTGGCTTTTATATTTAATATGTACAGTTTAAAGTGATAGAAAAGTGGTAGAAATGTGGTAGCAAAGTGGTAGACAAGTGGTAGACAATTGGTAACAACGTGGTAGAAAAGTGGAAGCAAAGTGGTAGCAATGTGGTAGAAAAGTGGTAGAAAAGTGGTAGCAAAGTAGAAAAGTGGTAGCAAAGTGGTAGCAAAGTGGTAGAAAATATTACATGTATTGTTAAGAAATAGTTTAAGCGGTTACATGGATTCATTACAGAATAATTTTAGCATGACAAAGCTCATTTTCTATATCCAATAGTTCTTCCTTATATTTAGTATGACCAGTTTACACATTTATCAATTTTACAATTTCCCATTTACAGTTCTTAGAATGTTAGTTTAAAGGTTTTCAATTTCATGATATAGAAACATGGATTTTCCAATTTGTTGTTTTCACATTTATCAATTTACCAAATTCCCATTTACAGTTTTTAAAATTTCAGTTTAATGTTGTTTTTTCTATTTGTCAATATGGAAACATGGATTTTTCCAATTTGTGTTTTACATGTTCATTTTGCATTAGGGGTGGAGAGAGGTGGGTAGTAATTAAAAATGTGCAAGCAGTGTCCATTGTTGACAGGTCATTGTTGACGAGTCCTTTTCATACAACAGACAAGTGAGTTCATGTTTCGCATGCATTACCTAAAATATAATACCATGCAAGTTTTTAACATTTTACAACTAACCTGTTAGTATGATTTGCACACTACAAAGGTTATATCTGTTCTGGTAATAGAATTATTTAGCGTTGGCTTTTATATTTAATATGTACAGTTTAAAGTGATGGAAAAGTGGTAGAAATGTGGTAGCAAAGTGGTAGACAAGTGGTAGACAATTGGTAACAACGTGGTAGAAAAGTGGAAGCAAAGTGGTATAAAAGTGGTAGAAAAGTGGTAGCAAGGTAGAAAAGTGGTAGCAAAGTGGTAGCAAAGTGGTAGAAAATATTACATGTATTGTTAAGAAATAGTTGAAGCGGTTACATGGATTCATTACACAATAATTTTAGCATGACAAAGCTCATTTTCTATATCCAATAGTTCTTCCTCATATTTACTATGACCAGTTTACACATTTATCAATTTTACAATTTCCGATTTACAGTTCTTAAAATGTTAGTTTAAAGGTTTCCAATTTAATGATATAGAAACATGGATTTTCCAATTTGTTGTTTTCACATTTGTCAATTTACCAATTTCACATTTACAGTATTTTAAATTTCAGTTTAATGTTTTTTGATGTATTTGTTAATATGGAAACATGGATTTTTTAAAATTTGTGTTTTACATGTCATGCAACTATCCTGATGCTAGTCTTATAGCTTACTGTACAACATGATCACTACCCCCCACTGGATATTTCTTTTTTCATTTTCGTTGTTTACACATATGCCAATTTTCCAATTTCCCATTTCAGTTTTTTTAATGTCAGTTTTAAGTTTTTCAATTTCATAATATGGAAACATGGATTTTGCATTTTGTTGTTTGCACATTTATTAATTTCACAATTTCCCATTTTCAGTTCTTAAAATGTCAGTTTAAAGTTTTTCAATTTCATGATATTGAAACATGGATTTTCCAATTTGTTGTTTTCACATTTGTCAATTTACCAAATTCACATTGACAGTTTTTTTAAATTTCAGTTTAATGTTTTTGGTCTATTTGTAAATATGGAAACATGGATTTTTTACAATTTGTGTTTTACATGTCATGCAACTATCCTTATGCTAGTCTTATAGGTTACTGTACAACATGATCACTACCCCACTGGATTTTTTTTCATTTTTGTTATTTACACATATGCCAATTTTCCAATTTCCCATTTTCAGTTTTTTAATATCAGTTTTAAGTTTTCCAATTTCATAATATGGAAACATGGATTTTGCATTTTTTGTTTACACATTTTTCAATTTCACAATTTCCCATTTACAGTTCTTAAAATGTCAGTTTAAAGTTTTTCAATTTCATGATATAGAAACATGGATTTTCCAATTTGTTATTTTCACATTTATCAATTTACCAAATTCCCATTTACAGTTTTTAAAATTTCAGTTTAATGTTGTTTTTTCTATTTGTCAATATGGAAACATGGATTTTTCCAATTTGTGTTTTACATGTTCATTTTGCATTAGGAGTGGAGAGAGGTGGGTAGTAATTAAAAATGTGCAAGCAGTGTCCATTGTTGACAGGTCATTGTTGACGAGTCCTTTTCATACAACAGACAAGTGAGTTCATGTTTCGCATGCATTACCTAAAATGTAATACCATGCAAGTTTTTAACATTTTACTACTAACCTGTTAGTATGATTTGCACACTACAGAGGTTATATCTGTTCTGGTAATAGAATTATTTAGCGTTGGCTTTTATATTTAATATGTACAGTTTAAAGTGATAGAAAAGTGGTAGAAATGTGGTAGCAAAGTGGTAGACAAGTGGTCGACAATTGGTAACAAAGTGGTAGAAAAGTGGAAGCAAAGTGGTAGAAAAGTGATAGAAAAGTGGCAGCAAAGTGGTAGAAAAGTGGTAGCAAACTAGAAAAGTGGTAGCAAAGTGGTAGCAAAGTGGTAGAAAATATTACATGTATTGTTATGAAATAGTTTAAGCGGTTACATGGATTCATTACACAATAATTTTAGCATGACAAAGCTCATTTTCTATATCCAATAGTTCTCCCTCATATTTAGTATGACCAGTTTACACATTTATCAATTTCACAATTTCCCATTTACAGTTCTTAAAATGTTAGTTTAAAGGTTTTCAATTTCATGATATAGAAACATGGATTTTCCAATTTGTTGTTTTCACATTTGTCAATTTACCAAATTCCCATTAACAGTTTTTAAAATTTCAGTTTAATGTTTATTTTCTATTTGTCAATATGGAAGCATGGATTTTTCCAAATTGTGTTTTACATGTTCATTTTGCATTAGGAGTGGAGAGAGGTGGGTAGTAATTAAAAATGTGCAAGCAGTGTCCATTGTTGACAGGTCATTGTTGCCGAGTCCTTCTCATATAACAGACAAGTGAGTTCATGTTTCACATGCATTACCTAAAATGTAATACCATGCAAGTGTTTAACATTTTACAAATTCGCTTATGTATTAGTTTATGTGTGGGGTCTTATGTTGGCATTTTGTGTTGGCTTATTCTGTATATCGGTTTTTATGTTGGCTTTTAGGTTGGCATTTTGTGTGTTGGCTTTAGTGTTGGTTTATATTTTGGCTTTTGTGTTGGCTTATTTGACAAGTTATTTTGTCAATGCATTTAGTGGATTTTTCTCTTGGTCTTGGAAAGTACATTACTCTATTTTATCACAACATAATGCTTACTGCCATGTTTGTAAGCAACAACAACAACAACAACACACTAAACTTTAAAAAAATCTAAAGTACTCTAAGGTACTTCAACTCATACTCATACCTCTATCCCATGCCTAGTCAAGAACATTATTAAAAAAAAAAAAAAAAAAGGTGAATGGGGAAAGTAGACTATATGTTTAAACTAAAAATATCATATAAAGTCACATGTTAACTCTAACACCTACGTTTATCCCATTCTCAGTCGAAAAATATTATATTTTTTTAATTTTTTCTAAAAAATGTTTGGAAATATGGCTATATTTTGAAAACTAATCATTCTATAAAGTCATATATAGACTCAAACCAGTGGCTTTTATATCCTTAATCGTTAGAACAAAATATGGAATTTTTGACATTTTTTCCAAAAATGTTTATTTTTTAAAATGGACTATATTTTGGAAACTAGGAATTTTACAAAAAAGTGTGTTTGACATAAATGACAGGTATTTACCCCCCTCTACCGACAAACCAAGTCCCAGATCTCTGGGATAAAATCCAGAAATGTTTAATTGTGAAAGTAGGCGATATTTTGAAAACGTATCATTCTAAAAAGTAATATATAGACTCAAACAAATCTTATTTAAGTTATTTAACGTTAAAACAAAACTTAACATTTTTTTCATTTTTCAGAAAAAAGTCCAATTTTCAAAATTGTCTATATTTTGGAAACTAAGAATTTTTCCAAAAATGTTTGTTTAACGTAAATGAAAGTTCTTTACCCCCTCTACTCCAAAAATAAATTTCAGGACCCTAGGACAAAAACTGTGCAGTAGTGTGTTTTGATAGGTTCAAAACCCACCGCCACCGCTCCACCGCTAAGATGGCGGCCGTAGCTTAACTTAACCTAGCCTAACCTAACAAGATGGCGGCCGAAGCTTAACTTAACCTAGCCTAACCTAACAAGATGGCGGCCGTAGCCTAACCTAACCTAACCTGACCTACGAGGTGTGATCAAAAAGTTCCAAAAATGTGGCTGCGACTTAACCAAACCTAGCCTAGCCTAACCTAACCTACAATGTGTGATCAAAAAGTTTCAAAATGGCGGCCGTAGCTTTACTTAACCTAACCTAACCTAACTTAACCTAAACCTACGAGGTGCGATCAAAAATTTTTCAAAATAGTGGTCATAGCTTTTCTACCACTTTTCTGCCTCTTTTCTACCGCTTTTCTACCACTATGCTACCACATTGCTTCCACTTTGCTTCCACTTTTCTACCACTTTGTTACCAATTGTCTACCACTTGTCTACCACTTTGCTACCACATTTCTACCACTTTTCCATAACTTTAAACTGTACTTATTAAATATAAAAGCCAACGCTAAAAAATTCTATTACCAGAACAGATATAACCTTTGTAGTGTGCAAATCATACTAACAGGTTAGTTGTAAAATGTTAAACAAATAGAAAAAACAACATTAAACTGAAATTTTAAAAACTGTAAATGGGAATTTGGTAAATTGATAAATGTGAAAACAACAAATTGGAAAATCCATGTTTCTATATCATGAAATTGAAAAACTTTAAACTGACATTTTAAGAACTGTAAATGGGAAATTGTGAAATTGATAAATGTGTAAACAACAAAATGCAAAATCCATGTTTCCATATTATGAAATTGAAAAACTTAAAACTGATATTAAAAAAACTGAAAATGGGAAATTGGAAAATTGGCATATGTGTAAACAACAAAAATGAAAAGAAATCCAGTGGGGTAGTGATCATGTTGTACAGTAACCTATAAGACTAGCATAAGGATAGTTGCATGACATGTAAAACACAAATTGTAAAAAAATCCATGTTTCCATATTAACAAATAGAACAAAAAATATTAAACTGAAATTTAAAAAAACACTGTGAATGTGAATTTGGTTAATTGACAAATATGAAAACAACAAATTGAAAAATCCATGTTTCAATATCATGAAATTGAAAAACTTTAAACTGACATTTTAAGAACTGAAAATGGGAAATTGTGTAATTAATAAATGTGTAAACAACAAAATGCAAAATCCATGTTTCCATATTATGAAATTGAAAAACTTAAAACTCACACTAAATAAACTGAAAATGGGAAATTGGAATATTGGCATATGTGTAAACAACAAAAATGAAAAAAGAAATATCCAGTGGGGGGGAAGTGATCATGTTGTACAGTAACCTATAAGACTAGCATCAGGATAGTTGCATAACATGTAAAACACAAATTGTAAAAAATCCATGTTTCCATATTAACAAATAGAACAAAAAACATTAAACTGAAATTTAAAAAACTGTAAATGTGAATTTGGTAAATTGACAAATGTGAAAACAACAAATTGGAAAATCCATGTTTCTATATCATGAAATTGAAAAACTTTAAACTGACATTTTAAGAACTGAAAATGGGAAATTGTGAAATTAATAAATGAGTAAACAACTAATGGAAAAAATCCGTTTGTGTAGTGATCATGTTGTACAGTAACCTGTAAGACTAGCATAAGGATAGTTGCATGAACCTTATATGCTTTGTGTATGTGCTTTAGCCTTTGGATTAGCTTAAGTTAGGTTTGGTAAAGTTAGGTTTAATGAGGTTAGGTATGTGACCTTGTAGTTAACTCTTTTAGGAAAATGTAAAAAAAGTAAAATCTAAAAATCAAAAATCTTAAATTTAAAATGTAAAATCTAAAATCTTTAAATGAGGTTTCTGCTGGTTATGGCAACACGTTTATGATTTAGTCAATGTTGATGTGTGGTATCCAATTACTACTGACTTTGCATGATCATCACTCATTGTCTTGATCAACACCTTGGGTTTCAAATTACTGCAGCGTTAGTCATAGCAATAGAACTGTGCACTCTCTGCCATGTCAGCAACATGACACCGGAAGGAACACCTGTGTAATATCCAATGACTGCTAACTTTGTATAATCATCCCCCATTGTCTTGATGAACACGTGGGGTTTCAAATTACTGCAGCGTTAGTCATAGCAACAGAACTGTGTGCTCTCTGCCATGTCTGTAATATTACACAGGAAATAACAAGACGTCTTACTGTACATACCATCTCCTCAGTTTTAACATCTTAAGAACAAGTATTATTCTCTTTCAACTACAAATGACTCGTTATAACACATCCATCCACCAAGTTAGATACCTTGACCTGCTCTCAAATGGCATGTGCCTCGTGTACTAGTGTGTGTGCATTAGCCCTAACCTAACGTTACGTACGAACTAAACAGAATGTGACTTGTTAGCTCTTATTGTGCACGTGCACAGGTGAACACTTGTGTGTTAGGTCATATTACACATGAACTTTCATTTTCTCACGTAAGTGCATTTCTCTGTTCCACAAGATACAAATTTGATTGCTGGATTGTATCCTGCACTGTTTATGCGATATAGCTTTGCCAGGTAGTTTTCTACATATAGCAATTTTACCACTGCTCTACCTACGCCTTTTGCTCTTTTGGCTTTCTTACAGTCTAGTGTGTGATAGACAGCATTAACTGTATATCAAACCCAGTTCACCTTTGTATTTGTAATCCAAGTAATAATTTGAAAAGACACAAATGTAATCTGTTTTAAACGTTATCTCTGTTTTGTTTTGTTTAATATGTTTATGACATGCATATTAAACTGAAATCGAACCCTCTGGTGAAAAGGCTAACAGCTTAACCACTGCACCACCATGCCCTTGTTTCTTAGTTCGACTCGTTCTAGGCCTCAGACCTGGAAATCGAGTTAAGACTACCAATACAAGAGCTAAAAGTGCTTACCACTGCAACACAAAAAAATGGATAGCTGGTAACATTAGACAACCGGGAATGATTATATTTCTGTTAGCAATGCATTTCGTCATCAGCCTACTGTCTGAGCACTGACAGCAACACAGTTTAGTTTAGAACAAGCGAGTGTGTGTGTGTATAGATTAATAGCCTCAAGTATTTAAAGCTTGTTGTGTGTAGCGATCATTTTGTCTCGGTAACCACTGAGCATTTTTGTGTTTTAACTATCCTCTTTAACCAATCAAATAAAGATAGTCTACTCTTAATTCTTGATAAATCAGAGTTTGCGTACACCGTTTCTCATTTATTAACCCATACCTGCAACCTATCTGATCTTGAAAGCATCCCCATATAAGATATGTGTTGTAAATTATCATGCACCATCAGAAGATGCGGAGGAGGAGGTGAAAAACAACATTTATGCAGAATTGGAATCTACTGTAGATCATTTACCAACACATGCTATTTGTCTCATACTGGGTGACTTTAATGCACAAGTTGGACGTGAAGACGAATATCGCCCAACCATCGGACCAGATAGTCTCCATATCAATAGCAATGAAAATGGTATCAAAATGATCACATTTGCATATGACAGAAGAATGGTCATCAGCAGCACATATTTTCCACGTAAAGAAATACATAAAGCAACATGGATATCACCAGGTGGAGATACGAGGAATCAGATTGATCACATAATAGTAGATGGTACACATCGTGGGTGTGTTGAACAAGTACGAACATTCCGTGGAGCGGATATGAATTCAGATCATCTTCTAGTAGTAATGAAATTGCGCCTCAAGCTGTCTACCAAATGGCGAAAGCGAAAGCAAGAAATGGTCATCCCGGACAAAGATAAATTGGCCCTTACGTCTGTGAGGGAAGAATATCAAGATAGAATCAAGGAGTGTCTATCTACACCAAATATATTAGAAGATGTGGAAGGGCAGTGGTCTGTTTTGCGGAGAGCAGTTCTACAAAGTGCAAATGAAGTTTTGGGACAGCGACCAAAAACCATAAACAAACCCTGGTTTGATAATGAGTGTCAAGTCGCAGTGAAAAACAGAACAATAAAAAGATTGCAATGGGTGAAATATCCATCGGAAGATAATAATGCAGCGTATATGGAAGTGAGACATATGACATATCGACTCATCCGACAGAAAAAACGGGATCATGGTAAGGCACTACTGACAGCAATAGAGGAATCCAAGAAAGCATCGAGATCCTTCTTTAGAATGGTTAACCCTGCGAGGGGAATCTTCAAGCAACATACACTAATACTAAAGGACGAAGATGGAGAAATTGTACCTCCTGAAGAACAGGCAGATCTATTTGGAAAACATTTTGATCAGTTACTAAATGTTCATGTTGAGATGGATGCTATAAATGCACAGGTGCCAATGATACGGCGGAAATGCAAGTACCTGAGCCAAGTATTGATGAGATAAGACATATTGTGGAATCTCTAAAGCACCGGGAGGAAGTGGAATTACTGCCGAGTTGATTAGGTATGGTGGAGCAGTGTTAATGGAAAATCTGCAACAATTAATTGTTAATATTTGGAGGAAAGAAGTTATTCCAAGTGAGTGGAAGAGAGCCGTGATATGCCCCATTTTTAAGAAAGGTGATGCCACACAACCTTCTAACTACCGAGGGATTGCCTTACTCGATATAGGATATAACATTTTTACCTCACTGCTTATTAATCGACTTAGGCCATTTTTGGGAGACATTATAGGCTCATATCAATGTGGTTTTGTATCTGGTCGGTCTACTATCGACCACATCTTTACATTGAGGCAACTCGTGGAGAAATTCTACGAATTTGACAAGGAATTGCATTTAATCTTTATTGATTTTCGTCAGGCCTATGACAGTATAAACCGTATAGTATTATGGACGGCTATGCACGAGATGGGCATTCCAATGAAGTACATAAGGTTGATCAAGATCTGTTACTCTGACTCTAGATGCCAGGTGCGGTTTGCAAATCAAGAATCAGAATCCTTTAGCGTTCAAAGTGGACTAAGACAAGGGGATCCTCTAGCCCCAGTCCTTTTCAATATAGCATTGGAAAAGATTAAACGTGGAACTGGTTGGAATAGGAAAATGGAGATGGTCGGATCCGACATAATTCTTGCATTTGCTGATGATGTGGTGATCATGGGGAACACTTTGGATCAGGTAACGACTGATACATCAAGATTCCTACTGGAAGCAAAGAAAATTGGGTTGGTGGTTAATGAATCGAAAACAAAATACATGATTATATCACGTCGACAGAAAATTCCGATCGCTATCGACGTTGGAATGCACAAATTTGAGACAGTTGAATCATTCAAATATTTAGGATCAATATTGTCAAACAAAAGTGAAATAGAAAAGGAAATTAGACAAAGAATCACCAACGCTACTCATGTTTCCTATAGCATGAATCGAATTTTCACTTCACGTCTAATATCTCAGGAAAACAAGATCCACCTATACATGACCCTAGTACGACCTGTTTTAATGTATGGTTGTGAAACGTGGGCGACTCCAAGAACTTTTGAAGAACGTATATGTGCATTTGAGAGAAAAATGCTGCGGAAAATCTATGGCCCAAAATACTGCCCAGAAACTGACAGTTGGGAAAGACGGAGTAAAGAGGAGTTATATCGACGTTATAAAATGGCAGACATCAGTAGAGAGATAGAAGACGATTACAATGGTTATGACACATTATCAGAGCAGAAGGTACTCTCCCGAACCGTGTGTTCAATTTTCAGCCAACGGGAAAACGTCCAAGAGGTCGACCAAGAACGAGATGGAAAGATCGAGTTATGTTGGCACTGAACCAGGTAGATCCAGATGCAAGTATGGAAGATGCCAGGGATAGAAATCATTGGTCTAATATATGACCATTATTTGAGAAGCTGAAATCATTCTTCCTGTTATGATGTACAATGTTATAGCCTATATTATGTTATGCTTGCTATTTATATTGTAATCAAGAATTGTATACCCTTGTTTTTTTCTGCTATGGGTCTTAATGGCCTGTCACATGCAATAAATGATGATGATGATGATGATACCTGCAACCTATACTCTCTCTATACTGCAGTTTGATCTGAAAACAAGTTTCAATGGTAAAAGACTTGTCAGTCACCATATATGTAGCCTACACTAATTCTTTCTCTACCTTGCTATGTTTCATCACGCATGGTAAACATCTCACATGTTCGTACCCGATTATTAGTATATGAAATCTCAGGTCAATGACCTTGATGTATTGGGTATTTTTGGTAAATGCATTGGCCATGGGAAAGGGTTGACCATTCTAAGTCCTATGACACCTCACATGCTGATATTCAATTATTAGTTTATAAAATCTTAGGTCAATGACCTTGCTGTTTAGAATCTTTTGGGTAAATTCGTGGGGTCATGGAAAAGGGTTGACCATCCTGAGTCCCATGACACCTCACTTGACCCTCTCTGATTATTAGTTAGCGAGATATTAACAAAAGTGTAGTTAGGCCCTTTTAACAAAAAATAAATAATACATTCAAAAACAAAATGTCACCTCAAGTCCAACGACCTCTCATACAAGTTCCATAGCCTTATTGGTTCATGAGATGTTAAAAAGCTAATTACCTATTAGTTTTGGATCTTTTGGTAATTTAAAAAAAATAACTCCTCTATAAATCTGTATTCATAAAGCCCGCCCTCTTACAAAAACCCCAAGTGCACATGCGTAAAAACAAAAAAAAACATGTTAATTCATAGTAGCGATCGGCTCTTCGCTTGCGTTTCATGTGGAACAACGTTTAATTTCATTATAGCATTAGGGGTCATGAGCCAGTCAAAAGGAACCGGTCTAAAGGGATTAGTCAAAAAGGACCCGTCAACAAGGACCCTTTCACAGGGGCTCTTCAACAAGGACCCGTCAACAAGGACCCGTCAACAATGTGCCGTCAACAATGACCTGTCCACATGGACCCGTCCACAGGGACTCGTCCATAAGGACCCGTCCACAGGGGCCTGCGTGTGCGTGCGGGGGAACATACAATTACGTTAGCAAATCATCTCATCTAGTTTCAAATTTAGCCACTACGGCGCGTGCAACACACAGGAAGTGGGTGGGAACATACGATTACATCAGCGAAACATGAACTCACTTGTCTGTTGTATGAGTATCAGTTTAGTAGTGGCATCATGCAGCAAAAGACGTTTACTTACACAATCCATCATTATGGTAAGCTCTTTTTTCTTATCATTATGGAAATCTCCTTATTAGAATAAAATGTTATAGTGGTTCTGGTCACTTATAGCTAAACTGTAATAGATATGATTTTTTTGTTTCTTTATAGGCTACTACAACAACTATTCACAATGCTATGGTGGGGTAGAACTGTTGATTAGAGAGAAAAAAGCTCACTGTATTACCAATGCATACTCTTTTCCGTATCATTAACATTCAACAAGGTGACTCAATGTATGGTGAACGTGTACTATGTGTTAGTGAACATTTTCAGACATTCCTTTCTACACGTTTTAATGATATATGTCAGAAAAGTGTACTCGAGGATCTAAATCGTAGTGGACATTCTGTATATCTAATTTGTGAGGGTATAAAAAAACAATAAATGTATTGCACATTCTGACTTTGAAGTTAGGTTAGGTTGGGTGGGATTTGGTTAGGTTAGGTTAGGTTAGGTGAAGTTGGGTTAGGCAGAATGGCTGCGGTATGAATCAAAAGCTAGCTCCTGTCAGTTTTGCCTCACAAGGTTGAGTGTACCCCATTCCAACCCTCAACCTAGAATTAAATTTCTTGACAGAGCCAGGACTCGAACCCGATCCTCCACAGTAACAGCTAAAAATGCTAGCCACTACACCATAAAGTGGGGCAATATAAGGCTGGTCTTGATTGTACATGATCAATCAATAATTACCTAATAATAATAATAATAATAATAATAATAATAATAATAAATATTACATTTAGTAACTACACGGCCGACCTCCCCCTGTGACAGCGCGGCGGCCATCTTGCCCATTAGCCCCTGTGCCAGAACCGCTCTTTATTTCCTACTTAGGTCTTTGAGTTATGTACTATTACATGAAGATTATTGTGCAGGTGTAGTATTCACACTTCAATCGCATGTTTCGGACACAAGAAATAAAAAGAGATTTTAAAATTTCGCACACCTGCCATCTTTTGGTTATGAAAACAAATGAAATAAATTAGATGCCAGTGGATTACAATCTGTATAAGCATTTACCGTACCAAATTTCACTGCGCTCGGATGGTAAAATTGCGAGAAACGTTCATTTAAATATTTATACTTCGCGTCGCCGCCCTGTTGGACTTGTGCTCACCAGGTTATTGAAAGTCCCATTGGTGAACTTATGTTCATAGCCTTTATCAACATACGAAATTTCAGTTTGATTGCTGTCAAAGATTAATAGATATTGTGAACCATCTAAATATTTCGGATGGTCACCATGTTGGATTTTTATATATGTAGGCCATAGAGTTATGTACTATTAGATGACGATTGTTGCGTAGGTTCATTATTCAAACCTTCACTTCGATCGCAAGATAAATACACAAGAAATAGGAAATTAATTTCAAAATTTCACACAGCCGCCATCTTGAGGTTATGTAAACAATTGAAATAAATTAGATGCCAGTGCAATACAATGTTATTAAAAATTTACTGTACCATATTTCACTGCGCACAGATGGTTAAATCGCGAGAAAAATATATTAAAGTGTTTCAAATTCGCATAGCCGCCATGTTCGATTTGTACTTTACAGGTTTTTGAAAGTTACATTATATCTTGTAGTGGTACCTTTCATCACCGTACAAAATGTCAGAGTGATATATGTGATAGTTTCGGAGATATAGAATGCTGGTGAAATATGTCGCACAGCCGCCATCTTGAGGTTATGTGAAAAATTGAACTAAATTGGATGCCAGTTCATTACAATGTGTATGAACATTTGCTGTACCAAGTTTTATTACGTTTGGACGGTTAAATCGTGAGAAAAGTCTATTTAAATGTTTCAAGTTTGCTTGGCCGCCATGTTGGTTTTGTAGTTAACAGGTTTTTGAAAGTCTCATAGCTGAACTTTTAGTAGTTTCCTTTATCACCGTACAAAATTTCTGGGTGCTACCAGTAATAGTTTCGGAGATATAGAATGCCGGCGAAATATTTCGCACAGGTGCCATGTTGGATTGGTGAGACGTAATAAAAGTTGAAGGGCATGGTCGAGGTCGGCCTAAACGGTGCTATGACCTCATCGGGTTTCATTGAAATCTCTCCAATCGTTAAGATTTTATTAGGGGGGCACAGACGCTCACGCGCGCACACAAACACACGGATGAGGTGATCTCATAAAGCTTTTTTTTTTTCATAAATAAAGATAGGCTAATAATCTGTAGACATCCGAATATAGATTTAAGTATTAGGAAGTCATTTTTGAAAGCTTTTGTGTGGAGCGTGGTTCTATATGGAAGTGAAACTTGGACTGTTGGCGCAGCAGAAAAGAGGAGAATAGAATTAGTTTAAATGTAGTGTTACAGGAAAGAGATGAAGATCAGATGGGTAGATAGGGTCACAAATAAAGAGGCAGCCTATTAAGACGATTGGGAGAGGAGAGACGTTACTGGCGACTGCAAATTAAGAGATAGGTTGGTAGGACACATACTAAGACACCCAGGGATAGCACACTTAGTTATGGAAGGATGGGTGGAGGTCAAGTTCGTAGGGGTAGACCAATGTTAGAATATATTAAACAGATTACCTCGGATATAAGGTGTGGTAGCTATGTAGAGATGAAACGATTAGCGCAGGACAGGGAGACATGGAGATCTGCATGAAATCAGTCAAAAGACTCCAACAACAACATTTTCTGGGTTCTATTCCCCTCACGTTCCGGAGCACCATTCTCAATCGTGGACCCAATTATAACAGTTACACACACTAGTATAGATAGACCTACAAGAAAAAAAAACGATCCTTACAGTAGTCGCATATGATGTGTAACATCTGACATGTTATCCTACTATGAAATTGAGATGAAATATATGTGAAGTCAATTTTTTTCTGCTGTACTCCTCCAGTTTTTATTTTTTTCTCACGTTTTTTTGTCGATAATTTCGCATATATTCTGCTCTGGATTTACCCATCTCTGCAAATCACAAAATCATGAAAAAAGGAGCGTCCTAGTCCTAGGACACCTCATACAAGTCCCTAGCATTATTGGTTTGCGAAATATTAAAAAGCCGATGACCTATTAGTTTTGGGTTCTTTGGTTAAATTAAGGGGGCTATAGGAAATGAGGGAACGTCACCTCACGCAAAATGGGTTGGCACCATCTCACAGACATCTCTTCGCCACAGCACGCGCTCATTGGTCAAATCAAATAGCGCGCTTCCCCGGTTTTCTGTTACACATTTCCGTCCCTTTTCCATAATCACTCCCACAGAAAATATCCAGCAACTGAGAGGCAACACTATGTTGGCCGACAGTACGTCGTGGCACTGTACCCTTATATCTGGATGATCCACCAAAATCCAAGGATGGAAAAAATAATGGATTGTAGCATCTAGAAGTCCCGTCTAAAAACAACACAGTGCTACTTGGCGAAAACACTCAGAATAAGGAACAGGATTTTATGAAACTGAATGTGCTATAGTAACTAACTACGGAACAGTAGGATTCTCTATCTACTTAGGAAAGGCGAGAATCTATGAAAATCTCGGGCGTAAGGATGCGGATTAGGTCCCTCGGGAACTTCCACCCTACAGCACATTCCACTACCATTTAACTGCAAAGACAATGTCAAATTTCTATAAAAGATCAGGGAATCGTAAAAACGTGCCTGTCATATTTATTGACATTTAAAAATACATGTTTCCTAACACTAGCATTGATTATATGCGTTAATAACGTTCAATTAAATCATGTGACGAAATGTCATTACTACTGTTACATTCAATACATGTTTGTTTCCTCTAGAAACTGATAATATTGATGTGTAACTTCTTTCCGTTCGGTTGCTGGATAGTTTTGTTGAAGTGATTTTGAAAATTGGGGGCGGAAGTGGATCGGAACGATCGAGCTGGCAGTGGTAGATCGAACGGAAGTATGCACTGCCCGCTCGATCGATCGAACGGAAGTGTACTAGCTGGCAGTGGTGGAAAACGGAAGTATCCACTGCCCGCTCGATCAATCGAACGGAAGTGTACTAGCTGGCAGTGGTGGAAAACGGAAGTATGCACTGCCCGCTCGATCGATCGAACGGAAGTGTGCTAGCTGGCAGTGGTGGAACGAACGGAAGTATTAGATGCACTGCCAACTCGATCGATCGATCCAGCGGGCCGTGGTAGACCCTGCTGGCAGTGGTACGAGAAACAATGAGTGCGCGGTGCAGAAATTGATACCATGACGTACTCTCGGCCATATGGAATGCATATGACATACTAAACGGAAAACGCTCATGCGAACTCTGGTGTCAAGTGATTGAAACAAATGACATGGTGCATGTTCGAAGTCTTCGTATCAGTAATTAAATGGTAAAATGCCTTAATATCAAACATTGTAAGTAGTCGGCATTGCCGGTATAATGTTTCTGCACAATGGCTATTCAAATATTAACCCACAAAACGGTAATGCAGTCATCAATATCGTTGTGGTTATACGAGAATTGAGCAAGCTTTCATGAACTGTTACTGAATACATTCTCTTTACTCACAAGAGGGCCTATTCATAAGGAATTTTAAACTCAATTTCACGCAGGAACATTATCGAAGCAAGCAAAATATAAATGAATCTTAATTCCATAATGCAGTATTATTGGAACGTGGAAATAAGGCACCATCTTGTGCACAAAATTTGCGTAGTCGAAATAGCCGTGGGGTTAGTGCTTATGACTGTAAATCTAGAGATCTTGGGTTCGAATCCCGGACGGGGTAGATATTTTTGCTACCAGATTATCATTTTATACGATATTTATCATATCAATATGACTCATTTTAGCAGAATCTGTATGAAATTACGTGTTGGTATGTGAATGAAGAGGACCTGTTTATAAGGAATTTAAGATTATGAAAGGTGTCGCGTCTATTAATCTAGTTGATCCATATCGTATTCTTTATTTAGGCTATTGCTGGTGGAAGCTACAAATCATCTAATAAAATGAGTTCCGTATTATAAACTACAATATCTGTAAAACACTCCCTTTTACAAAAGATCAATATTTGTGCCAATAATAGTATAAAATACCGGTGTATCAACAATTTACGTGAAGTTTCTTCTATGTCAGATGTAACACATCATATGCGACTACTGTAAGTCTCGTTTTTATTTATTTCTAAATGCTTTCATAAGCTCAAATAAAATAATGAAATATATCACAGCATACAACTGCTGTGCCCTAGGTAACGGGAGTTTTATAACAAGATAAAATGTTATAAAGTAAAAAAAAAAATATATATCCCCAAATGAAATGAATCTACCACTGACGTAGATCTCCGTCATTACAAAAACTGTTCGTTACTCTATACAATTTATCTCCCGTCTCCTATCACTTAAATCCTCCTCATAGAAGCGATAAAAATTCGCTACTCATATTTAAACTATAAATTAAACATTTTAATACGCGTAAATATAACTATGAACCTTTCTTTAAATTTTAAATATTATTTATATACAACACAAATATTAACGCTGTAATTCAGCAACTACTCATTTAAAAATAGAATATATACAATCTTCATAGACAATCTAGACATAAATTGTCTTTCTATTTCTTCACTACATTTCAACGGACTTTAGAAAATTATCATTCAGCATACTATGTCTTATTCGTGAAACTGTTACAATTCTGGATTCTATAATCCATACAATTAAGTAAAGATATAGTTCATAGACCTCCTACAACTGGTCTGCCATCAAAATAAAAATAGTTAATAAAATATGATCTTCCATTTCGTAGAATAATTACCGTAAATTCAATATCTGATTAAGGACCATTTAAATAGAGCTCAGTTTACTCTCAGTTTCAACAAAGATCCGTTTTCCTATAATTCCTTTCAGATTCAACTTCATCTACGATCCACTGTCTAATGCTTTCAAGAAGTTTCAACTATGAGACTATTGCAATAACTTCAAATACAGTATTAATAAACATCAACAATACTGCTTCTTCATAAAACATCTTATTTCAATATCAAAATATGCGGAAGTCTGTCACTACAAACATTCCTTCAACAGTTGACCAATGGCTTCACAATGCTCATTGTCACACAACAAATACCTCCGTCTGTTACGGGAATAAATAAATCTCTCTCTTAGTGATGCTTCGCGGTTTCTTCCAAAACATATTATACTGAACTAACTTCTCGTTAACAAATGATTTTCGTAGTTTCAACATCCATAATAAAAATATGTAATAAAAATACTGGTTCTATCGATGAATTAATTTAACAAGTAATACAATAAAATACTAGTCTTCTAATAACATTATTATTTCCTTTTTATCACTCACATTTCCTTAAAGCTTCCAATTAGCTGTGATATTTCCTTTAAATTCATTTTTCAAAATCTTATTACTTAAAAAATACGCTGTAATTCGTATCTACTAACTTCACATTACATTCTTTTACAAATTCTTTCTTCAAAATCTTATTACTTCAAATATACGCTGTAAATCGTATTTACTAACTTCAGATTACATTCTTTTACAAATTCCTTCTTTAATATTTCTCATAAACTTTTATACTTTATGTTTGTTAGTCACCAAATATTTATAACCAAATCTGTCTAATAAGTTATCAGATCGTGACTTTACATGGATCTCTACATAGGATCTTTAAGAATCGCATTTTCTAAAATATACTTCTGTATAACATTCTTGGAACAAATTTCCATTATTTTCATCGTTGTCAAAAACGATATCTTACAATACAAAAACTGACAAAGTGTGATCTAAACACATTTAAACTTGACCATACAAATATTCTGAACTAAACTGTAAAATCTCCTCATTTAAATTTCGAAAATCGCAAAATTCCAATAATTTAAATCAAATTCTAAAAAGTCAAAAATCAAATCGTGAATAAACATCCGCATGACGTAGTTATGAAAATATAACATCGAAAACTATAGCAATATTATTTAAACGTGGAAAAATGGCATTAATAAACAGTTGTCGGATATTCTTAGATGTTTCTACAAAGCTCTACAAGATGGGATGTATCGTTGGTCCTTAGACTACCTTGTGTTGCGTTATAGATGACTAGAAGTGGGCTTTTTTGCTATCCTTCAGAAACGGATTGTTTCTAATAGCGCGATACTGCATGATGTCGTGTGGGCTCCTACGGTCTCCTACAGAAGTCCCCATGCGGTCAGGTCCGGGATTCGAACTCCATCATCTTCGTGTGGCCGTCCTTTCTGCTGGTGGATCTTCTTGTGTGAGATGGGATACCCTTTCTCGCTTGATGGCGCCGGGATAACCCTAGCCGCCCTCGTTCGAGAATTCTTCTGTCTTCTTTCGCCAAAGTTCTGATATATGTATTCGTCATTTTAGTTGGTGAAATGACTTGCAGATGTAGAATATTTTACATGGGAGAGATGAGATGTTAATCTCCCCTACGAGACTGATGTTATGTCATTTCCAATACACTCGCTGTCGTCATAGTTCTGTTCCCATTAGCATCTTAGTCGGTTCTTACGATTCAGTCGTATATTCCTCCCTCAACTTCAGTCATTTAGACAAGGTTAAAATTGTAGATTAATTTCAATAAAATATTTATTATTTAATATCTTCCATGATATGACCATGTGTTAAAATCATGCTGGTAATTAGCTATGCTCATTACATTGCTTGCTATTATCTAATTAAGGTCGCTTCTCATTGGCTGTGCGACACGCGTATTCCTCGAGTCTACCCCTACCATACTCGAGACACACTTCCGGCGCGTGCGGGGAATCTGCTCGCTTCGGGAGTCCTCGATTATCTCCGCGGATCATAATTCCGTCTTTGTTCTCAAACTACGCAGTCAACTCCTCAGTCTCCCACGTGACTGCTAATTTTCTCATTGTCCGGCTCGGGTAACTGGATAACTCGTCGATGTACAAACTGGCTCCGCAGCCAGTTTCCAGAGTCGCTATATTTTTACCATGGGACAATTTAGAAAACTTTTGAAGAGATGAATATTTCCTGGTTCATATCCATATAAGAGCACAGTACCAATCTTCGCCACCACACGCTGGCTGACAGTACGTCGTGGTACTAATCTCCGGCACCGCGCGCTCATTGTTTCCTGTTACTCTTTTCCGTCCCTTTTCCAAAATCACTCCCACAAAAAAAAAAAAAAAAAACAGCAACCGAGAGGAAATATGTTACACATCGAAAATACCAGTGTTATTTTTTTCAACAGACCTCTTGGTTGAATAGGTCAGTAGCAGCACATGATAGGGGGTGGAGTAGAGCTGCATTAAGCCAGTCAACACATTCATGGTCCAAACACTCGAACAAGGAGGAGGAGATTATGATAGTGAGAAGGACGTGCGTATTTATTTCCCTTATTATTCTCATGTCTGCATGGTCGGGCAATGACTTTTACGTTCGGATACCCGTCCTGACACCAACCTATTGAGAAGTGAGAAAATAGAGCAATTATAGAAAGCTTTACAGTCATTCAACACCAACTGTGCCCTATGACATTAGATGGGAAAACAATCTGAAAGAAATACATGGTGTCCGGGTTAAAGGTATAATAATATAAAATTTAATAACTTGAGAAATAGATGAGGTATTCATTGGCGGTTTGTTTCTACGAATAGGGTACGGTAACTCAAAATGTTTCTTTACATACTTACTACATCTCGATATGCGCACCGTTAGTGACGGTACAGACATCTAATCTGTATTCCACTTCTCTCCAAGTGTTCTGCGGCATTGTAGACGTAACATCTGCAATAGCTGCACGAATGCGATGACGCAGATCTGGTAGATCACAAACTGGTGTCTGGTACACTTGATTCTTGACAAACCCCCACAGGAAATAAATCAAGTGGCGTAATGTCGGGGCTTCTAGGGGTCCAAGCAATTGATGGACTATCTCTCCCAATCCAGCGATCTCGGAACTCCATTTCTTGATTGTTACGTAAGCGGGAACATCATCAGTCCATACCCACGCCGAAATATACGTTGTACTAGTGTAACGGATTTTAGCTCCACGAGCAAAAGCACACAGAACACCTTCTGCTGTGAAGTCCACATGGCTACTGGCGTGCTTCTTGTGAACAATGCAGTTACGCGCATGCGCAAGTGGTACCACCGCAAGCGAACACAGAAAACATTTTGAGTTACCCTAGTTGTAGAAACAAACCGCCAATAAATATCTCCAATATTTCTCAAGTTATTAATTTTTCTATTATTATACCTTTAACCTGGGCACCTTGTATAATACGAGAGATTTATCGCAAAATAACACGCTATTATGTAAAAAAGAAAAGTGTGGGTACTTACATAAAAGGGTATAATTTTGTGACAATTGTAACTGGGCATAATTTGTGTTGACCGACTGGAAAACATTCTAGAATAGAACTAGGCAACACTGAAAAATGGCTTCTATCAGTTCAATAAAATAGAGCAAGGAGTTGGAAGGATATGGTCGTGATCTATTAGAAGATAATAATAATCCCTGGCACTACAGCCCGCAAAGGGCCTAGGCCTACCAAGCAACCGCTGCCCAGTCATTTGGCCTGCAGATATTGGGGTGACGCGTGATCAGCGCATGGGGTCCCTTCGGCCGTTAATCTTCGTTTTCGTGATCAGGGCACTACCTCACTGTCAGACAGCTACTCAATTGTCCTCACGAGGCACAATACACCCCGTTTCAGCCCTCACGTCAGTTTCTAAATTCCCTGACGGAGGCGGGAATCGAACCCGGGGCCTCCGGGTGAGAGACAGGCGTCCTACCCCAACACCACGGGGCTGGTTTATGGCATGTTAAAGAACCTTCCACTAATTACACCTGTGTGAAGCTAAATTATATATAGGTTAAACATTTGACTAACGTTCTTAGGTTCCTACATTCGTCGTCAGGAGCCGACTGCGGTGGCATCTGGTAACTAAGTTCAGAACTAGTTGGTCGATGACGGTGGCCTTTGGCGGCAAAAGTAGGAACTACTTGAAAAAATTCAATGTCTGCAGTCCTTACTTGAATTAAAACAGATACACACACTAATACTGTCATCACAATAAACACCGGTTATCGGACAGATTCTACACACACCCAAAGTACACGGGGCTACATGACCGCGTTGTCGCAACCCCTAAACTGAGGAACCAACCAACCAACCAACCAACCAACCAACCAACCAACCACGGGGCCGGTTCTATTAGAAGATAATTCACCTGAATTGGAAATGCGAAACCACGGAGAGACCATTTCAAGAATAGCCGACGGTGGAGTTCTATCTCTGTCACCTCCAGAGTCCTAAAATAGCCAAAACCCATCCCCTTGCACATAAACGCGCGTAGATACTGCGGTTGATGATAGTAACATACTGAGTTTGGATGCCATTTCCCTAATTCTCACATTATTTGAGCGCCACCCATAATGCGCTCTATTATTTACACTTTAGACCACGTACGGTTTCCCCCAGAGCTGCTTCCACTTCCCATTCATTTAGCTGCTCCACCGCATTTTATTCCTCTCGCAGACTTTATAATTAGCTCTCTCTGCACTCATTTGAGGTCCTAAAAGGATTTGGAATTCTTTAACAAAATATCAATACTGGTCTGCATTAGCGTGATTTAATAAAGACCATTTCATTTTTTTCTCTATAATTTAATTTCAAGTTACTTCTCTTTAAAAGAATTTAAAGGCGAATAAAATCGTCTCTCGAATCTCTTGTAATACATCATTTTTGTCAAATAAGAATAAATCAGCAGACGAAAGAGGTCGCAATCGCTTAACAAAGTGAACCTAGTCACTTAATTGATGGATGGCTTGGTGATGTAATTATGAGCATCGCCAATTTCAAGCACTTTAGTTCTTGAACTCTGGGGATCTGGAGATAATATTTTCTGGGGGAAGAATGTAGCAGTAACACTTTGCACTCACAAAATAATAATAATAATAATAATAATAATAATAATAATAATAATAATAATAATATATATATATATATATATTTTACGAGGGAAGTGGAAAAATCTTGCATAAGACCTTGAGGAGGGTCCGCACTCCTCAAGAGTGTGGGATTCTTACCCACTAAAAAACCACACCCTGTCCTCTTGACAAAACCCATCCCGGGACCACTTTCGTATTACTTCAGGATGGAGCCATTTTCTTTGCTTCACACGCACCATCTTACTTCTCAATTCATAGTCCGCGGATCGCAGACTCAATCAACTAAATCGAGCAAGTCCCCATCCGACTTCTTCTGACGAAGGACCACCTCAACAAAGAAAGCGACCGTATCCCAGCTGAGCTCGTTCCTCAGCATAATTCCAACTATATTGTCCGGCGTTATTGGACCAACCTCAGCTTCAAGTCGTTGTTTTTCCGCTGCCCAACGAGCGCAGACGAAGAACGTATGATATACGTCATCTCGTTCGTTCTCGCAGTAAATACATACTGGACTCCTTACTTTGGCCATACGATGAAGGTAACACCGAAAGTAGCCATGACCTGTCAACATCTGAGTCAGAAAGTAATTCGTTTCTCCATGTTTTCTACTTGTCCAATCTACCAGACTCGGTATCAGCCGAGCTGTCCATCTTCCTCTGAGATCGCCATTCCACCTCTGCTGCCAAAGCTCTTGCGTGCTACGGCTTCCTTCCGGGCTTGAGCCTTGCCCAGTTCTACTCGTCGGAAGTATACGTCTTTACGTTCTTGCGCGAGTAAGTCTATTGGCGCAACACCTGAGACAACCAGAACTGCAGGTTCCGAAACTGTACGGTAAGCACACGCCACCCTCAGAGCTCCTCACCTCTGAATTGCAGCTAGGCGTTTCCTATACTTCTCTATCCTCAGCGAATCAGACCAAATCTCAGCTCCATACAGGAGAATAGACTGCGCTGTGGACAACAGTAGTCGACGCTTGCTTTCTCTAGGACCATGCACATTAACCATGAGTCTACTAATGGCAGCTTTCACTACTTCCGCCTTATCTGCTGCCTTCCGTATATGAGACCAGTATGTCAGTTTCGTGTCAAGAGTAAATCCTAAGTACTTCGCAGTGGCTCCAGTTCGAACGACCAACTCTCCAACCTTCATGGGAATTATAGTGTCCATTCTCCTCCTAGTTAACAATGACTATTTCAGTTTTCGCCATAGCTAAATTCAGACCATGAGCGTTCATCCAACCACTCACCCGTCGCATTACCTGATTGAGTTTCCACTGAGCCAGAACCGCATCTCGGGCTACAATCACCGCTGCAATATCATCAGCGTACCCAACAAGGAATGTATCTTCGGGCATCTCCATGCGCAGTAAGCCGTCGTACAACATGTTCCACAAATCCGGACCCAGGATAGATCCTTGTGCTGCTCCTGCCGTGACTTTTCTCCTCCTCTGACCGTCTGCAGTGTCATACAACAGGGTACGGTCCTTCAAATAATCTTTCATTATGCAGGCAACTGGAATGTGAATTGAAAAGCTACAACCATATCCATCCACCAAGCAGAGTTGAAAGCGTTCTTCACATCCAAGGTTACCAGAAGTGTTATTTTCAGAGAATAGTGGTTACCTTCCTGTGCTTGATTTGCAGCTTCAAATACTAGGCGTACTGCATCTATTGTACATCGTCCACGGCGGAAGCCAAATTGCCTGTCAGACAGATTTCCCGCGGCCTGAATAGAAGACAGTTTGCGAGGTTTTAATAGCTTCTCCAGCACTTTTCCCGCAATGTCTAAAATACATAGTGGTCTGAAGGACGATGGCGCGTTCCCAACTGCCTTTCCTTTTTTAATCAGCACTAGTCGAGCCATTTTCCAACGGGCACTAAAGACACCTGCTCTCAGACAACAGTTGTACATTTCAAGCAGTAGCTGCGGACAAACCTTGACAGCCAGTTTCATTGCTTCCGCGGGTATCACGTCAGGGCCTGGAGCCTTCTTATTCCGAAGGGAGCCTACTGCTTCCTTCAGCTCACCTATGGTAAATAGAGGATTGAATTACGGCTCAACTACGTCGCCCACATCAATTCGCACAGGGTGAGTAGGGAATAGTTCGTCTACAATACCATCCATCGTCCGTGCATCCAACATGGTATTGGACATAGTGCCGAGTTTCTTGGTGACAATTCGGTAGCCTAATTCCCAAGGATCTACGTCTACTTCTTTAACTAACAACTGCCACATCAGTGTCTTACGTCTTCTGATGGCATCTCGAAGGGTTCTCTTAGCTGGAAGGTGCTCAGCGGATCTCAAATCAGCCTCTGGTCGATGTCTTGAACTTTGGGCTCTTCTTCTGAGTCGAAGACAAGTTCTTCGAAGATCAGCTATTTCATCAGTCCACCAATAAGCAGGACGTCTATTGTTTCGAAGACGCTTCCGGGGCATTGACGCTTCGCAGGCAAGGTGCAAGAGACGCATAGTGACCCCCACCTGTTCCTCAACAGAAACTCTTAGATGTAATTCCTCAACAATGTTACTAGTTCTTGTCTGTACTGATTCGAGTACAGTGGCAAATTTCTCCTCGTCGATGCGCGATACATTTAAACATGTTGTCTTCAATGTGTTGTGCCTCTGAGGCTGCTGATCTCGTAGAATCCGGAAGGTGATATATTGGTGATCACTAGCAGTATAATCCTCCATCACTTCCCATTCTACTACCAAGGCTGCCAGACGATCCGAGACCAGCGTAATATCTGGTTTAGTCTCCGTATAACCAGGTCGTCTAAATGTCGTTGAGGTTCCTGTATTCACCACGACCAATCCTAATCTGGCTGCCATCTCTAAAATTCGTCGTCCCCTCGAATTTTGATGTGGCATACCCCATTCCAATGCCCTAGCGTTGAAGTCACCGGCTACTACCGCAACACCTTCCATCTCACGGACAGTATCTTCCAAATTGTCCAGCTTCCTTTGAAAGTTCTGAATATGTTCATTCGGAGTTAAATAGCAACTTACGTACGTAATCCCCCACTCTTAACCCAAACGAACACTTCTCCGGATCCGTGATCCTCCACATGGATTTTGCTCAGATCCGGTATCCAGATAGCCGCCGTACCTAGGGGATCCGAAAACCAGCCCAGCACGTCCAAGTTTCGATATTGCTCACTGATCAGGAGAATATCTGTTTTCCTTTCAAATTTTAGCTGTATCAAAAGATCATTAGCGATTATGCTTCGTTTCAGGTTCCCTTGTAGGACATTCGTCATTGTGTTTTTTCTTTAATCTTCGCGAGTGCCTCTCGAAACACTGTACAAGAACCTGTTCCAGGGATGTGACTTATGTTTAAGCCCTCCCGATTACAGTCAGAGCACAGCACGCATTTCATGTCTGACGTACATCCTGCGGCTTTATGACCCAGTTGACCACATCTGTAGCAAAGGCCGCTTCTATCCGGGCCATTGCAATTCCTCCTTATATGGCCATAACCCAGACACCGAAAGCAGCGTGTAACCATCGCTCTTCTCCTCACCCTACAGTATATGAAACCGACCTTAATACGACCAGTCTCCAATAATTTCTCAGCATTCTGATTATCCATTTCCACAATTGCCATTTCCTGCCCTCTACTGTTGGGTTTAGTGACGGATACTTTCAGCTCATCTATAAAACCCTCTATGTCTCGTTTCAGAGCCAATTCGACATCACTTACAGTAGTTACAATATCCATGTCTCTTATCTCCAAGACTGTTCTCGGAGTCAATGTCCTCACCAATCCTGCATGACCAACAGCTTCCCTCAAAGTGCTGCTGAACATTTCTCGACAGTCCTTGTCAGCCTTCGTATCAAATTCCAGTAAAACGTCCCCGTATCTAATTTGACGGATCGATCGAATTTCCGGATGGCAGGCCTCTGGCTTCACCTACTCCCTCAAACTCTTCACAATTTCTGCATAAGTCTTCCCAGCTGCTGGTTGGATCAGAACAGCCTTGGGTCGTGATCGATTATGGGATTTCCGAGTCTTGCTCTCCCGAACTGGTGGTTCCGCCCTTTGTGACAACAGAGATGCGCTTTCTGACCACGACACTGCGATACCGGAGGACCTCCTCCGTCGGACCGTCGTCCATTCTGACAAATTTTCCTCCTGCTTATCGTAATCTACTGGAGGCGATTAAATGGGGTTATCAGGGCTATCCAACGCCACTATCACCTTCTCATGCCCTAAGGTATGCTCTTCAACTGCAGACAGAACCCCTTGCTTCTCAAGCCAATTGTCCCTGCACGATATAATGATATCGATAGCTTCCTCTATCTCCGCTCTTCCATTTTTCACGTCATTAGATATATTCTTCTGTCTTCCTGTAGCAAGCTTCATCTTTCTGATGACATCAATGCATCTTGTCAAAGCCTTATCAATTGGAGTAGCGTCTGCACTTGTATCCTTCGAGCTACTAATAGAATCCATGATGGCAGATTTCCAAAAATAAGCTGATGCCGACAGCAAAACACAAATACCGTCGAAAATATATAGTATAATAGGATGGTTGCTACGTACTCATTGTAGCGGGTCTCTAATGGCTGCTGTCTCCAAGTAGTCCAGACCTACTATCTACCCTCTAACGACGAGACCTATAAGGTTACCACAGAATTACTCTCAACCCAGATGGCCTTGGATTTCACTAGCGCACGAAGTATGCATGTCGTCACTGCAAGTTCTATGATTTCAATAGTCTATGGCAAAACCTTAACCTAAAATTGACGACACAAGACCAGTCAACACTCAATAAATTCCGAGAAGAGAATAAAACTCATGAAACACAATACACGTACCATGAACTGGGACAAACACCAACCTGTTTCGATGCCAAAAGGCAACACACAAATCCAGCTAATTGCTAATTCAGCGGTAATTCACACGCACGACACACACGACAACCTTATGCCAATCATGGCTGCAACAATCAATAATAATAATAATAATAATAATAATAAAATAATAACTACTAGATGCCACCGCAGTCGGCTCCTGGCGACGAACGTTGGAACCTAAGAGTGTTACTCAAAGATAGCCTATAATTTAGCTTCACACAGGTGTAATTGGTGGAAGGTTCATTATCATGCCATAAATCTATGACATGGGACCGCCGGCTTTACTTCCCCTCCGAAGGAAGGCATAATGAGGGACTTTTTTACGCTCTTAAAAAATACGACGTCTTCGGCCGGGGACAATCTTTAAGACGGTCAATCTGTCCATCAAGTTAGATTCAGTATTGATGCGGCGTTGACTATCATGATACAGTGTTAGTCGTTGTTGCCTAGCGACAATATGTCCGTCAAGTTATTAGATTCTATCTTCGTGTGGCTTTGATAAATGTCTTCTTCTTCCTCCTCGCCTTTTCCCGTTACGCGGGATCGGCTTTCTTAATCCTGAGGCGCCACTCATTTCTTTGGAAAAGCATCATCAGCAGATAGGCCCAATTCTCTCATGTCCCTCTGGACATTCGTCATCCATGTTGTTTGAGGTCTGCCGCTCCCTCTCTTTTGCGTAGTCATGGAAAGGCACTTCTTCACCACACGATTCTCCGGTCTTCGCATAACATGTCCATACCACCTTAGCCTGGTTTCTAAAAGTTTCTCTGTTATAGGCGCTACTTGGAAACTGCCCCGCACATTCATCACGGATTTTATCTTGGCTTTGTAAAATGTGACATTGAAAAATGAAAAATTGCAATTATTTTAATATATGGATGATATAATCAAGTAAGGTGGGGTTCAATCGATAATGCGTGACGCGCATTACATTTTAAGACAACAAACGTCGTCGTAGCGCAAATACTTACCAAGATATTTCAGTTTTAGTAAAAGGTGAAATTTTCTACCAAATGATTTTAATATATAAGACAATAATAATAATAAACTGGAAGAAATCAAAGAAGTAGAGAGGAAGATCATTTGGAAAATCTTAGGAACAAGACATACCCAAGATGGTGACAGGCTACAATCAATCGAAACAACAGAACAGTATACAAACATCGAAATTGATATTAAGAGAAGACGAATGGAATTCTTTGGTCATGTCACTAGACTACCAGAAAATCGATTGACGAAAAGGATAATAGATTATGTAACCTCACTTAGGAACTCAACACCTTGGCTAGAAGAACTTCGAAAGGACCTCAAAGACGCAAACATAAGTTCAACAGACATTTCAGAAAGGGACACCTTCGGACACAAAGTAAACAAATGGAAAGTTACATCAGAGCAACCAAAATAAAAACAGTAACTACCAAAGTGGTCCGAAGAACGTAAACGAGCCTTCTCGGAAAGAATGAAAGCCGATTGGAACAATAAGAAGAACCAAAAAAAAAGTTGATTGAGTTATTTGCTTAATGTCTTAATAACTTTTACGGGCACATAATGAGAATGAGGAACAACAGACTTACAAAGAAGATCTTTGATGTAGTAAACAGCTCAAGTAGGAAAACTAATTGGTATTATGAAATAGAGGAAGACTTAAGACAGGTGGGGATCGACAGGCAAATGATTGGAGACAGGGGAGAATTAGGAAACAAAATTAAGAATACAACATTTAAAACAAATGAAAAGATGAAGACAAGAACATTGTGGACAGAACAACAGAAACGGGAGCACAGTCAAAGGATGAAGAGATTTTGGAAAGAGAAGAGGAAGAAGGGAGAGAAGTGAAAGTTGGGTCATCATGACATACTTAAGTTCGAACACTGTCCATAAGGGCAAAAATTATATTATAATAATCATAATAATAATAGTAAAACGCTATGGTGTATGTTTCACAAAGGGACAGATGACCTCGTAGTTCCGCCCCTTAAAACAACAATAACTAACTAACTATGTTTCACGAACCTCAAGCTCTTAAAGCAGAGAGAGTTAGAAGGTGCAGTTTGTACGAAAATCTTCCAGTTCGTCTCAATAGTAGGCTACAGGACAATTAATCTTGCATTTCTTGAAAAGCCAACAAAATATGTTTATTTGTTTATAAACAAGACAATAGCCCCTGCCAGAGCTGTGCCACGTCGAGCCCACTTACTAATAAAGTCGGGCGGGTGGTTTATACACATACAAGAGTTCTCGCATGGGTTCACTGTTAATAATAATAATAATAATAATATAAATAATAATAAAAATAAATAATAATAACAATAAAGAATTCATCCGAGAAAAGCTTGAAACTCCAAAATTCATGGGCACAAGAAAGACGGCAGGCCCAGTGACAGAATGAAGACATTTTGGGCGAATAAGAAGTTCAAAAAGATGAAGAATTCCAGTGCTATTTAATCGTTCCACGTGCTCCTTAGTGAGCTGAACGAATATAATAATAATAATAATTATTATTTATTTATGGTCAGTGTCTGTTCATGGTGCGGCTGTAAACATGCTCCAGGAACTAACAATCCCTGGTTCTAACAAACCTAGTGGATAACAACTAGACCCCATTGCTTACAAGAAATCATGGTGCGTGCAAATAATAACAGCAATATCCCTGGTGGTAACCAATCCACCCGTCAACAGACGGCATCCGGGCATTGAGACTCTGCGACACCCGGGCTACCACGGCCATAGAGAAAATCAGAATTTTCTGGCAAATTCATACATAAGACAACAACATACTTAGGCACTCTAAACACCAACACTCTCATACGGCCCTGAAAGTTGCACAATCTAGTGACAGAACTAGATAGACAGAAGTGTCTAATCCTCGCGCTACAGGAGACATGTATCACAGATGAAGACACCATGGACTACGGCAATTACCGCATGTTCAAGAGCAAGACTGACAGGCGCGTTGCCAAAGGCGCTCTACTTCTGGGGATGGCCTTCATGGTCCACAAAACTATAATTGAATCCTTAGAAGAAGTTACTCCAGTAAACAACAGATTGGTGACCATGCGCTTTCGGTGCGCCAACAAAAAATACACACCGATCAAAGCACACGCCCCCACTAACCAAAGTAACAAGAGAGACCCACACTCCGCAGAAAAAGTCTGGTCGACTCTTGAGAAAGTGATGTCCCAAGTCCCCAGGGATTTTTCAAACTCCTCATGGGTGACTTTAATGCACAGATTGTCAGAGAAAAGATGTACAGGAAAACAGCCGGAAAATATCCTGCACATAAATTCACAAATAAAAATGGCACACGACTCCTAGGACTCTGACAACAGAATAACCTCAAGCTAATGTCAACATCTCTTAGAAAACAGCCTAGAAAACAGAAAACCTGGCGTTCTCCAGTCCAGCAGTTAGGTGAGTTCCAAATCGACCATGTGACAATCTCATATCCAGATTCGATCTTTAATGCCATATATGGAAACCCAGAAGAAACATTAAAACAGAACTGTTTCTTTTTAGATGGACCGGCAGGAACTGGTAAAACATTTGTTTACTCTACATTATTACATATAATCAGAGCAAAAGTAGAACAAGCTACTCCAGTAGCGTCTACAGGAATAGCAGCTACACTTCTACAAGGAGGACGAACTGCCCATTCTGTCTTCAAAATACCTCTGATTCACAATTCTAATTATACGTGCAACGTTACGCCAAACACACCAGAAGAAACAGCCCTGTTGAATACAAAATTAATTATTTGGGATGAAGCACCAATGACGCATGTGTAAGCATTTTTAGCTGTGGACAGACTTCTCAAATATCTGACCAACTCTACTGAAGCATTCGGTGGTCAAGTCATCTTACTGGGTGGTGATTTTCGCCAAATCCTTCCTGCCATAATGAGAGGATCACGTTCTTTGAGAGTTGCTAACTGTTTGAAGCTGCTTAGCCTCTGAAATAAATTCCATGTACTTAAACTCACCCAGAACATGCGCGCTTTAAATTCTGAAAAAGAAATTTCAACATGGCTTTTAGAAACAGGCGAAGGCAAGACTGGGGCGTAAGTTACTGTACCATCTACATGCTATCCACAAATACAAGATCCAGTTGAACAGCTATACGGTGATTTTGATTTTACTGCTGTCACCCCACAGGAGCTTAAAGGAAGAACTATTCTTACGATCGCCAATGAAGCATCGCTTGAACTGAACAATCGAGTACTTCAGCGTTTACCTGGAGATGAGGTAGTCTACGAGAGTGTAGACTGTATTTTGAGTGAGCATGCGCAAGATCACTTGGCTTACCTTGAAGAATTTTTGAACAGTCTGACACCAACTGGCATGCCTCCACACAAACTTAGATTTAAGAAAGTTGCTATCATTATGCCATTAAGAAATATTCTACCCTCAAAAGGGGTCTGCAATGGGACAAGGCAAATAGTTAACGGGTTACAACGTAATATCATAGAGGCAACTATTATAGATTCTGATAAGAGAGAAATCGTTTTCATACCCAGGATAACCCTTATCCTCTCTGATACGAACAGCCTTTTAAATGTAAAAGAAGGCAATTCCCAGTACGTTTGGCTTTCTCAATGACAATAAATAAATCTCAGGTTCACAGCTTTACGTAGCCCTTTCACGGGTGAGATCGTTTAGCTCGCTATCCTTTGTGTCAACAAGTAACAAAATAACCAACTGTGTGCTTTGAGAAATTTTTGATAGATAAATTCAAAAATATCTTAACAAAATTTATTATCTTGGAAGAAATGTGATTTGGCTTCTTAGATACAAATCTGTACATCTCACTCGAGAACTACTGTATGTGAAAGAAGTCCTGGTTGTATCCCAAATGTCCTCGGTGAAGTTATCATTTCACAGCCCAATTGAATCTTTCCTTCCTGCACTGGTATCAACATATTAAGTTTGTGAAGTTCTTTTTCGTAAATAAATGTAATGTTACTAATAGCTCAGGCCGTTCCTTACACTGCACTGTTATTGCGTGGATACTCTACGCGGGCTCTGCTAGTTTTAAAATGATTTTTGTTATTATTACCTTCTCAACTTGTTTGTAAAAGAACCAAAAGATCTGATATGTTGGCTTCATCAGAGTGTTCTATTATTATGGGGGAGTCCTAGATCTCTATGCTCTGGTTTGCATTAACCCTACAAGGACCGGGGATAGGAAGGGGGAGGGGTAAGGTGGGGAGGGGGAAACCACAGTCAGTATATATTACTTTTTGTAATGGGATATATTGTTTTAAATTGTTGAGAATAAATGAAACAGTTATTTGGGTCATAAGTTAACTATCATAATAACCTAAATTATTTTCAAAGCATTTTTCTTACCTTAGAAAGGTAATCAAAACCGCTATGGTCCCCAATTTGTCTACTTCTAAATACTATGGATGTTAATGTCACGTGATAAATTAGGGAAGCTCAAGGTTGTTTGTGTAAAGTGTTTAAAACATATTTGTGGCGAACATAGCAAGAAAACTGTGATCTGTATACAATGTGAGCCTGGAAATGACACTAGTACACTGACTTGAAAGATTTTGTGTTTGATTTGTGTTTGTAACTAATATTTCGGTGAATTTAATTCCAATTTAATATTTTATACTGAAGTTTTCCTTATTCATGAAATGGTGTTTCATAATTTATTTCAGTATAAGCCCCAATTATGACATACTTTTTAGAATGGGACTCAGAAGCCCCACCTTGGTCCTCTGTGTAACAAACAAATTTTGGTCCTTGTAGGGTTCATTGTCTTCTCTCGAAGACCATATATCTTGGAAAATTCTATCGGCCGCAGTGGCCGAGAGCGCTAAGGCGCTACCTCGTACCCCACTGGTATCGGGAGAGCGTGGGTTCGAATCCCACCTCGGCCGTCCTGAAAATGGTTTTCGTGGTTTCCCGCTTTCACCACCAGACAAATGCCGGGACGGTTCCTTTCAATAGGTCCACGGCCAATTTCCTTCCAATATCCCTTCCCTGACCCGTCCTGAAAAGAAAAGTAAAGTACATGGCCATTGGCTGCATTAATAAAATTAGTTTGCTATATTGTTGTGACTTTGATGATAATGGCGATTGTTGTTTTTCAGAGGTGGAACTGCGAGGTCATTCAAAGATCTCTTTAGTAGTGAATGTTTGGCAACAACACGCTATATATAGTCAGTGGTTCTCCCTTATCAGGTTTACTGCATCTGAATAATAAAAATGATTAATTCATTCCTCGGACATCATTTCAATCTGTTTGGTAGCGATGTGGAAGTGGAGTGGTTTTTAAATACAGGAGTTGAATCGCTCCAAGCTTGGAATTAAAGAGAGCTTTGAATTGTGGAAACTTTACCCTTTTTCAGTTTACATACTATTTCAATTACTCGTAATACTGAATGGGGATGTATTCATAAATGCCTGGTTATTTCTAAAAGGAATTAACATATCGGTACAAATTGGAGCACTAAAGAGAACTTCACATCTGTATTTGAACGCCATTAGCGATATTTGGATTAATACGAATTACCCTGGGGAATTACATATCAGGAGCTGGGAGGACAAAGGGCGAATCTGCAAATAATGGTTTTGGGAAATCCCATCTAAATGTGGGCAAAGTTAGGATATCAACGGCGAACATGCAATAAGATCCCTAGGGATTCAAAACATTTAAAGCCACATTCGCAAGGTTCACCTATTGTGCGCACAGGAACATCCTTTTTAGTTCTTCTCGACACATACGCCTTGCCAGAATTACTTTTCACATTTACAATCCACTTCCAGGATGTTTGTCTATTTCTGGAACTATCATTTATATTATCCATCATCGATTTTTCTGCTCATAATCATCAAATTAGGACGAAAGTTAGATAACAAAAGCTATTTAAAACTCACATAGTGAAATCATTCTGGAATCAAACCTGTCTAGACGTGTACGAGTAAAGAAGCTTCACTAACATTGCAGTAACCCAGGCCAATTTCATACTAACCAGTCGGTCAGACACTGTGTCACTGTGCATTCGCCCTTTCTCTTCCAACGAAAACAGGTCTAAGCGCATTGCAAACATTGTGCGGCCTAGTCACTTAGACACAATGTGTAAGGCACTCGGGACGATTATCAACCAAAGTCGGTTACCATTGTATCACCCACACTGTAATTAATAATAAGGCGTCAATGAAATGAAATGGACTGTTTACATTCGCCCTTGCTCTTCCCAGCTGCTGATATGGTGCATAATGGAGATCAAACGTAAACGGAACGTTATATAACCAGCGAAAAAAGCACAAGAAAGGCAAATAAAAGAGTCTGACGGAAAAGTAGGGAACCAGCTGCCTCAACCCTAATTCCGGCTTCCTCACCAGTCACCACCTACAAAACGTTTGGCAAGCGAACATAGGTTACTTGGACGTTCACAACGCACTGAGCTATGATCTCTGTCAACTTTGTCACATTTAATTATCTGCTGTTATAAAATATACTAATGGAGGTATCAGTTTCACAATTGTGACACAGAAATTGATTCCTCCGATAATAATTCAAGTATGCATGACATAATTAATTTTAATGATGAATTATCTGAGTTAATTTGCTAATTGATGTAAACCATACTTTTAATACTGTGATGCTACATCATTTGAAGTGGCACGTGGAAAATATTAATTTAATCGGACCTCCCACGTATTAATATTTATTATATATACTTGTGACGTGTGAAATGATTTGCAATATGGTATTGCGATAACCTCAATCATCTTTCTTGATGCAGACGTGTTCTAGGAGGATTGTTAGGAATAAAACACTGTTTATTATCAACGAGACAAGTTGCCCTCCACAATTACAACGAGGAAATTCAGATTGTAGATACGAGTTTTGTATCCAGCGTTGACAAAGACCAACATATGTGTGATTTTTCCTCGTAGCCTATTTCCCCATTAACATTCCAGATAAATTATAATAAAGTATTCTTACCTCTTAACCCTAGTCTAGTAGTGCGAGAATTGTGCTATTAGTCGAGCACGGAGGAAACTCCGAATTAAAAAACATCTATTTTATTAGTTTTATTTTGGCAAAATATTTGTAGAATCACATATTATGGCTAGAAAACACACACACATGTTTCTCTGGCTTATATCTTAAATGATCATTATAATTATTGTTGTTTTAAGGGGCCTAACATCTAGGTTATCGGCGCATATATTTTAAATAATTTGTTTGAACTAATAGTTCAATGTTTAACAACATTTTATATGGTATTAATTTAAATCCATGAGTGTTGTCGCTACCTATAACCACACACTACAAAAATATCTTAACAAAACCAAAAACGTAACTTGAGAAAAGTAACACAGCAAGGCCATCGAATCACAGAAATATAAAGTATCAATAAACACATGCATAAATGTAATGAATGTGTCTGAAAACATTATGTTGAAGTTTATAAAATATTTTTTTTCTTGGTTGCATCAAAATATAAAACTCGTAATAAATGTTCAAAACTGTGATCTGGTGATGGATGTGTTGACGGAGAAAGTGAGGCTTCCAGTCCCTTGGTAGGTGTTAGGGACTGAAAGCAGGGAGGCAGGGGAAAAGCGCTGAACAGGTGTAGAATATACGTCGATGATGGAGGACTGATAGAATATAATATGTGGTTCAGAGAAAAAAAAAAAAACAATACAGGAGATGTGACGTTACTGAGGTCACAGAGAGTTGGAAATATACAGATAGTTAGTTAGTTAGTTAGTTAGTTATTGTTGTTTTAAGGGGCGGAACTACGAGGTCATCTGCTCCCAGATGAACCATCTAGGTGTACAGCATACAGAAGATTCAGACTTACTCTAAAAAAAGGTTGCCTCCTGGTGTCTCACAGAAACTCGTATAGATATGAGAGAAACGAGCTCCAGAGTAGAAGAGAGAGGGCGAAGTCCGGACTGATGGTGGGTGGTCCAGACTCTCCCAGTGAAATGACCGGAGATTTGTTGGCAATTCTGGTTGCCACATGCGGTCTCGCATTGTCATGGTCCGCTGAAGAAGTTCCTGGCAGGACAGCGATTCACGTGCAACGTTGACGCCAAGACAAGTCTGACGATAGTGTACCACAATCAGTCGGATAAATTCTACCACAGGGGAATCTCAAATGTAGTGCTGTGATGGGACAAATGTCTGAACAATTGTGGAAACTATGTGGGAATAGTGTAAGATACGTAGAACAGTGCGTATATTTGTAATTACCTGTATGTATTTTTTGGCTAAAAGTATAGGGGCAAAGACTTTTCTTTCCACCCTCGTATACACCGGATTCCGTGAGGTCTCCAAAGTTAAACAACATAGGGCATGGTTAGTAGTTGGATGGATGTTCAGTTCTGAGGAACCACGTACTCTTAGATGGGAGAGTGAAGCAGCAGCAGAAATGGACTAACCAACCTACCGCAAGCAAACTCAGGTCATGAACACCTCTTAGTATGAATTTAGTTAGCAAATGGGGTAACCATCCTTATCATCAGGTATCGGTTAACTCTATGTTCAAACTTTCAAAAAGGAATTAATGTAATCATCATCGTCACTTATCTTCTTCTTCATCATCATCATCATCATCATCATCATCATCAACAACATCAACATCAACATCAACATCAACATCAACATCAACATCAACATCAACATCAACATCAACATCAACATCAACATCAACATCAACATCATCATCATCATTATCATCATCATTATAGAACAAGTAGATTGATTCTTGGGAATTGAGAGTCAGAACTGACTTCATAGATCATAACACTATACACCAATATGACTTAGGACTCCAAGCCTCCAATAAGTTGCACATGCATCAACACATAGGCTAGTGTTAATATCGCTCACGCAAGCCAATAACGGTATAGTTCAAGGAACAACTCTATACAGCATCAGCGACTAACGAGTAGGCACAACAGCCCACAGTGTCGAGTGAAATGAAGTGAGAGCCAATACAGGGAACTTCCAGAAATCAGCCAAGTCCACATAACCACATTATGAACTGTTTTATTTTAGTGTTTGTTCAGGCGATTAACCAAGTTACAGAAGCTCGTTACGGTACGTAGCCTAAATAGGAGATTTGAGTAATAACGATTAGTCAACAAACAATATAGTATAGAAAGCAATCACCTCAGAAGCTCGCTACGGTAGAAGTTTACGATTCAGAAATATTTTATACATAATTACATGAAGTACTGACAGAGAAGTGTAAGAAACTAAAGGAATAAAAAATAATTGCTTCAAAAACTCTGACTTGTTACATTTAACTAAAAATAGGTCTGTAACTGAAGCATTGTAATTACTGAAGTATTTTTCAGTGTTGCCTAGTTCTATTAAAGAAAGGTTTTCAGTCGGTCAACACTAATTGTGCTCAATTACTTTAGGCGGGAAACAAGTATTTATACAATCTAACCTGAAAGAAATATTACATAAGATATTTAACAAAAATAATACGCTTTTAAGTTTAAATACTTGTTTTTACGCCTAATGTAATTGGGTACAGTTTGTGTTGACCGACTGAAAAGCTTTATATAAAGCAGCCGCGGTGGCTGAGAGTGCTAACGCACTACCTCGTGTTTCGCTGGCATCGGAAGAGCGTGGGTTCGAATCCAACCTCGGTCGTCCTGAAAATGGTTTTCGTGGTTTTCCATTTTCACTACGAGGCAAATGCCGGGACGGTTCCTTTCAATAGGTCCACGGCCGATTTCCTTTCATAATCCTTTCACTGACCCGTCCTGGAAATAATAATTACATGCCCATTGGCTGCATTAGTAAAATTAATATTGTAAATACTGTTGTGCAAAAGTGTTGTATACATATCCACTGAACTTAAATTAAGCCTAAGTGAGCTCGATCTGATGATGTTCGCTTGACGAACGAAATTAGTCATCCAATTACGCACCCCTAATTTGTATGATCAGTGGTTTATTAAGTGTATACATGATTCATGTATTTATTTCAGGCACTAGGAAATTAATTGTTACTCCCCGTCCAATCGTATTGGGTACACTCGTGTTCACCGACTGAAAAGAGATTCTATTAATATATTCACAGATCAGTGCCTAATAAGGATCAGATACGGGCATACAGTTCTGTTCTGGATCGGTACATCAATATCCTTACGAGTAGTTTAAAGCCCGGCTTACTCAAAGAGATCCACAGGGATTGGTGAGACCCACTTGGAATGCTGCGAACAGGTGAATTGTTTGTATTGGTTCAGAGTGATCCAGTAAATTTGAACAGTTCTCCCTTGTACTCCTGGCTAATGTGTACAATGCCATGGCTTCCCTCACTCTCAGCGTTGACCGTAATCGAATACATAACCTGGGAAAAGAATGCGATGAGCATAGAAGCACCAAGATATCGTTCTTTGTGAAATTATAGCAATCCGTTCTTTTGTTCTCAGGATAGTTATATACAGGGTGAACAAAAATAGCGCACTTGGATGTCGGCATGCGATTCCTCATCCAATTGCAAGACCAAAGTTTCTAGAGCAAAATCGGATCGGGTGCTGTTTAAAACCACAAGTATGAAAGCGAGGAACTGGCAACACTGTCACATACTGAAGCGCATCGGAATGTACAGAGAAATGTGTATCATCCCGCAATACCGTACTATTCGTCGCAGCTCACTGAGTAGACTGTTGGGTTATCAAACCCACATGCACCATCTAGCTACGGTTCGAATCTACGTCAGTTTTTTTTTTTGCGTGTTACGTCAGTTCTCGTCGTTTAACTGCGTTTGTAAGCATGACATGACATCATTTTGTCACATGGCAGCGTGAGTCACCTCCATTTCGTAGTGGTTAGCGTGATTATCTCCCACCCCGGACGTCCGCGGTTCGATTCCTGGCTCTGCCACGAAATTTGAAAAGTGGTCTGAGGACTGGTACGTGGACTACTCAACCTCGGGTGGTCCAAATGAGTAGAGGGGGCTTGATTACCACCTCAGCCATCCTCGAAGTGGTTTTGCGTGGTTTCCCACTTCGTCTTCGGGAAAATGCTGGGATGGTACCTACCGTAAGGCCACGGCCGCCTCCTTCCCCTTTCCTTGCCTAACCCTCCCACAGTTCCCATCCCTTCATCGCTTTGCAGGTGAGGCCGCCTGGGCAAAGAGCTAGTCACACTCCCCAGTTGTATTCCCGACTGAGAGTCCCAAGCTCCAGGACACTGCCCTCAGTGGCGGTAATGGTGGGATCCTCGCTTAGTCCGTAAAACGATAACGGAAAAAAGAACGCACAGTGTGATCCATTAAACGGCATGCATGAGTCGACTAACTACGCATTGCACAACCATAACTGGTCCTGTCAAGTGCATGTAGGGTGGCTTCATGATGGAGTTCACAAACGGTGAATACGTCGATATGCTTTTAATGTTGGGTGCTGCTCGTGAGTATGCAGCACGGTACCCTCAAAAGCGCCATCCCGATAAGAATGTTTTTCGTCGCCTTGAGCAACGCCTGTGGGAAACCGGTAATCTTTGCCCACAAGTAGTGGACAGAGGTCGTCCAAGGACTAGACGTAGCCTACTCCACAAACGGAGGACGCAATTCTTGAAACCGTTCACCAATCACCTCGGCAAAGTACCCGTGATATTGCAAGGCAGTTCCAGGTATCTCCAACACTGGTTGTTGACGTGTTGCACGACGAATAACTGAATCCATATCTTTACACTTTAAATCAACACCGGCGGCCAGAAGACCACATTCAACGAGTACAGTCTGTGAATTGCATTTGCAATAAGTTAAAGATAACGAATATTTTATCAAGAATACGCTATGGAGTGACGAATGTAGCTTCACTCGGGAAGGTATTTTCAACCATCACAACAGTCATTATTGGTCTAACCACAACCCACATGTCACCCTTGAACGTGGCTTTCAGGCGCGCTTTGGCATAAGCCTGTGGGTTGGAATCGTGGTAGGAGTGCTTTTAGGCCCTTACCTATTGCCAGACAAGTTTATTACCCCCCTCTATCGTACGTTCCACTTGGTGTACGTCGACAGCTATGGTTTAAGCATGATGCTGCACCGTCACACTTCCGAATGACTGTGCGTAACTGTTTAAATGAAGCGTGTTCAGGAAATGGATTTGTCGTGGAGGTCCAATGTTATGGCCGCCACGTTCCACGGACCATAATCCACTAGATTTTTATTTGTGGGGACACTTAAAGGAACAAGTTTATAGTACTCCACCCATGGATGTACAAGACCTAATTGCTCGCGTGCATGCTGCATCGGTAATGGTGGATGCAGGTGTGTTGCATAGGGCCCGGCAAAGTATGCTCCAACGGGTGGCGAAGTGTTTGCAAATACAAGGAGGTCGCTTTGAACATCTGCTGTGAAGTGAAGGCGTTGCTCGTAAGTGTACGTACCGGCTCTGTGAAGATAAGACTGGACGTCAAACGTACACTATGGAATTATGGTGCGTAGCATAATGGGCAATCTAGTGTAGGCTACCTACGGTATTGTGCTTCTATGTACCGCATTGGATAGAGACGATGTTACTGTATCCACTATTATGTTCTATGATTTGTGCCACGGACGAAACAAGGGGTCGTTTACCTCTGTAAGAAGTTCATGTTACGTTTGAAAGATTAAATACAGGTAACTGTAACGGTAATACATAGTGTATTGCACAGTGGAGGTGAACATTGGATGCAATTTGATACATTACCTGGAAAGAAAATGGCGCGATTGCGACTCGAACATCGGCGCGTCCGCACAACCGGCATTTATGGCATTACCTCGTCTCACTGATCTAATAAGACAGCAGCGGCAGAGTACCGAGTTCCTGCGACCAGTTTTTGGCCACGCTGCATGCAGTTACAGCGTTGCCAGAGCCTTGTTTCTTAACACGCATTTCTGTTAAACCTATTGGCAGGACTAGGTTTTGCAAGATAAACTTTTGTCGTGAATTTCGACGAGGAACCGCATGCCGACCTCCAAGTGCGTCATTTTACGTTCACCCTGTATTTGTCACAGGCAAATTTTAATTTAGTCATTTTATAAAATGCCCAAGTTTTTTTTTACAGAGTGGACAAGCCAGGAGTTATGTTCTGTTTAGCAATTAAATATTATCAAATGGCATCACTATTTACAATACGACTTACTCATCTCTGCACAGTATTGATTGGTGGTTATTCCCAGACCTTGATACAAGATGCTCTGTTGTCCTGCTTGTATAACAGAGTGCTCTAGTGGCTATGTTTACCAGTAAGATTGCTTCCACTGTTATTCCCAGAAACCTCTTGGGTACCAGATGACCTGTTGTTCTGCTTATATAACAGAGTGCTCTAGTTGCTATGGTTACCAGATTGCTTCTGATGTTATTTACATTGACCTCCTGATTACAAAATGCTCTGTTGTCTAGCTTATATAGCAGAGTGGTCTAGTTGCTATGGTTACCAGATTGCTTCCACTGTTATTCCCAGAAACCTCTTGGGTACCAGATGACCTGTTGTTCTGCTTGTAGTTCCTATGGTTACCAGTAAGATTGCTTCTGCTGTTATTCCCCGAGTCATCTTGGATACATGATGCTCTGTTTGTTCTGCTTGTATAATGGAGTGCTATAGTTTCTATGACTACTAGTAAGGTTGTGTCTTCTGCTATGCCCAGAGACCTCTTGGATACAAGATATCCTCTCAACCGGCTTAGTGTTCTAAAATTACCCATTGCATCACTCATTCAACCATGTCGATTGAACCCATCCAAACTACTAGCGCTGTAATGGTCAATTTAATACATCGTGCTTTGTCCTGGACTGCTGACATTCTCTGAGCCCTTCCCCTTGAATGAAACACTGACCAAAAGTCTGAGGTTGTTTTGGTTGGCCTATAGAAAGGTCTTCTTCCCTCGTAGTGAAAAATTAATATAATTTTACATGTGTTTGAAAATTATTTGGAGCACGTCCCATTTGATGTATTATCAAGATAAATCACGACTCGTTTTAAAATGAAAGGTCAAACAGCGACGAGTGGGAACATTTAAACCAGTCACAGTTGAATTCGCGGCTAATTGGAACAGGAATGGTAAATGTACTGAGCGTGGCTGAAGGCGCACAAGCGACATGCGGCATTCAGTGAACATTCATTCTACCTTCCCTTTCAGTACTGACATCTAGGAAGGTTTTGGTCGCGTTACGACAAAATAAAGTAAACTTTTAATTGGAAAGAAGTAGGCATTAAAACAATTGCTTTGCTGATGATATCGTATGTTTTCAACGAATGCGGAAGATACAGTATACAGAGGAGGATGATAGAACTTCGAATTTAAAGTAAAAATTTACACAAAAGCCAATTCTTGGAGCTGAAAGTTTGGACTTGTAAAGAAAGATGTTCTTACTTCACAATTTAGTACCTATATTGCCAATTATCGTAACAAATTCCAAATTTCTGTTTCTTTTTCATCTTATGGGAACGTGGTAGTGTAGATTCGCCAACAATACAATTGTTTAATTGAAGCTTCATTCTTAGGCAACCATGGAATTTAGAAACTTCAAATTTGCACTGTTTATCAGAAATACTAATGGCTGCGTGACATTTAAGTATTATAAACATACTAGCTGAAGTACCTGTGCTTCGCTACGCGTCATAAATAAATTAAAATGTGAAAGTGACAGTTAAAACAGGGGATAGGCGAGGTGCTGCGCAGAGGGAGATTAAGGATGGAACATTTTGTCCAACTACACCGTTCGGCGTTGACCGTGATTTATAGCACAAATTTAGGTTTTACTCGCTAACCGTTGGAGATACCTTTCGGATAGAAAATGTAATTTTAAACCTCGTATATGCCATCAAAAGTTTGCTATTTCTTAGCGTTCACTTTTTATTTGAAATGGAAATATGAAAGTTTGAAACCAAAGGGTGTAGTGACGTCACTAAAATGGTCGCCATAGTGCAAAGTATTGAAATCAAAAGTAGCCTATATGTTAACCAGGTAAATCAGCTACTTCCATGTAAAATTCATGTAAGTCGGACCAATGGTTCTTGCGCGATTGAGTAATACACAGACACGCACCACCTCATTTTAGCCTCGCTTCGCTCGCGTCATAGTTGTGTCAATTGTTATTCAATGACATGCAGGTTTAACCCCGTTAACACCCCTTTAACACCCCTTTAGAACCTGAATATCCAAAAATCCCTCCTTAGTAGACTTTTTCGACACACATCATACATATCCCCTTCTTCTAACCTCAATAGTTTTGATTGGTCGATGAGAGTGAACATCCAAAAATCCTTCCTTAGTGAACGTTTTTCTTCCAGAATTTCACCCCTCCCCATATGCCCCTTAAATTGGATTTATGAAAAGAAAAACGGTCGAACACCTACTTATTTTAATTATTTATTCATTTATTTATTTTTTAGCTGATTGGAACTCGGAGAAAATCAAACTCCTCGTCTATGTCGTTTAAGAGATACACGCTCCGTTAGGAATCTTTCAACCCCCACTTTTCATCCCTTTCACCTCATAATATACACCACATCGAAAAACCATTAGACATGTGTCAGCTTATTTTAAATGATTAGTATATATGCCAAGTATCACATCCCCAAATAAAACCACTCATGAGATATTGTTATTCAATGAAATGCACGTTTACCCCCTTAGCACCTCATTAGAACCTGAATATCCAAAACTCTTTCCTTAGTGGACGTTTTCGACATACAACGAACTTATCCCCAAAATTTCATGTTTCTAACTTCAATAATTTTGGCTGGGCGATGATGAGTGAGTGAGTCAGTCAGGACATTTTCTTTCATTAATTTTTGTGAATTTCACCCCTCCCCAAGAACCCCTTAAAGGATTTATGAAAAAAAAAACGGTCGAACACCTATTTACTTATTTAAAGCTGTTTCCCCCCTGAGTTTTCCTGAGTGAGAAAGTAAGTCAATCAGTCTGTTTTTCCCCCCGAATTTCACTCCTCCCCATGGGCCCCTTAAATTGGATTTATGAAGAAATGGTCGAACACCTATTTACTTATTTTTAAGCTGCTTTTTCCGCTGAATTTCAAACTTATCGCCTATGTTGAATAAGAGATACAGTACACGCTCCGTTAAGAATCCTTCAACCCCCAATTTTCTCCCCTTTCACCTCATAATGTACACCATATCGATAAACCCTTAGACATATGTCTGCTTATTTTGAACGCTTAGTTTGTATGCCGAATATCACATCCCCAAATGAAACAACTCGTGAGATATTGTTATTCAATGAAATGCAAGTTTAACCCCCTTAACACCCCTTCAGAACATGAATATCCAAAAATCCATCCTTAGTGAACTTTTTCGACATACAACGAACATATCCCCAAAATTTCAAAATTCTAACTGCAATAGGTTTGCTGGGGGATGATGAGTGAATATCCAAAAATCCTTCCTTAGTGGAATTCTTTCCCCAGAATTTCATCCCTCCCCATGAGCCCCTTAAATTGGATTATGAAAAAACGATCGAACACCTATTTACTACTTTTTCAATCTGATTTTTCTCCCTGAGATTCTTACTTTTTGCCTCTGTCTTTTAAGAGATACTTGCTCCGTTAAGAATCCTTCAACACTCACTTTTCACACATACACCTCATAATATACACCACATCGAAAAACCCTCAGACATGTGTCTTCTTATTCTTAATGATGAGTTTATATGCCTAGTATCCCATCCCAAAGGAAACCAATCGGGAGATATTGTTATTCAATTAAATGCAAGTCTACCCCCTTAACACCCCTTTAGAACCTGAATATCCAAAATTCCTTCCTTAGTGGACGTTTTCGACATACAACGAGCATAGCCCCTTAATGTCATGTTTCTAACTTCAATAATTTTGGCTGGGGGATGATGAGTGAGTAAGTCAGGACATTAACTTTCAATTATTTTTCAGAATTTCACCCCTCTCATGAACCCCTTAAATTGGATTTAAGAAAAAAAAAACGGTCGAACACCTATTTACTTATTTTTGAGCTGTTCTTCCCCCCTGAGTTTGATGAGTGAGTGAGTTAGGACACTTGCTTTCCTGTTTTTTCCCCCAGAATTTCACCCCTCTCCAAGGGCCACTCGAACACCTATTTACTTATATTTTAAGCTGTTTTTCCGCCGAATTTCAAACTTCTCGCCTATGTCGTTTAAGAGATACACGCTCCGTTAAGAATCTCTCAACCCCCAATTTTCACCCCTTTCACCTCGTAATATACACCACATCCATAAACCCTTAGACATATGTCTGATTCCTTTAATGATTAGCTTATATACCGAATATCACATCCCCAAAGAAACAACTCATGAGATATCGTTATTCAATGAAATGCACGTTTACCCCCCTTAACACCTCTTTAAAACCCGAATAACAAAAATCATTCATTAGTTGACGTTTTCGATATACAGCGAACATATTCCCAAAATTTCATGTTTCTTACTTTAATAGTTTTCGCTGGGCGTGATGAGTGAGTGAGTCAGACAGGACATTTTCTTTCAATTATTTTTACCGGAATCTCACCCCTCCATGGGCCCCTTAAATTGGATTGATGAAAAAACGCTTGAACACCTATTAACTTATTTTTTAAGCTGTCTTTTTCCCCTGAGTTTGATGAGTGAGTGAGTTAGTCAGTCAGTTAGGACACTTTCTCTCCTTTTCCCCCCCAGAATTTCACCCCACCCCATTGGCTCCTTAAATTAATTTATGAAAAAACGGTGGAACACCGATTTACTTATTTTTTAAGCTGATTTTTTTCCGCTGAGTTTCAAATTTCTCGCCTATGTCGTTTAGGGGATAGGCCTACACACTTCGTTAGGAATCCTTCAACCCCCAATTTTCACCCCTTTCACCTCATAATAATACACAACATCGAAAAACCCTTAGACACATGTATGCTTATTCTAAATGATTAGTTTATATGCCGAGTATCACATCCACAAATGAAACCACTCGTGAGATATTGTTATTCAATAAAATTCAGGTATAACCCCCTTAAGACCCCTTTAGAACCTGCATATTCAAAAATCCTCCCTTAGTGTATGGTTTTGACATACAACGAACATATCCCGAAAATGACTTGTTTCCAACTTCAATATTTTTGGCTGGGCGATGATGAGTGGGTGAGTGAGTCAGGACATTTTCTTTCAATTTTTTTCTTCAGAATTTCACCCCTCCCGATGAACCCCCTAAATTTGGTTTATCAAAAAAACTGTCGAACACATATAAGTTATACTTATTTTTAAGCAGTTTTTCCCCCTGAGTTTGAAGAGCGAGTGAGTCAATCGGTTAGGACACTTTCTTTCCTGTTTTTTTACCCAGAATTTCACCCCTCCCCATAGGCCCCTTAAATTAGATTTATGAAAAAACGGTCAAACACCTATTTACTTATTTATTATGCTGATTTTTTCCGCTGAGTTTCAAACTCCTCGCCTATGTCGTTTATGAGATACAGGCTCCGTTAGGAATCTCTCAAACCCCACTTTTCACCCCTTTCACCTCATAATATACACCACATCGAAAACCCCTCAGACACGTGTCTTCTTATTAGCCTACTTTCGATTTTTGCAAAAAATGAAAGTAGACTTATGAGATCAACACAGCGCGAAAAACGTGTGTCTGTGTGTGTGTGTGTATGTGTGTGTCTGTGTGTGAGTGAGTGTGTGTACTCTGAATGTCTGTCCCCCCCTATCAATTCGAACACGGTGAATGCGAATTGAACGAAATTTGGTATAAAGGTAGCACTAGCAAAGGACACCTCAGTGTCATATTTTATATCGCCGCCATCTTGACGGAAACGTAATGGCGGCCACACAAATGTTCAAAGCTTAAATCAAATTACGACTAACCTAATCATCAGATCTCTACCAAATTTTGCAACAACATACCTTGATGGGGGGAGCATCCATTGACCAAACCAATTGGTCATCAGCTTAATAGTTTGCGGATGGCGGCCATATTTGTGTGAAAATCGATTCCCCCTATTAATTCGAATACGGTGCAACCGAATGGAACGAAATTTGGTACAGAGGTAGTACTAACAAAATGCACCTCAGTGTCATGTTTTATATCGCCGCCATCTTGACGGAAACGTAATGGCGGCCACACAAATGTTCAAAGCTTAAATCAAATTACGATTAACCTAATCATCCGATATCTACCAAATTTTGCAACAACATACCCTTATAGAGGAAGCATCCTTTGACCAATCTAATAGGTCATCAGCGTAATAGTTTGCGGATGGCGGCCATCTTTGTGTGAAAATCGATTCCCCCTATTAATTCGAACACGGTGCAACCGAATGGAACGAAATTTGATACAGAGGTAGTACTAACAAAAGGCACCTCAGTGTCATGTTTTATATCGCCGCCATCTTGACGGAAACGTAATGGTGGCCACACAAATGTTCAAAGCTTAAATCAAATTACGACTAACCTAATCATCCGATCTCTACCAAATTTTGCAACTACATACCTTTGTGTGGGGAGCATCCTTTGACCAAACTAATAGGTCATCAGCGTAATAGTTTGCGGATGGCGGCCATCTTTGTGTGAAAATCGATTCCCCCTATTAATTCGAACACGGTGCAACCGAATGGAACGAAATTTGGTACAGAGGTAGTACTAACAAAAGGCACCTCAGTGCCATGTTTTATATCGCCGCCGTCTTGACGGGAACGTAATGGCGGCCACACAAATGTTCAAAGCTTAAATCAAATTACGATTAAGCTAATCATCCGATCTCTACCAAATTTTGCAACAACATATCCTTATAGAGGAAGCATCCTTTGACCAAATGAATAGGTCATTAGCCTAATAGTTTGCGGATGGCGGCCATCTTTGTGTGAAAATCAATTCCCCCTATTAATTCAAACACGGTGGAACCGAATGGAACGAAATTTGGTACAGAGGTAGCAGTAGCAAAGGGCATCTCAGTGTCATCTTTTATATCGCCGCCATATTGACAGAAACGTAATGGCGGCCACACAAATGTTCAAAGCTTAAGTTAAATTACGACTAACATAACCGTCCGATCTCTACCAAACTTTGCAACAACATACCTTTATGGAGGGAGCATCCTTTGACCAATCTAATAGGTTATTAGCCTAATAGTTTGCGGATGGCGGCCATCTTTATGTCAAAATCGATTCCCTTTATTAATTCGAACACGGTGGAACCGAATGGAACGAAATTTGGTACAGAGGTAGCACTAGCAAAGGGCACCTCAGTGTCATGTTTTATATCGCCGCCATCTTGACTGAAACGTAATGGCGGCCACACGAATGTTCAAAGCTTAAATGAAATTACGATTAACCTAATCATCCGATCTCTACCAAATTTTGCAACTACATACCTTTATGGAGGGAGCATCCTTTGACCAATCTAATAGGTCATTCGCCTAAAAGTTTGCGGTTGGCGGCCATCTTTATGTCAAAATTAATTCCCCTATTAATTCGAACACGGTGGAACCGAATGGAACGAAATTTGGTACAGAGGTAGCACTAGCAAAGGGCACTTCAGTGTCATGTTTTATATCGCCGCCATCTTGACTGAAACGTAATGGCGGCCACACGAATGTTCAAAGCTTAAATCAAATTACGATTAACCTAATCATCCGATCTCTACCAAATTTTGCAACTACATACCTTTATGGAGGGAGCATCCTTTGACCAATCTAATAGGTCATTCGCCTAATAGTTTGCGGATGGCGGCCATCTTTGTGTCAGAATCGATTCCCCCTATTAATTCAAACACGGTGAAACCGAATGGAAAGAAATTTGGTACAGAGATAGCACTAGCAAAGGGCATCTCAGAGTCATGATTAATATCGCCGCCATATTGTCAGAAACGTAATGGCAGCCACACAAATGTTTAAAGCTTAAATCAAATTACGACTAACATAAGCATCCGATCTCTACCAAACTTTGCAACAACATACCTTTATGGAGGGAGCATCCTTTGACCAATCTAATAGGTCATTAGCCTAATAGTTTGCGGATGGCGGCCATCTTTATGTCAAAATTGATTTCCCCTATTAATTCGAACACGGTGGAACCGAATGAACGAAATTTGGTACAGAGGTAGCACTAGCAAAGGACACCTCAGCGTCATGTTTTATATCACCGCTATCTTGACGGAAACGTAATCGCGGCCACCCAAATGTTAAAAGCTGAAATGTAATTACGACCAACCTAATAATCTAGTCTCTACCAAATTTTGCAACACCATATCTTTATGTGGGAAACATATTCTGACCAAACTGCAAGAACATCAGCCCAATAGTTTGCAGATGGTGGCCAAGTATGTGTGCAAATCGATTCCCCCTATCAATTCAAACACGGTGAAACCGAATTGAACGAAATTTGGTACAGAGGTAGCACTAGCAAAGGGCACCTCATATTCATGTTTAATATCCCTATAGCACGTTGTATTTCAACAAGCTCCTACAACCAACATTCAATCATACTCCTTGAAAAGGACAAAGAGTTATAACAATACCCATGCATTTAGGAGAAAGTAGGCTATATGTTCTTTACTGAACATCTTGTTTTTAATGATGAGTTTATATGCCGAGTATCACATCCCCCAATGAAACCAATCGGGAGATATTGCTATTCAATGAAATCAGGTCTACCCCCTTAACACCCCCTTAGAACCTGAATATCCAAAAATTCTTTCTTAGTGGGCGTTTTTGGCCCTTGAGTAAGCTGCATACCAAATTTCATTCCAATCCGTTGGGTGTGTTCTGAGATTTCGTGATGAATATGTGAGTGAGTGAGTGAGTGAGTGAGTGAGTGGTATTTGACAAATATCTAGTAGATAGTGTCAAGTCTTTGTTATGCTATACTCGGTTGACAGTGCTGTGTGAGTAGTTGAGTAACTAACGGGATTTCAAGTAAAGATCCACATTTTCTATACCGGTAGTGCAGAGCGCAACTCGAATCCAGTCGGCCGTGTCTCGACTTGAGCTATGTTGCCATGGAAACTATCTGCCTTGCCATTCCTTCATGAGTATATTTTATGATTTGATTAGCCTGTGCTTGGGTGCAAAAGAGCCGAAATCAGAAGAATGGGAATGACTATCGAAAATTCATATAGCCAGCGGTTCCTTCTGGGTCCTAAAATATGTGTATGCAAAATTTGGTTGACATTGTTGAAACGGTGTAGATTTGTATACGGAACCAACCCACCCACCCACATACATACAGACTTTCACTTTTATATATAAGATATGATATTTTTGAATAATTATGGATTTTTAAAGAAATATTTCTCAAAACTTAACATTTTCTACGGTAGGCTATATAATTTTTTTTCTCAGGAACTGTGGGCCCGATCGAGTTGATATTTTGCACACTTTTAGGAGCTTATGATTTTAAATCTGTGAAGCAAAAGGAAAATAAACAGAGTAAAATAAAATAATCTTATCTTATATATATATAAAGGAATGTCTGTCTGTTCGTCTTTTATGCGTTCATAAACCATTCATCCGATTGCGATCAAATGTTGGTGAGTTGTTGTACACACCTACGGGATGTCCATAGGCATAGTTAATCCATGTCACAATAGATAGCTCGCGAGTAGTTTAAACAAATGCGTTATCGCGAAGCGTTCATATACAATTCATTTGTTTGGGATCAAATTTTGGTGAGTTGTTGTGCACAGTCCCGGAAAAGTTATAGGCGTAGTAAATCCAATTTACAATAGATGGCGCGCGAGTAGCTTCAACAAAATGGCGTGCGTTTGTTTCAAGAAAGTCCCACATGCGTTCATATACCATTCATCTCATTGCGATGAAACTTGGGTGTGATGTTGTGTACACTTCAGGTAAGATTTCTGGCTTAGTAAATCCACTTAACAATAGGTAGCGTACGAGTAGATTCAACAAATGAGCGACGACGGGCGTAGCGTTTCAACAAAGACCTGTATGCGTTCACATACCATTCGTCCGATAGCGATGAAACTTGGGTGAGAGGTTGTGTACACTACAGGCAAGGTTTCTGACTTAGTAAATCCATGTTTTAATAGGTAGCGCACGAGCAGATTCAACAAATGAGCGACGACGCGTGAAGCATTTTAACAAAGTCCCGTATGCGTTCACATACTATTCGTCTGATAGCGACGAAACTTGGGTGAGATGTTGTGTACACTTTAGGGAACGTTTCTGGCTTAGTAAATCCACTTAACAATAGGTAGCGCACGAGTAGATTCAACAGATGAGTGACGACGGGCGAAGCGTTTCAAAAAAGTCCTGTATGCGTTCACATACCATTCGTCCGATAGCGATGAAACTTGGGTGAGAGGTTGTGTACACATCAGGCAAGGTTTCTGGCTTAGTAAATCCACTTTACGATAGGTAGGGCACAAGTAGATTCAACAAGTGAGCGACGACGGGCGAAGCGTTTCTACAAAGTCCCGTATGCGTTCATATACTATTCGTCTGATTGCTATGAAACTTGGGTGAGATGTTGTGTACACTTCAGGGAAGGTCTCTGGGTTAGTAAATCCGCTTTACAATAGGTATCGCACAAGTAGATTAAACAAATATGCGACGACGCGCGAAGTGTTTCAACATAGTCCCGTATGCGATCATATACCATTCGACCGATAGCGACTAAACTTGGGTGAGTTGTTGTGTACACTCCAGGGAAAGTTTCAGGTTTAGTAAATCCATTTGACAATATGTAGAGCACAAGTAGATTCAACAAATGAGCGAAGACGCGCGAAGCATTCCAACCAAGTCCCGTAAGGATTCATATAGGCCTATCATTCGTCCGATAGCGATGGAACTTGGGTGAGATGTTGTGTACACTTCAGGGAAGGTTTCTGGCTTAGTACATCCAGTTTACAATAGGTATCGCACAAGTAGATTCAACAAATGAGTGACGGCACGCGAATCGCTTAAACAAAGTCCCGTATGCGTTCATATACCATTCATCCGATTGCTATGAAACTTTGGTTGAATTGTTGTGCACACTCCAGGAAAGGTTTCTGACTTATTAAATCCTTTTCACAATAGGTAGCGCATGAGTATATTCAACAAATGAGTAACGGCGCGCGTATCGTTAAAAAAAATTCCGTATGCGTTCATATACCATTCATGCGATTGCATTGAAATTTGGAGAAATGCTGTTTCGACTCCCGCAAAGATTTCTGATTTAGTAAATCCATTTTACATTTGGTAGCGCACTAGTAGATTCAATTAATGATCGACAGCGCGTGAATACTTTCAACCAAGTCCCGTATGCGTTCATATACCATTCATCCGATTATGTTAAAACTTTGGTGAGTTGAGTACAGTCCTGCGAAGCTGTATGAATAAATAAATCCGTTTTTCAATGGGTGGCGCATAAGTAGATTCAACAAATGAGTGACGGCACGCGAACCGTTTAAATAAAATCCCATATGCATTCATATGCCATTCATCCGATTGCGATGAAACTTTCATGAGTTGTTGTGTACACGCCAGGGAAGATTTTCGACTTAGTAAATCCATTTTACAATAGGTAGCGTACGAGTATATTCAACAAATGGGTGACGGCGCTCGAATGGTTTCAACAAAGTCCCGTAAGCGTTCATATACCATTCATTTCATTGTGATGAAACTTTGGTGAGTTGTTGAGCACGCTCCCATGATTTTTTGGAGATAGTAAATCAATTTTACAATAGTTTAGAGGTGTTTAACGGAAAAAGAAAAAAATTGGGAATCCAAAAGCACTTCAAGAAACGAATTCACAACGCCAACACTTTCTTTGATTGGCATTGCAACGCATGCCGGGTACAGCTCGTCTATTATATATAGGCGGCAGCACGCTGGCCTCTCACCGCTGGGTCAGTGGTTCAAATCCCGGTCACTCCATGTGAGATCTGTGCTGGACAAAACGGAGGCAGACAGGTTTTTCTCCGGGTACTCCGGTTTTCCCTGTCACAATTTCATTCCAGCAACTTTCTCCACTATCATTTCATTTCATCTGTCATTCATTTAATCATTGTCCCAGAGGAGTGCGTCAGGCCTCGGCAGCCGGCACAGTTCATATCCTCGCCGCTAGATGGGGGCTTCATTCATTCCATTCCTGACCCGGTCGGAGACTGGAAGCAGGCTGTGGATTATCATTTTCATATATGAAAATGAATGTTTGCTTGTTTGTTCGTCTTTCATGCGTTCATATAGTATTCATCCGATTGCGATCACATTTTGGCGAGTTGCTGTGCACACTCCCGGGTTGGTTATGGGCATAGTAAATCCAATTTACAATAGATAGCGCGCGAGCAGTTTCAACAAAAGTGTGTTGGCGCGCAATTCGTTTTAAAATAAGTTCCACATGCGTTCATATACCATTCATTCTATTGCAATGAAATTTTGGAGAATTGTTGTTTCCACTCCCGCGAAGGTTTTTAACTTAATAAATCCATTTTACAATAGGTAACACACGAGTAGATTCAACAAATGAGTGACGGCGCGCGAATCGTTTAAACAAAATCCCATATGCGTTTTTATACCATTCATCCTATTGCGATAAAATGATGAGTCATTATATACACTCCCGTGAAGGTTTCTGGATTAGTAAATCCATTTCACAGTTTGTAGCGCACGAGTAGATTCAACACAAGAATGATGGCGCGCGAATCGTTTCAACAAAGTCCCGTATGCGTTCATATACCATTCATCCGATTGCGACGAAATTGTGGGTGAATTGTTGTTCCCGTTCCCGTGAAGGTTTTTGATTTAGTAAATCCATTTTATAATTGGTAGCGCACAAGTAGATTCAACAAATGATTGACGGCGCGTGAAATGTTTCATCAAAATCCCGTATACTTTGATACACCATTCATTCGATTGCGATGGAACTTTGGTGAGTTGTTATGTACACTTCCGTGAATGTTTCTTAATCAGCAAAATCCATATAAAAAGTTTAGAGGCAGCTAACGGAAAAAGAAAAAATAACAATATAACCAACCGATACTGCTGCTGTGTCCTCCACCAATTAACACCTTAATCGCGGCTTCGAATGGTGGTCATCAGCCCCAGACGCTAGACCACCACTAGGAGCACCTATAAGTGGTATTCAACTATATTAGTACTCTTAAACGTGCATATGAAATGCATAGAAAGACCAAAAACTTCATATCATAACATAATAATATTAAAAAAAGATACGAGCCTTACAGTAGTCGCATATGATGTGTAACATCTGACATGTTATCCTACTATGAAATTCAGTTGAAATATAATGTGAAGTCATCTGACATGTTATCCTACTCGTATACTACACAGCTTGGACATTCTTAAAATGTTAATTTACGCTCCGTTTTCATACTGGTACTATGATGAATGTATAGATTGAATTGGAGATATGCTACTGTCACACTTGTTTGAACAAACATCACATATTAAACTGTAAATTAAGAGGAGGAATGAAACGATAGTCTCTAGCCTATCTATAGACTACTAGAAATAATGTTAAATACAATCAAATTTCCCAACTCCTGCTTGGTGCAAACTATTGTAATTAAAATTAGATAAATCGTAATTTCATGTAGATTCTGTTAAAATGACACATACTGTTATGATAGATATAGTTTAAATCTATAATCTGGTAGCAAAAATAATTGCCGGGACTGGGGGGTCGAACCTGAAACCTCATGATTCGCGTACCAAGACGCTATCTACGCAGCCATTACAACCACAGAAATTTAGATTTCAAGACAGTTACTTATTCTCACGTGCCGATAATTATATGGAGGTAAATTTTTATGCTCCATTAATATTTTGCCTTTTTCGATAATGTTCTTGCGTGGAATGGAGTTTTAAATTAGTAATGAATACACCTACTTGACAGTAAAGGGAATTCCTATATTGGCCCATCAAAGGCATGCCCAGTTCCCGTATAAAATCATCGATATATATATATATATTATATTGATCACTGCATTACCGCAATGTGGGTTAATATCTGAATAGCCATTGTGCAGAAACATAATACCGGCTTTGCCAACTAGTTACAATGTTTCATATTAAAGCATATCATCATTGAAGTACTGATACGAAGACTTTGCACATGTGGTTTGTGTTTCAATCACTTAACACCAGAGTTCGCATGAGCGTTTACCGTTCAGTATGAAAGTGTAGAGCAAAGTTACTCGGGGAGTGGATGTCCATCACTTTTATCCAGAGATTGAAAAGCAGACCCTCAATAAATCATAATATTATTGTTTTCAGCAAATATGATATAATGCATAATTTTACACCAAAGAATGACAACTTGAAGACGATTTATTGTAGGAATATCTGTAATGGCACCTCCAAACCTTGAAGCAATCCGTATGTGATATACATTCCACATGGCCGACAGTGCGTCATGGTGACAATCTCCGACACCACGCGCTCATTGTTTCCTCTTACCACTGCCAGCTGGGTCGCATCACGTCTTACACACTTCCATCCGATCCACTTCCGTCCCATTTTTCAAAATCACTCCCACAAAAATATCCAGCAACCGAGTGGAAAGGTGTTACACATAAAAAATGTATCCAAAAGCACAACAACAAACAAAGTTACAACGCCAACACTTTCCTTGATTGGAATTACAACGCATGCCGGGTAGGCCTACAGCTAGTCCTAAAAAAAGAATGTATTTGAAGTAATGACTCAATGACTTGATGAATTCAAATATTCATAAATTCTAAACCAAATGGATATCAACAATAAGTTTGCTTTACAAGCTTTAATATGTTCAGTAGATTACAAATTGCAAGTTTCATCCAAGCTGTGAATATTAATAAAATATGCTAATTTGAATTTTCTAGTTGTCATGGTTACCTAAGAATTAAGCATTTATTAAGCAATTGCATTGTTGACTAACCTACACAACCAGGTTCCCTATACAATAATTTATTACATTTTACTTTCTCCTGCCTTTCAGCTTGAATTGTTGATAATGTCCTAATAGAATAATATTACTAACATATTAAAATCTGATTCTTATTAAGCTAAGTAATTTAAGAAGTGTGCATTAACACAGAGTAAAACATGTCATACAGTTGATGGAGAGGGAATCTTGACAGTTGGATGAGTGGTTTTATCAGGGCTTGTTTTCCATTAACCGGGATTAAAATATTTTCGTGGTTTTGGACTTACCCTGTACCGATCGTTTGAGTCTTCAGTCTTTTGCCTGGTTTGATGCAGCTTTGCCTCCCTGTCCTGAGGTAGTCGATTCATCTCTACATAGCTACCACAACCCACATCCGAAGCAATCTGTTTAACATATTCTAACCTTGGTCTACCCCTACAGTTCTTGTCCTCAACCCTTCCTTCCATAACTAAGCTTGCTATTGTTAGGTGTCTTAGTATGTGTCCTACCAACCTATCTCTTCTCTTCATTAGCAGTCGCCAGAAACATCTCTCCTCTCCCACTCGTCTTAATACCTCTTCATTTGTTACCCTATAAATCCATCTGGACTTCATCATTCTCCTGTAACACCACATTTCAAACGCTACTATTCTCCTCTTTTATGCCTCACCAATAGTCCAAGTTTCACTTCCATAGAGTGCCACGCTCCAGCCAAAGGCTTTCAAAAATGACTTACTAATACCTAGGCCTATATATATTCGATGTCAACAGATTTCTTTTCTGAAGAAATGCTTCCCTTGCCTGAGCCAACCTACTTTTTATATCCTCTTTGCTTCGTCCATCACTGGTTATTTTGCTTCCTAAGTAACAGAAGTCTCCTACTTCCTTTAGCTTTTCACCTGCCAATTTGATGTCCGTAGAGGTTTCTGATTTATTTCGGCTGCATTCCAATATTATTGTTTTACATTTATTGATTTTCATCACGAATTCTTTCCTCAAGACGGAGTCCATATCATTCAAAAACAAATTGAAATTCTCAGGCGTGTCGGCCAAGATGACGATGTCATCAGAAAATCACAGAGTTGAATCTTCACTCCCACTTAAAAATTTTCTCCAATTTCCTTCGTTGCTTGTTCAATGTAAAGATTGAAAAGTATGGGTGATAAGTTGCAGCCTTACACCTTTCTGAATACCAGCTTCTCTCTCATGTCCTTCAGCTCGAATTAATGCTGTCTTGTTTCTGTATAGATTGTAAGTCGATCATGTCACCAAATTTCAAATTTGTAGCGCTGACTGGAAGCACCAATACAATCGTGATTACAGAGAAATTGGAATAACAAGTGAATATTTGTTCGATAATTAGGTATTGGTGTTATTGTAAGTTCCACTAACCTAGTGATTATAGGCAAAGTGGAAAAGCAAGTGAATGCTAATTAGGTCATTTGTATAAGGTGCGTTCAAAAAGTAACGAGCCGGAGGTTTAATTACAGAAACCAGTACCTGTATGTTAGAAGTACTGGCCCTGGCTGTTGAGGCACTTGTCCCACTGTGACACGAGGCGGTGAATGGCTGCCTCATAAAATTCCCTGGGCTGCGATGTTAACCAGTTCCGCACGTACAGCTGGACGTCGACGTCCGAGGTGAATCGTTGGCCCCGCAGAGCCCTTTTCAGGGTACCAAACATGGCATGATCGCAGGGTGAGAGGTCTGGACTGCATGGAGGGTGGCCGAGAACCTCCCATTTGAATTTCTGCAGGAGTGCCACGACTGTGTTGGCCGTATGAGGTCGTGCATTGTCGTGGAGCAGAATGACCCCACGGGTGAGATTGCCTGGTCGTTGTCATCGGTAATGCAAGGGGGGGGGGGGGGGGGGGGGGGTGCCCCAGACCGGGCATCATCGGCTAACGACACCCGTCCTTCCCTGAAGCGCTTGTGCCACGCCTTGGCCCTTGCAAGGGACATGCAGTGTTCGCCGTACACTTGTGACATTCGGCGATGAATGTCCGTTCTCCCTACTCCTTCCGCTGTCAGAAACCGAACAAGACCTCTTTGCTCATCGGTTGACGCCTCCATGTCGCTGTTTGCAATGCGACTGGCAGCGTTGGACGATTGATGCATGCTGCTGCTCGCTTTTAATCGTCACGTGACGTGCACGCGTGCCCTTTAGCGACGGGCTGTGACCTTCCACGCTCTGGTCGGAACCACACCTCGTTACACATGCCACGATTAGCCGATGTAGTCACCGGTTTGCGCATTCCAGCCTCCGGCTCATTACTTTTTGCACGTACCTTATATAATACACAAAAATTCAATGTTTTTTGTAAAAGCACGTTTTGCAAAGTAAATAATGGGAAATTAATTAAATAGATCTAAATAGAGATCGTCAGTTTGGAAACAAAAGGGAATGAAAAATGTGTTATCCGTCCTTAATTCTGTTTATATTGAGTGTATATGTCTTTATGAATATATATTATAATCCTTGTAGTCGGTCAACGCATTAATGTGCCAAAGTAAATTGGGCGGAGAATAACAATTATTTACCACACTTACCAACCTGTAAAAAAGAACATGCGTATTGTACACTTTTCAAAATAGGACTCACAACTAAAGAAACGTGGGTTGGTGACCAGGCTGAGTCTGGCATTGCTTCCAATTACTTGTACCGGGCTCGTCTCTTGTCACTTTTAGTGTTGACCTCTCTAGGCCGATTCTTATTCTACTGTATTTCGACCCCGAGAGTAGGCTTAGGTTGTCGTTAATTTTCCCGCCTTAACTGGTCTTGTCTCATCTTTCCTGATACCCTCATTCTTCTTGGGGTGTGTGTGGACCCCATAATTTACGGTGCATCCTCAAGGGCTCATTTCGCTATCAAGCCCACAGCGTAGCCATGTGCGTTAAATCGTACCTGTGCACCACAGCCGCGAGGGCAGCTGCAGAAACTCTGGAGATCTGAGAATTGCATTCTGGCACTGACAGCGGATATCTCGAGTGCAGTTTATCCCCGGGGGTTTCCACACTCCCTGCAGACAAATGTTGGGATAGTACCTTACTTCATGTCCCGGGGAACCCACCCCACCCCATCCCTGCGACTAATACAGCTACACACTCTCCTACAGCCACCACAGAACCAAAGGTTATCAGAAATATTAAACACGAGGCTGATGACCAAACATTTTCTAAGCCCCTAATGTGAATTAACAATAATATTGCATTATCACTTTCAATATCCCTATATCAATTGGGGTAAATTACCTAGATGTTAACTCCCCCCCTTAAAACAACATCTTCAGATTTTGTCTTAAAGCGTGTAAATACTTAAGGAGAAATGTTTGTTGTTGTTGATTCTTTAGGGGCTTTGTGGCATCGTGGTCATGTAGTCCCATTACTTGGGAGTGTGTATAATTTCTCTGATAACCTGTGTAACTGTGATGTCTGTACTAGTGTGTGTATTTGTAACTGAGGTAGGATTTGGGTAGGAAGCGGCCGTGGCCTTAAGTTAGGTACTATCCCGGCATTTTCTAGGAGTAGGAGTGGGAAGTGGGAAACCCCGTGATGTTGGGTAGCGCGCCTGCCTCGCACTTGGAGGCTCCGGGTTCGATTCCCGGTTCCGTCAGGTATTTTAGAAGCTGCCGTGAGGGCTGGAACGGGGTGCACTCAGCCTCGTGAGAACAATTATTGAGTAGTTATCTGAAAGTGAGGCAGCGCCCCGATGCTTGCCACGGTGGGTGAGTGGTTATCGTGCCGGATTACTATTCCCAAACTTGCCGTGGTAATTAATTTTTGAAAGGCGGCAAAAATCACGACACGCGTGTCATACGATGTTGGCATGTTAAAGAATCCATTTGAATTCAGTAGGCCGTGTTCATAATGCCAAAATTAATCTCGGGATTTTCCTCCAACACAAAGTTCCTCCTTTCTCTACTAGAAAGCGCTATAGTGTCAAGGAGCTTAGATATCTAACCTCCTTGACTTTCATAGTGCTTCAAGGAACAACAAAATTCAACATGCAAGCTGTCCTCTGGGTGTCAAATAACAAAGCTTGCACCCGGCACCCGAGGCCTTACGATATGTTTATTATTAGTACAGCGTCCCGATCACGGATACCAAAATTACGGCTGAGGGGACATGACGTGCTGACCACGCGTCACCCCATAATCTGCAGGCGGCAGTCACTTGGTAGGCATAGGCCATTCATGGGCTGTACAGCCATGGGGTTTGTTTAGTTTAGAAGTGGGAAACATCAGAAAACCACTTTCAGGATGCCTGAGGTAGAATCAAACTGGCCTCTTCTCTCAGTTTTACCTCCCGAGGTTGAATGTATACCGTTCTGTCCCTCACACCAGAATTAAATTTCTTAACAGAGCTGGGAATCAAGCCCGAACCTCCAAGGTGACAGCCACTACGCAACGAGGCGGACGGAGAAATGCCTCTGGCTTACCGGAGGAAAGATGCAATTCCAGCTAAATTCCTCCTCTAGTGATAATCTTGCGGCCAGGTAATGTGTCTCTGTCAGGGGTCTCCGTGAATCGCTGGCCTGTATCATAGTGCGCGTGAAGAGACTGACATTTGTCCTTAATGGACTGAACGTGCTCATTTGAATTCAAGCAGCTACAGGTGTATTAAGAAAATGAGAAACGTTAATGGTTATGTGGCCGTATTTCTTTGCTTTGTTCATAACTATGTTGTCTATTACTCTTTCCCAAATTGATTACCGGTGGTCGAGATGGGAACTATTCTCTGTTTACTTGTGTCACACATCACTCTGCTTCGTTGACAGGTACAGTTGCGCGAGTAGGATATGACTCAGCTCCAGTAGCTTCAGTCATCGTTTAACTGTACGTGGTGACATGAGCTCCTGTGACGCTTATCTGCGCTTCGAAGACAGGTAGCACGCGCAATGCTGCTTGACTTATAAGCAGAATGCACTCTGTCATCACAGTTTCCTCCGCTTCGCCCCGCGGGGCTCCTGCTACAATAATCAACAAACGCTGGTGCAGCCACGCTCAGCGCGGCAATCAAATCTTTATTGGGTAATACCTAGGTACAGTATTTCAGGAATAAAATATAGTGGTAGCATCAACCACAGGCAATGCAATAAAATGCAGAGGTTTGTACCTTTTATACAGTAAAACTTGCCTAAACCGGTCCCTTTGTATACCGGAAACCTGGACAAACGGAAAACAAAATTCGGAACAGAGGCATTTCCTATGTAAAATGACACTGTAAACTGGATTACTGCCTGACACGGAACGGAAAGAAATTCTGGAACTGTAGGCATAATTGACCTGACTAAGACGGATTATCTTATCCATAATACAGGTGTCTCAAAAATATACTAACACTTTGAATGACTATAAACTGATTATTTATTAACATAGAGACAAGTTTAAGGGCTTCAATTATAGAGGAGACATGTAATTAAAGACTCATGTTCGCAAATGCTCAAATTGAAGACCGTCAGTGTCCAACCAAAGCTGATAACGTGAAACAATGGATTCGCAAACGTTACGACAAAGTTCATTTGGAATTTCGTGACATTGTCTGTCATTTTCCTATTTCGTGTTGGAATGTAGGATTTCCAGCGCAGACGCTTCATGATGCGATGGACGTTATCTTTTGAGATGCGTGTCTCGAGCCGTTTGTCGTAGTGATTTCGGTGGGGATCGAGTGAGGGCTTCCTGCATCTGTTTTTCTTTTCTATGACTGGTGGATGTCCGTGGTCGTCCAGAACGTTTCTTGTTGACGTTGTGAACGGTTCCATCTGCTTCAAATTTTTCTCTGATGCGAGCAATGATCTGGTGCGTTGGTGGCGGTTTGTCGAACTCCTGGACACTGACGGTGAACAATTTGAACATTTGCGAACATGAGTCTTCAATGTCTCTTCTATAATTGAAGCCCTTAAACTTGTCTCTATGTTCATAAATAATCATTTTATAGTCATTCAAAGTATTAGTACATTTTTGAGACACCCTGATGACGTTGTGCTGGTTGCAAATAGGCAGCCACAGCCCACAGAAAGCAATCATTGTCATGGTTCTGTACAAAGCTATGTACTAAATTTTGAGCACGACTGTAATTGCACCAAAGTCCTAGGAAACGTTAACTCTAATTTTTCTTCAAGGACACAGCAGGTATGCTACATATCACAACATCTGTACTGTTACTTCCTCCAATCCTCTTGTAATACACACAGTTTCCTTCTGACAAATTAGAGTGGAAGTATGAGTAGAAGAAAACAATGAACTTGAGTGATTTTTGAAGGTGTTCTTCTTACTGGGTACTGAATTTATTTATGCACTGTCTTTCAGTGACGATGACTACTAAACATAAGACACTTACACTGGAGGAGAACATTAAAGTTATTGAGGAACACGAGAAAAACAAACGTCCGGCTAAAGAATTAATTCTGTTGTTTAAAGTGGGAAAAACTCCAATTATTTCATAGTAATCCACTAATCATATACATTATTTCAGTAGCATAGATCCCTCCTGCGGCGTTCACAAGTGACCGATCGTGACAAATGAGCATTCAAATGAAAGAGAATAGACATTAGTAGTGACAAATTGCACTCTAATTTCATAAATAACTATAATTTCTTTAAACAATGACTTTTAAAAATATGTACGAAGTGTGCGATTTGCAGATACTGTTGTTGTAGAATTTTGGTATTTAATTGTTAGTACAGTAGAAGGTTAGTATTTTTGTTAGTAGAATTGCTCTTTACTTATTCTGAAAGGGAGTAGCAGCCTTTCAGAATAAATCAATTCTTTACTAGTCTTATAGACGGTTAAGATATTGATAATATAAGCCAAATAATGGCTACACTGCGTCCTGCTGCACGGCTGAAAGCAAGGGGAAATTACAGCCGTTTGCTATTCCCGAGGATATGCACCTCTCTATGCATAAATACATGTGATGATGGCCTCCTCCCTTGTAAAATTTCAATCCGGAGGTAAACTAGTCCCCCGTTCGGATCTCCGGGTGGGGACTACTCGAGAGGGGGTTAACATCACAGAAGTGACAAAGAGGAACTCTGACATTCTACGGATCGGAGCGTGGAATGTTAGAAGTCTGCTAGGAAATGGAAGGTTAGAAAACTTAGAAAGGGAAATGGATAGGTTGAGGTTGGATTTGGTTGGGATTAGTGAAATGCGCTGGCAGGAAGAACAGGACTTTTGGTCAGGAGACTATAGGGTCATTAGCACTAAATCAAACAATGGCCAAGCAGGGGTTGGCCTCATATTGAGTAGGAAACTTGGACAGCGGGTGGAATATTATGAGCAATATAGTGAACGGATTATTGTAGCAAAAATAAATACTAAACCTACCTGCACCACAGTGATACAAGTCTATATGCCTACCAGTCAAGCTGATGATGAGGATGTTGAAAAGGTCTACGAAGAAATAGACGAAATTCTGAGGTATATCAAGGGTGATGAAAATGTTATAGTAATGGGAGATTGGAATGCTGTGGTAGGAAAAGGGAGAGAAGGGAAGATAGTAGGAGATTTCGGATTAGGTGAAAGGAATGATCGAGGAAGCAGGCTGGTAGAATTCTGCACTGAGCATGAGTTGGTCATAGCTAACACCTTATTCAATAACCACAATAGAAGAATATACACATGGATGAGACCAGGAGATACAGGGCGTTACCAAATCGACTTCATTATGGTCAAGCAGAGGTTTCGAAACCAGATTTTGGATTGTAAAACATATCCTGGTGCTGACATAAACTCTGACCACAATCTGGTTGTAATGAAATGCAGATTAAAGTTGAAGAAACTGAAGAAAAGTCAAAAGCCAAAAAGGTGGGCAATAGACAGACTGAAAGAGAAGGATGTAAACGAAAGATTCAAGAAGAGTATAAAGGAAGGACTAATGAAAAACCCTAAACAAACTTCAATTGCAGACGAATGGGCACTTTTGAGGAATGAAATAACAAAATCCGCAGAAGAAAACATTGGTAGGAAGGAGAGAATAGGTAGAAAACCGTGGATCACTGAGGATATACTCGAATTGATGGATGAAAGGCGGAAGCACAAGATTGTAAGAGATGAAAAGGGGAAAGCAGAATACAGACGTCTGAGAAATGAGGTTAACAAGAAGTGCAAGGAAGCGAAAGAAGAATGGTTGAAAGAGAAATGTGCTGGTATAGAAAATTGTCTGAAATTAGGAAAAGTAGACACAGCTTATCGAAGGATTAAGAATATTTTTGTGGAAAAGAAGACTAAGTGCTGTAATATTAAGGACACAAATGGAAAGCCTCTAACAGATAGGGAAGAAAAGGTTGAGAGATGGAAAGCTTACATAGAGAGTTTGTATAAGGGAAAGGAGATTGAGAATCATGTAATGGAAAGGGAGGAGGAAATTGATGAGGATGCGAAAGGAGATTTAATATTGAGATCAGAATTTGATAGAGCTTTGGAAGACTTAAGCAGGAACAAAGCACCAGGCATAGATGATATACCGATTGAGTTGCTACGCTGCATAGGAGAGGAAGGTCTGATCAGGTTATTTCACTTGGTGTGTAGGATTTATGAGACAGGTGAGGTACCCCCTGATTTCAAGAAGAATGTAATCATCCCTATACCAAAGAAAGTGGGAGCTGACAGATGTGAAGATTATCGTACAATCAGCTTGATTACTCATGCTTCAAAGATCCTGTCTAGAATAATTTACAAGAGGATTGAGAGCCAGATAGAAACGGAGTTGGGTGAAGACCAGTTTGGTTTCAGGAGAAATGTAGGAACAAGGGAAGCTGTACTAAGTCTTAGGCTGATTTTGGAAGGTAGAATAAGGAAAGATAAGAGAACGTTCATGGCTTTTGTAGACTTAGAAAAGGCTTTTGATAACGTTGATTGGACTAAATTGTTTGACATTTTGAAATCGATTGGAATAAAGTACAGGGATAGGAGGGTGATATACAATCTATACAGAAACCAGACTGCAGTCATTCGAGTTGAAGGACATGAGAGAGAAGCTGGTATTCAGAAAGGTGTAAGGCAAGGCTGCAACTTATCACCCATACTTTTCAATCTTTACATTGAACAAGCAATGAAGGAAATTAGAGAAAAATTTAAAGTGGGAGTGAAGATTCAAGGAGAAATAATTTCAACTCTGAGATTTGCTGATGACATCGTCATCTTGGCCAACAAGCCTGAGGATTTGAATGAGTTTTTGAATGGTATGGACTCCGTCTTACGGAAAGAATTCATGATGAAAATTAATAAATGTAAAACAAAAATACTGGAATGCAGCCGAAATAAATCAGAAACCTCTATGGAGATCAAATTGGCAGGTGAAAAGCTGAAGGAAGTAGGAGATTTCTGTTACTTAGGAAGCAGAATAACCAGTGATGGACGAAGCAAAGAGGATATAAAAAGTAGGTTGGCTCAGGCAAGAAAAGCATTTCTACAAAAAAGGAATCTGCTGACATCGAATATAGATTTAGTTATTAGGAAGTCATTTTTGAAAGCCTTTGTCTGGAGCGTGGCGCTCTATGGAAGTGAAACTTGGACTATTGGTGCAGCAGAAAAGAGGAGAATTGAAGCATTTGAAATGTGGTGCTACAGGAGAATGATGAAGATCAGATGGGTAGATAGGGTTACAAACAAAGAGGTATTAAGACGAGTGGGAGAGGAGAGATGTTTCTGGCGACTGCTAATGAAGAGAAGAGATAGGTTGGTAGGACACATACTAAGACACCCAGGAATAGCAAGCTTAGTTATGGAAGGAAGGGTCGAGGACAAGAACTGTAGGGGTAGACCAAGGTTAGAATATGTTAAACAGATTGCCTCGGATGTAGGGTGTGGTAGCTATGTAGAGATGAAACGATTAGCTCAGGACAGGGAGGCATGGAGAGCTGCATCAAACCAGTCAAAAGACTGAAGACTCAAACAACAACAGGCAAATACGCTCCATAATTGCTGTCCACTTCACATTTCGGCTGCTGTGACGACTGTTTCATGTCATTTTAACATTCTGAGGTCTTTCCTTTATCATTTTGCATGGATTTCAGAAACAGTAAATCAAAGGAATGAGTACTCATCTTATATATAAAAGTGAAAGTATGTATGTATGTGGGTGGGTGGGTTGGTTCCGTATACAAATCTACACCGTTCCACCAATCTCAACCAAATTTTGCATACACATAGTTTAGGACCCGGAAGGAACCGCTGGCTACATGAATTTTCGATAGTCTTCCTCATTCTTCTGATTTCGGCCCTTTTGCACTCGTGCAAAGGCTAATAAATTCACAAAATATACTCATGAAGGAATGGCAAGGCAGATAGTTTCCATGGCAACATAGCTCAAGTCGAGACACGGCCGTCTGGATGCCAGTTGCGCCCTGCACTACCGGTATAGAAAATGAGGAGCTTTACTTGAAATCCCGTTAGTTACTCAACTGCTCACACAGCAATGTCAACCGAGTATAGAGCTTCCACGAGTTAAAATGGCACCGAAGCTAATGCATAGCGAACTTCCGGTCCGTGAATCTCCATTTGATTTTCATTGGCAGTGAATCGTCCGTGATTATTTTCATTATTATTTCGAATTGTGGTTTTGTTTTCAGGCGTTCAACTTATGAAATATACACTAGAGGGTTGGCCTTTCTTGAATATTCCAAGAACAAGTGTCTCCTAAAAGAGTAATTAGTAAAAATTCGCAACAGAAACGACCATAACAAACAGCTTGGTTTAAAAGTGTGCGATCTGCACATATCAAACGGCAGTGGTGTAACATATCTTAGACTACAATCGTATTAAATTGGTGCCAATGAAATATGTTATATGTGAGAATATTATAATAATTTGCTATCCGGTTGTTATATTGGTATATTATGTATTTACTTGACCCGATTAAATGTTAAAACGTGACGACACTAGTTATAGGCTATTCACCGTACCGGTAGGCCTAATATTTACTAACAACTCGTTGTTTCTTCTTTAACATTTATTTAATCATTATAATTATAATAGCCTACCTATTAACACTTATTTAACCAATAATCATTTTATAATTACATACTTATTCTACGTACTTAGGCCTATTGCAAGAAAGCGATATTTGATAGCACATTCGGTTGCACCTTAAAATCCAACTGTGCCTAGCTTTCAATATTATGGAAAATATTACCGTAAGTTAATAGAACAAACAGTGGCGACAAACTTTTTAAAGAAAAGTCCACGTAAAGTACGGTACGGTACCATACGGTAATCATTGAAAGGGTCAATTTCACAATCGAATGAACTTCAATTTTCATGAATTATTCAACCCTAAACCTTCGAATGGAGGCATGGATTGTCTGTCTTTAGAAATATTTTAGTCAATAATTTAAAACAAGTTGCCAGAAAACTAAATACAAGGAGCTACGTGCCTACTACAATGTAAAGTTGCTCTTTGAGAAAAACAACCTTGCCAAGAGTATACGACGTGCATACAGTTAAATACAATCATTCAATTGGAGAGACACTTTCTTCGTCAAGATCTTAACAAAAAAATAAATAAAAAAAAAAATACATAATCTGTTGTAAATTGACGGGAATATGTGCAACATTTAGAGACTGCGAGTGTTGTAAGCGGCACAACGTTAGCCGACATTTCGCATCATTAATACATAAGGAATAAACACATGCAGAGCTTTTTCATTGCACACAGCGGAAGATCATATCGCTCTTGATGCATTTTACAACTTTTATTTCTCCTAACAACAATATTTTGCTAAGTTACTTGCAAGGAAAATTGTAGTACACAGTTCCCATTGCTTTCATTACCTGACTACTAAACCGGAAGCTGGTAATGCATAACCATACGCCGGTGGCGCGTCCTATGGCAAGTGAAAGAACGAAAGAAAGTGTAAGCTCTATAGCATAACAAAGGCTTGACACTATCTCTTATATAAAAACAAGTGTCCTGACTGACTGACTGACTGACTGACTGACTGACTGACTCATCATCGGCCAGCCAAAACTATTAAAGTTAGAAACATGAAATTTTGGGAATATGTTCGTTGTAAGTCGAAAACGCCCACTAAGGAAGGGTTTTTGGATATTCAGTTTCTAAAGGGGTGTTAAGGGGGTACACCTGCATTTCATTGAATAACAATATCTCCAGATTGCTTTCATTGGGGGATTTGATACTCGGCATATAAACTCATCATTAAAAATAAGAAATACGTGTCTGAGGGTTTTTCGATGTGGTGTATATTTTGAGGTGAAAGGGGTGAAAAGTGGGGGTTGAAGGTTTCCTAACCGAGCGTGTATCTCTTAAACGACATAGGCGAGGAGTTTGGACCTCAGCGGAAAAAAATCAGCATAAAAAATAACAAAATAGGTGTTTGACCGTTTTTTCATAAATCCAATATAAGGGGCCCATGGGGAGGGGTGAAAATATGGGGAGGGGGGAGGAAACGTAATATGTCTGAGTGTAAAATTATACATGGCCTATGTTGTAGACAATAACACATTACATCTTTTTTGTCTCTTGCTATTTCATCATACGACGAATACTTAGGGAGTTATTAATGATTTTGTACTTTTTGGCCGGAATTTTCTAAGTCCCAGGAATGACATAAAAATTGATTCGAATGAAATTTCGAAAAATAGTTTTTTTAATACTTTTATTATATTTTTCACGTCTTTTAGGGTCCGGAACCAACATGATATTTTGATGTTTTTTTTTCGTCCCATGCATTTTTGGTTTCAGGTGATTGAATTATTTTCCACTAGGACCGTTGCTTATCTTTATATATATAATTCTTCGACACGTGTGTATGTGACTGAACTCCTCCTAAACGACTGAACCGATTTTGATGGAATTTGGTATGTATATTAGAGTGGGTCCATGTATGGTTTAGATTCACAATCTGACCCGGTAGGTGGAATGAACACAATTTTAGAACCACAATTTACACACAATTTTAGATCCACAATATCCAGTCAAAAACAGTCGTCATGGAAACCACTAGCCTTGGCCTTCGTGAAAGCAGATATCTTTGGACGGTTTGTCTCTGCACGTTAGAGCCACCTGGTCGCAACCTGTGCAACTACCGCCATTACATTACATACACTCCGCCCGTGGCGAAAAGTTGTGTTTTATACCAAAGGTGGCAGTGATGTCGAATTCTACTGTTTGTCTCTGCACGTTAGAGCGTTTCAAAGTCCCGTATGCGTTCATATACCATTCATCCGATTGCCATGAAACTTGGGTGATATGTTGAGTGAGCTCCAGGAAAGGTGTTTGGCGTAGTAAATCTATTTTACAATAGATAGCGCACGAATAGATTCAACAAATGAGCGACGACGCGCGAAGCGTTTCAAAAAGGTCCCGTATGCGTTCAAATACCATTCGTCCGATAGCGATGAATCTTGGGTGAGATGTTGTGTACACTCCAGGGAAGGCTTCTGGCTTAGTAAATCAATTTCACATTAGGTAGCGCACGACTAGATTCAACAAATGAGTGACGACGCGCGAAGCGTTTCAACAAAATCCCGTATAAGTTTATATTCCATTCATAGATTGAGATGAAACTTTGATGAGTTGTTGTGTACACTTAAGTGAAGGCTTCTAACTTAGTAATCCATTTCACAGGAGGTTGCGCACGAGTAGATTCAACAAATGAGCGGCGACGTGCGAAGCGTTTCAAAAAAGTCCCGTATGCGTTCAAATACCATTCGTCCGATAGCGGTGAAACTTGGGTGAGATGTTGTGTACACTTACGTGAGGGTTTCTAACTTAGTAAATCCATTTTACAATAGGTAGCTCACGAGTAGATTCAACAAATGAGCAACGACGCGCGAACTTTTAATCGAAGTCCCGTATGCGTTCATATACCATTCATCCGATTGCAATGAAACTTGGGTAAGATGTTGTGTACACTTACGTGAGGGTTTCTAACTTAGTAAATCCATTTCACAGGAGGTTTCGCACGAGTAGATTCAACAAATGAGCGACGACGCGCGAAGCGTTTCAATAAGGTCCCGTATGCGTTCAAATACCATTCGTCCGATTACGATGAAACTTGGGTGAGATGTTGTGTACACCCTACGGAAGGTTTCTGGCTTAATAAATCCATTTTACAATATGCAGCGCACGAGTAGATTCAACAAATGTGTGACGGCACGCGAATCATTTCAACCAAGTACCGTATGCGTCCATATACCATTTATCCGATTGCGATGAAACTTTGGTGAATTGTTGTGTACACTCCAGGAAATGTTTCTGTCTTAGGAAATCCAAATTTTAATAAGTAGCGCACGAGTAGATTCAACAAATGAGCGACGGTGCGCGAATCGTTTCCACAATGTCCCGTATGTGGTCATATATCATTCAACCGATTGCGATCAAACCTTGGTGAATCATTGAGTACACGCCAGAGAAGGTTTCAGGCTTAGTAAATCTATTTTACAATAGGTAGCGCATGAGTAGATTCAACAAATGAGTGACGGCACGCGAATCGTTTAAAGAAAATCACTTATGCGTTCATATGTCATTCATCCGATTCCGATGAAACTTTGATGAGTTGTTGTGTACACGCCAGGGAAGGTGTTCGACTTGGTAAATCCATTTTACAATATTGGTAGCGCACGAGTAGATGTAACAAATGAGTGACGACGCGCGAAGCGTTCCAACAAAATCCTGTATGCGTTCATATACTATTCATCGATTGCGATGAAACTTTGATGAGTTGTTGTGTACACTTACGTGAAGCTTTCTAACTTAGTAAATCCATTTCACAGTTGGTAGAGCACGAGTAGATTCAACAAATGAGTGACAGCGTACGAATCATTTAAACCAAATCCCGTATGCGTTAAATGCCATTTATCCGTTTGCGATGAAACTTTGGAGAGTTGTTGTGCACGCTCCAACGAATGTTTCAAAATTAGTTAATTCAATTCGCGATAGTTAAGAGGCAGTTAACAGAAGTTGAAAAAATATTGTGTATCGAAAAGCACTTCAAGAAACAAAGTTACAACACTTTCTTTGATTGGCAGGACAACGTCTGCCGGGTCAGCTTGTCTCTTATATAAAAACAAGTGTCCTGACTGACTGACTGACTGACTGACTGACTCATCATCGCCCGGCCAAAACTATTAAAGTTAGAAACATGAAATTTTGGGGGTATGTTCGTTGTAACTCGAAAACGCTCACTAAGGAAGGATTTTTGGATATTCAGGTTCTAAAGGGGTGTTAAGGGGGTACACCTGCATTTCATTGAATAACAATATCTCTGGATTGGTTTCATTGAGGGATGTGATACTCGGCATATAAACTCATCATTAATAATAAGAAGACACGTGTCTGAGGGTTCTTCGATGTGGTGTATATTATGAGGTGAAAGGGGTGAAATGTGGGGGTTGAAGGCTTCCTAACGGAGCGTGTATCTCTTAAACGACACAGGCGAGGTGCTTGAAACTCATCGAAAAAAAATCAGCTTAAAAAATAAGTAAATAGGTGTTTGACCGTTTTTTCATAAATCCAATTTAAGGGGCCCATGGGGAGGGGTGACATTCTGGGGGGAAAAACAGGAAAGAATGTGTCTTAACTGATTGACTGACAGACTCACTCAACAAACTCAGAGGGAAAAAACTGCTTAAAAATAAGTAAATAGGTGTTCGACAGTTTTATTTCATAAACCCAATTAAAGGGGTTCGTGGGGAGGGGTGAAATTCTTAAAAAAGGAAATTGAAAGAAAAAGTCCTGACTCACTCACCATCGCCCAGCCAAAATTATTGAAGTTAGAAACATGAAATTTTGGGGATGTGATCATTGTATGTCAAAACCGTCCACTAAGGGAGGATTTTCGGATATTCAGGTTCTAAAGGGGTCTAAAGGGGGTTAAACCTGCATTTCATTCAATAACAATAACTCCCGATTGGTTTCATTGGGAGATGTGATACTCGGCATATAAACTCATCATTAAAAATAAGAAGACACGTGTCTGAGGGTTCTTCGATGTGGTGTATATTATGAGGTGAAAGGGGTGAAACGTGGGGGTTGATGGATTTCTAACGGAGCGTGTATCTCTTAAACGACATAGGCAAGGAGTTTGAAACTCAGCGGGAAAAAAAATCAGCTTAAAAGATAAGTAAATAGGTGTTCGACCGTTTTTTTTTTCATAAATCCAAATTAAGGGGTTCATGGGGAGGGGTGAAATTCTGAAAAAATAATTGAAAGAAAATGTCCTGACTCACTCACTCACTCATCATCGCCCAGCCAAAATTATTGAAGTTAGAAACATGACATTTTGGGGATATGTTCGTTGTATGTCAAAACCGTACTCCAAAGGAGGATTTTCGGATATTCAGGTTCTAAAGTGGTCTTAAGGGGGTTAAACCTACATTTTATTGAATAACAATAACTCACGTGTGGTTTCATTAATTTGTGGATGTGATACACGGAATATAAACTAATCATTAAAAATAAGCCGACATGTGTCTAAGGGTTTTTCGATGTGATGTATATTATAAGGTGAAAGGGGTGAAAAGTGGGGGTTTAAGGATTCGTAACGGAGCGTGTATCTCTTAAACGATATAGGCGAGAAGTTTGAAATTCAGCAACAACAAAAAACAGCTTAAAATATAAGTAAATATTTGTTCGGCCGTTTTTTCACAAATCCAATTTAAGGGGCCCTTGGAGAGGGGTGAAATTCTGAAGAAAAAAAAACAGGAAATAAAGTGTTCTAACTGATTAACTCACTCACTCATCCTACTGAGGGGGGAAGAACAACTTAAAATTAAGTAAATAGATGTTTGATGTTTTTTTAATAAATCCAATTTAAGGGGTTCATGAGTGGGGTGAAATTCTGAAAAATAAATGAAAGAAAATGTCCTGACTTACTCACTCACTCATCATCGCCCAGCCAAAATTATTGAAGTTAGAAACATAAAATTTTGGGGTTATGTTCGCTGTATGTCGAAAACGTCCACTATGGAAGGACTTTTGGGTATTCAGATTCTAAAGGGGTATTAAGGGGGTAGACCTGCATTTAATTGAATAACAATATCTCCCGATTGGTTTCCTTGGGGGATGCGATACTCGGCATATAAACTCATCATTAAGAATAAGAAGACATATGTCTGAGGGTTTTTCGATGTAGTGTATATTATGAGGTGAAAGGGGTGAAAAGTGGGGGTTGAAGGATTCCTAACGGAGCAAATATCTCTTAAAAGACAGAGGCATAATGTATGAAACTCAGGGGGTAAAATCAGCTTGAAGAATAAGTAAATAGGTGGTCGACCGTTTTTTCACAAATACAATTTTAGGGGCCCTTGGAGAGGGGTGAAATTCTGGAGAAGAAAAAACAGGAAATAAAGTGTTCTAACTGATTAACTCACTCACTCATCCTACTGAGGGGGGAAGAACAACTTAAAATTAAGTAAAGAGGTATTCGACCGTTTATTTTTCATAAATCCCATTTAAGGGGTTCATTGGGAGGGGTGAAATTCTCAAAAATAAATGAAAGAAAATGTCCTGACTGAGTCACTCACTCATCATCGCCCAGCCAACATTATTGAAGTTAGAAACATCAAATTTTGGGGATATGTTCGTTGTATGTCGAAAACGTCCACTAAGGAAAGATTTTTGGATATTCAGGTTCTAAAGGGGTGTTAAGGGGGTAAACGTGTATTTCATTGAATAATAATATCTCACGAGTGTTTTCATTTGGGGATGTGCTACTTGGCATATAAACTAATCATTAAAAATAAGCTGACACATGCCTAATGGTTTTTCGATATGTTGTATATTATGAGTGAAAGCGGTGAAAAGTGGGGGTTGAAGGATTCTTAACGGAGCGTGCATCTCTTAAACGACATAGGCGAGGAGTTTGAAACTCAGAGGAAAACAATCGGCTTAATAATAAATAAATAATTAAATAAATAGATGTTCGACCGTTTTTTCATAAATCCAATTTAAGGGGCCCTTGGGGAGGGGTGAAATTCTGGAAGAAAAACGTCCACTAAGGAAGGATTTTTGGATATTCACTCTCATCGACCAACCAAAGCTATTAAAGTTAGAAGAATGATATTTTGGGGATATGTTTGTCGAAAACGTCTACTAAGGAGGGATTTATGGATATTCAGGTACTAAAGGGGTGTTAGCGGGGTAAAACCCGCATTTCATTGAATAACAATATAACATGACTATGACGCGAGCGAAGCCGCGGGTACCTGCTAGTCTACTATATATTTGTCAAGTACCACTCACTCACTCACACATTCATCACGAAATCTCAGAAACCACCCAACGGATTGGAATGAAATTTGGTATGCAGCTTCCTCAAGGGCTGCAAACGCTCACTAAGAAAGGATTTTTGAATATTAACGTTCTAAAGAGGTGTTAAGGGGGTAGACCTACATTTCATTGAATAGCAATATCTCCCGATTGGTTTCATTGGGGGATGTGATACTCGGCATATAAACTCATCATTAAAAATAAGAAGACATGTGTCTGAGGGGTTTTCATGTGGTGTATATTATGAGGTGAAAGGGGGTGAAAAGTGTGGTTGATAGATTCCTAATGGAGCCTGTATCTCTTAAACGACATAGGCGAGGAGTTTGAAACTCAGCGGAAAATTTTCAGCATAAAAAATAAGTAAATATGTGTTTGTCCGTTTTTTTATCAATCCAATTTAAGGGGCCCATGGGGAGGGGTGAATTTCTGGGGAAAAAAACAGGAAAGAAATTGTCCTAACCGATTGACTCACTCGCTCTTCAAACTCAGGGGGGAAAACTGCTTAAAAATAAGTAAATATGTGTTCGACAGTTTTTTTTTGATAAATCAAATGTAAGGGGTTCATCGGGAGGGGTGAAATTCTGAAGAAGAAAAATGAAAGAATATGTCCTGACTCACTCACTCAATCACTCATCATCGCCCAGTCAAAAATATTGAAGTTGCAAACATGGCATTTTCGGGATATTTTCGTTGTATGTCAAAACCATACAATAAGGGAGGATTTTTGAATATTCTTTTCTAAAGGGGTCTTAAGGGGGTTAAACCTACATTTCATTGAATAACAATATCTCACGAGTGGTTTCATTTGTGGATGTGATACACGGCATAAAAACTAATCATAAAAAATAAGCAGACATGTGTCTAAGGCTTTTTCGATGTGGTGTATTATTATGAGGTGAAAGGGATGAAAAGTGGGGGTTGAAAGATTCCTAACGAAGCGTGTAGGCCTATGTCTTAAACGACATAGGCGAGAAATTTGAAACTCAGCGAAAATAATCAGCTTAAAAAATAAGTAAATCGGTGTTCGACCGTTTTTTCATAAATTAATTTAAGAGGCCAATGGGGTGGGGTGAAATTCTGGAAGAAAAAAAAGGAGAGAAAGTGTCCTAACTGACTGACTAACTCACTCACTCATCAAACTCAGGGGAAAAAAGACAGCTTAAAAAATAAATTAATAGGTGTTCAAGCGTTTTTTCATCAATCCAATTTAAGGGGCCCATGGGAAGGGGTGAATTTCTGGTATAAATAATTGAAAGAAAATGTCCTGTCTGACTCACTCACTCATCACGCCCAGCGAAAACTATTAAAGTTAGAAACAAGAAATCTTGGGAATATGTTCGCTGTATGTCGAAAACGTCAACTAAGGAATGATTTTTGTTTATTCGGGTTTTAAAGAGGGGTTAAGGGGGTAAACGTGCATTTCATTGAATAACGATATCTCATGAGTTGTTTCTTTGGGGATGTGATATTCGGTATATAAACTAATCATTAAAATAAGCAGACATATGTCTAAGGGTTTATCGATGTGGTGTATATTATGAGGTGAAAGGGGTGAAAATTGGGGGTTGAGGGCTTCTTAACGGAGCGTGTCTCTTAAACGATATAGGCGAGAAGTTTGAAATTCGGCGGGAAAAAACAGCTTAAAATATAAGTAAATAGGTGTTCGACCGTTTTTCATAAATCCAATTTAAGGGGTTCATGAGAGTGGTGAAATTCTGAAAAATCATTGAAAGAAAATGTCCTGACTTACTCACTCACTCATCATCGCCCAGCCAAAATTATTGAAGTTAGAAACATGACATTTTGGGGCTATGTTCGTTGTATGTCGAAAACGTCCACTAAGGAAGGAATTTTGGATATTCAGGTTCTGAAGGGGTGTTAAGGGGGTTAAACTTGCATTTCATTGAATAACAATATCTCACGAGTTGTTTCATTCGGGGATGTGATATTCGGCATATAAACTAATCATTCAAAATAAGCAGACATATGTCTAAGGGTTTATCGATATGGTGTATATTATGAGGTGAAAGGGGAGAAAATTGGGGGTTGAAGGATTCTTAACGGAGCATGTACTGTATCTCTTATTCAACATAGGCGTTTAGTTTGAAATTCAGCGGAAAAAGCAGCTTAAAAAATAAGTAAATAGGTGTTCGACCCTTGGGGAGGGGTGAAAATCGGGGGGAAAAACAGGAAAGAAAGTGTCCTAACTGATTGACTCACTTACTCATTCACGAAACTCAGGGGGAAAAACAGCTTCAAATAAGTAAATAGGTGTTCGACCGGTTTTTTTTTCATAAATCCAATTTAAGGGGTTCATGGGGAGGGGTGAAATTCTCAAAAATAAATGAAAGAAAATGTCCTGACTGACTCACTCATCATCGCCCAGCCAAAATTATTGAATTTAGAAACATGAAATTTTGGGGATGTGTTCGTTGTACTGTATGTCGAAAACGTCCACTAAGGAAAGAGTTTTGGATATTCAGGTTCTAAAGAGGTGTTAAGAGGGTAAACGTGCATTTCATTGAATAACAATATCTCACGAGTGGTTTCATTTGGGGTTGTGATACTTGGCATATATACTAATCATTAAAAATAAGCTGACACATGTCTAATGGTTTTTCGATGTGGTGTATATTATGAGGTGAAAGGGATGAAAAGTGGGGGTTGAAAGATTCCTAACGGAGCGTGTATCTCTTAAACGACCTAGGCGAGAAGTTAGATTTTTTCCGAGTTTCAATCAACTTGAAAATAAATAAATGAATAAATAATTAAAATTAGTAGGTGTTCGACCGCTTTTTCATAAATCCAATTTAAGGGGCCTGTGGGGAGGGGTGAAATTCTGGAAGAAAAACATCCACTAAGGATGGATTTTTGGATGTTCACTGTCATCGACCAACCAAAACTATTAAAGTTAGAAGAAGGGGATATGTTTCTTGTGTGTCGAAAAAGTCTACTAAGGAGGGATTTTTGGATATTCAGGTTCTAAAGGGGTGTTAATGGGGTTGAACCTGCATTTCATTGAATAGAAATATGACACGACTATGACGCGAGCGAAGCGAGGCTAAATATGAGATGGTGTGTGTCTGTGTATTACTCAATCACGCAAGAACCACTGGTCCGATTTACATGAATTTTACATGGAAGTAGCTGATTTACCTGGTTAACATATAGGCTTCTTTTGATTTCAATACTTTGCACTATTTAAAGATGGCGACCATTTTAGTGACGTCACTACACCCTTTGGTTTCAAACTTTCATATTTCCATTTCAAATAAAAAGTGAACGCTAAGAAATAGCACACTTTTGATGGCATATACGAGGTTTAAAATTACATTTTCTATCCGAAAGGTATCTCCAACGGTTAGCGAGTAAAACCTAAATTTGTGCTATAAAACACGGTCAACGCTGAACTGTGTAGTTGGACAAAATATTCCATCCTTAATCTCCCTCTGCGCAGCACCTCGCCTATCCCCTGTTTAACTGTCACCTTCACATTTTAATTTATTTATGACGCGTAGCGAAGCACGGGTACTTCAGCTAGTATCGTATAAATTCATAAATATGGAATAACCGGTGAATCTTATGATGATCCAATTTTCAGTGATTGCCTTAAGTTAGGAACGTAGAACTTGGAATTCTAACTGAAATGTAAATAACGTAAGTTCTATAATCATTTGGTTGAAATAAAAACATTACAACCTTTCTCCTTAAGTCTCTCATTATAAACCTATTGGAGAAAGTGTGGTTTATGAACATGCCAGTATAATAATACAGTATTTCTTTGTAGTGTATTCTCATTAAAACTCAACCCTTTGTAAAACGGAAACCTGCGAAAAATAAAAAATAAATCCGCAACTATTGCGTTCCGCTTTAGGCAGGTTTTACTGTATCGAAAGTAAGTCTCATCATTATATTGTACGAGAAGATGGTGACACAAACAATCGCCATAAGAATCCACACCTGTGGCTGGGTCAACGATGGAGGGAAGGGGAATGGCGCAAGCGCAGAGCGCTGACGAAGAGAGAGGAGGAGCAGACCGGCATGCCCGATATAATTCAAGTACAACTCACGGGGACAGACAGACTTGTACTGACAACGTGGTCGCCAATGGAAGTGCGTGCTGTTATCCAGTATGAATGGGCAAGTGGGATTACTGTCGACCAAAATATTCTGTGTACTCGAGTTTGAAGGTTGTTTGTGAAGTAACCAATAGACCTACATAAAATCCAATAACATCATCATTTTCGTCGTTCTATTTTACGTTAGTTCATGTAGGTTTGGAATATTTAATTTATATTTTAATATTTTTTATCACAGTTGAAACACAAAAAGTGCCCGTTTTTAAGCGTGTTTCAACCATGCGTCACATTTAAGAATTATTATCTCACAAACCCGTCATCAGATCGAATCCAAATTTTAACACAATATACATGGGAATGTTGTATAACTGATTTATTAATTTCAATTTTTTGTGTGTGTTCAAGAACGAAAGTTGTTATCATTTTTGTAAGGTAACTTTTTCTCGGCACGGGATCGTTGAAAAATGTAGTTCTTGGTTGCGTTGTAAGCCTTATAAATCAAAACGTTATGCTGTATGACTGTGAAATACGTAAATTAATTCATTTATTTTATATCGGTTTGTATTTGTACGGGGAATTAAGACATGGTTCACCAGTTAGCCGCTCCGGTGAAAGCTGTACAGCGTTGCCAAGATGCGCTTCATCACGCGTCATGGCGCGCCTCGCTTGGAAGTGATGGGCTCCATATCAGCAACGCTGTACAGCATTTCCCGGAGTGGCTAGCTGGTGAACCATGTCTTAATTCCCCGTACAAATACAAACCGATATAAAATAAGTGAAGTAATTTACGTATTTCACAGTCATACAGCATAACTTTTTGATGTATAAGGCTTACAACGCAACCAAGAACTACATTTTCCAACGACCCCAAGCCGAGAAAAAGTTACTTTACAAAAATGATAACAACTTTTGTTCTTGAACGCATAAAATGTTGAAATTAATAAACCAGTTATACAACATTCCAATGTATACTGTGTTAAAATTTGGATTCGATCTGATGACGGGTTTGTTAGATAATAATTCTTAAATGTGACGCATGGCTGAAACACGCGTAAAAACGGGCACTTTTTGTGTTCCAACTGCGATAAAAAATATTAAGATATAAAAATGAAAAATTCCAAACCTACACGAACGAACGTAAAATAGAACGACGAAAATGATGGTTATTTGATTTTATGTAGGTCTATTGGTTACTTCACAAACAACCTTCAAACTCGAGTAAACATAATATTTTGGTCGACAGTAGTGCGTCAGTCATCCATGAACGCCTAGAGACCGTGTCTGATGGTTGGTTGGTTCTTAAGTTTAGGGGCTCCGACAACGCGGTCAACTAGCCCGGTGTACTTCGGGTGTGTATTATACCCTTCAGTGTTCTTCTAGGATGCCGACTCTGGCTCGGGTAGTGATCTGTTCGGGGTGGCTCTAACTTATTCTAAACATCCTAGGAATATCGTCGAGGATCACAGGAGGCTTAACTTAGAAATCAGTATGTCAGAGAACTCGTAATAAAATAATTGTATTCACAAAAGCATCATCTCCCATTTTCCCATCCATAGACAATAAACATCAAAATAAACTTCCTTAAATTACTCTAATCATCAACATCAAAGAAATGCAAAAAAATGTAAATTTATCACACTGGCTGAAACCAGGAAAAGAAAAATAATCTAATTTACTGCAGTCCACTGCTTCAAGTTCAAAAATTAACGTCAACAGACTTAGTTCATCAAACTATGGCTTAAATAACCCAGCCATTCTATCAAACAACTATGCGCACTCATGTTCATAACTTGCAAAATTGGTTTCTGGGAGCTTGGACATGTTTTCTCGTACAATCATCGTCTTTCCTCTCAAGAGTCAAACAATGAAGGCAACAGACTTATTCTAGACCACAGGCATGTGTGTACTTATAACTTGAAAAATAATTAATTCTCTCAGAGCCATAACTCTGTTAATTATGGTAAAACAAACAAGTCACCATACATGAAGCATCAAATAAATACTTCGGCTGCCGGTGCCCCGCTATTATTAATAAACAAACAACTATAATGAATGCACTCAAACAATGACAATACAAGACGTCGCTTCCTAAAGCGGTACGGAGAAACCCTGGGAAACCAGACTACCTTCCCTTAAGAATAACAATACATCCTCGACCTTGTGACAGACACTCTCACCACACTATTCAGCTGGGCAGGCAATAACCTTCATTGCGGCTTTTAGAATCCAGGCGGCTGGCCGTGGCCCCCTACCTGCTTCTTAAGACTCTCTTTGACTACCTAGGGTTCGAGCTGTACAATTACCTTTCCGACGGAGCTAAAGCGGACTCTCATCAGACAATGAACTCAATCATTTCACTTACCATTTATATCATCGTAGAACACGGGAATGTCACCTCCGTTATTATTTTCACTTACCATTTATATCATCGAAGAACACGGGAATATCACCTCCGTTATTAATTTCACTTACCATTTATATCATCGAAGAAACGGGAATACCACCTCCGTTATTTATTTCAGCTCAACCCAGGATCAACTCTTCACCTTTTCTGAATATTTTATATCATCCATCCATTTGTCTTACCTTTCTATGCCTTAGTGTGATTATCAATTACCGTACTTACTACCACATAGTTTCAATGTTACTTACTGGTCTTGTCACAATATGGAGCTTTCCCCATCTTAGCTTTTACGTTAATATTGTGCATAAGCACTCTCAAACCAATTATCCCCTTAATTGTGCATTCAGCAAATTACTGACACTCAAACAAAACATATTTTAAACAAAATTTTGATGCTCCAATACATTTACGTTATAAAACACACAAAACTAATCATTACTGATAAATACACAAATCTACACAAAACATGCCTTCTATGCCTAAAATATCTGTTTTATCATAATTGCTTATGATCTAGATAAACTTATCCGATTCCCCTGAAGGGATGCGCTATGGCAAACATGCCCCATACAATTATTTACTTATCTCGTATACATCCTGTCGATGCTCTGGTCCTTGTTTTCAGTCCTCAGGATCAGTTGGTTCATCTTGCAAAGAGGATAATTTACACACGGCTTCCAAATTTCACCAAGGCAAAGGTCCACTGTGAATTATTATTATTATTATCACAATGCACGGTTCTCGCATATGAAGCTCCTATTTCCTATAGCTATCATCAACCTACTTAGTTCAGCTGACAGTTCAATAGCTTCCTAGAACACTGATTTATCTACTAATAGCTCGTGCGGCTATCCCTATCATTATAACTGCATCAAACTGTTACGGTATGCACTGTTCTAATTCGCACTCGCGAATACTTAGCGATAATCAAATTTCAGAGGAATGACTGCTTCTACTTATAAAACTAGTACAGAATGTTACTTTTCAGAACTTATAAAATCGGTATTTCCTATCGTCCCGGGCAAGGGCTTCCGCCTCCAGCAATGCCCCAAAGTAGACTGACTTCGCTGCGTTTCAAACCATTATTTATATGATTTCTCTTAGGGGGACTTGGAGTAGGGAGCTTTTAAAATTTATTTCCATAATAACACTCACACGAATATGCAAACTAGCTCCTTAGAACGTCCTCATTTCTAATGTCTCAATGACTTCTTTTTATCCAAAATCCGATCGCTGGATCCTTATATAATGAGCTCCGTAATTTCCTTCATTGTTCCTTAATTTCGTCGGGATTTGGTCGCGTCTCGCGTCCCTCGCTGCTATTGGTAGTTTTAAATCCACCCCCCTGATTTCATTTTAATTCTGGCAAAAATCACAGAATGATCCAATTTAAATTTTGACGATACTTCTGAGAGGCTGGGATGTTCCCCTACACGATGGTGTAACTCCTGTTTCTGTATTTTAATTACTGCTCCAATTTCTCTCAAATGGGCGGGGTTTATCTACTGAGTGTTCGTTGAATTTTGCGCATTTTCCCGCTTGGTTGAAGGACCTTCGCGTGGCCGTGATTGCATGTGGTATCCAGATGTTTAGCTTTCTCCTCCTACCGCCTTTGTCTGCGCTGGGTGAAAGTCGCTTTGAGGCACGTACGAACCTCCCCTTTGTAATGCTCTGTTCCACAAGCAACATCTATTCTCACACCGGCTTTGAAACATGAATAAAATCTTGTTGGAATAAATATGCAGAATTTATGCAATCAGAGATGCATAAAGGTTACATTACCCTTCTGCAAAGGAAAAAAATCGATATGGAACATATGATTTTTTTTCCAATCCCGATCCGCCTCACGGATGCTGTAAGGTTCCGTCGCCACTCCTTATTTTGCTTATTTGGTTCGCCACTGCTGGTCGCTCGCAGGGATTCCCTGGCTACTTCTTGTGTCTCCCTTTCCACATTCTTGGCAGGATTAGTGTCTCGGCTGTCTGGCGCAGGTAGTTATTGTTCGCCTGTCTCGCCAAGTCCTCTCACTTCACGGCCGTTCATTGTAAACACCGGGTCTGTTTATGACTGTCTACTTCCTCGTTCCACGTGCATTTGGCTCACCTTTACTTGATTTCCATAATGTTGACACCTGCGGTATTCCGTGGTTGATCAAACGGTTCCCTTTCATGATAAATTTTGAGGTTTGAGCAATTTACTACTGACGTGCTTCCGCCGTTTACGTCCCGTATCTTATACGCATTGTTTCCCAGATTTCTTATGATTCGATAAGTCCTATGTATGGGAAACACCACTTATGAAACACTTTGTTTGCAGGATCAGAGATAGGTGGTCTCTTCAATAAAACTAATTCACCGGCGTTCAATTCTCTGTGAAAGCGTTTCCCTTTTAGTCTTCTTAATCTCCTGTCAGCTTGTTCTCTCATGTATGTGACCGTTCGTTCGATTCTCAGCTGTGGTGCAGGCTGCGGATCTCTTGGGCAATCTAGTACTGTTGTCCAAGATCTCGGTGGTTGCTGGTTCAAAGGTAACGTGTATGGAATTTGTCCAGTTGACTCATGACGTGTCATGTTAATGCAAATTTTAATGTTTTTCAAAGTATCAGCCCAACGATGATGCTCAGTGGGTATGAACATGCGGATATGCTTCGAAACCTCATGTAAAACTCTCTCGCTAGGATTGCTCTGTGGATGGCGTATGCTAGATAGCACATGTTTGATGTCTAGCTCATTTAATCCGAGCTTAAATTCCGCTGATGTGAAGTAACTCCCATGGTCAGAAAGTATAAATTCAGGCTTTCCCATTATAGGCATAACTCGATTCTTGATTCGGCTTAAGACCTGTTTCGATGTTGTCTTCTGGATAGCACATAAAACAACAAACTTGGAGAAAACGTCCACGCACACAAGGACATGTCGCACTCCTCTACGCCCTTTCGGCAATGGGCCCAGACAGTCCGTAGCGATGAGCTCTAATGGTTTCTGTGGTAATAGTGGCTTTGGGTATTGTCTCATGAGGAAGTTATTGGGTTTTGCACGCTGGCAAATATCGCATGTCTTCAGGACATCGCGTATAGTGATCCTCATCCGTGGCCAAGTGAAAGCTTCACCTATCGTTGCTTGTGTCTTGTCTAATCCTATGTGACCAAGCGTATAATGAGTATGCCACACTAATTTCCTCTGTAAAGAAGCTGGTAACAATATCCGTAACTTGACGTGATCCTCATCTATAAATTTATGGAGCATATTATTGAAGTAAGAATAACTTCTCGCTTGAGCTTCAATCTCTCGGTATGCTGGGATATCAGGTGTTATCTCTCTCTTGAGGAATTAATCATTTGCCTCATCCATGGTTCCTTTTCCTGTTCCTGCGGTAACCTCTTCAGTTCTTGTAAGAAGTCTTGGTCTTCGTTTGTCAGTTCAATGTGTTGCACCAACATCTCCTCCTTCTGTGCCTCCTCTTCTGGATTTCGGCTCAAAATATCCGGGATTATATTTAATTTTCCTGATATATGCTCAATTTGTAGATTAAACTGCTGCGCATAGATGGCCCATCTGTTGATGCGTTTACTTACCATGGTGGTCTTAAATAAGAAAGTCAGAGCCTTGTGATCAGTGCGGATTGTTATGGGGAAACCATAGATAATACGAAGCCATTGTTGTAACGCGTATATGATAGCCAGAAGCTCCAGTTCTGAGATGGTATAACTCTTCTCATGTTTTCTTAACTTCATGCTGATAAATGCTAGGTATGATCGGCCTGCCGTTCTCTCTGCGTCTTCTTGGAAAAGCATTGCTCCGATGCCCACTAAAGATGCATCTGCTTGAATTATGAACCTCTTCGAAAAATCCGGGTAACCCAGTTTGATGCTATTTGACAGTAATTCCTTCTTGGCTACGAATGACCTCTCGCACTCTTCGTTCCAAAACCAACGGTTGTTCTTTTTTAGCATCTCCTGTAATGGTGCTACTACTTCGGTATATCCTGGACAGTTTTCACGAAAGAAATTTGTGGCCCCCAAGAACATCCTTATGTGCTTGACTCTGGTTGGTCGAGGAAAATTTTTAATGGCTTCAATTTTCACTGGATTGGGTCTGATCCCCTCTCCATCAACAATATGTCCTAAATATAAAATTTCGTGCTGAAAGAAGTGCGATTTTTTAGATTGATCTTGAAATTTGCCCTTACTAGGTTCTCTAACAACTTGCTTAAATTTTGCATGTGTTCTTCACTGCTTTCTGATGCTAGTAAGATATCGTCGACATATCTAACAGTCATGTCTTTCACTTCTTCTGTCAAATTTCGATCCAGTGCTCGGATTAGTGCAGATCCGGCTGTCTTAACTCCAAATGGTAAGCGACACCAGGTGAAACTCTGATTATCGAATAGAAATCCAGTTAACAGCTGTGATTTCTCTTCTAACTCAATGTGCCAGTAGCTATTTGCAAGGTCGACAGACGAATATATTTTTTTCTTGTGGAACTTCTTTAGTACATCCTTAATTAGTGGTGCACGGTCGGTTTCATCAATTAATCTGGAATTGAGTGTGCGAGCATCGAGCCATAGTCTCACAGAACCGTTGGGCTTCGCCACCGCTAATATGGCGTTCAAATATGGAGTTGGAGCCTTCTTAATTATGCCCCCTCTAAGCATTTCGTCAATAATTTTTCTAACTGCTGCCTGTTGTTTTTCTGGAATTGGGTAGAGTCGGCTCTTGAATGGAGTCCAATCATCTACCTGCATAGCGTACTTGAAATTTAATATTTTTCCCGGTAGTGTATTGAATGCTGCTGAATGTTTACATAGCATTTGTGCCAAGCAATTTCTTTCTTCATCATTTAGCTTCGCCTCTCTTAATTTTTCCTTCAAAAGTGCCTCAAAACTTTCTTTGTTGCCATCTTCTTCTACTGCCATGGACCACATCTCATCTTCCAATTCTTGCTTTTCCTCCAGGAGTCCTGTGTTCGAGTCCTCTTCATCTGCTTGATTTTTCTCTTCTTTTTCCTCAGGAATCGTCTCCAGCGTCCAAATGTCAGCATCTCTATCTAAGCCGTGGTTATTCATGTTCAGTTCCACCGCTGATAATCCTTCCATATTTCTGAATTTAATTACATTGTTGCGCAGGTCAATCACTGCTTGGTGCTCGTATATGAAATTCGCGCCCAAGATCAGATTTACGCTCATCTTGTTCATCACCATGAATACGTGTGAGAAAGTATGTCCTAATATTTCTAGATCCAATTGTACTTGAAATTTGCATACAGCTGATTTTTCAGGAATTACTCCTCTAATTTTGACCTGTGGTACTGGAATCGTAGGTATCCTCCGTTTTTCTCTTAGAGCTTTAATTAATGCCTCTGATACTAGACATAGCTGTGCCCCAGTGTCCACTAATCCTTTTACTCTTAGTCCCTCTATTCTCGTAATAATGACTGGTAATTTCTTCAAACATTGTTGTTCCGGTTGAATAATTTCACTCGTAAAATCATCAGGGGTTGCGACCCATTCCTCAATGTTCGCTATCAACCACTGTGTTTCATCTGGCGTGAAAATCTCCTTCATCCTCTAGTACATTTTTTTTGCTAATGGCCCCCGTCTGCCTCTTATCATTTTGACTCTCGCGATGCTGTTGCGCTAATTCACTTTCTGCTTCGGTGATCTCCACATCTGGATTCTCGCGATTTTCCATCGTCCTTCGCCAGCGATCCTTTTCCATCTCTTGGCTGCGATGCAACTCATCTAGGTATCGTTGTGATGCCTAGTGTCTGTTCTGCCATTCCCGTCGACTGTCCTCCGTGTATCCTCGGTTCTCATCTCGTCCTCGGTTCCACGTTCTATTTTCTCTTCTATCATATCTGCGATGATGATACGGACCTTCGCGACCACGCCCTTTCCATTCATCTCTCCTGTACTGTTGCGGCTGCCAGTTCCTTTCGTTCCTTGGTTCATATCTCCTTTGCTCTTCTCTTTGCGAGTCTGACCTTCCATTGTTGTTTCCGCTCTTATGGCTAACATTTGTATTGGTGCTCTGCTCTCTAGTTTTGACTAGCTCGGCCTGGTGTACCATCGCTGCGCTGTCACTTACTCTGACGTGCCTATTCTGAGCGTTTAACGAGGTTTCATCAAGTTCGCGTAACACCTCCTCTGCTTGTAGTGCGCTCGAGACGTTCGCTGCTATTAAAAACTGTTGTACTGGTAATGGAAGCTGCTTACCAATTGTCATCACCAGTTCTGACTCCGGTGGTAAAATATCCATGTCTTTCAACCTGAGTAGCTGAGCCGAAAAATATTCTGAATAACGCGTGGGCTGTGAAGCATGATACTTCCTGCTATACAATTCCATTCTCAGACTGTGCTGTATGGACATGCTCCAATAACGGCGTAGAAATGCATGTTTGAAGCTAGCCATGTCTTCAAAAGTATAGCGAAAACTCCTGAACCACGTCAAGACGTTATCCGCAAATAATTTCTCTGTTACTCTGAGTTTCTTATTCTCAGGAATGTTACTGTCTGTAAGGTAGTGTTCTAAATCTTTTAAAAAGGCTTTCGGCGTTTGTGATCCATCATTATTGAATTTTCGTGGGCGATCTTCCTGCATTCTAATTATTTGTACATACTGGGTAGTTGGGTTATTATTATTATTATTATTATTATCGCCAGTCGGCTATTGAGGTGTTGAGGCGTGTCCTCTAAACGTTTGGAAACCCTCATGATTCTCGCTACCTGTAGTCACGCGGCTTGGACTAAGTCCATTCATTCCTTCTACCTGAGTCTGGCTTGTGTTGAAATTTATAGCCATACCGCTTGTCCCTTTACTGTTATTATGAGATTTTAGTTCGAGAAGCATGTCTTGCTGTTGCAAAGACTGTATTTCTGTCTTAAGAATCTTCCGTTCTTGCCCCTCAATTTTCCCTAGTAACTGCAGTTCGACCTCCTTTATCCTTTTCTGGTTCTCTTCCATTTGTTCTATGAGTTTCTTTCTATCCTCTTTCCCGTCAATTCCAATTTGTTGGCATGTATTGTTTATTTCTACTCTTATTGCCTCATATCTATCTTCCTCTTTTCTCGTTCCCTCCTTCTTATCACTTTCCAGCTGATCGAGCCTGCCTCCTATCAGTTCATTACTTTCACGGATACTCTCTTTAAGTGCATCATTCTCGTTCTCTTGAATACTCCATCGTTCTGCTGAAGTCAAAGCTACCTTGTCTATTTCCGTTCTAATCTCTGTCATCTCCCCTTCTAAGCTGTGCAATTGCTTTGCCGCAGACTTAACCTCATTGTCTACTCCTTTTATTGTAGCCTGGATTGCTAACTGTTCTATCTTTATCCCTTCTGTATTAGCATTACATATTTCTTCCAGTTGTATGAGTTTCGCTGCCGTCTTTTCTTCACTGAACGCTATTGATTGCCTTAGGTTCATCTCCATCTGTCCTAACTGTGCGGTAGTCTCACGTGTGATCTTAGCTATCTGCTCTGCTAATTTATCCGTCAATTCCTCTTTTAATGCTTCCTTATTCAGCCTACCCTGTTCTGCAATTTGTTCCGTTAATTCCTCTTTTAATACTTCATTATTCCGCCCACCCTGTTCTGAAATTTGTTCCGTAAATTGTGTATTAGTAAACGTACTTTGCTCCGCGAGTAGTGCATTATTTATCCTGCTTTGCTCCGCTATCTGTTCTGAGATACGTGCATTGTTTAATTCACTCTGTTCCCTACACTCCCTCTTAAATTGTTCGAACTGCTCCATTGTCCTAGCTACTGAACTCTCAATAATAGCTCGAATTTCCTCCACTGAAGCCATAGCACACAATATAACACTTATTTGAGAAGACTGGGGCATGAAGCCTCACGCACCCACCTTTTGCAATCAAAAAATGAGTCGCTTTATCCCAATCTACGTTATTCCCCATTAATTACTTTTATTTGCTTGAAGAGCTGCCTATTTGATGTCTGCTTTTATGAATAAATTGTCAGTTTACCCTTCTGCGTTAATTTTAACTTCCCAGTCCTGTCAATAAAGTACTGACATGACTTTTACGGTTCACGCCGTCCTACAACATACATTTGGAGTTTGCTACTAATTATTCAATTATAAGGGCGCCACGAAAACGCTGCTTCTACCTAAATATGCAAAATAAACTCAGCATTTTCGACTATTTATTTTAAACAAACTCCTGGCTTTACTTTACCCTGAATTACTTGTTAATTTGGCCACACCGTTGGGCGACATTGTTCCTTGGGGGGACACTCTGCATCTGTTTACATGGCCTCAAGGCGGCACGTATACTTCAGCAGGCTCCGGCTAGCTACTCTCTGACACTCTCCATCACTGTGATCCATTAATAAATGAAAGAAAACTAATATGGACATGAATAACTACTATGTTATCACCCAATCCATATATACCCTTCAGTGTTCTTCTAGGATGCCGACTCTGGCTCGGGTAGTGATCTGTTCGGGGTGGCTCTAACTTATTCTAAACATCCTAGGAATATCGTCGAGGATCACAGGAGGCTTAACTTAGAAATCAGTATGTCAGAGAACTCCTAATAAAATAATTTTATTCACAAAAACTTCATCTCCCATTTTCCCATCCATAGACAATAAACATCAAAATAAACTCCCTTAAATTACTCTAATCATCAACATCAAAGAAATGCAAAAACATGTAAATTTATCACACTGGCTGAAACCAGGAAAAGAAAAATAATCTAATTTACTGCAGTCCACTGCTTCAAGTTCAAAAATTAACGTCAACAGACTTAGTTCATCAAACTATGGCTTAAATAACCCAGCCATTCTATCAAACAACTATGCGCACTCATGTTCATAACTTGCAAAATTGGTTTCTGGGAGCTCGGACATGTTTTCTCGTACAATCATCGTCTTTCCTCTCAAGAGTCAGACAATGAAGGCAACAGACTTATTCTAGACCACAGGCATGTGTGTACTTCTAACTTGAAAAACAATTAATTCTCTCAGAGCCATAACTCTGTTAATTATGGTAAAACAAACAAGTCACCATACATGAAGCATCAAATAAATACTTCGGCGGCCGGTGCCCCGCTATTATTAATAAACAAACAACTATAATGAATGCACTCAAACAATGACAATACAAGACGTCGCTTCCTAAAGCGGTACGGAGAAACCCTGGGAAACCAGACTACCTTCCCTTAAGAATAACAATACATCCTCGACCTTGTGACAGACACTCTCACCACACTATTCAGCTGGGCAGGCAATAACCTTCATTGCGGCTTTTAGAATCCAGGCGGCTGGCCGTGCCCCCTACCTGCTTCTTAAGACTCTCTTTGACTACCTGGGTTTCGAGCTGTACAATTACCTTTCCGACGGAGCTAAAGCGGACTCTCATCAGACAATGAACTCAATCATTTCACTTACCATTTATATCATCGTAGAACACGGAAATGTCACCTCCGTTATTATTTTCACTTACCATTTATATCATCGAAGAACACGGGAATATCACCTCCGTTATTAATTTCACTTACCATTTATATCATCGAAGAAACGGGAATACCACCTCAGTTATTTATTTCAGCTCAACCCAGGATCAACTCTTAACCTTTTCTGAATATTTCATATCATCCAGCCATTTGTCTTACCTTTCTATGCCTTAGTGTGATTATCAATTACCGTACTTACTGCCACATAGTTTCAATGTTACTTACTGGTCTTGTCACAATATCGAGCTTTCCCCATCTTAGCTTTTACGTTAATATTGTGCATAAGCACTCTCAAACCAATTATCCCCTTAATTGTGCATTCAGCAAATTACTGACACTCAAACAAAACATATTTTAAACAAAATTTTGATGCTCCAATACATTTACGTTATAAAACACACAAAACTAATCATTACTGATAAATACACAAATCTACAAAAAACATGCCTGCTATGCCTAAAATATCTGTTTTATCATAATTGCTTATGATCGAGATAAACTTATCCGATTCCCCTGATGGGATGCGCTATGGCAAACATGCCCCATACAATTATTTACTTATCTCGTATACATCCTGTCGATGCTCTGGTCCTTGTTATCAGTCCTCTGGATCAGTTGGTTCATCTTGCAAGGAGGATAATTTACACACGGCTTCCAAATTTCACCAAAGCAAAGGTCCACTGTGAATTATTATTATTATCACAATGCACGGTTCTCGCATATGAAGCTCCTATTTCCTATAGCTATCATCAACCTACTTAGTTCAGCTGACAGTTCAATAGCTTCCTAGAACACTGATTTATCTACTAATAGCTCGTGCGGCTATCCCTATCATTATAACTGCGTCAAACTGTTACGGTATGCACTGTTCTAATTCGCACTCGCGAATACTTAGCGATAATCAAATTTCAGAGGAATGACTGCTTCTACTTATAAAACTAGTACAGAATGTTACTTTTCAGAACTTATAAAATCGGTATTTCCTATCGTCCCGGGCAAGGGCTTCCGCCTCCAGCAATGCCCCAAAGTAGACTGACTTCGCTGCGTTTCAAACCGTTATTTATATGATTTCTCTTAGGGGGACTTGGAGTAGGGAGCTTTTAAAATTTATTTCCATAATAACACTCACACGAATATGCAAACTAGCTCCTTAGAACGTCCTCATTTCTAATGTCTCAATGACTTCTTTTTATCCAAAATCCGATCGCTGGATCCTTATATAATGAGCTCCGTAATTTCCTTCATTGTTCCTTAATTTCGTCGGGATTTGGTCGCGTCTCGCGTCCCTCGCTGCTATTGGTAGTTTTAAATCCACCCCCTGATTTCATTTTAATTCTGGCAAAAATCACAGAATGATCCAATTTAAATTTTGACGATACTTCTGAGAGGCTGGGATGTTCCCCTACACGATGGTGTAACTCCTGTTTCTGTATTTTAATTACTGCTCCAATTTCTCTCAAATGGGCGGGGTTTATCTACTGAGTGTTCGTTGAATTTTGCGCATTTTCCCGCTTGGTTGAAGGACCTTCGCGTGGCCGTGATCGCATGTGGTATCCAGATGTTTAGCTTTCTCCTCCTACCGCCATTGTCTGCGCTGGGTGAAAGTCGCTTTGAGGCACGTACGAACCTCCCCTTTGTAATGCTCTGTTCCACAAGCAACATCTATTCTCACACCGGCTTTGAAACATGAATAAAATCTTGTTGGAATAAATATGTAGAATTTATGCAATCAGAGATGCATAAAGGTTACAGTATAGAATGTATCTGATAACCGGTGTTACTTGTGATGACCGTATTAGTGTGTTTTATCTGTTTTTTAATTCAAGTAAGGACTGCAGACTTTTGAATTTTTCAAATAGTTCCTACTTTCGCTGCCAAACGCGTCAACGACTACTAGTTCAGAACTTAGCTACCAGACGCCACCGCAGTCGGCTCTTGGCAACGAACTTAGGAACCAAAGAGCGTTGTTTACATTCTTAACCTATACAATTTAGCTTCACACAGGTGTAATTAGTGCAAGGATCTTTAACATGCAATAAATCTATGACATGGGACCACCGGCTTTACTTCACCTTCGAATCAAGGCTTACTGAGGGATTTTTAACGCTCTTAAAAATCCGACGACTTCGGCCGGATTTGAACCCGCGATCTTGGCCATAGAAGATCAGCATGCTACCAAATACGCCACCAAAGCCGCACCGTGTAAGGTGAAGCGGTCATGTCTCGTCAAATGGCCGGTCGTTGGTGTACCATGTTCAGTGAAGGACGGCAGAGTGTGGAGGATGAAGATCGAAGTGGGCGTCCCTCCACATCCACGAATGAAAACAATATTGCTCGAGTACAGGACACAGTTAGGCGAATAACAGTGGCAGACGTGGTGTTCACACTGCGTATTAGTCATGCCCAGAGCCATCACATGCTACATGATATGTTGGGTTACCGATACGTGTCCGGGTACCGAGAAACCCGACCGCGGAACACAAGAGTGCAAGAATGGGCATCGCAGGGTATCGAGTGTTTTCTTCTAACTGGTCTCTAGGGGAAAACAAAACGACGAATCTTATTTTCGGAACTTCCCTTGTATATTCCCTAGAGACTTCATTTCCATAGAGACTGATTAACTTTGTCCATTGTTAGTCTTATAGTCTGACACACTTGATGAAAAGTTAATTGACCTGTCATAATTACGTGTACGTATGATCCGATGATCGCAACATATTCGCTGTTGTAACAGAGCATCCCCTCATTTCCCATGAGCGTCCTTTGAGGACGGGCACTGTGAGATGAGGATCCATTAGACTGATTCACCCATCACCGGGGGAAGTCATTAAGGGCTGCGATATCTGCTTCTCCACGGAATAACATAGCTTCCGGAGAAGGGGCAGAGGATACGTATTTAATTAAAGCATGTGCTAGTTTGTTCGCCAGCGGGGTCCCGGTGTAGCCTGAGTGGTTATTCTTGGTTTGATTCCCGGTTTCCCTTTGCAGTCGTAGTGCGTGACTTGACATCCACTGCTACGCTGTGGAATAATGTAAACTAAAATGTGATATCGTGACCAAAGGAGTAGGCATGATATTGTAACTTACTGAAAAGTTCCAATATGAGTGCTTTTATATCAGCTCTTCGAATTACAAAGGTTAATCTGGATATTGGTGATCCCCTAGCGGTTCCACATACAAACAGTGGTTGTCAGCACATGTGACTACATCGGCATGTAACGACGCACTGTGTGAAACCTCATGCAACTGACAAACATGACGGCAATTCAAGCCGAAACATCAAACAAACGAACATCAACATCCACACGTCATCCGCGACGTCATCGACTACACTAACAATTCCTCCTAGACTAGTACGTATCGTGGTATATACTTGAACCAATTATTTGGATCAAACCAACAGCAATATACAATTCTTGCATTCAAAACAGAGTATAACTGCTTAGATTATGTATTAACGTATAAGAAAAGTGTAGCTTCTCGCCGTCTCACTTGATGATTCGTTCCTCGAAAGTTGAGAAGAGCATTATCGCAGGGTGGGTGGGGTTAGCCTACTAGGGGCATGTGATGCCCTAGGTTAGGAAGCGCAGAAACACGTGTAGTAAAGAGTGCGTGGTTTAGCGACAAATAAATGGTTGGTCACGTAATACTATAGATAGTTTAAAAGCTTTAATACTCCTTAGATTATAGTTCCCTCACTTTCCTGGTTAACGAGCGGCGACAATAACCATTGTTCTCTACTGACCAATAGCTGACGGTTGTCGACCAATAGAATGCTTCCTCTATCACTCCACGTGGACTCCTAAGTCCCGCGCTGGTGGCTAGCTTGTGTTTCCGACAGGTATCAGTGTCCAATGTTGCACATCTGCACATAGTTCTGTCTAGTCTCGCTGCTTGCCCTCAGTGGCTACGGTGGACATTTGACTACCCTGTGCCTCGTGCTGGGACATCCTTGGTCCCAGGTGCCATGGAATATAAACATATCCGCTCAGCAAGATTTCAAAGGCGAGTCGCACGTTAACCAGGAAAGTGAGGCAACTATACAACAGTTAACCTTGATACAAGTGATTTGCGAGTGGTTCCACACACAGATATTTTCAAGCCTCAGAACCGCCTCTGAACAGTCATTGTAAGAGCAGTTTGTAGACATTCCACAATTCAGATAAGTGCCCACATTAGAACTTTTAACACATTATTCGCAGGCAAGCACTGTTCTTTTATGTCGCAGTGCTAGCTTTTTAGCATCATTTCAGCAGAATACTCGTGGGGCGGCTTCGGTGGCGTAGTTAGTAGCATACTGAGCTTCTATGCCCAAGATCGCAGGTTCAAACCCGGCCAAAGACGTCGGATGTTTTTAAGAGCGTTAAAAATCCCTCAGTATGCCTTCCTTCGGAGGAGAAGTAAAGCCGGCGCGGTGGTCCCATCCCCCATGTCATAGATTTATGGCATGAAAAAGAACATTCCACTAACTACAATTGTGGAAGCTAAAATTTGTAAGTTAGTTTGATAACGCTATGTTAGTTCCAACGTTCGTCACAAGGTGCTCGCTGCGATGGCATCTAGTAGACATGTGCGCAGCAAGGTGTCGTGGACGGTGGCATTTGGTAGCAAAAGTAGGAACTACAGTAAATGAAATATTGGACGTCTGCAGTCCTACTTGAATCACAGATAGCACACATTAATACAGCCATCACATATAATACCGGTTGTCAGACAGATTACGCACACACCCAAAATACACGGGGCTAATGACCGCATTGTCGTAGCCTCTAAACTGAGAAACCAACCAACCAGAGTACTCATGGGTCATTTCAGCATATTAGTTTACAATAGTTTGGGACTTATTGTTTAAGTGTATCACGGCAATAGTAGCTGCACCTTGATAGAATAGTTGGTAGAGGGAGATTGTTAGTTGATAGGAACATTATTTCTCAGTCGTGCAACCTTGTGGATATCAAAATAAAGTTGTTTTTTAAAATTAGGGGTGCTCAATGCGTTAGTATTTTTCAGTAATAGCTGCCTCACTTTCTAAGTTGCCGTGCTTTTTATTTTTGGAGGGCAGCGACCGTTTGTTGGTTTTATAGTGGTTTGTAGCTTGCCACGGTGGGTGAGTGGTTATCGTGTCGGATTACTAACCCCAAGCTTGCATGTTCGCTCCTCGCCGTGGTGATTTTTGAAAGGCGGCAAAAACTACGACACGCATGTCAAACGATGTTGGCATGTCAAATAACCCATTTGAATTCAGTAGGCCGTGTTCATAATGACAAAATTAATCTCGGGAGTTTCCGCCAACACAAAGTTCCTCATTACTCTATTAGAAAGCGCTATAGTGTTCAAGGAGATTAGATATCTAACCTCCCTGACTTTCATAGTGCTTCAAGGAACAACAAAATTCAACATGCAAGCTGCCCTCTGGGTGCAAATAACAGAGCTTGCAACCGGCACCCGAGGCCGTACAATATTATTATTATTATTATTATTATTATTATTATTATTATTATTATTATTATTATTATTATTATTATAGTGGTTTGTAAAGCTATTTTTTCTTGTATATTTGGATCTGCTGATGCTATCTTGACGAGCAAAAGATGTCATCCCATAGTTTTCTCCCTCTTTTGTAGTCCATGACAAATATAAATTTTAATCATGTAATTCTTTCAGGTTATTTTATCGTATGTCCCAGTAATTGTGTTCAATTATATAGTGTTGATCGACTGAAAAGTTGCAATATCAATTATTGTGATCAAGGCAACACTGCAAAATGGCTTCAAGGCTCTCTACAAGAAGCAGGGATGTGAACATTTTACTGTTGACGAATAAAAATAGTTCGCGATAAATATGATGATGATGATGATAATTGTTGTTTTAAGGGGCCTAACATCGAGGTTATCGGCCCCTACGCGATAAATAAGCTCAACGGGCAAACAATTAGTCGGGTTAGAGGCGGTGTTACACAGTGTTAGGACAATGTTTCCTGTGAGTAATTAATTTATTGATCTTATATCAAAAAACATGTTTGTGTTTTCTGTTTCCGTGTCAGTCGAATACTTTGCGTGCTCTTTCGTGTCACATTAGCATGGTTATTCACCGAGTTGACCCTAGTTATGATCTGTAAGATACTGGTATTCTGTTCGCTCCTTGATGAATGGCAATGAGAGGCTCACAAATGAAATATGCTAGAGTTTCTGTGACTTAATTAGTGATGCCAACTTCAGTTTTAGCCTACTTCCCTCATAAATCGGATTTGAAACTAGGATCATAAGATCAATCACGGGAAGATGTATGTGTTTATTGGTATGTCCCTTCATTTAAGGGGAGACCCTAGTAAGTTTTTATCCCAAAATGATCTGAAAAACAAAATTGAGATTTTTGCCCTAACAGTTACTTTTACACAAAATTTGCTTTTTCTCAAAATTTCAAAATGTTGTTAGTGCAACAGTTTATGCCTGATGTCTTCAAACTTGGCATGTCTGCAGTACTCTGGGAGATGCATGAAGGTAGGTATCCATTTTGAAAAATAACTAGGCCTATATATGACGGAGATATCTAGAGCCAAATATAGCAATTTGAGGTTTTCTAAACATAAATTGAAGGGCGAGAGAAAAATACTTTAATAATGTCAATATTTCAAATTTTCAAATAATAATACCAATTATTATTTACATAGGCCTAATAACTACCACAAAAAGATTCAAATTAAAAACTCTAAAACTGGTACGCAAAGGAAGTTTCGAAATCACGCTTTTTTAATGTGTTATAAATCTTCTGAAACCGTGTTATAGCGTGGCAAGTTAGACCTGGCCTGTCATGGCGGAGTCTCGTCTAGGAGGGGAAGTAGTGGGATCACTAGGCGCAAATGCGATTTCCCCTCTTTGGTGCAACAACTGTTTGGGGCTGCTCGCTGCTCGTCGTGGTTATATTATGCAAGCATAAAGTATCGAATAGGAGCATTCTCAGTGACATAGCATTGGTATTGGTGGTAATGAACTGAGAACGCGCCCACTTCACACACTCCTTGTTGCAAGCTTGTTGACGTGCTTGTCAAAGAACAGAGCCGCCCAGTCTTGCTTCGCATGCCATGACAGCATCTGTACCCTGCCAAGGTTCTGGGAAAAATGACTACTTGGCAACATCTAACCAGCGCGTGGCGAAGTATGCGCTCACTGGTTGACAAAGAATCCAGGCGGGGGGATGACGTAATGCAACTGGACGCACATGCGCATCGGAAGGTTCAGATCTAACTTGTTCCGTTATACCAAATTGTTCCGAATTTGAGAATAATCTTAATTTTGCTAACATACATTAACTCACAAAATATGATGAATATCGGATGAAATTTGCAGGATGTATAAAACTCAGTAGGGTCTCCCCTTAACTCCTGAACGGCTGTTATGATGACGACGAAATTTTGTGTGCTGGTAATGCTGCATCGATACGTACGACTACTGTTGCTTTCATGAACATCACTGTAGACAACTGTTACTAAAAGGTTGTACCAACTGTACTGATAAGCCTACCCCTGCTTAACTAGCAAACGATAGACGCTATTTGACAAAAAATAATACTAATATACTACGTACCACAAACACACAATTTGTATAATTTCTGTCTGCTTCAGTGTTGCCAACCATTAGGAATAGGTGGAGCCAACCTTACAGTTACCCTTGAAGAACTTGATGAATATTTGTATGAACCTGAGGCACAACACCAATTTATAAATTTAGGCAATTCCAGAGCTGTCAACTGTTAGAAGACTTGTATTTTAATCCCTAACCCCGTGGCTCCACAGCCAATGAGGGTCTGGGTCTACAAAGCAACCACTGCCCAGCCATTTGACCTATAGATTGCGGGGTGATGCGTGGTCAGCACTCAGGTCCCCTAAGCCATTATTCTTGATTTTCGTAACCGGGGCGCTGCCACACTGTCAGATATCTACTCAATTGTCCTCACGAGACTGAGTGCTCCCCGCTCCATCCCTCACGTCAGTTTCTAAAATCCTAGACGGAGCCGGGAATCAAACCCGGTGAGATGCAGGCGAGCTACCCAACACCACGGGGCGGGCAGACGTATGTTTTAGTTACCGTACTTATTACCTTCCTTACTCAGCACAAAACGGTGCGACGCACAGTGTGTCGAATCCCAATTCTAGGTGGAAAAAATTAATAACTTCGTTAATAGTGCTGGGATTCTATTAAAAGTTGGCAATATTCCGTTTACGAGGTCACTGAATTCATTTCTGGCATCGTCTAAAGTGTACGATCATCGGGGGGGGGGGGGGGGGGTAAATATATAGTGGTGAGGGGGGTAAGGTGAGGTGTAAAAATGACCAAAAGCAACACTAGAATCATCCATTTTTTGGTAGTAAAAATCACGATTTGGATGTGTATATGATAGTTTATGACAGTGGTAAACATACTATTTAAAACTGGATAAAAATGAATAACAATGAGACATTCAGTCAAGTATTCTTGTTACACCTTATTTGAGGGAATGGACGAAGTCACTGTATGTAAAATAATCCAGATTAAAAACATATATTAAATTGTTATTAAACATAGAACAACGAAATATGCACAAAAATAACATTTATTTTCTAAAATTAAAAATATATTCGTCAAAATCATACAAACAATTTCTTTATAACAAAATGTCATTTTACAGTCCTGTTAATTGCGTAGCTTTAGTAAACACACTCGGAAACAATATTACTGTATTTCTCTAGAAAAGCATGGAAATATAGACAACATAGGCCTATATTGAATATTAGGCCTATTTCTCATATTGCAAATAAAAAGAAAACGTCCATTCGTCAAGTAATGTTCTCATTAATCTCACTCCCCTTAATAATAACAAAATGTCTAATGTTCATTCGTCACCTGATTCTTCTGTAGAGTCCAGAGCATCGTAGTCATTGCGATACTGGTCTTCATCATTTGATGTCAAAGTTCCTTTGGGGTCATTAAGTAACTCAATAGCTTCCATAGGTAGATTACCTATGTACGTGGCATTGTTCTTCCTGCACTCTCCCATTTTTGTTAATATTATGGGATATAAACTTATTTTGTTTCTTAGCTCCTGCACCTGAGTGTCAGTAAGAGTTGTAGGATCAAATTTATTCATAACGTATTGAAATATGACGACTGTACGCCCCTATTTACGACACGACCGCCACGCGTTGAAAAATTCTTCTCACCGTAATGCCCACATAGTCACTGAAAATAAGAAAATAAACCATCATGCACATTCGTGCGGAACCAAACCACTACAGATCCTGAATCTACATATAATTTCCTATTGAATGACGTTTAAAGTAAAGTAAAGTAAAGTAAAGTGGCACTATGAGGCACTCATAAAGTAAATCATTTTTTTAGTGCAGAAAGCTTGTATCACGCATAAAAGTGCGAACACGTAAGTTACCTCTTTTCACTATTCCATGAGTCGCAGAAGACAACACCTCGTTGAACTCACTAGAATCACAACGTTCGGTTCACTCCGACACCTCCTATCAAATGACCTGATAACTGCCAGGAAGACGTTTCAGCACCTATAACCTCCCTCCTACGCACCAGAGAGCGGAAAGGAAGACCGAAGGTCACCATCTGGTTTGTTCATATCGAATGAGCCAGTTTTCGCCTTCATTTGCGACAGTGAATTTTTTCCACCTAGATATGGGATTCGACACACTGTGCGACGTCAGGATCTTGTGTTCAGTGCTGCCACCGTGGCCCCAGGTTCGTTTCCCGATTATGTGTAATTGATACTTATTTCGTTTTGGAGATATGGAACGGGGTTGACTTGGCCTCGAGAGAATGCTTATCGTGTGATGCCTGGTAACTTCCCAAGAAATACATCTATCAAAGGAAGCAACAACATTAAATCAAATCTGTTATGACAAATTACCTCCTCAACAGTAAAAAAAACTGACTTCAGGAGATATTCTACTAATGAATGGCAGCAGAAATGGCAAGAATCACAAAGGTTATCTTCCTTACAGTAGAACGCAGACTAACAACCAAAACTAACCTCACGCCAAACTTGACAACAATAATAACAGGACATGGAAATATCAACTCTTATCTACACAGACTTAAAATTGTTCCTGGAACGGAGGACCCCAAACAGTGGACCATCTAATATTTGAGTGTAGTGCGGTGAAAAACGAGAGAGAAATATTAATAAACAGTGTTTCCATAGAAGGCTACTGGCCGATCCGTAAGTCTGCTATAATCAGAAAATATGTTAAACTATTTTAAAAATACGTGAACTCTTTGGACTTGACAGCAATGAAAGAGAATCAAGATCATCACCCGTCAGCGAATAGTATATAGGAAGATTGTATTTTATAATTACACAATTGTATGCAATTAGATAAGAGCATGTAGCACTCCGCTGATATTCTACCTGTAGTCAGAGCACATTTTTAGCGAAGCTCTAAAAAACATGAACGAAGATATCTCGATAAACGGGATTAAGCCCAATAACCTACGTTATGCAGATGACACAATAGTATTTGCAGATATAATAGAAGGCCTGCAAACCTTGATGAACGAAATTACAGATACGAGTAAATTTTATGGACTAGATATTAATACTAGTAAAACTAAACTCTCGTTGAACATAGGAGCATATGTATGCTGATGATGCAGATTTACTACAATTTTCCTGTAACTTTTATTAATAGCTGCATCAGCCTATATTGAAGGCTTTTGAAAAATGCTCAGTCACAATTTCCTACAACAAGATGTTCAGCAAAATACATATAGCCTACTTTCTCCTAAATGTATGGGTATAGTAATAACCCTTTGTCCTAATCAAGGAGTATAATGGAATGTTCGTTGTATAGTATTCTAATTATTACGGTACTTACTGGACCTATTATCCACTGCCGTAACTCAATGTGGTACTTTTGTCAAGTGGTGGTCCGGACCATGGCTAATTGGCTAGCATGCTAGGCTTTAGCCCTAAAGCCTGTAAAACACGACACTCGTTGGCAAGGAAGCTTCTGCCAGTACGTACTTCGTATATACACGCTGGTATTGACGCGTCTATTGCCGTGTGATTCGTACCTTCCAGACTAGGTTCTGCCTTCCATGATAGGTTTCATGCAACTCACGGAATTGAACAGGTGACAATTTTCCCGGCGATTGGATTGCTTTCCTCGTAGAAATACATGTGGCAAAATAAACAAATAGATTTGTTATGTGGTTAGACCAACGAAATAAACAAATAGATTTGTTATGTGGTTAGACCAACGAAATAAATACATCAGAATGAAATTATATTCTCTAATGGCGTCTGTGCGAGAAGCCCTTGCTATATACAGTGAATACAGAACGTGTTATATTGTTATTTTTGTTACTAGTGGGCCCGTGCGAGCTTTCGCAACGAGAATGTAGGTTTATGGGGTAGTAGGAAAAAATGTGGGAGAACGAAGTTTTAAATATTGAAGAAATGTATTTATTGTTGTTAAACGGCATACGTACATGAGAAGAACACAAAGAATTATGTAGAACAGTGATCTGTATTTGCCACAGCACCTCTTTGTATACAATATTCGATGTTACAACGAATTCATCGGTTATTGTTTGCTCGGGAGTTTCTTCTACAGCAATTTTTACATTTGCAAAGGATTGAACCCTAGAGAAAGTCTTGGCGAGACCACACCGGAGCCATCTGCTGAGAGAGTCCTCAGCTAGCAGTACGCCGCGCTCCCGATGCGTATCGAATGCCAACGGAAAGCAAACCAATGACAGTCGTGACATCTGACGGGAAAGTTTCGCATAAGATAATCCTATTGCGTCAGAGTTGTAATAAAGATTTTATTGCAGCCAATGGCCAAAAATTACTCTTAAATTACATTACGTTAAATACAATTTTGTTAGACCGATCTGCTTCTTAGTACACGTCACAACACGATATAAATCACAAGTCTTCTCGCACGACACACATATACGTGAGAGATTTTCTATGCGTTTGCATGTCCTTACGTGGTATATGTCGCATGGGCCACCACATAGTTAGGACCACGGCCGACTGTATGCTATCAGCGCTCTCCTATATCGGCCTAGACAATGAGGCTTTCTACTTGAAACCTACTACACCCCTGATTTTTTCTCGCGTCTACCTTGGCAGTATTTAAAATAAACAAGGCCCGTATTCAAAGTCAGGGGTATATTCTATAACGTGCAAAGAAACAAACAGGGTGACAAGCAAATTATATTGGCTAAAGTGGTAGAAGAATGGTCACACGATACAACGAGCACAGAAACACGATAAAATATGGGACGCACTCGGCCGTATGCTAACACATGTACGACACGGAACACAGCTTCACCAACATTGAAACCGATTTAAAAATCTTTCATCACGAACCGAAAAGTAGAGCTCTAGACGTAAAGGAAGCAATCAAGATACACTTACGTTAGTTAGAATGAAGAACCCTAATAATTTAAACAAAAACACATTCATGGAGATTTCACCCCTCTTTACACTACTAGAAAACACCCCCCGTCGGAAACGAGGAATAACATAACGTTGTAGCCAAGGTTCATCAGGGATCAACAAGGCAAATATGTTTTTTTTAATCAGGATGTACGTTGTACCATATCTTCAATAAACAAAGGCCGGCATTAACGGAAGTATTAAAGGTTCCGGGACGTTCTCAGTAGACCGGGCAGCTCTTATAGGGCTGATTAGCTTACGGGTAGCGAGAATGAAAACTGGCCTCTAATAGTTGAAGATGTCCAGTACACAGAAACATACTACAGACAGGAATGTAGGAGGAGGAACGCCTAGGAAGACAAGAGATACTTACAAACAGGAATTTCCTCCCAGTTCAGTGCAGGTAGTGTACGAGAGTAGCTGCTCCCATACGGACCACAAAACCACTCAAGCAGCTAAGTAGACAATCCAATCTAACCTGACCATTTAACAACAAACATCAAGCAATTTAAAGTTCAATAACAACTTTTAGTATCTTAACAAAATATCACATATAGGCCTAACTAACAAATATTGACTAGTGCGTTAGTTTAACTGCTACTACAACTGAATAAGTGCACATATTGTACATACTACCGTCCATACTTGTGGACATAGATTTAATGCCCTAAGTATAATGGATCTGATGATGGTCGCTTGGCGATTGAAACTGGTCAACCAAGTGTATTTATTAATATCATGTAAATTTGTTTCAGGATTAGGGTAACACCCATTGCAATTGGGTACAATCGTGATGACCGACTGAAAAGCATTGAATTTCGATACATACACCTACCATGTGGAAGGTATTTGTTTCCGAATAATCTTTGTAATCCTACGTACAAAACCGGTTCTTTTTCAACCTCCGATAAAGAAAGACAAGTAGTAACCGGAATTAAGTTATTACTAAACCTTATGTACAAACTTGGTTAAGGGGCAGATGACCACGCTGTTCCACCCCTTAAAACCTCAATAACTAACTAACCTTGGTTAATTTTCGATATCATCACCGTGAAGATTGAAGAATTTGTCTTATCTGTGGATGAGCTTTCCAGTCCCCTCTTCAGAGAACATTACCGACAGTGAACTGACATGAGCCTTAACGTTGTTTTGAAGTTAATCATTACTCTGGAACCTCTGTCCTCCTACCTAGCCACTGTTTCAGTTCAAGGAAGAGGTGGATGTCGCTCGGCACTACGTTAGGGCTATACACCGGGTGTTCAAACACTTAACATCGAAATTGCTGAAGAAACTGTTGAGTTACAGCAGCAGAGAGAGGACAAGACAAGTGGGTCAAGACAGAAATAAAAATGCAATATGAACAAAATACAAAACTGTACTATAGGGAGTTAAGTTATAAGAAGATCATATTCTTTGATGAATTTCCGCTTCCCTTCTGCTTGAAGAAACCACAAATCGTACTTGGCTGGAGAAGTTACTGCATCAGCCATGTTAACACATTAAATGGAGTAATAACAAATTAATTTCTTTCCAGTGTAAAGAAAAGATTGAAGTTAAATTTATTGTTAAATGGGAAAATAACATCTTTATTAACAGGACATGATAAAATGAATTCAAATTTCTTTCATTTCAAAATTTAAGACAGTCCTTCATCGACGTGTGGAAAAGAAGATCAAGCAGTCGATCATTTGTTATTTTCATGTACCGTAGTAAATTTGATAAAGAAAGGGAAATATTTAGGAAACAATAGGTCAACAAATATGGAATTGGACATTTGAAAAGGAAAATTAATGGAATTTTTTACTTAAGATTTAATTTTATACTTAAATTTAATTGAGATAGACAGATTTTAGAGTCACACATCAAAATATTAATTGTTCATATAAGAAATATATATTCAAATGAGTTCGATATAGACAGGTTCTAGAATTGTGGAAACTAATCGGAAGAATTAATTTGTCCGTTTATGGGAGGTTTTGTTTAAAAAAAAATTAGGTCAAGACAGAAATAAAAATGAAATATGAACAAAATACAAAACTGTACTGTAAATATAAGCAGTAAAGCAGTACAGTATAGTACTTACAATTTTATGGTGATTTCTAAAAAAATATCAGGCAGGTTGGTTTGTCGAGTGAACTTTGCATGAGTAAGTCCCTGTTCAAATACACCATGTAACTGTTATATTAATTACAGCCATCAGTATCGCTGCAACTAAGAGCATTTTTGTTCAGTTTCTCCACCACCTGGAAAGCTGAGTTATAATATAATATAGGATTTTCATCTTTTTCTTCTTTTCCTTAACTCTCACTACACTCACTGTCTTGATCAGCCGCTGGTTTTGTTGTTTGCATGTTTTTCACAATTTTATTTACGTTTGAATCCCGACTGATGTTTATCGAATAACGGAGTTCAAGCTGATTTTCTCGTCCTAAAGAGCTGTCCGTGTCGTAACTGAGTGTGTCCGTAAAATAAGTTCATTTTATTAGCAGCTGAAGTACCCGTGCTTCGCTACGCGTCATAAATAAATTAAAATTAAATGTGAAGGTGACAGTTAAAACAGGGGATAGGCGAGGTGCTCCGCAGAGGGAGATTAAGGATGGAACATTTTGTCCAACTACACCGTTCGGCGTTGACCGTGTTTTATAGCACAAATTTAGGTTTTACTCGCTAACCGTTGGAGATACCATTCGGATAGAAAATGTAATTTTAAACCTCGTATATGCCATCAAAAGTTTGCTATTTCTTAGCGTTCACTTTTTATTTGAATTGGAAATATGAATGTTTGAAACCAAAGGGTGTAGTGTTGTCACTAAAATGGTCGCCATCTTTAAATAGTGCAAAGTATTAAAATCAAAAGTAGCCTATATGTTAACCAGGTAAATCAGCTACTTCCATGTAAAATTCATGTAAGTCGGACCAGTGGTTCTTGCGTGATTGAGTAACACACAGGCACACACCATCTCATTTTTAGCCTCGCTTCGTTCGCGTCATACTCGTGTCATATTGTTATTCAATGACATGCAGTTTTAACCCCGTTACCACCCCTTTAGAACCTGAATATCCAAAAATCCCTCCTGAGTAGAATTTTTCGACACACAACAAACATATCCCCTTCTTCTAACTTTAATAGTTTTGATTGGTCGATGAGAGTGAACATCCAAAAATCCTTCCCTAGTGGACGTTTTTCTTCCTGAATTTCACCCCTCCCCATAGGCCCCTTAAATTGGATTTATGAAAAAAAAAACGGTCGAACACCTACTTATTTAATTATTTATTCATTTATTTATTTATTTTTAAGCTGATTGAAACTCGGAGAAAATCAAACTCCTCGCCTATGTCGTTTAAGAGATACACGCTCCGTTAGGAATCTTTCAACCCCCACTTTTCATCCCTTTCACCTCATAATATACACCACATCGAAAAAACATTAGGCATGTGTCAGCTTATTTTTAATGATTAGTAGCCTATATATGCCAAGTATCACATCCCCAAATGAAACCACTCATGAGGTATTGTTATTCAATGAAATGCACGTTTACCCCCTTAACACCTCTTTAGAACCTGAATATCCAAAAATCTTTCCTTAGTGGACGTTTTCGACATACAACGAACTTATCCCCAAAATTTCATGTTTCAAACTTCAATAATTTTGGCTGGGCGATGATGAGTGAGTGAGTCAGTGAGGACATTTTCTTTCAATTTATTTTTGAGAATTTCACCCCTCCCCATGAACCCCTTAAATTGGATTTATTAAAAAAACAAAAAACGGTCGAACACCTATTTACTTATTTAAAGCTGTTTCCCCCCTGAGGTTGATGGGTGAGTATGTGAGTCAATCAGTTAGGACACTTTCCTTCCTGTTCCCCCCCCCCCCCTGAATTTCACTCCTCCCCATGGGCCCCTTAAATTGGATTTATGAAGAAATGGTTGAACACCTATTTACTTATTTTTAAGCTGCTTTTTCCGCTGAATTTCAAACTTATCGCCTATGTTGAATAAGAGATACAGTACACGCTCCGTTAAGAATCCTTCAACCCCCAATTTTCTCCCCTTTTACCTCATAATATACACCATATCGATAAACCCTTAGACATATGTCTGCTTATTTTGAATGCTTAGTTTATATGCCGAATATCACATCCCCAAATGAAACAACTCGTGAGATATTGTTATTCAATGAAATGCAAGTTTAACCCCCTTAACACCCCTTCAGAACTTGAATATCCAAAAATCCATCCTTAGTGGACTTGTTCGACATACAACGAACATATCCCCAACATTTCAAGTTTCTAACTGCAATAGGTTTGCTGGGGGATGATGAGTGAATATCCAAAAATCCTTCCTTAGTGGACTTCTTTCGCCAGAATTTCATCCCTCCCCATGAGCCTCTTAAATTGGATTTATGAAAAAAAAAAACCGATCGAACACCTATTTACTACTTTTTCAATTTGATTTTTAGCCTATTTTCAATTTTGGAAAAATAGGCTATGAGATCACCTTTTGTCCGTGTGTGTGTGATTCGTGTGTGTCCCCCCCTTATAAAATCTATACGGCTGGAGCGATTTCAATCAAACTCGGTAAGTTCATAGCACTATTCCGGACGACCCCGACCGTGCCCTTCAAATTATGTTACGTCTCACGAATCCAACATGGCGGCTGTGCGAAAAATTTCACCAGCATTCACTAACTCCGAAACTATTACCGATATCATCCTGGAATTTTGTATGGTCATAAAGGGAACTACTAGAAGTTCACTTATGTGACTTTTGAGAAGCTGGTAACTACAAAACCAACATGGCGGCCAAGCGAAATTGAGACATTTAAATAGACGTTTCTCGCGATTTAACCATCCAAACGCAATGAAACTTGGTACAATATATGTTCATATACATTGTAATGCACCGATATATAATTTCGTTCAATTGTCTACATAACCTCAATATGGCGGGTGTGCGAAATATTTCACCGGCATTCTATATCTCTGAAACTATTACCGGTAACACCCTGAAATTTTGCTCAGATGTAAAGGGCACTACTGAAAGTTCATATATCAGACTTAAAAAACCGGTTACACACAAAACGAACATGGCGGCCAAGCAAATTTGAAAGTTTTAAATAGACTTTTCTCGCTATTTAATGATCCAAACGCAATGAAACTTGTTACAGCAAATGTTTATACACATTGAAATCCACTGGTATGTAATTTAGTTCAATTGTTTACATAACCTCAAGATGGCGGCTGTGCGAATTTTTATATTAAGTTTTTATTTCTTGTGTCGTAAACATGCGATTGAAGTGAAAGTTTGAATAATGAACCTACGCTATAATTTTCCGTTAAAGGTACATGACTCTATGGCCTATACATTTAACAATCCAACATGGCGACCATCCGGAATATTTAGAATCTACTAAAGCAATCAAACTGAATATTTTTACGTCATAGGGCTTATGAACATAAGTTCACCTATAGGACTTCCAATACCCTGGTGATGACAAATCCAACATGGTGTCGACGCGAAGTATAAATATTCTCATGGTCGTTTCTCGTAATTTAACCATCGAAGTGCAGTGAAACTTGTACAGTAAATCCTTATACAAATGTTAATCCACTGGCATCTAATTTATTTCAATAGTTTCCATACCACAAGATGGCAGCTGTGCGAAATTTTAAAATCTCTTTTTTACTTCTTGTGTCCTAATCATGTGATTGAAGTTTGAGTACTACACATACACAATAATCCTCATGTAACAGTACAAAACACTAAGCCCTACATATATAAAAGTCCAACATGGCCACCATCCGAAATATTTAGACGGTTCTCAATATCTACGAATCTATTAGAGCAATCAAACTGAAATTTAGTATGTTGATAGTGACAATTAACATTAGTGGGATATATGAAAATAGGCTCTATAGTTCTTCACGGAACTACTTGTTCTCCCTGAGATTCTTACTTTTTGCCTCTGTCTTTTAAGAGATACTTGCTCCGTTAAGAATCCTTCAACACTCACTTTTCACACATACACCTCATAATATACACCACATCGAAAAACCCTCAGATATGTGTCTTCTAATTCTTAATGATGAGTTTCTATGCCTAGTATCCCATCCCAAAGGAAACCAATCGGGAGATATTGTTATTCAATTAAATGCAAGTCTACCCCCTTAACACCCCTTTAGAACCTGAATATCCAAAATTCCTTCCTTAGTGGACGTTTTCGACATACAACGAACATAGTCCCTTAATGTCATGTTTCTAACTTCAATAATTTTGGCTGGGGGATGATGAGTGAGTAAGTCAGGACATTTTCTTTCAATTATTTTTCAGAATTTCACCCCTCTCATGAACCCCTTAAATTGGATTTATGAAAAAAAAAACCGGTCGAACGCCTATTTACTTATTTTTGAGCTGTTCTTCCCCCCTGAGTTTGATGATTGAGTGAGTTAGGACACTTTCTTTCCTGTTTTTCCCCCAGAAATTCACCCCTCTCCAAGGGCCCCTTAAATTGGATTTATGAAAAAACGGTCGAACATCTATTTACTTATATTTTAAGCTGTTTCTGTTTAAAACCCGAATAACAAAAATCAATCATTAGTTGACGTTTACGACATACAGCGAACATATTCCCAAAATTTCATGTTTCTAACTTTAATAGTTTTCGCTTGGCGTGATGAGTGAGTGAGTCTGACAGAACATTTTTTTTCAATTATGTTTACCAGAATCTCACCCCTCCCCATGGGCCCCTTAAATTGGATTGATGAAAAAACACTTGAACACCTATTAACTTATTTTTTAAGCTTTCTTTTTCCCCTGAGTTTGATGAGTGAGTGAGTTAGTCAGTCAGTTAGGACACTTTCTCTCCTTTTCCCCCCAGAATTTCACCCCACCCCATTGGCTCCGTAAATTAATTTATGAAAAAACGGTGGAACACCGATTTACTTATTTTTAAGCTGATTTTTAGCCTACTTTCGATTTTTGCAAAAAATGAAAGTAGACTTATGAGATCACTACAGGGCGAAAAAAGTGTGTCTGTCTGTGTGTGTGTATGTGTGTGAGTCTGTGTGTGTGTGTGTGTGTGAGTGTGTGTACTCTGAATGTCTGTCCCGCCCCCCCCCCTATCAATTCGAACACGGTGAGCGCAAATTGAACGAAATTTGGTACACAGGTAGCACTAGCAAAGGACACCTCAGTGTCATGTTTTATATCGCCGCCATCTTGACGGAAACGTAATGGCGGCCACACAAATGTTCAAAGCTTAAATCCAATTACGACTAACCTAATCATCCGATCACTACCAAATTTTGCAACAACATACCTATATGGGGGCAGCATCCTTTGACCAAACTAATAGGTCATCAGCCTAATAGTTTGCGGATGGCGGCCATATTTGTGTCAAAATCGATTGCCCCTATTAATTCGAACACGGTCAAACCGAATGGAACGAAATTTGGTACAGAGGTAGTACTAGCAAAGGGCACCCCAGTGTTATGTTTTATATCGCCACCATCTTGACGGAAATGTAATGGCGGCCACCCAAATGTTCAAAGCTTAAATCAAATTACGACTAACCTAATCATCCGATCTCTACCAAATATTGCAACAACATACCTTTATGAAGGGAGCATCCTTTGACAAATCTAATAGGTCATTAGCCTAATAGTTTGCGGATGGCGGCCATCTTTGTGTCAAAATCGATTACCCCTATTAATTCGAACACGGTGAAACCGAATGGAATGAAATTTGGTACAGAGTTAGCACTAGCAAAGGGCACTCCAGTGTCATGTTTTATATCGCCGCTATCTTGATGGAAACGTAATGGCAGCCACCCAAATGTTCAAAGCTTAAATCAAATTACGACTAACCTAATCATCCGATCTCTACCAAATTTTGCAACAACATACCTTTATGAAGGGAGCATCCTTTGACAAATCTAATAGGTCATTAGCCTAATAGTTTGTGGATGGCGGCCATCTTTGTGTCAAAATCGATTACCCTTATTAATTCGAACACGGTGAAACCGAATGGAATGAAATTTGGTACAGAGGTAGCACTAGCAAAGGGCACCTCAGTGTCATGTTTTATATAACCGCCATCTTGTCGTAAACGTAATGGCGGCCACACAAATGTTCAAAGCTTAAATCAAATTACGACTAACCTAATCATCCGATCTCTACCAAATTTTGCAACAACATACCTTTATGGAGGAAGCATCCTTTGACAAATTTAATAGGTCATTAGCCTAATAGTTTGCGGATGGCGGCCATCTTTGTGTCAAAATCGATTACCCCTATTAATTCGAACACGGTGAAACCGAATGGAATGAAATTTGGTACAGAGGTATCGATTCCCGGTCAATGCATGTGAGATTTTCGAAGTGAAATGCCATGTCCTGTGGTTCGGATTCCACGTAAAAAGGAGGTCCCGTGGCTCATGATCTCGCGATTAACGGTCACGTTAAACTACAAGCTTGCTTTTTTTTGGTACAGAGGTAGCACTAGCAAAGGGCACCTCAGTGTCATGTTTTATATCACCGCCATCTTGACGGAAACGTAATGGCGGCCACACAAATGTTCAAAGCTTAAATCAAATTACGACTAACCTAATCATCCGATCTCTACCAAATTTTGCAACAACATACCTTTATGGAGGAAGCACCCTTTGGCAAATCTAATAGGTCATTAGCCTAATAGTTTGCGGATGGCGGCCATATTTGTGTCAAAATCGATTACCCCTATTAATTCGAACACGGTGAAACCGAATGGAATGAAATTTGGTACAGAGGTAGCACTAGCAAAGGGCACCTCAGTGTCATGTTTTATATCGCCGCTATCTTGACGGAAACGTAATGGCGGCCACACAAATATTCAAAGCTTAAATCAAATTACGATTAACCTAATAATCCGATCTCTACCAAATTTCGCATCAACATACCATTATGGAGGGAGCATCCTTTGACCAAACTAATAGGTCATTAGCCTAATATTTTGCGGATGGCGGCCATCTTTGTGTGAAAATCGATTCCCCCTATTAATTCGAACACGGTGAAACCGAATGGAACGAAATTTGGTACAGAGGTAGCACTAGAAAATGCCACCTCAGTGTCATGTTTTATATCACCGCCATCTTGACGGAAACGTAATCGCGGCCACCCAAATGTTAAAGGCTAAAATGTAATTACGACCAACCCAATAATCTAGTCTCTACCAAATTTTGCAACAACAAATCTTTATGTGGGGAGCATATTCTGACCAAACTGCTAGATCATCAGCCCAATAGTTTGCAGATGGTGGCCAAGTATGTGTGCAAATCGATTCCCCCTATCAATTCAAACACGGTGAAACCGAATTGAACGAAATTTGGTACAGAGGTAGCACTAGCAAAAGGCACCTCAGTGTCATGTTTTATATCGCCGCCATCTTGACGGAAACGGAATGACGGCCACCCAAATGTTAAAAGCTTAAATAAAATTTCGACCATCCTAATAATTTGATCTCTACCGGATTTTGCAACAACATGCCTTTTTGTGGAAAGCATCTTATGACTGACTACAAGGTCATCAGCCCAATAGTTTGCAAATAGCGGCCATGTATGTGTGCAAATCCATTCCCCAGATCAATTCAAACACGGTGAAACCGAATTGAATGATTTTTTTTACAGAGGTAGCACTAGCAAAGGGCACCTCATATTCATGTTTAATATCCCTATAGCACGTTGTATTTCAACAAGCTACTACAACCAACATTCAATTATACTCCTTGAAAAGGACAAAGAGTTATAACAATACCCATGCATTTAGGAAAAAGTAGGCTATATGTTCTTTACTGAACATCTTGTTTTTAGCTGAGTTTCAAATTTCTCGCCTATGTCGTTTAGGAGATAGGCCTACACGCTTCGTTAGGAATCCTTCTACCGCCAATTTTACCCCTTTCACCTCATAATAATACACCACATCGAAAAACCCTTAGACACATGTCTGCTTATTTTAAATGATTAGTTTATATGTCGAGTATCACATCCACAAATGAAACCACTCGTGATATATTGTTATTCAATGAAATGCAAGTTTAACCCCCTTAACACCCCTTCAGAACATGAATAGCCAAAAATCCATCCTTAGTGGACTTTTTCGACATACAACGAACATATCCCCAAAATTTCAAGTTTCTAACTGCAATAGGTTTGCTGGGAGATGATGAGTGAATATCCAAAAATCCTTCCTTAGTGGACTTCTTTCCCCAGAATTTCATCCCTCCCCATGAGCCTCTTAAATTGGATTTATGAAAAAAAAAAAAAAAAAAAAAAAAAAAACACACGTTCGAACACCTGTTTACTACTTTTTCAATCTGATTTTTCTCCCGGAGATTCTTACTTTTTGCCTCTGTCATTTAAGAGATACTTGCTCCGTTAAGAATCCTTCAACACTCACTTTTCACACATACACCTCATAATATACACCACATCGAAAAACCCTCAGACATGTGTCTTCTTATTCTTAATGATGAGTCTCTATGCCTAGTATCCCATCCCAAAGGAAACCAATCGGGAGATATTGTTATTCAATTAAATGCAAATCTACCCCCGTAACACCCCTTTAGAACCTGAATATCCAAAATTCCTTCCTTAGTGGACGTTTTCGACATACAACGAACATAGTCCCTTAATGTCATGTTTCTAACTTCAATAATTTTGGCAGGGGGATGATGAGTGAGTAAGTCTGGACATTTCCTTTCAATTATTTTTCAGAATTTCACCCCTCTCATGAATCCCTTAAATTGGATTTATGAAAAAAAAAACGGTCGAACTCCTATTTACTTATTTTTGAGCTGTTCTTCCTCCCGGAGTTCTTTCCTGTTTTTTTCCCCCAGAAATTCACCCCTCTCCAAGGGCCCCTTAAATTGGATTTATGAAAAAACGGTCGAACACCTATTTACTTATATTTTAAGCTGTTTATTCCCGTCGAATTTCAAACTTCTCGCCTATGTGGTTTAAGAGATACACGCTCCGTTAAGAATCCCTCAACCCCCAATTTTCACCCCTTTCACCTCATAATATGCACCACATCGATAAACCCTTAGACATATGTCTGATTATTTTAATGATTAGCTTATATACCGAATATCACATCCCCAAAGAAACAACTCATGAGATATCGTTATTCAATGAAATGCACGTTTACCCCCTTAACACCTCTTTAAAACCCGAATAAAAGAATCATTCATTAGTTGACGTTTTCGACATACAGCGAACATATTCCCAAAATTTCATGTTTCTAACTTTAATAGTTTTCGCTTGGTGTGATGAGTGAGTGGGTCTGACAGGACATTTTCTTTCAATTATGTTTACCAGAATCTCACCCCTCCCCATGGGCCCCTTAAATTGGATTGATGAGAAAACGCTTGAACACCTATTAATTTTTTTTAAGCTGTCTCTTTCCCCTGAGTTTGATGAGTGAGTGAGTTAGACAGTCAGTTAGGACACTTTCTCTCCTTTTTCCCCGCAGAATTTCACCCCACCCCCATTGGCTCCGTAAATTAATTTATGAAAAAACGGTGGAACACCGATTTACTTATTTTTAAGCTGATTTTTTTTAGCTGAGTTTCAAATTTCTCGCCTATGTCGTTTAGGAGATAGGCCTACATGCTTCGTTAGGAATCCTTCTACCGCCAATTTTCACCCCTTTCACCTCATAATAATACACCACATCGAAAAACCCTTAGACTCATGTCTGCTTATTTTAAATGATTAGTTTAAATGTCGAGTATCTCATCCACAAATGAAACCACTCGTGAGATATTGTTATTCAATGAAATGCAGGTTTAACCCCCTTAAGACCCCTTTAGAACCTGAATATTCAAAAATCCTCCCTTAGTGTATGGTTTTGACATATAACGAACATATCCCGAAAATGTCATGTTTCCAACTTCAATATTTTTGGCTGGGCGATGATGAGTGAGTAAGTCAGGACATTTTCTTTCAATTTTTTTCTTCAGAATTTCACCCCTCCCGATGAACCCCTTAAATTTGATTTAACAAAAAAACTGTCGAACACATATATACTTATTTTTAAGCAGTTATTCCCCCTGAGTTTGAAGAGCGAGTGAGTCAATCGGTTAGGACACTTTCTTTCCTGCTTTTTACCCAGAATTTCACCCCTCCCCATGGGCCCCTTAAATTGGATTTATGAAAAAACGGTCAAACACCTATTTACTTATTTTTATGCTGATTTTCTTCCGCTGAGTTTCAAACTCCTCACCTATGTCGTTTAAGAGATACAGGCTCCGTTAGGAATCTTTCAACCCCCACTTTTCACCCTTTTCACCTCATAATATTCACCACATTGAAAATCCCTCAGACACATGTCTTCTTATTTTTAATGATGAGTTTATATGCCGAGTATCACATCCTCCAATGTAACCAATCGGGAGATATTGCTATTCAATGAAATGCAGGTCTACCCCCTTAACACCCCTTTACAACCTGAATATCCAAAAATCCTTTCTTAGTGGGCGTTTGTGGTCCTTGGGGAAGCTGCATACCAAATTTCATTCCAATCCGTTGGGTGGTTTCCGAGATTTCGTGATGAATGTGTGAGTGAGTGGTATTTGACAAATATCTAGTAAATAGTGTCAAGTCTTTGTTATGCTATACTCGGTTGACAGTGCTGTCTGAGCAGTTGAGTAACTAACGGGATTTCAAGTAAAGATCCTCATTTTCTATACCGGTAGTGCAGAGCGCAACTCGGATCCATTCCGGCGTGTCTCGACTTGAGCTATGTTGCCATGGAAACTATCTGCCTTGCCATTCCTTCGTGAGTATATTTTATGATTTGATTAGCCTGTGCTTGAGTGAAAAAGGGCCGAAATCAGAAGAACGAGAAAGACTATCGAAAATTCATGTAGCCAGCGGTTCCTTCTGGGTCCTAAACTATGCGTATGCAAAATTTGGTTGAGATTGGTGAAACGGTGTAGATTTGTATACGGAACCAACCCACCCACCCACATACATACAGACTTTCACTTTTATATATAAGATGTAATTTGAGACATAAAATTCTGTCCCTATATAGGGAGTGTCCGCATCAGAGAAGTGTCCGTAAAGAGAGGTTTCACTGTACTAGATTAACAAATTTTAATACAGAACAATGTAATTAAAAAACTAAAATTTTCGTATAGAAAAATAATAGTAGCGAATATAAGTTTATGTTCGACCCTGGCGAAATGTAAATGTTATATGTCAGAAAACTTGTAATATAATGAGGCTCATTATAGTACAAGTTTTCATTATGGGACAGTTTCTCCCACCAATCAGAGCTCAAGAAACAGTTGTATGACCAATTAGGTGAGGATAGCATCGCACCTGCTATCAATTCCATGGCCCCCTATTTTAAATTTCACTGTGTGGCGAGTGTCATAGTGAGGTATTCTAGGAGGCCATGGCCAAATACAAGGTATTCTTTGCGTCCCATGCGCTCTGTTCAGTACATAATACTGGTGAAATCTCGACAGATATTTATTAATATTTTTGTTCGAACATAAAATAGTTATAATTATCGTCGAACATAAACAGTCCTTTTCGACTCACCTATGATGGTGATTAAGACACTCGTATGGAAATTATAAAACTCGCATACGCTCGTTTTATAAACATACTCGTGTCTTAATTATTGCTATTATAGGCTCGTTGCAGAATGTACTATAATTCATGTAAATGCAGTATACAGTAAATAGTTGTATATTTTGAACTTATATCATGTAAGCATGCTGCAAATAAATTTGGAAAAAGGCCTGTAACTCAGTCCAAATGGCGCAATGATGTGGAAATGGCGGCAGGTTATAGTGAAGGAAATTTGCAGTGGTCAGAGCATAGCAGCCTCGTACCACTTGATAGGCTGTTTATCTATTGATCGAAGGTTCAAGACAACTACCGTCATAGATCGAGAAACCAACCTGAACACTTTCAGTTTATTTGTAAATTGAATAGATATTGATCAACTTAATCGGACCGGGTGAGTTAACCGTGGTAGTTGCGGCGTAGCTGCAAGCAATCGCTCACATCCGGGAGGCGAGGAGGTTTGAATCCCCCCGCCGGCAACCTTGAATATGGTCTTCTGTGGTTTCTCATCATCCTTCCAGGCAAATGCCGGGGTTGGTCCCTAACTATAGGCCACAGCCACAACCTCCAATTCCTCGTCCTTGCATTCACCCCCAGACAACACTCCACACGCCACAGTACTTGTAGCTCACCTCATGGGTGTCCGCATAGAAGCAGCTACAAACTCTGGTGAGCCGAACATGTCCTCGGACACTCCCGGCACTAAAATCCATACGCTAAAAAAAACTTAATCGGAGTACAAAATATCTAGGTTTCTTCGGAAACATCACAAGAACCGGCCCTGTACGTACCATACCTTTTGATGAGCCCAATGATACACCGGGACGAAATACCGGCAAAATAGATTGTGCAACCTGGACAATTTGAGTTCTTTGTTCATGTTTACCATCAATCTTCAGCACGCTTTAAGTAATCACAGCAATGTTTCTTGTGAATGTGAACAACGTCCTATCCTTCAGGGCACACACCGAAACTATCAACCTCTTCCTGTTCCACTAGTACTGCGTCACGATGACCAAGTACGTAATAGCTGTACCAAAGAATGTACATATCATGTTCAGCTCTAAAGAGAAGAAACCAAATGCGGAGAAGTTTATTTTATTGTGTAATAACTGCTGTGAAAAAGAAGTTAGTTCTTTCATTTCGATGCTCTCTGGTGATTGATGCAAGATCAGTTTTGTTACAATGGACGCCGTTCGGTCCGTTGCCGCAGTGGCACTGTAGCAAACTGCTGATGTCGATACAATCTGAAATATATGAATGGCATCCCAAACAAAAATAATTATTATTACTCCTAGATTCTCCATGATGTCATTGCTCCCTGAAAGAGACATCAAAGTTCGAATATCAGATATGAGGGAGGTAAATTGATACACAAGTCGCAGGAGAATCCCCAAACCGAAAATAGAATTTATCGCTGACGATGTTTCACTCAGGTTATTAAAAATTATCCTGAGTGTTCTTAGTGGAATGCGTTTATCGTAAGTTTCCTGCTGTGGATAGCTTGTTGACACATTGGCTTGACGTAGTCTAAGGGGAACTTCATGGACATTGAATAACTTCACTTGTTGCTGATACTTCACTAAGGTATTGAAAATGTCCTGAGTGTCAGTACCATGAGATGTGAGGTGATCATTCAAAGTTATGAAACGATTTCTGAGAAAATACACCATATTTACAAACTGAATATGGACCACACTTATTAGGTAATTTGCAATATAATGCACAAAGAAATGGTACTGGTGATTATCAATGTTCGTCATAACAAAACTACATACACACAAAGGGAAGAATATGAAAAAGAAGGAAATAAGCTGGATGGTTATGTTTATCCTTGAACGTCGATATTGTTCGTCATTTGTACCGTAAAGAATATTGTCCACTTTTATAAATGTTTCCAAAACTTCATCGTATTTCTTAATATGAACTATTCCGTGTGTAAAAATAGAGATGAGAGCGATAACTGGAACCTGAATTTCTAGGAGACCTCTAATAATCTTTTGTATCATACCATGAAGTTCGGTGTAACTATACTCTATCTGCCATAGAAAATTTAAAATGAGCTCACCAAATATAATAAAAAATATTCCAGTTGAATACAGTAGTCCAAGAACAGATATTTGGAGTGTCTTTCTTGTCTCAAAATCTTGTTTAATGTTGCAATGAAAGGGGGCCAATCCGAAGAGTTTTGAAATGTAGTACAGGGGAGCAACTGCATAGAATATACCCTTGAGTCGTTGAGGAGACGTCATTTTGTAGCAAGTGCATCACCATTCCTGTATAAACACTGTACGTAACTATTTCTTATAATTCAAACACTGTTACAGAACACTGATACACTTTTGCAATTCCTGAGAGTGCTGCGCAGAGGACAGTATAGTGGGATGTTTGTGATCATCCGTTCTGTCATTCCGATTGATTGGGTCTCTACAATATTGCATGTGTTCTCACGGTGCAGTACGAAATCAGTACTTCATATACGTGGAAGGTATAGCCGAATATTGTCACTATTGCAGTGTTCTTTGGTTATTCATCGAGGAGCTGATACAATATCGAACATTGTGTTGGTTGATTCATTGAATTTCCTGAACTCATTGAACTAATTGTCTTTGTTGTCGATGAATATACACGGTATTACTACTGCATGATTACGATTGCTCTGCAAGTTACAAAAAGTAGAGACAGTCACATACTATTTATATTATTATTATTATTATTTACTGCAGTTCTTCTTTTTCAGTCGTGTGTAATTCATTCCGTTAAAATGTTTCACCAGTTAAAAAATATCAATTCTGTCCTCCGCAATGTATGTTGAGTAAAATGGATGCTATTTTACCATAGGCAACTAGCCACTGATTACCGTTTCTTTGCTATTCCTCATAAATTGTCTGAGATTAGTTTGTACTGAACACAGATTTTGACGTTAAGGTGTTGGATTATCCCATATATTCTGATTTCTTTTGAACAGAAGATTATGGCATTGTTGCTGCACATTTATACAGAAGAAGAGAAAATGTTCTGAACACCCTCACTGTAGTTCTACGCTACACTTTTAGTCAATGTAACTTTTTTAAATATTTCATTTCACTTATAATATCCATTGTTTCTCAGAAAGTCACCTGTATCAAAAATGCAATATTACATAATGGTTTGGTAACTATCGTGCCTTAAATTTGATTACAGATGCACAATTTAAGTTTTACACATTTTTCATTTTCTCTACTTCGGGAAAGTTTTCATTGAGTTTCAGAGATAAATGATTACGCTGATATAACAGGTCACAAATATATTTTGTTTTTACTCTACTACACAAGTTGCATGCTAGTTCTTCAGCGCCGGAACAACTTCGTAGCAGTGTATGCTATCAGACACCAAGGCACGTTTTGACTGGATAGTGGTTTGAAAGGCACAATCATTCCAGTGCGATCAGTGTTATGATATCTCACACAAACATCCATAGGACAAAATATTGACTCGTAATGGACGTGTATTAGTAGCGTGCTACAAATCAGCTGTTAACACTATCATAATAACATACGTGTTGTTTTCAGTTTAATTTAAGAAAGGTTAATTGTTTAATGCCTCCTTCTTTCTATTACTAATGTCATCTTATATACAAATCAGCTTTTAATAGCGTTTATACTATATTATGTATACACTTTGTGTTATCACGTATCTCGGAGCAGTGCATGAGCTTCTATTGATTTTTAGGTACACAGTAATTTTGGTCTGAGGTAAACAAAGCGAAACGCGGGGAGATAACAAAAAGTTATGATTATTACGGTAGATTAGTCATGGCACTTGCAATAGACCAAATGACACGCAATATCAATTGAGACATGCGTGGGCTAATGGCGTGAGTTCACTTCAGTCGAGGGCGGATGACATCGCTGTTCCTCCCCTTAAAACAATATCAAAACAACAATCACGTCAGTCGTTAGCCAAACGATTAATAATTTTAAAACTCCGATATCTCGCCTATCTTCTTAGATGGTTTTCCTCCGACGATCAGTGTTGTATCAAAAGGCTTGCGTTTTAAGCTCTCAATCCAGAGAAAATAACCTCTTGCTCAAACAAGGATCAATGTTTCACTTTCAAATGAAACAGGCATAGTCCAGTCACTGAAGCAAAAATAAAAATAAAAAAGGATCAACCTCGGAGTGAGAGATAATAAGCTGTAAACTCGTATACACCTTCATTTTGGTGTTCTAAAAGTTGTTTCAAAAGTCTCATAAAATCTCGTGTCTGCGTCGTAAGTTATTCAAGGTCAAAGGTCACAAAATCAGTTTTTCGCAATTATCTCGGTTTCTATAGCTCCAATGATGTTAAGATTTATTATAAAAATTGTAGAGCATAAAATTTGCGACAAAGTGTGCTTGAAAACAATTTTCATACGCCCAACCGTTTGTGAGATAAGAGGGCAGAGAGCCCGCAGCGCTCAGCCATACTCACTGCAATGCAAGGTCAACCGTGAACCTCAGTGAATAATACCTTGTATAAAGTTATTAAATCATTGAAATATCATTAACAATAAAAAATGTTATTTATTAGTCAATACATTATATTTAATAACATTTTGCATATATCTAATATATTCATTTAATAATACTTACCTACTATTATTAAATGAATATCATACTAATATATAAAAATGAGATGGTGTGTGTCTGTCTGTCTTTCTGTCTGTCTGTCTGTCTGTCTGTGTGTTACTCAATAACGCAAGAACCACTGGTCCGATTTAAATGAAATTTTGCATGGATGTAGCTGATTTACCATGTTTACATATAGGATACTTTTAATTTCGATATTTTGCACTATTAAAAATGGCGACCATTTTAGTGACGTCACTACACCCTTTGGTTTCAAAATTTCATATTTCCATATCAAATAAAAAGAGAACGCTAAGAAATAGAAAACTTTTGATGGCACATACGAGCTTCAAAATTTAATTTCCTATCCGAAAGGTCCTCTTCACTTTTCGTGTATCTCCAACGGTTAGCGAGTAAAATCCACATATGTGACGTCACTACACCCTTTGGTTTCAAAATTTCATAATTCCATTTCAAATAAAAAGAGAACGCTAAGAAATAGCAAACTTTCGATGCATACACGAGATTAAACATTTAATTTTCTATCCAAAAGGTCCTTATCACTTTTCGTGTATCTCCAACGGTTAGCTAGTAAAACCTAAATTTGTGCAATAAAACACGGTCAACACCGAGCGGTGCAGTATATCTCTACATACATAAAAATTAACGTTTGTATGTTTTTTTTCGCAATTTCTACGGAAATTTGAGTTATTTACGCGTTTCAGACTGTTTTATTATGGATGCGCGCGAAAATAATTTTTTGGTCTGTCCGTCTGTTTGTTTGTTTGTCTGTGGACAACTTTGTTCCCTTATAACTCGAGAACGGCTGGGTGTATCAACGTAAAATTTGGTACAGATATCCATCAGAGGCACGACACTAATCATTGATGTAACTCTTCTCCGTACTTCTCATAAAAGAGGGTCTACCCCCTTAAAATACATGCTGAAATAGGAGTAGAAGTACGAGACAATGATCATTTTCAGCCCCTTAATGTGAGAGACAAAACTCGGGGGCCCCAAAGGGTCCCCGAAATCCACATTTTAAGGCCCTAAAACCAACCATTTTTGAGATATTCCCAGAAAACTAATTTCATTTAATAAACTAATGAACGAATACAAGCCGGTAACCATGGCAACAGATTCTCAGAGGTCCATCTATTGCTGTAAGACGCAATGCAATTACATTAATTACATTGGTGTGAAAGTTTGCAAACGGCTAGAAGGTTTTCACGGAACCAAATTAAGATGTAAAATTCATCAATACGTATAATGCGCTTAAGGGGGTCAAGGGGTACACTAGATTTTTTTCACGCGATTTACACCTGCGGGTGTGGTACGGCAGGTCTATTATATTCCTATCCCTATATTATATTATTATTATTATTAGTATTATATTATGGCGTACAACGAGGAGATAAAGCCCCTCGGTGCCAGAAACAAAACTTGGGGGCATCGAAAACTACATTATAAGGCTCTAAAACCAACAGTATCTGAAATATTCCCAGAAATATAATTTAATTTAATTTAATTTAACAACCTAATGAAGGAATGGAAATCGGTAACCATGACAACATTATCTCAAGGGGTGGCATCCAACTTTCCATCTATTTCTGTAAGAAGCAATGTCACTCCATTTATACCTTGCCACGGTGGGTGAGTGGATAGCGTGTCGGTCTACTAACCCCAAGATTGCAGGTTTTAGACGAGTGAAAATCTTAATGGAAGCCTGGAGGCGAGTTACTACAGTACCTGTGTTGTTATCAGCTGCCCCAAGCGCTCCGATGATTGATAAAGCTGTGTCACACTATTGCTGAAGTATAGTCACTGGCAAAATATAATGACGTTCTGTTCTTAACTACGTAACGTGTACTTCCGTGTCACACAATACTTCGACGTGGACTGTACTGTCTGCTCAAGTCTGGAATTCCATTACATCAGATCGGTGGTGACAAATGTGAAGCGATATGGTGAGAGAGTGACTGTGTACAGGCTCACCCGCGAGCTTCAAGGTCAAGGGCAATCGTCTAAAACAAACGTCCGGCCTGTACGTGATTTTTGAAAGGCGGCAAAAATACGACTCGCATGTCATACGATGTTGGCATGTCAAAGAACCCATTTGAATTCAGTAGGCCGTGTTCATAATGGCAAAATTAACCTCAGGAGTTTCCGCCAACACATAGTTCCTAATTTCTCTACTTGAAAGCGCTATAGTGTTCAAGGAGCTTAGATATCTACCCTCCTTGACTATCATAGTGATTCAAGGAACAACGAAATTTCGACATGCAAGCTACCCTCTGGGTGTCAAATTACGAAGCTGGCACCCAGCACTCGAGGCCATACGATATTATTATTAGGCTACTCCATTTATTACATTTCTGTGAAAGTTTGCAAATGGCTATAAGGTTATCACGGAACCAACGTAGACTGTATAATTCGTCAATGCAATTAAGGGGGTCAAGGAGTAACCTAGAATTTTTTCATGCAATTTCACGTGCGACATATAGTACAGAAAGTCTATTATATCTACAAACAGCAACAGTATTTTCAAAAATTCCTGAATTGAATCAGCATTTTTTGCGGCTTTTAGGAATTTGGGCCATTTGAGGCTAACGAACCTGAATTTGCATGCACCACAAGCCTTTATAAATTATGAAAGAGGTCTTCCTGTGTATGGGGACCTAACACAACGTAGAGGGTCATTTTTTATGTGAGGTGTATTGCGTTTCGTCCGCAGGGCATTCAAATCTATTTCCCGTCAGGAAGTACACGTTAATTGAATTAGTTTGAGAGCACATTTTAACTAATCTTTTTTTTTTGTCGACATACGGGTTCATGGTAGGGATGATTTTGTTTGATACGTATGGTAGATATACCCATATTTGAATATCTGGGTGATATGTTGTAGACAATAGAATTGTCTGTCTGTCTGTGTTTCTGTGATGTACGACTATAAATCGTGTTCGGATGCTTGGTGCATCGTAAAATTAGGTATGGTAAACATGAGTCAATACACCAATCTTTTATAAAACTCCTCACCGTACTTTTCATACAGTAGAAGGGTGGATATAGAGAAAAACTTCTCAAAATACATGCTAAAATAGGCGAAATATAAAAATTATCCTAGAAGGATGATCAAAGCATATGTTGCGCTAATCATTGCGAGACACAAAATTCGCGAGTCTATAAGGGGTCTCCGAAAACCACATTTTAAGGCACTTAAATTAACAGTGTGTGCGATATTCCCAGAAAACTAACTTCGTTCTGATAAACTTATGAAGGAATGACAAACCGCTAACCATTGCAACAGTCGCTCAATTGATAATGTCTGGTGTTAATATATAACACCGTTCGAAGAACGGGTACTTCTGCTAGTACATACATAAATTATATATAAACTTTTGAACTGACGGTGGTTTTGGGGTCTGGGGGATGTGAAACGCGAAGATATGTCGAAATTTTCCGGAAGTCGAAACATAGGACCCATTGCAATAGATAGCTTTCTAATGAAATCTACCTAAAATGAAAGTTTGTCTGTTTTTTCTGAATTTCCACGGAAATTTGAGTTATTAACGCGTTTCAGACTGGTTTATGACAGTTCCGCGCAAAAAACAAAATTTTTGTCTTTCTGTCTGTTTGTCTGTGTACAATTTTGCACGCCCATCACTCGAGAACGGCCGAGTGGATCAACGTAAAATTTGGTACAGATGTCCATCAGAGGCAAGAAAGTAATCATTGATGTAACTCTTCTCCATATTTCTCTTATAAGAGGGCCTACCACCTTAAAATGCATGCTGAATTGGGCGTAGAAAGACGAGACAAAGCTCATTTTCAGCATCTCAATGTGAGAAACAAAACTCGGGAGCCCTACGGGCCCCGAAAACCGCATTTTAAGGTCCTAAAACCAACAGTTTTTAGCCTACTTTCGATTTTTGCAAAAAATGAAAGTAGACTTATGAGATCAACACAGGGCGAAAAAAGTGTGTCTGTCTGTGTGTGTGTATGTGTGTGTGTGAGTCTGTGTGTGTGTGTGTGTGTATGTGTGTGTGTGAGTGTGTGTGTGTCTGTGTGTGTGTGAGTGTGTGTACTCTGAATGTCTGTCCCCCCCTATCAATTCGAACACGGTGAATGCGAATTAAACGAAATTTAGTACGAAGGTAGCACTAGCAAAGGACACCTCAGTGTCATGTTTTATATCGCCGCCATCTTGACGGAAACGTAATGGCGGCCACACAAATGTTCAAAGCTTAAATCAAATTACGACTAACCTAACCATCCGATCTCTACCAAATTTTGCAACAACATATCTTTATGGGGGGAGCATCCTTTGACCAAACCAATAGGCCATCAGCGTAACAGTTTGCGGATGGCGGCCATCTTTGTGTGAAAATCGATTCCCCCTATTAATTCATACACGGTGCAACCGAATGGAACGAAATTTGGTACAGAGGTAGTACTAACAAAAGGCACCTCAGTGTCATGTTTTATATCGCCGCCATCTTGACGGAAACGTAATGGCGGCCACACAAATGTTCAAAGCTTAAATCAAATTACGACTAAACTAATCATCCGATCTCTACCAAATTTTTCAACAATATACCTTTATAGAGGAAGCATTTTTTGACGAAATGACTAGGTCATTAGCCTAATAGTTTGCGGATGGCGGCCATCTTTGTGTGAAAATCAATTCCCCCTATTAATTCAAACACGGTGAAACCGAATGGAACGAAATTGGGTTCAGAGGTAGCACTGGCAAAGGGCATCTCAGTGTCATGTTTTATATCGCCGCCATATTGACATAAACGTAATGGCGGCCACACAAATGTTCAAAGCTTAAGTTAAATTACGACTATCATAACCATCCGATCTCTACCAAACTTTGCAACAACATTCCTTTATGGAGGGAGCATCCTTTGACCAATCTAATAGGTTATTAGCCAAATAGTTTACGGGTGGCGGCCATCTTTATGTAAAAATTGATTCCCCCTATTAATTCGAACACGGTGGAACCGAATGGAACGAAATTTATGTACAGAGGTAGCACTAGCAAAGGGCACCTCAGTGTCATGATTTATATCGCCGCCATCTTGACTGAAACGTAATGGCGGCCACACGAATGTTCAAAGCTTAAATCAAATTACGATTAACCTAATCATCCGATCTCTACCAAATTTTGCAACTGCATACCTTTATGGAGGGAGCATCCTTTGACCAATCTAATGGGTCATTCGCCTAATAGTTTGCGGATGGCGGCCATCTTTGTGTCAAAATCGATTCCCCCTATTAATTCATACACGGTGAAACCGAATGGAACGAAATTTGGTACATGGATAGCACTAGCAAAGGGCATCTCAGTGTCATGATTTATATCGCCGCCATATTGACAGAAACGTAATGGCGGCCACACAAATGTTTAAAGCTTAAATCAAATTACGACTAACATAACCATCCGATCTCTACCAAACTTTGCAACAACATACATTTATGGAGGGAGCAAGCATGTGGTTTAACGTGACTGTTAATCTCGCGATCATGAGCCACGGGACCTCCTTTTTACGTGGAATCCGAACCACAGGACATGGCATTTCACGTGGAAAATCTCACATGCATTGACCGGGAATCGAACCTGGTCGGCCTTGGAAGGGAGCATCCTTTGACCAATCTAATAGGCCAATAGCCTAATAGTTTGCGGATGGCGGCCATCTTTATGTCAAAATTGATTCCCCCTATTAATTCGAACACGGTGGAACCGAATGAACGAAATTTGGTACAGAGGTAGCACTAGCAAAGGGCACCTCAGTGTCATGTTTTATATCGCCGCCATCTTGACGGAAACGTAATGGCGGCCACACAAATGTTCAAAGCTTAAATCAAATTACGATTAGCCTAATCATCCGATCTCTAGCATATTTAGCAATAACATACCTTTATGGAGGGAGCATCCTTTGACCAAACTAATAGGTCATCAGCCTAATATTTTGCGGATGGCGGCCATCTTTGTGTGAAAATCGATTCCCCTTATCAATTCGAACACGGTGAAACCGAATGGAACGAAATTTGGTACAGAGGTAGCACTAGCAAAGGGCACCTCATATTCATGTTTAATATCCCTATAGCACGTTGTATTTGAACAAGCTACTACAACCAACATTCAATCATACTCCTTGAAAAGGACAAAGAGTTATAACAATACCCATGCATTTAGGAGAAAGTAGGCTATATGTTCTTTACTGAACATCTTGTTTATATATACACCCAGAAAGCTAATTTCATTTATTAAGCTATTGAAAGAATGCAAGCCGGTAACCATGGCAACACAATCTCAGAAGTCCATCTATTTCTGTAAGACGCAATGCCATTCCATTTATTACATTTCTGTGAACGTTCGCAAACGGCCATAAGGTTACCACGGAACCACCTTAAGCTGTAAAATTCTTCAATATGTATATAATGCGCTTAATGGGGTCAAGGGGTACTCTTGAATTTTTTTACGTGATTTACACGGGCGGGTGTGGTACTAAAAGTCTATTATATCCGTATCCCTATACTATTAAATTATTATTAAGATTATTATTGCATTACGGCGTACAAGGACGAGACAAAACTCACTTTCAGCCCCTCGGTGGCTCGGAGGCTACTATGTTTTACGGCTCTAAAACCTCATTTCTGAGATATTCCCAGAAAACTAATTTCATTTAATAAACTAATAAATAGATGACGAGTACAGAAGAAGACCAAATCAGATGTACTGAGAAAATCGCAGATGTGGCCAGGAAGAGACGTCTGCCTTTCTATGGACATGTCTCATGGATGAACCCAACAAGACTAACCAACTGGCTTCTCAACTACTGGGGGAACAGAAAGAGCGTGAGACCGTCGCTAACAGTAGTTAACAATGATACCCAAGAACTGAAGATAATGAAAAGTGACGTTAGAAGCCGATTACATCTCAGAAAGATACTTACACAGAAGAGTTTTCAGGACAAACCACCCTGTAAGAAAACCGGCATCATCTGGTCAAAAGAGAGTAAAGAGAAACATAGCCAGAGAATTCGCGAATATTGGGCAAACATTAAGTCCCTCGCCAAGCTGAAAAGTTGAACGTCGTGGTCCTTAGCTGGCCCATCCGAAAGAAGAAGAACAAGAAGAAACTGATGAAGTAATGCAAGACGGTAATCATGACAACAGTAGGCCTATCACAAGAGGTGACATCCAACTTTCCATCTATTTCAGTAAGAAGCAATGCCACACAATTTATTAAATTTCTGTGAAAGTTTGCAAATGGCTATAAGGTTATCGTGGAATCAATCATAGACTGTAAAATTCAACAATACGATTAAGGGCGTCAAGGGGTACCCTACAATTCGTACACGTGACTTACACGTGCGATATGCGATATGTTGTACAGAAGGTCTATTATATCCCCAAACAGCAACATTATTTTCAAAAATTCCTGGATTGGAATAGTGTTTTTAGCAGCTTTTGGGAATTCTGGCCATTGGAGGCTAAAAATTACGAATTTTCATGCACCACAAGCCTTTATAATTTATTAAAGGGTTCTTCCTGGGGATGGGGACTTTCCACAACTGCGAGGGTCAGTTGTAATTTGACATATATTGCGTTTCGTCTACGAGGTTTTCAATATTATCTTCACGTCAGGAACAACACGTTAGTTGAATGTTGTTTGAAAGCACATTTCAAATAATCATATTTTTGTCGACAAACGGGTTCATCGTAAAGATGATTTTGTTTGATACTGTGTGGTTGATATATCTTTATGTTTATGTACACCTATAATTAATGTTCGGGTGCTTGGAGCATCGTAAAATTAGGTATTTTAACAATGAGTCAGTACACCAATCATTTATAAAACTCTTCGACGTACTTCTCATAGAAGGGCGGGTATAAGGAACAAATTTTCAAAATATATGCCAAAATAGGCGAAAAATAAAAATTATCCTAGAAGGACGACCAAAGCATATGTTGCACTTCTCAATATGTGACACAAAACTAGGGAGTCTATAAAGGGTCTCCGAAAACCACATTTTATGGCCCCTTAAATTAACAGTGTCTGCGATATACCCAGAAAACTAACTTCGTTCTGATAAACATATGAAGGAATAACAAGCCCCTATCCATTGCAACAGTAGCTCAATTGATAACGTCTGATTATTAATACCGAAGACCGTTCGAAGAGCGGGTACTTCTGCTAGTATTAGATAAATGCAAAATGTTATTAAATATAATGTATTGACTAATAAATAATACAAATTATTTATTGTGAATGATATTTCAATGATTTAATAACGTCATACAAGGTATTATTCACTCAGATTCACGGTTTACCTTGGATTGCAGTGAGTGTGGCTGAGCGCTGCGGGCTCTCTGCCCTCTATCTCACAAACGGTTGGGCGTATGGAAATTGTTGTATCTTTAACGATTTAGCCAGTGTAATCTGAGAAGGCGCTCGGACGTTGGTTTTATTCTCCGACTTGCTTCACTTCAATTGTTCTTGGTCGGCTTGCTTTGGTGATAGATGAATGTTTCTACATAGATAATCCTTTGCAGAAAATTGAGTTATTGAATAATAAGAACTGCATGAAAATACTTCTAGTAATTCTCGAGATTACCCCGGAAAAACAGACAGACAGAATCGAGAACTTGTGTCCATATTTTTGAAAACCAAATATACTTCCCGGATCTCCTTCAGCTACTGGAGGAAACAAGGAAAGCAAAAGCAAAAGCAAAAACAAAAGCAAAAACTAAATTTAAAAAAAGAATAAACAGAAACAGAAAACAAAAATCGAAAAATCAAAACAAAAAAATTACAAATAACAAAATTTGAACAAAATGCAAAAAACACAAAACAAACAAAAAGCGAATACAAAAACAAAAGTGAAAGAAAGCACAAAAACAAATACTAGTCTGAAATTTGATGGCCATGGGCTATCTATAGAATGGACAGCGACAGACTAAAGAAGGTCAAAATAAACTGGCTAGAAAAAACTAAGGCGGACCTCCAAGAAATAATTATCACAGACGACATCACAGAAAGTCTTGGAGCCTTTAGTACTATAGTAGGCTCCCCCAGGGGATCACATCTAGTGAGAGGTGGGTTGGTGACTACGGGACCCCAGCAGAGTTCGGCATTGCTTCCACTTACTTGTGCCGGGCTCCACTCCGTCTTCTTTCCTGTCGACCTCCCTTGGTCAACTCTTGTTCTTTTCCGACCCCGACGGTATTATGGTATCCGATGCCTAGGGACTCTTTCACTTTCCCGCCTTAACTAGTCCTAGTCTCATCTTTCCTGATACCCTCCTTCTGTGAGGGGTCGGGCATCTTTTTGTTTTCATGTTATCTCCTGCCTTGCACAAGGCCCTCAAGGAGGCAGGGTGTGTGTAGCCCCACCACTTCTGGTGCATCCTGGATAATGCTACACCCTCAGGGGCTCATGGCTGGTGAGTTCGGAAATTAGCGATCCCGAGGGATTTCTGAGCTGGTTCCGTTTTGTCCCCTTTTTCCTCGGATCTTGGGGCGGGCCCTCTCTTCTTTCCCTTTCCTATCTGCCCTCCTTCCAAGTCCCCCAATTCTCATTCTTCGAGGGTTGAGGGCATTTATTTTCTTCCTGTCCTTTATTTGCCTTATCCTTTCTTCTAGTCTGAAAGTAGTTAGTATTAGTTTTAGTTTTCAGTGTCATCTTATCTTTCGTCATCGTTGATAACCTAACCCAACATATAAGCTCTACTACCTGGCTGGAATAGCACCACCTTGTGTACGAAGAGAGGTGGCTGCAAACAGGGAGAGGCTGAGAGTGAAAGAGAACAGCGGCCATCCACTGCATGGATATAATCCTCCTCAGCAACGGCTGAGGTCCCGAAAGAGCTTCCTGAGGACATCGGAGATGCTTACCGTCTCGCCGGAGAAGGCAAGGCTGGATATATGGAAGATGTCGACCCCTCACCCCTGTGGTTGGATGCCAGTAGCTGAAGAACTACCACCCGGACACAACGAAAGCTGGTTGGTGTGGAAATCCCTAAACAGGTTACGATCAGGAGTTGGAAGATCCCGTGCTAATCTGAGGAGATAGGGCCTCAGAACATGTGACACGTCTTGCAAATGTGGACAAGAACAAATCACAAGACACATGCTTCATTGCCCTCTGTGCCCTTCATCTTGTGCAGGGGAAGATCTCCTGTTAGCCACTCCGAACGCCTTGGATGTTGCTCAGTATTGGGCACGTGTTATATAATTAGACAGTTTTACCCTTATATGTAGCCCTTAGCAACTGCACATTTGTATGTTTCCGACACGAGAAATAAATAAATAAAACCCATACCATTAGGGGGCGGTAACCTAGATGTTAGGCCCCTTAAAACAACAATTATCATCATCAATCATACTATAGTAGGCAAGCGCCAATTCATGGAGAAACCTAAAATGAAAACTGGTAGCAAGTGGTCCACAGAACGTAAGATACAACACAGTGCATTCATGAAGAGATTCTCGGAGGATAAGAAGGTGAAAACCGTCAGGTCAACCAACTAATAATAAGTTCAAACGCGCTCTTCGAATGGACATAACAAAGGCGAGGAAGAAGATGAAGATGAAGATGATCTACAACAAAATAAAACCTAAATTTTAACATACATTTATAGCCAACGTTTTCATTTGAGACTTATTAGCCTTTCAGCGAAGCGGCCTTGGTGGCGTAGTTGGTAGCATGCTGAGCTTCTATGCCCAAGATCGCGGGTTCAAACCCGGCCGAAGTCGTCGGATTTTTAAGAGCGTTAAAATCCCTCAGTATGCCTTCCTTCGGAGGGGAAGTAAAGCCAGCGGTCCCATGTCCTAGATTTATGGCATGTTAAAGAACCTTCCACTAATTACACCTGTGTGAAGCTAAATTATAGCTTAAACATTAGACAAACCCTCTTAGGTTCCTACGTTCTTCGCCAGGAGCCGACTGCGGTGGCATCTGGTTACCGAGTACTGAACTAGTAGTCGTTGACGGTGGTGTTTGGCGGAAAAAGTAGGAACTACTTGAAAAAACTCAATGTCTGCAGTCCTTACTTGAATTGTAAACAGATAACACACACTAATACATACATCAGAATTAACACCGGTTATCAGACAGATTCCACACACACCCAAAGTACACGGGGCTACATGACCGCGTTGTCGCAGCCCCTAAACTGAGGAACCAACCAACCAGCCTTTCAGCGTCCAGTCTAGCCTGCAAGTCTCTGTTTGAAAACATGATCCCCTATTAGCAGTTAGCACTAAGCCCTCCTTTGCCTCTAAACTTATCACTTTGAATTCGTTCAACACTGAATCTTACCATCGCCTTCTAGGTCTACCTCTGCTTCTCTTATCCTCTACAGCCAAACTCATTAACCTTTTAGGTACTCACTCCTCCCACATTCTCATCACAAGGCCCCGCCATTTGAGTCGGCTCATACGAGCAGCTACATTTAACGCTTGTTCATTTCTAACTTAGTCTTTCTCTTCATTAAGAGTACCGGTACCCTCCTGCCATTGCTCCCATCTATTTGTCCCAGCAATCATTCGTGCTACCATCATATCAGTTACCTCTAGCTTATGAATCAGATATCCTGATCCAGCTTTCACTTCCATACAGCAAGATCTAAACTTAAGACAAAACAATAATTTGAATAAACAGTCTGTCCTATAAGGGTTAAATCATTAGTCCAGCCATGTATCGTCCAAGTGAACCGTTCACAGTAACGCAACTTACTCGGATAATTTTGAGTCACCATGACTTGAAACTGGTCGTCCATTGAATTCTATTTGGAGCTTATAAATGTGTTTAACTTATTGTTCGTAGATCGTCAGTCAGCTTTTTAGCAGTCATTACATACCAATGACATGTTAGAAGAAAGTATCTGCTAGTAACGAGAGGTGCTTGAGTTTCACATCCTTCCTCCTCCTCCTTTTCCAAGACTAACCTATCTTGAAACTTTGTGACGCAATCGTTGTACTATAAGAGGACAACGTGCGGAAAATTAACCTCTAGATTGAACTGCAAGGCTCCTGAATCGTACCTGACATCCTGGTACGCAGGCAATGGCTGGCGGAGCTGTACATCCCTGCGGTATTCGGGGTAGTTGCTCGGCAGAGCGTATATGCTGACTGGAGCGTGGCCTTGAGTGCCTGGGCCAACAGGGCTGTCCCTTCCAACATGTACGGTACTCGCTACCTCCCATTGATTTATATGAGAGATTCGCCGCATGATTTCTGACCCTTGCAGTTCAATCTAGCGGCTGATTTTCCGCACGTTGTCCTATTATAGAACCGGTACAACGATAGCGTCCACAAAGTTTCAAGATAGGTTTCGACCTGTCTTACCTGATACTTCCCGTGTAAGGACTAAGGTCATGAACAGTGGCCCGGCCCATGGGATGCTTCGATACTAGACCGCGCTGAGCTTGATAAGTCTCGAAGCAGCCCGTGACGTCATCGCACGGGCCGGTCTGGGCCATGCTATGCCGCCTTTTACAGTGGTGGACAAATGAGAGCGCTTTGGCAGTCCCTGGGCTGACAGCTTCAATGCGTATTGCTGGAAGACAGAGTGACTTGCCTTAGAGTCGAATGGAGATGACTAGGTTTGCTGTGGTTTTCCATTCGATTTTCTCTGTTTGTCCAGCTATCAGAAACAAATATGGATCGTTGTACTAGAAGAACAGAACGGGTGGAAAGGAAACTTGAAATGAGGGAAAAACAAAGAACCGAGCAATACAAGACTTCAGGACCTGATCCAAACCTTGAAAGTCGCATTTGGTTAGTATTGGAACTTGTACGATGGTGTGGAAGATTTGGACCACATAACTGTTTCCCAAATGAAGAGTGCACAATACAGTGATCAGCAAGAAAGGGTGACATTTTAGAGTTTGTTTCACATTGTGTTTTGGTTTTCAAATTTCAACTATTTCTTTCTTTCTTTCTTTCTTTCTTTCTTTCTTTCTTTCTTTCTTTCTTTCTTTCGTTCTTTTTTTCTTTCTTTATTTTATTTTATTTCCTTATGTATCTTTGGGGTATGCATATTCCACCTTTCATTATGGTGTAACATAATAGGGTTATTGATGGGAATGTTTATTAGTGTTAAGCTATCCAACCACCTGTTTGCCTTGACATTTTAATCTATATCGGCTGATGAAGGGGCCAAAACAATTAGGCCTCGAAACATGTACCCAATGACCACAAAGTGATCATTTATCAAAATAAAGGTCTGGATTAGGAGGAACTTTTGCCACAAATATTACTAATCGTATTGCTATCAACTCTGGATAGAAGTGTAAAGCGAGCAATTTGTTGTGCACGAGTTGTCAAGGTTAGTCTGCCTGTGCAGTGCGGAGGGCTACGGTGGACTTAGCGAGTCCAGTGCTATGGGCCAGAACGCGGCCGCGTTAGATGAGAACGACACTGGATGAGCTGGGCTTCAAAAGTCCATGGTCTCGGAGTGAGGAGCGATGGACTTTGCTGCAGAACTCGGCTAAGGACCTCACAGACCTGATCTCCCTCCTTGCGACTATCTCGCGTTTAATTCAATTAATACATATGGGAATTTCTTACCTACAGACAGTTAGATGAAATAGAAAAAGTAAAATCTCAATTTATCAAAAGAGTCCTTGGAGTAGCTTGCTAGAGAAACATTTTAATAGAAGAACTACGAATGTTACTACTACTACCAACTCCAGACAATTACAGAAAACTGCTGCAAGATCTACAGAATAAAACACAGGACATACCCAGGGAATTCTACACGTCAAATGCGATGTTGGACGGAAGATAGATACATCCATTCTGTGAAATGCGACACGTCGTGACCAAACTTGCGGTACATGGGTTTCGCCACAAGATCTGCTCCAGGAAAGTGTTCTATGATCCAGATGGAAATTGCATTTGTGAACTATGTGAGAATGTATGTGAAATGTACCTTATCGTTTCATGCCCAAAACTATAGTCAATAGTGGCATACAGCACAGACAGTAATTGAGTTATTACGATAATTAGTAATTAGTGTACGAAATGTCAACAACATGGCCACAGGCTGCAATAAAGATTATATACATGCCTGAAGGCTAATAGTTTCACCACTGATCAAGTGGTTCGTGGAAGAGTGTTCTTCTTCACTGGGGGTATAGGGAATCTTGTTAAACGTTGAGACAGGTGTCTAACTTTAAACATTGGAAGTGAACTGTCCTCAGCACATGCTAACGTTGTGTTCATGTCAAGACATTCGTCTATGTTTCATTTAAGACCTCCCACGCATGCGGGACTTGAACATACGACCTATTGCTTTGTACGCCATTGGTCTGCCACTGAGCAAATGCGCGAAGTCACTTCTATGACGGCTAGCGTTCTTGGATGTCGTCCCGGAGGTCCGGGTTTGATTCCCAGCTCTGCCAAGAAATTTTAATTCTGGAGTGAGGGCTGTAACGGGGTACACTCAGCCTTGTGGGGTAAAGCTCAGAAGAGGACGGTTCGATTCCATCACAGCCATCCTAGAGGTGGTTTTCCGTAGTTTCCCAACTTCTACTCCAGGAAAATGCTGCGATTGTTTCTAACTTAAGGCCACGGCCGCCTTCTTCCCAATTCTATACCGAATTTATGCACACTAGTACAGCCATCACAATAACACATGTTATCACACAAACTCCACACACGCCCATAAATACACATGGCTATATGACCGCGATCTCGCAGCCTCTAAATAACAGCAACTACAACAGCTGACTTCTGTGACAGTGTATGACAAATCTAGCACAAGCCAACGTGTATTTAGTTGGAGCGTTCCTACAGTGAGTTCTTCGATTTAAATTAACACTTAATCCCCCGTTAACATTAACTAACATTACCGTGCAGAAAGTCCTCAGCAGTGTACAGGATGTTTCCAAACTTACGTCCCGCCTTTTCAGACCGTGCCCGTTCGGGAAATACTTCTTCAAATCTGAAGTTCATGATCTCCGTTGTGTAAAACTCGAGCCAGATTTTGTCCCTCTTCTGCATTCTTTCCTGCATTAGTTTTTTCCAGGCGTCTTTGGATGGTAGCCCTCTCTTCATCCGAAGGTCCTCAATGAAGAAGGTCTCCCTGGCGAGTTCATATTCTAATCTAGATTTTGTATATTTCGATATCCCCAGGGTAGCCTTCAGGAAGCGCGATTTGACTGCTTCAAGCGTTCTCAAGTCAGCCAGGGATAATTTCTCCCATATGATTTCACGTCCAAATGTGGCAATGGGCGTTATTTTCGCATCGAATAATCTGATAGCAGTTCCCAATGAGAGCTTCGTGATTGTTTTAATGTCATATATGGCTTTGGTAGCGGCTATTGCTCGAGACTTTATGTGAACTCTCTAGGCTCTTGCTGTTGTTTGCATTTTCAATCCTAAATATTTAAATGTATTGACTGACTTAAGGGGAGTAGATCCTAGGTATATCTTGTCTTCTGAAGCCTCTCTGCCTCCTTTCCGAAACGTCATTTTCACTGTTTTCTCTGTGTTAATTTTCATCTTGTCATCCTTTGCCCACTTGTCTAGATTGTCTATGGCTTTTTGAACTTCAGGAATGGAACTCGAACCAATGACCATATCATCTGCGTATAATAATATTGTAAGATTTTCTGTTCCTTGCCTAGTTGCCATCACCACATCATACGTCGCAATAAGTTCATCGCAGTGCGGTTTTGAAGGTATTTGTCATATTTTATGTGGTTGTTTGAGTGACCACCATAGATCAAGGTTTCATGAGTTTTGTAGAAATCTTAATTACACTAACATGTTTCAAAATAATCGTCTAGGGTTGAACAACTTAGTTGTTTTCTGTTTTAGAGCTGGAGTCTGATTATGCTCTACGAATATTCGTCTTGCGTCTTCAGTCTTTTGACTGGTTTAATCCAGCAGTCCACGGCTCCCTGTCTTGAGCTAATCGTTTCATCTCTACATACAGTAGCTATCACACCCTACATCCGAGGCAATCTGTTTAACATAACCTAACCTTGGTCTACCTCTACAGTTCTTGTCCTCGACCGTTCCTTCCAAGGGGGCGTGGTGGCTCAGCGGTCTAGCTGTATGCCTCTCACCAAGGCGGTCCGGGTTCGATTCCCGGTCAATGCATGTGAGATTTTCGAAGTGAAATGCCATGTCCTGTGGTTCGGCTTCCACGTAAAAAGGAGGTCCCGTGGCTCATAATCACAAGATTCACGGTCACGTAAAACTACAATCTTCCTTTTCGTTCCTTCCATAACTAAGTTAGCTATTCCTGGGTGTCTTAGTATGTGTCTTACCAATATATCTCTTCTCTTCATTAGCAGTCACCAGAAACATCTCTTCTCTCCCACTCGTCTTGATACCTCTTCATTTGTAACCCTATCTACCCATCTGATCTTCATCATTCTCTTGTAACTGTCTTTTGTGTAGGCAGCACTGAAAGAATGGCTTCAAATCTTTACATTTACCCTGGAACACCACATTTCAAACGCTTCAATTCTCCTCTTTCCTGCTGCTCCAACAGTCCTAGTTTCACTTCCATGGAGCACCACGCTCCAGACAAAGGCTTTCTAAAATGACTTCCCAATACCTAAATCTATATTCGATGTCAACAGATTCCTTTTTTGCAGAAATGCTTTCCTTGCCTACTCCAACCTACTTTTTATATCCTCTTTGCTTCGTCCATCACTAGTTATTTTGTTTTCTAAAAAACAAAAGTCTCCTTTTTCCTTTAGCATTTTACCTGCAAATTTGACGTCCATAGGGGTTTCTTATTTCTTTCGGCTTCATTCCAATATTTTTGTTTTACATTTATTAATTTTTATCATGAATTCTTTCCTCAAGACAGAATCTATACCATTCAAAAACTCATTATAATCTTCTGGTGTGTTGGCTAAGATGCCGATGTCATCAGCAAATCTTAAGAGTTGAAATTATTTCTCCTTGAATCCTTACTCCTACTTTGAATTGTTCTCCAATTTCCTTCATTGCTTGTTCAATGTATAGATTGACCAGACGGGATAGCTAGGCACCAAGCCATCAGACAGGAAATCGTATTGTTGAAGCTAGAAATCTTCGCCTGCACGTGTAACTTTTCCTCGATACATTACTTCTCTCATGAGAATGCGCTTTAATCATGGCAGTTTTCCCAGTCAACTCTTTCGCTTACATGTAATTAAAGCTCCGAATTGTTCGTGTGTCAACATTTCTTTTCTTTGCTTGTGCACGATTCCGAACGCAACATGCTACGTTTCTCAAGAGGATCCAGGACCTGCATCATCACCTTCCAACTCGCATCTCTACCCTACTAGCTACTCAGCACCGAGAGACCTACCTCGCAGTAATCCAGTATTTGAAGGACACTGACCTCCGCAGATAGGTTTCTGTGTGTGTCTCTCTCTCTCTTGTTTTCCTGAGTGTTATAATCTGAATTGTTTATGTTTGCTTCCTTTTGCAGGTACTTGCTCCTCCTACAAAACAAATGGACAATATGCATACATATCAGAGTTTTATATTACATTTCTGTATCTTTCCATTTTCATAAAGTGGATGGTTGTATGGCTTACACGCCAAATACCATCAATAAAAACAAACCTTTTCCTTGGTTGTGTGTGAATCATATCCAAATTTCAAATTGAATGGGTACCGCGAATAAGGATCTAACCCACAAATAGAAAATTATTGGCAAAGCGGAAAAACATTGATTTTTCATTTAAATCTCGTAAGTAAATCATTCAAAACAAAAGTTTGGTGCTTTTCAGTCGGTCAACACGAATGTACCGGTACCCAAAAAGAGCTAGGTTATGCCCTAATCCTGAAATAAATTTATTTCAGGATTAGGGCATAACCTAGCTCTTTTTGGGTACATTCGTGTTGACCGACTGAAAAGCACCAAACTTTTGTTTACTTAGGCAACACTGAAAAAATGGCTTCAAACCTCACAAAGTAAATCATTCGTTTTTCAATCTTTTATGCACTTAAAAACAAATGTAGGCAACACTTGAGGGGAAATATTACACACAGATCATGATTCCACTGAGAACTCAACTTTGAATTTCTTGTGGGCTAGATCGTTATTCGGGGTATAAATTCAATTATAAAAGCCACCTTGCCGAACACTAGAAAGTACGGTAGTTTAATAATTAAATTAACACGTTCATGTTTAGTTATATCAATGATAACTTCGTCAGCGTGGAATAATTTAGGAACTACGGTATCTTAACAAAATCTAAAAAGAAAATGAATATCCTTACAGTAAGTCATAAATTTAAATAGGCTATGGATGAGTGAAATACTTGGTCGCACCACATCCAACTGAGATATCAGTCATTTCAATAAATTTTGCACATGGGAAAGGTTTGCTTCAGCACATAGACCTGCTGGAAAAACATCTGTCGTTTATACAAGGCAGCTTTTATAATTTGAGATTAATTATCTGGGAAGTAAAATAACGAATGATGGTAGATGCAGCAGAGAGATATTAAGTAGGATTGCCCAAGCCAAGAACGCTTTCTATAAAAAGAAGAACCTATTTACTGCAAGGAACATAAGTCTTGATGTGAGGAAACAAATGTTGAAGACCTATGTATGGAGCGTCGCGCTATATGGCAGCGAAACTTGGACAATAGGAGAGAGAGAGAGAGAGAGAGAGAGAGAGAGAGGGGGGGGGGGAGAAGACTACTAGCATTTGAAACCTGGTGCTATAGAAGGATTATGAAAATCAGTTGGAAAGAAATGGTCTCAAATGCGGAAGTCTTTAGAAGAGTGGGAGAGAGAAGATGCTTCCTTAAATATTTAAAAAGAAGACGGAATCACCTCATGGGGCACATACTGCGACACAATGGACTGATTAAGCTAATAATCGAGGGAACAGTAGACGGCAAGAATTATAGAGGAAGACACAGACTGGAGTACATGAGTCAAATACTGCAAGATATGGGTTGTGGCTCATACTGTGAACCGAAGGGGAAGACTGAGAGACGGGAAGAATGGCGAGCTGCTGCCAACCAGCCTCACGGCTGTTAACCACAGAGAGAGAGATCAGTCAACACGGTTAATATTTAATACCATCTTCATAATGGTTATATCCATGTATTTCATATCCAAAAGCTGCACGAAACATAAGGAAGGACAACCTGGAGAAACCAAGTCACAGTGTATCCGCCGTATGTGTGTGCTCATCGGTAGCTGACACCTTCTGTACTCGCTGTAGTCCGGGTCAAGGCGATGCTTGCAGAGAACAAAACGTTTCGTTATGTCTGACAAGACTGCCTTAAAACCTATTGGTATTGCTTTCCTACCGAGAGACGTTGAATCCAGCACCCACGTGAACATATGATTGAAGTCTTGTAACTTTGTTGTTGTTCTTGTTAACGTTAATTCAGCTCCGCCCCTAAAACAAAACCACACAAAGAAAAAAAAAAAGAAAAGAACTTTAATTAACTTTATTGTCTCAGCTGATGGAAAAATAAATTCCTTATGAAAATATACACTACATATTAGAAAAACAAGTTATTGTGCAAATATAAGAAAGGAAAATATCAACTTATTCAGGAATGAAAAAGAGAAGAGATTACCCAGTATTACAGGAAACTGGAATTCAATAATAATTGCAATACATTTACAAACAGCTGCTTTTACCTGCTCATTGAATGAGCTGTGTCAGTCAATACATTATTCGAGCATTGATTGTATTATAAAGCGATAATATTTTAACTGATGGTGAATTAGAATGATGAACACTTTTAGATCTTGGGATGAGAAATAGTGTTTGATGTCAAGCTATTACTTGTGGTACACTAAGCAATTCTTGACAGTCAATTTTTTCAGTTAGAATTCTTCTCAATATTTGCAATGACATTATTTATCGCCTATTTTTAAAAGAATTTGAAGATGAACAAATTTCGTAAAATCTGGGTCGAAGTGTCAAATGGAAAAAATATATTGATACAAATATCTTCGAAATTTATTTTTCTCAATCTCTATGTGATGAATTCGGTATTTATAAAGGAGATTCCAGATCACTGATGTTTATTCTAATTTGCTCCGAACTAAACTTACGTACAACTTAACAATTACTTCCGGTTGAGTAAATTATTTGGAGTTTCTAATGATAAATCCAAGCATCTTATTGGGTGAACTCTTTATACTTGCAATATATCTATTATAACTCTTGTATTTGCAATATGGCTATTAATAATCAATTTGTTGTCAAAATATTCCTAAATCATTAATCGACGGCACAAATTCCAGTGTTGTTTCACCAATACAATATATCGGTTTTACATATTCCTTCTTTCTAGAAAATACCACTCTTTACATTTTTTACATTAAGGAGTAAATTATTACTATCATACCATGATATACTATTATTAATACCCTGTTGCAAGCCATCGAGTCATTCTTGTTTCTCCTCTTTTATATGGCCTTATACAGTGAGAGCAAATACGCATATTAGGTAAATCATTCACCAAAATTAGACATAGGAGGGGCCCGAGATTATACCCTTGTGAGACACCAGAAGAACTATCAAAATAATCTGAAATTTATCTTCTGAAACAAACAAAAAGCTGTCTATATTTTAAATAGAAACATAACAATTTGAGTAATGGTTTAGAAACTCCAAACTGGTGCAGCTTTGTCACACAAATTTTGTGGTCAACCTTGTCAAATGCCTTTTCTAAATCAATGCATATTACATCTGTTCTTCTATTGGTGTCATGGCAACGAGTGTCATGGCGACTGAGATGCATCGCGCGTAAAAGTGCTCCGTAGAATACCTGCCGAAACCGCAACATAACTCACAAATAGAGTCTGCTAGGGTGTGTATTATTAACTATATACAACTTAGTGAATATTCAGTCAACAGTCATGACCCTAAAAGCCGTCAATCAAAGAATTTCAGCGTTTGAAGAAAAGCTCAAAGTATTTCAAACTCGCCTAGAGGGAGCCACCACAGCTGGAACGAGCACTTCTACCAACCTCAACTCCGTGAAAGTGGAAACCCTAGCTTCGGAGTTCGAGACTTTTCGCCTCGAAGTCATAACGGAGCTAAGTGACTTAAAAAAGGATTTGAATGACCAGATTGTGAAGCAAGAACTTCGAATTGATGAGGCAGAACAATACAGCCGCCGGAACTGCCTACTGCTACATGGGGTAAGTGAAACTCCCAACGAAGACGTGTACGCTAGAGTAACGGAGGTACTTAAGGACAAGCTTAATATAGAACTGACTATGATGAGCATCGATCGGTGTCATCGATTGGGAAAACCAAAGAGATCGTCTGCGGATGTGGTGGTTACCGCTAAAAGACCAATAATTGTTAAGTTCACCCGCTACCACGAGAGGGAACGTGTCTGGCGCGCCAAGAGGCTTCTCAAAGGGACTTAGATCCTCATAACTGAGTCCCTCACAGCATCACGCAAGGACATGCTCAACAAGGCCAGGGATCACTTTGGAGCAAGGAACACCTTCACTCTGGATGGGCGGATAGTGATCGTGGATTCTGACGGTAAAAAACATTATGTTAACACTCCAGCAGAACTTGCCTGCTTAATGAAAGGGCAGGTATCGGAAGTTAAGTGAACAGGTTAATGTGTGTAATTGTGAGTGTGTGTTTAATATATTATTTTAATTTTAGTGTAAGTGATAGGGGGTTTAATTTTAAATTCCGTGAGAGTGGTTGTTTAATTGCTTTTAGTGGCTTGTGCATACACGAGGAAACAATGGTAAGTTGCATGCTCTCTTCTGTTTTATGGCCAGTGTAGTTGGTACCGTTACATTCAGTCCCGACAGAGTTAATGACCTTCACCTTGACAATGAGCCTCCCAGCCCTCCCCAACCCCTGTCTCCGTCTCCCCCCACCCGCAATCATCTGGAAAGGGAATTTTCCGCCTTTCCCCGTTCACTGATGTGTGCACATGTCAATGCCCAGTCCTTAATAGCGCATCACGCTGAGCTCCAAGCTATTTTTGAAGGAAGCATGGTAAACGTTGTAGCAATTAGTGAAAGCTGGATGAAAGACTCTGTCCCTTTAAACATGATAAGTCTAGTAGGGTACAATTCGCTCTTTCACAACAGACTGAAGCGTCGAGGAGGAGGAGTAGCTTTATTCTATAAAAACAATTTGACGGCAAAGATTATAAAAACATCGAACCTATCTACTGACCCCTTGACCGAATATATGTTTGTTGAGCTCACTGTTGACGTGACTAAAGTGCTTATTGGTGTAGTATATAAACCACCTAAAGAAGGGAACTTCATGGATTTTGAAGAAACTCTACTAAGACTGTTACCTACCTACGAACACGTACTTATATTTGGTGACTTTAACACAAACACATTAATAGACTCCACTGACGCAAATCGTTTACGGAATATGTTTACCTCTTGTAACATGACAATATTACCACTCGGTCCTACTCACCACGTACACCCCCCCCCACGGGTCTTCACGCACTCTAATTGATTTAATTATCACAAATAACCCACAGAAAATACTAAAACACGGACAGATTTCAGTACCTGGCATATCTTTACACAACCTGATTTATTTAGCTTATTCTCTAAAAACTCCAAAATCTGCACCTAAATACATAACATATAGAGACATGAAAAGATTGAACCTTCAAGAACTAACTCAAGACGCAATTCTCTGTCCATGGAACGATATACTACACTTGACTGATGTTGATGAAAAGGTGAGCAGATTTTACTCAATACTGCTGGAACTATATGACAAACATGCACCTAAACGAACAGCTAAAATCACTCGTAAAGCTTCCCCCTGGCTATCAAGTGACATTAAATCCGCAATGGCCGAACGTGACGCACTTCACAGACGTTATAAGCAGACCTTATCAAGTGACGATTTTGAAAAATATCGTGTGCTTAGAAATCGAGTTAAACAAATGATTCGAAATAAAAAGTATGCCTACTTCCAACAGCTAGCCGGCAACTTGAATGCTAGGAGCACCTGGCAGCAACTCAGGTCGGTAGGTATTGGGAGACGCACTAAAACACCAATAAGCAGGATATTAATCCCAATGAATTAAATGCTCACTTTGCTCGAGAAATAATTAGTACTGATCCCCAAATATTACAAACAACAATAAATTCACTGCAATGTGTCCCACTACCTCACCGACCGTTATTCAAGTTTCGTAAAATAGATGATACTGTCGTAAGAAAAAAAATAATATCTATCAAATCACAATCAGTCGGAATAGATGACATCCCAATTTCCTTTATCGTTAACCTGATAGAAGTATTACTGCCAGTCATTACGCACATTTGTAACACATGTCTTTTAGAAGGTTTCTTCCCAACAATATGGAAAGATGCTTTAGTTATTCCAGTTCCGAAAAATTCTCTTGCAAATTCTCCATCCGACTATCGACCTGTAAGCATACTTTCCTCAATTTCCAAAATACTAGAAAAACTTATGCACGAACAACTTGATCCGTTACAATCTGGATTTAAGAAAGGACACAGCACATCTACTGCACTCATTAAGATCACTGATGACGTAAGACGAGCAATGGATGAGCGTAAAGTGACTATACTCATTCTTCTAGACTTCAGCAGTGCATTCGACACCTTTAACACGGACATACTTATGGCTAAATTGCAATCCTTCCATCTTAGCCCCGTTGCTCTCAAATTATTCGCCTCCTATCTTCATAACCGAAGACAACGTGTACTCCTTAATGAAAACAGAACTGAGTGGAAGTTCAAAATAAATGGAGTACCTCAGGGTTCAATTCTCGGCCCCCTTATATTCATTCTATATCTGAACGACATCTCTTCGAAACTGGAAAACTGCAACTACCATCTATATGCTGATGACCTTCAGATATATTGCCACACAAAAGTAAACGACATAGATGCGGCAATTGAAAATATGAATCTAAATCTAAAGAGGATCAGCCGCTATGCAACTGAAAATTCTCTTGCCATCAACCCAATTAAAACACAAGCTATCATAATAGGGCAGACTAAATTGCTTTTCCATTTACACAGTAGACCGCTATCTTTAATTCAACTTAATGGTGTTGCTATCCCGTACTCTAAATCGGTAAAAAGTCTTGGAGTCACACTGAATGAAACTTTGAATTGGGATGGGCACGTTACTAATACATGCAGGAAAGTTTACTCGTCACTTCATCCACTTAAGATTCACCAGTCCGTTCTACCCCGTAACTTGAAAATAAAACTCGTCCAAACCTTGATACTCCCTATATTTAACTACTGCGATGTTGTATTAGTAGATGCTACCGGTGAACAAAACAAGAAACTTCAGAGAGCTTTAAATTCCTGCATTAGGTTTATTTTCTCCTTGAAATTTTCCTCACACGTGTCTCCTTTTTATGATCTACTTTCCTGGCTAAAAGTAGAACAACAAAGAATCCTGCACATATGTACCCTCATCTATCGACTTCTCAATGAAAGTACTCCTCACTATCTCTCTTGTAATTTTCGTTTTCTTTCTTCCTTTCATGATCGTCCCACGCGATCTGGATCTATAATTGCAATTCCTCTACATCATTCAACTGCCTTCAGTAACTCTTTCCTCGTGTCGGGAACTAGAATTTGGAATAACTGTCCTCGTGACGTCAGAAATTGTACATCCCTAACAACTTTCAAACGTGCATGTAAAGATTTCCTCTTGAATTCGTAGGCCAACTAGAACAATTTGTGTATGAATGTGTGAGTGAATGACCATAGTATAATTTTGTTAAAAATGTATGTCATTTAAATTATATAGCTTAGTTAATATCACGCAGTCGCCAATTTAATTAAATTTAATTTAATTAAATTTTTATTCTATTTTATTTTATTTTATTTTATTTTATTTTATTCTAGTATTTAAGGTTTTCCTAGTATTTAAGTTTGGTAGGTTAAGAATGACATATGTGAGTATTCATGTATGTTGCACTGTGTGTGGTTAAGTGTAAGAGAGGGCCTAGAGCCCTAACTTCGCCACAATAAAGGCACCAATAAATAAATAATGCGTTGTAAACCTTTCGAGTAAAAACCATCAAGTTTGCAATAACTGATCTGCCGGGCATGGAGCCATGCTGACATTGTGAAAACTCAACCTTCATAGGACTGTGCATCCTAGAAAATAGAATGTGCTCATAAACCTCTGCTATAGCATTTGTTAGTGAAATAGGGTGGTAGTTCGATGATATCTCTTGAGCTGCTCCTCCTTTGGATTGGAGTAATGTTTGACATTTTCCACTTTTCAAGGAAGCTGGTCGTCTTTAAAGAACGATTGAGAACGGAGGCTGAGTGACCCATGTTGTAACACAGCCCTTGGTAGTGTATAGTAATATGCCATCGGGTCCACAGAATTTCTTAGACATTCATCTTCTATTTATAGTTGTTATAAAATCATCCACCGTCCTGTGAGCCATGTTCAAAATTACGACCCTGGGCTAAACAGGAAATTCATTCATTGACAGATAATATATAATATAATATAATATCGTATGACCTCAGGTGCCGGGTGCAACCTTTGTAATTTGACACCCAGAGGGTAGCTTGCATGTCGAATTTCGTTGTTCCTTGAATCACTACGAATGTCAAGGAGGTTAGATACCTAAGCTCCTTGAACACTATAGCGCTTTATAGTAGAGAAATGAGGAACTTTGTGTTGGCGGAAACTCCCGAGATTAATTTTGCCATTATGAACACGGCCTACTGAATTCAAATGGGTTCTTTGACATGCCAACATCGTATGACATGCGTGTCGTATTTTTGCCGCCTTTCAAAACGTACTTACCACGGCCAGGAGCGATCCTGCAATATTGGGGTTGGTAGACCGACACGCTATCCACTCACCCACCGTGGCAAGCTATTGACAGATGATGCACTTTATAGGCAAAGTGAAATATGCTCGTGAGATATACTCCATACACCCATTCACAATATTTCCAGGTGTATAACAATTTTCATTTAATATAAATGGGTTTTCACATGGACGTGATTCCTGGTTGCTTGTAACATACGTCAAAAATGACTAATATTATTCTTAACTCCATTTTATAGATTATAAATGTGTACAGCGTAATTTTATTTTCAGTTCCGATCTAAGATGTCTAAATCTATCACCATAATATTTCGAACCATTTCTTTTTGTAGCCCAGTTATTCTTAATTTTTATGGACTGAATAATAACGCGTATGCACCATATAGAATATTTAAAATTTCGAATTAATTTCTGCTTTGGTACACAAGTTTTCAAAACATTTGTAGCTTTCCACGGCGGTTGAGTGGTTATAGGGTCGGACTACCAACCCCAAGATTGCAGGTTCGCTCCTGGCCATGGTAAGTGATTTTTGAAAGGCGACAAAAATCACGACTCTCATGTCACACGATGTTGGCATGTTAAAGAACCCATTTGAATTCAGTAGGCCGTATTAAATGGCAAAATTAATCTCGAGATTTTCCGCCAACACAAAGTTCCTCCATTCTCTACTTGAAAAACGCTGTAGTGTCAAGGAGTTTAGATATCTAACCTCCTTGACTTTCATAGCGTTCAAAGGAACGACGAAATTCGACATGCAAGCTACCCTCTGGGTGTCAATTAACGAAGCTTGCACCAGGCACCCGATGCCATACGATATTATTGAAAATGAAAATCCACAGCCTGCTTCCAGTCTCCGACCGGGTCAGGAACGATATTATTATTATTATTAAAACATTTGTAGAGTGATCAATAGAAGAAATCTACAACAAAATCAATATTTTTCCTGGTATATTATAATAGAGCGTCAAAAAAATCAGCCTTTTTAAATTTGTAATATTTACGATTAATTGTAGTAGAGAATGGTACCTTTTAAAGGGAGGTGGTACTAAACAAAGTGCAGTGTGATGTAAGTCTTCAGGTATCAACGGGAATTCGTCATGATTAAAGTCGATTTGAATATTATCTAAAACCAAATGTTATATCCTGAAATTACAATTATGAATATCGTTACGAGTGATGTTAATCCAAGATACGAGATGAACTGAAATAGAATACGGCTGTTCATGGATCCTTCATTAAAATTAAAACTTACCTTGCTAATCACAATTGCAGACCCTACGGATAGAACGGGGTAAGTCCATTATTTTTGGAAATGAATTTAAGGTGCTTTCTGGTGGCCAGCCATCGTCACTACAGATTAGTTGAAATTAATTTCAAATAAAGCGGAATGTCACTGAGATACAGTGGTTTTTATTTTTAGTGAAAACGGAAAGAACGTCCCATATCCTCTCACTTTTTCATAATTTAACTTTAGTTGTTATTTGCTTTACATATACTTCCTTTATAACAAATAAATTAGGCAAAGAAAATATATTCCTTACCTACAATTGGGGTGTGTTAAGTATTTCTTTTTAGTGTTGAATTTTAAATTCGCTCTCCTGAAAAATTTTGAGAATGTGGCGTACCCCGTTCTTCCCGTGGAGTCTTCAATTCCTAACCACCCACAATTAGACTGCCAGATGTTATAAGACTATTAAAATTTTGACCGCTTCTAAAGTATATTTCATATACAGTAATGTAGACAACATTTATGAATAACTTACGAGCATTATCCTGAATGTAAAGAGTTAAATAGAACACAGTTTGGTTTTGTACCTCATTTTGACTGCTCCTAGAACTCTTCCACCTCTAGTCTTTCCAGAAATAAACATATCCCTGTTATTTCTGAGCATTACAAAGTGATCATCGCAAAACTCAATATGTACATGGTATTCTGTCCCCAAACAATCTCTAACAATACTATCATAATCACTACAAAGTAGATTTTTAGCCTATTTTCATCTATGAAAAAATAGGTTTATGAGATCACCTTTTGTCCGTGTGTGTATGTATGTTTGTATATGTGTGTGTCCGTGTGCGTGTGTGTGTGTGTCCCTAAAAACTTCTAAATGGCTTGAGCGATTTAAATGAAATTCGGTAAGGTCATAGTACTATTTCGGCCGACCCCGACCGTGCATTTAAAATGTTATTACGTGCGAAATATTTCACCGGCAGTCTATATCTCCGAAACTATTACTGATATCACCCTGAAATTTTGTACGGTAATAAAGGGAGTAGTGTGTTTTGGACAGTTCTGTGACCTCCTCCTCCTCACCCTCCTCACAAGATGGCGGCAGCCCGATAACTCCCGAACCCGTGGTCAGATTTGGACGAATGAGGTGTCATTGAACTCGGGCTGACACTCTCTTTCCAATGAACAACATATTTCAACCCCAAAATAAAACCTAACCCTACTAGAGGGTGAAATTGTATTTTTTTAGAGAATCTCTCTTTCCAGTTGCAACATGTGAGTGTTTGAATGTTAATATGGAATGAAACGTTGTTCTACATAAAGTGCATGTGTTCGGTGGGTAGCCACTATGAATTAACATGCTTGTTTTTTGTTTTTTACGTATGCCCACTCATAGGTTTGGTAATAGGGCGGGCTTTTTAAAAGATGGTGGCTGTAGTGTAACCTAACCCAACCTAACGGGTCCTTGTGGACAGGTCATTGTTGATGGGTCCTTGTGGACGAGCCTTTGTTGACAGGTCCTTATGGACGAGCCTTTGTTGACAGGTCCTTGTGGACGAATCCTTGTGGACAAGTCCGTGTGGACGAGTCCTTGTGGGCAAATCCTTGTTGACAGGTCATTGTGGACAGGTCATTGTGGACGAGTTTGTGTGGACGAGTCCTTGTGGATGAGTCCCTTTGGACTGATCCCTTTGGACCGGTCCCTTTGGCCTGGTCCCTATGGACTGGCTCATGAATTTATTTAAATTATGTCAAAGGGCCTAACTACATTTGCGTGTGTTGAACTGACGTTGTTCACCAACCCCCACTACTATAATGTGATAACGATATGAAAGGAAAGTGACGAAATACATGTGAACACGTGTGAGATGACCTTATTACCGTCCTCCTTGTGAAACAAGTCACATCCTGTTTTGGTTCATACGTGAGAAAATGCAAGTTCATGTGTAATATGACCTAACACACAAGTGTACACATGTGCACGTGCACGATAAGAGCTAACAAGTCACAACCTGTTTTGACAGTGGTGGGAATAAGGCTAGAGACATGTACAAGTAGTCAAATTACTCCGGCAGACAACCCCTTTCCTATGGATAACTTATTTCCACTCAAAAATAAAATCTACCCCTACTAGGGGGTGAAATAATAATTTTTTGGTAAAAGTCGCTTTCCATGTGCAATATGTGGGAGTTTGTATGCCAATATGATATTAAACTCGTTCCACATAAAGTGCATGCATACAACTGAATGCAGCTATGATTTATCATTTTTGTTTTTTGTTTTACGAATGCGCAATTGGGGTTTTTGTAAGAGGGCGGGCTTTTCGAATAATGATTTATAGATACGTTTTTTTTCACGAATTAACCAAAGATCCAAAAACTAATAGGTCATCGGATTTTTAATATCTTATGAACTAAAGCTAGGGACTTGTATGAGGGGTCGTTGGACTTGGGGTGACGCCCTGTTTTTGAATTTATTATTCATTTTTTGTCAAAAGGGCCACTGCACTTTCGTTAATATCTCACTAACCAATAATCACAGAGGGTCAAGTGAGGTGTCATTGGACTTAAAATGGCCAACCCCTCCCCATGACCAATGAATTTACCAAAAAAAAAAAAAACAAACAGCAAGTTCATTAACCTAAGATTTTATCAACTAATAATCAGAGAGGGACAAGTGAGGTGTCACAAGACTCAGGATGGCCAACCCTTTTCCATGACCAACGAATTTACCCAAAATACCCAAAACAGCAAGGTCATTGACCTAAGATTTTATAAACTTATCAGTAGAGGGGGTCAAGTGAGGTGTCATAGGACTACGAATGGTTAACCCTTTCCCATGACCAATGAATTTACCTCAAAAATTCAAAACAGCAAGGTCATTGACCTGAGATTTTATAAACTAATAATCAGATATCAACATGTGAGGTGTCATAGGACTTAGAATGGTCAACCCATTCCCATGGCTAATGAATTTACCCAAAAATACCCAATACATCATGGTCATCGACCTGAGATTTTATAAACTTATAATCGGATATGGACATGTGAAATGTTTACAGTGAGTGATGAAACATAGCTAGGTAGTGAAAGAATTATTGTAGGCTACATGTATGGTGACTGACAAATCTTTCACCATTGGAACTTGTTTTCAGATCAAACTGCAGTACAGAGAGAGTATAGGTTGTAGGTATGGGATAATAAATGACAAATGGTGTATACAAAATCTGATTTATCGATTCAAGAAATAAGAGTAGACAATCTTTAATTGATTGGTTAAAGAGGATAGCTAAAATCCAAAATGGTGACTACATTGAACTAAACTGAACCAAGCTGAATCAAACCCAACCAAACCGAACCAAACTTAATCAAAAACAAGCCAATGGTTTAAGTGTAAAACTTGTGGGTGAATGTGGTCATTGGTAATGTCAGAAAGGAAAGGGATAATGCTCTACCTATAGAGGGTAAGGTAAAGCTAGTGCATGATGCTAATGCACACACACAAGTACATGAACCACACACAACTATCCTATGCAGTTATTATGGGTTGACTGTTAAAACTTGCTCAGTGGTTACTGGGACAAGATGGTCGCTACACACAACAAGCTTTAAATACCTGAGGCTAATAATCTATACACACACTCACACACACTTGTTCTAAACTAAACTGTCTTGCTGGCAGAGCTCACACAGTAGGTAAATGACAGAAATGCTTGGCTAACAGAAATACAATCATTTTCGGTTGTCTAATGTTACCAGCTAAACATTACGTGCTATAGTGGTGAGCACATGTGCCTCTTTCACTGGAGATCATAACTCGATTTCTAGCTCTAAGGCCTAGAACGAATCAAACTAAGAAAAAAGGGTATGGTGACGCAGTGGTTAAACTGTTAGCCTTTCACTAAGGTAGACTAGGGTTTGATTTTAGGTTAATATGCATGTCATAAACAAACAAATAAAAGCAGAGATAATGTTTAAAACTGATTACACTTGTCTCTTTTCAAATTATTACTTAGATTACAAATACAAACGTGGATTGGGTTGGACATACAGTTAATGCCTCCTATCACATACTAGACTGTAAGAAAGCCAAACAAGCAAAAGGCGTAGGTAGAGCAGTGGTAACATCGCTATGTGTAGAGAAATACCTAACGGTTTTATGAACTGGCAAAGGTATGTCGCATAAACAGTGCAGGATACAATCCAGCAACCATAATTTTTATCTCGTGGACAAGAGAAAACATATATATATAGAGAGATATATAGAAAGCTTGTGTGTGTGTGTGGGTAGCATTGGTTGCTTGACCAGAGAAAATACGCTGAGGTAGGGTGGGGAGAGGGAGAATTAGCACTTATATATGAATGGAAAATAGATTTTTTTCAATCGTTTTGTTTTTCAAATGCAGTGGTAGATAGTCGTTTTTTGTAAAACATTCTTACTTGCAGTAGTAATAAGCCTCTATGTTTCCGCTAACACATAGATAGACTGTTTTATTGCCATGGTCAAGCACTCACATTAAGATCATTTACAAAATCATAAAATTAAAAATAAAAAATCCTGTTTTGGAAATATCGTTTTTCAACGTACACACAAAATAAATATATAAAAAATTTGTAAACATCAAAATGGAAAATCCATGTTTCCATATAGACAAAATTTAAAAACCTTAAACGGACATTTAAGAAAATATATGCAAATGGGAAATTGACAAATGTGTAAATATGAAAATGGAAAAATCCATGTTTCCATATCATGAAATTGAAAAACATCAAACTGTCATTTTAAAAAATGCAAATGGAAAATTGACAAATTGCAATGTGTGAAATGTGAAATTGAACAAATGGCTATCATTATTAAAAAAAAAAAAGAACATGGTGCTCTATGGTTGAGGTGTGAATCAAACCCTCTCTACTTATTTGGACCACTCGAGACTGAGTAGACTAGTTTTAGTTGTCATACCACTTTTAAAAGTTTGTGTTAAATTTAGGAATTGAACCCAAGAGCTTGTAGGGGGGATCCAAGGTTATAATATGTTAAACAGATAGCCTTGAATGTAGGGTGTGGTAGTTATATAGAGATGAGACGTTTCGCTCAGGGCAGGGAGGCATGGAGATCTGCATCAAACCAGTCAAAAGACTGACGACTCAAACAACAACATGTAGAGCTCACCAAAATAATGTTGTGTAACGGTAAATGTTAGTCAACGAACAGTAATGCATTACTGAAACCCATGACACGATACCTGAGAGCTTTTCTAAAATTATTTTAAAATGCCTTTAACCCTATATTAAACACCCAGTTCACAAGACTCATAACTGCAATGTTATGGTCAAACAAAACAAAATCTATATTTCAAAACAAACAAGTGGTTTAGTCAATGTATACTGGAAAAGTTTTATAAACACTCAAGTCCACAAAAATAATTAAATTAATAACTGTCAGGTTGACCGAGTGGTTATGGTGTTTGACATAAGTTCAAATTTTCTGTACAAGAAAGCAAGGGTTCGAATCCCTTACCTGATATAACTATTACCTCAACATGGCTTGACCACACTGTATTATTGTGTACTCGGTACACAAACCATAGATAGAGTGTATTGTTTAAGGTCACTCTCTTTGCGAACATAGTCAGAGACTGTTGATGGTTAACAATTGCATTAATAGTGGGACATAGGGATAGCAATTAAGAAAAACAGACAATACCCATACACTATTTTTATTTATTTAATGTAAGTACTTGTACAATAGTTATATACAAACTACAACTCTCTTTTGTCTATTACTATCTAGTCCTTTTCGATCCACTTGCATAACAAGGCAGATGACTTTGTAGATCAGCCCCTTAAAACAACAACAACACTACCTCTTGCATAGTCTGTGATGTTGATGACTCTTGAGGCGTGGAAGATGGATACAACATAACTTTTACAACAGGGGTTAAACGTTGCTCAGCAAACAATGCACTATTTTGAGTAGCAACATCTTTCTCTTGTACTAACTTATTAGCATTCTGATGATTTTTTGCCAACACCATCAGTGTTTTGTCTGGTGCACTACATTGATGATCACTCACACTTAAAACCACACTATTTCTACTTTTCATATTGCCTCGACATCTTGTTGACCTCTGTTTTGAGCATCGCCAGAATATTATTCCTTTTACATTTTGTCGTCTATAGAAGAGTAGCCTTTATATAGTACACGTTGTTTACCTCGGTTAGTTGTAGTAAGTTCCATAGTAGGGACTGTATCTTGGATACAATATACACAGTCAACGTCTATATGCCGGAGATCTGGGAACCGAGGTGATGCAAAACTTTTTTTGATGTGTGTATATGACAAGGTTAGGTTAGGTAAATTTAGGTTATGTTAGGTGAGCTGAGGTTAAGTCTTAAAATATTCCCTCTCTTATGTGTTCAAAGCCGATTCACCCTGAACAGTCAGCCAAAACTTTAAATATGTATTTATCATTACATAAAGAATTAAAGCAAACTTAATTAATTATGAATGGCGTTTTTTGTTACTGTTCAATGTAGGCAGAATATATGCATTAAATGATAGACTCAACACAAAATGTTTTGATTGTTGACTTGCGTTATTGATAAATTGGTTTAATGTTAGGGGCAGTGCACACTTTCCATGTCGATAATTTATATAGGCTAGAAGGATGGTGTTGCAAACTTCTGATGTGTATTTCCAAATTTCCTGCATAGTCTATTTCATAGAATTTTCCTGTAACTTAAAAGTTCATGCTGATTTTGTCTTTGTGTTTGACATTGCAACTACAATGGTTGATTGGATATTCTTTGTCAACTTTCAAATCATGTAATTCATGTCAGATATGTTGGAATTTTTGTTCATGTGTGAAGCTATCAAGTACCGATACCTAATTGGTTACACAACTGTTTCATAATGAAAACCTTGATCTCTGATTCATTGGAGAACTGTTTACGCTTGTCTGAACCAAGATTAACTGACTACTCACTGCTAAGGTTTAGAAATTACATTTACTCAAATCACATTCTGGTAAAAGAGATCATGACTACTATAAACTGCTACCACTCTTCCACCACTTTGCTAACGCTTTTCTACCATTTGACTCTCACTTTTGCTCTTACTTTAAACTGCACATACTACAATCTATCATTTTTATTATCGAGTTAACTTTACTAGAGATTAGTTTATGCTTAACAGTTGACATGGAAGTATCAACGACTAGCTATGGTAAGCCATGTGCTTACTATAAAGGATATGCATATATTGTAAAAAGAACTAATAAAAATGGAACTGTTATTTGGTGCTGTTCGAAACAACGATCTAAAAAGCATCGAGGAATGATTAAAACAAAAGGCTCCAACATACTTATTTCAATCGATCATCATTGTAAATCTCAAAATAATACTCATTTAAATGGACAAAATACTCGAACCAAGGTAAAAAAGCAAGACCAAGAAAAAAATAGTGTGGCTCAAGATAGTGCTTTGTTTGTTAAAGAGCATTTATTATCTCCTGAAAAAGACATGTTAGGACAGTCGTTAACGTCTAAGAAACCTCTAACACTATCAAAGACAACACAAACTATGCCAAAGGTTGTTGCATTGCAAGATGAACAAAAAGGATTAGATAGTAATAGTGATGATGATTATATTGATGATGATAACCATGATGATGATGATGATGATGATAATGGTTTACACCCAAAAAAATCATTTGTTAAATTTGTTTACTGGAACAATCCCAATAAGCTAATCCAGCGGCTTCAGTACTTGCATACCTGTAAACAGGCTGGTCATACTGTACCCGATACCTAGTTGAGGCTATCGGCTACGCCAGCTGACATTGAGCCGTAGTTGAGATTTATGGGAAAAGTTGTAAAGATAGCGCTCACATCGAGTCGAGAGGAATGCTAGAAAATGACGTAGAAGGCCAAGGATCAAGAAGGCACTGCCAGTCAAGTAGATGCAATTATGGGAGGAATATTAAAGTTTTATTAAGATTTAAATGGAACATAGTATTTAATCATCTCAGAAGAGAAGAAATAACAAGCATTATATATGATAATAACTTGAAGAAAGACAGATAATCCCTTAAGTTATTGTATAACTTAATAGCCGAGATGAAGGTGGTCGAGATTATATTTGTGACGCACGACCATAGTAGGTGGGGGAGAATCACGTGACCGTGCCAGGTAGGAGCTGGTCAATGCAGTTTAGAGACATCAGTCGAGTTCAGCCAGCGAGCTGAGTGGTACACATGCGCAGAGCGTACGGTTAAGTCGAGCGGTGAACAACACTTGTTACGTAAAGCGAAGGCGACAGTATTACTTAACCAAGCAGAGAGCAGGAAGTAGGTCATTGAGCCAAGGCGAGCAACGCAGGGCAGACGGCGAGAAGACCGGTTCCGATGCAAGCTATACGGGCCGTGTACGGAGGAGAAAAGCCGGGGTTCAGAACAGCATTGTAATACGAGTTTGAGAACTTTATTTCGAGCTGCATTTTATAACGCAGAACAGTATAGCAAAGCGGCATGGCGAGGCCGGCTTTAAGCATAGTTCATTCTGGAACAGTGCAGTAGATCAGAGCGGGCTAGTTCCGACTTTTATACGCAGGCAACATTAACGAAGCTAAACTTCATTTCAACATTCAGTTATAACATTGAGTTGGGACTTGTATTCAGTAATAGAATTGTGCAGGCAGATAGTTACAATATACTACAATTATGAACTTAGATATTCAAATTACATTACGACTATGCATTTCATAACGGAATATGTAGAGCGACCATGGGGTACAAACAACATTAACGCTTTTAAGCAAACGAACTGTTACAATTATATGCACTTATGAACATTGGCACGTGCATTAATAGAATTCTTTTTCATGAATTATCATAAAATATCGAGTACAAACACAGCTACAGGGTGTTTCAAAACTTGTACACTCTCATAAATAAAATTTATTTTCTGCAAGTGAGACTTAACCGCTGTGGAGATTGAACTTTTAACAAGCAAACCGAACATTATATGGGACAGTGGCGTAACATAGAAGAGGAACATGGGGTACGCTGCTTTTATGAACTTTTACGCAAGATTTTGGACAGTATCCGCTATGGATAACATGCAGTTCATCATGTCGGAGTAAACGAAGACAGAGACGCGATGGCACCACGGAGCGATGGATTCGATTCCTGAAGAAGAGGAGGTCTAACAGCTGATTCACTTGGGATATGGAGGCGATCGTTATTGCATGGGTGATACGATATTCACGTCGATCTTTCGAGAAATTTATTACACACAAGAATAATCGACGATCTTTGAAATATAATAACAGCTGATATGAGAAGGTACTGTAAGAGTTATGACTTTCTAATATGATATTTTCATGAACACTGGGCATACATGTATATATTTTTCTAGTAGGAGTTATACGATTATTTAGACATGGCTTAAACATTATTTGCTCCGAGTTTTGCTAGAATATGGCGTTACCATATGATATGGCAGGCACCATTATGCGAAATTCTCACCTTTGGTTGGCTTTATTAAGCAGATGTTTGGTCTTTTAGACATTTTCCAGTAAGGATAGTTTTCTTGGATAGTTAAATTTTTTTGTGACGAGTATTTCGAACTCGTGATCTGCAATTGGATTATTTAAATCACTTCGTCAGTTCATTGCATACTAGCGAGTGTGTATTATTCATCAGTAGGGATTTTTCCATTGGATTGTTTGGAGATATTAAGATGTTATTCACTCAAGTGAATGAATATCGCTTTTATGTGACAACTAGAGACTTGTTGATTCCAATCTGGTACATTCACTCATGAGACGACGAGATGGGACCTTTCGTATTTATACGATTGCGTGGTGGTACACATCTTTACCCATCGTTCGGGGCATTATCATATTAGACGACGGGGCAAGGCCTTTCGTATTTATACGATCGTGTGGTGGTTACTCATCTTACTTGCCATTGAGGAACTCATTTTTATCATCCGAGTGTACTTGAGATTGTAAGAGGATCAAACAAGGAACTACTAGTCGCATATCAGTCGAATTTTGTTAAATAAATTAAAAATACATGTCAGAAGGGTTACATTTTGTAATTCTTGTTTGCCAATCCAATATTTTGTTGCTATACTCTTTTGAGAGTACTTTCATTTAACAGCTGATACAGCTGATGCTTTTGATAATTTTTATGATTGAATTTGATACCTTTGAGAAGGATTTAAAGTAATTGAATCTTGTAAGATGAATCATTAATGGTCAGATTTATTTTAAGGCAGATCAGTATTGCATATTTCGATGTGAGAGATTATAGCACATTGGTGTTTTTCTGTGAAGTGAATTATGAGAATTTTAAAGAGAATTTTATGCTATTTGAAAGCAGATCTTGAATTTGATTACGATTACTAAGGTAAGATATTTTTCCTAATTGTTTAAGAAGTTGTCTAGATGTGATCAAATTAATTACAGTTATTGGAGATTGTGTGCGTTGATAATTTGAAGCCAGTTATGTATTTTTTGTAGATCATGCAACGTGATTAAGTGAAGTTTGTGATAGGCATTTTGTGGAAGTTGCCAAGTGGAAGTTGCAATATTGCTAATGTATTTTGAAGCAGACATGAGGTTGTCGAACCCAGTCTAGCATAATTTTGAGATTCATGCTGTGCGCTGAATATTTATGGAGTTTGTGGAATAATTGTGGTATTCAAATGTGATATTTGATAAAGTGAAAATATATAATGTAGTTGTGGATAGTGAGATCCAACGTGAATTTGTGAAGGCAATAATATTTTTTTGGCATGATAATTAAATGCGAGATATAACTTGGAAGTGATAAAACTGTAAGACAACGTTCTATAACCATATTAAACAATTTGTTAGGAAATTAAACAAATAAATAAAGTTGATAATACGAGATTTTCTGATAATAATAATTAATGAAATAATAATCTGAAATTTAAGCATATTAATGATCTGACCTAATGAAATAAAAATCAGAATGACTAGATGAAATAATGAAAATCTAAATAACCAGATGAATAAAATTTAAATAAATTGATAAATTAAATTTTGGAATAGATCAATGAATTAAATAAATGGATGAATTAAAGATTGAAAAATAAGCTGACTTAAATAAATTAATAGATGATTGAATAGATGATGAATAACTGAATTGGAAGGTGATAATTAAATAAAGAAGCTGATGATTAATAAATTTAAATGAATTTAAATAAATTTATTTGAGATATGATTTGAAGAATTGCAACTTGTGTTGATGAATTAAACAATTAATTTTGATGATGATGATAATTATAACCAATGAGTAGTGGATTTTCTGTGATTAACAAACAGGCAATGATTAATGACAGTGTAAATAGTGTAAATTACTTATTCGATGTTTAGGAGCATTTTACTAACATATTCAGCATTTGAATAATGCCATGCAAGCCATAAATTATGTGCTATTTAAAATATGTGTTAATAATATGTGTGTTTAGACAGATTAATAATATTTTTACATCCACATTCATGATGTTAATTTAAAGAGAAGTTAGGTCTTAGTTATCACGAATGTCAGTGACGCAAAGACATAGTGCTACGGTGATCCTGAGAACCCAAGAGAACTTTAGAAATTTTTCCTATTTTATGTGGATTAAATACACTTTGAGTAGGGTGGAGATGGTTCGATTTTCTGGACAATGACAATTTAACGTTGGCATTCGACCATGCTATTAGGTAGGATGAGTGTTTAATATGTCTGTCTGACTATCAAAGTTGAATAAATTTGTTTTTATCTTAGTTGTGATCTGATGATGATGTGATTTTCCTTTTTCTTTCCTTGTCTTAATTAAGGCTCAACCAGGAAGGATGTGGTTTGCTAGGGATTCAGTTGATGGCGCCCATTGATATTTGTATTTTTTAAAATTAAATTTAAACCCGTAACGACCCTGGAGATACTTTATCTTGTGTTACCCTCTGCTTTTGAGATATTTCAACTGAATTTCCGACACATTCCTTATTTGACTAGGTGTTCATTTAACTCCGCTCTGTCCTGGAAATCCAGGAATGCGATGTAATAGCAGATGGGTCATCGCATCCCCAGGACGAACGGGTACAGAGAGAGAGGGAGAATTGGCTTTACCCATCCGTGGGGCTTCGATTTTGTTTATTCTATGGAATCACATCAGATTTAGATTACGGAGAGATTGATCTCAATTTCATTTAATGGTGTTATAAAATTTATTAAACTTAGTCAGACAATATACTTGTATGCCCATTCCAGTGATCATGTTAATCATATTAGTGTTATATCATGTTTAGATATAAGTCATTTTTCTTATACCCAAGTGAATGCAGGAATTGATACATTGTGATGTGTTGTTGTCTAACGTCTCTGAATAAAACGTTCATTGAAAAATATAATTATGTTACCGGAAGATTTAGCTAAGGTGTTAGGAGAGTTACAGAATGGCATGTCTAGTATTGCAGTAACTATTTCTAAAATGGAAACAGAAGTTAAAGAGCAGATAAATGATTCAGAAGCTAGGTTAGAAGCTAGATGTAAAGAAAATGTGCAATTATTACAGACTAGTAATGAAGAGAATTTGAGATCTTTACAGACTAGTAATGAATACAATGTGAAAGATAATTTGAAGTCATTAGAGACTAGGTTACAGTCAAATAGTAAGGATGAATAGAAATTATTGGAAGATAGATTACAGTCAAATAGTAAAGATGAATTGAAGTCATTAGAGACTAGGTTACAGTCAAATAGTAAAGATGAATTGAAATTATTGGAAGATCGATTACAGTCAAATAGTAAAGATGAATTGAAGTCATTAGAGACTAGGTTACAGACCAGTACTGAAAGCAATTTGAAAGCTAATGAAGCTAACTTGAGAGATAGTTTTAAATTATTAGAAACTAGATTACAAGCTCGTAGTGAAGAGAATAACACAGAGTTGAAAAACAATTTAACTAGTTTGGAGAATAGATTAACGTTAAAGAATGATGAAATATTTAAGGCTTTACAATTAGATATAAAAGCAGTAGAAATGAAAGGAGAGGAAAATGTGCAAATGTTACGGAAGAATATTATTGATTTAGAAATTAGAGAAGAAGAAAATATTCTTAATTTAAGAACAGATGTTATGTCTATACAGAAAGACATTAAATCGGATGTATCGAAGTTGAGATTCGACTGATGGTTCAGTGGCAGATGTAGGCAAAATACAAGAGTGGTCTACCGAAGTATCTTTCGAAACTAAAATCAAAGGTCTAGAAATGAATCTAGGTAACGAAATCAAAGGTTTAAAGTCAGTAATTGGGACCGTTAAAGAGGAAGTCCTAGGAGAGGTTAATTCTAACTTAAAATCCTTAGAAAACCAATTGCAGATAGACATTAGGAAAATTGATGATGATATAGAGCAGAAAGTTAATGAAAACTTAGCTTTATTTAAAAATAGAGTCGGTGCAATAGTGGGAGAACGGTATAGTGAGGTCGATGCCGAAGCATAAGAAAAACGTGCAGGGTTGGATGAGAAGTTAATCGCAGGTATGGCGAACTTGGAAGCGAGATTTACTGAGAATAAGGAAGCGATGAAGATAGATTCAACTCAGTTTAGGACAGATGTTGATCAGTTAAAGGAACAAGTCGCGTCAGTAAAGACTACATGCGAAGACAAGATAGACAAATTAAAGAACGATTTAGAAGAGAGTAACAGAACGCAGAATGTTACGTCGTTAGATGATTTGAAGACTCAGGTCAAGACCGTAGAAAAAAGAACAGAAAATAGAATGACTAAACTAGAATCTATAATAAATAGTGTCACAAGTCAAAATGTTACAACGGGGGAGGTATCGATGAATCAGACACCGATAGACCGCAGTATGAACAGTCAAGAGGTTAGAGTGGGAGAAGACCGTCAAACGCAACAGAATGTATCATTCGAAAGGGCTAGTTCAACCCCTCAAGATAATCCGAATTCGAATAGGAGTACGTTTGGTACGCGTGAACGATACTCAGGTCCAGTGACCATCATCAGAAATCTGGATGACAAGCCAAGGAAGTTTTCAGGGAACACAGGAGTCACACCAGTCGAATTTCTGAGAGATATTCGCGATTACATGGCGGAACATAGAGTAGCCAAGGAAAGGGAACTAAGGATAGTGGAACGCGCCTTAGACGGGCCTGCGTTAACTTGGTTTCGCGCATTCAGGAGCAATTTTGCGAATATGGAACAATTTGCCATAGCATTCTTAAGGAGATTTTGGAGTGCAGAGGATCAGCTGAACGTAAGAGCAGAAATGTATTCGAAGCGTTGCTCTACGTCACATCCAACGCATTATGCTAATTACTTTACTTCGCAATTGGCTAAGTTGCAGTTTTTGATTCCTCCATTGCCAGAAGAAGAGCTTTTGCATGCTATAGCAAGACAGTTGCCAATTGAGGTACAACGATCACTCAACGCATCGGGAGCGAACACACTTGAGCACTATGACGATATCTTACGACGATTAGATTACACAAGCGCTCAAATCACACCCAGAACTGCACGGAACGAGAATCGAAACACGCAAGAGGTGAATGCGGTAGTTGTCGATAACGCAGCACAGACTGATAGAAGAGATTCCTGGGGAAACAGAAGTAACGAAGGGAATAGAGGTAATATTCACAACGTTCGCGGAAATGATCGATATCGAGGACCATACGAGAGGCCATACGATCAGGACGCAAGAAACAGTAGATACAGGAACTATGATCAGAATTCCAGATACCAGAATAGGAATAGGTACAATAATAGATATCGAGGTCGATACAACTGGAACCAAGGTCAGCAGTCTAATCAGAACGATAGGCAGGATAGCAGAAGAAATGATCCAAATTAAAGACAAGACAATCGAGAATATGGGAGATCAAGGCAAGAAAGTAGACAGCCTAGTGCACCACCCGAAGAGATAACTAGAGATGTTAATCGAGTAAGCACGAGTGGCGAAGGAAAAAAAAAACGTCAAATTAATTTCAAAGCAGAATACTAATCATTGGGAATCAATCATCATTGTTGAAACGTATCAGGTCAAGGACGAGGATTTAATTGAAGAGGAGATATAGTACATCGAGGGAATGGATACTAATGAAGTTGTGGGGACTTTTAACGCAGCTAGCATTAGAAAGTATCATTATGCTGAATAAGAGGATTATAGAGCTATCGTGTACATATGTTGTGTATAGAATGCCTGAGAGTGTATTTTTTTCTCAAGCCTGATAAAAAAAGGAGATGTACGGGAGAGATGTACCCGATACCTAGTTGAGGCTATCGGCTACGCCAGCTGACATTGAGCCGTAGTTGAGATTTATGGGAAAAGTTGTAAAGATAGCGCTCACATCGAGTCGAGAGGAATGCTAGAAAATGACGTAGAAGGCAAAGGAACAAGAAGGCACTGCCAGTCAAGTAGATGGAATTATGGGAGGAATATTAAAGTTTTATTAAGATCTAAATGGAACATAGTATTTAATCATCTCAGAAGAGAAGAAATAACAAGCATTATATATGATAATAACTTGAAGAAAGACAGATAATCCCTTAAGTTATTGTATAACTTAATAGCCGAGATGAAGGTGGTCGAGATTATATTTGTGACGCACGACCATAGTAGGTGGGGGAGAATCACGTGACCGTGCCAGGTAGGAGCTGGTCAATGCAGTTTAGAGACATCAGTCGAGTTCAGCCAGCGAGCTGAGTGGTACACATGCGCAGAGCGTACGGTTAAGTCGAGCGGTGAACAACACTTGTTACGTAAAGCGAAGGCGACAGTATTACTTAACCAAGCAGAGAGCAGGAAGTAGGTCATTGAGCCAAGACGAGCAACGCAGGGCAGACGGCGAGAAGACCGGTTCCGATGCAAGCTATACGGGCCGTGTACGGAGGAGAAAAGCCGGGGTTCAGAACAGCATTGTAATACGAGTTTGAGAACTTTATTTCGAGCTGCATTTTATAACGCAGAACAGTATAGCAAAGCGGCATGGCGAGGCCGGCTTTAAGCATAGTTCATTCTGGAACAGTGCAGTAGATCAGAGCGGGCTAGTTCCGACTTTTATACGCAGGCAACATTAACGAAGCTGAACTTCATTTCAACATTCAGTTATAACATTGAGTTGGGACTTGTATTCAGTAATAGAATTGTGCAGGCAGATAGTTACAATATACTACAATTATGAACTTAGATATTCAAATTACATTACGACTATGCATTTCATAACGGAATATGTAGAGCGACCATGGGGTACAAACAACATTAACGCTTTTAAGCAAACGAACTGTTACAATTATATGCACTTATGAACATTGGCACGTGCATTAATAGAATTCTTTTTCATGAATTATCATAAAATATCGAGTACAAACACAGCTACAGGGTGTTTCAAAACTTGTACACTCTCATAAATAAAATTTATTTTCTGCAAGTGAGACTTAACCGCTGTGGAGATTGAACTTTTAACAAGCAAACCGAACATTATATGGGACAGTGGCGTAACATAGAAGAGGAACATGGGGTACGCTGCTTTTATGAACTTTTACGTAAGATTTTGGACAGTATCCGCTATGGATAACATGCAGTTCATCATGTCGGAGTAAATGAAGACAGAGACGCGATGGCACCACGGAGCGATGGATTCGATTCCTGAAGAAGAGGAGGTCTAACAGCTGATTCACTTGGGATATGGAGGCGATCGTTATTGCGTGGGTGATACGGTATTCACGTCGATCTTTCGAGAAATTTATTACACACAAGAATAATCGACGATCTTTGAAATATAATAACAGCTGATATGAGAAGGTACTGTAAGAGTTATGACTTTCTAATATGATATTTTCATTAACACTGGGCATACATGTATATATTTTTCTAGTAGGAGTTATACGATTATTTAGACATGGCTTAAACATTATTTGCTCCGAGTTTTGCTAGAATATGGCGTTACCATATGATATGGCAGGCACCATTATGCGAAATTCTCACCTTTGGTTGGCTTTATTAAGCAGATGTTTGGTCTTTTAGACATTTTCCAGTAAGGATAGTTTTCTTGGATAGTTAAATTTTTTTGTGACGAGTATTTCGAACTCGTGATCTGCAATTGGATTATTTAAATCACTTCGTCAGTTCATTGCATATTAGCGAGTGTGTATTATTCATCAGTAGGGATTTTTCCCTTGGATTGTTTGGAGATATTAAGATGTTATTCACTCAAGTGAATGAATATCGCTTTTATGTGACAACTAGAGACTTGTTGATTCCAATCTGGTACATTCACTCATGAGACGACGAGATGGAGCCTTTCGTATTTATACGATTGCGTGGTGGTACACATCTTTACCCATCGTTCAGGGCATTATCATGTTAGACGACGGGGCAAGGCCTTTCGTATTTATACGATCGTGTGGTGGTTACTCATCTTACTTGCCATTGAGGAACTCATTTTTATCATCCGAGTGTACTTGAGATTGTAAGAGGATCAAACAAGGAACTACTAGTCACATATCAGTCGAATTTTGTTAAATAAATTAAAATTACATGTCAGCAGGGTTACATTTCGTAATTCTTGTTTGCCAATCCAATATTTTGTTGCTATACTCTTTTGAGAGTACTTTCATTTAACAGCTGATACAGCTGATGCTTTTGATAATTTGTATGATTGAATTTGATACCTTTGAGAAGGATTTAAAGTAATTGAATCTTCTAAGATGAGTCATTAATGGTCAGATTTATTTTAAGGCAGATCAGTATTGCATATTTCGATGTGAGAGATTATAGCACATTGGTGTTTTTCTGTGAAGTGAATTATGAGAATTTTAAAGAGAATTTATGCTATTTGAAAGCAGATCTTGAATTTGATTACGATTACTAAGGTAATATATTTTTCCTAATTGTTTAAGAAGTTGTCTAGATGTGATCAAATTAATTACAGTTATTGGAGATTGTGTGCGTTGATAATTTGAAGCCAGTTATGTATTTTTTGTAGATCATGCAACGTGATTAAGTGAAGTTTGTGATAGGCATTTTGTGGAAGTTGCCAAGTGGAAGTTGCAATATTGCTAATGTATTTTGAAGCAGACATGAGGTTGTCGAACCCAGTCCAGCATAATTTTGAGATTCATCCGTGCGCTGAATATTTATGGAGTTTGTGGAATAATTGTGGTATTCAAATGTGATATTTGATAAAGTGAAAATATATAATGTAGTTGTGGATAGTGAGATCCAACGTGAATTTGTGAAGGCAATAATATTTTTTTGGCATGATAATTAAATGCGAGATATAACTTGGAAGTGATAAAACTGTAAGACAACGTTCTATAACCATATTAAACAATTTGTTAGGAAATTAAACAAATAAATAATGTTGATAATACGAGATTTTCTGATAATAATAATAATTAATGAAATAATAATCTGAAATTTAAGCATATCAATGATCTGACCTAATGAAATAAAAATCAGAATGACTAGATGAAATAATGAAAATCTAAATAACCAGATGAATAAAATTTAAATAAATTTATAAATTAAATTTTGGAATAGATCAATGAATTAAATAAATGGATGAATTAAAGATTGAATAAATAAGCTGACTTAAATAAATTAATAGATGATTGAATAGATGATGAATAACTGAATTGGAAGGTGATAATTAAATAAAGAAGCTGATGATTAATAAATTTAAATGAATTTAAATACATTTATTTGAGATATGATTTGAAGAATTGCAACTTGTGTTGATGAATTAAACAATTAATTTTGATGATGATGATAATTATAACCAATGAGTAGTGGATTTTCTGTGATTCACAAACAGGCAATGATTAATGACAGTGTAAATAGTGTAAATTACTTATTCGATGTTTGGAGCATTTTACTAACATATTCAGCATTTGAATAATGCCATGCAAGCCATAAATTATGTGCTATTTAAAATATGTGTTAATAATATGTGTGTTTAGACAGATTAATAATATTTTTACATCCACATTCATGATGTTAATTTAAAGAGAAGTTAGATCTCAGTTATCACGAATGTCAGTGACGCAAAGACATAGTGCTACGGTGATCCTGAGAACCCAAGAGAACTTTAGAAATTTTTCCTATTTTATGTGGATTAAATACACTTTGAGTAGAATGGAGATGGTTCGATTTTCTGGACAATGACAATTTAACGTTGGCATTCGACCATGCTCTTAGGTAGGATGAGTGTTTAATATGTCTTTCTGACTATCAAAGTTGAATAAATTTGTTTTTTATCTTAGTTGTGATCTGATGATGATGTGATTTTCCTTTTTCTTTCCTTATCTTAATTAAGGCTTAACCAGGAAGGATGTGGTTTGCTAGGGATTCAGTTGATGGCGCCCATTGATATTTGTATTTTTTTAATTATATTTATACCCGTAACGACCCTGGAGATACTTTATCTCGTGTTACCCTCTGCTTTTGAGATATTTCAACTGAATTTCCGACACATTCCTTATTTGACTAGGTGTTCATTTAACTCCGCTCTGTCCTGGAAATCCAGGAATGCGATGTAATAGCAGATGGGTCATCGCATCCCCAGGACGAACGGGTACAATACTAAATATGAGGAAGAACTTTTGGATATAGAAAATGAGCTTCGTGATGCTAAAATTATAGTGTAATGGATCCATGTAACCGCTTAAGCTATTTCTTAACAATACATGTAATATTTTCTACCACTTTGCTACCACTTTTCTACCACTTTGCTACCACTTTTCTACTACTTTTCTGCCACTTTGCTACCACTTTTCTAGTTTGCTACCACTTTTCTACCACTTTGCTACCACTTTTCTACTACTTTTCTGCCACTTTTCTACCACTTTTCTAGTTTGCTACCACTTTTCTACCATTTTGCTACCACTTTTCTACTACTTTTCTGCCAATTTTCTACCACTTTGCTACCACTTTTCTACCACTATGTTACCAATTGTCTACCACTTGTCTACCACTTTGCTACCACGTTTCTACCACTTTTCTGTCACTTTTAACTGTACATATTAAATATAAAAGCCAACGATAAATAATTCTATTACCAGAACAGAGATAACCTTTGTAGTGTGCAAATCATACTAACAGGTTAGTTACTACTATGGAACTTACTACAACTAACCGAGGTAAACAACGTGTACTATATAAAGGCTACTCTTCTATAGACGACAAAATGTAAAAGGAATAATATCCTGGCGATGCTCAAAACAGAGGTCAACAAGATGTGGAGGCAATATGAAAAGTAGAAATAGTGTGGTTTTAAGTGTGAGTGATCATCAATGTAGTGCACCAGACAAAACACTGATGGTGTTGGCAAAAAATCATCAGAATGCTAATAAGTTAGTACAAGAGAAAGATGTTGCTACTCAAAATAGTGCATTGTTTGCTGAGCAACGTTTAACCCCTGTTGTAAAAGTTATGTTGTATCCATCTTCCACGCCTCAAGAGTCATCAACATCACAGACTATGCAAGAGGTAGTGTTGTTGTTGTTTTAAGGGGCTGATCTACAAAGTCATCTGCCTTGTTATGCAAGTGGATCGAAAAGGACTAGATAGTAATAGACAAAAGAGAGTTGTAGTTTGTATATAACTATTGTACAAGTACTTACATTAAATAAATAAAAATAGTGTATGGGTATTGTCTGTTTTTCTTAATTGCTATCCCTATGTCCCACTATTAATGCAATTGTTAACCATCAACAGTCTCTGACTATGTTCGCAAAGAGAGTGACCTTAAACAATACACTCTATCTATGGTTTGTGTACCGAGTACACAATAATACAGTGTGGTCAAGCCATGTTGAGGTAATAGTTATATCAGGTAAGGGATTCGAACCCTTGCTTTCTTGTACAGAAAATTTGAACTTAAGTCAAACACCATAACCACTCGGTCAACCTGACAGTTATTAATTTAATTATTTTTGTGGACTTGAGTGTTTATAAAACTTTTCCAGTATACATTGACTAAACCACTTGTTTGTTTTGAAATATAGATTTTGTTTTGTTTGACCATAACATTGCAGTTATGAGTCTTGTGAACTGGGTGTTTAATATAGGGTTAAAGGCATTTTAAAATAATTTTAGAAAAGCTCTCAGGTATCGTGTCATGGGTTTCAGTAATGCATTACTGTTCGTTGACTAACATTTACCGTTACACAACATTATTTTGGTGAGCTCTACATGTTGTTGTTTGAGTCGTCAGTCTTTTGACTGGTTTGATGCAGATCTCCATGCCTCCCTGCCCTGAGCGAAACGTCTCATCTCTATATAACTACCACACCCTACATTCAAGGCTATCTGTTTAACATATTATAACCTTGGATCCCCCCTACAAGCTCTTGGGTTCAATTCCTACATTTAACACAAACTTTTAAAAGTGGTATGACAACTAAAACTAGTCTACTCAGTCTCGAGTGGTCCAAATAAGTAGAGAGGGTTTGATTCACACCTCAACCATAGAGCACCATGTTCTTTTTTTTTAATAATGATAGCCATTTGTTCAATTTCACATTTCACACATTGCAATTTGTCAATTTTCCATTTGCATTTTTTAAAATGACAGTTTGATGTTTTTCAATTTCATGATATGGAAACATGGATTTTTCCATTTTCATATTTACACATTTGTCAATTTCCCATTTGCATATATTTTCTTAAATGTCCGTTTAAGGTTTTTAAATTTTGTCTATATGGAAACATGGATTTTCCATTTTGCTGTTAACAAATTTTTTATATATTTATTTTGTGTGTACGTTGAAAAACGATATTTCCAAAACAGGATTTTTTATTTTTAATTTTATGATTTTGTAAATGATCTTAATGTGAGTGCTTGACCATGGCAATAAAACAGTCTATCTATGTGTTAGCGGAACCATAGAGGCTTATTACTACTGCAAGTAAGAATGTTTTACAAAAAAACGACTATCTACCACTGCATTTGAAAAACAAAACGATTGAAAAAAATCTATTTTCCATTCATATATAAGTGCTAATTCTCCCTCTCCCCACCCTACCTCACCGTATTTTCTCTGGTCAAACAACCAATGCTACCCACACACACACACACACACACACACACACACACACACAAGCTTTCTATATATCTCTCTCTCTATATATGTTTTCTCTTGTCCACGAGATAAAAATTATGGTTGCTGGATTGTATCCTGCACTGTTTATGCGACATACCTTTGCCAGTTCATAAAACCGTTAGGTATTTCTCTACACATAGCGATTTTACCACTGCTCTACCTACGCCTTTTGCTTGTTTGGCTTTCTTACAGTCTAGTATGTGATATGAGGCATTAACTGTATGTCCAACCCAATCCACGTTTGTATTTGTAATCTAAGTAATAATTTGAAAAGAGACAAGTGTAATCAGTTTTAAACATTATCTCTGCTTTTATTTGTTTGTTTATGACATGCATATTAACCTAAAATCAAACCCTAGTCTACCTTAGTGAAAGGCTAACAGTTTAACCATTGCGTCACCATACCCTTTTTTCTTAGTTTGATTCGTTCTAGGCCTTAGAGCTAGAAATCGAGTTAAGATCTCCAGTGAAAGAGGCACATGTGCTCACCACTATAGCACGTAATGTTTAGCTGGTAAAATTAGACAACCGAAAATGATTGTATTTCTGTTTAGCCAAGCATTTCTGTCATTTACCTACTGTGTGAGCTCTGCCAGCAAGACAGTTTAGTTTAGAACAAGTGTGTGTGAGTGTGTGTATAGATTATTAGCCTCAGGTATTTAAAGCTTGTTGTGTGTAGCGACCATCTTGTCCCAGTAACCACTGAGCAAGTTTTAACAGTCAACCCATAATAACTGCATAGGATAGTTGTGTGTGGTTCATGTACTTGTGTGTGTGCATTAGCATCATGCACTAGCTTTACCTTACCCTCTATAGGTAGAGCGTTATCCCTTTCCTTTCTGACATTACCAATGACCACATTCACCCACAAGTTTTACACTTAAACCATTGGCTTGTTTTTGATTAAGTTTGGTTCGGTTTGGTTGGGTTTGATTCAGCTTGGTTCAGTTTAGTTCAATGTAGTCACCATTTTGGATTTTAGCTATCCTCTTTAACCAATCAATTAAAGATTGTCTACTCTTATTTCTTGAATCGATAAATCAGATTTTGTATACACCATTTGTCATTTATTATCCCATACCTACAACCTATACTCTCTCTGTACTGCAGTTTGATCTGAAAACAAGTTCCAATGGTGAAAGATTTGTCAGTCACCATACATGTAGCCTACAATAATTCTTTCACTACCTAGCTATGTTTCATCACTCACTGTAAACATTTCACATGTCCATATCCGATTATAAGTTTATAAAATCTCAGGTCGATGACCTTGATGTATTGGGTATTTTTGGGTAAATTCATTAGCCATGGGAAAGGGTTGACCATTCTAAGTCCTATGACACCTCACATGTTGATATCCGATTATTAGTTTATAAAATCTCAGGTCAATGACCTTGCTGTTTTGAATTTTTGAGGTAAATTCATTGATCATGGGAAAGGGTTGACCATTCGTAGTCCTATGACACCTCACTTGACCCCCTCTACTGATAAGTTTATAAAATCTTAGGTCAATGACCTTGCTGTTTTGGGTATTTTGGGTAAATTCGTTGGTCATGGAAAAGGGTTGGCCATCCTGAGTCTTGTGACACCTCACTTGTCCCTCTCTGATTATTAGTTGATAACATCTTAGGTTAATGAACTTGCTGTTTTTTTTGTGGGTAAATTCATTGGTCATGGGGAGGGGTTGGCCATTTTAAGTCCTATGACACCTCACTTGACCCTCTGTGATTATTGGTTAGCGAGATATTAACGAAAGTGCAGTTAGGCCCTTTTGACAAAAAATGAATAATAAATTCAAAAACAGGGCGTCACCCCAAGTCCAACGACCCCTCATACAAGTCCCTAGCTTTAGTTCATAAGATATTAAAAAGCCGATGACCTATTAGTTTTTGGATCTTTGGTTAATTCGTGAAAAAAAACGTATCAATAAATCATTATTCAAAAAGCCCGCCCTCTTACAAAAACCCCAATTGCGCATTCGTAAAACAAAAAACAAAAATGATAAATCATAGCGGCATTCAGTTGTATGCATGCACTTTATGTGGAACGAGTTTAATTTCGTATTGGCATACAAACTCCCACATATTGCACATGGAAAGCGACTTTTACCAAAAAATTATTATTTCACCCACTAGTAGGGGTAGATTTTATTTTTGAGTGGAAATAAGTTATCCATAGGAAAGGGGTTGTCTGCCGGAGTAATTTGACTACTTGTACATGTCTCTAGCCTTATTCCCACCACTGTCAAAACAGGTTGTGACTTGTTAGCTCTTATCGTGCACGTGCGCATGTGTACACTTGTGTGTTAGGTCATATTACACATGAACCTGCATTTTCTCACGTATGAACCAAAACAGGATGTGACTTGTTTCACAAGGAGGACGGTAATAAGGTCATCTCACACGTGTTCACATGTATTTCGTCACTTTCCTTTCATATCGTTATCACATTATAGTAGTGGGGGTTGGTGAACAACGTCAGTTCAACACACGCAAATGTAGTTAGGCCCTTTGACATAATTTAAATAAATTCATGAGCCAGTCCATAGGGACCAAGCCAAAGGGACCGGTCCAAAGGGATCAGTCCAAAGGGACTCATCCACAAGGACTCGTCCACACAAACTCGTCCACAATGACCTGTCCACAATGACCTGTCAACAAGGATTTGCCCACAAGGACTCGTCCACACGGACTTGTCCACAAGGATTCGTCCACAAGGACCTGTCAACAAAGGCTCGTCCACAAGGACCCATCAACCCGTTAGGTTGGGTTAGGTTACACTACAGCCACCATCTTTTAAAAAGCCCGCCCTCTTACCAAACCAATGAGTGGGCATGCGTAAAAAACAAAAAACAAGCATGTTAATTCATAGTGGCTACCCACCGAACACATGCACTTTATGTAGAACAACGTTTCATTCCATATTAACATTCAATCACTCACATGTTGCAATTGGAACGAGAGATTCTCTAAAAAAAATACAATTTCACCCTCTAGTAGGGGTAGGTTTTATTTTGGGGTTGAAATATGTTGTTCATTGGAAAGAGAGTGTCAGCCCGAGTTCAATGACACCTCATTCGTCAAAATCCGACCACGGGTTCGGGAGTTATCGGGCTGCCGCCATCTTGTGAGGAGGGTGAGGAGGAGGAGGTCACAGAACTGTCAAAAACACACTACTAAAGGGCACTACTAGAAGTTCACCTATAAGACTTTCAAAAACCTGTTAACTACAAAATGAACATGGCGGCCAAGAAAAGTTGAAACTTTTAAATAGACTTCGCAATTTTAAAATTTAGTTTTATTTCTTGTGTATTAATCATGTGATCATCTAATAGTATAGTACATAACTCTCTGACCTACATATAAAAATCCAACATGGCGAAATATTTAGACGGTTCTCAATATCTATTAATCTATTAAAGCAATCAAACTGAAATTTTGTATGTTGATAGAGGCAATTAATATAAGTAGGATATATGAAAATAGGCGGTATAGTTCTTCACGAAATTACTTGTTAAGAAATATTACAGTTTTCGTCTCAAGGCCCCGACCATTTTGATATCGTATCGATCCCCAGATATTAGTACAAGTATATCAATACTGAAAAGAAACACAAATGTTCGTTTAGATGTACTGTAAATCAATAATGCATTACAAAATATTTGGTCATTAGCACCGTGAACTTCGATGTGTTTTGTTATGTCTGATAGCCTCAGTTACTGTGGTGATTGTAAAAGTGTATGTCTTGTAAGTGTAATTCTAAGGGGTAAGTACCTCAAGACATAAAAGAGGTACCATCTCAGCATGTGTCTGGAACTAGTGTGCAAAACGTGGGTAAAACTATACTCAGGAAGGTCACTGTCAGTGCTATGTGTTGAATCACAGATCTCGGGACTTGCCCGTAACTTCGCAACAAGAATATAATTATTCACCTTAACAAAATATTGTAGGTTATATTAATTTAAAAATATCCCTCTATACTTTAATGAATCATCCCAGTGCCATATGTAAATGTTTCGGCTCTTTATGGAGCCTTCTTCAGCACACAACTTAAAAATGGAAAATTACGAGCATTTAAATAAAAGTATTATAACCTTTATCAATGACGTTGTTCAATGTCACATAATTTAGCTTTTATTATATCCTTTCTCTTAATGTATGTTGAGGAACTGAAATGTATGGTTCGTTATTGCTTGATATAGAATCAAGAAGTTGTGATTTAGGCAGGTTTGTTCCCACATGCTTCAAAGGAAGTTAACAATTTTCAAACAAACAAGATGGTATTTATTGGCTTTCATGGCCCGTGAATTAAAACTCAGCAATCTTTCTAGGTTTATGCCGTGTCTTGTGTGGGGGTTTGCCTAGGAACACCAAGCTGGCTCATCAGCAGGTTGTTGGTGTTCCCCGCCCGGGCCCCCACACGAGTAGCAAACTTAGTACTACCTCCCTTCTTATGAAGCGCACCTGCGCCTCTAACTGCGGGAGCTGAAAGCGCAAGCAGCTTTTCACCTCCCTATGAAAGCTTCCAAAAGATGGCATATTGGCTTTCACGGCCAAGGAATTAAAACTAATTGATGTGTAACATCTTTCCACTCGGTTGCTGGATATTTTTTGAGGGAGTGATTTTGAAAAATGGGACGGAAGTGGATCGAGCGGAAGTGTGTAAGACGCACTGTCTGCTGGATTGTATCCCTCCTGGATTTTCATCAACACACAACAATCTTTTTTTATTTACACACAAATAATACATAACAATTCCAAAACTCTCTTTTTTTCTTCACTGCCTACTTGATATTTCTACTCCGCACTGCCTTCTTGATTGTTCTCGCACTGCCTTCTTGATACTCTGCTGCTAATCATATCAATAAGACTCATTTTAACAGAATCCATATGAAATTACGTGTTGGTCTGTGAATCAAGAGGTCCGGGAACTGGGCAAGCCTTTCATGATCTACTGCTGTGCACATTGCATTTACTCGCAATTTGGCCTATTTATAAGGAATTTTAGGTTATGAGCGATGTCGCGTCTATTAATCTAGTTGATCCATATCGTATTATTTATTTAGGCTGGTGCTGGTGGAAGCTACAAAACATCTAATAAAATTAGTTCCGTATTATAAACTACAATATCTGTAAAACATTCCCTTTTACAATAGATTAATATTTGTGCAAACAATATTATAAAATACCGGTGTATCAACAATTTCACGTGAGGATTCTTCTATGTCAGATGTTACACATCATATGCGACTACTGTAAGGCTCGTAAAGTTTTTTTATTCTTTGGCATAGAAAAATTGCTGAGTTTTAATTTTCAAACAACCTGTGTATGTTGCATATGAATGACTCTCATTTGTATTGCGTTACAATAACTAAATACGTAATGGCAGTGCTACAAAAGGTACTCATCATACTCATATCCATGTGAAAGAACCCTGCAGCTGTGAAATGAATTTCATTGTGTAGTAACTGCATTGAGAATAAATTTAATTCCTCAACATCATATTTCCTTGCACCTTGATTTAAGATCAGTTCAGTTACAATTATCTTAGTTTTCTCCACCTCTGAGATCGCATAGTTACAAACTGCCGATGTTGACACCACTTGAAATATATGGATAGCGTCCCAGACACCGATTACTGATATGAGTGTCGTATTGTCACTCCCTAGCAAGGCTATTAAAGCACGCGCGTCTGCCACGAGTGACGTGAAGTGATACAGTACACGCAGAAGCAGAACCATGCCAAACAGTGAGTTGACAACACTCACCATCTCACAGAGATTATCGTAAACTATTCTCAGTGCAGATAATGCGATGTTCTTCTCATATTCATGGCGTTCCTTTGATTTTGCAGGTCCATCTAGATACATACTATGTCGTGCTTCATAGCTCATGAATGGTCTTCCCCTAGTTCCATGCTCATTATTGATGCCATGACGGAGTTTGCAGACAGGGCCATAGTTTCCGAGATACATATTTATCGTTACGAAGCGAGTTCTCAAGAACAGCACGAAGTTCACGAACTGTATGTAAATCATGCAGATTACAAAATTTGAGATGAAATGTATGATAAAATGGTACTGTTCCTTATCGACGTGCATTGTGAAATAACTCACTAAACACAAAGGAAGGAAGATAGAAAAGAGTACAATCAACTGTATAATGGCAGTTCGTCTAAACTGTAGATACTGTTGATCACTTTTACCGTAGAGCACTTTGTCAACTTTTATGAATGCTTGCAGTAGTTTCTCGTACTTACCGACATGAATTGGTCCTAAGGTTGCGATGGACACGAGCGCTAGTAGAGGAACCTGTACCTCCAACAGAGCTCTGATGATCCTCTGGATCAGTCCGACCTTACTGGTGCGCCCATACTCCGCCATCCACACAATATTGTAGATAAACTCGATTAAAATAATGAAGAAGAGTATAATTGAGTACATCAAGCGCAAGGGCGTTATTTGAAGTATTTTACTATTCGTATGGGTTCTGTTCTTGCTGCACCTAAAGGGAGCTATTCCGAAAATCTTTGATGCATAATACAAAGGCATGATGGCGTAAAATATATCTTTCTTGATAACTGAGGGTGGCCTCATTTTCTCAGAAGGGATGAGTGGTTACGTACGTCTGAAATTGCACTTCTTGGCCAATTTTCTGGTGAGTTGTCGCTCAGAGGACATAATAAACACTGGTGCTTGAGCTGGAATATATTTACTTACCAGACATCAGGCTCGGTTCAGCGATGCAAAATTGAATCCTCTGCTCATATTTCAACCACTTGATGTAGTCGATTCCAAAACACACTACGTCAAGTGTCGCATGCTCCGTGACAATGCCATGTTTACAATCATCATGTTATTCCTTACAAAAAATAAATGATATTTCCTAATAAAATAATTAATAACGATATATCATGTATGATATCCCTAAAGATGACTCGTTCATTCTCAAATCATGCTTAATCATATATGCTGATGGTTAAAAAATTAGGAGCAAAATATCTAAACATCTACTGACTTTACCTACCTCACATGTAAATATTGTCTGAAAATAAGTTACGGACAATTTATTTGCATAATAATCCCAAAAGTGTAAGAGAGGATCCGTCATCCAATTTTCCTAAACCGTTTGATTAATCCCCAGCAGAAACTGCTGCATACATCTTAAGTCTTATGTCGTTGTGCACTGAAGTCGCGTCTGCACGTTAACGGTTAAGTGTGTTAATGTTAGCATTCAAAATTCTCAAGGAAAATGGGTGGGTATGCAGAATTTACTAGTGAACGGAGTGCAGATATGAGCGCGACTGAGGACTACACGATATAGGAAGTGTACATTATTGCTGTACAGTCAAGAGAGTGAATACATAATACAACGCATGTATAGGCTGACGGAGAAGTTGATTACGACTGAAATTTGATTTCTTTGTCAATTTTCTCCCAATCAAATAAGAGATAAATGTTTTAAAGTAATCAATACCAACGCATATAAAATGTACTGAACATAAATTAGGAATCAATGTAGTAACATCAAATTTATTTTAGTGCTCCTAAACTGCTCGATTCATCGAATAACGGGTATTCTCCATTCCAAAGAAGTTGACTTAGTGTATTTTGAATCATCCTTGACAATTGCAAATGCAATGATTTGTTTGTCGACTGACGTTGCTTCTGCATCCTCACTAACATTCTAATAAGTCTGCACTGAATGTCTTTAAAACTCAGTATTCAACCTTTGCTTTTTAATATTCCTTTACACTGTTAATTTCTGTTCTTTGAACTTAAATTTTGCCTCATTTGATGCGAGATAACTTGACGTTTTTTTCAGTAAGTTTATTTACAGTCATCTGCAACAGTATGAAAGAGTTTCCAGATTGGACTCGGGAGTCTGGGTCCGATCCGTTCTAGTCCACCTGTCAATCACAAAGCCACGATCGGACCATGACAGTGATGATTATTTGAATAGCAATATTTAATCGGTACGGGTATTTATACAGATAGATTTAAAATGAAAATTTTTCTGTCATAGTTTCCTGTCTTTTATTCTTCAATATCGGATCAGTCACTATCGTCACTAGTAAACTTCGCGTTTATACGACATACCTTCAGCATTTTATACTTTGAATTGCAATATTCTGCTTGTGTACAGTTCACTTCAGCAAAAGCACTACGTAAGAATACTTACAGTATCCAATTCTGCCGGTAGATGCACGCATTATTATGCTTTACATTGGAATAAATGTAGACAGTTCTTGCCTCCTGACTTCTCAACTATCGTATGTTTTCGTAAGGAATTTACTGCAATACAATACTACCTGGAATATATAGATTTGAATATTCCTGCAAAATCATTAAAAAGTACTGTGTATTCTGTACTTTAAATCGGATGTTCCATTAATATATACTGCTGCTAACGACTGTTGAACACCAAGGTCATCTGCCCCAAATACATGCTCTATTGAGCATTCATGTTGCAGTACTGTTAATGTGATTTGGTCCTGTTGTCACTTGTATACTGTACATGGTATGTGACATTCACATCTACACTGGTTGTCTGAAACGTTCACCATTCTTACATCCAGTATATCCACTTCTTCTCACTCCACTTAGATGATGTAGCTCTACCGATTTTGATAAAATCTACGTGTTTTCTATCAACACTGCTTAGATTGCCCGTAACTTCTTCCTGAATATAGAGAGTGCACTCGAGGAGAGAGTCAAGCAAACACGCTTGAAATGTGACCATGCACAGAGTGATGTCGTATTAATTACCATGTTAGACTGTTTGTGTCCAGTTGGAGGCGTCACGGAATATTTCTACTGCTAATTAAGATCATTTCCACAGACAATCAACAACTGACAAGAACACGGCACCTCATCGATGTGCTTTTGCAATGAAACACACTTGGGAAGAAATAGGACACGTGTTTTTCCTGTCTTCCCAATATGTCCTATATCAGGCACAAACAAATTATCTCGATAACTTTCTTGAAAAAAAAAAAAATATATTGCTCAATCGGCCAACACGTCAATGTTCCCAGTTAAATTTAACGGGGAGTAAAACGTCTATCTGCCAACCTGGAAGATATTACATGGAATAATTGGTTGGATGGTTGGTTCCTCAGTTTAGGCTAATCTCTGAATGAAGCCACTGACTGCGAGCGAAGCGAGCAGGTCAGCGGCCAGGTAAAGACTGCAGATGATCAATTTCAAGTAGTCAACCGTCAACGACACCTAGCTGTGAACTTGGTCACCGCAACTGGTACCTGGTGGTGAACGTTGGAACATTAATAGAGCGTTAATCAAATCTAACCTACGAATTTAGCTTCACACAATTGTAGTTAGTGGACAGTTTTTTACATGCCATACATCTATGGCATGGGCCCGCCGGTGGAAGGCATACTGAGGGATTTTAAGGCTCTTAAGAAATTCGACGACTTTGGCCGGGTTTGAACCCGCAGTCTTGGGCATAGAAGCTCAGCAAGTTACCAACTACGCCACCGAAGCTGCCTCATGGAATAATTCTAAACTTATTATACACTTGTCGAAAGCGAGTTCATAAGATGACGTGCTTCGTTCTCCAGGCGAGCATCACCAGATCTTGATCATTTATGGCGTTTATAGAGCTCGCGAATATGCATAAATACTTGTACAATTATTTATTTATTCAATTTTTTCATAACGTGTCACTTCTTTTTTAATTGATCCGCCGCGTTGAGTAGTGACTAGCATTCCTGCCTGTAACCACGGAGGCCCGGGTTCGATTCCCGACTCAGCCAAGAAATTTATTTCTGGTGTGAGGGCTGGAACGGGGTACACTCAGCCTCGTGAGGCAAAACTGAAAAGTGGAGGGTTCCATTACCACCTCAGCCATCCTGGAAATGCTTTTCCGTGGTTTCCCATTTCTACTCCAGGCTAATGCTGGTATGGTTCCTAAATTAAGGCCTCGGTCGCCTCCTTCCTAATCCTAATCTGTATTGCAACTACATACACTAATACAGTCATCACATAAAACAGGTTATCAGAAAAATTCCACACTCACTAAAGTACACGGGGCTAGATGTCGCAAAGCCCCTAAATGAATCAACAACGACAAACGTTCTTTTATTTCTGTTCCGTTAGTGTTACAGCACTCCTGTTCTAATTGACTTTCTTGCACATGGACGCCAGACACTTGATTTTGTTGGGGATCCACATCATGTAGGGCTCATCTATGAGTTGGAAATGGTACAACGTAATATTATGTGCTCAGTGATTTTAATCCCAGGAGAAGTGTGTCCCATGTGTTAAAGAATGCGATATAGTACCGAATGCGTGGGGTTGGCATTATGGACTCCTTCACAAGCATTCACAAAGATGGCCGTCAGAGCAGCAATTTCAACTATATAAGACGTTCTCCTATAAGGGCGGGTTGGTGGGTCTACGGCAGCGGACGAGTAAACATCTATTACTATATCATCTCCAGATACCATTACTACAGGTATTTTGGCTAATTTCATTACTTACAATTTTAGCCTACTTATCACATTTTGCAAAAATGAGGAAAAAGTAGACTTATGAGATCGGGCAAATGTGTGTCTGTCTGTCTGTCTGTCCTTCTGTCTGTCTGTCTGTCCGTCTGTCTGTGTGTGTGTCCCCCCCTATCAACTCTTAACGGCTGCAGCAATCGAAACAAAATTTGGTATGAGTAAAGATCTATACCTAAATATCTCACGGCCATATTTGAAAATGATGTCAGTGCAACCAACTGCTGACAAATCGCAATTGAAATTTGAGCTCCATGTTGGATATCTTGGAAGGTATGAATAGGAACTATTTCAAAATTGGCACACGTACATATAATAATATTTCAGTTTAATTTCCAGGAGGCCATACATGGCAGTGTTGCCAAAATGATTATAAGCCTGCTGATAGGTCCAAATTTTAAATGCATATAACTTCTACACTATCAATTGGATTTCAACCAAATTGTGTATGTGCTATATGTACATAAGCAGATATGACTGAGCGTATTCTTAAGAGCCAACAGGGCTGCCAACTCTTAATAAATGCTCTCATTTTTTATCCAAATAGCCATATATCAGAAAGTATGCAAGCCGACAGCTTTAAACTATGCACACGTATAGTACCCGACATTCTATATTAATTTGGAGTAACTTATATACGTCAGTGCTGCCAACATGATTCTAAGCCTGCTGTTAGGTCCAATTTTAAAATGCATGTAACTTCTATACTAACTAATGGATTTCATTCAAAATTGACACAACAATAGATCATATTATTTCTGACCAATACATGTACGTCATTGTTGCCAACATGATTTTACGCGCGCTTTTAGATCTAATGTTTAACTGCATGTAACGTCCATGTTATCCATTGGACTTCAACAAAATTTTATATTCTGTACCTTAAGAGATGGAACTAAGTATATATTCAGTCACCAGGGCTGCCAACTGTAGTTCTCTATTAGGCTGCATTATGCCAGGTATACAGTATTTCGAACTAATTAGAAATTTCGATATTACCAACTTAATTTCGACATTATTCTAGATAGATCCATATAGATTAATCATTGGCATGAATCTTAAATCTTAAGAAAAGTAGGCTCTTTAGTTCTTCACGGAACTTCTTGTTTTACACATGTTCTCCCACACTGTAGCGCCCCCCTTAAAACAACCCCCATGAAAAAAACTAGAAGTTCCGTGACGAACTAAAGAGCCTACTTTTCTTAAAATTAAGATTCATGCCAATGATTAATCTGCAGTATATGAACCTATCTAGAATAATGACCAAATTAAGTTGGTAATATCGAAATGTTTAATGAGTTAGAAATATACCTGGTATAATGTAGCCTAATAGAGCTCTACAGTTGGCAGCCCTGGTGACTGAATACATTCTTAGTTCCATCTCTTAAGGTACAGAATACAGAATTTGGTTGAAGTCCAATGGACGTTACATGCAGTTAGACATTGGATCTATCAGCACGCGTAAATGCATGTTGGCAACAATGTCATGCGTGTGCTGGTCAGAAATAATCTGAAATATTATGATATCTTCTTGTGCCTATTTTGGATGAAATCCATTTGTTAGTATAGAAGTTACATGTATTTTAAAATTGGACATATCAGCAGGCATAGAATCATGTTGGCAGCACTGACTTATATGAAATGAAAATCCACAGCCTGCTTCCAGTCTCCGACCGGGTCAGGAATGGAATGAATGAAGCCCCCATCTAGTGGCGAGGATATGAACTGTGCCGGCTGCCGAGGCCTGACGCACTCCTCTGGGGCAATGATTAAATAAATGACAGATGAAATTAAATGATAGTGGAGAGTGTTGCTGGAATGAAATTTTGACAGGAAAAACCGGAGTACAAGGAGGAAAACCTGTCTGCCTCCGTTTTGTCCAGCACAGATCTCACATGGAGTGACCGGGATTTGAACCACGGACCCAGTGGTGAGAGGCCGGCGTGCTGCCGCCTAAGCCACGGAGGCTTCACTGACTTATATGAATTACTCCAAATTAATCTAAAATGTCAGGTACTATACGTGTGCATAGTTTAACGCTGTCGGCTTGCATACTTTCTGATATATTGGTATTTAGATAAAAACAAGAGAGAGAGCAATTATTAACAGTTGGCAGCCCTGGTGGCTCTTAAGAATACGCTCAGTCATATGTGTTTATATACACATATTAGATACAACATTTGGTTGAAATCCAATTGATAGAGTAGGAGTTATGTGCATTTAAAAATTGGACCTATCAGAAGGCTTAGAATTATTTTGACAACACTGTCATGTAAGGCCTCCTGGAAATTAAACTAAATATTATTATCTACATGTGTGCCAATTTTGGAATAGCTCCCATGCATACCTGCCAAGGTATCCAACATGGAGCTCAAATTTCTAGTGCGTTTTTCCAGCAGTTGGTAGCACTGACATCATTTTCAAATATGGGCTTGAGACATTCCGGTATACATCTTTACTCATACTAAATTAGGTTCCGATTGCTGCAGCCGTTTAGGAGTTGATAGGGGACACACACACACACACAGCCAGCCAGCCAGCCAGACAGACAGAGAGACAGACAGTCAGACGGACAGACAGACACACATTTACCCGGATAGAACTCATAAGTCTACTTTTTCCTCATTTTTGCAAAATGTGAAAAGTAGTCTAATAATGCAACGTCCATAGATACCGAGGTATGGTGATGAGTGTGTAACATTTGCCTTTTATAATTATGCACTTCGTATACACCCCTGTTCTATGTCAGTGTGCATGTATACACACAAGACCAACTATATACCAAGACCAACTACAATACTCAGACCTTAATGCAGGTCTCGAAAGTGTGAAAATGGCGTATGCTGAATCCCTGGCATATTATTTCTTTACATTCGTTGCTGGGATGCACTATTTACTTAGCTTTGATTAGCTTCGTTTGATGAAAGTTGGGATAAACTGTCGCTCATCTGTAATTTTTAGTGTCTTCAGTATGTCTGTAGAGTCCAGTTCGCGTTAATGTACTGCAATCGTATGTAAATATGTGAAAATACGCTTAATATGGACTGGTTCGTTTGTGTGATGATTGTCCAGTCAACCGATGGCATTGTGTCATTTACTTCGGATGTTGATGTACCAAAGCCTAAAGCATAATAGAAGTGTCTCAAGAATATACACCGCAATGATTTGCTAGTTAGTGACAATATAATAATAGCTTAGTACACGTCAGTAGTGTCGAACTTAATACGTAAAGGGAAAACGCAATGTGCATTTACGGCTAGACCAAACCGTTGACGGTTATCTTGAACGCCCAGCAATATGTGCCTCCGTAAATCATTACCAGTCTAGCAGATGTTCTACACTGCCTTGTATACACGCCAAATAATACAGTGAACTGCTTTATTGGTTAAGGAAGATGTTCCCCCTTTTCCAAACAGTGAGCTCATTGTGTTCCGTCATTATTCACACTTTTGTGATTCTTACAGCTTGCAAGTTATTTTTTATTATGATGTGTGTAATAGTGTTGTGAGTACCTTCCCAATTATGTACTTATATTGCGAGATGGTGTGCCGCGATAATTCCGTAAGAGGGAGATGGTGCTTTCCAACCTATAGTACTTTACTAAATCAGCTATTTCCAGCGTACAACTATTCCAAACGGTAACAGCGAATTTTTAATAGGTTAGATGGTAACATATTATCGTGTCCCTTGTGTGTAGTGAAAATGAAAATCCACAGCCTGCTTCCAGTCTCCGACCGGGTCAGGAATGGAATGAATGAAGCCCCCATCTAGCGGCGAGGATATGGACTGTGCCGGCTGCCGAGTCCTGACGCACTCCTCTGGGGCAATGATTAAATGAATGACAGATGAAATGAAATGATAGTGGAGAGTGTTGCTGGAATGAAATTTTGACAGGGAAAACCGGAGTACCCGGAGAAAAACCTGTCTGCCTCCGTTGTGTCCAGCACAGATCTCACATGGAGTGACCGGGATTTGAACCACGGATCCAGTGGTGAGAGGCCGGCGTGCTGCCGCCTAAGCCACGGAGGCTTCCCATTGTGTGTAGTATTCTCCATAATTATGTTCTGATATCCACACGACGACTTCTTTGCATATTTCAATAAACTATTTCGGTGTGATGGTTTACCCGAGATTTTAGGCAATTCCACGAGAGGTCTTAATTGAATTGTATCTCTATGGCGTTGGTTCGATTATTTCAGGCAACTATTCTCATTCCGATTGTGTACCCAAATTCTCTGCATGTGCTGGAACAGCATTTCAGTAACCGGGTACTTTCTTCTCTCCTACTTCAGAATCTGTTTGATTTTTTGCTAATAATATTATTCTATAATTACTGAACTTAAATACAAATCGTGATAACTCGCCTAAAAGCTTCTTATTCAACCTCAGAAACAGTGAGACTATTGTAGCTGCCCCTTGGGTGAAGACGAAGAAACCTATAATTCGAGGGCAGCACTATGTAGATAAATTAATTCAGGTAAGTATATTTCTTTGGAACCTAGTCTCGTTTTGTGATATATTTCATGCTCTTAGGTGAGTAAAAATAATAATTTACACGAACTGTGACAAGCCCGATGACGTGATCTTAGCTACTGGTAGGGCAACCATCGCCACCATGTTTTTTTCTACATTAAGGTCTGAGGATTGTAGTTGGTCTTGTATATACTGTGCCCGATTGACGAGGATTCCGGGGAGCCAACGACCTTAAATGACCCTTCCGAAACCCCCATCTCCCAGGAAAACATATAGGTCGGGAAGGAATGCATTCTTGGACTGGGAAAGCACTCAAGAAACTGTACTCGGGGGGTGTTGGGTGTAATGAGAGAAAAACTACCAGTCCAGAGGAATACAAACTCAACAAATACAATTTAGAGGCAAGGCTTACATTTAAATCACACTCAGTTTATTCAAAAAAGTGGCAGACCCCTAACTACTTCCGAGAGGTAAAAACGGCGAGTCCGTGCTAACAATGTTCATAATAATGTAAGTCGTCTCCGTGCGATAATCCTAACAAATTAAGCCTCTCGAAGTCCTACGCAAAAATGGAAAAAACAAAGAATGCAATCTAAGAGGTTTCCAATTACTTCGGAGATTCAATAATAATAATAATAGTACATGAATGATTCTACAGCAAGGTGAGTTATTTGCTTGTTTACAATGCAAGATATTAGTTACATTTAAAGCACAATAGGTTTAAGGCTACGCTATGATGGTGTCATCTACAACATTTAACGTTAAAATAATTTAATATAATGCCTATCGTACGTTAATAATAATAGCAACGATGTAAACGAGAAGCGTTTCATCCAAAATTTATTTCCAAGCTAAAGCTATGTACATTCTGATCCTAACAGAAAGTATGAAAAATCTAGCCTAATTACAACACAAATGTATAACATGTAAACACTCTTAAATTATGTGCGCAATGGGCGCCACTGCATTTACCCTCCTACCTCGCAAATCCACTGTTTGTGAACTTGGGTCATGTTTGTGTTGGAAGAGAAAAGTTACGTCGGCGATAGGATGAGTAAAACATGTCTAACATCGCATTATCAGTTTGTTACCGCGTTTAGACACGTAACTACTGACTGTCGTCGCTCAATAGGGGAAGCTATATTTGTATTTAAAAAAGTCCTCTCGGCACGCCGGAAGACGGAGGTAGATTTCACCGGGCAAACTTGGGGATAGGCGAAAATAGGCAGAATATGCAGGTTTTCGTAGAAAGATCAGACCTCATTTATTGCGAGAAAGTTTTTTATAATTGGAGCTTAATTCATTTTGTTTTTCATCATTTTATGCATATTATAAACATTTTATGGTCTTATGGGGACGGTAACCTTCTTGTCATTCGGGGTCCTTTTTTAAACTTGTGGTCACACTGTCTTGATGCAAGGTTTCGACACTGATGTGTAACTATCTAACTGTCTGTTACTTCTTCACGCAAAACTTTATCTCCCACAGAGATTTTGGTTGGTTCCTCAGTTTCGGGACTGCGACAACGCGGTCATGTAACCACGTGCACTTTGGGTGAGTGTAGAATCTGTCAGATAAACGGTGTGAATTGTGATGGCTGTATTAGTCTGTAATTCAGGCAAGGACTGCAGACGGTCAATTTCAAGCAGTAGTTCCTAATGTTGCTACCAAATATTACCGTCAACGACACCTAGCTGTGAACTTGGCTACTAGATGCCACCGCAACCAGCAACTCGCAACGAACGTTGGAACTTCCCCTCCAAAGGAAAGCATACTGAGGGATTTTTAGCGCTCTTAGAAAATCCGATGATTTCGGCCGGCTTTGAACCCGCATCCTTGGGCATAGAAGTCCAGCATGCTAACAGTTAAGTCACCGAAGCCGCTTCACACTTAGTCAGATGGAAAACTGAATGTGATCTCGTGCGAGTGCGTTGTCATGGCAACGCCTGATGGCTCATCCCTCATCAATTTAGTAGTGTTGTCATGGCAACCTCTGATGGCTCTTGGCATTTTCTTATAATTCCGAAATTATTTTTCTCATCCCTTGGCGTAATGGTGGGTCATATCAAAAATTCTTTCAGACAAAAGTTTTAGGTAATTATTAGGGGAATATTGTCCATTTTGTACGGTTTTGATATTGTGCCTATTAAGAGAGATACGATTAATGTTTCCCGAAAAACCCACTTTTTCTCACCCCTTTGGTCAATGGTTTGTACTATCAAAAAACTTTTCAAACAAAATTTTTGGGCCTTATCCGACGCATGAACTTTGAATAGATTCGATATTTCAAATATTAAGAGAGTTATAGCGATATCTCACTTTTTCGAAAAAAGCCCCCCATTTTCACCCCCGTCGACCGATTGTGCCCATTTACGAACTCGACTGAGATTTTATAGAGATACATATTATGTAAGAATTTCAAAGTGATTGGTGCAAAATTGCGGTAATTATCGTGTCCACAAGAAAGTGATATATATAGATACACAAGCTGTACCCGGCATGCGTTGCAATGCCAATCAAAGAAAGTGTTGGGGTTGTAATTTTGTTTCTTGAAGTGCTTTTGGATACACAATATTTTTTTCAATTTCCGTTAACTGCCTCTAAACTATTGGGAAATGGATTTACTAATTTCGAAACATTCGTGGGAGCGTACACAACAACTCGCCAAAGTTTCATCGCAATCGGACGAATGGCAGATGACGCATACGGGATTTTGTTTAAATGATTCGTGCGCTGTCACTAATTTGTCGAATCTATTCACACGCCACCTACTGCGAAATGGATTTACTGAGTTAGAAACCTTCACGTAAGTGTACACAACAACTCATCAAAGCTTCATGGCAATCGATGAATGGTATATGAACGCATACGGGATTTTGTTGAAACGCTCCGCGCGTCGCCACTCATTTGTTACATCTACTCGTGCGCTACCAATAGTGTAAAATGGATTTACTTAGTCGAAGACCTTCCATGGCGTGTACACAACAACTCATCAAAGTTTCATCGCAATCGGATAAAAGGCATATGCACGAACACATACGGGATTTTGTTTAAAAGATTCGCGCGTCTTCACTCATTTGTTGAATCTACTCATGCGCTACCTATTCTAAAATTGGTTTACTAAGCCTGAAACCTTCCCTGGAGTGTACTCAACGATTCACCCAAGTTTCATCGCAATCGGATGAATGGTAGGCTATATAAAAGCATACGGTACTTTGTTGAAACGATTCGCGTGCCGTCGCACATTTGTTGAATCTACCCGTCAGCTACAAATTGAAAAATGGATTTATTAACCCAGAAACCTTCCGTGGAGTGTACACAACATCTCACCAAAGTTCCATCGCTATCGGACGGATGGTATATGAACGAATACGGGACTTTGTTGAAACACTTCGCGCGTCGTCGCTCATTTGTTGAATATACTCATGCGCTACTTGTTGTAAAATTGATTTACTCAGACTGAAACCTTCCCTGGAGTGGGAACAACATCTCACCCAAGTTTCATTGCTATTGGACGGATGGTATATGAATGTATATGGGACTTTGGTGAAACGCATCGCGCGTCGTCGCTCATTTGTTGAATCTTCTCATGAGCTACCTGTTTTAAAATGGATTTACTAAGCCAGAAACATTCTCTGGAGTGGACACAACATCTCACCGATGATTCATTGCTATTAGATGGATGGTATATCAACACATATTGGACTTTATTGAAACGCATCGCGCGTCGTCGCTCATTTGTTGAATCTACTCCTGCGCTACCTGTTGTAAAATGGATTTACTAAGCCAGAATCCTTCCTTGGTGTGTTCTCAACATCTCATCCAAGTTTCATCGTAATCGGACGAATAGTATATGAACGCACACGGGACTTATTTGAAACGTTTCGCGCGTCGTCACTCATTTGTTGTATTTACTCGTGCGCTACCTTTGTAGAATGGATTTACTCTGCCAGAAACCTTTCCTGGAGTGGACACAACATCTCACCCAAGTTTCCTTGCTATCGGACGAATGGTATATGAACGCATACGGGCCTTTTTTGAAACGCTTCACGCGTCGTCGCACATTTGTCGCATCTACTCGTGTGCTGCCTATTGGGTTCTATTGGGAATGTGAAACATACTGGGACCCACTCAAACAAACTTACATGTTGTTTATTTTCTATGAGCCGCTATTGAAATGTCAAAACAATGCCATGCTCTACGATGCAAGTGATTTGTGCATGTTTTGAAGCCTACTTCAAATATCAAGGATTCGACATCACCGCCACCTATGGTACAAAAACATAACCATGAATTATTCTCAAAAAGTCAATTATTCATGAACGTTTTTGAAGAAACAACTGCCAAGGGGATGGGCTTGGGAGAATTAGTGATAATGATGACCCTGTTTATCGGCGAGATAAATTTTCACTAAGGCTAGCTGGTTCCATGACGACAGTTTTCGTTTTGTTGACTGTATCTTGTGGTTCTAAAAGTGTTTTCATCCTACATCTTCGTCGCTACGCCACCTACCGGGTCCAGCTGTGAATCTAAACCATACATGGACCCACTCTAATATACACAAAAAAATTGATCAAAATCGGACCAGCCGTTTAGGAGCAGTTCAGTCACATACACACGTGTCGAAGAATTATATATATATAAAGATATATACATAAATTATATATAAACTTTTGAACTGACGGTGGTTTTGGGGTCTAGGGGATGTTAAACGCGAAGATATGTCAAAATTTTCCGGAAGTCGAAACATGGTACCCATTGCAATAGTTAGCTATCTAATGAAATCTACCTAAAAGAATCGAAGAAGCAAATCTAAGTTGTGGTCATCAAGGTTCATTTAAGTTTATAGGTTTGGTTAAATTTTATTAGAGTTCCTAGCTTTTGGTTTATACTCAGTTTTAGTTGAAAATCCTGATATTTGATTATTACGTTTATAATTATCAGATTAGTCGAGTCCTATCAGTTCCATTGTATTTTTAATGACCATGTTAAACTCGTGTAGTGAAAACAATTGGTGTACCAAACATCCAATACAAACACATATTTGGAAGAAAATTCAATTCCACAACCTCAAATCACACATCTGTGTGCTGATCAATACCACTGATCCATTGATCATCCGCTGTAATGACGTGAAAAACGTCGTACACGTTACCAGCCCATAAAGTACTAAAACTTGTACTTGCATCTAAGGGTAATCATATCCTACCGCTGTAGTGCGTTTTAACATAACATTGTTCTGTTTAAATCTATACAATCCAAGCTTGAGGATAAGGTTTAATAGTGCTGTCACATCAGCTGTATTCTCTGAATTTATATAAAGGTGTTTCATTTACTTATATATCAGACGCCTAATGTCTGGAAATCTAGTATTATAAACCAGGGTCTTTTGATTACAGTCCTATAAAATGACCCGTTATTTCGAACCCAAGATAGCTTGCTCAGCTCATCTTATAATGTTACAATTCATACCTGATTTGGCAGTCGTCTGCTTGTCAAATTAATACAGTTATTTGCTTCACTTCTCCACACTGCATAAACGGGTTTTCACGTAGTAATGTTCAGTATTCACTGGGCCCACTGCCTTCTATGTAATTTAATAAAGAAAAGAGTGCGCTGTCATCGCGTTTACAAGGTCAAAAATAAACAAAATAAAGTGTGACATTGGCTTCTTTCACGGCCAACAGCTGGTCGTTGAGTTTCACTGCTCAAATAAAGTACAACTATTGAGACATGACTGTCACAATTCCTACACGCTAAAGTGTGTTGGTTCGATGCTCTGTCGTAGTTATATAAAAACGTTATCTACAAAAACTGTTGACAAATGCATTTATCCTCAGCAAGTGCAAATGATACGATATTTTGTGGTTCCTCCACCACTAAGAGTACATGTTATCAATAAAGCCTACCTAGGAATGTGCGTCGTAAGGTCATAACTAATCTAATCCCCAAAACAGGATCGTACATAAAAATTTGTTCGGCAATCCGCCAGACTCACGTGTGCTCTTCATATTTTCTTGCATGGTTTAAGTAGCAAGTTAGGCATGTAGATGGAATACCTGTAGTCCACGTGCTTGCTTTACAGTGCGATCCAGCCGTCGCTAATCCATGGGTGATGCGATCCAACCATCGCTAAACCATTTGTAGTGCGATCCAACCATCGCTCAACCCCGCCATCCTATGGGGTTTGTTACTCCATCACTACAGTTATAGTTGAGTGAATAATTGGCATTTCTTCTGTACAATAAATGTGCGTTAATAATGCCATGACGCAGTGAGATTTGGTTGCACTGAATTTACTATTACGCCTCAAATAGCAATTGCACTGAATTTGTACTGGTGTAGCGGTTAGCAAGTTATAAAGGCCATTGGTTTTCCGCTCACAGAATTTAAATCTTGTAGCTTGTGCTACAGTACACACTAAAAATTGCTTTACTTTAAATTCACACGTAAACTGTCCTTCACTGTTCTGCACTGTTCGATGAATTTCGCTGCACTTATGAAAACGTGGTTTGGCAGCGTGCTTAATAGCTGTATTAGATAGTACTTGAAATTTCACAAATATTCGGAATTTACTATTTCTGATGGTTTTAAATGCACTTAGCAGTTATACTGCACGCAAACGCGTATCCTTATGTATCAGAGTGAGTTAAATGATACTGATATTCCTCGATTATGTCGAGCACGTTTTGACGTTGTTCAGGACCATGCCTGTCAAAGGTTACACGTCAAGCTATCATGCTTGCGATAGGAGAACGACTGTTTCATCAAGATACCGGATGGACTCTCTAGTCAATAGTCAAGTGTGCGACTATGTGAATATCTATGGCATTCACTAGGGACCATTCATAATCATGTCTCTTATTTTTAATAAATCATATTCTTCTTCTGTGCATTGAAAATATTTACAATATCGGTTAAAATCATGTGTTTTACAAAACATAAAAATATAATGACGGAACACAATGAGTTCACTGTTTGGCAGAGCCCATCTTCCGTAACCAATAAAACAGAAGTTCACTGTTAGTAGGCTATACAAGGCACGGCAACTCATATAAGTCAAATAAGCGCTCAATCGGCTTCTTCCATGGATGGTGAACTTTACATGAGCCAAAGAGGTCACATGGCAAATGTGACATCGGGTTCAATACAATCCTCAGACCGTAATGCAGGTATCGAAAGTTTGGAAATGGCGTATGCAGAAGCCCGACATATTGTTTGTTTACATACGTTGCTGGGATACAATATTAGCTTTGATTAGCTTCGTTTGATGAAAGTTGGGATAAACTATCGTTCATATGTAAATTGTAGTGTCTTCAGTACGTCTGTAAAGTCCAGTTCGCGTTAATGTACTGCAATCGTATGAAAATATGTGATAAAACGCTTATTATGGAGTGGTTCGTTTGCGTGATGATTGTTCAGTCGACCGATGGCATTGTGCCATTAACTGGAGATGTTGAAGTACCTAAGACTAAAGCATTAATAGAAATGTCTCAAGAATATACACCGCAATGATTTGCTAGTCAGTGACAATATAATAACAGCTTAGTACACTTCAGTAGTGTCGAACTTACAGTAAGTACGTAAAGGGAAAACGCAAAGAGCATCTACGGCTAGACCAAACCCTTGACGTTATCTTGAACGCTCAACAACATGTGCCTCCATAAATCCTTACCAGTCTGCAGATGATCTACACTGCCTTGTATAGCCTACTAACAGTGAACTTCTGTTTTATTGGTTACGGAAGATGTTTCCCCTCTGCCAAACAGTGAACTCATTGTGTTCCGTCATTATTCATACCTTTGTGATTCTTACTGCTTGCAAATTATTTTTAATTATGATGTGTGTAATAAAAATGCGAGATGGTGTGGCGCGATAATTCCGTAAGAGGGAGATGGTGCTTGCCTATCTACTTTACTAAATCAACTATTTCCAACGTACAAATATTCCAAACGGTAAAAGCGAATGTTTAATAGGTTAAATGGTAACGTATTATCGTGTCCCTTGTGTGTAGTAATCTCCAAATGTTCTGATATCCACACGACGACTTCTTTGCATGTTTCAATCAACTAATTCGGTGTGATGTTACCCGAGATTTTAGACAATTCCATGAGAGGTCTTCATTGAGTTGTATCTATATGGCATTGGTTTGATTATTTCAGGCAACTATTCTCATTCCGATAGTGTACACAAATACTCTTCATGTGCTGGGAAGTAACCGGGTACTTTCTTCTCTTCTACTTCGGAATCTGTGATTTTTGATAATAATATTTACCTATAATTACTGAACTTAAATACAAATCCTGATAACTCGCCAAAAAGCTTCTAATTCAACCACAAAAAGAGTGAGACTATTGGAGCTGCCCATTGGGTGAAGACGAAGAAACCTATAATTCAAGGTCAGCACTATATAGATAAATTAATTCAGGTAAGTCTATATTATTGATGCATATTTCTTTGGTACCTACTCTCGTCTTGTGATATCTTGTATGCTCTTAGGTGAGTTGAAATAATAATTTACTTGAACTGTGACAAGCCCGATGACATGATCTTAGCTATTGGGAGGGCAACTATCGCCACCATGTCTTTTTTACATTGAGGTCTGAGGATTGTAGTTGGTCTTGGTACACACATGTACTGTATTGACTTATGTCAAAACAACAAAATATGGCTAGTAATCTTACTTGGCTCTTAAACCTAACGATTATAAGGAACAAGACCTAATTTCTACGTGGATTCCGAACCTATGGACGTGACTTCTTACTTCAGTGAACTAACATAACTTGAAATCAACAGAAGTACATCAGCTGCTCCCTCTCGTTCTCTGAAAACGGAGTGGTGCGCCATCTGTAGACGAGAGTCTGAATCAGATCTAGCTCATTCTTCTGCCAATCATCATCCGTTATTTTAGGGCCTATGGTATGGCCAAGACCAACTACAATACTCAAACCTTAATGTAGAGAAAACATGGCGGCGATGGTTGCCCTACCAATAGCTAAGATCACGTCATTGGGATTGTCACAGTTCGTGTAAATTATTATTTTTACTCACCTAAGAGCATGAAAGATATCACAGGATGAGACTAGGTTCCGAAGAAATATGCATCAATAATTTAGACTTGCCTGAATTAATTTATCTAAATAGTGCTGGCCTCGAATTATAGGTTTCTTCGTCTTCACCCAAGGGGCAGCTACAATAGTCTCACTATTTCTGTGGTTGAATAAGAAGCTTTTTGGCGAGTTATCACGATTTGTATTTAAGTTCAGTCATTATAGATTAATATTATTAGCATAAAATCAAACAGATTATGAAGTAGGAGAGAAGAAAGTACCCGGTTACTGAAGTGCTGTCTCAGCACATGCAGAGTATTTGTGTACACAATCAGAATGAGAATAGTTGCCTGAAATAATCGAACCAACGCTATAGAGATAGCCTGCTATTCAATTAAGACCTATCGTGGAATTGTCTAAAATCTCGGGTAAAACATCACACCGAATTAGTTGATTGAAATATGCAAAGAAGTCGTCGTGTGGATATCTGAACATAATTATGGAGATTACCACACACAAAGGACACGATAATATGTTACCATCTGACCTATTAAACATTCGCTGTTACCGTTTGGAATAGTTGTACGCTGGAAATAGTTGATTTAGTAAAGTAATGTAGGTAGGAAAGCACCATCTCCCTCTAACGGAATTATCGCGGTACACCATCTCGCAATATAAGTACATAATTGGCAAGTTACAACACTTTATTACACACATCATAATGAAAAATAACTTGCAAGCTGTAAGAATCACAAAAGTATGAATAAAGACGGAACACAATGAGTTCACTGTTTGGCACAGGGGAAATCTTCCTTAAACAATAAAAAAGTTCACTGTATTATTTGGCGTGTATACAAGGCAGTGTAGATCATCTGCCAGACTGGTAAAGATTTACGGAGACACATGTTGTATGGCTATTGGCTGCATTAAATATTTAATTAAATGTTGCTAAGCGTTCAACGTTCAATGTCAACGGTTTGGTCTAGCCGTAGATGCTCATTGCGTTTTCCCTTTACGTACTTAATTTCGACACTTCTGAACTGTACTAAGCTATTATTATATTGTCACTAACTAGCAAATCATTGCGGCGTATATTCTTGAGACACTTCTATTAATTCTTTAGTCTTAGGTACTTCAACATCTGCAGTAAGTGACACAATGCCATCGGTCGACTGAACAATCATCACACAAACGAACTAGTCCATAATAAGCGCATTATCACGTCATATTTATACACGATTGCAGTACATTAACGCGGATTGGACTTTACAGACATACTGAAGACACTAACAAGTACAGATGAGCAATAGTTTATCCCAACCTTCATCAAACGAAGCTAATCAAAGCTAATATTGTATCTCAGCAACGAATGTAAACAAACAATATGTCGGGCTTCAGCAAACGCCATTTTCACACTTTCGATACCTGCAATAAGATCTGAGTATTGTAGTTGGTCTTGGTATGGCTATACGAAGTGTGATCGGTCATTGCCGTCTACAATTGAAGGGCTTAGTGGAAACAGGGTGTATCCCTCCAATGTGTACTTTCGAGATATTTAGCATTTTATTAGATTGCCTGTAACATTATCAAAACAATAAGAATCAGAAAATGTTTGAAGGTACTGTACTAACTTCCTGCAAAGGTGGGGCAGAATACGTTGAGTTTTATTGTAAAAAAAACGTTCACTTGACTACTGACATGTAGATGATATTGTATAAAACACAGATTTTCAAATACAACAGAGAAAAAATAACTCTAAATAACCTCATGAACATTAAACACCCTAAATAACATCAAGCTCATTAGTTTCTTCTCGTTCATTTCCATTGTCTGATTTCACATTCTGATAATAGCCATGGTGAAGGAGAGGTACAAACTTCGACATCGACATTATATCACGCAGTTTAGCTGCTTTGATGGGCTTACCATTAGGATACTTTGGTTTGAGAACAGTGTCATTTATTTTCTGTGCCCTTTCCTTACCCTTCTGCAGGCCTATATCACTGTATGTGAACCGTACATGCACTTTATGCCCTCCCTGGAAACTCAGAACAGATGCCTTTCGGAAGTCCACGCTTATGCCAGAAGGGGTTTTGTTTCTTTTTGTTAGCTTCTTTGGTAATGGAGTTAAAATAACAAAATCCTCTTTCTGCATTTCCACAACAGATTTCCTTTTCCATGCATTTCGGATCAGATTCGCCCATTCTTGAGGGAACCCATGTATCGGAGAGATTCGGGATACCTCTCTATTCCACTCAGAAGTGTGAGACTGCTTTGTCAGGCCCGTTATCTTATCCTTTTTAGCCTACTTTTCACATTTTGCAAAAATGAGGAAAAAGTAGTCTTATGAGATCGGGCAAATGTGTGTCTGTCTGTCCTTCTGTCTGTCTGTCCTTCTGTCTGTCTGTCTATCAGTCTGTGTGTGTGTCCCTCCCCCCTATCAACTCCTAAACGGCTGCAGCAAACGAAACAAATTTGGTAGGAGTAAAGACCTATACCTGAATATCTCACGGCCATATTTGAAAATGATGTCAGTGCTACCAACTGCTGACAAATCGAATTTGAAGTTTGAGCTCCATGTTGGATATCTTGGAAGGTATGAATCGGAGCTATTTCAAAATTGGCACGCGTATAGATAATAATATTGCAGTTTAATTTCCAGGAGGCCATACATGGCAGTGTTGCCAACATGATTATAAGCCTGCTGATAGGTCCAAGTTTTAAATGCATATAACTTCTACACTATCAATTGGATTTCAATCAAATTTCGTATGTGCTATATGTACATAAACAGATATGACTGAGCGTATTCTTAAGAGCCACCAGGGCTGCCAACTGTTAATAAATTCTTTCAATTTGTTTTAATCCAAATACCCATATATCAGAAAGTATGCAAGCCGACAGTTTTAAACTATGCACACGTATAGTACCTGACATTCTATATTAATTTGGAGTAACTTATATACGTCAGTGCTACCAACATGATTCTAAGCTTGCTGAGACGTCCAACTTTAAATTCATGTAACTTCTATACTAACTAATGGATTTCATTAAAAATTGGCTTAACAATACATCATATTATTTCAGATTATTTCTGACCAATACATGCATGGCGTTGTTGCCAACATGATTTTACGCGCGCTGTTAAATCCAATGTTTAACTGCATGTAACGTCCATGCTATCCATTGGACTTCAACCAAATTTTGTATTCTGTACCCTAATAAATGGATCTAAGAATATATTCAGTCACCAGGGCTGCCAACTGTAGTGATTTATTAGGCTACATTATGCCAGGTATACAGTATTTCGAACTAATTAGAAATTTCGATATTACCAACTTAATTTCGTTATTATTCTAGATAGATTCATTTAGATTAATCACTGGCATGAATCTTAAATTTTAAGAAAAGTAGGCTCTTTAGTTCGTCACGGAACTTCTTGTTAGTATTGACATGGAGCAATCCTGCACTCTGATAGTTTCATATACAGATGCCAAATGGACCCACCTCACATAATATGCACTTAGCTCCATTTTCACCAAAAGGAGGGATAACCCCGTTTTCCACTAAGCCCTTCAATTCTCAAGCCGTGTGATAAGGTTTGGCAACACCGCCCATCTATCATCTGGGAGGCCTAGCGCAAGCACATGGTAATTGCTAACACTGCGTAAACACATAGATTTTGACGCCAAATGTTTCCGAAAATACAACAGAACATAACGTCCGCTAAATCTACACACAAACATCACAAATAAAGGATTATCATGCTATGTACTGGCGATTCCCGATACGGTAATAATAAAAGACTGTACTATACCTCTATGTCCCAATGTCTGAAGTTTCCTTGTATTGCTGCTATGCTCACTGCTGTCATTGACGCGCTCAGAACAAATATTTAAGACTATTTTTACGAACTTAGAGACTGCCTTTGATAATAAATTCTTCACATTTTGTCCACACATGCACTCATCATAGTCACAATAGGCCTCCAAGCTTAATGCTGACAGTCTAGCAATAATGCTCCACTAGTATCTTAATTTAAAAATAGGTAGCTTTCTAATAAAATCTACCAAAAGGCACTTACCAACTGAGTACAGTTAATAATGTACTGGAATATAGAGGCCACATGAAGATATATACCAAAACTAAATTACTAAGAACTGAAAGTGCACCTCGCTGTAGTGATCAAAACGTCGTGATATAACCAGCTATTTTAATAGTGCTGCCATAATTTGACTTAGAGTCAGGCACACAACACTTCCTAGGTATCTGAAATAGTTTAATGAAATATTAATGAAGAATTTGTTGGTTAAATTCATTAGCAGGTATTGATTACACAATGCAACTTAATACAGGAGATACTCACTTCTACAACTTTCAGCAGGTCTGATTTACCACGAGGAATTTCACGGGCGTTGAAATAGTTAGTACCAACTGCTTGTAGATGCTGTCATATCAAAATAAACTATATTTATGAATAAAACTTAGCATAAGGTTTTACGTGTTTGTAGAATATACGGACGATGGATCGGTGAACATGCTAGCGGAATGGCCGGAATAAGTTAGTCTTTTCTCTGTGATTCATCGTCATGGTCAAATAAAGATAGCCTCCTATACATGCGCCGAACATAAACAGTCCATTTAGGGTTATTAAATACCATTAGAAGGTTGTGACCAAAATCACGAGAAAACATTTGGTCCTCCTTAGCCTGGATCTGTGTTGAGTTTTGAGGTATGTGTGTATAAACTAGGCTGATATTAGTTGTCGGTGTGGATCGCCGTTTTCGCCGTGAAACATCACGCAGCCATATCCGAACCAACTCCAGCGCTTCAGAAGGGGTACGAGGAGCATCGAAGACGTACGAAGGTGTGTAGCTAATATCAACACCATCACGGGGTAATCAGCTGGTCGGCATGGAAGGCGAGGCTCATCAACAGCAGAATGAAACTGCGAGCTCATTAACAGCTAAGTAGTAACCTATCTAGACTGGCTTCCAGTGCAGGGCTTCTATGTTCATTGCAGGTTAATTATTCCTCTCCTGATTTCCTATCTACTCTTTCGATTTGCACCCGTCTTAAGCCTATGTTACTTTGTAGATGATTGTATTGTGTCAACATGGATGAACAAAATAGGAAACAATTGTTTATCACACGTTCAGAGGCAAGAGCAAGTATTACTTGCCTCGCGAAATTTGTTGAGGAATTTCAACCTACATCTGACATTCAATTGATTATTGTTAGAATGAAAGATCTACCTAGTATTCGTGAAAAATGTGAAGATGCTCAGTTCCAGTTAGAGCTACAGTATTTGAAGATTGCAGAAGATAGAGAGCAGTTTCAGTTTACCTATTATAGCTTAGAAGCAGCTATGAGCAACTTAATAGCGTAAAGCTCGAATCGTAATGATAATGTTAGCCCACCACTCTCCCATTCAAGCGTGACTAAAATTGGTATCAAATTGCCTACTATAAAACTAAGGTACCATCTTTTAATGGTGATGTCATGAATTTTAAGCATTTTTGGACACATTTGAGAGCTTGGTAATGAACAACGAGCTATTAGACGATGCCCAGAAGTTTCATTACTCGTTATCTTCACTGACAGGTGAGGCACATTCTCTAGTAAGCAACATTCCAGTTACCGTTTCAAACTTTAAAGTAGCATTTGAAACACACTGTACTCGGTATGATAATCATAGACTCATTGCCTCTGTTCATCTCAGACAGTTGTTAAGCTTACCTTTGGTTCACAAATCATCTGTTAAAGAGCTTAGAGCTTAGAACTAGAATTGTCCAGCTCTTTGCTGGAAGCTGGGGGTGATCGAGGTAGTTCATCCTGGAGCAGATGGATTAGTGCGTGTGAAGACAATTCGCACAAGGGATGGTTTGTTCAAAAATTCCATTGTCAATTTGTGCCCACTTCCAACCGCGACAGACATGGAGACTAATAAGTAATCAGTGTGTTAATTAAATGTGATTTGTTTTAGGTCTATATTAGGCTATAGGTAATTATTTGCAGATTATATGTAAGAAAAATATTTTCTTGGCGGCCGGTATGTTCCTTCACGACTGATATGACAAGCAGGACTGTCGCCTGCTTCAGAAGGCGGTGGACTGTGTGTCGGGTTGGCGGATGGTGGAATGGCTGGAATGAGTTAGTCTTTTCTCTTTTGTTTGTGATTCATTGTCATGGTTAAATAGCTTCCAATATAATATGCGCCGAACCTATGCAGTGCATTTGGGGTTATCAACTACCATTAGAAGATTGTAACCAAAATCACGAGAAAACACCCACTTTAAAAATATAAAAGTCCAAAATTACCTATAACCGTGGGAGATACGAGGAAAACAGTGAAGGTCTGCACAGAGAATTAACCAAAATTTCTAAAAGGGATAAAATAGTTACGATTTAAATTTTGAAAATGTACAACTTTCATTTTAATAGCAAGATGTGTGTTATTCCTTGAAAGTGTATATAACTGTTGCACAAGATTTATGACAGGCACAGTTACCACATTAAAATCCCTAATGTATTGGCTCCTTTAGGCGGTATGTTCCCCCTTAATGTTATGGAGAGGGGCGACATAATTACTCAGATATGACGTTGTTGGTTATTGATGTAAAGCTATTATCTTGCGCGCACAAACAGGTAAACACTCTAGTTAATATTGTGCACAAGTATTGATAAAACATTCTCGTGTCCACTTCACAGCACCGTTCTGTCTGTCCTGTAATTATCTCGTGCGAGATACAAGTCTTAGAACAAACAGTCGAGGGCTAGCACGCGCCACACAATCAAGTAATAAAGTGAATACCAACAAGTCCCCCAGGTTTTTGGCCGTATCTTTTGCGGGATTTCACACAGGTGTACCAAGTTAGACTCATCAGCAAGCTTTTGGATCACACTGGTTGTATCCCATTGGGATGAACCTTGCACTATTGACAAGATTTCGACAGTGACTCTTATGGAAGTAACGCTTTACCTAAAAAGGTGGCAGGTACAATGAGTGCTTCTGACTTCTTGTGAAGACATTTCGAAGATCGTTAAAATGAACTTATGTTATAAGTGTGAAAGTGACATTGCTGAAGTTAAACAACTTTACCATGAAAACAAATACTATAGCAATAGACTAGTTTATATTCTGTTGAAATTCTGTTTCAGTTAATATGACATCACGTGGAAGAAGTGCTTAAGTAGGTCCCCACCTGCGAATGTGTGTGTTGAGTGTGTTGACTGTGATTATGTTGGAATTAAATGTTAATGACAGATGGAAGAGTATGCTGTAATACGATAAATTGAAGTGGATCACCTGTGATTTTCGTGCCCTAATTTGACAAGAATACGGCAGGAGCTTTGATGGAAGCATCGCTTTACCAAAAATGATAGCATATGAAATTAGTGTTTCTATCTAATTGTGAAGACATTTTTTAGATTGTGAAAATTAATGTGAAAGTAATATTGTGACGAATTATTAAGCTTTTAGGTGACATTGAAATTAAGACTATATACGGGCAATTCTTTTATATCCCTTAATTAACCACAACGTGCATTTCAGAAGTCAGTGTAAATATATATTTTAGCCAGAAGTAAACACATTACATGGTCATACAAACAAAATTACATACAGAAGACAGTGATGCATATCTTTTGTTCAGTAAGTGTTGTTCAAATCCATTATGTGGATAACCAGGTTAGGTGTAAACCACCGCTGTTGTTAATTCGTATTAAAGGTTCGAGACACGTTTCGTCATCAGCCCCGTGTACTTGAATGTGTAGAATTTGGCTGATATCCTCTGTTTCTGTGTGACTGGAGAGGTGTGTATAGCTGCGATTAATTAAAATCGGGGATGGGGTAGGTGTCGCGGGACTTGAAATAAGGAACTATATCGGCATTTTCCTGGAGAGAGTGTGGAAGAACCCGGGGAGAACCATAATTAAGATAGCCACTGTCAGAATTCGAACCGCCGATCTTCGGACTTCCTGCAGCTCCTCATCGCGGTCGTGGTGAGTAATTTAACGCGTACGCCTCTGGATTGGGTGTAAAATGAGAGACAGCACGTCAGGTGGTGTATATCAACTTTCGCAACCTTAAGACATAAATGAAATGTGAGGCTTTGACTGGTCAGACTACTTGCCTGTAAGATACGTGGCAACCAGAAATAATTTAGCGGTGCCTTTCAGGATTCTACAATATTTGCTTCATTTTCTTATATGTTTGTCTCCTTCGCCACGATAGCACAAGAAACACATTTATTGACTTTTGTGAGAACGAGAAAACACAAAAATGATTCTATTGTCATTAAAGTAAATCATTATGTATTCGGAAACGCTTCTGGGCATCTATATTATTTGATGTCGTCAATGAACCGTAGTATACAGTGATTCATAGAATCAAAGTGAATTAAAATAATACATAACTTAAATTTGATTTATGTATTTTATGCATTACTTGAAAATTATCTGAAGCCTCCGTGGCTTAGGCGGCAGCACGCCGGCCTCTCACCGCTGGGTCCGTGGTTCAAATCCCGGTCACTCCATGTGAGATCTGTGCTGGACAAAACGGAGGCAGACAGGTTTTTCTCCGGGTACTCCGGTTTTCCCTGTCAAAATTTCATTCCAGCAACACTCTCCACTATCATTTCATTTCCTCTGTCATTCAGTTAATCATTGCCCCAGAGGAGTGCGTCAGGCCTCGGCAGCCGGCACAGTTCATATCCTCGCCGCTAGATAGGGGCTTCATTCATTCCATTCCTGACCCGGTCGGAGACTGGAAGCAGGCTGTGGATTTTTTTCACTTGAAAATTATCTCTTTCTTATACAGACAATGTTCAACTACACATTATTTGCAACAATTTTCTCAATTATTGCGGGTGTTTATTAAATGAAGTGACCACAAGAGTTGAGTTCTCAGCATACAGCATCTTTTAACGGAGGAAACAAAATAATGAATGGTTTGACTGAGGAAATAATGTATATTTTCCACGCGATATCTCCTTGGTATTACGTTTCTAAACTCTTTGGACTAGCACCTTACAAGTGTAATAAGGATCAAGTTCTTACAGAAGGCAAGAGATTAGAAATATCACCTCTAGGTTCCATATATTCTCTCGTAATATTCTTGATTCTCTCCTTCGAACTTGTATATAATATCAAGTGGCACATAGAACAAGCAAATAATGGCCACAGTGGTTTAGTTGCAAGGTTCATCTTAGCTATACATGAAATTCAGTTACCGTTGATCTCCCTTGTGTCTATCGTAACATTCGTATCAACTCACATTTTAAAATTTGAAAAACTTCTGCTGATATTTCTGAAAGTAGATAAAATATTATACAAAAATGATAGCAAACCATATCGACATTCCAGAAAAAGTGCCATTGTACAGTTAACGACACTCTTTTGTATTCTAACACCGCTATGTGTATCCAGTTTTATCACAAACAGTGTACGTATTCACAGATACTATTATTCCATGCATTATATTTCGAATTTTCTGATCAGCATTATACACTTGCAGTTTGTAAATGTAGTATCGTTCCTAAAGGCGCGTTTCGCAACTTTGAATGAGTGTCTTAGTTCTCGCTTGGATGACTTTGAAGAGCTTTGTGACTCGGAACTTAAATGTCTACATTCTGAAAGACCATTCACTGTTCTTGTAGGCTCCAGATCGACAAACGTCAGACCGCAGAAGAAGGGCGAAGACAATTTAATACCACTTCTAACACTTCGGATAATTCATAATTATCTCTGTGAAATGGTGTCGCTGGTAAATTCTATTTACGGTCTTGGCATATTCCTTCGTACAGCCTATCAGTTTATGGCCATCATTTCTGACGTCCGTACAACCATGTCCTTCCTGGCAAGTGGTCACGTCACAGATAACCTGTTGGGAATTGTAATGTTATGCATTTGGGATGCTGTTCATGTGTTTCAGGTGATATCCACATCAGCTGTTTGTTATAGTCTGGTAACGGAAAGCAGCAGAACTGCGTCAATTATAACACAACTAATTTTATATCGGATTTTAAAGTGCCAAGAAACTACAGAATTAACTTCATTTTCACTGCAGTTATTGCACAATAAAATACAATTCTCTGGATTGGGTTTCTTTTCTTTGGACTTGAGCATGATATGCACATTCTTTGGGACTGTTATTACTTACTTGGTTATTGCCACGCAGTACCAATGAATATAGTATAGATTTAATAGTTTTGGCAGGTCACTGTAGTATTCATTTAACACACCTGATAATATATTTTAAACCGCACTCTTTGATAGCAATTGACACGCACACAGAATTTGAGCGTTCCTTGCACACAAGAAGATGCCGTTTGCAGCCACGTTGTCAATGTGTGCGCTTCGTGCTGTGTGATAACAATGTTCAAGACGATCGATTGTCCCAGCGAATGTGAGATACTATCAGTCTCCATTGTCTCCATTGGTTTTGTCCCATACTGTAGGAGCATTCGAGTGTGGCGACGAGCGGGTGAGGCATTTCACGAGCCCTTCGCCCAGGAACGCCACCAAGAGCAAGGATGTTCAGTCATGTTTTTGGGTGGAATCACGTTTGGTCGACGTATGCCTCTAATTCCTTTCCACGGTAACATGACTGGTCTGGTGTACAGAGACAACAACCTTCAACCTGTCGTTACAGGAGTTGCTGCCACAATGGTTGAGGGCTTTACACTAGAGGACGATAAAGCTCGTGCTCATCGAGATAGTGTGGTAAATTAGTTCCTTCAGATACATGGCGTACAGATAATGGAGTGGCCTACCTAGTCTGCGTGCATGAACTGTATTGAGCGTGCATGGAAAGAGCTCAAGAGGGCAATTTCGCACCGTCCCAATCGTCCAACAAACATCAACTGATTGAAGCTGCTGTCCAATAGTGGGATAATCTGCCCCAAACCACGTTAGATTCGTTGGTGCTCAGTATGCCTCGTGGTCGGCAAGCATGCCTTAGATCTCGTGGTTGACACACACGGTATTGTTATGCCCCAACATGAAAATTACGTTTGTGTGCTCAGTCCCACATTATCACTTTTGTAATTCGTTGTGTTTCTGTTTCCTTTTCAGAGCGATTGTGTGTTGTTTTTCTTTGTATTGTACCCTAAGGGTCTGGTGCTGACTGGCATCGAACCGGATACTCTATGAAGGAGAAATCATACCAATGATTTTATAGGGTATCGAACCTGAGGTCTCTGAGGAGAAATAAATGCATGGAACCCAAGACCCACATAAAATAAGACTACAGAGGTAATCTCAGCTTGATTCCTGTTGTCCTTAAGGAATTATAAGCAATTTTGTACATAAAGAGAGCATGATTACTACGGTAATATGCAGGACTAGAGCCAAGAACCAAGATTTCGAGGCGAAGTGACAGGTGACATATTGGCCTGAGCGACTGGGCGGGCCAGACTGTCTCTAGTGAACTACTTTCGAGCGTCACTAGGGGAGCAGGACAGTTATAAATGACCAAAAGAATCCCCGGGACTCAAGGAAAGGTAGATGGAAGGGGAACTTCACCTAGAGAAATAAATTGATTACGTGGAAACTATGTATCCAAGAGATTTGAGATGAACACCCAGGTGAATGAAATCCAGAGAGGATAATTGTAGACCCAGGAAATATGCAAATCTGAGCATATAAGACATTGTAGGGAATGTGAACCCCGAACTGCGTAAGAAAGGCTATTAGCGGAATTCTACAGGGGAGTCCCCTAAGCTAAGCGTGCGTAAGCCACTGGAGAAAACAATTAATATTTATTAATTGGGCGATCGAATCACTTGCACGAGGCAACTACTGTGACCTCCAGGCAAGCACGATCCAGATAAATGCATTTCCAAGCCGGAAAAGGCATTATCACAGAAGAAGACGCTCCTGAAATCTGAAGCGACTATGTTTTCGAAGAAACACCTTAAATAGAGCAGTGAAGCTGGGACGAAGCAGTCAACTTGGAGAAGTTACGCGGGGAGGTTGTTACTCCTCCACCTCAGAATTGTCAACAAAGCCGCGCAAGTAATTGTGAACAAAGCCTTGCAAGTGAAATTATAAAGTATTACATAAAATCATCTTGGAGAGCTCACGCGGGGAGGTTGTTACTCCTCCGCCTCAGAAATTATGAACAAAGCCGCGCAAGTATTGGAAACAAAGCCGCGAGTGAGTGCACAAAGCAATTTTAAGTGAAGCTAAATAAAGCTTATTATTATTATTATACAAGCCGCGCAATAAGTGACGCGAATGTCAAGTGATCATTGTAATTACACTAATCCAACGTCTAGAACAGTAGAGATGTCTTGTAAAGTTGATCTTGTTATGATCGTGATTATATACTATAGTCAATTCGCGATAGTCATGGGAAGGAAAGAGCATCACAGGCATTGTGATTAAGTTCAAGTCACAGATATTATATTGATGGTAGGCGATCTGGAACAAGGATCACGTACACCAGAACAGACACACTAATCTTTGAAGTAGGAGATGCTGGGAACCGTAGGAGAAGTATCATCAGGAGATAGGCGCTAATATTAGAGACTTTCACTGGGAGGAAAGAGATGTCGGGAGAAAGCGCAGCCTGGACCTCCGTAATTACGCAGAATCGAAGCCAGCAAGGCACCATTGTACAAAACGTGTGTTATGTAAAATTTATATGTGTTTTAGTGTTGTTTACTAGTGTTCTATAATGAAGTGTTGTATAAAAATGCAGGAGAGTGTGCAAGTTATGATGTGTATCATCGAAAGAAAAATCAGTGAATTGAAGCAACAAGAAATGTATGTTATAACCACCATGTGTCGTTGTTAAAAGGCAACAATGGTGGGTTATGCGCTGTATTGTTCAATACGACCACCAGAGGAGAAGGACGTGAGTACAATTCCAATGAAATAATGTATAAATTGGGCTCGCCATATGTCGATCGTAATAATGTGTAATAGGGAACTTGATTTAATGTTTCATACGAGTTCATCATTCCTCGTAATTGCAATAAAGAGTTTGCTTGTAAGAATGAGTTTGCTTATGCCAGAGATGCGTAAAAGTACAATTAATTTAATAATAAAGTTAATGGATAACTTCATATATTGGTCAAAGTCGCAAGAGGAAATATTAGTAAGCATGATTATATGAGTAGTTAAATTGCATCAATCCCGAGAGTCTTTAAGGTAATATATAAACAAAGAGTGTAAAGATAAATGTTAGGATGTTGTTATACATGCCTAAATGTAATGAATGTTATGAGTTACGCAGTATGTGTTGTAAAGATAAAGTCAGTTAAACGTACCTGTAAATAATGCCAGTCAAATCGTGAAAGGCGAAACGGAAGGGAACTGAAATGTCATCGATCTGAATATTCTAACAGACCTAATTATTGTGACGCTATATGCGAGCGTCTTAGAAGTAAAGCCAAGATTTTTACTTTGATAAATGCAAGGAAAAAATCGTTAGTAGAATGTCAGGGCAATATGTGCTACTCTTCGAAGGTATAATCGACGTACAGCCGTTGGCGTACACATGTATTGTTGACAGCGGATGGAGACAGATATGGTATCAGGTCGACCATACCCGCGTCACGAGCGCAATTTAAGGATTAACTATGCCACCTTAATTAGCACTTACGGAATGATCCGCCGTGCAGGCGTGACAGAATTGATATAATATCAATAAGGGTCAGTGGACACCTTAAAACTACTTCGCACGTGGAGATGGCAAAGGGTTAGACCATTCTCGCACGTATTCTTAAGCCTTATTTGTTCCTTAAGACATTGTTACTATCAGATGTTCATTCCTTTGCTATAAATATTTGTGAGCCGTATTTGAGCCAAGTAATACTACCCTACGTGATAGGATTAAATACTTAGATATTCAGATCGTGATGATGACCAAACTATCCCTTGCCCATGACAGTGAAAACATGTTAACATTGGAAGAGTTGAGACAGCTGAAGAAAGGAGCAGGGGAGAGGTAATGAACAAACCCAGTCGGCCATCTTGCTTGTAGGCAGACCCATCCCACACCCTATTATCACACAGCAGGGAGCCTGGGGGGGATCCGACCCTTGAATACAATAGATACTGGACATTTAACTGAAAATGCTGATGTGATAAAATATTGAGAAATTGATTGTTTTGAGTGCGGAAATGAATTCTAGGCCTTCAAAGGACCTGGATTCCAATTTTGAATGATTAAAATCGCACGTGAATTAACCAAGTTAATGTTGTAACATGTAACTTTGATGAGCATAATTGACACACTTGAGACATGCAAACCCAGTTTGATACGGTAACTAATTCTTCATACGGGTAGCATAAAGGACGGATTGATGCAATATTAACTGTAAACGACTTTCATAATTGTCCAAGAAGCGACAACATATGGCGCAGCGATCAAGTAATTAACTAGCATTGTTTAGTTACAGGAATACCGACAGCAGTGGCTACGCTGGCGAAAGTGCAGCGTTAGGTCATGGAGCCAAGCTCTCTGCTGACTCGGTAGACGCGTGGGTTCGAGCCCCACCGTTGGCCGTCCTTGAAATGGTTTTCCGTGGTTTCCCCATTTTCAACACCAGGCAAATGCTGGGACGGTACCTTCTGACAGGCCACGGCCGCTTCCTTCCTCATCCTTCTCCACATTCATTCACATTCATTACTTCCATCTATCATCCCGACGCGCAGGTCGCCCACGGGCGTCGAATAGAAAGAACTGCACTCGGTCTGTTAGGAGACCACACGACAAAAAAAAAAAGTTATAGGAATGGAAGTACTAGAGTCCGCGTTAGAAGGAAAGGAGAGGGACGAAGATGTTACACCAAGTTACAAAAAATAAACAAAGTTACACAAAATAAACAAAATTAAATGAATAAGAGGTTGCACAAACAAGATAAACAAATAAAAATGTCAAATAAGTAAAGTAAATAATGTAATGAATGATAAATGCATTGTTGAGTTATAATGTAGCTGTACCGTAAGCGATACGGACATGCAGATTGAACCAAGTAGAGTTCATTAAAGAATAAGATGTGAATTATTGTGTACAGTCTTATGTAATGTTTGTTTTGATTATTATTATCATTGTTGGAGTGATGTGCATGAAATATGAACATTCGTCGAGAGTAGTGGAGTAGTGACAGTTCTAACTCACCCGGCGTTGCTCGGGCGGCGTCCATGTTAAATAATTAATATTTGGTGAACCCATGGTCGGATGTTGACAAATGAGGTGTCGTTGGACTCGAGCTGACGTCCTCTTTCCTATGGACCACTCGTTATATATATATTTTTTTTGAAAATTTTTGTTTTCGAAAGTTGGTGATAGTTTGAAAACCAAACATGGTAGAACGTTGTGCCATGGCTCAAACGAATGGTCTTTATGACCTTTATTTTTTGTAATAAAACGTTTTTATTTTTATTGTTTTTTTGAAAACACTTGAATTTTGAAAATCCTATATTTTGGAAACTAGGAAGTTTACAAAACAGTTTGTTTGACACAAATGAAATGTCCCTATGCCCTCTAGCCCCAAAATAAATTTCAAGTCTCTAGAGCAAAAATTTGTGTTTTGTAGTAGTGTGGTAACAGTAGTAGTGTGGTAACAGGGGAGCTGCTTACTAACTTATTGAGCCCTCCTCGTAGCGGCCCCGAAGCTGATATCTCGCTAACCAATCATGGGATTTCAACATACAGGGTGTCCTAGCACTCGTAGTGATGCCCCCTACTTTCCTATAGGCTCTTAATTTAAATAAAAGACCAAAACTAAAAGGTCATGTGCTTTTAATATCTCGCGAACCAATCATGCTAGAGGCATATTCGACAGGTCCAAGGACTCGGGGTGACGTCCTCTCTGCTATGGACCACTCGTTATAATTTTTAATAAAATTGGAAACTCGATTTTGGGGTAAACACGTGTTTTTGTGATTTTGCCGATATCTCACGAAGCAATAACGCTAGAGGCATGTACGATGGGTCCAAGGATTCGGGCAGACGTCCTCTTTGCTATAGACCACTCGTTGTAATTTTTTAAAATTTGGGAAACGCGATTTTGGGGTAAACACGTGTTTTTTGTGATTTTTGCCGATATCTCACGAACCAATAACGCTAGAGACGTGTACGAGGTGTCCTAGGACTCGGGCTAACGCCCCCTTTCAAATGTGGTAGATATTTTTTTTCCAAAAAATAATTCACAAAGGACCTAACGCCATACATGTTGAAAAAAAAATTCTTTACCGTTACCTGTCGATAATGTTTATGAAGCGTGGTGGTTGAGAGAGACGATACTGCTGGGTGTGTGTTTCAACGAACCCGTCGCTGACCATGGTGGCTGTGTTCATTAAATCAATTGCTATTTCGGCGGGTCGGTGTATGACAGAGCGAGCGTGCGTTTTTTCTCACATTTTACCTTTAACGTGTAAACGGTGATGAGAACTTGGTTCTATGTTGGTCGAAGCGAGTACAGAAAACAAACTTGCAGACGAGCAAGAGGTGAATGTCATTTGAGCTTATTGGAAGGCGCTGATCTGACTTGACAACAGGTGCAATGGAAAAAAAAATGACCAAGAAGCTTCAAAGTGAAATAATCTGACCATTGTGGTGGCAGGGAAGAGCGAAAGGCATGTGAACATGTGTGAAACCACATGCACGCTAAACCAGTGACATCCTGTCTTGCTTCGTACGTGACAAAATGCAAGTCCATGTGAAATTTGATCTTTCACAGGTGTTCGCTTGGACGTTATCTGTCCACGTGCGCGATAACTGTTAACAAATTACATCCTATTTTGCTTCGTACGTGACAAAATGCAAGTTGACGTGAAATTTGATCTGGCACAGGTGTTCACCTTGGACGTTAGCTGTCCACGTGCACGATAAGAGAATCTTCAAAGCGTGGGAATCGCTGAATCAGTAAAAAGTATGATGCAAATTGTGGGAATGATGTCACAACCAATAGATAGGCAAGAGCTGCAAACAGCAGTGGTGGGCTGGTGAAGGGAGGGAGAGGGGGAGGGGTAATGTATGAGAGAACACAGGTGGAAAGGGAAAGACAAATATGTATGAACATGCACGAAGCGCGGAGCGCAGTACACACAGAGCTATAGGTGGTGTACAACATGTGTGAATAAATAAAAAGTACATAGGTTCACACAACATGTAATTTATTGATCCAAGAATTAAACGTAGAGTTAAACCCTAACCATTTGACATAGAGTTTATTTCCTTTTTGTTTCAACACTTTTTCCACAAGATAATGCTGAGGAAATGCTGTTTTCTGAAGTTCATGGAGATAAAATCTACCTTTTATGGGTTGATGGTTGAGGTCCTCGAGTAAATAGGTGACTGGAGTGTCCAAGTTGACTCGACGAGTTCGAAATAGTTCAGTACCCCACTGAGGCGTGTAGCCCTTATTGAAGGCAGACTTAAATTTGCTCACACGAACAAAATCCCCAATGTTCAGTCGGTGACGTTTAGGATCGGCTGTATTTATGGGGTTAAACAGTTTATCCAATCGCTGAATATTTTTAGTCACGAGGCATGGCTTGGTCCCAATCGTTCTATGTTTGGTGTCATTGTAACGTGACACTAGTTCAGGTAACATGTCCAACCAGCGATAACTGCCCTGAGCGGTAAACGCTTTCCACATATGGGTTTTCAATGTTCGGTTGAACCGCTCGACCACACTGGCTTTGAGGTTGCTGTACGTGGTGTAATGGTGAATATCCTTAGATTTGAGAAAACTGGAGAAATCCTTGTTGAAAAATTCTTTCCCCTGGTCAGTTTGTAGCAGCTGAGGTTGACGTTGGGAGTGTTGAATAATATGTTGAAAGGCCTTGGTAACTAGTGGACCAGACTTGCGTCGCACAGGTTCAACAAAGGCCATTTTGGAATAGACATCAATGACGGTCAACATATAGCGTACACCGTCGTTAACGCCAGCATAGGGTATCATTTCAACCAAGTCAGCCTGCCAAAGTTCATCCACACCTCGTGAAATCACCTTGAGTCGTGGATAATGACGCCTAGCTGGGCGATGCAACTCGTGAGCAATACCCATTTTAATGGGTGAGGGCTTAAACAATAATTTTGGCATTTCGAAGTTCTTGTTCAATTTCTTGAATTTCCCAATCGTGACCGGTGTGGCCAGCTTGACGTGAGGCATGCAACAACTGTAGCCTGTGGACGAACTTATTGGGATTGTGCCAGTAGGTAACATCCACAAGGGGTTTTAATGGTTTAAATGTCACTCCCGAAGCGGACGCTTTATGACGAGTACTTTGACTGGTGGGAAATTTTTTTGCAATGATGGTTTTATATTTTTGAGATATATTGGCATTCACTTGTTGAGCGGGATCATACTGTCTTTTGTGGGCATGGGTATCCAATAAAATGGATTTATATTTGTCAAGATCCTCTGACGTATAATCATGGGAAGAGGGGTCCGAGAAAAGAGCAGCTTTAACAGTCCTGGCGTTAATTTATAGTTGATGTTTTTAATGACAGCTTTAGTACGAGCAAATTTAATGGATGAATCGCCAATTTTAAAACTATCATCCTCATAGCGAACACCATACGTGGTATCTGTGTTTCCAATAAATAGATCGGTGAAATAGGGTTCCAATGTTGATCCATAATATTTTATTAAAATGGTTTTCAGTTGAGATTTATGTTGAGGGGTGGCCAAGAGTTGTGAAAACGGAGACGCCCTGGAAGGGCAAGGTGTTTCGACCATGGCCAAGGATTTCTTTTTTCTCAAAAACTCTGCAAGGGGTGCGGCCTTTTTTTGAGGCGTAAACACTTGTTCCTCCTCATCCTCAACTTCACTAACACTAGTCAAATCTTCCTGTTCCTCTTCCTCTTCCTCAGGGTCCTCGTGCAGCGTCTGCGTGGCTTGTGAAACGGTGGGTAGCGTTTCAGATGGCTTGAAAGAGGGTTTCAACATGGCTTTTAGTGGAGGTGCTAAATGTTGCTGAATAAACAAAGCATGATTTGCACGTGATTGTGTCAATTGACGAAACTTTTGGCGAATAGTATTTTTTGCTCTAATAATATGCTTTTTCAATTGACTCTCTGCTAACGCCATGGTGGCTTGACAAATGACTTGATGGGGAATGAGACAGGGCCTTAAATAGCAATAAAATGATCAAACCCTAAGCGATACCGTCCTTGGTTGAGTTCACTTTGTTTGTCAATTACTAAACAGGCATGACGTTGAGTGTTCCAGCACTTGGCACACAATTCTGTAAATATTTGAAAGGTCATATCCGGATTCACATGTTCATTATAAATGTGACGACTGTTCCTCTCGTCCTGGCGAAATAAAACAATGACATTGGCATTGTCACGAATCAACTGTTTGGACATTTTGAATACGTTTGTCCAAGATAGAAGCAATCGATATGTTTGTGGCGACCCATGCTGAAATAGCTTTGAATGATGCCTTGATGTTCAGTGGATACATCATCGAAAATCATGAGTGAATCAGGCTTTACCTCATCCGGTGAAATCACATTTTCTTGCATGGAAAATGTAAAATAACCCATATTCTCTTTTTGTAATCCAGACATGACTTGATCCAGAAACACGTAGAGGGGTTGGTAGAGAGATTTTGCAAAAATATAAATATTTTGAAAACGCAGACCATTGGGCGCTGTGATGAGCGTTAGCAAAAGATTTGTCTTTCCACAGCCGGAAGGCCCCACAATGATGCAGCGAATGGAAGATGGAAACAGTGAACCATGGCGTTGTTCACGTGATGTGGGACAGAGATGGGAAACCATGTCCCCCACGGGGAATGACTCTTGCTGCTTAATAATCTTCATTTCAACTAAGGCTTAGACAGGCTAGCAGGCTGTCTATATACAGGACACCGAGCCTTGTCATAGAAACAGTAGACTGGTACTACAGGTTGACGATGGATGTCTTCGGACGTGCGTTGATGGCCAAAGCTAGGCCTGTCCCCATACATGATCCTAAACAAGAAACAGATCCTGCTAATAAACACTATGTGGATACGTCAGTAGTGCCACGCACAAAACAGGGAGATTATGACTTTAAGGGAAAGCGGTTAACCCATGTAAAACATCCTCAAGTGTCTACAGACGTTACTACGAAAAAGTATGTGGATAACAAAGTGTATGAGTTTAATGACAAAGTGCCTCAGCTTACGGTGAATGGCTATAGCGCTAATCATCATCGGATTATTCACGTGGAAGACCCGCAAGACGAAGACGATGTCTGTACCAAGCGTTACGTGACCCATGAAATGAAAAGGCTTTATAAATTTATCCCATGTGTATTTTTAGTGTATCTGACAAATGAAAAACCTGTGAATGACAGAAACCATTTACCGCTAGTCCATGATCAGCACTTGACCTATGTGCTTGCTTCGGGTTTAAGCCACTATCGATTACACTATAATGGAACCATTCACATCAAATATGCCATACCTGATGAGAACCATTTACAAATAAAGATAAATGGTCATAGGATGTTGATCCATAACCATGAAATGGTCAATGCAGGTGACGAATTATCCCTTCATCTCATGTTGACATGGGATGAAAAGCAAGCGGGAAAAACCATAAACGATTTCCCACTTTATGTGGAATTGGAATATACAGCCATGAAATAACCATCTGATGTTAGTTGTGATTTAAACTTTCTTGTGAAAGGTTGTGGGTCATTATCATCATGGTGAAACAAAGGTATGCAGTGAGAAAGACTAAAAAAAGGACTTTGTCCTTGGCAAAGCCTGGGCTTACAACATTCGTGGACAAGCCCTTGCGAAAGAAAAAAAGAAAAAATAATGTACTGACCATAAGGAAAGCCTTTCGAGCAGCACAGAGACATGTTATTCCAAAACGTCGGCGACAGAGTTCAAACCAAGGGCGAGTGATCCCCGTCCCCAAACGAGCGGGATTTCTACCTGCATTATTTGCCGGTTTGGCTGCTCTGGGCTCACTTTTGGGCGGTGCCAGTGCAGTGGCGAAAACCATTAAAGCCGCGCAGCAGGGCAAGCAACAACTCAAAGAAAGTCAGCGACACAATGAAACGATGGATGCGATCGCCATGGGGGCTAGAAATGCCAATTTTAAGCCAGCCTTTTATCAACAAGGATTTGGGATTTCACCATTTCGAAATATTAAAAAAAAATAACCTCAGCCATAGCGAGACATGCCCTGACGCATCAACAAGTGGAAAGCTATGCTAAACAACTAAAGCTTTCTCATTTTCGAGGTGTGTTTATGCGAAACCAATTACCCCCACGACCCTGGAAACAGGAATGTGCTGTTGTCAATTTGGATGATCACCGAGGACCAGGAACGCATTATGTAGCTTATGTCAAAGAGGGATCCACTGTATGGTACTTTGACAGTTTTGGGAATTTGCCTCCGCCCATGGAACTAGTGACCTATTTTGGAAACAGGATCAAGATATATTATAATGTGAATTGAGAGCAAACGTTTAACAGCCAACAGTGTGGACGTTTGTGTTTAATTTTTTTATATAAGACGCAGCATAAGCAAAAACGCCACCAGTATGTCGGCAGAAAGTAAAACGTTTACACACTGCATGGACGTGGACCAGAGGTCAGCCTAGACTTTTACCCGCCTATCGAATTGTGTGAAAAACCCTATGGTTTAGGACTTGTTTCTCTTGAAACGTACAATCGAATATACAACATACGTGAAAATGTGAACAACAAGTTTTACTATGATGATTCTGTGCTCACCTTGAACTCTGGTGGATACACGATCGATGATATTTATGAACACATTTATGTGGTGTTGATCAATCAGTATGGTTTAAAGTCATTTCTCGATGGAACGCACAAGTTTGAACTTGTAGGCAATACTAACACTCATCGCTGCAGTATTTTCTCTACCTTCAACATTGACTTTAAAACACACCCCGATTCCATTGGCCCATTACTAGGATTTAAACCACGTGTGTTGGAGCCCAACAAAAAACATGAATCGGACCATGAAGTGAAATTCATTGAGGACCATCATGTGTCGGTGACGTGTAATATTATTAGCCAAGTGTACACCAATCAAGAACCATCGCATTCGCTTTATGACTTTATTGTGACATCGCCCAATGGCTATATTATTCGTGAAAACCCTCCAGTGGTGCTTTTTCATGCTGTGGCTGTCGATAGTATTAGTAATATAACATTAAGACTGATCAATAGAGATCAACAACTCATTGATCTAGATTCTACCACACCAGTGACTTACAAGTTGGTGCTAAAGCCACTATGAAATTTGTGTATAAAGCAACAACACCGTCTAGGAATAGTGTTAGTTGTTTGCCACGTGAATACACGTTAACATCTCAGAACAAGCAGATTTTACAGCATTTGGGTTACCACATTAACCCCCGCGATGAATTCTATTCTAGAGGTAGCGAACCACATCGAGGAGCAACCAGGAGTGGTAAGAATTGATCTGCATTCTTATCAAGCTCAAACACCTGGACTCAATAACAATGATGAAATTCAATTTGTTATCAACAACCAAGATATTTACACTCTACCGCATGAAAGTGTTATTCAGATTGAAGGTCGGCTCACCAAAGCCGATGGCTCTACACCCACCACATCCAAGTTGGCCAACCATGGTTTGGCCTTTCTGTTTTCTGAAGTGCGGTATGTCATTAACGATATCGTGGTGGATAGCACTCGAAATGTGGGCATTTCCAGTGTCATGAAACTATACCCCTCTTATAGTGAGGAAGAAGGTAAAACACTTTGCATGGCAGGTTGGTGTCCTGACTCGACAAATGACTGGATGGTACACACTGATGGAACCTTTACTGGATATTTACCTCTTAAACTGATTCTAGGCTTTGCTGATGATCACCAACGCATTGAGGTTAACGCAAGGCAAGTGCTTTATCTGGTGAGAGACAGGAGTGATAATAATGCACTCAAGGGAGCCGACAATGCCCCCATCGATTCAAAAATTCAACTACAACGCTTGCTATGGAAAGTGCCTCATGTGACCCTTAACGATAGCAAAAAACTGGACATACTCAAGATGGTAAAGAGAGATATACCTCCACCCATGGAATTTAGAAGCTGGGCACTCCATGAGTATCCGCTATTGCCCACTACCAACACACACAGTTGGTCTGTAAAAACAGCTCGCTATACAGAGAGACCTCTCTACCTGATCGTGGGTTTTCAAACGAATCGCAAGTATCAACAAACCAAAGATGCCACGCAATTTGATCACCTGCAATTGAGAAATGCACGTCTTTTCCTCAACGGAGCTGTGTTTCCCTATGAAGGACTGGATTTGGATTTTTCAAAAAATAAATTCGGTCCCCTGTACGACTTGTTTTCTAAATTTCGATGGTCGTATTATCAAAAAGAGAACGGCCCCATGCTACTACCCCAAGCGTTTAAGGCAAGAGCGCCACTGATTGTCTTTGACTGTTCATACCTGGAAGAGTCTGTCAAGCCATCCAATATCGACATTCGACTAGATTTTGAAACGCATGACAATGTACCAGCCAATACGACGGCCTACTGTTTGATTATTCATCACAAACAAGTCAACTATTATCCACTGTCCAACCAAGTGACGAGTGTATAAATAACAGGTCATCCCACGTCAAGCCGCTCAGTCATGTCTTGCTTTAAAGCCTCAAGAGACGTTACATCCAAGAATTTAAACTCTGAGGAACAACGTTTCAAGACTTTTGCCACGTGGCCAGTGCCTTTCATAAACCCTCAAGCCTTGGCGGCCGCTGGATTCTACTATTTAAAAACAAGAGATCAAGTGAAATGTGCCTTTTGTCCCATCATCATAGACCAATGGCAGGAGGGCGATGAACCCATGCAGGAACACCAGCGCTGGTCACCCACCTGCCCCTACCTGTGTAGAATGAAAGTGGGAAATATACCCTGTCATTCAAGCTATCCCTCACTTGTGTCTCTGGGTGATGAAAAAAAAAACAAGTTACGATACGTGTGGACCGTATGGTGTCCATGGTGCTTCGGTGAACAGCTCACCATAAAAAACGCCTAGTTTAGAGACATTGGGACATCATCGGTGTTATGGACGTTACAAACACAAGAGACTATATTGTTGTATCAGTTGCTATCGTCCTTATCCAAAAATGAGAAAAGCCTGTAAGACGTGTTATGATAATAAAATGATGTAATTCTTAAATTCTTATTTTTTGCATGTCCCCCAGTCCTACCCTAACCTCAATTTGAAACTAGCATGGCAGGTAAGTCCATGACATGATCACACCTGATCGTCAGTCAGTCGTCAGTTGAACTTGGTCCAGGCAAGCGTCAACATGTTGCGCACACTCATTGTGGATTGCCAAGGGTTTAAAATTGGTGACAACAAATTTATATTTAAGCAAGTGGCCATGATCGATTGTACCACGTTTTGGATATCGCAAGCTACGCATTTGCTATTTAAACCACCCCATGCTTTTGATTTGTTGTGTGAAAAAGACCGTAAACAAACCCAGTGGATTGAAAATCATAAGCAACTAGACTGGAATCAGGGAACCATTTCCTATAAATATTTGGACGTGGTCATGAAAGCACACTTGTCCTCGGCCAATGTGGTATTTGTGAAAGGTAATGAAAAACGTCAATGGTTGCAACCATTTTTGGCGTCTTACTGCCAATGTATCGACCTCATGGATTTGGGCTGCCCCTCCCTGCAAACGCTCATGGATACTTGTTCCTGTGGCAACATTACCCAGACAGCCCTATCGCATGCGTGGCATCTCTTTCATTGGTTAACCACCCATGCCTGCTGGGAGTTGTTGAACAAAATTATAACTCAAGATTTACCTGTGAATGACACCAGTGAGATTTCTACATGCGACGTGTAAACATCTACAGCACGTGATACTATGGAGAAAGGCAATGCTACGGACAAAGCCATCGGCAAGTTCTTTGTGTGTAAAAAGAAACTAGACAGTTTTACCAAAGAGGAACTCTTGGCGCTCCCCAAGTCGTTCATTTATTATGTGGCCGCCAACGCGGTCAAAGAAATCTGGCAACATGTACCAAAATCATGGACTCAAGACCCTGTGTTGAGTGAATTGCAACCCTGTACGGATTACGATCACCATAAGCAAGTGGCCATGGCAAAAATACCGTCTATGCGTCAGTGTGCGACTTGCCAGCTAGTGAAACTGTATCACGGTCATAAAAGTCCATGTAAAGACTTTGTTGAATCATTCCACGGGTGTTATGGCGAGAAAAAGCAACAACAACAACAAACACAAACATCGTCCACAGAGGAGGAGGAAGACCAAACCTTTTTACCATCGATGGAAAAGGATATGCCAGACCTGTACTGGCAATGGCGTCATTGACAAAGTGATTCAATACTTACCTTTCGAAATCCATCTTCCAGGTTATCGTTTTTGCGGCCCTGGAACTCGACTCGAAAAACGTTTACAACGTGGTGATATACCCATTAATCTTTTGGATCAAGCATGCAAGGAACATGACCTTTCTTATCGCCATAGTCATCCTGGTTTAAGACATGTGGCAGATAAATTGTTATTGAAGAAAGCTAAACAACGTTTCACATCCAGTGATGCCTCAGTGGGTGAAAGGATGGCAGCCCTAATTGTCATGAGTGCTATGAAAGGAAAGTTGATGATGCATGGACATGAACATTAAGGAATTGAAAAGTGAGGAATTGGGATTTGTTTGTATTCTATTTTTCTTTTGTCAATTCGCTATGACTATGAAATAAATACAAAGGTTTACCAGAGCACGATGTTTTGTGTTTTTATTAATTTTAAGAAATCGTGTTGTTGATGGCTGATTTTTTCATTTTACACATTTCACACATTACCATTTGTTATTTTGCAATTTAAAGATGTGAAAAATGTTCGTTTCAAGTTTTATGATTTTGATGATATGGATTTTTCCAGTTTGTTGATGACACTTTTTAAACAATGTCTGTTTGAAGTTTTTAAATTTTCAAATTTCACACATGGCCATTTCCAGTTTTTAAAAATGTCCGTTTTAAGTTTTGCGTTTTTGGTGATATGGAAACATGGATTTTCCATTTTGCTGTTTTCACATTTTTCCATTTAGTGTATGTCGAAAGTTGAGATTTGACAATGATGTTGATGCAATTGCTTGACCATGGCGATACTGCAATGTGTTAATGCGTGTTTGGAGAAACGTCGAGGTCTACGACTACTGCAGGTAAGACTGTTTTTACAAAAATAATGTCTTTTGACTGACACATTTCAATGAAAAAAAAAAAAAAACTAATGAAAAAACAAAATAAGTATATAAAAGACTATTTACCCCTCCCCACCCACCCACCCTACCTCACCGTGTTTGCTCTGGTCAACCATACACACGAGCTTTCTCTCTCTACTCATACATTCACACCTGTCTTTGGGAACAAACACAACCACTTTATTTATTCCCAAAAGCACATTCTCGACATGCACACTCATCCCAAAAGAACTTTTTTTAAGTTTATCATTTACATTATGAAAAATAATTTAATACTAGTTATTAAAGATGGTATATTGGCTTTCACGGCCGGTGAATTAAAACTCAGCAATTCTTCTAGGTTTGTGCCGTGTCTTGTGTGGGGTTTCGCCTAGGACACCAAGCAGGCTCATCGGCGGGCTCTTGGTGTCCCCGCCCGGACCCCCACAGGAGTATCGAACTGCGCGATACCTCCCTTTATATAGAGTGCAACTGCACTTCTTGACTGCGAGAACCAAAAGCTCAAGCAGCCATAACCTCCCTATGAAGGCTTCCAAAAAGATGGTATATTGGCTTTCACGGCCGGTGAATTAAAACTCAGCAATTCTTCTAGGTTTGTGCCGTGTCTTGTGTGGGGTTTCGCCTAGGACACCAAGCAGGCTCATCGGCGGGCTCTTGGTGTCCCCGCCCGGACCCCCACAGGAGTATCGAACTGCGCGATACCTCCCTTTATATAGAGTGCAACTGCACTTCTTGACTGCGAGAACCAAAAGCTCAAGCAGCCATAACCTCCCTATGAAGGCTTCCAAAAAGATGGTATATTGGCTTTCACGGCCGGTGAATTAAAACTCAGCAATTCTTCTAGGTTTGTGCCGTGTCTTGTGTGGGGTTTCGCCTAGGACACCAAGCAGGCTCATCGGCGGGCTCTTGATGTCCCCGCCCGGACCCCCACAGGAGTATCGAACTGCGCGATACCTCCCTTTATATAGAGTGCAACTGCACTTCTTGACTGCGAGAACCAAAAGCTCAAGCAGCCATAACCTCCCTATGAAGGCTTCCAAAAAGATGGTATATTGGCTTTCACGGCCGATGAATTAAAACTCAGCAATTCTTCTAGGTTTGTGCCGTGTCTTGTGTGGGGTTTCGCCTAGGACACCAAGCAGGCTCATCGGCGGGCTCTTGGTGTCCCCGCCCGGACCCCCACAGGAGTATCGAACTGCGCGATACCTCCCTTTATATAGGTGCAACTGCACTTCTTGACTGCGAGAACCAAAAGCTCAAGCAGCCATAACCTCCCTATGAAGGCTTCCAAAAAGATGGTATATTGGCTTTCACGGCCGGTGAATTAAAACTCAGCAATTCTTCTAGGTTTGTGCCGTGTCTTGTGTGGGGTTTCGCCTAGGACACCAAGCAGGCTCATCGGCGGGCTCTTGATGTCCCCGCCCGGACCCCCACAGGAGTATCGAACTGCGCGATACCTCCCTTTATATAGAGTGCAACTGCACTTCTTGACTGCGAGAACCAAAAGCTCAAGCAGCCATAACCTCCCTATGAAGGCTTCCAAAAAGATGGTATATTGGCTTTCACGGCCGGTGAATTAAAACTCAGCAATTCTTCTAGGTTTGTGCCGTGTCTTGTGTGGGGTTTCGCCTAGGACACCAAGCAGGCTCATCGGCGGGCTCTTGGTGTCCCCGCCCGGACCCCCACAGGAGTATCGAACTGCGCGATACCTCCCTTTATATAGAGTGCAACTGCACTTCTTGACTGCGAGAACCAAAAGCTCAAGCAGCCATAACCTCCCTATGAAGGCTTCCAAAAAGATGGTATATTGGCTTTCACGGCCGGTGAATTAAAACTCAGCAATTCTTCTAGGTTTGTGCCGTGTCTTGTGTGGGGTTTCGCCTAGGACACCAAGCAGGCTCATCGGCGGGCTCTTGGTGTCCCCGCCCGGACCCCCACAGGAGTATCGAACTGCGCGATACCTCCCTTTATATAGAGTGCAACTGCACTTCTTGACTGCGAGAACCAAAAGCTCAAGCAGCCATAACCTCCCTATGAAGGCTTCCAAAAAGATGGTATATTGGCTTTCACGGCCGGTGAATTAAAACTCAGCAATTCTTCTAGGTTTGTGCCGTGTCTTGTGTGGGGTTTCGCCTAGGACACCAAGCAGGCTCATCGGCGGGCTCTTGGTGTCCCCGCCCGGACCCCCACAGGAGTATCGAACTGCGCGATACCTCCCTTTATATAGAGTGCAACTGCACTTCTTGACTGCGAGAACCAAAAGCTCAAGCAGCCATAACCTCCCTATGAAGGCTTCCAAAATGATGGTATATTGGCTTTCACGGCCGGTGAATTAAAACTCAGCAATTCTTCTAGGTTTGTGCCGTGTCTTGTGTGGGGTTTCGCCTAGGACACCAAGCAGGCTCATCGGCGGGCTCTTGGTGTCCCCGCCCGGACCCCCACAGGAGTATCGAACTGCGCGATACCTCCCTTTATATAGGTGCAACTGCACTTCTTGACTGCGAGAACCAAAAGCTCAAGCAGCCATAACCTCCCTATGAAGGCTTCCAAAAAGATGGTATATTGGCTTTCACGGCCGGTGAATTAAAACTCAGCAATTCTTCTAGGTTTGTGCCGTGTCTTGTGTGGGGTTTCGCCTAGGACACCAAGCAGGCTCATCGGCGGGCTCTTGGTGTCCCCGCCCGGACCCCCACAGGAGTATCGAACTGCGCGATACCTCCCTTTATATAGAGTGCAACTGCACTTCTTGACTGCGAGAACCAAAAGCTCAAGCAGCCATAACCTCCCTATGAAGGCTTCCAAAAAGATGGTATATTGGCTTTCACGGCCGGTGAATTAAAACTCAGCAATTCTTCTAGGTTTGTGCCGTGTCTTGTGTGGGGTTTCGCCTAGGACACCAAGCAGGCTCATCGGCGGGCTCTTGGTGTCCCCGCCCGGACCCCCACAGGAGTATCGAACTGCGCGATACCTCCCTTTATATAGGTGCAACTGCACTTCTTGACTGCGAGAACCAAAAGCTCAAGCAGCCATAACCTCCCTATGAAGGCTTCCAAAAAGATGGTATATTGGCTTTCACGGCCGGTGAATTAAAACTCAGCAATTCTTCTAGGTTTGTGCCGTGTCTTGTGTGGGGTTTCGCCTAGGACACCAAGCAGGCTCATCGGCGGGCTCTTGGTGTCCCCGCCCGGACCCCCACAGGAGTATCGAACTGCGCGATACCTCCCTTTATATAGAGTGCAACTGCACTTCTTGACTGCGAGAACCAAAAGCTCAAGCAGCTCAAGGTGGATTGTGTCCGGGCGGGGACACCAAGAGCCCGCCGATGAGCCTGCTTGGTGTCCTAGGCGAAACCCCACACAAGACACGGCACAAACCTAGAAGAATTGCTGAGTTCTAGTTATTAAAGTTACTAAAAATCTTACTTATTTCATATTTACAATAAAAAAACCAACTTTGTACAGCGTAAAAAGAATCAAACTATTTACCAATCAAAAATATTAAAAAAATAAGTTTGCATAGAACTTTTAAAGAGCAAAAGGTCTAAGTGGGTTGTCACTATTTACAAAATCTACTGTTTACAATGACAGAAACCAATATTTACAAAATTCTAAATCTACAAGTTACAAAAAGCCATGTCCCATAAACGATTAAACAGTGAAATCACACCTCCTCCTCGTTGCGATTATAACCCCAGGGCAGGCTAGTGAGCAGGTCATCAGCCCACACACGCTTGTTATCCATGGAGGCGAGGGTGCGTTTTCTCTGTTCCACAAGATACAAATGAAGGTTGCTGGATTGTATCCTGCACTGTGTATGAGACATAGCTTTGCCAGTGCGTAAAACCGCTAGATAGTCATCAACACGTAGCGATTTTACCACTGCCCTACCTACACCTTTTGCTCTTTTGGCTTCCTTACAGTCGAGTGTGCGATAAGCATACATTTTTGAGGCCAAACCTACGAATTCCGTCATAATGGAATCACCGCAATCATCTTTTAAAACGCCCATTTCCTTCTTGTTTTTTATGGGCAGCTGAAACACGTTGTCAGCGCTATAGCAAGAGGTGTCGAACCAGTCACTATGTTGCCTCATGACGTCATAGGGGTTGCAGTGGCGAATGTGGTAAATGAATGAGTCCGTGTCCATATACAAAAGAGAGACGTCCTCAAAATGGCGTTTGGCAAACTCATAGTGGAATCGATACATGACCGATTTAGAAAAGTCTAAAATGACTTGACCCAAGTAAATGGGTTTATCCATGGTCACACTGGTCTTACTCATTTCAATAGTAGCCAAATCTTCATCGATAATTTTGATTGATTTGAAATTTGGCTTGGCAATGTACCGCCGGGCATTGCCCAGACATTGACCAATTTAATGTCACGGTATTTGCGGACATTCTCCATGGACTTGCCATAGATGCAGTTGTTCATTAATTTAAAAAAAATAATTTCAAACTGCTGTGTTGCCATTTGTCGGTGCTCTGTGTTGAGTCGCATGTATGGCTCAAGCCATGCTTTTTGAGCAAAAGAAATACCCCTGTGGATTTTCTTCAACACCAAGCCTTGGGCGAGGCATTGCACCAACATTTGGATATGTAGCACATACCGATTTTTGTTGTAAAGTGTGCCCATGAGTTTTTCAATTTTCACTTTACTGTCAGGGGGAACCATTTGCTCAAGGCAGAATGGGAAATCGGCATGTTCATCATACAAGGATGAGGGATATTCAATATCCACTTCTAGCACATATCCACGGCCTGTTTCTTGGCTAGCCATGTTCACATCAAATTCTGACACTTGTTTGTCTGTCAGCCAAGCAAACTTCCCATAGGGCAAAGGCTGACTCATGGCGTAACCGTACACATTATTCACGTCATAGTACATTAAGTACGATTCTGGTTTGTCCGGTGAATAATCAGGCATGTAGACATTGTTCGCTTCAGCATGGCGTTGATCAAGCGACACAAAGCCGCCACGAATGCCCTTTTCAAAAAATAGAACCATGTATACGTCAGTGAGTAAATCCAATTCCACTTGAGTGTATTTCAAAGCGGCATCAAACGAGAGTCCAGGACTTGTATAATAGTGAGCCGGGTCAAGACCGTAAATGTGTTGACACAAGTTACGGAATTTTTCAAACACATCAGTGAGCAGCAATACATCCAGTTTTAGGTAATGCAAAGCATATTCACTTAGCGTGTTCATGCCAAACACTCGCCAAACTTGACATGCATGTGCATAGTCTTTATCGGAAACGGTACTGCGGGTTAGTTTCGAGTAAAATTTCTCTTGTGGTGGGAGTTTTCTTTGCTTTAACACGTCCCAGCTGTTGCAGAAATCATACGGGAATATACCTTTCCGAATGCACAATTGAAATTGCTCAGGATCATTAAAATGCATTCTAGTATTTTTTAATTCCTCCTCATTCAAGCCATTCACAAGGCTGTCTAACGATGATGCCATAAACTTAAAGGAATCCAAAAATCGAATGCTAAAGTCGCCCAACCTCCATGTCAGGGCCGTAAAACGCTCATGGTTTTGGGGAATAATGGTAAACGAGCCCTTGTTGACATGGCCCAATTCACGAATCAAAAACTGAATGTCATAATTCGCCAGATTGTGGAAAAAGACACTGATGAAACGAGGAGCTGGAAAGTTCAAGTTACATTTGCTGTGCGCAGCTCCACGAAACTCCCCTGTAAAATGCGAGTGGTCTCTGACTTTTTCCTCTCCACTTAAAATAGGCTTTTCGCAAATATGGCATGTCGTGGCATGCTTATACTGCTGCTGCTGTTCTGGAGATAGGCTCATGGGTACTGGATGGTCCAGTAATTCCTGTACATCATGAGCCAACTTGACAAGTTCATCCAAGAACCATTTGGCACAATCTGGCCCCTCACGGTATTTGTAAACGGATTGTGTGGGGTCATAGGCACACACCACATTAAATTCTATGGCAAAGGGCTCATGTTTTTGAATGGGTGTGGTTGAGCTCATGGAGGGATCTGGTTCACAACCCGCCATGGGTGTGGTGAGAGCTTCGAAATCTGCATACACCACATAGGGGACAGTGTCACGCTTGTGAATGTCCTTAAACTTTAACACAGCCTTGTCCCCTTGTGGCAATATCAGTCTCACCGCTTCCTGAGAAACACAATCTACCCTATGACGTTCTAAGAGCATGGGGGGTGTAAAATATTGCAAGCATCGATCACAAATGTGCTTCATACCATCATGTTTGGACATTTGACTGCTTAGCAATCTACTCAAGCTTTTAATGAGGCAATAGTGATTCACCTCCCCCTCAGATAGATATAAAAGATGAAAGTGGTGACGTTTCGGTTCTTTTGTAGCATAAAGAGGACCCACAATCTCATCACCATCAAGGCCATACACCATGAACGAAAAGTCCTGGTTATCTTGTTCAAACCTATGGATCTCGGTTAAGTCCATAGGGAACGATACTCGAGTTAAATTTAACGTTTGTTTCAATTCGACAAACTTGGCCTTGTACATTCCTGGTCGACAACCATTATGTTGTGCTGGCTGCAAATACGCAGCCACAGACCACAGAAAGCAATCATTGTCACGATTCTTTATATTGACCACAGCCTTTTTCGAAGCTATGGCTAGTGGTGTTTTAATATAGCTAGACCCAGCATTCAACGGGTTGAATTGACAAATGTTGATTTGTAGATGATGAATTTTGTCTAAGGCAAGGCCACTCGGTCCTTGTTGTAGTTTATCAAATTTTAATATCAAGGCATTCACCACGTGGGTTTCATACCACTGTTCCAAATTATGGGCTATGAATAGCTCTTGCATTTTACTGCAAGTATAGAATGTCTCTTTATGCTCTACGTCCTTTTTTTATATATGAAATCGCACACCAGTTCTGTATTCACCTTTAAAGCCGTATGCAACCTTTGCGCTGTGCAAATTTCAATTTTAAAAATTTCAAAACAAGATTGTAAAAATTCTTTGGGAATCAAACTTTTTCTAACATTGACCACACGACCAGAGCACACACGCAATTTGAAAGAAGACTCAAGGGGCTCCCAAGTTAACGTATCCGCAGCAGTAAAAGACATTATTTTGAAAGAACACTCTCACCTGAGTTTTCAGCTGTAGACTGCTTGACAATGGTCACACACTAGAGCCACTTGGTTTTCAACTGTATTTGCTGTAGCGGTGAACCCTTTTTTTTTTTCAAATATCTAAAAAGAAATAAAATAAACCACCATAAGTATATCCATTCCATATAGTTTATGCATTTCATAAACAAAACAAAATCAAACAGGTTATATTATATAAAAAAACGAATCTCCCCTTGACGTGTAATGCTTTGCTATATTCCCGTCTCGTGGGCTAGTGTGGAAATGGTTTCCTTTTCTAGCTGTCTTTCTCCCTTTCTTTAATATAGTTCTCACACACACTCATACAACAGGTAGGCTATACACGTTATCTGCAAACAAATAAATAAATAAAATCATTAATTACCTAATCAATAAATAATTGCATGTATTTATATAAAATCAATATATATATACCTACCTCACAACAAGGTTAAGTATTTTCCACCAACAGCAAAACTGTTAAACAAGACGCAGTGTGTTCAAAGGTAGTCACCTAAGTGAGAGTGGAAATGTTAACGACATGTCTTTATATATATTACCTTGCATGTATAATCTTTTTTTCCCACGCTTTGAACGTTCTCGTATCGCGCATGTGGACAGATAACGTCCAAGCGAACACCTGTGAAAGATCAAATTTCACATGGACTTGCGTTTTGTCACGTACGAAGCAAGACAGGGTGTCACTGGTTTAGCGTGCATGTGGTTTCACACATGTTCACATGCCTTTCGCTCTTCCCTGCCACCACAATGGTCAGATTATTTCACTTTGAAGCGTCTTGGTCATTTTTTTCCATTGCACCTGTTGTCAAGTCAGATCAGCGCCTTCCAATAAGCTCAAATGACATTCACCTCTTGCTCGTCTGCAAGTTTGTTTTCTGTACTCGCTTCGACCAACATAGAACCAAGTTCTCATCACCGTTTACACGTTAATGGTAAAATGTGAGAAAAAACGCACGCTCGCTCTGTCATACACCGACCCGCCGAAATAGCAATTGATTTATTGAACACAGCCACCATGGTCAGCGACGGGTACGTTGAAACACACACCCAGCAGTATCGTCTCTCTCAACCACCACGCTTCATAAACATTATCAACAGGTAACGGTAAATAATTTTTTTTTCAACATGTATGGCGTTAGGTCCTTTGTGAATTATTTTTTGGAAAAAAAATATCTACCACATTTGAAAGGGGGCGTTAGCTCGAGTCCTAGGACACCTCGTACACGTCTCTAGCGTTATTGGTTCGTGAGATATCGGCAAAAATCACAAAAAACACGTGTTTACCCCAAAATCGAGTTTCCAATTTTATTAAAAATTATAACGAGTGGTCCATAGCAGAGAGGACGTCACCCCGAGTCCTTGGACCTGTCGAACATGCCTCTAGCATGATTGGTTCGCGAGATATTAAAAGCACATGACCTTTTAGTTTTGGTCTTTTATTTAAATAAAGAGCCTATAGGAAAGTAGGGGGCATTACTACGAGTGCTAGGACACCCTGTATGTTGAAATCCCATGATTGGTTAGCGAGATATCAGCTTCGGGGCCGCTACGAGGAGGGCTCAATAAGTTAGTAAGCAGCTCCCCTGTTACCACACTACTACTGTTACCACACTACTACAAAACACAAATTTTTGCTTTAGAGACTTGAAATTTATTTTGGGGCTAGAGGGCATAGGGACATTTCATTTATGTCAAACAAACTGTTTTGTAAACTTCCTAGTTTCCAAAATATTGGATTTTCAAAATTCAAGTGTTTTCAAAAAAACATTAAAAATAAAAAAGTTTTATTACAAAAAATAAAGGTCATAAAGACCATTCGTTTGAGCCATGGCACAACGTTCTACCATGTTTGGTTTTCAAACTATCACCAACTTTCGAAAACAAAAATTTTCAAAAAAAAATCAAAAATATAACGAGTGGTCCATAGGAAAGAGGACGTCAGCTTGAGTCCAACGACACCTCATTTGTCAACATCCGACCATGGGTTCACCAAATATTAATTATTTAACATGGACGCCGCCCGAGCAACGCCGGGTGAGTTAGAACTGTCACTACTCCACTACTGTCGAGTGACAGTGAATGCTATATTTTAAAATGTGATAGATATTTAGTGACAGTGAGGTAAGGTGTTGAGACACCGCACTTGGACTCAGGGACTCACAAGAGACAGTGTTGCAGCATGCCTGAGGAGATCAAAGTTGATCTAAGCTGCGGAGCACAGATGAGTAAGTGCAGGACTTGTGACCCTTTGAAATGTCATCTGTGTGCTCCAAACTTTATTTTTGCATTGTTGGGAAGTAATTGTAATGTAGGATTTCCTATTTTATGTTGTTTTAATGCCATGGTTCAGAATTAAATCCTGTAATATTAGGAAGATGTTGTTCTTACTGTAGAGTAGTTACCTTGTAGTTATCAGATCCTGAATATGTATACGTACAGTGGGAGGATGTCACATGCCCCAAAAGACCGCTGGCTATTGGGTTACGAATACTCGTTCCATATATAATGCCATATGGGTACAGTATGTACCCTATATTGTGTATAATGTGATTACTAACACACAGCAAAATAAACAAGACACTAAATCAAAATATGCAAATCCTTTCTGAGCGCTGTACATTTGTGTGAAGATTGAAACTTTTCCCTTGCTTTCAGGGATAACTGGTCTCAGGTTAAAATTTCAATTGTGTGTTTTCAGTAGCTAGCAGCAATAACGTTGTTTTAAAATAGGTTCAGAAGTTGTGGCATAGATCTTCACTCATACTAAATTTGGTTTAGTTAATTGCATCCGTATAGTAGTTGTTAGGGAGTACACAGTTTATTTTGACCTTCTTTGAGTTGATAACTTTAAATCATCTTTTGGTTAGTCTGTCGCTGTCCTTTCTATAGATATGGTTATAGATTTTGATGCATTTCCTGCGTACGGTATCAGTAAACCTGTCAGTTAATGTACTTTTCATTTTATTTCGTAGGACCATACGTTATCGAGAGAAGTTTCTGTTCTTACTTTTCATTTTCTATAGTTTTAGAGTGACCACCGAGGGACATGGTTTGAGGCGTATAAGGCTGCTTGTAGTGTTGTATTTTAGATATAGCCCTTGAAAGAAACCAGCTTAAATTTGAAAGTATCAGTAATGTGGATATTATACAGTGTGTTTCAGAAATACTTTTACAAACTTTGGGGATTGGTTCCTTACACCAAAACAAGAAACATAGTTCATATACACATATGTCCCAAAATCATTCGTTTTCGCTTTATTAATGAAAGAACATTGTACAGCCTGTTTGGAAATGTTTAACACATGAACTCATATCAAACAAGTAGTTCCCTGAAGAACTAAATAGCTTATTTTCATATATCCTACTAATATCAATTGCCTCTATCAACATACAAATTTTCAGTTTGATTGTTGTAATAGATTCGTAGATATTGAGAACCGTCTAAATATATTTGATGGTCACCATGTTGGATTTTTATATTATAGACCTTAGATTTATGTACTACTAGCTGAAGTACCCGTTCTTCGAACGGCTTTTAGTACTTGCTGGCCAAAATCATTAATATATATAATCACACATTCCTTATGTAGTTATGTTATTTCCATGTTACCAACTACATGTGTATACTACATGCATTTTCACTCAACAAATTATTAATCAGGGGTAGGAAGGTGAAAATCCTTAGCCTGCTTTCAGTCGACTGACCAGGTCAGGGAATGGAATGAATGAAATCCCCATCTAACAGCAAGGATATGAACTGTGCCGGCTGCCGAAGCCTGTCGCACTCCCCTGGGGCAATGATTAAATGAATGACGGATTAAATGAAATGATAGTGGAGATTGTTGCTGGAATGAAATTGTGACAGGGAAAACCGGGGTACCCGGAGAAAAGCCTGTCTGTCTCCGCTTTGTAGGTGAGAAAGTGCGTTTATATGTTGGAAATAAATATCAGCTTCTATGTAGTAAAAGTTAAATAACCTGTCTTAAATATTGAACACATATCGTTTTACGTCTTTATACTATATTTAGACATATAAACATTATGCTAAAAATACATCAAAAAATGATAGCAATTATCATACCCGCAATAAGTAATATTGCGGAAAGTACGTACCGTCATGATAAAGAGTAACAGTAACGGAACAAACTTCAATCATCCCAAGTAATAATAACAAAAACAAATTAATCACAGATTTTTTTTCTAAGTTTATGCTGTGACTTGTGCGAGATTACGCCTAGTAACTCCGAGATGGTTCATCAGTGGGCTCTTGTGGTTTATTTGCGGACTACCAAAGGAGTAGCAAATTGTGCGATACCTCAATAATTATTTAGAACACGTCAGCTACTTTACTGCGAGTGCTAAAGGCTAAAACAGTCCTTCAACTCTCTATAAAGGCTTCCAAAATGATTGTATATTGAATTTCAGGGCCAAGAAATTAAAACTCAGCAACTTTTCTAGGTTTACGCCGTATTTTGTGCGGTTTCCTTTATTGGCCGTGAAAGTCAAAATACCTACTTTATTGAAATAAATTTGCCCAGTTCTGCAGTAAGATTAATATGAACACTAAATAAACTAATGTGACAGTCGTTAGTCTCCGACACATTCGTCTGTGAATTTGGGTTTCTTATCATGGTAAAAAAAAGACAAAAAGCAGATAAATATTGGCCAACTGAACTATTCATTTAACGAAAAACAAATCGATAAAAAGGATGAAAGTATACCGTGCAAAGTAGAAAGCACTATAACATTATGAAACAGCGTAAAGATCCAAATACTCACATACAATAACCGGCACAAAGAGTATAAAATTAGACTCAAAATCACGTCTAGTTTCGGACCCCACAAACTACCTCTATAAATAAAACAGTTCATGTAGAGACCAACATAGACTAACATCGCTCGGCGTTGACCGTGTTTTAAAATACATATTTAGGGTTTACTCGCTAACCGTTGGAGTTACACGAAAAGTGATAAGGACCTTTCGGATAGAAAATTAAATTCAAAAGTTTGCTATTTCTTAGCGTTCTCTTTTTATTAGAAATGGAAATATGAAAATAGTCACCATTTTTAAATAGTGCAAATTATCGAAATCAAAAGTAGCCTATACGTAAGCCTGGTAAATCAGCTACACCCATGCAAAATTTCATTTAAATCGGACCAGTGGTTCTTGTGTGATTGAGTAACAGACAGACACACACACAGACAGACACACAGACACACACCATCTCATTTTTATATATTAGTATGATTACAAGAAGATTATTGTGTAGGTGTTTTATTCAAGCTTCAATCGCTTGATTAGGACACAAGAAATAAAAGCGGGATTTTAAAATTTCGCTCAGCCGCCATCTTGTGGTTATGAAAATAATTTAAATGAATTAGATGCCAGTCGATTAAAATTTGTATAAGCATATACCGTATCAAGTTCCACTGCGCTCGGATGGTTAAAACGCAGGAAACGTCCATTTGAATATTTAAATTTCGCGTCGCCTCCATGTTGTGATTTGTGCTCACCAGATTATTGAACGTCCCATAGGAGAGTTTATGCTTATAGCCTCTATAAACTTACAACATTTCAGTTTGATTGCTGTAGTAGATTAATATATATTGATAACTGTCTAAATATTTCAGATGGTCGCCATGTTGGTTTTTAATATATGTAGGCCATAGAGTTACCTACTACCAGATGATGATTATTGTGTACGCTCGTTATGCAAATGTTGATTTCGATCGTATTATTAGAACACAAGAAATAAAAACTTAATTTTCGAAATTCGCACAGCCGCCATCTTGAGGTTATATAAACAATTGGACAAAATTAGATACCTTTGCATTACAATGTGTATAAACATTTTCTGTACCAAGTTTCATTGCGTTTGGATAATTAAATCGCGAGAAAAGTTTATTTAAATCTTTCAACGTCGCTTGGCAGCCATGTTCGTTTTGTAGTTAACCGGTTTTTGAAAGTCTCATGGATGAACTTCCAGTAGTGCTCTTTATCTCCGTACAAAATTTCATGGTGATACCGGTAATAGTTTCAGAGATATAAAATGCCGGTGAATTATTTCGCACAGCCGCCATCTTGAGGTTATGTAAACAATTGAACGAAGTTAGATGTTGATGCATTACAATGTGTATAAACGTATACTGTACCAAGTTTCATTGCGTTTGGTTGGTTAAATCGCGAGAAACGTCTATTTAAAAGTTGAAAATTCGCTTGGCCGCCATGTTGGTTTTGTAGTTACCAGGTTTTCAAAAATCACATAGCTGAACTTCTAGTAGTTCCCTTTATCACCGTACAAAATTTCAGGGTGATATCGGTAATAGTTTCGGAGATATTGAATGCTGGTGAAATATTTCGCACAGCCGCCATGTTGGATTGGTGAGACGTAACAAAATTTGAAGGGCACGGTCGGGGTCGCCCGGAATATTGCTATGAACTTGCCGAGTTTCATTGAAATCTCTCCTGCCATTTAGCAGTTATTAGGGGGGAGGACACACAAAAATCCATCACACACACACCTACACACAGACAGACACACGGACAAAAGGTGATCTCATAAGACTATTTTTAAATAAATGAAAATAGGCTAAAAAGGTTCCTGACACCACAGATAAAAGTCTAACGGACCGTGCAAGCCATGGAACGGGTCCTCCTCTGTCCAACCATCTGTCCTGGAAGATCTCCGTCTGTGCAGTGCGAACCAAGTGACTAAAGTGTGCAGGAGCCCCACCATGCATCCACCTCATAAGTTATCGTATTTTCAGGGGCACATTGTCATGCTGTAAGTCTGAAAGGATGTTCTGGATAAAGTCTCTGGAGACAGCACCTGTAAGACGTGCTGGTAGAACGTATGGACCTACAATGCCAGCCCACACATTAATCCTAAACTGCAAGGCTTCATAACTTAACATAACGAAAATGGTTGTTTGGGTGGAATATATAACAAAATGGGTCTTGGTCACATTGTGGTCGTTACTTTTCATATCCGGACGTCATTGGTATCGCATGGTAACGTTATTGGTCCTTATAACGTTATTCTGATGTTAGTTATCGCAGAAACGAAATAGTATTGTCCGACAGAAATAACGTTATTTGAATAAGTCACTCGAAAAATATCTCCTAATACCGTTATTCGGACTAATAACGTTCTTCGGATATCGGTTATCTCAGAAACGAAATACTAGTGCCCGCCTGAAATAACGTTATCGGAATACATATCTCGAAAAAAATCTCCTAATATTGTTATTTGAACTGATAACGTTATTCGAATTTCGGTTAACGCAGGAACGAAATGGTATTGCCCGCCTGAAATAACGTTATCGAAATAAATATCTCGAAAAATATTCCCCCAATACCGTTATTAGGACTAATAACGTTATTCGGATATTGGTTATCTCTGGAACGAAATGGTAGTGCTCACTATAAATAACGTTATTTGAATATATCTCTCCAAAAATATTCCCCCAATACCGTTATTCGGACTAATAACGTTATTCGGATATCGGTTATCTCAGGAACGAAATGGTAGTGCTCACTAGAAATAACGTTATTTGAATAGATCTCTCGAAAATTATTCCCTCAATACGGTTATTCGAGCCAATAACGTTATGCGGATATCGTTTATATATTACAAACGGCATCATCGATTGAGAATGGTACCATTTTGATACATTTTGCGTTGGAGAACTCCATAGAGGAGAAATAGTGGAAGTGTCACTTAGCGACCTACGTCATGTTAGGTTCTGAGTTTAGCCGCGAGGTTAATAAATACTCGGAAGTGCTTACCGTGATAGGGTATTGTATTTTTAACCTACTTTTCACATTTTGCAGAAATGAGGAAAAAGTAGACTTATGAAATCGATCTGGGCAAATGTCTGTCTGTCCTTCTGTCTGTCTGTCTGTGTTTGTCCCCCCGACTTCCCCCCTATCAACTCCTAAACGGCAGAAGTAATCAAAACCAAATTTGTTATGAGTAAAGATCTATACCTGAATATCTTAAGTCCATGTATACCAAAATGATGTCAGAGCTACCAACTGCTGAAAAACCGCAATTGAAATTTGAGCTCCATGTTGGATATTGTACGGGCCCCTGGGGGGCTGCACCCCCTGGAAGCCACCCCCATCATCTATTAAAATCACCCCTAACTGGCAAACATCATAAGTCCAGAACAGTATCTTTTACACAGCAAGGGCGGCCGACCAGCTTGGAAGGCTTGCCAAACACTTGCATCACACTCATAAACATCTACACTATAACTAACTGGGGCAGCTTTGCCAATGGAATGCTGACAGTACAACAGCAAAACCTATAAGAAGGAAGCCCTTAATGGGGACAGGGTCTCTCTATTATCTGTCATACAGTGTGTGTCGCCGGAGGCTCTGCTGCAAGCTGCTATCACCAGGTGAGCATCAGTGAAGTGTTCAGAGATCCTATATTTTGTAACATCCATCCACAAACTTGTACACTTAAACTTATAACATTTATTACATTCCCCTAAAAGGGACTTACAATTTCATACTCACTGACCAATAAACACTTGGTCAGTAAACTACACTTGTCTTACTAATTACACGCCTCTTTACATCCTAACGCCCTTCCTGATTCCCGTCACGAGTGACCGTGACAATAGTAGCCAAATAGTTGCTGGCTTAAGTCTCATTGTACTTCCCGCAGCGACCCGGCTGCATAATCAACGAGTCGCCTACAGAGCTGACGCAAGCACGTCGGTTATATAACTCTCTCCAACCAGCTGGGAGGCTAGTACATTAACCTGCACACAGAGGTTCATCCCCTGAGTTACGCTTACGTCTTTATAGGAGCACCCCCTAGCATTTAAACACCAAACAACACTCTACACTGGTAAGCTCACCCAGCTACGGGAAGCTACCCCCTCCTAGGCATCACCTTATAAATTGGTACATTAACACACACGTTTTAGATCTAACTACCCCCAACTAAGGGATCTAAAACAGATTGGTGGAGGCCGGGTACCACGCACAGTAAACAAAGGGCTCATACAACGAGTTCTCGTGGTAGAAACGGTCCGAACCGCATACAGCCAAGCGAAATTGTGATTTTTTTTCTCTGACAGAAAGCATCATTTTTGCTTCACACTAGCTACACAAGGGATTTTTTTTTCCAAAACAACCCCCCCCCCCGAAAGAATCGGAGATATAAGATACATTGCCAAACACGCACAGTTTTTTTAAAGACACATACACTTGATTCGGCATGGCCCCTCTATACCGCCTAGCTGTGCTGAGGAGCATTGGGGAGTACCAGGAATTAATTGCCTGGCACAAGGTCTTTGAAACAAGGCAGGACTACCTCAGAAGGTTTCAGCAGATCCTGCACGCCCAGTATATGCGGATCATAAGGGCACTTGTCCGGCCACTCCGCAGCGCTAAGAATCGCAAGATTCGGGCGAAAATTCCCACCCTCCGTACACAAATCATTAAGCCACACTGGCAACTACACTGCCGACACGAGTTCATGTTCCAGCAATGGGAGACACTCATCAGGGAACACCAGCGGATAGGGACTAGTGGCACAAAAGTCGCCGAACAGGCCACATGCCTCAATAGGCAGTACACCCAAATTTGGGACGAGTACCGCGATGTCCAAGCTAACAAGGCCATTTTTGAGTTCATGGTAGGGCCACAAGCCCAGCCGAGAGAGGACATAAGCGTAGATACGCTGACGCAGCAATTTGCAATGATGTCCCTCTCGCCACGTACAGCCCCACATGGGAAGTAGTTCACCGTGGCCACAGTCCAGAGGACGGCCAGATTAGACTCCAACACACTGCGGGACCCAAGTTACATAAATACACGTCCTTCAGCTCCGGCTCGGAAGGCAATTTTGCCAAACCGAGGAGCAGAACCTACGCCAATCCCCTCGGAACGGACGAACGAGAGGGAGTTGACGCCAGGACTCTCGGGCACACGTGACAAAACAGGGAGAAACAGGCAGGTAAACATGTCATGGGCTGAGGACGTAGAGCCCGCCCTACAGCACATTAAGCCTACACACACCTACACAAACAGGCAAACACAAGGGCAGGAGTCTACCGTGGCCATAGGCCGGAAATCGGTCAGACTACACTCCACTACATCGCCAGGACAAACACAGGCAAACACACAGCCTTTACCGCTAGTTCAGAGGGCAATTTTGCCAGAATGGAAGCGGGCACCAGCATTTGTACCCCAGGTGCGAATGCATAAGAGGGTTTTGCCTTCAGGCCCTCAGGGTGCGCAACACACACCCGCACACTCTGACCAGGCGCAGACACACAATACACGGGGTATAAGAAAGGTTTTATTACCTACCCCACGAGACCGGGCAATCAGGAGTACACACACCCCCATAAACTCTACTAGGGTAGCGCAGAGCGCAATTAGTCCCTCAGACAGAAAAACACTCAGTACAACAGCCAGGCATTACGGTGAAAGTAGGCCCAGACCTACTTTGCTAGAAAAACCGCCAGAAAATAGCAAAGAAGCGCCTCAATGGATTTCAGGGGCCTATGCCCTAGTGACAGGGCGAAAGTATTCACCTTTCCGAGCAAGGACGCTCGGACGGGGATAACGACTTTCACCAGGAATACAAAATAAACCAATATCACTTGCACCAATATTATAGATACACGTAGGCTCGTTTACACGTGAGAAATACGATAATAGACACATAGAGACTCACAAACATAAAATGCACATTTTTCATGTATATACAGTGGAACATGGCTAAATCAAAAGTGTATCATTCAAAATTCTTCTTGTTTTTTTCTTGACCCCCTAGCATTTTTTTAGGCCACCAATGGCTTATAATCGTGATTAATTGAGGACATATTTTGGACAATGCAAAGTTTTAAATATGCAAAGCCAAGCGGAAGCCAATCAATGGGACACGCGGCTTAGGTCCTCAGAGAGCCATTCCGAACACAGTGTAACGTGTTTTTCGAGGGTTTTTTATGCAACTGGCATAAGTCAGTAGGAAGCCATTCTATATTTATTTACGCGGCAAATTGTTCAGCCAAGATAATTTTTCATGTTAATTTATTATTATTATTAATTTATTATAATTATTATTAAGATATTTTCGGAGCATTTTATAAAAATTATAAGCATACATATAGGTTTTCTATGTCTTAGAAAACGCTATCCAGCAAATTATTACGAACGACGATATCATAGAAAATTATCTGATTACGGAATTTTACGGAGTTTTCGTCAGTTAGGGTATATCGAGAGACGTGACTCACTGGGATTTCAAGTACACGCTGAATCTTGTCGAGGAGCATGACGCAATCTTGGGTCGCAAGGTCTAGAAGAGGCGAATTGTTGAAACGGAACCCTGTCGCCGAGTGTAATGACCCGGAGGAGGAGAAGATCGCGTGGTGGTTCAGCCAATCAGCGGAGACGACGTAAGCTAGTTGGGACTGAAGAGTGGGGGAGCCGACAGGTGAATATATCGATCGACGCGCCGTGAGACGAAAACAATCTGTATAGTACTTGACGAGTATGGATGCGCGTGCGAGTGGCTCCGATGTTCGGTGGAGTTAAGGACTATCTGTGTAGAACTTGCGGTGTACGGTCGCAAGTGCGTGTCGCTCCGATGTTCAGTGGAGTTAGCGACGAACTTTTGTAAAACGTAACCAGTGCGGTTTTACGCGAGTTTGGGTCCGAGGTACGGACCATAGAATTATATAATCTACCAGGATATCATCAAATTTCGACGGAGATGACGACGTCCAGGAGACTGTGGGAAGCACACAGCATCATCAAGAACGAGGGAGATGCTTTGGCAATTTCCAATGGTAAGCGCACATGACGCAGAAATACGCAATCTCTCATTTTCTTTGTTTTATATTTCATATTTCAGTAACTTCATAGCTTGGAAATAAGAGTAAAATCAATTTATCAGACTCCGTTTTCACGTAATTTTCTATCGGTAATATTCAAATCACAAAGCTCCAATTTAAATTTTAAACTTATTATTATTATTAATTTTGCTATACTTGTTTTGTATAATAAATTCATTTCTTTTACAATGCAATCTTTGCTTTCAGTAGGTAGCATTAGATATAGACCAATTCCTTCTCCTGATACAATTGTTTGTTGGGTTAATGATCAAATCATACCACGATCTGAGTGAATAGAGTCTTGAAGGTGTTCTGCCAGAGCTAGACGTTGTTAAATACAAATTTAGATTTCAACATTGCATTGAGGTCTTGGCGCCCATTAAAACAACATAGCTTAGGCAAAGGTAAACAGTTACATTTCTCACCCAACAGTGTGGGCTAGCGAAAACCATTACATTTGTACGCTCAACGTGGAGCAAAGTAAATACCGTTTCACTTGTCATCCCAGCCTAAGCGAAACCATTACATTTGTCGCTACCAACATGGGGCACTAACTAATAACCATTACAACAGCTTAAGCAATAAACCACAGCATAGAGCTTAGGCAGGTCTTTCTAAGTAGAAATGACTAGGGTGTTCTGTGTTCCATTCCCACAATTTCATAGATTCTCTTGTGATGGCCGAGAGCCCTAATCATAAGCATGAGTAAGAATCTCAAACTATTTTTCAAAATTGGTAGATTTCCCCTGAGACGTAACTAGTTTACCGTTGTACTAACGTCGCCAAATAGGTGCATAGTACACTCAGGTCCTACCTTTCATTTTTCAACATTTTTGACATTATTTACGACCGCCGCATGGCAACCCGCTTTAATAAGCATAAAACATTGTGCAGGCGAGATACAATATATTTTCTCTACTCTATTCAAAGAGCTCTCTTAATTCGGATCGTCGCATGACTCATTTTTTTTCTTTTCGCCTCTTTCACTAATCCCGTGGAAGGAAAATTATCCAAGTTGAACTGTATGTACTTAATCCATAAGCATACGTGATACACTACAATGCCTATAACATGAATTTTTCTCGTCCTCCATAACAACGCGCAAACTAGACATAAACACCATGGGGTAACACTCACAGCTCAAGGGGGAAACACCATTACTTATTTTTGGAAGACGCACAGTCAAACTCACATTGCCACATAACAGTAATACACTGCAGAACTGTCCCGAAGACACAAGCCTAAATGGCACCAGGAATGACCACCCTGGTTAAAGACGGTCTCAAACCCGCAACCTTCTGAATACCAGGAATGTAAGGTCGGGTAGCCATCCAGTTGCAGGATAGGAAAGTAAGGGACAGTTACACTAAAAGATATTCATACGCGGAAAACAATAAAATCACCTCCGACACCTAGTCACCAAACACGCGACTAGCGGCCCGGAGACACTCGTGCATAACGACATTTAGTACCATTAATAGGATATACTCGACCCACGCTTACATTCAACACAAAACTTGGGGACACGAATGTATTTAGTGGAAGGCTCTTTTACATTGCGGAAAGCCATGATCACAACAAGAGAACGGGCAATCAAGTTCACACACATACACGTGCTGGAAACATGAACAGCGTCATACAAGTAACAAGTGAGTGCACACGCCATTGTAATTCAATACTGTCGCACTCAGCGATAACACACTCCTCGTGGGCGACCTTTGCTGGCACAGACAGACTAAGAGCACTCCAGGCGGGGCTGGGAAATACACATTCATTCACGCCAAGTCCAGAACCCCATAACTCCCCAAATTACACTACGAGGAGAATTCAAAAAGACCCAAACTTCTCACGCCAAGGCGTATTTTCATCCGCGAGCCTTAAATACACGATACGTGTGCCATAGTATATACGGTACAAAAAATCGTAACACCAGGACCTTAAACCAAGGTGGGTCCGAACTCACGACCACACATCACACTCGTGCCAAAAACAAACTAACCAATGGTATTTTTGGTACGAAAAACACAATGAAAAGACATACAAGGGACGATCAAAACCAACAGACAACGCAGACACGAAACACGGAGAATTACATGAAATTGCGGGTCCAAATGCCCAGTAAAAATCGGACACCGTGGAAAACAACTATCCAGACTCCCAATTAGACCGAAATTGGCCCATACAAGTACATAAACAGGTAATACCACATCTCCTCCGGCCAAACACCATGCAAAAATTTCGATTACACCAAACATAGGAAATAGATTTCCCAAACACAGGCATAGCAATTTCACAAGGCAAAGGTCTTATGGAATAGTGTCCACACAACAGTGCTAGCAAAAATAGGGCGGATTGACACACTGGCACTCCCGGAATCCCAAACAGTGACAGCACTCACATACTGGCAAAAAGTCACGTTCCGACAGCCGACATACGCAATGTCAGAGACTTCATGTACACAAACAAATGAAAACATAACATGACGAAATACTGACTTGCAGATTCCACCGCATTGCAACACTGCTGTCGACAGACACTATTGTTATATCGGAAGTGACCATGAAATCACAAACACAAACCAATAATAATGCCATACATTTTTCAGCACTGTTACAACAGTTGTGACATTTAGCAATATGCAGATACTGTGGGCCACATTATCTCAGGACCACAGGGACATATCTACAAATATGTTGACAAGTTACACGCGCCATCTGACACTCAGACACGCGACACACGATAGGACTTAGCCGATAACAGGCCACCCGCCCGCATGATGTAGCGGAACATAGTCCCACACACGCGCTCACTAATCAGGGGCGAATACAGACAGGGGCTCTGAGGGAACAAACCTCCCCCATAACTACTCCTTTTTTTATTTCTAACCCCAAAACCATCATAGGCGATCAGGACATGACCAGTCACACTACGATCACTTGCTACATTAACACTACAAATGAGAAACCAGATTAGGCCGTGACGTCACAGCGCCACCATACTTTACTATCCCAAGGAGCGGATAGAAAACAGACATTGACCAAGGGAGGATGACAGGAGCATAGGTGGATAATCCCAGCGGGATTACCAATATACCACCCACAGGCCACCATTTTACTACCCTTCTCCCCTTCCATAACCTTACCACTTACAACATTAGCCAACACCGACATACAGACACAATAAAAACAGCTACACTACATGACAAAGTATACATCGGGGTTGATAGACTTCATGCGTTTAAAGAGAGGGCTCACTACGCCCTGGCTCTCAATGCTAACACCCGAGTATTAGGGGTGTGTCGGAAAACGACAATTAAGCGTAATGCGCATCTCTAAGCAAGAGATGAGGCCAAATTTATATTAACAATTCTTTTTTAATAAATAATCCCGCATGAAAGGGACATAGTATTATTACGCCTCACCCTACGCCTATCCTTAAATGATAGCGGATACGCCTCATATCCAGCCACATGCATGGAATATCCCACCCACATACCAAGGGTTATTATTATTGAACCTCCATGACACTTTAGGAAAATTTTTGCAAGCCCGGGAAATACCTACCCCGTCCACTCACTGTAAGAGCATCCTGATAGCATTACCGGCCCCAGGCCATCATTAACAGGGAGCCCAAAGATGCGCAACCCCCTTCCTACCATGCTTTCAGCCTACTCAACAAATAACTCCCCCCGGATCCCAATAACAGGGAACCTAACGCCATAAACCCTACTAACGCCTCCAAGAGAATTAACAAGGCATTATCGCTGGAAATCTGACGTAGCAACAGGAGGCCAAAAGTAGGCCATGCATTTAGAAGATTCTACAACCCCAGAATACTAAAAAAAAATTACATTAATTACACAGCAAATTATTTACAGATTACACTATATTTATATATATATATATATATATATATATATATATATATATATATATATATAACACAAAAGGAATCTGATAACACGCTGATTGGTGATGACGACATAAGCAGAAAGCCAGAGGCACCACGCAGGAGTAGAACTGGGTAAGGCGATGATGAGCCTTACCCTAGTTAACTTAACAACTAGACCAAAAAAAAACGAACTACGTAAGGTTGAGGCATTCATGGCCCGGCACGGGCAAACTTCGGAATCCTAGGTGTGCCTAGCCTTCCCCTAGGACGAAGAGATGTTACACCCACTATGTGCCACGGTCATCGAAGCCAAGACCTGCTGGGGAGACTTTTGACGAACGGGGGGAGAGATAGCCAACTCCGCACCGGACTCAAGAGAGGACTCAAGGGACGACCAAATTAGGACTAGACTTGTAGTTAGATATAAGTAAGTAGGGCTTCTAGAGCGAGAAGCAAGACTCCTATGCGCAGGAGTGAAGCATTATTACTGCCAATAAGGGCGAAGAGGATACTATTAATGCCAATAAGGGCGAAGAGGATATTATTACTGCCAATAAGGGCGAAGAGGATACTATTACTGCCAATAAGGGCGAAGATGATATTATGCCATTGGACGATGTCCAATGCCCACATAAATGGTGACGCAGCGGGCAGCCAAAGGCATTAAATGAGGAGCATGGCGAGCCCTCACAGGGGTTAAAGTGGGCAGACCCAACAACGACAACATATACAAAGGCAACGGCAATGAGCAGGCAAATACAGTGGGCGAGGCGGTTTGCTTTGTGGCACCGTGAGCCGCCTGCGACTATATTAATACTAGTTAGTAAGCACTAGCATAAATGTCGACAACTAGTATTAAGGGGGCGGAATCCGGCGGTTCTAGAAACAACCGGTGTTTCTAGAATACGTACGGGTGGTGCCCTGAGGAAGTAAATTGCCTCAGGCGATCGCCCTGGTCAAAATTTTAGCACGTAAGACAGTTGCATTTGACACGCAACTTAGGATTAAGCAAATTTACTAACCGCTGTTGCCAAATAATAGCACAGCATATTTCGGCAATAAAGTAAGGTCAACCATTCGGCTTATAAATAGCAAACATTTTTACTTACCATAATTAAGGTAAAATCTTTCGGCACCTGATGACCAGCAAACCCGTCATCAGGGTAAGCCCGATAATACATTAAGTTAGATTAACTAGGTTAACTAAGACTAATATAAACACTTTGAGAGTAAGAAAAAACATTACGGCACCGTGTAGGGTAAGCCCGATCATACATCAAGTAAAACAATCATATGCAAGGAGAATATGACATTAATAATGGCCACAGGTTAACACTAATCATGCTATATTTTAGGAAAAAAAAAAGCTTTAGCCAGTGAACACACTGACACAGGAGCCGATATAAAGAATATGTAATATTCATATGTTTTTTTAACCTCTCCATTTTTCAGGCGTCGTCACCAGGCATAGGGCACTGGTGACAATGATTTCACTGCCATACAGCAGCAGCATGTCATTTGTGCCATGATATTATCGTGTACCACCTTTACACACTAATTTGTATTTGTAACTCGTATTCATCCTCACACAACCCAACACATGCACCTCCATTTTTTTACAGCTACACTCCAGAAATCTGAACAGCAGGGTTGATACCTGTGGGGTATCAGGCTTGCTGACAGATCAACATAAACAAAGAATATAAAGCGTCAAAGATGCGACGCGACATACGGCAATGAGGGCGCAACCGATCTGTGGCGGCGACTCTCACTGTCAAGTGTGAAGGCATTCGCCCACAGAGAATGATTCACAAGTTAGGGGTATATATCAGCGGCACGACCACTAAACTACACCGGGAAACGGCCGGACAGGATTAGCCGTGGGACGGCACATAAATGCAAAGGGTAGCGTGCACGCAAGTTACAATAGACACGGCCGTCTAGGTATAGCATAATTAATAATTAAGATAGATAGATATAAGTATATAATGTAATATAATGTAATACAAAATACGGTAATATTGTTCAAAGGCACTACACACAAAATTATGATGCCACACATTGTGAATACACATATTTTTGTCACACACATGTACACAATGATTATGCTTTTGTCTCTTTCATTTTTCTTCCTTCTAACGTCAGAATTTGTGAAGGTGTCCCATTTTACCCCAGCACAATAAATTATCTTTTACATATCCCTTTAACTTATACCTTGGGACACCTATTTTTTTCTATTTCTTCCATCTTTCACATTGCAGGGAGCAATTTTTCCCCCAATATAGCGCCGGACGACAAAACCACCCGTCCAGCACTGGGTTTTTTCCTCCCTGCACAACACCAATATATATACAATGTCAAAACCATGTATTTTTTTGTGGAACTTTTTATATTGCAAATGGCATTTTTTTATATTTTTATGAACTGTTTTAAATTTAAATTATCACATGTATATGCATATATCCCAAAACCCACCCCTCTGAACACAAGCTGATCTCACATCTACACGACATCGCTACATCAACACGACATCACTACCTCTACACGACATCAACACAGAAGAAACGAAGGAGAGATACAAGGAAGATTCCACTACGACCTACTACATCAACACCCCCACTCCACGTTCCGTTCCCGTTCGCGGGGACGCGAACTAATCAAAGGAGGAGACTTGTACAGGCCCCCGGGGGGCTCCACCCCCTGGAAGCCACCCCATCATCTATTAAAATCACCCCTAACTGGCAAACATCATAAGTCCAGAAAAGTATCTTTTACACAGCAAGGGCGGCCGACCAGCTTGGAAGGCTTGCCAAACACTTGCATCACACTCATAAACATCTACACTATAACTAACTGGGGCAGCTTTGCCAATGGAATGCTGACAGTACAACAGCAAAACCTATAAGAAGGAAGGCCTTAATGGGGACAGGGTCTCTCTATTATCTGTCATACAGTGTGTGTCGCCGGAGGCTCTGCTGCAAGCTGCTATCACCAGGTGAGCATCAGTGAAGTGTTCAGAGATCCTATATTTTGTAACATCCATCCACAAACTTGTACACTTAAACTTATAACATTTATTACATTCCCCTAAAAGGGACTTACAATTTCATACTCACTGACCAATAAACACTTGGTCAGTAAACTACACTTGTCTTACTAATTACACGCCTCTTTACATCCTAACGCCCATCCTGATTCCCGTCACGAGTGACCGTGACAATAGTAGCCAAATAGTTGCTGGCTTAAGTCTCATTGTACTTCCCGCAGCGACCCGGCTGCATAAGCAGCGAGTCGCCTACAGAGCTGACGCAAGCACGTCGGTTATATAACTCTCTCCAACCAGCTGGGAGGCTAGTACATTAACCTGCACACAGAGGTTCATCCCCTGAGTTACGCTTACGTCTTTATAGGAGCACCCCCTAGCATTTAAACACCAAACAACACTCTACACTGGTAAGCTCACCCAGCTACGGGAAGCTACCCCCTCCTAGGCATCACCTTATAAATTGGTACATTAACACACACGTTTAAGATCTAACTACCCCCAACTAAGGGATCTAAAACAATATCTTGGAAGGTATGAATGGGAGCTGTTCCAAAATTGGCACATATATAGATAATAATATTTTAGTTTAATTTTCAGGAGGCCATACATGACAATGTCGCCAAAATGATTCTGAGCCTGCTGATAGGTCATTTTTTTAAATTCATGTAACTTCTACACTATCAATTGGATTTCAACCAAATTTCGTATGTACTATGTGTACATAAACAGACATGACTGAGCGTATTCTTAAGAGCAACCATGGCTGCCAACTGTTGATAATTCCTGTCTCTATTTTTTTTACCCTAATATCAATATATCAGAAAGTATGCAAGCCAAAAACTCTTAACATTGTACACGTATAGAACCTGACATTCTAGATTAATTTGGAGTAACTAATATATGTCAATGCTGCTAACATGATTGTAAGCCTGATGATAGTTTTAATTCTAAAATGCATGTAACTTCTATACAAACAAACGGATTCCATCCAAAATAGGCACAACAATGGATCATAATATTTCAAATTATTTCTGACCAACACATGCATGACATTGCTGCCAACATGATTTCACGCGCGCTGATAGATCCAATATCTAACTGCATGTAACGTCCATGTTATCCATTGAACTTCAACCAAATTTTGTTTTCTGTACATTACGAGATGGAACAAAGAATATATTAAGTCACCAGGGCTGCCAACTGTAGTGCTCTATTTGGCTACATTATGCCAAGTATATTTCGAACTAATTAGAAATTTTGATATTACCGACTTAATTTCGCCATTAACTTAGATAGTTCCATATAGATTAATAATTGGCATGAATCTTAAAGTTTAAGAATAGTAGGCCCCCCTAGGGGGGCGTGGGGCTTTATCAAGGGGGGCGTGAAGTGATTTCCGAATTAAGTTTTTTAACTCGAATATTACAATTTTGTAAAATAAACATCTTTAGAATCTCTCCAAGTGATTGACGCACCAAGACAATCGTTCAAAAGCACTGGTAATTGCCAACTGTCGGCACAAACCTCTGCGGAGCCGCGAGGTTGGAGGTGAAATGAGGAATTTGCTGTGTTGTAAGGAGCAAAATCATACCAATTTTATCGTCTCGTTGGCATACCTTTGTGATTTCTTTAAAGCTTTGAACAGTTTGAACTTAAAGCTCCAAGGCAAAATCTCCAATATTATGCATTCCTGAAAAAAGAAATACAGTGTTATGGAAACGATGGCTTCAGTTGAACAACTTCTCATCCTTTCACTGCCTTAATGAAATTTTGCCGGAAAATGAACGTGATAGTAATAAACATAGGTGCAAATTCAGTCACGTTTGTATTTCCTGGCACAAGAATTCAACTTCTACTTTCCTGATATCTCGTCGGAAGAATGGTCCTGGATGTTAACAAGAAATTCGTTTGCCATTGACATTGGAGCTCTGCGAGCACAGCTCTAAGAAGAAGCCATAGATCTGAAGTGTGAATCAAAGCTAAAAGATGATTCTAAAATATTAGGACTGGGTGACGTTTGGGTAAACTGTCTTGCAGTGTATCCTGAAATAACCAAATTTGCATTGCGTGTCATTGTCCCATTTTCAAAGACATATTTAGGCGAGTCGCGGAACTTCTTGTTGAACAAGTGAAAATGGCGAAAGTCCGGAAAAACACTATTAAATGCGCTTTTGAAGAAAGGAACAACAGACCGACACCACTTGAAATACATAGGCCTAGGTGGGTAGCAAACGACCTGAAGCTTAATAGAGATCAAGTACTAGCGAATCAACTAGACAACGGGGAAAATTCAGTGCACATCAAATTAGTGTCCACCTTACTTTATGAAAACATATTATTTCGACATGAAGGTGTGAAATCCTTCCGGCTAGCTAGTGGTAACACCACAAAGATAACTATCACTGCTGCAGACTCTTTGTCAAAACGTGTGCGTGTCTGTTTAATCTACCTCCCGAAGTCAACAACGAAAGGCTCTCCCGCGTGCTTTCTACGTATGGAGTTGTCAGGACATACGGAACGAGTGCTGGAATGAAGTACAATATACGAATTATCTGCTGTAAGTAATGGCATACGTATTGAAACAATTGAACTTAAATACCCCATTGACGGTCAATGATTATAAAGTTCTGTTAACATATGAAGGACAAGCTAAGTATTGCTTTTATTGCAAAGAAACCTCCCACTTACAAATAGACTGTCCGAACAGAAGGAATCGCCCGGTACTTCATGTCAGACAACAAACCTACAGCAGGGTGCTCGGTGAGTCTGATGGGAGTAGTAAGCTAAGCAACACTACGGACATGGAAACTGCAGTACTTTCCCCTGAATATCCAACCATGTCAGAGACCCTTCATAACAGGCCCCATTCTACAAACACATATAGCATTGCGGAAGTAACTCAACCATCAGATAACGTAGCTGAAACATCCCTGACTACTTTATATAGCAATGAAGAGGGAACTGTGACGTCACGATCGGACAGCACGGGGAATGGACACACCAGCCAGCCAACACAGCAGTCTGTGCAGCAGCCAGATACTATTAAGGCTAAATGTCCCGATTTTTAGTTTGTAATTCTGACACCACGTAGCAGCACCAAAGTGAGACAATTTTTTTTTAAATAAAAACCACTAGCCTATATATACTAGAGTGCAATAGAATTTATTTAATTCAATGCATTTTCAAAAAAATGAAAAACAACAATGTTACTAGCAGTTTTTTATATTTCTGCTTAAAATATGAAACAAAAACTGGTAATACGAAAACGGGGATTTATTTCCTGATTCCAATGCATTTTTAGCCTACTTTTCACATTTTGCAAAAATGAGGAAAAAGTAGTCTTATGAGATCAGGCAAATGTGTGTCAGTCTGTCTGTCTGTCTGTCCTTCTGTATGTCTGTCTGTCCTTCTGTCTGTCTGGCTGTGTGTGTGTCCCCCCCCTATCAACTCCTAAACGGCTGGAGCAATCGAAACAAAATTTGGTAGGAGTAAAGATCTATACATGAATAGTTCACGGCCATATTTGAAAATGATGTCAGTGCTACGAACTGCTAAAAAATCGCAATTGTAATTTGAGCTCCATGTTGGATATCTTGGAAGGTATTAATAGGAGCTATTTCAAAATTGGCATACGTATAGATAATAATATTGCAGTTTAATTTCCAGGAGGCCATACATCGCTGTGTTGCCAAAATGATTATAAGCCTGCTGATTGGTCCAATTTTTAAATGCACATAACTTCTACACTATCAATTGGAATTCAACCAAATTTCGTATATTGTATGCATACATAACCAGATATGACTGAGCGTATTCTTAAGAGCCACCAGGGCTGCCAACTGTTAATAAATGCTCCTAATTTATTTTATCCAAATACCAATATATCAGAAAGTATGCAAGCCAATAGCTCTAAACTTTGCACAAGTATAGTACCTGGCATTCTAGATGCATTTGGACTAACTAATATACGTCAGTGCTGCCAACATGATTCTAAGCCTGCTGATAGGTCCAATTTTAAAATGCATGTAACTTCTATACTAACTAATGGATTTCATTCAAAATTGGCACAACAATAGATCATATTATTTCAGATTATTTCTGACCAATACATGCATGACATTGTTGCCAACATGATTTTACGCACGCTGTTAGATCCAATGTTTAACTGCATGTAACGTCCATGCTATTCATTGGACTTCAACCAAATTTTTTATTCTGTACCAAGAGATGGAACTAAGAATATATTCAGTCATCAGGGCTGCCAACTGTAGTGCTCTATTAGGCTACATTATGCAAGGTATACAGTATTTCGAAATAATTAGAAATTTCGATATTAGCAACTTAATTTCTTCATTATTCTAGATAGGTTCATATACTGTAGAATAATCATTGGCATGAAAAGTAGGCTCTTGAGTTCGTCACGGAACTTCTTGTTCATAAATAAAATCGGGTGAATGGAATCATCAGCATTAGCTTGGGAATTGTTTTGAAAAGGGAAAATGATGAACACGCCGAGTTGACGAACATTGTAGTTCGGCGAGTTACATGTACAAGTGCCTAGGCGTGGAACAATATCTGAGCAATAAAATTATAGTAATGTCACGCTTATGTAACGTTGACACAATGTGTTTGTACATACTGTATACCTTTCTTATTTCCTCAAACATTCTTGTTGTGTTTCTTGTTTATAATAATACATTGTAGGGGCTTGGAACATCTTGGTCATCAGTCCCGTGTAGTTGACTATGTGTGTTACTGTATTAGAGTCAGGGATGGGGCAGGTGCCCTGAGTCTTCAAGTAAGGTACTATCTCAGCATTTTCCTGGAGGGAGTGTGGAAAACCCTGGGAAACACAAGACACAACTGAACTTCAGGTGCAACCACAATGGTAGGTTGATTGACAGGTGTTGAACTAGTCAATGAGAGATGTTTGACTGATGACAGTTTCTTAGGAAGAAAATCATAAAATAAGAAGGAATTAGTGAATGGCAATACATATCTGCTGTAAGAAACATTGATTCAGTTCCTTACCTTTTCTTTCGTTCAATATGCCAATACACAAGATCTGCTGGGACTTCTATTCGTTTTCTGTGGCGTACAAAGGAAGTGGACGCTTGCACCTAGAGAACATGGCTCTTGATTGTCGTCAGTATTTACAGAGACCAATTTTCCATTTTCACAATGGCTACGTCTTACTTTTCCACACAACGCATTGTTTCCATTTGAATTAAACTTGCTTCTCTGAAAAAGTTGTCACTGATTAGATCGTGATCTTGTACTCTTACACTTATATATTAGAAGTTTAAAAAAAGACTAAACCCGTGGCTCGACAGCCGTTGAAGGGCCTAGGCCTACCAACCAACCGCTGTTCAGCCATGTAGCTTGCAGATTGTGGGGTACAGATAAAATATAAGTGAAATCAAAACTGCTCAGTACATTACAGATTCTCTAATGCAAGCGTAAAGAAATATATAATTTCAAATATAAGCTAGGAGGAAAAAAATCGTATGTGTGTGTAGAGGTTTTTTTAGGGCCTGTCTTCCTTTCCTTGGTACAGTACTTAGTCGCAATCCCTCCTGGGATTTAGTGGTATGCCCTTGAATCAGGGCTGGCATGCGAAACGAAATGCATGGCTGTGGGGGCGAATATATTTGGATTTCGCCGTGAGCGCGATACTCGGGACCGAAATGATAATGATTGTCGGCGGGAAATTAAATCAAAACGAAACGTAATTCGAAGCGAAATGACGTAGCGAAATCAACGCGAAACTTAATAGCAACGCGAAATTACATTGTGCAATTGAAAAAAATGTCACTCACTGCACGAAAAAAAAAATCGTTAAAATCTTTTAATTTCGCTCCCGGCGCGAAATACAATTCATTACAGACTTTTAATTTCACTCGCGGCGCAAAATAAAATTCGATGCAGACTTTTAATTTCGCTTCCGGTGCGAAGTAAAATTCGTTGCAGTCTTTTAATTTCATTCCCGGCACGAAATATAATTCATTACAGGCTTTTAATTTTGCTCTCAGCGCAAAATAAAATTCAATTCAGACTTTGAATTTCGCTTCCGGTGCGAAATAAAATTCGTTAGAGACTTTGAATTTTGCTCCCGGCGCGAAATAAAACTCGGTTACCGACTGAAAAGAGTTGATTTGAGGTGAGGAGATATATTACAAGGTTTGGCTAAGGATAGTACGAGGATAGAAATGGACTGTATGTAGAACACGAGGTAGGTAGCTGATTCATATCACTGGATCTCTGTGGAATTATTACTACATTATATTTACACAACTTAAAATGAACACGTCATACACGATAAGGAAACACTCCCTACACATATTTACACACACTAGAAACACTGAATGTAGGTGTTTGTTACACCGACTACGCCATTGTCTGACATCACGCAACTGACCGTTACCGCTATTACTCAGAGACACACTGTCTTACTCTCTTCCCGCCAGGGAAGTAGCTAGCAGGAATGCTGCCCCCTACCGAGGGCAGTGGAGCTACGAGCACTGTCCTACTCTGACATCTGGTGAGGGCTTGCTAAACTTGAAGTAAGATACAATGTTCAAACATGCCGCCCACCAAAAAAGGGTTAAACACTTTTTTCCAAACACAATGTAAAATAAACAAACAAACATGAAGATAAATACAAAACAAGACACACAACGTTCAGATATCGTCGCCTTCAGAAGTGGGGAGAGGACAAAGTTTTGTAATTGGCCTTTTGAATACTCCAGCAGAGGTACGGATCGTGGCGACTCGTACTAGTCCATCAGCGGCAGGGTGGACCTGATCGATCACTGCGAGCTTCCAGCACAGTGGGGGGACGTTGTCTTCTTTGACGATCACTAATGTGCCTGGCTGCACATTATTGCTTGGTAGTGTCCATTTACTCCTCTGCTGCAGGTGGGAGAGGTAGTCTGCTGACCACGCCTTCCAGAATCCTTGGAGCTGCCGTTGCAGTTGCTGCCATCTAGAGAGTACATTGAGGCGTACATTACTCAGATCTGGTTCGGGAAGGGTAGTGATAGGTCTTCCAATCAGAAAGTGACCTGGGGTGATAGCCATTATGTCGTCGGGATCATCGGCTAGGGGGACTAGAGGCCTAGAGTTTAGACATGCTTCGATTTGTGTTGTGAGTGTTGCCAGTTCTTCAAAGGTAAGGTATGCCGTTCCCATCACTCGTCGAAGATGATGTTTGAATGACTTGACGCCAGCCTCCCAAATACCTCCAAAGTGCGGAGCCTGTGGCGGAATGAAGTGCCACTGAATGCCTTCAGTGCTAGCGAAATTTGAGATCTCTCGTTGGTGATGTTCTTCGTCGAACAATCTCTGCAGTTCCCGAAGTTCCTTGTCTGCGCCTACGAAGTTTCTGCCGTTGTCCGAATATATGTGCGCAGGTCTTCATCGTCGTGAGATAAAGCGTTTGAGAGCAGCAAGAAAGGCTTGGGTAGTCATGCTGCTAACAATTTCCATGTGAATAGCCCTAGTAGCCATACATACAAAAATTGATACGTAACATTTAACTCTTGCGCTGTTTTTACGAGATCCTGATTTTATGTACAGTGGGCCAGCGTAATCAATCCCACAGTGAACAAATGGATTGGCAGGTGATGCTCTGTAGTTCGGCAACTGACCCATTAGTTGCTGGGCATTTTTTGCCTTGAGCTTGTGACAGATGAGACAATGGTGTATTATCTTCCGAATGGTATTCCTTCCATTTGGTATCCAGTATTGCTGGCGAAGAGAGGAGAGTAGCAGTTGGCACCCAGCATGTAACATTCGTCGATGTTCGTTCTCGATTATCAATTTAGTTAGATGGTGACTTGGGGGCAAGATTATTTGATGTTGTTGGTTGAAAGGGAGCTGCGATTGTTGTAATCTGCCACCAACTCGAAGAAGTCCTTGATCACAGAGGAATGGATTAAGGGATATAAGCTTGCTCTTCTTACTAATTGGTCTTGTACTACGAATAGCATGAATCTCTGCACCATATGCTGATGCTTGGACGTTCCTGATACATGCATATAGTCCTGAACGTAACTCTTGAAGGTCTAATTCACCAGTCTTCCTTTCCGAATGACGGAGTTTGGCGTTAGCTGCAAATCTGAGGCAGTAAGCTGTCACTCTCTGCAGACGTGCAAGTTTAGAGAATCGCTGCATGAGCTCATCTTCAGGTTGAAGCGCCACGAGACTGAACACAGTTTTCCGCTGTTCTGGGATGTCCTGGGTATCCACAGAAGGGGTTGAGTTAGGCCATGATAGAGTATTTTCCGCAAGCCACGGTGGTCCATTCCACCAAAGTGACTTAGCAATAAGGGCGTCTGGAGTGAGTCCCCGTGAAATCAGGTCCGCAGGATTGTCTCCTGAAGGAACGTGCTTCCAATCTGCAATCGATGTGCTGTCTTGAATCTCCGAAACTCTGTTGGCAATAAACGTTTTCCACCGTATGGGTGATGCTGCAATCCATGAAAGAACGATCGTCGAATCTGTCCACAAATGGATGCTGCTAATGGTCAAATTTAACACCGATGTTACCTTCTTGAGAAGACGAGCTAGCAGCAGTGCTCCACACAACTCGAGACGAGGAATGGAGACCCTTTTTAGTGGGGCGACCTTAGATTTAGCGCACAGTAGCCTTGTGATGCGTTCACCCTGTTGGTTTTCCGATCTTATGTAAATGCAACATCCGTATCCTTTCTCAGACGCGTCTGAAAAACCGTGCAGTTGAATGTTAGTGACAATGCCCTTCGTTAGCACTAGTCTGTCGATACGAATTTGGCTGACAAGAGGCAGCTGATTGTGTAGATGTTCCCAGCGCTGAAGCAGTTCTTTAGGTAGGTTCTCATCCCATCCTAAGCGAAGTTGCCAGAGTTGCTGCAGAAAATACTTGCAGGAGATGATGAATGGACCCATCAGTCCCAACGGATCGTATATTGATGCTACGACTGCAAGTACCTTTCTTTTTGTAACCGGTCCGTTGAAGTTAGTAATCCCGGTACCATTCACAATCTGCATCTGATCGTTGGCAGGATGCCACAAGAGTCCTAACGTCTTAACGTTATTTCCGCTATCGAGTTGAAGGGGCAGCTGGGCTTCTCTGTATTCTGGAGGAACAGCTTTGAGTAGTTGTGGATGATTGGAGCACCATTTTCGAAGTTGGAAACCTCCCCTTTGAAGGAGATCGATGAGTTGTTCTTGAGTTCGCAGAGCTTCCTCGAGGGTTTCCGTCCCAGACATGCAGTCGTCCACATAGAAATCTCTCTGGAGAACTTCTGCTGCCTTGGGTAAGTTGCGCGACTCCTCAATGGCGAGCTGCTGAAGGCACCTAGTAGCGAGGAAGGGTGCTGAAGCTGTTCCGTACGTGACAGTTTTTAGCCGGTAGTGTCTTATGTGTTCCTCCGGCGATCGGCGCCATACGATTCTCTGAAGGTTGCAGTCACGACTATTAACATTTACTTGTCGATACATCTGGCGAATGTCTGCTGTGAAGCACACTTGGTGAGTACGGAATCTTGTAATGATAGACCAGATATCTTGCTGGATGGTAGGTCCAATACGGAGTATGTTGTTGAGTGATTTCCCGCTAGTAGTGGCGGCAGAAGCATCAAACACCACCCTCGTCTTCGTGGTAGAGCTTGCCTCTTTAATAACTGGGTGATGGGGCATGTAATAGCTATGCTCATTAGGGTGCGACATGTCGATAGCCTCCATGTGTCCCAGAGCTTCGTATTCCTCCAGAAAGTTCACGTAGTCATTCTTGAGTTGGGTGTTTCTACTTAATCGTCTCTCGAGATGATGAAGCCGCGACACAGCCAATGGGAGCGAATCACCAAGCTCTGTAGAGTCCTCACGCAGTGGAAGCTGTACCGTGAATCTTCCGTCAGTATCTCTCCTGGTGTTGGCAGTAAAATGTTTCTCACACTCCAGGTCGTCCTTTGATCTGATTGGCTGATTGATATCTTCTAATTCCCAGAAGCGTTGAACTAGATGGTCAAGGAATTGTCACTCGTGGTGAAGAAGGACTGTACGGTCTGCGAAGGTGCTTCGGCCGTTCTGTCTAACTGAAAACGCCCTGCGAGAATCCACCCGAATTCTGTGTTCTGGAGGACAGGGTAGTCACCTCGTCTCACTTGTCTTTCCGGTCGAAGAAGCTGAAAGAATAACTCTGCACCAATCAGCATGTCAATTCGCCCAGGTTGGTTGAACGTCGAGTCGGCTAGAGGTAGCCCTTCGGGAATACCCCAGTCAGTGAAATCAATGTACGATCCTGGGAGATCAGCGGAAATTCTTGGCAACACAGCACAGTTAATTTCTACTTGGTATTCGCTGTGCATGGAGTGAACATTAACGGTAGCACTGTGACGAGATTCTGTAGTAGCGTTGCTTATACCTTGTATTGGTATTCGGTTTCGAACCTTCCGTAACCTGAGCCGTTCTGCACAGGCATTTGTGACGAAGTGTGCCTGGCTACATGAGTCTAGGAGCGCTCTACAAGTTTGCAGCTTTCCATAGCCATCACGTACCTTAACCAGAGCAGTGGAGAGTAGTATCTGGGTCTGAGGTTTTGCCTTTATCGAACAATACGTGGCTGAAACCGATTGTTGCTGGTTGACATCAGTGCCGCTGTGTCTTGCAGGTGTGGCTTCCTGCTGCCTCCGCGTGACAGGTTTATTGGTTCGATGAAGTAGGGTGTGATGTTTCAGGCCGCATGAATAACAGGAGCCCGAAGAACAGTTGCCAACAATGTGTCCAGGCCTAAGGCAATTTGAACACAATTTATGTTGTTTGACAAAGTCCATACGTTGTTGGATACTGCTGCTAGAAAAACCTAAACATTTGTATAGAGGATGAACACCATCACAAAATAAACAATTATTGCCAGTAGAGACATAAACCTGTCTTACTGGTTTAGTGTGTTTGATGTCAGTAACATGTCGTGGGTGGGAAGACACCACTGGTTTGGAGGTCTGATTTGAGTTGGTTAGTTCAAGGGCATGGCATCTGTCTTCTAAAAATCGACATAATTCATCTAGTCTTGCAAATTTCAATTTTGATGACGTCAGCTCCCATTGTTTTCTGCTGACCTCATCAACTTGTTGAAGAATCAACTGTGATACGAGCATTTCATGTAAAGGAATGTCAAGTTCAAGTGCCTCAATTGCATTCAGATTACTTGAAACTTGATTTAACAGTGATCGTATATCTGTGGATGACTCTTTGCTTACAGACGGAAGGTTTAAAAGTTTCTTAATGTGAGACGTTGCAATGAGCTTAGGGTTGTTGTACCTTTGACAGACTGTCTGCCATGCAATCTTGAAATTTGTGGTTGTTATGGGAAGATTCTTAATTTGTTCATGTGCTTCCCCTGTAAGTGAAGATAACAAATAATGATACCTTTGGATATCTTCAAGTGAGTCATTGTTTATGACCAGACTGGTAAACGTATCAGAAAAGTGTCGAAAATCAGTAATGTTACCCCCAAAAGATGGCAATTTAATAGTTGGCAGTGCGAGTTCTCTCTTGAATGGACCAGAGTGTGAATGAGTAGTACCTCCGGAATGGTTGCCTTGTCTCAACCGTGATTCTGCACTCTCTTCTATCAATGTTGTTATTTTATCTACTACGTCATAGTACAATAATTCGAAACTGTCACGATCTTCACTATGATCCTCAGTTTCATCCTCCAGTTCTAACTTGTCTTGCGCATTGTCATACTTTTCTCGTATTCTGGGTAGATCGTCTAGTCTGGCCTTAATTGCATTTATACTTGATCCTGATTTGAAGTTAACCACAAAGTTATACACGCGTGTGATGCTGGCTTTCGCTAGGCCTCTAGTCTTAACAAGGAGTTGTTTTTCTTTGGAATCCATGGTGGGAAATAATAGGAATCAGAAACTGAGCATGTACTTACTGAAGCTGCGGTGTAGAATATCGAAGTTGGTCTGCGTGGCTGTCGTATAAACTCCGGCGCTGACAGGAGATTACTGGTTGCTGTAGACTGGAACCAAGATGACGACATACGAAGTGGATGGGGCAAACATGGCTGCCATCGGAAGCTGTAGTATTCCTTGCCGAGATGGTTGCTATCGGAAGCCGTTTATTCCTTGCCAAGATGACTGCTATCGGAAACAGTAGTATTCTTTGCCAACATGGCTGCTATGATGCTTCAGTCCCGCCAAAATACACGTGCTAATATCACATTAACGAAGATTCCACAGACATCCGGCCCGTCGAGGACAATGAAAAGAGTTGATTTGAGGTGAGGAGATATATTACAAGGTTTGGCTAAGGATAGTACGAGGATAGAAATGGACTGTATGTAGAACACGAGGTAGGTAGCTGATTCATATCACTGGATCTCTGTGGAATTATTACTACATTATATTTACACAACTTAAAATGAACACGTCATACACGATAAGAAAACACTCCCTACACATATTTACACACACTAGAAACACTGAATGTAGGTGTTTGTTACACCGACTACGCCATTGTCTGACATCACGCAACTGACCGTTACCGCTATTACTCAGAGACACACTGTCTTACTCTCTTCCCGCCAGGGAAGTAGCTAGCAGGAATGCTGCCCCCTACCGAGGGCAGTGGAGCTACGAGCACTGTCCTACTCTGACATCTGGTGAGGGCTTGCTAAACTTGAAGTAAGATACAATGTTCAAACACCGACTTTTAATTTCGCTCCCTGCGCGAAATAAAATTCGCACCAGGTGTGAAATAAAATTCCCAAACGGTATTTAGTTTCACCCTCCGACGTGAATTTAAAATGCATGGAACATTTCATTTCGTTGTTGAAATTAAAATGTATTCGTTTCGAAAGTTAAATTATGTTCGGTGCGATGTTCAAATTCCTGACGTTGGCAGTAGTAGCAGTCTTGCCGTACACCGCCTGCACAATCTGCTGGGCTGCAACAGCAACGTGAGTCATACAATGGTCATCACTCCAGTGTAGGAGAAAGTCAGTGCTATGGCATCAACATCACCATCGTCGTTGACTGCACCTCGTACTCGAGGCTGGGCCTTCCTGACGTTCATAACGCAGTACTTAGTGTACAATGGGGCAACATGAAGCCACCTCTACGTGTTCCATAGCGAACAAGAAGACGAATGTGCAGTGCGGCCAGACATTCAAGATAAGTGAAGAACTCCCATTACAATACAGTCAGTTGTAGTTCTTCAGTCAGTCAACACTAATTTGCCCAATAACTGGGCGGGGTACAATGTATATACAGTAATATGTAAATAATACTCATGGAAAACATTACATGTATTAATTTATGGTCACTATTATAATACAGCAATTTGGCGATCTTAAATATAATACATGTATTTTTTTCCAGGAGTGTTACTTACATTTTTTATACTTTGTACCCCACCAAGTTATCGGGCAAATTAGTGTTTACTTACAGAAGAGTTACAAATAACAGTAACTCGTCTGTGGTAGTACCAGCGGCGTATATTGTGCCCGTCAGAGGAGCTGCCAGGACAGCCAACAACCGAAATGACTTGCCTAACATCTCATCCGCCGGACCTAATTGCGGAGAGGATCAGGTGAACTTCCAAACAGGCCAAAGCGGCACGAGAATCCATCATCCACGGGGATCGTGGTACATGGTGACAAAGGTCACAGACTGCCTAAGGAAAGGTTCACCATAAAAGCTAGACTGAGAAAAGAAACATCCAGACTTATGTAAAACATCGTGAAGATTTATTTTAAAATCAACAAACCCCTATCCTAGTTCGGAGGGTTTCCATCGGCTAATCCGCATGCTAATAAATAATCAAAAATAAAGAGCTGATACCTACCTGAGAAGTTACAGTAAACCCTCGCGAAAGATCTATCTCACAATAATTAAAGCAACAACAGCAACACTAGGAAAATGGTACGGTAAAAAAAAACCTAAGTCAAGTTACAAGATCAAGCTAATATCGGAATTTACATTTAAAAGGGCAAGAGTTTAGTGCTTTTCAGTCGGTCAACACGAATGTACCCAAAAGAGATGGGTTATGCCCTAATCCTGATATAAATTACATGAGATTAATAAAACACTAGGGTGACCAGTTTCGATCGTCAAGCGATCATCATCAGATCCATTACACTTAGGCTATAAAATCTATGTTTGAAATAGGTGAAAATATTTACAATATGTACAATTATTTAGTTGCAGTATTGGTACTGCAACTGTCAGTGTATGCTAAATGCAGTATACATGATAGGTGAAATGCTAAATGGTGATAGCTATCCGGAGTTTGTACTTTAGAGAGATTATATGGTTGTAAACTATGGTTAAACTATAAAATTGTAGGCTAACTACTTATCTGATTGTCTTCCGTACTACAGCTACTCGCAGTTTTCGTGCTCACTGGAACTCACTGTGCGGTCGACCGCACATTTACATTTAATATTAATTCATCTAGCTAAGTCCTACCAATTAATTCCAAAATTTACGGCGGTGACGTCCGTAATATCAAACAATTACAATCAAAGTTATGTGACAAGCCATAAAAAAAAAATATCTAAGACAATCTTACAAACTCGGTGCTAATCAGCACACAAAAGGTGACATAGAGGATTTGTACACTTCTACATCAATAAATCAATAAATACAAGACCACAATTTTATTCAAAGCCTACCTACACCTTGGTTTACTGTTTGTAAGCCATAGTCATTTAACGTGTGTAATTATGGTGACGACTGCGTAGTGAAAACTACGTCTAACGTCGTATGGCCTGCGCTCCACCAGCTACGAACTAAAGGATCGAGCAAGCCTCTGTCGCTACAAAAAGTGTCAGCTGTCCTAATATCATTTCCTCCAGGAAATACTTTCATTGGCACGGCTATGTCAGCAGGTTCCAAATGCAAATGAACAAGGTTAAATAGAAAGGATTCGTTAGTTATATTTTGTTTATCAAAATTATGCGTTTTATTATTAAGATGTCGGTTTAAATTATCGTTGGTTTATGGCGAATAACAGCTGACTAGCCTGGCACGGAGCGTCTCTGAGAGATCATCTCTGCCATAGAGCCTCGACTCAAAAGTCGGAATACAATCAACGAGCAATAACAACTCGGACACACAATAACACAAGTTACCAGCGGCGCACAGCTCGCGTTCAATAACTCTGGGACGGGCCTGAACACATCAGTTATCCTCCCGAAATATCTGGTCGACGGGAACAGTCCCGGACATGGTACACAAAATACCTTCACACATGAAAAACCCTCATCACGGGGCTAGCCTCCAACATAAAATAAGAATCCTGACATAACTGTACTCGTCGAAACAACGGTACATGCAAAAGGCGTTTAACTAACAAATGACAATCTAAAGAACATATGAGCAGATACAGAAATGGACTCTGGGTTCCATGAGCTATCAATGCAATGAAAAATAAATGAATGCTACAAGCATTCTGTCCTGTGTTAACATAAGTCTGCCTCACTTGGAAGCAAGCGCTCTAACTCGTGCGCTGGGAAATATTCACAAACCTGTCTGAGTCACAGCAAGTTGCAGGCTCCCTGCACTATTAGACACAACACGTTGACTGGGCCGGCAATTCAGGCAAGAAAATAACTATGAAACTGGCCTCATAATAATACTTTTACCATAGGTTATAAACATCAAAGAGTGTGTGCATTAAGAGCACGCTATAAAGCTGAATACAAACATATAACTCTGTCTTTCATAGCAAAGACGTTTAAAAGATAGAAATGTCACTCATTGCTGGAGCTCTTTGCTCTCAAAGATAAAATACTTCATTAGTTTTTTGTATCAAACATTCAAATAATCACGTGTCATTACACTTGACACAAACAAAATAATATTATGGCGCAAACTCCACTCTGCTGGATTTGCTTAATGATACGTTGGGAACTGGGTTCGATGCTAGGCTACAACGAAACATCCCTTTTACTTGCGTGGTCTACACTTGACCTGGATGGCTTCTGAGCACATCCTGAATGAAATATAAATGCAGTTACAAAACTGGTAATTACAGTCGATTACCTAAATGATACGACTTCTCTAATGAAGTCAGGGGGCGTAACATTGACTGTCTGCTATGAGTGCAGTTAAAGAATTATGATCATGGCACCAGATTGCCGTAACAGGAGTCTGCTAAGACTCGAAAATCACCCCAGATAGGGTTAAACAAAGTAGCCTTGGAATGACTACGGTAACGTTTAGCAATAGGCAGGAATTGGCGTCCAATGGCGTCCATCAGGTTGCACCAGGGTTGAACAAAATATCAAACCCAAGGGTGGCTCACAATCACTGTGGATAAATAACATCTAATTATACTAATTACATTCCCTACCTATGAAATGGCTGTCACTAAGTTCGGCTGATTTACAATCTACACTAATCTAAATATACCACCAATGACTAGAACAAAGAAGGGTTGTACAAACTCACGATATGAAGGAGCCCACACTTAGCTCTCCGTCCAACGACAAGGGTTGAACAAAAGCACCTCTGGCTTTCAGGATTGGCATTGTCCGTATCAGAACTTCCATCTTGGCTCTCCTAAAGACCAGGGTTCGGTCTGTCCCTGTAGTTGACATCGTGAATGGGTTGGACATGCCTAGGAAAGGCATCCTCGATTCCTTCCTTCTCGTTCGACGTTCCTGAAGTTCCAAATCATGCTCGTTCCATCCGAGACATCTCCCTCATACCATAACGGTACTTAGCCCATTGTCTCCGACTCGAACATGGTGTTATAAATGTCGAACACGTGGTCGATAATATTAGACATCATGTATTTCATTAGTACTTGAAAATTGCGGTGTGCTTTGTAGCTATCACAGGCGTTACACATATATCTAGCAACACAGCCTCTACACTTTGCAGATATCATTAATAAATGGCCATGCACTGATCTGCTGGTTCACACGTGCACAGACTGTACTTTTGCAATCACGTGGCATCCGTGAAATTGGCGTCGAATTTATGCGGATAAATCCACTGCAGTAATTTATATACAATGCGCATTCAGTGTAACACTCGTTTAATGCAACGTTATCACGATTACATGTATATTTAACACTAGGCTCAGCCCTCCACAAATCACGTGGGTACAAAAAATGTGGTGCTACAGAATCGTTGAAAATTCACAATATGTTTCAAATAAGTTCACAATGCTATTTGTGCAGATCACTACACTTTACAAATCGTGATGCACAGTACGATGGTGCTCGATGACACTTGATAAGAATTCCTCGCTATAACGCGGACTTTTCCCACGTCTTACACGACGGGTATTTCAACACGCATCCACCGGGCGGATTCTCAAGATGTAGTGCTCGGAACTGCGTTCCTCGTGGAATCAAGTCGTCAAACTAAGTCGTTGAGCGACTATTTACATCCCTTCTTGCGTATCTGCAATGATATTACCGTACCTTAAAGTGAGAAAACATTCTCCAAAATGTTTCAAAAATACTGAATGACGAAATGGAATATTCTGTGTCTCGTAGAAAGGTAAAGTTGATTAATAAGACCTCAGATAAATAATTAGCCGACTTCATCAAAGTCAAAAGAGCGATCCTTCGCTACTCCAAAGAGAATAGTATAAGCTCTCAGCTTCTGGTTGCTTTCTGGGTGTGTTCAAAAGTAATACGTCCCATCATAAATGTGTTGACATGAAAAATATCACATGAACCTTAGCTCAGCGGGTTCATCTGCCTCTCCGTCGTTTCAAATAAAATGTAGGGAAGACATTTTTATTTGACTCAAAGTTCATTCATGAGTGATATTTTTTTAGATTAGCTGCGTTGAAGGTTCCAATGCACTCTCCTGTTTGAATGTCTTCAATCACGTAACTTCCATTGTTCAGAGGTTGTCGGATACGACTGGGGCCATAATATAAAGACAGAAATTTCCCATATATGCGGTCTATAGGACTTGAAATTCGGGTCTCCTTATAAGAACAAGGTCTCCCGCGACTAGTGGTTCTCTGAATCTCTGGCGTCTGGTTCTTCTCAAACGTTTCGCAGCTTGTCTGTCCAAAGTGTCCCTTGCAGCTAAAAGTCTGCTGGCGTGTGATGGTTGTAAACAAGGTAGATTTACAATCACACGATTCCACATTCTCATCGGCATCTGGTCCAAATGCAAAACCATGGGTATCTGACCAGTGCTCTCATGGACTGTTGAGTTAATACATTTTGCCATGATAACTAGGACTTCGGTCCAACGCCAGTGTTCTTCCTGACAATACAATCGACAGAATTTTGCAATAGTAGCCATTACGCATTCTTCTGGGTTGCTCTCTGGATGGCGAATAGAAGATAAAACATGACCTATCTCCAACTCGTTCATAGCATTGGCGAATTCTGCGGAGGTGAACTGTGATCCATGATCAGTCAACAGGAATTGTGGCTTTCCTGCCTCTGGTATCACTTGTCGTCTAATTCTCTGGATAATCTGGTGGGCGGTGGCTTTCTGAATTGGATGAAGCATCGTATATTTCGTGAACACATCAATGGTTACAACAATGAAGCGATTCCCACGGCGGGCCTTTGGTATTGGGCCATAGAGGTCCTGTGCGTATAACTCTCTGGGTTGAGTTGGGAGTATGTGCCTAGGGGATTCCTTCAACAAGTGTGACGTGTACTTGTTCCGCTGGCATGCGTCGCATGCACGTAAACACTGTCTAACGGTGGTTCCTAGCCTTTTCCAGGTATAAGACTCCTTGATGGTCGCAATGGTCTTGTCAGTCCCACCATGTCCAATGGATAGATGAACCATAAGAATGACAGATTCTTGATATCTCCTCGGAATGACTGCACGCAGTTGAGTGTGGTCCACGTCCACAAACTTATACAAGACACGATGATAGATCAGATAGTCATCTGCAAGAGCGGCTGTCCTCGCATAGTGAGCATCCTGTGGGTCCATTCGTCGTTCCAGGAAGCGAATAATGTCCCTGAGTTCCTCCTCACGTCGTTGTCCTTCTGGTAGATGACTAAGTCGGCGAAGGTGTTACTCGCTTTCTTCCTCGATGCCAATGGCATTCACAGTGGCTTCAGGATTCCGGCTGAGAATGTCGGCCAACACATTCCCTCTGCCTGGTCGGTAAACAATTTCCAAATCAAACTGTTGGAGAAACAGCGTCCAACGTGTGATCCTGTCGCTTGCCAGTCTTGTTCGTAAAATGAAGGTTAGCGCATGGTGGTCGGTCCTCACGATAATCCTCTGGCCTAACAACAGTTTCTGCCAGTACTCAAGCGCGTAAACAATCGCAACTGCTTCAATCTCAGTGGTGAAATAATGAGATTCATGCGCTCTCAAACGTCGACTTAAGAAAGCGATGTAATGACGTTTCTTCTCATCATCCTCCTGCAATAGGATGACACCTATTCCAATCGCAGATGCATCAGTCTCTAGAATAAAGTTCCGGGAGTAGTCTGGATATTCTAACTGAATCGAATCAACCAGCATCTGTTTAGCTTTTCTGAAAGCCGTCTCGCACTCGTCGTCCCAAGCCCATCGGCAATTCTTCTTCAGCAAACCTTGAAGTGGTGCGACAGTCTCAGAATACTTCTCACAATGAGCAGCAAAGAATTGGATAATTCCCAAGAATTGTCTCACGTGTTTCACACGGGTTGGTGTCGGAAATGCAGCAACGGTTCTGATCTTCGCCGGATTCGGCCTGTATCCATCTCCATTAATTATGTGTCCCACAAATTTGACTTCTCTTTGGAAGAATCGACACTTGTCGAACTTCACTTTGAAATTAGCCTGTCGAAGATTCTCAAAAACAAGGCGTAAAGTTGCTAAATGTTCTTCCTCCGTTTCCGAGGCTATGATGATGTCATCCACGTAACATATCACATTCTGTTTTACTTCAGGAGTCAGCTTCGCATCAAGTGCTCTAATTAATGCAGCTCCGGCATTTTTCACTCCAAAGGGTAGTTTTCGAAAGACATAGGTGGTCTGATCGAACAGAAACCCTGCATACTTCTGAGTATGCTCAGATAATATTATATGGTAGTAGTATTGTTCTTAGTCCAATGACGAAAATATCTTCTTTCCCTTAAACTTTCTGAGGATGTCCCTAATCTTGGGCGGTCTGTCATGCTCAGGAGCTAGGCGTTCGTTTAAGGCCCTGGCATCGAGACAAAGTCTCAGGCTTCCATCCACCTTAACCACAGGTGTTATAGGATTCAAGAAAGGAGTTGGTGACTTCTTAATTGTACCTGCTGCTTCCATTTCATGGGTCTTCTTAGCAGCTTCCTCTCGGTGTTTCTCTGCAATAGGATAAATCTTCTTCTGGAACGGGGAATCATCCAGTAGTACAAGATCGTACTCGTAGTCCAATATCTCACCAGGTGTGGTGTCGAATATATCCTCGTATTCGTTTAATATTACATCTAGTTTCTCTCGTACGGGTGCTGATAATTGTTCTGCCTCTCCGTCGGCATCTCGTGTCTCCTCAATTTCCTTGCCATTTAAATTCTCAACAACGTTGACATCGGATTCAAATTCCGGTTCTTCCTCTACTAAATTCATTTGGATGGGTTCGTTCGGCTTAAACTCCACCGTATTACGTCCCATATCAATGATTCCATCGTACTTCCGAATGAAGTCTGCACCCAATATGGCATCATGATGCAAGCCTTTCATCACTAGAAATTCGTGCAAATACACGTGGCTCGAAATTTTTAAAGTGCATAAAATCTGAACTTTGCACGTTACGACACGGTCAGGTATAACTCCTCTGACTCTTACTGCAGAAACTGGCAGCTCTGTCACCTCAGAGTTTGCTTTCAGTCTGGCATGGCAATCGGCGGAAATGACACTTATCATTGCCCCTGTATCGATGAGAATGACTACGTCACATCCATTCAGGGTAGCTACGATCTTCGGTAGACGCGTCAATTCGTAGTTGTGGTTCGTCGTTCGTCGTTCGTCTAATAGATCTTCCTGAATCGGCTCCCAGAGTAAGATAGTGGCAGTTACTCTGTGCTCAATCGGGTAAGAATCTACTGGGTTTTTGGCGTTTTTTTTCTTCTCTTGGCGGGAAGTACCGGGCTGGCTTCGCTCCGTTTCTTCCGCCGGGATATTTCGTGTTTCCCGCGAAGTCGGGTTCTGATCTCCCCCTTCTTGGATTTCTTGGAGTCCTCGGAGTTGCTGAAGGTATTCACGACTCTCCTGTGCTCTTCCTCTCCAGTCTCGATCGTCCTGGTATCTGGGGTCCCGATCTCGACTGTATCCTCTGCTGTAGCGTTTTTTTGTTTTTGTTTTAGCGTATGGCTTTTAGTGCTGGGAGTGTCCGAGGACATGTTCGGCTCGCCAGTTTTGTAGCTGCTTCGAGACGGACACCCAATGGGTGAGCTACAATTACCGTTGGGGAGGGAAGGAGGGAAGTTGGAATGTAAGGACGAGGAATTGGAAGGTAGCGGCTGTGAACTATAGTTAGGGACCAACCCAGGTATTTGCCTGGAAGGAAGATGGGAAACCACAGAAGACCATCTTCAAGGTTGCCGGTGGGGGGATTCGATCCTCCTCGCCTCCCAGATGTGAGCGACTGCCATCAGTCATGCCGTAACCACCACGGCTAACTCACCCGGTTGCTGTAGCGGTAATCTCTACGGACACCTCCCTGCTGTGGGTTCCGGTTGTTATTCCCTCGGCGGTCGTCATCGTAGCGACGGTTGTCGTTCGTTCCTCGATCAAAGCGTCGGTTCCAATAACTACGATGGTCATCTTTCCGGTCTCTAGCGTACGGAGTGTTATTCCAATTTCTCCGACCACGATCGTATTCATCACGCTGGTCAAGGCTCTGTTGAGTCTGTGTTTGCTGTGGCGTCTGGCACACTTAGTCCACAGTCGTCAAGTTAATGTGTCGCTCATCACGCCTGTCAGTCTTCTGTTGACGGTGTGTTGGAAACTGTTCAGTATTGGCGTCCAATCGCCGTAAGATCTGATCGCACTGCTGAAATGTAGATGCTCCTGCAGCGATCAATACTCGTTGCACGTCTGCAGGGTATTGCCAGCCGATGGTATTTACAAGGTCTTGCTCTGACAGTGGGGGTTGCAAACAACGAAGTTTCGCAAGCTGGGTTGCGAAGTAGTTCGCATAGCGCGACGGAGTGTTCGAGCTGTATCGGCGAGTATACATCTCAGCTCTGATACTTTGCTGGATGTCGCTCGACCAGTAAGTTCTCAGTAAGGCTTCTCTGAAGTCTTGATAGCCTACGAATGAGTAGCGGAAGGCCCTGAACCAAGTGCTAGCTTGTCCCTCAAGCAAACGCTCAATGACTCGGAGCTCTCTCTCCGGAGTTACCATTGTGTCCCTTAAGTAGCTCTCCACATTCGCTAAGAATTCTACAGGAGTGATGCCACTTCCAGTGCCTGAGAATCGAGCTGGTTGCTCTTCTCGCGAACGGATGACTGTCACGTTCCCCTGCGGGTGCGCGGGTCTGAATGAACTCGGCGTATAATTATGCGTTGGCGTACTTGTATCCTGACTTTGTTGATTATGTGCGGGTTGGGAAGGATTCGCGTTATAATTTAACGTTTGACTCTGCGCTGAACCGGTAACTTGGAACGGTTGTGGTTCCATGGGTGCGCTAGGTTGAAAGAGTGTATGCATTATCTCTGCAGATTGCGGTCCTGGCGTTGCCTGAGAGTCTCCCATCTGAGGAGGTAAATGTATCTCCCTTGGTTGAGTCTCAAGTCGGTCGAGACGTCTCTCTATAATTTCGAGCCCTGGGATAGTCTTAGCTGCGACCTTGTTTCCCAAATCGTTGCGCTGCAACGCAATTCTCTCGACTTTACCTTTGAGGTTGGTGTCGACTTCACAAATAGCTGTCCTCAAGTTGCAACTGAGGTCTAACCTCTCGGTTATTGCGACTTCCTCAAATCTTTTCTGTAACGAGTCGATTTCCTCCTCGACTTTGGACATGTTGTCCTTGATCCGACCTACGTCATCCTTGACCTCGGCTACCTTCGCCTCCATAATAATTTTATGCTCATTAAGGTCACCCCTCAACAGCATTACATCGATCTTATTTTCTTCTCGATGAATGTCTACTGTCTCTCGTAGCCCTGTTACGGTATCGGTTAATTCCGTAATATTCTTTCGGTTCGTATTCAACTCGTCCTTGACCTGGATCATACCATCGACGATCGTCTTAACATTATTGTTGACGGCGTTCGCTGCACCTCCCATCAGTACGAGTAGCCATGTCCTTTTTGACGTTGTCCATGAATCCCTCGACGTGAGTTAATCGAGTTCCAAATTCCTCTCGAGTATGGTCTAAGTCAGCACTCATATCAACCTGAACTCTATTAATTGTAGTTTGAATCTGAGCGGTGTGCTCCTCTAAACGGGCTTGCACGTCCTCCCTAGCTCTATTCATTTGGTCTGTTAAATTATCAATACGCTGGTTAGCCTCCTGATGGTGTCGTATTACGTCAACCCTAACAGCTGCTAAACCTGCCGTAAAATCATTTCTGGCCTCTATTCTATGAGCATCCATGTCGGCCCTGACCTGCGTTAGATCAGCCCTAACATTATTAATTGACTGTGTGTTAACCTCAAGATCCTGTCTAACCTGGTCCACATGACCACTTACATAATTGATTGACTGTGTGTTAACCTCAAGATCCTGTCTAACATTATTGACTGCTTGGGTATTCTCACCAAAGTCAGCCCTTACAGTACCTACTTCCTGCCTGACTTCACCTAAGTCAGCAGTAATCTGCTGGAGATTGGCATTGACACCTGCCAACATCTCCCCAAATACACGACGAATTGTTTCCTCATCCATGACAAGAAATTATTGAGAAAGAGAGGGAGCAATCTCTAATGGAACTTACAGCTATGATTAGTTACTTGGTGGTATAAAGCTTGTTTCATTTAAATAAACATCACGAGTACAGCTGGAGTATGCAAACTAAGTGCTTCTACATTTACAAAGACAACAGCGAGCAAAGCAAAGTATTACATTTACTCAGGATGAGGCATCATCAAAGAAAATCCTATCCATCATTTATCTAACCCAAAAGCCTCACCCCCATGGACTTGTATCAAACATGAACGCCATGTGGTTAATTGATCTGCAGTACGACTTTCTAAGTTCGTCCCAGTCCGGTCAATTTACCAATGATCAACATTAAGATCCTCTTAAATAACATGGAACTGACGGTCACCACGTTGGCGTCGGCACATGAGTTGGGCGCCACTTAAATAACTAGAGTTATATGAGCCCGTCAGAGGAGCAGCCAGGACAGCCATCAACCGAAATGACTTGCCTAACATCTCATCCGCCGGACCTAATTGCCGAGAGGATCAGGTGAACTTCCAAACAGGCCAAAGCGGCACGAGAATCCATCATCCACGGGGATCGTGGTACATGGTGACAAAGGTCATAGACTGCCTAAGGAAAGGTTCACCTTAAAAGCTAGACTGAGAAAAGAAACATCCAGACTTATGTAAAACATCGGGAAGATTTATTTTAAAATCAACAATCCCCTATCCTAGTTCGGAGGGTTTCCATCGGCTAATCCGCAATCTAATAAATAATCAAAAATAAAGCGCTGATACCTACCTGAGAAGTTACAGTAAACCCTCGCGAAAGATCTATCTCACAATAATTAAAGCATCAACAGCAACACTTGGAAAAATGGTACGGCAAAAAAAACCTAGATCAAGTTACAAGATCAAGCTAATATCGGAACTTACATTTAACAGGGCAGCAAAACAAATCTGAATTAGGATGATACCATTTCCACATTAACATTTAATATTAATTCATCTAGCTAAGTCCTACTAATTAATTACAAAATTTACGGCGGTGACGTCCGTAATATCAAACAATTACAATCAAAGCTATGTGACAAGCCATAAAAAATATCAAAGACACTCTTACAAACTAGGTGCTAATCAGCACACAAAAGGTGACATAGAGGATTTGTACACTTTTACATCAATAAATCAATAAATACAAGACCACAATTTTATTCAAAGCCTACCTACACCTTGGTTTACTGTTTGTAAGCCATAGTCATTTAACGTGTGTAATTATGGTGACGACTGCGTAGTGAAAACTACGTCTAACGTCGTATGGCCTGCGCTCCACCAGCTACGAACTAAAGGTTCGAGCAAGCCTCTGTCGCTACAAAAAGTGTCAGCTGTCCTAATATCATTTCCTCCAGGAAATACTTTCATTGGCACGGCTATGTCAGCAGGTTCCAAATGCAAATGAACAAGGTTAAATAGAAAGGATTCGTTAGTTATATTTTGTTTATCAAAATTATGCGTTTTATTATTAAGATGTCGGTTTAAATTATCGTTGGTTTATGGCGAATAACAGCTGACTAGCCTGGCACGGAGCGTCTCTGAGAGATCATCTCTGCCATAGAGCCTCGACTCAAAAGTCGGAATACAATTAACGAGCAATAACAACTCGGACACACAATAACACAAGTTACCAGCGGCGCACAGCTCGCGTTCAATAACTCTGGGACGGGCCTGGACACATCAGTTACCCTCCCTAAATATCTGGTCGACGGGAACAGTCCCGGACATGGTACACAAAATACCTTCACACATGAAAAACCCTCATCACGGGGCTAGCCTCCAACATAAAATAAGAATCCTGACATAACTGTACTCGTCGAAACAACGGTACACGCAAAAGGCGTTTAACTAACAAATGACAATCTAAAGAACATATGAGCAGATACAGAAATGGACTCTGGGTTCCATGAGCTATCAATGCAATGAAAAATAAATGAATGCTACAAGCATTCTGTCCTGTGTTAACATAAGTCTGTCTCACTTGGAAGCAAGCGCTCTAACTCGTGCGCTGGGAAATATTCACAAACCTGTCTGAGTCACAGCAAGTTGCAGGCTCCCTGCACTATTAGACACAACACGTTGACTGGGCCGGCAATTCAGGCAAGAAAATAACTATGAAACTGGCCTCATAATAATACTTTTACCATAGGTTATAAACATCAAAGAATGTGTGCATTAAGAGCACGCTATAAAGCTGAATACAAACATATAACTCTGTCTTTCATAGCAAAGACGTTTAAAAGATAGCAATGTCACTCATTGCTGGAGCTCTTTGCTCTCAAAGATAAAATACTTCATTGGTTTCTTGTATCAAACATTCAAATAATCACGTGTCATCACACTTGACACAAACAAAATAATATTATGGCGCAAACTCCACTCTGCTGGATTTGCTTAATGATACGTTGGGAACTGGGTTCGATGCTAGGCTACAACGAAACATCCCTTTTACTTGCGAGGTCTACACTTGAACTGGATGGCTTCTGAGCACATCCTGAATGAAATATAAATGCAGTTACAAAACTGGTAATTACAGTCGATTACCTAAATGATACGACTTCTCTAATGAAGTCAGGGGCGTAACATTGACTGTCTGCTATGAGTGCAGTTAAAGAATTATGATCATGGCATCAGTTTGCCGTAACAGGAGTCTGCTAAGACTCGAAAATCACCCCAGATAGGGTTAAACAAAGTAGCCTTGGAATGACTACGGTCACGATTAGCAATAGACAGGAATTGGCGTCCTATGACGTCCATCAGGTTGCACCAAGGATGAACAAAATATCAAACCCAAGGGTGGCTCACAATCACTGTGGATAAATAACATCTAATTATACTAATTACATTCCCTACCTATGAAATGGCTGTCACTAAGTTCGGCTGATTTACAATCTACACTAATCTAAATATACCACCAATGACAAGAACAAAGAAGGTTGTACAAACTCACGATATGAAGGAGCCCACACTTAGCTCTCCGTCCAACGACAAGGGTTGAACAAAAGCACCTCTGGCTTTCAGGATTGGCATCGTCCGTATCAGAACTTCCATCTTGGCTCTCCTAAAGACCAGGGTTCGGTCTGTCCCTGTAGTTGACATCGTGAATGGGTTGGACATGCCTAGGAAAGGCATCCTCGATTCCTTCCTTCTCGTTCGACGTTCTTGAAGTTCCAAATCATGCTCATTCCATCCGAGACATCTCCCTCATACCATAACGGTACTTAGCCCATTGTGTCCGACTCGAACATGGTGCTATAAATGTCGAACACGTGGTCGGTAATATTAGACATCATGTATTTCATTAGTACTTGAAAATTGCGGTGTGCTTTGAGGCTATCACAGGCGTTACACATATATCTAGCAACACAGCCTCTACACTTTGCAGATATCATTAATAAATGGCCATGCACTGATCTGCTGGTTCACACGTGCACTGACTCTACTTTTGCAATCACGTGGCATCCGTGAAATTGGCGTCGAATTTATGCGGATAAATCCACTGCAGTAATTTATATACAATGCGTATTCAGTGTAACACTCGTTTAATGCAACGTTATCACGATTACATGTATATTTAACACTAGGCTTCAGCCCTCCACAAATCACGTGGGTACAAAAAATGTGGTGCTACAGAATCGTAGAAAATTCACAATATGTTTCAAATAAGTTCACAATGCTATTTGTGCTGATCACTACACTTTACAAATCGTGATGCACAGTACGATGGTGCTCGATGACACTTGATAAAAATTCCTCGCTATAAAGCGGACTTTTCCCACGTCTTACACGACGGGTATTTCAACACGCCTCCACCGGGCGGATTCTCAAGACGTAGTGCACGGAACTGCGTTCCTCGTGGAATCAAGTCGTCACACTAAGTCGTTGAGCGACTATTTACATCCCTTCTTGCGTATCTGCAATGATATTACCGTACCTTAAAGTGAAAAAACATTCTCCAAAATTATTTATTTATTTATTCGTGTCAGAAGTTCAAAGTATGTGTTAAACAGACGACTTCAAACAGTTTCTGCCCAGCACTTAGCCACTTCGATAGCACTTGAATTAGCTTCAGTCAAGTCATTCATTGTGCAGCTGTACGGGCACAATGGACAGGAGAAGAGGTGTTGTGTTGTCTGGGTTGCGCCACAATCACACAGGACTGTCTTGGTCGGAAAATGCCACTTATATAAGTTGTCCGTGGGTCTTGCAACTTCCACCCTCAGTCTGTTCAGGGACTTCCAGATTAGCCAGTTCTCTGTGTGACCAGGAGGTAGAGATTCCTTTGGTTCCATCCATTCAGACAGACTGCTGGTCCTTTCCTTCCACACGGCAACTCGAGCTGTTGCTGCTGTTTCTTGTAATGGTTGAGTAGTTGTTAGGAAGCTCTTTCTCGATTTTAATCTCCTCTCAGCAGGTTGATATCCGAAGAGTGGGTTTGAGGTCATAACAGATGATTTACTTCTTTCGTTGTTTGTAGCCACTTCTCTTCTGATGTCAGGTGGAGCAATCCCTGCAAGATAGTGCACTTTACTGATGAGAGTTGGCCTCAAGCAACCTGTAATAATCCTGCAGCTCTCATTTAAGGCTACATCCACCTGCTTTGCATGGGCTGACATGTACCACACAGAACTGGCATATTCTCCTGCTGAATAGCATAAGGCCATTGCTGTTGTCCTTAACGTTTGGGGATGGGTGCCCCAGTTAGTCCCTGCCAGTCTACGGAGGAGGCTGTTCCTCGAAGAGATCTTCTGTTTTAGCTTAAAGCACTGCTCCTTGAATGTGAGTGTACGGTCCAAGGTGACACCTAGATATTTGGGATGGAAACAATGATCCAATAACATACCATTCCAGAATACTTCAAGTTTCCGACTAGATTGTTTATGTTTCAGGTGGAAGGCACATACTTGAGTCTTATTAGGATTGGGCATGAGTTGGTTCCTTTCATAGTAAGTACCCAGCTGTTTGAGAGCACGAGTGAGTGTATGCTCTACAACTTCAAACTGTTCTGATTGGGCAGAAAGAGCAAGATCATCAGCGTAAATGAAGCTTTTACACCCTTGAGTCTGTGGTTGATCATTGGTGTACACATTAAATAAAATAGGAGACAATACACTTCCCTGGGGCAATCCATTCTTCTGAGTTCTCCAACGGCTACGATGTCCTTGGAAGTCAACGAAGAACCGGTGATCCTGAAGAAGTGTAGCTATCATGTTAGTGAATCCGTAGTTGTTCGTTAGGTTATAGAGTTTATGTAACAGTATTCTGTGGTTTACGGTGTCATATGCAGCAAAGAGATCGACAAAAGCTACACCTGTGATCTTTTTCCTTTCAAAACAATCTTCTATGAACTGAGTAAGGTGTAGGACTTGAGAAGTGCAATTTTTGCCTGGTCTGAACCCAGCTTGTTGAGGGATTAGAAGAGGATCAACTACAAGAGTTAAACGATTCAGGATCATTCTCTCTAGGATCTTATAAAGATGACAAAGAAGAGGGATTGGTCTGAAACTTTTAGGATCATTTGGCAATTTACCAGGCTTTAAAATAGCTATTACACGAGCCTTGCGCCATAATTTTGGGATCTTGAAAAATGCAATGCAGTGATTATAAAGATTTAGAAGCCAAATTTTCGTGACATTGCCAAAATGTTTAATTTGTTCAACACAAATATCATCCAGTCCTGCTGCCTTGCCATTCCGACATGTACGGACGGCAGCTTCTAGTTCATGGAGATCAAATGGTCTTGTTAGTTCACTGTTCTGATTGTGTACCTTATCCTGAAGTTTGAAATCTGATTTTCTAAATGACGATCTTGGTGTGCTATTATTTATGAGCTGTGATGCGATGTTATTGGCAGTGATGTTTGCATGTGTGGAACTCTTAGTTGGATCGTTATTTAATTTCTTTAGCAGCCTCCAAGCCTTCTGACTATTAACAGAGAAGTCTGTTTCCTCCATAAGTTTCAGCCATCTTTCTCTCATGTTCAAGGCTATGGTGGATATTAGCTCTTTTCCTGCTGAAATGGTTTCGTCACTAAATGGGTTATCTTCGAAGAGTGAAAGATAATTACTCATCTGATCGGCTGTTTTAGGTGTTAAGCCATGGAAGTATTGTGTCCTGCACCCTCGAGGCATCGACAACCGTGAAGCCTTCTTCACAGCATTCACAAATGTATCGTATTCATCTGGTGTTGGCTGGATACCAGCTACAAAACTATCCAAAGTAGAACTAAATTTCTCCCAATTAGCTTTCCGGAAGTTGAATCTTCTGCGGTGGGGTATAGTGGTCGGTTGGGCTAATGCAGTAACTTGGCACATCACAGGCCGATGTTGAGAGTTAGGAACTGGAGAGCATACTGTCTTCATGCATTGTTGGCTGATGTGCTCACTGGCAAAGATCAGGTCTGGATTGTATCCACGATGCCAACGCCCACTATTGAAGGATGGAGGAAGTTTACTGTCATGTATGAGGGTTAATTGGAAGGTATCGGCCCATTTTAACACCTCTTCTCCATTATCATCGTCTTGAGCATAACCCCATACTGTACTGTGACTGTTAAAGTCACCAACTACAAAATTGACACTATGTTTATGGAAACTATCAGGGGTAGAAAAGGAAAAAGCAGCACCAGGTGGTTTGTATACAGAAGATACGGTGCAATTACTCAGCTCAACAGTTAATATTTCCATATCCTCGTGTTCAGAGATGGAAGTAGACACGATTTGAAGATCAGGTCGAACGAATAAAGCACTTCCGTACTGTCTGTGAGGTCTCTCGGCAATAAGTCTCAAGCCAGCAATTTTGGGACGTCGTAGCTGATTGTCTCTGTGGGTCTCTTGTATGCAAAGTATGTCACAGTTGTTACTTCGACATATTTCACTCAGGAGCTCTTCTTTTGGGGATGAAAGTCCCTCTGTATTAAACGTAATTATAGTTAGCCTTGAAAAAGGCCTTTGTGGAACAGATGTCATCATCTTGTTTGTACTTCTGGAATGCTGATGCTCAGTTCAGTACTGGAAAGTGTAATCCAGGTACCTATGCAGGGGCACCACGTGCAGGAATCAGCTTCACCCCCATTCTCCAAAATGTTTCAAAAATACTGAATGACGAAATGGAATATTCTGAGTCTCGTAGAAAGGTGAAGTTGATTAATAAGACCTCAGATAAATAATTAGCCGACTTCATCAAAGTCAAAAGAGCGATCCTTCGCTACTCCAAAGAGAATAGTATAAGCTCTCAGCTTCTGGTTGCTTTCTGGGTGTGTTCAAAGGTAATACATCCCATCATAAATGTGTTGTCATGAAAAATATCACATGAACCTTAGCTCAGCGGGTTCAATATGGAGTTCTGTTTCGGAGGGGGGTTACTCGAACGATTACATGACACTTCGCCACGCTGACACTTCCACACACAGCCCAAAATACTGACAATTCGCCACAGCATTTGAACGTGGCTACCTGTTTAATGACTCAAAAATAATCTCGACTGACAGTTCCACACACATCCCCCCCAAGGCTATAGGCTTCAGCGATCATCGTTACAGCCGCACCAGTGACAATGCACCTTAACATAATACTCCTTTGGTGTGAAGATAAGCGCTCGGTCTATGTACTTCATTTCCAACAAAATAAAATAAATGCCGAGTCTGATTTCCATCACACTTTATCCAGGCTGTGGACTGGCAAAATAATAACAACACCGATCATTTTGGTGTGTTTAATATCAGCTTTCTAGGCTTCGTCAGTTGTTTTGTATTTTTTTTTGTTCAACAAAAATATTAACCTACTCCATTTTCTGTGAATGGGCAACTGCCTTCAGAAAACTTTTCATTTTTTTTGGTCATTTTCGAACATTTTCTGAATGTTCTCAATCCGTCCGTCCAGTTTGACATATTTTCGTCTTCTTTTTTTCCTTCCATGTTGAGCTCGGACTTTACAAATGCGCTGTTTGTCTTCTCAGCTTCCGTCTTCAACACTTGGACAACCTCTTTTAATTTGGGGTGAGGTCTCCCGTAAGATTGTTGAGTCGGTTGTTCCAGCCCTCAACAGCATTCGTTGTCCTGTGTCGTGATTGGTGGCAGTTCCACATCTCGATTGGAATGCCTTGGTTATCTTGCCAGTTGTCAACGAAGTAGTAAAAAACTGGGACTTTCTGGAGCTTGAGAGTGTAACACCCATCCATCGAGCACATCTTCAGGCTTTAAAAACGCAAGTGCTAAGCACATACGAACATGAAGACTGATTTCGTTTTCTCTCGGTACTCCACCGACAATCCGAGATCCTGTACTTTTCTCCATAAGCATTTTGTCATGTGAAAATGACAGCCATATATTGTTGTTGTTGGAAATACGTATTTCAGAGAAGAAATTACAGCAACTTCAAAATCCACATTTATGTCTTCAACTTTATCGTTTTCATAGTAGCCTTGGTGGTGGGGTGGAGATGTGTGTGGAAATGTCAGTCGAGATTATTTCTGAGTCATTAAACAGGTAGCCACGTCCAAGGGCTGTGGTGAATTGTCAGTATGTTGGGCAGTGTGTGGAAGTGTCAGTGTGGCGAACTGTCCGGACACCACTCGAACAACAGGGGTGAGGGGTCATTCCTCACATTTCTACATTCTTTATTCTTACAAATCCAGATTTTTTTTTGTGGGGGGGGTGAGGGGGGGGGTCTTGGCTTCCCTTACTACTTCCTTCTTACCCTCAGCGCATGTATACTGACCATGGCACGAAATCAAGGCCCTGTGACACGTACAGTATTTCGTTTCGCACTGCAATTAGTTTTGCGTCGCTTTTCACTATGTTATTGCGCTTTGAATTAAATTTTGCTTCCATTTCAATTTTCGCGCTGACAATCAATATCATTTCGCATCCGAATATCACGATCACGGCGAAATTAAAATGTTTACGCGTCCACAGCCATTTTGTTTCGCATGCCAGACCAGATTTAATTTCAGACATGAAATGAAAAGTTCCATGCATTTTAAATTCACGTCGGAGGTGAAACTGAATGCTGTTTGGGAATTTTGTGTCATTAAAATAAACCGTGGCACTACAACCCATAAAGGGCCTAGGCCTACCAAGCGACCGCTGCCCAGCCATTAGGTCTGCAGATATTGGTCAGTAATAATAATAATAATATCGTATGGCCTCGGGTGCCTGGTGCAAGCTTTGTAATTTGACACCCAGAGGGTAGCTTGCATGACGAATTTCGTTGTTCCTTGAATCACTATGAAAGTCAAGGAGGTTAGATAATAGATATCTAAGCTCCTGGGCCGATAACCTAGATGTTAGGCCCCTTAAAACAACAATTATCATCATCATCTAAGCTCCTTGAACATTATAGCGCTTTCTAGTAGAGAAATGAGGAACTTTGTGTTGGCGGAAACTCCCGAGATTAATCTTGCCATTATGAACTCGGCCTACTGAATTCAAATGGGTTCTTTGACATTCCAACATCGTATGACATGCGTATCGTATTTTTGCCGCCTTTCAAAAATCACTTACCACGGCCAGGGGCGAACCTGCAATCTTGGGGTTAGTAGACCGACACGCTATCCACTCACCCACCGTGGTCAGTGAATCGGGTTCCCTCGGCCGTTAATCTTGGTTTTCGTGACTTTCAGGCAGCTACTCTCGAGGCTGAGTGCACCCGTTTCCAACCCACACGTCGGTTTCTAAAATCACTAACGGAGCCGGGAATTGAACCCGGGGTCTCAAGGTGAGAGGCAGGCACGCTACCCCCAACACCATGGGGCCAGATATTTTTGTCATACTAGGAGAAAAATTAACAGTCGTAAAAAAAAATATTTCGCGCTGGAGCAAAATTAAGAGACTGTAACGGGTTTCATTTCGTGCCATGAGCGAAATGAAAAGTCTTATAACGAATTTTATTTCACGCCAGGATCAAAATTAAAAGTCAGTAAAGAATCTTATTTCGAGCCGGGAGCGAAATTGAAAGTCGGTAATGAATTTTATTTCGAGCCGGAAGCGAAATTAAAAGTCTAATGAATTTTATTTCGAACCTGGAGCGAAATTGAAAGTCTGTAACGAATTTTATTTCGTTCCCGGAGTGTCATTGAAAGTCTGTAATGTTTTTTTATTTTGCACCGGAAGCGAATTTAAAAGACTAACGGTTTATATTTCACGCCAGGAGCGAAATGAAAAGTCTTATAATGAATTTTATTTCACGCCAGGAGCAAAATTAAAAGTCTGTTAAGAATTCTGTTTGTAGCCGGGAGCGAAATTAAAAGTCTGTAACGGATTTTATTTTACGCTGGGAGTGAAATCAAAAGTCAGTAATGCATTTTATTTCGCGACGGAAGCGAAATTAAAAGACTAATGAATTTTATTTCGCCCCTGCAGCGAAATTAAAATTCTGTTAGTAATTTTATTTCGCGCCTGGAGTGAAATTTTATTCCTTTGAACAATTTAATTTCCCGCCGCTAATTTAAATTGATAATACATTTCGTTTTGCATGCCAGTCCTGCCTTGTATCAGTTTTGGTGGTGGCTCCATTTCTCACCTAAAATGTGAAACTAACTGCACTTGATGACAGTAATGCTCTCCATCAGTCATACTTATATGTACATCGTACATCTGTTCTACCAGAGATACTGTCCCAAAAATTAAGTGCCGAAAATAGAACACCTAACGAACACTAATAATAATAATAATACTGCTGCAGGTAAAATAAATTGAGTAAAAAGTAATTAAAGGGATCTATGAACTAAAAACAGGAAAAACAACATAGAACTAACAGGTAGCATATCAAATGATCACTCAGAAATATCCAGAATTGGACAATCATTCAGAACTAGCCATCACAGTCACAGTCAATCACAACATCGGACTAGATCTCAGGAATCCCATACCATCAGGTAAGGGCATCGCTCTCTCACTTGACTTTGGCTCCCCTCTCCCACCCCTCGATCTCTCTGACCTTGTTCTACTATAGGCTACCACGCCTTTTGTTCCAAGTACAGTTACACTCTTATTCACAAAGTTCCCCAAGTGATCCCGACGATTCTATTCAACCGATTTCGGTTTTCGATACGGCTTTGAAATCAGTGAATAAAACTCAACTTTCTTATTACCCGCTTTTTTTTAAATTGTAATCAGATATTTAAAATAAAAACAGCACATTTTCTGTTTTCGAAATTAAAAATTTAGCGATGAATTAATCTCAGTTTTGCTACTCGACAGAGTACATAGCAGTTTTCAAATCGCAGATCGGAGCTCCCCTTCGAGAATAAAATTATAAATAAATTCAGCTTCGTTTGTGCTACCATCTGTTGAAATATTTTCTTACCAAAATGTCGGGACATTTAGCCTTAACGAACCTGTCACTACTGACGTACCCAAAACCCAATGTACGTGGTCGGAAGACATGGAATTTCAGGATGCCATACAAGAAGAGCGAGAACACTCACAAGTAATAGGCTTCCCAACAGTCTCAGTACATTCGAAGCACCCTCCAGCTAACGATACCGTTCGTTCCTAATTACTTCACGCGCAAAGCACAGCCATAGTTCAGGAAACCCTATCTACTACATTGGGGGCAGAGTTTACATCCACCTCTGATGCTGCAATCAGTGTCAGTAAAAACAAAGTCACGGACGTCAGTGGAAGTGCCCTACCTCCACAAACAGGAACTAAACCCAAGGTCACAGATAAAGCCAACATTAAGGACACCCATGCTCTTCGCATAAAAACTGTCAACAAAAACACTGCGAGGGATGAATTTAAATCATATTACACACAAACACGAAGCGCATCAGTTAGTCGCCGTAAATCACTGGAAGTGCACATCAGTGAAACATCACTCCAATGATCCCCTCAAATAATTGCTTATCGTCGTTTAAATGCACTCAAACATGCTGATGCATGTCATCTTCATCCTTTTGTTCTTGCATATGAGTGTCTTGCGTTGTTTTGCCACATTAAATATATATGCCATCATAACTTTGACGACACGTTTTCTACTTCAGGATTCTTTTCAGGACTTATGATATTGACATGTTATTGCTTCAGGGAGTAAATGATCCAAACTTGGACTGGTTGAGTGGGTACGGATACATAGCAAATGTTGGCCCATCTCTCCAAGGTACAGCTGTCGTTTACAGGTCAGGGTTAATTGTTTCGGAAGTGGAGTTACACCCGAGTGGCAGAATAATTGCTTTGCAATGTGAGGACACATTAATTGTTAATGTCTACGCCCCTTCTGGATCACAAGGTCGTCTGTCAAGAGAACATGTATTTGAAGATGACATCGGATACTTTCTCCAGGCCCTATCATATTAGCAGGCGATTTTAACTGTGTTTTAAACCCTCGAGATCAAACCGGCGCTTTCAACAACTGCCACAGCCTCAAAAGTCTCGTAGACGGATTTAACCTCCATCATGTGTGGGAACTTAAACATGGAACCGACGTCCAATTTACTTTCTATCGTGCCGGATAAGCATCTAGAATAGACAGGGCATATATAGCACGAGGAATGAGATATAGCCTGCATAGTTCCACAGTAGTGCCAGTATCTTTCAGTGACCATCACGCACTGTATTTTCGAAATTTAACTACGTCATGACCACCTATATATGGACACGGGTATTGGAAACTAAACGCATCCCTCCTTCACGATCAAGATGTGCGAAACAAATTTGAAACCCTTTGGATGAAGCTGCGCAGTAAAAGGTCGCAATATCCATATCATACCACTTGGTGGATCGAGGTTGTAAAACATGCTATAAAAAGTTTTTCCAGCAAATTTCCAAACAGCGTGCCTGGGAGAGGAGAAGTACTTTAAACTTCTATTATTTGAACTTCATCAAAAGCAAGCAAATGGTGACGATGTCCTTGGCGAAATGAAAGAGGTTCAATTTTAAAAATTCTGGTAAATTATTTAAACGGTGAATGTATTCGAGTAAAGATTCCCTCGGTCATAGAAGAAGAAGGTTCTTCACTGTTCCATATTGTTAGGGCCCATGGGGATCCTACACCCCCTAGGGACCCTACGCACCCCCGAGAGGGATGTTCACATACACCCTCAAATCCACTACACGGTGGACGGCCACACTTCGACACTTAACCCTAAAACACGGCCACGGCCACGCATCTGTCCAGCCCACTACACCAATTTCACCCCAAAACTACCCTCAGGCAGGAACCAACAGCAACAGCCGTACACACTTCTATTACACACAGCCAGAAGATTTGAAGTCTCAGCTCTTGCTCAAGGCTTGCATCATTTACATACACACACACGGGTGATAACTGGAACATCAACAAAGCGAGGTAACACCGCGTCAGCAGTTCCAAAAAGCTTAAGAGGGCCGACTCCAAAGGACCAATTGTCTGTTGCTGCCAGAGGCTCTATCCAACTGTATCGCGACTTCACACCTCGAGGTAAGTGTGTATCTCAGAGTCCTAACACTCACAAGTGTACTCCTTCCCTTGTGAACACCTTGATTACTTATTTGTAACATTTACATTGTGCTACACGATCCCTAAAGTAGAGGGACACATTCAAAACACTTATTGGTCAAATAAATAAGTGACCACAATTACCACACATCCATTGTAACATTTATTCACAAACACTGTCTTTACCGCCTAACTCCCCACCTTACACCTTGACCTGCCGGTGTCATCAGTTATGAAACCGCTGTGTAAGCAGTAGAGACCTTTGTCATTGTCATAGCCTTGAAGTACTTGGTCGAGTGCCTGCCGAGCGTAACGTTGCGCGCTCAGCAGATAGTTGAATTGCTCACTAGTAGTATTTGCTCTACAAGCTAAGAGTTCCCCATCAAGAGTGCTTCCCTTAGATTTACGACCCTGACCAATTAAAGCTCCGCCCCATCACCCAACACTCTCTCGGAGTTTCAGCACTTTCGTTGAAACTCACACTAATTAAATACCACCCTCTAAACTCACCCCCAATATTCCTTTGCTCGACCAACCCCCGTTCAGGGTACAGAACAATATCTTAACAGAAAGGCGTAAAGGGTACCGAAAGACCATTACTAAACTTCGGGACGAGCATGGCTGCACTCAGTCGAATATGGATGATATCCTTCAAGTTGGTGCAAAGTATTTCACAACATTTTTCTCCGACGTCCAACAAAATAGTGAGCAAACAGATGGGAGCTTACATCCAAACCTACCCAGACTGACCGCAGAAGACGGATCTATGCTGGCAAGTGGTATTACCTCGGCGGATATTTTCACAGCACTACGCCAAACTCAACGTAACCACTCTCCTGGTCCTAATGGAATACCATATGAATTTTATCAATTAATGTGGAATATACTAGGAGAAGATCTCCCTAAAATTTACCAGGAGATTATGGGAAATCCACAAATTAAAACTGAAGAATTTACTGCTTGAATTATTATTTTAATTTCGAAGGTCAGAAGACCACTTGGAATGGAGGATTTCAAACCTATCACATTTCTCAATACAGATTGCAAAATCTTTACAAAAATCATAGCATCCCGTATCAAACCGCAACTGCTACAAATTATAGGGCAGTGGCAATCCTGTGCTTCTCCAGGAAAAAATATCATCTCGAACTTGCTGGTGTTAAGCAATATTATTATTGTACATGAGAAAACTTCACCTAATCTTCTCCCTACGACACTCGTCAGTCTCGAGTTTCAAAAGGCCTTTAATAGAAAAAAACCATTCATTTCTATGGTCTACAATGCGAACCTTCGCGTTTCCCATCGGGTTGATTAATTGCATTACAGGACTGTACAGAACAGCACAATCTAGAGTAATCATTAATGGACATCTCACGTCGAAAACACCCATCCGTATATCTGTTCGTCAAGGATGCCCACTTTCTATGATCCTGTTCATCATAGCACAGGAACCCTTCCTCCGGAGGATGAACCAGAATGTAACAGGCCTGACGATCAATGAGAAGAAAGTGGCAGTACGAGCATATGCCGATGATGTATGTATTGTTCTCACAGACGAAAACGATGAAGACCGTACGCTGGCTATCATAAACGAGCTTCAGGAAACATCTGGATCCCAAGTCAATCCAACAAAGTCTGGAATGATGTTTCTTGGGCAACATCCGTTACCCACGCCTACTCGATCATTACCTATTGTGCAAAAGTTGAAGATTTTGGGAATTATTTTCCAGAAAAAAAATTAAAGATATGATTAGTGAAAACTGGGCGATGGTAATCAATAAAGTGAGGCATACCTTCTTCCAGCAACATACAAGGCCCCTCAATCTCATACTGAAAGTATGGCACATTAATGTGTTTGCTTTATCCAAGCTATGGTATCTCGCACAATTCTTACCTGCAACGAAACAAGTTAGTCAACGCTTAGAATTGTGTATCGGTCACTACCTTTGGAGAAGATCGCTGTACAGAGTCGCCCGTGATCAATTGTACTTACCAAATCTCCAAGGAGGCCTCAATCTAACCTGTGTCGGTATGAAATATACAACCCTCTTAGGACGCACCATCCTCCGATCAATATCAGGAACGCGGAATAAAAGAGAACTGACTTTTCTTCACCCACCAGCACTTATCACGATAAGTGGGCGAGGTAGACACATACACCAGGCTTTTCATGCCGTTATCAATGTAATAGACAGTTTACCTCAGGAGAGGAAAAGTCAGGGGGAATTTAATTCAACGAAGAATCTATACACACAGTGGAGATGCACACTCTACTCTGTGATCAACGACATTGTGCCTACAGCGACTAAACGCATACCTCACAATATGGCTGAGGTTGCTCAATGCAGACGATGTGGAGATGTCGACACATTAGTGCATTGACTGATATCCTGCCAAGAGGCTCGAACAGTTTGGACCTGGACGACTGCTATACTGCGGAGAATACATCCGGGGATAGACCACTTACCAGCGGAGTGCATAATGGTTTGCGATTTTGAACTTACTGGGAAACTAAAACAAAACGCTGTAACCTGGGTTATAGCGGCAGCAGTGGATTGGAACATACCAGCGCACGAAAGAGATGGGGGCACCTTAAGGTACTTTGTAAGTTCCATCAGAAGAATACGCTGGACAATGGTTAAAAGCAAAAGTGTACAGAAGTAGGACAGCCCTTTAAGATGGCCCATAGGAAATTTGGACTCGTAAGCCCTCAATAAAAATGATTTTGTAGATCTCCAATAAACAAATAGTCGTCTAATAGAAATGTAATATATGTCCATCCCTAGATGCCTATACGTTTATTACAAATCTACGTTAGTCGTCTATTAGACGTCTAGATGGCCACTTTTTGTCCCCCTTTTAGACGTTATATAGATCGATTTTAGATGTATATAATAATTCCCACACGGCAAATAGACGTCTAACAGACGTTAAGTACTCGTCTATTAATAGACGTTTAAAGCATTTAATGTTGGTCTAAATTTGGTGTAATCTATCGTCTAATAGACGCCTTAATGTCACCTTTTTTAGTCTAGTAGACGGTCTAGCATAGACGGCGTGTAGAGGGTCCCATTCAACTAAACATTTAAACTAAATACAACTCATATCCACATTTCTCTGCCTTTAGAGTCTCTTCCATCCACACAAGCCCTGGGCATGGCTTCAGACAATTTGAAACCTCAGGGTAAATTTCCATGTTGTACTCACCGGGATTTGAACCTAGGACCTCTGACTTCGAAAGACGGCACGTAATCCACTAGACCACGGGCACTGGGTACAAGGTAACCTGTCTGTGGTACTCTTGTATCGCTAAATATTCAGGGAATTATTACGTGATATAACAAGTGCTATGGCCATGTGAAATGACTCAAACCACACTAACCACAACACTTTTAAATTCCTATGTGGTCACATTGGATGAATATCCTTAAAGCCTATGGATAGAAAGCATCCACCATTTAATAGAAGTCTATTAGACGGCTGTCTGTCTGCTTGAAATAATGTTACGTGCCACCCCCCTAGTGACACTTTTGTTAACTGGATTACGGTGGCTTGAAGCACAACACAGATTGTTCCTTTAAAGAAATAATTAACTTTATTGCGGCCAGAAAGATACACTACTCATCAGCAAATACAAGCAATTAGAACCTTACTCCAGTTTTCTCAAGTCTCTTCCTTATGGAGAGCTCTTGCCCCCTTTCACTTGTCAACAAACCACAGAAGTTAATCCGTGCTAATGAGTCCGGTGGCCTTGACAGAAACTACCTGCACCTCTCCCTTATGTACACAAACTACAGTTACGATAACCTGCTACACGCTGCTTCGCTGCCCACGAGCTGGGAAACAATGTCACTGGATTTCGTAACTCGCACGGCACTCCGCCACAATACCTCTGACGCTCAGTGAAATCACACTCGCTCAAAACACAGGCAGTCCCCTGTATGGTTCTCACTCCCTCGCTGTCAAGAGAATCGGCTTCACTAGGGGTTTCGCAAGTCACCACACTTCTGTCGCTCAGGATAAACGCTCGCACTAGCTCGTAAAACACACTCACTCACTGCTTGACAGATCGCTCTTATATAGCAGGCCGGTGACTCAATAAATGCTTCTAGAACGATCCAGGGTTCACGGCTTCTCGAGGCTTCCATCGCTGGCTGGGTCACGAATATTCTGGACCATCCCTTTGTCCTAGTAGACCTGTTGCATAAGGCGCACGCAATACACTGAGGCAGAGCACAGCCCAGCCCTGGGGCAGTTGTGACTCATGCGGCGAGCTATGAAACAAACTCACAGCCGTAACAATACTATTTGGTGAAGTTTTGTGTCTGTCTTAAATTTATAGATTACTTCATCCAATAGACGTCTATTCATTGTCTACTTACCTGATTTCAATAAACTAACGCTGAAATTTAGTTTCTATCTTATGTGTATGGCTACACAGAAATATTCTCTATATTACGTCATCTAATAGGCGTCTATTAGATTACCTGCCTGATTTGAAAATTAAGCTGCTGACATGTTGTGTCTACTTTGAGTCTAGGAATAGACTCTACAGTTTGTCATCTAATAGACGTCTATTGTGTCTCTCGATAGACGGAAATAGACTGCACATGATCGCATCTAATAGACGTCTATTAGACATACAACAGATGTTCTGATACAGCAAGTTTCTCTATGTCTAAAAAGCATCTATTTCACATCTATTGCTAGAAGTCCATTTCATAGAGGACATTTAGATATTGTTAGTCCATCTATTAAACGTCTATAGACGTCTATTTGCCGTGGAAAGTTCTTTTAGATGTCGTTACGTTTTCTTCTATTTTTGATAATGGCTCTACTTTTATCATTACAAATGATCTTGTCGACTTCAACGTTATGCTTTGGTCTACCATTATGCGTTACGGTTACGGCGTGTATGACGTCATCATGTTGCTCAGTGCATATGCACCGAGTCTGAATTTACTCCTGGGTCTGGGGTTATGCGATACGGAGACGGCGAGTGCGTGACGTCATGCAGCAGAGTGCACCTCCCTCTCTCCGTTCCCCACGCGGGAAGCCTAAGTTAAAGGGTAATGGAGTCTGTTGAGTCTGAGTTTACTCCTGGGGTCTGGCGTTATGCGTTACGGAGACGGCTAGTGCGTGACGTCATTAAGCAGTGTGTACCTCCCGCTCTCCTTTCCCCGCGCGGGAAGCCTAAGTTAATGGGTGATGGAGTCTGTTGAAAGAGTCCTGGGACCCTGAGCCTTTCTAACATGTGTGGCATTTGTAGCATTCGTCATTTGAAATGATATGAAGTCTAGTCTCTCAGACTGACTGTATCTTTTTTTTTACTGATGTTATGGACACGTCGAATTTACCTTATGGAAGACGACATAAGAACAAATTTTAGACGCGTATTGATACCTGTTCGAACCACTTTAATTAAACATGTATAAATCTTTTGGAAATACGCAGTGTGTTTTTATCTGTTTTCATGGAAGTGTCAAATTCACATCTAGGAAAGACGATATTTAGACGAATTTTGTACTGGTACCGGATACTGGTACTTGTTCGAACTCCTAAGACACGCAAAAACTCTTGGAAATACGTATTTTTATATGATTTCATGGACGCGTCGAATATTTAGGAAAGTCGACATTCCGACAAATTTTGGACTAGTACCGGGTACTGGTAGTCTACCTGTTCAAACCCCAAAGACATACGCATACATCTTTTTGAAATACGCATATTTTTAAAGAGTGTTTTCTCTGATCTTACAGACGTGTCAAGTACGTCTATGGAAGACGATATTTCGACGATATTTATACGAATTTTAGACTGTATCAGGTACGACTGTTGTAGGCAATAACTGCAGCATTTCAAAGTCGGCCGTCAATGTCATTGAGAGCCATTCCATTGACATCTAGAGACAGACGTCTAGACGTCTATTAGACCTCAGTAGACGCGTCTATAGACGTCTATTTGTTTATCGGGGCACCGAAGCACGTGAACGTTTGGCAGGGTATTTTACAAGCTTTTATTAAGTTTCACTGCGCGTGCTCTCTTAAAATGTTTCAGTTTTTTTTCTGAAATCTTCAGTGTAATGCTTTATAACTGACCTTCGGTGGAAATACACAGGAGTTCAGTGGTCTTGGGTCGGTCACTGGGATATCATTGCATTAGTCGCTGATCCTAAAGTGAAACATTCTGTGAGACTATCAGTGATATTTTATGGTGCACTGAACATCATGTGTGCTTATTGCCATAGCCTTCACTGAGTTATCAACATTAGCTCCAGTTCGATTTCATGAATCTACCCACAGATCAAAGTTCAAACCCTGCTTGGGGCAACGTGATATATTTATATTTTTTTTCCAAGTCTCAACCTTAACCAAATTGATTATTAAGGCTTGTACATCTCGTTAAACATGGTTATTTATTATTATTATCGTTAGTTTACTGGAAAATCGGATAAATAATCCCGGGAAAGGCGAGTAAACATTCACTGACAACATTAGTGGATCTTCACTGCTGTAATTTTCAGCGAAGTTCCACTGAAGTGAGAACTGTGAACTTCAGTGATTTATATGGCCTTTAAGTCACTGATATAAACCGATATCTGAATAACGATATTAGTACGCATTGCACGACTAAGGTGATCTTTTTTACGAGCGAAGATTTTAATTAACTTCCTTTCTGGTGGGCGCTACTTTGTTGTTCCTACCATAACCGATATCCGAATAGTAGTCCAAGTTACGGTATTAAGGGATATTTATTTGAGAGACTTATACAAGTAACATTATTTCTGGAAAAACTACATTTCGTTCCTCTGGTAACCGATTTTTATATGTGTTGGCCTTAGAGTTATGTACTATTACATGAATATTATTGTGTAGGTGTATTATTCAAACTTCAATCGCATGATTAGGACACACGAATTAGTAAAAACCAGATTTTAAAATTTCGCACAGCCACCATCTTGTGGTTCTGAAAACAATTCAAATAAATTAGATGCCAGTGGATTAAAATTTGTATAAGCATATACCGTACGAAGTTTCACTGTGCTCGGATGATTACATCGCGAGAAACGTCTATTTAAATATTCAAATTTCGCGTCACCACCAGGTTGGATTTGTGCACCCCAAGTTATTGAAAGTTCCAAAGGTGAACTTATGTTTATAGCCTCTATCAACATGCAAAATTTCAGTTTGACTGCTGCCTTAGATTTTGTGAACCGTCTAAATATTTCGGATGCTCGCCATGTTGGATTGTAATATATGTAGACCATATAGTTATGTAATATTATATGACTATTATTGCATAGGTTCATTATTCAAACGTTGACTTCTATCGCATAATTGGGACACAAGAAATATAAACTTAATTTTAAATGTTTGCACAGCCGCCATCTTGAGTTTATGTAAACAATTTAACAAAATTAGATGTCAGTGTATTACAATGTATATAAACAACTGCTGTACCATGTTTCACTGCGTTCAGATGGTTAAATCGCCAAAAAAAAAGTCAATTTAATGTTCAACTTCGCCTGGCCGCCATGTTCGTTTTGTAGTTAAAAGGTTTTTGAAAGTCACGTAAGTGAACGTCTAGTAGTGCCTTTTATCACCGTACAAAATTTCAGGCTGATATCGGTAACAGTTTCGGAGATATAGAATGCCAGTGAGATATTTCGCACAGCCACCATGTTGGATTGGTGAAACATAATAAACTTTGAATAGCACGATCGGGGTCGGCCAAGATAGTACTATGATCTTACCGAATTTCATTGAAATCGCTCCAGCCGCTTAGATTTTATTAGGTGGGGAAGAGGGGTGGGGAGGTGGGGGGCGATTAGCGGGCATTGGGGGAGGGGGAGGGGGTGCACACCAAGGCCCTGCGTAGGTAGTGCCTGTAGTATGTTCTGTCCTGTTGCACCCTTACGGACAGTCTAAGAAGTAAGCCACAAGCGTGTGACGTCATGTCATGTCAGTAGGTAATCTGTGTCCTTGACTCTCCCCGCCTGCCGCTAGCTGAGTGAGCTGTGTATAGTATGTCGCGGTACCTTGCAAGCCAGGCAAGTGCTTTTAGGGCCATTTGACCCCGGCGCACACTGTCAGCACTGTCTACGCTGGAACTCGTCAGTTCAGGGGCGCGTGGCCAGCGTGTCGGAGCTGGATTTCTCGAAGCCGTTCTTCTCTTCTCTTCATATTATTATTATTATTATTATTATTATTATTATTATTATTATTAGCAATAAAATGTTATTGGATACCAATAGGCTACGTCTCATACTGTTCCCGAGTACATTGTAGATCAATTCTCTATTATTGAATGGATTCATTTGATAGCAAAATGATGCCATTTACTGTATACATAAGTTACGCACACCCAAACAGGATAAGTTATTAAAATATGTTGATGTTGTTTCTTTCCCTTATTTGAAACGTACCACAAGCTTTCGATTCTCTTTGAAGCCTATCGTTTACTCTAAACCAGGGATTCTCAAAGTGGGGGGCGCAGAGTGTTATAAAGGGGGGCGCCGGCATTGATTGAAATATTTATATTTCATATTCTGTAACAAATATTACTATCCTCATATTCATGAACCTATCATAGGCAGGTAGCTCCCAAGACATTTCAAGAATAATAAACTCGTACATTTGCCATCTTATTTCACAAGAACTGACCAGTAGATCCTGCCAGCAGGAATTCTGAGAAAAGGTGGCGAGTAACATTTCCCATACAGATCCCTTTCACTCGCCACCCGCAGTGACATCTGCTTACCAACACTTAATGACAATAAGCCGCTAGACAATATGACCACCACTTTCTTTCAAGAATGGATTCCAAAAATGGATTCTTCTATTTCAGCCATTGCCGATTCGAATTCAGCTAGGCCTTTTCAGTCAGTCCAAAGACAGTGAGTGAACAGGTGAATTCTTGTGCGTGGTTAGCCAACTTTACAATAAACTGATACGGGTGACGCCATTACCCATGGATAAGTGACTTATTAGAAGTGGCAAAAAGAGACCACATGAAAGTGATAGTGCTTGCCCTCCTTCGAAAAAAGAACAAGGTTCGAATTTAAACAAAGTCCATTGTTCTTCCGCGTCTACTTCTGCTCCCATCATGATTATTAATTCTACACACAAAGGGAAAGTGCATAATATCAAGACGATTATCTGACATTAGGCTTTACCAGCATTCTTTCAAATAATAATCACGAACAACCTCAATGCCTTATTTGTTTGGAGATTTTATCAAAAGACAGTGTGAAGCCTGTAAAACTTACGAGACACTTGCAGATTAAACATCCAGACTGTGTAAGTAAACCTTTAGCATTTTTAAGCGCCATGAGCAACAACTAAAAGGAAATGTTAGATTCCTTGAAAAGCGCGCAACAGTTCCTAAGAAAGCGCTAAGAGCATCCTTGTAGGTATCCTATTTAATTGCAAAATCCAAATCACCACATAGTATTGGTGAGAAATTACTTCTTCCTGCAGCCGTGAAAATGTGCGCGATCATGCAAGGAGAAAAGTTCTGCGAGTGTTTGAAGTCGATACCGCTGTCAAATGATACAGTAACTCGTCGTATTGATGTAATAGCATCTGACATAAAAAATCAATTACTACCACGTTTTTATGATAGCCCAAAATTTGCCCTGCAACTTGATGACAGTACTGATATCGTAAATAGTGCCCAGCTTCTTGTTTTTGTACGGTACTGTCATGAAAATGAAATGCACGAGGATTTTCTATTTTGTAAAAGAAGGGCGGACTACAGGCGAAGATATTTTTTCTCTTGTGAATTCCTTTTTTATTGACAACAATCTATCATGGACAAATTGTGTTGGTATATGTACTGATGGGGCGTCGGCATTTACTGGAACTAAAAAGGGTTTCAGAGCAAGAGTGAGTGCTGTTACTAATTCTGAAAAATTCACACATTGCATGATACACAGGGAGGCATTGGCTTCAAAAGTACTACAACTGGAAGTCAATAAAGTGCTGAACAATGTAATTGGTGTTGTAAATTTGGTAAAAGCAAGAGCTTTAAACAGTCGGCTAGTTTCCATTCTTTGCGAGGAGATGGGATCCACACATGATTCGCTTCTATTGCATACGGAGGTATTTTGGTTGTCTCGTGGTCGGGTTGTGGAGTTGAAGAATGAACTTCGTATTTTCCTATTGGACAGCAGTCCTACACTCGGAGCCCTGTTTCAGGATGAGAAATGGCTTCTAATACTGTGCTACTTGGCTGACGTATTTGAAATACTTAATGAACTTAACGTGTCACTTCAAGGACGAAATAGTAATATTTTCATTCTAAGTGACAAAGTGCTTGCTTTTAAGAGACAACTTGAACTTTGGAAAGCCCAGATGGACAAAGGTAACTGTGAGATGTTTCATTGTCTGAATGAATTCCTGGAAGAAAATGAGTTAGATATTTGTCAAATTAGTGGAATTGTCGTAGAACACCTAAAAAACCTTCGTGAAAAATTCGATGGTAGATTTCCACAACCTTCAACTGAGAATAACTGGATTCGCAGTCCGTTTGAAACGAACGTAACAGCCCACCTGTCAACGGCAGAACAGGAGGAACTAATAGAACTCTCAAGTGACAGAATACTTCTAAATGAATTTAAGTCGTAGTCTCTTGAAAATGTTTGGGTGCAGATTCGGAATGAATAACCCATTTTATCAAGAAATGCAGTGGACCCATCGCTTCAACTTACTTGTGTGAGTCAATATTTTCAGCAATGGCATCCGTCAAGACGAAGTATCGGTCTCGGCTGCAGCTGGAAGGGGATCGGCGGGTTGCTGTTTCAAACATCCAACCAAGACTGGATTTAATTTCATCTAAAATTAAATCTCACACTTCACACTAACTTCGTAAATGTCTGCGAATTACCGAACTCTGATCCATGTACACTTTTATTCTCCTGTTTTACTTTTTCATGGGTGAAGAGTTTTAACATAACATTCTTCAAATTCACAGTAAAATGTTGAAACTTGTATATATTATTTCTATTGTCATTTATGTCCGGCTCCGTGGCTAAATGGTTAGCGTGCTAGGCTTCGGCCCGAAGTGCCCCGGGTTCGATTCCCAGCCGAGCCATCAGGGATTTTAATCTCCTGGGGTTAATTCCCGTGGCTCGGGGACTGGGTGTATGTGCCGTCTTCATCATCACTTCATCCTCATTACGACGCGCAGGTCGCCCACGGGCGTCTACTAGAAAGTCCTGCACTCGGCCTCTCCGGAGGCCACACGATCATAATCATCGTCATTGTCATTTATAAGTCACGAGCTTTGACTTATGAAAAGCATTACTGAACACAGGTGTCACAGCTAATTAGTGAAAAAAACAAAATTTGCTCAGTTCCAATAACTGCACGTGCAGCAGTTGTTTTTATTTTTATAAGCAAAAGTAATACATATGCATGATATTTTTTTACAAAACGTTGTTGTACTTAGATGTGCTCTAAGAATAATGAATTGTGTGTTATTATTATTATTATTAACTAGCTGAAGTACCCGTGCTTCGCTACGGGTCGTAAAGAAATTAAAATGTGAAGGTGACAGTTAAAACAGGGGATAGGCGAGGTGCTGCGCAGAGGGAGATTAAGGATGGAACATTTTGTCCAACTACACCGCTCTGCCTTGACCGTGTTTTATAGCACACATTTAGGTTTTACTCGCTAACGGTTGGAGATACATTTCGGATAGAAAATGCAATTTTTAACCTCGTACATGCCATCAAAAGTTTGCTATTTCTTAGCGTTCTCTTTTTATTTGAAATGGAAATATGAAAGTTTAAAGCCAAAGGGTAGAGTGACGTCACTAAAATGCTCGCCATCTTTAAAAGTGCAAAGTATTGAAATCAAAAGTAACCTGTATGTTAACCAGGTAAATCTGCTACTTCCATGTAAAATTCATGTAAATCGGACCAGTGGTACTTGCGTGATTGAGTAATACACAGACACACACACACCATCTCATTTTTAGTCTCGCTTCGCTCGCGTCATAGTCGTGTCATATTGTTATTCAATGAAATGCAGGTTTAACCCCATTAACACCCCTTTAGAACCTGAATATCCAAAAATCCCTCCTTAGTAGATGTTTTCGACACACGACAAACATATCCTCAAAATATCACTCTTCTAACATTAATAGTTTTGGTTGGTCGATGAGAGCGAACATCCAAAAATCCTTCCTTAGTGGACGTTTTTCTTCCAGAATTTCACCCCTCCCCATAGGCCCCTTAAATTGGATTTTTGAAAAGACGGTCGAATACCTATTTATTTTATTTATTTATTTATTTATTTATTTATTTATTTATTTATTTATTTTTAAGCTGATTGATTTCCTCCGAGTTTCAAACTCCTAGCCTATGTCGTTTAAGAGATACACGCTCCATTAAGAATCTTTCAACCCCCACTTTTCATCCCTTTCACCTCATAATATACACTATATCGAAAAACCATTAGACATGTGTCAGCTTATTTTTAATGATTAGTATATATGCCAAGTATCAATCCCCAAATGAAACCACTCGTGAGATATTGTTATTCAATGAAATGCACGTTAACCCCCTTAACACCTATTTAGAACCTGAATATTCAAAACTCTTACCTTAGTGGACGTTTTCGACATAAAACGAACATATCCCCAAAATTTCATGTTTCCAACTTCAATAATTTTGGCTGGGCGATGATGAGTGAGTGAGTCAGTCAGGACATTTTCTTTCATTTATATTTGATAATTTCACCCCTCCACATGAACCCCTTAAATTGGATTTATGAAACAAATGGTCGAACACCTATTTACTTATTTAAAGCTGATTTCCCCCTGAGTTTGATGAGTGAGTAAGTGAGTCAATCAGTTAGGACACTTTATTTCCTGTTTTATCACCCCAGAATTTCACCCCTCTCCAAGGGCCCCTTAAATTGGATTTATGAAAAAACGGTCGAACACATATTTACTTGTATTTTAAGCTGTTTTATCCCGCCGAATTTCAAACTTCTCGCCTATGTCGTTTAAGAGATACACGCTCCGTTAAGAATCCCTCAATCCCCAATTTTCACCCCTTTCACCTCATAATATACACGACATCGATAAACCTTTAGATATATGTCTGATTATTTTTAATGATTAGTTTATATACCGAATATCACATCCCCAAAGAAACAACTCATGAGATATCGTTATTCAATGAAATGCACGTTTACCCCCTTAACATCTCTTTAAAACCCGAATAAATAAAAACCATTCTTTAGTTGACGTTTTGACATACAGCGAACATATTCCCAAAATTTCATTTTTCCAACATTAATAGTTTTCGCTGGGCGCGATGAGTGAGTCAGACAGGGCATTTTCTTTCAATTATTTTTACCAGAATTACACCCCTCCCCATGGGCCCCTTAAATTGGAATGATGAAAAAACGCTTGAACACCTATTAAGTTATTTTTTTAGCTGTCTGTTTCCCCTGAGTTTGATGAGTGAGTTAGTCAGTCAGTCAGGACACTTTCTCTCCTTTCCCCCCCCCCAGAATTTCACCCCACCCCATTGGACCTTTAAATTAATTTATGAAAAAACGGTCGAACACTGATTTACTTAATTTTTTAGCTGATTTTTTTTCGCTGAGTTTCAAATTTCTCGCCTATGTCGTTTAAGAGATAGGCCTACACGCTCCGTTAGGAATCCTTCAACCCCCAATTTTCACCCCTTTCACCTCATAATAATACACCACATCGAAAAACCCTTAGACACATGTCTGCTTATTTTTAATGATTAGTTTATATGCCGAGTAGCACATCCACAGATGAAACCACTCGTGAGATATTGTTATTCAATGAAATGCAGGTTTAACCCCCTTAAGACCCCTTTAGAGCCTGAATATCCAAAAATCCTCCCTTAGTGTACGGTTTTGAGATACAACGAACATATCCCCAGAATGCCATGGTTCCAACTTCAATATTTTTGACTGGGCGATCATGAGTGAATGAGTCAGGACATTTTCTTTCATTTTTTCCTTCAGAATTTCATCCCTCCCGATGAACCCCTTCAATATGATTGATCAAAAAAACTGTCGAACAGCTATTAACTTACTTTAAAGCAGTTCCCCCTCCCCCCTGAGTTTGATGAGTGAGTCAGTCAGTCAATCAGTTAGGACACTTTATTTCCTGTTTCCCCCCACCCCCCCCAGAATTTCACCCCTCCCCATGGGCCCCTTAAATTGGATTTATGAAAAAACGGTCAAACACATATTTACTTTTTTTTTTTTTGCTGATTTTTTCCGCTGAGTTTCAAACTCCTCGCCTATGTCGTTTAAGAGATACACGCTCCGTTAGGAATCTTTCAATTCTTACTTTTCACCCCTTTCACCTTATAATATACACCACATCGAAAACCCCTCAGAGACGTGTCTTCTTCCTTTTTAATGATGAGTTTATATGTCGTGTATCATATCCCCCAATGAAACCAATCGGGAGATATTGTTATTCAATGGAATGCAGGTTTAACCCCCTTAAGACCCCTTCAGAACCTGAATATCCGAAAATCCTCCCTTAGTAGATGGTTTTGACATACAATGAACATATCCCCAAACTGTCATGTTTCTAACTTCAATAATTTTGGCTGGGCGATGATGAGTGTGTGAGTGAGTGAGTGAGTGAGTCAGGCAGGACATTATCTTTCAATTTTCTTTTTTCAGAATTTCACCCCTCCCCATGAACCCCTTAAATTTGATTTAATAAAAAAACTGTCGAACAGCTATTTACTTACTTTAAAGCAGTTTTTCCCCCTGAGTTTGATGAGTGAGTGAGTCAGTCAATCAGTTAGGACACTTTCTTCCTGTCCCCCCCCCCCCCCCAGAATTTCACCCCTCCGCATGGGCCCCTTAAATTGGATTTATGAATAAACGGTCAAACACATATTTACGTATTTTGTATGCTGATTGTTTTCCGCTGAGTTTCAAACTCCTCACCTATGTCGTTTAAGAGATACACGCTCCGTTAGGAATCCTTCCATCCCCACTTTTCACCCCTTTCACCTCATATTACACACCACATCGAAAAACCCTCAGACTCGTGTCTTCTTATTTTTAATGATGAGTTTACGTGCCGAGTATCACATCCCCCAATGAAACCAATCGGGAGATATTGAAATTCAATGAAATGCAGGTCAACCCCCTTAACACCCCTTTAGAACCTGAATATCCAAAAATCCTATCTTAGGGGGCATTTGCGGCCCTTTGGGAAGCTGCATACCAAATTTCATTCCAATCCGTCGGTGGTTTCTGAGATTTCGTGATGAATGAATGAGTGAGTGGTATTTCACAAATATATATAGTAGATGATAGTGTCAAGTCTTTGTTATGCTAAACTCGGTTGACAGTGCTGTGTGAGTAGGTGAGTAACTAACGGGATTTCAAGTAAAGATCCTCTTTTTCTATACCGGTAGTGCAGAGCAGAACTGGCATCCAGTCGGCCGTGTCTCGACTTTAGCTATGTTGCCATGGAAACTATCTGGCTTGCCATTCCTTCATGAGTATATTTTATGATTTGATTAGCCTGTGCTTGAGTGCAAAAGGGCCGAAATCAGAAGAATGAGAAAGGCTATCGAAAATTCATGTAGCCAGCGGTTCCTTCTGGATCCTAAACTATATGTATGCAAAACTTGGTTGAGATTGGTGGTACGGTGTAGATTTGTATACGGAACAGACCCACATACATACATACATACATACATACCCACATACAGACTTTCACTTTTATATATAAGATTTGGTTGAGATTGGTGGTACGGTGTAGATTTGTATACGGAACAGACCCACATACATACATACATACATACATACCCACATACAGACTTTCACTTTTATATATAAGATGTAACTGGTAGTTGAAATCCTAATTAGGCAGTAGCATACACAGTAGGTCTTGTGTGACCTTTTTTTTGTGGGAAGTAGCCTATGAGATATGCTAAGAAAGGAAATGAGAATAGGGGGAGGAGGAGGATAGGGGGGGGGGGTGGAGGGGGTCGCTAGATATTTCATGTTTCAGAAGGGGGGGCGCGACAAAAAAGTTTGAGAACCCCTGCTCTTAACGATCAGTCTTGTTATGCCGATGGTTCACATCTGATGGTGGGGTCCAGCATAAATCTTGTATCCTTCTTACGGCCAATAACAATTATTATTCTATTGCACATTTACTTCTAACACGAGGAAGACACGAAAACATGGATCACGTAACATTTCTGAAATGTTACAGATGCATCTTAGATCTATCTCGGTGATTCCTAAAGTTTGTAGTGAATTCCCTTCTTAATTATGGTGTTTGAACGTGAGCTAGGTTATCAGACACTCCGCAGTGATTGCAGCATACAGTCTCACACAAGAGCAACCTTTGCCTCCACCTATTAGTGCTTGGCTACTGCTTTCATGTGTACTTCTGGATAAGTTGTTCTCAATAAAATATGGTGATTAGACACTTAAAAAGCAACCAACAAGTTCATTTTGTTTTTTCCATACATCTGCTTCAGCCTTAAGTCTCAAGTATTCCTTTGGTTCCTAACTAGTAAATCACCTTCTTCAACGTACCACCATCTTCATCATCATCATCATCACCGTAATGACAACCTCATTCGTTGTACAAACACAAATTACGCACCATGTCACCATGCCTTCAAGCAACACTTGCACTCTCTGTATATATGTGGCACAGTGTCCCTACATGATGATTACTATACTTTGGATGTTCATTCACTGAAAATTGCGAAATTAGCTTCGAGGTTTTCCTGTGCCCAGAACACAGAATGCTATGAAAATAAAATGGTCGTAAATACGATGTGTGGATTACATATAAATAAGCAATTGGATTAACTCACGACGGCTACTTGTAGCATTGGCCTTATAGAATATTTTACGGAAGCAATTCTAACAACTATACGATGGGATTTTCTCGCAGAGTTCCCATATGAATGTTCGAATTGCTGAATAAGAATGTATAAAAAAAACAAACACGTGCCCACTGACCTGGTACAAGTGCTCGAAATGAACACCCCTTTGATGACTTACGAATCATCGATACCATTTCAGTACCTCAAACTGAAATTAAATTTCTTGGCAGGGCAGGGAATCAAACCCGGACCACGGGGGCGACAGCTAAGAATATTAGCCGCTACACCACAAGGTGATCTCTTTCATTGTCAGCGCAATTTATTGCACGATGCCATGTAATTTCTGCACGAACTATAATAGTAAACATTTCTTCGTATTTTTGGCATTACATAGCCCCTTATAAGTTAGAGAGATGGTCCGCATACCATAACCCTAGAGCCGAATAGTTCCAAAAACCAACAAACAACCGAAAGAAATACCGACAAGCTAGTAGAAAGTCAGACAATATATTTTGTAATTTTCAGAGCAAAATTGTTTTACAAAGAATAGCACTCTTGGTCTCCATACTGATGAAATAATGAAAATTGTCCAAAAACTTCAAAAGTTAGAAGAATTTCATGTCAACTTGCTTATTTTGCCGTATATCTTATGTGTAGGTAAATTCCATGAGTTATTGTTTCAGGCGATATTGAAAATACGAATAAAAGACATAAATTACCTCAGATTGCGACGGAATATTGTTCAGTTTAAAAACCTGATAAATTTACTAACGCACGTTTCTCGAATTTACTTATCCCTGAACAGCATCAATCTAATCAGTTAGTGAATTCAGAATCTTGTTATTGAAATAGACTATAGCTTTATAGTCCTAATGTAGTTTTATTTGTTCTACCCGAAATTATTTCGGTTGCTATGAGGTAGGGGATGTGGTGAGACAGTTTTCTTGTGGGAATGATATTACGGATAGATGCCTTCATAACGTCAATCTCATGAGGGGATTTAATGACAAATGAAATTAATGAGATAAGGCATGAAATGGCTGTGTGTGGTATTTCAAGTTCGGTGTAGTCTGACCATGCACGTTAGCGTGTGTAGCTACTTCGGCTTGTTTGTGTTAGTATGTCAACAAATTTATAAAATGTATTTTAACTCTCCTGATACCATACCGGCCCCTGTAACTGTCACATGCATGATTACCAATATGCTTGATTCCATTTTTAGCCTATTTTCAATTTTGAAAAAAAAAAAAAAAAGGCTTATGAGATCACCTTTTGTCCGTGTGTGTGTGCGTGAGTGTTTGTGTGTGTGTGAGGAGTGTGTGTGTCCCCCTAATAACTTATGAACGGCTGGAGCGATTTCAATGAAACTCGGTAAGTTCATAGCACTATTCCGGACGATCCCGACCGTGTCATTCGAATTTTGTTACGCCTCACCAATCCAACAAGGCGGCTGTGCGAAATATTTCACCAGCATTCAATATCTGCGAAACTATTCCCGATATCACCCTGGATTTTTTTACGGTGATAAAGGGAACTACTAGAAGTTCACCTATGTGACTTTTGAAAAACTGGTAACTACAAAACCAACATGGCAGCCACGCGAATATGCGACTTTTAAATAGACGTTTCTCGCGATTTAACCAACCAAACGCAATAAAACTCGGTACATTGTAATGCACCTATATCTAACTTGGTTCACTTGTTTACATATCCACAAGATGGTGGATGTGCGAAATATTTCACCGGCATTCTATATCTCTGAAACTATTAGCGGTATCACCCTGAAATTGTGTACGGTGATAAAGGGCACTATTGGAATTTCATCTATAAGACTTTCAAAAAAAATGGTTAACTACAAAACGAACATGGCGGCCAAGCGAAATAGAAAATTTTAAATAAACCTTTCTCGCGATTTAATGTTCCAACCGCAACGAAATCTGGTACAGGAAATGTTTATACACATTGTAATACACTGGTATCTAATTTAGTTCAATTGTTTACATAACCTCAAGATGGCAGCTTTGTGAATTTTAAAATTAAGTTTTTATTTCTTGTGTCGAAATCATGCGATCGTTGTGATAGTTTGAATAATGAACCTACGCAATAATTTTCCTTTAATGGTACATGACTCTATGGCCTATACATTTAACAGTCCAACATGGCGACCATCCGAAATATTTAGACGGCTCTGAATATTTACGAATCTATTATAGCAATCAAACTGAATTTTTTTAGGTTCATAGGGGCTATGAACTTAAGTTCACCTATAGGACTTTAAATAACCTGGAGATCACAAATCCAACATGGCGGTGACGCGAAGTATAAATATTCAAATGGACGTTTCTCGCAATTTAACCATCCGAGTGCAGTGAAACTTGGTACAATAAATCCTTATACGAATGTTAATCCCCTGGCATCTAATTTATTTCAATTGTTTCCATAACCACAAGATGGCAGCCGTGCGAAATTTTAAAATCTCCTTGTTACTTCTTGTGTCCTAATCATGCGATTGAAGTTTGAATGCTACATGTACACAATAATATTCATATAACAGTACATAACTCTAGGACCTACATATATAAAATCCAACATGGCCACCATCCGAAATATTTAGTCGGTTCTCAATATCTACGAATCTATTACAGCAATCAAACTGAAATTTTGTATGTAGATAGTGGCAATTAACATAAATAGGATATATGAAAATAGGCTGTATAGTTCTTCACGGAACTACTTGCTAGGATTGTTATATCTCGCCGCACCTGCTGTAGTTCCGCCCCTTAAAACAACAATAACTAACCCTAAAATTATGCAACTTCCTGTATCCTTGTTGCAGAACTGGTTCTTGTACGTCCAAATATCATGTTTTATACGTCTTCGGTGTGTTTCTTTAATGTGTGACTTTCCCACTATTGTAATTTTGTGCTCCGCATGCACAAAATACGTCATAACACGGCTGACCACACGCATATGACGAAATGTTGGCTCTAGTGCGCCTAGTTCATTCATTCATTCATTCATTCATTTATTTGCAACTAGCTGAAGTACCCGTGCTTCGCTACGCGTCATAAATAAATTAAAATATGAAGGTGACAGTTAAAACAGGGGATAGGCGATGTGCTGCGCAGAGGGAGATTAGGGATGGAACATTTTGTCCAACTACACCGCTCGGCGTTGACCGTGTTTTATAGCACAAATTTAGGTTTTACTCGCTAACGGTTGGAGATACCTTTCGGATAGAAAATGTAATTTTTAACCTCGTATATACCATCAAAAGTTTGCTATTTCTTAGCGTTGTCTTTTTATTTGAAATGGAAATATGAAAGTTTTAAACCAAATGGTGTAGTGAAGTCACTAAAATGGTCGCCATCTTTAAATAGTACAAAGTATTGAAATCAAAAGTAACCTATATGTTAACCAGGTAAATCAGCTACTTCCATGTAAAATTCATGTAAATCGGACCAGTGGTACTTGCGTGATTGAGTAATACATAGACGCACATCATCTCATTTTTAGCCTCGCTTCGCTCGCGTCATAGTCGTATCATATTGTTATTCAATGAAATGCAGGTTTAACCCCATTAAAACCCCTTTAGAACCTGAATATCCAAAAATCCCTCCTTGGTAGACGTTTTCGACACACAACAAACATATCCCCAAAATATCATTCTTCTAACTTTAATCGTTTGGGTTGGTCGATGAGAGTGAACATCCAAAAATCCTTCCTTAGGGGACGTTTTTCTTCCAGAATTTCACCCCTCCCCATAGGCCCCTTAAATTGGATTTATGAAAAAACGGTCGAACACATATTTATTTTATTTATTTATTTATTTATTTTTAAGCTGATTGATTTCCTCCGAATTTCAAACTTCTCGCCTATGTCGTTTAAGAGATACAGGGTCCGTTAGGAATCTTTCAACCCCCACTTTCCATCCCTTTCACCTCATAATATACACTACATCGAAAAACCATTAGACATGTGTCAGCTTATTTTTAATGATTAGTATATATGCCAAGTATCACATCCCCAAATGAAACCACTCGCGAGATATTGTTATTCAATGAAATGCACGTTTACCCCCCTTAACACCTATTTAGAACCTGAATATTCAAAACTCTTTCCTTAGTGGACGTTTTCGACATACAACGAACATATCCCCAAAATTTCATGTTTCTAACTTTAATAATTTTGGCTGGGCTATGATGAGTGAGTGAGTCAGTCAGGACATTTCCTTTCATTTATTTTTGATAATTTCACCCCTCCCCATGAACCCCTTAAATTGGATTTATGAAACAAACGGTCGAACACCTATTTACTTATTTAAAGCTGTTTTCCCCCTGAGTTTGATGAGTGAGTAAGAGAGTCAATCAGTTAGGACACTTTCTTTCCTGTTTTTGTTTTCCCCCAGAATTTCACATCTCCAAGGGCCCCTTAAATTGGATTTATGAAAAAAACAGTCGAACACCTATTTACTTGTATTTTAAGCTGTTCTTTTTCCGCCGAATTCCAAACTTCTCGCCTATGTCCATTAAGAGATACACGCTCCGTCAAGAATCCCTCAACCCCCAATTTTCACCCCTATCACCTCATAATATACACCACTTCGATAAACCCTTAGACATATGTCTGATTATTTTTAATGATTAGTTTATATACCGAATATCACATCCCCTAAGAAACAACTCATGACATATCTTTATTCATTGAAATGCACGTTTACCCCCTTAACATCTCTCTAAAAACCGAATAAACAAAAATCATTCCTTAGTTGACGTTTTCGACTTACAGCGAACATATTCCCAAAATTTCATTTTTCCAACTTTAATGGTTTTCGCTGGGCGTGATGAGTGAGTGAATCAGACAGGACATTTTCTTTCAATTATTTTTACCAGAATTTCATCCCTCGCCATGGGCCCCTTAAATTGGATTGATGAAAAAACGCTTGTACACCTACTAACTTATTTTTAAAGCTGTCTTTTTCCCCTGAGTTTGGTGAGTGAGTGAGTTAGTCAGTGAGGACACTTTCTCTCCTTTTCCCCCCAGAATTTCACCCCACTCCATTGGCCCCTTAAATTAATTTATGAAAAAACGGTCGAACACCGATTTACTTATCTTTTTAGCTGATGTTTTTTCGCTGCGTTTCAAATTTCTCGCCTATGTCGTTTAAGAGATAGGCCTACACGCTCCGTTAGGAATCCTTCAACCCCTACTTTTCACCCCTTTCACCTCATAATAATACACCACACCGAAAAACCCTTAGACACATGTCTGCTTATTTTTAATGATTAGTTTATATGCCGAGTGTCACCTCCACAAATGAAACCACTCGTGAGATATTGTTATTCAATGAAATTCAGGTTTAACCCCCTTAAGACCCCTTTAGAGCCTGAATATCCAAAAATCCTCCCTTAGTGTACGGTATTGACATACAACGAACATATCCCCAAAATGCCATGTTTCCAACTTCAATATTTTTGGCTGGGCGATGATGAGTGAGTGAATGAGTCAGGACATTTTCTTTCATTTTTTTCCCTTCAGAATTTCACCCCTCCCGATGAATCCCTTCAATTTGATTGATAAAAAACTGTCGAACAGCTATTTACTTACTTTAAAGCAGTTTTTCCCCCTGAGTTTGATGAGTGAGTCAGTCAGTCAATCAGTTAGGACATTTTCTTTCCTCCCCACCCCCCCCCCACAGAATTTCACCCCTCCCCATGGGCCCCTTAAATCGGATTTATGATAAAACGGTCAAACACATATTTGCTTATTTTTTATGCTGATTTTTTTCCGCTGAGTTTCAAACTCCTTGCCTATGTCGTTTAAGAGATACACGCTCCGTTAGGAATCTTTCAATCCCTACTTTTCACCCCTTTCACCTCATAATATACACCACATCGAAAAACCCTCAGACACGTGTCTTTCTTTTTAATGATGAGTTTATATGCCGTGTATCACATCCCCCAATGAATCCAATCGGGAGATATTGTTATTCAATGATATGCAGGTTTAACCCCATTAAGACCCCTTTAGAACCTGAATATCCGAAAATCCTCCCTTAGTAGACTGTTTTGAAATACAATGAACATATCCCTAAACTGTCATGTTTCTAACTTCAATAATTTTGGCTGGGCGATGATGAGTGAGTGAGTGAGTGAGTCAGGACATTTTCTTTCAATTTTCTTTTTTCAGAATTTCACCCCTCCCCAAGAACCCCTTAAATTTGATTTATGAAAAAAACTGTCGAACAGCTATTTACTTACTTTAAAGCAGTTTTTCCCCCTGAGTTTGATGAGTGAGTCAGTCAGTCAATCAGTTAGGACACTTTCTTTCCTGTTTCTCCCCCCCCCCTCCAGAATTTCACCCCTCCCCATGGGCCCCTTAAATTGGATTTATGATAAAACGGTCTAACACATATTTACTTATTTTTATGCTGATTTTTTCCCGCTGAGTTTCAAACTCCTCGCCTATGTCGTTTAAGAGATACACGCTCCGTTAGGAATCTTTCAATCCCCACTTTTCACCCCTTTCACCTCATAATATACACCACATCGAAAAACCCTCCGACTCGTGTCTTCTTATTTTTAATGATGAGTTTATGTGCCGAGTATCACATCGCCCAATTAAACCAATCGGGAGATATTGCTGTTCAATGAAATGCAGGTCTACCCCCTTAACACCCCTTTAGAACCAGAATATCCAAAAATCCTCTCTTACTGGGCATTTGCGGCCCTTGGGGAAGCTGCATACCAAATTTCATTCCAATCCGTTTGATGGTTTCTGAGATTTCGTGATGAATGAATGAGTGAGTGAGTGGTATTTGACAAATATATAGTAGAAGATAGTGTCAAGTCTTTGTTATGCTAAACTCGGTTGACAGTGCTGTGTGAGAAGTTGAGTAACTAACGTGATTTCAAGTAAAGATCCTCATTTTCTATACCGGTAGTGCAGAGCGCAAATGGCATCCAGTCGGCCGTGTCTCGACTTGAGCTATGTTGCCATGGAAACTATCCGCCTTGCCATTCCTTCATGAGTATATTTTATGATTTGATTAGCATGTGCTGGAGTGCAAAAGGGTCGAAATCAGAAGAATGAGAAAGACTATCGAAAATTCATGTAGCCAGCGGTTCCTTCTGGGTCCTAAACTATGTGTATGCAAAATTTGGTTGAGATTGGTGGAACGGTGTAGATTTGTATACGGAACAGATCCACATACCCACATACCCACATACATACAGACTTTCACTTTTATATATAAGATGGGGGTGTGTCCCCCGGTGGCAAATTGGATATACATAACAAATAAATAATTATACATAACAATTCAATAACAATTATAAAACAATTAAACCGGAGTATTTACACAAATAGTCAGTCTTTTCTTAAACACACCTATATGTTTGGGAAAAGGCTCTAAGACTGCGGCAGGTAGAGAGTTCCAGTTATCAATGGCACGGTTTACAAAAGAATATTTACTATTTACTATAATCCAGGCTCTGCGCTCAGTACTAAACGTAGGGCCTACTGCAGCATCCCGTCAAATGGACAGTGCTTGTGCGACTAAGCGCTGCAGTGCTAGTGTGATGTCATGCTGCACTGCTCAGAAATGGGCAGGATAGGGCTGCGCTTCACCGGCACGAGTACTAAATTTCTCGCTAGCACTGCTTCACCTTGCCCATTGCATGGCCCTGGTGCACACACACGGACTAAAGGTGATCTCATAAGCATATTTTTCATAAATGGAAATAGGCTAAATACGAGATATTAAAATTTCTCACAGCCGCCATCTTGTGGTTATGAAAACAATTCAGTTCGATTGCTGTCATGAATTAGTTGACATTGAGAATCTTCTAAATATTTCGGATGGTCGTCATGTTGGATTTTTATATACTTTGTAGACCATAGAGCTCTGCACTATTAGATGACGATTATTGCGTACGGTAGGTGCATTGTTCAAACGTTAGCTACGATCGCATGATTATGGCAAAATAAATTAAAACTTGATTTTTAAATTTCACACAGGCACCATCTTGAGGTTATGTAAACAGTTAAGCTGAATAAGATGTCAGTGCATTACAAGGTGTATAACATTTGCTATATCATTTGAAGGCGCTCGGATGGTTTAATCGCAAATATTTTAATGTATTAACTTCGCCTGGCCCCCATGTTTGTTTCTTACTTAACGGGAATTTTCAGAGTCCTATCTAGTAGTTCATAATATCACCATACAAAATGTCAGGGTGATATCTGTAATAGTTTCGGAGATATGGAATGCCAGTGAAATATTTCGCACAGTCGCCATGTTGGATTGGTGAGCTGTAATAAAATTTGAAGATCACGGTCGGAGTCGGACAACATAGTATTATGACGTTACCGAGTTTCATTGAAATTGCTCCAGCCGTTTATGTTTTATTGGGGGGGGGGGGCACACACATACGCACACACACGGACTAAATGTGATGTCATAAGCCTATTTTTTCATAAATGAAAATAATAAAGAAAGCTTTTCATTCGGTCAACACGAAATTCGTGTTGACCAACTGAATAGCTTTCTTCATTAAAAAAAACATCACTGAACAAGATGTTCAGTAAAGAACATATAGCCTACTTTCTCCTAAATGCATGGGTATTGTTATAACTCTTTGTCCTTTTCAAGGAGTATGATTGAATGTTGGTTGTAGTAGCTTGTTGAAATACAACGTGCTATAGGGATATTAAACATGAATATGAGGTGCCTTTTGCTAGTGCTACCTCTGTACCAAATTTCGTTCAATTCGGTTTCACCGTGTGTGAATTGATAGGGGGAATCGATTTGCACACATACTTGGCCACCATCTGCAAACTATTGGGCTGATGTTCTTGCAGTTTGGTCTGAATATGTTTCCCACATAAAGATATGGTGTTGCAAAATTTGGTAGAGACTAGATTATTAGGTTGGTCGTAATTGCATTTTAGCTTTTAACATTTGGGTGGCCGCGATTACGTTTCCGTCAAGATAGCGGTGATATAAAACATGACACTGAGGTGCCCTTTGCTAGTGCTACCTCTGTACCAAATTTCGTTCCATTCGGTTTCACCGTGTTCGAATTGATAAGGGGAATCGATTTTCACACAAAGACGGCCGCCATCCGCAAAATATTAGGCTGATGACCTATTAGTTTGGTCAAAAGATGCTCCCTCCATAAAGGTATGTTGTTGCTAAATTTTCTAGAGATCGGATGATTAGGCTAATCGTAATTTGATTTAAGCTTTGAACATTTGTGTGGCCGCCATTACGTTTCCGTCAAGATGGCGGCGATATAAAACATGACACTGAGGTGCCCTTTGCTAGTTCTACCGCTGTACCAAATTTTGTTCATTCGGTTCCACCGTGTTCGAATTAATAGGGGGAATCAATTTTGACATAAAGATGGCCGCCATCCGCAAACTATTAGGCTAATGGCCTATTAGATAGGTCAAAGGATGCTCCCTCCATAAAGGTATGTTGTTGCAAAGTTTGGTAGAGATCGGATGGTTATGTTAGTCGTAATTTGATTTAAGCTTTAAACATTTGTGTGGCCGCCATTACGTTTCTGTCAATATGGCGACGATATAAATCATGACACTGAGATGCCCTTTGCTACTGCTTTCTCTGTACCAAATTTCGTTCCATTCGGTTTCACCGTGTTTGAATTAATAGGGGGAATCGATTTTGACACAGATGGCCGCCATCCGCAAACTATTAGGCGAATGACCTATTAGATTGGTCAAAGGATGCTCCCTCCATAAAGGTATGTAGCTGCAAAATTTGGTAGAGATCGGATGATTAGGTTAATCGTATTTTGATTTAAGCTTTGAACATTCGTGTGGCCGCCATTACGTTTCAGTCAAGATGGCGGCGATATAAAACATGACACTGAGGTGCCCTTTGCTAGTGCTACCTCTGTACCAAATTTCGTTCCATTCGGTTCCACCGTGTTCGAATTAATAGGGGGAATCAATTTTGACATAAAGATGGCCGCCACCCACAAACTATTAGGCTAATAACCTATTAGATTGGTCAAAGGATGCTCCCTCCACAAAGGAATGTTGTTGCAAAGTTTGGTAGAGATCGGATGGTTATGTTAGTCGTAATTTAACTTAAGCTTTGAACATTTGTGTGGCCGCCATTACGTTTCTGTCAAGATGGCGGCGATATAAAACATGACACAGAGGTGCCCTTTGCTAGTGCTACCTCTGTACCAAATTTCGTTCATTCGGTTCCACCGTGTTCGAATTAATGGGGGGAATCAATTTCGACATAAAGATGGCCGCCATCCGCAAACTATTAGACTAATAACCTCTTAGATTGGTCAAAGGATGCTTCCTCTATAAAGGTATGTTGTTGCAAAATTTGGTAGAGATCGGATGATTAGATTAGTCGTAATTTGATTTAAGCTTTGAACATTTGTATGGCCGCCATTACGTTTCCGTCAAGATGGTGGCGATATAAAACATGACACTGAGGTGCCTTTTGTTAGTACTACCTCTGTACCAAATTTCGTTCCATTCGGTTGCACCGTGTTCGAATTAATAGGGGGAATCGATTTTCACACAAAGATGCCGCCATCCGCAAACTATTAAGCTGATGGCCTATTGGCTTGGTCAAAGGATGCTCCCCCCATAAAGGTATGTTGTTGCAAAATTTGGTAGAGATCGGATGATTAGGTTAGTCGTAATTTGATTTAAGCTTTGAACATTTGTGTGGCCGCCATTACGTTTCCGTCAAGATGGCGGCGATATAAAACATGACACTGAGGTGTCCTTTGCTAGTGCTACCTTTGTACCAAATTTCGTTCAATTCGCATTCACCGTGTTTGAATTGATAGGGGGGGGGGCAGACATTCAGAGTACACACTCTCTCTCTCTCTCTCTCACACACACACACAGACTCACACACACACACACACACACACACAGACTCACACACACACATACACACACACAGACAGACACACTTTTTTCGCCCTGTGTTGATCTCATAAGTCTACTTTCATTTTTTGCAAAAATCGAAAGTAGGCTAAAAATGGCTTCTATCACTACTAAATGAAAATAGACCAACATGTAAACGAAAAGCAAGAACGGGAGGTTTCATTTAGGAATTGAAATGAAAATCCACAGCCTGCTTCCAGTCTCCGATCGGGTCAGGAATGGAATGAATGAAGCCCCCATCTAGCGGCGAGGATATGAACTGTGCCGGCTGCCGAGGCCTGACGCACTCCTCGGGGCAATGATTAAATGAATGACAGATGAAATGAAATGACAGTGGAGAGTGTTGCTGGAATGGAATTTTGACAGGGAAAACCGGAGTACCCGGATAAACACCTGTCTGCCTCCGTTTTGTCCAGCACAGATCTCACATGGAGTGACCGGGATTTGAACCACGGACCCAGCGGTGAGAGGCCGGCGTGCTGCCGCCTAAGCCACGGAGGCTCATTTAGGAAATAAATACTCTTGTTGGTCACAAAGGAGTGAAAGTTTGGTGTGTAGGTTACACTCTGTCTTATATGGCAACACTGCGAGAAGGTGACTTCGATTCCCATCTTAGTCATCTTAGAGTGTTATTCCGTGGTTTCCCACTTCTACTCCAGGGAAATACGCGGATAGTTCCTAAGTCAAGGCCATGGCCAATTCAAAAAATAACAACGTTTATCAAACAAATTGCCTAAACACCTCAACTACATGGGACTGATGAGCAATAGGCTATGTTCCAAACCCCTATATGAAGCAATAAGAAATATTTCGAATCAATGGGATCCGTCGTATTGATTTTAGGAAATATGTTTCTAACGTAGGCTACAGTATGACCGAGATCGAAACGAGCAAGGTGCCTTACCCTGTCTTATGGGGCACGCACTCAGATTGAAATCACTATGTTGATTATTATTGATGTTTCGAGAAGTAATCATCATATATATTATTTCAGTAGTATAGATCCCTCCTGCGCCGCTCACAAGTGACCGATTGTGACAAATGAGCATTCAAATGAAAGAGAATATACATTAGCGGTGACTTATTTCACTATAATTTCATAAATATCAGTAATTTCTTTAACAAATGATTTTAAAAAAATTGTACGAAGTGTGCGATTTGCAAATACTGTTCCTTTAGGAAAATACGCTTCATAATTGCAGTCCACGGGCCGTTGTGACGCCTGTTTCGAGTCATATTAACATTCTGAGGTCTTTCCTTCATCCTGAAATGTAAATAGTGTTCTATAATCATTTGGTTGAAATAAAAACATAACCTTTCTCCTTAAGTCTCTCATTATAATCCTATTGGAGAAAGTGTGGGTTATGAACATATGAGATTTCTCGCACGGGTCTGCTAGTTATCCTATGTTTGAATAAATAATTGGCATGGAATTACATGTGGCCCTGCATCATCAGTTCACGGTCACCTTCCATGTTTGTCCGGGTAGCGGGCAAATAGATACTTCCATAACGTTATTGACGAGAATCTTTTCTGAAATAACGGAATCAATTTCTCCGCTTAGAATAACGTTACTGATATCGCATAGCTGGTAAAAATCGCCTGCATACCGTTACTAGACTTATAACGTTGTTGGTGGGTTCGCATTTCGAAATAACGGAATTAATTTTTCTGCCATGAATAACGTTATTGAGAGCGCAAAGCTCGTAAATATCGCTCGTATACCGTTACAAAGCTTATAACGTTACTGGTGGGTTCACATTTCTAAATAACGGAATTAATTTTTCTGCCCGGAATAACTTTATTGATAGCGTATAACTGGTAAAACTCTCTCGTGTACCGTTACTAGGCTTATAACGTTATTAGTAGGTTTGCATTTTGAAATAACCTAATCGATCACTCTGCCTGAATAACGTTATTGATGGCGCGCAGCAGGTTATAATCGCTGTCATACCGTTACTAGACTTATAACGTTGTTAACGGCAGCGCATTTGAAAATAACGGAATCTTTTCCTCTGTTGTTATAACGTTAATAGTACAAACCAGGGAAAATTATAACCCCTTATTTCGTTGCCGCACTAAAAACGTTATTCATATACCATTTGTTTTGGGTACGGAAGCAGTAACGTAACAAAAAATAATTCATTATTTTTGACAATTCTGTTACGTTATGAAGCCTTGCTAAACTGGTGCTGATGGCGAGCCTGTCTGGAACACCTATGCATTTGACAGTTTTTCCATCTGTCGGTGTCAGGAACCTTTTTAGCCTATTTTCAATTTTGAAAAAAATAGGCTTATGAGATCACCTTTTGTCCGTGTGAGTGTGCGTGTGTGTGCGTGTGTGTGTGAGGTGTGTGTGTGTGTCCCCTTAATAAAATCTAAACGGCTGGAGCGATTTCAATGAAACTCGGTAAGTTCATAGCACTATTCCCGGCGACCTCGACCGTGCCCTTCAAATTTTGTTACGTCTCACCAATCCAACATGGCGGCTGTGCGAAATATTTCACTAGCATTCAATATCTCCGAAACTATTACCGATATCGCCCTGAAAGTGTGTGCGGTGATAAAGGGCATTATTAGAAGTTCACCTATGAGACTTTCAGAAACCTGGTGACTACAAAACCAACATGGCGCTCAAGCGAAGTTGAGACATTTAAATAGACTTTTCTCGTGATTTAACAATCCAAACGTAATGAAATTTGGTACAGCAAATGTTTATACACATTGTAATGCACTGGAGTCTAATTTAGTTCAATTGTTTACATAACCTCAAAATGGCGGCTGTGCGAACTATTTCACTGAAATTCTATATCTCCGCAACTATTACAGATATCACCCTGCAATTTTGTACGGTGATAAAGTGTACTGATACAAGTTAACCTATGTATATTTCATAAAACTGTAAAGTACAAAACGAACATGGCGACCAAGCGAATTTGAAATATTTTAATAGACCTTTCTCGTGATTTAACTCTCTGAGCGCAGTGAAATGTGGTACAGTAAATGATTTTGCAGATTGTAATGCACTGCCATTTAATTTAATTCAATTGTTTACATAACCTCAAGATGGCGGCTGTGCGAAATTTTAAAATTAAGTTTTTATTTCTTCATGCGATCGAAGTGAAAGTTTGAATAATGAACCTAGGCAATAATTGTCCTTGAATGGTACATAACTCTATGGCCCATACATATAACAATCCTAAATGGCGAGCTTCCGAAATATTTAGACGGTTCTCAATATCTATGAATCTTTTACAGGAACCAAACTGAATTTTTTTATGTTCATAGAGAATATGAACATATATTCACCTATAGGACTTCAGTAACCTGGTGAGCACAAATCCAACATGGCGGCGAGGCGAAGTATAAATATTTGAATGGACGTTTCTCGCGAATTAACTATCCGAGTGCCGTGAAACGCTGCACGTTAAATGCTTATACAAGTGTTGATCCACTGGCATCTAATTTATTTCAATTGTTTGCATAATCACAAGATGGCTGCTGTGCGTAATTTTAAAATCTCGTTTTTATTTCTTGTGTTCTAATCATGCGATTGAAGTTTGAATACCACACGTACACAATAACATTAATGTAATAGTACAAAAATAAAAATCCAACCTGGCGACAATCTGAAATATTTAGACGGTTCTCAATATCTACGAATCTGTTACAGCAATTAAACTGAAATTTTGTATGTTGATAGTGGCAATTAACATGATTAGGATATATGAAAATAGGCTGTATAGTTCTTCATGGAACTACTTGTTTGATATGAGTTCATGTGTTAAACACTTCCAAACAGGCTGTCAATTATTGTGTCACTGTATAATGTACTTTCATTAATAAATCGAAAACGAAGGATTTTGGGACATGTGTGTATACTAGCAGAAGTACCCATTCTTCGAACGGTCTTCGGTATTAATAACCAGACGTTATCAATTGAGCTACTGCTGCAATGTTTAGGGGCTAGGAACCTGTTTGTTGGCAAAGAAAAATGATTATTTAAAATGTACTCTCAAACTAAATTTACCTAACGTGTTCTTCCTGGCGTGAAAATAAAATTGAAAACCTCGTAGACGAATCGCAATACACGTCACATACGAACTGACCCTAACCGTTGTGTCAAGTGCCCAACTACAGTAAGACCCCTTTTATCATACTAATACAGTATATAAAATGAGATGGTGTGTGTCTGTCGGTTACTCAATCACGTAAGAACCACTGGTCCGATTTAATTGAAATTTTGCATGGATGTAGCTGATTTACCAGGATTACATATAGGCTACTTTTGATTTCGATATTTTGCACTATTTATAAATGGCGACTATTTTCATATTTCCATTTCTAATAAAAAGAGAACGCTAAGAAATAGCAAACTTTTGAATTTAATTTTCTATTCGAAAGGTCCTTATCACTTTTCGTGTATCTCCAACGGCTAGCGAGTAAACCCTAAATATGTATTTTAAAACACGGTCAACGCCGAGCGATGTTAGTCTATGTTGGTCTCTACATTAACTGTTTTATTTATAGAGGTAGTTTGTGGGGTCCGAAACTAGACGTGATTTTGAGTCTAATTTTATACTCTTTGTACTGGTTATTGTATGTGAGTATTTGGATCTTTACGCTGTTTCATAATGTTATAGTGCTTTCTACTTTGCACGGTATACTTTCATCCTTTTTATCGATTTGTTTTTCGTTAAATGAATAGTTCAGTTGGCCCATAATTATTTGCTTTTTGTCGTTTTTTACCATGATCAGAAACCCAAATTCACAGACGAATGTGTCGGAGACTAACGACTGTCACATTAGTTTATTTAGTGTTCATATTAATCTTACTGCAGAACTGGGCAAATTTATTTCAATAAAGTAGGTATTTTGACTTTCACGGCCAATAAAGGAAACCGCACAAAATACGGCGTAAACCTAGAAAAGTTGCTGAGTTTTAATTTCTTGGCCCTGAAATTCAATATAGAATCATTTTGGAAGCCTTTATAGAGAGTTGAAGGACTGTTTTAGCCTTTAGCACTCGCAGTAAAGTAGCTGAGGTGTTCTAAATAATTATTGAGGTATCGCACAGTTTGCTACTCCTTTCGTAGTCCGCAAATAAACCACAAGAGCCCGCTGATGAACCATCTCGGAGTTACTAGGCGTAATCTCGCACAAGTCACAGCATGAACTTAGAAAAAAATTCTGTGATTAATTTGTTTTTGTTATTATTACTTGGGATGATTGAAGTTTGTTTCGTTATTGTTACTCTTTATCATGACGGTACGTACTTTCCGCAATATTACTACATAGATGCTGGTATTTATTTCCAATATACAAACGCACTTTCTCACCTAAAAAGCGGAGACAGACAGGCTTTTCTCCGGGTACTCCGGTTTTCTCTGACATAATTTCATTCCAGCAACAATCTCCACTATCATTTCATTTCATTTCATCCGTCATTCATTAAATCATTGCCCCAGGGGAGTGCGACAGGCTTCGGCAGCCGGCACAGTTCATATCCTTGCTGTTAGATGGGGACTTCATTCATTCCATTCCCTGACCCGGTCGATCGACTGAGAGCAGGCTAAGGATTTTCACTTTCCTACCTCTGATTAATAATTTGGTGAGTGAAAATGTATGTAGTATACACATGTAGTTGGTAACATGGAAATAACATAACTACATTAGGAATGTGTGATTATATATATTAATGATTTAGGCCAGCAAGTACTAAAAGCCGTTCGAAGAACGGGTACTTCAGCTAGTAAATAATAAAGGCTTGTGGTGCATGAAAATTCAGTTTTTTTAGCCTCCAGTTGTCCAAATTCTTAAAATCAGCAATAACAGTCTACTATCTCAAATCAGGAATTTTAGAAAATAATGTTGCTGTTTGGAGATATAATAGACCTTCTGTACGACATATCGCACGTGTAAGTAGTGTGAAAAAAAATCTAGGGTACTCTTTGAACCCTTTAAGCGCATTGATTAATTTTACAGTTTTAGTTGGTTCCGTGATAACCTTATAGCCATTTGCAACCTTTCACAGAAATGTAATAAATTGAGTGGCATTACTTATTCCAGAAATAGGTGGAAAGTTGGATGCCGCCTCTTGAGATACTGTTGTCATGGTTAGTGGCTTGCATTCCTTCTTTAGTTTATTAAATGAAATTAGTTTTCTGCGATTATCTAAGAAAGTGTTGGGTTTAGAGCCTTAAAATATAGTTTTCGGGGACCTTTTACGGCTCTTGAGGGGCCCCGAGTTTTGTTTCTGACTCCAAGGGTTTGAAAATGAGCTTTGTCTCGTCGTTGTACGCCATAATAATGATAATAATAAAAATAATAGTAATAATATTAATATAACAATATAGGGATAGGGATATAATAGACCTTTCGTACCATACCCTCACGTGAAAATCGCGTTAAAAATTATAGAGTACCCCTTGACCCTTTAAGCGCATTATATGTATTGATGAATACTTCACCTTAATTTGGATCCGTTATAACTTTATTGCCGTTTGCAAACCTTCACAGTAATGTATTAAATGGAATTGCATTGCGTCTTACAGAAATAGATGGACCTCTGAGATTCTGTTGCCATTGTTACCGGCATGCATTCCTTCATTAATTTATTAAGTGAAGTTAGTTTTTTTGGGAACATCTCAATAACTGTTAGTTTTATGGCCTTAAAATGTGGTTTTCGGGGTCCTTTTATGGCCCCCGAGTTTCGTTTCTCACATTGAGGGGCTGTAAATGAGCTTTGTCTCACCCTTCTATGCTTATTTCCACATGTATTTTAAGGGGGTAGGCCCCCTGTTATGAGAGGTACGGAGAAGAGTTACATCAATGATTAGTGTCATGCCTCTGATGGATATCTGTATCAAATTTTACGTTAATCCACCCAGCCGTTCTCGAGTTATAAGGGCACAAATAACTGTCCACAGACAGACAGACAAAAAATAATAGTTTTGCGTGCATCCGTCACAAAACAGTCTGAAACGGACAAATATGTCAAATTTCCGTGGAAATGCAGAAAAAAACAGACAAACAATCATTTTTATATAATAGAGAAGGGATATAATAGATCTTCCGTACCACACCCGCACGAGTAAATCGCGTGAAAAGATTCTAGAGTACCCCTTGACCCCTTAAGCGCATTGTATGTATTGATGAATATTTGAGCTTAATTTGGATCCGTTATAACCTTATAGCCGTTTGCAAACCTTCACAGTAATGTAATAAATGGAATTGCATTGCGTCTTACAGAAATAGATGGACCTCACCGATTCAGTTGCCATGGTTACCGGCATGCATTCTTTCATTAATTTATTAAGTGAAATTAGTTTTCTGGGAATATCTCAAAAACTGTTGGTTTTAGGGCCTTAAAAAGTGGTTTTCGGGGGCCCTAAGGGCCCCCAAGTTTCGTTTCTCACATTGAGGGGCTGTAAATGAGCTTTGTCTCACCCTTCTATGCTTATTTCAACATGTATTTTAAGGGGGGTAGGCCCCCTGTTATGAGAGGTACGGAGAAGAGTTACATCAATGATTAGTGTCGTGCCTCTGATGGATATCTGTATCAAATTTTACGTTAATCCACCCAGCCATTCTCGAGTTATAAGGACACAAATAATTGTCCACAGACAGACAGACAGACAGACAAAAAATAGTTTTGCGTTCATCCGTCACAAAACAGTCTGAAACGGAAAAATATGTCAAATTTCCGTGGAAATGCAGAAAAAAAAACAGACAAACAATCATTTTATATAATAGAGAAGGGATATAATAGACCTTCCGTTCCACACCCGCACGAGTAAATCGCGTGAAAAGATTCTCGAGTACCCCTTGACCCCTTAAGCGCATTGTATGTATTGATGAATATTTGAGCTTAATTTGGATCCGTTATAACCTTATAGCCGTTTGCAAACCTTCACAGTAATGTAATAAATGGAATTGCATTGCGTCTTACAGAAATAGATGGACCTCACCGATTCAGTTGCCATGGTTACCGGCATGCATTCTTTCATTAATTTATTAAGTCAAAAAATAAAAGTCAAATTAGTTTTCTGGGAATATCTCAAAAACTGTTGGTTTTTGGGCATTAAAAAGTGGTTTTCGGGGGGGGGGGGGGGCTAAGGGCTTCCGAGTTTCGTTTCTCACATTGAGGGGCTGAAAATGAGCTTCGTTTCACCCTTCTACGCCTATTTCAGCATGTATTTTAAGGGAGTAGGGCCCCTTTTATGAGAGGTACGGAGAAGAGTTACATCAATGATTAGTGTCATGCCTCTGGAGGATATCTGTATCAAATTTTACGTTGATCCACTCATCCGTTCTCGAGTTATAAGGACAGAAAAAATTGTCCACAGACAAACAGACATGCATATAGACAGACAAAAATTTTATTTTTGCCTGCATCCATCATAAAACAGTCTGAAACACGCAAATATTGCAAATTTCCGTGGAAATTCAGAAAAAACAGACAAACTCTCATTTTTATATATATAGAGATGAACTTTGTTTCTTGTTTTGGTGTATGGAACCAATCCCCAAAGTTTGTAATAGTACATTATGCAACAAGCCTATGAAAATCCACAGCCTGCTTCCAGTCTTCGACCGGGTCAGGAATGGAATGAATGAAGCCCCCAACTAGCGGCGAGGATATGGAATGTGCCGGCTGCCGAGGCCTGACGCACTCCTCTGGGGCAATGATTAAATGAATGACAGGTGAAATGAAATGATAGTGGAGAGTGTTGCTGGAATGAAATTTTGACAGGGAAAACCGGAGTACCCGGAGAAAAACCTGTCTGCCTCCGTTTTGTCCAGCACAGATCTCACATGGAGTGACCGGGATTTGAACCACGGACCCAGCGGTGAGAGGCCGGCGTGCTGCCGCCTAAGCCACGGAGGCTTCGCAACAAGCCTATAATGGCTATAATTAAGACACGAGTATTTTTATAAAGCGAGCGTATACGAGTTTTATAATTTCCATACGAGTGTCTTAATTACCATTATAGGCGAGTTGCATACGACTGTTTATGTTCGACGATAATTATAACTTTATTATATGTTTTAACATACATATTCATAAATATCTGTTGAGAGTCAGCCACTTGAATTTTGTGATCGGAGAGCGAGCGCTGGGTTTGATATCTCTGTCTTTCAAGATCTCTGAACGACCGACGCATGCGCTCTGTGTGCTTGCAATGCCATATTATGCAGGCCATATGTTTACATCTGCCTTCCCTCAGTAATATTGTCACCGGAGTCGATTGGAGGCAATGCGCCGTGTAGAAATTAGCGTTGGTGATATTAAGGTACGGTGCTATTTCTTGTCTCATATTCGCCAGTTTATTTACGAGAACATATGGACGGTACGTATTCCATGTCGGTAATTTATTATAGTTCGATGTTGTGTTTATGTCGGACATGTTGGATTTTGAGCGCATGCGCGAAGATATCGTTACCTAATTGGTCAATGAACGAGCTCTGATTGGCTGGAGAAACTGTATCGTAATGAAAAAACAGTGTTATAATGATCATCATTATGATACAGTTTTCTGACACATAATAGTGAGGGTCGAACATAAAAGTGTTTCTGAAACACTCGGTATATTCATGCTTAGAAATTTTGAGGTTGGGATTGATATTTTCATGTGTTTACTACGTGTTAATAAATATGCCTTTGTTCGACGATGTCTAAATGTAAATATTATAAGTCAGAAAACAGTACTGTAAAATAAGGTTCATTAAAGTACTAGTTTTCATTATGAAACAGTTGTGTGACCAATTAGGTACTTGATAACTTCGCACATGTAAACAAAATTCCAACATGTCGGCTATGAATTACATGATTTGAAAGTTTATTATGTAAAGGATAACTTATCACTGCATCAACAAACTGGGCATATGACAAAGAAATAGACTGTACCTTAATATCCGCAATTTCAATTTATACATAGGGCATTGCGTACGATTTCGCCGACAATTTTAGTGATTGCTGTTGTTGATATAAACACACTAGAATGTCATGGAGACAGCAAGCGTATGTCATTAGATCCACGGTAATCAATCAATGACCCAGCTCTGTTCAGTAAAGGGATTTGTTGCGTCCTGAAAGTTGCTAAACATTGTTTATTTATTATTTATTATATCGTATTTGTCAATTTAATAATCTGCTTGTATACAGTTGGTCTGTTGACTATTGTAGTAGTGGCTTCCTCCCTCTAGCGGGAGAATATTGTATCAGGGTTGATGTGTTCTAGCATAAATGGCAACACCATGTTTCAGGCCTCAGCGCCATTATTAATAAATAATTATACAGTCCACTTTTATTCAAGAAACTATTGTGTGTGTTATTGAAGAACTAGCAGGGAGAAGTAGCCGACACTACAGCCTACATTTTTGGTCATCCGGAACCGGATTTATTGGTTGAATTTTCGTCAGACCCTCAGACGTACCGCATGGCCACGACTTGGATTATTGAGCTAAGTACCTAGATCTGGCAATTATTTATACTACCCATCTTTCTGTTATCCCGTCCTATTGTTATTATATTGCCAATTACTCTTACCATGGTTGCTACAAATATAAAAAGTTGATTGCGCCGCGCGCAGTTCCCAAAGCCAGTCTCACGCGACTCGTAAATTGTATAGATGATTTCTCTGTAGGCTCTGATATCCAGGGTATATTAGTAAGACTGAAGGAATTATCCAACATCCGTGATAAATTTGAAGGAGCCCAATCTCAGCTAGAAATGTTTGAAGACTTTGAACTGCATGTTCAAGACAGGGACTGTTTTGAAACCATGTTCCTTGACGTGGAAGCTAGAATGAATGCATTAGTCACGCCCAGCTCAGGCGTAACTAACAGTCATCAGGAAAGTGATCAGTTCAGACACTTTCACGACACATTAGTCAGCCTCATTGTTAATAATGAATCTCTTGGCAATATACAAACATTCCATTATTTACTCAGCTCACTAACTGGCGAGGCCCACAATCGATGTCATTGCAAATCTCTCAGTCACAAATCCTAATTTTCAAGTAGCATTCGACAGCATTTGTACTCGCTACAACAATGCACGTTTAATTTCATTTGCTCACATTAAACAATTACTCAGTTTGCCCTCTATGAATAAAGTTTCGACGAGTGAACTTTGTGCTCTGCCAAATCAAGCCATGAGTAACATGAATGCTATTAAGGCCATTGGTTGAAGGTCCCGCAAGAAGATTTGTTGATGTCTCAACTGATCTTAGAAAAAACAGATGTCAATTCGAAAGGAGTATGGATCTACACTACGCCCTAAAACATTTCCTAAGCTTCAACAGCTTTATGAATTTTTAGAAACCAAGTGCAAATCGATTGAAATTGTAAATTCTAGTCCTCCCGCAAGGCTAAACAACTTGACTAGTAACAGGATCCAAGATTCCTCCTGCCGTAAGCATACTACAGTAGTAAAGCAGTCTTATATGTCAACTGCTTTAAGTTGTATTTACTGCAACCAATCCCATGCATTATATAAATGTCACGGTTTCACCTGACTTTCTGTCCAAGAGCGCAGAGACATTGTTAAACAAAGTAACATCTGCTTCGATTGTTAGAAATCGGATCATCAGGTAAATACGAACCAAATTGTTCACTGTCGTACCTGTGGTAAGTGGCACCATACTCTTATTCAACTAGATGTTTCACAACAATGAGAACCTCGTCATTATCAACAAGATGTTCCCTTAACAATGGTGTCAATGACTGTCGTCAACAATCAGAGTCCATGACTGCTAGTTATTGCACATTAAAGGTAGTGCCCAGTAAACAAATCCTCTTATTTCTAACTCTTGTGAAGGTCAAGGACAGTAACGGTAGACTACATACATGTCGTTCCTTACTGGAATCTGGCTCACCATCCTGCTTCATCTCAGAATCGTGTGCACAGCGATTGAAACTTCGTAGAAGGTCCAGTAGGGTACCAATTCAAGGCATAGGTAACACTACTTCGAAAGAAAAAAACACACAATCCCTGTTGAAATCAGTTCATGCTCAAATATTTTTCGGTGTCAGTTGATTGCCTAGTGCTTCCCAAGGTTACTGACGACTTGCCCGGGCACTTCATTGATTCTCCAAGCTGGAATTTACCCACACATCTCCCACTAGCAGACCCTGCATACTCTCAGCCTGGTAAGATTGACATTCTACTCGGTACAGAAGTCTGCTCTTACATTCTGCGGTGAGGTAAACTAACCAGAGACCGCAATCACCCAGTTTTACAAGAGACTGAGTTTGGAACCAATATTTTACGGCGGCCGGAGGTCTCATGCTTTGCCAAAACTGACACTGATATCCATGCTCAACTCCAGAAGTTCTGGGAACTAGAAGAGTTGCACTTGACTCCAAGAACCAGGGATGAAAAGGAATGTGAAGCACATTTTGTTCAGAACACCACAAGAGACTCTTCAGGAAGGTTTGTGGTTCGACTACCATTTCGAGAAGACCCCAAGAAATTAGGCGATTCCTTTCAAATGGCTGTCAAGCGGTTCTATTTAAATGAAAGAAAAATGAGTAGAAACCAAAACTTGAAAGAAGACTACACTCATTTTATGGATGAATATGAAGATCAGAAACACATGGAAGTAGCCCACTCTATTGTTACCCCAGTTTACTACATGCTCCACCACTCTGTTTTCAAGCATTCCAGTTCAACAACCAAGGTACGGGTTGTGTTTGATTGACATTTCCTTTGAACGATTTACTGTTGGTTGGACCTACAATTCAGCTGGACCTCTGCTCTATCATTGTTAGGTTCCGCAATCATCCCATAGCGTTTACTGCTGACATCGCAAAAATGTATCGTCAGGTACAAATACACACAAGAGATTGTGCCTACCGACGAATCCTGTGGAGAAGGAAGCGGACCGATGCACTGCAGGAATATCAACCTAAGGACGTCACCTATGGAATGGCATGTTCTCCATTTCTTGCCACACTTTGCCTACAACATCTCGCCGAAGATGAAGCTCAAACTTACCCGAGGGAATCGGATATTTTATTGAACGATTTTTATGTTGATGATTGCTCTTCGTAAGTGGTACAGCAATAGCTCTGAATTGGCAGAGAGCATTTCACTTGAACTAAGAGAATCCCACCTTCCTCTTCGCATTGACGATGATATTAAAACATTAGGTCTCTTGTGGCAGCCAGTAGCGGACAAGTTCCAAATTGTAAATAACATTAGATCTTCTGCACAGGGTCATAGCTTTACTAATCTTTGTGTGCTTTCAGTTAATTCATGTAGATTTGATCCCTTGGGTTTCATTAGCCCAATTGTAATTCTCTGTAAAATGTTCCTCCAAATCCTGTGGCAACAACAACTTACCTGGGACGAACCTCTCTCTCTAGAATTTTCATGTTCATGGCAAGAACTCTGCAATCAACTTCCCATGGTAGACGCCATACGCATCAATAGAAGAATTTAGACTGATGGGCCAGTCAACGTCATTCAGCACGATGGATTCTGTGACGCCTCAGAGAAGGCTTACGGTTGTTGCATCTACTTACGATCAACTAACAAGCAAGGGCTCACGACATAAACATTTTAATGCTCCATGGCAAGAGTCGCCTCCTTGAAGAAGTCATCACTCCCTCGCCTAGAGCTTTGCGGAGCTCTTCTTCTCGCAAAATTGTACAAGAAGGTTGTCAGTTCTTTGATTTTGAAGCTAAGTAACATCTATCTTTAGACAGACACCACTATTGTGTTAGCATGTCTAGCTGCGCCATCTACTGGTTGGAAGACCTTTGTAGGGAACAGAGTGTCCGAGATGCAAGACACTACAACAACTGCTGAGTGGCGGGATGTGACTTCTCCCGACAACCCAGCAGATATGATTTCACGAGGAGGCATTCTTGCTGGCCTCATTGACAATGAATTATGATGGGAAGGGCCTGCATGGCTGACTTAACACTCCACTTCATGCCCCAAATTGTATGTTGTTCTTGCTTCTCAACATTTACTGGACGAGAAATCGAAGACAATATGTCAGGTTGCAACAAACTGCCAAAATTACTTTATTAGCCGTTTCTCTAAGCTGATATGATTCCAACGGGTTGTAGCACACTGCAACAGATTCGTGGCTAATTGTAGAAAAGCTCATGATGAGAGAGAAACGAATGATCTTTCCCTTCAAGAACTGCAGTTAGGATTGCACCAATGTATTAGAATGGCTCAACAAGCCGAATTCGCCAAGGAGATTCATCAACTGGAACACAACGTGTCTCTTGATGGTAATAGTAAACTGAAGTCATTGAATCCCTTCCTGGACAAGGTGCATCTACTCCGTGTTGGAGTAGGCTGCAGCATTCCGATCTCATATACCAACAGAAGCGTCAGATAATTTTACCACCACATCACCTGACAAAGTTAACTGTTGAACATGAACATCAGAGCATTCTTCAAGCTGGTTGCCAATTGTTGCTTTCGTCACTTCGCCTGCAATACTGGATTGTGAAGGACATAACTACTGTTCGCCATATATTGTACCATTGTTTGACATGGTATAAATTAAAGGCAGAAACCACACATCAGCTCATGGAACAACTACCTCGTCCTCGAGTTCAGTCTACTAGACCATTAACCAATTGTGGCACTGATTTTACTGGACCATTTTACATAAAATCAGGCTCACGCTCGTCGAAGTTAAAGGAAAAGTGTTATGTCGCTGTATTCATGTGCATGACAACGAAGGCAGTACACTTAGAGGTAGTCAGCAACATGTCTACTCAGGCACTTCTGGCTGCTCTGAAAAGGTTTATTTCGCGTCGAGGAAGACCGCGAAATATTTTCAGTGACAATGGACAAATTTCGTGGGAGCTCAACGGGAACTGCGAGAAATACGAACCCTTCTCGGACATGACAAGCTACACGGTGATATAAGAAGTTTCACCAAATTTTTATCAGCCCTCACTTCCATCACAATTCATCCAATCGACATCATCCATTCACAAACACTCATTCCCTTTCTTCCATCAAAGCACACATCTCATTTCATCCAATCATCCAATCGCTGAAAAGAAAACAAACAAAAACTCTTCAACTCCATAAACACAACTCATCTCCTTCCATCGATTCGCTATCATCCATCTCCCCATCACAGCACATCAACCCATCTAACTTCATGCAATTCTTACCATCCATTTCATAACTCCATAAACACAAGCCACCTCATTTCATCAATTCGTAAATATCCATCTTTCCATCACAGCACAACCACAAACCTAACTTCATGCAATTGTTACCATCCAGTTCATAATTCCACAAAAGCAACTCACCTCATTTCATCAATTCATTGACATCCACCATTCCATCATAGTCCAACAGCCCAACTAACTCCATGCAATTAACGCCATCCATTTCATCCATATCCCCAACTCCATAAACACAACTCACCTCATTTCATCAATTGGTTATCATTCATCTTTCCATCACAGAACAACAGTCCATCTAGCTTCATACAAATGACGTCAACCATTCATTCATATGCTTTACTCCATAAACACAACTGACCTCATTTCATCAAATTGTTATCATCCACGTCTTCAACCACAACACAGCATTCCATCGCATCCGATAAAATTGACTGATCACCCCAACTCTACCAACACAACTCAGCAAATTTTCAACAAAATCGCTACCAGCCAACTTCTCCATCAAAATAAAATTACTTCTGAACAAAAAGAGCATAATCTCAAAACTGCACAACAAAATCTTATCCAAAAGATCACCCCCACTCAATGCCTTCATTTCCACATTTCAACACACCCAACCTTCAATTTATCTCACTTCTCCTGGCCCAAGAGATGGTGTGGCTGTCTATAGGAGCCCGCTCACCCTTCATGGGTGGGAATGAAATGACTTTCTATGTATGTATGTAGCTGGTCCTCATTCCACTGCTGACCAAGGAAAGGAGCGGAACTCTTAATAATGCCGGATGCAGTTTGCGGTGAAACGTCGAGAGAAACCTGTCTGTTCCACGGCCTACAAGCCCGAGCAACTTGTACTTATTTAGGGATAAAATTGTTACGATTTAAATTTTGAAAATGTAAAACTTTGATTTTAATAGCAAGATTTGCGTTATTTCTTGAAAATGTATATAATTGTTGCACAAGATTTATGACAGGCACAGTTACTACATTAAGATCGCTAATGTATTGGCTCCTTTAAGAGGTATGTTCCACCTTAATGTTATGGAGAATATTCGACATAATTACTCAGATATGCCGTTGTTGGTTTTTGATGTAAAGCCATTTTGAAATTTGAATCTTGCGTGCACAAAACAGGTAAACACTTTGGTTTATTTCGATCACTACTATTGATAAATCTCATTATCGTGACCGTTTAACAGCGCCTTTCTGTCTGTCCTATAATTATCGCGTGCGAGATATAAGCCGGCAGAACAATCAGTCGAGGGCTAACGCGTGCCATACAGTCAAGTAATAAACTGAACACCAACAAATCCTCCAGTTTTTAACCGTATCTTTTGCGGGATTTCGCCCAGGTGTACCAAGTTAGACTCATCAGCAAGCTGTTGGTTCACACTGGTTGTATCCCATTGGGATAATGAGCCTTGCACTATTGACAATATTTTGACAGTGACTCTTATGAAGTATCGCTTTACCCAAAAAGGTGGCATGTACAATGAGTACTTCTGCCTCTTTGTGAAGACATTTCGAAGATCGTTCAAAATAATTTATTTTGTAAGTGTGAAAGTGACATTGCTGAAGTTTGCCATGAAAACCAATACTCCTTCGTTTAGTAATAGACTAGTTTATATTCTGTTGAAATACTGTTTCAGTTAATAAGATATCTCATGGAGAAGTGCTTTAAGTAGGTCGCCACCTACGAATATGTGTGTTTGAATTTAGAACGGTCTAATGAGTGTGATTTTGTTGGAATTAGTCGTTAATGATAGATGGAATCAATTTTTGAAGAGTATGCTGTAATACGATACAATGAAGTTGAAAACCTGTGATTTCCATGTCCTAATTTGACAAGAATACGACAGGAGCATTTATGGAAGCATCGCTTTATACGAAATGATAGCATATGAAATGAGTGTTTCTATCTCAGTGTGAAGGCATTTTTCAGATTGTGAAAATTAATGTGAAAGTAATATTATGACGAATTATTAAGCTTTTAGGTGACATTGAAATTAAGACTATATACGGGAAAATTCATCTATATCCCTTAATTAACCACATCGTACATTTCAGAAGTCAGTGTAAATATATATTTTTGCCAGAAGTAAACAAATTACATGGTCATACAAACAAAATGACATACAGAAGACAGTGATGCAGGTCTTCCTGTTCAGTAAGTGTTGTTAAAATCAATTCTGTGGATAACCAGATTAGTTGTAAACTGACGTTGTTTTTAATTCGTATTTAAGGTTCGAGACACCTTTTGTCATCAGCCCCGTGTACTTGATGTGTTGAATTTGGCTGTTAACCTCTGTTTCTGTGTCACTGGAGAGGTGTGTATAGCTGTGCTTAATTAAAATAGGGGATGTAGTAGGTGTCACGGGACTAGAAATAAGGAACTATACCTGCATTTTCCTGGAGAGAGTGTGGGAGAACCCAGGGAGAACCATAGCCACTGTCAGGATTCGAACCGCCGATCTTCGGACTTGCTGCAGCTCCTCATCGCGGTCGTGGTGGGTGATATAACGCGGACGGCTACGTCTCGGGATTGGGTGTAAAATGAGAGACAGCACGTCAGGTGGCGTATATCGTAACTGTCGCAACCTTGAGACAAGTATGAAATGTGAGGCTTTAACCGATCAGACTACTTGCCTGTAAGATACGTGGCAACCAGAAATAATTTAGCGGTGCCTTTCAGGATTCTACAATATTTGCTTCATTTTCTTATGTTTGTCTCCTTCGCCACGTTCATTGACTTTTGTGAGAACGAGAAAACACAAAAATGATTCTCTTGTCGTTCAATTAAATCATTAGTGTAATCAGAAACGCTTCTGGGCATCTCTATTGTTTGATGTCGTCAATGAACCGTAGTATATAGCGATTCATAGAATCAAAGTGAATTATGTTAATACATAACTTAGTTTGATTTATGTGTTGCTTGCATTACTTGAAAATTAACTCTTTCTAATACAGACAATGTTCAACTACAATATTATTTGCAACAATTTTCTGAATTATTGCAGGTGTTTATTAAATGAAGTGACCTCAAGGGTTGAGTTCTCAGCGTGCCGCATCTTTTAATGGAACAAACAAAATAATTAATGGTTTAACCGAGCACACAATGGATATTTTCCACGCGATATCTCCTTGGTATTACGCTTCTAAACTCTTTGGACTAGCACCTTACAAGTGTAATAAAAATCGATTTCTTACAGAAGGAAATAGATTAGAAATCTCACCTCTAGGTTTCATATATTCTCTCGTAATATTCTTGATTCTCGCCTTTGAATTTGTATATGATATCACGCGGTACATAGACCCAGTAGGTAATGACCAAAGTGGTTTAGTTGGAAGGTTCGTCGTAATCATAAAGAATACTCAGATACAGATGATCTCCCTTGTATCTATCGTAACATTCGGATCAACTCACATTCTCAAATTAGAAAAACTTATGCTGATGTTTCTGAAAGTAGATAAAATATTATACAAAAATGATAGAAAACCATATCGAAATTATAGAAAAAGTGCCATTGTACAGTTAACGATACTCTTTTGTATTCTGACACCGCTATGTGTATCCACGTTTATCACATACGCTATACGTATTTACAAATACTACTATTTTATGCATTATATATCGTATTTTCTGATCAGCATTATACACATGCAGTTTGTAAATGTAGTATCGTTCTTAAAGGCGCGCTTTGCAACTTTGAATGAGTGTCTTAGTTCTCGCTTGGGTGACTTTGAAGAGCTCTGTGACTCAGAACTTAAATGTCGACATTCTGAAAGACCATTCACTGTTCTTGTAGGCTCCAGATCGGCAAACGTCAGACCGCGGAGGAAGAGCGAAGACAATTTGATACCACTTCTAACACTTCGGTTAATTCATAATTATCTCTGTGAAATGGTGTCGCTGATAAATTCTATTTACGGTCTTGGTATACTCCTTCGAACAACCTATCAGTTCATGGCCATCATTTCTGACGTCCGTACAACCATGTCCTTCCTGGCAAGTGGTAACGTCACAGATAACCTGTTGAGAATTGTAATCTTATGCATTTGGGATGCTGTTCATGTGTTTCAGGTGATATCCACATCAGCTGTGTGTTATAGCCTGGTAACGGAAAGCCACAGAACTGCGGCAATTATAACACAACTCATTTTATATCGGATTGTAAAGCGCCAAGAAACTAAAGATTTAACTTCATTTTCGCTACAGTTATTGCAAAATAAAATACAATTCTCTGGGTTGGGTTTCTTTTCTTTGGACTTGAGCATGATATGCACATTCTTTGGGACTGTTATTACTTACTTGGTTATTGTCATGCAGTACCAATGAATATAGTATGGATGTAATAGTTTTGGCAGTTCACTGTAATATTCAATTAACACACATCTGATAATATATTTTTAAACCGAACTCTTTGATAGCAATTGACAAGCACACAGAATTTCAGCGTTTATTGCACAAAAGGAGATGCCGTTTGTAGCCACTTTATCAATGTGTGCGCTTCGTGCTGTGTGATAGCAATGTTCAAGACGATCGATTGTCCCACCGAATGTGAGATACTATCAGTTTCATTGTCTCCATTGCTTTGGATCCATACTGTAGGAGCATTCGAGTGTGGTGGCGAGCGGGAGAGAGATTTCACGATCTCTTCACCCAGGAACGCCAGGAGGTTCAGTCATGTTTTGGGGGTGGAATCACGTTTCGTCGACATACGCCTCTAATGCCTATCCACGGTAACATGACTTCTCTGGTGTGCAGAGACAACATCGTTGAACCTGTTGTTCCAGGATTCGCTACCACAATGTGTGAGCGCTTTACACTAGTGGACGATAATGCTTGTGCCCAGCGATTTAGGGCGGTCGATCAGTTCCTTCTGATGCATGGCTTACAGAGAATGGAGTGGCCTACCTAGTCTGCGGGCATGAACTATATTGAACAAGCATGGAAAGAACTCAAGAGGGCAATTTTGCACTGTCACAATCCTCCAACAAGCATTCGGCGACTGATTGAAGCTGCTGTCCAAGAGAGGGATAATCTGCCCCAAACCACGTTGGATTTATTGGTGCTCAGTTATTCTCGTCGTTTTAAAGCCTGCCTTAGAGCCCGTAGGGGCTATTCACGGTTTTGATATGCCCCAACATGAAATGTACGTTTGTGTGCACAGTCCCACATTATCACTTTTGTTATTCGTTGTGTATTTCTGTCTCATTAGCAGAGATTGTGTATTTTATTTCTTTGTATGTACCCTACGTTGTGTATACTGTAATTTGACTACATGCATATAGAAAAATAAACAAGTCGCTAAATCGCACTGTATATTTGTGTCAAATTTGAAACTCTTCCCATGCTATCAGAGATAACTTACCTCATGTTAAAATTTCAATTGTGTGTTTTCGGTAGTTAGCAGCAATAACGTTGTTTTAAAATATGTTCAGAAGTTGTGGCATAAATCTTCACTCATACTAAATTTGGTTTAGTTAATTGCATCCGTTTAGGAGTTGATAGGGGGTACACAGTTTACTTTGACCTTCTTTGAGTTGATTACTTTAAATCATCTTTTGGTTAGTCTGTCGCTGTCCATTCTATAGATATGACCATACACTTTGAGGCATCTCTTGCGTAGGACATCAGTAAACCTGTCAGTTAATCCATATTTCATTTTCTTTCGTAGGTCCATACGCTTTCGAGAGGAGATATTGTTCTTGCTTTTCAATTTGTATAGTTTTAGAGTGAGCACTGAAATACATGTTTTCTGAGTCGTATAAAGCTTCCGACAAAACAACTCTGTTGTTGTGTAGTAATTTTTGCATTACGCGATATGACACTTTTGTTGTAGTAATTTCAAGATAGACTGTACGCTTTATGGAGTTTAGTGGCTCTTTCTACGGTAGCCCTACTGTCCACCTTTGATGGTGGTATGATTTCTTCAAGGTATTTGAAGGAGGATACCTGCGAAAATTTACCGATTTCCATCTCTAGCGGAGTTTTGTTTGCTGTTTTGATGTAGATTTTCCATGTTCTGGGCTATCCCGTACGATATCTGGAGGCCTGTCTTTGATGCTATATTATGTAGTCTCTGTACGGCGTATCTGGTCTTCGTAATGTTTACCTGATCACCAGCAAGTGCTAACATTTATTCTTTAATTACTTTTATTATATTTTAAAAGCAATAATATTTTCCATGTTTGGAATTGTTTGATATTTGGCGTAATGATTAAAAATAGTTAACTTTTAAAATATAACACCTATAAATACAACGTTAAGAACATCTATTCAATTTGTTCAACGATTAAATATATATTCAAAAAATTGAATAGATGTTCTTAAATTTGTATTAATTTTCGTTATATTTTAAAAGTTATGAAAAGACATGAATATACCCATGTCTACGCAATTCCTTCTTGACAAAGTTTCATATACTGTATTATGAAAATTAATACTCTAAGACAATAATAAGTTGTACTTCTAATATTATAGTGTACCGGGTTTGGCCACATTCTGACCTTCATCAGCAGAAATTGATAATACAAGTCGAGTTGCAAGTCTTACAATTATTATTTTTTTATTACAAAAGTTACTTTCAAGAATATTTCTAACAAGATGTTCAGTAAGGAACATATAGCCTACTTTCTCCTAAATGCATGGGTATTGTTATAACTCTTTGTCCTTTTCAATGAGTATAATTGAATGTTGGTTGTAGTAGCTTATTGAAATACAATGTGCTAGTGCTACCTCTGTAAAAAAAAACATACAATTTGGTTTCACCGTGTTTGAATTGACATGGGGGAATGGATTTGCACACAATCATGGCCGCTATTTGCAAACATTGGGCTGATGGCCTTGTAGTCAGTCATAAGATGCTTTCCACAAAAAGGTATGTTGTTGCAAAATCTGGTAGAGATCAAATGATTAGGATGGTCGTAATTTGATTTAAGCTTTTAACATTTGGGTGGCCGTCATTTCGTTTCCGTCACGATGGTGGCGATATAAAACATGACACTGAGGTGCCCTTTGCTAGTGCTACCTCTGTACCAAATTTCGTTCAATTCGGTTTCACCGTGTTTGAATTGATAGGGGGAATCGATTTGCACACATACTTGGCCACCATCTGCAAACTATTGGGCTGATGATCTTGCAGTTTGGTCAGAATATGCTTCCCACATAAAGGTATGTTGTTGCAAATTTGGTAGAGACTAGATTATTACGTTGGTCGTAATTACATTTAAGCTTTTAACATTTGGGTGGCCGCGATTACGTTTCCGTCAAGATGGCGGCGATATAAAACATGACACTGAGGTGCCCTTTGCTAGTGCTACCTCTGTACCAATTTTCGTTCCATTTGGTTTCACCGTGTTCGAATTAATAGGGGAATCGGTTTTCACACAAAGATGGCCGCCATCCGCAAACTATTAGGCTAATGACCAATTAGTTTGGTCAAAGGATGTTCCCTCCATAAAGGTATGTTGTTGCAAAATTTGGTAGAGATCGGATGATTATGTTAGTCGTAATTTGATTTAAGCTTTGAACATTGGTGTGGCCGGCATTACGTTTAAGTCAAGATGGCGGCGATATAGAACATGACACTCAGGTGCCCTTTGCTAGTGCTACCACTGTACCAAATTTCGTTCCATTCGGTTTCACCGTGTTCGAATTAATAGGGGAAATCGATTATGACACAAAGATGGCCGCCATCCGCAAACTATTAGGCTAATGACCAATTAGTTTGGTCAAAGGATGCTCCATCCATAAGGGTATGATGTTGCAAAATTTGGTAGAGAACGGATGATTATGTTAGCCGTAATTTGATTTAAGCTTTGAACATTTGTGTGGCCGCCATTACGTTTCCGTCAAGATGGCGGCGATATAAAACACTACACTGAGGTGTCCTCTGCTAGTACTACCTTTGTACCAAATTTCGTTCAATTCGGGTTCACCGTGTTAGAATTGATAGGGGGGACAGACATTCAGAGTACACACTCACACACACACACACACACAGACACACGGCCTCACAGACACACACAGACACACAATTTTTCGCCCTGTGTTGATCTCATCAGTCTACTTTCATTTTTTGCAAAAATCGAAAGTAGGCTAAAAATACTAGTTATCTAAATGCTAAATGCATATTAAAATTCTAAAAAAATCAGATCTGTTACAAATATAGATTAAAGGTGAATAATAATAAATAATAAATCATAAATCATAAATCATAAATAATTAATAATTAATAATTAGTAATTTTATTCTTATATAAGTATACAAATTATGGTCGTTTGTTCGTCTTTTATGCGTTCATAAACCATTCATCCGATTGCGATCAAATTTAGGTGAGTTGTTGTGCGCACTTCCGAATTCATTATAGGCTTAGTTAATCTAATTTACAATAGTCAGCGCGCGAGTAGTTTAAACAAATGCGTGTTGTCGATGCGTTGATATACAATTCATCCGATTGCGATAAAATTTTGGTGAGTTGTTGTGCACTGTCCCGGAAATGTTATAGGCGTAGTAAATCCAATTCGCAATAGATGGTGCGCGAGTAGCTTCAACAAAATTGCGTGCGTTTGTTTCAAGAAAGTCCCACATGCGTTCATATACCATTCATCCCATTTCGATGTAACTTGGGTGAGATGTTCTGTACACTTCAGGTAAGGTTTCTGGCTCAGTAAATACACTTAACAATAGGTAGCGCACGAGTAGATTCAACAAATGAGCGACGTTGGGCAAAGCGTTTCAACAAAGTCCGGTATGTGTTCACATACCATTCGTCCGATAGCGATGAAACTTGTGCGAGAGGTTGTGTACACCACAGGCAAGGTTTCTGGATTAGTATATCCATGTTGTAATAGGTAGTGCGCGAGTAAATTCAACAAATGAGCGACGACGCGAGAAGATTTTCAACACAGTCCCGTATGCGTTCATATACTATTCGTCTGATAGCGATGAAACTTGGGTGAGATGTTGTGTACACTTCAGGAAAGGTTTCTGGCTTAGTAAATCCACTTTAGAATAGGCATCGCACACGTAGATTAAACAAATGAGCGACGACGCCCGAAGTGTTTCAACATAGTCCCGTATGCGTTCATATACCATTCGTCCGATAGCGACTTAACTTGGGTGAGTTGTTGTGTACACTCCAGGGAAAGTTTCAGTCTTAGTAAATTCATTTTATAATAGGAAGCGCAGAAGTAGATTCAACATATGAGCGAAGACGCGCGAAGCGTTTCAACAAAGTCCCGTATGCGTTCATATACCATTCGTCCTATAGCAATGAAACTTGGTTGAGATGTTGTGAACACTTCAGGGAAGGTTCTGGCTTAGTAAATCCACTTTACAATCGGTATCGCAGAAGTAGATTCAACAAATATGCGACGGCACGCGAATCGTTTAAACAAAGTTCCGTATGCGTTCATATACCATTCATCCGATTGCTATGAAACTTTGGTGAATTGTTGTTCATACTCCAGGAAAGGTTTCTGGCATAGTAAATCCTTTTTACAATATGTAGCGCACGAGTAGATTCAACTTATGAGTAACGGCGCGCGTATCGTTAAAAAAAATCCGAATGCGTTCATATACGATTCATGCGATTGCAATGAAATTTGGTGAAATGTTGTTTCCACTCCCACGAAGAGATCTGATTTAGTAAATCCATTTTACAATTGGTAGCGCACGAATAGATTCAACTAATGAGCGACAGCGCGTGAATCGTTTCAACAAAGTCCCGTATGTGTTCATATACCATTCTTCCGATTGTGTTAAAACTTTGGTGAGTTGAGTACAGTCCTGCGAAGGTGTATGAATTAGTAAATCCGTTTTTCAATGGGTGTCGCTCAAGTAGATTCAACAAATGAGTGGCGGCACGCGAATCGTTCAAACAAAATCCCGTATGCGTTCATATGCCATTCATCCGATTGCGATGAAACTTTGATGAGTTGTTGTGTACACGACAGGGAAGGTTTCCGAATTAGTAAATCCATTTTACAATAGGTAGCGTACGAGTATATTCAACAAATGGGTAACGGCGCTCGAATCGTTTCAACAAAGTCCCGTATGCATTTATATACCATTCATTTCATTGCGATGGAACTTTGTTGAGTTGTTGAGCACGCTCCCATGATTATTTTTGGAGATAGTAAATCAATTTTACAATAGTTTTGAGGTGGTTAACAGAAAAAGAAAATAGATATTTTGAATCCAAAAGCACTTCGACAAACTAAGTTACAACGCCAACACTTTCTTTGATTGGCATTGCAACGCATGCCGGTTACAGCTAGTATTTTATAATCTTACTAGCTGACCTGGCAGACGTCGTCCTGCCAATCAAAGGAAGTGTTGTAACTTTGTTTCTTGAAGTGCTCTTGGAAACACATTTTTTTCAATTTTTGTTAACTGCCTCTAAACTACCGTGAAATGAATTAACTAATCTAGAAACATTCGTGGGTGCGTGCACAGCAACTCTCCAAAGTTTCATCGCAATCGGATAAATGGCATATACCGCATACGGGACATTGTGGAAACGATTCGCGCGCCGTCGCTCATTTGATGAATCTACTCGTGCGGTTCTTATTAAAAATTGGATTTACTAAGACAGACACCTTTACTGAAGTTTACACAACAATTCACCAGAATTTCATCGCAATCGGATAAATGGTATATGGACGCATACGGTACTTTGTTGAAATGATTCGCGTGCCGTCACTAATTTGTTGAATCTACTCATGAGATACCTATTGTAAAATGGATTTATTAAGCCAGAAACCTTCCGTAGGGTGTACACAACATCTCACCCAAGTTTCATCGTAATCGGACGAATGGTACTTGAACGCATACGGGACCTTATTGAAACGCTTCGTGCGTCGTCGCTCATTTGTTGAATCTACTCGTGCGCAACCTCCTGTGAAATGAATTTACTAAGTTAGAAACCCTCACGTAAGTGTACCCAACATCTCACCCAAGTTTCATTGCAATCGGATGAATGGTATATGAACGCATACGGGACTTTGTTTAAACGTTCGCGCGTCGTCGCTCATTTATTGAATCTACTCGTGTGCTACCTATTGTACAATGGATTTACTAATCCAGAAGCCTCCCCTGGAGTGTACACAACTTCTCACCCAAGTTTCATCGCTATCGGACGAATGGTATTTGAACGCATACGGGTCCATTTTGAAACGCTTCGCACGTCGTCGCTCATTTGTTGAATCTACTCGAGCGCAACTTCTTCTGAAATGGATTTTCAGTACTAAGTTAGAAGCCTTCAAGTAAGTGTACACATCAACTCATCAAAGTTTCATATCAATCGTTGAATGGTATATAAACTTATACGGGATTTAGTTGAAACGCTTCGCGCGTCATCACTCATTTGTTGAATCTAGTCGTGCGCTACCTATTGTAAAATTGATTTACTAAGCCAGAATCCTTCCCTGGAGTGTACACTACATCTCACCCAAGTTTCATAGCTTGCCACGGTGGGTGAGTGGATAGCGTGTCGGTCTATCAACCCCAAGATTGCAGGTTCGCCGTGGTAAGTGGTTTTTGAAAGGCGGCAAAAATACGACACGCATGTCATACGATGTTGGCATGTCAAAGAACCCATTTAAATTCAGTAGGCCGAGCTCATAATGGCAAAATTAACCTCGGGAGTTTCCGCCAACACAAAGTTCCTCACTTCTCTACTAGAAAGCGCTATAGTGCTCAAGGAGCTAACCTCCTTGACTTTCATAGTGATTCAAGGAACAACGAAATTCTACATGCAAGCTACCCTCTGGGTGTCAAATTACAAAGCTTTCACCCGGCACCCGAGGCCATACGATATTAATATTATTATTATTACTCAAGTTTCATCGCTATCGGACGAATGGTATTTGAACACATACGGAACCTTGTTGAAACGTTGCGCGCATCGTCGCTCATTTGTTGAATCTACTCGTGCTTAACCTCCTGTGAAATGGATTTACTAAGTTAGAAACCTTCACGTAAGAGTACACAACATCTCATCAATGTTTCATCGCAATCGATGAATGGTATATAAACTTACACGGGATTTTGTTGAAACGCTTCGCGCGTCGTCGCTCATTTTTTGAATCTACCCGTGTATTACCTATTGTAAAATGAATTTACTAATCCAGAAGCCTTCCCTGGAGTGTTCACAACATCTCACCCAAGTTTCATCGCTCTCGGACGAATGGTATTTGAGCGCATACGGGACCTTTTTGAAACACTTCGCGCGTCATCGCTCATTTCTTGAATCTAGTCGTGTGCTATCTATTGTAAAATGGATTTACTAAGCCAAACACCTTCCCTGGAGTGTACTCAACATCTCACCCAAGTTTCATCGCAATCGGATGAATGGTATGAACGCATACGGGACTTTGAAACGCTCTAACGTGCAGAGACGAACAGTTGAATTCGACATCACTGCCACCTTTGGTATAAAACACAACTTTCCGCCACGGGCGGAGTGTATGTTATGGCGGTAGTTGCATAGGGTGCGACCAGGTGGCTCTACGTGCAGAGACACACAGTCCAAATGGATCACTTTTCACTAAGCCTAGCGGTGTCCATGACGACTGTTTATGACTGTATATTGTGGTTCTAAAATTGTGTGTAAATTGTGGCTCTAACATTCTAAAATTCCTCCTACCTGGTCAAATTGTGAATCTAAACCATACATGGACCCACTCTAACAAACATACAAAATTTCATCGAAATCGGCCCAGCCATTTAGGAGGAGTTCAGTCACATACACACGACAAAAAAACTGTCTTGTTGTGTAGTAATTTTGCATTACTCGATATGACACTTTTGTTGTAGTAAATTCAAGATAGACTGTACGCTTTATGGAGTTTAGTGGCTCTTTCTACGTCAGCCCTACTTTCTACTTTGGATGGTGGTATGATTTCTTCAAGGTATTTGAAGGAGGATACCTGCGAAAATTTGCGGATATCCATCTCTAGAGGAGTTTTGTTAGCTATTTTGATGTAGATTTTCCATGTTATGGGTTATCCTGTACGATATCTGGAGGCCTGTCTTTGATGCTATATTATGTAGTCTCTGTACGGCGAATCTGGTCTTCGTAATGTTTACCTGATCATCAGCAAGTGCTAACATTTACTCTACCAACACAACTCACCATATTTATACTATCCATCTTTCTGTTATCCCGTCCTATTGTTATTATATTGCCAATCACTCTTACCGTGGATGCAACAAATATAAAAATGTTGATTGCGACGCGCGCAGTTGCCAAAGCCAGTCTCACGCGTCTCGTAAAATATATTGATGATTTCTCTGTAGGCTCTGATATCCAGGGTATATTAGTAAGAGTGAAGGGATTATCCAACATCCGTGATACATTTGAAGGAGCCCAATCTCAGCTAGAAATGTTTGAAGACTTTGAACTGCATGCTCAAGACAGGGACTGTTTTGAAACAATGCTCTTTGACGCGGAAGCTAGAATGATTGCATTAGTCATGCCCAGCTCAGGCGTATGTAACAGTCATCAGGAAAGTGATCAGATCAGACACTTTCACGACATATTAGTCAGCCTGATAGTTAATAATGAATCTCTTGACAATATACCTACAAAGATTCCATTATTTACTCAGCTCACTAACTGGCGAGCCCCACAATCGATGTCATTGCAAATCTCCCAGTCACAAATCCTAATTTTCAAGTAGCATTCGACAGCATTTGTACTCGCTACAACAATGCACGTTTAATTTCATTTGCTCACATTAAACAATTACTCAGTTTGCCCTCTATGAATAAAGTTTCGACGAGTGAATTTCGTGCTCTGCTAAATCAAGCCATGAGTAATATGAATTCTATTAAGGCCATTGAGCATTATACAAATACATGGAACTCCATATATACCAATTCAGAAGACTCCTTACATACAAAATTATTCTCTCCTAATATACCACACAGACTTTCATCATCTCTCTGGCCCAACTTCATAACCACCCAGTTTATCACAAATCATGGTCACTTCAAATCCTATCTTCATAAAATGAAAATTATTGATTCACCAATTTGCAGCTGCCAGGAAAATCTCAACAGACGGCTCGTCACCTGTAGACTGAACGCACCACGTACTCGGGAAAACGACCAACTGTACTACGATCATTACCACTGCATACTGTCGAAATAACAGAATTTATAGAAGTAATCTTCCACTCACTTCAATGATATTATTCAAGTTGATTTTGCATTTAAAACTGTAAATATCCCGTGATATACCTGTAGGTGAAACACGGGTTGTAACTATATGAAATAATATTGTCATTTAGACTTTCACGGCCCGTGTTACTATTCATAATGTTGAATTTTGGGCTTATGCCGTGTTTATTATATTAAAATTCGACGCGTTTCGAAAGAAACCATGCCTTTCTTCGTCAGGAATAATCTGGAATACGACAATGCTTGCTAAGAGAAAGCAACAAAGAGCATATAGAAGGTGCCCAAAGATGGACGCCAATATAGCCCCATGTTAGGGACAACGGAAAGCAGCAGTGAATTACTTTCTCAGGGTTCTGATAATAGGTAGCCAGGATTCACTAAGATTGTAGCCGGTGTCGCGGTTGAAATTATCTGGGTGTTTACGTATTTCAACCGCCTCCCTGATGATTCTGGGACGATATTGCTTTATACGGGCAAGAACATCCACTCCTTGGAACATGACATCATGGCCAGATGTTAATGCATGATCGGCAACAGCTGATTTATCAGGTTGAATGAGCCTGATACATCTATTATGTTCCTTAATGCGAGTGCATATTGTTCTCGAAGTCTGCCCGATGTAAACCTTGCCACAAGTACAGGGAACTCTGTAGATACCCGGTTGTTGCAATTTAGGCAAACTGTCCTTAGTTGGTCGCAGGAGTTGCCTAATCTTAACAGAAGTTCCAAATACAGTCCGTATGTTGTACCGACGTAGGATTTTAGCAATACGATCCGTCGTGTTATGAATGTAAGGTAGGTAAGCAGTTCCTCTTACATCTCTTTTCTCAACTGACGTCCTATTATTATTTGTTGGTTTCAGAACCGTAGAGATCAAAGCGTTGCTATAACCGTTGCTCTCAAAGGTGGCTTTTTTTTCCTGAAGACATCACAAGGCTTTTTTTTATCACTGCATGACCTCCTCCTACTTTCTATGGAATGGGAATTTTTATGAGCAGACTGATGGTGTGGCCATGGGTAGTCCTCTCTCTCCTGTTGTGGCTAATTTCTTCATGGAGAACTTTGAAGAGAAAGCTTTGTCGTCGGCTCCTTTCAAACCGAAGATCTGGTGGCGTTATGTGGATGACACGTTCGTTGTTTGGACGGAAGGTGAGGAAAATCTTAGCCATTTCCTGGATCACCTTAATCTCCAGCACCCTTCTATTTGTTTCACCATGGAAAAGAAATCTGACGGCAAAATACCGTTTTTAGATGTTCTCGTCACCAAGAAAGAGGATGGATCTTTAGGACACAGCGTTTTTCGTAAGCCAACACACACCAATAGATACCTCCACGCAAGTTCTCACCATCACCCTGCCCAGAAACATGGTATCCTTACAACTCTAACTACCCGGGCTAGGAGGATTTGTGAAGTGTCTTCTTTACAAGAAGAAATTAATGTGGGAATGAATTTTGGCAAGCGAATAAACCGAACACGTCTTGAAGTAGTTTTAAGTATAAAAACTGCATTTAAACGTAAGATTACATAAGATGAGATTTAACAGAACATGACGTGACATGACTTGACACAAAAACTGTAACTGATCATCTTAGTTTCTCGCGACTTCCACTTGACTCCTCTACGCGGCACCACCGGGCAGTGTCGAAGCTGGCGGGAAACCCAAGAACGTTCATTATTTTCAGATTCCCACAATCGGCCATCCTGCAGATCATCCGCCTCGGATGATGAGAAGTCTTCAGCCCAGGGTTTGAGGAATTCAGCACAAGTAGTTGTTCGTTTGGGGCCTAAGCGATTCCCTTCACGACAGAGGTCGTAAGTGTCATTCAGCTTGACTCTGGAGATTCTGTAAGGCCGAAGGTACTTTTCCTGCAATTTAAGGCCTGGTTCAAACTGGGTCCTCTTGATGGTTTTGATATCGCCAACTTGGTACTGGCGAGCAGGCCGTCGACTTCGATCAAACGACACACTGTTTTCTTGATGCACTTTCTGGATTTGTGCTCTCGCTTCTTCACGGTGTTCATCTCTCCTGGTCTCACACTCGTCTACCATCTCTTCACTGATCAACTCAAGTATTCTCAGGTCATTTTCAGAGCGCATTTTGGCTCCCGTCAAAAGTTCGAATGGCGTCTGCTTGATACTGCGGTTGTAAGTGGAATTCATGGCTCTTCGATCAGGTTCGACGTGCTTGTTCCAATCTCCAGGGTTTTCGATGGACAACTTGGCCAGCACGGAAGTGATCGTGGAGTTCATCCTTTCTATCTGGCCATTGGCACGAGGGAGTCTGGTCGTGATCAGCAAGTGGGTGATGTTGTTGGCAGTGCAGTACTCTTCGAATTCATGTGAAATATACGCGATTCCACGGTCGGTGACGATCTGCGCAGGATTACCAAATACTCCTTTTTGCACGTCCAATTTCTCCGTAGTTTCTTTCGTGATCGTCGTTTTAGTGGGATGCAGCCACACAACTTTGTGAAGCTATCCGTTACTGCGAGAATATGCTTGCATCCTTTTTTCATTGAATCTAAGGGTTCAAGATGGTCAGCATGGTAAATGTGCAATGGTGTGCTTTCTTTAAATAAGGGATGCAATAGTCCTTGTTTCATCGTGATGCTCATCTCAACGCTGGTACTCTTCGCCTCTTCCGATGCCTTTCCTATGTCCATCTCATCGGCTGCTACCACGTCGATTCGGTAAAAGTACGCTTCTGATATGTCCTTGGACATCTTGACACCAGTTTTGCTGATGGTAGTTATGGCTTGGTCCAGCAAGTCGTTACCCATGATAGCTGGCAACTTTAGTACATCTCCAGACACCACATAGAAATCGGTCAAGTAAGTATCGTCGACAACCTGGACGTCGGTTGGAAAATATCCTAGGGGACGCACCTCACTATCTCCGAAACCCTTGAGTTCTATGGCGGTAGTCTTCAGCTCCAGATCGCCCATCTCTGTGTAGATGTCTTCACGGATCAGATTGATTGGGCAGCCCGTGTCAACTAATGCATTGATCTTCTGGTCCTGGAGCAACAATTCTTTCATCTTTATATTCGACTTGGTTCCCAAAGCGACGTTCACTGTCTTCTTCTCGGCATTCTGCTCAGGGTTTGGGCACTTGGAAGCTATGTGTCCGAAACTGCTGCAATTGAAGCACTTTGGACCCTGACTCTTGTGTGGACATTTTCTGGACTCATGACTGTTCTTCTGACCACAATTGTAACATCTCTTTACAGGCGAGGTCTGCTTCTGCCTGTTGTCTTCTCTTGGTGTATGATTGTTTGTCGTCCTCTCATTTATCGTCACCTTCTGGGAGTTTCGTGCGTAAGCACTCTTATAGATCTTCAACTTGTCCTTGAATTCCTTGATGCCCTTTGCTCCATATAGAATCATCTTGGATCCAGTGTCATCCTCGATGCCATCGATGACGTATTGTATCAGTGATTCATCATCGATTGTCGACCTGCTGGCTATTTCTCGCATCACCAAGAAATATTCGTGAAGAGTTTCAACCTTTGTTTTTCGTCGGTTGGTTAGCAGTCGATGAATCTCTGCTGCGCTGGCATCATCTCGGAATTCCTTCTTCAGGGCTTTCTTCAACTTGTGCCAGGATGTGATGCCACGTTCACTCTGCACGAACAACTTAGCCAGGCCTGTCAGAGACTTTTTTGCAAATACGTATTTCTGCATCTCGTCCCAGCCCATCAACGTTGCTGTTTCCTCAATGTCCTCAATCCAACGTCGCACCGGATAGTTCTCACTGCCGTCATAGGTTCTGACAGAGCCCTCTACATCTCGGAAAGTTAACGCAAACTTGTGTGCAACTCCACAGTTTGCAGTGTGCCGCAAGTCCACCACGTCCTGGTCGACTTCCCCTTCACTTGAGCTTTTTTCTACAGTCTTCGCTTTGTGTTAGGTCGTTGTTATTTTCTTTTGTTTACCTCCTATTGCTTTGGAGAGTTTCTAGTATTCGGACGAGCTAGATGAATCTGATGATGATCCTGTCGTGGTAGAGTTTGAATGTTTTGAGGATTTCATCCCAGCCATTTTCTCCTTTAACTCACGTAATTCCTCCGCCAGTGCTTCGTTTTCCTCTTTCATCTTGCTCATTGCATCTTCCTTTTTACCAGTCTCTTCTTCTTCTTCTTCTTCTTCACCTTCTTCGTCTTTACGCATCCCCAGCCACGAAAGGTCCATTAAGTTATCACAGACGCGTTGCACAAGTACAGCTTTCTCTCCCGTATATCCAATTTTTAATACTGTGCACATGTCAATCAGGTCAGCCTCGGTGAATTCGGTCTCAATGAACTTCAATTTCACCAGGTGTTCTGGTGAGTCACGTTCAAACTCGAAGCCTGGGAATTCTCTTAAGCGCTGTCTGTTCTTTCGATCACGTGGCAGTTTTTCGAAAATGAGGTTATGTAACGTCTTAATCACGGCCGTGGGCGCCGTCTTAATGTTATTATTCACTTTTTCAATATCTTGTAAACACGCCACTTTGTCCGCCATTTTTCTTTGTATTTCGGCACTCGCGCTGAACACTTTTCTTTTCGTCCGTCGTCGTAGGCTTCAGGATCCTTGAACTCGTATTTTGTAGCCTGCTCGAACCACCACGTCTTTGGAGGTTGAACAGCTGCTCGTCTTCTATATTCCACGGACCCCCGGCTTCGTCGAAAATCTTGCCAGAAAAATGCCGTCAATTCGCGCCTTGTCGTCTTTGGTTTTATCGCTGTAGGCTTAGCCAAAATTGCCGTTCCGCACTCAAAATCGTTAATATCTCGGACGAGCCCCCAAATGTGGGAATGAATTTTGGCAAGCGAATAAACCGAACACGTCTTGAAGTAGTTTTATGTATAAAAACTGCATCTAAACGTAAGATTACATAAGATGAGATTTAACAGAACTTGACGTGACATGACTTGACACAAAAACTGTAACTGATCGTCTTAGTTTCTCGCGACTTCCACTTGACTCCTCTACGCGGCGCCACCGGGCAGTGTCGAAGCTGGCGGGAAACCCAAGAACGTTCATTATTTTCAGATTCCCACATTAATACCTTGCGAACCACCTTTGAGAGCAACGGTTATAGCAAGGCTTTGATCTCTACGGTTCTGAAACCAACAAATAATAATAATAGGACGTCAGTTGAGAAAAGAGATGTAAGAGGAACTGCTTACCTACCTTACATACATAACACGACGGATCGTATTGCTAAATTCCTACGTCGGTACAACATACGGACTGTATTTGGAACTTCTGTTAAGATTAGGCAACTCCTGCGACCAACTAAGGACATTTTGCATAAATTGCAACAACCGGGTATCTACAGAGTTCCCTGTACTTGTGGCAAGGTTTACATCGGGCAGACTTCGAGAACAATATGCACTCGCATTAAGGAACATAATAGATGTATCAGGCTCATTCAACCTGATAAATCAGCTGTTGCCGATCATGCATTAACACCTGGCCATGATGTCATGTTCCAAGGAGTGGATGTTCTTGCCCGTATAAAGCAATATCGTCCCAGAATCATCAGGGAGGCGGTTGAAATACGTAAACACCCAGATAATTTCAACCGCGACACCGGCTACAATCTTAGTGAATCCTGGCTACCTATTATCAGAACCCTGAGAAAGTAATTCACTGCTGCTTTCCGTTGTCCCTAACATGGGGCTATAATGGCGTCCATCTTTGGGCACCTTCTATATGCTCTTTGTTGCTTTCTCTTAGCAAGCATTGTCGTATTCCAGATTATTCCTGACGAAGAAAGGCATGGTTTCTTTCGAAACGCGTCGAATTTTAATATAATAAACACGGCATAAGCCCAAAATTCAACATTATGAATATATGAAATAAATTTAAAAAAAGGCCATTGAGTTGAAGGTCCCACTAGAAGATTTGTTGATGTCTCAACTGATTAAAAAAAAAAAAAAAAAAAAAAAAACAGATGTCAATTCGAAAGGAGTATGAATCTACACTAGACCCTAAAACATTACCTACGTTTCAACAACTTTATGAATTTTTAGAAACCAAGTGCAAATCGATTGAAATTGTAAATTCTAGTCCTCCCGCAAGGCTAAACAACTTGACTAGTAACAGGATCCAAGATTCCTCCAGCCGTAAGCATACTACAGTAGTAAATCAGTCTTATATGTCAACTGCTTTAAGTTGTATTTACTGCAACCAATCCCATGCATTATATAAATGTCACGGTTTCACCTGACTGACTGTCCACGAGCGCAGAGACATTGTTAAACAAAGAAACATCTGCTTCAATGGTTAGAAATCTGATCATCAGGTAAATACGTAAAAATCTGTTGGCTGTCGTACCTGTGGTAACTGGCACCATACTCTTATTCAACTAGATGTTTCACAACAATGGGAACCTCGTCATTATCAACAAGATGTTTCCCGTAACAATGGTGTCAATGACTGTCGTCAACAATCAGAATCTATTACTGCTAGTTATTGCACATTAAAGGTAGTGCCCAGTAAACAATTCATCTTATCTCTAGCTCTTGTGAAGGTCAAGGACAGTAACGGTAGACTACATACATGTCGTTCCTTACTGGAATCTGGCTCACAATCCTGCTTCATCTCAGAATCGTGTGCACAGCGATTGAAAATTCGTAGAAGGTCCAGTAGGGTACCAATTCAAGGCATAGGTAACACTTCTTTGAAAAAAGAAAACACACAATCTCTGTTGAAATCAGTTCATTCTCAAATATTTTTCGGTGTCAGTTGATTGCCTAGTGCTTCCCAAGGTTACTGACGACTTGCCCGGGCACTTCATTGATTCTTCAAGCTGGAATTTACCCACACATCTCCCACTAGCTGACCCTGCATACTCTCAGCCTGGTAAGATTGATATTCTACTCGGTACAGAAGTCTCTTACATTCTGCGGTGAGGTAGACTAACCAGAGACCGCAATCACCCAGTTTTACAAGAGACTGAGTTTGGAACCAATATTTTACGGCGGCCGGAGGTCTCATGCTTTGCCAAAACTGACACTGATATCCATGATCAACTCCAGAAGTTCTGGGAACTAGAAGAGTTGCACTTGACTCCAAGAACCAGGGATGTAAAGGAATGTGAAGCACATTTTGTTCAGAACACCATAAGAGACTCTAAAGGAAGGTTTGTGGTTCGACTACCATTTCGAGAAGACCCCAAGAAATTAGGCGATTCCTTTCAAATGGCAGTCAAGCGGTTCTATTTAAATGAAAGAAAAATGAGTAGAAACCAAAACTTGAAAGAAGATCACTCATTTTATGGATGAATATGAAGATCTGAAACACATGGAAGCAGCCCACTCTACCGTTACCCCAGTTTACTACATGCTCCACCACGCTGTTTTCAAGCATTCCAGTTCAACAACCAAGGCAAGGGTTGTGTTTGATTGACATTTCCTTTGAACGATTTACTGTTGGTTGGACCTACAATTCAACTGGACCTCTGCTCTATCATTTTTAGGTTCCTCACTCATCCCATAGCGTTTACTTCTGACATCGCAAAAATGTATCGTCAGGTACAAATAGACACAGGAGATTGTGCCTACCAACGAATCCTGTGGAGAAGGAAGCGGAACGATGCACTACAGGAATATCAACTTAAAACCATCACCCATGGAATGGCATGTTCTCCATTGCTTGCCACACTTTACCTACAACATCTCGCCGAAGATGAAGCTCAAACTTACCCGAAGGAATCGGATATTTTATTGAACGATTTTTATGTTGATGATTGCATATCAGGATCCCAAACTTTGGAGGAAGCACACCAGACACAGAAAAACCTGTTGGACCTGCTTAGTAAGGGTGGATTCACTCTTCGTAAGTGGTACAGCAATAGCTCTGAATTGGCAGAGAGCATTTCACCTGAACTAAGAGAATCCCACCTTCCTCTTCGCATTGACGATGATATTAAAACATTAGGTCTCTTGTGGCACCCAGTAGCTGACAAGTTCCAAATTGTAAATAACAATAGATCTTCTGTACATGGTCAAAGCTTCTCTAAACGTTGCGTGCTTTCAGTTAATTCATGTAGTTTTGATCCCTTGGATTTCATTAGCCCAATTGTAATTCTCTGTAAAATGTTCCTCCAAATCCTATGGCAACAACAACTTCCCTGGGACGAACCTCTCTTTACATAACTTTCACGTTCATGGGAAGAATTTTAAGATCAACTTCCCATGGTAGACGCCATACGCATCAATAGAAGAATTTAGACTGATGGATCAGTCAACGTCATTCAGCACCATGGATTCTGTGACGCCTCGGAGAAGGCTTACGGTTGTTGCATCTACATACGATCAACTAACAAGCAAGGGCTCACAACATCAACATTTTTATACTCCAAGTCAAGAGTCGCCCCCTTGAGGAAGTCATCACTCCCTCGCCTAGAGCTTTGCGGAGCTCTTCTTCTCGCAAAACTGTACAAGAAGGTTGTCAGTTCATTGATTATGAAGCTTTAGACAGACACCACTATTGTGTTAGCATGTCTGGCTGCACCATCTACTCGTTGGAAGACCTTTGTAGGGAACAGAATGTCCGAGATACAAGACGCTACAACAACTGCTTTGTGGTGGCATGTGACTTCTCTCGACAACCCAGCAGATATGATTTCACGAGGAGGCTTTCTTGCTGACCTCATTGACAATCAATTATGGTGGGAAGGACCTGCATGGCTGACTTAACACTTCTCTTCATGCCCCATTTTGTATGTTGTTCTCGCTTCTCAACATTTATTGGACGAGAAATCGAAGACAATATGTCACGTTGCAACGAACTGCCAAAATTACTTTATTAGCCGTTTCTCTAAGCTGATATGATTCCAACGGGTTGTAGCATACTGCAACAGATTCGTGGCTAATTGTAGAAAAGCTCATGATGAGAGAGAAACGAATGATCTTTCCCTTCAAGAACTGCAATTAGGATTGCACCAATGTATTAGAATGGCTCAACAAGCCGAATACGCCAAGGAGATTCATCAACTGGAACACAACGTGTCTCTTGATGGTAATAGTAAACTGAAGTCATTGAATCCCTTCCTGGACAAGGTGCATCTACTCCGTGTTGGAGTAGGCTGCAGCATTCCGATCTCATATACCAACAGAAGCGTCAGATAATTTTACCACCACATCACCTGACAAAGTTAACTGTTGAACATGAACATCAGAGCATTCTTCAAGCTGGTTGCCAATTGTTGCTTTCGTCACTTCGCCTGCAATACTGGATTGTGAAGGACATAACTACTGTTCGCCATATATTGTACCATTGTTTGACATGGCATAAATTAAAGGCAGAAACCACACATCAGCTCATGGAACAACTACCTCGTCCTCGAGTTCAGTCTACTAGACAATTATCCAATTGTGGCACTGATTTTACTGGACCATTTTACATAAAATCAGGCTCAAACTAGTCCAAGTTAAAGGAAAAGTGTTATGTCGCTGTATTGATGTGCATGAAAACGAAGGCAGTACACTTAGAGGTAGTCAGCAACATGTCTACTCAGGCACTTCTGGCTGCTCTGAAAAGGTTTATTTCGCGTCGAGGAAGACCTCGAAATATCTTCAGTGACAATGGACAAACTTTGTGGGAGCTGGACGGGAACTGCGAGAAATACGAACCCTTCTCGGACATGACCAGCTACACGGTGATATAAGAAGTTTCACCAAATTAAATCATCCCCCACTTTCATCACAATTCATCCAATCGATATCATCCATTCACAAACACTCATTCCCTTTTTTTTTTCATCAAAGCACACATCTAATTTCATCCAATCATCCAATCGCTGAAAAGAAAACAAACAAAAACTCTTCAACTCCATAAACACAACTCATCTCCTTCCATCGATTCGCTATCATCCATCTCCCCATCACAGCACATCAATCCATCTAACTACTTCATGCAATTCTTACCATCCATTTCCTAACTCCATAAACACAAGCCACCTCATTTCATCAATTTGTGTACATCCATCTTTCCATCACGGCACAACCACAAACCTAACTTCATGCAATTGTTACCTTCCATTTCATAACTCCACAAAAGCAACTCACCTCATTTCATCAATTCATTAACATCCACCATTCCATCACGGTCCAACAGCCCAACTAACTCCATGCAATTGACGCCATCCATTTCATCCATATCCCCAACTCCATAAACACAACTCACCTCATTTCATCAATTGTTATCATTCATCTTTCCATCACAGAACAACAATCCATCTAGCTTCATACAAATGACGTCAACCATTCATTCATATGCTTTACTCTATAAACACAACTGACCTCATTTCATCAAATTGTTATCATCCACCTTTTCAACCACAACACAGCACTCCATCGCATCCGATAAAATTGATTTATCACCCCAACTCCACCAACACAACTCACCAAATTTTCAACAAAATCGCTACAAGCCAACTTCTCCATCAAAATAAAATTACTTCAGTACAAAAAGAACATAATCTCCAAAACTACACAACAATATCTTATCCAAAAGGTCACCCCCACTCAATTCCTTCATTTCCACACTTCAACACACCCGTCCTTCAATTTTTCTCCCTTCTCCAAATCTCTCCCCTCTTCTGGCCCAAGAGATGGTGTGGCCGTCTATAGGAGCCCGCCCACCCTTCATGGGTGGGAATGAAATGACTTACTATGTAAGTATGTAGCTGGTCCTCATTCCACTGCTGACCAAGGAAAGGAGCGGAACTCTTGATAATGCCGGATGCAGTTTCCGGTGAAACATCGGGATATAACCTGCCTGAACCACGGCCTATAAGCCCGAACTACTTGTACTTAATCTATATATATAAAAGAAAGTCGTGTTAGTTACACTATTTATAACTCAAGAACGGCTGCACCGATTTGGCTGAAAATTGGTGTGAAGGTAGCTTAGAACCAGGAGACGGACATAGGATACTTTTTTTTTTAAATACCGTGACGTGACATAAAACGTCAAAGAAAATACAAATCACTATAAAACGTAACGCAAATGACAGCTAAGGCAAGTCGTTTCCAGGCAACAGTAGCTCTTGACGAGACACGGCCGACTGGATGCGAGTAGCACTCTCCACTACCGGTATAGAAAATGAGGCTCTTAATATGAAATCCCGTTAGTTATTCAACGTAATTTGTATAGGGGTAGTAAATCCAATTTACAATAGATGGCGCGAGTAGCTTCAACAAAATGGCGTGCGTTTGTTTCAAGAAAGTCCCACATGCGTTCATATACCATCCATCTCATTACAATTAAACTTGGGTGAGATGTTCTGTACACTTCGGGTAAGGTTTCTGGCTGAGTAAATCCACTTAACAATTGGTAGCGCACGAGTAGATTCAACAAATGAGCGATGACGCGCGAAGCGTTTCAACAAAGTCCCGTATGCGTTCATATACTATTCGTCTGATAGCGATGAAACTTGGGTGAGATGTTGTGTACACTTCAGGGAATGTTTCTGGCTTAGTAAATCCACTTAACAATAGATAGCGCACGAGTAGATTCAACAAATGAGCGACGACGGGCGAAGCGTTTCAACAAAGTCCTGTATGCGGTCACATACCATTCGTCAGATAGCGATGAAACTTGGGTGAGAGGTTGTGTACACTACAGGAAAGGTTTCTGGATTAGTAAATCCATGTTATAATAGGTAGAGCACGAGTAGATTCAACAAATGAGCGACGCCGCGTGAAGTGTTTCAACATAGTACCGTATGCGTTCATATACCATTCGTCCGACAGTGACTAAACTTAGGTGAGTTGTTGTGCACACTTCAGGGAAGGTTTCTGGCTTAGTAAATCCACTTTACAATAGGTATCGCACAAGTAGATTCAACAAATGAGTGACGGCACGCGAATCGTTTATACAAAGTCCCGTATGCGTTCATATACCATTCATCCGATTACTATGAAATTTTGGTGAATTGTTGAGCACCCTCCAGGATAGGTTTCTGACTTAGTAAATCCTTTTTACAATAGGTAGCGCACGAGTAGATTCAACAAATGAGTAACGGCGCGCGTATCGTTTTAAAAAAGTTCCGTATGCGTTCATATACCATTCATGCGATTGCAATGAAATTTGGTGAAATGTTGTTTCCACTCCCGCAAAGATTTCTAATTTTGTAAATCCATTTTACAATATGGTAGCGCACGAGTAGATTCAACTAATGAGCGACAGCGCGTGAATCGTTTCAACCAAGTCCCGTATGCGTTCATATACCATTCATCCGATTGTGATAAAACTTTGGTGAGTTGAGTACAGTCCTGCGAAGGTGTATGAATTAGTAAATCCGTTTTTCAATGGGTGGCGCACAAGTAGATTCAACAAATGAGTAACGGCGCGCGAATCGTTTATACAAAATCCCGTATGCGTTCATATGCCATTTATTTCATTGCGATGAAACTTTGGTGAGTTGTTGAGCACGCTCCCAGGATGTTTTCTGAGATAGTAAATCAATTTTACAATAGTTTAGAGGTGGTTAACGGAAAAAGAAAGAAATATTGGGAATCCAAAAGCACTTCAATAAACAAAGTTACAAAGTTTCTTTGATTGGCATTGCATTGCATGCCGGGTACAGCTAGTTAGGGATAAAATAGTTACGATTTAAATTTTGAAAATTTAAAACTTTTATTTTAGTAGCAAGATTTGTGTTATTTCTTGAAAATGTATTGAACCCTTGCAAAGAAGCTTATGAGACTCTGTTTCGGGGGGTGTGACAGTCCATATCGTAAGTTGTTGTCAAAGCGCTTCATTAACATGCAGGGTAACATATAACAAAATAACATGCAGGAAAAAGTGAAGTCAGGGTTAAAACAAATGAATTTAATAACAAATCACCTAACTATACAAAGAATTAACAAAACAAACTCCCAAATTACTCCCACTTAATAAAATAAAATACGACAAAACTAGGCCAAATCTCTGGAGAGAATAATACACGGACAAAGTGCCCGTAAGAAAATCAACAAGAGTGATCATGTATGCGCGTGTGCCGTTCTGCATGCTTCACGATGTGTACAATCGAATGCATGATTCGTCATCATCAGAATAAACATTCAGACAACGAATCCACATTGCTTAGAGCTAGACGGACGCGGGGAACAACTATACAACACTTAAAACTAAACCGACACTTCCTATACTTAAAATATACAACACAATAATTTCCGTGTGAAATTGGAATCAAACTGCCGTAGCAAAAACATTACTGCCTAAAAACTTAGGACTTCTCACATATCTCCTTGGAAACTATATTTTACACTTAGGTAGCCTAAAGAATGCAATACATCCAAACCTTAAAGCTCGTTGACATATATTTATTCACCTAGATTACGAATAATGACATGCCTCCTATAATTCATTGATTTGATAAATACTTAATGTATGCAGTACATATGGTACTACGGGAGAATTTTCAACACGGTAAGATTACTTAATAGTATAACCAATACATTTAATACCTCCTTTAAATCAAGACTGATTACTATACGTATTCATTTCTTTCTCCATAGACGGTTGCATTAAATCAGCATATACATAACCTAACACTGTTTGGCAAATTTAAAGTGGAACTTCTGATACCGCAATTCCATCTCAAGAATCCCGGTTTCTCTTCTCAACGTTTTGGACATTTATTTGAATTGCCACATATCCATATTGGGCATTTCAACTCAAATTCTTGTACGAATTTCCCAATTTCTACATCCGATACAACGAGGTAGGTGATAAATAAATCATTTAAAGTAGATTTTTATCAGTTTCATATGCTGGCTAATTATGTTTCGTTTATTTATATACATTTTTCTGACATGTTTATTTTCCTATCTGTTAGGATATTGCATGTCATCATAATACTGGTTGGCACCTTTTAAAAATCGTTAATAGTCTCCGTATTGAAGAGGATTCAAGTTATTTAACTCAAGGGCCGAGCTGAATTATTTTATTGATTTTCTAAATTATTTTGTGTATATTTTGATAAAAAATTTAAAGCTTAACAATCTTACACTCACCGTCTAATAGTTCTTATTTCTAACTACTTTTTTAAAATTATTGTTAAAAGACCAATCTTATATTTATTTAAGTAATACTACTTCGTAAGGATATCCATTTTTATTACTATATTTTATCAATTATTGTCTTTAATTTTCATTTTAATTTAGATTTAAGGCGCATATGCCATTTTAGTTTTCCAATTCTTAATTGATTTTCTTTCTAGGCTGAGGATGACCCCACTGTGGGTCGAAACATGTACTAATATATAAAATATATATTTGTTTATGTATTGATTTGGCGTATAATTTAAACGTTTAATTCTAACATCAATACGGATATTTAAAACATTTGTTTCCAATGGCAAATGTATTTGCATTCTCACACAAATCAACACTAGTAAGTTAACACGTGACCAAAAAAAAAAAATACACAAATGACCGCCGTCAAATTTACAAGTACACTACCACTACACCACACGGGTGTGACATACTAAAATTACATGAATTGAGTCATAAACAAGATCAATAGGTTCAAAGCCAACATTTACATTATTAACACAATAATCTATCCATACAACATGCAATAATCCGTCACACACATGGCGAACTCCCCAATTAATTATGGTTCCAAAATAACCATCACAATGAACAGGTTTGCTATTTGAAAGCTTAAAGGGGCCAGTCGGAAAAACAGGGCTGCCTATCAAAATAAGTCACCAGGCGAGACGGGCGATTTGTGGAAATCTGCATATCTGTCAACCAACGTGTCACAATCCTCGACCTCCAAGGCATGGGGTCGAATCTCGAAGAAGCGTGCCCCAAAGCACAATAATACGTGTGTGTCAGAACAAAATATCCCGGCATTTCCACTAGAAAATCCAAGAATCAGCATAATGGACAAGGAACAGCGGTCTCCCTAGAGCACCCTGCCTTTCCATCAAAATACAACAACAACAAAATACGAGGGCGGTAGGACCTCTACCCCTCTTCACGTAGAATCAACACACACACCTGACACAATAACACACACAGAATCACACGTATGGGTTTGACAGACCCTGAAATAAAAAGACATAAATATTTTCCACATGCTGGCGCCACCGTTCTACGCCGTGACTAATTAACCTGAAAAGGACTCAAAAAGAAAATCTATCAAATTAGAACGAAGGTGTTCTACAATTACATCTTAAATCGTTGCACTTGGCAACCCTAATATGATTAATAACCTGTTCAGCAAACATCTTACAGTAATTACCTCCCTTTTCCTATCACAAATATGAACTTTAATAAAGCACCACTTATCGAATGTAACGGGTTTCGCATTTGCATGGATAAACATCACGTACACGCGCCGTGCACATTAAATATGACTCCAAGAAAAATATAATACACAACAAACACTTTGGCCACGTGCCAACGTACATTTAAAACATTTAGTGCCGGTACAAAGAAAAACACTCTAACAAGAAAAGACAAATAAACTATTTACAAAAGTTCCCCCGCCAATCTAACTACATAATTGAATAATCAATTGTTGTACATCACCGTCTCAGCTTGCAGAACATTATGACATCCATCTCAGCCCATTTCCCCTATGGAAAAGTTAGCACTCCATAGCCGTCTTCGTTGAAGCGTCGGACATCATCCCAACTCCTGACCACACGTTGGACATCTTGTTGTAGTCTCTTTGGAAGAAAAGTTCAATGATATTAAAATTTGACCTGGCTATAATCGCTTGTGGGTTACTAAATACGCCCACAAATAGTCCTATGCGATTAATTACGAAGACTTTCCCTATATATCGCTCACACACGCGCAATACACCATGAAAAATACACTTAAAAATTTACAGGAAATACACACTTCGAGTCCATCGTCACTGACTCGACAATACAAGTTTTACAGTCTGACTGACTAACAGTCGCTATCTCGCTCGGTAATCTACTGCTCTGCATGACCTTCGCTCGGGTGAGCGCTAATTAGGACGTTTACAAGTCTTGCCCCTATGAGCTGAAAAATAGTTGTCTTTAAGATAATATTACAAGTTTCAAATCATCACGCACGCTGGCGTGAATTTAGCTCACAATGCTCACAAAGTAATTGACTTCAAATAATTAGGAGCGTTAAAAATCGTTATACAAACGGGCGTGAAGTTAGCTCACAGAGCTCACGAACAGAAAGACATCGAACAGCTTCTCGACGAACAATTTATTAGAAACTGACAGGGTGCGGAAGAGTGGGGTGGATTTAGAAAAATTTTCCAGAGTTTTCATCTCACACAGATGGGACAAGTGTCAATCTTCATCAAATAAATCAAACGTCTCATCTCACTCGTGCGGAGATAATTCCGATCGGCGGTTCTTTAGATAATCAATTCCGCGCGCTTTTTTTTACCACTGACGCCTTCCATCGCGTGATCTTGGCGTGGTCTCTCCTGATTGGGTGATTCAATCGTAGGTCGGTTGTAAGTAACCTGTGACCATCCCTTTATGTTTCCAATTCTGGTGCAAGTTGTTACACAATTTGGCCTTGAACTCAAGTTTACCAGGCCGTTCTTCAAGAATAGCTACAAGCTCAACTTATGTGGCAATCATTGCGACACGCTACCTTGCCTTTATCCTTGTCAACTTCCACAATTGCTGCCTGGGCTGCAGTAATAATAATAATAAATTATGAATACTTATTTATCGTAGATCAATAAGGGTTCATTTATCCTCAGCAAGGTTTTGAAATTCGAAGCAAGTAATTGATTTGGATTTCAAAAACAATATCCACAGTAGTAACAACAACATCTCTTTAGTACCTCGCTCAGCTCCTCGAGTATACAGTCCACTGACCCAATTAGTGTGCGCGCTCCCTCGCCGTAATGTCATTCATACTTCTTCACTAGACCTCCCCCTTCTCCTCACGTGATTGCCACTCCTGTCGTCTCAGCTGCTTGTTGTTTACAAACAAAACGCTCTCTCTCCTGCGCTCCACGTCCACGTACATTTGAGTGTTGGCTCTCAAAATAAAATTTTGCAATATGATTTTGCATACATCATCCTGCTTATTCATCAAATGGTTCCCTTCTGTAATACGGTTTTAAGTTGGCGCTATTAAAAACAGATTTAGCACCAGTGCTCACTTCTTCAAGCCTGTAAGCATTGTTACCCAGATTTTTAATGACACGGAACGGGCCAATAAATTTTGGACAGGATTTTGCAAAGACTTTGTTCTTGGGATCAGAGATCGGTGGTCTGCGAACCAGCACTAACTCTTGTTCTTGTAGTTCCCGGTGAAACTTCTTTCGTCTGTATCTTCTGAGTCTTCGGTCCGCTTGGTTCCTCATGTGCTCTCTCGTTCGCTGGATTCGCAACTCATGCGCTAATAGTGGATCCCTTGGACATGGAATAATCTTGTCCCAAGATCTCTCCGGCAACCTGTTGTGGTGTACAATTAGTGGAACTTGACCCGTCGACTCGTGCTTAGTGGTGTTCATGCACATCTCAATCTCTCCTATTTTGTCAACCCATTTATTATGATCGTTAGGAATCATTACTCTGTAGTATTTGGCAACACAGCGAATCGTTCTCTCGCTCGGATTCCCACAAGGATGACGAATGCTTGAAAATATGTGTTTTATTCCTAGGCTCTCCAGACCTTGCCTAAAAACATTGCTCGTGAAATAAGTACCATGGTCTGATAAAATGGATTCCGGCTTCCCAAGCATCGGAATAACTTTGTTCTGAATTCTACTGAGGACTTGTTTTGATGTCGTCTTTTGGATTGGACATAACACTACCATCTTTGAAAATACATCGACACACACTAGAAGATGTCGGCATCCACGCTTTCCTTTGACTAGAGGGCCAAAACAGTCAATAGCGAGCATCTCGCATGGTTTTTGAGGTAATAGTGGTCTTGGAGGTTGTTTCATGATGAAGTTGTTCGGTTTAGTGCGCTGGCATGCGTCACAAGTTCTTATCACTTCCACAATGGTGAATCGCATCTTAGGCCAAGTAAAAGTCTCCCCTATCGTAGCTTCAGTCTTATCCGTGCCGATATGTGCTAGGCTCTCGTGGACATGCCACGTCAATCCTCTCTGTAGTGATGCTGGAACTAGGATTCGCAGCTTGGTATGATGCTCATCCACGTACTTATGCAACAAGTTATTTAAGTAGTGAAATCTCGCTTCTTTAGCACGGGCTTCTCGGTATTCAGGTGAATCTGGTTGTAATTCCTTCCTGTAGAACTTGATCATCATCATCATCCATGGGTCTGCTTCTTGCTCCTTCCGAATTTCCTTTAATTTCTCCAAAAACTCACGAGCCTTAGGTGTTAGTGTTATAGTGTTTACTTCCGCTGTTACTTCTTTCTCGTCTTCAGGAATCCTGCTCAAGGCATCTGGTATGACGTTCATCCTTCCAGGGCAATGCTCTATTGTAATGTCAAACTGCTGTATAGAGATGGACCAGCGCGTAACTCTTTCACTTGCCATCGTCGTCTTGAATAAATATGTCAGTGCATGGTGGTCGGTTCTAACAATAATGGAATAACCGTAGATCATCTTATGCCACTGTTGAAGAGAATATAAAATTGCTAGCAGCTCAAGCTCCATCACGGTGTAGTTCCTCTCGTGCTTCCTCAATTTACGACTCGTAAATGCCAAATATGATTTCTTCTTGGGTTCTTCAGCGTCCTCTTGGTACAGCATAGCACCGATTCCAATCAATGAAGCATCTGCTTGAATAATAAATCTCTTCTCAAAGTCCGGATATCCAAGCTTCACACAGTTTTCCAATAAATCTTTCGTAGCTCTAAAAGACCTGTCGCACTCCTCATTCCATGACCATCGATTTGCCTTTTTTAACATCTCTTACATAGGTGCTACTGTTTCTGTGTATCCAGGGCAATTTTCTTTGAAGAAGCCTGTCACTCCCAAAAATGCTCTTACATGCTTGACTTTAGTTGGTGTGGGAAATTTCTTGATAGCATCAATCTTGGCTGGATTAGGTCTCACGCCCTCAACATCAATTATATGCCCCAAATATAGAATCTCGCTCTGGCAAAGTGTGATTTCTTTAGATTAATTTTGAAGTTCATGGTTCTCAAGTTATCCAGAAGTTTATTTAAGTTTATCAGGTGTTCCTCCATTGTTTCAGATGCAATTAATATGTCGTCAACATATCTCGTAGTGAAGCTACCTCCTCAGTCAGATTCCTATCGAGTGCTCTTATCAGTGCACATCCAGCAGTTTTCACGCCAAAGGGCATTCGAGACCAGATATAACTTTGGTTATCGAATAAAAATCCCGTCAACAGTTGGGATTTTTCTTCAAGTTCAAGATGGTGGAAGCTATTTGTCAAATCGACACTCGAATATATCTTCTTCCCACGGAAGCCTTTCAAAACATCTTTGATCCTAGGTGCATGGTCATGCTCAACTAGCAGTTTACTGTTCAGAACTCGCGCGTCTAGGCATAGCCTAATTGATCCATTTGGCTTGGCCACAGCCAATATTGCGTTCAGGTACGGGGTTGCTGCTTTCCTTATCATGCCAGATTCTAATAAATTAGTAATAATGTCCTTCACCTGAGCAAAATGATTCTCTGGGATCGGGTACAATTTACTTTTAAATGGTGTCCAGTCTGTAACTTGCATGGCATATTGAAAATTTAAAACTTTTCCAGGTACGGTGTCAAAAGCTCCTTTATGTAATCTCAAAATTTCTTCCAGTTTTCTTCTATCAGGTTCCCCTACTGTGGCCTCCTTAAGTCGCTCCTGAAGTAGAATTTCAAATTTAGTTCCGCTAATTTCTTCTTCCGCCAAATGTACCCAAAGTTCCTGCGAAATATCTCGGCTGTCAATTTCCACCACTGCTGTCTGGCTTACTCGCTCTTCCGTCAAGTTCTTATCTCTGATCACCTCATTAGTGCATTCTTCAATGACCCAGGTATTCGCCTCTCTCTCTAGTGGACTCTCTTCCATGTTTAAACCCACGTGATTCAACCCCTCAACTTGTTTGAAACTTACAGTGTTGTTATGAAAGTCAATTACAGCATGAAAATCACAGATGAAGTTGGCTCCCAAAATTATGTTATAGTTCATCTTCGGTATGACAATGAATGTTTGCGAAAAAAGTGTGGTTCAATATTTCCAGGTCTAAATATGCTTGCTGTTTACAATTGATGGTCTTGTCAGGAATAACCCCTCTGACTTTCATTAGCGGTACAGGCATAATTGGAACAGTTTGTTTTCTTCCGATTTCTTTTACCAAAACTTCAGTGACTAAGATCACCTGGCTACCCGTGTCAATTAAACATCTCACCCTCATACCTCCAATATGTGCGTAAATAATTGACAATTGTCTGATGACATTTTCTCGGTCTTTCACCACTTCCTCCAGGCAATCGTCCGGGAATGCTACCCACTCTTCTATATTGGCCACAATCATCTCTTCTCGCTCCCTGGCGTCCTCCGTTTTCAGACTATCATTTTTTAGTTCATTTGAAGTTTTTTTTTTATCCCGGGACCCATTTGTTGTGTTCCGCCGGTTGTCATCGCGCCTCTCCTGTTGCCTCAATAAGCTTTCTGCCCCCTCTCCTTGATGATTGTCTGGGCTCTGTCTATTAGCCATAGCACGCCCCCGCTTCTCTTTTTCCGTCTCTTCGGCATTTAATTGATCTAAGTATTTTTGTGACTCGACATATCGCTCATCCCAATTGTTGCGGTAGTCTCCCCTATTTTCTTGGCGATAGTTCCTCGCGTTTTTCCACCTGCCATCTCCATTTCTTTGGTAAGGTCGACCCTGCCTTTGGTTTCCCCTCCAATTGGTGTATTCCCGCTGGTACGTCCATTGATTGTGCTGGTTTTGGTTGTTTTGGTTATATCTATCGCGGTTATTCTGAAAATTTCGATTGCTTTGGTTGAACTGGTTCCGGCCATCGAAATCTTGCCTCCTCGGTGTAAACTGTGTTCCTGTGGACTGAGTTTTCGTTTGGTTCCCCTGGCTGTGACTAGTTTGGAGTCCCTGAACCACCTCTGCCGTGTTGACACATTCCATATTTCTCCTTCCCGTCTGTGGACTCACCATACTCGTCTCGTCTAGGTGTCGGAGTAGTTCTTCGGCCTGCACTGCGGTCTGAATATTTCCGGCTACTAACAGTTGTTGAATGTGCATGGGAAGTTGTTTCCCGATGGTTAGAACCATATTTTGCTCGCTAGGGGGGTCGTCAAAATCGCGGAATTTTACCAGCTGTTGGCTAAAGAATTCCGAAAATCTGGCCGGATGCGTGCTGTGGTATTTTCGAGTATACAGGTCCTTTCTTAACCCCTGCTGTAAAGAAGGGCTCCAGAACTTCTTTAAAAACGCTTCTCGGAATTGAGCCATGTCGGTGAAAGTATATTTAAAGCTTAAAAACAAGGTTAAGCTTGGTCCCTCTAAAAATTTCTCCACGAGTCTCAACTGTTTATCGGGGCCGATATGTTGATCATTGAAATAATCAGTTAACTGTCGTAAAAAGGCTTTGGGAGTGGTTCCTGAGTGTTCCTTGAATTTATCGGGTTTGAAATCATTTCCCCAAATGACTTGGATTACTTGGGCTGGTGCCAAGTTTGGTTGTGGTGTGGAAGTCTCTCCCCTGTACTCTTGGAATGCGTTGCTCGTTAATTTGGGACTTTGACCCCGGCTGTTATCCTCAGCCAACTTCAAGCCTACCGGACTCCCAATGCTTCCCTGCTTTTCTGGTATATTTTCAGCCGAAAATAATGTAGCATTCTCTAATGATCTAATTTCGTTTTTAATTATTAAATCTGAGTGCTCTTATAATTTAGATTTTACGCCTTCCTCCAAAGCCTGCATTCTGGAGTTGTATTCCCCTAAGCGCTTTAAAATTGTCAGCCTGTCATCTTTATTTGCGTTTGCCTGCTGTTTCCAATCTCTTCGGATCCTACTTTTCAAACTGTTAATTTTCTCTTCGCTCCTTTCCTGATTCTTTTCGAGCTCTTCTCGTATCTGTTCTTGTGTCTTGACTAACTGTTCTCCAACCTCTTCTCTTATAACCTCTTGTGTTTTAACCAATTGTTCACCGACCTCTTGTATCTGCTGCTGTGTTTTACATAATTGTTCTTCCATATTATCCCGATTTTTAATGAGCCGTTCTCCTACCTCTTCCCTTATGACCTGTTGTGTTTTCACTAATTGTTCTCCGACCTCCTTTCTTATGACCTGCTGGGTTTTATTTAATTGGTCCTCTAAGTTATCACGCAAGTGCCTACGTTCTGTTTCGGCCTTGACCTCAAGTTTATCCATTTCTTTTATTAATTCCAGTACGTTGCTGTCGACTGAATTAATTTGTAGCTGCAATTTATCTTGTGTTTTCTTTATTCCCGTGGTGTTATTGACACATGCTGCCTCTATCTGCTTTAATTTATCTCCCACCATTTCGTCAAATTGTACGAGTTTGTTGTCAAACTTCGCCTCCTACTTTTTAATTTCACCTAATTGTTTGACGTTATTCTCTGCGACCTCACCTGCCAGTTTCTCTACCTCCCTAACACTTTGATTGATGTCGTTAGTGATCTACTCTAATTGCTCTGTTTGTGTTACCGCCTGTTCTGTTAATTTGTGATTTAATTCGTGATTTTTTTATCAGTTTCCGATAGTTTGTGATTTAATTCATTTGTTTATCAGTGTCCAATTTCTGGACCTCTAATTGGACCGAAATATTACCGCTCATGTCGTGTAACGGTTTTTCACAATTCTCGCTCTGAATTTCTAATTGTTCTTTTAATTGTTTATCATTATGCTCACGCTGAGCTTCTAATTGTTCTTTTAATTGTTTATTATTGTCTTCGCTTATTTCCTCCTTGATGTTCTTTAACTGTTTTTCCGTTTTCGCGGACGTCTGTTCCAACAATGCCATGATCTCCTCAACACTCGCCATTGCACAATACACAAATATAATCAGAGAAAACAGGGTCATGCACCAAGATTTCAGTCATCCGCACGCATACATGTCATAACATTTAAATATTACTGATTCTAATTTAACAAAAATTTCAGTAACAAAATTTACTGAATAAATTACTCTTATTCCCAAACAACAAAATAACCCCTGGTGATCTGCTTTTAAATTCCTAACCAACAGAATTTACGAAAAACACCAATTAACCGAAGTTAATTAAATGTCAAATATAAGGCAACACCTTCCTGTTTTGACTGAGTTCAAAAATATGCAAATTTTCTAATTTTAATGCCGGGCGCCAGAACAGGTTTATAACAAATACAATATCAAATTCTAACCTTGTTCAATATCTCTAACTTTAGGAACTCAGTGATTTTACTAATGCACATGGCGGTACAACATCGCCTCAATTTACTAAATTTACTTTGCCCGCTTGACCTGGCATTATTTCTCAACGAAATAAATATGAGATCAGCGAAGCAACAACAACAACAGTCCCACTTGGGCAGCCATTTTTGTTTTATGAACCCTTGCAAAGAAGCTTATGAGACTCTGTTTCGGGGGGTGTGACAGTCCATATCGTAAGTTGTTTTCAAAGCGCTTCATTAACATGCAGGGTAACATATAACAAAATAACATGCAGGAAAAAGTGAAGCCAGGGTTAAAACAAATGAATTTAATAACAAATCACCTAACTATACAAAGAATTAACAAAACAAACTCCCAAATTACTCCCACTTAATAAAATAAAATACGACAAAACTAGGCCAAATCTCTGGAGAGAATAATACACGGACAAAGTGCCCTTAAGAAAATCAACAAGAGTGATCATGTATGCGCGTGTGCCGTTCTGCATGCTTCACGATGTGTACAATCGAATGCATGATTCGTCATCATCAGAATAAACATTCAGACAACGAATCCACATTGCTTAGAGCTAGACGGACGCGGGGAACAACTATACAACACTTAAAACTAAACCGACACTTCCTATACTTAAAATATACAACACAATAATTTCCGTGTGAAATTGGAATCAAACTGCCGTAGCGAAAACATTACTGCCTAAAACCTTAGGACTTCTCACACAAATCAACACAAGTAAGTTAACATGTGACCAAAAAAAACAAAACACAAATGACCGCCGTCAAATTTACGAGTACACTACCACTACACCACACGGGTGTGACATACTAAAATTACATGAATTGAGTCATAAACAAGATCAATAGGCTCAAAGCCAATACTTACATTATTAACACAATAATCTATCCATACAACATGCAATAATCCGTCACACACATGGCGAACTCCCCAATTAATTATGGTTCCAAAATAACCATCACAATGAACAGGTTTGCTATTTGAAAGCTATAAGGGGCCAGTCGGAAAAACAGGACTGCCTATCAAAATAAGTCACCAGGCGAGACGGGCGATTTGTGGAAATCTGCATATCTGTCAAACCACGTGTCACAATCCTCGACCTCCAAGGCATGGGATCGAATCTCGAAGAAGCGTGCCCCAAAGCACAATAATACGTGTGTGTGTGTCAGAACAAAATATCCCGGCATTTCGACTAGGAAATCCAAGAATCAGCATAACGGACAAGGAACAGCGGTCTCCCTAGAGCACCCTGCCTTTCCATCAAAATACAACAACAACAAAATACGAGGGCGGTAGGACCTCTACCCCTCTTCACGTAGAATCAACACACACACCTGACACAATAACACACACAGAATCACACGTATGGGTTTGACAGACCCTGAAATAAAAAGACATAAATATTTTCCACATGCTGGCGCCACCGTTCTACGCCGTGACTAATTAACCTGAAAAGGACTCAAAAAGAAAATCTATCAAATTAGAACGAAGGTGTTCACAATTACATCTTAAATCGTTGCACTTGGCAACCCTAATATGATTAATAACCTGTTCAGCAAACATCTTACAGTAATTACCTCCCTTTTCCTATCACAAATATGAACTTTAATAAAGCACCACTTATCGAATGTAACGGGTTTCGCATTTGCATGGATAAACATCACGTACACGCGCCGTGCACATTAAATATGACTCCAAGAAAAATATAATACACAACAAACACTTTGGCCACGTGCCAACGTACATTTAAAACATTTAGTGCCGGTACAAAGAAAAACACTCTAACAAGAAAAGACAAATAAACTATTTACAAAAGTTCCCCCGCCAATCTAACTACATAATTGAATAATCAATTGTTGTACATCACCGTCTCAGCTTGCAGAACATTATGACATCCATCTCAGCCCATTTCCCCTATGGAAAAGTTAGCACTCCATAGCCGTCTTCGTTGAAGCGTCGGACATCATCCCAACTCCTGACCACACGTTGGACATCTTGTTGTAGTCTCTTTGGAAGAAAAGTTCAATGATATTAAAATTTGACCTGGCTATAATCGCTTGTGGGTTACTAAATACGCCCACAAATAGTCCTATGCGATTAATTACGAAGACTTTCCCTATATATCGCTCACACACGCGCAATACACCATGAAAAATACACTTAAAAATTTACAGGAAATATACACTTCGAGTCCATCGTCACTGACTCGACAATACAAGTTTTACAGTCTGACTGACTAACAGTCGCTATCTCGCTCGGTAATCTACTGCTCTGCATGACCTTCGCTCGGGTGAGCGCTAATTAGGACGTTTACAAGTCTTGCCCCTATGAGCTGAAAAATAGTTGTCTTTAAGATAATATTACAAGTTTCAAATCATCACGCACGCTGGCGTGAATTTAGCTCACAAAGCTCACAAAGTAATTGACTTCAAATAATTAAGAGCGTTAAAAATCGTTATACAAACGGGCGTGAAGTTAGCTCACAGAGCTCACGAACAGAAAGACATCGAACAGCTTCTCGACGAACAATTTATTAGAAACTGACAGGGTGCGGAAGAGTGGGGTGGATTTAGAAAATTTTTCCAGAGTTTTCATCTCACACAGATGGGACTAGTGTCAATCTTCATCAAATAAATCAAACGTCTCATCTCACTCGTGCGGAGATAATTCCGATCGGCGGTTCTTTAGATAATCAATTCCGCGCGCTTTTTACCACTGACGCCTTCCATCGCGTGATCTTGGCGTGGTCTCTCCTGATTGGGTGATTCAATCGTAGGTCGGTTGTAAGTAACTCGTGACCATCCCTTTATGTTTCCAATTCTGGTGCAAGTTGTTACACAATTTGGCCTTGAACTCAAGTTTACCAGGCCGTTCTTCAAGAATAGCTACAAGCTCAACTTATGTGGCAATCATTGCGACACGCTACCTTGCCTTTATCCTTGTCAACTTCCACAATTGCTGCCTGGGCTGCAGTAATAATAATAATAAATTATGAATACTTATTTATCGTAGATCAATAAGGGTTCAGTATATAATTGATGCACAAGAATTATGACAGGCACAGTTACTACATTAAAATCGCTAATGTATTGGCTCCTTTAAGCGGTATGTTCCCCCTTAATGTTATGGAAAATGGTCGATATAATTACTCAGATATGACGTTGTTGATTATTGATGTAAAGCTAAATTATTTTGAAATTTGAATCTTGCGTGCACAAAACAGGTAAACACTCTAGTTTATTTTGTGCACTAGTATTGATAAATCGCATACTCGTGTCCGCTTAACAGCGCCGTTCTGTCTGTCCTGTAATTATCTCGTTCTAGAGACAAACCTGCAGAACAATCAGTCGAGGGCTAACGCGTGCCATACAGTCAAGTAATAAACTGAACACCAACAAATCCTCCAGGTTTTTAACCGTATCTTTTGCGGGATTTCGCCCAGGTGTACCAAGCTGTTGGTTCACACTGATTTTATCCCATTGGGATAATGAACCTTGCACTATTGACATGATTTCGACAGTGACTCTTATGGAAGTATCGCTTTACCCAAAAGGATGGCATGTACAATGAGTGCTTCTGCCTCCTTGTGAAGACATTTCGAAGATCGTTAAAATGAATTTATTTTATAAGTGTGAAAGTGACATTGCTGAAATTTGCCATGAAACCCAATACTTCATTGTTTAGTAAAAGGCTAGTTTATATTCTGTTGAAGTACTGATTCAGTTAATAAGATATCACGTGGAAGAGTGCTTTAAGTAGGTCGCCACCTGTGAATATGTGTGTTTGAATTTAGAACGGTCTAATGAGTGTGATTTTGTTGGAATTAGTCGTTAATGACAGATGGAAACAATTTTTGAAGAGTATGCTGTAATACGATACAATGAAGTTGATCACCTGTGATTTCCATGTCCTAATTTGACAAGAATACGACAGGAGTTTTTATGGAAGCATCGCTTTACCAAAAATGTTAGAATATGAAATAAGTGTTTCTATCTCATTGTGAAGTCATTTTTCATATTGTGAAAATTAATGTGAAAGTAATCATGTGACGAATTATTAAGCTTTTAGGTGACATTGAAATTAAGGCTATATGCGGGCAAATTCTTCTGTTGTTGTTTGAGTCTTCAGTCTTTTGACTGGTTTGATGCAGCACTCGATGCCTCCCTGTCCTGAGCTAATCGTTTCATCTCTACATAGCTACCACACCCTACATCCGAGGCAATCTGTTTAATATATTCTAACCTTGGTCTACCCCTACAGTTCTTGTCCTCGACCTTTCCTTCCATAACTAAGCTTGCTATTCCTGAGTGTCTTAGTATGTGTCCTACTCACCTATCTCTTCTCTTCATTAGCAGTCGCCAGAAACATCTCTCCTCTCCCACTCGTCTTAATACTATTTCGTTTGTAACCCTATCTACCCATCTGATCTTCATCATTCTCCTGTAAAACCACATTTCAAATGCTTCAATTCTCCTCTTTTCTGCTGCACCAATAGTCCAAGTTTCACTTCCATAGAGCGCCACGCTCCAGACAAAGGCTTTCAAAAATGACTTCCTAATACCTAAATTTATATTCGATGTCAACAGATTCCTTTTTTGTAGAAAAGCTTTCCTTGCCTGAGCCAATCTACTTTTTATATCCTCTTTGCTTCGTCCATCACAGGTTATTTTGCTTCCTAAGTAACAGAAGTCTCCTACTTCCTTCAGCTTTTCACCTGCCTATTTGAGGTCCATAGAGGTTTCTGATTTATTTCGCCTGCATTCTAGTATTTTTGTTTTACAATTATTAATTTTCATCATGTATTCTTTCCGTAAGACTGAGTCCATACCATTCAAAAACTCATTCAAATCCTCAGGCTTATCGGCCAACATGACGATGTCATCAGCAAATCTCAGAGTTGAAATTATTTCTCCTTGAATCTTCACTCCCACTTTAAATTTTTCTCTAATTTCCTTCATTGCTTGTTCAATGTAAAGATTGAAAAGTATGGGTGATAAGTTGCAGCCTTGCCTAACACCTTTCTGAATATCAGCTTCTCTCTCATGTCCTTCAGCTCGAATGACTGCTGTCTGGTTTCTGTATAGATTGTAGATTACCCTCCTATCCCTGTACTTTATTCCAATAGATTTCAAAATGTCAAACAATTTAGTCCAATCAACGTTATCAAAAGCATTTTCTAAGTCTACAAATGCCATGAACGTTCTCTTATCTTTTCTTATTCTACCTTCCAAAATCAGATTAAGACTTAGTACAGCTTCCCTTGTTCCTACAGTTCTCCTGAAACCAAACTGCTCTTCACCCAACTCCCTTTCTATCTGACTTTCAATCCTCTTGTATATTATTCTAGACAGGATCTTTGAAGCATGAGTAATCACGCTGATTGTACGGTAATCTTCACATCTGTCAGCTCCCACTTTCTTTGGTATAGGGATGATTACATTCTTCTTGAAATCAGGGGGTACCTCACCTGTCTCATAAATCCTACACACCAAGTGAAATAACCTGATCAGACCTTCATCTCCTATTCAGCGTAGCAACTCAATCGGTATATCATCGATGCCTGGTGCTTTGTTCCTGTTTAAGTCTTCCAAAGCTCTATCAAATTCTGATCTCAATATTAAATATCCTTTCGCATCCTCTTCAATTTCCTCGTCCCTTTCCCATTACATGATTCCCAATTTCCTTTCCCTTATACAAACTCTCTATATAAGCTTTCCATCTCTCAACTTTTTCTTCCCTATCTGTTAGAGGCTTTCCATTTTTGTCCTTAATATTATAGCACTTAGTCTTCTTTTCCCCAAAAGTATTCTTAATCCTTCGATAAGCTGTGTCTACTTTTCCTAATTTCAGACAATTTTCTATACCTGCACATTTTTCTTTCAACCATTCTTCTGTCGCTTCCTTGCACTTCTTGTTAACCTCATTTTTCAGACGTCTGTATTCTGCTTTCCCCTTTTCATCTCTTACATTCTTGTGTTTTCGCCTTTCATCCATCAATTCTAGTATATCCTGAGTGATCCACGGTTTCCTACCTATTCTTTCTTTCCAACCAATGTTTTCTTCTGCGGATTTTATTATTTCATTCTTCAAAAGTGCCCATTCGTCTGCAATTGAAGTTTGTTTAGGGTTTTTCATTAGTCCTTCCTTTATACTCTTCTTGAATCTTTCGTTTACATCCTTTACTTTCAGTCTGTCTATTGCCCACCTTTTTGGCTTTTGACTTTTCTTCAGTTTCTTCAACTTTAATCTGCATTTCATTACAACCAGATTGTGATCAGTGTTTATGTCAGCACCAGGATATATTTTACAATCCAAAATCTGGTTTCGAAACCTCTGCATGACCATAATGAATTCGATTTGGTAACGCCCTGTATCTCCTGGTCTCATCCATGTGTATATTCTTCTATTGTGGTTATTGAATAAGGTGTTAGCTATGACCAACTCATGCTCGGTGCAGAATTCCATCAGCCTGCTTCCTCGATCATTCTTTTCACCTAATCCGAAATCTCCTACTATCTTCCCTTCTCTCTCTTTTCCTACCACAGCATTCCAATCTCCCATTACTATAACATTTTCATCACCCTTGATATACCTCAGAATTTCATCTATTTCTTCGTAGACCTTTTCAACATCCTCATCATCAGCTTGACTGGTAGGCATATAGACTTGTACCACTGTGGTGCAGGTAGGTTTAGTATTTATTTTTGCTACAATAATCCGTTCACTATATTGCTCATAATAATCCACCCGCTGTCCAAGTTTCCTACTCAATATGAGACCTACCCCTGCTTGGCCATTGTTTGATTTAGTGCTAATGACCCTATAGTCTCCTGACCAAAAGTCCTGTTCTTCCTGCCAGCGCATTTCACTAATCCCAACCAAATCCAACCTCAACCTATCCATTTCCCTTTCTAAGTTTTCTAACCTTCCAATTCCAAGCAGACTTCTAACATTCCACGCTCCGATCCGTAGAATGTCAGATTTCCTCTTTGTCACTTCTGTGATGTTAACCCCCTCTCGAGTAGTCCCCACCCGGAGATTCGAACGGGGGACTAGTTTACCTCCGGATTGAAATTTTACAAGGGAGGAGGCCATCATCACATGTAATTATGCATAGAGAGGTGCATATCCTCGGGAATAGGATTACGGCTGTAGTTTCCCGTTGCTGTCACAAATTCTTCTATATCCCTTAATTAACCACAGCGTGAATTTCAGAATTCTGTGTAAATATAACTAAACAAATTACATGGTCATACAAACAAAATGACAAACAGACTACAGTGATGTAGATCTTCCTGTTCAGTAAGTGTTGTTCAAATCAATTCTGTGGATAACCAGGCCAGGCGTAAACTGCCGTTGTTGTTAATTCATATTAAAGGTTCGAGACACCTTTTGTCATCAGCCCCGTGTACTTGTATGTGTTGAATTTGGCTGATAACCTCTGTTTCTGTGTCACTGGTGATGGGTGTATATCTGTGATTAATTACAATAGGGGATGGGATAGTTGTCACGGGACTTGACATAAGGAACTATACCGGCATTCTCCTGGAGAGAGTGTGCAAGGACCCGGGGAGAACCATACTTAAGATAGCCACTGTCAGAATTCGAACCGCCGATCTTCGGACATGCTGCAGCTCCTCATCGCGGTCGTGGTGAGTGATTTAACGCGGACGCTTCTGGATTGGGTGTAAAATGAGAGACAGCACATCAGGTGATGCACATCGTAACTTTTGCAACCTTGAGACATGTATGAAATGTGAGACTTTGACTGGTCAGACTACTTGCCTGTAAGATACGTGGCAACCAGAAATAATTTAGTGGTGCTTTTCAGGATTTTACAATATTTGCTTCATTTTCTTATGTGTTTGTGTCCTTCGCCACGATAGCACAAGAAACACGTCCTTTGACTTTTGTGAGAACGAGAAAACACAAAAATGATTCTATTGTCATTAAATTAAATCATTAGTGTATTCAGAAACGCTTCTGGGCATCTCTATTATTTGATGTCAATGAACCGTAGTATACAATGATTCATAGAATTATAATAATACATAACTTAGTTTGATTTATGTGTAGTTTGCATTTCTTGAAAATTATCTCTTTCTAATACAGACAATGTTCAACTACACATTATTTGCAACAATATTCTCAATTATTGCGGGTGTTCATTAAATGAAGTGACCTCAAGAGTTGAGTTCTCCGAGTGCTGCATTTTTAATGGAGCTATCAAAATAATGAATGGTTTAACCGAGCACACAATGGATATTTTCCACGCTATATCTCCTTGATATTACGTTTACAAACTCTTTGGACTAACACCGTACAAGTGTAATAAAGTTAGAGGTCTGACAGAAGGCATGAGATTAGAAATCTCACCTCTAGGTTTCATATATTCTCTCGTAATATTCTTGATTCTCGCCTTTGAACTTGCATATGTTATCAAGTGGCACATAGACCAAACAGTTAATGGCCACAGTGGTTTAGTTGCAAGGTTCATCGTAGCCATACATGAAATTCACTTACCGATGATCTCCCTTGTATCTATCGTAACATTCGGATCAACTCACATTCTCAAATTTGAAAAACTTCTGCTGATATTTCTGAAAGTAGATACAATATTATACAAACATGGTAGCAAACCATATCGACATTCAAGAAAAAGTGCCATTGTACAGTTAACGATACTCTTTTGTATTCTGACACCACTATGTGTATCCACTTTTATCACAATCAGTGTACGTTATTGCAAATACTACTATTTCATTCATTATATATCGAATTTTCTGATCAGCATTATACACTTGCAGTTTGTAAATGTAGTATCCTTCTTAAAGGCGCGTTTTGCAACTTTGAATGAGTGTCTTAGTTCTCGCTTGGGTGACTTTGAAGAGCTTTGTGACTCGGAACTTAAATGTCTACATTCTGAAAGACCAATCACAGTTATTGCGGGCTCCAGATCGACAAACGTCAGACCGCGGAGGGAGAGCGAAGACAATTTGATACCACTTCTAACACTTCGGATAATTCATACTTATCTCTGTGAACTGGTGTCGCTGATAAATTCTATTTACGGTCTTGGTATACTCCTTAGTACAGCCTATCAGTTTATAGCCATCATTTCTAACATCCGTACTGCCATGTCTCTCCTGGCAAGTGGTAACGTCACAGATAACCTGTTAGGAATTGTATTGTTATGCATTTGGGAAGTTGTTCATGTGTTTCAGGTGATATCCACATCAGCTGTTTGTTATAGTCTGGTAACGGAAAGCAGCAGAACTGAGACAATTATAACACAACTCATTTTATATCGGACTGTAAAGCGCCAAGAAACTAAAGATTTAACTTCATTTTCGCTGCAGTTATTGCACAATAAAATACAGTTCTCTGGGTTGGGTTTCTTTTCTTAGGACTTGAGCATGATATGCACATTATTTGGGACTGTTATTACTTACTTGGTTATTGTCATGCAGTACCAATAAATAAAGTATAGATTTAATAGTTTTGGCAGGTCACTGTAGTATTCAATTAACAATCATCTGATAATATATTTTTAAACCGCACTCTTTGATAGCAATTTCAGCGTTTCTTGCACACAAGAAGATGCCATTTGTAGCCAGGTTGTCAATGTGTGCGCTTCGTGCTGTTTGATAACAATGTTCAAGGCGATCATTGTCCCACCGAATGTGAGATACTATCAGTCTCCATTATCTCCATTGTTTTTCATCGTATACGGTAGGAGCATTCGAGTGTGGCGACGAGTGGGTGAGACATTTCACGATCCCTTCACCCAGGAACGCCACCAACAGCGAGGAGGTTCAGTCATGTTTTGGGGTGGAATCATGTTTGTTCGACGTACGCCTCTAATTCCTTTCCACGGTAACATGACTGGCCTTGTGTACAGAGACAACATCCTTGAACCTGTTGTTACAGGATTCGCTGTCACAATGTGTGAGCGCTTTACACTAGTGGACGATAAGGCTTGTGCCCATCGATTTAGGGTGGTCGATCAGTTCCTTCTGATGCATGGCGTACAGAGAATGGAGCGGCCTACCTAGTCTGCGGACATGACCTGTGTTGAACATGCATGGACCGAACTCGAGAGGGCAATTTTGCACAGTCCCAATCCTCCAACAAACATTCAGCGACTGATTGAAACTGCTGTCCAAGAGTGGGATAATCTGCCCCAAACCACGTTGGATTTATTGGTGCTCAGTAATACTCGTCGTTTTAAAGCCTGCCTTAGAGCCCGTAGGGGCTATTCACGGTATTGATATGCCCCAACATGAAAAGGACGTTTGTGTGCACAGTCCCACATTATCACTTTTGTTATTCGTTGTGTATTTCTGTCTCATTAGCAGATATTGTGTATTTTATTTCTTTGTATGTACCCTACGTTGTGTATACTGTAATTTGACTACATGCATATAGAAAAATAAACAAGTCGCTAAATCGCACTGTATATTTGTGTCAAATTTGAAACTCTTCCCATGCTATCAGAGATAACTTATCTCAAGTTAAAATTTCAATTGTGTGTTTTCAGTAGTTAGCAGCAATAACGTTGTTTTAAAATATGTTCAGAAGTTGTGGCATAAATCTTCACTCATACTAAATTTGGTTTAGTTAATTGCATCCGTTTAGGAGTTGATAGGTGGTACACAGTTTACTTTGACCTTCTTTGAGTTGATTACTTCAAATCATATTTTGGTTAGTCTGTCGGTGTCTATTCTATAGATATGGCCATACATTTTGAGGCATCTCTTGCGTAGGACATCAGTAAACCTGTCAGTTAATCCGCATTCCATTTTTATTCGTAGGACCATACGTTTTCGAGAGAAGATATTGTTCCTGCTTTTCAATTTTTATAGTTTAAGGACATGTTTTCTGAGCCGTATAAAGCTTCCGACAAAGAACTGTCTTGTTGTGTAGTAATTTTGCGTAACGCGATATGACTCTTTTGTTGTAGTAATTTCAAGTTAGACTGTACGCCTTATGGAGTTTAGTGGCTCTTTCTACGATAGCCCTACTGTCTACTTTTGATGGTGGTATGATTTCTTCAAGGTATTTGAAGGAGGATACCTGTGAAAATGTGTCGATTTCCATCTCTAGCGGAGGTTTGTGTGCTATTTTGATGCAGATTTTCCATGTTCTGGGTTATACCGTACGATATCTGGAGGCCTGTCTTTATGATATATTGTGTAGTCTCTGTACGGCGTATCTGGTCTTCGTAATGTTTACCTGATCATCAGCAAGTGCTAACATTTATTCTTTTAATTACCGGTACTTTTATTTTAAAAGCATTAAGGTTTTCCAAGTTTGGAAATGTTTGATATTTGGTGTATTGATTAAAAATAGTTAACTTTTAAAATATAACACATATCAATACAAAATTAAGAACATCCATTCAATTTGTTCAACAATTGAATAAATTTTCAAAAAATTGAATAGATGTTCTTAATTTTGTGTTAATTTGCGTTATATTTTAAAAGTTATGAAAAGACATGAATATACCCATGTCTGCCCAATTCCTTATTGGCAAAGTTTAATATACTGTATTATGAAAATTGATACTTTAAGACAATAATAAGTTGTACTTTTAATATTATAGTGTACCGGGTTTGGCCACATTCTGACCTTCATCAGCAGAAATAGATAATAAAAGTCAAGTTGCAAGTCTTACACTTAAAAATTGTTCATAACAAAAGTTGTTTTCAAAAATATTTCTAAAAACAAGATGTTCAGTAAAGAACATATAGCCTACTTTCTCCTAAATGTATGAGTATAGTTATAACGCGTTGTTATTATCAAAGAGTATAATATAATCATTTCTTGGTTGAAGACCTTAGAAACTATTTATCTCTATCAAACGCCACAACCTAGAAAAAAAACTACTACCATCATTGAAGAAAGATAGATAAGAAGTATCTCAAGAATGTTGTGGATCTGGAGACATAATCGACCGGACTGGCTGCGTGGCTCAGCGGTAACGTTCTCGCTTGCTGGGAGGTAGGTAGCAGGTTCCTATCCTGGCGCAGTCAGCTGGCATTTGAGGGTGCACAAATGCGAGGGAGCCATGTCAGTAGATTTACTGGCACGTTAAAGATCCCCTTCGGGCCAAAATTCCGGCACCCCGGCGTATCTAAAATCAGCAGTAGTTAAAAGGGGCGTAAAACAAATAACATTATTATTATTGTTATTATTACATAATCAACCTGCCGTGGGCAACATCCAACTTTGAGTTGAGGCATGTCTTTACACGTCTGGTTGTGCATGGCTTTCACAACCCTAATTGAATTAATAAATCTTTCCATGACCCTACAGAGACGTGTGTATACAAACTATGTGGATATTTTCGATTGCTATTTGCCTGAAATAAAAGTATTAATTAATAACCTGAACTAGCACCAACGGCTAGAATTCAGTTACTATGTGAAATCGTTTTGTTCTTTACTTCAAATAACATTTTCAAATGACGCACAATAGGCTGTTACAAACCCTTTAAAATAAAAAGTAAAAATTTATCGTAGTATCATCTTGCCATTCTTCAAGTTCGATGCGCATAGAATGCCAATGGTATACGGTACTAACCAATGGAGTCCCACGTAGACCAGTCGTGATATCTAGTGGAGAAGTATCGAACAATATAACCCGAACAGGGCGAGTGCATTCTAGTGGTCATAAGAAGAAACTTTTCAATAAAATCTTGAAGTTAATAAGTAGGCCGGCGTGCAGTTACCTTTTTGGCTGCTAGATGTCTCGAGCAAATCTGCTGGTGAATTATGTTTTAATTAAATATATATTTTCAACCGTAATATGCACAATATAACACTTAATTTAAAACGTCTGAATCATTACAAAACAATAAATATATAAAATTTCAAGCAAAAAAAAAAAACTCTGATGGGGTTTGAACCATAGGCATTTGAGTGATAGGCCAACGATTTACCACGGAGCCATTTGTGCCAACGAACATTGTTCTATATAAAATGACTTACATATAACTTGTTAGCAAATAATGATTTAGACTAAACGATTTCATCTGTGGAGTATATTATTTATTTATAAAGCATTTCATGCAAAGTTTATTTATTTTGTATCAGTACGCTATATTGCATGCAATACTCAAATTAGTGAAATATAAGTCAGGCACAAGATATCCGCTGCCATCTTGTCCTTGTACCGAGACGGCTCAGCTTTTTAAAATCACTTCTGCACTATAGTATTACAAAATAAACTTTTAATTTTGAACGTGCCTCTTCCTTTAGAACAGTTAAATCGATTCTCGGCTCGATAATCGGAGCTAGTGGGTCCCATGATATGGATTATAAAGTTTGCATAATTCGCACGGCCGCCATCCTGAAATGGTACGGCGGATGACCTTGTAGTTTGGGCACAAGACGCGTCCTATATGAAGGTAGAGATCGGATAATTTGGTTAGTCGCTATTTGATTTTACGTTTTGAACGTTTGAGTGGTCGCCATTCAGTTTTGGTAAAGATGGCGGCGATATAAAACATGACACTGAGGTGCCCTTTGCTTGTTCTACCTGTGTACCAAATTTCGTTCAATTCGGTTTCACCGTGTTCGAATTGATAGGGGGGGGGACAGGCATTCAGAGTACACACACTCACACACACACAGACTCACACACACACACACACACACACACACACACACACACACACATACACACACACACACACACACACACACACACATACACACAGACAGACACACAATTTTTGGCTCTGTAGTGATCTCATAAGTCTACTTTCATTTTTTGCAAAAATCGAAAGTTGGCTAATAGGCCTACTAGTTATTTGAAAGCTAAAAACATATTAAAATTCGAAAAAATCAGAACTGTTACAAGTATAGATTACAGATGAATTAATAAATAATTAATAATAAATCATAAATAATAGCCTAAATAATACAAATAAATAATAAATAATAAAAAATAAAAAATAAAAAAAATAAAAATAAAAAAATAAAAAATAAAAAATAAGAAACAAGAAATAAGAAAAAAATAAAAATAAAACAAATAAAAATTTTAAAAATTAAAATAAAAAATAAAAAATAAAAAATAAAAAATTTAAAATTTAAAATTTAAAATTTAAAATTTAAAATTTAAAATTTAAAATAAAAAATAAAAAAATAATAAAAAAAATAATAATAGAAAATAAAAATTTTAAAATTAAAAATTAAAAATTAAAAAATAAAATAAATAATAAACAATAAACAATACACAATACATAATAAATGAAAATCTCAAAATTTCTATGCTTGAATTTGTATAATATCCACATCACTGATACTTTCAACTTAAAGCTGGCTGGTTACTTTCAAGAGCTATATCTTCACCTTTATTCTATACCGGTAGTTATAGAGGGTATGATCTTATAGAATTTTAATTTATTTTTAGCTATTAGATAACTAGTTTTTTTTAGAAATATTTTTAAAAACAACCTTTGTTAAGAAAATGCTTTAAGTGTAAGACTTGCAACTCGACTTATATGACACATTTCTGCTGTGGAAGGCCACAATGTGGTCGAAAGTACATTTTATTAACTTAAGGTATTAATTTTCATAATATATTTTAAGTTATCTAATATTATTTATTTATTTGTTTTTATTTAATTTATTTATTAATTATCTATCTATTATGTAGTATTTTTGAGATCAGGATAGTTAGTATTCAAGAAACAAGAGATGACATTTCCTACTGCAGTTACTTGAAAGTAAATGACTTGGAATGGTAACGATGAATTGTATTCTCCTAAAAGATAATGGAGGGGGGGGGGGATGTCTGTGCTGACACTGCAAATGGTCCAGTATGTAAACTAGGCTCGAGAGGGCGACTTTTCATGCAACACAGGACGCTAAACGGTCAAATTTAAATGCGATGATGTAGTTGACTTTTCGTTCCCCGCACTGCTAACCAAGTGTTTAGAATTTCAAAACAGACAGTTCGAAGTTTGCTAATTAACTGTCCAAATGTCAACACACTCCTCTGGAGAACTAAACACTCACTGCTCTATCACATGAATGTTAATTTTTCTTCCATGTTTCGATACAATGTTTATCACTATGTATGTAAAAACATTATTCACCGCATTCAGTGGTCTGGGGTAGGGATTGAGATTCTGGTTACATATACCCTGGCTTCGATTCTCGGCTCTGCCAAGAAATTTAAATTCGTGTCTTATATGGGGCCTTCACGAGCGTGAGGTCACAAGTGAGACGTCTTGTAAGTATCTTTGAAATTGTTATAATAACAGTTTTGACTGTAAACAGTATTCGCTGCTAATGATTCATCATGTACCAGCAAATGAGTGTCCGGGCGTTGCAGGGATCAACCTTCCATTGAATATAACCTACAGGGTTCTATGGGCTTCTATGCCGAAGATAGCGGGTTCAAACCCGGCCGAAGCCGTCGTTTTTTTAAGAGCGTTATAAATCCCTCAGTATGCCTTCCTTCGGAGGTGAAGTAAAGCCGGCGGTTCCATGTCATAGATTTTTAGCATGTAAAAGCAACTTCCACCAATTGAACTTGTGTCAAGCTAAATTTGTAGCTTAGATTTCGTTCAAACGCTCTACTAAAGTTCCAACGTTCACCGCTAGGTGTCAGTGACATCTGGTAGTGAAAGTTGGAACTACTTGTAGTTGAACGGAACTTGTAACTCACCCCATGAGTGTCCGCATTGAAGCAGCTACAGCCTCTGGCAAGCCGAACATGTCCTCGGACAATCCCGGCACTAACAGCCATACGCTAAATAAATATTCATCATCACCATCATTAGTCTATATTTTATCAGTATTCCCATTTCTTACTCTAATTTGAAACGTACTTCTAAGTATCTTACTTATTCACCCTAGCAATTAATTAGTAATCATTAGCTTGCCACGGTGGGTGAGTGGTTATAGTGTCGGACTACCAACCCCAAGATTGCAGGTTCGCCCCTGGCCATGGTAAGTGATTTTTGAAGGCGACAAAAATCACGATACTCATGTCATACGTTGTTGGCATGTTAAAGAACCCATTTGAATTCAGTAGGCCGTGTTCAATAGCAAACTTAATCTCGGGATTTTCCGCCAACACAAAGTTCCTCATTTCTCTACTTGAAAGCGCTGTAGTGTCAAGGAGTTTAGATATGTAACCTTCTTGACTTTCATAGCGTTCAAAGGAACGACGAAATTCGACATGCAAGCTACCCTCTGGGTGCAAATAACAACGGTTGCACCCGGCACCCGTGGCCATACGATATTATTATTATTATAATTGTATAATCTGGTTAGATGGAAGAGAGGGCCCTATGACTCTAAACTTACCAGACAAAATAATCTATTCTAGTGTATTCCCGCTTCCCGCAGAAAACCACCACAGCACACGTTCACAACTCCCGCATTTTCGGCTCTCTGTCTGACTCCTGCTGCTTGTCGTCTGGGTCCAATCACAGGTGGGGCTCGATGTGACGACCATCGACGTCAACACAGACACGGTACCTCCGTGCCATGTTCAGGTACACACGCTCACCAATCCCTGGTCCTCCAACATCCCCCGCAGTCATAACCCACTCCGACAGGTCTTCCTTCGGATTCCACAGGGATCTCGTAAATCAAGGTTTTCATGTTGGGGATATGGGTCTTAAGGTGATAGTTCAATGACGTACGTACTCTAGTCTGTGGCGCCTAAAATGCGAAGGATTTAAACGTGTGCTGTGGTGGTATTTTGCGGGTAGCGGGAAGACGGTACGTTACCGGACACAAGTTCCTATGCTAAACATAACCGTCTTGGTCCCCCACTACAAACCCTCAAAGTCTGCAATGGGAATTTAGAGACACCCTGTGTATGTTGCACTTCACAAAATGGACGTTATCCAAGCTCAAAAAATGTTCTAAACAAACCCTTAACTTGCCCCATGAGCACCGAAAGAAAATTTGGCACCTGTTATGTCTCTTAAAACAACGATAACTAACCGTAAAAATTAGCGCCAGCAATAAAGCATTCAGAGCAAGCAGCGCGGGAATGGATCAAACATCACTCAGAGCGGCTTCGGTGGCGTAGTTGGTAGCATGCTGAGCTTCTATGCCCAAGATCGCGGGTACAAACCCGGCCAAAGTCGTCGGATTTCTTAAGAGCGTTAAAATCCCTCAGTATGCCTTCCTTCGGAGGGGAAGTAAAGCCGGCGGTCCCATGATATAGATTTATGGCATGTTAAAGAACCTTCCACTAAATACACCTGTGTGAAGCTAAATTTGTTTAAAAATATAAACAACGCTCAGGTTCCTACGTTCATCGCCAGGAGCCGACTGCGGAGGCATCTACACACATAAAAAAAAGTTTTGCATCACCTCGGTTCCAAGAGTTCCGGAACCTTTAAATACAAAGGGAATAGAGATTAACACAAACAACATTTCAGCTCGTTTTATTGCTCATGAGACCCACACATTGCATGTTGTACCATCATACAGCTAGACTTTCAGCATTTGTGGTCCAGATTGCAGTACACACCACTACCTCTAATACCCAGTAGCACGTCCTCTTGCATTGATGCATACCTGTATTCGTCGTGGCATACTATCCACAAGTTCATCAAGACACTGTTGGTCCAAATTGTCCCACTCCTCAACGACAATTCGGCGTAAATCTCTCAGAGTGGTTGGTGGGTCAAGACGTCCATAAACAGCCCTTTTCAACATATCCCAGGCATGTTCGATAGGGTTCATGTCTGGCGAACATGCTGGCCACTGTAGTCGAGCGATGTCGTTATCTTGAAGGAACGCATTCACAAGATGTGCACGATGAGGTCGAGAATTGTCGTCCATGAAGACAAATGCCTCTCCAATATTCTGCCGATATGGGTGCACTATGGGTCGGAGGATGTCATTCAGGTATCGTAAAGCCGTTTCGGAGCCTTCCATGACCACCAGTGGCGTACGTCGGCCCCACATAATGCCACCCCAAAACATCAGGGAACCACCACCTTGCTGCACTCGCTGGACAGTGTGTCTAAGACGTTCAGCCTGACCAGGGTGCCTCCAAACACGTCTCCGACGATTGTCTGGTTGAAGGCATATGCGACACTCATCGGTGAAGAGAACGTGATGCCAATTCTGTGGGGTCCATTCAGCATGTTGTTGGGCCCATCTGTACCGCGCTGCATGGTGTCGGGGTTGCAAAGCTGGACCTCGCCATGGCCGTCGGGAGTGAAGTTGCGCATCATGCAGCCTATTGCGCACAGTTTGAGTTGAAACACGACGTCCTGTGGCTGAACGAAACGCATTATTCAACATGGTGGCATTGCTGTCAGGGTTCCTCCGAGCGGCAATCCGTAAGTAGCGGTCATCCACTACAGTAGTAGCCCTTGGGCGGCCTGAGCGAGGCCTGTCATCGACAGTTCCTGTATCTCTGTACCTCCTCCATGTCCGAACAACATCGCTTTGGTTCACTCTGAGACGCCTGGAAACTTCCCTTGTTGAGAGCCCTTCTTGACACAAAGTAACAATGCGGACGCGATCGAACTGCGGTATTGACCTTCTAGGCATGGTAGAACTACAGGCAACATGAGCAGCGTACCTTCGTCCTGGTGGAATGACTGGAACTGATCGGCTGTCGTACCCCCTCCGTCTAATAGGCCCTGCTCATGCATGGTTGTTTACATCTTTGAGCAGTTTTAGTGACATCTATGAACAGTCAAAGGGACTGTATCTTTGATACAATATACACAGTCAACGTCTATATGCCGGAGATCTGGGAACCGAGGTGATGCAAAACTTTTTTTGATGTGTGTAGTAGCCATGTTCGGAACTAGTAGTCGTTAACGGTGGCGTTTGGCGGAAAAAGTAGGAATTACTTGAAAAGTTCAAAGTCTGCAGTCCTTACATGAATTAAGAAACAGATAACACACACTAATACAGTCATCAAAATTAACACCGTTTATCAGACAGATTCTACACACACCCAAAGTACACAGGGCTACATGACCACGTTGTCACAGCCCCTAAACTGAGGAACCAACCAACCACATCACTCAAACAGCTAAGTGCACAATCCACACCAACCTGACCATTTAATAACAATCACATAATCACCTCCAGCGCTGTGTAACCGCCTGGATGCAGCTGCTTTCACCGGAACGTTTGACAATACGAGGCAAAGTTGATTGTCGTGTCTTTCGGCATAAATTCCACGTACACCACACCCTCCATGTCAAAGAACACTGTTGCCATTACCTTTCCTGCTGAAGGTTCGATCATGGCCTTCGTTCGTTGTGGTGCACCCATTCCATTGATGTTCTCCTTGTTTCGGGGGTGAAGTGGTGGACGATGAGAAGATGGTTATATAGCGCTGGAGGTGATTTCTACGCATCCGGAATCGAAAAGTTTGTTGCCCGTTCCGAGAAATGTTGACAGTCTCTTGGGGACTATGTGGGAAAGTGAACTTACATTGTATATTGTCATAGCCGTGTTGTCTATGTGTATGTGGTTTAATAAAGGGCCATAACTGGGAAGTGTAACTTACTTATTGAATAGCCATCGTAGAACAGATGGGGACTACCTATCAGGAAGGTTTTAGCTCATTTATTCTGCATAAAGCGAGTTTAAACTCAATTTACTTAAAACTACATTTTTGTGCATAAATGCCCCGATATCAAAGAAACTGCAGGTTATATATATCCAATAGATTTTTAATTTATGTTCAAAATAGCACTCTTATGCTGTGGAATTTCTGAACAATTTTACGTCAGTAGATTATTTTCAAAATATTAAAATATCCGTTTCATTGAAAAACAAATTGGAGCTCGTTTTAAAGAAGCACAACCATTTTTGATGTGCAGGATCTTTCCACTCTGTTGCTGGATATTTTTGTGGGAGTGATTTCGAAAAATGGGACGGAAGTGGATCGGACGGAAGTGAGCAGCCAGGAGGGATGTGATCCAGCTGGCAGTGGTACCATGTGGAATGTTTATCACATACGGATTACTTCAAGGTTTGGAGGAGCCATTACAGATATTTTTACGATAAATCATCTTCAAGATGTCGTTCATTATATCATATTTGCTGAAAACAATTATGATTTATTACGAGTCTGTTTTTCAATCTCTGGATAAAAGTGATGGGCATCCGCTCCCCGAGTAACTTTGCTCAACACTTTCATACTGAACGATAAACGTTCATGCGAACTCTGATGTCAACTGATTGAAACACAAACCACATGTTAAAAGTCTTCGTATCAGTATTTAAATGATGATATGCTTTAATATGGATCATTGTAACTAGTCGGCAAAGCCGGTATTATGTTTCTGCATAATGGCTATTCAGATATTAACCCACATTGCGGCAAGATGGCGTCACAGTGAAAGTGTAGTGAAATTGCAGCTAGTGTAAATATTTGATAAAAGTGGTAAAATATTATAACAGAGGTATAAAATCTATAAAGTTACTTTCCTTAGGTCAAGTGAAATAAATTGACAGTATTTAGAAATTCTTATTGATAATTTAATAAACGTAAACTAATTTGTGGGAACGTGTATCCAAAGATTCGGTGACTTCTTCAATCACTCTTTGAACCAAGTAGAGCAGTGGTGCTTTTACGAGATTTCACCCGATTGGAAGATATACGTATTTCACTTCCTTCTTTATTGGTAGGTAATTAGATTAATTCAATTAGGTAGTAATAATTAAAATAAATTTAGTGTAATTTGGTATAAACATCTAGGCTAACTAGGATCTCTAGTATGTCGTCAGTTAACAGTGTTAGTGTCTCGTCAGGTAGTGTAACCGTTACGGATTTATGCTCGTCGGGCAAAATAAAAGTAAACAAGAAGTTCCGTGACGAACTAAAGAGCCTACTTTTCTTAAAATTTAAGATTCATGCCTATGATTAATCTATATGGATCTATCTAGAACAATGACGAAATTAAGTTGGTAATATTGAAATTTCTATTTAGTTCGAAATACTGTATACCTGGCATAATGTAGCCTAATAGAGTACTACAGTTGGCAGCCCTGGTGACTGAATATATTCTTAGTTCCATCTCTTAAGGTACAAAATACAAAATTTGGTTGTAGTCCAATGGATAGCATGGACGTTACATGCACTTAAACATTGGATCTAACAGCGCGCGTAAAATCATGTTGGCAACAATGACATACATGTATTGGTCAGAAATAATCTGAAATAATATGTTCTATTTTTGTGTCAATTTTGAATGAAATCCATTAGTTAATATAGAAGTTACATGCATTTTAAAATTGGACTTATCAGCAGGCTTAGAATCATGTTGGCAACACGGACGTACATCAGTTACTCCAAATTAATCTAGAATGCCAGGTACTATACGTGTGCAAAGTTTAGAGCTATTGGTTTGCATACTTTCTGATATATTGATATTAGGGTAACAAAAATAGAGACACTATTTATTAACAGTTGGCAGCCCTGGTTACTCTTAAGAATCGGCATAGTCATTTCTGTTATGGTACACATAGCACACACAAAATTTGGTTGAAATCCAAATGATAGTATAGAAGTTACATGTATTTAAAGTTGGACCTCTCAGCAGGCTTAGAATCATGTTGGTAGCACTGACGTATATAACTTACTCCAAATTAATATGGAATGTCAGATACTATACGCGTGCATAGTTTAAATCTGCCGGCGTGCATACTTTCTGATATATGGGTATTTGGATAAAAAATGAGATCATTTATTAACAGTTGGCAGCCCTGGTGGCTCCTAAGAATACGCTCAGTCATATCTGTTTACGTACACATAGCACATACGAAATTTGGTTGAAATCCAATTGATAGTGTAGAAGTTATATGCATTTAAATTTGGACCTATCAGCAGGCTTATAATCATTTTGGCAACACTGCCATGTATGGCCTCCTGGAAATTAAACTGCAATATTATTATCTATATATATGCCAATTTTGAAATAGCTCCCTTTCATATCTTCCAAGATAGCCAATAAGGAGGTCAAATTTCAGTTTCGATATTTCAGCAGTTGGTAGCACTGACATCATTTTCAAATGTGACCGTGAGATATTCAGGTATAGATCTTTACTCCTACCAAATTTTGTTTCGATCGCTGCAGCCGTTTAGGAGTTGATAGGGACACACACACACACACACACACACACACACACACACAGTAAGACAGACAGACAGACAGACAGACAGAAGGACAGACAGACAGACACACATTTGCCCGATCTCATAAGTCTACTTTTTCCTCATTTTTGCAAAATGTGAAAAGTAGGCTAAAAATGCAAATAAAATAATCACAAGATCTCAAGTAAAATTGAGTGAGGAGAAAAGTGAAACCGATTGTCGTAATGTAGGCCTACCGGCACCGTCATGTGAATGTCATAACCTGAGAAACGAACTGTCCTCAAAAGATGAAATTATAAAGCTGCTAAAGGAAGATATTGCTAAGTTAATGGAAGAGTTGAATAAATTAAACGGAAACAGAGAGGTAAGCATGGAAACTTGGTCGACAGTGGTTGCTGGTAGTGTAAGATGGATTAAGCTTAGGCCAGTACATGTAACTGAAATTCCTGTCTCAAATTCATTTGGAGCGCTCGTCGAAGAAAATGATGACTTTCTTCAAGAAGAAAAGAAGAAAGTGATAAAGAGAAAATCCAGGAAGATGCGGATATTTGCGGATAGTCACGGGCGAGATGTAGCAGCAAGCGTATTGGAGAGAAGCGGAGTAATGGAGGTCACTTCGACAGTAAAACCAGGAGCTTCAATTGCAGCGGTCACCAACGGATTGGTAGGAGAGTGTGCGACCCTCACTTCAAAGGACTATGCAGTAATCATCGCTGGAGCAAACGACGTCTATAGAAACGAGAGTAAAACGGTAATCAAAGATTTAAAGGGTACATTGCCATCCATGCATAACACAAATGTCATTATTGTAAACATTCCGCAGAGATACGATTTAATTCCCAAATCATGTGTAAATGTAGAAATAGAGGCTAGAAATGGAAAAATTCGTAAAATTTGTTTTCCAAATGTCCAAATTATATATGTAAGTAAATTACACAGGAAGTTTCACACTCGACATGGCCTACACTTAAATAGGTTAGGAAAAGAGTATCTTAGTGATTAAATCTGCAAAATTATAAATTCAAATGGTAAGACTAGTTCAACAGTAATATCTTTAGAGTGGAAGCAGGGAAACTTGTAAAAGAAGCCAAACGTGAGGTTTGGCATTCAGATCTTTCGATGTCAAATTTAACTGATTGCAGCAATGGTATTTCGGATTTGTCTAGCAACAATAATAATAACAATTATGATGATAATAATGTAAATAAATCACCAACACAAGCTTGCAAAAGTAACAAATTTAAAATTTACCACCAGAATGTTCAGTCTCTCTATAATAAAATTGATTACATAAATCTAATGCTTAGAAATGAACTTAAAGACATCTCAGCAGTGGCGGCTGGTGGATCTAAAAGTTGGTGGTTCACAAAACTATTATGACTATGATCACTGATATGAGTAGCCAAAACATCCCTTAGATACCGAACAGATACAAAATATGGAGAAATCATTTGAACATATGTTAGCTTATACTATTTGTACTCCTTGACTTGAAGGTTATGCCACAATATTCACCTATTTGTAGAGAAAATCAACACGCCTCTCCTTTCTCCTTGCAAACATGTCAATTACTCTGTCATTGAAGTCCCTTATTTGCATGATGAAATCTCGTTCAGACGACAGTATAGCAAGGGATGATAATCTCTCCTGATACATTGTATTTCGTAAGAACGTATTAATCCTCTTCAGGGTGGAGAAACATCGTTCCGCCTCACAAGAGGTCATGGGGATAGTCAGAACTACACTCAGTAATTTAACACATTCACTGAATGTTGAGCTTAAATTATTGTCCCTAATGAATTCCATTAGTGGCAGAGCACCTGATATGTGTCTAAATTCTAATGTACTGTAAATAATTGAAAGTTCTGTCTCAAGTTTCCTGCACTCAATGAATGGGTAAGCTTGTTGAACAAGTCTGGCATTTTCATCCGGATAGTGCAGCTCGTATTCTGCAAATTTGTCTGGAAGAAAGAGTGCAGTTGCTCCCAAGTGGCCAAGAAAACGGAATCTGTCTGACATTTCAATCAAACTGACATCACAAACTTCAATTTCCTGTATGTTTCTTTCTGTTTCTACTTTTCGTTTCTTGACTCCGCCAGACTGCTCTGATGTGGAATTGATGGTATTTCATAGTTACAGAATCTCTATTTCGAAAGATTTTAGTCTTGCCAGAACTGTTGTTGGGGTGCAGTCACGCCTCTAAAGCTGACTGTACAAAATGTCTACATGTGGCATGATTTTATGGAAGAAAGACAAGCAAAAAGTAAAATTATCATCATTCAAAATAACAATGTATCCATAGGCTTGAAGAATAGATGTTGCAGTATTAATTCTAACACCTTCCTGATTTACATTCATACTTTCTATCAACTCACTTCTGTACTCAAATACAGTATTCACTGATCATGTTTGGAAGTTCCATCTAGTAGGGATTGATCTAGGCAAACGTTTTCCAACTATTTCATCTAAAACTGCAGTTCTTTGAGGAGAGTTTGAGAAGAAGGAACAGAGTCCTTGATGGCTTACAAAGAAAATCTTCACACTTGTGTTGATTGAGGTTGCATTCAACATGACTAAATTTAACTGATGAGCATGACAATGAACGTATTCAGCTGATGTATACTTCTGCTTTATTATCGCCTGAACACCAGGTTTAGAACCACTCATAACAGATGCACCATTATACGTTTGTGCGATAAGCTTATGTTCGCAACCAAGAAAATGACGTTTGAGCTCATCAGATAAGCATGCAGCCAATGATTCTGCATTTTGCCCTTTAGGATTAATAAACCCCCAGTATCTTTCCACTGGCTTCAAGTTGACCAAGTATCTATATACAATGACCAACTGATGATATATTGAAGCTGCGTCAATTGGTTCATCTGCTATGACAGACACAAATTCTGACTCTTTAATTTCTTTGGAATTTCCTAATGGCAAACGTCAAGCATGCACTGCAGAATTTCATTCTGTATTGATTTGGAGGTGCCCTTGAATACAGTCGCTTTTTCCAAATGAGTTTTCATAGCACCATCTAATTCTGCACTAAAATTGATTAATCCACGAAAAAAAAAAACAACCGCAATGATTGATGTATCGGACTCATCATGTCCGCGCAATGCCAACTCAAATTAACCACAAAATCTAATACAGTTAATTATAATGTTCAAAACGTACCTATTTTGGGCTACCTTTGGATTATGAGTTTCTATTGCTCTTCGGTATCCTGTGTCCATCTGCTGTGTTATACGGTATTAACATTGGCAAACATGACCAAGTTCAAGGTATTCTTCATATGCAATTTTGATGAAGCATGCTTTTTAACTCGGTCATGAAGATGCTGCAGATCACTCACACCATTCTTTGTCCATGAATCTTCACCCCAAATAAAATACATGGGAAGCAAAACAATGTATTGGTCACTTCACAACCACACATCCAGTCATATTTATCATACACATCGGGATGAGAATTTCTGTTAAAACTTCTGGTTTTTGTCTTAACAATCTGAGTGATCTTTAGGTGAGGCTTTGGCCTACCTAGTCGCTTAACCTCATGTTTCTCCTCTAATGAGAGCAAGGAAAACGGTCGCCCTAAGAGTGACTGGACTGAATTCATCATCTGAATTAGTACCGGTAGGCCTAATGCAGTGCTGTAGCTACCTACAGTAATTATATACCCTTATAGTAAACAGTTCGAAGAAACATCACCATCCATCTAAACGTTGAATCAGATTCACAAATATTATACTGGAAACCTGCTAAATTATACGAAACACGGTAAGGTATATGCACACTTCCAAACATGGGGAGAAGAACGAAACGAATAGGCTACGTATCACTTCAACACAAAGTCACATTCATTTCGTTCTCACTACTCATAATGCTAATGACAACCAAAATACGCTTCAAATGGTGCGGATATCGTAAAAACTATGGATGACAACTGTGAAATACGGTTAGTGTTAAACAACTCACATTCAACCCACCGCGATGTAGATGCCAAACTCTAACAAGAAGTTCCGTGACGAACTAAAGAGCCTACTTTTCATGCCAATGATTATTCTACAGTATATGAACCTATCTAGAATAATGACGAAATTAAGTTGCTAATATCAAAATTTCTAATTAGTTTGAAATACTGTATACCTTGCATAATGTTGCCTAATAGAGCACTACAGTTGGCAGACCTGATGACTGAATATATTCTTAGTTCCATCTCTTAAGATACAGAATACAAAATTTGGTTGAAGTCCAATGAATAGCATGGACGTTACATGCAGTTAAACATTGGATTTAACAGCGCACGTAAAATCATATTGGCAACAATGTCATGCATGTATTGGTCAGAAATAATCTAAAATAATATGATCTATTGTTGTGCCAATTTTGAATGAAATCCATTAGATAGTATAGAAGTTACATGCATTTTAAAATTGGACCTATCAGCAGGCTTAGAATCATGTTGGCAGCACTGACGTATATTAGTTACTCCAAATTCATCTAGAATACCAGTTACTATACGTGTGCAAAGTTTAGAGCTATTGGCTTGCATACTTTCTGATACTGTATATTGATATTAGGGTAACAAAAATAGGGACAGCACATATTAACAGTTGGCAGCCCTGGTTGCTCTTAAGAATACGCATAGTCATATCTGTTATGGTACACATAGCACATACGAAATTTGGTTGAAATCCAAATGATAGTATAGAAGTTACATGTATTTAAAGTTGGACCTGTCAGCAGGCTTAGAATCATGTTGGTAGCACTGACGTATATAAGTTACTCCAAATTAATATAGAATGTCAGGTATTATACGTGTGCTTAGTTTAAAGCTGTCGGCTTGCATACTTTCTGATATATTGGTATTTGGGTAAAATAAATTAGGAGCATTTATTAACAGTTGGCAGCCCTGGTGGGTCTCAAGAATACGCTCAGTCGTATCTGGTTATGTACACATACAACATACGAAATTTGGTTGAATTCCAATTGATAGTGTAGAAGTTATATGCATTTAAATATTGGACCAATCAGCAGGCTTATAATCATTTTGGCAACACTGCCATGTATGGCCTCCTGGAAATTAAACTGCAATATTATTATCTATACGTGTGCCAATTTTGAAATAGCTCCCATTCATACCTTCCAAGATATCCAACATGGAGCTCAAATTTCAATTGCGATTTTTCAACAGTTGGTAGCACTGACATCATTTTCAAATATGGCCGTGATATATTCGGGTGTAGACATTTACTCCTACCAAATTTTGTTTCGATTGCTCCAGCGGTTTAGGAGTTGATAGGGGGGGCACACACACAGCCAGACAGACAGACAGACAGACAGACAGAAGGACAGACAGAAGGACAGACAGACAGACAGACAGACAGACAGACAGACAGAAGGACAGAGAGACAGACAGACAGACAGACACACATTTGCCCGATCTCATAAGTCTACTTTTTCCTCATTTTTGCAAAATGTGAAAAGTAGGCTAAAAATACCGGTAACAAAAGTAATGATTCTGTATTATGGAACTGACGTGAAAGGAAACTTACTGACACATAATTCCAGTTTGTTTCACCAGGTAGAAAATGACACGATCAACAATTTCTCACAACGAAACAGATACACAATTGAAACGTAGCAAATCGGTCAGTCACAAAAAATATGAACTTTTTCAGAGAGTACCGACGGTCGTAACATCTGTAGTAGTAGGCCTAGTCACCTACTCGCTTTAGCTAAACTGATAACACTGTATGTCTCAAATAACTTTTATCTAAATCAAATACAAATATCTGTAGAAGATTTATATTGTTTATATATTGTTTTTCAATCATGCAAATACTGTAAATATCTTAAGTGAAGACACGGCCGTGGTGAAGACGAAGTGTTGTGCTTGTTAGCCACCAGAGCGTGCTAATGTTGCTGCGACATATACTGCCCGTGAGCAGAATATACCGTATCTACTTTTGAACTCTATGGAATGTTAACCAACCACACGTAGCTTCAACCCCACCAATCCCCAAGGCTTATAAACTACAGAGGTTGCCTCAATTTTCACTCACCAATCAGCGCTCACAAGGCGGATGACGTCACAAGATACCAAACGCGCCATGTGGGGAACGTAACGAAACTGTCAACATCAGCTGTTGAGTACGCAGAGAACAGTTTATTCCCATGAAATTATTGGTAAATGGGTGATAAAATAACTGAATGTAGCCTACTTACATTTTATGTTGTGATCTTCTTGAATTTCTTGGAAATTCGCCTAGACTCGGTAGCAGTATCGTGGGTGTTAGTGACTTCCAATAACCACTTCTTATGCAAGATAGAATTGGAATGTTTCAATATGATGAGGAAAATTGTTATCACAGCTGCCTCAACCCCACCAGACGGTACGTCAGGAACTTCTCTCGACACAAAATCTGTCGTTCTTCTTAGAACGTTCTTGCCTCGTTGAAATCCGTATTTTCCGTGAAATGTGACGAATTTTGCTGAAATGTGCCGGAACTGGTTTAGCCAAGTTTCTGAGGGTTCGGTCATACCAGCGTATGACAAGTGTTTAATCCAGGTTGGTAATGCATAATCGTGTTGAGTTTGCATTCCATAGGTTAAGTTCCCATGTTGTGGAAATTTACCTTGGAACTTGTGGGCTACATAACCTGCAACATAGGCCTAAGCCTTGCCACCTTCCTCACTTTGTTCCATGATATTGGCAATGAAGGACTCAGGTTGCACATTGCTCCCTAAGGTTGGTTCTGGAAGCACGTTACTTGATTCAGACACTATGCCAGCTTTGTTTAGTGCTTTAGCAACTACATATTCATCTGAATCTGGATCAGCAGTGTTTGTTTGCTTTTGAAAAACTCCTGGATTTTTTTCCTAGATAATCATCCTCAGTCTGTAAATGCAGTCAAGGGGAGCTTTGTATTATGCCTACGGGCCATATCTTGGAACAGAAGTCGAAGGGATTTTATTGAAAGGATGACTGCTTTCTGGAATATTTGCAAATAATTTTTACCAATACAAAGAGAATTACTCATGAAATTTTCCATCTTGTCCAAAAACAAAATACCATGCATGGGCGTATATAAGGGGGGGGGGGGGCTGAGGGGGCTCCAGATCCTCCCCGAAAAAAGCCAACTTGGGTACAACATACAATGTATTTCACAGTAGTCTACTTTTAAGAAATAATTATCAATTTGTAAAAGAAAATGAGTGTTTAGCTTTCTGCTTTATAAATTGACAAGTAGCCCATTTAGATATGTTCCATTCATACTCCATAGGCTATAATAGAAAATTCATTAAGTACTCACAATTTTCCACGATAGTTAGCCCCCCCCCCCCTTTCTCGAAAAAAAAAATTATATACGCCCCTGATACCATGTACGAAATATGTCAAAAATATTAACAGCTTTAAAATCATCCTATCAGGTCATCAAAACTTACGAGTAGGCCAGCTAGGCTCACTTACCATTTGGTTTTAGATTCCTAGGAAATCTTGGCTTTATATTAAGAAATTCGGCCCTGTAGTCTAATTTGAAGTCTTTACTCTTAAAGTGCAGGGAACATATCCTACTTGTTTGAGGGTTGCAATGATCTTTTCACTTACATGCAGCAATCCACTGATTGCTAAGGCATGCGTCTTTAGGCATCGTGAAAAACGACACGTCATTTCCAACTTTATAATAACTGTGACAAACTGCCACAGCACATCTTTGGCCTGGCATGATTATAAACAAAAGGGCTTAAAACACGCGTTTAAACCATTGCAATACATACAATATAAGTTGGCTTTCTTTGCATATCTCGCGCCTCGCACGCTACGAGGAAACGTGTGACGTCACGTCTTTTCCCTTCCCTCCGCGATCCCCTCGCCTAAGAGCTCCATATTGAGGCAACCTCTGTAGTTTACTAGCCTTGACCAATCCCCCCATGCATCCGCTGCACTCCGTAGGTTCGTCTTCGCACCTTCTGGCCTATACAAACTGCCCGGTTTAAAGCGAGGAGTGCACTACACAGTTGGCCCTTGGTTGCCTGCGCAGCGTAAAGCACTGCGCAAGGCCCAAACCACTATGAGTGATGAGATTCGATACATCACGCATCCATTTAAGAATATATATTATTTGAATCAATAAAAGCCCAGAATTTTTTGTTGTAGCGCAAACTTGCTACCATAGTAAGGAGCCGCCTTTGCATCTCAGCACTATGTATTTCAGAACATTGGCTGAAAGAGGAACAACTCGAATTAATTCAATTCCCAGGGTTTATAATAGCTAGTAAATACTCTAGATCTAATATTAGCCATGGTTGTACTTGTATCTTCTTAAGAAATAATTTAGATCATGAAGAGTTAACAGCTTATGATTATCTAATGGAATAGAATTTTGAATTCTCTGCCGTAAAAATACAGCAGTTTAAGTTAATAATTGTATGCGTATACCGTTCTCCGTCAGGAAAGTTTAGTTTATTTATAGATAAATTATAATTGTTACTCAAAAACATGACCAAAGTAAATTTCGATATAATAATTTGTAGGGATGTAAATGTGCATTTCTTAAAATGTGATAGAAATTGTGAATTATTAACACAGTTACTTATTTCCTATGGACTGAAACCTACAGTAAATACCCCAACAAGAATAACAAAATTTAGTAAAACCATTCCTGATCAAATATTTATAAATACAGATAAATAGCACCATTTAATAGAAGTCTATTGTCCCGGTTTTAGTGACCACCATGGAAAAATACTGAATTTTGAAGTACCCGAAACAATCATTAATAATGATAATGGAATACAATCAAAGTGCAGGTCATTCACTGAAACAAATGTTACATATTTCAACGACTTATTAAATAAGAAACTTGGTCAGAAATTAATAAACTAGAAAATGTAAATGACAAATTTAATGCATTTAACAGTACCCTAAAATACTATTTTGAAACAGCATTCCCCTTTAAACAAAGAACTATTCAAAATAACAAAACTAGCAATTGGATAACAAGAGGGGTTATACATTCATGTCAAGGAAAGAAATTTCTACTCAAATTATATAATGTGCGCTTTTGTACAAGAAATATGCAAATCACTGTCCAACTGCTCAGTCTTATCTCTTTGGGGGCATAGAACGTCCTCCCACTGAGTGATTCACACATTATAGGTTCAAGCTTAGGATAACACTTCAATGAAATGAAATTCAAAATCCTGCTATAAAACTATTTAATTATCAAAATATGTGCTACAAATACACAAAAATAAACTGAATCAGCTTCACACTTGTTCTAATGAACAAGGATCAAATACAACATTAATCTATAAAAATCAATATTTGAGGTTCCACTGAACCCTAAACAAAAGTATCAAAACTGCTCTCACTTCCAATTAGCAACACTACAAAATTCTTTCAAAACGAGCTCTAAAAGTCTCGGTAAAATTTATTACATGTAATTTTCTATTTAAAAACACACTAAATATTCTTAACTTGAATATTTCATAAATTTGAGTTAATGTTAATAAAAAAAATGGTGTCAACAATTTTCATTTATTTGGGTACCACATGACATTCGAACTATATCATCCCTCTCTCCAACACTACCAACTTGTATTTGTCTTCGGGAACCTCATGCACCACAAGATTTGGAAACTACTGATTTACTCAATTCAAAGCAGACTCCCAGCTACCCGATATTTCCAACAATAACTTGGGAACAATAAAATTTATCATGCAACGATACAAAAGGGATTTTCATTATTGTCTCAATGACAATCTAATTATTCATGAAGTGCGGATCTATAATGCAGCGGCAAGGATAAATAATCATAGCAAAACTCGGTACAGATTACCGGTCCATTAAGAGGTTTATTACAGCAGAACGCAGACGGTGTCTGGCTCTGTTACTGGCCTACCCCAACAGTGGTCTTCATTAAGAAAATGTCGAGAAACTTCAGGCTTTAAATTTATGACGGCGAGGGCAAGTCAATGCTTCCTCCCTCCTGGACGGTACTTTACCACAGCTTTCAAACAAGCGTGAATTCTGAGACTTGGAAAGGCGACACATCACTTTCATTTAACAACAACACTCTGAGGTTCTAACGACCAATTTCTGTGGCTCATGTATAATTATAATTTCGGAGCATTATCACTGGCAAGTAAGAACTCAATAAAATCCATAATAATTAAGGGGCTTCCGACGTGAGAGAATTCCGGTTCGATTCTCTGGCCAGCGTCTGGGATATTTCCATTTTTGAGGACTTAGGGCTAACTCCTGGAGCGAGGGTATCTGACCACTCCTCCGAATAATAATAGCGACTTTTGAAAAAGGTATTCGCACACAAATCCGCGCTTGACAGTAAACATTAGCACCCTTTAAAGTTTGTCATACAAACACACACATAATCATTTACTTCTGTCCAGCTGACACCCGTAATTATAATCTCCTAGCATTATTTTTCACCGCATTTATAGCGTGACCATTAATAATATAGCGCTCATTGGCGACAATCAGTATATTCGTGATGCCTTCCAAAGTCTAATATTTATTCCAACATAATTAATTTCTTCGTCCAAAAACAATGGTTTTGCCATTAACGTAATCTCGACTTTCCATTCACAAGAACACAACTGGTTCATTAATTATCATTATCATTATTAGCCTATTTTCAATTTTGAAAAAAAAAAAAAGGCTTATGAGATCACCTTTTGTCCGTGTGTGTGTGCGTGTGTGTGTGTGTGATTCGTGTGTGTGTCCCCCCATAATAAAATCTAAACGGCTGGAGCGATTTAAATGAAACTCGGAAAGTTCATAGCAATATTCCCGGCGACCTCGACCGTGCCCTTCAAATTTTGTTAAGACTCACCAATCCAACATGGCGGCTGTGCGAAATATTTCACCAGCATTCAATATCTCCGAAACTATTACCGATATTACCCTGACATTTTCTATGGTGATAGAGGGAACTACTATAAGTTCACTTATGTGACTTTTGAAAACCTGGTAACAACAAAACCAACATGGCGGCCAAGCGAATTTGCGACTTTTAAATAGACGTTTCTCGCGATTTGACCAATCAAACGCAATGAAACTTGGTACAGTATATGTTTATATACATTGTAATGCACTGACATCTAACTTCGTTCAATTGTTTACATAATCACAAGATGGCGGATGTGCGAAATATTTCACAGGCATTCTATATCTCTGAAACTATTAGCGGTAAACCCCTGAAATTTTGTACGGAGATAAAGGGCACTACTGGAAGTCCATCTGTAAGACTTTCAAAAACCGGTTAACTACTAAACGAACATGGCGGCCAAGCGAATTTGAAAACTTTAAATAGACCTTTCTCGCGATTTTATGTTCCAAGCGCACTGAAACCTGGCACAGGAAATATTTATACACATTGTAATCCACTGGTATCTAATTTAGTTCAAGTTTTTACATAACCTCAAGATGGCGGCAGTGCGAATTTTAAAATTAAGATTTTATTTATTGTGATGTAGTCATGCGATCGAAGTGAAAGTTTGAATAATGAACCTACGCAATAATTTTCCTTTAATGGTACATGCCTCTATGGCCTATACATTTAACAATCCAACATGGCGATCATCCGAAATATTTAGACGATACTGAATATCTACGAATCAATTTTAGCAATCAAACTGCATTTTTTAATGTTCATAGGGGCTATGAACTTAAGTTCACCTATAGGACTTTAAATAACCTGGTGATCACAAATCCAACATGGCGGTGACGCGAATTATAAATATTCACATGTACGTTTCTCGCAATTTAACCATCCGCGTGCAGTGAAACTTGGTACAGTAAATCCTTATACGAATGTTAATCCACTGGCATCTAATTTATTTCAATTGTTTCCATAACCTCAAGATGGCAGCTGTGAAAAATTTTAAACTCTCCTTGTTTTTTCTTGTGTCCTAACTATGCGATTGAAGTTTGAATACTACACGTTCACAATAATCTGCATGTAACAGTACATAACTCTAGGACCTACATATATATAATCCAACATGGCGACCATCATAAATATTTAGTCGGTTCTCAATATCTACGAATCTATTACAGCAATCAAACTGAAATTGTGTATGTTGATAGTGGTAATAAACTTAAGTAGGATATATGAAAATAGGCTGTATAGTTCTTCACGGAACTTCTTGTTTTTATAATTATTTCAGCACACAACGGCTCATACTTGAATATTACTTCAATAATTTGTTTCTTCATTACATTAATATTATTATCCTGCTTGCCTTTAAATTACATTTTTCTTTTTCATTTACAGGTATTCCACTGAATACGATCTCATTTGATTACACATTTACATTTAAGTAATTTTTACTTTAATTATTAGATCCCGCACTTCTCATTATCACACAGTTTCACATCCCTGATTTTCAATGCTGGAGAATACTTTCTCCACGGTTACCATTGTTACACGAGATTCCCGAATCCAAAACACATAATAAAATTTGGTGTTACTTACATGAATTATCCGGCCAAACTGTCCGGATTCCAGCGGAGCGACATTCGGCCCACACTAAATTTCTCACTCCATGTTGACACACATATTATCATCAATTAAATTGCCCTCTGGTTTACACACATTTAAATTAATATGAGGGATTACTCACATTTTCACAACACTAAAAAAAGGATCACAAAAAATATAAATTTCACTAATAATTATATTTACACACAGAATTTCACTTTTGTGGCATCAAACACTGCCTGACACACGTGAATTCTTTTGATCCAAATCCTAGGGGCGCAAGTTTCGACCGCTGCCATCTACTTCCTATTTGGATAATGACAGTCTCGTACGAATTTCCCCTCCTTGGCTACGAATATTCTCCTAATTCTGGTGTTGAATTTATCGGCACTTACAGTACTGCACGATAATATTGTCTCTTCCGGTATGCAATTGTCTATATGGTAAACGGTCTATGGTTACATTTATCCCTGGAGTCACTATACTGCGCTCGACAATTGTCTTTAGTACTTCGCGTCTGAACTGAATCTGACGACTATTGTCTTTTCTTGATGGAATAATTCCCTGTAATTCCACGTGGCTACTGATGTCTATTTGTAGACTCCCAACTCTATCGCCACTTGTCACGCTAATCTCCTCAATTTAGGAAAATTAGGTGTTTGCTATGTTTGACCCTGCTGTGGTTATTTAATGCACTGGAAAAAACGTTTATAGCTTCAACTCTATGCTGATGTCTTGTATACTTTCGAGATACTACGATGTAACTTCAAATACTAGTGTCTGGGCTTCGACTACCCTCGCCGGCTAACGTATGTTGCTCACAGTTTAAAACTTGGCCTAAAACTGTAGACTATTAATTGTTCGAAGTTTTGACGATACTTTCCTTTTGAAAAGAACTTCAATGTCTTTAAGGCGTGGCGACACTGATGAACGCTGGATAGTACTTCTCTTAAGAGTACTTCCGCGTCGTGATACAGATTCGAGTCCCAACGGACTGAATAAGACTGCCGGTGCTTATGAACAGCACGACCGTACGTGGTCTGATGATTACTGAACTGAATTCCCTTGGGCTCATGGCCTATATATTTGATTCTGGTAAAAATAAATAAATTTCTCATCTTCTCCACCACCTATTTCCGAAATAATCGTCGTACGATGTTAAAAAATATCTCTGAAAAGCTGAGGTTTTAAACGTCTCAACAATATCTAAGTTTCCAAGAATCGATCGTACAAATCTTTAATATTAATTCAAATGATCTCTTCAATTTTGTGGGCGGTGTATTCTTTTTGTCTCCCACCATAAGATCCTGGTGCGGGAAATCACCAACTACGCAATGCTGATTGTGCATTGCTTTCTTGTACAATTACTATTGCCTTTATCCACTCTAAAATCTCTTTCCCTGGATAATTAACATTGCTGGAGTCCTTTCTTTAGTTTAATGCCCACAAATGGCTTAATTTCAATTATTTCTCTGATTTCTTGACTCCTCCCTTGAAGCGGCGATGCCATTTAACTGTCGAATAAGGGCTATTTCAGAAACTCCATCCCTCTCATCTCAATGGAATATTTTCAAGTCTATATTTATCGAGTGCGTAACCTGGTCTCTGGTGACTGTTCATGACATTACCCTCTAGCTGTGGCCTGGCAATCTGTGGTTACACAACTTATCCACGCTTCACGCAATATGATGCAGTATTACCCTTCTCAACAAACTTCAGAACTCCGTTCTAAAGCCTGCATTAATTCTTTCTTTTCCGAAATACAAGGATATGGGTTCGATACTGTACCTCCCCCATGGGTTCAATAAACAATACCACACAACACCTGAATTCAATTTATACTACAAAATATATACTAGCATATTAAATAAGGTAAGAAGACTAGCAAAGAAAATGCGTAATGATAATTTTATTTCCCAATCATCTAATAAAAATAGGGCTATGTGGTCCTGATAAAGAAAGAAACTGGAAAATCTGCTAAAATACAAAGGAACATTACACTGACCAGAAATAATAAAGTGATTAATAATCCAGAGGAAAGAGCAAACACTTTTAATGACTATTTTCTGGAAATTCCACAAAAATTATCAAATAAATGACAGGTAAATACACTAAATTCTAGTAATAAAATAAATAAATGCTGTGATTATTTATTTATAAATCATGTCACAAGTGAAGAGGTAAGAATAGTTATAAAAGAGCTAAAAATGAATTATGTGCCGGTGTTCATGGCATCCCTGATGCAAATTTAAAGAAATGTGCAGAAAATATAATAAATCCACTTACGCACTTAAACAGTTCAATTCTCTCAGGAACTTACCCGGATATTTTAAAGTTATCAAAAGTAATTCCAGTGCACAAAATTGGTTCAAAATGTGAATTAGATAACTTTCGTCCTATTACCTTACCAACTGGTATTGCAAAAATTGTGGAAAATATCATGTATAAGAGACTGATAAGTTTTATAGAAAAAAATAAAATACTATCAAACTGACAGCATGGATTCAGAACGGAAAAATCTACACAGACAGCAATTTATGAATGTAGTAATAATATACTGAAATTAATTGACAATCAGGAACATGTAACTGGCCTATTCTTGGATTTATCGAAAGCATTTGATGTTATTGACAATAAAATCCTCCTTACAAAACTAAATGGTATCAATATGGAATTAGAGGTCTAGCTAATAAATGGATAGAGTCTTACTTAACAAGGCGTAAACAAATTGTAAGCTTGAGACACAAGGATGATGGAACCAAATTACTTAATGAAACTTGTTCAATGAGGGAATTATTAAATTTGGAGTACCCCAGGGATCGGTTTTGGGCCCACTACTCTTTCTTTTATATATCAATGATATAACGCAGAACGTTCATTCACATAAGGAAATTTTGTTTGCGGACGATACAACACTCTTAATAAAAGGTGAAACTAAACAGGTCTTACAGCAGTCTGCTGACTCCGTTTCAGAAGAGTTAACCAAATGGTCACAAGATGTATGTCTAAATTTCCACACTGTACAGAATAAGAATCCTGCGAAGCCCAATATAACATTAAATGGTCATCAAATCTATCTATATATATAAAGCTCTATGTTTGTCTGTCTGTTATTTATACAAATCTACACCGTTTCACCGATCTGAACCTTAATTTGTACACTTATCCTTTGGAACCCTGCGGGTAACCCAGTCTACATTAATTTTCGGACAGACCATTCCATTCCCTACATTTAGGCCCTTTGTCAAAAATCTACACCGTTTCACCGATCTGAACCAAAATTTGTATAATTACCCTTTGGAACCCGACGAGTAACACTGTGCACTTTAAATTTCGGACAGACAACTCCATCCCCTGCATTTAGGCCCTGTGTGCATACTTGCCCATTGGAACCCAACGAATAACACTCACTACTTGAAATTTCGGACAGACCACTCCATTCCCTGCATTTAGGCCCTTTGGCACAAATCTACACAGTTTCACTGATCTGAACAAAAATGTGTATACCTACCCCTTGGAACCCTGCGGGTTACACTGTCCACTTTAAATTTCGGACAGACCACTCCATTCCCTGCATTTAGGCCCTTTGGCACAAATCTACACCGTTTCACCGATCTGCACCAAATTTTGTATACTTATCCCTTGGAACCAAACGAGTACTTCAGTGAAACTGTGCGGGACCAGAAAATCACGTTTTAAGACCTTTGAACCAATCGTGACAGAAGTTAAGCAACACCACAATCTTCCCCGCCTGTGATTTTTAAAATATGTCTTTCCATTAGTTTCTAAGTTTGATGAACCAGTTCAGTAGTAGTAGTCATCTCACCACATAAAGTCTTGCTCAATAGTGGTAGTGTATGTATGTCCCCTATGCGTTCATATACCATTAATCCGATTGCGAAGAAACTTGGGTGAGTTGTTGTGTGGATTGCAGGGAAGGTTTCTGCCTACAAATTATGTATGTAACACAAAAGGGTGAGAGACTTAACAGAAAGTTTTAAATACCATAGTAACCCAATTGCACAATGCCAGTTGTGATTATGATGATAATTGTTGTTGAAAGGCAGATAGGAAGGGGAAAGAGGAGAGGGTCCGCCCCAAAGGCAATGTGAAAAAAGGGGTAAAACCGGACCCAGCTCAGGAATCCCTCAGGGTTGCCAGCTCCCGAACTCACCGTCCATGAGCCCTTGAGGGTGTAGCACTATCTAGGGTGCACCAGAAGTGGTGGGGCTACACACACCCTGCCTCCTAGAGAGTAGAGAGCCTTGAACAGAAGACAGGAGATATTATGAAAAGAAAAAGAAAGCTGACCCCTCGAAGAATGAGGGTATCAGGAAAGATGAGACAAGGGCCAATTAAGGCGGGAAAGTGAAAGACTCCCTAGGCCTCGGATACCCTAATACCGTCGGGGTCGGAAGATAACAAGAGTTGACAGGAAAGAGAACTGAAAGGAGCCCGGCACCTGTAAGTAGAAGCAATGTCTGACTCAGCTGGGGTCCCGTGGTCAGCAAACCACGTCCCACAAGTTGTGAGACCCTGGGGGGGGGCAGTTGTGAGAATAGCTTGCTGATTCATCGCGAGGTGACATGAGAATGCTGTCCAGAGCCCACCGTATTATCTGGAATTGCTGACTGCTGATGTTCATACAGGGCCGTTACTCAAACCACTGTGGTGTTACGAAAGAGTGAGTGATTCACCGGTACGATCCTCTCAGGTACGTACAGTTGGGACCCGAGCAGTACGTCATAAGCTCTTTCACTATAGTGCGTCTCTGCCTTAAAAGACAGTATGTAATTAAATGTAGTATTTGCCTCTTACTCGCAATCCTATGTCCTGCAATTAGCTTCGTCCTTTTCTACCCCGGCGATGTTGCCGTTTCCCAATGATTGAAAGTGACAAATCTAAGAAAATGTTTCCGTAGTCTTATAGAGAATTTTTCTAAGGCACTGTGCGACAAAAGACGACACTATTGATCTCTACTCTTCTAACAGCCGGGGGGCGTGGTGGCTCAGCGGTCTAGCTGTATGCCTCTCACCAAGGCGGTCCGGGTTCGATTCCCGGTCAATGCATGTGAGATTTTCGAAGTGAAATGCCATGTCCTGTGGTTCGGATTCCACGTAAAAAGGAGGTCCCGTGGCTCATGATCTCAAGATTAACGGTCACGTTAAACTACAAGCTTCCTTTTTTTTCTTCTAACAGCCAATGAGATATAGTCCCTAGGCAGTGTTTGCTGTTTCACATACTCCTCATTCTAATCATATTTTTCAATTCGTTTGTAAATTACATGTGTCAGTAATGTGTAATTTTGTCTGATAAACTGTGTCATTTTGATGGCTGAATTAATGTGTGCATTTGTAATTAATATGGGGATTGGGAAGGAGCCCGTCGTAGGCTTACGTTAGAAACCATTACAGCATTTTCCAAGAGTAAAAGTGGGGAAACCGCGGAAATCCACTTCAAGGATAGCTGAGGCAGAATCGAATCCTCCTCTTCTCACAGGTTATCAGAACCCCGCCCCGGCTTTCCCACACACAAATACACGGGAATACATGATTACAATGGCACAAATCCCCTAAAGAATCAACAACAACAATTTATGTTTTAAGGTATACTCTTTTTAATTTACTGATGAAAACTTAAAATAGTTTGAAACATGACCAAGGTTTTCCAACGTTTTTGACAAATTAAAGTATTTGATGGCCGGACAAAGTTCCATTTACTTCATCAGAGACATTAAACGAACTCAGGACCTTCCGGTCTGATGTCTCAATACTTAACCTCGAGACCACAGGAGGTGCTTACCGTTGCAGAGCAGCGCAGTAACAGAGCAACTAATCACGTGCTGATCACCGTTTAATTGATGATGTGATGGCCAGGACAAGGTAGTCAGCTGTGTCAATGCGTGCGCCTGGAATGCGCACCGCCCTGGCGACATTGGCCACCAGCCAGCAGACCACCTCTAACCCTGGAGGAGACTCCTGCTGTCACCTCAGTGATCCTCAGCGTACTTCTCCTTATTGGAATGAACTGTATTTGCTGGAGGCTGAACTATGGTGTAATCTCATACACACAAAGTATGCACAAGAGAGTAGGGAACTGTTGAGGTTAGGAATCCATTCCCAGATCAGCAAAGAAATGTAATTCTAATCTGTTTTCCTTGTAATTTGTTTATTAATTTTAGGGGATTGGTCATCAGCCCGTGTAGTTTCTTGTGTGGTGAACGTGTCATTCGTTTGGGCACTTGAACAAAGTCCCGTGTACGTTCACATCAGGGTTACCGGGTTCCTGAAAGCAAAATAAGGGGTAGGTGGGCGCGGTTTCGGTGGCGTAGTTGGTAGAATGCTGACCTTCCATGCCCAAGATCGCGGGCTCAGACCCGGCCAAAGTTGTCGGATTTTTAAGAGCGTTAAAATCCCTCAGTATGCCTTCCTTCGGAGGGGAAGTAAAGCAGGTAGGCCCATGTCATAGATTTATGGCATGCAAAAGAACCTTCCACTAACTACCATTATTGTGTGAAGGTAAATTTGCAGGTTAGATTTTATTAACGCTCTATTAGTTCTAACGTTCGCCACCAAGTGCCAGTTTTTGATATATCTAGTAGAAAATAAATCAGAAACTAAGTTTTTAGGACTATGGATACAACATGACTTGAAATGGAATAAACATATACAATATCTGAATACTAAACTGAACTCGATGTGCTTTGCGTTAGGTATTTTGAAAACCTGCACTAGCATTCACACATTAAGAAATACTTATTTTGCTTATTTTCAATCATACTTAAGATATGGGGTCATATTTTGGGGTATGTCGCCAGATGTACTAAGCACGTTTAGGATACAAAAGAGGGCGATTAGAATTATGGCAAATGTAAACACTAGAGAATCATGTAGACCTCTGTTTAAAGATTTAAACATTCTCCCACTGCCCTGCATATATATATTTGAAGGTATTATGTTTTTTAAAAAGAATTTAATGAATAAAGATGTTTTTCTTAAAACAATGAGGTTCATAGGCATAACACATGACAAAATCAAAACATTCATATTTCACACACTCACTCACACACACACACACACACACACACACACAAGCATATATCAAAAAGGAACTCTTCACACAGGAGTTAAATTAAACAATAAACTACCCCAGTATATAAAACTAGCCCCAAAAATAAAATAAAACCTTTGATAGAATATTGAATGCTTATCTGCAGTGCCATAGTTTTTACTCTGTAATTGAATATCTTAGCGTATAAGAGCGATGAAATCTATAATTATATTTTACTTTTCTATTTTAATTGTAATACCTAGCTGTAAGTTGTTGTATTTATAGAATTAAATTTTCATATTATGATAATAGAGTAAGGTGTAAATAGTTGTCCAATAAGATTGTATCTCTTAAGATCTGTTATTATAAAAAGTTATAAATAGTTATAGTATTAGTAATATATACCTGTTAATTCTTTTATTTTATAGATGTAAATTCTGACGTGTCCTATATCAAAAATGTATTGTATACATGTAATTGATCAAATGGATTGAATAAAAATCTAATCTAATCTAATCTAATATAATGCAGCGATCAATGTAATATATATCGATGTTTTTATACGGGAACTGAGATAGCCTTTCACGGACCACTATAGGAATTCCCTTTACTGTCAAGTAGGCGTATTCATAACTACTTTAAAACTCAATTCCACGCAGATCATTATCGAAAAAAGCAGAATATTAATGGAGCATTAAAAATACTTCCATATTATTACCCGCACGTGAAAATGAGTAACTGTCTTGTACTCTAAATTTCTGTGGTTGTACTGGCTGCGTGGATAGCCCCTTGGTCTGCGAATCATGAGGTCTCAGGTTCGAACCCCAGTCCCGGCAATTATTTTTGCTACCGGATTATCGATTTAAACGATATCTATCATAACATTCTGCGTCATTTTAACAGAATCTACATGAGATTACGATTTATCCAATTTTAATTACAATCGTTTGCACCAAGCAGGAGTTGGGAAATTTGATTGTATTGAACATTATTTCTAGTAGTCTATAGATAGGCTAGAGACTATGGTATCATTCCTCCTCTTAATTTACAATATAATATGTGATGTTTGTTCAAAACAAGTGTGACTAGCATATCTCGAATTCAATCTATACATTCATCATAGTACCAGTATGAAAACGGAGCGTAAATTAAAATTCTAAGAATGTCCAAGCTGTGTAGTATACGAGTAGGATAACATGTCAGATGACTTCACAAACATTTCATCTAAATTTCATAGTAGGATAACATGTCAGATGTTACACATCATATGCGACTGCTGTAAGGCTCGTATCTTTTTTTAAATTAATATTTTTTGGTGATTGAGAATCAGTGTACTGAAGACAAATGTGAGAGCATGTTGTAAAAACCTCCGTAGCGTAGCGGTCAGCATGCTTAGCTGCCGCCCCGGAGGTCCTGGGTTCGATTCCCGGCTCTGCCACGAAATTTGTAAAGTGGTATGAGGACTGGAACGGGGTCTACTGAGCCTCGGGTGGTCCAAATGAGTAAAGGGGGTTCGATTCCCACCTCAGCCATCCTCGAAGTGGTTTTCCGTGGTTTCCCACTTTCGTCTTCGGGCAAATGCCGGGATGGTACCTACTGTAAGGCCACGGCCGCCTCCTTCCCTCTTCCTAGCCTATCCATCCCAATCTTCCATCCCTTCCCATCCCTCATGAGGCCCCTGTTCACTTTGCAGGTGAGGCCGCCTGGGCGAAGTGCTGATCACACCTCCCCAGTTGTATCCATCCCGACCAGATGTTCCAAGCTCCAGGACACTGCCCATAGAGGCGGTAGTGGTGAGTTCCCTCGCTTAGTCCGTGGGAACCACCAACCTAGAGGGTAAATTGACTAAATAAAAAAAATAAAAAATAAAATGTTGTAAAAAATTATGTTTCTGAATATCCAACAGATTTCGATAAAATGGGGCATTTACATCGCCATTTTAACATCGGTAACATGGGCTTTACGACTCTCCTGAAATGAGCACGGATGATTTATTAGTGTAAATCTATTTAGACACAAAACAAATTCTGTTTTTAGGCAGATCATCACGAAACTCTATAAATGTTTTTATCAAATATGATCTCCAATCACTTGACTTCCTACGAGGATGCTGTTCAATTTCCCTGCTTGTACAATGTTGGGCTCTTAAATTTCGCTTTGTTTCAGACAAATCGTGCGTAGAAAGCGGATATTAGAGAATATTCAATGGGAAGATGGATTGGCATGTATCGACAGGAGAGAAATTCCAGCACTGGCCGTGAAAAATGTGTAGCGTGCTTGGTGTATGATGTACGCGTAGCGGCTCGTGGTTCCCCAGGGTACTCGGTCGATAGCTCTCGGTAAACATGAGGTGAGACGTGTCAACATATCGTCCTTAAAGCGGATGGCCAGCTTTAATGTAAGAAGCAAGCAAACTCATAAAACACTGGCACAATGTGGCGTCCCTCCTCGCTCAGTTATACTGGTATTATCGCTACGCTTGCGAGCACGCCACGTATAGAATCTGCCGAGTCAATATTGAAAGGGAACACATGTGGGGGATATGGGGGGAAAGATCGAGAGATCTAGTAAAATCATCATTTTCTGTTCACTTGGGTCTGTTGTTGAAGGTTTGGCGAATATGTAACACTTTTATGCAACAGTAATACTATTTCTAGATTCCCACCCCGATTTTGCACGGGAGTACTTAAATCAATTTATACTCTACTAGCAACCCGCCCGGCTTCGCCCGGGAACAGTTATGAATGCATTACGTGATAGGCGCTTTTTTCGATGTCAATGAACTATGACCTATATTCGTTTTACGTCTCGGCATGATGGGTTAAAATCACTGACTGGACTATGAATTATATTATTATGGAGATGCATGTGCAACGAATTGTTGTCTGACGTAACTTAAGAATGGCGAGGTGCATGAAACACAATATCCCCCTTCCGTCCAATGTTAACTTGACTGTGTATTTTGCGGAACGAAAAGTTCACAGGCCAAATGAAGAAAAGCAGAATTGTACTTCCAGGGAAACTTCAAACACAGCCATTCTTCTCTGAAGTCTTCACTCAACTCGACTCAACAGTTTGCTGCTGGCTTTATCTGGGGGTAATTGGCTCGCCCACTAGCTAGACTGTAACTGGGATGATAGGCTTGCCCCTAGCTAGCTTGTAAACTGTCACCTCAGTAATTGAATGGAGATTGTTGGAAGAAATGAAAACGTAAAAACACTTATAGTGGGCGATGTATTGAAGATAGTGATATGCTCTCGCGGACTTTTTGTAGGACTTTTCATGCTGAACAATTCTTACACTCATAGTATATAGATATTTTAACTGTTTGCCCAGCGTAAGCTTACAAAGCGCTGTGACGCCAGGTTTCTTTTCTACTTTTTACAGAAATCGTTACTTCTCGGCTTCTTTTGATCATAAATACATTATTTTCTACAGAAATCATCCTCGCGATATCCTTTACAGAATGGTGAAAACCGTATCAAAATCCATCCCGAGGTTCTCGAGATTACACGTGAGATCCAAGAATCGGTGACTTTGTTTTATACTAAGTAGAGATTCGGAAATCTTCACTTGAATGTTGCGTGAATGTTGGTCCAGGCCTTGGCCAACTGTCTCTGAGAAGGCTCGCTTGCTAGCTGTCTGACTTGCATGTTCGCTCGTTTGCTATCTGGTAGTCACATCAAGACCTAAGTGGTCCTTTGAAACTCTGGTCTGTGAAGAGTCTAACGTCCTAGGAAATCGTTCACACTTTTCCCGCATGTTTTTGGGATACACGATTTTCCAGCGCTTGTTGATATGCTTCCATAAGCTGGCTACATTACTTTTAAGAATATTCTTTATATTAACTTGAAAATGAAACATTTATTCATAGATTAATTGGGAGTGTTACCAAACTTTCCTTCCCTTGCCACAATTTCTGTGCGTTGATACAATTTTTAATGGTACAGTATCTGAAACGAAAGGCTGAGTAATACAGTGTGAATCTGATATTACATTTCGTTTGGCATAAACATTGCCAGCCTCGTGGTGATGGGATAGCGCACCTGCCTCTCACCCGGAGGCCCGGGTTCGATTCCCGGCTCCGTCAGGGATTTTAGAAACTAACATGAGGGTTGTAACGGGGTGAACTAAGCATCGTGAGGGCAATTGAGTAGCTGTATGACAATGAGGCAGCGCCCCAGTTACGAAAACCTAGTTTAACGGCCGAGGGGACCCGATGTGCTGACCACGCGTCAATCCAATATCTACAGGCTAAATGTCTGGGCAGTGGTTGCTTGGTAAACCTTCATGGGCTGTAGTGAACCCATGTGTAATTGGTTCAAGCGTCGAATCCATATTTTATATGCAAAAGAAGAGAGGAAATAATGCAGTCTTTAGAATGTATTGGAAAGATTTTAAGAAGGTGGGCTGTTATAATGTGATGCAAGAACGGGTGACCACTAGTCACGCGGGCATGAGATCACGCTTGACGCATCGATAAGAAGCTGGCGCATATTAATAGAACTAGAAAAACTTTCCACGACGAGTGAGGGAGAAGGAGTTTCGGAAATAGACCTTACTCAGCTATAAAACGGCAACATTGCAATGACGCAAGAAGAGAAATAATTAAAATTAAGCCATTTGCAAGCATTTAATTAATGAAATGAACACATCATTGTTGATCATTCTGGAATAGAGATTTTTGTGTGGGGAAAAAGATTATAATATTTGCACAGGAAAGAATTGCATACGCAGCATTACGTCGATAGTTATTCCCCGAGCCCAGAGATGGGAGAGAGGGAAAAATAAACCTCACCACCCACATATCTGAGGAGCCAAATTATTTAATATCTTGGAATTGTGTGATCGATTTTCATGATCAAAGAAACCATTTTACATTTAAAACAAGAGCTTTCAAGAGATATATATTTCAAAATTATACGACAATTATTTCAGAAGTACGTGCTGGAGAAGAAGCGGATTTGATCTTTTTGCAGCAGATTTGGATATAAACCCTGGATGTGCCAGGAAGAGCATGCAGTCTTTACCAGACCGTGAGAGGTCGTGTTACGCTGTATCGCAGACGAGCACCTCGTATGGGAGTGGCCGTTCAGTATCGTCATTAGTATCACCGTGTGAAGACACATCAGAATCCTGTTATAGGAATAATATCATCAAGTTTCAGACTTTATAAAGTTCACCAGTACAGTCAAAGTTTAGGCTGTGGACTTAAGAAATTGCCGGCGATAGGTATTCGAATATAATAGTTCAGTTAAAGAACCAACGCATCATAAGGTTTCGAAGTACCCAAGGACAGTGAAATATACAGTTCTATCTACGTTAAGTAATCAGATCAGGGTAGAATGAAATAGTAATGCCTAGTGTTCCTGAACTGAGGGGGCTAGAGCGAAGTACGATAAAATTTAAGAATCGAGGTTCCAGGCTTTGTCTAGATGGACAAATGAACAGTCAAACATTGAGGAGTACTCCAATAAGCCACGAATCAAAGTAACAGAAAGTAAAAAAATACAAAGAAATTACTAGGTCACCGTTATACTAGTTCGAGCGATCGTAAAAGTAATATATCAGTGACAGACTTTTATTACACGAACAAGTTAGCGTCTAGCAAGATACGACATCGTGCAGTAAAGTTAAAAGAAGCCGATAGTCAAACCCAGAATTAGAAGATCAGCCGTTCCAGTGAGGTTAGTTCGATCGAGACTTTCAATCATCTCATCAGAGTAGGAAGCCGACGTGCCTATAGTGGAACCCTTGGAAACGGGAAAAAGAACGAAATCACGTGTGTAAGGCAAATAATTAACGCCAGAGTGATAAAATTTTTATGTAATTTAAATATAGTGAAATTTTTGAGTGTAATATTATTTTTAGTGAAATTGTACTGTGTTTAAGTGAAAACGAATACAAAATGGTATTCCTTATATTCAAAATGATTAGGGTAAATATTTTATGTGCTGTTAGGAAAGTGTTATTGAGTGTGAATATAAACATGAAAATGGCTTAAGAAGAAATTGTTGGGTGAAAATGTTCCATCGGTGGAGAATTCGGTCTTTGACCGTACAATCATGCGAGTAACAATTTCATTATTATGTGTTTTGGGAAGATTTGCGTATAATCCTCATGAGTGAAAGTAGGGATGTTTGATAACAGGTGAAATAAAGATTGCGCGATCTGAACGATTAATTTGATGGAAATATAATAAATATGTGAAGTATTAATGAATCCCTTGTGGAAAATATTCAGTGGAATATCAGTATAATGGTAAATGATATAACTATGGTAAAGCAAGCGTAATAATAATAATAATTATTATATACATGAATTATGTGATGAATTTTATATTGAGAAGTGGTAGCTTTAAGAGCTCCTTTAGATGAATTAATAAATGTTGTGAATACATGTTCTTTATGGTAGAAATGATTATTGTTAATGGAAGCTGAGTAATATATATATTGAGACGTAGATCAAACTTTGATTTGAATTTATTTGGTTCTTTGAAGGCAACTTGGCTAATTTATGTATGAGCGCCATGTCGCGCATTGAAGTAATTTGTCACGCTAGGAATGCGTTGAAATGCTCAGTAAAAGTAATTGTGGGGGACAGTTAGTCGCGGTAATGAGCTGTTGTAAGTCCTCAAAGTTGTGATATTGATCACGAGGCATTGTATGTTGTATGCTGAAAAGGGTGCAATTTATGTTGTATTATGAGCGCTGGTTATGGGCTAGGCCTTCCTCAAGTCGCTAATGTTGTAAGTCCTCAAAAGTTGGGATACTGTTCCCGAGGCATTTTAAAGGATCGAACTCAGAGTCGTTCGTGTTGAAGCCCCTTAATATTGGTTGTTTTATTGAATTTTCTTACCCGCTAATGAGGACACTTCATAATTATACTTAACCGAAGCTAAAAGAATAGGTCTGTACAAACCTAATAGTTGTCTTGTGATTATTTTGTATCGTAAGCCTTGCCGTTCAGAGAAATGCATTTGAAACAGCTGTGTTTAAAGCTGGATAACCAGTCCCTTGTGAAGGTGAGACTGTAGGTTCTCCCTCCCTACATGCAATAAATCAAGCCAAGTAGTTAAGACAGACCCTTACCCTCTTTTAGTGAGGTCGGTTAGGAAGGGCTGTCTGAGTCACAACACGCGGAAGTGTTTAATATTTTTTAACGACCCGGTATTCGAACCGAGGCCCTTTTACATCCATTATTATCGCTTGCAGAGTTCAGATCGTTGCTTTCTTAAGAGATAATTGTCTTTGAAGACAAAATGATAAATCCCTAACTTTATTATTTAATGATTCAGTGATTCACGTGTTCTTATGAAGACATTAAGATTCCGGGAGTAATCTTAAGTTTGACTTGCTCAGTAGTTTTCTATAGCTCGGGAATACGCAAGTTTTTCCAATCACGGTAGTGAGTTAGTGGCTTGAGAGAGAGTGATGGAAACAGATGAACATTGTGAGAGCCCAAAATTAATTAATGATTAGCCATACTTTGATATTATGATTAAAACCAGATATACTCATGTAAATATTAATAGACGTGTATTCAATGGTTGACACAGTGTATGTAAACTTTACCGAGCCATTTGGAGCTCGTTATTTTGAAGAATTTGAATTGACACCATATGGGAGTGAAACTTAGTTGGAGTTTTGTCGGTTTTTGGAAAACCAGTAATCATTATTTTGTAATTGTTTAATTTGAATTCCTTGTTCAATTTTGGACAAGTGTGAAGTGTAGTGTCAGTATTTTTATTTGTTTAAATTTTTGTAGCGCCATATTTTTGATAATTAAATGTTTTGATAGTAGGATTTGATTTTGTTTATCTTTGGAAGTGTATCCTATGCTTAATCCAAAGTGTGTAAGTCACAGAGTGGGAGAACAAACCATGAACCCCGATACTCCCGATTGAGCATTGCTGGCAAACTGTGATTTGCATATTTCATTGTTGAAATGGGCACAGTAGTGCCAGTGGTTATTTATCCACTATCTACTATTATATAATTACAAGTAGTTCCGCGACGAACTAAAGAGCCTACTTTTCTTAAAAGTTAAGATGCCAATGATTAATCTATATATACTCATGTAGAATAATGACGAAATTAAGTGGTAATACTAACATTTCTAATTAGTTCGAAATATACCTGCAAGAGTGTAGTCTGATATAGCGCTACAGTTGGCAGCCCTGGTGATTCTGAATATATTCTTAGTTCCATTTCGTAAGGTACAGAATACACATACACAATTAAGTTGAAGTCCAAAGCATAGTAATGCCGTTACATGCAGTTAGACATTGGATCTGTCAGCGCGCGTAATATCATGTTAGCAACGGTGTCATGTATGTGTTCCTCAGAATGAATCTGAAATATTATTATCTATTATTGCGCCAATTTTGGACTAAATCCATTTATTAGTATAGAAGTTACATGTTTTAAAAAAATGGACCTATCAGCTGGCTTAGAATCATGTTGGCTGCACTGATGTATATCAGTTACTCCAAATTAATCTAAAATGTTATGTACTATACGTGAGAAAACTTTAGAAATGTTGGCTTGCATTTCCGATTTATAGATACTAGGGTGAAAAATAGAGAGAGCATTTGTTTACAGTTGGCAGCCCTGCTAGATCTCTAAAGAATACTCATAGGCATAAAAATTATGATACACAAAGCACATGCGAAATTTAGTTGAAGTTAAATTGTTAGTAGAGAAGTTACATGCATTTAAACATTAGATCTATCAACAGACTTAGAATCATGTTGGCAGCACTGACGTGTATTAGTTACTCCAAATTAATGTAGAAGCTCATATACTATACGCGTACAACGTTTCGAGCTGTCGGCTTGCATTTTTCTGATATATTGTTATTAGGATACAACAAGATGTTCAGCAAAGAACATATAGCCTACTTTCTCCTAAATGCATAGGTATTGCTATAACTCTATGTCCTTTTCAAGGAGTATAATTTAATGTTGGTTGTAGTAGCTTGTTAAAATACAACGTATTATAAGGCTATTAAACATGGATATGAGGTGCCCATTGCTAGTGCTACCTCTGTACAAAATTTCATTCAATTCGGTTTCACCGTGTTTGAATTGATATGGTGAATCGATTCGTACACATACAAGGCCGCTATCTGCAACCTATTGGACTGATGACCTCGTAGCTTGGTCAAAGAACGCTCCTCACATGAAGGTATGTTGTTGCAAAATTTTGGTAGAGATCAGATGATTAGGTTGGTCGTAATTTGAGTTAAGCTTTTAACATTTGGGTGGCCGCCATTACGTTTCCGTCAAGATGGCAACGATATAAAACATGACACTGAGTTGCCTTTTGCAAATGCTACCTCTGCACCAAATTTCGTTCAATTCGGTTTCACCATGTTTGAATTGATAGCGGGAATCGATTTGCACACATACTTGGCCGCTATCGGCAAACTATTGGGCTGATGACCTTGCCGTTTGGTCAAAGGATGCTTACCACATATAGGTATGTAATTGCAAAATTAAGTAGAGATCAGATGATTAGGTTGGTAGTTGTTTGATTTAAGCTCTTAACATTTGGGTGGCCGCCATTACGTTTTCGTCGAGATGGCGGCAATATGAAACATGACGCTGAGGTGCCCTTTGCTACCTCTGTACCAAATTTCGTTCAATTCGGTTTCAGCGTGTTTGAATAGATAGGGGTAATCGATTTTCACACATACATGGCCGCCATCCGCAAATTATTGGACTGATGACCTTGTAGTTCGGTCAAAAGCTTCTTCGTACATACAGGTATAATGCTGCAAAATTTGGTAGAGATCAGATAATTAAGTTGGTCGTAATTTGAATTAAGCTTTTAACATTTGGGTGGCTGCCATTACGTTTGCTTCAAGATGGCGGCGATATAAAACATGACAATAAGGTTCCCATTGCTAGTGCTACCTCTGTACCAAATTTCGTTCAATTAGGTTTCACCGTATTTGAATTGATAGGGGGAATCTCTTTGCACACATACATGGCCGCCATCAGCAAAACATTGAGCTGATGACCTTGTAGTTTAGTCAAAAGACGCTCCCCATATAGGTATATGTTGTTGCAAAATTTGATAGAGATCAGATGATTAAGTTGGTCGTAATTTGATTTAAGCTTTGAACATTTGGGTGGCCGCCATTACGTTTCCTTCAAGATGGCGGCGATATAAATCATGACACGGATGTACCCTATGCTAGTGCTACCTCTGTACCAAATTTCGTTAAATTCGGTTTCACCGTGTTCGAATTCTTAGGGGGGGGGGCAGACATTCAGAGTACACACACACACACACACACTCACACACACACAGACACACAGTCACGCGGACAGACACACAATTTTTCGCCCTGTGTTGATCTCACAAGTCTACTTTCATTTTTTGCAAAATTCGAAAGTAGGCTAAAAATAGAGAGAGTATTTATTAACATTTGGCAGCCTCGGTTGCTATTGAAATGCGTATAGTCATATCTGTTATGGTATACATAGTACATACGAAATTTGGTTGAAATCGAATTGATAGTATTGAAATGACATGCATATAACAATACGACCTATTAGCAGCCGTGGAATCATGTTGGCAACACTGTCATGTATGGCCTCCTGGAAATGAAACTGAAATATTACAGTATCTATATGTGTGCCAATTTTGGAATAGCTCCCATGCATATTTTCTGAGATATTCAACATGGAGCTCAGATTGCAATTGCGATTTTTTAGCACTTGGTAGCACTGACATCGTTTTCAAATATGGCTGTGATATATTCTGGTATACATCTTTACAGATACCAAATTTGGTTTCGATGGCTGCAGCCTTTTAGGAGTTGATAGCGGCCGTCAGACACACACACACAGACATACAGAAGGACAAACAGACATATACACACACATTTGTCCGGATCGATCTCATAAGTCTACTTTTTCCTCATTTTTAGCCTACTTTCGATTTTTGCAAAAAATGAAAGTAGACTTATGAGATCTACACAGGGCCAAAAATTGTGTGTCTGTGTGTGTGTGAGTGTGTGTACTCTGAATGTATGTCCCCCCTATCGATTCGAATATGGTGAAACCGAATTGAACGAAATTTGGTACTGAGGTAGCACTGGAAAAGGGCACCCCAGTGTCATGTTTTATATTGCCGCCATCTTTACCAAAACTTAATGGTGGACACACAAATGGTCAAAACTTAATAATGCATTACGACAAAACTAATCATCGGATCATTACCAAATTTGGTAAAAACATACTTTCCTATGATACGCGTCTTGTACGGCCGTGTGAATTATGCAAACTGATAATCCATAACATGGGACCCACCACTTTCGATTATCGAACCGAGAATCGTTTAACTGTTCTAAAGGACGTGACCCGTTCAAAATTAAAAGTTTATATTTTAATACAGTATTATAGTGTAGAAGTGACTTTAAAAAGCTGAGTCGTCCTGGTTATTTGACAAGATGGCAGCTGATCTCTCGTTCTAACCAATATTTCACTAATTTGAATATGTTGCATGCAATATAGCCTACTGTTAGAAATAATATGAACTTTATTTGTAATGAACTCGGTTTGAAATATACTCCAGTGAAGAAATCGTTTAGTCCAAGTCATTATTTGCTAAAACGTTGTATGTAAATTGATTGACAGCGCTCGAGTTGCGTGTGCACGATTCGCTGTGTGGTTAGGGCTTTCGTCTTTCACACGGCTGGACGGGGTTTAAATTCTATCAGAGTTGATTTTTTTTGCTTGAACATTTTTATATTTATTATTTCTTGAGTACGGAGACGTTATAAAATAAAGAGTTATATAGGTCTAGTGCATTTTGCAATGCAAAATATATATTTAATTAAAACAACATTCTCCACCTGAGTGACATCTATTAGCAACCAGTTGAACTATGCAGAAGCTAACCACAGCCTTCTAGATGCGAGCTGCGCTCTATACCGGCCAGTTAGTGAACCCATGACTACGGTATAATTGAAAAGTTTCTTCTTTTTGCCGATAGAGCGCACACATCCCCAAGAATAGTCGCGATTACAAATTAGCTGTGTAATAGGTATACTAAATATATATCTCCCAGTGATACCTTTAGAGCAACGAAGTTTCAATTATTGTAAGTAGTCGGTGTTAATATACTGAATACCTACGTTGTTTCGAGTATTTGCTGATGAAAGTGCAAAATGCTGGGGTAAATTATTAACTATGGTTTGAACTTCACTGCTCAAATTCGGTATGCCAAGTTGCACTTCGAATTGGAATACATTAGGAGGTGATAAGCACAAAGAGTTATAACTATACCCATACATTTAGGAGAAAGTGGGCTATATGTTCTTTCCTCAACATCTTGTTACAAAATGTGAGAAGTTGGCTAAAAATGAATGTTTGTTTGTTCGTCCCTTATGCGTACATATACCATTCATCCGATTCCAATCACATTTTGGTGAGTTGTTGTGCACACTCCCGGCGTGGTTATAGGCATAGTAAATCCAATTAACAATAGAAAGCGCGCGAGTAGTTTCAGCAAATGAGTGTTGGTGATGCGTTCACATACCATTCAGTCGATTACTATGAACCTTTGATGAGTTCTTGTGTACACTCCTGCAAAGGTTTCTGACTTAGTAGATCCATTTTACAATAGGTGGCGCATGATTAGATTCAACAAGATGTTCAGTAAAGAACATATAGCCTACTTTCTCCTAAATGCATGGGTATTGTTATAACTCTTTGTCCTTTTCAAGGAGTATGATTGAATGTTGGTTGTAGTAGCTTGTTGAAATACAACGTGCTATAGGGATATTAAACATGAATATGAGGTGCCCTTTGCTAGTGCTACCTCTGTACCAAATTTCGTTCAATTCGGTTTCACCGTGTTTGAATTGATAGGGGGAATCGATTTGCACACATACTTGGCCACCATCTGCAAACTATTGGGCTGATGTTCTTGCAGTTTGGTCTGAATATGTTTCCCACATAAAGATATGGTGTTGCAAAATTTGGTAGAGACTAGATTATTAGGTTGGTCGTAATTACATTTTAGCTTTTAACATTTGGGTGGCCGCGATTACGTTTCCGTCAAGATAGCGGTGATATAAAACATGACACTGAGGTGCCCTTTGCTAGTGCTACCTCTGTACCAAATTTCGTTCCATTCGGTTTCACCGTGTTCGAATTGATAAGGGGAATCGATTTTCACACAAAGATGGCCACCATCTGCAAAATATTAGGCTGATGACCTATTAGTTTGGTCAAAGGATGCTCCCTCCATAAAGGTATGTTGTTGCTAAATTTGCTAGAGATCGGATGAATAGGCTAATCGTAATTTGATTTAAGCTTTGAACATTTGTGTGGCCGCCATTACGTTTCAGTCAAGATGGTGGCGATATAAAACATGACACTGAGGTGCCCTTTGCTACTGCTACCTCTGTACCCAAATGCGTTCCATTCGGTTCCACCGTGTTCGAATTAATAGGGGGAATCAATTTTGACATAAAGATGGCCGCCACCCGCAAACTATTAGGCTAATAACCTATTAGATTGGTCAAAGGATGCTCCCTCCATAAAGGTATCTAGTTGCAAAATTTGGTAGAGATCGGATGATTAGGTTAATCGTAATTTGATTTAAGCTTTGAACATTCGTGTGGCCGCCATTACGTTTCTGTCAAGATGGCGGCGATATAAAACATGACACTGAGGTGTCCTTTGCTAGTGCTACCTTTGTACCAAATTTCGTTCAATTCGCATTCACCGTGTTCGAATTGATAGGGGGGGACAGACATTCAGAGTACACACAGACACACAGACACACACACACACAGACACACAGACACACACACACACAGACTCACACACACACATACACACACTCAGACAGACACACTTTTTTCGCCCTGTGTTGATCTCATAAGTCTACTTTCATTTTTTGCAAAAATCGAAAGTAGGCTAACAAATGGGTGACAGCGCGTGAATCTTTTCAACACAGTCCCAAATGCATTCATATACCACTCATCCGATTGCAATGAAACTTTGGTGAGTTGTTGTGCACACTCCTACGAAGGTTTCTGACTTAGTAAATCCATATTACAATAGGTAGCGCACGAGTAGATTCAACAAAGGAGTGACGGCGCGCGATTAGTTTCAATAAAGTGCCGTATGCGTTCATGAACCATTTATACGATTGCGATTAAACTTTGGTGAGTTGTTGTTTACTCCCCTGCAAAGATTTCTGACTTCGTAAATCCATGTTACAATATGTAGCGCACGAGTAGATTCAATAAATGGGTGATGGCGCACGTATCGTTTAAGCAAAGTTCCGTATGTGTTCATATACCATTAATCCGATTGCGACGAAACTCTGGCGATTTGTTGAGCATGCTCCCACGAATGTTTCTGAGATAGTAAATCCATTTTACAATAGTTTAGAGGCAGTTAACGGAGAAAGAAAACGATATTGTGTATCCAAAAACATTTCAACAAATAAATTTACAACGCCAACACATTCTTTGATTGGCATTGCAACGCATGTAGGGTACAGCTAGTCAATTATACACATTTTGTTTGATTTCATACCATTGATGCTAAGAGTAGCCGAGTATTTCGATATAATGGTGAGGCAGGCTCGAAGAGAGAAGTGATGCGCGGACGGATATTTTCCTAAGTCTTGACCTGACGCTTGGAATAGCTGACATGCACATATTCATATATGACACTGGATATTGCGCAATGAAACTGAAGTTAGCGTTATGAAGTTGAAACTACGAAATCTACGAAATGACATTTTGATTGCAGCTAAAGTTTAATGCCTGAAAATATTCATCAATGACCAAAGGAAGCAGAACAATGTTGAAGTGAAGAAAGTTGAAATTGAAAATGAAGATCAGCTGTGCGCTGTAATAGAATGCCACACCCCAGGGGTTCACATCTAGTGGGACTTGGGTTGGCGACCACGGGACCCTGGCTGAGTCCGGCTTTGCTTCCACTTACTTGTGCCGGGCTCCTCTCCGTCTTCTTTCCTGTCGACATCTCTTGGTCAATTCTTGATCTTTTCCAACCCCAACGGTATTAGGGTATCGGAGGCCTAGTGAGTCTCTTCCTTTCCCGCCTTAATTGGCCCTTCTCTCGTCTTTCCTGATTCCTCATTCTTCGAGGGATCAACCTTCTTTTTCTTTTCAATATACCCTCAAGGGCTCATGAGTGGTGAGTTCGGGAATTGGTGACCCCGGGGGATTCCTGAGCTGGGTCCGGTTTCCTCTCCCCCCCCCCCCTTTGTTTTTTTTGAGAGGGAGGGTGCGGACCCTCTCCTCTTTCCTGCTAATCTTTAAGGTTCCCGCACTGGTTTGTGCATTGGCTCCCCTGTGTCTCTAAATTACATTTTGTTAGTATTTTGAATCTAAACTACATTTTGTAAGCATTTTCAATCTAAATTACATTTTGTAAGTATTTTCAATCTAAATTACGTTTTGTGAGTATTTTCATTGCACGTTGCATTTTGTGAGTATTTTGAATCTATGTTACATTTTGTAAGTATTTTCAATCTAAATTACATTTTGCAAGTATTTTCAATCTCAATTGCATTTGGTAAGTATTTGAAATGTAGGGTCGACATTTCGTGAGTATTTTGAATCTAAATTAAATTTTGTAAGTATTTTCAATCTCAATTGCATTTTGTGAGTATTTTGAATCTAACTTACATTTTGTAAGTACAGTATTTTTAACCTAACTTGCATTTTGTAAGTATTGTCAATCGAAATTGCCTTTTGTAAGTGTTTTGAATCTAAATTGCATTTTGTGAGTATTTCGAATCTAACTTACATTTTGTAAGTACAGTATTTTCAACCTAAATTGTATTTTGTAAGTATTGTCATCTAAATTGCCTTTTGTAAGTATTTTCAATCTCAATTGCATTTTGTGAATATTTTGAATCTAACTTACATTTTGTAAGTACCGAATTTTCAACCTAACTTGCACTTTGTAAGTCTTTTCAATCTAAATTGCCTTTTGTAAGTATTTTGAATCTGACTTGCTTTTTGTGGGTATTTTGAATCTGAGCTGCATTTTGTTCGTGTTTTCAATCTAAATTATTTTTGTGAGTGTTTTCCGTCGAAATTGCATTTCGTAGGTGTTTCTACTCTAAATTGCATTTTGTGAGTGTTTTCAGCCTGAGTTACATTTTGACAATATTTTCCATCTAAATTGGTTTTTCGTTGTGGTTCCCATTTCATGGTCTTTTTCACTCTCACCCAGAGCATTAGGCGCCGATAACCTAGATGTTAGGCCTCTTAAAACAACAATTATTATCATCATCATCATCATAATATTACAAGCGCTGGGTAAACTGTTAAAATATATATCAGTTATATAATCAATGTTGTTGCTCAGCATAAAACGTTCCACAAAAACGCCCACGACAGCATATCTCTATCTATAATACACAGTCCACTGTAAGAGTTTCTATGATGGAAGCAGTAACACATTTTTAACGTATTCTAACATAAAACACTTAGAGGGCTGCGTATTTAAGATATATATGTTCAATGTTTTAGCCAGCGTAAATTGAAATGGGGCACGGACGTTTGTGTCTTTGACTTGATTACCTCATTGCAATGTCGTAATTTTGCTTTACGGGAGACGGATTACTTATTATACCCTGTTCCATGTGATTCTGTAGGCTCTTTGAAATTTAGAGATCCTCTCTTTGTTTGCATCATGTTTCAGACCTGAAGGTTGGATAATTTCTCCTAGGTATATGCATCTAGAAAATTGATTTAATTTGCCGAACCGGTTTACCAAAGGTTATTTATCCATGTACCGACGAGATCCTTCCATGCACTATTTTGTTTTGGTATGAGTTCTTTTATTGTTATTACTAGCAACCCGCCCTGGCTTCGCCCGGTAACCTTAACAGTTTACCCCAGCGTAAGCTAAGGGGCACGGACGGCGGGTCCCAGAAGCAATTCAGAAAAGCCGAGGTGAACAGCGATACTACAAACACATATACTATACTTTGAAGTCTTAAATTGACACGACTCGACAGGTTGATGCTGGCAGAAGCTGGGGTGATAGGCTCGCTCGTAAACTCACCCCGAAGCTAGTAATTTAAAGTTCCACTGAATGGAGATTGTAGGAAGAAATGAAAACATAAAAGCACTTATAGAGGGCGACGTATTAAAGATAGAGATATGCTGTCATGGACTATTTTGTAGAAATTTTCTGCTAAACAATTCTTACACGCATAGTAGATATCTTTAACGGTTTACCCAGCGTAAGCTTAAAAGGCGCGTGGACGGCAGGATTATCGCCGACTCGATTCACTGAAATTCCGGCCGCGTGGTGTTGGAGTAGCGCACCTGCCTCTCACCCGGAGGCCCCGGGTTCGATTCCCGGCTCCGTCAGGGATATTAGAAACTGACGTGAGGGCTGGAACGGGGTGCACTCAGCCTCGTGAGGACAATTGAGTAGCTGTCTGACAGTGAGGCAGCGCCCCGATCACGTAAACCAAGATTAACAGCCGAGGGGACCCGATGCGCTGATCACGTGTCACCCCAATATCTGCTGGCCAATTGACTGGGCAGCGGTCGCTTGGTAGGCCTAGGCCCTTCATGGGCTGTAGTGCCAGGGGTTATTATTCACTGAAATCGTTACTGCTCGGCTTCCTTTGGTCATAAATGAATGTTTTTCTACAGAATCCTTCCTCAAGGAATCCTTTACAGAAGGTTGAAAATCGCATCAGAATCCTTTCAGTGGTTCTCGAGATTACCTGTTACATACAAGATCCGGGGACTTAGTTTTATACTATACTCTGCGGCATACAGAAACTGTGGTCTGACAGAAGTTCTGTAGTGACAGATCTTAGCATTCCTCGAAATGCATTTCTTGTACAAATTGTGGGATAGTTGGTATGCTGCGTTGAGTTTGGTACGCCTTGCTTAGATGCAGGTGCCATCTCTACCATTGGGGTGGACCCATTCACCAAGATAACGAAAGCGATTGACTCCTCCAATCGTTCCAGGTATGGTCGTCAAAGGGTTGTTTGTTTTATACAATGTAGAGATTATTATTATACGATTGGGCCAACCATGGACCACGTTACTTCAACCGCTTCTGTCCCTGAGCGGTGGCTACGCTCGCTGAAGCGCAGCGTTAGGCCATGGAGCCAAGCTCTCTGTGACTAGGTAGACGCGTAGGTTCGAGCCCCACCGTCAGCCGTCCTTGATATGGTGGTTTCCCAGTTTCAACACCAGGGAAATGCTGGGACGGTATCTTCCACATACTTGCCCAGTTCCATTCATCTTCATGCACTCAATCTCTCATCCCGGCGCGCAGGTCTCCCACGGGCGTTGACTAGGAAGATCTGCACTCGACCTCTCAGGAGGTCACACGAAAAATAAAATAAAAGAGTTCTATCCCAGTATTCCCACATGAATTTTCTGTGAGACTCCTTTCTTTCATCAGTACACTTTTTTTTTCCTGTTTTCAACCTTGGCTTTTCTGAGAATCGCTGGTGTGTCCCAAGTTTTCTCTGATGAGGAGCACGTTCCTGGATGTCTTCAAACGTGATCCCTACTTCTAGAAGATCTCTTTCAATCTCGGTGAACCAAAGTCCCTTCGTTTTCTTGTTCACAAAGTAGGAAAAGATGCGGTTGGTCAGTCTCTGGGAGTTCATGCGTGTTATGTGGTCATAGAAACTAATCCTCCTTTTCCTTAGGATATCTGTTATCCTTTCCGCACTTAGGTAGATTTCGTTGTTGTGCCGCTTCCTGAATTCCTGAACTCCCAGTATCTTTCTTAGGTTTTTTCTTTCTTTAGCCTCTACGTTTTCAATCAAACCTTTCCTGTTCAATGCAAGGACTTCTGGGCGAATAACTGCTTGGCATTGAGGGGCACTGATCGTTTTTTATAAACATTCCTAGTTAGTTGATCCTCGATGTGATGCTTCTTTCTCAGAGTTGTTTGGTGTTGTCCGCTCACCTGAGTACCTAAACGTCTCTGATTATTCTCTGCTCTACAATTAACTCTCTGGGGCCTAGCTTGTAGAGATTATATATATATAATTCGCTAGGGCCATCAAGGACCACGTTAAGTCTTGTTGTATTTGACACTGAACTTGGCCTTCTTCAGAGCCCAGATTTCCCTCATTCTTTGTGAGTGGGCCTGCTTACGCTCCTCTGTCCAAGGGGCACCGTGTCTTCTCTTCGGCTGCTCGTCTCGGTTAAGCGCGTCTTAAGCTGAGATATGTAGCAATTTCAGGTATTCATTGGTATTTCTAAACCAGGGAATTGTGGTTTTGGGGTTTGAATCAAAAAAGTGAAAGGTATCTTTAGTTAACTTTCTTCCGTCCCTTCTTTTCAGGAGACCGTAAAATCATGCCCGTCTTTTTAGGATTGTGACGGTAATTTTCTCTATTTTACTGTAGACATCCTCGTTGGATCTCTTTTGTTGGATTCCATTTTTGTACTTTGCTCCCAAGATTCCCCTCACAATTTTGTGCTTTTTTCTCCAGTTCTTCAAGGAGTCCTTTGCTGGCATTTAGAGATAGGGTTTCGGCTGCATATACAACTACTGGCTTCAGAACTGTTTCATAGTGACATATCTTAAAGTTTTAGGAAATGCATTTTTTTTGTAGATTGTGCGGGATGTTTGGTTGGCTATTTCCAGTTTGCGGGCTCATTCCTGAAGTGCTTCCTTGTTCATTTTTCATGATGATCTCACCTAGCTATTTGAATTTGTATAATCGGGCGATGTCCCCGTATTTTGTATGGAGCTTTGGTGGGGCCTCTTTAGTGTTAGTCATTACGTCTGTTTTCTCAAACGATATCTGCAGACCAGTTTGTTCGGCAATTTCCTTTAAGTTTCAACTTGAGCTCTAGCGGTTTCTACGTCATTTGAGAGAACGGCAATATCATCGGCAATATACTGCTAAGTGATTCCCTTGGATTTGGTTCCTATTCTTAGTGGATTCTAGTTGGTTTTCTGTAATATCACCCGCCAGGCTCTGATGATCTTTTCAAGAACGCAATTGAAGAATATCGGGGATAGCCCATCACCTTGTCGGACTCCTGTTTTGATGTCAAAGGAATCCAAGCGACATCCATGGAACTTCACCTTGGATTATGTATCGGTCAGGGTGGCTCTAATTAATGCCAACAGTTTCAAATCAACTCCAAATTCATTTAAGATGTTTAGCAGGACTTTCCGGTCAATGGAGTCGTACGCTTTCATGAAGTCAACAAAGGCAGACACATACTGCTTGGACCTTAGTGTACTATATCTGATGATCGTTTTGAGATCTGCTCGGCTGTTGAGCGACTTTTTCTGAATCCTCCTTGGTATTCACCTATTTCATGTCGTCGCTCATTTGTTTAATCTACTGTACTTGTGCGATACCTACTGAAAAGTGGAAATACTACGCCAGAAACCTTACCTGAAGTGTACACAACATCTCACCCAAGTTTCATCGCTGTCGGACGAATAGTATATGAACGCATACCGAACTTGATTGAAACGCTTCGTGCATAGTCGCTCATTTGTTGAATCTACTCGTGCGCTACCTATTGCAACATGGATTTACTAAGCCAGAATCCTTGCCTGGTGTGTACACAACCTCTCACCCAAGTTTCATCGCTATCGGCCGAATGGTATATGAACGCATACGGGACTTTGTTGAAACGCTTCGCGCGTCGTCTCTCATTTGTTGAATCTACTCGTGCGCTACCTATTGTTAAGTGGATTTACTACGCCAAAAACTTTCCCTGAAGTGCACACAACATCTCACCCAAAGTTTCATCGCAATGAGATGAATGGTATATGAACGCATGTGGGTCTTTGTTGAAACGAATCGCACGCCATTTTATTGAAGCTACTCGCGCGCTATCTACTGTAAATTGGATTTGCTACGCCTATAACTTTCCTGGGAGTGTGCACAACAACCCACCAAAATTTGGTCGCAATCGGGTGAATTGTATATGAACGCATCGCCAACACTCATTTGTTTAAACTACTGGCGCGCTATCTATTATAAACTGGATTATCTATCCCTATAACCATCCCGGAAGTGTGCTAAACAATCCACCAAAATTTGGCCTCAATCGGATGAATTGTAGGCTATATGAACGCATCGCCAAAACTCATTTGTTTAAACTACTCGCGCGCTCTCTATTGTAAATTGGATTAACTATCCCTATAACCATCCCGGAATTGTTCACAACAACTCACCAACATTTGATCGCAATCGGATGAATGCTTTATGAACGCATACAAGACGAACAGACGAACATCCTTTATATATATATATATATATACAAGCTGACCCGGCAGACGTTGTCCTGCCAATCAAAGCAAGTGTTGCAACTTTGTTTCTTGAAGTGCTTTTGGATACACAATATTTTTTCAATTTCTGTTAACTGCCTCTAAACTATCGTGAATTGAATTAACTAATTTAGAAATATTCGTTGGACGTGCACAGCAACTCTCCAAAGTTTCATCGCAATCGGATAAATGGCATATAACGCATACGGGATTTTGTTGAAATGATTCGTGCGCAGTCACTCATTTGTTGAATCTACTCGTGCTCCACCAACTCTGAAATGGATTTACTAAGTTAGAAAGCTTCACGTAAGTGTACACAACAACTCATCAAAGTTTCATCGCAATCAATGAATAGTATATGAACGCATACGGTATTTTGTTGGTACACTTCGCGCGTCGTCACTCATTTGTTACATCTACTCGTGCGCTACTAATATTGTAAAATGGATTTACCAAGTTGAACACCTTCCCTGGCGTGTACACAACAACTCATCAATGTTTCATCGGAATCGGATGAATGACATATGAACGCATACGGGATTTTCTTTAAACGATTTGCATGCCATCACTCATTTGTTGAATCTACTCATGCCCTACTTATTAAAAACTGGATTTACTAAGCCAGAAACCTTTCCTGGAATGTTCACAACAATTCAGCAAAGTTTCATCGCAATCGGATAAATGGTATATGAATACCTACAGGACTTTGTTGAAACGATCCTCGCGCCATCGCACATTTGTTGAATCTACTCGTGCGCTACCTATTGTAAAATGAATGTACTACGCCAGAAACCTTAACTGAAGTGTGCACAACAATTCACCAAAGTTTCATCGCAATCAGATAAATGGTATATGGACGCATACGGTACTTTGTTGAATGATTCGCATGCCGACACTCATTTGTTGAATCTACTCGTGCGCTACCTATTGTAAAATGGATTTATGAAGCCCGAAACCTTCCGTAGTGTGTATTCAACATCTCACACAAGATTCATCGTAATCGGGCGAATGGTATTTGAACGCATACGGGACCTTATTGAAACACTTCGCGCGTCGTCGCTCATTTGCAGAATGTACTCGTGCGCAACCTCCTGTAAAATGGATTTACTAAGTTAGAAACCCTCACGTAAGTGTACACAATATCTCACCATAGCTTAATTGCAATCGGATGAATGGTATATGAACGCATACGGGACTTACTGTAGTTTAAACGTTCGCGCTTCGTCGCTCATTTGTTGAATCTACTCGTGCGCTACCTATGGTTAAATGGATTTACAAATCCAGACGCCTCCCCCTGTGGGTAGATTATAGGCTAGGGAATAACCCACCCACCAAGGGAAGATGATGAAGAGAAGGAAGTAGATTTGGGATTTGAAAAGAAGGATAGAAGAATAGGAGGAGAGTCCCACAAAAGTAATAAGTTTAATGTTAAACACACTTAAAGGTGGTTGCCACCGCAAATATGTGCTCGGATACCTAAAGTGGGTACGAGCTTGGTCGAAGCTGACGGGAACCGCAGATAAGGCTTGGGCACTTTGCCAGAGAGAACCTGTAGTGTATTTCCTCCCAAGCACGAATGAAAGTACTATAGGGAAGGGTGATGATCTGGCCAGACAAATAGTAAGAGCTTTATTAAGCATTAACGAGGGCATAAACCTAGGAGGAGCTAGGAAAGCCAGGATCCTGCCTAACTGTAGTGTCAGAGAAATGATGAATCCAAAAATAAATATCTAATTTATTTAACAATGCAGGAAGTTTGAGGAAATTAACAATTATGCAATATAAATTTAATGAACATGGTTCATTTGAACCTTTTAACAAATAGGGTCGCAGACCTCTCCACGTTAAACAGTTGCTCCAGGCAATTGACAATTTTTAAGGTTTTTTAAACCGTGAATTAAAATCTTGGTAAGATTTCACAAATAGGCAAAATGGAATAATTAAAGTTTTAACATTTACAGGAGTACAAGCAGTGTACTATATGAAACCTCTGAAAGAACATTCTAACGAGAATAACAACTTCGAAGATAACAAAATGGGAAACATAAAGAATAAAAAGGAAGTTCCTACAACTTCTTATATTTATACAGAATTACTTTGTGAGATTTATACAAAGAGAGCAGGTCACTTACTGTGAACCTGAAAAGTTAATCAGAAGGAAGGTTCTAGACCTCTTATACTTTGAAAAAGACTCGCCAGTCAAATGAGGCAGTTTTCATTTAGCGAGACCAAAAAATAACTCACTCAAGAGTTGAGAGAATTGTTTTCCCTGCTTTTGAAGGGAGGAACAATGTAAATTTAAAACTTGTATCACACAAGAAATTATGCAGAATTTAATTAATGTTAAACTAGCAAAGTTGGAAGGGTACTTCGTGAGTAACACCTTATAGACAGTTACAATTTTATAAATAATGGTTGTTAGTAGAAGGTTAAGGAAAGATCATTGGGATATAGGATCAATGTTCATGGCCGTATTTAATATAACCGGACGAGCGCGACGCGGTAGAAACGTGGAGAAAGCACTGTTTATCACTGTAGTCTATGAAGATGGATTCAAAGTTCACTATGGAAACACTAAAGTTTATGAGAAAAAAAGTTATTGCAATTATGGAAAGAACTGATTGCACTATATAGATGAGAGTCTATTTCTTGAAACAGTTGTGATTTACAATTGAATGCGCCATAGAAAGTTCCAGCGGTGGACGAAAATTCACTATTGTAGTAATTTAGTTTTAAACAGAATTCTCCCAAGTACGTGAGAAATACATGATGGCAGGACTCGCAGATAGAGAACAAGTTCTAGAAGGTTCCAGAACGACCTTAGCAGAAAATGGGGTTTGAGAAAATCCAACGGAGGAAATAGTTTATAATTATAGGCAGCGGGTATTAGATAATATCCCACGTAGCGAGAGGGTTTCTCGTTTGAATCGCTTAAGAAAAGCTCTTTTTAGTAAGGTTGGCTTATACAAGAAAAAAGCTCAACATGGCAAATCCTACGAAGGATGATTATTGCCCCAAAGTAAATAATTTCACACTGCCTATAATTAAAAGCACTTGAAAGTTAAAACCATGAAGATGAGGTTAAAACTTTTTAAAAATGGTACTTATCTCGATTTCATGTTGAAGTCGGAGTTCCTTGAAGACTATCTAGCCAACATGGCGTAGAATAGAGTGAGCCTCTTAGTTTGAGGAGGCTAAGCTCAAGAAGAGCTTTGACTGATCGAGTCAACTGCAGACGAAGAAGTGAGTGAAGCTCAGCGAAGCACTGAGAGACCACGGAAGGGGGAGAGAGTGGGGGTAGGAAACAAAAGGTATACATATCAGCATAACCAACATTACAACAAAAAATTGATCTTCTCTTGCTGAGCTGGTCTTCAAAGAGTTGACAACAGTATCTGGTAGCCAAATGGATGTGGAATTCCTCTTGCGCGAGGAAGAGTTGAAGAGCTTCAGAGATTTGTTGTCATATGACGCTAGGTGGATCACAGAATATATATCTGAAACATACTCACACAAAATATAAGAAATTTGAACCCCTAAGAAAGAACAGAAGGTCACTGTTGGTGTCTGACAGAAAGGGAGGAAAGAACGTGCAAAAGCATTCAAAATTGTAATCTTAGGTACCGTGCATTCCAAGAATGCACCATACTGGGAGGGCCAGAGACCAACAGCGAGCAAGAAAAACAAGTACAGCACTAAACAATTTCCGAAAAGTAGTCTTGTGATCTGACCATTATTGGTCAAGACTCTGAATACCCTGACTGTCCTATCTCTTCCAGGGTAACAATCGGTCACCCTACCAGAAATCCATACTAGGGGGGGTGAAATATCTCTAACCAAGACCAAGTCCCCTACTTTAATGTCGGGACTGGAAAGAAACCACTTCTGCCTCCGTTGCAAGGAAGTTAAATATTCCAAGTTCCACCTTTTCCAAAAAGAATTACGGAGGGCTTCAAGTTTACACCAAGCAATAGGTAAATCAAAATCCCTGAAAGAAATGGAAAGGGGAGGATGGGCAGAGAGAGAAGTGCGTGTAAAGAAGCGACCAGGTGTAAGTGGAAGGAGGTCATCAGGGTCATTGGAAAGAGGAGTTGAAAGGCGAGAATTATCAACACTTTCAATCACGAAATAGCTGGAAACTGAGGGAAATAAAGCACTAGTAAAGATTACGATACGATGAGAAAGAAGAATTGGCAAGTTTAAACAAAGCGTATAGGAACAAGTACATCTATTCAGGACAAGAATATACCAAATAAACAAAGGAACTATGCGAGTAGAAAGCAAGAACGCCATAGGTAACAAACGAGTAGCCATAAACAATGACCTCAAGTTATAATGAGTATCAAAGGGGTTACTCAGAAAAATACTTAAGTCATCGAAAACCAGGACATGACAAGCATGAATACAAAAACACATCGAATGTGACGTCGAGAAAAAACAAGTTTGTTCATCAATGAACATTAAGATCGCAAAGTATGCAAGCAAATTGCAATTCATGAGCGCGTGAGAAATACGCAACGAAGTTTTGAAACGGGGATCAAAGCAGTTATGGAATACGAGCATGAGTAAGTAAGGGACGTAAACAAGTACAGCCTTGACACACATAGTACAACGAGATAAGGCATATAAATAGCTGAACGAGTCCTTAAGCGGGACAGGTTTATTTTGGGAACTAAGGGAACGGCTTCCGAGCGTGCGGTAGCAACTCGCTAGACAATGCTTGGCAATCAGCCAAAGTTGAGATAAGAGAAACTTGTTTTGAACTGTGTCAATCATACAGGAAATAAACAACGACTGGGCATTCCTCAGACTGGTATACACACGAGTCTCAAAAACAAGCAGTTCAAAGTGCACACACACTAATTGAGTCAGCTGTAACTTAAAGTAGAACCAGTAACACGACATGCAGTCAATCGTAACTTGGACGTGAACAAACAATTTAAAGCTATATGAAATAAAGTAGGACATCAATTTCGCATAATTGAGAGGATCACGAAATCGAACAATTTTCAACAAAAAGAAGCTTAATTCTTCCGAGCAAAGAAGACAAGCTGGGACATTGAGAAGAAGGTTATGCACAAGAATAGTTATTCTAGGTGCAATGGAATTCAGAGTTTCAAGCGGTTTCATGAGCAACTTCCAATTGCGAAGAAGGGGGGAGGAGCCGGCCGTGGCCATCCCTCTACATAACGAAAGAAGTGAAACATAGCGTACAGCAAAGTGATGGTGACTGATAGCCATGGTTTTACACAAGGGGAAGATAGTTTTCGAGGAATAGTTTAAGCAATTAACTGCTATAAAAAATGACATAAGAAGGTAGACGAGATAACACAAAGCAAGGCGAACTTGAATTGCCATTTTGTGCGGGAAGAAGGAAAAACCATTTAAACAACTTACAGGGTTAGCGCAGTTATTCACGATAAGACATCGTTTCGACAAGTGGTTTTCAAAAATATTGAGATTTGAAACATGAGCGTTCTCTTTTTCAGAAATGGGATTTATGTCAGCTGTGACGAAATGACATTGTGCTTTGGTTTGAACACTGGTATGTTTGATTTCGCCAGTGATAACCCAACCAAAATCGGTGTCTCTAGCGACCACGGTTGAAGATAACTTGCGTGTTTGTTTGCGAATGCAGTTCCAAAAGACATTGGCACTGAAAAGCACATCAATGGGACCTTGAGCATTAAACTGAGGATCGGCTAACCTTAAGTGCGAGGGAATCTTTAAACTGGAAGTATTAATGGAGTGACTTGGAGTGTCTTTACCAATACTGGTAAGAATGAGACAGTTTAAATTAAGATTGGTGTTTCTTTGGCAAACGTCTCTGATTTTCAATTTTGAAGACTGCAAAACTTGAGTTTTCAAATTGTCAATGCCGGTCACATTGATAGAAGTAGGCGATGACGAAAGACCTAGTTTTTTAATCAACGATTGCGAAACAAAGTTGTGCGTTGAAGCGGAATCGAGAAGACCACGGGTTTTGAACCAATTTCCAAATCTATCTTGGATTTCAAATTGCACAGTGGTCAACAGGGTTTGCGCACTATGAAAAGTGTCGGCGTTGGAAATGCAGGAAGAAGCATTAGTTTGTTCGGAGCTGCTCTGCATGGAGCTTAAAGAGGCAGGTGCTGATGACCTCGATTTATCGTGAACGTGCAATAACGAATGATGCGGTTTTTTACAATGAAAACAAAGATTTAATGACGTACAGTTCGAAGAAGAATGCTTAGGTGATAAGCAATTGAAACAATGCTTGCTGTTTAAGACAAACTTTCTTCGATCTTCGACAGACAATTCTTTAAAGGATTTGCACAAATACAATGTGTGAAGCTTTTTACAGAGCGTGCATTTTAACGATTTGTTAAGCGGCCTGATATCTTCTCTTGGATTATTAAAAGAAGAACGGGTTTGTTTGTTTTCGACAAATGGGGGCTGATGTCCCTTTGAAGAAGCAAGTTTTTTTTCAAAAATTTGACACTGAGGATTCGTTTCGACTTTTTCGCACTGAAATGCGAGTGCTGTAAGGAATTGACATCGACTGTTGAGAAACGAGACAAGGTGTTCGAAGGAAAATTCTTTGTTGTAGGCGAGTTCGACCTCCCAGGCCTTCAGTGTCGAAAAATCGAATCTTGATGTAGCTAGGTGAATAAGTATGGTGTCCCATGTTTGGACAGGCTGTTTTAGCTGGTATAACGCTCTGACATTTAACTGCATAGAATCTAAGAGGTCTCTTAAAGATGTGACGTCATTAGGTTTGACGGCAGGTAAGTTGAAGAGACAGCGGATATGACGAGCGACACTCAACCTTAAATTGCCATATCTCTCTTTAAGGAGATTAAAGGCGATGTGGTAGTTGTCTGCGCTTAAAGGCAGTGACTCCACTATGGTCAAGGCCTCTGATTCCAAAGACGTGCGGAGATAGTAAAATTTATGTATGTCTGGGATCTCGATATTTTCATGAATTAAAGAACAGTAAAGTTCGTAAAAAGAATACCATTCACCTTCCTTGCCTGAGAAGTGGGGTAGGCTTATCTTGGGAAGTAACGGTTTCGGTTTGTTCTTGTGAACTGAAGCAGGTGCGAACTGGGCCGGATTGATGACCCTAGTGTCCGGTTCTGAGATATTGCGAATCAATTGGTGGGCCTTTGCAATTCCTTCAAAGTACAAGGGTTCGACCTCATCCCGGTCCAATTGCAGTTCTGGACAAGCGGATTCAATCTCTATTTGAATTTGGTCATAATAATCATAAGACCGTTCGTACAACTTAAGGCGATGAGTCAAGATATCTAAATCACACTCGGCGGGATTTAATTTGCTGATGAAATTTCGGAATCTAGTGAGTTGCCCTTTATAAGAAGAACGTCTAGCAATGAGAGTTTCATCTTTTTCGGCAGGAGCCATGACAAAAATAATAAATTGAAATACAACTCACGAAACTGTAGAACTTTGGAGATGCTGTCAGGTTGGCAACAGCGAGAGAGTAGAAAGAACAGGACACCCCAAAGGAGACAGGAGCGGCCTCTTTCCCGTTCACAGGCTTTGCATGACGTAGATATAGCTGAAAGATCCAAAGGAGATATTAAAAATTTGCAAAGTATTGTCAAATGACACTTGACAAACAATGGACATAAAAAATGGACTCTCCCGGGTTTCTGGTACCAAATTTTGGGTAGATTATAGGCTAGGGAATAACCCACCCACCAAGGGAAGATGATGAAGAGAAGGAAGTAGATTTGGGATTTGAAAAGAAGGATAGAAGAATAGGAGGAGAGTCCCACAAAAGTAATAAGTTTAATGTTAAACACACTTAAAGGTGGTTGCCACCGCAAATATGTGCTCGGATACCTAAAGTGGGTACGAGCTTGGTCGAAGCTGACGGGAACCGCAGATAAGGCTTGGGCACTTTGCCAGAGAGAACCTGTAGTGTATTTCCTCCCAAGCACGAATGAAAGTACTATAGGGAAGGGTGATGATCTGGCCAGACAAATAGTAAGAGCTTTATTAAGCATTAACGAGGGCATAAACCTAGGAGGAGCTAGGAAAGCCAGGATCCTGCCTAACTGTAGTGTCAGAGAAATGATGAATCCAAAAATAAATATCTAATTTATTTAACAATGCAGGAAGTTTGAGGAAATTAACAATTATGCAATATAAATTTAATGAACATGGTTCATTTGAACCTTTTAACAAATAGGGTCGCAGACCTCTCCACGTTAAACAGTTGCTCCAGGCAATTGACAATTTTTAAGGTTTTTTAAACCGTGAATTAAAATCTTGGTAAGATTTCACAAATAGGCAAAATGGAATAATTAAAGTTTTAACATTTACAGGAGTACAAGCAGTGTACTATATGAAACCTCTGAAAGAACATTCTAACGAGAATAACAACTTCGAAGATAACAAAATGGGAAACATAAAGAATAAAAAGGAAGTTCCTACAACTTCTTATATTTATACAGAATTACTTTGTGAGATTTATACAAAGAGAGCAGGTCACTTACTGTGAACCTGAAAAGTTAATCAGAAGGAAGGTTCTAGACCTCTTATACTTTGAAAAAGACTCGCCAGTCAAATGAGGCAGTTTTCATTTAGCGAGACCAAAAAATAACTCACTCAAGAGTTGAGAGAATTGTTTTCCCTGCTTTTGAAGGGAGGAACAATGTAAATTTAAAACTTGTATCACACAAGAAATTATGCAGAATTTAATTAATGTTAAACTAGCAAAGTTGGAAGGGTACTTCGTGAGTAACACCTTATAGACAGTTACAATTTTATAAATAATGGTTGTTAGTAGAAGGTTAAGGAAAGATCATTGGGATATAGGATCAATGTTCATGGCCGTATTTAATATAACCGGACGAGCGCGACGCGGTAGAAACGTGGAGAAAGCACTGTTTATCACTGTAGTCTATGAAGATGGATTCAAAGTTCACTATGGAAACACTAAAGTTTATGAGAAAAAAAGTTATTGCAATTATGGAAAGAACTGATTGCACTATATAGATGAGAGTCTATTTCTTGAAACAGTTGTGATTTACAATTGAATGCGCCATAGAAAGTTCCAGCGGTGGACGAAAATTCACTATTGTAGTAATTTAGTTTTAAACAGAATTCTCCCAAGTACGTGAGAAATACATGATGGCAGGACTCGCAGATAGAGAACAAGTTCTAGAAGGTTCCAGAACGACCTTAGCAGAAAATGGGGTTTGAGAAAATCCAACGGAGGAAATAGTTTATAATTATAGGCAGCGGGTATTAGATAATATCCCACGTAGCGAGAGGGTTTCTCGTTTGAATCGCTTAAGAAAAGCTCTTTTTAGTAAGGTTGGCTTATACAAGAAAAAAGCTCAACATGGCAAATCCCACGAAGGATGATTATTGCCCCAAAGTAAATAATTTCACACTGCCTATAATTAAAAGCACTTGAAAGTTAAAACCATGAAGATGAGGTTAAAACTTTTTAAAAATGGTACTTATCTCGATTTCATGTTGAAGTCGGAGTTCCTTGAAGACTATCTAGCCAACATGGCGTAGAATAGAGTGAGCCTCTTAGTTTGAGGAGGCTAAGCTCAAGAAGAGCTTTGACTGATCGAGTCAACTGCAGACGAAGAAGTGAGTGAAGCTCAGCGAAGCACTGAGAGACCACGGAAGGGGGAGAGAGTGGGGGTAGGAAACAAAAGGTATACATATCAGCATAACCAACATTACAACAAAAAATTGATCTTCTCTTGCTGAGCTGGTCTTCAAAGAGTTGACAACAGTATCTGGTAGCCAAATGGATGTGGAATTCCTCTTGCGCGAGGAAGAGTTGAAGAGCTTCAGAGATTTGTTGTCATATGACGCTAGGTGGATCACAGAATATATATCTGAAACATACTCACACAAAATATAAGAAATTTGAACCCCTAAGAAAGAACAGAAGGTCACTGTTGGTGTCTGACAAAAAGGGAGGAAAGAACGTGCAAAAGCATTCAAAATTGTAATCTTAGGTACCGTGCATTCCAAGAATGCACCACCCTGGCGTGTACACAACATCTCACCCAAGTTTAATTGCGATCGGACGAATGGTATTTGAACGCATACGGGACCTTTTTGAAACGCTTCGCACGTCGTCGCTCATTTGTTGAATCTACTCGTGCGCAACCTCCTGTGAAATGGATTTACTAAGTTAGAAACCTTCAGGTAAGTGTACACAACAACTCATCAAAATTTCATCTCAATCGATGAATGGTATATAAACTTATACGGGATTTTGTTGAAACGCTTCGCGCGTCGTCGCTCATTTGTTGAATCAACCCGTGCGCTACATATTGTAAAATAATTTACTAAGCTAAACACCTTCCCTGGAGTACACTCAACATCTCACCCAAGTTTCATCGCAATGGGATGAACTGTATATGAACGGATACGTGACTTTGAAACCTAGCTGTCCCGGCAGACGTTTTCCTGCCAATCAATGAAAGTGTTGTAACTTTTTTCTTGAATTGCTTTTGGATACACATTTTTGTTATTTCTGTTAACTGCCTCTAAACTATCGTGAACTGAATTAACTAATCTACAAAAATTCGTGGGAGCGTGCACAACAACTCTACAAAGTTTCATCGCAAACGGATAAATGGCATTTAACGCATACGGGATTTGGTTTAAATGATTCGTGCGCTGTCACTCATTTTTTGAATCTACTCGTGCTCTACCAACTGTGAAATGGATTTACTAAGTTAGAAAGCTTCACTTAAATGTACACAACAACTCATCAAAGTTTCACCGCAATCGATGAATAGTATATGAACGCATACAGGATTTTGTTGGAACGCTTCGCACATCGTCACTCATTTGTTACATCTACTCGTGCGCTATCAATATTGTAAAATGGATTTACCAAGTTGAACACCTTCCCTGGCGTGTACACAACAACTCATCAAAGTTTCATCGGAATCGGACGAATTACTTATGAACGCATAAGTGATTTTCTTTAAACGATTCTCGTACCGTCACCCATTTGTTGAATCTACTCATGCGCTACCTATTGTAAAATAGATTTACTAGGCCTGAAACCTTCTCTGGCGTGTACTCAATGATTCACCAAGGTTTGATCACAATCGGATGAATGATATATGACCGCATACGGGACATTGTGGAAACGATTCGCGTGCCGTCGCTCATTTGTTGAATCTATTCGTGCGCTACTTATTAAAAACTGGATTTACTAACACAGAAACATTTCCTGGAGTGTACACAACAATTCACCAAAGTTTCATCGCAATCTTATAAATGATATATGGCCGCATACGGTACTTTGTTGAAATGATTTACGTGCCGACACACATTTGTTGAATCTACTCGTGCGCTACCTATTGCAAAATGGATTTATTAAGCCAGAAACCTTCCGTAGGGTGTACACAACATCTCACCCAAGTTTCATCGTAATCGGACGAATGGTATTCGAACGCATGAGGGACCTTATTGAAACGCTTCGTGCGTCGTCGCTCATTTGTTGAATCTACTCGTGCGAAACCTCCTGTGAAATGTATTTACTAAGTTAGAAACCCTCACGTAAGTGTACACAACATCTCACCCAAGTTTCAACGCTATCGGACGAATGGTATTTGAACGCATACGGGACTTTGTTGAAACGCTTCGCACGTCACCGCTCATTTGTTGAATCTAGTCGTGCGCAACCTCCTGTGAAATGATTTACTAAGTTAGAAGCCTTCAGTTAAGTGTACACAACAACTCATCAAAGTTTCATCTCAATCTATGAATGGAATATAAACTTATACGGGATTTTGTTGAAATGCTTCGTGCGTCGTCACTCATTTGTTGAATCTAGTCGTGCGCTACCTAATGTGAAATTGATTTACTAAGCCAGAAGCCATCCCTGGAGTGTACAAAACATCTCACCCAAGTTTCATCGCTATCGGACGAATGGTATTTGAACGCTGTAACATGTGGTTACAATGTTATTTGAATCACTATTCTTTGGTGAGGAAGGAGGCCATAGGATATAGTTGCACATCTGTGTACATAATATGTTTTTAATGATGTGGTATTGTTTTTCTTTATTCTTTGATGTTCTTTTTGATGAATGAGTATCTCTTGATAATATCTATGGAGATTATTGGTGCTTGTGCAGTTAGGTTTGGAGTATAAAAGTGGATTGCTTATAGCTACAGGAAAAGATGTATAGTGATGATTATTAATGAATTAAATCAATACCTGTGTTCCTATGGTGAGGTGCAGGTTCCTTTATGTTTTAATTGATGGTGATCTGAGTAATGAACGGTTAATAGAGGTATGTCCATCACATATATCAGGTATATGGCTTGACTGTTTGCCCTGTTGATAAAATAAAATATCCCTTGTGAGTATAATCAACCACAACCCCGATAAGTAAAGAAGTAAAGTTATAACGCATACGGGACCTTTTTGAAACGCTTCGCGCGTCGTCGCCCATTTGTTGAATCTATTCGTGCGCTATCTATTGTAAAATGGATTTACTAAGCCAGACACCTTCCCTGGAGCTCACTCAACATATCACCCAAGTTTCATGGCAATCGGATGAATGGTATATGAACGCATACGGGACTTTGAAACGCTCTAACGTGCAGAGACAAACAGTAGAATTCGACATCACTGCCACCTTTGGTATAAAACACAACTTTTCGCCACGGGCGGAGTGTATGTAATGGCGGTAGTTGCACAGGTTGCGACCAGGTGGCTCTAACGTGCAGAGACAAACCGTCCAAAGACATCAACTTTCACGAAGGCCAAGGCTAGTGGTTTCCATGACGACTGTTTTTGACTGTAGGCCTATGTTGTGGTTCTAAAATTGTGTGTAAATTGTGGTTCTAAAACTGTGTTCATTCCACCTACCGGGCCAGATTGTGAATCTAAACCATACATGGACCCACCCTAATATACATACCAAATTCCATCAATATCGGTTCAGTCGTTTAGGAGGAGTTCAGTCACATACACACGTGTCGAATAATTGTATATATAAAGATATACACAGTATTGTGCCCGTTTAGACCGAAGTCCGCACGACCACATATGCATTTTACCAAGAATCAGTTAGCACGAGAGTCAAAATATCCCGGGGCGCCAGATGGGTTAAAGCTTATCGCAAAAAAAAAACACGACATCAAAATAAATAAAAAAATGCTTTACTGATTTTTGGCTCAATGCAACAATAAGGATAGAAGGAGATTCAACTGGGCATAACACAACATGTAAAATTATCTCATTTCATTCTAAATTTTAAAATTGACTGCAAAATGATGCTCAAGGTAACATCATTCCAGTGCGACGGCACACACTACTATTTACACAATGTACAGAAATTTTCCAACACATTGAACAATTGTCTTTGTAGACACAAGTCTGATTATCAGTCCTGTAGACTGTGTTCCAAAATTATATAAAATTATTTACGATGAAATCCAGTTCATATTAAATTGTCTTTACTGGAAATATTGTAGTTCACTGGTTGAATTTCTAACATGATATTAACACTCGTAGAAATTCTCACTGTTTATAATTGTTTATAGAATTTTTTAACTTCCACTTATTTTTCCAGTTTCAAAAATATTGTCAAAAATATTATCTTTGACCCAACACTAATTATGTACACATATTAATAACAACATCTGAAAAGTATTTGACCCTTGAGAATAGCATCGAAGAACTGTGCGAAGCACAACAAAATTTATTATTCTTCCAAAATTAAACATTTCGAGAAGTGACTCGATTATGAACTTCAAATTCCAAAGAAATATGATTTCTGAATCATCAGCTTGATCAAAAAAAAATTGTTGAACCATTCAACTATTCGATTTTCCACTTGGAATTATTATTAAGAAAAATATTTATATTTGTTGCTATTTTAGTAACTTTCACAACTTGCAATTCTTGAACAGTATGCGGAAATAAGAATTGTAGCTTTATAATAAATTCATTTAGTTCATGACAATAGGATTGAAAACATCCTTTAAGTAATTCGTGGATACAGAATTATTTTTTAATTGGCAGTGGCCCATTCAATTATTTGTGTAAGAACACAATATCCCAACAACAACGGCAAAGGTCTTCCTCTGAAGAAGAATAAAATTTTATCATGACAAAACCGGGTTCTAGCAAATCCAAAGTATTAATGCAATACGTAAACAAGTTTGAAATAATTACTGATGGTTTGGTCATTCATTCGACGAAATGTGTGGTTCCAATACTCCTCCTATAAACCTGAGCCATCGAACCTGCTATTTGATTGATGTTCAAAAAATAAAACCTCCTCATTCCTGCGACTTAAACATGCGCACCTGGGAATGGCATTTCAACTACTCCACACACATAAATTTTCTTCCCAAAATTTCTACAATAAATCAAGCCTCTGCTTGTTATCAAAACTGGAAGATCTATAAACTTACAAGTTTATTTTATTTTACCATTCAGTTCAAACCGTGAAGTTACCACACTTGTGATATTCTCTATTTCACTTTCGAATGTGTGCCTACGTCATGATTTTATATAAACACAAAAAAAAAATCCTTATTGATACAAATATCATTGGCTTCCTGTTTCATGCCTTTCCGTGTTATCTGAAAAATATACTTTGCTCAATGCAAATATTAACTGTTCAACCAGAACTATAATGTTGGTGGAATACGGGCTTGTGCTATGCACTGGCTTTCGGAAAATCACCTGTTCCAAACTAGGAATGATGAAACTAATCCTTAAGCTCTCTCTCAACGAATGTGATTATTAGAAAACGTAAGATCCAATAATTATTTAGAAAAATTATGAAAATTATTATTATTATTATTATTGGATTATTATTGTTATTATTTCCTTAAATATGTTTAATTATTATTTCCTTATGTGAAAAAACCACATGTTCGACTCTTCGAATATGGACAAAATATCCATTCCTCAACAAAAATAAATATTAACTTCTACAGTTATATCGGCTGATTACCGTGATTCTCAAACAAAATGAACATTCAAATAAATGCTCGGTATGCTCGGTCATCGATCCTAAACTGTTCTGAGTGCTGAAAATACTCAGAATAACCCTAATGTGTCTTGCGTAAATCAATGCAAGATTTAAATACGAAGAAAAATAAATGTGTTGGTCATCTGCAGAAAATGAGTTTGTTCCAATTAGCTAGGCATAATATAAAAGTCAAATGTGGCTTACATTTCTCGTTGGTCTTGAAGCGTAGTGAACCTGGTCTGTACCAGATTTATCCAGATACATGCCCTATTGGACACGCACGTCTAATCCTTGTATCGGCCGCCATTATATACCAACAATCTGTCTAGCACGACGTAGTGGAAATATTTCTTGAAGTTTGAAGTAACTGCTGATCCATTTTAATATTGACTTCAATTAAATCCATAGCAGTTCGCTTAAATGGGGTCAGATCCAAATGATCTCTTCTCAAAAGCGTCAGTTGTAACATAACTCACGGTAATCTTTTCAGTACAGGAAAACACTGATAGTCTAAAACAATCAACGGCTGTTCTGAAGATCGTTCCCTGGGCATGGCTTCACACTATCTATCATGCGCGAAGCAACATATAGTTTCCCTTTGTCGGCTAATGAACAACACCGTGATAGACTGGCCTTCAATATACTGAAAGATCTGAGTGGTTATTTAGTTACAATTTGTGAAACTGACAAGTTGGATTAAAATATCCAAGTATTGAATTATTGTTACTGGACTGTGACAGAATAATATCTAGACAAAGTCTAGCATATGTCCATATAGAAACAAAGTGTTTCACCAATGTCCGTAGAAAATAACAATCACCTTAGTGATTCCCTCTACCGGAAACTTACTACGTTCCCCACGTATCGTAGCACTTTTGTGACTATCACAATTCAAAGATATCTTCTGCGTAGATTCGGCAACCATGTGCCTTGGCTCGACGTAGTAGCAGCACCTTGTCCTACAAGAGTTTGGTTTGAAGTGAGCTGCTTATGCTTGGGCCGAGCGGCTTTTATACAAAACGGTCGGCTCCACGCTGGATCACGCTGAAATCTGTAAATCCTCATATCTCCGGTGTCTCTGGTCTGATTCACTTGAGACTAAGTGCATCCTCTTTCATTTGGCCGTGCCAGTAATCTGATCAAAGTATCAAGTCTCTACTCCATGGCTAAGTATTTAATCACCAAATAGTCTCGACCTCTGCTACTATTTGCCACGTCACTTAACATCTTCTTGGCTGCATAAAGTTTCCATTTCAATCTAGAAGGAAAGGAGCGCGATATTCAAATATCTCAACTTTCAAAAGCGGCTGTAGCCTTTCCCTTGATACCTAGGTGTCTGAATCTTGGAATACCCATTCCTAGAATTGGGCACAGTATATAAGATTATTATTGTTATTATTGTATGCAACATTTGGTGTAATTCATAGTAATGCTGTCAATATCACAATATGAAAGAGTAATGTGCACAGCCCATAATGCACTGGATATGATCACATGCAGCGTTTATAGGCCAGACTGTGTTCACTTTGACGACGCTTGTGACTGCGATACAGAAACATGTCAACTGAAACATGCACGTTTTGGCTTAGGTTAACAGGTACTCCAATGCATCATGAACACTGCGATGGCCCAATACAAACCAGGGGTGGCCACAGCAAGGAGCGAGCCATATATGGTTCTAACATTGCTCTCTCGTTTATGGCTTCAGTGTTGACATATTAGAAGCCATCTTTCACTGTTGCCAAGTGATCTATCAGTGGAATCGCTTGCCAGTAGATGCCACGGTGGGTGGATGGTTATCGTTTTGGACTACCAACCCCAAGCTTGCAGGTTCGCTCCTGATCGTGGTAAGTGATTTTTGAAAGGGGACAAAAACTCAGCACGCATTTCATACGTTGTTGGAATGTTCAGGAAACCATTTGAATTGAGTAATTCAGGAATTGATCACGGGATTTTCCGCCAACGAAAAGTTCCTCCTTTATCAACAGAAAGCGCTATAGCACTCAGCGTCTCCAGTGGGCTAATATCAGACTCCCAGATTCGTTTTAATGCGCGAGCAATCAAGTACACCAGCAGATATCTATGGAGTTAAAAGGTACTCATCGACACTACTGAAGACATTTCATTACAAGTTATCTTATTTTCTTGAAATTGGTATCTCTGATTCCAAGAATATAAACTAGTGATTTAGTGCCAAAAAAAGAAAAATTAAATAAATTTGGGGGGTCTTTTTCAAAGATTTATCCCAAAAATAACGTGCATTTTTAGGACGCGATATCTTTGCTCTTTTTCAACTTAATTGAGTCATTGTTGTCGCAAATTGATCTGCTGTATGTTCAGAATCGTTTTTGTATCATTGATTGAGGCAAATATATTAGTTTTGTTTTACAATTTACGTTATTTTGATCGAAAAAATAAATTAATTGTGGGGGGCGCAACCCCTATTTTCAATTTAACAGCTTCATTCTGCGTTACAACATAGCTGTATTATTTGTCTATATTTTAGTTTTTAAATGAAACTAATATCTGCATTATAAGTGGGCATTTTAACTGCTCAAGTCAAGACAAATATTGAAAAAAAAAAAAAAAAAGAAGCGAGAGAAATCGTAACTTAAAGTTTAGGTACACATTTAGAGTAAAGAGCCTTACTTTTCAACTCCTGAAAAATGCCTTTTCTTTGGATTTTAGGTCAATCTTCTGCTTTATCCGACCCGAGAATATCTCCTACATTGTTTTAGTTCTGGACTAGACTGTTTCAAAGCCAGATTAATGTGTGCTATATCTGCTGCACCTATGCGTCAAAGTGACAGCTGCTGAAAAGCGTGCTCACAGATCATTAAAGTGAATATAAATGAGCTAAACAACAATAAAACTAGTTTATACTATATATTTCTGGAAACTAGAGAGGACATACTACCGAATAAGACAATAAAAAAAATTCGAAAATTTTCATGAAAATGACTAATGGAAGGGTCGATGAGTACCTTTCTGCACAATGCTTTCTTGATGGTGGCAGCAATCGCAGGATTGATATCACTGTGATCAACAAAGCGAAGGGCAGAGCTGAGATATTGATCGAATTATACAGTTTGTACCAGCTATTTCTCAGACTAGGCTACAGTTGATAAGGTTGTTTACGAAACTTTCACACTTTTTTTTCCTTCGGTCATATAATTTAAGGCAAATAAATGTGACAGATCTTTTCTTTGGAACGAGGGGTACAACTCCGAGTTCATTTTTGTAACCTGGTGGCTGAAGTATTGTACCCGTTCGTCCTGGGGATGCGATGACCCATCTGCTATTACATCGCATTCCTGGATTTCCAGGACAGAGCGGAGTTAAATGAACATGAAGTCAAATAAGGAATGTGTCGGAAATTCAGTTGAAATATCACAAAAGCAGAGGGTAACACGAGATAAAGTATCTCCAGGGTCGTTACGGGTTTCAATTTAATAAAATAAATGCAAATATAAATGGGCGCCATCAACTGAATCCCTAGCAAACCACATCCTTCCTGGTTAAGCCATAATTAAGACAAGGAAAGAAATAGGAAAATCACATCACCATCAGATCACAACTAAGATAAAAACAAATTTATTCAACTATGATAGTCAGACAGACATATTAAACACTCATCCTACCTGAGAGCATGGTCGAATGCCAACGTTAAATTGTCATTGTCCAGAAAATCGAACCATCTCTATTCTACTCAAAGTGTATTTAATCCACATAAAATAGGAAAAATTTCTAAAGTTCTCTTGGGTTCTCAGGATCACCGTAGCACTATGTCTTTGCGTCACTGACATTCGTGATAACTGAGACCTAACTTCTCTTTAAATTAACATCATGAATGTGGATGTAAAAATATTATTAATCTGTCTAAACACATATATTCTAATCACATATTTAAATATCACATAATTTATGGCTTGCATGGCATTATTCAAATGCTGAATATGTTAGTAAAATGCTCCTAAACATCGAATAATTAATTTACACTATTTACACTGTCATTAATAATTGCTTGTTTGTGAATCACAGAAAATCCACTACTCAATGGTTATAATCATCATCATCATCAAAATTAAATATTTCTCACATTAGTTCTCATCTCAAAATTTACTATATTCATGTCAGAATAATTATTTCATTATCATCAAATCATTTAAATGAATATTATAATCATCAATTCTTTATGCTCTCTAATTATTCACACACTCTCCTTTCATCATCTCCTTCAGATTAAATCATCTTAAATCATCAATATAAATTGTTTAATTCATCAACTCAAATTGCAATTCTTCAAATCATATCTCAATTAAATTTATTTAAATTCATTGAAATTTATTAATCATCAGCTTCTTTAATTAATTATCACCTTCTAATTCAATTATTCATCATCTATTTAATCATCTATTAATTTCTTTAAATCAGCTTATTTATTCAATCTTTAATTCATCCATTTATTTAATTCATTGATTTATTCCAAAATTTAATTTATCAATTTATTTAAATTTTATTTCATCTGGTCATTCTGATTTTTATTTCATTAGGTCAGATCATTAATATGCTTAAATTTCAGATTATTATTTCATTAATTATTATTATCAGAAAATCTTGTATTATCAACTTTATTTATTTGTTTAATTTCCTAACAAATTGTTTAATATGGGTTGTAGAATGTTGTCTTACAGTTTTATCACTTCCAAGTTATATCTCGTATTCAATTATCATGCCAAAAAATATTATTGCCTTCACAAATTCACGTTGGATCTCACTATCCACAACTTCATTATATATTCTCACTTTATCAAATAACACATTTGAATACCACAATTATTCCACAAAACTCCATAAATATTCAGCGCACAGCATGAATCTCAAAATTATGCTAGACTGGGTTAGACAACCTCATGTCTGCTTCAAAATACATTAGCAATATTGTAACTTCCACTTGGCAACTTCCACAAAATGCATATCACAAACTTCACTTAATCACGTTGCATGATCTAAAAATTATATAACTGGCTTCAAATTATCAACGCACACAATCTCCAATAACTGTAATTAATCTGATCACATCTAGACAACTTCTTAAACAATTAGGAAAAAAATATTACCTTAGTAATCGTAATCAAATTCAAAATCTGCTTTCAAATAGCATAAATTCTCTTAAAATTCTCATAATTCACTTCACAGAAAAAAACACCAATGTGCTATAATCTCTCACATCAAAATATGCAATACTGATCTGCCTTAAAATAAATCTGACCATTAATGATTCATCTTACAAGATTCAATTACTTTAAATCCTTCTCAAAGGTATCACACTCAATCATAAAAATTATCAAAAGCATCAGCTGTATCAGCTGTTAACTGAAAGCACTCTCAAATGAGTATAGCAACAAAATATTGGATTGGCAAACAAGAATTACAAATGAAACCCTGCTGACATTTATTTCTAATTTATTTAACAAAATTCGACTGATATGTGACTAGTAGTTTCTTGTTTGATCCTCTTACAATCTCAAGTACACTCGGATGATAAAAATGAGTTCCTCAATGGCAAGTAAGATGAGTATCCACCACACGATCGTATAAATACGAAAGGCCTTGCCCCGTTGTCTAACATGATAATGCCCTGAACGATGGGTAAAGATGTGTACCACCACGCAATCGTATAAATACCAAAGGCCCCATCTCGTTGTCTAATGAGTGAATGTACCAGATTGGAATCAACAAGTCTCTAGTTGTCACATAAAAGCGATATTCATTCACTTGAGTGAATAACATCTTAACATCTCCAAACAATCCAATGGAAAAAATCCCTACTGATGAACAATACACACTCGCTAGTATGCAATGAACTGACGAAGTAATTTAAATAATCCAATTGCAGATCACGAGTTCGAAATACTCGCCACAAAAAAATAACTATCCAAGAAAAACTATCCTTACTGGAAAATGTCTAAAAGACCAAACATCTGCTTAATAAAGCCAACCAATGGTGAGAACTTCGTATAATGGTGCCTGCCATATCATATGGTAACGCCATATTCTAGCAAAATTTGGACAAATAATGTCTAAGCCATGTCTAAATAATCGTAGAACTCCTACTAGAAATGATATATACAAGTATGCCCAGTGTTCATGGAAAAATCATATCAGAAGGTCATAACTCTTACAGTACCTTCTCATATCAGCTGTTAATATATTTCAAAGATCGTCGATTATCCTCGTGTGTAATAAATTTCTCGAAAGATCGACGTGAATATCGTATCACCCACGCAAAAACGATCGCCTTCATATCCCAAGTGAATCAGCTGTTAGACCTCCTCTTCTTCAGGAACCGAATCCATCGCTCCGTGGTGCCATCGCGTCTCTGTCTTCGTTTACTCCGACATGATGAACTGCATGTTATCCATAGCGGATACTGTCCAAATTCTTACGTAAATGTTCATAAAAGCAGCGTACCCCATATTCTTCTTCTATGTTACGCCACTGTCCCATATAATGTTCGGTTCGCTTGTTAAAAGTTCAATCTCCACAGCGTTTAAGTCTCACTTGCAGAAAATGAATTTTATTTATGAGAGTGTATAAGTTTTTGAAACACCCTGTAGCTGTGTTCGTACTCGATATTTTATAATAATTCTAGGAAAAGAATTATGTTAATGCACGTGCCAACGTTCATAAGTGCATATGCTTGTAACATTTCGTTTGCCTGAAGGCGTTAATGCTAGCTTGACCCATGGTCGCTCTACATGTTCCGTTATGAAATGCATAGTCGTAATGTCATTTGAATATCTAAGTTCATAATTGCAGTATATTACAACCATCCGCCTGCACAATTCTATTACTGAACACACGTCCCAACTCAATGTTGTAACTGAATGTTGAAATGAAGTTCAGCTTCTTTAATGTTGCCTGCGTATAAAAGTCGGAAACAGCCCGCTCTGATCTACTGCACTGTTCCAGAATGATCTACGCTTAAAGCCGGCCTCGCCATGCCGCTTCGCTGTGCTGTTCTGCGTTACAAAATGCAGCTCGAAATAAAGTTCTCAAACTCGTATTACAATGCTGTTCTAACCTCGGCTTTTCTCCTGCTTACACGGCCCGTACAACTTGCCTCGTAACCGGTCCTCTCGCCGTCTACCGTACGTTGCTCGCCTTGGCTCACTGACCTACTTTCGCTCTCTGCTTGGTTAAGTAATACTGTTCGTTTTCACGCCACGTAACAAGTGCTGTGCACCGCTCAACTTTACCGTACGCTCTGCGCATGTGTACTACTCAGCCCTGATGACTGAACTCGACTGATGTGTCTGGACTGCGTTGAGGAGCTCGTACCTGGCGCTGTCACGTGATGCTCCCCCACCTTCTGCGGTCGTGCGTCACAAATATAATCTCGACCACCATCATCTCGGCTATTAAGTTATACAATAACTTAAGGGATTATCTGTCTTTCTTCAAGTTATTACCATATATATTGCTTGACATTTCTTCTCTTCTGAGATGATTTAATACTATGTTCCATAAAGATCTTAATAAAACTTTAATATTCCTCCCATAATTCCATCTGCTTGACTGGCAGTGCCTTCTTGATCCTTGGCCTTCTACGTCATTTCCTAACATTCTTCTCGACTCGATGTGAGCGCTATCTTTACAATTCTTCCCATAAATCTCAACTACGGCTCAATGTCAGCTGGCGTAGCCGATAGCCTCAACTAGGTATCGGGTACATCTCTCCCGTACATCTCCTTTTTTATCAGGCTTTAGAAAAAAATACACTCTCAGGCATTCTATACACAACATATGCACACGATAGCTCTACAATCCTCTTATTCAGCATGATGATACTTTCTAATGCTAGCTGCGTTAAAAGTCCCCACAACTTCATTAGTATCCATTCCCTCGATGTACTATATCTCCTTAAATTAGATCCTCTTCTTTGACTTGCTATCTCTCAACAATGATGTTTGATTCCCAATGATTAGTATTCTGATTCTGCATTACTTTGTCGCTTATTTCTTCCTTCTGCACTCGTGCTTGCTCGATTGATATCTCTAGTTATCTCTTCGGGTGGTGCACTAGGCTGTCTACTTTCTTGCCTTGATCTCCCATATTCTCGATTGTCTTGTCTTTCATTTGGATAATTTCTTCTGCTATCCTGCCTATCGTTCTGATTAGACTGTTGACCTTGCTTCCAGTTGTATCTACCACGATATCTATTATTGTATCTATTCCTATTTTGGTATCTGGAATTCTGATCATAGTTCCTGTATCTTCTGTTTCTTGCGTCCTGATCGTATGGCCTCTCATATGGTCCTCGATATCGATCATTCCCACGAACGTTGTGAATATTACCTCTATTCCCTTCGTTCCTTCAGTTTCCCCAGGAATCTCTTCTATCAGTCTGTGCTGCGTTATCGACAACTACCGCATTCACCTCTTGCGTGTTTCGATTATCGTTCCTTGCAGTTCTGGGTGTGATTTGAGCGCTTGTATAGTCTAATCGGCGTAAGATATCGTCATAGTGCTCAAGTGTGTTCGCTCCCGATGCTATGAGTGATCGTTGTACCTCAATAGGCAACTGTCTTGCTATAGCTTGCAAAAGCTCTTCTTCTGGCAATGGAGGAATCAAAAACTGTAATTTAGCCAATTGCATAGTAAAGTAATTAGCATAATGCGTTGGATGTGACGTAGAGTAACGTTTCGAATACATTTCTGCTCTTACGTTCAGCTGATCCTCTGCACTCCAAAATCTCCTTAAGAATGCTATGGCAAATTGTTCCATATTCGCAAAATTGCTCCTGAATGCGCGAAACCAAGTTAACGCAGGCCCATCTAAGGCGCGTTCGACTATCCTTAGTCCTCTCTCCTTGGCTACTCTATGTTCCGCCATGTAATCGCGAATATCTCTCAGAAATTCGACTGGTGTGACTCCTGTGTTCCCTGAAAACTTCCTTGGCTTATCATCCAGATTTCTGATGATGGTCACTGGACCTGAGTATCGTTCACTCGTACCAAACGTATTCCTATTCGAATTCGGGTTATCTTGAGGGGTTGAACTAGCCCTTTCGAATGTTATATTCTGTTGCGTTTGACGGTCTTCTCCCACGCTAACCTCTTGACTGTTCATACTGCGATCTATCGGTGTCTGATTTATCGATACTTCCCCTGTTGAAACATTTTGACTTGTGAAACTATTTATTATAGATTCTAGTTTAGTCATCCTATCTTCTGTTCTTTTTTCTACCGTCTTGACCTTAGTTTCCAAATTATCTAACGACGTAACATTCTGCGTTCTGTTACTCTCTTCTAAATCGTTCTTCAATTTGTCTATCTTATCTTCGCATGTAGTCTTTACTGACGCGACTTGTTCCTTTAACTGATCAACATCTGTCCTAAACTGAGTTGAATCTATCTTCATTCCTTCCTTATTCTCAGTAAATCTCGCTTCTAAGTTCGCCATACCTGCGATTAATTTTTCATCCAACCCTGCACGTTTTTCTTTTGCTTCGGCATCGACCTCACTATACCGTTCTTCCACCATTGCACCGACTCTATTTTTGAATAAAGCTAAGTTTTCATTAACCTTCTGCTCTATATCATCATCAATTTTCCTAATGTCTATCTGCAATTGGTTTTCTAAGGATTTCAAGTTAGAATTAACCTCTCCTAAGACTTCCTCTTTAACGGTCCCAATTACTGACTTTAAACCTTTGATTTCATTACCTAGATTCATTTCTAGACCTTTGATTTTAGATTCGAAAGATACTTCGGTAGACCACTCTTGTATTTTGCCTACATCTGCCACTAAACCATCAATGTCGAATCTCAACTTCAATACATCGGATTTGATATCTTTCTGTATAGACATAACATCTGTTCTCAAATTAAAAATATTTTCTTCTTCTCTAATTTCTAAATCAATAATATTCTTTCTTAACATTTGCACATTTTCCTCTCCTTTCATTTCTACTGCTTTTATATCTAATTGTAAAGCCTTAAATATTTCATCGTTCTTTAATGTTAATCTATTCTCCAAACTAGTTAAATTGTTTATCAACTCTGTGTTATTCTCTTCACTACGAGCTTGTAATCTAGTTTCTAATAATTTAAAACTATCTTTCAAGTTAGCTTCATTAGCTTTCAAATTGCTTTCAGTACTGGTCTGTAATCTAGTTTCTAATGACTTCAATTCATGTTTACTATTTGACTGTAATCTATCTTCCAATAATCTCAATTCATCTTTACTATTTGACTGTAACCTGGTCTCTAATGACTTCAAATTATCTTTCAGATTGTCTACATTACTAGCATGTAAAGCTTCCACATTTTCTTTACATCTAGCTTCTAACCTAGCTTCTGAATTATTTATCTGCTCTTTAACTTCTGTTTCCATTTTAGAAATAGTTACTGCAATACTAGACATGCCATTCTGTAACTCTCCTAACACCTCAGCTAAATCTTCCGGTAACATAATTATATCTTTCAATAAACGTTTTATTCAGAGACGTTAGGCAACAACACATCACAATGTATCAATTCCTGCATTCACTTGGGTATAAGAAAAATGACTTATAACTAAACATGATATAACACTAATATGATTAACATGATCACTGGAATGGGCATACAAGTATATTGTCTGACTAAGTTTAATAAATTTTATAACACCATTAAATGAAATTGAGATCAATCTCTTCGTAATCTAAATCTGATGTGATTCCATAGAATAAACAAAATCGAAGCCCCACAGATGGGTAAAGCCAATTCTCCCTCTCTCTCTGTACCCGTTCGTCCTGGGGATGCGATGACCCATCTGCTATTACATCGCATTCCTGGATTTCCAGGACAGAGCGGAGTTAAATGAACATGAAGTCAAATAAGGAATGTGTCGGAAATTCAGTTCAAATATCACAAAGGCAGAGGGTAACACGAGATAAAGTATCTCCAGGGTCGTTACGTGTTTAAATTTAATAAAAAAATTGCAAATATAAATGGGCGCCATCAACTGAATCCCTAGCAAACCACATCCTTCCTGGTTAAGCCTTAATTAAGACAAGGAAAGAAATAGGAAAATCACATCACCATCAGATCACAATTAAGATAAAAACAAATTTATTCAACTTTGATGGTCAGGCAGACATATTAAACACTCATCCTACCTGAGAGCATGGTCGAATGCCAACGTTAAATTGCCATTGTCCAGAAAGTCGAACCATCTCTATTCTACTCAAAGTGTATTTAATCCACATAAAATAGGAAAAATTTCTAAAGTTCTCTTGGGTTCTCAGGATCACCGTAGCACTATGTCTTTGCGTCACTGACATTCGTGATAACTGAGACCTAACTTCTCTTTAAATTAACATCATGAATGTGGATGTAAAAATATTATTAATCTGTCTAAACACATATATTCTAATCACATATTTAAATATCACTTACTTTATGGCTTGCATGGCATTATTCAAATGCTGAATATGTTAGTAAAATGCTCCTAAATATCGAATAATTAATTTACACTATTTACACTGTCATTAATAATTGCTTGTTTGTGAACCACAGAAAATCCACTACTCATTGGTTATAATCATCATCATCATCAAAATTAAATATTTCTCACATTAGTTCTCATCTCAAAATTTACTATATTCATGTCAGAATAATTATTTCATTATCATCAAATCATTTAAATGAATATTATAATCATCAATTCTTTATGCTCTCTAATTATTCACACACTCTCCTTTCATCATCTCCTTCAGATTAAATCATCTTAAATCATCAATATAAATTGTTTAATTCATCAACTCAAATTGCAATTCTTCAAATCATATCTCAATTAAATTTATTTAAATTCATTGAAATTTATTAATCATCAGCTTCTTTAATTAATTATCACCTTCTAATTCAGTTATTCATCATCTATTTAATCATCTATTAATTTCTTTAAATCAGCTTATTTATTCAATCTTTAATTCATCCATTTATTTAATTCATTGATTTATTCCAAAATTTAATTTATCAATTTATTTAAATTTTATTTCATCTGGTCATTCTGATTTTTATTTCATTAGGTCATTAATATGCTTAAATTTCAAATTATTATTTCATTAATTATTATTATCAGAAAATCTTGTATTATCAACTTTATTTATTTGTTTAATTTCCTAACAAATTGTTTAATATGGGTTATAGAATGTTGTCTTACAGTTTTATCACTTCCAAGTTATATCTCGTATTCAATTATCATGCCAAAAAATATTATTGCCTTCACAAATTCACGTTGGATCTCACTATCCACAACTTCATTATATATTCTCACTTTATCAAATAACACATTTGAATACCACAATTATTCCACAAAACTCCATAAATATTCAGCGCACAGCATGAATCTCAAAATTATGCTAGACTGGGTTCGACAACCTCATGTCTGCTTCAAAATACATTAGCAATATTGCAACTTCCACTTGGCAACTTCCACAAAATGCATATCACAATTCACTTAATCACGTTGCATGATCTACAAATTATATAACTGGCTTCAAATTATCAACGCACACAATCTCCAATAACTGTAATTAATCTGATCACATCTAGACAACTTCTTAAACAATTAGGAAAAAAATATTACCTTAGTAATCGTAATCAAATTCAAAATCTGCTTTCAAATAGCATAAATTCTCTTAAAATTCTCATAATTCACTTCACAGAAAAAAACACCAATGTGCTAAAATCTCTCACATCAAAATATGCAATACTGATCTGCCTTAAAATAAATCTGACCATTAATGATTCATCTTACAAGATTCAATTACTTTAAATCCTTCTCAAAGGTATCAAACTCAATCATAAAAATTATCAAAAGCATCAGCTGTATCAGCTGTTAACTGAAAGCACTCTCAAATGAGTATAGCAACAAAATATTGGATTGGCAAACAAGAATTACAAATGTAACCCTGCTGACATTTATTTCTAATTTATTTAACAAAATTCGACTGATATGTGACTAGTAGTTTTTTGTTTGATCCTCTTACAATCTCAAGTACAATCGGATGATAAAAATGAGTTCCTCAATGGCAAGTAAGATGAGTATCCACCACACGATCGTATAAATACGAAAGGCCTTGCCCCGTTGTCTAACATGATAATGCCCTGAACGATGGGTAAAGATGTGTTCCACCACGCAATCGTATAAATACCAAAGGCCCCATCTCGTTGTCTAATGAGTGAATGTACCAGATTGGAATCAACAAGTCTCTAGTTGTCACATAAAAGCGATATTCATTCACTTGAGTGAATAACATCTTAACATCTCCAAACAATCCAATGGAAAAAATCCCTACTGATGAATAATACACACTCGCTAGTATGCAATGAACTGACGAAGTAATTTAAATAATCCAATTTCAGATCACGAGTTCGAAATACTCTCCACAAAAAAATAACTATCCAAGAAAAACTATCCTTACTGGAAAATGTCTAAAAGACCAAACATCTGCTTAATAAAGCCAACCAATGGTGAGAACTTCGTATAATGGTGCCTGCCATATCATATGGTAACGCCATATTCTAGCAAAATTTGGACAAATAATGTCTAAGCCATGTCTAAATAATCGCAGAACTCCTACTAGAAATAATATATACAAGTATGCCCAGTGTTCATGGAAAAATCATATCAGAAGGTCATAACTCTTACAGTACCTTCTCATATCAGCTGTTAATATATTTCAAAGATCGTCGATTATCCTCGTGTGTAATAAATTTCTCGAAAGATCGACGTGAATATCGTATCACCCACGCAAAAACGATCGCCTTCATATCCCAAGTGAATCAGCTGTTAGACCTCCTCTTCTTCAGGAACCGAATCCATCGCTCCGTGGTGCCATCGCGTCTCTGTCTTCGTTTACTCCGACATGATGAACTGCATGTTATCCATAGCGGATACTGTCCAAATTCTTACGTAAATGTTCATAAAAGCAGCGTACCCCATATTCTTCTTCTATGTTACGCCACTGTCCCATATAATGTTCGGTTCGCTTGTTAAAAGTTCAATCTCCACAGCGGTTAAGTCTCACTTGCAGAAAATGAATTTTATTTATGGGAGTGTATAAGTTTTTGAAACACCCTGTAGCTGTCTTCGTACTCGATATTTTATAATAATTCTAGAAAAAGAATTATGTTAATGCACGTGCCAACGTTCATAAGTGCATATGCTTGTAACATTTCGTTTGCCTAAATGCGTTAATGCTAGCTTGACCCCATGGTCGCTCTACATGTTCCGTTATGAAATGCATAGTCGTAATGTCATTTGAATATCTAAGTTCATAATTGCAGTATATTACAACCATCCGCCTGCACAATTCTATTACTGAACACACGTCCCAACTCAATGTTGTAACTGACTGTTGAAATGAAGTTCAGCTTCTTTAATGTTGCCTGCGTATAAAAGTCGGAAACAGCCCGCTCTGATCTACTGCACTGTTCCAGAATGATCTACGCTTAAAGCCGGCCTCGCCATGCCGCTTCGCTGTGCTGTTCTGCGTTACAAAATGCAGCTCGAAATAAAGTTCTCAAACTCGTATTACAATGCTGTTCTAACCTCGGCTTTTCTCCTGCTTACACGGCCCGTACAACTTGCCTCGTAACCGGTCCTCTCGCCGTCTACCGTACGTTGCTCGCCTTGGCTCACTGACCTACTTTCGCTCTCTGCTTGGTTAAGTAATACTGTTCGTTTTCACGCCACGTAACAAGTGCTGTGCACCGCTCAACTTTACCGTACGCTCTGCGCATGTGTACTACTCAGCCCTGACGACTGAACTCGACTGATGTGTCTGGACTGCGTTGAGGAGCTCGTACCTGGCGCTGTCACGTGATGCTCCCCCACCTTCTGCGGTCGTGCGTCACAAATATAATCTCGACCACCATCATCTCGGCTATTAAGTTATACAATAACTTAAGGGATTATCTGTCTTTCTTCAAGTTATTACCATATATATTGCTTGACATTTCTTCTCTTCTGAGATGATTTAATACTATGTTCCATAAAGATCTTAATAAAACTTTAATATTCCTCCCATAATTCCATCTGCTTGACTGGCAGTGCCTTCTTGATCCTTGGCCTTCTACGTCATTTCCTAACATTCTTCTCGACTCGATGTGAGCGCTATCTTTACAATTCTTCCCATAAATCTCAACTACGGCTCAATGTCAGCTGGCGTAGCCAATAGCCTCAACTAGGTATCGGGTACAGTATAGACTGGACAAAAAACTTCAAGACGATATTGTGAGAACTATTATATAATATATTCAGTATCTATCGCCCGACACCATCCGTATGGCGTATGTACAGTACCGGTGGTACGTGATCTGAAGCCTATTTCTTCTACAGCTCGATTCTGTGCAACAATATTTTTATAAACTTGGTAATTATCAGTCTATATTTAACTTATGAAATTAGATCACATTTTGTTCGTATGTTTGTTCTAAACGGCTAAAGCGATTTAAATGAATCTTGGTAAGAACTTACTACTTCCCCGTCTAACCTGGACTGTGGCTTCCAAATTGTAATAGGTGTGACCAATTCAATATGGCAATGGCGTGAAATATTTCACCGGCATTCAATATCTCAATATCTGAGAATACGAGGGATATTTTTTCAAGTTCCAATGGACTGTATAAAAATAACAGATTGACATACCAAACTGATTTTACTACTAAATGTTTGCTTGTTTTATTCTTATGTATCTACATAATCTCCAAAAAGAGTGATACATTTGTCGTATCGTTACACCAGCTTTCCAATATAATATGTAATATTACCAGCTTTCCAATGCCCTCGGCAAAAAATTCTGCCACCACTGAGGTGGGTACGTCTGGAGAATCTCCTGAAGTGTTACCTTTCTGGCGAAGCGTTGCCACCCAACCATACCTTCAATTCTCGATAAAGGTGAAAATCATTCAGTGCTGGTTTGGAATAAACGGCAGATGGTCCAAAACTGCACACTTGAATTCTTTGAAAAAGTCTATCGTAACGTTGGCACAGTGTGGTCGTGAATTATTTTCACTTTTTCGAGAATTGATGGTATGGTTAGGCGGCATCGCCTCGCAAAAATGGAAAAACTTCAGGAGATTCTCCAGACGTACCCACCTCAGTGGCGGCAGAATTTTTTGCCGAGGGCATTGGAAAGCTGGTGTAACGATACGAGAAATGTGTCAATCGTTTTGGCGATTATGTTGAGACATAATAATAAAACAAGCAAACATTTAGTGGTAAAATCAGTTTGGTATGTCAATCTGTTATTTTTAGCCTATTTTCAATTTTGAAAAAAAAAAAAAAAAAAAAGAAATAGGCTTATGATATCACGTTTTGTGCGCGTGTGTGTGTGTGTCTAATAAAATCTAAACGGCTGGAGCGATTTCAATGAAACTCGGTAAGTTCATAGCACTATTCTGGACGACCCCGACCGTGCCCTTCAAATTTTGTTACCTCTCACCAATCCAACTTGGCGGCTGTGCGAAATATTTCACCAGCATTCAATATCTCCGAAAATATTCGCGATATCTCCCTGGATTCTTTTACGGTGATAAAGGGAACTACTCGAAGTTCACCTGTGCGACTTTTGAAAAACTGGTAAGTACAAAACCAACATGGCGGCCACGCGAATTTGCGACTTTTAAATAGACGTTTCTCGCGATTTAACCAACCAAACGCAATAAAACTTGGTACAGTATATGATTATACACATTGTAATGTACCGACATCTAACGTGGTTCAATTGTTTACATAACCACAAGATGGCGGATATGCGAAATATTTCACCGGCATTCTATATCTCTGAAACTGTTAGCGGTATCACCCTGAAATTATGTACGGAGATAAAGGGCACTACTGGATGTCCATCTATAGGACTTTCAAAAACCGGTTAACTACAAAACGAACATGGCGGCCAAGCGAATTTGAAAATTTTAAATAGACCTTTCTCGCGATTTAAGGTTCCAAACGCAATGAAATCTGGTACAGGAAATGTTTATACACATTGCAATGCACTGGTATCAAATTTAGTTCAATTGTTTACATAACGTCAAGATGGCGGCTGTGCGAATTTTAAATTTAAGTTTTTATTTCTTGTGTCGTAATCATGCGATCGATGTGAAGGTTTGAGTAATGAACCTACGCAATAATTTTCCTTTAATGGTACATGACTCTATGGCCTATACATTTAACAATCCAGCATGGCGACCATCCGAATTATTTAGACGGCTCTGAATATCTACGAATCTATTATAGCAATCAAACTGAATTTCTTTATGTTCATAGGGGCTATGAACTTAAGTTCACCTGTAGGACTTTAAATAACCTGGTGATCACAAATCCAACATGGTGGCGACGCTAAGTATAAATATTCACATGGACGTTTCTTGCAATTTAACCATCCGAGTGCAGTGAAACTTGGTACAGTAAATCCTTATACGAATGAAAATCCACTGGCATCGAATTTGTTTCAATTGTTTCCATAACCACAAGATGGCAGATGTGCGAAATTTTAAAATCTCCTTGTGACTTCTTGTGTCCTAATCATGCGATTGAAGATTGAATGCTACACGTACACAATAATCTTCATGTAACAATACATAACCCTAGGACCTACATAAATAAAATCCAACATGGTGACCATCCGAAATATTTAGTCGGTTCTCAATATCTACGAATCTATTACAGCAATCAAACTGAAATTTTGTATGTAGATAGAGGCAAATATCATAAGTAGGTTATATGAAAGTGTGCTGTATAGTTCTTCACGGAACTACTTGTTATACAGTCCAACGGAACTTAAAGATTAAAACAGCCCTCGTATATATATAACTTTTAGTATCGGTTCAGTTGTTAACGAACATTCAAGATAAAGGCAGTAACAAATAGTTATTAGCCTACTTTCGATTTTTGCAAAAAATGAAAGTAGACTTATGAGATCACTACAGGGCGAAAAAAAGTGTGTCTGTCTGTGTGTGTGTATGTGTGTGTGAGTGTGTGTACTCTGAATGTCTGTCCCCCGCTATCAATTCGAACACGGTGAGCGCAAATTGAACGAAATTTTGTACAAAGGTAGCACTAGCAAAGGACACCTCAGTGTCATGTTTTATATCGCCGCCATCTTTACGAAAACGTAATGGTGGCCACACAAATGTTCAAAGCTTAAATCAAATTACGACTAACCTGATCATCCGATCTCTACCAAATTTTGCAACAACATACCTTTTTGGGGGCAGCATCCTTTGACCAAACTAATAGGTCATCAGCCTAACAGTTTGCGGATGGCGGCCATCTTTGTGTGAAAATCTATTGCCCCTATTAATTCGAACACGATGAAACCGAATGGAACGAAATTTGGTACAGAGGTAGTACTAGCAAAGGGCACCCCAGTGTCATGTTTTATATCACCGCCATCTTGACGGAAACGTAATGGTGGCCACACAAATGTTCAAAGCTTAAATCAAATTACGACTAACCTAATCATCCGATCTCTACCAAATTTTGCAACAACATACCTTTATAGAGGGAGCATCATTTGACAAATTTAATAGGTCATTAGCCTAATAGTATGCGGATGGCGGCCATCTTTGTGTCAAAATCGATTACCCCTATTAATTCGAACACGGTGAAACCGAATGGAATGAAATTTGGTACAGAGGTAGCACTAGCAAAGGGCACTTCAGTGTCTTGTTTTATATCGCCGCCATCTTGACGGAAACGTAATGGCGGCCACACAAATATTCAAAGCATAAATCAAATTACGATTAACCTAATCATCCGATCTCTACCAAATTTTGCATCAACATACCATTATGGAGGGAGCATCCTTTGACCAAACTAATATGTCATTAGCCTGATACTTTGCGGATGGCGGCCATCTTTGTGTGAAAATCGATTCCCCCTATTAATTCGAACACGGTGTAACCGAATGGAACGAAATTTGGTACAGAGGTAGCACTAGAAAAGGCCACCTCAGTATCATGTTTTATATCACCGCCATCTTGACGGAAACGTAATCGCGGCCACCCAAATGTTAAAGGCTAAAATGTAATTACGACCAACCGAATAATCTAGTCTCTACCAAATTTTGCAACAACAAATATTTATGTGGGAAGCATATTCTGACCAAACTGCTAGATCATCAGCCCAATAGTTTGCAGATGGTGGCCAAGTATGTGTGCAAATCGATTCCCCCTATCAATTCAAACACGGTGAAACCGAATTGAACGAAATTTGGTACAGAGGTAGCACTAGCAAACGGCACCTCAGTGTCATGTTTTATATCGCCGCCATCGTGACGGAAACGGAATGACGGCCACCCAAATGTTAAAAGCTTAAATCAAATTTCGACCATCCTAATAATTTGATCTCGACCGGATTTTGCAACAACATGCCTTTTTGTGGAAAGCATATTATGACTGACTACAAGGTCATCAGCCCAATAGTTTGCAAATAGCGGCCATGTATGTGTGCAAATCCATTCCCCAGATCAATTCAAACACGGTGAAACCGAATTGAATGAATTTCTTTACAGAGGTAGCACTAGCAAAGGGCACCTGATATTCATGTTTAATATCCCTATAGCACGTTGTATTTCAACAAGCTACTACAACCAACATTCAATTATACTCCTTGAAAAGGACAAAGAGTTATAACAATACCCATGCATTTAGGAGAAAGTAGGCTATATGTTCTTTACTGAACATCTTGTTTTTCAAATTTCTCATATTTCATTCAAACGATCAAATAGAAGCTTTGTATAATGAACCAATATAATAATCTTTATCTACTGGAATTGAATTCTCTTGTATACTTCTCGTAAATTAAAAAAAAGCCTTGCATTTTACTTTCCTTAAAATGAACTCTTATAACTCGTCACAGAAATATGTCATTTCCTTTCCGTGCCGACTTATTGTTTTATGACAGTGAATCCATTCCCAATAGTTTTGCAACTCGGAAAGTGATGTGACCATGATCCTTACTTTCACGACAACTCGAGTCAGCCCAGTGCCATGTTGTTTCATGTGGAAGGTGTTTTAGACCTGCCCATTTCAGCGCACTATAACGTCATTACGTGATCAATATTAAAAATTATTATTAATGCAGCCAATGGCCATTCTTTTTATTTTCAGGACTGCTCTCAAGTAAGGGATATTGGAAGGAAATCGGCCGTGGACCGTCCCGGCATTTGCCTGGCGGTGTAAATGGGAAATCACGAAAGCCATTTTTCAGGACGGCCGATGGGGAATCGAATCAACGCTAGAGAGACACGAGGTAGCGCGTTTGCACTTTCGGCCACAGGGGCCGATTAGGTGAACATTTTAAGTGGCTGGTTTTTACGCTGAAGCACAGTGGTCAGGGGGAAAGATGGAAGAGTTGCGCAGCTAGATGGAAGACCTCTGCACGCGTAAAAATTTTCCAGATGATACGTACTCGTATATAGTCATGAGGTCTTTACGAGTTGTCTGGTATACACAAGATCGCAAAATTGACTTTCGCAAGGTTTCCCTTTACACCGGAGTAAGGCATTTTCTGATAACTATTTAAACCCTCTGTGAGGCCCCTCAGTTTGATTATTTGGACTGTATTAGCTAGATGTAGAATATAATATACAAGAAACTCCTGTCAGAGTTTTGACGGGCATGTAGCCCAGAACTGTCTGAAGATAACCGTACCATAGTTCGCGCTTAATGCTACATACAGAAGTCAAAGAGAAATACAAACTGTTGTCCATCTGAAACTTGACGTTCTATTTATTTCCAGGTCATGCTTCTGAAATGAAATCCCCGCAGGCAACCCAGTTACATGCACAGCACAAAGGTAGACTAGTATTACGCTGCTACTGAAAAATCACGGATTTCCAGAAATGCAGCCAGGAGGGTGTTTAGTAGGGGGTTACGCACCCCGTGCACTCACCTCTTCACCCCCAGATATGGAAAAAATCAGTTAGGAAATAGTTCTGCTGTTGCAGTCAAGGGACGTTTTGACCTATTTTTAGCTTATTTTCATTTTACGAAAAAAGAAATAAGCTTATGAGATCACCTTTTGTCCTTGTGTGGGTACGTATGCATGTCTGTGTGACTGTGTGTGTGTCCCTCTAATAACTTATCAACAGCAAGCGATTTCAATGAAATTCGGTTACGTCATAGCACCATTTTAGCCGACCCCAACCGCACCCTTCAAATTGTTTTTCGTCTCACCAATCCACCATGGTGGCTGTGCGAAATATTTTACGAGCATTCAATATTTCCGAAAGTATTACGGATATCAACCTGAAATTTTGTACGGTGATAAAGCCCACTTCTAGAAGTTCACCTATGTGACTTTCAAAAACCTGGTAACTACAAAACCAACATGGCGTCCAAGCGACGTTGCGACATTTTAATAGACGTTTCTCTCGATTTTACCAACCATACGCAATGAAACTTGGTACAGTATATGTTTATACACATTGTAATGCGTTGACATTTAATTTAGTTCAATTGCTTACATAACCTCAAGTTGGCGGCTGTGCGAAATATTTTACCGGCATATCTCCGAAACTATTACTAATATCACCCTAAAATTCTGTATGGTGATAAATCGTACTATTAGAATTTCACCTATGGGATTTTCAAAAATCTGGTATCTACAAAACCAACATGGCGGCTAAGCGAATTTGCGACATTTAAATAGACGTTCCTCGCGATTTAACCAACCATACGCAATGCAACTTGGTGCAGTATATGTTTATACACATTGTAATGCACTGACATCTAATTTAGTTCAATTGTTTACATAACCTAAAGATGGCGGCAGTGCGAAATATTCCACCGGCATTCTATATCTCCGAAACTATTACTGATATCACCCTGACATTTTGTACGGTGATAAAGCGCACTACTGGAAGTTCACCTATGGGATTTACAAAAACCTGTGAACTACAAAACGAACCTGGCGGCCAAGCGAAGTTGAAAGTTTTAAATAGACTTTTCTCGCAATTTAATCATCCAAACGCAATGAAACTTGATACAGCAAATGTTTAAAGACATTGTAATGCACTGGCATCTAATTTAGTTCAATTGTTTATATAACCTCAAGATGGCAGCTGTGCGAATTTTAAAATCAAGTTTCTATTTCTTGTGTCGTAATCACGCGATCGAAATTAAAGTTTGAATAATGAACCTATGCAATAATTTTCTTTGGTACATAACTCTATGGCCTATACATATAACAATTCAACATGGCGACCATTCGAAATATTTAGACGGTTCACAATATCTACGAATCTATTACAGCAATCAAATTGAATTTTTAGCCTACTTTCGATTTTTGGAAAAAATGTAAGTAGACTTATGAGATGAACAAAGGGCGAAAAATTGTGTGTCTGTCAGTGTGTGTGTGTGTGTGTGTGTGTGTGTGTGTGCGTGTGTATGTGCGTGTGTGTGAGTCTGTGTGTGAGTGTGTGCACTCTCAATGTATGCCCCCCCCCTTTCAATTCGAACACGTTGAAACCGAATTGAACGAAATTTGGTACAGAGGTAGCACTAGCAAAGGGCACCTCAGTGTCATGTTTTATATCGCCGCCATCTTTACGGAAACGGAATGGCGGCCACCCAAATGTTTAAAGCTTAAATCAAATTACGACTAACTTAATCATCCGATCTCTACCAATTTTTTCAACATTATACCCTTATGTATGAAGAATTCTTTGACCAAACTACAAGGTCATCAGCCCAATATTTTGCTGATGGCGGCCATGTGTGTGTGCAAATCGATTCCCCTTATCTATTCAAATACGGTGAAACCGAATTGAACAAAATTTGGTGCAGAGGTAGCACTAGCAAAGGGCGCCTCAGTGTCATGTTTTATATCGCCGCCATCTTGACGGAAACGTAATAGCGGCCACCCAAATGTTAAAAGCTTAAATCAAATTACGATCAACCTAATCATCAGATCTCTACTAAATTTTGCAACAACATACCTTTGTTTGAGAGGCATCGTTTGACCAAACGACAGGGTCATCAGCCCAATAGTTTGCAGACAGCGGCCATGTATGTGTCCAAATCATTTCCCCCTATCAATTCAAACACGGTGAAACAAAATTGAACGAAATTCGGTACAGAGGTAGCACTTGCAAAAGGCAACACAGTGTCAAGTTTTATATCGTCGCCATCTTGACGGAAACGTAATGGCGGCCACCTAAATGTTAAAAGATTAAATCAAATTACGACCAACCTTATCAGCTGATCTCTACCAATTTTTGTAACATCATACCTTTATGTGAGAGGCGTCCTTTGACATAGCTACAAGATCATCAGTCCAATAGTTTGCCAATAGCGGCCATTTATGTTTGCAAATCGATTCCCCCTATCAATTCAAACATGGTAGAACCGAATTGAACGTAATTTGGTACAGCGGCAGCACTAGCAAAGGGGACCTCAGTGTCATGTTTTATATTGCCACCATCTTGACGGAAACGGAATGGTGGCCACCAAAATGTTAAAAGCGTAAATCAAATTACGACCAACCTAATTATTTGACCTTTAACATATTTTGCAATAACATACCTTTTTGGGGAAGCATCTTTTGACTGAACTACAAGTTCATCAGCCCAATAGTTTGCAGATAGCGCCCATGTATGTGTGCAAATCGATTCACCATATCAATTCAAACACGGTGAAACCGAATAGAATGATATTCTCTACTGAGGTAGCACTAGCAAAGGGCATCTCATATTCGTGTTTAATATCTGTATAACACGTTGTATTTCAACAAGCTACTACAACCAATATTCAATTATACTCCTTGAAAAGGACCAAGAGTTATAACAATACCCATGCATTTAGGAGAAAGTAAGCTGTATGTTCTTTACTGAGCATCTTGTTTTTATGTTGATAGTGGCAATTAACATAAGTAGGATATATAAAAATAGGCGTTAGTTTTTCGCGGAACTACTTGTTGATTTTATATAAAACGCATGATCTAATTTGGTAGTTGCACGCAGGCTTGGTAATTGCAGCGTTTGGAGATACAAAACTACATTGTCGGGTCAAAGAGCGGCGTCACCCTTGGTGGGGCAGTGTTAGTCAGTAGCGTAGACGAGATCATCCAATGGGGGAGTTATAGAAACTGGGGAATAACCGAAATTCGGAGAATTGCTGGACATAGTAATATGAAGAAACTTGGATATCTCACAATCAAATATGTGTTAATGTACCCACAGAATTGTCTTAAGTCCTTATTAAAACCTAAAAAAAATTAAAGCTAATTGTCCCGCTAGGGAGGATATAAAAGAATTTGGTTCTAGGCCCATTTTTAAATAGGGCTAATTTATCGGGGAAGAAACTAGGTTGGCAAGTCTGGGAACGCGGAGATACAAAATTGTCACGAAGACAGTGTGTAACCGGGTCGAAAGGGGACAACAGTGTAGCAACAAACAGAGTTTGCATATTAAGGCTCTCACGGCCCGGATTATTATATAAATAATTCATGCTTTTGGGTTAATGCCGTGTGTATTTTTAATTTAAACCATACGTTTCGGAGAAACCTTGCCTCCTTTTTAATGCAAATAAACAATATGGCCAAAGAAAGTATATCAATGAGATTACAAAAAATATAGATAAATTCCTCTGTTCGTCACCAGGGAGCAGCTGCCAGAAATTACTGTATGGACCATGGCGGAACGGCGGACAGAGAAGTTAGTAACGAGAAGGTAAAGGGGGTGGTGTGAAAATATAGAAACTCCTCGAAGAATGACGAGGGGGGGGGGGGAGGTGGGAGGGTTAGATGGATACAAGGAAACATAAACAAAAGGGAAGTGTATCTCAACGATACCTAACGTCATACAGTCAACGGCGAAAAAACAGATGGAAACTCCTCCAGTGACGAACAAAGGAGTTCAAATCCAGGCTCTGAGCCCTAGAGGGAAAATGTACAATTTTAAATATGTGAAGAACAGAGAGACTGAGAGGAACTATCTCCCTAGATCCATAATAACTGGTAGCCAAGTGTCACTTAGCTGATATCCAGTGTCTCTGTTAAAATTATTGGGATTTTTACGAATTTCAACTGCCTCCCTTATAATTCTAGACCAGTTGTGCTTAACAAGGGCAAGCGCATGAACATCCTTGAAACATACATCGTGCCCTGAAGACAGGGCATGTTCAGCTATAGCTGATTTGTCAGGATGGTTTAGACGGATGTTCCTTTGATGCTCTTTGATGCGAGTTGCAATGGACCGTTTTGTTTGTCCAATGTAGACTTTTCCGCAAGTACATGGGACTTCATACACCCCAGGTTGTAGTATTAGGGACAATTTATCTTTGTTTAATGCTAAACGTTGACCAATTTTCGTCATAGTGCCGAAAACTGTTTTTATCTTGTGCTTGCGGAGAATCTTAGCAACGCGGTCAGTGGTGTTGTGAATATAAGGGAGGTAAGCAGTTCCTCTCACGTCGGAGCTCTGAGAAGGTTGTCTATCCCTCCTTCTGGGATGTAGGGACCTATATATAGTTGATTCATTATAGCCATTACCCTTAAACATGGTTTGTAAGGCATGTAACTCTTCCTGAAGAGTTGATGCCTCACAAATACGTTCCGCTCTTTTGGCTAGAGTTGTTATAATTCCTTGTTTTTGTGCTGGGTGGTGGTGGGAGTCCGCATGTAAATAACGGTTAGTGTGAGTTGGCTTACGGTAGACGTTGAGCCCCATGGAGCCATCCGCTTTCCTCCTCACAAGAACATCCAAAAAAGGTAAGCATCCACCTGACTCTAGCTCCATTGTGAAGTGGATTGAAGGATGCAGCTGATTTACGTGGTTCAGAAAGTGGTTCAGTTTCTCAGAACCCTCCTCCCACACCACGAACGTATCATCCATATACCTCCACCAAATCACAGGTTTGAAAGACGCCGAAGATATAGCCTCCCCCTCAAAATGTTCCATGAAAAAATTTGCCACGACAGGCGAGAGTGGACTTCCCATGGCCACACCATCAGTCTGCTCGTAATATTTACCATCCCACAAGAAATAACTGGAACACAAGCAGTGGTGGAATAATCGGGTAATGTCCTCAGGAAACAAATCCTTGATGAGTGACATGACCGAGTCCACCGGCACTCTGGTAAACAAGGCCTCTACATCAAAACTCACCAAAATAGCATTTGGTTGAACGGCGATGGTTGACAATTTTTCGACGAAATGGGTTGAATCCCTAATGTAGGACTGTGTGCGCCCCAAGTGCGGCTGAAGCAATTTGCTGAGATATTGCGCAAGAGCATAAGTTGGAGAACCTATTGTGCTAACAATTGGTCGAAGAGGGACGTCTTGCTTATGGATTTTTGGAAGACCATACAATCTCGGAGGAACAGCATCTCTCGGAATAAGACATCTTCCCTCTTCTTTTGGAATAGATGACAGTTTAACAAGCTTAGCAGTGGCATTGGATACACGAGTGGTTGGATGACGAGTGCACAGTCTGTAGACAAGATCAGATAACAGAATCGAGATTTTACTTTTATATTCAACGGTATCCATCACCACTGTCGCATTTCCCTTGTCAGCATGAAGAATAGAAATGGTGTCATTATTTCTTAGTTCCTTCAATGCCATTCTTTCACCCCGAGTTAAATTGGGTGCGGGTACTTTAGAGGATCTTAATATCCTCACACATTCTTGTCTAACTTCTTCAGCTTCATCTGGAGGTAAATTGTAGATGGCAGCCTCAACGGATGTGATTAACTCCTCTGTAGGAATTTTGGAGGGTGCGAGAGCAAAGTTAAGACCTCTGCTTAGTAAACTTGTTTGATAGTCATCTAAAGGGGTATTCGAGAGATTGACTACAACTTTACTAGTATCAAGAACGGTACGAGGAGCTGTTTGTCTCGAGGACAATCGAACGAACTTAGCTCTTTGTCTATCTACAGCCCGACAAAAATTATTCTCGGCCTGAATATCGGAGATACGTTCAAAGAACAGCCACAATTCCTCTGAGAGAATGCTACTAAGAAGCAGATGTAAGTGTAATAACTCACGGGAAACTGCGTCCAATTCAGTACAAGAGTTCTGGATCCTCTCGATAACGAGTGCCTTGCTAGCGCGCTGATAAATTCTCATAGCCTTATGAGTGTGTATAGTTTGCTTCAATTTTACACAGTTGGGAATGATGTTATGATCCCTGCATCTAAGAAAGAAGGACAACGATGAAAGGAGAGAGCTCCTTCTTCGCCTCAACTTACTAAATTTAGATGATTGTCGAACAACTTCCTCCCCATAGAGGTTTCTAATTTGCATATTAAGGCTTTCACGGCCCGGATTATTATATAAATAATTCATGCTTTTGGGTTAATGCCGTGTGTATATTTAATTTAAACCATACGTTTCGGAGAAACCTTGACTCCTTTTTCAATGGAAATAAACAATGTGGCCAAAGAAAGTATATCAATGAGATTACAAAAAATATAGATAAATTCCTCTGTTCGTCACCAGAGAGCAGCTGCCAGAAATTACTGTATGGACCATGGCGGAACGGCGGGCTGAGAAGTTAGTAACGAGAAGGTAAAAGGGGTGGTGTGAAAATATAGAAACTCCTCGAAGAATGAGGAGGGGGGGGGGGGGAGGGTTAGATGGATATAAGGAAACATAAACAAAAGGGAAGTGTATCTGAGCGATACCTAACGTCATACAGTCAACGGCGAAGAAACAGATGGTAACTCCTCCAGTGACGAACAAAGGAGATCAAATCCAGGCTCTGAGCCCTAGAGGGAAAATGTACAACTTCAAATATGTGAAGAACAGAGAGACTGAGTGGAACTATCTCCCTAGATCCATAATAACTGGTAGCCAAGTGTCACTTAGCTGATATCCAGTGTCTCTGTTAAAATTATTGGGATTTTTACGAATTTCAACTGCCTCCCTTATAATTCTAGACCAGTTGTGCTTAACAAGGGCAAGCGCATGAGCATCCTTGAAACATACATCGTGCCCTGAAGACAGGGCATGTTCAGCTATAGCTGATTTGTCAGGTTGGTTTAGACGGATGTTCCTTTGATGCTCTTTGATGCGAGTTGCAATGGACCGTTTTGTTTGTCCAATGTAGACTTTTCCGCAAGTACATGGGACTTCATACACCCCATGTTGTAGTATTGGGGACAATTTATCTTTGTTTAATGCTAAACGTTGACCAATTTTCGTCATAGTGCCGAAAACTGTTTTTATCTTGTGCTTGCGGAGAATCTTAGCAACGCGGTCAGTGTTGTTGTGAATATATGGGAGGTAAGCAGTTCCTCTCACGTCGGAGCTCTGAGAAGGTTGTCTATCCCTCCTTCTGGGATGTAGGGACCTATATATATTTAATTCATTATAGCCATTACCCTTAAACATGGTTTGTAAGGCATGTAACTCTTCCTGAAGAGTTGATGCCTCACAAATACGTTCCGCTCTTTTGGCTAGAGTTGTTATAATTCCTTGTTTTTGTGGTGGGTGGTGGTGGGAGCCCGCATGTAAATAACGGTTAGTGTGAGTTGGCTTACGGTAGACGCTGTGCCCCATGGAGCCATCCGCTTTCCTCCTCACAAGAACATCCAAAAAAGGTAAGCATCCACCTGACTCTAGCTCCATTGTGAAGTGGATTGAAGGATGCAGCTGATTTAGGTGGTTCAGAAAGTGGTTCAATTTCTCAGAACCCTCCTCCCACACCACGAACGTATCATCCACATACCTCCACCAAATCACAGGTTTGAAAGACGCCGAAGATATAGCCTCCCCCTCAAAATGTTCCATGAAAAAATTTGCCACTACAGGCGAGAGTGGACTTCCCATGGCCACACCATCAGTCTGCTCGTAATATTTACCATCCCACAAGAAATAACTGGAACACAAGCAGTGGTGGAATAATCGGGTAATGTCCTCAGGAAACAAATCCTTGATGAGTGACATGACCGAGTCCACCGGCACTCTGGTAAACAAGGCCTCTACATCAAAACTCACCAAAATAGCATTTGGTTGAACGGCGATGGTTGACAATTTTTCGACGAAATGGGTTGATTCCCTAATGTAGGGCTGTGTACGCCCCAAGTGCGGCTGAAGCAATTTACTGAGATATTGCGCAAGAGCATAAGTTGGAGGACCTATTGTGCTAACAATTGGTCGAAGATTGACGTCTTGCTTATGGATTTTTGGAAGACCATACAATCTCGGAGGAACAGCATCTCTCGGAATAAGACATCTTCCCTCTTCTTTTGGAATAGATGACAGTTTAACAAGCTTAGCAGTGGCATTGGATACACGAGTGGTTGGATCACGAGTGCACAGTCTGTAGACAGGTTCAGATAACAGAATCGAGATTTTACTTTTATATTCAACGGTATCCATCACCACTGTCGCGTTTCCCTTGTCAGCATGAAGAATAGAAATGCTGTCATTATATCTTAGTTCCTTCAATGCCTTACTTTCACCCCGAGTTAAATTGGGTGCGGGTACTTTAGAGGATCTTAATATCCTCACACTTTCTTGTCTAACTTCTTCAGCTTCATCTGGAGGTAAATTGTAGATGGCAGCCTCAACGGATGTGATTAACTCCTCTGTAGGAATTTTGGAGGGTGCGAGAGCAAAGTTAAGACCTCTGCTTAGTAAAGTTGTTTGATAGTCATCTAAAGGGGTATTAGAGAGATTGACTACAACTTTACTAGTATCAAGAACCGTACGAGGAGCTGTCTGTCTCGAGGACAATCGAACGAACTTAGCTCTTTGTCTATCTACAGCCCGACAAAAATTATTCTCGGCCTGAATAGCGGAGATACGTTCAAAGAACAGCCACAATTCCTCTGAGAGAATGCTACTAAGAAGCAGATGTAAGTGTAATAACTCACGGGAAACTGCGTCCAATTCAGTACGAGAGTTCTGGATCCTCTCGATAACGAGTGCCTTGCTAGCGCGCTGATAAATTCTCATAGCTTTATGAGTGTGTATAGTTTGCTTCAATTTTACACAGTTGGGAATGATGTTATGATCCCTGCATCTAAGAAAGAAGGACAACGATGAAAGGAGAGAGCTCCTTCTTCGCCTCAACTTACTAAATTTAGATGATTGTCGAACAACTTCCTCCCCATAGAGGTTTCTAATTTGCATATTAAGGCTTTCACGGCCCGGATTATTATATAAATAATTCATGCTTTTGGGTTAATGCCGTGTGTATTTGTAATTTAAACCATACGTTTCGGAGAAACCTTGCCTCCTTTTTCAATGGAGTTAGTTAGTTAGTTATTGTTGTTTTAAGGGGAGGAACTACGAGGTCATCTGCGCCTCTTAACACAGATTAAAGAATACAAATTTTGTATTGAATTTAAAATTTTGAGGTGGACATCTAAATTTAAAAAGACCAAAAATTAATAAAACAAAAACAAACAATTAAATAAATAAAAATTATAAAAATAAACAAAAATTACGGAAAAAACAAAACATTATCATTCAAAAACGAACAAGTCGTTGAGTCAATGTTCACTGGAAAATTTAGATTGCTGGCCCTAACCCACTCTCACTTATAAAGCGGATAACGCGATCAGCAGCCACCGCGTCATCAGCTAATATAAGTTTGAGTGTCGTCTGCAAACCAAGGTTTCTTCGTAAGTCAGCAAGATCCACACACTCGGTGAAAATGTGGGCCACGGTGAATACGGCTCCACAGGTACAAAGTGGGGGGTCTTCCCTTCTAATTAGGTACGAGTGGGTGGATCTTGTATGACCTATCCTTAGCCTACACAAAATGACGGACTCTCTCCGGGCCCGGAAGGAGCTCCGCCACACGCGAGTAGTTCCCTTGATCGCTCTCAGTTTACTGGGCAGTGGGTCAGCTAGCCACTGACTCTCCCAAAAAGCCAGAACTTGTAGGCGTAACTGAGAGCGAATATCTCTAGCGGGTACCTCCATTGGTCGAGGTGGTAGTGATACCGCCTCTTTTGCAGCTTGATCTGCTAACTCATTTCCCGCAATTCCCATGTGGCTTGGAAGCCACAGAAAGGTGATTCGAGTGTCAGCGTGGCACAGCCCGGCTAGTAGGTCGTGGATTCGCTGCACTAGGGGGTGTTGCGGGAAACATGTAGCAATTGACTGCAACGAACTCAAAGAGTCGGTACACACGAGAAAGTGGATTCGAGCATCCTGTAGTGCAAACTGCAGAGCTTCATAGATGGCAACGAGCTCCGCAGTAAACACACTACAGGCCTCAGGCAAAGAGATCTTGGTATTTGCACCATCAATAACGTAAGCACAACCCACCTTCTCGTCCACCTTCGAACCATCCGTGTATAGAATGCCAGCGTCCGGAAATTGGTGAACTATGCTGTGGAACTGCCTCCGGTAAACGGAGGCATCCGTGTTCACCTTAGGACCTCGGTGCAGATCTAACCGAATTTCCGGACGCGGGACTTGCCACGGAGGCACCTCGCTAGATGTCCGGATCATACAGGGACCTACAGCCACTCCTATTTCGGTACACGAGCTATCAAGTCTAATACCAACCGGCCGAGTGGTACGAGGCCGGTTGGCGTACCCCTGGTGGTTTTGGGTACCGAAGAGAGCTTGATAGGTCGGGTGTTGCGGCATTTGACGCACATTGGCAGCATATGCTAACAGCATATGTTGGCGTCTATAATTTAAAGGTGGAACACCCGATTCGGCGAGTAGGCTGGGTATCGGGCTGGTCCGGAAGGCACCGGTAGCCAGCCTAACGCCACTATGGTGGATACTGTCCAGCATTTTCAAGGTTGCCGGCCTTGCTGAACCGTATGCCGCAGAACCATAGTCTAGCCGGGACAGGACGAGGGCTTGGTAGAACCGTAGCAGCACCGCACGGTCAGCCCCCCACGTAGTGCCACTAAGAAACCTGAGCATGTTCGGTTTCCTGAGACATGTCATTTTCAATTGCCGTATATGGTGCTGCCACGTTAACTTGCTGTCAAAATGGAGCCCTAGGAAGCGATAAGTGTCAACCACCGGCAACGCAGCATCCCTGAGATGTAGTTCAGGGTGTAAATGTAGCCTCCGTAGCCGACAAAAATGGACGACGGAGGTTTTCGCTGCTGAAAAACGAAAACCCCGGTCGTGAGCCCACCTGTCGACCCGGTTGATGGCTAGCTGCAATTGCCGTTCCACGACTGCCATACTTCCAGAGCTGTAATGCAGAGCTAAATCGTCTACATACAGCGATGGAACTACCGCGGACCCGGCGGCGGCAACAATGCCATTAATGGCAATCGCGAACAAGGTGACACTCAGCACTGAACCCTGAGGAACTCCATTTTCTTGGGTATAGTACTGCGATAATGTCCTACCGACCCTTACACGGAAGAGTCGGACGGACATGAAATTCGCAATGAAAGTCGGTAAGTTACCACGGAGTCCCCACTTGTGAAGGGTGGAAAGGATCCCGTAGCGCCATGTGGTGTCGTAGGCTTTCTCGAGGTCAAAGAAAACCGTGACTAGGTGCTGCTTCCGGAAAAAAGCCTCCTGTATGGCGCTCTCAAGTCGCACCAGATGGTCAGTGGTAGACCTATGAGAGCGAAATCCACATTGGTACTCAGACAGGAGACCTTTATCCTCCAAGAACCACACCAGTCGACGGTTCACCATCTTTTCGAGCAGCTTACATAGGCCATTTGTCAAACAAATGGGCCTATAGCTGCTTACAAACTTGGGATCCTTTCCAGCCTTAGGAATCGGTATCACGATCCCCTCTCGCCATTGAGATGGAAACTCCCCTTCAATCCATATACGATTGAAGAGGATCAACAGTTCTTTCATACTGGATTCGCACAGATGTTTTAACATTTGATTATGTATGTTATCCGGTCCAGGAGCCGTATCCCTGCACAGTGCAAGCGCACTTCGCAGTTCCCATTCAGAGAATGGTACATTATAGGACTCCGAAGCAGCAGTGGCAAAGGACAAGGGGTGAGTCTCTGCCTCCCGCTTCAGAGTCAGAAATGTAGGATCGTAACTCCCGGAGCAGGATACATCGGAGAAGTGCGAGCCAATGCTGTTGGCAATGGCGAGATGGTCCGTGATGATGTCCCCATTGATGGACACTCCGGGTATCGATAGTGATGTCGGGAGTCCGGAGATCCGACGAAGCTTAGTCCACACTTGAGATGAAGGAGTATGCGCCGTCATGGACGACACATACTTTTCCCACGTCGTTTTCTTACTCTCCCGAATCAGATATCGGGCTCTAGCACGCATCCTTCTGAAGGTGATAAGGTTGGCCATAGTGTTTTGCCTCCGATAGCATTTGAAAGCACGTCGACGATCTTTAATGGCTGCTGCAATCTCGGCTGTCCACCAAGGGACAAGCTTCCGGCGTGAGTTGCCGGATGAGTAAGGTATTGTTTCCTCAGCAGCAGTCAAAATACCATTCGTTATGTGAATGGTATGATCGTCGACACTCTCAAAGGTATCTTCGGCAAACACCGCACGTGCCGTGAAAGTTGGCCAATCAGCCCGACGGAGAAGCCATCGACTTGGTAACTCGATGGCTCTCTGGTTCGGAAGAGTAACGATAATTGGAAAATGGTCACTATTACAAAGGTCATCGTGTACACCCCACTGTAGCAGGGGAACCAGCGCACGACTGCACAGGGTAATATCGATACTTGAATAAGTACCGTGTGCAATAGAGAAGTGCGTAGGCTCCCCTGTGTTCAACAGACACAGGTCCAGCCGCCTGATCAGCCTCTCAAAATCTCTCCCTTTACCGCTAGTGGTAGCGGAGCCCCAGATGGTGTTGTGGGCATTAACATCTCCCAGAAGGAGAAAAGGAGGGGGGAGCTGAGAGACTAGATCAACCAGCTGGTCGTAATCCGGCTGAGAATCAGGTGGGATGTACACGTTACATACTGTTGCCATTACTGGCAACGAAGTACGAACTGCAACTGCCTCTAGCTGAGTACGCAACGGCACCTCTTCACTAAAGAGGCTAGAGTGGACGAGAGTGCAGACGCCACCAGCGGCCACAGCTCCGTCCATCCGGTCTTTAGAGAAGAGTTTGAAGTGACGCATTGTTGTCTCATGTCCAGGACGAAACCTGGATTCCTGAAGACAGACAATGGTTGCCGAAAACGAAGATATTAATTGTCGTAACTCAGCGAGATGAACAGAATAGCTATTACAGTTCCATTGTAATAGTGCCATGGTGTGGACTTAAGTAGAAGTGGGTCTTCTACTTATGCTTGACCGTTTGCCACCCTTCCCCATCTCTAGTTGGAGATGATGGGGCAGGAGAGCACACCTCAATCTCCACATCTCCGTCCGAAGACGAAGAAAATGGAGCGGGCGCTCTCTTGGGTTGCGCACGGTCGTCGTCGGACCTCACGGGTCTCGCCCTAGGGGAAGAGCGAGAGCTGTATCGAGGGACTTTCTCCCGGTCCGAAGACTGGGTGTCTGTCCCCGACACGCCCCGAAGAGACTTCTTCTTGGATCGGCGCCGACGTGTGTTTGGGGAAGTAGATGGTCCCTTCCCCACAGACGCCGGGTCCTTATAAAACAAGGTCGCTCCTGCTGGCACCGCTCCACTGGTAGTGGTGGGAGCGGGATGGCTAGCAGATACGTGAGCAGCCCTGCCTTTAGGAGAGGAAGAGAAACGGCGCTGAACCGCTCCCCTCTCCTCCGCCGATCTATTTTCTTTTCTATAGGGGAGTTCCTCCATACGGACGGGCTTGGCTTCAGCAGGCTTCGCTCCCTTGGTGGTAGTGGGAGCGGAAAGGCCAGCAGAGACAGTAGCCACCCCGTCAGCAGGAGGGTGAGAGAGACGGCGACGAACCGTCCCCCTCTTCTCCACTATCTTTGTCTTATCAGATGGGCTGGATGACGATCCAGCCCCGGTCGCAGAAGTCTTCTTTGCCTCGTTGGCAGGGGAAGACTTCTTCTCCGACCGTTTCGGAGAGGAAGATGACTTCTTCTCCGATTGCGCCGGTTTAGATGGTATAACCGGCGCCTTTATCACAATGGCCGAAGAAGGTTGTTTAACCTTCTTCGGGCTGACAGGTCTCGCTTGGACAGCGAGGGGAGACTTTACGATCTCAGAGTAGTTCGTCGTCGAGGGTACAGCACGGGGAACGAAAGTGGCAGGGGTGATAGGTGGCGTCACCTTAGTTAGTTAGTTAGTTATTGTTGTTTTAAGGGGCGGAACTACGAGGTCATCTTCCCCTCTTAACACAGATTAAAGAATACAAATTTTGAATTGAATTTAAAATTTTGAGGTGGACATCTAAATCTAAAAAGACCAAAAATTAATAAAACAAAACAAACAATTAAATAATAATAAAAAAATTATAAAAATAAACAAAAATTACGGAAAAAACAAAACATTATCATTCAAAAACGAACAAGTCGTTGAGTCAAAGTTCACTGGAAAATTTAGATTGCTGGCCCTAACCCACTCTCACTTATAAAGCGGATAACGCGATCAGCAGCCACCGCGTCATCGGCTAATATAAGTTTGAGTGTCGTCTGCAAACCAAGGTTTCTTCGTAAGTCAGCAAGATCCACACACTCGGTGAAAATGTGGGCCACGGTGAAAACGGCTCCACAGGTACAAAGTGGGGGGTCTTCCCTTCTCATTAGGTACGAGTGGGTGGATCTTGTATGACCTATCCTTAGCCTACACAAAATGACGGACTCTCTCCGGGCCCGGAAGGAGCTCCGCCAAACGCGAGTAGTTCCCTTGATCGCTCTCAGTTTATTGGGCAGTGGGTCAGCTAGCCACTGACTCTCCCAAAAAGCCAGAACTTGTAGGCGTAACTGAGAGCGAATATCTCTAGCGGGTACCTCCATTGGTCGAGGTGGTAGTGATACCGCCTCTTTTGCAGCTTGATCTGCTAACTCATTTCCCGCAATTCCCATGTGGCTTGGAAGCCACAGAAAGGTGATTCGAGTGTCAGCGTGGCACAGCCCGGCTAGTAGGTCGTGGATTCGCTGCACTAGGGGGTGTTGCGGGAAACATGTAGCAATTGACTGCAACGAACTCAAAGAGTCGGTACACACGAGAAAGTGGATTCGAGCATCCTGTAGTGCAAACTGCAGAGCTTCATAGATGGCAACGAGCTCCGCAGTAAACACACTACAGGCCTCAGGCAAAGAGATCTTGGTATTTGCACCATCAATAACGTAAGCACAACCCACCCTCTCGTCCACCTTCGCACCATCCGTGTATAGAATGCCAGCGTCCGGAAATTGGTGAACTATGCTGTGGAACTGCCTCCGGTAAACGGAGGCATCCGTGTTCACCTTAGGACCTCGGTGCAGATCTAACCGAATTTCCGGACGCGGGACTTGCCACGGAGGCACCTCGCTAGATGTCCGGTTCATACAGGGACCTACAGCCACTCCTATTTCGGTACACGAGCTATCAAGTCTAATACCAACCGGCCGAGTGGCACGAGGCCGGTTGGCGTACCCCTGGTGGTTTTGGGTACCGAAGAGAGCTTGATAGGTCGGGTGTTGCGGCATTTGACGCACATTGGCAGCATATGCTAACAGCATATGTTGGCGTCTATAATTTAAAGGTGGAACACCCGATTCGGCGAGTAGGCTGGGTATCGGGCTGGTCCGGAAGGCACCGGTAGCCAGCCTAACGCCACTATGGTGGATACTGTCCAGCATTTTCAAGGTTGCCGGCCTTGCTGAACCGTATGCCGCAGAACCATAGTCTAGCCGGGACAGGACGAGGGCTTGGTAGAACCGTAGCAGCACCGCACGGTCAGCCCCCCACGTAGTGCCACTAAGAAACCTGAGCATGTTCAGTTTCCTGAGACATGTCATTTTCAATTGCCGTATATGGTGCTGCCACGTTAACTTGCTGTCAAAATGGAGCCCCAGGAAGTGATAAGTGTCAACCACCGGCAACGCAGCATCCCTGAGATGTAGTTCAGGGTGTAAATGTAGCCTCCGTAGCCGACAAAAATGGACGACGGAGGTTTTCGCTGCTGAAAAACGAAAACCCCGGTCGTGAGCCCACCTGTCGACCCGGTTGATAGCTAGCTGCAATTGCCGTTCCACGACTGCCATACTTCCAGAGCTGTAATGCAGAGCTAAATCGTCTACATACAGCGATGGAACTACCGCGGACCCGGCGGCGGCAACAATGCCATTAATGGCAATCGCGAACAAGGTGACACTCAGCACTGAACCCTGAGGAACTCCATTTTCTTGGGTATAGTATTGCGATAATGTCCTACCGACCCTTACACGGAAGAGTCGGACGGACATGAAATTCGCAATGAAAGTCGGTAAGTTACCACGGAGTCCCCACTTGTGAAGGGTGGAAAGGATCCCGTAGCGCCATGTGGTGTCGTAGGCTTTCTCGAGGTCAAAGAAAACCGTGACTAGGTGCTGTTTTCGGAAAAAAGCCTCCTGTATGGCACTCTCAAGTCGCACCAGATGGTCAGTGGTGGACCTATGAGAGCGAAATCCACATTGGTACTCAGACAGGAGACCTTTATCCTCCAAGAACCACACCAGTCGACGGTTCACCATCTTTTCGAGCAGCTTGCATAGGCCATTTGTCAAACAAATGGGCCTATAGCTGCTTACAAACTTGGGATCCTTTCCAGCCTTAGGAATCGGTATCACGATCCCCTCTCGCCATTGAGATGGAAACTCCCCTCCAATCCATATACGATTGAAGAGGATCAACAGTTTTTTTATACTGGATTCGCACAGATGTTTTAACATTTGATTATGTATGTTATCCGGTCCAGGAGCCGTATCCCTGCACAGTGCAAGCGCACTGCGCAGTTCCCATTCAGAGAATGGTACATTATAGGACTCCGAAGCAGCAGTGGCAAAGGACAAGGGGTGAGTCTCTGCCTCCCGCTTCAGAGTCAGAAATGTAGGATCGTAACTCCCGGAGCAGGATACATCGGAGAAGTGCGAGCCAATGCTGTTGGCAATGGCGAGATGGTCCGTGATTATGTCTCCATTGATGGACACTCCGGGTATCGACAGTGATGTCGGGAGTCCGGAGATCCGACGAAGCTTAGTCCACACTTGAGATGAAGGAGTATGCGCCGTCATGGACGACACATACTTTTCCCACGTCGTTTTCTTACTCTCCCGAATCAGATATCGGGCTCTAGCACGCATCCTTCTGAAGGTGATAAGGTTGGCCATAGTGTTTTGCCTCCGATAGCATTTGAAAGCACGTCGACGATCTTTAATGGCTGCTGCAATCTCGGCTGTCCACCAAGGGACAAGCTTCCGGCGTGAGTTGCCGGATGAGGAAGGTATTGTTTCCTCAGCAGCAGCCAAAATACCATTCGTTATATGAATGGTATGATCGTCGACACTCTCAAAGGTATCTTCGGCAAACACCGCACGTGCCGTGAAAGTTGGCCAATCAGCCCGACGGAGAAGCCATCGACTTGGTAACTCGATGGCTCTCTGGTTCGGAAGAGTAACGATAATTGGAAAATGGTCACTATTACAAAGGTCATCGTGTACACCCCACTGTAGCAGGGGAACCAGCGCACGACTGCACAGGGTAATATCGATACTTGAATAAGTACCGTGTGCAATAGAGAAGTGCGTAGGCTCCCCTGTGTTCAACAGACACAGGTCCAGCCGCCTGATGAGCCTCTCAAAATCTCTCCCATTACCGCTAGTGGTAGCGGAGCCCCAGATGGTGTTGTGGGCATTAACATCTCCCAGAAGGAGGAAAGGAGGGGGGAGCTGAGAGACTAGATCCACCAGCTGGTCGTAATCCGGCTGAGAATCAGGCGGGATGTACACGTTACATACTGTTGCCATTACTGGCAACGAAGTACGAACTGCAACTGCCTCTAGCTGAGTACGCAACGGCACCTCTTCACTAAAGAGGCTAGAGTGGACGAGAGTGCAGACGCCACCAGCGGCCACAGCTCCGTCCACCCGGTCTTTAGAGAAGAGTTTGAAGTGACGCATTGTTGTCTCATGTCCAGGACGAAACCTGGATTCCTGAAGACAGACAATGGTTGCCGAAAACGAAGATATTAATTGTCGTAACTCAGCGAGATGAACAGAATAGCTATTACAGTTCCATTGTAATAGTGCCATGGTGTGGACTTAAGTAGAAGTGGGTCTTCTACTTATGCTTGACCGTTTGCCACCCTTCCCCATCTCTAGTTGGAGATGATGGGGCAGGAGAGCACACCTCAATCTCCACATCTCCGTCCGAGGACGAAGAAAATGGAGCGGGCGTTCTCTTGGGTTGCGCGCGGTCGTCGTCGGACCTCACGAGTCTCGCTCTTGGGGAAGAGCGAGAGCGGTGTCGAGGGACTTTCTCCCGGTCCGAAGACTGGGTGTCTGTCCCCGACACGTCCCGAAGAGATTTCTTCTTGGATCGGCGCCGACGCGTGTTTGGGGAAGTAGATGGTCCCTTCCCCACAGACGCCGGGTCCTTATAAAACAAGGTCGCTCCTGCTGGCACCGCTCCACTGGTAGTGGTGGGAGCGGGATGGCCAGCAGATACGTGAGCAGCCCTGCCTTTAGGAGAGGAAGAGAAACGGCGCTGAACCGTTCCCCTCTCCTCCGCCGATCTATTTTCTTTTCTATAGGGGAGTTCCTCCATACGGACGGGCTTGGCTTCAGCAGGCTTCGCTCCCTTGGTGGTAGTGGGAGCGGAAAGGCCAGCAGAGACAGTAGCCACCCCGTCAGCAGGAGGGCGAGAGAGACGGCGACGAACCGTCTCCCTGTTCTCCCCTATATTTTTCGTATTAGGTGGGCTGGAAGAAGGACCAGCCCTGGTCGGCAAAGTCTTCTTTCCCCCTTTAACTGGGGAAAACTTATTCGCCGACCGTTTCGGAGAAGAAGATGACTTCTTCTCCGATTGCGCCGGTTTAGATGGTATAACCGGCGCCTTCTTTTGCTGGGCCGAAGAAGGTTGTTGTACCTCCTTCGGGCTGACATTTTTCGCTGGTACAGCGAGGGGTGATTTTAATACTGCTGAAAATACGGGCTTCGAGGGTACTACACTCGGTAAAGATTCGGCAGGGGTGAATGAGGGCGTCGTTGCAGCTGCAAACGATACCCGAAATTCGGGGGCATTCATATCACGGTACCTCTTGCGAGCGTCGTGATATGAAAGCCTATCAAGAGTTCTTATTTCTTGAATTTTTGCTTCCTTACAGAACTCAGGGCACTGCTTCGATCGTGGAGAGTGGCTTCCTTGACAGTTAGGACAAATCGGGGGAGGCGTACACCTCTCACCCTCATGTGTCCCCTTGCCACACTCTCTACACACGGCCTTGGCAGTGCACCTGGCGGAAACATGCCCGAATCTCTGGCATTGATAGCAGCGCATAGGTGGAGGGATGTACGGTCGAACATCGCAGTGGTACGATGTGACCTTCACCTGCTTAGGTACTACATCACCCTCAAAATGGAGAATAAAAGCGCCGGTATCGACGCTGTTCTCCCCAATCTTTCGGGTGATGCGCCTAATCTTGGTGACGCCTCTCTTCTCCAGATCCCGCAACAATTCCGCATCGCTATTTAAAATGAGGTCACGATGGAAAATAACTCCTCGGACCTCATTCAGCGTTTCGTGTTTTGAGACCTTAACGGGAATTTCGCCGAATTGCGTGCATTCCAGCAACGCTTCGGTTTGCTTCCGATCAACGGTGTGCAGCAGCAGCTGACCGTTCCGGAGCTTGGAAATCCCGCTTAGGTCCCCAAATTTCCCCTCGATTTCCTCAGAAAAAATTATTGATTTTACTAGTTTAAAATCGCCCCCGTCAGTCCTCGTAGCTACCAGGTAGCGAGGAGACTTATCAGCGGGGAATCTTCTATTAAAGGCTTCATCCCAAGGCGTATACACCTTGGGATTAGCTCGACACTCAAGAGACGGCTTTTTAAGGGTGCCACCCTGTACAGGTGTCCGTGATCGCTTTGATGGCATCCCGGACGAAATCCTCCCCGAATACTGCCCACTCCGAACGGGGGCTATCACTGTGGGCGCCACCCAGCCAAGGCAATACCTACCTGGCATAGCAGATATTGCCCGGGGTCCCAGTGCCTCGAACAGGCACTTCCCCCTCGGCATGCACAGGATTTATTCAGCTCCAGTATTCGGCCATGCAGGGACCTTCGTTGTAAGGCGGATACTACTGTAGGGTACATGGCGCACCCACCTGACGGGATGGGGCATACCGTCTAGGCTTTCTGGCCAGATGGCCAAGCTGGTGGCCCTTCCCCTAACAGCATGCATGTTTGTTTCTATTGGTCAAACCAGAGCTGGGACCAGAAAACCAAAATCGACCTTTATAAGGCCCCCTCTAAGTCGCCTTTTACGACAGGCAGGGGATACCGTGGATGAATTCTGCCCTCCCCATCCACAGGGGGTCTGAACAAATCAAAACTGGCAAGTTATTCGGCCATGTCGGCCCTATTAGTCGCCTCCTACGACAGGCAGGGCATACCGTGGGTGTATTCTAACCCGCACCCACACGGGGGGGCGTCACATTAGCCGCGAAAGATACCGGAAATTCGGGTGCAGTCATATCACGGTATCTCTTTCGAGCGTCGTGATATGAAAGCCGATCCAATGTTCTGATTTCTTGGATCTTTGCTTCCTTGCAGAACTCAGGGCACTGCTTCGACCGCGGAGAGTGACTTCCTTGGTAGTTAGGACACGTCGAGGGAGGCGTACACCCCACACCGTCATGTGTCCCCTTGCCACACTCTCTTCACACCGCCTTGGCAGTGCACCTGGCAGAAACATGACCGAATTTCTGGCAATTGTAGCAGCGCATAGGTGGAGGGATGTACGGTCTAACGTCGCAATGGTACGACGTGACCTTCACCTGCCTAGGCACTACATCACCCTCAAAATGAAGAATGAAAGCGCCAGTATCGACGCTATCATTTCCAATTTTCCGGGTGATGCGCCTAATCCTGGTGACGCATCGCTTCCCCAGATCCCGCATCAATTCCGCGTCGCTGTTTAAAATGAGGTCGCGATGGAATATAACTCCACGGACCTCATTTAGCGTATCGTGCTTCTCAACCTTAACGGGAATTTCGCCGAAATGCGTGCATTCCAGCAACGCTTCGGTTTGCTGCCGGTCAACGGTATGCAGCAGGAGCTGCCCGTTCCGGAGCTTGGAAATCCCGTTAAGGTCGCGATATTTCCCCTCGATTTCCTCTGAAAATAGGATCGATTTTACCTGTTTAAAATCTCCCCCGTCTGTCCTGGTAGCTACCAGGTAGCGAGGAGACCTGTCAACAGGGAACTTCTTATTAAATGCCTCATCCCAAGGCGTATACACCTTGGGATTCGGTCTACACTCCAGAGACGGCTTTTTAAGGGTGCCACCCTGTACAGGTGTCCGTGATCGTTTACTACGCATCCCGGACGAAATCCTCCCCGAATACTGCCCACTCCGAACGGGGGCTATCACTGTGGGCGCCACCCAGCCAAGGCAATACCTACCTGGCATAGCAGATATTGCCCGGGGTCCCAGTGCCTCGAACAGGCACTTCCCCCTCGGCATGCACAGGATTTATTCAGCTCCAGTATTCGGCCATGCAGGGACCTTCGTTGTAAGGCGGATACTACTGTAGGGTACATGGCGCACCCACCTGACGGGATGGGGCATACCGTCTAGGCTTTCTGGCCAGATGGCCAAGCTGGTGGCCCCTCCCCTAACAGCATGCATGTTTGTTTCTATTGGTCAAACCAGAGCTGGGACCAGAAAACCAAAATCGACCTTTATAAGGCCCCCTCTAAGTCGCCTTTTACGACAGGCAGGGGATACCGTGGATGAATTCTGCCCTCCCCATCCACAGGGGATCTGAACAAATCAAAAACTGGCAAGTTATTCGGCCATGTCGACCCTATTAGTCGCCTCCTACGACAGGCAGGGCATACCGTGGGTGTATTCTATCCCGCACCCACACGGGGGTTTTTCAATGGAAATAAACAATGTGGCCAAAGAAAGTATATCAATGAGATTACAAAAAATATAGATAAATTCCTCTGTTCGTCCCCAGAGAGCAGCTGCCAGAAATTACTGTATGGACCATGGCGGAACGGCGGACAGAGAAGTTAGTAACCAGAAGGTAAAGGGTTGGTGTGAAAATATAGAAACTCCTCAAAGAATGAGGAGGGGGGGGAGGTGGGAGGGTTAGATGGATATAAGGAAACATAAACAAAAGGGAAGTGTATCTGAACGATACCTAACGTCATACAGTCAACGGCGAAAAAACAGATGGAAACTCCTCCAGTGACGAACAAAGGAGACCAAATCCAGGCTCTGAGCCCTAGGGGGAAAATGTACAATTTTAAATATGTGAAGAACAGAGAGACTGAGAGGAACTATCTCCCTAGATCCTTAATAACTGGTAGCCAAGTGTCACTTAGCTGATATCCAGTGTCTCTTTTAAAATTATTGGGATTATTACGAATTTCAACTGCCTCCCTTATAATTCTAGACCAGTTGTGCTTAACAAGGGCAAGCGCATGAGCATCCTTGAAACATACATCGTGCCCTGAAGACAGGGCATGTTCAGCTATAGCTGATTTGTCAGGTTGGTTTAGACGGATGTTCCTTTGATGCTCTTTGATGCGAGTTGCAACGGACCGTTTTGTTTGTCCAATGTAGACTTTTCCGCAAGTACATGGGACTTCATACATCCCAGGTTGTAGTATTGGGGACAATTTATCTTTGTTTAATGCTAAACGTTGACCAATTTTCGTCATAGTGCCGAAAACTGTTTTTATCTTGTGCTTGCGGAGAATCTTAGCAACGCGGTCAGTGGTGTTGTGAATATAAGGGAGGTAAGCAGTTCCTCTCACGTCGGAGCTCTGAGAAGGTTGTCTATCCCTCCTTCTGGGATGTAGGGACCTATATATAGTTGATTCATTATAGCCATTACCCTTAAACATGGTATGTAATGCATGTAAGTCTTCCTGAAGAGTTGATGCCTCACAAATACGTTCCGCTCTTTTGGCTAGAGTTGTTATAATTCCTTGTTTTTGTGCTGGGTGGTGGTGGGAGTCCGCAAGTAAATAACGGTTAGTGTGAGTTGGCTTACGGTAGACGCTGTGCCCCATGGAACCATCCGCTTTCCTCCTCACAAGAACATCCAAAAAAGGTAAGCATCCATCTGACTCTAGGTCCATTGTGAAGTGGATTGAAGGATGCAGCTGATTTAGGTGGTTCAGAAAGTGGTTCAGTTTCTCAGAACCCTCTTCCCACACCACGAACGTATCATCCACATACCTCCACCAAATCACAGGTTTCAAAGACGCGAAGATATAGCCTCCCCCTCAAAATGTTCCATGAAAAAATTTGCCACTACAGGCGAGAGTGGACTTCCCATGGCCACACCATCAGTCTGCTCGTAATATTCACCATCCCACAAGAAATAACTGGAACACAAGCAGTGGTGGAATAATCGGGTAATGTCCTCAGGAAACAAATCCTTGATGAGTGACATGACCGAGTCCATCGGCACTCTGGTAAACAAGGCCTCTACATCAAAACTCACCAAAATAGCATTTGGTTGAACGGCGATGGTTGACAATTTTTCGACGAAATGGGTTGAATCCCTAATGTAGGACTGTGTGCGCCCCAAGTGCGGCTCAAGCAATTTACTGAGATATTGCGCAAGAGCATAAGTTGGAGAACCTATTGTGCTAACAATTGGTCGAAGATTGACGTCTTGCTTATGGATTTTTGGAAGACCATACAATCTCGGAGGAACAGCATCTCTCGGAATAAGACATCTTCCCTCTTCTTTTGGAATAGATGACAGTTTAACAAGCTTAGCAGTGGCATTGGATACACGTGTGGTTGGATCACGAGTGCACAGTCTGTAGACAGGATCAGATAACAGAATCGAGATTTTACTTTTATAATCAACGGTATCCATCACCACTGTCACATTTCCCTTGTCAGAATGAAGAATAGAAATGGTGTCATTATTTCTTAGTTCCTTCAATGCCATTCTTTCACCCCGAGTTAAATTGGGTGCGGGTACTTTAGAGGATCTTAATATCCTCACACTTTCTTGTCTAACTTCTTCAGCTTCATCTGGAGGTAAATTGTAGATGGCAGCCTCAACGGATGTGATTAACTCCTCTGTAGGAATTTTGGAGGGTGCGAGAGCAAAGTTAAGACCTCTGATTAGTAAAGTTGTTTGATTGTCATCTAAAGGGGTATTAGAGAGATTGACTACAACTTTACTAGTATCAAGAACCGTACGAGGAGCTGTTTGTCTCGAGGACAATCGAAAGAACTTAGCTCTTTGTCTATCTACAGCCCGACAAAAATTATTTTCGGCCTGAATATCGGAGATACGTTCAAAGAACAGCCACAATTCCTCTGAGAGAATGCTACTAAGAAGCAGATGTAAGTGTAATAACTGACGGGAAACTGCGTCCAATTCAGTACGAGAGTTCTGGATCCTCTCGATAACGAGTGCCTTGCTAGCGCGCTGATAAATTCTCATAGCTTTATGAGTGTGTATAGTTTGCTTCAATTTTACACAGTTGGGAATGATGTTATGATCCCTGCATCTAAGGAAGAAGGACAACGATGAAAGGAGAGAGCTCCTTCTTCGCCTCAACTTGCTAAATTTAGATGATTGTCGAACAACTTCCTCCCCATAGAGGTTTCTAATTTGCATATTAAGGCTTTCACGGCCCGGATTATTATATAAATAATTCATGCTTTTGGGTTAATGCCGTGTGTATTTTTAATTTAAACCATACGTTTCGGAGAAACCTTGCCTTCTTTTTCAATGGAAATAAACAATGTGGCCAAAGAAAGTATATCAATGAGATTACATAAAATATAGATAAATTCCTCTGTTCGTCACCAGAGAGCAGCTGCCAGAAATTACTGTATGGACCATGGCGGAACGGCGGACATAGAAGTTAGTAACGAGAAGGTAAAGGGGGTGGTGTGAAAATATAGAAACTCCTCGAAGAATGAGGAGGGGGGGGGGGGGGGAGGTGGGAGGGTTAGATGGATATAAGGAAACATAAACAAAAGGGAAGTGTATCTGAACGATTCCTAACGTCATACAGTCAACGGCGAATAAACAGATGGAAACTCCTCCAGTGAGGAACAAAGGAGATCAAATCCAGGCTCTGAGCCCTAGAGGGAAAATGTACAATTTTAAATATGTGAAGAACAGAGAGACTGACAGGAACTATCTCCCTAGATCCTTAATAACTGGTAGCCAAGTGTCACTTAGCTGATATCCAGTGTCTCTGTTAAAATTATTGGGATTTTTACGAATTTCAACTGCCTCCCTTATAATTCTAGACCAGTTGTGCTTAACAAGGGCAAGCACATGAGCATCCTTGAAACATACATCGTGCCCTGAAGACAGGGCATGTTCAGCTATAGCTGATTTGTCAGGTTGGTTTAGACGGATGTTCCTTTGATGCTCTTTGATGCGAGTTGCAATGGACCGTTTTGTTTGTCCAATGTAGAATTATCCGCAAGTACATGGGACTTCATACACCCCAGGTTGTAGTATTGGGGACAATTTATCTTTGTTTAATGCTAAACGTTGACCAATTTTCGTCATAGTGCCGAAAACTGTTTTTATCTTGTGCTTGCGGAGAATCTTAGCAACGCGGTCAGTGGTGTTGTGAATATAAGGGAGGTAAGCAGTTCCTCTCACGTCGGAGCTCTGAGAAGGTTGTCTATCCCTCCTTCTGGGATGTAGGGACCTATATATAGTTGATTCATTATAGCCATTACCCTTTAAAATGGTTTGTAAGGCATGTAACTCTTCCTGAAGAGTTGATGCCTCACAAATACGTTCCGCTCTTTTGGTTAGAGCTGTTATAATTCCTTGTTTTTACGCTGGGTGGTGGTGGGAGTCCGCATGTAAAAAACGGTTAGTGTGAGTTGGCTTACGGTAGACGCTGTGCCCCATGGAGCCACCCGCTTTCCTCCTCACAAGAACATCCAAAAAAGGTAAGCATCCACCTGACTCTAGCTCCATTGTGAAGTGGATTGAAGGATGCAGCTGATTTAGGTGGTTCAGAAAGTGGTTCAGTTTCTCAGAACCCTCCTCCCACAACACGAACGTATCATCCACATACCTCCACCAAATCACAGGTTTGAAAGACGCCGAAGATATAGCCTCCCCCTCAAAATGTTCCATGAAAAAATTTGCCACGACAGGCGAGAGTGGACTTCCCATGGCCACACCATCAGTCTGCTCGTAATATTTACCATCCCACAAGAAATAACTGGAACACAAGCAGTGGTGGAATAATCGGGTAATGTCCTCAGGAAACAAATCCTTGATGAGTGACATGACCGAGTCCACCGGCACTCTGGTAAACAAGGCCTCTACATCAAAACTCACCAATATAGCATTTGGTTGAACGGCGATGGTTGACAATTTTTCGACGAAATGGGTTGAATCCCTAATGTAGGACTGTGTGCGCCTCAAGTGCGGCTGAAGCAATTTGCTGAGATATTGCGCAAGAGCATAAGTTGGAGAACCTATTGTGCTAACAATTGGTCGAAGAGGGACGTCTTGCTTATGGATTTTTGGAAGACCATACAATCTCGGAGGAACAGCATCTCTCGGAATAAGACATCTTCCCTCTTCTTTTGGAATAGATGACAGTTTAACAAGCTTAGCAGTGGCATTGGATACACGTGTGGTTGGATCACGAGTGCACAGTCTGTAGACAGGATCAGATAACAGAATCGAGATTTTACTTTTATAATCAACGGTATCCATCACCACTGTCGCATTTCCCTTGTCAGCATGAAGAATAGAAATGGTGTCATTATTTCTTAGTTCCTTCAATGCCATTCTTTCACCCCGAGTTAAATTGGGTGCGGGTACTTTAGAGGATATTAATATCCTCACACTTTCTTGTCTAACTTCTTCAGCTTAATCTGGAGGTAAATTGTAGATGGCAGCCTCAACGGATGTGATTAACTCCTCTGTAGGAATTTTGGAGGGTGCGAGAGCAAAGTTAAGACCTCTGATTAGTAAAGTTGTTTGATTGTCATCTAAAGGGGTATTAGAGAGATTGACTACAACTTTACTAGTATCAAGAACCGTACGAGGAGCTGTTTGTCTCGAGGACAATCGAAAGAACTTAGCTCTTTGTCTATCTAGAGCCCGACAAAAATTATTTTCGGCCTGAATATCGGAGATACGTTCAAAGAACAGCCACAATTCCTCTGAGAGAATGCTACTAAGAAGCAGATGTAAGTGTAATAACTGACGGGAAACTGCGTCCAATTCAGTACGAGAGTTCTGGATCCTCTCGATAACGAGTGCCTTGCTAGCGCGCTGATAAATTCTCATAGCTTTATGAGTGTGTATAGTTTGCTTCAATTTTACACAGTTGGGAATGATGTTATGATCCCTGCATCTAAGAAAGAAGGACAACGATGAAAGGAGAGAGCTCCTTCTTCGCCTCAACTTGCTAAATTTAGATGATTGTCGAACAACTTCCTCCCCATAGAGGTTTCTAATTTGCATATTAAGGCTTTCACGGCCCGGATTATTATATAAATAATTCATGCTTTTGGGTTAATGCCGTGTGTATTTTTAATTTAAACCATACGTTTCGGAGAAACCTTGCCTTCTTTTTCAATGGAAATAAACAATGTGGCCAAAGAAAGTATATCACTGAGATTACATAAAATATAGATAAATTCCTCTGTTCGTCACCAGAGAGCAGCTGCCAGAAATTACTGTATGGACCATGGCGGAACGGCGGACAGAGAAGTTAGTAACGAGAAGGTAAAGGGGGTGGTGTGAAAATATAGAAACTCCTCGAAGAATGAGGAGGGGGGGGGGGGGGAGGTGGGAGGGTTAGATGGATATAAGGAAACATAAACAAAAGGGAAGTGTATCTGAACGATTCCTAACGTCATACAGTCAACGGCGAATAAACAGATGGAAACTCCTCAAGTGAGGAACAAAGGAGATCAAATCCAGGCTCTGAGCCCTAGAGGGAAAATGTACAATTTTAAATATGTGAAGAACAGAGAGACTGACAGGAACTATCTCCCTAGATCCTTAATAACTGGTAGCCAAGTGTCACTTAGCTGATATCCAGTGTCTCTGTTAAAATTATTGGGATTTTTACGAATTTCAACTGCCTCCCTTATAATTCTAGACCAGTTGTGCTTAACAAGGGCAAGCGCATGAGCATCCTTGAAACATACATCGTGCCCTGAAGACAGGGCATGTTCAGCTATAGCTGATTTGTCAGGTTGGTTTAGACGGATGTTCCTTTGATGCTCTTTGATGCGAGTTGCAATGGACCGTTTTGTTTGTCCAATGTAGACTTAGCCGCAAGTACATGGGACTTCATACACCCCAGGTTGTAGTATTGGGGACAATTTATCTTTGTTTAATGCTAAACGTTGACCAATTTTCGTCATAGTGCCGAAAACTGTTTTTATCTTGTGCTTGCGGAGAATCTTAGCAACGCGGTCAGTGGTGTTGTGAATATAAGGGAGGTAAGCAGTTCCTCTCACGTCGGAGCTCTGAGAAGGTTGTCTATCCGTCCTTCTGGGATGTAGGGACCTATATATAGTTGATTCATTATAGCCATTACCCTTAAACATGGTTTGTAAGGCATGTAACTCTTCCTGAAGAGTTGATGCCTCACAAATACGTTCCGCTCTTTTGGCTAGAGTTGTTATAATTCCTTGTTTTTGTGCTGGGTGGTTGTGGGAGTCCGCATGTAAATAACGGTTAGTGTGAGTTGCCTTACGGTAGACGCTGTGTCCCATGGAGCCATCCGCTTTCCTCCTCACAAGAACATCCAAAAAAGGTAAGCATCCATCTGACTCTAGCTCCATTGTGAAGTGGATTGAAGGATGCAGCTGATTTAGGTGGTTCAGAAAGTGGTTCAGTTTCTCAGAACCCTCCTCCCACACCACGAACGTATCATCCACATACCTCCACCAAATCACAGGTTTGAAAGACGCCGAAGATATAGCCTCCACCTCAAAATGTTCCATGAAAAAATTTGCCACGACAGGCGAGAGTGGACTTCCCATGGCCACACCATCAGTCTGCTCGTAATATTTACCATCCCACAAGAAATAACTGGAACACAAGCAGTGGTGGAATAATCGGGTAATGTCCTCAGGAAACAAATCCTTGATGAGTGACATGACCGAGTCCACCTGCACTCTGGTAAACAAGGCCTCTACACCAAAACTCACCAAAATAGCATTCGGTTGAACGGCGATGGTTGACAATTTTTCGACGAAATGGGTTGAATCCCTAATGTAGGACTGTGTGCGCCCCAAGTGCGGCTGAAGCAATTTGCTGAGATATTGCGCAAGAGCATAAGTTGGAGAACCTATTGTGCTAACAATTGGTCGAAGAGGGACGTCTTGCTTATGGATTTTTGGAAGACCATACAATTTCGGAGGAACAGCATCTCTCGGAATAAGACATCTTCCCTCTTCTTTTGGAATAGATGACAGTCTAACAAGCTTAGCAGTGGCATTGGATACACGAGTGGTTGGATCACGAGTGCACAGTCTGTAGACTGGATCAGATAACAGAATCGAGATTTTACTTTTATATTCAACGGTATCCATCACCACTGTCGCATTTCCCTTGTCAGCATGAAGAATAGAAATGGTGTCATTATTTCTTAGTTCCTTAAATGCCATTCTTTCACCCCGAGTTAAATTGGGTGCGGGTTCTTTAGAGGATCTTAATATCCTCTCACTTTCTTGTCTAACTTCTTCAGCTTCATCTGGAGGTAAATTGTAGATGGCATCCTCAACGGATGTGATTAACTCCTCTGTAGGAATTTTGGAGGGTGCGAGAGCAAAGTTAAGACCTCTGCTTAGTAAAGTTGTTTGATAGTCATCTAAAGGGGTATTAGAGAGATTGACTACAATTTTACTAGTATCAAGAACCGTACGAGGAGCTGTTTGTCTCGAGGACAATCGAACGAACTTAGCTCTTTGTCTATCTACAGCCCGACAAAAAATATTCTCGGCCTGAATAGCGGAGATACGTTCAAAGAACAGCCACAATTCCTCTGAGAGAATGCTACTAAAAAGCAGATGTAAGTGTAATAACTCACGGGAAACTGCGTCCAATTCAGTACGAGAGTTCTGGATCCTCTCGATAACGAGTGCCTTGCTAGCGCGCTGATAAATTCTCATAGCTTTATGAGTGTGTATAGTTTGCTTCAATTTTACACAGTTGGGAATGATGTTATGATCCCTGCATCTAAGAAAGAAGGACAACGATGAAAGGAGAGAGCTTCTTCTTCGCCTCAACTTACTAAATATAGATGATTGTCGAACAACTGCCTCCCCATAGAGGTTTCTAATTTGCATGTTAATGGTTTCACGGCCCGGATTATTATATAAATAATTCATGCTTTTGGGTTAATGCCGTGTTTATTCTTAATTTAAACCATATGTTTCGGAGAAACCTTGCCTCCTTTTTCAATGGAAATAAACAATGTGGCCAAAGAAAGTATATCAATGAGATTACAAAAAATATAGATAAATACCTCTGTTCGTCACCAGAGAGCAGCTGCCAGAAATTACTGTATGGACCATGGCGGAACGGCGGACAGAGAAGTTAGTAACGAGAAGGTAAAGGGGGTGGTGTGAAAATATAGAAACTCCTCGAAGAATGAGGAGGGGGGGGGGAGGTGGGAGGGTTAGATGGATATAAGGAAACATAAACAAAAGGGAAGTGTATCTGAACGATACCTAACGTCATACAGTCAACGGCGAATAAACAGATGGAAACTCCTCCAGTGACGAACAAAGGAGATCAAATCCAGGCTCTGAGCCCTAGAGGCAAAATGTACAATTTTAAATATGTGAAGAACAGAGAGACTGAGAGGAACTATCTCCCCAGATCCTTAATAACTGGTAGCCAAGTGTCACTTAGCTGATATCCAGTGTCTCTGTTAAAATTATTGGGATTTTTACAAATTTCAACTGCCTCCCTTATAATTCTAGACCAGTTGTGCTTAACAAGGGCAAGCGCATGAGCATCCTTAAAACATACATCGTGCCCTGAAGACAGGGCATGTTCAGCTATAGCTGATTTGTCAGGTTGGTTTAGACGGATGTTCCTTTGATGCTCTTTGATGCGAGTTGCAATGGACCGTTTTGTTTGTCCAATGTAGACTTTTCCGCAAGTACATGGGACTTCATACACCCCAGGTTGTAGTATTGGGGACAATTTATCTTTGTTTAATGCTAAACGTTGACCAATTTTCGTCATAGTGCCGAAAACTGTTTTTATCTTGTGCTTGCGGAGAATCTTAGCAACGCGGTCAGTGGTGTTGTGAATATAAGGGAGGTAAGCAGTTCCTCTCACGTCGGAGTTCTGAGAAGGTTGTCTATCCCTCCTTCTGGGATGTAGGGACCTATATATAGTTGATTCATTATAGCCATTACCCTTAAACATGGTTTGTAAGGCATGTAACTCTTCCTGAAGAGTTGATGCCTCACAAATACGTTCCGCTCTTTTGGCTAGGGTTGTTATAATTCCTTGTTTTTGTGCTGGGTGGTTGTGGGAGTCCGCATGTAAATAACGGTTAGTGTGAGTTGGCTTACTGTAGACGCTGTGTCCCATGGAGCCATCCGCTTTCCTCCTCACAAGAACATCCAAAAAAGGTAAGCATCCATCTGACTCTAGCTCCATTGTGAAGTGGATTGAAGGATGCAGCTGATATAGGTGGTTCAGAAAGTGGTTCAGTTTCTCAGAACCCTCCTCCCACACCACGAACGTATCATCCACATACCTCCACCAAATCACAGGTGTGAAAGACGCCGAAGATATAGCCTCCCCCTCAAAATGTTCCATGAAAAAATTTGCCACGACAGGCGAGAGTGGACTTCCCATGGCCACACCATCAGTCTGCTCGTAATATTTACCATCCCACAAGAAATAACTGGAACACAAGCAGTGGTGGAATAATCGGGTAATGTCCTCAGAAAACAAATCCTTGATGAGTGACATGACCGAGTCCACCGGCACTCTGGTAAACAAGGCCTCTACATGAAAACTCACCAAAATAGCATTTGGTTGAACGGCGATGGTTGACAATTTTTCGACGAAATGGGTTGAATCCCTAATGTAGGACTGTGTGCGCACCAAGTGCGGCTGAAGCAATTTGCTGAGATATTGCGCAAGAGCACCTATTGTGCTAACAATTGGTCGAAGAGGGACGTCTTGCTTATGGATTTTTGGAAGACCATACAACTTCGGAGGAACAGCATCTCTCGGAATAAGACATCTTCCCTCTTCTTTTGGAATAAATGACAGTTTAACAAGCCTAGCAGTGGCATTGGATACACGAGTGGTTGGATCACGAGTGCACAGTCTGTAGACAGGATCAGATAACAGAATCGAGATTTTACTTTTATATTCAACGGTATCCATCACCACTGTCGCATTTCCCTTGTCAGCATGAAGAATAGAAATGGTGTCATTATTTCTTATTTCCTTCAATGCCTTTCTTTCACACCGAGTTAAATTGGGTGCGGGTACTTTAGAGGATCTTAATATCCTCACACTTTCTTGTCTAACTTCTTCAGCTTCATCTGGAGGTAAATTGTAGATGGCAGCCTCAACGGATGTGATTAACTCCTCTGTAGGAATTTTGGAGGGTGCGAGAGCAAAGTTAAGACCTCTGATTAGTAAAGTTGTTTGATAGTCATCTAAAGGGGTTTTAGAGAGATTGACTACAACTTTACTAGTATCAAGAACCGTACGTGGAGCTGTCTGTCTCGAGGACAATCGAACGAACTTTGCTCTTTGTCTATCTACAGCCCGACAAAAATTATTCTCGGCCTGAATATCGGAGATACGTTCAAAGAACAGCCACAATTCCTCTGAGAGAATGCTACTAAGAAGCAGATGTAAGTGTAATAACTGACGGGAAACTGCGTCCAATTCAGTACGAGAGTTCTGGATCCTCTCGATAACGAGTGCCTTGCTAGCGCGCTGATAAATTCTCATAGCTTTATGAGTGTGTATAGTTTGCTTCAATTTTACACAGTTGGGAATGATGTTATGATCCCTGCATCTAAGAAAGAAGGACAACGATGAAAGGAGAGAGCTTCTTCTTCGCCTCAACTTACTAAATTTAGATGATTGTCGAACAACTTCCTCCCCATAGAGGTTTCTAATTTGCATATTAAGGCTTTCACGGCCCGGATTATTATATAAATAATTCATGCTTTTGGGTTAATGCCGTGTGTATTTTTAATTTAAACCAAACGTTTCGGAGAAACCTTGCCTCCTTTTTCAATGGAAATAAACAATGTGGCCAAAGAAAGTATATCAATTAGATTACATAAAATATAGATAAATTCCTCTGTTCGTCACCAGAGAGCAGCTGCCAGAAATTACTGTATGGACCATGGCGGAACGGCGGACAGAGAAGTTAGTAACGAGAAGGTAAAGGGGGTGGTGTGAAAATATAGAAACTCCTCGAAGAATGAGGAGGGGGGGGGGGGGGGAGGTGGGAGGGTTAGATGGATATAAGGAAACATAAACAAAAGGGAAGTGTATCTGAACGATACCTAACGTCATACAGTCAACGGCGAATAAACAGATGGAAACTCCTCCAGTGACGAACAAAGGAGATCAAATCCAGGCTCTGAGCCCTAGGGGGAAAATGTACAATTTTAAATATGTGAAGAACAGAGAGACTGAGAGGAACAATCTCCCTAGATCCTTAATATCTGGTAGCCAAGTGTCACTTAGCCGATATCCAGTGTCTCTTTTAAAATTATTGGGATTTGTACGAATTTCAACTGCCTCCCTTATAATTCTAGACCAGTTGTGCTTAACAAGGGCAAGCGCATGAGCATCCTTGAAACATACATCGTGCCCTGAAGACAGGGCATGTTCAGCTATAGCTGATTTGTCACGTTGTTTTAGACGGATGTTCCTTTGATGCTCTTTGATGCGAGTTGCAACGGACCGTTTTGTTTGTCCAATGTAGACTTTTCCGCAAGTACATGGGACTTCATACACCCCAGGTTGTAGTATTGGGGACAATTTATTTTTGTTTAATGCTAAACGTTGACCAATTTTCGTCATAGTGCCGAAAACTGTTTTTATCTTGTGCTTGCGGAGAATCTTAGCAACGCGGTCAGTGGTGTTGTGAATATAAGGGAGGTAAGCAGTTCCTCTCACGTCGGAGCTCTGAGAATGTTGTCTATGCCTCCTTCTGGGATGTAGGGACCTATATATAGTTGATTCATTATAGCCATTACCCTTAAACATGGTTTGTAAGGCATGTAACTCTTCCTGAAGAGTTGATGCCTCACAAATACGTTCCGCTCTTTTGGCTAGAGTTGTTATAATTCCTTGTTTTTGTGCTGGGTGGTGGTGGGAGTCCGCATGTAAATAACGGTTAGTGTGAGTTGGCTCACGGTAGACGTTGAGCCCCATGGAGCCATCCGCTTTCCTCCTCACAAGAACATCCAAAAAAGGTAAGCATCCACCTGACTCTAGCTCCATTGTGAAGTGGATTGAAGGATGCAGCTGATTTACGTGGTTCAGAAAGTGGTTCAGTTTCTCAGAACCCTCCTCCTACACCACGAACGTATCATCCACATACCTCCACCAAATCACAGGTTTGAAAGACGCCGAAGATATAGCCTCCCCCTCAAAATGTTCCATGAAAAAATTTGCCACGACAGGCGAGAGTGGACTTCCCATGGCCACACCATCAGTCTGCTCGTAATATTTACCATCCCACAAGAAATAACTGGAACACAAGCAGTGGTGGAATAATCGGGTAATGTCCTCAGGAAACAAATCCTTGATGAGTGACATGACCGAGTCCACCGGCACTCTGGTAAACAAGGCCTCTACATCAAAACTCACCAAAATAGCATTTGGTTGAACGGCGATGGTTGACAATTTTTCGACGAAATGGGTTGAATCCCTAATGTAGGACTGTGTGCGCCCCAAGTGCGGCTGAAGCAATTTGCTGAGATATTGCGCAAGAGCATAAGTTGGAGAACCTATTGTGCTAACAATTGGTCGAAGAGGGACGTCTTGCTTATGGATTTTTGGAAGACCATACAATCTCGGAGGAACAGCATCTCTCGGAATAAGACATCTTCCCTCTTCTTTTGGAATAGATGACAGTTTAACAAGCTTAGCAGTGGCATTGGATACACGGGTGGTTGGATCACGAGTGCACAGTCTGTAGACAGGATCAGATAACAGAATCGAGATTTTACTTTTATATTCAACGGTATCCATCACCACTGTCGCATTTCCCTTGTCAGCATGAAGAATAGAAATGGTGTCATTATTTCTTAGTTCCTTCAATGCCATTCTTTCACCCCGAGTTAAATTGGGTGCGGGTACTTTAGAGGATCTTAATATCCTCACACTTTCTTGTCAAACTTCTTCAGCTTCATCTGGAGATAAATTGTAGATGGCAGCCTCAACGGATGTGATTAACTCCTCTGTAGGAATTTTGGAGGGTGCGAGAGCAAAGTTAAGACCTCTGCTTAGTAAAGTTGTTTCATAGTCATCTAAAGGGGTATTAGAGAGATTGACTACAACTTTACTAGTATCAAGAACCGTACGAGGAGCTGTTTGTCTCGAGGACAATCGAACGAACTTAGCTCTTTGTCTATCTACAGCCCGACAAAAACTATTCTCGGCCTGAATAGCGGAGATACGTTCAAAGAACAGCCACAATTCCTCTGAGTGAATGCTACTAAAAAGCAGATGTAAGTGTAATAACTCACGGGAAACTGCGTCCAATTCAGTACGAGAGTTCTGGATCCTCTCGATAACGAGTGCCTTGCTAGCGCGCTGATAAATTCTCATAGCTTTATGAGTGTGTATAGTTTGCTTCAATTTTACACAGTTGGGAATGATGTTATGATCCCTGCATCTAATAAAGAAGGACAACGATGAAAGGAGAGAGCTTCTTCTTCGCCTCAACTTACTAAATTTTGATGATTGTCGAACAACTTCCTCCCCATAGAGGTTTCTAATTTGCATGTTAATGGTTTCACGGCCCGGATTATTATATAAATAATTCATGCTTTTGGGTTAATGCCGTGTGTATTTTTAATTTAAACCATATGTTTCGGAGAAACCTTGCCTCCTTTTTCAATGGAAATAAACAATGTGGCCAAAGAAAGTATATCAATGAGATTACAAAAAATATAGATAAATTCCTCTGTTCGTCACCAGAGAGCAGCTGCCAGAAATTACTGTATGGACCATGGCGGAACGGTGGACAGAGAAGTTAGTAACGAGAAGGTAAAGGGGGTGGTGTGAAAATATAGAAACTCCTCGAAGAATGAGGAGGGGGTGGGGGGAGGTGGGAGGGTTAGATGGATATAAGGAAACATAAACAAAAGGGAAGTGCATCTGAACGATACCTAACGTCATACAGTCAACGGCGAAAAACAGATGGAAACTCCTCCAGTGACGAACAAAGGAGATCAAATCCAGGCTCTGAGCCCTAGAGGGAAAATGTACAATTTTAAATATGTGAAGAACAGAGAGACTGAGAGGAACTATCTCCCTAGATCCTTAATAACTGGTAGCCAAGTGTCACTTAGCTGATATCCAGTGTCTCTGTTAAAATTATTGGGATTTTTACGAATTTCAACTGCCTCCCTTATAATTCTAGACCATTTGTGCTTAACAAGGGCAAGCGCATGAGCATGCTTGAAACATACATCGTGCCCTGAAGACAGGGCATGTTCAGCTATAGCTGATTTGTCAGGTTGGTTTAGACGGATGTTCCTTTGATGCTCTTTGATGCGAGTTGCAATGGACCGTTTTGTTTGTCCAATGTAGACTTTTCCGCAAGTACATGGGACTTCATACACCCCAGGTTGTAGTATTGGGGACAATTTATCTTTGTTTAATGCTAAACGTTGACCAATTTTCATCATAGTGCCGAAAACTGTTTTTATCTTGTGCTTGCGGAGAATCTTAGCAACGCGGTCAGTGGTGTTGTGAATATAAGGGAGGTAAGCAGTTCCTCTCACGTCGGAGCTCTGAGAAGGTTGTCTATCCCTCCTTCTGGGATGTAGGGACCTATATATAGTTGATTCATTATAGCCATTACCCTTAAACATGGTAGAAACTACTTGAAAAAATTTAATGTCTGCAGTCCTTACTTGAATTGAATTGAATTGATTTGAAAAGAGATACACACACAAATACAGTCATCACAATTAACACCGGTTATCAGAGAGATTTTACACACACCCCAAGTACACGGGGCTACATGACCGCGTTGTCGCAGCCCCTAAACTGAGGAACCAACCAACTCCTTGATCATCTGCCTCCATTCATCTTGGTCCTCAGATTTCCTGCTCCAGACTGGCTGCGTGACTCAGCGGTAACGTTCTCGCCTGCTGTGCCCTAGGTTGTAGGATCTAATCCTCGCGCAGTCAGCTGGCATTTTTGGATGCGCAAATGCGAAGGAGCCGTGCCAGCAGATTTACTGGCACGTTAAAGATCCCTTTCTGGGAAAAATTCTGGCACCTCGGTGTCTCTAAATGTCGCAGTAGTTAAAAAGGACGTAAAACAAAGCATTATTATTAAACCTCAGCAATGTTTCTAGGTTTATGCCATGTCTTGTTTGGGGTTTCACCTAGGAACACCAAGTTGGCTCATCAGTGGGCTCTTGGTGTCTGCGCCCGGGCCGTGAAAGCCAATTTGAATCGGGAACCTCCAAGCTACGAGTCAGAGACGGCCTTAAGGGTGGCAGCACTGAAGTGACTTAGTTCCTTGTGATTACGTTCTTTCTTCACTGGGTTAGGTCAATACGAATTGGTTGGTTCTTTAGTTTAGGAGTTGCGACAACGCGGTCATGTAGCCCCGTGTATTTTAGGTGTGTGTAGAATATGTCTGATAACCGGTGTTAATTGTGATGACGGTATTAGTGTGTGTTATATTATCTGTTTTAATTCAAGTAAGGACTGCATACAATAATTTCAAGTAGTTCCTACTTTTGCTACAAAATGCTACCGTTTACGACACCTCGCTTGCGGACATGGCTACTAGATGGCATCGCAGTCAGCACCTTGCGGCGAACGTTAAAACTAATAGAGTGTTATCAATTCTAACCTACAAATTTTGGCTTCACACAGGTGTAGTTAGTGAAAGGTTCTTTTTCATGCCATAAATCTCTGACATGCGACCGCCGGTTTTACTTCCCCTTCGATGGAAGGCATACTGAGGGATTTTAACGCTCTTAACACATTCGACGACTTCTGCCGGGTTTGAACCCACCAACTACGCCACCGAAGCCGCCTCAATACGAATTATTCAAAGTGAAGTGTTTTTTTTTACCGGCCATCGCTTTCTATCGGTAATTCCAGAATCACCTAAGATTACATAAATCGTACCTGTACCGTGCAATGAGTCAGTCTTTTGCGAGTTTTACATAGGTAACTGCTCTAAAGTTGGTAAAACAATAAGCAGCCCTGAGACTGCTAAAACTGTAAAAGTCGACGAAATCTGTTTTTCAGTCGGTTGTAATATCATAAATCATAAATCCAGGCTCAGTCAGTTGACATTTCAGGGCGCTTAAATGGGAAGAAGGCGTGTCAGTGTATTTACTTTCATGTTTAAGATCCCCTTTAGGGCAAATTCCATTTTTTTAGCGTATGGCTTTTAGTGCCGGGAGTGTCCGAGGATATGTTCGGCTCGCCAGGTTTGTAGCTGCTTCGAGACGGTCACCCAATGGGTGAGCTACATGTGCCGTTGGGGAGGAAAGTTTGAAGGGAAGGGCGAGGAGTTGGAAGGTAGCGGCTGTGGCCTATAGTTAGGGACCAACCCCGGCATTTGCCTGGTAGGAAGATGGGAAACCACAGAAGACCATCTTCAAGGTTGCCGGCGGGGGGATTCGAACCTCCTCGCCTCCCGGATGTGAGCGACTGCCATTAGTCATGCCATAACGACCACGGCTAACTCACCCGGTAATTCCATTATTATTGTTATTATTAGACCTACTTACTTGGAGAGGTGTGCAAATTATTAGACTCGATGGTAGTTTTCCAACATTTACTTTGTGCGTTTTGTGTGACTTAATACAGTAGAAATGTTTTGCAAGGCGCAGATATTATTTCAAATGTTTAACCAACAAACAATAACATTTTTTTAAAGAATCTGACTGTAAACTAATTTGTTACAGTTTATACTAAAACAGGAGCCATGTTAATGCAGAATGCCACACGTTTTGTTTTGATTGCTTTATTGTACTTTTCGTGCGAATTTAGACCAGGGAGATTCGAAGTCGTTTATTACTGATTGCCCACTCTTAAGCTTTTCAAATATTCGTGGACAATGGATTGAAATCACCCGATTTAGAGGATACATTCCAAAGTAAACGAAAAAAGGAAACAACGGACCCAGCTCATGTGTCTCTTATGGGAAACGTTGCAGTGGCGGCTGGTATAGACAATCAGTTGTGTGCTGTAACCCATCCCCCCATGTAAACAATAACAATAGTTAGAAGCATTCACGCAGAAACATTAAAAATTAAGCTGATAGTGTTAAAAAAAAGTGACAGTCAGTCTGAAAGACTAGACTTTGTATCATTTTAAATGCTACAAATGCTAAAAAATGCTAGAAAGGCTGGAGGCTTCTCGCTTCGCTCGAAGCCAAAGACTCTTGACATGTAAGAACATTATCTGCATAATACTTTTCTTACTTATCTTGTTTCAAATTACTCGCAAACGGCAAGTGCAAACCAAGGGCAAAGCATGGTCAAGCGCGCGGGATGCCGCACGCTCAACAGAGCGCGCGGGGACTTGCCCCTTCCATCCAGTCTAAAAACACTTATAGTGGGCGATGTATTGAAGATAGAGATATGCTCTCGCGGACTTTTTTGTAGACCTTTTCATGCTGACCATTTCTTACCCTCATAGTATATTGATATTTTTAACGGTTTGCCCAGTGTAAGCTTAAGAAGCGCACGGACGCCAAGTTTGTTTTTGACTTTTTCACGGAAATCGTTACAGCTTGGCTTCCTTTGATCATACATAAATTATGTTCTACAGAATCTTTCCTCGAGATATCCTTTACAGAATGGCGAAAACCGCATCAAAATCCATCCAGTGGTTCTCGAGATTATCCGTGACATCCAAGAATCGGGGATTTTTGTCTTATACTAACGAAGTAGAGATTATCGGGGTACACATGCACCAAGCAGTACTATGACGTTCCACACCTCATTGCATCTGGGTACATTTCGTCCCGTCACCGTAACGTAACGCCAGATCCCAGCATAACGATGAAGTCGGCAAGATCACTTAAAACGGTAAAACCTTGTGGTGGGAACAGCTGATAGATTCATCCATTCCCCCCGTTTGCTTTGAGCGTTTCCCTCTAAAATGTTACCACCACGTTCTCATTTCGAGTGACCACTGCTGCCGCTCAGTGGTTGAACGAAGAATCATTGTAATATCTTGGCTCTAGTCTTGGCTGTCGTCCCAACAGCACAACGGAAAAGTTGGGCGCGCATGCGCAAAAGGTAGAGTTCATGTTCGCTCCTGGCCGTGGTAAATGATATTTGAAAGGTGCAAAAATACGACACGCATGTCATACGATGTTGGCATGTCAAAGAATCCATTTGAATTCAGTAGGCCATGTTCATAATGGCAAAATTAATCTCGGGACTTTCCGCCAACACAATGTTCCTCATTTCTCTACTAGAAAGTGCTATAGTGTTCAAGGAGCTTAGATATCTAACCTCCTTGACTTTCATAGTGCTTCATGGAACAACGAAATTCGACATGCAAGCTACCCTCTGGGTGTCAAATTACAAAGCTTGTACCTGGCATCCGAGGTCATACGATATTATTATTATTATGTTTGCTGGCAATAAACTTAGAAATTCACGCTGTGCTGCGATCTGCAAATCCAATGCCGGACGCAGAGTGGGGCGCAGAACTAGATACCACGTTGTGAGGGGAGTTGAAATATCTCCTATTCTTTGGCTGACGACTTTTTAATGCGCTGTATTTGATTGTAGATAATATTATTAAAGTAATTTATTTTAAAATAAAACAATGTGCTGCAGAACTTCAGCACATAAGGTGCAGCCGCCCCTGAAACGTTGTAAGTTCACAGGGGAGAAACATTACTAAGTAGGGTAATACAAATAACTAACTGATTTTTTAGTAAAAATTGTGACTTATTTAGATTCTTTATTTAAGTCTAATGAGAAGCCTCCGTGGCTTAGGCGGCAGCACGCCGGCCTCTCATCGCTGGGTCCGTGGTTCAAATTCCAGTCACTCCATGTGAGATCTGTGCTGGACAAAATGGAGGCAGACAGGGTTTACTCCGGGTACTCCGGTTTTCCCTGTCAAACTTTCATTCCTGCAACACTCTCCACTATCATTTCATTTCATCTGTCATTCGGCAGCCGGCACAGTACATATCCTCGCCGCTAGATAGGGGCTTCATTCATTCCATTCCTGGCCCGGTCGGAGACTGGAAGCAGGCTGTGGATTTTCATTTCATTTAAGTCCAATGATTTGCACACATCTGTATTTACTTGAGTTGGATTCCTCTTCATCATCCTTAGTGTTGACCCTCCTTGGGCAACTCTTCTTTGCTTTCGACCACGATGATATTACTTATAGAGACCTAGGGTGTATTTCATTTCTTCTCTTTTCACGCCTTTCCCGTTTCTATTCCGATACTCGCATGTTTAGAGAGGTCGGAACGCCTGAATTTCCCTTTGTTCAATAGCGTAATTGTACGTTAAGAGTGGAAAATGACCTCGATGTTCCTCCTAGAAAAACAGCAATCAACACCACTTTGCTAGTTTTGGAAGGAAAAGACATTCTTGAAGTAAATTAATATACTTTGCTTAAGAGATTGGCTGTTGGTTTTAATCCCCTTCCCGGCAAATGGGAGGCATAATCTGAGCTGCGTGAACTTTGTGCACGGAGTGGTAATGCTGAGGAACATTATCCATTAACTTGGGCTCTTTGATGGAGCTTGGTTAGTACATTCAATTATGGAACTATGCTGGTTGGAATTCTAATAAGAACACACCCCTACATTGCGACAACTGTTCCCAGCTCCCTTCAAAGAGAATATGGATTAAACCTTTCCTTATTCGCAGTTGAAAATAACAGCTGTGTCATGTGATGTTGGCGATTGAGAATAAATTGCAATAATTTGTACGTTATACAAGATTAAAATAATTCATTCACTTCACTTTGGTATCATATTTAGACATTTTTCTTCAAGGTCCTTGGTCGATTTACAGATCTTTCAAGAAATTGGAGTAAGTTGTTTGACATTTCGAATAGGATTGGAATAAAGTACAAGGATAGGAAGGTGATCTACAATCTGTACAAAAACCAGACAGCAGTTATTCGAGCTGAAGAAGATGAGAGAGAAGCTGGTATTCAGAAAAGAGTAGGGCAAGGCTGCAACTTATCACACATACTTTTCAATCTATACATTGAACAAGAAATGAAGGAAATTAGAGAAAAAATTAAAGTAGGAGTAAAGACTCAAGTAGAAATAATTTCAACTCTGAGATTTGCTGATGATATTGTAATTTTAGCCGATTAACCATAATATTTGAATGAGGTTTTAAATGGTATGGACTTGGCCTTGAGGAAAAATTCATGATGAAAATCAATAAATGTAAAAACAACAAGTAGTTCCGTGACGAACTAAACAGCCTACTTTTCTTAAAATGTAAGATTCATGCCAATCTATATAGACCTATCTGCAATAATAACGATATCAAGTTCCTAATACCAACATTTCTAAGTACTGCAGTTTGAAATACACCTAGAATAATGTAGCCTAATACAGTAACTTACTACAGTTGGCAGCCCTGGTGACTCTGAATATATTCTGAGCTCCCTCTCTTAAAGTATAGAATGCACATACAAAATTTGGTTGAAGACTAATGGCTAGTACGGACGTTACATGCTGCTTGATATTGGATTTATCAGTGCGCGTAAAATCGTGTTGGGAACAATGTCATGTATGTGATGCTCAGAATTAATCTGAAATAATACGATCTATTATAGCCTAGTGCCAATTGGTAATAATTGTTAGTATAGAAGTTACATTTAATTAAAATTGAAACTATCAGAAAGCTTAGAATCATGTTGGCAGCACTGAGGTATATTAGATACTCCAAATTAATCTAGAAAGTCAGGTACTATACGTGTGCAAAGTTTAGAGCTGAAGGCTTGCATGTATTTCTGATATATTGATATTAGGATTAAAAAAACAAATAGAGAGAACATATATTAACAGTTGGCAGCCCTGCTGGTTCCTACGAATACGCATAATCATAACTGTTATGGTACACAAAGAGCATACGATATTTGGTTGAAATCCATTTGTTAGTATAGAAGTTATATGCATTTAAAAACTTGACCTATCAGCAGGCTTAGAATCGTGTTGGCAGCACTGATGTATATAAGTTACACCGAACTTGGTTAGAATGTCAGGTACTATACGTGTGCAAAGTTTAAAGCTGTTGGCTTGCATACTTCCTGATATATTGACATTAGGGTTGAAACATAGTGAGAGCATTTATTAATAGTTGGCTGCCCTGGTGGCTGTTTAGAATATGCACAGTCATATGTGTTGTGGTACACATAGTACATACGAAATTTGGTTGAAATCCAATCGATAATATAGAAGTTACATGTATTTAGAAATTGGACCTACCGGCAGGCTTAGAATCATATTGGCAACACTGGCATGTATGAACTTCAGAAAATTAATCTGGAATGTTATTATCTATACGTGTTCCAATTTTGGAATAGTTCGCCTGCATAACTTCTGAGATATCCGACATAGAGCTGAAATTTCAATTGCGATTTTTCAGCAGTTGGTAGCACTGACGTCAATTTCAAATATGGTCGTGAGATATTCAAATATATATCTTTACTCTTACCAAATTTGGTGTTGATAGCTGCAGCCGTTTAGGAGTTGATAGGGGGGGACACACACACAGCCAGCCAGACAGACAGACATACATTTTCCCGGATCGATCTCATAAGTCTAATTTTTCCTCATTTTTGCAAAATGTGAAAAGTAAGCTAAAAATTATGGAATGCAGCCGAAAGAAACCAGAAAACCCAATGACGTCAAATTTGCAGGTAAAAAGCTAAAGGAAGTAGGAGAATCCTGCTACTTAGGAAGCAAATTAACCAGTGGTGGACGAACCAAAGAGGATATAAGAAGTAGGTTGGTTCAGGGAAGGAAAGCATTTCTACAGAAAAGAATCTGTTGATATCAAATATAGATTTAGGTATTACATAGTAATTTTTGAAGCACTTTGTCTGGATAATGGCACTCTATGGACGTGACACTTGGACTGTTGGTGCAGCAGAAAAGAGGAGACTGGAAGCGTTTGAAATGTGGTGTTACAGAAGAATAGTGGGTGGATAGGGTTACAAATGTAGAAATACTAAGCCGAGTGGGCGAGGAGAGATGTTTCTGGTGACTGTTAATGAAGAGAAGATATAGGTTGATAGGACACCCAGGAATAGCAAACTTAGTTATGGAAGGAAGGGTAGAGGACAAGAATTGTAGGGGTACACCAAGGTTAGAATATATTAAACAGATTGCATTGGATGTAAGGTGTGTTACCTAAGTAGAGATGGCACTAATAGCTCAGGACAGGGTAAATGGAGAGCTGCATCAAACCGGTCAAAAGGATGAAGACTAAAACCATGACAATTCATTTTAATTCCAATATGAGGGTTGAATCGCGGCACTGTGTTCGTTACTTCCTAGAATTATGGATTGTGGCTTTAACAACAGAAATGATAACTTCAACTTTCTGAATTTAATTCCGGAATCAATTTCAAATTCCAAAATGAACCTAATTTCTTCCTGGTAGTCAAATCGGTACATCTCTGATGTCAAAATAAACGTCTACCAAGCCCGCAAGTAAATCCATACTTCACTTTTATCAGTTTCATCTGTCGTTCCCTGGTCTCACCCTAGCGCATTCTAATGCACTTACACGTTCTAAGACCATTTAGCATCTCCCATGTCTCCATTCCATGTTAATCACTCTCCCACTGCCATTATCTTTAGTGTAGCAACTGTATTGCACTTAGCCTTCCATGAGTAAGTTTATTTTTAAGTCTAAATGACGATTATCGGCTTATCTGGATTTGTTCACGGTTCTCTACAAATATTCCCTACGTAGCACGCGGAGTAACAATTACGTTGCACTCGAAACAATTTCAATACGCTGTAATCTAAGCTACGAGATCCACATTCAAATAGACATGCACGTATAAAATCTGCCTTCCAAGATCGTTGCTTTAACTGTTACGGTTCAAGTATTCCACACAATATGTGGCCCACGAAGTCACAGACTTCAGCCTGTAGTATTTTGTTCTCATACCACTCGTCTGATTCAATAACAATAATATTTAAACCCTATCGTCAAGTTGTAATAAGATGAATACGACGCAAAACAAGAACGAACCATTTAGTAACTCAAAGAGAACACGGACGAATAATTGAGCTATAAGAATTAGATCTTTGTCGTCAATGATCTTTATAGGCAAATAGAGATACAAATGACGGTTGAAAATTATGTCAACATTTGATAAAAAAAACTGACATACAAGGAAACATCCCAAAAATACAGATAGACATATTTACGATTTAACAAGATTTTCAGTAAAGAACATATAGCCTACTTTCTCCAAAATGCATGGGTGTTGTTATAACTCTTTGTCCTTTTCAAGGAGTATAATTGAATGTTGATTGTAGTAGCTTGTTGAAATACAACGTGCTATAGGGATATTAAACATGAATATGAGGTGCCTTTTCCTTGTGCTACCTCTGCAAAAAAAAAAAAAAAACATTCAATTCGGTTTCACCGTGTTTGAATTGATAGGGGGAATCGATTTGCACACATACTTGGCCACCATCTGCAAACTATTGGGCTGATGATCTTGCAGTTTGGTCAGAATATGCTTCCCACATAAAGATATGTTGTTGCAAAATTTGGTAGAGACTAGATTATTAGGTTGGTCGTAATTACATTTTAGCTTTTAACATTTGGGTGGCCGCGATTATGTTTCCGTCAAGATGGCGGTGATATAAAACATGACACTGAGGTGCCCTTTGCTAGTGCTACCTCTGTACCAAATTTCGTTCCATTCGGTTTCACCGTGTTCGAATTAATAGGGGGAATCGATTTTGACACAAAGATGGCCGCCATCCGCAAACTATTAGGCTAATGACCTATTAGATTGGTCAAAGGATGCTCCCTCCATAAAGGTATGTTGTTGCAAAATTTGGTAGAGATCGGATGATTATGTTAGTCATAATTTGATTTAAGCTTTGAAAATTTGTGTGGCCGCCATTACGTTTCTGTCAAGATGGCGGCGATATAAAACATGACACTGAGGTGCCCTTTGCTAGTGCTACCTCTGTACCAAATTTCGTTTCATTCGGTATCACCGTGTTCGAATTAATAGGGCGAATCGATTTTCACACAAAGAGGGCCGCCATCCGCAAACTATAAGGCTGATGACATAATAGTTTGGTCAATGGATGCTCCCCCCCCATAAAGGTATGTTGTTGGAAAATTTGGTACAGATCGGATGATTAGGTTAGTCGTAATTTGATTTAAGCTTTGAACATTTGTGTGGCTGCCATTACGTTTCCGTCAAGATGGCGGCGATATAAAACATGACACTGAGGTGTCCTTTGCTAGTGCTACTTTTGTACCAAATTTCGTTCAATTCTTGTTCACCGTGTTCGAATTGATAGGGGGGAGAGCCATTCAGAGTACACACACTCACACTCGCACACACACTTTTTTTCGCCCTGTGTTGATCTCATTTTTTGCAAAAATCGAAAGTAGGCTAAAAACAATATGTTCAGTAAAGAACATATAGCTTACTTTCTCTTAAATGTATGGGTATAGGTGTTACATTTTGCCTGTATCAAGGAATATAATTGAATGTTCTTGTAATGATCAGTGAGTGTATTTTCCTACGTAAGGCTCTTAGTTTACTAAGTTTCGTTGTATTTTGCGTTTTTTTTATGTACAGAGGAATTGATTGAAACATTAGAATGCAGGGGAACATTTATCTTGCACCTTCTGCAGAGAAACCTTTTCATGTTAAAAACTACCTATTTGCTATATTTCGTCATTGTAACTGTAATAAATACTGGATTGCAAGATAAAAAGAACTTACGTTAGATAGGTATATTTGATTCGCTTATTTATGAAAGGCCTCTTGTCACACTTTTTACTAAATCCACTTTTGTGTGAAAATGGAATCTTTAGGCTTCCATACATCGTTTGTTAATGAAAGGTCTCTTCTTCCATTGCACACACACACACACACACACACACACACGGCTTCTGAAGAAAGTAAGATAGGAAAAAGGAAGTTCTCGCCTTTGTTTATGAAATGCTTCATGTCAGCGATTTTCAAAAATGAAAACAAGATCAAATGTTGACATTATTTCAACAACAAAAAATAAGAGTTCTGGGGATATCTAAAATCGTATTAAAATTTTAAATTTCATCATTTTAATTATGTTTAAGAAATAAAGAGTTTTGTTTTGTTTACCGAAACTTTTGGCTATGTGACAAGAGGCCCTTCACAAATATGCGATTTATATTGTGCGGGACTTTGTTGTAGAACGTTTTATACTGAACAATAATTGCGATATAGAATTGATATATCTTTAACAATTTGGACCGCGCAGCGAAATATTCAGTGTCAGTTATAAACAAGATGTTCAGTAAAGAACATATAGCCTACTATCTCCTAAATGTATGAGTATAGTTATAACTCGTTGTTAATATCAAAGAGTATAATAGAACTATTCTTTGTTGAAGACCTTAGAAACGATTTACCTCTACCAAACGCCACAACCTAGATAAAAACTGCTACCATCATTGAAGAAAGAAAGATAAGAAGTATCTAAAGAATGTTATGGATCTGCAGACATAATCGACCGGACTGGCGGCGTGGCTCAGCGGTAACGTTCTCGCTTGCTGGACCGTATGTTTCAGGTTCGTATCCTGGCGCAGTCAGCTGGCATTTGAGGGTGCACAGATGCGAGGGAGCCGTGTTAGTAGATTTACTGGCACGTTAAAGATCCCCTTCGGGACAAAATTCTGGCACCCCGGCGTCTCTAAAAGCAACAGTAGTTAAAAGGGACGTAAAACCAATAACATTATTATTATTATTATTATTATTATTATTATTATTACATAATCGGCCTGACGCGGGCAACATCCAACTTTGAGTTGAGGCATGTCTTTACACGTCTGGCTGCGTATGACTTTCACAACCCTAATTGAATTAACAAATCTTTCCATGACCCTACACAGACGTGTGTATACCAACTATGTGGATATTTTCGATTGCTATTTGGCTGAAATAAAAGTATTAATTAATATCCTGAACTAGCACCAACGGTAGAGTTCAGATACTATGTGAAATCGTTTTGTTCTTTACTTCAATTAACATTTTCAAATAACGCACAATAGGCTGTTACAAACCCTTTAAAATAAAAAGTAAAAATGTATCGTAGTATCATCTTGTCATTCTTCAAATTCGATGCGCATAGAATGCCAATGGTATAGTAATCAATGGAGCCCCACTTAGACTAGTCGTGACATCTAGTGGTGAAATATCGAACAATATAATCCTAACAGAGCGAGTGCATTCTAGCGGCCAGAAGAAGAAACTTTTCAATAAAATCTGGAAGTTAATAAGTAGCGGCGTGCAGTTACCTTTTTGGCAGCTAGATGTCTCGAGTAAATCTGCTGGCGAATTATGTTTTAATTATATATATATTTTACACCATAATATGCACAATATAACGCTTAATTTTAAAACATCTGAGTCATTACAAAACAATAAACATATAACATTTCAAGCAAAAAAAAAATAGCTCTGATCGGGTTTGAACCATAGGCATTTGAGCGATAGGCTAACGCTCTACTACTGAGCTAATTGTGTCAACGAATATCGTTGTATATAAAATGACTTACATAGAACTTGTTAGCAAATAATGATTTATACTAAACGATTTCATCACTGAAGTATATTATTTATATATAAAGCATTTCATACAAAGTTTATTTATTTTGTATCAGTACGCTATATTGCATGCAATACTCAAATTAGTGAAATATAAGTCAGGCACAAGATATCCGCTGCCATCTTGTCTTATTATTGAATCGGCTCAGCTTTTTAAAATCACGTCTGCACTATAGTATTACAAAATAAACTTTTAATTTCGAACGTGCCTCTTCCTTTAGAACATTTAAAACGATTCTCGGCTCGATAATCGGAACTGGTGGGTCCCAGGATATGGATTATAAAGTTTGCATAATTCTCACGGCCGCCATCCTGAAATGGTATGGCGGACGACCTTGTAGTTTGGTCACAAGACGCATCCTACACGAAGGTATGTTGTTACCAAATTTGGTAGAGAACGGATGATTTGGTTAGTCGTTATTTGATTTTACGTTTTGAACGTTTGAGTGGCCGCCATTCAGTTTTAGTAAAGATGGCGGCGATATAAAACATGACACTGAGGTGTCCTTTGCTAGTGTTACCTTTGTACCAAATTTCTTTCAATTCGCTTTCACCGTGTTCGAATTGATAGGGGGGGACAGACATTCAGAGTACACACACTCACACTCACACAGACACAGACACACACACACACACACACAGACTCACACACACACATACACACACACACACACAGACTCACACACACACATACACACACACAGACAGACACACTTTTTTCGCCCTGTGTCGATCTCATAAGTCTACTTTCATTTTTTGCAAAAATCGAAAGTAGGCTAAAAATAGTGAATCAGCTAGCGAGCCTTTCCCAGAATCAGGCAGCCAAGACCAGGGAAAATTTTCACGTGAAAACTTTCGAGTTGAGTAAAATGTGTTGCCAATTGTAACGAAGAAACACTTTTTATAACCGATCATGGCGGGAAGGAAACCAAATATAGGTCGTGGTACATCAGACTCTTAAAGAAGAGCATTTATCCCGTAAACGACTCTGGTGCGAAGATGGGGCGTGAATCTATTGTGGGGCACGGCCACCTTAATAGAAACATGAAATAGTGTGTGGGCATGTGATGTAGGCCTGCTGTAGGTTCAATTAATTGCCACTCAAAATTACCGTTCAACCATTTGTCATGAGTGGCGAAGCAATTGTATGACTTCAGCTACCTGGTGTAGATCTTTTTAGTTGGAGCCATTTAGGAGATCTACTTTCCAATTTAACGGCTTCGGTGGCGTAGATGGTAGCATACTGAACTGCTATGCCCGAGATGGCAGGTTCAAACCCGGCCGAAGTTGTTGGATTTTTTTAAGAGCGTTAAAATCCTTCAGAATGCCTTCTTTTAGTGGGGAAGTAAAGCCGGCGGGCCCATGTCATAGATTTATGGCATGTAAAAGAACCGACCACTGCAATTGGCGGGGGTGTAGGAAAATTTGTAGGTTATATTTAGCTGGTTAGGAAACGCTCTATCAAGTTCCAACGTTGCCCGCTAGTGTTAGTGACAGTAGCAAAGTTGGAATTAATTGAAATTGAACTTGTTGGTAGCCCTCGGGCGTTCAATTAAAAATGCCCAGCTATGGCCATTGGCTGCGATTCATATATCATAAAGCGGTGGGTGAGTGGTTAGAGTGTCGGACTACCAACCCCAAGATTTCAGGTTCGCTCCTGGCCATGGTAAGTGATTTTTGTAAGGCGAAAAAAATCACGACACTCATGTCATACGATGTTGGCATGTTAAAGAACCCATTTGAATTCAGTAGGCCTTGTTCAATGGCAAAATTAATCTCGGGATTTTCCGCCAACACAATGTTCCTCCATTCTCTACTTGAAAGCGCCGTAGTGTCAAGGAGTTTAGATATCTAACCTCCTTGACTTTCATAGCGTTCAAAGGAACGACGAAATTCGACATGCAAGCTACCCTCTGGGTGTCAATTAACAAAGCTTGCACCAGGCACCCGAGGCCATACGATATTATTATTATATATCATCATACTCTCCAATTTAGCACTGTCACCTAGCAATGAAAAGTGAAGTTTTGACGTCATTCTTTTCAGTGTTACCTGTACAAACTGTTGATAACTCTGCAGTCGGTGAAAACCCTTTTGCCCAATAGGATTGAGCAGAGGTACAATTTATATAAACAATTCCCGAAGCAAGCTGTCAGTGCCCAACGACCGTGTTATGAATAGGATTACTCAAGCGGATATATTACACAGCAGGATTCTTTATTTATTTGCGGTCGCAGTATTTGGCACCAACTGCTTAAACACCCAGTTTTAATTTTTACATTGTCATGGTAGAACTCACTTTGAATGCTCTAATTTATTGCATTGTGTTTTGTTGCTTATACGTTTGCACGTGCATATCACAAAATTTGATCCAAGACATTTTTATACCAGCCAACATCGCACGACAAGGAGTGCCGTGGAATTTATCGTCTCTATAAGTTTGACTTCCTCCACCGAGAATCGAACCCGTGATCTTGGGATCATGGGGTGTACACTCTCCCACTGATCTACCTAGGGATATGGAATATTAAAAGAAAATGTATTCGAATGCGAGGGCTTGTTATCGATCCGATAAGCTTCAAGGTCCTTTCATCGCACAGCAGGATTCTTCATTTATTGCATCAATTATAATATCTTTTGTGGTCGCAGTATCTGGCGCCAGCTGTTTAAACACCCAGTTTTAATTAACATTGTGTTAATGAACGACTCTAGTGTTTGGGCTATTCATTCTGGTCTCCTACTCTACGAACGTCTTTGTCAGATTTTAAATTTTTGGTTAATACTTAGTATAAACGATCATGCGCATTGAGACGCAAAGCTATGGGGTCAGGATATCTCTAGTATATGGCTGCAGAAGATATGTACCAGATATTCTCTTTGTCCTTGACACCGCGGACTCCCACCTAAAAGCGTACTGACTTCCCCCCACAAAATAAACAAGTAGTTCCGTGAAGAAGTAAAGCCATGTCAATTGCCTCTATCAACATACAAAATTTCAGTTTGATTGCTGTAATAGATTCGTAGATATTGAGAACCATATAAATATTTCGAATGGTTGCCATGTTGGATTTTTATATATCTAGGTCTAGAGTTATGTACTATTATATGGAGATTATTGTGTACGTGTAGTATTCAAACTTCAATCGCATGATTAGGACACAAGAAGTAAAGACGAGATTTTAAAATTTCGCACGGCTGCCATCCTTTGGTTATGAAAACAATTGAAATAATTTTGAAGCCAGTGAATTAACATTTGTATAAGCATTTTCCGTACCAAGTTTCACTGCACTCGGATGGTTAAATCGCGAGAAACGTCCATTTAAATATTTATAGTTCGCGTCGCGTGTGACGTAATAAAATTTGAAGGGCATGATTGGGGTCGGCCGAGATGGTGCTATGATCTTACCGAGTTTCATTGAAATCGCTACGGCCGTTTAGAAGTAATTAGAGGGGGACCCACAGACACACATACGCACACACACGGACAAAAGGTGATCTCATAAGCCTATTTTTTTTCATAAAATGAAAATAGGCTAAAAATACACACATCTATTCCTATTCTGCAATGATACATACCAGTCATATTAAGTAAAAATACTACTATGCGCAGATCACATGTTAATTCTAAGCAAAACCAGAGCAATGACGCAACAAGCAATCAACAAGTTCTGGGAATGGTCGAGAGAAAACGAACTGAATATAACTATGATGAAGACAAAGGTAATGAAATTTCGTAAAGGAGGACGAATCTCCACGAAGGAGTATAGATCATTCACCGCATTAAAATCCACATTGGAAATTAAAAGACTCAAGATCACTATCACTAACAACAGCAATTTCACCGTTCAGTCTGAAAATTGCAGCAATTTCACTGTTCCGGCTGAAAATTGCCCCAGGAGCATCCTACGCCATCGAAATAATATGGGCACACCTGAACTACAATAACATCAAAGCCCTGGATAGAGTCAAAACCAGATACTTAAATAAGACGCTTGGGGTATCGAAGTACGCTCCAACCCGACTAGTATATCAACTGGTGGGAACGACATTCATAGAAGATATGATATTAACACACAACTTGACCCCAACCCAAGCATGCGAGAAATTCTTGGAAGAACGGGCACAAACAAATATGAGCAGATTTTGTTCATATTGCTAGTAGTCTATATTTTATCAACTTTTACTGCGACAGGATCAATATACACTAAGAAATTAACGTTTAATTTCGATGAGCGCTTAAATGGGAAGAACTACTGAAGAAAAGTATATGCCAGATTGTTTACTCATAGCATCGGACTGTGACTGTGTCAATGTTAGACGAGTTGGAGGAAATACATTTCTGAAGAATTTACAGGTACGCCATCCTGTGTAAAAAAGCAATACATCTATGTATGTATTGTATTGTGCCCGTTTGACCAAAAGTCCAACGACCATATATGCATGGATCTCGAAATCAGTTTAGCACGAGACTCTAAACATATCAGGGTCTATCTGGGCGAAATGAAAATGAAAGCTAGCTTAACTGATCTCGGCCACACTGCAGCAAGTATGGAAGGTAAAATAAAAATATAATAGCCACAGTTTATTAAAATCTCTCATCGTTTTTCTTAACGCAAGTCCTAACATAAAAACAACTATTTTCTCATGGAGAACCAAAATAAATATATAAACACACTCCGGAAAGAAAAACCACCCAATTCCCCCTGGGATCCTGCCTGTATATGCACTGATCATGAAAGAAAACTCTATCTACTGATCAACATGAAAATTCACCAAAGTGTTGACACTGTTCAACGATAAATAATTTACACTCATTTGCGTGATAACTAGAAACTTAATTAATTACATATTTACACTCTCCCCTCCAGGATGATCAGAAAATTGTTAGTCCGTTCTGACATCTGGATTATTATTTGCAACTAATATTTCCATTTGCACATTTCCAAACTCATCCAAGTTTTTGATTTGCGTGTTCGTGAGATTTGACAAGTTTCCATTGATATTTATGGAAATTCCTTAAATTTCAATATTATGTGAGGATATTTCATATTATGTAATTGTTTGTATAAACTACACTTTATTCCAACAGTAAACTCTCTAAAAAATTGACAAGATCAGCCTCAAAATTTTACAAATTAAATAATTAATTATTCCACGAAAGTTCGATGTTTTTCAGTCGATCAACACGAGTTTTTTCCAAAAGAGATGGGTTATTCACTAATCCTGAAAAAATTACATGAGATTAATAAATACACCATTAATCTCATGTAATTTGTTTTCAAGATAAGGGATTAACACATCTCTTTTGGGAAAAACTCGTCTTGATCGACTGAAAAACATCGAACTTTCGTTTACTAAGGCAACACTGAAAATGGCTTCAAACAACATAATGTTAATTCTTCCACTTAATAATTTCTGACATGTTATCCATAAATTCACTCTTGGCTGTCAACAAAAGATCGAACAATTCTATCAGAATTCACAAATTTATTTATTCCTGTCGTAAATAATACGATTTTGAATTCTGAAAAATATCAGATTTTTACTTTACAGATCAAATAATTATATTTTAAATCCTATATGAAAATGAAAATCCACAGCCTGCTTCCAGTCTCCGACCGGGTCAGGAATGGAATGAATGAAGCCCCTATCTAGCGGCGAGGATATGAACTGTGCCGGCTGCCGAGGCCTGACGCACTCCTCTGGGCAATGATTAGATGAATGACAGATGAAATGAAATGATAGTGGAGAGTGTTGCTGGAATGAAATGTTGACAGGGAAAACCGGAGTACCCGGAGAAAAACCTGTCTGCCACCGTTTTGTCCAGCACAGATCTCACATGGAGTGACCGGGATTTGAACCACGGACCCAGCGGTGAGAGGCTGGCGTGCTGCCGCCTAAGCCACGGAGGCTTCATTTTAAATCCTATAAACATTCTATATTCAACAGATTAACAGAATATTAAAGTATAAATGCACCAGTTTATCCAAATATTATATTGTTAGTATGGCATCCGGTAAGGTTTCCAAAAATCTAAAAGCTGTCTATAGACGCCAACTCGCTACAAAACCGATTACCAACAAACGGTAAGTATAATGAAGTAAACAAATATTAGAATTTTATTGATGGCGCATGCTGGTTTATAATGGGGCGAATACACATATCGTACAGGTATAAGTTTTTTTAGCATATTTTCATTTATGAAAAAAAAAAGACTTAGGAGATCACCTTTTGTCCGTGTGTATGTATGTGTGCGTATGTGTGTGTGCGGGTGAGTGTGTCCTCCCCCCCCCCCCCTAATAAAGTCTAAACGACTGGGGATTTCAATGAAACTCGGTAAGGACATAGTACTATTTTGTCCGACACCGACGTTCTCTTCAAATGTAATTGTCTCACCAATCCAATATGGTGGCTGTGCGAAATATTTCACCGGCATTCAATATCTCCGAAACTATTACTGATATCACTCTGAAACTACTCGAAGTTCACGTATGTGACTTTCAAAAACCTGTTAAGTACAGAATGAACATGGCGGCCAAGCGAAGTTGAAACATTTAAATAGATTTTTGCCGCGATCTAACAATCCGAGCACAGTGAAACATGGTACAGCAAATGTTTATACACATTGTAATGCACTGACATCTAATTTAATTCAATTGTTTACATAACCTCAAGATGGCGGCTGTGCGAAATTTCAAATTAAGTTCTTATTTCCTGTGTCCTAATCATACGATCGAAGTCAACGTTTGAATAATCAACCTACAAAAAAATCGTCATCTAATAGTACATAACTCTATGGCCTACATATATAAGAATCCAACATGGCGACCATCCGAATTATTCGTAGATGGATCTCAATATCTACTAATCCATGACGGCAATCAACCTGAAATTTTGTATGTTGATAAAGGCTATCAACATAAATTCACCTATGGACTTGTCAATAACTTAGTGGCCACAAATTCAACATGGCGGTGACGCGAAATTTAAATATTTAAATGGACGTTTCTCGCGATTTAACCATTTGAGCGCAGTGAAACTTGGCATGGTAAATTCTTATACAAATTTTAATCCACTGACATCTAATTTATTTCAATTATTTTCATAACCACAAGATGGTGGCTGTGCGAAATTTTAAAATCTCGTTTTAGTTTCTTGTGTCCTGATCATGTGATTGAAGTTTGAATAATAAACCTATGCATTAGTGTTCATTTTATAGTACATGGCCTACATATAAAAAGTCCAACATGGCGATCATCCGAAATATTTAGACGGTTCTCAATATCTACGAATATATTTCAGCACTCAAACTGAAAATTTGTATGTTGACATAGACAATTATTGTAATAAAATTAGGATATATGGAAATAGGCTATGAGTTCTTTATAGAACTTCTTGTTTTTAATGGGGCGACCACAATGTCTTACCCTTCTTTTAATCACAGTATGTAGCAAAATCATTCAGTCGAACTGACAAATTATTTCATCTATATTACAGTACCATCAATAATACCACTCAGCTCTACAGGCTGCACACTATGATTTATCTAAATCATTATTGAGTCATGTTGTAATGGTTTTCCTATGAGCTCAACATGAGCGTACACATGTGATTGCGTTTACCTGGAGTACCGTAGATAAACCACTGTAAAGTTTCATACCGGATGTGTGTCATCGGGTCCAATGCCATTAGGACACCGAAATAAACATATAAATAAAAAACTTACCATTTTACCTCGGTTACGTAGACTCTTGTTACTCAGCCCGTGGGGAAACATCAGCTTCCAATCAGCGTGATACTTATAATGAGAGGATAGGTTCGGCTTATAGCTAATTCTAACTACAAGGAGGAAACACGGAAACTGAATTTAATGAATTGAATTTAATAATAATAAAAAAAGCAAATATTGCAAACATGATAATGGAAAAAATCGAATTTATGATTAACAAGGCGTCTAAAACAAACGGATGCGGTGACATGAGATAACGTTAACTTATTACCAGAAGCTAAATGAATTTAAATATACTGTGCCCAAAACAATTGACTAATTAAAACAAAACAGAGAAATATTTGATGTTGTCATTTGCGCTCCCCGTTTGTTGTCTTCATGATGGGTTTTGCTCGTCTTAGAGCAAATCTGTAGTCTGCTGCTCGAAATTGCCGTCATCTTCTTGATATGCTTGATGTTGTAAATTATTGATTTGTGTGAGATGAAGACCTGGCTTCATAAATCCCATTTATGACGACAGCCAAATACATAACTGTCATCTCTATATCTCTCTCTCTATATAAAAATGAAAGTTTGTCTGTTTTTTCTGAATTTCCACGGAAATTTGCGATATTTGCGCGTTTCAGGCTGTTTCATGACGGATGCGCGCAAAAATAAAACTTTTGTCTGTCTGTCTGTCTGTCTGTGTGTCTGTGGACAACTTCTACGAGTCCTTATAACTTGAGAACGGCTGGGTGGATCAACGTAAAATTTGATACAGATATCCATCAGAGGCACCACACTAATCATTGATGTAACTCTTCTCCGTACCTCTCATAAAAGGGGCCCTACCCCCTTAAAATACATGCTGAAATAGGCGTAGAAGGGTGAAACAAAACTCATTTTCAGCCCATCAATGTGAGAAGCGGAACTCGGGGGCCCAACAACATTTTAAGGCCCTAAAACCAACAGTTTTTGAGATATTTCCAGAAAACTAATTTCACTTAATAAATTAATGAATGAATGCATGCAGGTAACCATGGCAACTGAATCTCAGAGGTCCATCTATTTCTGTAAGACGCAAAGCAATTCCATTTATTACATTACTGTGAAGGTTTGCAAACGGCTATAAGGTTATAACGGATCCAAATTAAGCTGAAATATTCATTAATACATACAATGCGCTTAAGGGGTCAAGGGGTACTCTAGATTTTTTCACGCGATTTACACGTGCGCGTGTGGTACGGACGGTCTATTATATCCCTTCTCTATTATATAAAAATGAATGTTTGTCTGATTTTTCTGCATTTCTACGGAAATTTGACATATTTGCCCGTTTCAGACTGTTTTGTGACGGATGCACGCAAAAATATATTTTTGTTTGTTTGTTTGTCTGTGGACAAATTTTTGTGTCCTTATAACTCGAGAACGGCTGGGTGGATTAACGTAAAATTTGATACAGATATCCATCAGAGGCACGACACTAATCATCGATGTAACTCTTCTCCGTACCTCTCATAACAGGAGGCCTACCCCCTTAAAGTACATGCTGAAATAAGCGTGAGACAAAGCTCATTTTCAGCCCCTCAATGTGAGAAACGAAACTCGGGGGCCCTAAAAGGACCCCGAAAACCACATTTTAAGGCCCTAAAACCAACAATTTTTGAGATATTCCCAAGAAACTAATTTCACTTAATAAATTAATGAAGGAATGCATGCCGCTAACAATGGCAACATAATCCCAGAGGTCCATCTATTTCTGTAAGACGCAATGCAATTCCATTTATTACATTACTGTGAAGGTTTGCAAACGGCAAACGGATCCAAATTAAGCTGAAATATTCATCAATACATATAATGTGCTTAAGGGGTCAAGGGGTAATCTAGAATTTTTTAACGCGATTTACACGTGCGGGTATGGTCCGGGAGGTCTATTATATCCCTATCCCTGTATTGATATATTATTATTATTATTATTCTTTTAATTATTATCATTATTATGGCGTACAACGGAGAGACAAAGCTCATTTTCAAACCCTTTGTGTCAGAAACAAAACTCGGGGCCCCTCAACAGTCGTAAGGGTCCCTGAAAACTATATTTTAAGGCTCTAAACCCAACAGTTTCTTAGATATTCCCATAAAACTAATTTCATTTAATAAACTAAGGAAGGAATGCAAGCCACTAACCATGACAACAGTATCTCAAGAGGTGGCATCCAGCTAAAACTGTAAAATTCATCAATGAGCTTAAGGGGTTCAAGGAGTACCCTAGATATTTTTCACACGACTTACACGTGCGATATGTCGTACAGAAGGTCTATTATATCTCCAAACAGCAACATTATTTTCAAAAATTCCTGATTTGAAATAGTAGACAGTTTTTTACTGATTTTAGGAATTTGGGCTATTGGAGTCTAAAAAAAACTGAATTTTCATGCACCACAAGCCATTATAATTTATAAAAGGGGTCTTCCTGTAGTTGGGCACTTGACACAACGATTAGGGTCAGTTCGTATGTGACGTGTATTGCGATTCGTCTACGAGGTTTTCAATTTTATTTTCACGCCAGGAAGAACACGTTAGGTAAATTTAGTTTCAGAGCACATTTTAACTAATAATTTTTCTTTGCCAACAAACAGGTTCGAAGCCCCTAAACATTGCAACAGTAGCTCAATTGATAACATCTGGTTATTAATACCGAAGACCGTTCGAAGAATGGGTACTTCTGCTAGTCTTATATATAAAAGTGAAAGTCTGTATGTGGGTGGATGGGTGGGTCTGTTCCGCATACAGATCTACACCGTTCCACCAATCTCAACCAAATTTTGCATACACATAGTTTAGGACCCAGAAGGAACCGCTGGCTACTTGAATTTTCGATAGTCTTTCTCATTCTTCTGATTTCGGCCCTTTTGCACTCAAGCACAGGCTAATCAAATCATAAAATATACTCATGAAGGAATGGCCAGGCAGATCATTTCCATGGCAACATAGCTCAAGTCGAGACACGGCCTACTGGATACGAGTTGCGCTCTGCACTACCGGTATAGAAAATGAGGATCTTTACTTGAAATCCCGTTAGTTACTCAACTGCTCACACAGCACTGTCAACCGAGTTTAGCATAACAAAGACTTGACGCTATCTACAATATATTTGTCAAATACCACTCACTCACTCACTCACTCATCCATTCATCACGAAATCTCAGAAACCACCGAACGGATTGGAATGCAATTTGGTATGCAGCTTCCTCAAGGGCCGCAAATGCCTACTAAGAGAGGATTTTTGGATATTCAGGTTCTAAAGGAGTGTTAAGTGGGTAGACCTGCATTTCATTGAATAGCAATATCACCCGATTGGTTTCATTGGGGGATGTGATACTCGGCATATAAACTCATCATTAACAAGTATTTCCGTGAATAACTATACAGCCTATTTTCATATATCCTACTTATGTTAACTGCCATTATGATCATACAAAATTTCAGTTTGATTGCTGTAATAGATTCGTAGATATTGAGAACCGACTAAATATTTATGATGGTCGCCATGTTGGATTTTATATATGTAGGTCCTAGAGTTATGTACTGTTACATGAAGATTATTGTGTACGTGTAGCATTCACATTTTAATCGTATGATTAGGACTCAAGAAGTAACAAGGAGATTTTAAAATTTCGCACAGCTGCCATCTTGTGGTTATGGAAACAATTGAAATAAATTAGATGCCAGTGGATTAATATTCGTATAAGGATTTACTGTACCAAGTTTCACTGCACTAGGATGGTTAAGTTGCGAGAAACGTCCATGTGAATATTAATAGTTCGCGTCACCGCCATGTTGGATTTGTGATCACCAGGTTGTTTAAAGTCCTATAGGTGAACTTATGTTCATAGCGCCTATGAACATAAAGAAATTCAGTTTGATTGCTATAATAGATTCGTAGATATTCAGAGCCGTCTAAATATTTCGGATGGTCGCCATGTTGGATTGTTAAATGTATAGGCCATAGAGTCATGTGCCATTAAAGGAAAATTATTGCGTAGGTTCATTATTCAAACTTTCACTTCGATCGCATGATTACGACACAAGAAATAAAAACTTAATTTTAAAATTCGTACTGCCACCATCTTGAGGTTAAGCAAACAATTGAACTAAATTAGATACCAGTGCATTACAATGTGTATAAACATTTCCTGTACCTGATTTCATTACGTTTGGAACATTAAATCGCGAGAAAGGTCTATTTAAAATTTTCAAATTCGCTTGGCCGCCATGTTCGTTTTGTAGTTAACCGGTTTTTGAAAGTCTTATAGATGAACTTCCAGTAGTGGCCTTTATCTACGTACAAAATTTCAGGGTGATGCCGCTAATAGTTTCAGAGATATAGAATGCCAGTGAAATATTTCGCACATTCGCCATCTTGTGCTTATGTAAACAATTCAACGAAGTTTGATGTTGGTGTATTACAATGTGTATAAACATACACTGTACCAAGTTTTATTGCGTTTGCTTGGTTAAATCGCGAGTAACGTCTATTTAAATGTCGCAAATTTGCGTGGCCGCCATGTTGGTTTTGTAGTTACCAGTTTTCCAATAGTCACATAGGTGAACTTCTAGTAGTTCCCTTTATCACCGCAAAAAATTCCAGGGTGATTTCGGGAATGGTTTCGGAGATATTGAATGCTGGTGAAATAGTTCGCACAGCCGCCATGTTGGATTGGTGAGACTTAACCACATTTGAAGGACACGGTCGGGGTCGCCCGGAGTAGTGCTATGAACTCACAGAGTTTCATTGAAATTGCTCCAGCCGATTAGAAGTTATTAGGGACACACACACACACACCTCACACACACCCACACACACATGCACACACAGACACACGGACTAAAGGTGATCTCATAAGCCTATTTTTTTTTCAAAATTGAAAATAGGCTAAAAATGAGAAGACACGTGTCTGAGGGTTTTCGATGTGGTGTATATTATGAGGTGAAAGGGGTGAAAAGTGGGGATTGAAAGATTCCTAACCGAGCGTGTATCTCTTAAACGACATAGGCGAGGAGTTTGAAACTCAGCAAAAACAAGATGTTCAGTAAAGAACATATAGCCTACTTTCTCCTAAATGCATGGGTATTGTTATAACTCTTTGTCCTTTTCAAGGAGTATGATTGAATGTTGGTTGTAGTAGCTTGTTGAAATACAACGTGCTATAGGGATATTAAACATGAATATGAGGTGCCCTTTGCTAGTGCTACCTCTGTACCAAATTTCGTTCAATTCGGTTTCACCGTGTTTGAATTGATAGGGGGAATCGATTTGCACACATACTTGGCCACCATCTGCAAACTATTGGGCTGATGTTCTTGCAGTTTGGTCAGAATATGTTTCCCACATAAAGATATGGTGTTGCAAAATTTGGTAGCGACTAGATTATTAGGTTGGTCGTAATTACATTTTAGCTTTTAACATTTGGGTGGCCGGGATTACGTTTCCGTCAAGATAGCGGTGATATAAAACATGACACTGAGGTGCCCTTTGCTAGTGCTAACTCTGTACCAAATTTCGTTCATTCGGTTCCACCGTGTTCGAATTAATAGGGGGAATCAATTTTGACATAAAGATGGCCGCCAGCCGCAAACTATTAGGCGAATGACCTATTAGATTGGTCAAAGGATGCTCCCTCCTTATAGGTATGTTGTTGCAAAATTTGGTAGAGATCGGATGATTAGGTTAATCGTAATTTGATTTAAGCTTTGAACATTCGTGTGGCCGCCATTACGTTTCAGTCAAGATGGCGGCGATATAAAACATGGCACTGAGATGCCCTTTGCTAGTGCTACCTCTGTACCAAATTTCGTTCCATTCGGTTTCACCGTGTTTGAATTAATAGGGGGAATTGATTTTCACACAAAGATGGCCGCCATCCGCAAACTATTAGGCTAATGACCTATTCATTTGGTCAAAGGATGCTTCCTCTATAAGGGTATGTTGTTGCAAAATTTGGTAGAGATCGGAGGATTAGGTTAGTCGTAATTTGATTTAAGCTTTGAACATTTGTGTGGCCGCCATTACGTTTCCGTCAAGATGGCGGCGATATAAAACATGACACTGAGGTGCCTTTTGTTAGTACTACCTCTGTACCAAATTTCGTTCCATTCGGTTGCACCGTGTTCGAATTAATAGGGGGAATCGATTTTCACAAAAAGATGGCCGCCATCCCCAAACTATTACGCTGATGACCTATTAGATTGGTCAAAGGATGCTCCCTCCATAAAGGTATGTTGTTGCAAAATTTGGTAGAGATCGGATGATTAGGTTAATCGTAATTTGATTTAAGTTTTGAACATTCGTGTGGCCGCCATTACGTTTCATTCAAGATGGCGGCGATATAAAACATGGCACTGAGATGCCCTTTGCTAGTGCTACCTCTGTACCAAATTTCGTTCCATTCGGTTTCACCGTGTTTGAATTAATAGGGGGAATTTATTTTCACACAAAGATGGCCGCCATCCGCAAACTATTAGGCTAATGACCTGTTCATTTGGTCAAAGGATGCTTCCTCTATAAGGGTATGTTGTTGCAAAATTTGGTAGAGATCGGAGGATTAGGTTAATCGTAATTTGATTTAAGCTTTGAACATTTGTGTGGCCGCCATTACGTTTCCGTCAAGATGGCGGCGATATAAAACATGACACTGAGGTGCCTTTTGTTAGTACTACCTCTGTACCAAATTTCGTTCCATTCGGTTCCACCGTGTTCGAATTAATAGGGGGAATCAATTTTGACATAAAGATGGCCGCCATCCGCAAACTATTAGGCTAATAACCTATTAGATTGGTCAAAGGATGCTCCCTTCATAAAGGTATGTTCTTGCAAAGTTTGGTAGAGATCGGATGGTTATGTTAGTCGTAATTTTACTTAAGCTTTGAACATTTGTGTGGCCGCCATTACGTTTCTGTCAATATGGCGGCGATGTAAAACATGACACTGAAATGCCCTTTGCTAGTGCTACCTCTGTACCAAATTTCGTTCCATTCGGTTTCACCGTGTTTGAATTAATAGGGGGAATTGATTTTCACACAAAGATGGCCGCCATCCGCAAACTATTAGGCTAATGACCTATTCATTTGGTCAAAGGATGCTTCCTCTATAAGGGTATGTTGTTGCAAAATTTGGTAGAGATCGGATGATTAGGTTAGTCGTAATTTGATTTAAGCTTTGAACATTTGTGTGGCCTCCATTACGTTTTCGTCAAGATGGCGGCGATATAAAACATGACACTGAGGTGCCTTTGGGTAGTACTGCCTCTGTACCAAATTTCGTTCAATTCGGTTGCACCATGTTCGAATTAATAGGGGGAATCGATTTCCACACGAAGATGGCCGCCATCCGCAAACTGTTACGCTGATGACCTATTGGTTTGGACAAAGGATGCTCCCCCCATAAAGGTATGTTGTTGCAAAATTTGGTAGAGATAGGATGATTAGGTTAGTCGTAATTTGATTTAAGCTTTGAACATTTGTGTGGCCGCCATTACGTTTCCGTCAAGATGGCGGCGATATAAAACATGACACTGAGGTGTCCTTTGCTAGTGCTACCTTTGTACCAAATTTCGTTCAATTCGCATTCACCGTGTTCGAATTGATAGGGGGGGGGGGACAGACATTCAGAGTACACACACTCACACACACAGACACACACACACACAGACTCACACACACACAGACTCACACACACACATACACACACACACACAGACTCACATACACACACACAGACAGACACTCTTTTTTCGCCCTGTGTTGATCTCATAAGTCTACTTTCATTTTTTGCAAAAATCGAAAGTAGGCTAAAAAATCAGCATATAAAAGAAGTAAATATGTGTTTGACCGTTTTTTTTTCATAAATCCAATTTTAGGTGCCCATGGGGAGGGGTGAAATTCTGTGGGGGGGGGGGGGGACAGGAAAGAAAGTGTCCTAACTGATTGACTGACTGATTCACTCATCAAACTCAGGGGGGAAAACTGCTGTAAAGTAAGTAAATAGCTGTTCGACTTTTTTTTTCATAAATCAAATTTAAGGGATTCATGGGGAGGGGTGAAATTCTGAAAAAAGAAAATTGAACGAAAATGTCCTGATTCACTCACTCACGCACTCACTAATCATCGCCCAGCCAAAATTATTGAAGTTAGAAACATGACAGTTTGGGGATATGTTCATTGTATGTCAAAACCGTCTACTAAGGGAGGATTTTCGGATATTCAGGTTCTAAAGGGGTCTTAAGGGGGTTAAACCTACATTTCATTGAATAACAATATCTCCCGATTGGTTTCACTGGGGGATGTGATACACGGCATATAAACTCATCATTAAACAAGATGTTCAGCAAAGAACATATAGCCTACTTTCTCCTAAATGTATGGGTATATTTATGACTCTTTGTCCTCATCCCTAACACAATCACCTCTACCACAATGTATTGTTTGTTTTCTTTTATATTGATATTTACCCAGTAAGTGTCAAAATCAATATTGTATACTTTATGATGATTGAAATTGTAATGCATTCACGTCCGTTAATCTCTATATTAAGCCAGCCTGCTAAGTTAAGAATCTTCCGTTTTGGGTATCTTCCCCTTTAAAAATCCACGCCGATCACAGTAGGTTGGTGCTGCGACCTATCAGTGAATTAATCTTTATGTTGTACGCCTATGCACTGCCATCGTAATGTACTGCGATGGCAGTGGCCTAAGGGTGTTGAATGAGTAGACAGTTTAAAGTAGCCAAGAGGGAGGCGATCCAGCTGGCAGTGTTTAAAGGTAATCGGAGCGCGATCGTGGCTAATAGTTGAACTACCAGTATTACAAAATTGCCATACTTCAGGAGGCCAGGTATTTACACAGCGGTAAGTTTGGAACAATATTACCCACATAACCCACAAGAGGACAGCACCGTACAGAGGCATTAAGAAGGCTGTGGTTAATGACAACGTGTATCTAGTTCTTCTATTCTCCTTTTCTGTTTATGTGCGATGCTGGGGCTGTGATTTTATTAATAAACGAGTGTATACATTAGCCTCTCCTTTGAGCTAAATGACATCTTATTCAGTATCTGTGGAAAGAACTCGTGCACATCATTTGTAAAAGAATTCAAGAAAAAAAAGTTAACTGCAGCAGTACTCGATCCCCAGTCAACTGCGTGACAGACTAACACGCTAGCCTAGAGCTAATCCTATCCTTAACATCATGGTGTTCTTAACTGACTTTAGATACAACCTGTTGGCAAATAATGACTTTAAATAAACGATTTCTTCACAGCAGTACATCTTCATTAAAGATAATTTCATACAAAGTTTATATTATTGTATCAGTAGGGTATATCACATACAACATACTAAAACTATTGAAATATAAGACAGACACATGAGGACAGCTGCCATCTTGTCGTGTGACACAGACAGCTCAGCTCTTTTAAGCCACTCATACAGTATCACGACCTTCAGGATAGCTTAAACCACCCTAGGCTCGATAATCGGAATTGGTGGGTCTTAAGCCATTGATTAAAATGGTTGAATAATTCACACGGCCGCCATCATGAAATGGTACGGGCGATGACCTTGAATGTTGGATGAAAGCGTCCTATATAAAGGTATGTTGTCACCAAATTTGGTAGAGATCGGATGATTAGTTTAGCCGTAATTTGATTTTACGTTTTGAACGTTTGAGTGGCCGCCATTCTGTTTTGGTAAAGATGGCGGCGATATAAAGTATGACACTGAGGTGCCCTTTGCTAATGCTACCTCTGTACCAAATTTCGTTCAATTCGGTTTCACCGTGTTCGAAGTGATAGGGTGGGACAGACATTCAGAGTACACGCACTCACACACACACACACACACACAGACTCACACACACTCATACAAACACACAGACAGACACACAATTTTTCGCCCTGTGTTGATCTCATAAGTCTACTTTCATTTTTTGCAAAAATCGAAAGTAGGCTATAAAGTAAGAAGACACGTGTCTGAGGGTTTTTCGATGTGGTGTATATTATGAGGTGAAAGAGGTGAAAAGTGGGGATTGAAAGATTCCTAACGGAGCGTGTATCTCTTAAACGACATAGGCGAGGAGTTTGAAACTCAGCATAAAAAATAAGTAAATATGTCTTGGACAGTTTTTTCATAAATCGAATTTAAGGGGCCCATGGGGAGGGGTGAAATTCGGGGGGGGGGGGGGCAGGAAAGAATGTGTCCTAACTGATTGACTGACTCACTCACTCATCAAACTCAGGGGGAAAAACCTCCTTTAAAGTAAGTAAATAGCTTTTCGACAGTATTTTTTGATCAATCAAATTGAAGGGGTTCATCGGGAGGGGTGAAATTCTGAAGAAAAAAATTGAAAGAAAATGTCCTGACTCATTCACTCACTCATCATCGTCCAGCCAAAAATATTGAAATTGGAAACATGGCATTTTGGGGATATGTTCGTTGTATGTCAAAACCGTACACTAAGGGAGGATTTTTGGATATTCAGTTTTAAAGGGGTCTTAAGGGGGTTAAACCTGCATTTCATTGAATAACAATATCTTACGAGTGGTTTCATTTGTGGATGTGATACTCGGCATATAAACTAATCTTTAAAAATAAGCAGACATGTGTCTAAGGGTTTTTCGATGTGGTGTATTATTATGAGGTGAAAGGGGTGAAAAGAGGGGGTTGAAGGATTCCTAATGGAGCGTCTAGGCCTATCTCTTAAACGACAGAGGCGAGAAATTTGAAACTCAGCGAAAAAAAAATCTGCTTAAAAAGGAAGTAAATTGGTAAATTGGTAAATTGGTAAATTAATTTAAGGGGCCAATGGGGTGGGGTGAAATTTTGGGGGGGAAAAGGAGAGAAAGTGTCCTAACTGCCTGACTCATTCACTCACTCATCAAACTCAGGGCAAAAGACAGCTTAAACAATAAGTTAATAGGTGTTCAAGCGTTTTTTCATTAATCCAATTTAATGGTCCCATGGGGAGGGGTGAAATTCTGGTAAAAATAATTGAAAGATAATGTCCTGTCTGACTCACTCACTCATCACGCCTAGCGAAAACTATTAAAGTTGGAAACATGAAATTTTGGGAATATGTTCGCTGTATGTCGAAAACGTCAACTAAGGAATGATTTTTGTTTATTCGTGTTTTAAAGAGGCGTTAAGGGGGTAAACGGGCATTTCATTGAATAACGATATCTCGTGAGTTGTTTCTTGTGGGATGTGATATTCGGTATATAAACTAATCATTAAAAATAATCAGACATATGTCTAAGGGTTTATCGATGTGGTGTATATTATGAGGTGAAAGGGGGTGAAAATTGGGGGTTGAGGGATTCTTAACGGAGCGTGTATCTCTGAAAAGACATAGGCGAGAAATTTTAAATTCGGCGGGAAAAAGCAGCTTAAAATACAAGTAAATAGGTGTTCGACCGTTTTTTCATAAATCCAATTTAAGGGGCCCTTGGAGAGGAGTGAAATACAGGAAAAAACGGAAACAAAGTGTCCTAACTAATTGACTCACTTACTCACTCATCAAACTCAGGGGTAAAACAGCTTTAAATAAGTAAATAGGTGTTCGACCGTTTGTTTCATAAATCCAATTTAAGGGGTTCATGAGAGGGGTGAAATTGTGAAAAATAAATAAAAGAAAATGTCCTGACTTACTCACTCATTCACTCATCATCGTTCAGCCAAAGTTATTGAAGTTAGAAACATGACATTTTGGGGCTATGTTCTTTGTATATCGAAAACGTCCACTAAGGAAGGATTTTTGGATATTCATGTTCTAAAGGGGTGTTAAGGGGGTAGACTTGCATTTAATTGAATAACAATAGGCCTATGTCCCGATTGGTTTCCTTGGGGATGGGATACTCGGCATATAAACTCATCATTAAGAATAAGAAGACATATGTCTGAAGGTTTTTCGATGTGGTGTATATTATGAGGCGTATGTGTGAAAAGTAGGGGTTGAAGGATTCCTAACCGAGCAAGTATGTCTAAAAGGCAGATACAAAATTTTGAATCTCAGGGAGAAAAATCAGCTTGATAAAGTAGTAAATAAGTGTTCGATCGTTTTTGCATTAATCCTATTTAAGGGGCCCATGGGGAGGTGTGTAATTGTGGGGAAAGAAGTCCACTAGGGAAGGATTTTTGGATATTCACTCATCATCCCGCAGCAAACCTATTGCAGTTAGAAACTTAAAATTTTGGGGATATGTTCGTTGTATGTCGAAAAAGTCCACTGTGGATGGATTTTTGGATATTCATGTTCTGAAGGGGTGTTAAGGGGGTTAAACTTGCATTTCATTGAATAACAATATCTCACGAGTTGTTTCATTTGGGGATGTGATATTCGGCACGTAAACCAATCATTCTAAATAAGCAGACATATGTCTAAGGGTTTATCGATACGGTGTATATTATGAGGTGAAAGGGATGAAAATTGGGGGTTGAAGGATTCTTAACGGAGCATGTATTCTTATTCAACATAGGTGATAGGTTTGAAATGCAGGGGAAAAGCAGCTTAAAAAATAAGTAAATAGGTGTTCGACCGTTTTTTCATAAATCCAATTTAAGGGGCCCTTGGAGAGGAGTGAAATACAGGAAAAAACGGAAACAAAGTGTCCTAACTAATTGACTCACTTACTCACTCATCAAACTCAGGGGTAAAACAGCTTTAAATAAGTAAATAGGTGTTCGACCGTTTGTTTCATAAATCCAATTTAAGGGGTTCATGAGAGGGGTGAAATTGTGAAAAATAAATAAAAGAAAATGTCCTGACTTACTCACTCATTCACTCATCATCGTTCAGCCAAAGTTATTGAAGTTAGAAACATGACATTTTGGGGCTATGTTCTTTGTATATCGAAAACGTCCACTAAGGAAGGATTTTTGGATATTCATGTTCTAAAGGGGTGTTAAGGGGGTAGACTTGCATTTAATTGAATAACAATAGGCCTATGTCCCGATTGGTTTCCTTGGGCATGGGATACTCGGCATATAAACTCATCATTAAGAATAAGAAGACATATGTCTGAAGGTTTTTCGATGTGGTGTATATTATGAGGCGTATGTGTGAAAAGTAGGGGTTGAAGGATTCCTAACCGAGCAAGTATGTCTAAAAGGCAGATACAAAATTTTGAATCTCAGGGAGAAAAATCAGCTTGATAAAGTAGTAAATAAGTGTTCGATCGTTTTTGCATTAATCCTATTTAAGGGGCCCATGGGGAGGTGTGTAATTGTGGGGAAAGAAGTCCACTAGGGAAGGATTTTTGGATATTCACTCATCATCCCGCAGCAAACCTATTGCAGTTAGAAACTTAAAATTTTGGGGATATGTTCGTTGTATGTCGAAAAAGTCCACTGTGGATGGATTTTTGGATATTCATGTTCTGAAGGGATGTTAAGGGGGTTAAACTTGCATTTCATTGAATAACAATATCTCACGAGTTGTTTCATTTGGGAATGTGATATTCGGCATGTAAACCAATCATTCTAAATAAGCAGACATATGTCTAAGGGTTTATCGATACGGTGTATATTATGAGGTGAAAGGGATGAAAATTGGGGGTTGAAGGATTCTTAACGGAGCATGTATTCTTATTCAACATAGGTGATAGGTTTGAAATGCAGGGGAAAAGCAGCTTAAAAAATAAGTAAATAGGTGTTCGACCGTTTCTTCATAAATCCAATTTAAGGGGCCCATGGGGAGGGGTGAAGTTCTGGGGAAAAAAGAGGAAAGAAAGTGTCCTAACTGATTGACTCACATACTCACTCATCAAACTCAGGGGGGAAATCAGCTTAAAATAAGTAAATAGGTGTTCGACCGTTTTATTCATAAATCCAATTTAAGGGGTTCATGGGGAGGGGTGAAATTCTCACAAATAAAAGAAAGAAAATGTCCTGACTGACTCGCTCACTCTTCATCGCCCAGCCAAAATTATTGAAGTTAGAAACATGAAATTTTGGGGATATGTTCGTTACATGTCGATAACGTCCACTAAGGAATGAGTTTTGGATATTCAGGTTCTAAAGAGGTGTTAAGGGGGTAAACGTGCATTTCATTGAATAACCATATCTCACGAGTGGTTTCATTTGGGGATGTGATACTTGGCATATATACTAATCATTAAAAGTAAGCTGACACATGTCTAATGGTTTTTCGATGTGGTGTATATTATGAGGCGAAAGGGATGAAAAGTGGGGGTTGAAAGATGCCTAACGGAGCGTGTATCTCTTAAACGACATATGTGAGGAGTTTGAAACTCGGAGGAAATCAATCAGCTTAAAAATAAATAAATAAATAAATGAATAAATAAATAATTAAAATATATAACTTAGGTGTTCGACCATTTTTTCATAAATCCAATTTAAGGGGCCTATGGGGAGGGGTGAAATTCTGGAAGGAAAACGTCCACTAAGGAATGATTTTTGGATGTTCACTCTCATCGACCAACCAAAACAAACTATTAAAGTTAGAAGGATGATATTTTGGGGATATGTTTGTTGTGTGTCGAAAACTTCTACAAAGGAGGGATTTTTGGATATTCAGTTTCTAAAGGGGTGTTAACGGGGTTAAATCTGCATTTCATTGAATAACAATATGACACGATTATGACGCGAGCGAAGCGAGGCTAAAAATAAGATTGTGTGTGTCTGTGTATTACTCAATCACGCAAGTACCACTGGTCCGATTTACATGCACTTTACGTGGAAGTAGCTGATTTACCTGGTTAACATTTAGGCTACTTTTGATTTCAATACTTTGCTCTATTTAAAGATGGCGACCATTTTAGTGACGTCACTACACCCTTTGGTTTCAAACTTTCATATTTCCATTTCAAATTAAAAGAGAACGCTAAGAAATAGCAAACTTTTGATGGCATATACGAGGTTTAAAATTACATTTTCTATCCGAGAGGTATCTCCAACCGTTAGCGAGTAAAACCTAAATTTGTGCTATGAAACATGGTCAACGCCGAGCGGTGTAGTTGGACAATATGTTCCATCCTTAATCTCCCTCTGCACAGCACCTCGCCTATCCCCTGTTTTAACTGTCACCTCCACATTTTAATTTATTTATGACGCGTAGCGAAGCACGGGTACTTCAGCTAGTGATTTATACAAAATATTCATACCTGTACGTTCAGGCTATAATAACGGCTTATTATACCAAGGTTTAGAAAGATCGGAGCATTCCATGTTGGGTTGCAGGGTTTATATCTTAGGAACTGACATACACGCCATGTATAATTTATGCAAAGGAAACAATATATAAATGTATGAAGGTTTAGACTATAGTAGGGGCTGAATATTCCATTCTCCTCTTTGATAGTTCATCCTATGATGCCTTACGTGAAGTAGTGTGGCCTATAAGAAGTTGATATGCATGTATTGTATAATATTTATGAAAAGTACAAATTAATTTACATAATTGTTACAGTAATGGTCCACAGTGCTACGTTTCACAAAGATGGGATAATTCCCTAAATCCATAAATAATTTACAATCACCCCATTGTTCAGTCAAATTAGATAAAATATTAAAGGTTCGTTTGGCTGGAACTTGGGTGGAGAAGAAGCCTAAGAACAGAGATCGGCAAAATGCTATGCCACCGACAAGGTCCAAAAGACCAAGGTCGGAGGACAGCACGCCACCAAGTTCGGCTGTAAAACCACTCTCCAAGAAACAGAAGGAGGAAACAGTCATGTCCTTTTCGGAACGACTGACCTCTTCCAAGGTCGTAATAATACCTAAGACCTTTCCAGATGGCAAGCTCAAGGAGGAGGATATGACGGAACTGTCAACCGTCTTGATAGCGCAGATGAAGCCGCTGTCAGATGGGTGTCTGCCAGGCTTCCTCGAGTCACCAAGGCTGGAAAATGGAGCAATGGTACTGATCTGTGCCAATCCAGAAACTAAAAGCTGGCTGGAGCATACAGTATCCAATTGTAACCCCTGGAAAGGGGAGAATTTAGAGGTGGCGGACGCTAAGAAGGTGTTGAACACTATCAAGGTCATCACCAAGTTTCCACCTCCTTTTGACAAGATGAAAGTGGAAGACGTTCTTGTCAGAATACACCAGCACGACACCAAAATTCTGACGAAAGATTGGAAAGTGCTGAATGCATCAACAACTGACGAAACAGGAAGGACAGTCGTTATGGCCCTTGGTGAACGAGACTTTGAAGAGCTCAAGAAGAGAAGTCTGAAAGCTAAACTCGGACTTGGGCAAATCAGGTTTCAGGTCATCAAAGGAAAAACGAAACCCAATGTTGGCAAGGATGGTACTGAAAATACTTCAGGCCAACCTTCAACATAAAAAAGTAGCTGTGGCCAATTTCGCCAGAAAGTTCAAGTCCGAGGCTATTGACGTGGCCCTAATTCAGGAGCCATGGGTAGTCAAGGGCAAAGTAGCAGGACTGGCGGAATCTGGAGGTAAGCTAATGTACGATACAATATCGGAAATACCCAGAACGTGCCTTCTTGTGAGTAGGAAACTACAATGTCTTCTATTGCAGGAGCACTGTTCACGGGATTTGACTGTGGCCAAGGTAAAACTTGGAAATTGGGAAGGACCTAGAGAAATAATTATAGGCTCTGCGTACTTCCCATATGACTCAACTAATCTGCCTCCAACAGAAGAAGTTGAGAACTTAATTTGCAACGCAAAGAGGAAAGGAGAACATCTAGTCCTGGGAGCGGATGCAAATTCACACCACACGGCATGGGGCAGTACGAACTGCAATGCAAGAGGTGAGTCTTTACTAGAGTTTATCATGAGAACTGAGATCATGATACTAAACCTAGGAAATAAGCCTACATTCATAAATAAGAATCGTAGGGAGGTAATAGACATTACAATGAGCACTACGCATATTGCAAATTTTATTAAAGATTGGAAGGTGCTGGAGGAACCATCACTGGCAGACCACCAGCATATCCAATTTGCAATAGATGCGAGACAAAGTAGAATCGAAATGTACAGAGACCCCAAAAGAACTAACTGGGATGGATACAGAGAAGTTCTGGGGCAGGCGGTGCAGAAGATCCGAACTGATGTGAGGGGACAGAGAGAATTGGATGAGGCAGTGGAACTTTTAGAAGATGCCATTATAGACTCATACCATGACAACTGTCCTCTCAGAGAAAAGAAGAACACCAAAAACGTCAGGTGGTGGAACAACAACCTAGCCAAATTGAAAAAAGAGGTTAGGGCTTTGTATAAAATATCATCTAGAAATGGTATGTGGAATATATATCATAGGAAACTCACTGAGTATAACCTAGAAATACTGAGAGCAAAGAGAAAATCTTGGAGACTGTTCTGTGAGAAAGTGGAAACGCACACTGAAGCAGCAAGGCTTCAGAAGGTTCTCAAAGCAACTCACATAAACCAAGTAGGAACACTGGAAAGATCCGATGGAACATTTACTCAGGGAGGGAGGGAGGGACACGCTAGAGATGCTGATGGCATGTCATTTTCCTGAGGCTGAGGAGATGACAGAGGAAGAAGAGATTGGAACAGAGGCCAAAGCTCGAAGAGCAGACTGGAACTGTGCCAAAGACTAGTAAAACCCAATCAAGTGAGATGGGCAATAGACACGTTTCAACCCATAAAGGCTCCGGGGCCAGATGAGATACTTCCGATACTCCTTCAGGAAGGACGGGAGATACCTGTTGAGGCCTTGACAAACCTATTCAGAGCTAGTCTAGCCCTAGGGTACGTTCCGAAATCATGGTCTGAGGCTAAAGCGGTATTTATACCGAAGCCTGGTAGGGCGAATTATGCTCAAGCCAAAGCCTACAGACCATTATGCTTAAATTCCTTCATGCTAAAAGCAATGGAGAAAATTATGGATAAATACATCCGAAGAACTGTGCAACTGAACTCAATGATACATGCAAATAAGTTTGCATATAGGCCAGGCAGATCCACTGAAGCAGCACTCCATCAATTGGTTTGCAAAATAGAGGAAAGCCTAGAATATAAAGAAATAGCACTGGCGGCATTTCTAGACATAGAAGGGGCCTTCAGTAATACAACCTATGACTCTATGATCAAAGCAGTAGAAGAGAGCAAGGTCAGCAAAACCGTCGTAAAATGGATTAAATCTATGCTGGACGGAAGAAGGATAAAAGCAACCCTGTTTGACGAGACGCTAACGGTTGGGGCCACTCGAGGCTGTGCTCAGGGAGGAGTGTTATCTCCTCTGCTGTGGAACCTTGTAGTGGACAAAATCATAGCCAGGCTCAATGAACAGGGTATGTATACACAAGGATATGCAGATGACCTAGTGATTGTAGTACGAGGTAAGGTGATGAGTGTCATACAGGACCTCATGCAGAGATCACTTAACCTTGTAGAGAACTGGTGTCGGGAAGAACAACTTTCCGTTAACCCGAATAAGATAACTCTGGTCCCTTTTACAAGAAAGAAAAAATTAGAGGGAAAGAGAACACTGAAGCTCTTTGGGCAAGAAATCTATATGGAAGAACAGGTACTATATCTTGGAGTAGTGCTAGATAAAAAGCTAACCTGGAATCCACATATAGAAAGGAACATAACCCGGGCCAAGAACTTACTCTATGCGTGTAAGAGAGCTGTTGGGACAACATGGGGTCTAAATCCGTCGGTGGTAATGTGGATATACACAATGATCATTAGACCACTGATAACCTATGCTTCAATCATTTGGTGGGAGAAAGCAAAACAAGGAAATGTCGGCAGCAGATTAAATAGTCTGCAGAGAATGGCATGTGTTGCTATAACTGGAGCAATGAAAACTGCGCCGACAGAAGCCTTGAATACATTACTGGATCTCCCATCTCTAAGCAACTTCATAGAGGGACAGGCTAGAATGAGTTCATATAGATTGGAACAAACAGAATGCTGGAAAGCACATAGGCCCAGTCTAGGACACTGTAAAATTAACAGAGTTATAACAGGGGAAGTACTACACATGCCTTCTGATTACATGATACCAAAGTATAACTTTGAGAAACCATTTGAGACCCAAATAATAAAAAAGGAAGACTGGGATATCAACAAGTGGAAGACCGATAGAGAGGATATAGTGTGGTGGACTGATGGCTCAAAAACTGTAAGTGGTACAGGAGGAGGGATCAACGGGCAAAGACCTGAGAGATCAATTCAAATGAGCCTGGGCAGACACACTACTGTCTTTCAAGCGGAGGTGTTAGCTATCACCACGTGTCTTGAAGAAAACCAGAAAATGAAATATAAAGATAAGAACATTTTCATTTTTACGGACAGCCAAGCAGCCATTAAGGCACTAGAGGCTGTCCGGATAACATCCAAAATAGTATGGTACTGCCAATCAGTTCTCCTGAAGCTCTCAGAGTACAACACCGTTAAAATAATATGGGTACCAGGGCATGCAGGTATGGAAGGTAATGAAAGGGCTGATGAACTGGCCAGAAAAGGAGCAGAGATACATTTTGTAGGCCCAGAACCTGTATGTGGGATCTCTTACAGACAAGCCCGACATGTAATAGGTAAATGGGTACAAAAGAAGCAAATAGAAAACTGGAAAAAGACTCCAGGTTGCAGACTTGCAAAGGAACTGATAAAAGGACCAAACAAGAAGCACACTAAACAACTTCTACAACTTAGCAGAGGAAATATAAGATGGGTAGTGGGACTATTCACAGGACACTGCCATCTTAAAAAACACCTACATAGAATTGGAGTAATAAGAGACAATATATGTAGGAAATGCAATGAAGCAGAAGAATCAGCTGAACACATACTTTTTGAATGTGAGGCGCTGGGAAGAACTAGAATCTCCACACTGGGGCTGCCGGGTGAAGAAAGAGAGAAAATCCTAGAGGACCCAATAAGATTGATCTGCAGCTTTGTGAAGGGAGCAGAGATATCCAGGTGGGAATGAAGGAAACACATGGTAGCAAAAGATCTTGGAGGTCGACGCTAAACAGGAACTTGGAAAACGAGAGGCCCCATGAATAAAAGAAGAAGAAGAAGAAGAAAGGTTCGTTTTGCAAATTTGAACTTCAATCGCTTGAACAGGAAATGAGAAATAGTAATAGTCTAAGTGAAAACAATTTCGCACAGCGTGCTTCTTGAATTTTTGAAAACATTTGAACAACATTCGACGTCATTATATACTGCTCAAAAAAATTAAAGCACCACTTTTTTCAAAGGCCGCCAAATTTTGAAAAGTTGACCTACAAGCTCGAAATCTCTGTATGACGTTTGTCCTGACGCCTACCAAGCATATGCTTCAGCACAACTCCCCAACTTGAGTAGTTTCGGGGTAGCACCCCGAAAACCAGCCCATTTTCGAAAACCGCAAATTGAAGTTTGCGAAAAACGCTGCAGGACTTGTCGCAGGTTGCCAAAGCAGTCGAAAATGAATGAGACTTGCTCTTAAAGGTTCCACAAACACGTTGAAATCGTTACATTTGACGTTTGGGCATTTTCAACCCCCTTCATCATCCCCTAAACATGGACTACCATTGGGGGCGTCTGAGAAGGTACCGGGTGTGTTTAACCACCTGAAAACCTGTACACCGTCCTCAGTTGCTGATTGCAGTAAGTTCTTAAGGCCTCCGGCAATGTCCACACCCCCTAACACCCTCAACTGGTATGAGACCAAACCACCCCTTCTCGATTCACCCCTAAGGAAGGTTTTAATCAAGATGTTTATCAGTGCTGCTAATGGGGGGGGGGTCTTCCCCTAACGTTTCAAAAAAGGAACTGTGCCTTTGTCACCACCCCTTCCCCTGCAACCCCCGTTTGTATGATTTTTCGAATCAGGCCCTTTTTAAGGGCTGAAACGACGTCTTAATCGCACCCCCAACCCTCCCTGTCTGGACGCGTAATGCGTCATGGCAGAGTTTTCAGAGTTGGATGAAAATGAAGCTTATGGCCTGCAATGGAGCCCAAAACAGCAGGCTGGATAGAAATTCATCGGTAGGTTGGGAAACGGGACCAAAATTTTTCAAAAAACTGTACAGCCTACAGTAAGTACGCCCATGCATAGGCAACCCACATCACGTCCGTGCGTGTGGGTTGCCTATGATCGGCAATAGGTTACAAAGTTTGGCAATGGGAGAAAAATGACGTGATGTGGGTTGCCTATGCATTGGTGTACTTACTAGAGGCTGTTAACTTTTTTGAAAACGTTTTGGTCCCGTTTCCCACCCTACCGATGAATTTCCAACCAACCTGCTGTTTTGGGCTCCATTTCAGGCCATAAGCTTCATTTTGATCCAACTCTGAAAACTCTGCCATGACGCGTTACGCGTCGAGACAGGGAGGGTGCAAAAATGTCAACTTTGGGGGATGGAATGTCAATCAAACATCGGAAGGGGTTGATTTCGTGTCATCACTACTTCTAAGGACCTTTACAGCCCTTTCAGCGATTAAGACCTCATTTCAGCCCTTAAAAAGGGCCTGATTCGAAAAATCATTCAAAAGGGGGTAGCAAGGGAAGGGGTGGCGACACAGGCACAGGTCCTCTTTTGAAACGTTAGGGGAAGACCCCCCCCCCCCCATTAGCAGCACTGATAAAAATCTCGATTTAAACCTTCCTTAGGGGTGAATCAAGACGGGGTGGTTTGGTCCCTTGCCAGTTGAGGGTGTTAGGAGGGGAGAACATTGCCGGAGGCCTTAAGAACTTACTGCAATCAGAAACTGAGGACGGTGTGCAGGTTTTCAGGCGGTTAAACACATCCGGTACCTTCTCAGGCGCCCCCAATGGTAGTCCATGTTTAGGGGATGATGAAGGGGGTTGAAAATGCCCAAACGTCAAATGTAACGATTTCAACGTATTCGTGGAACCTTAAGAGCAAGACTCATTCATTTTCGACTGCTTTGGCAACCTGCGACAAGTCCTACAGCGTTTTTCGCAAACATCAATTTACGGTTTTCAAAAATGGGCTGGTTTTGGGGGCGCTATCCCAAAACTACACAAGTTGGGGAGTTGTGCTGAAGCATGTGCTTGGTAGGCGTCGGGGCAAACGTCATACTGAGATTTCGACCTTGTGCAGTCAACTTTCCAAGTTTGGTGGCCTTTGAAAAAAGTGGTGCTTTAATTTTTTTGAGCAGTATATTAATCTCTAAACAAAGATTCGCTGTGTCAAATTACAAGAAAGGTCAATCAAATATTAGAACATCACATGTTCGCCATGTTCTTTTAGTGCTTATCACATTTTTGAAAGTCACATTCATAACATCATCAGGGCCGTCTCGTGGTGTAGCGGCTAGCGTTCTTGGCTGTCGCCCGAGAGGTTCGGTTTTGATTCCTGGCTCTGCCAAGAAATTTAATTCTGGTCTTCGGGCTGGAGCGAGGTACACTCAGCCTCGTGAGGCATAATTGAGAAGAGGTGGATTCGATTCTCAACTCTCTTGAAGTTTCTTTCCGTTGTATCCCACTTCTATTCCAAGCAAATGCCGGGATGGTTTCTAACTTAAGACCACGGCTGCCTCCTTCCTAACCCTTATTTAAATTACAAATACACACACTACTACAGACACCACAGTACCACAGGATATCAGACAAATTCTACCTACACACTAGTACACGGGGCTAAATGACCACGATGTCCAAGCTCCTCCAATGAAACAACAGGTTATCAGAATTGATTTCTGCTGCGATTTTGGTGATTGTCTGTCTGCGACATACGTGCCCCAGATGAAACATCAGGGGATAAATGAAAATGTCGAATTAACTCTAGTGGACTGTATTTACAAAAATGTACATGTTACAAAAGACACAACACTTGATATGCGAAGGAGCTGTTGCTCCGAAACACAAACACATTCAGCCATGATGGCAACTTCACTCTCTGTCTAGGTCACTGCTGCCAACCTAAACATAATAAATGTATCTGTTACCAACTGTGGAAATAAAACACTATATAATTCTCCCTGAGAGCAAACATACTCCCCACCTTGAAATACATGGATTTAAATAATCTGAAATAGAAACACTGAAATGTTCCAATGACAAGGACATAAAACACTAAAATATTCACTAAGTTAAAACACTGACATATTATCAGTCAAAATTATGTGTCTGCTCAATTGGTAGCGGAGCTACCTTGGAAACTGGTCGTTTAAAAATACCACTGTTGCACTTCACTGAAACCACTCTTACCACATTGTCTTGACCACCATGCACTTCAGTGATAACACCAAGGGGCCACTGGAGTGGGGGAACATTGTCTTCCCGTATCAGCACCACAGTACCTGGTGATACGTTGCTGGAGGAGGTCGTCCATTTGCTGCGCTGTTGCAGATGGCTGAGATAATCTAATGACCATCTCTTCCAAAAGGATTGGAGTCTTTGTTGCAGAACCTAATATCTAGTTAACAAAGGCCGTTTACATAATGTTAAATCGGGTTCGGGAAGAGTCGTGAGGGGTTCGCCTATAAGGAAGTGACCTGGTGTCAAGGTAGATGCATCTGAAGGATCATTTGACAGGGTTAGAAGGGGACGTGAGTTTAAGCAAGCCTCAATTTGCGCAGTTAATGTAGCCAATTCTTCATATGTGAAATGAAGTGTTCCGAGAACTCTTCTTAGATGATGTTTGAGGGATTTTACTCCGGCCTCCCAAAGCCCTCCAAAATTAGGGGCATGAGGAGGTATGAAATGCCACTTAACTCCACAACTACTGGCGAAGTTACTGATCTCCTCTCTAGTCCGTTCCTGAGTGAACAATTTCTTGAGCTCCTTTAGCTCTCTACTAGCACCTTGGAAATTTGTACCATTGTCGGAGTACATGTTGCTGCATAATCCTCTTCTTGCGATGAATCTCCTGAGTGCTGCGAGGAAAGCTTGAGTGGTTAGGTCGGAAACTATTTCTAAATGAATGGCCTTGGTGCACATACATATGAATATGCATATGTAACCCTTGACAATGGTCTTGCTACGTGGATTGCCGATCTTCAAGTAGAAAGGGCCCGTGAAGTCTGTGCCGGTGTTGCGGAATGGTCTTGCTTGAGACACACGAACTGAGGGCAACTGTCCCATTACTTGCTGTGTAGTTTTGGCTTTGAACCTGAAGCATTTTGTACAAGTGTTAATAACTCTTCGAACCACCGACTTTCCATTGATGATCCAGTAGCACTGTCTGATGGATGCTAAAGTCAACTGGTTTCCTGAATGTAGGAGTCTTTCATGTTCCCTCTTGATTATTAAATCAGTAAACTGATGTTTAGCGGGCAAAATCATCTGATGTTTGAAATCGTAGTCTTGATTGGAGTTCTCTAGTCTTCCTCCAACTCTCAGGATTTGATCCTTGTCTAAAAATGGTACTAAACTTTGAAGTTTGCTACGTCTTGACACTGCATTGTGTTTCAAAAGATCAGCTATTTCGTCGCGGAATGCTATTGACTGGACTAGTCTAACACATGTCATGTTAGTTTGCTGCAACTCTTCTATTGTTAATGGACCATGTTTCCGTTCTGAAGGTTTGTGTTTAGTGTTGTGCACGAATCTTAAACAGTATGCTAACACTCTTTGTAGCTTGAGATGGGAAGAAAATCTTGTGAGCACGTCTGCAGGATTAGAGTGGACTGAACAACTAAGCACTATCTTGCGTTGCTCAGGAATCTCTGATTCAGGTTGTTGACTGGAAGTGGGCCAGTTCCGTTCCGAACACTGTAGCCATTCAGGGCCATGCCGCCAAAGATGATTATTTAAAAGGTTTGTAGGATCAGTTCCTCGAGAAATTAGATCTGCTGGATTGTCTGCTGATGCTACGTGCTTCCAATCCTTGACTGAAGTATTGCCTTGCACTTCAGCCACACGGTGCGCAACAAAAGTTTTCCATTTTGACGGTTCACCTGCTAACCATGCGAGAACAATCATTGAGTCTGTCCACAGATGAATGCTATGGAATTCAATATTGAGAACATGACATATCTTTTTAACCACTTGTGACAATAGTACTGCTGCACACAACTCTAGTCTGGGTAGCGTGATCTGTTTCAGTGGAGCCACTCTGGACTTGGAGCACAGGAAATGTGTTATTACGTGACCTTGATCTGTTGACGAGCGTAGGAATAAACATGCACCGTAGCCCTTCAAGGATGCATCAGCGAAGCCATGCAACTGCACCCGAGTACAATTTTCTTGAAGCACAAATCTGTTAATATATATATTGTCAATCAAGGGTATTTGAGAATGCAGAGTACGCCATCTTGTAAGAAGATCCGTTGGAAGTTCATCATCCCATCCTATCTTCTCTTGCCATAGTTGCTGCAGAAACATCTTGAATGCGATGACAATAGGACTGATTAGCCCAATAGGGTCATAAATTGACGACACAATCGATAACACCTTGCGTTTGGTCACTGGAGATCCACTTCCTTGTTCTTTCTGCACACCACTGGATATCTGTAGTTTGTCTGTCGCTGGATGCCAAAGTAGACCTAAAGTCTTTATATTTTCTCCAGAATCAATCTGAAGGGGAAGCTGCGTCTCTCTGCAGTCCTTTGGAACCGCCTCTAACAATGCTGGATGGTTAGAGCACCACTTGCGGAGCTTGAAGCCTCCCTTGGAAAACAATTGGATCAGTTCACGTTGTAGGAGTAATGCATTGTCAACTTTACTTGTTCCTGAAATGCAGTCGTCTACATAAAAATCACGAAGAAGGACAGATGCTGCCTGCGGATACTGTTGTCCCTCATCATATGCCAATTGCCTTAAACATCTTATTGCTAGAAATGGAGCTGATGATGTGCCATATGTGACCGTCTGAAGTTGATACTGCTTGATAGGCTCATTAGGAGAAGCTCTCCAAAGGATGCGTTGAAGGCTGCTGTCTCTGGAATCAACCTTAACTTGTCTGTACATCTTCTCGATGTCAGCTGTAAAGCCTATGGCGTGAGTTCTAAATCTAGCGACAATCGAACATAAATCTTGTTGAATAGTAGGACCCGTCATTAAAATATCATTAAGTGACTTTCCTGACCTCGATTTACAAGAAGCGTCGAAGACAACTCTAGTTTTTGTAGTAGTGCTGGATTTCTTGAATACCGGATGGTGCGGCATGTAGTATGCTACCGATGTTGCCATACTAGAATTAACAATATCCATGTGACCTAGTTCCTGGTATTCAGTGAGAAACTGGTCATAATCTACCTTCAGTTGCGTATCATTGTTAAGCCTACGCTCAAGGTATTGAAATCTGCTTGTAGCTGTTTGTAAAGAATTGCCTAATATACTTGGATCCTGCTTAAATGGTAGTCTGACTATGTATTTCCCAGATGCATCTCGTGTCACATGATCAGAAAAATGCTGTTCACATTCAATCTCTTCTTGCGACTTGACTGGCTCGTGAAGTTCTTCGATCTCCCAAAATCGTTGTACTTGGTTATGAAGGTGAACATCATTACGAAGGAAAAACGTTCCTGCTGCATTGTTTCTGTTTCTCAAGGTAGATTCATATGAACCTGACACAATCCATCCAAAATCTGTGTTTTGTAGGACTGGAAACTTCCCTGGTCTCGTCCTGTGTCCCCTCTGTAGAATTCTAAAGAATACATCAGCACCGAGAAGCATGTCTATCTTGGCTGGGGCATAAAACCTCGGATCTGCTAACTGAATATCATTAGGGAGCTCCCACTCTTCATAGGGTACCTGCTGACTAGGCATGTCGCTTGTAATTTTGGATAGGACTAGACATTCAACATTGTGGCGTGTGTTGCTTATGGAAGACTGCACTTCAATGCTCACACTATACTTGGCTTCAGACATGAACTGAGAAATTCCTTCGATGGGTGTGAGATTCTTGGCCTTTTTTAAGCCCAAATTTTGAACCAAACTCTCGGTTACAAAATTGCTTTGACTGCCACTGTCCAATAAGCAACGAGCTAAGTGTAGCCTACCAGAACTATCCTTTACCTTTACTATTGCTGTAGAAAGTAGAACTTGAGTTTGTGGTTTGAGTTTCATGGTGCAATAACTGGAGGAGTTACCACGAACTTGAGCAATGTGAGCCTGCTTGGACTCGGGGTTTGAGCATCTGCTGATAGCTCCTTGCTGAGACTGTTTAGACGAGTTGGCATTGAATTGCTGATTCCCAGAATCAAAATGCAACAGTGAGTTGTGACGACCGTTGCAAGTTTTGCATGTTGACTTCGAAGGACAAGAACTTATAGCGTGTGATTCATGCAAACAGTTGTAGCAAAGCTTATGCTGCTTAACTAGGTTGTATCTACGATTAACATCATAACCTAAAAATTTATCACATCTGAAGATTGGATGTTGCCCCTTACAGGCTTCACAATTATTGTTAATTGCAATGTATGAACTACTTGTAAATGGTTGTTTCTCATGCTTGAAACCATGCTTAGAAGTTTTATCTTGAGACAATCTGCTGATCTTATCACTGTGACCCTTAGTAGGTGAAAAATCAATTAATTCAAGGGTTTGAGCCCGCCTTTCAAGATATTCTAACAACTCCGTAAGTGTAGATAGTTCCTTGGATTTGTTGCTCATTTCCCATTGCTTACGTGTGGCTTCAGGTAACTTGTCAAGTATGATTTGACCTATTATGATTTCATGTAGGGGAATATTCAAATTCAAAGACTCAACAGCCTTTAAATTGGACTGAACTTGATTCAAAAGTGTGCGTAGACTAGAAGATGACTCCCTTTGGACGATATCTGGCGATAACAGTAATTTGATATGTGCATTTACTATTACCTTTGAATTGCGGTATCGCTTGCAGACCGTTTCCCAAGCTAGCTCAAAGTTATCTGCAGTAAGAGGAATGTTTTGAATGAGTTGATGAGCATTGCCACGCAGTGCTGACATTAAGTAATGGAACCTTTCAACATTACCCAACGACTGATTCTTCAGTATTAATGAATCAAACAGGTCATGGAAATGCATGAATTGTGTAACATCACCTGAAAATTCTGGTAACCGTATCTTGGGCAAACTGTACGAACCTGTATTACTACTTGTAGATTCTCTACCGTTGCTAGAGACAGATGAGGCATGTGTGCAATGGGTATTTAGTAACTGTTGTAGCTTAGCCCTAAGTTCATCATAATCATCTTCGAATTCACACCGGACCTGCTCATGAGAATTCTTTTCGTCCAAATCCTCCAATTTGCTTTGAATTTCATTAAATTCTGGTAATAGAGCTAATAAACGTTCATTCTTCACATTTAATACTTCAGCAGGAGTCTCATTATTAAATTCATTAATTTGGGTATGGAGTCTCGTGAGGGATGCTCGGAGAACACCTCTGCGCTTGGTCAGTGACTTTATCTCACGTTCAGTAGACATGCTTAAAATGGTTCATGCACAGGAAGGATTGCTTGGTATGGGAAGGAATTGCTATGAAATGCCTTTGTTAACTTATCTGGTGTAGAGGTTCTTTCAGTCTGCGTCGTCACCAAACGGTTGGATATCGAAGTCAGGACGTCTGAATGGAACTGCGTCTGTCAGGAATCGAAGGCTGCACCGCTGAATGGAACTGCGTCCGTCAGGAATCGAAGGCTGCACCGCTGAATGGAACTGCGTCCGTCAGTAATCGAAGGCTGCACTGCTGAATGGAACTGCGTCCGTCAGGAATCGAAGGCTGCACTGCTGAATGGAACTGCGTCCGTCAGGAATCGAAGGCTGCACTGCTGAATGGAACTGTGTCCGTCAGGAATCGAAGGCTGCACTACTGAATGGAACTGCGTCCATTGATGCTTTCAACTGCACACCGAAACTTTCACAATACTGGATATGCTTTTACGAATATACAATTCATCATGATTAATTTTGCAAGTCCCGCTGCATGAATTAACTTATTCAAATATTAACCTTGTATTACAACAGCCGCGTTGTAAAAATGAATCAAACAGGCTGGCGAGCGCTGCCTGCTGAATGCCATCAGCACGTGTATCGAAGCTTACCGATGCTAGCCGAAGCGACACGAAGCCAAAGCACACTGGTGGCTTTGTTTCGCAGCCACAATGCTCACTTTTCAAAATAAGTTAGATCGAACTCACAAACATTGATAAATAAATTGCAATTGCGCCTGCATTGTTCACAATAATGTACTAGTATTGTCTCTACATACGTATTTCGCACTGGTTCACTTAAATACAGCAGTTTTAGCGTTTGTCGAGACCACATGGCCTCAGTTGATATAGCGGGAATCCTGCCCGTGTTGGACCAAAACATATGTCTGTCTGCGACATACGTGCCTCAGATGAAACATCAGGGGATAAATGAAAATGTCGAATTAACTCTAGTGGACTGTATTTACAAAAATGTACATGTTACAAAAGACACAACACTTGATATGCGAAGGAGCTGTTGCTCCGAAACACAAACACATTCAGCCATGATGGCAACTTCACTCTCTGTCTAGGTCACTGCTGCCAACCTAAACATAATAAATGTATCTGTTACCAACTGTGGAAATAAAACACTATATAATTCTCCCTGAGAGCAAACAGTGATAATGAGCACTAGTGAAATATTTTGCGTGACAGCCATGTTGAATTGTTCAAATGATATGGTTAATAATAATACTAATAGTAATAATAATAATGTTATTTTTACGTCCCTTTTAACTACTGAGGTTTTTAGAGACACCAGGGTGCCAAACGTATGTCCCGAAGGGGATCTTTAACGTGCCACTAAATTTACTGACACGGCTCCCTCATATTTGCGCACCTACAAATGACAACTGACTGCGCCTGGGTTAGATCCTTCAACCTTGGGAACAGCAGGCGAGAATGCTACCGATGCGAAACGCAGCCAGTCAGACATGGCTAAAGAGGTATCTTAATACGAAATTTCATTAACATCGGTCCAGTTGATTAAAAATTATTTGGCGGAGAATATGGAAAGATACATATACGGACAAAATCCCTATAGCTCACAAGATAAGAACAGACTAGCCTAATCATGTTCACTTGAGTTTGACCCAGGTGCTGTGAAGTGAATTGAGAATCCTCCCACTTGATTGAAAGGTCACTTTATTTCTCCTCGGAACCAGCTGAGCTGTATTTGACATCCCTGGCATAAATAATTGAAAAGACTCAATGGCCTACAATCGAGCTGCTCGCAGGAAATCCTCGGCTGTTTATGCAACAAAAGGAAGTGTTCAAGCTGACAGCCGCGCAGTGATTTGTCATCTTTTGCCGCCAGACACGCCGCTTTGGAATTTAAATATGAATTCCTTTCTTCAGGCACACAGCTTCTGATCTGGTTATCACAAGTCGGAACTGGAGAGAATTTTTAGTTCCGTCACGCTCCTTTGTTGGATCAGTGATAGAGTATTATGTTCAAGATCTCAAGATTGCGGGTTCAATTCTTGGTCAAGAAATTCTGATTTTTGGCGGCTTCGGTGGTGTAGTTGGTAGCATGCTGAGCTTCTATGCCCAAGGTCGCGGGTTCAATCCCGGCCGAAGTCGTCGGATTTTTTAAGAGCGTTAAAAATTCCTCAATATGCCTTCCTTCGGAAGGGAAGTAAAGCCGGCGGTCCCATGTCATAGATGTATGTCATGAAAATGAACCTTCCACTAACTACACTTGTGTGAAGCCAAATTTTGTAGGTTAGAATTGATAACGCTCTATTAGTTCCAATGTTCGCCACCAGGTGCTGACTGCGATGCCATCAGGTAGGCAAATCCACAAGATAGGTGTGGTTGACGGTAGCATTTGGTAGCAAAAGTAGTAACTACTTGAAATTACTGTCTGCAGTCCTTATTTGAATTAAAACAGATAACACACACTTACAGTCACCACAATTAACACCGGTTATCAGACAGATTCTGCACACACCTAAAATACACGGGGCTACATGACCGCGTTATCGCAGCCCCTAAACCAAGAAACCAACCAACCGAAGTCTGATTGGGGTGATCACATTCGTGATATATATAGCTTTCTTTTAAGTATTTCCTCTCTTTTAGTGACGGCCCAATGTTGACCTCAAATTTATTTTCGTTCCCGCAAGACCTCCGAAAGATGATAATCGTACCATTTACTTATTATTACTTATTATTAGTGATTTAAGCCCACTAAGGAGCGCTTATGACTAGTGGTTCAGCGATGCGTTGTATGTTCTCCAATATCTCCTCAGTCCAGCCAATAACTTGTCCTTCCTCTCCTGTGTAAGGGGTAGTCGGGTCTTAATCACTTTGGGTGGTGGGTACCAAGATTTAACACTATCACAAAATTTGGAACGGTCAAGACTATCACAGTTTAAAATGCCAGTGTTACTCAAGTCCTGTTTCACTTCATTAAGTTGAAGATCTTCTTGGTGATTCTATCGTTCCCCATCCAGAAGAAGTGCCCGTAGAATTTCAGTCGTCTCCATCAATTGATAGTGGTGGCTGGTTCCAACTGACTGTATAGTGCGGTGTTTGCTTTAAGTCGATAAAAGCTATCTGGGAGCAATCTTGGTCCATTAATTTTTCGAAGGATACGTCTCTCAACTTTCTCTAAATCATCCATGTTGCATTTCTCGTTCATCAAGAGGGTCTCTGCTGCATATAAAAGCTGAGGTCTAATAACGGTTTTATAATGACAGATCTTTGTATTTTTTGAAATACACCTTTTGTATTTACTCATTTATACTTAACCAAATAAATAAAGTATGTATTAGCTTTATCATATAAACAGTTGTAAAACTATACCTTAAGAGTGTTTGAGTCCTCCGGTCTCCTTCTGGTGCACTTTCAAACTGACCTCCATCATGGTTACTGCAGTCTCACTGTGTCAAGTCAACTACGTCACTGTGGCTTCCTTCAAGCGACCAATGGCCGTCCTCCATTCTGGCTCATGGTCTTCGAGTTCTCGAACCTTCCTTAGCACTATTTAAGGAGGGGCTTGCTACATATACACTGCACTCTTCGTTAGCCACTACGCTCAGCACTAATCTCTCAATCGCTGCTACTGCACCGCTACAGCGTGGTCTGGATTCTGCACTCGGACGCATCGCTTTAAGGGACCCTACTGAGTTTTTAGCCAAAAAACGGCCAAGAAACTAAAATGAGTTTTTGTCAGAAGTTGGTAGTCCAGACATCAGAGCACATGTGGTTACCAGTTTTTTTTTTATCTGCAGGCATTTTTAAATGTCTTGTGGAGCCATTTAAATTGTGCATGCATGGCGCATTAATACGTCACACCCACATTTCCTGTGCTCATGTTAGACATACCCTGCTTTTTTTCGTATTTTTATGTTTTAAATATCTGTCAAAAGCTCAGATAATGTACAGAATGCATAAGTACTGCCATCTCTCGGTGCATACGGTAACCAGACGCACATTTCATATTAGAAACTATTAGAAAATATTGTTTTTAGTTTTCCTTTACTTTACTGTTGGAAACTTGATTGATTTGAGATGTTATGTAAATTCATATTTATTACTTAAAAGCCTATAGTAACTGGAAATGATCGCTTTCTTTGAATTGAGTTCAAATTAAGTGATGATGTGATTACGGGGCAGAGGAAGCACACGGTTTGTACGGAACTGTTATTGTTTTGAAGTTGCCTCGTGATTTTATAACTTTTAGTAGCCTAACTTATTTGATTTGTGGTTATTTTATTGGTTTTGTGATGTGAAGTGTGTAAAATGCACTCCATTCATAGTCGTTGGAAGAAGCCTAGGAGCAGGAAATCAAAAAAGAGTGAACGGGCTAGTGTAAATATTAGGAAGCGATGGGGTGACAAATCAATTGCTGAAGTTGTTGATAGTGAACCAAAACCTAAACATTCTTTTACCATAAAATCAAGGGTAGACATGGCAATGCTGTAAGTGTATTTAATATGGGTGCACTTGCTATTCAGAAACTGAAAATGTCCCTTTTAGGCAGAGAAATAAGTGACAGTGTACATAAGATAAGCAAAGACATAGACGAGGTGCGAAAAAAAGAAGAGCATAGCTAGGACAAAACATGACCAAAAAAAAGACTGCTAGGAAAAAGGTGAGATTGGCAAAAACCAAGGCAGAAGAAAGAAAAAAGTACAAGGAAGGGGATATGTATGGTGCTGTAAAGTTCTGAGGCAGGTATGTTCAATTGAAACGTGCCTGCTTAGTAAAATGGCTTTTTCTCGAAAGAGTACTTTTTCAGTGTTCAAAATGCTCCATACGCATCAGTTTTGATCAAAATGACTTGACATTTTAAATGCACATACAGTTTCATAGTATTTATAATTTGTAGTATTCACTTTGAAAATGGTTGGTAAATTTTTGAATTATGATGTGCCGGGCCATTGCATATTGGAGTTTTTTGTAAGTTTTATACAATGTTCCTTTTTAACATAGAAGTACTGAACCCATGTACCATTGGTTCAAGGGGTCGAATCCATGTAGTTTGGTAAAAGGAAGGAAGGAAATATACAGTCTTCAGAGGAACATAGAAAGATTTTATACAAGAGGGCTAGCATAACGTTGTGTAATAAACTGAAGCCCAGGTGGCCAGGAAATGAGATCATGCATGACGCATTGATAAGGAGCCGGTCACAAATATGAATAGAACGAGTGGAACTTTCCAAGCGAGGGACGAAGAGCGTGTTTCGGAAATCGCCCTTACGTTGCAGGAAAATGGCAACCGCGCAGCTGTGCCAGAAGAAGAATAATTAGATTTAACCCATTTGCAAGAATATAATTAACTAAAGAAATACAGCATTGTGAATCATTTCGGAATAGAGATTTTTGTGTGGAGAAAGATGTTATAATAAATGCCCAGGAAAGAAGTGCCGACGTGGTCATACGTCATTGGGAGTTTCCCGAGACCCGAGGAGGGGGGAATTAAAAATCAACTGTAACACCCACACAGCTGAAGACCAAATTTTATTTAATATCTCAGAACTGCACGATCGATTTTCATGTGCAAAGAAGTCAGTTTAGGTTTAGAAAACGAGCTTTCCAGAGATATAATTTTTAATAATGTGCGACCATTGCTTCAAAAGTTGGTTCTGGAAAAGACGTGGATTTTATCTTTTTTTAGCCAAAGAGAATAAAAGTCCTGGCAGAGCCAAGCCAATCATGCAGTTTACTAGGAATCCTTGAGGGGAGACGTTGTATCACATCGAAGACAGTATCCGACAGCCCGAGGGCGTCGCTGTATCGACAACCAACGTGCACCCGTAAGGAGTGGCCGATAAGTATCATCATAGTATCGCCGTGTGGAGACTTAGGAAAATCCTAATACAGGATTTAGTTCCGCCAATATCAGTCTTATAGTGAAAAGTTAAGTATTACAGTCAAAGTAGGCTGCGAACTTAAAGAACAGGCGATAGGCCTTCAAAATACAGTTCATTTAAACGACCGAGAGTATCGTAACGTTTTGAAGTACCATAACAGCGAAATAAACATTCTATCAACGTTGAAGAACCCGATCAGGGTCGGACAAAATAAGGTCCGCATAGTATTCTGAAAAGATAGGGATTATAGAACAGAATAAGCAGAAGGGAGAAGTAGATTCAAGACGTTGTTTCAAGGAAACAAACGAACTATAAAAAGCACTAAGTTACGAGGAGCATTAGATGCTAGAAAATAATAGGTCACCGATAGAGTATCTGGGAGACCGTGAACAAGACAGACTTTCTCTAGACAAACTAATAGGGTCTAGGAAGAAGCAGTTTCGAGCTAATAATAATAATAGCCGATCGTCAGGAAACCGGATTTGAAGAAGTACCATTCCAGGGAAGGGGTAGAGTGTTCGAGACTTTCATATTCTGGTCAGATAGGAAGCCGACATCTACTAGTTTCACCCTTGGAGACGGGAATCAAGACATCACGTGTGCAAGGCCTAATCAAAGCCTCAGTGATTAGAATCAGTGTAGTGTAAATATATAAAAATTGTGTTAGATAGTAATTTTTCAGTGATTTTATTGTGTGTAATAGAAGAATACACAATTGTATTTTAAAATGCTACCAGTGTTTAAGGTATATAAGTTATATGTGTGTCAAGATATGTCAGTGTATGAAATGAATTTGAGCAAGATGGTTTAATCACAAATAGTGGGCAAAATGAAACATCGTTGGAAAGCACGGTAGTGGACCGTTTGAACATGTAAGTAACCATTTTTCATTATGTTATGTGTTGGGAGATATTTGTGTACAATCCACCTGAGTTTGAGAAATAGGGATGTTTTTGAATAACAAATAACAGAATAAGACCGCGATCTGAACAGATAAAAAAAATGAGAAATTATAAAATAATTATGTGAAATGAATAAATCCTTTAGAGGAAATGTAAGAAATAAAATGTCAGTGTATTTGATAAATGTTATGAAAGCAAGCGTAATAATAATAATAAAAAGTATATAAATGAAGATTAAGTTGAAGTATATGAAAATAGTAGCTTTTTGAGCTCTTGTAAAAGTATAAAGACATGGTGTGAATACATGTTCTTAAAGTATAGCGATTATTGTCACGGGAGAGGTTTAATATAAAAAATTGAGATGTAGATCAAATGTTGATTTTGAATTTATCAGTTCATTGGAAGACGCTAGGCCTTAAAGTAATATATAGCGCAATGTAGCGCATTAAAGTAAATTGTCACGCTAGGAAGGCGTTGAACCTAAATGTACTTGGTAAATTAATTGTGAGGGACAGTTGATTGCGGTAATTGAGCTATGATAAGTCCTCCATAAAGTGATGTAGATCACGAGGCCATGTGTGTTGTTATGACAGTAATAGGGTGCGAATTTATTGTATTGATGAGCGCAGGTTAGACCGAGGTCGCCCTAAGCCGCTAATTGTTGTAAAGTCCTCCAATATGGGATTGGTTCCCGAGGCAGTTGAGAGAGTCGAACCCAGACTCGTATAGTTGTTGAAGCCCCTAAATATTGTTGTTGTATTGAATTATTCTTACCCATCAATGATGACACTTCGTAATTAATAAATGCCAAGGTTACGAAAGTGGTCTATGAACCTAAATAATGTTGTTAAAATGAATGAAAGAAACGCCAGGTCTGTTCAGAGAACTGTGTTTAAGAAATAGCTGTTTTAAAGCATGAGTGTAGCCGTCCCGTGTGGGCGATACTGACGGTCTCCCTCCTGGACAATAAATCTCGCCGAGTGTTACGGTCCGACCCCTCGCTATTGATGGTGCGGTAGGTCTGGGGACTGTCTGTTTGAAGTAATAATACACCATGAGTGTTTAAAGTTTGTTAATGACCCGGGATTCGAACCAAGGTTCTTGTAGATGAAAGTTACCGCTTGCAAGTTCAGATCGTTTGCTTTCATATGAGATGATGGTCTTTTAAGACAAATAATAATAATATAAATCCCTAATGTAAGGGTATATGAATGTAGGAATTCACGAGTTTAGTGAAGACAATTAGATTTCGGGAGTGATCTTAATTTTTGACTTTGTTCAAGTAGTCTTCTATAACTCGGGAGTGCACAGGTATTTTTCCCGATCACTGTAGTGAATTTGTTAACTTGAGAGAGGTGGTAACATAAGAACATTGTGAAATGCCCAAAGATTTAAGTAAAGGAGTAACATTTACTTTAAATCTCTTATATATAATCCAAAACTGACTCATCACCGCAGGGCTCAAACCACTAGACCTAGGAAGCTGAAATTTTGCATGTTGGTTGATCCGAGATGTAGAGGCTCACTAAGAAACGGTTTTTGAAAATTCAATTTGTAAGTGACTTTTTTCGGCCCTTTGGCATTGACAATCCAAAATTGACTCATCGACGCAGCGCTCAAACCACTAGACCTAGAAAGCTGAAATTTTGCATGTTGGTTGATCCGAGTATGTAGATGCCCAATAAGAAACGGTTTTTGAAAATTCAATTTGTAAGTGACATTTTTCGGCCCTTTGGCACTGAGCAAGGACAGTCGGTAAAATGTTCGGATTTAGCTCATTTTAAGCCGCCACATACGAGAAACAATACTCGGAGGTCCTGTAGGGACCCCGAAACACACTTTTTAAGTTCCTTAAATGAACGGTTTCGGAGATATTCCCAAATAACTGTTTTCCCTCTGAGAAACAGATCAACGTTACTATGGCAACCGCTGAAATTTCGCAGACCGGGGATAGTTTTCTGGCAATATCTCGAAAACCGTTCGTTTTAGGGCTTTAAAACGCTGGGTTTGGTTCCCACCTCTAACCACGAACGTTGCTCCTCGAATTGATACGCGAAAAATGAGATATATTTTTTATATAGAGGTTGCTTTTGGGGCTCGGATACGATCGTGATTTTGAGTCTAATTTTATACTCTTTCGACTGGTTGCTGTAAGCGAGCTTTCAGAAGTTTACTCGAATTTTCAATGTTAAGATACTTTCTATTTTGCACGGTATGCTTTCATTTTCTTTATAAATTTGTTTTTTCTTAACTGAATATTTTTGTTTGCCAATTTTGATCTGCTCTTTTTCGTTTTTAACCATGACCTGCAACGTTGATTCACAGTCGAATGTGTCGTATTCTACCGGCTGTCACGTTAATTATTATTGTTTCTTAATTACTCTTACTGAGGAATTGGGCAAAATTATTTCAATAAAGTTGTTGTTTTGTCTTTCACGGCCATTGAATCCCCGCACAAGGCACGGCTTACACCTAGAAAAGTTGCTGAGTTGTACTAATGGACTAATGGTGCAGCAGAAAAGAGGAGAATTGAAGCTTTTGAAATGTGGTGATACGGGAGAATGATGATCAGATGGGTAGTTAGGGTAACAAATGAAGAGGTATTAAGACGAGTCTGAGAGGAGAGATGTTTCTGGCGACTGCTAATGAAGAGAAGAGATAGGAGGGTAGGACACATATTATGACACCCAGGAATAGCAAGCTTACTGTCGACCAAAATATTAGGTGCATTCGAGTTTGAAGGTTGTTTGTGAAGTAGCCAATAGACCTTCATAAAATCCAATGACATCATCATTTTCGACGTTCGATTTTACGTTAGTTCATGTAGGTTTGGAATGTTTAATTTATATTTTAATATTTTTTATCGCAGTTGAAACACAAAAAGTGCCCCTTTTTAAGCGTGTTTCAACCATGCGTCACATTTAAGAATTATTATCTCACAAACCCGTAATCAGATCGAATCCGAATTTTAACACAATATACATTGGAATATTGTATAACTGGTTTATTAATTTCAAAATTTTGTGTGTTCAAGAACGAATGTTGTTATTATTTTTGTAAGGTAACTCTTTCTCGGCTCGGGGCCGTTAGAAAATGTAGTTCTTGGTTGCGTTGTAATCCTTATACATCAAAAAGTTATGCTGTATGACTGTGAAATAGGTAAATTAATTCACTTATTTTATATCGGTTTGTATTTGTACGGAGAATTAAGACATGATTCACCAGCTAGCCGCTCCGGGAAAGGCTATACAGCGTTGCTGATATGGAGCCCATCACTTCCGAGCGAGACGTGCCATGACGCGTGATGTAGCCCATCTTGGCAATGATGCACTGCTTTCACCGGAGCGGCTAACTGGTGAACCATGTCTTAATTCTCCGTACAAATACAAACCGATATACAATAAGTGAATTAATTTACGTATTTCACAATCATACAGCATACCGTTTTGATGTATAAGGATTACAACGCGACCAAGAACTACATTTTCAAACCATCCCGAGCCGAGGAAAAGTTACCTTACAAAAATAATAACAACTTTGTTTCTTGGACACAAAAAATTTAAAATTAATAAACCTGTTATACAACATTCCAGTGTATGTTGTGCTAAAATTTGGATTCGATCTGATGACGGGTTTGTGAGATAATAATTCTTAAATGTGACGCATGGTTGAAAAACACTTAATAACAGGCACTTCTTGTGTTCCAACTGTGATAAAAAATATTAAAATATAAATTAAAAATTCCAAACCTACATGACCTAACGTAAAATAGAACGACGAAAATGATGATGTTATTGGATTTGATATAGGTCTATCGGTTACTACACAAACAAACTTCAAACTCGAGTACACATAATAGTTTGGTCGACAGTAGTTATGGATGGGAGGGTCGCAGACTAGAACTGTAGGGGTAAACCAGGGTTAAACAGATTGCCTCGGATGTAGGGTGTGGTAGCTATGTAGAAATGAAACAATTAGCTCAGGAGAGGGATACATGGAAGGCTGCATCAAACCAGTTAAAAAACTGAAGACTCAAACAACAACAATCATGAATTTTAATTACTTAGAGAGGCATGTGGGGCAAAAGGGTCGTTGGAGAATTTCAATCCCTGGGATGTAACACTGGAAGAGACTGCATAATGTACATCAGCGGCCAAGGTGAGCGATATTTAACTATAGGTCTATTAATAGGGATATGTTTACGTTCAAATCATCAATTAGTATGGCCAAATTACATCCAGAATAGCTTAAGTAAGAATACATTTAATTCCCCATATTCCGATAGATTTGCCATTCCAGTGTGCAAGAGTGCAGTTCCCTCTTCAAACAATATTCGCAATTTCTTTAACAAAGCGCAATGACACACACTTAACAGTAGCACGTGCACATTTAGACAAAACAATTTTTTCCCATGGCCAAATATATGTGGCGTGCTCGCGAGCATCCGGACAACAAAATCGTTATGTCTCAGCAGAAGATGGGAAAACCATAAACGTAATTTTAAAATGTGTTAACATAATGTAACAACAAACCCTGCAGACGTTCACAACTCGATAAATTTCCCACTTTGCTGATCATATCAATATACTGTATGTATCAGAATATTCAGAATTAGAATGGACACACCTATAGCCGCGATTGCTGTAATAGAATAGACCAATTATCAGCAATAATGCATCGTCCCCATTGACTTGATCGCGGGCGAAGCCGCGGGTACCTGCTAGTAAGATTATATATTGTTTTGATTATAAGAAACTCCTAAAATAGATATTGAAATGTGTAAAGAATAACACAGTTTATATTGGAAAGTATCGAGCCATTGGAGCTCGTGATAGTATTGAACTTTAAAAGGGATACTTTATGGAAGTGAAAAGAATTATAAGTTTGTTGGTTTGTAGGAAACCATGTATTTTAATATAATATTTGTTTGATTTTATGTATTCCTTGTTCACGTTGAACAAGTTAGAAGGATTGGTCAGTAGTTTATTTGTTTAATTTGTTTGTAGCGCCATAATTTTGGTTAATTAATTGTTTTATAATAGGAGTTGATTTTGTTTTTATTTTTGGAAGTGTATCCTCTATTTAATCCAAAATGTGTAAGTCACAGAGTGGGAGAACATACCAAAACCCCGAAAATCCAGATTTGAGCATTGCTGGCATACTGTGATTGGCATATTTCTTACTAAAAGGGCACAGGGGGGCATAGAAGTACTGTGCTTGGATTAATAATTAGAGGAACACTTAAGACGGTCATATCATGTAAAGTAAAGTAATGATAGGAATAGCTACAACATATAATGTTAACTGACCGCATGGGTCCCTGGAAACTCACACCGAGCAGCCCTGAAATAAATAACCCCTCCTAAACACTTAATCATGGCGCCCAGTACGCAGGGCTGAGTTTTCCTAGGGAAAACCTGAGTTTTCTTGAAAAATCAAAATTTTCATTTTTTAAAATGGTTTTTCGAAATTTTGAATTTTTTTAATCACTTCCATAAAGGTTTTGACATTGAATGAGTATATCAAAAGAGTACGTTTTATTAAACACCCGTACCAAGGTAAAATTTTGAAAATTGGGACACAATGGTTTAGAGTACCATCTCTCAAGCATGTACCAGCGATGTGGCATGGTAGCCCACTGTATTTTAATAAGATGGCATTAAGTGAGGAGATGCAGAGGCTTGTGGACGTTTTAAAAGCCGATAGCAATGAAAAGTGGGAGGCCATGAACAATAAATTTGAAACTATAGACAATAAATTGGACAGCCAACAGAGTACAAATAAAGAAGAGTTCGAATCCATAAATCACAATTTAGGATCTTTAAAAATTAATAGTGATAACATGGGGACTAAATTATAAGCTATCCAAGCCGATTGTATAAAGATGATCAGTACATTGAAGGCTGAGATAGAAAGTAAATTAGATAGTATGAAAACAGAAAATGGGGAAAACATGGCAGAACAGTTGAAAGCTGTAAAAGAAGAGACATTAAAATTTATGAAAGCCGACAGTAAAGCAAATAATGAGGCACTGAAAGCTGAAATTGAGGGAATAAAAAAGGGGTCAAATGAACTCCGAGAGAGTATAGAAGGGACAATGAATACCAAATTTTAAGGTTTTGATATGGGGTTGGAGATTAAGTTAACTGAGTTAAAAGGGGAAATCACAAGTAAAATTGAAAAGGAAAATAATGTACTCAAGTTAGAATTGCAAGATAAAATAAAGACCTTAGAAGAAAGTACGGTAAATTCCCAAGCTAAATGTCAAGAAAATTTTAAAATTTTAGAAGATAATTTTGGTTCTATAAAAACTAAAATAAGTAACATGGAAAAAAACTTGTAAAGAGAATGTAGACGGATGTAAAAATGAACTTGTAACCCTGATCCAAGGGGTGCGAACAGAGTTATGGGATCAAATAGAGTCAAATATGAAGATTTGTAAAACATCCCGGGAGGAGATAAAAGAAAGTTTCAATGCGTTAGGAGAAAGATTCGAAGGGGTTGAGAAAGAAATAGGAGAACTCGAGGGAAAAGTTCAGGGAGTTCAGGCCAAAGTAAATGATATGGAAAGTCAGAATCAAAAAGATGTGAAGAATAGGAAAGAGCAATTTGATCATTTTACCAGGCAGGTAGATGAGAACTTAAGGAAGCACGAGGAGGGAATAAATAAAAAATTAGGTACATACGAAGAGCATCTCCAGAGAGAAAGAAAACAACGAGATAAAGAAAGTAAGGAAAATACCCAGAAGATAGATGAAATAAGCAAGGGTATCAATGGGGTTCAGGAAACCATGGAAACCTTAAAGGAACAAGTAGGAAAAACTAATACTGAAGTGAAACTTGTCAAAGATGACGTAACGGAATTATATAAGAGTCAAGGGAAAACTGAGGAAAAGCTTGAAGGAATTAAGGGAGATATGGTCAAAGGACAAAAGGAGATGGAGAAAAAGATAAAGGAGATACGAGAAGACTTAGATTCCAAAGGTGATGTTAAGCCAGAAATCATAGAAGAACAGGTCGTGGTCTTCAAGAAAGAGGTAGAAAAACACTTAGCTGAAATGAGGGATAGTTTCAGGGAAGAGAAATTCCAATTCAAACATGACATGGAAACCAGTAAAAGAATCAGAAAAGAATTCAGAATGAATTAGGATCCCGGTTGGAAAGGACTGAACATAAGAACAGTCAAATGGAAATTCAACTCATGGCTAATGAGGAAAGTGCCCGAAGAGAAAGGAAATTAGAATTTGAAAGTCAGGATGAGTTCCAAAAGACAGGATGGGTAGATCCCCATGAACGAGGCACAGATCAAGATAGGGACTTAGGAGGGGAGAGCCCTTATAAGAACCCAGGATATCCGATGGCGATGTCTACCCCTTATATGAACCAAACAAATGGTCAAATAATAAATATCATCAAGTCAAATGAAGACAGACCGGTGAAGTTTATGGGTAATAATATGTCAATTACTCCTAAATACTGGTTGAAGGAGGTCGCAGATTACTTGAATGAAATGAAAGTTCCTCAGGATCGGAGACTGAGAGCAATTGAGAAGCTGTTGGCAGGTGATTGTCTCACCTGGTTCAGGAGTTTCAGGTATACATTTGACACGGTGGAAGGCTTTAGAGAAGCTTTTCTGAAACGATATTGGGCAGCAGATGTCCAAGAGAATCTGAGGCTAGATCTGTACTCTAGGAAGTATAGTACAAATGCCCCAACTAAATATTCAGAATTTTTCACCGCTCAGCTGAGTAAATTCCGGGAACTTGATATTGCTCCTGCTGAGAACGACCTGTGTGCCGCCATTGCAAGACAACTTCCATATGAGATCCAGAGGTTGTTAATCTCGTCTAAAGCCAGAAGTGCTGTGGAAGTGGAGAGCGTCTTACGTCAATTAGATATGACGACTTCACACGTTACTCCCAGGCAGTCAAGACAGACTGAACAGGTACATATGGCCAGCAGTCAAGAAAACAGAGAGAAATCAGAAATCAGTCCACTAGTACTGATACTCAGGGACTGGGTCGAGAATATGGACATCAAGAGCTTAGGGGAATACAGCCATACTATAGAGGAGGATATCGAGGAAGGAATCCTAGAAATACGGGTTATAGGCAACAAGAGAACCGACCCTATAACAATAATAATCAGAGGCAGGATAACAGAAAGAGATGGGAAAATTATCCCAGAAGGAATGTGAGGCCGGAAGACAGAAATGATGAATATCGGGCCGAAATAGGAGAAAGATATCAGGAAAGTCTTCGTTACATGAATGAACGAACAGACGAACCTGAAACGCAAAGAGTCCGTTGGAGTGAGGCAATAAAGAACCGAAAATCACCCGACCGACTAGAAGGAGCTCAAAGCTTGGAGTTACAAGCTCAATTGAAGAATGAGGGGAAAGGAAGCCCTCAGGATAAAAAAACTTCAAAATTAAATCATCAAAAGTGGAAACATGCCAGGAGCTGGGAGGAGGTAGAGATTGTGAATTGGATAGCAAGACCAGATGAGCTAATTAAAGAGGATGTGGAAGGAATCCCACCTATTAGAAGAGAAATACCTATCATCATGCTAAGGATAGAAGGATTACTGGTCAGGGCATTAATTGATACTGGATCAACCATAAGTTTAATTACGCAAACCCTCCTAAATGAATTGGAAACAAGAGGCCGCGTATTGAAAATTCCCACCTCCAGTGTGAAGATTAAGGGAATTATTCCCGAAAAATCTTTGACATGTAAATTTCAGGTATACATCGATTTGATCATAGGTGACGCTGAAATTTCGCAATGCTTTTTGCTGTTAAATCAATTGCCATATAATGTCATATTAGGTATTGATTTTATCCGTGAGAACAAGGTCATCATAGACCTAGCGCAAAATTGCATTAGGATTCAAAGAGAGGATGTGGACGAACAAAACATTAATTTACAGGAACAGGATGCGAAATTAGGAGAACAGGTATGGCATATGGAAGAAGTGAACGAGGAAGGTTGTAAGGACATAGAAAAGATATTTGAAGTCCTAAACATAGAACTTGAAGAGAGTTTGGAAACCGAGTTCGAAACCAACCTGTCAGGAAAAATAGAGGAAACTAAAGTTGACCTCGAATATAAGGAAAAATTAAAGGAATTACTATTAAATTTCAGGGACGTATTTGATTCCAAGCCAGGAAAGATTGAAAATTTTAAATACGCTTTTCAAGTAAATGATTGGGCACCGTTCAGACAAAAACCATACCCGGTTGCAGAAAAACATTACCCACAAACGAAGAAAACACTGCAGGAGATGAGTGATGCAGGTGTTATAGAAAAGATGGCGACACCATATGTTAGTCCATTAGTAATTGTGAGTAAACCGGATGGCTCAGTAAGGGTGTGTTTAGATGCCAGGAATTTGAACGCGAAAATCATACCAGAAAATGATTCGGCACCACCCATAAAAGAAATACTGAGGAAATTTATAGGCAAGAAGATATTCACAGATATTGACATGACTTCTTCGTATCATCATCTCGAACTGGAAGAGAAAACCAGTCTCTTAACTGGATTTCAGTTCGACCAACAAACATATTGCTTCAAGAGATGTCCGTTTGGTTTGAAGACCGCGGGATCCGCCTTAATAAGAGCGCTTGATCGTAACCTGTCAGAGAAAGTGAAAGATTGCACTATCCGTTACGTGGATGACATATTGCTTACCTCGGAAAACATTGAGGAACATTTGGAAAAGTTAAAGAAATTATTGGAAGATTTAAGAAGGGCTAACTTTAAGATTAATTTGAAGATATCAAATTTTTGTCAGAGACAAGTTACTTTTTTGGGGCATGTGATAGATAAGGATGGTGTTAAACCAAATCCATGCAAATTAGAATCGATAAGAGATTTTCCCAGGCCTTTGAAGATGAAAAACGTTCGCCAGTTTTTGGGATTGATTGGATTTTTCTCAGGACATTGTCCGTCATACACCAAAACTGTTGCACCACTACAGGACCTTCTGAAGAAGGGGGGCAAGTGGAAATGGACGGAGGAAACAGAAAAAGCATTTATAGAGGCCAAGGAAATGCTCTTAAATTATGTGAAGCTAGGATATCCTGATTTTAATCAGAAATTTGTGATACAAACAGATGCATCCCAGATTGGAATAGGGGCAATGCTATATCAGGAAAACCCGGATAACCCTGAGAAGAAAAATTATCTAGCTTTCACAAGTCGGAGACTGAAACCACACGAGAATAATTATACAATCAGCGAGATCGAGCTGTTAGCGATATTGCACGCGTTGCAATATTGGCGAAAGATCGTATATGGGTTTCAAGTCACATTAAGGACAGATCATAAAGCCTTAACCTTTTTGATGAAGACGGATTTATCCAGTCAAAGGTTGATGCGTTGGGCTTTATACATTCAACAGTTCGACGTAAATATAGAGTATTGCCCAGGGAAAGAAAATGTAGTTCCAGATTATTTATGTAGAGAGCCAGAGTCCACAGAAGAGGAAGTAATGGCTATTGATTTGGAAGACAGGGATCAGCGTACTCTGAATGAATTAAGAAGCATTGGTCAACGACAACGCGAGGATCCATGGATGAACATGCTCATATCGTTCTTGGAAGGGAGTTTGATAAGGGGAACACCGGCGTACACTGAAGCTAATAAGATAGCTCAGGATTACACGTTCTTTAATGGATTGTTGTATAAGTTTGTGGACTCTGACCATACACGATTGAGGATCGTTGTACCTGCGATTTTGCAGAGGAAAATGGTATGGTTAGCTCATAGATCGTTCGGACATAGCGGAGTCGACAAAACAGTCTCGATGCTGAAAGAAGCATTTGTATGGCCGAGACTGAGAGAGACTGTAAGGGATACGCTCAAGACATGTGATCTATGTCAAAGGATTAAGCCAAATGCGTTTTTGATGAGACAAAAGCCAATACCATTGTTGCCCGAGAGGCCAGGTCAAATTATTTCTATTGACAATTTCGGACCTTTGCCAAAGGCTAGGAGAGGAAATAGACATACAATGGTGGCTATGGATGTGTTCACAAAAATGGTTGTCCTTGCTCCCATACAGAAGACTAGTACCAAACAGGTGTTAAAACGACTCAAAGAAAAAGTGATACCTATTCTGGGAAAACCCGAGAATTTGTTGTCGGATCACGATAGTTGTTTTACAAGTGTAGAATTCAGACAGGAATTAGAGAGACTTGGAATACGTCAAATACTGTCTAGTATTCGCCATCCTGAGGCAAATGCTGTGGAAAGAGTTATGAGGGAAACGGCCAAGGATTGTAGGATATACTGTGCCGAAGAAAATTGGAAATGGATAGATATCCTGGATATTATCGAATTTTGTATAAACAACACAATCCATGAATCTACGGGAGAGATACCAATAACGTTACATAGGAATGAGCAACCAGAGAGACCGTGGAGTCTGGTAAATCCTAGGCCAGCTGACGTTCAGCCTGGAAGAGATGTACGTATTAGAAGAGCCTTTGAGCATCTAAAAGCTCAAGCTGATAGAAGGCAAAGAAGAAACAGGCACAAGAGGTATCATCGACCACTATTAGCAGGAGAAATGGTGTTAGTGAAAAGACCAGCCATTTCGGATCCAGGGAACCGCGTGAACAAGAAGTTCCAGAAAATGTACCACGGACCGTATCAAATAATAAGAGATTTAAGAAATAATGACTATAGAATTCGGCACTGTGAAACGAATCACGAAGTGACCATGAACTCAGCGAATTTAAAAGTATATTACCCTCCCGAAGACTTCGATGAAGCAAATGAACAAGCCCTGGTTATGGAACAATTTAGAGATGATGAATCCACTTTTGATAGAAACAAGAGTAAGGTAGAACAAGGAAACAGAGCTCAACCATTCGAGTGCGAATGCGAATTAGAGAAACTGTATTGTGAGATAAGAGAAATGATTGATTTTGTTGAAAAGGAAAATTTCAATTTAAGAAGAGAGAATGATGAAATAAAGAAACGGGTAAGGATAGACCACACCCGTAACGAAGAATTATGTTCTGGAGACTTTTAATCCAGAAAAATAAGAAAGAAAGAAAGAAAGAAAGAAAGAAAGAAAGGGTCGGGACAGACCGTACCCAACCCACACTATTACCGGATATGACTTAAAAGGTGGAAAACCCTAATTATCGTGGGATGTTAAAAGAATAAAGATCAGAAGGTACTGAGAAATGTTATGATGGCTTCGACAATGAAGAAGAATAAGATTTGTATGAATAATTGACATAAATTTCCTCAAAATTTTTCGAAAATTTATTTACCTAAGGAGGGGAGAGATGAACCCATGTACCATTGGTTCAATGGGTCGAATCCATGTAGGTTGGTAAAAGGAAGGAAGGAAATATACAGTCTTCAGAGGAACATAGAAAAAATTATACACAAGAGGGCTAGCATAACGTTGTGTAATAAACTGAAGCCCAGGTGGCCAGGAAATGAGATCATGCATGACGCATTGATAAGGAGCCGGTCACAAATATGAATAGAACGAGTGGAACTTTCCAAGCGAGGGACGAAGAGCGTGTTTCGGAAATCTCCCTTACGTTGCAGGAAAATGGCAACCGCGCAGCTGTGCCAGAAGAAGAATAATTAGATTTAACCCATTTGCAAGAATAAAATTAACTAAAGAAATACAGCATTGTGAATCATTTCGGAATAGAGATTTTTGTGTGGAGAAAGATGTTATAATAAATGCCAAGGAAAGAAGTGCCGACGTGGTCATACGTCATTGGGAGTTTCCCGAGACCCGAGGAGGGGGGAATTAAAAATCAACTGTAATACCCACACAGCTGAAGACCAAATTTTATTTAATATCTCAGAACTGCACGATCGATTTTCATGTGCAAAGAAGTCAGTTTACGTTTAGAAAACGAGCTTTCCAGAGATATAATTTTTAATAATGTGCGACCATTGCTTCAAAAGTTGGTTCTGGAAAAGACGTGGATTTTATCTTTTTTTTTAGCCAAAGAGTATAAAAGACCTGGCAGAGCCAAGCCAATCATGCAGTTTACTAGGAATCCTTGAGGGGAGACGCTGTATCACATCGAAGACAGTATCCGACAGCCCGAGGGCGTCGCTGTATCGACAACCAACGTGCACCCGTAAGGAGTGGCCGATAATTATCATCATAGTATCGCCGTGTGGAGACTTAGGAAAATCCTAATACAGGATTTAGTTCCGCCAATATCAGTCTTATAGTGAAAAGTTAAGTATTACAGTCAAAGTAGGCTGCGAACTTAAAGAACAGGCGATAGGCCTTCAAAATACAGTTCATTTAAACGACCGAGAGTATCGTAACGTTTTGAAGTACCATAACAGCGAAATAAACATTCTATCAACGTTGAAGAACCCGATCAGGGTCGGACAAAATAAGGTCCGCATAGTATTCTGAAAAGATAGGGATTATAGAACAGAATAAGCAGAAGGGAGAAGTAGATTCAAGACGTTGTTTCAAGGAAACAAACGAACTATAAAAAGCACTAAGTTACGAGGAGCATTAGAAGCTAGAAAATAATAGGTCACCGATAGAGTATCTGGGAAACCGTGAACAAGACAGACTTTCGCTAGACAAACTAATAGGGTCTAGGAAGAAGCAGTTTCGAGCTAATAATAATGATAGCCGATCGTCAGGAAACCGGATTTGAAGAAGTACCATTCCAGGGAAGGGGTGGAGTGTTCGAGACTTTCATATTCTGGTCAGATAGGAAGCCGACATCTACTAGTTTCACCCTTGGAGACGGGAATCAAGAAATAACGTGTGCAAGGCCTAATCAAAGCCTCAGTGATTAGAATCAGTGTAGTGTAAATATATAAAATTTGTGTTAGATAGTAATTTTTCAGTGATTTTATTGTGTGTAATAGAAGAATACACAATTGTATTTTAAAATGCTACCAGTGTTTAAGGTATATAAGTTATATGTGTGTCAAGATATGTCAGTGTATGAAATGAATTTGAGCAAGATGGTTTAATCACAAATAGTGGGCAAAATGAAACATCGTTGGAAAGCACGGTAGTGGACCGTTTGAACATGTAAGTAACCATTTTTCATTATGTTATGTGTTGGGAGATATTTGTGTACAATCCACCTGAGTTTGAGAAATAGGGATGTTTTTGAATAACAAATAACAGAATATGAGCGCGATCTGAACAGATAAAAAAATTGAGAAATTATAAAATAATTATGTGAAATGAATAAATCCTTTAGAGGAAATGTAAGAAATAAAATGTCAGTGTATTTGATAAATGTTATGAAAGCAAGCGTAATAATAATAATAAAAAGTATATAAATGAAGATTAAGTTGAAGTATATGAAAATAGTAGCTTTTTGAGCTCTTGTAAAAGTATAAAGACATGGTGTGAATACATGTTCTTAAAGTATAGCGATTATTGTCACGGGAGAGGTTTAATATAAAAAATTGAGATGTAGATCAAATGTTGATTTTGAATTTATCAGTTCATTGGAAGACGCTAGGCCTTAAAGTAATATATAGCGCAATGTAGCGCATTAAAGTAAATTGTCACGCTAGGAAGGCGTTGAACCTAAATGTACTTGGTAAATTAATTGTGAGGGACAGTTGATTGCGGTAATTGAGCTATGATAAGTCCTCCATAAAGTGATGTAGATCACGAGGCCATGTGTGTTGTTATGACAGTAATAGGGTGCGAATTTATTGTATTGATGAGCGCAGGTTAGACCGAGGTCGCCCTAAGCCGCTAATTGTTGTAAAGTCCTCCAATATGGGATTGGTTCCCGAGGCAGTTGAGAGAGTCGAACCCAGACTCGTATAGTTGTTGAAGCCCCTAAATATTGTTGTTGTATTGAATTATTCTTACCCATCAATGATGACACTTCGTAATTAATAAATGCCAAGGTTACGAAAGTGGTCTATGAACCTAAATAATGTTGTTAAAATGAATGAAAGAAACGCCAGGTCTGTTCAGAGAACTGTGTTTAAGAAATAGCTGTTTTAAAGCATGAGTGTAGCCGTCCCGTGTGGGCGATACTGACGGTCTCCCTCCTGGACAATAAATCTCGCCGAGTGTTACGGTCCGACCCCTCGCTATTGATGGTGCGGTAGGTCTGGGGACTGTCTATTGGAAGTAATAATACACCATGAGTGTTTAGAGTTTGTTAATGACCCGGGATTCGAACCGAGGTTCTTGTAGATGAAAGTTACCGCTTGCAAGTTCAGATCGTTTGCTTTCTTATGAGATGGTGGTCTTTTAAGACAAATAATAATAGTATAAATCCCTAATGTAATGGTATATGAATGTAGGATTTCACGAGTTTAGTGAAGACAATTAGATTTCGGGAGTGATCTTAATTTTTGACTTTGTTCAAGTAGTCTTCTATAACTCGGGAGTGCACAGGTATTTTTCCCGATCACTGTAGTGAATTTGTTAACTTGAGAGAGGTGGTAACATGAGAACATTGTGAAATGCCCAAAGATTTAAGTAAAGGAGTAACATTTACTTTAAATAAGATTATATATTGTTTTGATTATAAGAAACTCATAAAATAGATATTGAAATGTGTAAATAATGACACAGTTTATATTGGAAAGTATCGAGCCATTGGAGCTCGTGATAGTATTGAACTTTAAAAGGGATACTTTATGGAAGTGAAAAGAATTATAAGTTTGTTTGTTTGTAGGAAACCATGTATTTTTATATAATATTTGTTTGATTTTATGTATTCCTTGTTCACTTTGAACAAGTTAGAAGGATTGGTCAGTAGTTTATTTGTTTAATTTGTTTGTAGCGCCATAATTTTGGTTAATTAAATGTTTTATAATAGGAGTTAATTTTGTTTTTATTTTTGGAAGTGTATCCTCTATTTAATCCAAAATGTGTAAGTCACAGAGTGGGAGAACATACCAAAACCCCGAAAATCCCGATTTGAGCATTGCTGGCATACTGTGATTGTCATATTTCTTACTAAAAAGGGCACAGTACCAACCAGACTATAAAAATAATACTTCAATTTATTAATTTAGTTCTTCTTAACTATAATGAAAAAGTTTTGAGATGGAAAATGTAAAATTGAAGCACCTGGAACATTTTGAAAATCAACAATTTTATTTTTTTAGATGATCATATTTTCAAAACTAACCATTCAATCCGCTTTAAATTTTGCGATATTCTTTACGTTACTAACTATCGTAGAGTTTCATGTAAATTGTATGGTAATTACAAAACATAGAAAACTAAGTAGGGTCCCCCCTCATGACAATACACAACTATTGCCTGCTGTTACAATCAGTGCCCGCACGTTACACTGTGTTGGTCTACATTCATCTTTAAAGGCAGCAGCAGTCTTCCTGACTGCTAGCTATCTTCAACTTATTCTGACTCGACACTTTGACACTAAATGTGTCCAAGAAAGAAGAGAGAAGAAAGAAGATTTGAACTTCCTTTGTTCCGGAATCCTACCGATGGAATAAAACATCTCATAGGGCCACTGCCACCTCCTGCCAAAGGAACTTTCTAGACATCGTAACATCATTAATCGCCTTCGATTTAAACCACTAAGGTAGCTGGAGATTTTACAGAGCTGGCTCTACAAAAACTTCTTTTTCAAAAGATGAGTTCATTTTACACAACTTTTAGTTTTTACTATTCTCATACCATTTTTCGCTCAATTTTACCATTCTTTTATTCAGTAAACCATATATTTAGAATTTAACTTCTATCCAGTCAAAATGAAGTGTTTTAATCATTTTAATCAGGGCTTGTTTATCTGAACCCTTACATGCTTGATATCTTAAACCCAATTATTTCTGTCAAATGCACTCAGGTGCTTGCAACATTATCTGTGATATTAATCTCAAACTTGATTTAAGATTGCTGATTGGTTGGTTCCTCAGTTTAGGGGCTGCGACAACGCGGTCATGTTGCCCCGTGTACTTTGGATGTGTGTAGAATGTGTGTGATAACCAGTGTTAATTGTGATGGTTGTATTAGTGTGTGCTTTCTGTAATTCAGGTAAGGACTGCAGACGATCAATTTCAAGTTGTTCCTACTTTTGCAACCACATTCTACCGTCAACGATACCTAGATGTGAACTTGGCTACTAGATGCCACCACAAACGGCACCTGTCGGCAAACGTTGGAACTCAATAGAGCGTTAATCTAACCTACAAATTTAGCTTCGCACTTATTATAGTTTGTGAAATGTTCTTTCACATGTCATAAATCTATGACATGGACCCGCCGGCTTTACCCCCCCCCCCCCCCTCCCCTCCCCGAAGGAAGACATACTGAGGGATTTCTAACGCTCTTAAAAAGGAACAACGACTTCGGCCGGGTTTGAACCCGCGATCTTAGGTATTGAAGCTCAGCATGCTACCAACTAGGCCACCGAAGCCGCTTATGGTCGCTAATTGTTTAGCATTAAAATTATTAACTCAATTTTTGAATTTCTGCTGATAATCCTTTATGCTCACTTCCCGCTTTACGTTCAGGCTAACTGCTACTTACTGCTTTGCTACTTTGTCCAAGCTTATGCTTGATGCGACCTCCATTATGGGAAAGTTTAGGGCAAACCTTTCTCCAAGGGTACCCGACACGCTGATCACGCCTCACACCATAATCTAAAGGCCAAATGGCTGGGCAGCGGTCGTTTGGCAGGCTTAGGCCCTTCATGGCTGTAGCGCCACCAGGTTTGGGGTTTGTGAACTGATAATATAGTTGAATTATTCTTTGAAAGCTTTATGACAGAACTTACGACCCGGCTGAGGAGAAAATAATACCGTGGTTCAATATGTTCTTACACTGGCTGCGTGATGCATCGGTAACATTATTGCCTGATGTGTCCAAGGTTGCAGGATGAAATCCTGGCGTTGTCGGTTGGAATTTGCATTTACTGGCAAATTAAATATCCCCTTAAGGGCAAAATTACGACACCCTGGCGCCTCTAAAAGCCTCAGTAGTTAAAATGGATGCAAAACCAAAACTAATATTATTATTATTATTATTTACATTGTTTAGACTCAAAGGATCACATTAAGCAAATTATGTCTGGTGCTGTTCTTCTTGTTCTTCCAGAACTCCTTCATCATCTCACTGTGTCGGACTCGACGTTCCTCCGTCCATCCTTTCCCTGGTCTCCTTGGTCGATCTTCATGTGTGACTTCCCAACTGTGGATCTTATGTCGGAATGTCATTCGATCGTCTATGTCCATTGGTATGATGTTGGCACTTTCGAGATCAATTTGGACTTGGGTAACCCAGACTGTTGTCACTTTAAGTTTCCGTAAGTAAGTCAATATTCTCTTTGTTAGCCAGTCGTCATTCAGTCTCATAATGTGGCCGTAAAATCTCAGTCGTCGCTTGCGGAAATCTGACTCGATGTTAGAGTATCTCTCTGTGATTGTGTGTGATTGCAGACGATATCCATCAACTGTGAGTTTAGGGCCAATATTTTACGGATGATTTATCTCTCTGCCTTCTTGATGTTCTCAAGATCCCCTTTGTAGTTGAGGTTTAGTGTCTCGCTGGCGTAAAGTGTCTCAGGTTTGATGACAGTCGTGTAGTGTTGAATTTTGGTGTTGATGCTCATGCATTTATTGTTGTAAATATTTGCGATTTTTCCGTATGCTTTCCGCAATTTAAGTTCACGAGATTTTTGTGCCACTCTTTCCATACCTGTGGGTTCAATAATTTCACCCAAATACTTGAATTGATTAACCCTGTTTACTCTGTGAGTACATTTTGTGCTTCAATGTATTTTGTCGATATAAACTCTGTCGTTGTGAAGGAAATTTGTAGTTCGACCTTTTCAGCACACTCTTTTAAGACCTCAATCTGAAGAATTGCCGTTTGTTCATTTGCGGAGAGGATTGCAAGATCATCCGCGAAAGCGAAGCATGTCACGTCGATATTATCCGCTTGCCTTCCTAGCATGACGGGCTTCCAGGTACTCCGACTCCTCAGTTCATTTCCCCATTCTTTGATGACCTTATCTAGGACGATATTAAAGAGTAGAGGGGAGAGCCCATCACCCTGCCGTACACCTGTCCCGATGAGGAAAGGTTCTGATACTTCACCAAGGAACTTGACATTGGAAGTTGTTTCAGATAGGGTCTGTTGGATGAGGCGTCGGTTTTTCGGGTCGAGCGTGTATTCTTTAAGTATATTAAAGAGGGATTGGCGGTCGACAGAGTCATAAGCTTTCTGAAAATCGACGAATACTCAGATGGTTGGGAGATTTCGTAAATCTCGAAGTTTCAGTGTGGACTTGAGTTTGAAAATTTGTTCAGTACTTGATCTGTTTGGTCTGAACCCTGCCTGGTATTCACAAATGAGAGTCTCGAGCTGTTCTTGTGTGCGTTGTAGGAGTCAAGCAGAGAAGACTTTGTAAGGTACAGAAAGGAGGGATATCCCTCTATAGTTATTCACATCCAATATGTCTCCTTTATTGTAGAGTGGGTGAATGAATGCGTATTTACAATCATCTGGGAGTTTTTCACTTCGCCAGACTTCTTGAATGATCTGTGTAATTTCCTGCAGTGATCGTGATCCAAGATTGTTCAGCAGATCCGCGACAATTCCGTTTTCTGCTGTCTTTCCATTCTTGATTTCTTGATATGGCGAGTGATTTCTTCTTGTGTTGGTGGATCAGCGTCTGGCTTGACATGTTCTGGGGTTGTATGCAAGAAACTTTCAGATGGTTCGGGACAGTTAAGGAGCCCAGAAAAGTAGCGTGCAAGTTCATCGCAATTTTTACGATTAGTAAGTGCCAGTTTTCCATCCTGTTCCCTAAAGTTTAAATTTGGCGGTGCATAACCCTTAATATTATTCGCGAAGGTCCTGTAGAAATTCCGACTATCGGAGTTTCTGAAATTATTCTCCATGGACTTAAGTTGCTCAGTGATATAATCACGCTTGACTTTCCTGATAGTCTTGTTTGTCTGTTTGCGGATGTCGAGGAAGTGTCCCAGGGTTCCTGGTGATCTACTGGTGTTGTATTTTTGGAATGCGATTCGGTGATTGGCAATGGCTTGATCACACTCAGAATTCAACCATGGATGTTTTGTCTTTCTTTTTAGCGGGATGAGTGCTTTAGCTTGTCCGATTATTTTGCTACGAAAGTCGTTCCAGTTATTCGCCGGTTCCTTTTCCCATTCCTCTACAATATTTGTTTCTTGAATCATAGCTAAATCGAATTTTGTGATATGTGGTTTGCGAAGGTGAACTCTCTTTGGGGTGAACTTTACTTTGATCCTTGTAAGGTAGTGATCCGAGTCTATTTTCGCGTCTCGTCGGACTTGAACGTCGTGAATGGTTCTGTAGTGGGCGTAGGAAATGGTGACGTCATCAATCTGATACTCACCGAGATGTTGGATCGGAGATCGCCATGTTTTCTGTTTATGCGGTGATTTTCTAAAGTGCGTGGACATAATTTTAAGGTTGAATTGGTGACAGATGTCAAACAGACGCGTGCCGTTAGTGTTAGTGTTTTGGTGTGCGGAATATTTACCGACGATATTTTTGATATATTTTCTCTTTGCCAAGTTGAGCATTGAAATCTCCCATGAGGATTTTAACGTCGTCGCGGGAAATCTTCCTCATGATGTTTTCAAGTTTGTTCCAGAAATTTTCAACTGTTTCAGGGTTTTTCTTATTGTCAACATTAGTGGGGGCATGCGCATTGATGAGTGTGAAATTTTTGTTGGCGCATTTGATGCGCATGGTCATGAGCCGACTATTGACGGGTGGTAATTTCCCTGACGGAGGTGATAATAGATCTGTGTACAAGAAACGCCATACCGAAAATTGGTGCGCCCCTCGAGACTCTTTGTTGTGTTTTGCTTTCAAAGATGCGGTAGTTTCCGTAGTCCATAGTGTCGTTGTCTGTCATTCGTGTTTCTTGAAGAGCAAGGATGAGAATTTTTTGTCGGTCAATTTCCTGTGTGAGGTCATGTAATTTCCCTGTTTGGATCAATGCATTAATGTTTATCGTTCCAAGGAATGATTTCTGGTTGTAGGGAAGTTTACCAGAGATCTCCGATACTCTCTGTTGCGCACGTCTGAACTCCCCAGAATCAGAAAGTTCAGTTGTTGTCTGTTGACGGGTGGATTGTGTACCACCTGGGGTAAGATTGTATTTACTTGCACATTCCATATTTGCTCGTACTCAGTACTTGGCCTAGCAGATACCAGGACCATATAGGAGCAGAGGTTGTTGAGGCCTTTGGAACTTAGATTTTCAGCCGAGCTCCCTGAGCTAACAGACGCGGACCACTCGCCGCTGGATACCAGTATAGACGCTCATGGATTTAAGTAAAGCTGACATCTAACCGAATACCAGTATAGTTGCCTTTTATCCTAGTAATCCCGGATACAAGGCCGCCTCGTCCGCCATTAACACTGCTCTGTAGATCATCTCTACCACCATCAATGCCGTTGAGGACTTCACCGTAACCCTGGCACTGGACTCTTACAAGGTACTACCAGCCAGGTCAGCTGGACCTCGGTTTTTAAATAGGTGTTACTCCTCTATCACTCACGGATTTTAAAGAGGTGTTACTCCTCTATCACTCACCGCTTTGTCCTGGCTTGTGACAGGCAGAGCCTGGCTTCCCAAACATTATCGTACAATGTTATTAATAAAAAGAGAGTAATACAAGGAACTGACATAATTAGTATTCTGTTTCATAAACCTATTAGCTAATAACATTAGTGTTCCGTGGCGTAGCCGTTCACATTAAATTGTGCACCACGACCACGAGGGCAGCTGCATTAAGCCAAGAGATCTTAGGTTCTTCCCCGGATTTATCCACACTGTCCTCAGGCAAATGCCGGGATAGTTCCTTACTTCATCCGGATCGCCTACCTTATCCCTGTCCTAATTACAGTTTCACACACTACCACAGTCATCGCTTAAATACAGGTTATCAGACAAATTCAACACACACGGGGCTGATGAACAAGATGTCCCAAGCCCTTAAAATGTATTGTCAACAACAATGAATTTCCATTTTCTAACAAGTAAACAATCGAAAGTTTACGTAACATACATGAATCATGTGAAGGGAATATTACTGATACATACGGTGTTCTCCTGAGTAAGCACGCAATTTGCCTGACAGTGGTGGCCAAATGGCAGCATATCTTACAGGGGAGTTTTCTCTTTTATCTACGAGTCGGAAGGACTCGCGATCGGCGATGCCATTTCAAAAGCTTGTCAACACACCCACACATAGGGGACTGTTGCCGTAATGGCGTCTCAGCCTTGCCAATAGATGCAGGTACACAGCGCTCCTGCACGGAATGCCGACCGCAGTGCTGCAACGGCGTAATATCACAACGGGTATGACTTAAAGAATGCCCCTCGTATGTACACAGTGAGCCTCATCAGCGGGCACGAGGTTCACCCTGCCCGGACTGCCGATGGGGTAGCGCATATTGCCCTACGTCCCTTACTTATATCACATCTTTAACTATCTCCTCGCTACAGAGATGACCAGCTGAATTTAACGGGGAGTAAAACTCATATCTGACAACCAGGAAGACATTACATGAAATAATGATACACTTCGAAAATTTAATCATTTTCAGTCAGTCAGCACAATTATACCCAATTATAATGGATGGTTCCCCTAATCCCGAAAAAAATATTACATGAGATTAATAAATACAATTAATCTCGGTGGCGTAGTTGGTAGCATGCTGAACTGCTGTGCCCAAGATAGCGGCCGAAGTCGTCGGATTTTTTAAGAGCGTTAAAAATCCTTCAGTATGCCTTCCTTCGGTGGGGAAGCAAAGCCGGTGGTCTCATGTCATAGATTCATGGCATATCAATGATCCTTCCGCAGACTAAACTTGTGTGGAGCTAAATTTCTAGGTTAGATTTCGTTGGAACGCTCTATCAAAGTTCCAACCTTCACCACTATGTATCATTGACAGCGAAAGTTGGAACTACTTGAAATTGAACGGAACGTATAGCTCTCCCTCTGGGTGTCCGCTGGAAGCAGCAACAGACTCTGGCGAGCCGAACATGTTCTCGAACACTCCCGGCTCGAAAAGCCATACGATAGATAATAAATAAAGTAGGCTAAATAAAATGTCATTAATCTCGTGTACAATTTTTCAGTATTAGGGGACCACCCATTATAATTGGGTACAATTGTGTTGACCGACTGAAAAATATTAAATTTTTGAGTGCTAAGGCAACGCAGAAAAATGGCTTCCAATACCATAATAAATTATATACATAGTCGAAAGCAGGTTAATTAGATGACACGTTTCGTTCGTCAGGACAGCATCTTCAGATCCTTGTTTATTTATGGTGTTTATAGAGTTGGTGGATATGCATAAATACAGGGTGCCCGGGAATGTTCTCCGCAGCGGCTACGTGCAGCTGCGAGTGGTTGCATCATCAGTTTAGTTGGCAGCACGCACAGTGTCCTTGATAGGGTGAAGGCCACATGTGTGGGCTGTAGGCTGTCGAATTCGTCAGTGTGTATTGCAATAAGCCAGCATGTGTGTCATCAGCACTTCTAGCATCAGTTATGAATGGCTGTGGTGAGTATAAAGTTTACTGTTTGTTATGATACAAGCGACAGCCGTGCTGCCAACGTAACTGGTGACGTAATCTCTCGCAGCAGCTTATAGGCACTGCGGAGAACGTTCCCGAGCGCCCTGTACTTCATGTACAATTATTTAGTTATACACATTTTTCATAACGTGTCAATTCTTTTTATTTATATTTGGTCTGACTCGTTGCGCAATGACCAGCACTCTTGGGTAACTCGACGGAGGCCTGGGTTTGATTCCCGGCACTGCTAAGAACTCTAATTCTGGTGTGAGGGTTGGAACTGGGTACACTCAGCCTCGTGAGGTAAGACTGTGAAGAGGTAGGTTCGATTCCCACCTCAGCCATCATGGAAGTGGTTTTCTTTGGTTTCCCGTTTGCACTCCAGGCGAATGCCAGGATGGTTCCTAAATTAAGGCTACAGCCACCTTCTTTCCAATCCTCACCTTAATTACAACTACAAACATTAATACAGACATCAAAATAACACAGGTTATCAAACGAATTCCACTCACACCCAAGTACATGGGGCTACATGCCCGCAATGTCACAAAGCCCCTAAATGAATCAACAACAACAACATTACACATTTCAAGTAAGTTACCCGTCCATACAAATAACGAACCTTTTCAAGATGCGAGAATATCGCACGGTCTGATTGGTTGATTTTTGTAAACTTGTTAAAGGAAGAACAGTTGAATTTTGTTATCTGATGCTACCTCTGTGATTTCTCTCACATTCTCTTGCAAAATTTGTGAAACCGATTTCTTGGCACATTGGAAGAAAGTGAGCCAGGATGCTAAATTATTGAATATCGAGAAACGGAGCAGAGTTCAAGTATCGACAATCGAGAAGCCAAAAGTCAGTCTTCTTAGGAGAAAACTCATAGAATATATAAAGTCCCGGGACATTGACCCCAACCCGAGACCTATATCATTACAGTTGCACACACTAATATAGTTAGCAGAGAAACACAGCTTATTAACGTACATTCAATTGATATCTGAAATATATTAACAACAACAACAATTGCAGCGACGGTGATGACGCCTGATTTTGAAGACATTAGGAATGCGCTAATGTTCTCCAAATTGAAGTGTAAAAAATCAATAGAATGCTAAGTAAAGCAAGACATTTTCCGTATTGATTTAAAGTCATCTCTTAATAATAATACGCCTATCAGTTCAAATTATGAAACATCAGTTCAATTGTACATATTTTGACCCTTTAATGGAGACTTCTTCAGCTCAAATCTAATTTGTAATCTATTCTAATTAAAACTTAGAGTAAACATAACTTAACTCGAAATAAATAAATAAATAAATAAATAAATAAATAAATAAATAAATAAATAAATAAATAAATAAATAAATAAATAAATAAATAAATAAATAAATAAATAAATAAATAAAGACATAAATAAATAAAGACATAAATAAAGACATAAATAAATAGATCAATCAATCAATCAATTAATCAATCACTCAATCAATTAATCACTCACTCAATCAATCAATCAATCAATAAATAAATAAATAAATAAATGTCACGAAACGCAAAACTCCGGCACTACCAGACAGTTGTTCTTCTGGAAGAGTTGTACGCCTCCGAAACTACATATCTCTAGGAGGCCACTCTCAAATTGGTGAAATCGATAACCAAGAACGTAAAATCCTCAGGAAAATATATGGCCCCGTTTATGTTAATGGTTAAAAGGAAAACCACAGACTTGTACACAGTAATCAATAACTTCACTGATACCGTGCGTAAGAGACGATTGCCATTCTATGGTCACATCTGCAGAATGGACAACACCAGATATGCAAAAACTGCTTGATATAATGAATTCAAAGAAGGTCAAAATCAGTTGGTTAGAAGAAATCAAACAGGACTTAAAAGAAATAAACATCACACAAGATATCATCATGAATCGCAAGGCTTTTGGAACTCTAGTTACTAATCACTCTTACACCGAAAAGGCTAAAAAGACCACTGGAAAAGAATGGACGGAAGAACGTAAGTTGGGGCATAGAGAGTTCATGAGGAGATTTTTGGAGGATAAGTATTGAAGAAAGAGAGAAGAATAAATAAATAAATAAATAAATGGATATCCTTACACATAAATTCGTGCAGTCAGTTGGCATTTGAGGGTGCGAAAATGCAAGGGAGCCGTCTTAGTAGATTTAATGGAACGTTAAAAAACCCCATCGGTGTGCCCCCCAGAGGCTCACATTTAGTGGGATATGGGTTGGCGACCACGGGGCCCCCCAACTGAGTCCGGCATTGCTTCCACTTACTTGTGCCGGGCTCCTCTCCGTCTTCTTTCCTGTCGACCTCACTTGGTGAACTCTTGTTCTCTTCCGACCCCGCCGGTATAAGGGTATCCGAGGCCTAGGGAGTCTCTTCCTTTCTCGCCTTAATTGGCCCTTGTCTCATCTTTTCTGATACCCTCCTTCTGCGAGGGTTCAGCCTTCTTTTTCTTTTCCTTTTATCTCCTGCCTTCTGCTCAAAGCCGTCAAGGAGGCAGGGTGTATGAAGCCCCACCACTTCTGGTGCACCCTGGATAGTGCTACACCCTCAGGGGCTCACGGCTGGTGAGTTCGGGAGTTGGCTACCCCGAGGGATTCCTGAGCTGGGTCCGGTTTCCCCCTTTTGTTATTACCTGTGGGGCGGACCCTCTCCTCTTTCGCTTTCCTATCTGCCTTTTATGACTCTCCTTCCTTCCAAGTCCCTCAATCCGCATTCTTCGAGGGTTGAGGGCATTTCTTTTCCTCCTATCATTTATTTGCCTTATTCTCTTTTTGTTTTCCATTTTTTCTTCTTGTATAAAAGTTAGTTTTAGTTATAGTTTACATTTCCTTATCATCTTCACGATCACCCAAACCATTAGGGGCCGATAACCTAGATGTTAGGCCCCTTAAAACAACAATTATCATCATCATCACCATCGGGGTAAAATTCTGGCTCCCGGGTGTTTCTGAAAAGTCACATTTGTTAAAAGGGGCGTAAAACCAATATCATTTTTAGCCTACTTTTCACATTTTGCAAAAATGAGGAAAAATTAGAGATCGATCCGGGAAAATGTCTGTCTGTCTTTCCTTCTGTCTGTCTGGCTGTCAACTCCTAAACGGCTGCAGGAATCGAAACCAAATTTAGTATGAGTAAAGATGTATACATGGATATCTCAAGCCCATATTTGAAAATGATGTCAGTGCTACCAACTGCTGAAAAATCGCACTAGAAATTTGAGCTCCATGTTAGATATCATGGAAGGTATACATGGGAGCTATTCTAAAATTGGCACACATGTAGATAACACTATTTCAGTTTAATTTCCAGGAGGCCGTACATGACAGTGTTGCCAAACTAATTTTAAGTCTTCTGATAGGTCCAATTTTTAAATGCATATAACTTCTACATTATTATTTGGATTTCAACCAAATTTTGTATGTAATATGTGTACATAAACAGATATGACTGAGTATATTCTTAAGAGCTACCAGGGCTGCCAACTGTTAATAATTGCTCTCTATATTTTCTTCATCCAAATACCAATATATCTGAAAATATACAAGCCGACAGCTTTAAACTATGCACACGTATAGTACCTGACATTTTAGATTAATTTGGAGTAACGTATAAACTTCAATTCTACCAATATTATTCTAAGCCTGCTGATAGGACCAATTTTTAAATACACGTAACTTCTATATTATCAGTTGGATTTCAACCAAATTTCGTATGTGCTCTGTGTAACATATCATATATGACTATAAGTATTCTTAAGAGCAATCAAAGGAAGGAAGGAAGATTGTAGTTTTACGTGACCGTGAATCTTGTGATTATGAGCCACGGGACCTCCGTTTTACGTGGAATCCGAACCACAGGACATGGCATTTCACTTCGAAAATCTCACATGCATTGACCGGGAATCGAACCCGGACCGCCTAAGAGCAATCAGGGCTGGCAACTGTTAATAAATGCTGTCTATATATTTTTTTTTTACCCTAATATCAATATATCATTAAGTATGCAAGCCAACAGCTCTAAACTTTGCACACGTATAGCACCTGACAGATTAATTTGGAGTAATTAATATTAGTCAGTGCTGCCAACATGATTCTATGCTTGCTCATAGGTCCAATTTTAAAATACATGTAATTTCTATACTAACAAATGGATTTCATCCAAAATTGTCACAACAAGATATCATAATATTTCCGATTATTTCTAACCAGCACACGCATGACATTGTTGCCAACATGCTTTTATGCGTGCTGATAGATCCAATGTCTAACTGCATGTAACGTCCATTGGACTTCAACCACATTTTGTATTCTGTACCTTAAGAGATGGAACTAAGAATATATTCAGTCACCAGGGCTGCCAACTGTAGTGCTCTATTAGGCTACATTATACCAGGTATATTTTGAACTAATTAGATATTTCGATATTACCAACTTAATTTCGTCATTATTCTAGATAGGTTCATATACTGTAGAATAATCATTGGCATGAAAAGTAGGCTCTTTAGTTCGTCACGGAACTTCTTGTTAATGTTGAAAACATGACTTGGGAATTAAGATTTTAGGATAACAAAAAAAAACTTCATATCGATTTAGTGAACTACATACGACGAAGAATGTGTTCTAACTGTTGGTGTTCATGACTTGTCAGTCAAAATGGAACTAGATATTTCAATTTTGTTTTGACCATGTATGGGTCAACACTAGTGCTCTTAGTGATATAGTGAACTCGCAAATACCAGAGAGCCGTGTCAGTAGATTTACTGGCGCGTTAAATATCGCCCTTGGGGTAAAATTCAGGCGTCTCTAAAAGCCAGAGTAGTTAAAAGGGACCTAAAACCAATAACATTATTTATTATTGATATAGTGAACTACATATGACAAAGGATGTAGTCTAACACTTGGTGCCCATGACTTGTCAGTTAAGTGTGTGTCAGAATGCCACCAACACGTAAGGGGCGTTGTTTCAAAATTTCATTGAAGCCGGAAGTAATTTTAAAAATTTTGTTATGCAATATGATAGAGCTTTTCACGCGTTTTGACACTTTTCTTGGTCTTCTAGCTTTGAAACCTTTGACACATTTGTCAAAATAGCTTAACTTTACGTTTTTACTGAACTGGACCCCTATAGCCTGAGTGCTCTTAGTGTCAATTACATATTGTCAAACATTTACGTGCAAACAGATATCAAAATGAGAATGTGTTGAATTATTATCCAAACAAAGTGTATCCAATCATCTATATGGAAAACAACTTCCGATTTAAATCTTATGACGCATTGGGTTGTTTACTCTAAAGGAAAAAGACAATAAACAGCATAATAGGCTATTGGTCTCAATTTAATTTGTAAGATTTGGAAACTGAATATTTAATATTAAACTTACCGGAAATAGGCCGATTAAAAATACGTTGAACTATATACCACAAAGGAAGTGGTCTTATGCTCGGTGTCCATGACTTGTCAGTTAAATAAATTTGGTTTACCAATAACACTATTTGTTATTTTATTTTTATTTTTTGTATAAGGAAATCCACTTACTGTATTTATTTACAGTTTAGTTATTACTCACAGTGTTTAATTAGAATAGAATACAAATTAGATTTAAGCTGAAGAAGATACCACTGAAGGCTCGAAACATGTACAATTGAATAGATTGTATTGACAGGCGAATTATTTTAGCCCATTTTCAATTTTGAAAAAATAGGCTTATGAAATCACCTTTTTTCCGTGTTTGTTTGTTTGTGTGTGTGTGTGTGTGTGTGAGGTGTGTGTGTGTCCCCACTAATAACCTCTAAACGGCTGGAGCGATTTCAATGAAACTCGGTAAGTTCATAGCGCTATTTTGGACGACCCCGACCGTGCCCTTGAAATTTTGTTACGTCTCACCAATCCAACATGGCGGCTGTGCGAAATATTTCACCAGCATTCAATATCTACAAAACTATTCCCGATATCACCCTGGAATTTTTTAGGGTGATAAAGGGAACTATTAGAAGTTCACCTATGTGACTTTTGAAAAACTGGTAACTACAAAACCAACATGGCGGCCACGCGAATTTGCGATATTTAAATAGGCGTTTCTCGCGACTTAACCAACCAAACGCAATAAAACTTGGTACAGTATATATATACACAATGTAATGCACCAACATCTAACTTCGTTCAATTGTTTACATAACCACAAGATGGCGGATGTGTGAAATATTTCACCGTCATTCTATATCTCTGAAACTATATGCGGTATCACCCTGAAATTTTGTACGGAGATAAAGGACACTACTGGAAGTTCACCTATAGGACTAAAAAAACCGGTTAACTACAAAACAAACATGGCGGCCAAGCGAATTTGAAAATTTTAAATAGACATTTCTCGCGATTTAATGTTCCAAACGCAATGAAATCTGGTACAGGGAACGTTTATACACATTGTAATGCAATGGCATCTAATTTAGTTCAATTGTTTACATAACCTCAAGATGGCGGCTGTGCGAATTTTAAAATTAAGTTCTTATTTCTTGTATCGTAGTCATGCTATCGAAGTGAAAGTTTGAATAATGAACCTACGCAGTACTTTTCCTTTAATGGTACATGACTCTATGGCCTATACATTTAACAATCCAACATGGCGACCATCCGATATATTTAGACGGCTCTGAATATCTACGAATCTATTATAGCAATCAAACTGATTTTTTATGTTCATAGGGGCTATGAACTTAAGTTCACCTATAGGACTTAAATAACCTGGTGATCACAAATCCAACATGGCAGCGACGCGAAGTATAAATATTCACATGGACGTTTCTCGCAATTTAACTATCCGAGTGCAGTGAAACTTGGTACAGTAAATCCTTATACGAATGTTAATCCACTGGCATCTAATTTATTTCAATTGTTTCCAGTACCACAAGATGGCAGCTGTGCGAAATTTTAAAAGCTCGGTTTTACTTCTTGTGTCCTAATCATGCGATTGAAGTTTGAATGCTACACGTACACACTAATCTTTATGTAACAGTACATAACTCTAGGACATATATTTATAAAAATCCAACATGGCGACCATCCGAAATATTTAGTCGGTTCTCAATATCTACGAATCTGTCACAGCAATCAAACTAAAATTTTGTATGTTGAAAGTGGCAATTAACATAAGTGGGATATGTGAAAATAGGCTGTATAGTTCTTCACGGAACTACTTGATAAAAATTAATTGAAATCTAACACACCTACTAGAGTTGTTGTTGACTCCTTTGAGGAGCTTCGTGTACTTGGGTGTGAATAGATTTATCTGATAAGCTGTGTTATTTTGGGATCTGTATTAGTAGTATGCGTTTTTAATGGGAGGGAGCCGGCCGTGTTAATAAGTTAAGAACCATCAAGGCATTTGCCTGGAATGGATGTGGGAAACCACGCAAAACCACTTCCAGAAAGTTTGATTTGAGAATCAAACCTTACTCTTCTCAGTTTTGCCTCAGGATGCTGTGTGTATCCCCTTTCACGCCCTCAGACTAGAATTAAATTTCTTGGTAGACCCGGGAATCTGACCCGGACCTCGGGGGTGTTAGCCTTGCATGCTAACCACTGCGCCAAGAGAATTTAAAAAATGTGTTAGACATTTTTTTAAATTCGTGAAATAGTCACTGTGAAAGCAACTCGTACCCTTGAAATATTTGCCTTTGTATAACAGAGCTGTGTGTGCTCGGTAGTGAGGTAAGGGAATTCCATGGACTGAGAGCACTATGGCTGTACACAATAACAGTCTCATTCCCAGCATGTGTTCCCTTGGTGGGACATTATTTTCTGATTACTGCGATTGTGAATAGCAAACAATAGGCAGTGAAGATAACGACGGAACTCCACAAATTAGCCAGCACACGGGCATTTCTAATTAAATATCTCTTGCGTTGTATGGTTTTAATACTGTGATATTTCGTAACACAACGGTTTCCAGTCTTCTTCACGAGATTGGCTAAATAGACAAATAAATGGAAAAATAAATAGATAAATGGTTAAATAGGTAAGCACATAAATAAATAAATACACAGGCAGACAGATTAATATTGGCCAGGGACATCATGGTCATCAGCTCTTTGTACTTGGATATGTGTACAGCTTTTCTAATAACCTGTGTTTCAATGGTGACTGAAGTAATGTATAACTGTAATTACGAGGGTCGGAGATTAGGCCGTTTGGCACAGAAATTGATACGTTACCAACCATGCATTTGCCGAGGAAATACCACACTTAGGGTAGCCAGAGTCAGCGCCGAGATATGAACCACTCATGTGCGGTCTTGCTGTAACTCTCATTCGCAGTCGTGGTAAGCGATTTAACGCGCATGCCTATGCCACAGGGTGTAATAAACTTCATTAATATAATATTTGTTGCTCGGAAGATAATCATGTTTGAAAATACGCCTCATTTGCTCTCATATAAATGGAGTTATTTACAGAAAGTAACTTAATTAGGTAAGTTCCTTATGTTAGACAATTAAGCAATTTTATATGTAGCTTACCGCGGCAAGCGGCTTATAAAGATCCTCTTTGAGCACGTGTAGGTGTAATTAGGAGGAATGTGGGGGATGGGAGTGTCTTGTTTACGCTCGTAAACGAGAACTTAATAAGACACTACGTGTTTAAATACAGAACGATACACCTTTTGCTGTATAGTATATGGAAAAGGCTTCTAGAATAATAAATACAGAGGAGTGCAAATTATTAGACTCGATGCTAGTAGGCCTACTCCAACAATTCAATTTTCCTTTTTGAATTAATGCAGTAAAAATGTTTGCGTAACAATTTCTTTTTCAAATGGTCATCCAATAGTCTTAATTACATTTTCTCTTAGGAAACTCTCAGTAAAATGATTTCTTTAGATTTCTTTCTTTCTTTCTTTCTTTCTTTCTTTCCAGTGATTGAGGAACCTTACTAATGCAGAATGTCACACGTGTTATTCTAGTTTTTTTTGGTGAATATAGTGCAGAAGGATTCGAAATATTTTATTACTGTCGGTCCACTCTGGAACTATTCAAAGATTCGTGGACCGTGGATTGAAATCACCTGATTTAGGAGGTACTTTCCAGAGTCTATGAAAATAGAGAAAACTGACCCAGCTCAGGTATCCCTCGGAATCTCCAACTATGAAATATTTCTCCATGCAATTCCTTATGGGAAAAGTTCTAAGTCATTAAAAGAGAAAATAACACTAAGTAGAATAATAACAAGTAGTTCCGTGAAGAACTATACAGCCTATTTTCATATATCCTACTTATGTTAATTCCCACTATTTAACATACACAATTTCAGTTTGATTGCTGTAATAGATTCGTAGATATTGAGAACCGACTAAATATTTCGGATGGTCGCCATGTTGGATTTTATATATGTAGGTCCTAGAGTTATGTACTGTTACATGCAGATTATTGTGAACGTGTAGTATTCAAATTTCAAACGCATAATTAGGACACAAGAAAAAACAAGGAGATTAAAAAATTTTTCACAGCTGCCATCTTGAGGTTATGGAAACAATTGAAATAAATTAGATGCCAGTGGATTAACATTCGGATAAAGATTTACTGTACCAAGTTTCACTGCACGCGGATGGTTAAATTGCGAGAAACGTCCATGTGAATATTTATAATTCGCGTCACCGCCATGTTGGATTTGTGATCACCAGGTTATTTAAAGTCCTATAGGTGAACTTCAGTTCATAGCCCCTATGAACATTAAAAAATGCAGTTTGATTGCTAAAATAGATTCGTAGATATTCAGTATCGTCTAAATATTTCGGATGGTCGCCATGTTGGATTGTTAAATGTATAGGCCATAGAGTCATGTACCATTAAAGGAAAATTATTGCGTAGGTTCATTATTCAAACTTTCACTTCGATCGCATGACTACATCACAAGAAATAAAAACTTAATTTTAAAATTCGCACCGCCGCCATCTTGAGGTTATGTAAACAATTGAACTAAATTAGATACCAGTGGATTACAATGTGTATAAATATTTCCTGTACCAGGTTTCAGTGCGCTTGGAAAATTAAATCGCGAGAAAGGTCTATTTAAAATGTTCAAATTCGCTTGGCCGCCATGTTCGTTTTGTAGTTAACCGGTTTTTGAAAACCTTATATGTGGACTTCCAGTAGTGCCCTTTATCTCAGTACAAAATTTTAGGGAGATACCGCTAATAGTTTCAGAGATATAGAATGCCGGTGAAATATTTCGCACATCCGCCATCTTGTGATTATGTAAACAATTGAACGAAGTTAGATGTCGGCGCATTACAATGTATATAAACATATACTGTACCAAGTTTCATTGCGTTTGGTTGGTCAAATCGCGAGAAACGTCTATTTAAAAGTCGCAAATTCGCTTGGCCGCCATGTTCGTTTTGTAGTTACCAGGTTTTCAAAAGTCACATAAATGAACTTATAGTAGTTCCCTCTATCACCATAGAAATTGTCAGGGTAATATCGGCAATAGTTTCGGAGATATTGAAAGCTGGTGAAATATTTCGCACAGCCGCCATGTTGGATTGGTGAGTCGTAACAAAATTTGAAGGGCACGGTCGAGGTCGCCGGGAATAGTGCTATAAACTTTCCGAGTTTCATTGAAATCGCTCCTGTCGTTTAGATTTTATTAGGGGGGGACACACACACGAATCACACACACACACACACACACACACACACGCACACACACACGGACAAAAGGTGATCTCATAAGCCTATTTTTTCAAAATTGAAAATAGGCTAAAAACTAGTTGAAACCCGTCAAAACATGACGGTCATAGGGAAAATATTTACGGAAGGATTTTCTTATATGAATTCTTTGTATGATTACAGAGAAAGATCGATTTTGCAACATATAAACTGCCCATGACTGTAAACTTGATGAACCTACACGTTCCATAGTTTTTCCTTGAGCTTTATTGATTGTGATAAATTATGCTAAGCGTTTGAAAATTGGTGGCTCTTAAAAGAAAATGGGAGTATTTTGATGGCATATTTATATTGGATTTTTAAAGTGGCTTCGTATTTTGTCCGATTTCTCACTTTATTGCGTCAATTTGTAGTTTACATACGACCGGACAATGTTCCTTTTCGTCGAACGGGGTTTTATAGTAGTATTTCTCCCAAAATTAACGTCTTATTCGATAACACTATAGTGCCCTGCATCAATGGAGCCGCTAAATATTAAATGGCAAATAATACTCCCATTGCAAAAACAACAGTGTGGTTAGACTCATTGTTGTGTACTCTAAGCAAATAAAATCAATACACAATTGGCTTATACAATGAAGTTCAACATGACCAGTGTATTCACCGTCCAGAGACTTTCATACTAAGTTGGTTGCTGAGGAGAATGCGATGAGGCTGATCGCCAATAATAAGATCCTTATAATTATCCTTGCCAGCAACAATGTTTGCAATAGTTTGCAAATGCAGCTCAGGGCGATGTTCTTCATTTTGATATAAACAGCAGGAAACTTCTCGAAATAAGCAATTTCTATCGCCTGTTATAGGTACAATCCTTTGGTCTTCTTTGACAGCAAACTATGCAGGGAACATACAATCACTTCACCAATTACAGGATGAGCACAGACTCACTTTTCCAGCCACCGTAATGGAGGCAGTTTTAAAATTATATGTCCCGTGCATGTCAAAAAACGCATTAACATAGGGAAGCCCTCTAATAAGACTATATTCTTGGCCATCGCCCCAGAGATCCGGATTCATTTCCCTGCTCTGCCAAGAAATTTAATTCTGGCCTGAGGGCTGAAACGGGACACACTCAGCCTCGTGAGGTAGAACTGAGGAGAGGTAGGATCGATTCCAACCTAAATTATCTTGGATGTGTTTCTCTTCGGTTTCCCACTTCCACTCCAGGCAAATACCGGGTTGGTTCCTTACTTAAGACCTCGGCGTTCTCCTTCCCAATCCTCACTTTAGTTACAGATACACACATTAATACAACCATCACAATAACACAGGTCGGTAACATATATTTTTTCTCTTAAAGACACTCTGCAAATCTACAGGCCAAGAGCTTTACGAAGTCGAAACATGATGGTCAATGATAAAATAATTACCGAAGGATTTCCTTATATACGACATTCTTTGTACGACTAATTTTTGGCACTATTGAAACTTTAAGGGCGTCGAAAGTTCGCACTCTTGACATTGCAACATATAACTGAACATGACTGAATACTTGCTGAGGTACATAGAGAGCTACATGTTCGAGAGTTTCTCCTTGAGCTTTATTGATTGTGATACAGAATGCCAAGCGAATTGGAAATTGACGTCTCTTAAAAGAAAATCGAAGGGTTTTGTCGGATGGTGTTAAATCAACTCGAGGGATTAGAGCTCTCTGCCCAATTTTATCTCCACTGATTAATTACAAATCCAAGCAATTTTCATACATATTCTTTACAAATATCTGGTCCCGTTCAGGAGCCCTTGGGAAACGTACAGATTTCGGAGGAGCATAACTATGGCTCCAACGTTTAGAGTAAGAATATGTGGAGGCAAACCCCTTAATTCCAAGGAATTCAAGAATTCTGTAGGAAATTGAAGTAGCTGGCTTTCATCTTCGGTAATTAATCTGTTAACGCTGGTGTATGTTCTTGAACTACCGGGTATAAGTTCGAAGACTTTCAAATTAATTTCATTACAGTATTCAGTTTTTGGTGTTAGAATGCATATTTTCGAGAAATTGATTATATCTTTCGTAGAAATGAATGTTTCGCCGTAAATCTCAATCACGATGTCATCGTACGCTAAAATTCTGGGTGGTAGTTCAATAACATTTGATTCCTCACCATCTACAGATGGGTAGTCACCGTTACCAATTTGTAACAAAAAATCGGAAAATTCAATTTATTCTGGTTTCAACCGCATGTTTTTATGTAAGCAGCGTATTTTGAAGAAGGGCCAGAGAGGAGAGTATTTAATACAGTTTTGAATAATTGTTTGGCGAGAAGCGTGCGGCACAACAGGCAAAACCTGCCTAAAGTCTCCTCCAAGAACAGTAATTTTCCCACCAAATGGAATGTCATTATCCATAATATCTTTTAGAAGACGATTCACACACATTAATGAATTAATATTTGCCATTGGGGCTTCATCCCATATCATGAGCCATGCTAATCGAATATCGTCAGCTGCTTTGGAATTTAATTTTAATCCAGACACTGAACTCTCATTTAAATTTAGAGAAATTTTGAATGTGCTGTGTACTGTTCGACCGTTGGGTAGCAAAACAGCGGCTATTCCGGTCCATGCTACTGATATAACATGAAGCCCTAAACTGCAGAACTTTTGTATTAAGCATCGGTAAATAAATGATTTTCCTGTGCCCCCAGCACCGTCAATAAAGAATGCGTTCGTGACAGTTGTGTTGTTATTTTGAAGAACGCTAGTGATTTCATTAATAATTGAAAGTTGATCCTGGTTTGCTAAGGACATCAGGTCAGCCAAATCAAAAGGGAACACTGGCTCATTAGTAGTTTGATTGTTTGAGTGTGTGTCAGTGCCAACAGGCAAGTTAAATGATGGGAGAGAAAAACCATGCAATTGCAGAGTTTTATTAATATCTCTGAGAGATAGTTGATAAGCTGTATATTATCGCCTTCAGACTTTAAATAATCTTCACAGAGATACAGTATTTTTTGTGCATGTCCCATAAGTGACTGGTATTGCAAGGTTGATGAAATATGCATATGTAGGCGAATAACTGTCTCAGTTGAAAGGGCATTTGGAAAACCGATGCTTCCATCAAACAGCGTTGCCATTCTGAATCATCGATAAGCAAACCAAGCTTAATTGCCATATCCTTATATGTTGGGCAGGTAACACCTTGGTATGTTCGGAGATCCTCAAAGCTTGTGGCACCTACTATATGCAGTAAAAGTAAGCGCAGATGGTATCTTTCTGATTCAGATGGAGAAACATTGTACATCCGACCTATTACCTTTTCGAATCTAAGTAGTTTTTTCCAAATGCATTTGCATTTATCCCATATATAATGAACGGGTGTTTCAGGATAAATATATGCACTCCTAGTTGTTGGATTTTGTTTCAGCTGAAACCATGCAGTGAGTTGTGTACTTTTTAACTGAGTCCGTATTAATGATTTGGGAGCATCATCGGCATGAAAAAATACATCTTGTTGGTCTGGTAAATAGACAGGTAACCGGGCAACAATGTGGGACTGTTCGTGCATGTTATAACCAAAAATCCTGTATGCAGCCTCACTTGACCCAACATATCTAGCATTCAAATACGCAGAAACTTCGACATGATGTAACATTCCATCTTTTGCCGTGATTTTCAAGTTAGCGCAATTATGCCCCTTATAAACATATTTATGTAGCCTATGTATTTGTTGCTGTGTACACTTGCACAGATTTCGACGTTAATATGGGCCTGAAAGTACATCAATAGATATCGATTGTAAGGAACAATGAAGCGATTGTCGATTTCAACATTGGTGCCTTGTACTCGTTTAGTATATGATCTTCCATTCTGTCGCCAACGGCAAAGTGGATAGCCGTTCACATTCTCTTTAGTTTCTGGCACAAAGTCTTTTGGAAAACCCTTCTTACATTTTCCATCCTTCATGCAAATTGAATTGGGATTCAGAAGGCCGCAAGGCCCAAGTACCATGTGTGTCTTTACTAAGTTGTATAATGTTGTATTGGAAGGATCTGGTATTTCTGCAGAAACAGTCATATCAATATCATAGATTTCTCGTAATTTACAACTGTCTCGAAGACAAACCAGTAAGTGTATATGGGGTAAACCTCGCTTCTGGAACTCAACCGTGTATAAGAAAGTTTGTACCTCGCCAAACATTTGCTTTTGATTTATTAAACGCAAGAGTTCCTTCACTTTCGCATGAAAGACTCGAACAACGACATCAGGTCTATTGTTTGCATTTTCATAAGTTTGGAGGCTAGTAGTAATTTCAGGCCATGATGGGTTGCAAGTGAAACATTGTGGTGTTTGAAGCCATATTTTCAGTGTTGCCTTAGTAAACAAGAGTTTAGTGCTTTTCAGTCGGTCAACACGAATGTACCCAAAAGAGATGGGTTATGCCCTAATCCTGAAATAAATTACATGAGATTAATAAAACACTAGGATGACCAGTTTCGATCGTCAAGCGATCATCATCAGATCCATTACACTTAGGCTACAAAATCCATGTTTGAAATACAGGTGAAAATATTTACAATATGTACAATTATTTAGTTGCAGTATTGGTACTGCAACTGTCAGTGTATGCTAAATGCAGTATATATGTTAGGTGAAATGCTAAATGGTGATAGCTATCCGGAGATTGTACTTTAGAGAGATTATATGGTTGTAAACTATGGTTAAACTATAAAATTTTAGGCTAACTACTTATCTGATTGTCTTCCGTACTACAGCTACTCGCAGGTTTCGTGCTCACTGGAACTCACTGTGCGGTCGACTGTGGTGGTTATCTTAACGACTGGTTTTTCCTGCCTTCTCCCCCCCCCCTTGCGCCTACGTGCTGTGGGGAGTGATAGCGATGTGTTTATGTGAGGTGTTGCCAACCTAGATAAGATGCATGTTATTGAATGAGGTGGGTCTACAACTATTAAAGACCGTGGATTAGCCCTCGCCACGCGTGGAGCATAACCCATTCGAACTAAGCGTTGACGGTCTTGAGACGTCCCGGCACCTTTAATACTGCCGCGAATATGGGCCTTGGTTTATTGTAGAAGAAAAGTACATCGTACACCTGATCCAGATAACATTTACCTATTAAAAACCCCCTAATTTCCCCCCTTTTTCATGGAGAGCTCACCCCTCTTCACGCTACTAAAAACACACCCTGTCGGAAACAAAACACAATTTAGCGACACAGCCAAGCTAGATAAAAAAGGGGGGAAATTAGGGGGTTTTTAATAGGTAAATGTTATCTGGATCAGGTGTACGATGTACGTTTCTTCTACAATATTTATTTATTTATCGTATGGCTTTTACTGCCGGGAGTGTCCGAGGACATGTTCGGCTCGCCTGAGTCTGTAGCTGCTTCCAGCGGACACCCTAAAGGGCGAGCTACAAGTTCCGTTCAATTTCAAGTAGTTCCAACTTTCGCCACCAGATATCAATGATACCTAGTGGTGAACGTTGGAACTTTGATAGAGCGTTCTGACGAAATCTAACCTAACAAATTTTGCTTTACACAAGTTTAGTCTGTGAAAGGATCTTTTACATGCCATAAATGTATGACATGGGACCGCCGGCTTTACTTCCCCTCCGAAGGAAGGCATACTGAAGGATTTTTAACGCTCTTAAAAAATCCGACGACTTCGGCCGGGTTTGAACACGCTATCTTGGGCATAGCAGTTCAGCATGCTACCGACTACGCCACCGAAGCCGCTTCTTCTACAATAAACCAAGGCCCATATTCGCGGCAGTATTAAAGGTGCCGGGACGTCCTCATAAGACCGTCAACGCTTAGTTCGAATGGGTTATGCTCCACGCGTGGTGAGGGCTAATCCACGGTCTTTAATAGTTGTAGACCCACCTCATTCAATAACATACATCTTATCTAGGTTGGCAACACCTCACATAAACACATAGCTATCACTCCCCACAGCACGTAGGGGCAAGGGGGGGGGAGAAGGCAGGAAAAACCAGTCGTTAAGATAACCACCGCAGTCGACCGCACAGTGAGTTCCAGTGAGCACGAAAACTGCGAGTAGCTGTAGTACGGAAGACAATCAGATAAGTAGTTAGCCTAAAATTTTATAGTTTAACCATAGTTTACAACCATATAATCTCTCTAAAGTACAATCTCCGGATAGCTATCACCATTTAGCATTTCACCTAACATATATGCTGCATTTAGCATACACTGACAGTTGCAGTACCAATACTGCAACTAAATAATTGTACATATTGTAAATATTTTCACCTGTATTTCAAACATGGATTTTGTAGCCTAAGTGTAATGGATCTGATGATGATCGCTTGACGATCGAAACTGGTCATCCTAGTGTTTTATTAATCTCATGTAATTTATTTCAGGATTAGGGTATAACCCATCTCTTTTGGGAACATTCGTGTTGACCGACTGAAAAGCACTAAACTCTTGCAAGTGAAAGTTATGAAGAGGTCTGGCTTGCCAAATTTTCTCACAATTGCCATTGCATCCTGATAATTTTGCAACATATTTCGGGGACTACCAATAAAAGTAGAAGGCAAAATAACTAAGGTACTTTGCTTACATTAAATTTTTAATATAGGCAAACGGCTATGGTAAGAACAAATTTGCTACAGCAGTCTTAATTTAATTGAAAATTTCAATCAAAATTAGATTGCTATTTTGCCGCTGATTAATTTTAAAGGTGTTCAGAAAAGCGCAAAAATTTCGTCTTTAGAACTCTATATTCCAATATTTCTTAAAGCCCCCCCCCCCCTAACCCCCCCCCCTTTCCACCCCACCCGGTAGCCCACAGTACCGTAACCTCTTTTTCTACAAACCAAGCACTGCTGTCAATATCAATTTCCTTTAAAACTCCCTGATTGGAAAATACGGCTATGTGGTGGTGTGAAGCCGGAGCACCGTCTGTTGTTTCAAAAATATCTGCAATCTCTGAGGAGGCTGGGTTATTGTTACGTCTAGGATCTTCTTGAGGTTCATGGTAAAAGGGCATGACCAAATCTAACGGTTGACGTTTTTCTCTTAAAGCCAGTTCATTTTCTTCGCATATTTTTGAATGCATTGTCTTATACAGTTGAATGTAAGGGTTATGCTCTTGCAAAATATTATTTAGAATATGAAGTGTACCCTCCCTGATGCAAGAATTCGCTCGATTTGCTAGTCTGATTTGATTAGCTTCTGAGCAGTCTAATATATACAACTGGCCGTAACAACTGTCGCTTATATTTTTGGAATATATGGAAGAAATGCGATGATGTACAATTCCTGAAATTTTAAAACAATATGGACCGTGTTCAGGTGGTACGGTAACATTGGCACCAAAGGAAACGAAGGACATAGAATTGTTGTACTGACGAATATTCTCTCTGAAGTTCCTGAGGTATCATCATTTTCAGTGAAAAATGGTTTAAGCCTGTCAAGTATTTTATATTCCGGCAGATCAATTTTACCATTGCAACAGCAAAGGTCAAAGTAACCAAGCGTAGTTTTTTCGCAAGAGAAGAACAATGCAGAACAATGTTTACATTCGTTCGTCAAGGACCCAATGCTGTACGGCATAATATCTGGCACTGTTTCTGAAATGGCAGGTTTATATTGTATATTAAAAGTGGTTTCGCCTTTTCTCCGATTTCTCATTGCTTTGCGTCTATTTCTAGTTTACACACGACCGGTTAATGCTCTTTTTCGTCGAATGCGTCTATTTACAGTAGGATTTATCCCAAAATTTATGTCGTATTCGATCATACTATAGTGTCCTGCATATACGGAGCCGCTAAACAATAAATGACAAATAACACTTCCATTGCCATAATCTACAACGTGGTTAGTCTCATTGTTATGCAATCTAAACAAGTAATCATTAAACATTTGGCTTATACAATGGAGTTCAACATGACCAGCATATTCACCGTTCAGAGACATAAGATTTTCATACTCAAGTTGGTTGTTGAGGGGAAGGCGATAAGACTCATCGCCAATAATAAAATCCTTATAAATATTCCAGTCAGCAACAATTTTTGTAACAGTTTGCAAACGCAACTCACTATGACGTTCTTCGTTTCCATATAAACAGTACGAAACTGCTCTAAATAAGCAATTTCCGTCACCTGTTATTGGTACAATTCTTCGGATATCCATGACAGTAAATTATGAAGAGGAGCATAGAACCACTTCGCCAGTCACCTTAATAATGGAGTCAGTTTTATAATTATATTTCCTGTGCGTGTCAAAAGTCGTATTTACACAGGGAAGCCCACTCTTAATGCTGGCAATGAATGATCGAGACAAACCGGCCCAGTAATTCTGCGTAGTCACTTGCTAGTATGCCATAGTTATGGTATATAAATTGAAAGGTTTAACAATTCGTAGAAGCAATATTAGCCCAGGAATTTTAGGTTTTAACCTTGATTTTTTTAGTAAAGCTGAAAATTGGTACATTTGTCCTATTTGATGTTCGTAACAATATATTAAAAGTCCCCGGTCTTCCCGTGTCGACTTCCTGGATTTCCAGCCGTTTGAACTCCTGGAATGCTGGAGAAGTAGGTGGTGTCGCTGGAATGCGCATTGTAAGCGAACGATTTGGCTTACAGTGCTCTAACATGGCTCAAATTAAAGGAGAAAAAATAAGCGATAAGTTAATTCATGGGTTGGCATGTTGGCGATACTTCCGGTCTGACAGGAAACGAAAAAATGCCGAGATATTCAAAAACAAATTGCCACGTTTTTCTTTTTTTGACGTTTGTTGGCAAACTATCAGGAATATCAAACAAGTCTTCTAAAAAAGTTCTTGGCAATAAAATAAGCTTTCATTTGATGTATTTATAATCGATGTCTGAATAATAGTTGCCGAGCTATAGTGGTGTAAACAAAAGATTGTTACGTCATTCTCTTCTCCGTCTGCGCTACACACACACTGCGACCGGGACGCGCTCTGATTTTGCATTTGCATTTGACAGGAGCTTCCTTTCTCTATAATAAATGAAGTACTTCCCCTCTTTTCAAAATATTTCACGCATAAACCCACCCTCTCAAAAAAATCCCCCTCCCCCCCCCAAAAAAATATGTTTTTTTTCTTCAATTTTTTAGTGTTTTTAATGAAAATCACCCTTTTTGTACATCTGCTCCTAATAGTGAAAATAATTCAATTTCGAGTCCACCCCCCCCCCCCCCCAATCGACATCACATCTCTTCATTCTATAAGGTGTTCTCGGTGCGGCTTTTTACGTGCTTTATTGAGCTAGGTAAACAAAATTAATGTTTTAATATGTAAAATATGTAACCATTTGTGACTTGTCAATCATAAATTATTATTTTAATGCCAGTTTTAGGAGAGCAAATATCATAAGTAAAAAGTAGTGCGAATATCGAAGTAGATATTTCTGCTTAAAACTAATACAGTTTATAATGTATTATTTATCAAATAATTCAAATAATTTGTGATAGAAACCAATTTGTAAACAAAAGAGAATGTTAATTTTATCACAGCAAAGTAAAATGGTGTAACAACATACTGAATATAATATATACCTGCAAATATGTACGCAGTGAATGCTGCTGGCATGCGTCGGACGTTGGTGGCGAAGTGGCCAAATCGAACGAAGCAGTAACTGCCAGTTTTGCGATAGTCCTTCCATACAGATGCACACGAAGCTCGTTTAGAGAATTGAAGCCCTTTCCGTTGAACAACTCCAGAACAATTTTTTCTCCAGCTATCTTTATATCTTCCTTGGATGCACCAGGCTGATTGAAAACTTCGACAGTTTTCCGAAGATCTTCGTTGTTTTGAGAATGCCCCATGGACGCTTCTTCCATTTGCTAAAAAATTGCCGAAGTTGTGACACATCCGTTCACGGCATGTGCAAATAGCACACAACTTTTAATCTCGCCGATATCTTCCTGAATGTTTGTGATAGGGGAAATCTTTCCAAGAGATTTTGAGTTTCCAGGACTGTAAAAATGGATGTTGTTCTCTCTTGCTTTTGCCAACAACATGCATAGGACATCAATGTCTGACGCTATAACAGTAATAGCATAATCTTCGGCATCTAGAGGCAACGCTACGTCGACAATTAGTGTATCTGCATCCCCTGTCGCCTGACGAACAGCAACTCCAGCATTTCTAAGCCCCTTTGTCAACGTAGAGATTAACCGTCCCTTGTTTTTGGTGTTACCGGTACTTAGAAAGTCTGCCTGAGAAGTGGAAGCCATTGTGTTGGAATCGAAGACGATGTCTATGGACATCCGCTTCCCCGCACGGCGTGCCTGCTCCTGGTATGCAAAAGCAGACCTCCATCAACGAATACTTTGCGTTGTTCTTCAAAATCAGTGGAAGCTTCTGAAGATTTGAAGAGGTGTTGAAGTGCTGACTTGGCTGTTTTTCTCAATAAGGATGAATCGAAGAGAGCTGGAGGCGTCGGTGCAAGCTCGTACTTCAAGAACTCCACGATATCCGCTTCCGATTTCATCACACATATGATTCGCATGAAAAGTTAGTGCGGGTTGACCGGGACGATGTCATCACGAATTTTTAGTTGGCACCCAACAACTGACAAAGGTACTACGCGGCTTTTTCTTGCGAGCTTGAGACCCTCAAAACTTTTCCCCACCATTTGTTGTATTGCTTCTTCACCAACTTCTTGAGCCTTGTCGCAGTTGATGCTGTTGTCTGCAACTACGCCAGTGGAAAGCGATTGAAGACTCTCTTTATTTAAATCCCACGGAGAACGATCTTCTTCCCACGAGCGAAACACTTCTGCGTGGCGGCTCTCCAGCTTCCGCTGCGAGTCTCTCAACTCAACGTGCTGTTCCGAGGATTTTATCTTTATACCAGACACATTTTCTACAGCTTCACAGATCGGGATGCACAGTGGAAACGCCGAGACAAAGTGAGCCAGCGCGCTATCGTCCACTCCTCGTCCTCTTGTTAAACCTCCACGTGATTTCATAGGCCGCATAGGAGCATGTTCTATGGCCATATCTGACCATATTCCAGCCCAAAAATAATGCGAGCGTCGGATGGAAAAGTACTCGTTCTTCCTGAAGTTGATGTACTTGTCCACGGGCATCTTCTGATCTAACTTAAGCATTTGATGCAGGTACAAGTAGGCTGACTTAGCTTAGTGAATATGCCCTGCAGCGTGTAGGTATGGCAACATCTTCGATACGGAGTACAAATGGAGGTTCCAATTTGATGTTCTTTCTGCCCGAATAAACAGCCGAACGATTTCCACTTGCCTATACTACTCCACCCACAGCTTCGCTGTCCGACTAGCTTCTGACAGAGTCTTCATCTTGTCTTCCATTTACTCCATGACCCGAGTTACAACTTGATCTTCGCATAATTCTTGCGGTGTTAGTTTTTCTTCTAAAACCTTTTAAAACACAAACAACACCCATCGGATCGTCGAGTGGCTTCATACACAAAATGCAGTCTTCAAAACTCCTTTTTATGACAACACAATAAATAACATTTATACGGCATAACAGACATCGGTCAACGACCAACTGTTTAAAATGTAGAAACCAAAGAAAACAAGAAGCCCCGCCAATTCGACGCATCAATGCTGCGGGCGAACGCGTCAGTTGGCCGCTGAGAAACAACGCAAACACGGGCTGATTCAGGTCGCGCGCCATTGTTTAAATCTCTGTAGTTCGGCAACTATTACTTGCACATCAATTATGAATACATCAAATGAAAGCTTATTTTGTCGCCAACAAATCTTATAGAAGACTGGTCTGCGATATTCGTGATAGTTTGCCAACAAACGTCAAAAAAGAAAAACGTGGCAATTTGTTTTTGAATTTCGCGGCATTTTTAGCCTACTTTTCACATTTTGCAAAAATGAGGATAAAGTAGACTTATGAGATCGATCCGGGAAAATGTGTGTCTGTCTGTTTGTCTGTCTGTCCTTCTGTCTGTCTGTCTGTCTGGCTGGCTGTGTGTGTGTGTCCCCCTATCAACTCCTAAACGGCTGCAGCAATCAAAACCAAATTTAGTATGAGTAAAGATGTGCACCGGAATATCTCACGTCCATATTCGAAAATGATGTCAGTGCTACTAACTGCTGAAAAAACGCACTACAAATTTGAGCTCCATGTTGGATATCTTGCAAGGTATACATGGGAGCTATTCCAAAATTGGCACACATGTAGATAGGACAATTTCAGTTTAATTTCCAGGAGGCCAACCATGACAGTGTTGCCAAAATAATTTTAAGCCTTCTGATAGGTCCAATGTTTAAATGCATGTAACTTCTACACTATCAATTGGATTTCAACCAAATTTTGTATGTAATATCTGTACATAAACAGATATTACTGAGCGTATTCTTAAGGCCAGCAGGGCTGCCAACTGTTAATAATTGCTCTCTCTATTTTTTTCATCCACATACCTATATATCAGAAAGTATGCAAGCCAACAGCTCTATACTTTGCACACGTATAGCACCTGCCATTCTAGATTAATTTGGAGTAATTAATACAAGGCAGTGCTGCCAACATGATTCTATGCCTGCTGATATGTCCAATTTTAAAATACATGTAACTTCTATACTAACAAATGTATTTCATCCAAAATTGACACAACAAGATATCATACTATTTCAGATTATTTCTGACCAGCACACGCATGCCATTGTTGCCAACATGCTTTTACGCGTGCTGATAGATCCAATATCTAACTGCATGTAACGTCCATTGGACTTCAACCAAATTTTGTATTCTGTACCTTAAGAGATGGAACTAAGAATATATTCAGTCACCAGGGCTGCCAACTGTAGTGCTCTATTAGGCTACATTATATCAGGTATATTTTGAACTAATTAGATATTTCGATATTACCAACTAAATTTCGTCATTATTCTAGATAGGTTCATATCTGTAGAATAATCATTGGCATGAAAAGTAGGCTGTATAGTTCTTCACGGAACTTCTTGTTTCGTTTCCTGTTAGACCGGAAGTATCGCTAACTTGCCAATCCATGAATTAACTTATCACTTAATTTTTCTCCTTTAATTTAAACTATGTTAGAGCACTGTAAGCCAAATCGTTCGCTTACAATGCGCATTTCAGCGACACCACCTAATTCTCCAGCATTCCAGGAGTTCAAACGGCTGGAAATCCAGGAAGCTGACACGGGAAGACCGGGGAATTTTAATATGTTGTTCAGAACATCAAATAGGACAACTGTACCAATTTTCAGCTATACTAAAATTTTTCAAGGTTTTGACCGTTTTTAGACTGAAATTCCTGGGCTATATGCATTCTCGACAGACAACGACTGACCTGGACTGACCACCAAAGAATATATAACAGAAAGATCGGAAACACAATCGGCGGTTCCAACATTCGACTGCAGCGGCATCTGCTACTGAAATATAGAAGTTAATTTGGAAAACAATGGAATCAAAAATAGGCCTACATTTGTAATATCAGAATTTCACCGTAGGCCTACTGTATATTATTACCGTATAACTGGTAAAGGTACAGTTCATTAGTGAAATTTCATGTAACAACATTTTGGACATGTCTTGTATGTTTATAAGTCAACAAAAGAACTGAAGAAAACAAATGAGTACCGTAGCACATGGCGCGATTTGAAGACACTCGGAAGTAAGTCGCCCAGGCGGGTGGATTCACTGCATATATTCTTCGTAATGTGTTGGAATTCGTACAATCCTTGATTCACAGTCAGCTTAACAATTATCCCATGTGCAACAATATGCCAAAACTTCTGTAGCAATAAATATAAATAGCCTACCGTTATTGCAAATGTAATCTGTCGAATGTTGGAACTTATAAATCGTTTGAATGAAATTACCATAGCGTTTTCAATTGAAATGGGAACGTAGAATTCCTTAGTTTACGGGAATGCCAAAAGTTAAATATGTTTTGACAATATAATAGCAATTGCAAGAAAGGAAAATACGGAAATAAAAAAAAACATGCCGGAGGGGGGATTCGAACCCCTTACATTGGGCGATGCATGAATTATGTGACTACGGCGGAGCCACCTGAGCTACCCAACCACTGCTAATGGTGCGCAATATTAAGTTAATTAAACACCATGCACACTCAAAATTTGATGTCAGTTTACGTTTTTCAACATTTTCTGTCTGGTATAAATATATTCCAGTGTATATCATGGAAACGTCATAAACAATGTTCCCTTCCATTATAATTCTTATACATAACTTTTTTTTAAAGTCAATTTACCCTCTAGGTTGGTGGATCCCACGGACTCAGCGAGGGAACTCACCACTACCGCCTCTATGGGCAGTGTCCTGGAGCTTGGAACATCTGGTCGGGTTGGATACAACTGGGGAGGTGTGATCAGCACTTCGCCCAGGCGGCCTCGCCTGCAAAGCGAACAGGGGCCTCATGAGGGATGGGAACGGATGGAAGATTGGGATGGAAAGGCTAGGAAGAGGGAAGGAGGCGGCCGTGGCCTTAAAGTAGGTACCATCCCGGCATTTGCCCGAAGACGAAGTGGGAAACCACGGAAAACCACTTCGAGGATGGCTGAGGGGGAATCGAACCCCCTCTACTCATTTGGGCCACCCGAGGCTGAGTAGACCCCGTTCCAGTCCTCGTACCACGTTTCAAATTTCGTGGCAGAGCCGGGAATCGAACCCAGGACCTCCGGGGCGGCAGCTAACCATGCTGACCGCTACGCTACGGAGGCGACCTTATACATAACTATGAAATTAAAACGCGGTGGACTTGTAACCGCCATGACTTGTCATGAGGCAAGGCGATTGTACGCATGCGCGATTGGCAAGATTTCTGAATTTTTGTTTATTAATTTAAAAATATTCTGTAACATATTTGTTTATTTTAAAGACCCTCTGCAAATCTACATGCCAAGAGCTCTCGTTAGAATGCATTACGAAGTCAATCGGTTAAGACGTTATCTCATTCTCGATGTAACAAAAATCGCCTTAGTGTTTTAAATATATAGACTAGATGAAACCCGCCAAAACATGACGGAAAATGGAAAGAAAATCCCGAAGAAGCTTCTTATATAAGTTAGATTCTTTGTACGATTACTTTTTAGCACTATTGCAACTTTAAGGGTGTCAAAAGATAGCACTCTCAGCATTGCAACATATTGCTGGTCATGACTGAAAACGTGATGAGGTAAATAGCCCAATACGTTCAATAGTTTCTCCTTGAGCCGTCTCCTTGCCATTTCCCACCTTAATTACAAACACACACAGTAATGCAGCCATCACAATAACACAGGTTGTCAGAGAAAATTTTAGACATACACACCAAAGTACACGGGGCTGAGTGACCACGATGTCAGAGCCCTTCAAACGAATTATGTTTGCCAATTGTCTCTCATGGCGAAAGCAATTGTGGACACGCGCGAGTGCCTGGAAAACTACTTTTTTCTTTAATAATTCAAGAGTATATCGACGATGCATAATTATGACTTTTAGTCTAGGACGCTAATAACTTGACCACCGAAGCATTGTGAAGAAATTGCAATATTAAGGTACATAAACAACATAGCCTACACTTCAACTGTCAGTTAATGTTCTTCAACATTTCCCTTCTTAAATATTCCCCACCTTTAATTCTCCATCACGTGAAAACGCGCCATGTCTTGTGTTTTAAATATATCGATGCAATGGTGCTGCCATCTGTTGTCAGTTACTGGAAATATATGGGGCGAGTACTGCCATCTGTTGTCAGTTACTGGAACTGATTGCAGATATTCAAACGGCGTATTGAGGACAACAGTTTAGCTCTTTTGATCACATGCTGTAATGCAATGGTAAAACGGAAATAAAAACGTATTGAGAGGGAATGTAGAAATATGTATCTTTAACAGACATAAAACCTTACTAATACAAACAATATTTCAGTGTAAAAAAAATAAAAATACTGTCGAGAGCTGGAATCGAACCGGTGATCCTTGGAACCACAGTCAGTCGCCTTAACCACATAGCTACTAGCGCACTCTTGTTTAGTAGCAGACGCTACCATTTACTATATTCAAAAGCCGCTGTCTGAAGGAAATAATTCATTTCATTATCCAAAAAATCAATGTTGCACATTCGTATACCTTTATACTGTTATTATATTTTATTGTCAGAACTCTGGTTAATGTATGTTTTCAATTACATGAAAGCAGCCGCGGCTGGTTGTGTAGGAGCTGGGGAAGGCTCAGGACTTATATTAGTGGCAAAATGCTGGTATAACGCATTATACGACACCCACATACACGGCTATAACATGTTATAGATTTATTAGGGGCAACAAAATTAAGGAGTATCATAGTCCTTGTGAAGTTAATACTCAGCATATTCTAGTTTGATAAAACAAGAATTGTTCACATATTACAATTATGACGAAAATTGTACTGAATTTTATCAGAAAGGTACTTAGCTACAAATGAAAAATCCTTGCCAAGTGTCGTTCAAATGAAAAGCATTTATAAGTTGCTGGTGTCATAGGCCTATGTGATATGCCAGCAATATCTAGTTTTAATGTTGTGTATTTGATTATGTAATGCTTATTTAATACATATGTGTATTATTTATTACAACGTTTGACGACCTTCATTTACAAAATGCAATGTTTTGGGACGTGTGTTCCGTTTTTCCATTCTTGAAATCTGGCAACCCTAACTGAAGCCCATAACACGCAAATTAATACTTGCCACTGACAAACAACATAATTAATGAACTAATTAAGTTACACCAACGATATTAACGCGCGAACACATGTTTACAAATACACAGCATGAACCAAGGAGGACGTATGGCGCATGGCTTATACTTACATGATCCTTGGCGCATGGCGGCAGATTTTAAACAGAATACTTCCGCTAAGTCTCGGTAGATGGTTCTGCTACCCCTTGCCACCTCATGGTGCTATCTGGCGGAAATATTTTAGTTATTATACTTTAAAGGATACCATTTGAGTTCTCAATAATGAATATCACTTATTAGTCATCTAACTGTTTCTGGTAACTTGTCAATTATTATTAATCCTTCGGAGAGTGAAAGAGGGAAAGTATAAACTTTCATGAGTGAGGTTTGAGACTCCTTGAACAACTTTGAATGCATTCCACAGAATAAGAACATCCTGTCGTGGTTGGCAACCCTGTCTTAGGGTGTAGTCGCTTGAGCCCTCAGCGATACAATTGAAACGAATGGAGCTTTCATAACCACGCCCCCCAACCCTGTTACATAGGAAGGAATAGGACATCTAAGGCGCAGCCTAACAGCGCTACTATCCATCTGAAAAACATTCTTAACAACAGTTCCAAATATATTGACTCGTGACTGAATGGATTGAGTGAAATTTATAAATGTTTCCAATCAATATAAATTATAAATTCCTCAATTAAATATGTATATTTATGGAATCTTTCAAGAGAGGCTCAGCCTAAGAGCCTTTAATCACCAGCCGGCCTGCATGAAAGCTTATTAAGTAACTTACATTTTGAAGGACTTCTCACCGCCATTTTGTCATGAGCCCAGGTGGATGTGCGCGTGCGTGAGGGGCAAGAATTCTGCTACTTTCTATATTAATTTAAAAATATACCGTAATATATATTTTATTTTAGAGACACTCAGCAAATCTACAGGCCATGAGCTTTCGTTAGAGTGCTCTACGAAGAAAATCGGTTCTGCCGTTCTCTCAATCTCGTGGTAACAAAAAAGATGTTCAGTAAAGAACATATAGCCTACTTTCTCCTAAAAGCATGGGTATTGTTATAACTCTTTGTCCTTTTCAAGGAGTATAATTGAATGTTGGTTGTAGTAACTTGTTGAAATGCAACGTGCTATACTGATATTAAACATGAATATGAGGTGCCCTTTGCTAGTGCTACTTCTGTAAAAAAAAAAAAAAAAAAAACATTCAATTAGGTTTCACCGTGTTTGAATTGATATGGGGAATGGATTTGCACACATACATGGCCGCTATTTGCAAACTATTGGGCTGATGACCTTGTAGTCAGTCATAAGATGCTTTCCACAAAAAGGCATGTTGTTGCAAAATCCGGTAGAGATCAAATTATTAGGATGGTCGAAATTTGATTTAAGCTTTTAACATTTGGGTGGCCGTCATTCCGTTTCCGTCAAGATGGCGGTGACATAAAACATGACACTGAGGTGCCTTTTGCTAGTGCTACCTCTGTACCAAATTTCGTTCAATTCGGTTTCACCGTGTTTGAATTGATAGGGGGAATCGATTTGCACACATACTTGGCAACCATCTGCAAACTATTGGGCTGATGATCTAGCAGTTTGGTCAGAATATGCTTCCCATATAAAGATTTGTTGTTGTAAAATTTGGTAGAGACTAGATTGTTAGGTTGGTCGTAGTTACATTTTAGCCTTTAACATTTGGGTGGCCGCGATTACGTTTCCGTCAAGATGACGGTGATATAAAACATGACACTGAGGTTGCCTTTTCTAGTGTTATCTCTGTACCAAATTTCGTTCCATTCGGTTTCATCGTGTTCGAATTAATAGGGGGAATCGATTTTTACACAAAGATGGCCGCCATACGCAAAATATTAGGCTAATGACCTATTAGATTGGTCAAAGGATGCTCCCTCCATAATGGTATGTTGATGCAAAATTTGGTAGAGATCGGATGATTAGGTTAATCGTAATTTGATTTAAGCTATGAATATTTGTGTGGCCGCCATTACGTTTCCGTCAAGATGGCGGCGATATAAATCATGACACTGAGGTGCCCGTTGCTAGTGCTACCTCTGTACCAAATTTCATTCCATTCGGTTTCACCGTGTTCGAATTAATAGGGTTAATTGATTTTGACACAAAGATAGCCGCCATCCGCAAACTACTAGGCTAATGACCTATTTGTCAAAGGATGCTTCCTCCATAAAGGTATGTTGTTGCAAAATTTGGTAGAGATCGGATGATTAGGTTAGTCGTAATTTGATTTAAGCTTTGAACATTTGTGTGGCCGCCATTACGTTTCCGTCAAGATGGCGGTGATATAAAACATGACACTGAGGTGCCCGTTGCTAGTGCTACCTCTGTACCAAATTTCATTCCATTCGGTTTCACCGTGTTCGAATTAATAGGGGAAATCGATTTTGACACAAAGATGGCCGCCATCCGCAAACTATTAGGCTAATGACCTATTAGATTTGTCAAAGGATGCTTCCTCCATAAAGGTATGTTGTTGCAAAATTTGGTAGAGATGGGATGATTAGCTTAGTCGTAATTTGATTTAAGCTTTGAACATTTGGGTGGCCGCCATTACGTTTCCGTCAAGACGGCGGCGATATAAAACATGACACTGCGGTGCCCTTTGCTAGTGCTACCTCTGTAACAAATTTCATTCCATTCGGTTTCACCGTGTTCGAATTAATAGGGTTAATTGATTTTGACACAAAGATGGCCGCCATCCGCAAACTACTAGGCTAATGACCTATTAGATTTGTCAAAGGATGCTTCCTCCATAAAGGTATGTTGTTGCAAAATTTGGTAGAGATCGGATGATTAGGTTAGTCGTAATTTGATTTAAGCTTTGAACATTTGTGTGGCCGCCATTACGTTTCCGTCAAGATGGCGGTGATATAAAACATGACACTGAGGTGCCCGTTGCTAGTGCTACCTCTGTACCAAATTTCATTCCATTCGGTGTCACCGTGTTCGAATTAATAGGGGAAATCGATTTTGACACAAAGATGGCCGCCATCCGCAAACTATTAGGCTAATGACCTATTAGATTTGTCAAAGGATGCTTCCTCCATAAAGGTATGTTGTTGCAAAATTTGGTAGAGATCGGATGATTAGCTTAGTCGTAATTTGATTTAAGCTTTGAACATTTGGGTGGCCGCCATTACGTTTCCGTCAAGACGGCGGCGATATAAAACATGACACTGCGGTGCCCTTTGCTAGTGCTACCTCTGTAACAAATTTCATTCCATTCGGTTTCACCGTGTTCGAATTAATAGGGTTAATTGATTTTGACACAAAGATGGCCGCCATCCGCAAACTACTAGGCTAATGACCTATTAGATTTGTCAAAGGATGCTTCCTCCATAAAGGTATGTTGTTGCAAAATTTGGTAGAGATCGGATGATTAGGTTAGTCGTAATTTGATTTAAGCTTTGAACATTTGTGTGGCCGCCATTACGTTTCCGTCAAGATGGCGGTGATATAAAACATGACACTGAGGTGCCCTTTGCTAGTGCTACCTCTGTACCAAATTTCATTCCATTCGGTTTCACCCTGTTCGAATTAATAGGGGTAATCGATTTTGACACAAAGATGGCCGCCATCCGCAAACTATTAGGCAAATGACCTACTAGATTTGTCAAAGGATGCTCCCTTCATAAAGGTATGTTGTTGCAAAAATTGGTAGAGATCGGATGATCAGGTTAGTCGGAATTTGATTTAAGCTTTGAACATTTGGGTGGCCGCCATTACGTTTCCGTCAAGATGGCGGCGATATAAAACATGACACTGGGGTGCCCTTTGCTAGTGCTACCTCTGTAACAAATTTCATTCCATTCGGTTTCACCGTGTTCGAATTAATAGGGGTAATCGAATTTGACACAAAGATGGCCGCCATCCGCAAACTATTAGGCTAATGACCTATTAGATTTGTCAAAGGATGCTCCCTCCATAAAGGTATGTTGTTGCAAAATGTGGTAGAGATCGGATGATTAGGTTAGTCGTAATTTGATTTAAGCTTTGAACATTTGTGTGGCCGCCATTACGTTTCCGTCAAGATGGCGGCGATATAAAACATGACACTGAGGTGTCCTTTGCTAGTGCTACCTTTGTACCAAATTTCGTTCAATTTGCGCTCACCGTGTTCGAATTGATAGGGGGGGGACAGACATTCCGAGTACACACACTCACTCACACACACACACACACACACACAGACTCACACCCATACACACACACACATAGACACACTTTTTTTTCGCCCTGTAGTGATCTCATAAGTCTACTTTCATTTTTTGCAAAAATCGAAACTAGGCTAAAAATCACCTTACTGTTTTAAATATATAGATAAAAGGATTTTGAATGAAAAATTGTGACTGATTTCAATCCATTAATTTAGTTCAAAAATTTTCACACCTCTGTAAGTACACTCTTATAGCCTCCTGGCCCGGTGCACGTCTTTTAAATTGACCTCAGTGGAGTGACTTGGATGCCATTTCCATTCCAGTGTCTAGAACCATAATTGAGGTAATAGAAGCCATGTTACAGTGTGCCTTTTCCAAATTTATTTATTTATTTATTTATTTATTTATTTATTTTATGTTTTCAATATTGGCGAAGTTAGGGCTCATGGGCCAATCTCACACTTAACCACAAAATATGGTACCAGTACATATGAAACAATTTTGTAAATACAAAAATAATTATAATGATAAATGAGGAGTAAATTAATTACGCTAATACTAATATTAATGAAAAAGGCATATTAATAATGATGATAATAATAATTATTTTTATTTTAACACTAAAAATAATGATAATAATAATCGCAATGTCACAGAACTTTGTATATTATCCTATATATAATCCTAGATCAGTCATACGTCTTATCATCCATCACCATTCACACGGGGTAATCAGCAGTATAAGTTAATAAAAAAAAATCCTCTCGGCACGCCGGAAGGCGGAGGTAGATTTCACCGGGCAAACTAGGGGATAGGCTATAATAGGCAAAATATGTAGGATTTCGTAGGAGGGTCAGACCTCATTTATTGCGAGAAAGTTTTTTACAATTGGAGGTTAGTTAACATTTTTTCGTCTTTCTATGCATACTTTTAACATTTTACTGTCTTATGGGGATGGTAACCTTCTTGTCATTTGGGGTTAATTTTTATACTTGTGATCACACTGTCCTTATGCAAGGTTTGGAACTAATGTGTAACTATCTAACAGTCTGTTACTTCTTCACGCAAAATTTTATCTCCCGCAGAGATGTTGGTTGGTTCCTCAGTTTAGGGGCTGCGACAAGGTGGTCATGTAACCCCGTGTACATTGGGTGTGTGTAGAATCTGTCTGATAAACGGTGTTATTTGTGATGACTGTATTAGTCTGTAATTCAGGTAAGGTTTGCAGACGGTCAATTTTAGGTAGTAGTACCTAATTTTGTACCAAATACTAATGTCAACGACACCTAACGACACTTGGCTGCTAGATGCCACCGCAACCAGCAACTTGCAACGAATGTTGTACCTTCCCCTCCGAAGGAAAGCATACTGACGGATTTTTAGCGCTCTTAGAAAATCCGGCGACTTTGGCCGGCTTTGAACCAGCACCTTGGGCATAGAAGTTCAGCATGCTACCAGTTAGCCGCTTCCCTCATAGTCAGATGGAACAAGAAGTTCCGTGACGAACTAAAGAGCCTACTTTTCTTAAAATTATGGTTCATGCCATAGATTAATCTACAGTATATGAACCTATCTAGAATAATGACGAAATTAAGTGGGTAATATCGAAATGTCTTTATTAGTTCGAAATAAGTTATACTAGGTATAATGTAGCCTAATAGAGCAATACAGTTGGCAGCTCTGGTGACTGAATATATTCTTACTTCCATCTCCTAAGGTACAGAATACAAAATGTGGTTGAAGTCCAAAGGACGTTACATGGATTTGGACATTGGATCTATTAGTGCAGGTAAAAGCATGTTGGCAACAATGTCATGCGAGTGCTGGTCAGAAATAATCTGAAATATTATATATTTTTGGGCCAATTTTCGATGAAATACATTTGTTGGTATAGAAGTTACATGTATTTAAAAATTGGTCCTATCAGCAGGCTTAGAATCATGTTGGTAGAACTGACGTATATAAGTTACTCCAAATTAATGTAAAATGTCGGGTAATTTACGTGTGCATAGTTTAAAGCTGTCGGCTTGCATACTTTCTGATATATTTGGATACAAAATAGAGAGCAATTATTAACAGTTGGCAGCCCTGGTGGCTCTTAAGAATACACTCTGTCATATCTGTTTAAGTACACATATTACATACAATTTGGTTGAAATCCAATTGATAGTGTAGAAGTTATATGCATTTAAACATTGGACTTATCAGAAGGCTTAAAATTATTTTGGCAACGCTGTCATGTATGGCCACCTGGAAATTAAACTGAAATAGTATTATCTACATGTGTGCCAAATTTAGAATAGCTCCCATTTATACCTTCCAAGATATCCAACATGGAGCTCAAATTTCTAGTGCGTTTTTTTTAGCAGTTGGTAGCACTGGCATCTCTTTCTAATATGGGCCTGAGATATTCCGGTATACATCTTTACTCATACTAAATTTGGTTTCGATTGCTGCAGCCGTTTAGGAGTTGATGGGGGGGGGGGGGGACACACACACACACACAGCCAGACAGAAGGACAGACACATTTTCCCGGATATATCTTATAAGTCTACTTTTTCCTCATTTTTGAAAAGTGTGAGAAGTAGGCTAAAAATGAATTTGATCTCGTCAATGGCGTTGTCTTGGCAACCTCTGATAGATCATCCCTTATCAATTTAAAAGCGTTGTTATGGTAACCTCTGATGGCACTTGGCATTTTTTAAAATTCCGAAATCATTTTTCTCATCCCTTGGCGTAATGGTGGGTCATATCAAAAATTCTTTCAGACAAAAGTTTTAGGTAATTATTAGGGAAATATTTTCCATTTTGTACGGTTTTGATATTGTGCCTATTAAGAGAGATATGATTAATGTTTCCCGAAAAACCCACTTTTTTCCACCCCTTTGGTCTTTGGTTGGTGCTATCAAAAAACTTAATTGACATAATTTTTTGGCACTTATCCGACACATATTATGAACTTTGAATGGATTCGATATTTCACGTATTAAGAGCGAAATTTCACTTTTTCGAAAAAGCCCCCCATTTTCACCCCCTTCGACCGATTTTGCCCATTAACGAACTCGACCGAGATTTTATAGGGATACATATTATGTAAAAAATTCAAAGTGATTGGTACAAAATTACGGCAGTTATCGTGTCCACAAGAAACTGATGTATATATATAGATAGGTATATATATATATATATATATATATATATATATATATTTATTTATATATATACTAGCTGAAGTACCCGTGCTTCGCTACGCGTCATAATTAAATTAAAATGTGAAGGTGACAGTGTTAAAACAGGGTATAGGCGAGGTGCTGCGCAGAGGGAGATTAAGGATGGGACATTTTGTCCAACTACACCGCTCGGCGTTGACCGTGTTTTATAGCACAAATTTAGGTTTTACTCGCTAACCGTTGGAGATACCTTTCGGATAGAAAATGTAATTTTAAACCTCGTATATCCCATCAAAAGTTTGCTATTTCTTAACGTTCTCATTTTATTTGAAATGGAAATATGAAAGTTTTAAACCAAAGGGTGTAGAGACGACACTAAAATGGTCACCATATTTAAATAGGGCAAAGTATTGAAATCAAAATAAACCTATATGTTAACCAGCTAAATCAGCTACTTCCATGTAAAAATTCATGTAAATCGGACCAGTGGTACTTGCGTGATTGAGTAATACACAGACACACACCATCTCATTTCTTGCCTCGCTTCGCTCGCGTCATAGTCGTGTCATATTGTTATTCAATGAAATGCAGGTTTAACCCTGTTACCACCACTTTAGAACCTGAATATCCAAAAATCCCTCCTTAGTAGACTTTTTCGACACACAACAAACATATCCCCAAAATATCATTCTTCTAACTTTAATAGTTTGGGTTAGTCGATGAGAGTGAACATCCAAAAATCCTTCCTTAGTGGACGTTTTTCTTCCAGAATTTCACCCCTCCCCATAGGCCCCTTAAATTGCATTTATGAAAAAACGGTCGAACACCTATTTATTGTATTTATTTATTTATTTATTAGCTGATTGATTTCCTCCGAGTTTCAAACTCCTCGCCTATGTCGTTTAAGAGATACACGCTCCGTTAGGAATCTGTCAACCCCCACTTTTCATCTCTTTCACCTCATAATATACACTACATCGAAAAACCATTAGACATGTGTCAGCTTATTTTTAATGATTAGTATATATGCCAAGTATCACATCCCCAAATGAAACCACTCGTGAGATATTGTTATTCAATGAAATGCACGTTTACCCCCTTAACACCTATTTAGAACCTGAATGTTCAAAACTCTTTCCTTAGTGGACGTTTTCGACATACAACGAACATATCCCCAAAATTTCATGTTTCTAACTTCAATAAGTTTGGCTGGGCGATGATGAGTGAGTCAGTCAGGACATTTTCTTTCATTTATTTTTGATAATTTCACCCCTCCCCATGAACCCCTTAAATTGGATTTATGAAACAAACGTTCGAACATCTACTTACTTATTTAAAACTGTTTTCCCCCTGAGTTTGATGAGTGAGTAAGTGAGTCAATCAGTTAGGACACTTTCTTTCCGGTTTTTCCCCCAGAATTTCACCCCTTCCAAGGGCCCCTTAAATTGGATTTATGAAAAAACGGTCGAACACCTATTTACTTGTATTTTAAGCTGATTTACCCGCCGAATTTCAAACTTCTCGCCTATGTCGTTTAAGAGATACACGCCCCGTTAAGAATCCCTCAACCCCCAATTTTCATAATATACACCACATCGATAAACCCTTAGACATATGTCTGATTATTTTTAATGATTAGTTTATATACCAGCAACACTCTCCATTATCATTTCATTTCATCTGTCATTCACTTAATCATTGCCCCAGAGGAGTGCGTCAGGCCTCGGCAGCCGGCACAGTCCATATCCTCGCCGCTAGATGGGGGCTTCATTCATTCCATTCCTGACCCAGTCGGAGACTGGAAGCAGGCTGTGGATTTTCATTTCAGTTTATATACCGAATATTACATCCCCAAAGAAACAAATCATGAGATATCGTTATTCAATGAAATGCACGTTTATCCCCTTAACATCTCTTTAAAACCCGAATAAACAAAAATCATTCCTTAGTTGACGTTTTCGACATACAGCGAACATATTCCCAAAATTTCATGTTTCCAACTTTAATAGTTTTCGCTGGGCGTGATGAGTGAGTGAGTCTGACAGGACATTTTCTTTCAATTATTTTTACCACAATTTCACCCCTCCCCATGGGTCCCTTAAATTGGATTGATGATAAAACGCTTGAACACCTATTAACTTATTTTTTAAGCTGTCTTTTTCTCCTGAGTTTGAAGAGTGAGTGAGTTAGTCAGTCAGTTAGGATATTTTCACTCCTTTCTTCCCCCAGAATTTCACCCCGTCCCATGGGCCCCTTAAATTAATTTATAAAAAAACGGTCGAACACCGATTTACTTATTTTTTAGCTGATTTTTTCCCGCTGAGTTTTAAATTTCTCGCCTATGTCGTTTAATAGATAGGCCAACACGCTCCGTTAGGAATCCTTCAACCCCCACTTTTAACCCCTTTCACCTCATAATAATACACCACATCGAAAAACCCTTAGACACATGTCTGCTTATTTTTAATGATTAGTTTATATGCCGAGTATCACATCCACAAATGAAATCACTCGTGAGATATTGTTATTCAATGAAATGCAGGTATAACCCCCTTAAGACCCCTTTAGAAACTGAATATCCAAAAATCCTCCCTTAGTGTACGGTTTTGACATACAACGAACATATCCCCAAAATGCCATGTTTCCAACTTCAATGTTTTTGGCTGGGCGATGATGAGTGAGTGAATGAGTCTGGACATTTTCTTTCAATTTTTTTTCTTCAGAATTTCACCCCTCCCGATGAACCCCTTCAATTTGATCGATCAAAAAAACCTGTCGAACAGCTATTTACTTACTTTAAAGCATTTTTGCCCCTGAGTTTGATGAGTGGTCAGTCACTCAATCAGTTAGGACATTTTCTTTCCTATTTCCCCCCAGAATTTCACCCCTCCCCATGGGCCCCTTAAATTGGATTTATGAAGAAACGGTCAAACACATATTTACTTCTTTTTATGTTGATTTTTTTTCGCTGAGTTTCAAACTCCTCGTCTATGTCATTTAAGAGATACATGCTCCGTTAGGAATCTTTCAATCCCCACTCTTCACCCCTTTCACCTCATAATATACACCACATCGAAAAACCCTCAGACCAGTGTCTTCTTATCTTTAATGATGGGTTTATATGCCGAGTATCACATCCCCCAATGAAACCAATCGGAAGATATTGCTATTCAATTAAATGCAGGTCAACCCCCTTAACACCCCTTGAGAACCTGAATATGCAAAAATCCTCTCTTAATGGGCATTTGCGTCCCTTGAGGAAGCTGCATACCAAATTTCATTCCAATCCGTTCGGTGGTTTCTGATATTTCGTGATGAATGAATGAGTGAGTGGTATTTGACAAATATACTGTATAGTAGAAGATGGTGTCAAGTCTTTGTTATGCTAAACTCGGTTGAGTAGTTGAGTAACTAACGGGATTTCAAGTAAAGATCCTCATTTTCTATACCGGTAGTGCAGAGCGCAAATGGCAGCCAGTCGGCCATGTCTCGACTTGAGCTATGTTGCCATGGAAACTTTCTGCCTTGCCATTCCTTCATGAGTATATTTTATGATTTGATTAGCCTGTGCTTAAGTGCAAGAGGGCCGAAATCAGTAGAATGAGAAGGACTATCGAAAATTCATGTAGCCAGCGGTTCCTTCTGGGTCCTAAACTATGTGTATGCAAAATTTGGTTGAGATTGGTGGAACGGTGTAGATTTGTATACGGAACAGATCCACATACATACATACATACATACATACATACATACAGACTTTCACATTTATATATAAGATATAGATAGATAGATACATATATACATAAATTATATACAAACTTTTGAACTTACGGTGGTTTTGGGGTCTGGGGGATGTGAAACGCGAAGATATGTCGACATTTTCCGGAAGTCGAAACATGGTACCCATTGCAATAGTTAGCTTTCTAATGAAATCTAGCTAAAATCTGCAACTCCAAAGATCCAGAGAATTACGGAGGAGAATAACTATATTGGCACAGCTTTCTCACTGGAAGAATTAGAAACCGCAATATGCTCAATGAAGAACAATAAAGCCGCTGGATTAGATGACTTGAGGATGGAACAAATAAAAATGTTTGGACCAGCAACCAGGAAGTGGATCCTAGATATGATGAACACCAGTGTATCAAGATTGCAAATACAAAAGATCTGGAGAAAAACAAAGTTGTGGCCCTTCTGAAACCTGGGAAACAGCCAACAGATGCCAAAAACTTCCGACCGGTATCACTCCTATGCCATCTCTATAAAGTTCTAGAGAGAATGATCCTCAATCGAATCTCGGACCAAGTTGACAAAACTCTGATTAGAGAACAATCGGGCTTTCGTCCCGGGAGGTCGTGTTGTGGACAGATCATGAACCTGATACAACACATAGAAGATGGATATGAACGCGGGCAGATCACCGGTGTCCCCTTTGTTGACCTTACTGCCGCATTTGACACCATCAATCACAGGACTCTATTAACGAAGATCTACGCCATCACGAAAGACTTCCACCTAATACAGTTTATAAGATGTCTGCTACAAAACAAACGTTTCTTTGTTATCCTACAAAACAAAAGGAGCCGATGGAGGACACAGAAAAATGGTATCCCACAAGGAAGTGTGCTATCCCCACTGTTGTTTAATATGTACACTAATGACCAGCCAATTCATCCTGTCACAAAATCTTTCATTTACGCAGATGACACAGCAATTGCTGCCCAAGGGACAACTTTTGAGGAGGTGGAAGGAAAACTCACAACAGGTCTTAAAGCACTATCTGCCTATTATGATAGCAACTACTTGAAGCCAAACCCTTCCAAAACACAAGTGTGTGCATTCCACTTACGGAACAGAGAGGCTTGGAGGAAACTGATAGTAACCTGGAGAGGTCAACAACTAACCCACTGTGACACCCCAAAATACCTGGGAATAAAGTTGGACCGTTCCCTCACCTTCAAAGACCATTGCACAGATACAAAAATGAAAGTTTGTGCTAGGAATAACATCATTAGGAAACTGACCGGCAACAACTGGGGAGCACATCCAGATGTCCTCTGCACATCCAGATGTCCTCCGCACATCCGCCCTTTCTGTGTGCTTCTCCGCTGCTGAATATGCAGCACCTGTATGGCACAACTCCAGCCATGCCAAACAGGTAAATATTGCCCTAAATGAAACAGGACGGATTGTAACAGGCTGCCTGCGGGCAACCCCTGTTAACAAAATATACCACCTAATGGGCATAGCACCTCCAGATATCCGAAGAAGAACGGCAGCTGAAATAGAAAGAAAGAAGCAGGAGACGGACCCAAGACACCCCCTATTTGGAAGTGAACATCAACCACCAAGACTGAAATCGAGAAAAAGTTTCCTCCAGAAGACACAACCAATTCAGACACCACCTGCAAACCGTCGGATACAACTCTGGCGTAGCTCATCATCAGAGAAATATTGGGACAACCCCAAAGAAGAACTTGCTGCAGGTCATCACCTCCCATACGAGACATGGAAGGTCCTTAATAGACTGAGGACTGGAGTATCTCGGAGTAAGGTGAACATGAAGAAATGGGGATTCAGCTTAGAGGACGAACTATTTGAGTGTGGTGAACATCAAGACCACCAGCACCTACTCAACTGCAGGAAACTGTCAGAACCTGTCTCCATGGACGATCTGGTAGCCGCCAGTGATAAGGCAGTTCGTGCAGCGGAATTCCGGGCATCACGTGGAATATAAAGATGAACAAATAATTTGTAATCTTTGTATATATATATTTATAATATGTTATGTTCTGGACACGTATAAATAAATAAAATCAGCAGTATTAACAGGTAATCTCGGCATGCGTCCTTAAATTTCTTTATTGTTAAAGAATTTCTGATATCGGCAGGAGTTGAATTCCATAGTCGAGACTCAGCTACAGCAACAGAGCGATTGAACATGGATGAGTGGTTGATGAGGATGGCGAGGGAAGAGCCAGATCGAGTGCTTCGGTTATGATATGAGGACGAGTAACTAATATTTAATGACATGTACGTGGGGGTGTTTTCATGCAGAAATCGATGGATGTCGGCAAGTGAAATTCAGGGCGTTCATCAGGTTTAAGCCAAGAAGCGTACGGTAGTTTGGGATTATTTGGGCATCGTATCTTCGATTGAAAGCAAACCGACGGCAAGAGTTCAATGCTTGTTGCAGTTTCACTGTTTGTCCATGAGTCGCGTCAACGCGAACGGTGCCACAGTAGTCTAGAATAATTGGTAGTATTAGTGCCTGGATGAGTTTAATCTTAATGTTTAGTAGTAAAATATTCTTATGGAATGCTTTTTACACAAAATGTGTGTTATTAGATAAATAATTTCAGTGTTATTTTGTTGGATGTCATTTATTTCAGTGTTGCCTTAGTATTCAAAATTAATGCTTTTTAGTCGGTCAACACAATTGTGTACCGGTATCCAATTGTAATGAAAAAAAAAAACATGAGATTAATGAATAAATTGCTGATCATGAACGGCTGAACGTTGAATCTCACCCACTGTTTGGCCAGTAATACCTTAGCCTTGGCTAAAATCTAAAACAAGTTTCCTTCGAATAGCAAAACATTTCAAAGTCCCTCCAGACAAGGCAAGACTTCTTCGATGGAAATCGGTACAACAAGATTGGATGGAACCATAAGACATTTTCCGGCAGGTCACAACGATGATTGTGGTGTTAGGAATACCCTTAACCGCTTAAGCACTGGTGTTGGTAGGGTGATGTCCCCTCTTCAACTATGGTGTTTCACAGAGTATAGCAAGTGTGAGTGTGGAGAAGAACATCTGTGCCTGTACACTCTGTGTACATTTACCTGTTCAATGCTGGACCTTATGCTTGCCGATAACCTACATGTTAGACCCCTTAAAACAACAATTATCATCATAATCATGTAAAGATAAGCTTCTGAGACGAGTAAATAAAATAACTAACGAACTAACTAACTGAAAATAAATTCACTTGGATGACCAGTTTCAAAACTGGTATATAAGGAGTGATCAAAATCTTTCCGTTTGACGGCCGTTAAGTTCAGAATCAGGAGCATTGAGGCACTCACCTCACTGACACGACGCACCACGTTAAAGATCTCCGTGTGGTAAAACACCGTGTTCTGCTTCGTGAAGAAGTCCCAAACCGAAAGCTTGATAATCGCATGGAAAGAGATGAGGACTATATGACAGATGCTCAAATGTCTCCCATTTGAGCTGGCGTACCTTCTGCGTTATGACCTTTGCGGTATGGGGACGTGCGTTATCATGAAGCAACAACACTGATGTCGCAGTTTGGCCGAAGGTTACACCTTAATTGCACGCCGCAATGTCTCCAGTGTTGGGCAGTACCGTTCCCCAGTGATGGAGACACCAGGTTCCTTGAAATCAGTAAGATATGGACCCCGGTAATCAAAGAACAGGGTGAGCATCACCTTTCCAGCGGATGGATGGCTCTTGATCTTCTTGGGACGAGGGGACGATGGATGATACCGTGCTGCAGGCAAAGAGCCATCCGGTGTGCATTTTGTTCGGCAATCAACGCCCGGGGTATCCACAGGCTGCAGACCTTCCGGTAGCCCTCAAACGGATACAATTTGATCACGCCTTATACAGGGCGCCCGAAAATGTTCTCTGCAGTGTGTACGTGCAGCTATGAGTGGTTGAGTCATAAGTTTAGTTGGCTGCACTGCACTATGTCCTTCAAAGCGGGACTCTCCCGTGTGGTCTGTCAGTGTGAATTGCGATAAGCGAGCGAGCATGCATGTCGTCAGTGTGTATTACAGTAAGCGAGCGTTCAGATAATTATTGGAAGAGTGCAACAGTATACAGGCGGTAATGTTTACTACTGAAGAGAGTGTTTTTAGCCTATTTTCAATTTTGAAAAAAATAGGCTTATGAGATCACCTTTTGTCCGTGTGTGTGTGTGTGCGTGTGTGTGTGTGTGTGTGTGAGGTGTGTGTGTCCCCCTAATAAAATCTAAACGGCTGGAGCGATTTCAATGAAACTCGGTGAGTTCATAGCACTATTCCCGGCGACCTCGACCGTGCCCTTCAAATTTTGTTACGTCTCACTAATCCAACATGGCGGTTGTGCGAAATATTTCACTGGCATTCAATATCTCCGAAACTGTTACCGATATCGCCCTGAAATTGTGTACGGTGATAAAAGGCACTACTAGAAGTTCACCTATGAGACTTTCAAAAATATGGTGACTACAAAACCAACATGGCGGTCAAGCGAAATTGAGACTTTTAAATAGACATTTCTCGCGATTTAACTATCCAAACGTAATGAAACTTGGCACAGCAAATGTTTATACACATTGTAATGCACTGGAATCTAATTTAGTTCAATTGTTTACATAACCTCAACATGGCGGCTGTGCGAAATATTTCACTGACATTCTATATCTCCGAAACTATTACAGATATCATCATGCAATTTTTTACGGTGATAAAGGGTACTGATACAAGTTTACCTATGTATATTTCATAAACCTGTAAAGTACAAAACGAACATGGCGACCAAGCGAATTTGAAATATTTTAATAGACTTTTCTCGTAATTTAACTCTCTGAGCGCAGTGAAATGTGGTACAGTAAATGATTTTGCAGATTGTAATGCACTGCCATCTAATTTAGTTCAATTGTTTACATAACCTCAAGATGGCGGATGTGCGAAATTTTAAATTTAAGTTTTTATTCTTGTGTCGTAATCATGGGATCGAAGTGAAAGTTTGAATAATGAACCTAGGCAATAATTGTCCTTGAATGGTACATAACTCTATGGCCTATACATATAACAATCCTAAATGGCGAGCTTCCGAAATATTTAGACGGTTCTCAATATCTATGAATCTTTTACAGCAACCAAACTGAATTTTTTTATGTTCATAGAGACTATGAACATATGTTCACCTATAGGACTTTCAGTAACCTGGTGAGCACAAATCCAACATGGCAGCGACGCGAAGTATAAATATTTAAATGGATGTTTCTCGCGAATTAACTATCCGAGTGCCGTGAAACGTTGCACGTTAAATGCTTATACAAGTGTTGATCCACTGGCATGTAATTTATTTCAATTGTTTGCATAATCACAAAATGGCTGGTGTGCGTACTTTTAAAATCTCGTTTTTACTTCTTGTGTTCTAATCATGCGATTGAAGTTTGAATACCACACGTAGACAATAATCTTTATGTAATAGTACAAAAATAAAAATCCATCCTGGCGACCATATGAAATATTTAGACGGTTCTCAATATCTACGAATCTGTTACAGCAATTAAACTGAATTTTAGGTAGACTTCATTAGAAAGCTAACTATTGCAATGGGTCCCATGTTTCGACTTCCGGAAAATTTCGACATATCTTCGCGTTTCACATCCCCTACACCCCAAAACCACCGTCAGTTCAAAAGTTTATATATAATTTATGTATATATATATATATGTATATATATATATATATATATATATATGGATATCAGTTTCTTGTGGACACGATAACTGCCGTAATTTTGCACCAATCACTTTGATTTTTTTACATAATATGTATCCCTATAAAATCTCGGTCGAGTTCGTTAATGGGCAAAATCAGTCGAAGGGGGTGAAATTGGGGCGCTTTTTTCGAAAAATTGAAATTTCGCTATAACTCTCTTAATACGTGAAATATCAAATCCATTCAAAGTTCATAATATGTGTCGGATAAGTGCCAACAATTTATGTCAAATAAGTTTTTTGATAGCACCAACCATTGACCAAAGGGGTGGAAAAAAGTGGTTTTTTCGGGAAACATTAATCATATCTCTCTTAATAGGCACAATATCAAAACCGTACAAAATGGACAATATTCCCCTAATAATTACCTAAAACTTTTGTCTGAAAGAATTTTTGATATGACCCACCATTACGCCAAGGGATGCGAAAAATGATTTCGGAATTATAAGAAAATGCCAAGAGCTATCAGAGGTTGCCATGGCAACACTACTAAATTGATGAGGGATGAGCCGTTGCCATGACAACGCACTTGCACGAGATCAGATTCAGTATTTCCATCTGACTAAGCCGGCCCCGTGGTGTTGGGGTAGCGCGCCTGCCTCTCACCCGGAGGCCCCGGGTTCGATCCCCGGCTCCGTCAGGGATTTTAAAACTGACGTGAGGTTTGGAACGGGGTGCACTCAGCCTCGTGAGGACAATTGAGTAGCTGTCTGACAGTGAGACAGCACCCCGATCACGAATACCAATATTAACGGCCGAGGGGACCCGACGCGCTGATCACGCGTCACCCCAATATCTGCAGGCCAAATGGCTGGGCAGCGGTCGCTTGGTCGGCCTTAGCCCGTCATGGGCTGGATGGTGCCAGGGGTTGACTTTGACATCTGACTAAGTGGGAAGCGGCTTCGGTGACGTAACTGGTAACATGCAGAATGTCTATGCCCAAGGTCGCGGTTTCAAAGCCGGCCGAAGTCGTCGGATTTTCTAAGAGAGCTAAAATCCCTCAGTATGCTTTTCTTTGGAGGGGAAGTTCCAACGTTCGTTGCGAGTTGCTGGTTGGGGTGGCATCTAGTAGCCAAGTTCACAGCTAGGTGTCGTTGACGGTAGTACCTGGTAGCAACATTAGGAACTACTGCTTGAAATTGACCGTCTGCAGTCCTTACCTGAATAAAGACTACTACAGCCATTACAATTCACACCGTTTATCAGACAGATTCTACAATCACCCAAAGTACACGGGGTTAGATGACCGCGTTGTCGCAGACCCTAAACTGAGGAACCAACCAGAGGTAGATTTCATTAGAAAGCTAACTATTGCAATGGGTACCATGTTTCGACTTCCGGAAAATTTCGACATATCTTCGCGTTTCACATCCCCCAGACCCCAAAACCACCGTCAGTTCAAAAGTTTATATATAATTTATGTATGTATATGTGTATATATATATGCATATCAGTTTCTTGTGGACACGATAACTGCCGTAATTTTGCACCAATCACTTTGAATATTTTACCGAATATGTATACCTATAAAATCTCGGTCTAGTTCGTTACTGGGCTAAATCGGTCGAAGGGGGTGAAAATGGGGGGCTTTTTTTTCGAAAAAGTGAAATATTGCTATAACTCTCTTAATATGTGAAATATCGAATCCGTTCAACGTTCATACTATGTGTCGGATAAAGCCCAAACATTTATGTTAGAAGAGTTCTTTTTATAGCACCAACCATTGACCAAAGGGGCGGGAAAAAATTGGTTTTTCGGGAAACATTAATCATATCTCTCTTAATAGGCACTATATCAAAACCGTACAAAATGGATAATATTCCCCTAATAATTACCTAAAATTTTGTCTGAAAGAATTTTTGATATGACCCACCATTATGCCAAGGGATGAGAAAAATGATTTCGGAATTATAAGAAAATGCCAAGAGCTATCAGTGGTTGCCATGGCAATACTACTAAATTGATGAGGGATGAGCCATCAGACGTTGCCAAGATAACGCACTTGCACGAGATCATATTCAGAATTCCATCTGACTAAGTGTGAAGCGGCTTCGGTGACGTAACTGGTAGCAAGCATGCTGAATGTCTATGCCCAAGGTCGCGAGTTCAAAGCCGGCCGAAGTCGTCGGATTTTCTAAGAGCGCTAAAAATCCCTCAGTATGCTTTCCTTTGGAGGGGAAGTACCAACGTTCGTTGCGAGTTGCTGGCTGCGGTGGCATCTAGTAGCCAAGTTCACAGGTAGGTGTCGTTGACGGTAGTACCTGGTAGCAACATTAGGAACTACTGCTTGAAATTGACCGTCTGCAGTCCTTACCTGAATTACAGACTAATACAGCCATCCCTAAGTACACGGGGTTACATGACCACGTTGTCGCAGCCCCTAAACTGAGGAACCAACCAAAATCTCTGCGGGAGATATAATTTTGCGTGAAGAAGTAACAGACCGTTACATAGTTACACATCAGTGTCGAAACCTTGCATAAGGACAGTGTGACCACAAGTATGAAAATGGACCACAAATGACAAGAAGGTTACCGTTCCCATAAGACAATAAAATGTTTAAAATAAGCATAAAATGACGAAAAACAAAGTTAATTAAGCTCCAATTATAAAATACCTTCTCGCAATAAATGAGGTCTGATCCTTCTACGAAAACCTGCATATTCTGCCTATTTTCGCCTATCCCCAAGTTTGTCCGGTGAAATCTACCTCCGCCTTCCGGCGTGCCGAGAGGACTTTTTTTTATGTTGATAGAGACAATTAACATGAGCAGGATATACGAAAATAGGCTGTATAATTCTTCACGGAACTACTTGTTTTTTGGTGGAATACGTTTTTCGCGAAGGCGATCGGTTTACAGAAAATGTAAAATTAAGATTTCAGGCGCGGTTTCCTAATAATTCAAAGTGTCCAAACCGTGATACCGTTCGGGATTTGGTAAGTAAATTTCGTGTGACTGGCTCAGTTCACGATGTAGCGGGAACAGGCAGGGCTATGCTTTTAACAGACGAAATACTTGATGAAATCTCCGATATAATGCTGCGTAGTCCAAGTAAATCAACACGAAAATTAGCTCAACAAACTGGAATCTCTAAGTCGACAGCACATAAAGCTGTAAGAGACAAGCTTCAGTTGTTCACTTATAAAGCTACCGTGGTTCATGAATTAAAACAAACTGATTACGGAAAAAGAGTGATGTACTGTGAATGGTTCCAGCATCTGTTATGAATGGCTGTGGTGAGTACAAAGTTTACTGTTTATTTGTTATGATGCAAGCGGCAGCCGTGCTGCCAACGTAACTGCTGTAGCTAGCTCTCGCAGACGCATGTAGGCGCTCCGGAGAACATTCCCGGACTCACTGTAGTAACACAATGTTCTCTTGTTTCCTAGTTGTAGTTTTGTTTATGAGCTGGGGCATCGCGATCAGCCCTGTCTCCTTGGGTGTGTGTTCAATTTATTTGTGTTGTAGTGTTTTCTGTAGTAAGCTGTAGTAGTGCTTCCAAGTGAATCTATTTATTAATCTTATGTAATATTGTTTGGTTTAGGTAAACACTCCTTACAATTGTGTACCACCATGTTGACCGACTGAAAATAATTAATTTTGATAAATCATTCATGCAATATTTCTTTGAGGTTAGGGTGTTTATATATTTGTACTTTCCAGCTAATATAATCGGGCATCATCTAACAGACTGAAATGTATTCATTGATAGAACCATACTTTAATTAAACTCGGTCCGCCTTGTTGCGCAGTGGCTAGCATTCTTGGCTGACACCGCGGAGGCCCGGATTCGATTCCCGGCTCTGCCAAGAAATGTAATTCTGGTGTGAGGGCTGGAACGAAGTACACTCAACCTCGTGAGGCAAACATGAGGAGTGGTGGCTTCGATTCCTACCATAACCATTCTGGAAGTGGTTTTCCGTGGTTTCCCACTTTTACTGCAGGCAGATGTCGGGATGGTAACTTTTAGGCCACAGACGCTTCCTGCCCAAATACTACCTCAATTACAAATACACACACTTGTACAGACATAACAGTGACACAGGTTGTCAGACAAATTATACACGCACCCAAGTACACAGGGCTGCATGACCACGAAGTCGCAAAGCCCCTAAGAGAATCAACAACCGAATGGTCTGAGGCATATCGGCACAGTCGCAGAACGGGCTTTCAGTTTTCCTCCATTTGTGCGACCAGAAACTGCATCTTCCGTGATTTGGGTGGACCATGTTCAAGGATGTCCATTTCTTTCTTGGTAAATTGAAACCAGGCGGTGCTCTGTATAGATCAGCGATTGCACCCACATGGTCTGGGTTTGATGAAGCACATTCTTCATCCCAGGTCTTCTCAGCAGCGAATTGCGATGGAATTAGCTTATTTATTTATTTTTATGCCTTTAGCAGTGCCGAAGTTAGGGCTTCTTCCCAGCTATCGTGGAAGATATATGGTTTTAAACCTCTCCTTTTTCTGAGGTTTACAGTCGTGGTGCATGGACAGAAATTCATTAAATTATAGAGAACTACAAGAGCTACCGAATATCATACATCCCTAAAAAATCTCTACTTACGAGGGAAGTACCCTAGCTCGAACGGCGAAAACCGACTGAAAGTGGGTTTAAAGTATATAGTTGTACCTATGTCAATAGCTATCAATGCCATTCATCTGTAAAAGTACGTGTTCGTTCGCCAGAGCTATCTGAGTATGTGATAATGTGACCACCGTGCCATTTGAGTTTGGACTATTGCAATGCGGGAACATTGTAAATAATGGAGTATGTCTACATGTTGCCCTTGTCAAGGGTGCGTACTGTTCCATTCCGCTGTGTTTTAATCACTTCATTGAAACTCCACATTTACACTTCGACGTCGAATGAAGGACAACACAGTATCTTCTATTGTGGGAAAGATGACTATGTCAACACGGTACTGCATGTGTTAAGATTTCTTGTTGCAAGCAAGTGTTCAACCTTTTGCGTTATGATAATGCACCACATCTGATTCTTGTTAATATAATGGTCACAATTGCCTGTTGCACGGTAGTTTCTGCTACGAATGGTGTTCCTGCAATCTTTTTGTAATGTTACCACATATATGCTAAAGGTCTAACCAATTGCTAGGAATGGATTTTCCCTAATATAATGGTCCGAATTGCCTTTTGCACGGTAGTTTCTGCTGCAAATTTCGTTTCTGCAATCTTAGGACTTCGTAACTTCCAAACATTGATTGTACACTAATGAGGGGATTTACACATAAATGCCCGTGATGAGTGATAGAACAGACATATCTTCGTATGTTAAGCGCACTGCCAGTCGGTTTTAGCCGTTCGAGCTGGGGTACTTCCCTTGTTAGTATTAAATAAAGTCTCCCGATTCCTGGATGAAACGGGTAATCTCGAGAACCACTGGGTGGATTTTGATGCGGGTTTCAACATTCAGTAAAGGATTTCTCTCCGAAGGTTTCTATACAGAAACATTCATTTATGACCAAAGTAAGCCGAGCAGTAACGATTTCAGTGAATCGAGTCGAAGAAAATCCTACCGGTCGTGCGCCTTTTAAGCTCACGCTGAGTAAACCGTTAAACATATCAGTAGTGCTAGATTGGCGTTCTGCTTCCCAGCCTACTTTCCTACGAACTTTGCCGATATCTCCCGAACGCATGATCAGATTTTAACAAACGAGCTGTTATTGGCGTTGGGATGAAATCCTCTTTGCTAAGAATGTGTGTTGGTATTTTAAAAATGTTTTCTTGAAAATTTGTGTCTTTTGGATTGGCGCTATTTTGGAAATGGCGAAGTTTAGAAAAACGTTTGTTTGACGTTAATGAAAGGTGGGTATGCCCTCTAGGTGGGTAGCAAGTTTCAAGGGTGTAGGAGGATAAAAAATGATAGCCTACTTTCTCGCGAACATTGGCGATAATTGGCGAATAGATGGTCGGGTTTTAACGAATGAGGTATTGTTAGCGTTGGGATGACATGCTCTTGGCTAGGAATGTGTGTTGGTATTTTTAAAAATGTTTTTTTGAAAATTTGTGTTATTTGGATTGGCACTATTTTGGAAATGGCGAATTTTAGAAAAAGGTTTGTTTGACGTTAATGAAAGGTGGGTATGCCCTCTAGGTGAGTAGCAAGTTTCAAGGGTGTAGGAGGGAAAAAAATGATAGCCTACTTTCTCGCGAACATTGGCGATAATTGGCGAATGTATGGCCGGATTTTAACGAATGAGGTATTGTTGGCGTTGGGATGAAATGCTCTTGGCTTAGAATGTGTGTTGGTATTTTTAAAAATGTTTTTTTTTTAATTTGTGTTTTTTGGATTGGCGCTATTTTGGAAATGGCGAATTTTAGAAAAAAGTTTGTTTGACGTTAATGAAAGGTGGGTATTTCCTCTAGGTGAGTAGCAAGTTTCAAGGGTGTAGGAGGGAAAAAAATGATAGCCTACTTTCTCGCGAACATTGGCGATAATTGGCGAATGGATGGTCGGGTTTTAACGAATGAGATATTGTTGGCGTTGGGATGACATGCTCTTGGCTGAGAATGTGTGTTGGTATTTTTAAAAATGTTTTTTTGAAAATTTGTGTTTTTTGGATTGGCGCTATTTTGGAAATGGTGAATTTTAGAAAAAAAATTGTTTGACGTTAATGAAAGGTGGGTATGCCTTCTAGGTGAGTAGCAAGTTTCAAGGGTGTAGGAGGAGAAAAATGATAGCCTACTTTCTCGCGAACATTGGCGATAATTGGCGAATGGATGATCGGATTTTAACGAATGAGGTATTGTTGGCGTTGGGATCACATGCTCTTGGCTATGAATGTGTGTTGGTATTTTTTTTTGAAAATTCTTGGTTTTGGATTTTTGATTATTTTGGAAATGGTGAATGTTGTGAAAAAGTTTGTTTGACGTGAATGAAAGGTCGGTATGCCCTCTAGGAGGGCAGCAAGTTTCAAGGGTGTATGCCAAAAGAAAATGAATTTTGAAAAATGCTGACTATTTTGGAAACGGTGAATTTGACGAAAAAAGTTTGTTTGGGATGAATGGTTGCTATTTACTCTCTCTACCGGCACTATAAGTTTCAAGTCGCTAGGTGAAAATCCAATGCACGTTTTTTTTCCAGATTTTTGAAAAACGGGGGCGAGATGTAGGTGTTAAAAAAGGTGAAACCATGGTTTCCGTTATTTTTCGAGATATTTGAGGAAAACGGGAAAAAAGTAAAGAAATGATATTTAAAGTGACGTTGTGTCAGGTGCTGTAATGTTGGTAAAACATACACACACATTATTATTATTATTATTATTATTATTATTACCGACACCGGTGACTATGCTCGCTAGAGCGCTGCATTAGGCCATGGGGCCAAGCTCTCTGCTGACTCGGTAGACGCGTGGGTTCAAGCCCCACTGTCGGCCGTCCTTGAAATGGTTTTCCGTGGTTTCCCATTTTCAACTCAAGGCAATTGCTGGGACGGTACCTATTGACAGGCTACGGTCGCTTTCTTTCATATCCTTGCCTTGTTTCATTCACTATTATTCATTTCATTCCCATTAACTCCTTTCGTGAGGTTGGCGTCGGAAAGGACATTCGGCTGTAAAACCATTGCCACAACGACTTTCATTGCATTTCATTCCCAACCCCGTTGGAAAACGGGAATAATAAGGGGTAGACATACATTATTATTATTATTATTATTATTATTAATTATAATAATATTATTTGACATTGCATCGCTTTTTCTTTTCTCCCACACACACAGAGAGATAGTTTGTTGAAAAATAGAATTTTATGGTTGAAGCCGTCCACTGGAGGCTAGCAGATCTGTGGTCTTATCACTTTGCGTGGACTGCATGTGTCTCGCACACGACTGCTGTTATCTCACACGATCAAGCAACTCAATATTTTGTTCAAGGCCAAACAGCACTGTCAATAAGCCGAGCATTGCGCTTTCTCACACGCAGGGTTTGCAATGGTTGTGTGAATCATTTGACTAGTGCGTTTCACAACATGCTACACGTGGGAACCAAAAAGTAATGTGTTAACAATGCAACTTTGTTGTAGAGTCATTATGTTCTGAGTGTAAGAGATAGTCATTATTCTTGTGATTACCTTTGAAGTCGTCGGAAGTGTGTATCTTAAGCTCTCATAAAAAAATAAGTGAACCGTAGTTGAACGTTGTAATACGGTAGGTTCATTATTGTTAATAATGATTGGTTTTATTGTTATTTTGTGTATGCGTGGAAAGTAAGTTAGTGACTGTTTGTATTTTTTATTTTATTTTATTTTGTTTGTTATAGATTTTCAAAAAGCAAGAAAATTAAAAAAACACTCTAAGTCTGGGAAAGCGGATAGAGAGAGAGAGAAATTATATTTAAAAAAAGCCGCAGCAACAGTAACAGTGTCGGCAAAGAAGCACATTTGCTGAAATTATTACAGTATAATTTATTACATGGTGAGTACAGGTTGTTTCATTACCTTTATTGTTATTGTTGTTGTTGTAAAATGTATGTCATTTATTTCATGGAAATTTATAAACTGATGGCGTTTATTTATTATTGTTTCAGAATTAAGCCGTGTATTGAGTGATCGGGTTTTAACTACCGTGACGCTTGCGATATAAAAAAAGGTGAGCTATGAATATATATAGATTATTTCTTTTCTTTGTAAATTACCTTGTTATTTTTTGTGTGAGTGTCTTATCTATGTGTGCGCACTTGAAACGTTTTGTTTTTTAGGAACTCGTATGAACGAATGAATGAATGAATGAATCAGTGAATGAATGAATGAACGAATGAATGAATGCACATGTTTAATGTATATAACCATGACTAATAACGGATTTTATTGGTTTGTTTTTCAGATAAATCGTTGAAAACAAATCAACAGAAATCTTGTTGGTGATCATCTCCTGCTGGGGCCAATTGCGTAGGATTAACATCAAATTTCTACGACCATTGTGTGCCTGTGTGCGTGATTGGGTGCCAGTCAGTGAAACCGATAAGTGTGGCCGTGTGGAATTGCTGGTTTTGGATTAACCTATTCTAAGGTAAGGTTTGCACGTTTATTAGTCCATTTTATAATCATGTCTATATCAGAGAGTGAAGTGTTATTGTGGCAGCCTTTGGCCAAATGGTCCAAAACGCGAGTATGCTCCGGCCGAATTTACAATGCGAATCACTGTCTGTCCCCTAAAGATTTTGTGGAATTATGTTTTCCCATTTTTAGAGTGAATGTGAACAAAGCGTAAGATTGCATCAGGCTTTAAAAATAAATTTTGAACTACTATGTGAATTTACGTTGTTAAAAATAATGTTGAAGAGAAACACACCTTCAATCTTTGTGCAAAAATGGAGAAAGTACTGATAGCCGATAATTTGGAAACGTGGTATCAGGAGAAAGCTATTCAAGCGCTCATCACAAAATTTGATAAGTTGCAACAGGGTCCCAGTGGCGTGGCCCTCAATAGCATTGCCTATTTGCAAATCAATATTTGTAAATACAATCCATTAAATGCAGGAAGCAGCCATATTCCCACACCGAGCTGGATCGCTTCGAAAATAGCAATTATTAATGTATGGAAAAAAGATGATTATTGCTTTTTGTGGAGTGTAGCTAGTTGCCTGCAGCCCTGTCAAGACAGAAATGGTCATAAACCAGGACAGTACAAAGCTATGTTTAACCACTTAAAGCAAACTCTGAATCTGAAGTGTGTTTCATTTCCCATGCCTTTAGATAAAATGCATTTATTTGAGAAAGATAATCCATATTTCTCTTTCATGGTGTATGGTATCGATGGATCCAATATTGTGGGCCCCTTGTATGCCACCAAAGAGACAAAACAATATCACATTCACTTATTACTTTTGTCTCATGGGGATAAAAGCCATTATTGTTGGGTAAAGAATTTGAGTAGATTGGTGGGCAGCCAAGTGTCCAAACATAAGTGTGCAAAATACATTTGTGAGCGCTGCCTTCAGTATTTTTCAACTGCTGAACTTTTGGAACGACATATGGGAGACTGCGAAGGGGAGCCGGCTGTAAAGCTAGCGCTACCCGAAGGGAATGACACAGTCTTAACATTTAAGGCCACTAATAAACAAGATATGCTACCATTTATTGTTTACGCTGATTTTGAGGCCCTCACCGTTCCCCTTCAGGGATGTGAACCAAGACCCCATACAAGCTCAACCTATCCAGTGCAGAAACATGAGCCTTTTGCTGTAGGTTATTATGTTGTCTGTCACTACAATAAATCACAATGTGAGTATGCAAGTCATGAAGGTCCGGATTGTGCGCGGTGGTTTGTTGATCAAATGGCGGCTTTAGCGGGCAAAGTAGAAAAAAATTTGGACAACCCTGTATCAATTCAGATGAATGATGTACAGCAAAGAGAATATGATCAAGCCACCACCTGCCACATAGGTGAAAAGCCAATTTTAGATGGAGAAAAAAGTAAGAGACCACTGCCACAGGACAGGATATTTTAGAGGTGCTGCCCATAGCGAATGCAATTTGAAGTACCCTACACCTCGCTTCCTCCCTGTCTTCTTACACAATTTCTCCCAGTATGACCTTCACTTCATTGTTAAACAATTTGCTCATGTAGATAAGAGCAAATTCAGCATTTTGGCTAAGAACCATGAGAGCTTTACATCACTTTCATGGAGAAAAGGAAGCATGAGCATTCGCTTTCTCAACTCATTCAAGTTCATGTCTAGTTCGCTGGATAGTCTTGTGAAAGGCTTAAGCGAAGATGAGTTGAAACATACCAATTCCCACTTTACGGATACAAATCAATTTAAATTGTGTGTTCGTAAAGGTCATTTTCCTTATGATTATGTGGGAAGTTATGAGGGGCTTAAATAAACGTCTTTGCCGCCAAGAGAAAAATTCTTTTCTCAGTTAACTCAAAGCACCATCAGTGAAGAAGACTATGCCCACGCACACCATGTTTGGCGAGTTTTTGGCATAGAAACCATGGGCCAGTATGCTATGCACTACTTAAAATTAGACGTGTTGTTGTTGACAGACGTGTTTGAGACGTTTCGTCAGCTAAGTCACGCGATATATGGCCTTGACCCCGCCCACTACTATACCAGTCCGAGGTTAAGTTGGGACGCTGCCCTCAAATTTACCCAAATTGAGCTTGATTTACTGACGGATCCCGATATGGTACTCATGATGGAAAAAGGGTTCCTTGGGGGGGGGGGGGTTCGTATCGCTCAATCAGCGACATGCCAAAGCAAATAATCATTACATGCCTGATTATTGTCCCGAAGAACCAGAATCCTATCTAATGTATTTCGACGTAAACAATTCATACGGTCATGCTATGAGCCGACCACTGCCGTACAGAAACATTGTCTGGCTGTCTGAGGATGAAATTAAAGATTTTAATGTGCATAGCGCCAGCGAGCAACAGGACGTAGGGTAAGTTCTTGACGTTGACTTAGCTTATCCTCCCCCCATCTCAGACAGCGACATAGTGATTTCCCCTTTGCATAGAGAAAATGGTGCCGCCCGAGAGTAAGGGCAATCATAAAAAATTGATGGGCACCTTATATGACAAAAATCACTATGTGTTGCATATTGACATGCTGGTAGAATGCTTAGCCCAGGGATTAACCCTGAAAAAATCCATATAGGTATTTCTTTTTGTCAGAAACCGTGGTTGAAACTGTACATGCATTTAAATACCAGTCACAGACAAAGTGCCACTCAGCCATTTGAAATAAAAGTTTTTAAACTGATGAATAATTGTATCTATGGCAAGAGTTTGGAAAATGTACGGTAGTATAGGGACATTAAATTCGTCAACACATGGCCTGGCGGATGGGGAGCTCAAAAATATATTGCAAAACCAAATTTCAAATCTTTGAACATTATCATGATCTACTGACTAGTCAACTTGCCAAAACTAAAGTGGTCATGAATAAACCTATCTATTTAGGCCAAGTCATTTTAGACTTTTCAAAATTGCACATGCATAAATTCCATTATGGTTTTTCAATGCAGCGATTTGGTAGCATTTCCATGTTATATACAGACACGGATAGTTTCATTTACCATATTCGTGACTGTGACCCGTATATCGTTATCAAACAAAATCCAAAATGGTATGACACGTCCTCGTTTTGTGAGAAGAACGTGTTCGATATCCCCCGCCTGAACAAAAAAGAAATTGGTTTAATGAAAGATGAGTGTTCAGACACCATGATGACTGAGTTTGTAGGTCTCGCTCCGAAAATGTATAGTTTTCGACAGGTGGATCGATGCGAATCTATGCGAGCTATAGGGATTAGCCAGCACGTGGTTAAACGACTCTGTGTGGATGATTATTTACATGTCCTTCAGACCCACACAGGTATGTTACATAGTCAGTTTAGGATTCTCTCGAAAAATCATGATTTATTTTTAATGAAACAGCGAAAACAAACACTCGCTTTGTTGGACAACGAGAGACAGTGGTGTCAGGATATGATGAGAAGCGTCCCATTTGGTTACAACCACTAATGGTTGTTGATATTGTTGTTGTACAACACGGCAAGTGTTTGGTTTGGTTGCTATCAAGTGCGTGATGCCATATTGAGCCTCGGAATAAAAATAAAAAATTGTAGTGTATCATATAATTTTTGTTTTTTAACCTGTGTGCATGGATGTATGCATGGGTGTGTGAATGCCTGTAAATAGTTGTACATAAAATGTATGTCTTGTGCTATTTGCCTGTCAACGCATAGAGAGAGCCATATATCAACGTTTGCATGGTTCACTGCGCACAGGCTAGATTAAAACATGTTGGCTTTATTAGGTTAGGTTAGGAAAAAAACAAACAAGTAGCCACCCTTACTATTACTGTCGCTTAGTAGGCCTCATGTTTCAACTAAGTGAGCACTCACCTTCACTAGGCATGCGGCTTAATAGACCACATTAGGTTGTCGCTTAGTAGGCCTCATGCAAGAACAAAAGAATAATAATCTGCTGCTTTTACTGTGAACAATCTCTCACTTTATGGCTAGTGTTATGAGTGGTAATATATTTTAAAACAACACCAGTCAAATATCTGAAGAGAAATTGTTTTTTTTAACCTGTTGCATGTTATGCTTGCGGCCTACAGCTAAAGAAGTCAACAGACAGATGGTTATTTATTTGTGTTTTGCTTATTTTTATTTTCTTTTTGCTATTTACTTAGGGGACAGACAGTGTATATAGTACATAGTTTTTTTTATTTATTCACTTAGTAAACGTCAACGACTACTTTTCAAATTCAATGATGAGCCATGATGACGATTGTTTTATCGTCACTAAACACACCACGTTCAATGAATATGCCACGATGGTGTATCATAATCCTCAACGTGTGGCCTATCCTACAGAATATAGAAACACGAAAGTACGCATTGATATCACGTTTTATGACAGCATTATGGATGATGACATATTTTATGATCCAGGCCATAACTATTGTAAATCCTGTAGGCTAAATTTTGGTTTTCAAAATAATGTATCCACGCAAGTGATTCATAAAGCATGGTACGGTTTAACCATGAATCAAGTGATTGTTAAATTAGCTGACGAGGATTATTTTGCAGATTTTTGGTGTACATTATGTACAAGGCCCCTGTTTGTCTTAGCTTACCTATCAATCAATATTCTCGTCATAGAATGAGATCTGTTACAAACTAACAGCAACATGTCATGATTATGGCTTGTTTTGTTTTCATTCGGCTTTCAGGTGCATACCTGACGTTTAGAATACATTTGGCTATTTTATGTTTGTATTAGTTTATCGTGTATTTACGTTGATGAACACATACACACTGGTTTAAATTTGTAGGTTTTTGTTTTGTTTCTTTCTTGGTTTGTTGAATGTAGACATGATTATTAAATGCATAGCGTGTTAACTTTACCTTTTTATAGGCTACCAACAGCATTCAGATGTGTGTCCATATTATCTGTTGATACTACTTATTTATTTAACAGAATGCAGTGTGAATTTGCACAACAACAGGGCAAACGAATACAAGTCATTCAACAAGGGGATTATATGCTAATTCCCATTGACAACAGAGACATACATTTACCTCCAAGAGATCTTGAAAATGATTCACACTTAATTTTGATAAAAATTTCCTATGAAATATTTTCCAAATGTATGTTTTGACTGAAAATGATACAAACATTACTATATTTTTAGCCTACTTTCGATTTTTGCAAAAAATGAAAGTAGACTTATGAGATCAACACAGGGCGAAAAAAGTGTGTCTGTCTGTGTGTGTGTATGTGTGTGTGTGAGTCTGTGTGTGTGTCTGTGTGTGTGTGTGTCTGTGTGTGTGTGAGTGTGTGTACTCTGAATGTCTGTCCCCCCCCTATCAATTCGAACACGGTGAATGCGAATTGAACGAAATTTGGTACAAAGGTAGCACTAGCAAAGGACACCTCAGTGTCATGTTTTATATCGCCGCCATCTTGACAGAAACGTAATGGCGGCCACACGAATGTTCAAAGCTTAAATCAAATTACGATTAACCTAATCATCCGATCTCTACCAAATTTTGCAACTACATACCTTTATGGAGGGAGCATCCTTTGACCAATCTAATAGGTTATTAGCCTAATAGTTTGCGGGTGGCGGCCATCTTTATGTCAAAATTGATTCCCCCTATTAATTCGAACACGGTGGAACCGAATGGAACGAAATTTGGTACAGAGGTAGCACTAGCAAAGGGCACCTAAGTGTCATGATTTATATCGCCACCATCTTGACTGAAACGTAATGGCGGCCACACGAATGTTCAAAGCTTAAATCAAATTACGATTAACCTAATCATCCGATCTCTACCAAATTTTGCAACTACATACCTTTATGGAGGGAACATCCTTTGACCAATCTAATAGGTCATTCTCCTAATAGTTTGCGGATGGCGGCCATCTTTGTGTCAAAATCGATTCTCCCTATTAATTCAAACACGGTGAAACCGAATGGAACGAAATTTGGTACAGAGGTAGCACTAGCAAAGGGCACCTCATATTCATGTTTATTATCCCTATAGCACGTTGTATTTCAACAAGCTACTACAACCAACATTCAATCATACTCCTTGAAAAGGACAAAGGGTTATAACAATACCCATGCATTTAGGAGAAAGTAGGCTATATGTTCTTTACTGAACATCTTGTTGTTAATTTATCCAATACTATCTACAACTTTAGGCCATAAACACTCAGGCTTAAAAAAACAACACACTTTCATGTACAGACAAAGTTATTGTTGTTGATGTTGTTGTTGTTGTAATATAAGGACGAGAGTGTTAAAAAGTAACACGCTTTTCTTTGGTTATAGAAAACTATGAACGCCTTGAACGCCATTGGTCAAGATTGTGGCTTTGCACGCAAGAAAATGACTGAATTGCCTACGCAAACACCCTTTCGCATACATAGAATACAAAAATTAAAAACCAAATTTGGTGAACGAGCTCTTTGTATTTGTCAAGACTTTGAGACATTTCTTCCCACACGATTTAATAGTTTACCTAATGATGTCATGGAGGATGTCAATTCGAGTATTCACCCTGTTTATTTAATCTATGAGAGCGAAAAAATAATCGTTGCATGGTTCGTTTTGTAAAAATAGAAAACGAATAATCATTGTACGCTAGCCGTGACTTTTTGTTTATTCATGCCCTACTCTTTAATAACTATAATAAAATAAAATTATTTTTTGTTGCTCAATAGTTTGACGTTTATTAATTGTTGCTTAACGTTTTTAAAGGTAAATAATAAAAATAATAATAATTTTCTAAACTTTTGCTTGATGGTAGAATTTTTTTTTTTGAACCTTAAGTCATGTCAATACAATGATGTCTATGATGAGCATATGTGAATGCTAATTTTGTAAGTTCTCTTAAATTGATATTTTTTAGCCTTAGGCTACGTGAATAGAATCATGCCTATGATGCATGTTTATAATTAGTTTACCTTTTTTACTTTTCATGTACATAAATAGTTTTCTAAAATAAGTTGAAACGTTATGCACTTAAGGTTCGCTTGTTCATTCAGCACCCCCTTATGCACCACAGCCACAAGTAAGAAATTAAAAGTTAGAGAGACATATTTTTAACAAGAAATCTATTAAACACTATTTACTAAATAAATAAATAAATAATTTAAAGTTAACGTCACATTGCCTTTACTGCAGACATGGTTTTGCACTGAACCTTGTTTTTTTTTCAAATTATAATAACATGTTATTTTATTCAATAATAAGCGTTTTACAAAAACATGGTTCTAGAGTAGATAAAGATTTCATACGCCAGTATCACGTACTTTTAAAACATGATTTTGGTTTACCTGAGGTTGCAGTGCATGAGGGGGGCGTTAGATTAACAACAAGCGAGCCTTAAGCACATGACGTTTCAACTTACTTTATGAATAATAATAATAATTATGGACTCTTGTCTTTTTTTATTGTTTGTGATTTAAAATAGCACTTATAGCAATTTTTATAAAACTTTTGATTATTATTATAATTATGTTACTATTGATGAATAATGATGGATTTTTTCCTTTTTTTGATTGTTTGTGATTTAAAAATAGGTTTAGTACAAGTTGTAATTTTTATTTAATTTTTTATAATGTTCTTAGTGATACTATTGCTGAATAATCATTCACTGCAGTCCTTTTTTTTATTGTTTGTCATTTAAAATAGGTTTAGTTTAATTACCATTTATATGATTTGTATACAGTTTATTTAGTACTAGCGGAAGTACCCGTTCTTCGAACGGTGTTATATATATTAACACCAGACATAATCAATTGAGCTACTGTTGCAATGGTTAGCGGTTTGTCATTCCTTCATAAGTTTATCAGAACGAAGTTAGTTTTCTGTGAATATCACACACACTGTTAATTTAAGGGCCTTAAAATGTGGTTTTCGGAGACCCCTTACAGACTCGCGAATTATGTGTCTCACAATGAGAAGCGTAACATATGCTTTGATCGTCCTTCTAGGATAATTTTTATATTTCGCCTATTTTAGCATGTATTTTGAGAAGTTTTTCCCTATATCCACCCTTCTACTGTATGAAAAGTACGGTGAGGAGTTTTATAAATGATTGGTGTATTGACTCATGTTTACCATACCTAATTTTACGATGCACCAAGCATCCGAACACGATTTATAGGCGTACATAAAGATACACAGAAAGTCAGACAGACAATTCTATTGTCTACAACATATCACCCAGATATCCAAATATGGGTATATCTCCCATACGTATCAAACAAAATCATCCCTACGATGAACCCGTATGTCGACAACAAAAAAAATTAGATAAAATGTGCTCTCAAATTAAATTCACCTAACGTGTACTTCCTGACGTGAAATAGAGTTGAAAGCCTTGTAGACGAAACGCAATACACCTCACATAAAAAATGACCCTCTACGTTGTCCCCATACACAGGAAGACCTCTTTCATAAATTATAAAGGATTGTGGTGCATGAACATTCAGGTTCTTTAGCCTCAAATGGCCCAAATTCCTAAAAGCCACAAAAAATGCTGATTCAATTCAGGAATTTTTCAAAATAATGTTGTTGTTTGTAGATATAATAGACTTTCTGTACTATATGTCGAACGTGAAATTGCATGAAAAAATTCTATGTTACCCCTTGACCCCCCTTAATTGCATTGACGAATTATACAGCCTACGTTGGTTCCGTGTTAACCTTATTGCCATTTGCAAGCTTTCACAGAAATGTAATAAATGGAGTAGCCTAATAATAATATCGTATGGCCTCGAAGGCCGGGTGCAAGCTTCGTAATTTGACACCCAGAGGGTAGCTTGCATGTTGAAATTTCGTTGTTCCTTGAATCATTATGAAAGTCAAGGAGGGTAGATATCTAAGCTCCTTGAACACTACAGTGCTTTCTAGTAGACAAATGAGGAACTTTGTGTTGGCGGAAACTCCTGAGGTTAATTTTGCCATTATGAACACGGCCTACTGAATTCAAATGGGTTCTTTGACATTCCAACATCGTATGACATGCGAGTCGTATTTTTGCCGCCTTTCAAAAATCACGTACAGGCCGGACGTTTGTTTTAGACGATTGTTCTTGACCTTGAAGCTTGCGGGTGAGCCTGTACACAGTCACTCTCTCACCCTATCACTTCACATTTGTCACCACCGATCTGATGTAATGGAATTCCAGACTTGAGCAGACAGTACAGTCCACGTCGAAGTATTGTGTGACACGGAAATACACGTTACGTAGTTACGAACATAACGTCATTATATTTGCCAGTGACTATACTTCAGCAATAGTGTGAAACAGCTTTATCAATCATAGGAGCGCTTGGGGCAGCTGATAACAACACAGGTACTGTAGTAACTCACCTCCAGGCTTCCATTAAGATTTTTCACTCGTCTAAAACAAACGTCCGGCCTGAACCACGGCCAGGAGTGAACCTGCAATCTTGGGGTTAGTAGACCGACACGCTATCCACTCACCCACCGTGGCAAGGTATAAATGGAGTGACATTGCTTCTTACAGAAATATATGGATAGTTGGATGCCACCCCTTGAGATAATGTTGTCATGGTTACCGATTTCCTTTCCTTCATTAGTTTGTTAAATTAAATTAAATTAGTTTTCTGGGAATATTTCGGATACTGTTGGTTTTAGAGCCTTATAATGTAGTTTTCGAGGCCCCCAAGTTTTGTTTCTGGCACCGAGGGGCTTTGTCTCCTAGTTGTACGCCATAATATAATACTACTACTAATAATAATATAATATAGGGATAGGAATATAATAGACCTGCCGTACCACACTCGCAGGTTTAAATCGCGTGAAAAAATTCTAGTGTACCCCTTGACCCCCTTAAGCGCATTATACGTATTGATGAATTTTACAGCTTAAGTTGGTTCCGTGATAACCTTCTAGCCGTTTGCAAACTTTCACACCAATGTAATTAATGGAATTGCATTGCGTCTTACAGCAATAGATGGACCTCTGAGAATCTGTTGCCATGGTTACCGGCATGTATTCGTTCATTAGTTTATTAAATGAAATTAGTTTTCTGGGAATATCTCCAAAATGGTTGGTTTTAGGGCCTTAAAATGCGGATTACGGGGACCCTTTAGGGCCCCCGAGTTTTGTCTCTCACATTGAGGGGCTGAAAATGACATTTGTCTCGTTCTTCTACTCCTATTTCAGCATGTATTTTAAGGGGGTAGGCCCTCTTTTATGAGGGGTACGGAGAATAGTTACATCAATGATTAGTGTTGTGCCTCTGATGGATATCTCTACCAAATTTTACGTTGATACACCCAGCCGTTCTCGAGTTATAAGGGAACAAAGTTGTCCACAGACAAACAAACAGACAGACAGACCAAAAAATTATTTTCGCGTGCATCCATAATAAAACAGTCTGAAACGTGTAAATAACTCAAATTTCCGTAGAAATTGCGAAAAAACATACAAACTTTAATTTTTATGTATGTAGAGATCTACTGCACCGCTCGGTGTTGACCGTGTTTTATTGCACACATTTAGGTTTTACTCGCTAACCGTTGGAGATACACGAAAAGTGATAAGGACCTTTTGGATAGAAAATTAAATGTTAAATCTCGTGTATGCATCAAAAGTTTGCTATTTCTTAGCGTTCTCTTTGTTTTTGAAATGGTAATATGAAATTTTGAAACCAAGGGGTGTAGTGACGTCACATATGTGGGTTTTACTCGCTAACCGTTGGAGATACACGAAAAGTGATAAGGACCTTTCGGATAGGAAATTAAATTTTGAAGCTCGTATGTGCCATCAAAAGTTTGTTATTTCTGAGCGTTCTCTTTTCATTTGATATGACCCTCTACGTTGTGCTAGGTGCCCATACACAGGAAGACCCATTTCATAAATTATAAAGGCTTGTGGTGCATGAAAATTCAGTTTCTTTAGCCTCAAATTGCCCAAATTCCTAAAAGCCGCAAAAAATGTTGGTTCAATTCAGAAATTTTTGAAAATAATGTTGCTGTTTGGAGATATAATAGACCTTCTGTACTATATGTCGAACGTGAAAATTGCATGAAAAAATTCTAGGTTACCCCTTCACCCCCTTACATGCATTGATGAATTATACGGTCTACGTTAGTTCCGTGATAACCTTATAGCCATTTGCAAACTTTCACAGAAATGTAATAAATGGAGTGACATTGCTTCTTACAGAAATAGAAGGAAAGTTGTATGCCACCCCTTGAGATAATGTTCTCATGGTTACCGATTTGCATTCCTTCATTAGTTTGTTAAATTAAATTAAATTATTTTTGTGGTAATATTTCAGAAACTGTTGGATTTAGAGCCTTATAATGTAGTTTTCGAGAACCCTTTAGGGCCCCCGAGTTTTGTTGCTGGCACCAAGGGGATTTGTCTCGTTGTTGTACGCCATAATATAATACTAATAATAATATAATATAGGGAGAAATTATAACACCTAATTTTTTTATTATTTTTAATTCAGCCAATGGCCATGTACTTTTCTTTTCAGGACGGGTCAGAGAAGGGATATTATCAGAGAAAGAAGCATTCACATCACGCATCACATGAGCAAAATGGAAATGGCCTACCATTTAACTAGGGACATCTATAAGAAAAGGTCAATATCCTTCAACGCAAAACTAAAACATTACTGCAGTGTCATACGTCCGGAGGTCTTGCATGCTTCTGAATGCCTCACGATGAACAAAAAAGGCTTGGTCGAGAAACTGGGGGCTAAAGAAAGGAAAATGTTGAGAAAGATATTGGGTTCCATTAAAGACAGTGGGGAATACAGAAGACGGCATAATCATGACCTATATACTCATGTGGAGAAGATAAGCAACGTCATCCGGAAGAGAAGGTTACCATTTTTTGGGCATGTGAAACGAATGAGCCCAGCGAGACTGACCAACTGCAACATAACTTACTTTCAGGAGAGGAAAACAAAATGGGCCTGGTTCATTGAACTGGATAAAGATCTGAAAGAAGTGGGGATTACACCAACAGACATTCATGAGCGCACCCCACTCAAAAGGAAACTTCAAGCTTGTAAAGGTTTCCAAGAAAAACCGAAGCTGAAAACGGGAAAGATTTGGACCCAGGAACGGAAGGAAATCCACCGAGAACGAATGCGGGCGTACAGGGCAAACATCAAAGCCAGTAGGAGACGGTTGGAATGACGCGGTCCATAGATGGCCTATACGAAATGAATGAATGAATGAATGAATGAATGAATGAATGAATAATATGGGGATAGGAATATAATAGACCTGCCGTACCACAACCGCAGGTGTAAATCGCGTGAAAAAATTCTAGAGTACCCCTTGATCCCCTTAAGCGCATTATACGTATTGATGAATTTTACGGCTTAATTTGGTTCCGTGATAACCTTCTAGCCGTTTGCAAACTTTCACACTAATGTAATTAATGGAATTGCATTGCGTGTTACAGCAATGAGAATCCGTTGGCATGGTTACTGGCTTGCATTCGTTCATTAGTTTATTAAATTAAATTAGTTTTCTGGGAATATCTCAAAAACGGTTGGTCTTCGGTCCTTAAAATGTGGTTTTCGGGGACCCGAGTTTTATCTCTCACAATGAGGGGCTGAAAATGAGTTTTGTCTCGTCCTTCTACGCCTATTTCAGCATGAATTTTAAGGGGGTAGGCCCCCTTTTATGAGAGGTACGGAGAAGAGTTACATCAATGATTAGTGTCGTGCCTCTGATGGATATCTGTACCAAATTTTACGTTGATACACCCAGCCGTTCTCGAGTTATAAGGGAACAAATTTGTCCACAGACAAACAAACAGACAGACAGACAAAAAATTTATTTTCGCGCGCATCCATCATAAAACTGTCTGAAACGCGTAAACAACTCAAATTTCCGTAGAAATTCAGAGAAAAACACACACATTTTCATTTTTCTATATAGAGAGATCTACTCCACCGCTCGGTGTTGACCGTGTTTTATTGCACAGATTTTGGTTTTACTCGCTAAACGTTGGAGATATACGAAAAGTGATAAGGACCTTTCGGATAGAAAATTAAATGTTAAAGCTCATGTATACCATCAAAAGTTTGCTATTTCTTAGCGTTCTCTTTTTATTTGAAAAGGAAATGTGAAATTTTGAAACCAAAGTGTGTAGTGACGTCACAAATGTCGGTTTTACTCGCTAACTGTTGGAGATACACGAAAAGTGATAAGGACCTTTCGGATAGGAAATTAAATTTCTAAGCTCGTATTGTGGCCATTTAGCATAAAATATGCAAATCACAGTATGCCAGCAATGCTCAAATCGGGATTTTCGGGGTTATGGTATGTTCTCCCACTCTGTGATTTACACATTTTGGATTAAATAGAGGATACACTTCCAAAATAAATAAACAAAATCAACTCCTACTATAAAACATTTAATTAACCAAATATATGGCGCTACATCAATGTAAACAAATAAAATACTGACCAATACTTCTAACTTGTTCAGAGTGAACAAGGAATACATAAACAAACAAAGGTTAAATCATAATAAATGGTTTCCTACAAACCAACAAACTTATAATTCTTTTCACTTCCATAAAGTATCCCTTTTAAATTCAAATAATCAAGAGCTCCCAACGGCTCGATACTGTTACATACTCTGTGTTATTCTTATACAACACCTCACTTCCTATTATATGAGTATCTTATAATCAAAACAATATATAATTCTTAATAAAGTACTGTTATTCCTTCACTTAAACTTTTGGGCATTTCACAATGTTCTCATGTTACGACCTCTCTCTAGTTAACAAATTCACTACAGTGATCGGGAAAACACCTGTGTACTCCCGAGTTATAGAAGACTACTTGAACATGTCAAAAATTATGATCACTCCCGAAATCTAATTGTCTTCATTGAACTCCTGAATTCTTACATCAATATAACATTACATTAGGGATTTATATTTATTTGTCTTCAAATACCACTATCTCATAAGAAAGCAACGATCTGAACTTGCAAGCGGTATCTTTCATCTACAAGAACCTCGGTTCGAATCCCGGGTTATTAACAAACTCTAAACACTCATGGTGTATTATTACTTCAAACAGACGGTCACCCGACCTACCGCACTTTCGTTAATAGTAAGGGTCTGACCGTACCACTCAGCGTGATTTATTGTCCGGGAGCAGGACCCCCAGTCTCGCCCACAGAGACGGGCTACATTCTGCTTTAAACAGCTATTTCTTATACGCAGACACTATTTAGTATGTCTAGCTACAGTTTGTCCTATTTACGGCCTCTCGAATATTTATCGGTGACATATGATTCTCTAGCATTTACTGCTCTTCCTTAGTTTCGTAGCTTAATGCTCTTACTGTTCGTTTGTCTCCAGTGAGACGATGTCTTGGATTAAATTTTCCCTTCTTAATTTCTTCGCTCTAGACCCTATCTTATTCAGAATACTAGGCGGCACTTATTTCGTCTGACCCTGATCGGGTTCTTTAACTTTGCTAGAAATGTTCGTTTTCTCTATCGTTGGTACTTCAAACGTTACGACACTTTCTATCGTTTTACTAAATTGTTATTTGTAGAGCTATCGCCTTTTCTTTTAAGTTCGCAGCCTACTTTGACTGTAATACGGAACTTTCACTATAAAGACTGATGCTGGCGGAACTAAATCCTGTATTAGGATTTTCCTAAGTCTTCACACGGAGATACTATGATGATACTTCTCGGCCACTCCTTACGGGTGCACGTTGGTTGTCAGTACAGCGACGCCCTCGGGCTGTTTGAAACTGCACGATGTGATGCAGCACCTCTGCACGAGGTCTGCTGTAAACTGCATGTGCTGTGATACTCCAACGTCACGCCCCCCTGGGCTGACTGATACTGCATTAACGATGATAGTGACACAGTGTCACGCCCGCAGGCTGACAATAACTGCATGTACTTGATACAGCCGGACGCCCCCTCTCGGGCTCTCGGAATAACTGCATGATTTGACTGGCACGGCCAGGGCTTTTATACAAATCGGCGACAAAACGATCAAATCCTTGTCTTTTTCATAACCAACTTTTGAAATAATGGTCGCACACATTTGGAAATTACATCTCTGGAAAGCTTGTTTTCTAAACGTAAACTGATTTCTTTGTAGGTGAAAATCGATCGTACAATTCCGAGATATTAAATGAAATTTACTCTTCAGGTACGTGGGTGTTGAGGTTGATTTTTAATCCCCTCCATCTCGGGTCTCGGGGAACTTTTTATGACGCGGCCACGTTTGCACTTCTTTTCTAGGCAATTATTAAAACCTTTTTCTCCACACAAAAATCTCTACTCCGAAATGATTCACAATTATGTCTTTCTTTAGTTAATTATATGCTCGCAAGTGCTTTAAATCTAATTATTCTTCTTCTTGCACAACTGCGACGATGCCAATTTACTGCAACGTAAAATCAATTTCCGAAACATGCTCGCAGTCACTCCGAACGGAAAGTTCCACTCGTTCTAATTATAGCCATGATCGGCTCCTATCGGTGCGTCATGCGTGATATCATTTCCTGGCCACCTGGGCTCTCATTTCTTGCACAACATTATGCTCGCCCTCTTGTATAAAATCTTTCTATGTTCCACTGAAGACTGTATTTTTCCTTCCTTCTTTCACCAATATACATGGTTTCGACCCCTTGAACCAATGGTACATGGGTTCAGTATGTGCCATCAAAAGTTTGCTATTTCCTACCGTTGTCTTTTTATTTGATATGGAAATATGAAATTTTGAAACCAAAGGGTCTAGTGATGTCACTAAAATGGTTGCCAATTTTTAATAGTGCAAAATTTCGAAATCAAAAGTATCCTATATGTAAACCTGGTAAATCAGCTACATCCATGCAAAATTTCATTTAAATCGGACCAGTGGTTCTTGCGTTATTGAGTAACAGACAGACAGACAGACACACACAATCTCTTTTTTATATATTAGTATGATGATTATAATGATGAAACTATTAGTCAATAATAATGGAAAAAAACACAACACGGACTCTTTTCTTTTTATTTATTTTTGTCATGATAACAGTGATACTATACATTTTTTTAAATAAATTCATGATGTTAAAGTCCATATCTAGATAAAAGTAATTTGCTCTTCATAGCACCAATCACTATAAATGCTGCCATTCTTTCTGATAGACTGGCATCTGAAGCTGTTAATCGTTGCTTGGCAATGCTTAACAAGACTTTGTCGTCAATGCGTCTTAGTGTGGGATCACTGTTTTCATAGGCTATATCATGATTAAGGCATGCATGATCCAAAGCATTGATTCCCATATCCCCTCTCCTTAAACGATCTTGAAGACGAGTACCAGGACCGCAGAAGCTGTAAGCAGGTAAGTGAGCTTCGAATGGTAAGTTTTTAATGATGTTATCAATAATTCCACGGCCAATACACCTGGCACATAGAGGTTTCAATCGGTGAAAAACACTTTTTGTTGTTCTTCTTGTACTTTTTCTTCTTCTTCTTCTTCTTCTTGTTCTTGCTGTTGTTGTTGTTTGTCGGCGGTTGCTGACGAGCATGGTAGGTGGTGGTTGTTTTACGCATGACAGCCATGGAATGATGAAACAATGTCTTTACAGTGAGTTTTATGACCATGATATAATTTCATTAATTGACATGTGGCACACTGTCCAATGGAAGTTATTTTTGCCATGGTTAATTGCTTGTGATGGGAAAAATGATTGCATGTTTGTAGTTCACTCAACACAGGGTCGTTAGTCCACTCGGCAGACGCCTTTTCCCAAATTTCTTTCACAGCGTTGGCAGCAACATAAATAAGAAATGATTTAGTTAGCGCTAATAATTCATGTTGTGTAAAGCTAATACGTTTTTTCTTGCACAAAAAGAACTTTCCAATAGCCTTGTCGATTGTAGTGGCGTCCATGTTTATAACGTTGATGTTATCACCTCACGTGTACAAGTCTCACTGCTATCATTGGACGATAAACTTTCAGTTTTAATTTTATTTAACAACTCCCAACATGCACTGGTGGTGAGCCAATGAAACAATTGCCATGCATGCGCTAAGGCTTTATTCTGAATATTGTCGCAAGGACAAGTGTCCATGAGCGTTTGCAGGGATGGACAACCCAGATCTAAAAGGCCAATACATTGGCAGTGAGAGGGTACAATTGGTTGAAGCCACTGGCGTTTTTCACTCCCTTTAACAAATAAGACATTGGCCGAGGACAAATGGGCTTTCATGACTATGCCAAGATACTTGTAAGAAATATCACCCTTTTCCCACGCTAATTGCAAATGATTTTCAATCCATTGGCTCTGCTTTTTATTTTTTTCACTAAGCAACTCGAAAGCATAGTGAGGTTTAAACACCAAATGGATTGGGTTAGACACCCAAAACATACTACAATCGATAAAAGCTCCTTCCTTAGATATAAATTTGTTGTCTGCAATTTTAAACCCCTGACAATCCACGATGAGTGTACGCATGATGTTTTTTAAATATATATTTTTTGCTTGTTACCTCGTTGACATCTAATCAACAACTAACCCATTTCATGGTTTAACATTGCAAGAGTCAAAGGACTCCAGGGAAAAAAAGGAACAAATAAATTGAACAAGAGCTAAGTATTATTTTTTACAAGTTTTATTCATAACATAAAAAACACTTACAATTTTATTACAAAGTTTGTTTGTTTGTTTGTTTAATTTGGAATAGCATTCAAATGAATAGTTTGCATATACGGTCCACAGGTATCTCCTAGTTTTGCAGGGTCTGGTACAATAACAGGGTAATTCAAACTCCATGGAATATTGCCAACATCATAGCGATTCAAGTAAGGACAGGATGGACTCCATCGCTGATGATCACTAAATGGTCGATCCCCTATTTCCCAGTTTCCAATTTCAACATTGCAAAAATACACATGACCACATCCCCACGATTTAAGTAATAAAATCCGCTTGCAGCCAATTCTCCACAATCCATAAAGGAAACTGTCCATGTTTCAAAAGTTTTGAGACGATTAAATTCACATTTTAAATTCCAAGGTTTGTCTGTCACGTTGTTGTTGTTGTTGTTGTTGCTTATTGAGGGGCACATGTTGTTTGTTGTTGTTGTTGTTGTTTGCATGCACAGTACCAAAGCGCAACAGATAGTGAGTAGTGGTTTTGTGGCGGTTCAAAACCCTCCACCTCCACACCCTCCACACAAGATGGCGGCGGTGCGATATCTCTCGAACTAATGGTTGGATTTTAACAAATGAGGTGTCATTGAACTCGGGCTGACACCCTCTTTCCAATGGACAACATATTTCAACCCCAAAATAAAACCTACCCCTACTAGGGGGTGAAATTGATTTTTTTAGAGAATCTCTGTTACCAATTGCAACATGTGAGAGTTGGAATGCCGATATGGATTTAAACGTTGTTCCACATAAAGTGCATATGTTCGGTGGAAAGCCACTATGAATTAGCATGCCCACTCATGGCTTTTGTAAGAGGGTGGGGGAGCGGATCCCTATGGATGGGTTATTGTTGACGGGTCATTGTTGGCGGGGTCATGGCTGACGGGTCCTTGTGGACAAGTCCTTGTTGACAGGTCCTTGTGGACGAGTCCTTGTGGACAGGTCATTGTGGACAAGTCCTTGTCGACAAGTCATTGTTGACGGGTCCCTGTGGACTGGTCCTTGTGGACGAGTCCTTGTCCCTTTGGACTGATCCCTTTGGCCTGGTTCCTACGGACGAGCCCATGAATTTATTTAAATTATGTCAAAGGGCCTAACTACATTTGTGTGTGTGTTGAATTGACGTTGTTCACCACTACTATAATGGGATAACGATATGAAAGGAAAGTAGCGAAATACATGTGAACACGTGTGAGATGACCTTATTACCGTCCTCCTTGTGAAACAAGTCACATCCTGTTTTGGTTCATACGTGAGAAAATGCAAGTTCATGTGTAATATGACCTAACACACAAGTGTACACATGTGCACGTGCACGATAAGAGCTAACAAGTCACAACCTGTTTTGACAGTGGTGGGAATAAGGCTAGAGACATGTACGAGTAGTCAAATTACACCGGCAGACAACCCCTTTCCTATGGATAACTTATTTCCACTCTAAAATAAAATCTACCCCTACTAGAGAGTGAAATAATAATTTTTTGGTAAAAGTCGCTTTCCATGTGCAACATGTGGGAGTTTGTACGCCAATATGAAATTAAACTCGTTCCACATAAAGTGCATGCATACAACTGAATGCCGCTATGATTTATCATTTTCGTTTTTTGTTTTACAAATGCGCAATTGTTTTTTTTGTAAGAGGGCGGGCTTTTTGAATAATGATTTATAGATACGTTTTTTTTACAAATTAACCAAAGATCCAAAAACTAATAGGTCATCGGCTTTTTAATATCTTATGAACTAAGAAAGCTAGGGACTTGTATGAGGGGTCGTTGGACTTGGGGTGACGCCCTGTTTTTGAATGTATTATTAATTTTTTGTCAAAAGGGCCTAACTGCACTTTCGTTAATATCTCGCTAACTAATAATCACAGAGGGTCAAGTGAGGTGTCATAGAACTTAAAATGGCCAACCCCTCCCCATGACCAATGAATTTACCCCAAAATAAAACAGCAAGGTCATTAACCTAAGATTTTATCAACTAATAATCAGAGAGGGACAAGTAAGGTGTCACAAGACTCAGGATGGCCAACCCTTTCCAATGACCAACGAATTTACCCAAAATACCCAAAACAGCAAGGTCATTGACCTAAGATTTTATAAACTTATCAGTAGAGAGGGTCAAGTGAGCTGTCATAGGACTACGAATGGTTAACCCTTTCCCATGACCAATGAATTTACCCCAAAAATCCAAAACAGCAAGGTCATTGACCTGAGATTTTATAAACTAATAATCGGATATCAACATGTGAGGTGTCATAGGACTTAGAATGGTCAACCCTTTCCCATGGCTAATGAATTTACCTAAAAATACCCTATACATCAAGGTCATCGACCTGAGATTTTATAAACTAATAATCGGATATGGACATGTGAAATGTTTTGTCATAGGACTACGAATGGTTAACCCTTTCCCATGACCAATGAATTTACCCCAAAAATCCAAAACAGCAAGGTCATTGACCTGAGATTTTATAAACTAATAATCGGATATCAACATGTGAGGTGTCATAGGACTTAGAATGGTCAACCCTTTCCCATGGCTAATGAATTTACCTAAAAATACCCTATACATCAAGGTCATCGACCTGAGATTTTATAAACTAATAATCGGATATGGACATGTGAAATGTTTACAGTGAGTGATGAAACATAGCTAGGTAGTGAAAGAATTATTATAGGCTACAAGTATGGTGACTGACAAATCTTTCACCATTGGAACTTGTTTTCAGATCAAACTGCAGTACAGAAAGAGCATAGGTTGTAGGTATGGGATAATAAATGACAAATGGTGTATACAAAATCTGATTTATCGATTCAAGAAATAAGAGTCGACAATCTTTAATTGATTGGTTAAAGAGGATAGCTAAAATCCAAAATGGTGACTATATCGAACTAAACTGATCTAAGCTGAATCAAACTCAACTAAACCGAACTAAACCGAAGCAAACTTAATCAAAAACAAGTCAATGGTTTAAGTGTAAAACCTGTGGGTGAATGTGGTCATTGGTAATGTCAGAAAGGAAAGGGATAACACTCTACCTATAGAGGGTAGGTAAAGCTAGTGCATGATGCTAATGCACACACACAAGTACATGAAACACACACAACTAACCTATACTGTTTTTATGGGTTGACTGTTAAAACTTGCTCAGTGGTTACTGGGACAAGATGATCGCTACACACAACAAGCGTTAATTACTTAAGGCTAATAATCTACACACACACACACACACACACACACACACTTGTTCTAAACTAAACTGTCTTGCTGACAGTGCTCACACTGTAGGCAGATGATAGAAATGCTTGGCTAACAGAAATACATTCATTTCCGGTTGTCTAATGTTACCAGCTAACCATTTTGTGCTGCAGTGGCGAGCACATGTACCACTTACACTAGAGATTTTAACTCGATTTCAAGCTCTAAGTCCTAGAACGAATCAATCTAAGAAAAAGGGCATGGTGGCGCAGTGGTTAAGCTGTTAGCCTTTCACTAAAGTGGACTAGGGTTTGATTTCAGGTCAATACACATGTCATAAACATATAAAAAGCAGAGATAATGTTTTAAACCGATTACACTCATCTCTTTTCAAATTATTACTTGGATTGCAAATACAAAGGTGGACTGGGTGTGATATACAGTTAATGCTGCCTATCGCACACTAGCTGTAAGGAAGCCATATGTAGAGCTATATGTAGAGAACTACCTAGCGATTTCATGAACTGGTATAGCTATGTCGCATAAACGGTGCAGGATACAATCCAGCAACTATAATTCGTATCTTGTGGAACAGAGAAAATGCACTTTTGCCTTGATGGATAACAAATGTGTGCAGACGAATGACCTACTGTACGCATTAGCCTAGCAAGGGGTTATAACCACGAGGAGGAGGTGTGATTTCTATATTTTATTGTTTAGAGACATGGGTTTTGTAACCAGTAGATTTAATTGATTCAGTATTTTGTAAATATTTATTTTTGTAATTGTAAATAGTTAATTTTTTTGTAAATAGTGGAAACCATTTATTTTTGTAATGGTAAATGTTAAATGTATAATTAAAGTTCTTTGGGATGAGTGTGCATGTCAATGAAGTTTTTAGGGATAAATAGAGTGGTTGTGTGTTTGTTCTCAAAGACAGGCAAGGTTGTGTGGATGTATGACTACACAGAAAGAGAGAGAGAGAGTGTAGAAACAGCCTTACCTGCAGTAATAATAGTAGACCTCTATGTTTTGCATACACATAGACAGACTGTACGATCGCAATGGCCAAGCACTCACTTTAACACCATTTACAAAATCTTAAAATGAAAAAATCAAGTTTCGCAAATATGAACTTTTAATATAAACAAAATAAAAATAAAATGTGTAAACAACAAAATTGGAAAATCCATGTTTCCATATCATGAAATTCAAAAACTTTAAACTGACATTTAAAAGAAATGCAAATGGAAAATCGACAAATTGTAATGTGTGAAATGTGAAAATGAACAAATGGCTATCATTATTTAAAAAAAATAAAAAAAAATGGTGTTGTATGGTTGAGGTGTGAATCAAACCCTACATATTTTGGACCACCCGAGACTGAGTATACTTGTTTTAGTCCTCATACCAATTTTAAAATTTTGTGTTAAAGCTAGGAATTGAACCTGAGAGCTTGTAGGGGGAGACAAAGGTTAGAATATGTTAAACAGATAGCCTTGAATGTAGAATGTGGTAGCTATATAGAGATGAAACGATTAGCTCGGGGCAGATAGGTACTGAGATCTGCAACAAACCAGTCAAAGGACTAAAGACTCAAACAACAACATGTACGTTCACCAAAATACTGTTGTGTAACGGTAAATGTTAGTCAACGAACAGTAATGCATTACTAAAACCCATGACACGATACCTAAGAGCTTTTCTAAAATGATTTTAAAATGCCTTTAACCCTATATTGAACACCTAGTTCACAAGACTCATAACTGCAATGTTATGGTAAAACAAAACAAAATCTATATTTCAAAACAAACAAGTGGTTTAGTCAATGTATACTGGAAAAAGTTTTGTAAACACTCAAGTCCTCAAGACCAATTAAATTAGTAACTGTCAGGTTGGCCGAGTGGTTAAGGTGTTTGACTTAAGATCAAATTTCTGTATAAGGAAGCAAGGGTTCGAATCCCTTACCTGACATAACTATTGCCTTAACATGGCTTGGCCACACTGCATTATTATGATACTCAGTACACAAACCATAGATATAGTGTATTGTTTAAGGCCACTCTCTTTCTGAACATAGTCAGAGACTGTTGATGGTTAACAATTGTATTAATAGTGGGACATGGGGATAGCAATTAAGAAAAAACAGCCAATACCCATACAATATTTTTATTCATTTTAGTTTCTTTTTTACTATAGTTACACACTGAATACAACTTTTTATCTCTTTACCATTGTTTGATATAGATTTTAAACACAACGCTTGTTGTAGATCCTTTTACAACTTTCTCCAGGTACTCTTGTTCTTAAAAACTGGGGAAGCCGCAATGGTTTTATAGACATTAAACCCTCATTCTCTTCTTTTTCATCATCATCATCATCATCATTATAAATATTATCTTTATAATTATTATAGTCATTGTCACCATCATTATCATCATCATCATCATCCTCAACATCACTAGAACTATCCAATTCCATTTTTTCCTTTTCAAAAGGGATCTCTTGTAGAGTCTGTGTTGCTTTTGATAGTGTTACGGGTTTATTGAACGTTGACAACTGTCCTAACATGACTTTTTGAGGAGATAAATGTTTTTTCATAAGGAAGTCACTATGTTGAGTAACACTATGTTTTTGTCGGACTTGCTTTTTCTTGTTCTTTTGATCATGTTTTGTTAACACTAACGGTGTTTCATTTGGTATACCACATTGATGAGTACCCACACTTAAGACCTCACCATGTTTACTTTTTAGATGACCTAGACATTTTGTTGTTCTTTGTTTTGAGCACTGCCAAAATATGATGCCATTCGCATTTTCTCGCTTATGGTTATAAGAGTACCCATGATACAGGGCACGTGGTTTACCTTTATTGGTTATAGTATATTCCATAGTAGCCACTGACTTGTATAGTCTATCCACCTACTACAAAGGTCTGAACACTTGTGGTGAAAGAATGATGTTGTGTTGACGTTTTATGCAGGATAATGTTGGTGGCATATGTGGGTGGCTTATGTTGATGACATGTGTTGTTGGCTGATTTTGGTGGCTTATGTTGATGGTTTATGGTGGTGGCTTATGTTGATGGCTTATGTTGGTGGCTTATGTTGATGACATATGTTGGTGACTTATGTTGATAGCTTATGTTGGTGGCTAATGTTGATGACATATGTTGTTGGCTTATGGTGGTGGCTTATGTTGATGGTATATGTTGCTGGCCTATGTTGATGGTTTATGTTAATGGCTTAGGTTAATGTCTTAGGTTGATGGCATAAGTTGATGGCTTATGTTGGTGGCTTATGGTGGTGGCTTATGCTGGTGGCTTATGCTGGTGGCTTATGGTGGTGGTTTATGGTGGTGACTTATGTTGATGACTTATGTTGGTGGCTTATGGTGATGGCTTATGGTGGTGGCTTATGGTGGTGGGTTATGGTGGTGGTTTATGGTGGCTTATAGTGGTGGCTTATGGTGGTGGCTTATGTTGATGACATATGTTGGTGGCTTATGATGGTGGCTTATGGTGGCTTATGGTGGTGACTTATAGTGGTGGCCTATGTTGGTGGCTTATTTTTGGTGGTTTACGTTAATACCTTATTTGTAATGGCTTATTTGACAAGTTATTGTTGTCAATGTATTTAGAGGATTTTTCTCTTGGTTTTGGAAAGTATCTCAACTTTTTTTTATGGTAGCATAATGCTTACCGCCATGTTTGTAAGCAACAACAACACACTAAAATTCCAAGAATCCAAAGTACTCTAAGGTTAATGATTGTCTCTCAACTCCATTCAACGTCTAGCCAAAAAACATTATATATTTTTCACATTTTACAAAAAAGGTAAATTGGGAAAGTAAGCTATATGTTTAAACTAAAAATCATATCAAATCATATGCTAACTCCAACACCTACGTCTATCCCAATCTCAGTCAAAAAAATATAATATTCTTCAAATTTTTCCAAAACAGTATTTGGAAAGTAGGCCATATTTTGAAAACTAATCATCCTATAAAGTCATATACAAGATGGCGGCCGTAGCTTAACTTAACCTAGCCTAACCTAACAAGATGGCGGCCATAGCTTAACTTAACCTAACCTAACCTACGAGGTGTGATCAAAAAGTTCCAAAAAAGTGACTGCGACTTAACCTAACCTAGCCTAGCCTAACCTAACCTAACCTACAACGTGTGTTCAAAAAGTTTCAAAATGGCGGTCGTAGCTTTACTTAACCTAACCTAACTTAACCTAAACCTACGAGGTGTGATCAAAACATTTTCAAAATAGTGGTCATAGCTTAACTGAACCTTGCCTAACCTAACCTAACCTAAACCTACGAAGTGTGATCATAAAGTTCCAAGATGGCGGTCGTAGCTTAACTCAACCTAACCTAACCCTACGAGGTGTGATCAAAAAGTTCCAAAAATGGCTGCCGTAGCTTAACTTAACCTTTGAGTCATTTTTTTTACGGGTCCCGGAGGACGGGTCCTTGTTGACGGGTCTCTGTGGCGGGTCCTTTGGACTGATCCCTATGGACTGGCCCTTGCATTTTATCCAAATTATGTCAAAGGGGACCCGCCACAGAGACCCGTCAACAAGGACCCGTCCTCCGGGACCCGTAAAAAAAATGACTCAAAGGTTAAGTTAAGCTACGGCAGCCATTTTTGGAACTTTTTGATCACACCTCGTAGGGTTAGGTTAGGTTGAGTTAAGCTACGACCGCCATCTTGGAACTTTATGATCACACTTCGTAGGTTTAGGTTAGGTTAGGTTAGGCAAGGTTCAGTTAAGCTATGACCACTATTTTGAAAAAGTTTTGATCACACCTCGTAGGTTTAGGTTAAGTTAGGTTAGGTTAAGTAAAGCTACGACCGCCATTTTGAAACTTTTTGAACACACGTTGTAGGTTAGGTTAGGTTAGGCTAGGCTAGGTTAGGTTAAGTCGCAGTCACTTTTTTGGAACTTTTTGATCACACCTCGTAGGTTAGGTTAGGTTAAGTTAAGCTATGGCCGCCATCTTGTTAGGTTAGGCTAGGTTAAGTTAAGCTACGGCCGCCATCTTGTGTATGACTTTATAGGATGATTAGTTTTCAAAATATGGCCTACTTTCCAAATACTGTTTTGGAAAAATTTGAAGAATATTATATTTTTTTGACTGAGATTGGGATAGACGTAGGTGTTGGAGTTAGCATATGATTTGATATGATTTTTAGTTTAAACATATAGCTTACTTTCCCAATTTACCTTTTTTGTAAAATGTGAAAAATATATAATGTTTTTTGACTAGACGTTGAATGGAGTTGAGAGACAATCATTAACCTTAGAGTACTTTGGATTCTTGGAATTTTAGTGTGTTGTTGTTGCTTACAAACATGGCGGTAAGCATTATGCTACCATAAAAAAAAGTTGAGATACTTTCCAAAACCAAGAGAAAAATCCTCTAAATACATTGACAACAATAACTTGTCAAATAAGCCATTACAAATAAGGTATTAACGTAAACCACCAAAAATAAGCCACCAACATAGGCCACCACTATAAGTCACCACCATAAGCCACCATAAGCCACCATCATAAGCCACCAACATATGTCATCAACATAAGCCACCACCATAAGCCACCACTATAAGCCACCATAAACCACCACCATAACCCACCACCATAAGCCACCACCATAAGCCATCACCATAAGCCACCAACATAAGTCATCAACATAAGTCACCACCATAAACCACCACCATAAGCCACCAGCATAAGCCACCAGCATAAGCCACCACCATAAGCCACCAACATAAGCCATCAACTTATGCCATCAACCTAAGACATTAACCTAAGCCATTAACATAAACCATCAACATAGGCCAGCAACATATACCATCAACATAAGCCACCACCATAAGCCAACAACATATGTCATCAACATTAGCCACCAACATAAGCTATCAACATAAGTCACCAACATATGTCATCAACATAAGCCACCAACATAAGCCATCAACATAAGCCACCACCATAAACCATCAACATAAGCCACCAAAATCAGCCAACAACACATGTCATCAACATAAGCCACCCACATATGCCACCAACATTATCCTGCATAAAACGTCAACACAACATCATTCTTTCACCACAAGTGTTCAGTCCTTTGTAGTAGGTGGATCGACTATACAAGTCAGTGGCTACTATGGAATATACTATAACCAATAAAGGTAAACCACGTGCCCTGTATCATGGGTACTCTTATAACCATAAGCGAGAAAATGCGAATGGCATCATATTTTGGCAGTGCTCAAAACAAAGAACAACAAAATGTCTAGGTCATCTAAAAAGTAAACATGGTGAGGTCTTAAGTGTGGGTACTCATCAATGTGGTATACCAAATGAAACACCGTTAGTGTTAACAAAACATGATCAAACGAACAAGAAAAAGCAAGTCCGACAAAAACATAGTGTTACTCAACATAGTGACTTCCTTATGAAAAAACATTTATCTCCTCAAAAAGTCATGTTAGGACAGTTGTCAACGTTCAATAAACGCGTAACACTATCAAAAGCAACACAGACTCTTCAAGAGGTCCCTTTTGAAGAGGAAAAAATGGAATTGGATAGTTCTAGTGATGTTGAGGATGATGATGATGATGATGATAATGATGGTGACAATGACTATAATAATTATAAAGATAATATTTATAATGATGATGATGATGATGATGAAAAAGAAGAGAATGAGGGTTTAATGTCTATAAAACCATTGCGGCTTCCCCAGTTTTTAAGAACAAGAGTACCTGGAGAAAGTTGTAAAAGGATCTACAACAAGCGTTGTGTTTAAAATCTATATCAAACAATGGTAAAGAGATAAAAAGTTGTATTCAGTGTGTAACTATTGTAAAAAAAAACTAAAATGAATAAAAATATTGTATGGGTATTGGCTGTTTTTTCTTAATTGCTATCCCCATGTCCCACTATTAATACAATTGTTAACCATCAACAGTCTCTGACTATGTTCAGAAAGAGAGTGGCCTTAAACAATACACTATATCTATGGTTTGTGTACTGAGTATCATAATAATACAGTGTGGCCAAGCCATGTTAAGGCAATAGTTATGTCAGGTAAGGGATTTGAACCCTTGCTTCCTTATACAGAAATTTGATCTTAAGTCAAACACCTTAACCACTCGGCCAACCTGACAGTTACTAATTTAATTGGTCTTGAGGACTTGAGTGTTTACAAAACTTTTTCCAGTATACATTGACTAAACCACTTGTTTGTTTTGAAATATAGATTTTGTTTTGTTTTACCATAACATTGCAGTTATGAGTCTTGTGAACTAGGTGTTCAATATAGGGTTAAAGGCATTTTAAAATCATTTTAGAAAAGCTCTTAGGTATCGTGTCATGGGTTTTAGTAATGCATTACTGTTCGTTGACTAACATTTACCGTTACACAACAGTATTTTGGTGAACGTACATGTTGTTGTTTGAGTCTTTAGTCCTTTGACTGGTTTGTTGCAGATCTCAGTACCTATCTGCCCCGAGCTAATCGTTTCATCTCTATATAGCTACCACATTCTACATTCAAGGCTATCTGTTTAACATATTCTAACCTTTGTCTCCCCCTACAAGCTCTCAGGTTCAATTCCTAGCTTTAACACAAAATTTTAAAATTGGTATGAGGACTAAAACAAGTATACTCAGTCTCGGGTGGTCCAAAATATGTAGGGTTTGATTCACACCTCAACCATACAACACCATTTTTTTATTTTTTTAAAATAATGATAGCCATTTGTTCATTTTCACATTTCACACATTACAATTTGTCGATTTTCCATTTGCATTTCTTTTAAATGTCAGTTTAAAGTTTTTGAATTTCATGATATGGAAACATGGATTTTCCAATTTTGTTGTTTACACATTTTATTTTTATTTTGTTTATATTAAAAGTTCATATTTGCGAAACTTGATTTTTTCATTTTAAGATTTTGTAAATGGTGTTAAAGTGAGTGCTTGGCCATTGCGATCGTACAGTCTGTCTATGTGTATGCAAAACATAGAGGTCTACTATTATTACTGCAGGTAAGGCTGTTTCTACACTCTCTCTCTCTCTTTCTGTGTAGTCATACATCCACACAACCTTGCCTGTCTTTGAGAACAAACACACAACCACTCTATTTATCCCTAAAAACTTAATTGACATGCACACTCATCCCAAAGAACTTTAATTATACATTTAACATTTACCATTACAAAAATAAATGGTTTCCACTGTTTACAAAAAAATTAACTATTTACAATTACAAAAATAAATATTTACAAAATACTGAATCAATTAAATCTACTGGTTACAAAAGCCATGTCTCTAAACAATAAAATATAGAAATCACACCTCCTCCTCGTGGTTATAACCCCTTGCTAGGCTAATGCGTACAGTAGGTCATTCGTCTGCACACATTTGTTATCCATCAAGGCAAAAGTGCATTTTCTCTGTTCCACAAGATACGAATTATAGTTGCTGGATTGTATCCTGCACCGTTTATGCGACATAGCTATACCAGTTCATGAAATCGCTAGGTAGTTCTCTACATATAGCTCTACATATGGCTTCCTTACAGCTAGTGTGCGATAGGCAGCATTAACTGTATATCACACCCAGTCCACCTTTGTATTTGCAATCCAAGTAATAATTTGAAAAGAGATGAGTGTAATCGGTTTAAAACATTATCTCTGCTTTTTATATGTTTATGACATGTGTATTGACCTGAAATCAAACCCTAGTCCACTTTAGTGAAAGGCTAACAGCTTAACCACTGCGCCACCATGCCCTTTTTTCTTAGATTGATTCGTTCTAGGACTTAGAGCTTGAAATCGAGTTAAAATCTCTAGTGTAAGTGGTACATGTGCGCGCCACTGCAGCACAAAATGGTTAGCTGGTAACATTAGACAACCGGAAATGATTGTATTTCTGTTAGCCAAGCATTTCTATCATCTGCCTACAGTGTGAGCACTGTCAGCAAGACAGTTTAGTTTAGAACAAGTGTGTGTGTGTGTGTGTGTGTGTGTGTGTGTGTAGATTATTAGCCTCAAGTATTTAACGCTTGTTGTGTGTAGCGATCATCTTGTCCCAGTAACCACTGAGCAAGTTTTAACAGTCAACCCATAAAACAGTATAGGTTAGTTGTGTGTGTTTCATGTACTTGTGTGTGTGCATTAGCATCATGCACTAGCTTTACCTACCCTCTATAGGTAGAGCGTTATCCCTTTCCTTTCTGACATTACCAATGACCACATTCACCCACAAGTTTTACACTTAAACCATTGACTTGTTTTTGATTAAGTTTGCTTCGGTTTAGTTCGGTTTAGTTGAGTTTGATTCAGCTTAGATCAGTTTAGTTCGATATAGTCACCATTTTGGATTTTAGCTATCCTCTTTAACCAATCAATTAAAGATTGTCTACTCTTATTTCTTGAATCGATAAATCAGATTTTGTATACACCATTTGTCATTTATTATCCCATACCTACAACCTATGCTCTCTCTGTACTGCAGTTTGATCTGAAAACAAGTTCCAATGGTGAAAGATTTGTCAGTACCATACTTGTAGCCTATAATAATTCTTTCACTACCTAGCTATGTTTCATCACTCACTGTAAACATTTCACATGTCCATATCCGATTATTAGTTTATAAAATCTCAGGTCGATGACCTTGATGTATAGGGTATTTTTAGGTAAATTCATTAGCCATGGGAAAGGGTTGACCATTCTAAGTCCTATGACACCTCACATGTTGATATCCGATTATTAGTTTATAAAATCTCAGGTCAATGACCTTGCTGTTTTGGATTTTTGGGGTAAATTCATTGGTCATGGGAAAGGGTTAACCATTCGTAGTCCTATGACAGCTCACTTGACCCTCTCTACTGATAAGTTTATAAAATCTTAGGTCAATGACCTTGCTGTTTTGGGTATTTTGGGTAAATTCGTTGGTCATTGGAAAGGGTTGGCCATCCTGAGTCTTGTGACACCTTACTTGTCTCTCTCTGATTATTAGTTGATAAAATCTTAGGTTAATGACCTTGCTGTTTTATTTTGGGGTAAATTCATTGGTCATGGGGAGGGGTTGGCCATTTTAAGTTCTATGACACCTCACTTGACCCTCTGTGATTATTAGTTAGCGAGATATTAGCGAAAGTGCAGTTAGGCCCTTTTGACAAAAAATGAATAATACATTCAAAAACAGGGCGTCACCCCAAGTCCAACGACCCCTCATACAAGTCCCTAGCTTTCTTAGTTCATAAGATATTAAAAAGCCGATGACCTATTAGTTTTTGGATCTTTGGTTAATTTGTAAAAAAACGTATCTATAAATCATTATTCAAAAAGCCCGCCCTCTTACAAAAAAAAAACAATTGCGCATTTGTAAAACAAAAAACGAAAATGATAAATCATAGCGGCATTCAGTTGTATGCATGCACTTTATGTGGAACGAGTTTAATTTCATATTGGCGTACAAACTCCCACATGTTGCACATGGAAAGCGACTTTTACCAAAAAATTATTATTTCACTCTCTAGTAGGGGTAGATTTTATTTTAGAGTGGAAATAAGTTATCCATAGGAAAGGGGTTGTCTGCCGGTGTAATTTGACTACTCGTACATGTCTCTAGCCTTATTCCCACCACTGTCAAAACAGGTTGTGACTTGTTAGCTCTTATCGTGCACGTGCACATGTGTACACTTGTGTGTTAGGTCATATTACACATGAACTTGCATTTTCTCACGTATGAACCAAAACAGGATGTGACTTGTTTCACAAGGAGGACGGTAATAAGGTCATCTCACACGTGTTCACATGTATTTCGCTACTTTCCTTTCATATCGTTATCCCATTATAGTAGTGGTGAACAACGTCAATTCAACACACACACAAATGTAGTTAGGCCCTTTGACATAATTTAAATAAATTCATGGGCTCGTCCGTAGGAACCAGGCCAAAGGGATCAGTCCAAAGGGACAAGGACTCGTCCACAAGGACCAGTCCACAGGGACCCGTCAACAATGACTTGTCGACAAGGACTTGTCCACAATGACCTGTCCACAAGGACTCGTCCACAAGGACCTGTCAACAAGGACTTGTCCACAAGGACCCATCAGCCATGACCCCGCCAACAATGACCCGTCAACAATAACCCATCCATAGGGATCCGCTCCCCCACCCTCTTACAAAAGCCATGAGTGGGCATGCTAATTCATAGTGGCTTTCCACCGAACATATGCACTTTATGTGGAACAACGTTTAAATCCATATCGGCATTCCAACTCTCACATGTTGCAATTGGTAACAGAGATTCTCTAAAAAAATCAATTTCACCCCCTAGTAGGGGTAGGTTTTATTTTGGGGTTGAAATATGTTGTCCATTGGAAAGGGGGTGTCAGCCCGAGTTCAATGACACCTCATTTGTTAAAATCCAACCATAAGTTCGAGAGATATCGCACCGCCGCCATCTTGTGTGGAGGGTGTGGAGGTGGAGGGTTTTGAACCGCCACAAAACCACTACTATAGTGTGCAATGAATGCAGGTGCTTATTATCAATCCTATGAATGATGATCTTCTTTCACCTGACTACAGATGGCTTACATGCTGCTCACATAATTGGACAAAGGATGATATTTCACTTGTCTGGCATGAATAATCAAACAGTAGGCACTGGTATGGTCTGGTACATTTTCTTGTGTTTCAAAATCTACCCTTAAATCAATGGTGGTGATTTTCATAGATTCCTCTAGATATGAACAGTCGAAAACAATCAGTGGTGCTTTTGCTTTAAACCCTTGTGGTGAAAACTTAGGGCAATCCTGTTTTTCATAATAAGACGATTGAAATTTAGCAAACATATCATAAAGGGGGCCAAACTTATTTTTTGAAAAATTGAGTTCCAACCCCTCATAGAGAAAGCAAACATTATTTAAAAATAGTCGTATATTTCTCAAGTGAATGTGATGAAACAGGGTGACATCTTTGCTTTGTTGGTATTTTCTATTGGGTCTTTCGGTAGAGCGAGCCGATTTGACACTCCAACTATGAGTGTCTGTGGTAGGTAGCAAGGGGTACTCATGTAGACTCCAACTTTGAAAGGCGATTTGCACCAAATTTAACATGCATAGCTTTTTGCGATCCGATAGCGTCACATGGGGCACTTTCCATAGTAATCGAAGCAGTTGAATTTTTGAGTCTATCACTTGTTCGGAGGCTCCTTTTAGTGCATTATAATCACTGCGGTCTCTCACCAGATACAAACTTTGCCTTGCGTTTAAAATTATACGCTTGTGATCTTCGGCAAAGCCAAGGAGTAAGTTTAAGGGTAGGAAGCCTGTAAAAGTGCCATCGGTATGAACTAGCCAGTCATTGCTACTGTTGGGACACCATCCTGCCATAGAAAGCGTTTTACTTTCCTCTTCGCTATAGGAAGGATATAATTTCATAAGACTAGTCATGCTCACATTCCGAGTCATATCTATGACAATATCATTTATCATATAACGTACTTCAGAGAACAGAAAAGCCAAACCATGATTCGCCAACGCAGACGTTGAGGGTGTGCTGCCATCTGCTTTCATAAATTTACCCTCAATTTGAAGGACACTTTCATGAGGTAGAGTAAAAATATCTTGATTGTTAATGATGAATTGAATCTCGTCATTGTTATTCAGCCCTGTTGCTTGAGGTTCATAGGAATGCATATCAATGCGCACGACGCCATCTTCCACTTGTATGGGATTTAACACTTGCAACAGCTCCTTGTACATGATTGGGGTGTAACGTATAACCAATGCGTTGTAAGCGTTGTCGGTGTACCCGTGTCAACCGTTTCATACACGGCGGACAACTAACCGACCTCGTAGACGTTGTTGTTGCTTTATAGATACATTTCATAGCGTCTTTAAAACCAACTTGTAGGTCACAGGTTTGTTGACGTCCAAAGCAATCAGTTGTTGGTTTCTATTCACTAAGCGTAAGGTAATATTACTAATATCACTGACACACACAAGATGATATAGAACCACTGAAGGGTTTTCACGAATAATATAGCCACAAGGAGAGGTGACAATAAAAGCATACAGGGAATGGCTTTGTTCTTGATTCGTAAATACGTCTCTAATAATATTGCAAGTCACAGAAATGTGATGGTCCTCGATGCATTTCACTGGATAATCTGAAACATGGGGTTGGTGAACTGCCAACCCTCTTGGTTTAAATCCTAGTAAAGGACCAATAGAATGAACTCGTGTTTCAAAGTCAATATTAAATGTAGAGAAAATACGACAGCGATGAGTAATCTATTGGCTGTAAGTTCAAATTTGTGTGTCCCATCCGCAAATGGTTTGACACCAAATTGTTTTATCATCGACACGCTAATGGCTTCGTGCATATCGTCTATGGTATAATCTCCAGGGGGTAGTCTCAACATATAATCATCATAATAGAATTTGTCATTAATATCCAGTTGAATATTGTAAATTCTATTGTAACTTTCCAAAGAAATTAATCCTAGCACATAGGATTGTTCGGGATGCAATTCAATGGGGGGAAAAATCCAGGGACACTTCAGGCCCGCGGCTGTGCACGGTATAGGTCTTGGCGTTGACATTCATAATGATGAAACTGCGGGCTTAACGCGAACTCTTATATAAAAAATGTAAACACAAACGGCCACACTCTTGACTGTCAAAGGTTTGTTGACGATTCACGTTATAGAATATCTTGACCCGGTTTACCAAATAGCGTAGCAACTCGATCGGGGGTGGTAAATTTCCATAAATGTCAAAGTACCGTACTGTGGATCCTAGTTTCACATAGGCTACAAAATGGGTTCCTGGGCCTGCATCATCATCTAAATTCATCATGGCTCGTTCTTCTTTCCACGGTGCTTTGGGTAATTCATTTCACCTCGAAAATGACAAATCTTTAGTAGTTTGGCATACCTTTCCACTTGTTCATGGGTCATGGCATGACGAGGCAGTTGCCTTAAGCGCTTATCGATTATGGTCATTTTTTCTCTTAGACGATAGACCTTGTTGATAAAAGACTGGCTTTAAAGGATTGCCGTTTCTAGCTCCCATAGCAATGGCTTCTAACGTTTTACGAAGGTCACTACGAAAATTTTGAAATGTGAGGAAGTGGAGGTTGACCCACTTGAATGGAACGCAGGGTGCGGAAGCCCCATCCTTTGTGAGTAACCTGGTAGCAGGAAGTGACTCTCCCGCTCCGGGAAGTCCCGCAGTGCATGGTCGAACAAGCCGCAGCGCGCAGGTAGTCAGTTGCTGCAATGGAGCTGGAAAGAGAGCATTTTCGTGCAATGATTTTGAACGATTTTAAAAGTGGGTTAAACCAGTCTCAATGTTTTGAGCGTTTGCAACAGGCTTTTGGGGAGACAGCTCCTTCCCGTGCCATAGTTTTCTGGTGGTTTCAGGAATTTAAAAGGGGCCGAAAATTTTTGAAAGAAGAGAAGCGGGCGTCCGGCAACGGCGGTTACTGAGGAAAACATCACAATCGTGGAGAAAATGCTTCGCGAAAATAATCATTTTAACATTTAAAGAAATTGAGGCAGCATTGCAGATTGGTTCGCCAGCAGTTTTGAAAATCCTGCATGAATCCCTTCGTGTGAGGAAGGTCTCTTCCCTATGGGTGCCTCACAATTTGACAGAAGAACAAAAACACGCCCGTGTTGAATGGTGTGAGGAAATGCTGACTAGATTCAAAGGAGGGGACTCTAGACGGGTTTTTTGACATCGTCACGTGTGACGAAACCTGGATTTATCAATTTGATCCGGAGACCAAGCGGCAATCAGCAGTGTGGATCTTTCCTGATGACAAGACACCGGCAAGAGTGAAGCACCCCCGAAGTGTTGGCAAGACAATGGTGGCTTCATTCTTCTCGAAGAGTGGTCATGTGGCAACCATTCCTCTGGAGGAACAAAGGAAAATTACCGCTAATTGGTACACCACGGTTGGCCTGCCAAAAGATTTTGCCAAACTTCAAGAACGGCGGCCACGCACGGGACTGTGAGGGATCCTTCTCCTTCACGACAACGCGTCTGCACACACGGCCAACATGACAATTCAGTTCCTGGATTCTACGGAGGTCAAACTAACGACTCACCCATCTTACAGTCCTGACCTGGCTCTGTGTGATTCTTATCTCTTCCCATTGGTAAAAAAATCGCATGCGTGGAAAGAGATTTTCAACCCCTGAAGAAGCTGTTACGACCTACGAAGATGAGCTTGCAGCCATCGAAGAAAACGTGTGGCAGGAGTGCTTCCAGAAGTGGTTTCAGAGAATGCAAAAGTGTATACAGGGTGGCGGTGAGTACTTTGAGAAAGTGCAACAATCGGAATAATTTTAATAAAAATACTTTTGGTGTATCTCAAAACTTTCGTAGTGACCCTCGTATTGTGTCGCTTTCTTTCTTTGAGTTGTTGCTTGCCTTGCTCGACAGCTTTTATGGTTTTCGCTACAGCACTAGCACCACCCAACAGGGACCCCAAAGCTGCCAACCCTGCAAATAAAGCCGGCAAAAACCCCCCTCGCTTAGCAACAGGAATGACTCGCCTACGTTTTTTCTTTCTTTCTTCCTTTTCTTTTTATCGATGCATTATGGTGCGATCTCGGAGCTGTAGACAATCGCACCGCTTGTAAAGCTTTTTCGATAGCCACTGTTTTTATGTTTTTTTAATTTTTTTTTAAGTATTTTTAACACCGGGTGTGAGGCAGATCGACTTGTTTTCCGACCTGGCTTTTTTCTCTATTTGAGATTTGTTTTTTTCATGTTCATTGCATATCTTTTTTTCACCATGGTGCTACTTCGTGAACCTTTCACAGCAAACATTCGATAACAACTAACGTAGAGAACGTTATTTCATAGCAGTATATTCCAATTCAATATAAAGCGGAAAATCATTCACCGTTTTCCCAGCTTCCTTTTCCTCAAATGTAAGCATAAGATGAAAGGATAATTCATCTCCAACATTTACTCTTTGGTGGTTGTGGACCAAAAGTCTATCACCGTTTATTTGTATTTGTAAATGTTTCTCAACAGGCGTGGCATATTTAATATGAACCACATCATCATAATGCAATCGATAATGACTTAAACCGGATGCAAGCATATAGGTAAGATCATCATTTACCAGTGGTGGTGGGGAATGGTTTCTGTCACTGTCCAGTTTTTGATTTGACATATACACTAAAAATACAGATGGGACAAATTTATAAAGCCTTTTCATTTTATAGATCACATAACGGTTCGTGCAGACATCAATAATACGATTATGATTGGCTGAATAGCCCTCAGCGGTTAGTCTCGGGGCCATGTGATAGACACTTTGCACTTTGCGATCGACATAGCTTTTTGTAGCCACCTCTCGAGACTGTTTTGACAAAGAGGCGGCCGTGGCCATGGTTACACGAGCTCGCCCAAACACGTCCATGGTGATAGACGTTAACTAATCTATCCTACTCACCGCTTGCCTATATATAAACCGTATACTCACATGAAAAACTCAGTCGTCGACACAATGGCATTAATGAAACAACCCCATGCTTTGCCCGTCTTTGAGTTGGTTTCAGAGCTATCACTGTCCGTGTGCAAACCTAAACGTCATGGCACCCTATTCCCATCTACCGTTCGATGTATTATGGTAGGGCCTTCGGGTTGTGGAAAGACCAATGTTTTGCTGAACATTATCACCGCGCCTCATGGCCTACAATTTCAAAATATTTATATTTTTGCCAAATCCTTGTACCAGCCTCTGTACGTGTATCTGGAACAAATTATGTCTTCGTTAAATAAAGAAGCCATGTGCTATTTTACATTCACCTCACCTCAAGATGTCATTCAACCAGACCGCATTCAACCAGATTCCATTATAATTTTTGATGTTATTGCCACTCAAAGACAGGCCATTATTCAAGAGTATTTTAGTATGGGACGCCATAAACAAGTGGATTGTTCTTACCTGGCTCAGACCTATTCCAAAATCCCCAAACACTTGATTCGTGACAATGCCAATCTCATCGTTCTCTTCCGCCAAGAATCTAGAAATCTCTATCATATTTTTCAAGATCATGTGAATCCTGATATGTCCTTTATAGCCTTCACGCAATTGTGTGCCTCATGTTGGAACCACCATCCTCATGCCTGTTTGGTCATAAATAAACAGAGTGAACGATGTGAGGATGTTATCGCTTGGGTTTTGATAATTTTATTTCTGTTTAAAAAGACCCAGGGTTTGACATTTCCTGTTAGTGTGTCTTTACCTTCACCATGGCGAAAGCCATAGGCTACAAGAAACATGTTCAAATCATGCAGCGTATTATTGAGGCACGAAATATTATTCGACATAAATTTCGTGAATTACAACGTTTAAAAAACGTCAATCCTCTACCCATGATAAAACATGATCCATCATCGGTTGATCCCATGAGGTTCAAACCAAATGCTTCTGCTGCTACTGCTGCTTCTACCTCTCAAACCAAACCCTTAACAAGTTCAAAATTTACTCAAACAGATTCCACACGACAGGTAAAATCCTCCTCCTCCTCCTCCTCCTCTAATGTTAGTGAACAAGAACATAAAGAAAAACAAGAATAAGAAGAACAAGAACAACATGAACAAAGTGAAAGTGCAAGCGAAACCGTATTTAGTCCTGAAAGACAAAAATCCTCACCCCTTCAACAGTTTCTAAAAACAAAACAAAAATCATCTGTCATAGCGGCAACACCATCTTCCTCCACATCGTCTCCGTTTTCACAAGCCTTGGCAACCCCTCAAAATAAGGCTCAACTCAAAAACATTTTATTCAAAAATTATGGAGCAACACTGGAACCGTATCTGACCCTTCTATTTATCGGAAAGACAGATACCACGTATGGTGTTCGCTATGAGAATGATAGTTTTAAAATTGGGGATTCATCCATTAAATTTGCTCGTACGAAAGCTGTCATTAAAAAGATCAACTATAAATTAACGCCAGGTCTGTTAAAGCTACTATTTTCTCGCACCCCCTCGCCACAAGATTTTACGTCCGAGGACCTTGCTAAATATAAATCCATTTTATTAGACACCAACGCTCACAAGAGAAACTATAAATCCTCTCAGCAGCTCAATGCCAATATATCCCAAAAATATAAAACCATTATTGCAAAAATGTTTGGCAAGCAAAAACATCACTCTGCCTCTGGTGTAAGGTTTATGAAATTAAAACCCTACCTAGATATAACCTTTTGGAATAATCCCAATCAGTTAGTAGAGCGCTTGTACTTGCTTCATGCATCAAAACAAGCTGGTCATACTGGACATGCGGCAGAAATCGCCCACATTGAACAACAACTCCGAGATGCTAAAATTATCTTATAAGCCATCCCCCATCAAAGTGGGCATCGCTCATGAATTGCATAAACCTGCCCGACGCATTTATGAACGCCGTCGTGTCATTTCCAAAGGAATCGATGAACTTTGGCAGGCAGACCTGGTTGAAATGATACCTTATTCTAACTTAAACGACGGTGTACGCTATATGTTGACTGTCATTGATGTATATTCCAAAATGGCCTTTGTTCAACCAGTAAAAAATAAAACTGGTGTCTTAGTCACAAAGGCCTTTCAACATATTATTGAACAATCAAAACGTCAACCTCACTTGTTACAAACCGACCAGGGGAAAGAATTTTTCAACAAGGATTTCTCCAGTTTTCTCAAATCTAAGGATATTCACCATTACACCACCTATAGCAATCTCAAAGCTAGCGTAGTTGAACGCTTCAATCGAACATTAAAAAGTTATATGTGGAAAGAGTTTACAATATATTGCTCCTATCGATGGATAGACTGGTTACCTCAACTTGTGTTACGATACAACAACACAATTCATTCCACCATCGGCATGAAACCTCGCCTCGTCACCAAGAACCTACCCAGACTCAATAGACTGTTTAACCCTATAAAAAGGGTTGACCCAAGGCGACATCGCCTTAAAATTTGAGATTTTGTTCGAATCATTAAACATAGAAGTGTGTTTTCAAAATCGTACACTCCACTGTGGTCGACAGAAATGTTTAAAATTCGACAAGTCAAACTAGGTTAACCAGTGACGTATCTTTTAGAAGATCAAGACGGTCAACCCATCAAAGGACGATTCTATTATGAAGAAGTGCAAAAAACATTATATCCCAACGATTATCTCATTGAACGAGTAATTAAAGTCAAAGGTGCAAAATATTTTGTAAAGTGGTTAGGGTTTCCTTCCACGTTTAATTAATGGGTCAATAAACATAACTTTTTGTAATAAAACCCTATTTATTTATTTATTTATTTAGAAAAAATTTCCCTTTCCAAAAAGATGTATCACATTACCTATCACTAATCCCACCCTTTTGTTTTTTAGCCTACTTTCGATTTTTGCAAAAAATGAAAGTAGACTTATGAGATCAACACAGGGCGAAAAAAGTGTGTCTGTCTGTGTGTATGTGTGTGTGTGAATCTGTGTGTGTGTGTGTGTGTGTGAGTGTGTGTACTCTGAATGTCTGTCCCCCCCCTATCAATTCGAACACGGTGAATGCGAATTGAACGAAATTTGGTACAAAGGTAGCTCTAGCAAAGGACACCTCAGTGTCATGTTTTATATCGCCGCCATCTTGACGGAAACGTAATGGCGGCCACACAAATGTTCAAAGCTTAAATCAAATTACGATTAACCTAATCATCCGATCTCTACCAAATTTTGCAACTACATACCTTTGTAGAGGAAGCATCCTTGACCAAATGAATTGGTCATTAGCCTAATAGTTTGCGGATGGCGGCCATCTTTGTGTGAAAATCAATTCCCCTTATTAATTCAAACACGGTGAAACCGAATGGAACGAAATTTGGTACAGAGGTAGCACTAGCAAAGGGCATCTCAGTGTCATGTTTTATATCGCCGCTATATTGACAGAAACGTAATGGCGGCCACACAAATGTTCAAAGCTTAAGTTAAATTACGACTAACATAACCATCCGATCTCAACCAAACTTTGCAACAACATACCTTTATCGAGGGAGCATCCTTTGACCAATCTAATAGGTTATTAGCCTAATAGTTTGCGGATGGCGGCCATCTTTGTGTCAAAATCGATTCCCCCTATTAATTCGAACACGGTGGAACCGAATGAACGAAATTTGGTACAGAGGTAGCACTAGCAAAGGGCACCTCAGTGTCATGTTTTATATCGCCGCCATCTTCACGGAAACGTAATGGCGGCCACACAAATGTTCAAGGCTTAAATCAAATTACGATTAGCCTAATCATCGAATCTCTAGCAAATTTAGCAACAACATACCTTTATGGAGGGAGCATCCTTTGACCAAACTAATAGGTCATTAGCCTAATATTTTGCGGATGGCGGCCATCTTTGTGTGAAAATCGATTCCCCTTATCAATTCGAACACGGTGAAACCGAATGGTACGAAATTTGGTACAGAGGTAGCACTAGCAAAGGGCACCTCAGTGTCATGTTTTATATCACCGCTATCTTGACGGAAACGTAATCGCGGCCACCCAAATGTTAAAAGCTAAAATGTAATTACGACCAACCTAATAATCTAGTCTCTACCAAATTTTGCAACACCATATCTTTATGTGGGAAACATATTCTGACCAAACTGCAAGATCATCAGCCCAATAGTTTGCAGATGGTGGCCAAGTATGTGTGCAAATCGATTCCCCCTATCAATTCAAACACGGTGAAACCGAATTGAACGAAATTTGGTACAGAGGTAGCACTAGCAAAAGGCACCTCATATTCATGTTTAATATCCCTATAGCACGTTGTATTTCAACAAGCTACCACAACCAACATTCAGTCATACTCCTTGAAAAGGACAAAGAATTATAACAATACCCATGCATTTAGGAGAAAGTAAGCTATATGTTCTTTCCTGAACATCTTGTTTACATGTCCAATAACCTCTTTGTTCAACCCCATGCCAATCTTTTATCATAATGTTATACACCCACCCATCGTTTCAAACTTTGCGCTGCATGATAACTTCATTATGAACCAAGACTATGACATACTCAGTATAAAGCCACACACTGTATAATGACACCTGCCTCTAATCTCTCTGGCTGCGAGGCACGTACAATGATACGACCACTTGTGTGTCTGCTAGCCGTGGGCCAGTCTCAAAGCTTCCAATTCTCATTTCACCAAGCAAGTCTCTCTCTGTGTGTGAGCACATTCAAGCCATGTCAAATAATAATAATAATAATAATAATAATAATAATAATAATAATAATAATAATAATGTATGTCTACCCCTTATTATTCCCGTTTTTCAACGGAGTCGGGAATGAAATGCAATGAAAGTCGTCGTGGCAATGGTTTTACAGCCGAATGCCCCTTCCTACGCCAACCTCACGAGAGGAGTTAATGGGAATGAAATGAATAATAGTGAATGAAACAAGGCAATGATATGAAAGAAAGCGACCGTGGCCTGTCAATAGGTACCGTCCCAGCACTTGCCTTGAGTTGAAAATGGGAAACCACGGAAAACCATTTCAAGGACGGGCGACAGTGGGGCTTGAACCCACGCGTCTACCGAGTCAGCAGAGAGCTTGGCCCCATGGCCTAATGCAGCGCTCTAGCGAGCATAGCAACCGGTGTCGGTAATAATAATAATTATAATGATAATAATAATAATAATAATAATAATAATAATGTGTGTGTGTATGTTTTACCAACATTACTGCGCCTGACACAACGTCACTTTAAATCTCGTTTCTTTACTTTTTTCCCCGTTTTCCTCAAATATCTCGAAAAATAACGGAAACCATGGTTTCACCTTTTTTAACACCTACATCTCGCCCCCGTTTTTCAAATGTCTGGAAAAAAACCCCAAAACGTGCATAGGTTTTTCTCCTAGCGACATGCAATTTATAGTGGCGGTAGAGGGAGTAAATAGCAACCATTCATCACAAACAAACTTTTTTTGTCAAGTTCACCGTTTCCAAAATAGTCATCATTTTCAAAATTCATTTTCTTTTGGCATACATCCTTGAAACTTGCTGCCCTCCTAGAAGGCATACCGACCTTTTATTCACGTCAAACCAACTTTTTCACAACATTTACCATTTCCAAAATAATCAAAAATCCAAAACCAAGAATTTTCAAAAAAAAAAAATACCAACACAATTCTTAGCCAGGAGCATGTGATCCCAACGCCAACAATACCTCATTCGTTAAAATCAGACAATCCATTCGCCAATTATCGCCAATGTTCGCGAGAAAGTAGGCTATCATTTTTTCCCTCCTACACCCGTGAAACTTGCTACCCACCTAGAGGGCATTCCACCTTTCATTAACGTCAAACAGACTTTTTTCTAAACTTCACCATTTCCAAAATAGCACCAATCCAAAAAACACAAATTTTCAAGAAAACATTTTAAAAACACCAACACAGATTCTTAACAAAGAGGACTTCATCCCAACGCCAACAACACCTCGTTCGTTAAAATCTGATCATGCGTTCGGGAGATATCGGCAAAGTTCGTAGGAAAGTAGGCTGGGAAGCAGAACCCCCAATCTAGCACTACTCATATCTATATACTAGTGATTGTTCAGCATGAAAAGTCCCGGACAACAAATCTCTATCTTCAATACATCGGCCACTATAAGTGTTTTAAAGTTTTAATTTCTTCCAATGATCTCCATTGAATGGAAATTTAAATTACTAGCTTCGGAGCAAATTTACGAGCTAGCGAGCGAGCATATCACTTCAGCTTCAGACAGCATCATACAGTCGAGGCGTGTCGAGTTGAGACTTCAGAGTAGAGTTTATGTGTCTGATGTTTCGCTGTTCACCTCGGCTTTTCTAAATTGCGTCTGGGACCTGCCGTCCGTGAGCCTTTTAAGCTTACGCTGGGTATACCGTTAAAAATACCGGGCGAAGCCGGGGTGGGTTGCTAGTTTAGGATAAATAATGATGCTTTATATACTTGACGCACTCAAATATAGCCATGATTTCAATGTAGAGACACGGCCGCTTGAAGAGAAACAATATTTTATGAACCAATATGCTCAACGTGCTCATTACAGCAATCCATACCGGAATAAAAACCTAATTATTTGCATGTTAATAATAAGTTTATTGAACACAATAGTCATACACTGAATTATTCAGGCATGAAATGTTATTTGTAATTTCTACAAAACTGAATTAATAACATCGAGTTGAACGAACAATGAGGACCATTACTCGCAGCTTGAGGGCACTAGGGATGACATTATTTGTCAAAGCAAACAGTGGATTTGCCGTTGAAAAAAATATGCAAATTATGTATGGAAATTTATTCTGTTTTAATATGCAATTCTGTAAAAATGATCAATCAAGTATCTGCATGATGCTGTTAACCTGCAGTAAATTTATTACATGCTCGTACGTGCTTTTCTTGTAGAGCCACTCTGGGTGCTACATAAACGGGTGCATCAAACGGAATGGACGGGAGATATAGCACTCCTTCAAAGGTTTGAATCTTCACTACTAAATGATGACAGTGATGGACGAAGCAGAGAGGATATAATAGGTAGGTCGGATCAGCCAAGGAGAGTATTTCTACAGAAAAGGAATTTGTTGACATCGAATATAGATTTCAGTATAAGAAGGTCATTTTTGAAAGCCTTTGTCTGGAGCGTAAGGAAGTGAATCTTGGACTGTTGGCGCAGCAGAAAAGTGGAGAATAGAATCGTTTGAAATGTGGTGTTGAGCTACAGGAGAATGATGATAATCAGATGGGTAGAGAGGGTTACAAGTGATGAGGTATTAAGACGAGTGGGAGAGCAGAGTTGTTCCTGGCGACTGCTAATGAGGAGAAGGGATAGATCCGTAGGACACATACTAAGCCACTCAGGAATGGCAAACTTAGTTATGGAAGGAAGGGTTGAGGACAAGAACTGTAGGGGTAGACCAATGTTAGAATATGTTAAACAGATTGTCTCGGATGTAAGGTGTGGTAGCTATGTAGAGATGAAACGATTAGCCTGGGGTAATAGACTCGCTCGCTAGCTAGGCTGTAACTGGGTGTGATAGACTCGCCCCTAGCTAGCTCGTAAACTGTCGTCTCAGTAATAATTTGAACGGAGATTTTTGGAAGAAATTAAACCGTAAAAACACTTATAGTGGGCGATGTATTGAAGATAGGGATATGCTCTCCTGGACTTTTTTGTAGAACTTTTCATGCTGATCAATGCTTACACTCATAGTATATTGCCGAGCGTAAGCTTAAAATCGCATGGACGCCAGGTTTTTTCTTTCGTCTTTTCCACTGAAACCGTTACTGCTTGGCTTTCTTTGATCATAAATAAATTATTTTCTACTGAAGCCTTCCTCACGATATCCTTTACAGAATGGTGAAAACCGCATCAAAATCCATCCAGTGGTTCTCGAGAATACCCGTGACATCCAAGAATCGGTGACTTTGTTTTATACTTAGTAGAGATTATTTTTAAGGATAATGAGATTTTCCCCCTGAATATTGAAGCGCAGGTTCAAATATAATCCTAATATATTAGCCTACTTTCGATTTTTGCAAAAAATGAAAGTAGACTTATGAGATCAACACAGGGCGAAAAAAGTGTGTCTGTCTGTGTGTGTGTATGTGTGTGTGTGAGTCTGTGTGTGTGTGTGTATGTGTGTGTGTGAGTCTGTGTGTGTGTGTGTGTGTGTGTGTGTGTGTGTGTGTCTGTGTGTGTGTGAGTGTGTGTACTCTGAATGTCTGTCCCCCCCTATCAATTCGAACACGGTGAATGCGAATTGAACAAAATTTGGTACAAAGGTAGCACTAGCAAAGGACACCTCAGTGCCATGTTTTATATCGCCGCCATCTTGACGGAAACGTAATGGCGGCCACACAAATGTTCAAAGCTTAAATCAAATTACGACTAACCTAATCATCCGATCTCTACCAAATTTTGCAACAACATACCTTTATGGGGGGAGTATCCTTTGACTGAACCAATAGGCCATCAGCGTAATAGTTTGCGGATGGCGGCCATCTGTGTGTGAAAATCGATTCCCCCTACTAATTCGAAAACGGTGCAACCGAATGGAACGAAATTTGGTACAGAGGTAGTACTAACAAGAGGCACCTCAGTGTCATGTTTAATATCGCCGCCATCTTGACGGAAACGTAATGGCGGCCACACAAATGTTCAAAGCTTAAATCAAATTACGATTAACCTAATCATCCGATCTCTACCAAATTTTGCAACAACATACCTTTATAGAGGAAGCATCCTTTGACCAAATGACTAGGTCATTAGCCTAATAGTTTGCGGATGGCGGCCATCTTTGTGTGAAAATCAATTCCCCCTATTAATTCAAACACGGTGAAACCGAATGGAACGAAATTTGGTACAGAGGTAGTACTAACAAAAGGCACCTCAGTGTCATGTTTTATATCGCCGCCATCTTGACGGAAACGTAATGGCGGCCACACAAATGTTCAAAGCTTAAATCAAATTACGATTAACCTAATCATCCGATCTCTACCAAATTTTGCAACAACATACCTTTATAGAGGAAGTGTCCTTTGACCAAATGACTAGGTCATTAGCCTAATAGTTTGCGAATGGCGGCCATCTTTATGTCAAAATTGATTCCCCCTATTAATTCGAACACGGTTAAAACGAATGGAACGAAATTTGGCACAGAGGTAGCACTAGCAAAGGGCACTTCAGTGTCATGTCTTATATCGCCGCCATCTTGACAGAAACGTAATGGCGGCCATACAAATGTTCAAAGCTTATATCAAATTACGACTAAGATAATCATCCGATCTCTACCAAATTTTGCAACAACATACCTTTATGGAGGGAGCATCCTTTGACCAGTCTAATAGGTTATTAGCCTAATAGTTTGCGGAGGGCGGCCATCTTTGTGTCAAAATCGATTCCCCCTATTAATTCGAACACGGTGAAACCGAATGAAACAAAATTTGGTACAGAGGTAGCACTTGCAAAGGGCACCTCAGTGTCATGTTTTATATCGCCGCCATCTTGACGGAAACGTAATGGCGGCCATACAAATGTTCAAAGCTTAAATCAAATTACGACTAACCTAATCATCCGATCTCTAGCAAATTTAGCAACAACATACCTTTATGGAGGGAGCATCCTTTGGCCAAATTAATAGGTCATTCGCTTAATAGTTTGCGGATGGCGGCCATCTTCGTGTGTAAATCGATTCCCCCTATTAATTCAAACACAGTGATACCGAATGGAACGAAATTTGGTACAGAGGTAGCACTAGCAAAGGGCGCCTCAGCGTCATGTTTTATATCGCCGCCATCTTGACGGAAACGTAATGACGGCCACCCAAATGTTAAAAGCTTAAATCAAATTACGACCATCCTAATAATTTGATCACTACCAGATTTTGCAACAACATGCCTTTTTGTGGAAGGCATCTTATGACTGACAACAAGGTCATCAGCCCAATAGTTTGCAAATAGCGGCCATGTATGTGTGCAAATCCATTCCCCATATCAATGCAAACACGGTGAAACCGAATTGAATGAAATTTTTTACAGAGGTAGCACTAGCAAAGGGCACCTCATATTCATGTTTTATATCCCTATAGCACGTTGTATTTCAACAAGCTACTACAACCAACATTCAATTATACTCCTTGAAAAGGACAAAGAGTTATAACAATACCCATGCATTTAGGAGAAAGTAGGCTATATGTTCTTTACTGAACATCTTGTTTTTATAATTATAAATAATCTCTCAACTCTCCCACCCTGGTTTAGTACAAAAATATACTCTCCCCACTGACCTCTTCAAAACCGTATGATACTGCCGAAAGAAAATGAAATGCTATTGTCCATGCTCTACAAGTTCCTTACCTCACCGAAAGTTCTTCCTGACATAAATCTGCCTCTGTTAGGAAGTTTGAAACGGTAATACAATAAGGTTATAATTCACACTATCATAGTTACTGCTTGTTCTCCATTGGATTGTATTTATTCAATTATACACTTTTATTAAAATATTCCTTTGGATTAAGAATCGTACGGTCTAAACTAATTGCTGGAAAATGTTCACAAACATTTCAACAGTTTTTGTTTTATATTTCAAAATATAACTGTCCACTTCACGATGAATCGAAAATATATTTAAGTAACCCAACTAGCTTCCTTACCTCTAGTATTATAAAGAACAGCTGTCGTCCATTTCCTAAATTTCTATTTATATGTTGATGTAAACATGATCGAAATCGAAAATTCATTTTTCTTTTAATGTGATCAAAGTAAAGATATTTTTAATATGTTCTGTTGAACAAAGATTCTGTTGAAAGTGCCACATTCCTCATCACTGAGGATTAACTTCAATGACCAACTACCGTATGCCATATTATTATCCGCTTCTCCATTCACATTACCTCTCCCGAATAAACAAATAAGAAATATCTAGCAGCCAGAAATTCAGTTACTCTTGGAGAAAAATCTCGAAAAGCCGGTACTCGTAATGATCAAGTGAGGTAAAATTTAGTCTTTAAAATATACGATCTCAACATCATTCATGGAGTGAACTGTTATGTCTTGCGTATATGAATGTAGTGGAATCCAACATGACGGAAAAGCCGGTAAAAAGTCTGCCATAGATGAATGAATTACTCTGGTGCACAATTAACTCCGGACTTGCTCTATCTTCTGTATAGGAAGGATAAAGCGATACCATGCCAGATAAATAATATGTGGTTGACCCTAGGTAGCAGCGTAAGTGGAACTCCCAGTGCAAGAATACAAATTGCCTGATAAATACTGTACTTGTCGATAATGTGTTGGTCACCATTTGTTCTCCTTGGCCCCCCACAGGAAATTGCGTAGAAACCGTGCTTTCCATCGGTAAAATAAACAAGTGGTTCCTATATTCATGAATTGTGTTTTACCTCATAAATAGTTGTTCCATGATTTTCATGTTTTAAACCATAAATTGTGGACTGAATATGTTTACTTCTATATCATGTATGAATTTCAATGAAACACAAAAGATAGAAATCATATTTCAACATATTGTGGCTGAAGTTTCATAAAATGTTTCCTTATAAATTTGAGTAGATAACTCATATAGTCTCATATAGCCTCCGTGGCTTAGGCGGCAGCACGCCGGCCTCTCACCGCTGGGTCCGTGGTTCAAATCCCGGTCACTCCATGTGAGATCTGTGCTGGACAAAACGGAGGCAGACAGGTTTTTCTCCGGGTACTCCGGTTTTCCCTGTCAAAATTTCATTCCAGCAACACTCTCCACTATCATTTCATTTCATCTGTCATTCATTTAATCATTGCCCCAGAGGAGTGCGTCAGGCCTCGGCAGCCGGCACAGTTCATATCCTCGCCGCTAGATAGGGGCTTCATTCATTCCATTCCTGACCCGGTCGGAGACTGGAAGCAGGCTGTGGATTTTCATTTTCAACTCATATAGTAATGAGCGTGTGTTTGTGTGTGTCTGTCCCTCTATTGATTTTTCTATGGCTGCATAGATCACAACTATTTTTGTGTGGTGGTAGTAACACCTCCGTATTAGGAATTTTTGATATTTTCGTTAACAGAATTGTTGCCAACTATTAGCAATAGGTCATACCAACCTAACTGCTACCCTTAGAGAACTTGCAAGCGACTCACCTAATTTATGTATTTATGCTGTATCCGCCTTGACAATACTAAAATATGTGACAAATTATTAATTAAACGAACATGTTTCGATATACTGTACAATGATATCATATTGAAAATGAAAATAAAAAATGTTTAATATTAAAAGAATAAAAATAATTTGATTAAAATTAAAGTTCAAAATACATAAATACATTTTTCAATCATTACAATGTTGCTTCTAGACTATAGTTGGGATGGATTGTGTTGAGCTTGTAAACACTGATACAGGGAATTGCGATTTCAACTCTCGGCATCCATAGAGTCGCATTCCAACTAGCTGGCCCACGCTCGCTGATTTTGTTTGAATAGCTTCAAAAACCATTTATGTACCCCACAAGGACCCAACACTTCCGCGCGGATAAATGAATTTCAAGTTTCACTCGAACACAATGGTATGCTTCTCGTGTCGAGCTGTTTTTCAGATACGTTTCAGTAAAGAATGACATAAATCAATGTTTTGTGTATTATTAATTTATTATCATAGTTTCTAATATAATAATAATAATAATAATAATAATAATAATAATAATAATAATAATAAACACATTAAAACAAGTATTCGTATTCCTTTACAAAACTCACAACCCCTCAGTCCTTGATTTTGAACTGAAAGTGAAGGTGTCCAGAGTTCCTATTGCTACTTCAGATGGTACAACCCTGTGTGTGGTTGAGTCTTCAGTCTTTTGATTGGTTTGATGCAGATCTCCATGCCTCCCTGACCTGAGCTAATCGTTTCATCTCTACATAGCTACCACACCCTACATCCGAGGCAATCTGTTTAACATATTCTAACCTTGGTCTACCCCTACAGTTCTTATCTTCTACCCTTCCTTCCATAACTAATCTTGCTATTCCTGGGTGTCTTAGTATGTGTCCTACCAAAATATCTCTTCTCTTCATTAGCAGTCACCAGAAACATCGCTCATCTCCCACTAGTTTTAATACCTCTTCGTTTGTAACCCTATCTACCCATCTGATCTTCATCATTCTCCTGTAACACTACATTTCAAACGCTTCAATTCTCCTCTTTTCTGCTGAACCAATAGTCCAAGTTTCACTTCCGTAGAGTACCACGCTCCAGACAAAGACCTTCAAAAATGACTTCCTAATACCTAAATTTATATTCGATGTCATCAGATTCCTTTTCTGTAGAAATGCTTTCCTTGCCTGAGCTAACCTACTTTTTATATCCTCTTTGCTTCCTAAGTAACAGACGTCTCCTACTTCCTTTAGTTTTTAGCCTACATTCGATTTTTGCAAAAAATGAAAGTAGACATATGAGATCACTACAGGGCGAAAAAAAAGTGTGTCTGTCTGTGTGTGTGTATGTATGTGTGTGAGTCTGTGTGTGTGTGTGTGAGTGTGTGTACTCTGAATGTCTGTCCCCACCTATCAATTCGAACACGGTTAAACCAAATTGAACGAAATTTGGTACAGAGGTAGCACTGGCAAAGGGCACCTCAGTGTCATGTTTTATATTGCCGCCATCTTTACCAAAAGGTAATGGCGGCCAATCGAATGGTCAAAACTTAATAATTCATTACGACCAAACTAATCATCGGATCCTTACCAAATTTGGTAACAACCTACCTTCATATGGGACGCGTCTTGTGCCCAAACTACAAGGTCATCAAACGTACCATTTCAGGATGGCGGCGTGTGAATTATGCAAAATTTATAATCAATAACATGGGACCCACCAGTTACGATTATCGAACCAAGAATAGTTTAATCTGTTCTAAGCGACGTGGTTCATTCGAAATTAAAAGTTTATATTGTAATATTATAATCTAGAAGTGACTTTAAAAATCTGAATCGTCTCGGCTATTTGACAAGATGGCAGCTGATCTCTCGTTCTGACCTATATTTTACTAATTTCAGTATGTTGCATGCAATATAACCTACTGATAAAAATTATATGACCTTAATATGAAATGAACTCGGTTTGAAATATACTCCAGTGAAGAAATCTTCAGTCCAAGTGATTATTTGCTAATACAGTACGTTATATGTATTTAATCGATAACGCGTGAGTTATGAGTGTACGATTGGCTGTGTGGTTAGAGCTCCTGTCTCTCATTTGGCTGGCCAGGGTTCAAATCCTATCAGAGTAGAACTTTTTTGCTTGATTTTTTTTATATTTATTGTTTCTTGAGTACTGGGACGTTATAAAATAAAGCGTTATATGGTGCGTTTTGCAATGGAAATTATATATTAAAAAAACCGGAGTGACATCTACCATCCTTCAGTTGTACTATGCAGAAACTATAGATTCGAGCAGTGCTCTATACCGGCCAGTTAGTGAACCCAGTCTTAACGGCTGCTAGTAGTAATAATACAGTAACATTCGTTTATTCCTTGTGCACATCGAACCAAGAATCGTTTAATCTCTTCTAAGCGACGTGGTTCGTTCGAAATTAAAAGTTTATATTGTAATATTATAATCTAGAAGTGACTTTAAAAATCTGAATCGTCTCAGCTATTTGACAAGATGGCAGCTGATCTCTCGTTCTGACCTACATTTTACTAATTTCAGTATGTTGCATGCAATATAACCTACTGATAAAAATTATATGAACTTAATATGAAATGAACTCGGTTTGAAATACACTCCAGTGAAGAAATCTTCAGTCCAAGTGATTATTTGCTAATACAGTACGTTATATGTATTTGATCGATAACGCGTGAGTTATGAGTGTACGATTGGCTGTGTGGTTAGAGCTCCCGTCTCTCATGTGGCTGGCCGGGGTTCAAATCCTATCAGAGTAGAACTTTTTTGCTTGATTTTTTTATATTTATTGTTTCTTGAGTACTGAGACGTTATAAAATAAAGCGTTATATGGTGCTTTTTGCAATGGAAATTATATATAAAAATACGACATTCTCCACCGGAGTGACATCTACCAGCCTTCAGTTGTACTATGCAGAAACTATAGATTCGAGCAGCGCTCTATACCGGCCAGTTAGTGAACCCAGTCTTAACGACTGCTAGGAGTAATAATACAGTAACATTCGTTTATTCCTTGTGCACAGAGGCGTTGTTGATAACCTCAAAACTTGCAATATGGATGATTTGGAGATGGATTATTTTGTTATACCGTGTATTTAAGATTAGCCTATAAATTAACGGGTTGCGAAGTTACTTCACTTAGTCCTATATCATTTGTATACGACACAGAACAACAAAGTGACGCCAGTTTCTGATCTGCTCTGATTGGCTATTACATTGCTGCAGTCGGGTAGTTGGCAGTCAAGGATAAAATTCGCGACTGCCAACTGCCAGCTACCAACTGCAACTTCATGTTGTGTATGGTGCCTATAGTATACACGGAGTCGATCGCGACTGCCGACCGAGGACTACCAACTACGGACTGCCGACTGCGCATTGTAGATGGGCCTTATTAGAGCAACGAAGTTTCAATTATTGTAAGTAGTCGGTGTTTGGAGTGTTTGCTGATGAAATTGCAAAATGCTGGGGTAAATTATAAACTATGGTTTGAACGCCACTGTTCAAATCCTGTGTGCCAATTTGCACTTCAAATAGGAAGAAATTAGGAGATGATAAGAACAGAGAGTTATAACTATACCCATACATTTAGGAGAAAGTAGGCTATATGTTCTTTCCCGAACATCTTGTTTACCTGCGAATTTGATATCCATAGAGGATTCTGATTTATTTCGGTTGCATTTCAATAATTTTGTTTTGCATTTATTAATTTTCATCATGAATTCTTTTCTCAAGACGGAGTCCATACCATTCAAAAACTAATTCAAATCCTCAGGCGTGTCGGCCAAGATGACTATGTCATCGGAAAATTTCAGAGTTGAAATTATTTCTCCTTGAATCTTTACTCCCACTTTAAATTATTCTCCAATTTCCTTCATTGCTTGTTCAATGTAAAGATTTAAAAGTGTGGGTGATAAGTTTCAGCCTTGCCTTACACCTTTCTGAATACCAGATTCTCTCTCATGTCCTTCAGGTCGAATGACTGCTGTCTGGTTTCTGTATAGATTGTAGATCACCCTCCTATCCCTGTAATTTATTCAAATCGATTTCGAAATGTCAAACAATTTAGTCCTATCAACGTTATCAAAAGCCAACCCTACAGAAAATAAATTAAATTAAAGCAGATAAGTGTACAAATCAATGTCCTGTTTTCTTTTTGCGAGATTATGGAATGGTCTTGAAACAAAGATCATACTAAAACCGAGTATGGAGTGTTGAATTTCATGGCAAAGATGAATATCAGTGCATAATATAGGCAAAAATAATGTTTACAGTCAGATAGGTGAAAATCGTGACATTTGGGTGTCCCTATTTCCTTAATAACAGGATGAATTGGAAGCTTACCGTAGATCTGAATCAACACTTTTCCTATATTTGTTTATTTTATCAAAGTGACGAAAATTAGCTCTCATATACTGTGCCCGTCTGTGCACCTGGTGCGACAGACAACCACATGTGAGACAGCAGTGAACACAGTGTTAGCGCGAGATCTCTCTCAGGGCGTTCTGGGTTAGGGCGATAATTACCAACACTGTGTTCATGCCGCTCGTAAAGGAAAAAGGAAAGACATGGCATGCAATTGATAATTGAAGACCATGTTTCAAGACGAACCAATTCACAAAAAAAAAAAAAAAAATCATTAAATTTCTGCATTCTTGCAGAAGCACAGAAATAGCACACGCATTCAATAGCAGATTTTATGTCTCTCTTATATGAAAATAAACCATAGTCGTATTTAAAATTGTCCATATCTTGACTATGTTTATGAATTACACTTCATTCTTTAATTTATACAAGTCGAGATGACATAAAATAATTTTTCCCTATTATGTTGCATAGTTACTCTATTTTACTATTTACAAATTGTTCTGACATAACACGGATTAGTTCACACACGATTCTTCATTCAATTATTTAATAAACACACTTCTTAACGCAGTTATGTCAAAATATCATGATGACTATTACTTGGGCACATCAGTTAACAATTGAGAACAATAATAATGATAATATCTGGTTTCATGGAGTTAGCTAGACATATTCCTTCATAACTTTAAAGATCTAATGCAATGACCATGAATTCATATGCCCATAAAATTTGCATGACAATATTGCTTGTAATAATCCATAATAATTTGAGCTATCACATCACAGGGAAATCTTTAGGATTTGGAATACACAGAAGCATTATGGGACAGGAGACAATTCCCGCAACTCCCATTTTATTTTTTTATCAAAGCATACAGCTTTCGGTGGATTTAGGATACAACTCCTCTAATCTCCACTCAACACGAGGATCTAGGCCTCTTTAAACCACTTTTACAAAGTGCCTTAGCAATTTAACTCCTATTCTCAACATCCTAAAAGATAACAAATATTAAGCATTCAAATGGATATCAACAGTAATTATTATTCAATATTTTATCAGTAGCTTTCATGACTATTATTCATTTGGAATATCACTTCCATCAATATTTATAGAATTCAAGATTATTATTATTTATTCAGAAAAAAATATTTTTTCTTATTATTATTATGAGACATCATATTTTTCTGTCATGCAGAATAAAAATTATTTAATGCATCTAATCATTGAAAATCTGCTGCTTTATGAATTAGGATCGGAATCCTCATATTATTTACTGCAAAAATGAAACATTGAGGATTGCACCTCGGCTGCAAGTCTACCCTTAATATATGGAAAAATTACGCATAAAAATATGCAACCATTCTAACTGTACAAGAGTTACTTAATAAAGAAGGTGAATTGGTCTATCAGAACGGAGGAATATTCATGGCTCTCTGAAATGTGTAAGCTTGGGGAAGTCTACGTTATCATGTTTCCGTGGCTATCAGACCTCCCTCGATGCAGATCAACTCCACGCACCATGGATATCTGGAAAGTTTAACATGGGACATGATGTCGCGTTCAACTCCCCCGGTGCAGGTCGACTCCACGCACCACGGACCTGAGAATTTGAAACTCAGGGCATTGAGGTATGATGCAGCATTCTGCTTGGCCTACGGACCTCAGCCGCAGGTTGCTTTATTCCTCGTTCCTAATGACATCCTGGTCTGGTCTCCTCACATCCTGCCTTCTAGCCGCTAGTCATCTCCATGGACTGGGGTAATGAAATTATCCTATCTTGGGACTGGTATCCATGTGTATAAGGCATGCTGCTAGTAATGTTCATGTTTAATAATGGATGTCACTGGTATGACCCCCCTGGTCTGACGGTACAGGCAAATAACAATAATTCCAGGTGATAATGTCTTTGTGAATATAGGTGGAATCTGGCCTGATATTTCCCCGTATAAAAATATAAGTTGTGAGGGTAGCCTGTTAGCTTTTGCAAATGTTCGATTGCTAACTTATGAGGTGGTCCCAGTTCTTAACAGTTTGTTGTTGGTAGTGGGGACTATACACAGAACCACAGTGAAATACTTGTAAAATACGAGTCGCACTCACATACCTTTTGATGCCTTGAAGTGTTCTATCAGGTGCAGAATTATAAGTTCGAAGCACTGTAAATTATGGCTATGTTCACCACCAACGTCGCACCTAGGCTATGTCCAAACAGACAGAATAACGTCGCACTAATTGCCTAGTTTGAAGGAGCACTCGCTCATACTGACGTCGTATTCAACTATATCGGTGACACACACACACTTCGTGGTTCGATGACGGGTGTACTGTGTACTTGACCTGTGTCAAGGCCGGTTTTTATACCGTCTCACGGGCGCATATCGATCATTCAACTCGCATTACGTAATGCCTGATCTTCCATATCATTGGCTATGTTCATAGAAACCTCCAGAAGGTTTGTAATTTCCAACAGAATATCCTGAGTAAGCAAGCATATTACTCCCCATACAATACTGAAGCGTTCAGATAAGTTTCTTCTATAACAAAAGCTTATAACGAATATGCCTTCAATATCCGCTAGCTACACGTGGAACATGTGGCCGGTTCAAAGCTTGCGTTGAGTTGGCAGCTAGACCTTGACTCGCTGACGTCACAAGCGCGCTCTCTTTAAACTCACGCCGGACCACGACATCGTAAATGGGCACGATACCTAGGTACTGAAGATAAATAAATAACTTCAAATACATCTCTGTTTCGTGGAAATACATGTTTCAATATGTCTTGCACACTATCGGGTCTCGTAAGGTTGAACCCGCGAATTCGGGGCATACAGTATGTAAATGGCTAATCAAGAGCTCTGTCGTCTTTAAATAATATATGTGTCATCATTTAATACAATATACAATACCATTATTATTAATAAGAGTTACACGTGAGCTACAAGCCACACTTATTTTAAAACGAGGAAGCAAACGTTGGTTATTTCTTGGAATAGCTTAGTCCAGAAAAAAAAAGTCAACAATCTGGAACAACTGTCCATTATTGAATATTTAAAGGATGATAATGATGATAATTTCTGTTTTAAGGGGTCTAACATCTAGGTTATCGACCCCTAATAGTTTGGGTGATAGTGGAACATGAAAATGTAAGGTAAACTATAACTAGAACTACACACTTACTGACTAGAAGAAGAAATGGAAATCAATAGGACAAGAAGGCAAATAAAGGACAGGGGAAAAGAAATGCCCTCAACACTCAAGAATGAGGATTGAGGGACTTGGAAGTAAGGTGAGCCATGAAAGGCAGATAGGAAAGTGAAAGAGGAGAGGGTTCGCCCCAGAGGCAATGGAACAAGGGGGAAATAACCGGACCCAGCTCAGGAATCCCTCGGGGCCACCAACTCCCTAACTCACCAGCCGTGAGCCCTTGAGGGTGTAGCACTATCCAGGGTGCACCAAAATTGGTCGGACTACACACACCGTGCCTCCTTAAGGGGCTTGAGCGGAAGGCAGGAGATATGAAGAGAAGAGAAGAGGTTTGACCCCTCGTAGAATGAGGGTTCAGAAATGAGACAAGGGCCTATTGAGGCGGGAAAGTGAAAGACTCCCTAGGTCTTGGATACCCTAATACCGTCGGGATCGGAAAAGAACAAGAGTTGACCAAGGGAGGTCGATAGGAAAGATGACAGAGAGGAGCCCGGCACAAGTAAGTGGAAGTAATGCTGAACTCAACTGGGGCCCCGTGGTCGCCAACCCACGTCTCACTAGTCGTGAGCCCCTGGAGGGGGCGGGATATTTAAAGGTACGCATTCCTAAGTTCAAATGTCACGGGTGTGGACTGCAGGTATTTAAACGGGAGCTGACGGACAATTGACCTACTTACTAACTTCTACATTTTTTAAGCTATTAGTGCCATCATTATGTCTATAATTGGTCGTCATTAACAACTAAGAGAACACTGTTAGCCAGCGCTTCAGTATGGACTATACTAAATTGAAAATGTAACAAGTTATCATTGTGTATTATCAAAACAGTGTATCACCGGACAAGTTGTCGGTGTAAAGATCGTGTCATCGTGTTATTCAAGGAATCCGTGGCAGATCATGTATTACATAAATTCCTATTGGCGTATGAAATCAGTAGTATAAGAAGTACACTTAAAGTTGAGTATCTACTGTTTCAACGAATTCTTTGTAGAAGAAATATTCCAGAATTCATAGGTAGAACTTGATATCATCACGACTCTAGGAAGGCATCAGTCATCAGGATATGCACGTCAACCAAACACATCCAGGAGCTTCTCATCAATAGTGTTATATCACAATTTCAGGCCAATGTTCATTTAGTGTTAGGGAATCAGATTGCTTGTACGGACAACAATCCTTTCTCGTGTGTTTGTTTCGTAGAATATAGCTTAGTTTAATCAGAAGGTCACAATAGCAAATCACCACCTTATAATATAATGATCCTGATTATTCCTGTAGTGCTCCTTCTCAAGTGTGCTTAACACCCCACTACCTGGAATTTTTGATGTGTTAGAGTTGAAAGGTACAAGTGGTCATCCAACAGTAGACTGGATCATTTAGAGCAGGAGTCTCCTAACTAAGGCCTGTGGGCCATCATCGGCCCGCGAGCACCACCAATCCGACCACTACCGCTACTTGCCTGGTATCCGTCCCACCATAGTTTATTTTGATTACATTGTAAACCAAGCAAAAGAATCAGATGTTTTATTTTTACTTAACCAATTAAGTAACACAAAATAACTGACAAACATCATGAAATTGGACATTTTAACTGCAATTAATTATATCAGATTTATTCTCAAAACTTACATCAAATGGCATACAGACGTAATTCACATACGATAGTGAAATTAAACATTATAATAATGAGTAATGAGATTTATATGGCTGTAACATGCATTTGACAATTGTTTGCTCTTCTGGATCAAGTTTACTAGTGAAAATTATCAGCAGAGACTTCAAATGTTCATCAGTTAATTTGGATCTGTAAATATTTTTTGTATTTTTCATTTTGGAGAATGTTTTTTTTTCCACACAGATAAGTAGTGTTGAAAGCGGAAACAAAGTCACGAAGAAACAGAGCGGAATCCATCCCCCGCGCACTGCGCCATACATATCTCTTTCGCCAGCTATTCCCAATGTCAAAATTTGCGTGTAATTAAAACTACAGTATGTTGGTATGATGAGCGTGGCCCTTGGGACTTAGTGGGGGAGTCAATGTTGGCCTTAGGCTATAAAGTTTGGAGACCCCTGATGAAGAGTAATAATTCAAACATTACAAATAGTCGTCCAACGTGGGGCCAAGAAGAGTGTAGGAGTAGTACCATTGCAGTCTCTGTACTTTTTCTACGTCTACTTCACGCACCAGTTTCAGAAGGTTATGCGGGGTATACGTCCCATAGTTTGAGTAACTCTAGGTGAGAGTACTGCTAAAATGTTCCCTTACCTTCCCAGCTAATTCCATTTCCCCCTCCCCTTCACCGTTCTTCAAAATCTCCCTCTTATTTTATATTACCATTCTTCTTTGTACTTCCTGTCATCCTTTGTTTTCAAAGTACTAATGAAGATTGTCATACTCTCAAGAATTCGTTTCTTTACGAGATGCGATATTAATGTTTTCGTTTTACTCTTAATACCACTCCAGTGTGATTCTTTTTGATACCAGAGCGTGTTGAGCGATTCCCTAATGTTTTCACTTCCCTCTTTATTTGATTCTCTTGCTACCGGGAGCCAATTAAAGGAAATGGATTTATAAGAGTCTTCTCTTTAATTTAATAATACCCTGTTGTGTTAACGGTTCTTTATTACGTACACATTTAATTAGTTAATTTCTTAATTAATTAGCTACAAGGATGTATTTATACAATTATGAAAGGAAATCAGGCTAAGCTCTTTTGCAGCACAAGAGATATCGACCTTTCTGTTCGACTTACGAGTGAAGGACTTTAATTTATTGAAGTGCGATTGTGTGATGATATAAGGACCGTAAGAATTTTGTGGAGAGCTGTAGCTATTGTTTCGCTTTGAACGTTTTTGTTCCTGTTGCTTCAATTAGGTCTTGCAACCTCGTGGTCTGTAGCCTCGTGTACACGTGTGTGTGTGTGTGTGTGTGTATGTGTATGGGGAGAATTTGCCCGATGATCTGTGTTATTGTGATAATAATAATAATGCTATTGGTTTTACGTCCCTTTTAACTACACTGGCTTTTAGAGACGCCGGGGTGCCGGAATTTTGCCCGAAGGGGATCTTTAACGTGACAGTAAATCTACGGACACGGCTCCCTCACATTTGCGCACCCTCAAATGCCAGCTGACTGCGCCAGGATACGAACCTGCAACCTTGGGCCCAGCAAGCGAGAACGTTACCCCTGAGCCACGCAGCCAGCCCTGTGTTATTGTGATGGCTCTCTTAGCGTGTAACTTATATTAGTAACAAGCTGTACCCAGAATGCATTGCAATGCCAATCAAAGAAAATATTGGCGTTGTAATTTTGTTTGATGAAGTGCTTTTGGATACACAATATTTTTTACGTTTTCCGTTAACTGCCTCAAACTATTGTAAATTGGGTTTACTAATTCAGAAACATTCCAGGGAGAGTACACAACAATTCACCAAAATTCCATCACAATCGGATGCATACTATATGAACGCATATGGGACTTAGTTGAAACGATTCGCGCGCCATCACTCATTTGTTGAATGTACTACCTATTGTAAAATGGATTTAGTCGGTCAGAAACCTTTTCAGGAGTGTACACAACAACTCACCAAAGTTCTATCGCATTCCGATGTATGGTATACGAACGCGTATGCGACTTTGTTGAAACGATTCGCGCGCCGTCACTCATTTGTTGAATCTACTCGTGTGCTACCTATTGTAAAATGGTTTTACCAAGCCAGAAACGTTCACAGGAGTGTACACAACATCTCACCAAAGTTTCATCGCAATCGGATGAATGGTATATGAACGATGATGATGATGATGACGATAATTGTTGTTTTAAGGGGCCTAACATCTAGGTTATCAGCCCCCAATGGTCTGGGTGATAGCGAAAATGACAATGAAGTGGAAACCAGAACGTAAATTAAGTGAGAATGAAAATACTTACAAAAAGGAACTCAGATTGAAACTACCCACAAAATGGAGAGCGGTAATACTTACAAAAGGGAATTTAGAACGAAAATACTCACAAAAGGAATAGATTGAAAAATACGCACAAAATGTAGGTTAGGTTCAAAATACGTACACAATGCAATGTAGAGTCGAAATACCTTACTTACAAAATGCAGGTGAAATTCAAAATACTTACAAAATGCAAATGAGATTGAACATACATACAAAATGCAATTGAGGTTCAAAATACTTACAAAATGTAATTGAAATTGAAAATACACAATTCAATTTAGATTGAAAAACGCGCATTTAAGATTTCAAAAAATCACAAAGTGTAATTGAAATTCAAAGTACCGTACTTACAAAATGCAATTGAAATTGAAAATGCTTACAAAGGCTCGATAGATTCAAATTACTCAATTGGATGGACAATATTTACACAATACAATTTAGATTGAAAATACTTACAAAATGTAATTTAGATTCAAAATACCAACAAAATGCAATTGAGGATCAAAATACTTGCAAAATGCCCACCAAACAAAATGCCATTTAGATTGAAATACTTGCAAAAAGAGGTTTAGGTTGAAAATATAAAATGCAATTTGAATTCAAAATACTCACAGGAGTCCCAGGCCCTATATTGAAAGACTTACTAAAAAGCAATTTAGATTGTCAATCCCTACAAAATGCTATTGAGTTTGAAAACACTCGCAAAATGCAATATACTGTAGATCGTAAAGACTTACTAAATGCAACGTAGATTGAAAATACCTACAAAATGGAGTGTAGATGCAACTAAATGGAATTTAGATAGACGGGAGCCAATTAACAAAAACAGTGCGGGAATCTTAAAGAGAAAAGGAAATATAATGAAAAGAAAACAAGAGGTCTGACCCCTCGAAGAAGGAAGGATCAGGAAAGATGAGACAAGGGCCAATTAAGGCGGGAAAGTGAAAGACTCCCTAGGCCTCGGATACCCTAATACCGTCGGGGTCGGAAAAGAACAAGAATCGACCAAGGGAAGTCGACTGGAAAGAAGACGGACAGGAACCCGGCACAAGTAGGTGGAAACAATGCCGGACTCAGCTGGGGTCCCGTGGACGCCAACCCACGTCCCACTAGATGTGAGCCCCTGGGGGAGGTATATGAATGCATAAAGGACACACACACAGACAAACTATCACATAACATTCATTTTTATATATAGGGGCTAGGGTAAGGGTAGGAGGTGGTCATGGTCTTAATTCAGACACCATCCCGGCATTTACCTGGATTAGAAGTGGGGAAGGCCCGGAAAACCAATTCTAAGATAGCTTAGGTAGGGTTTGAACCCACCTCTACTCAGTTCTGTCTCACGAGGCTGAGTAAACCCTGTTCCAGCACTACGTCCCTTGTACGAACCACCACCTCGTGGTGTAGCGGCTAGCGTTCTTGGATGCCGTCCCGGAGGTGCGGGTTTGTTTCTTGTCTGAGGGCTGGAAGGGGATACAGCCTCGTGAGGCAAAACTGACAGGAGATGGGTTCAATTACAACTCCAGTCATCCTAAAAGTTGATTTCTGTGGTTTCCCATTCCAACTTCAGACAAATGCAGGGATGGTTCTCATCTTGAGGCCACAGCCGCGTCCTTCGTAATCCTAGCCACAAACACAAATACACAGATATCGCAATAATATCTTATCAGACAATTTTCAATTGATATCACGACTTTTCAGTCGGTCAACACAATGAAATCCCAATTACTGGGACGTGCAAGAATTTCCCGAAAAAAAAAAAAAAAAAAAAAAAAAAAAAAAAAAAAAAAAACAACCACCTTGTGATTGAAATACACTGAGTAGCCAAAAGTCACGGGAAGGGTAGTCCCATGAGAAAATGTGCCGTGTAAGACTCCTGAGTTTTGCGGCTAGCTGCGGCGGAACAGAGCAGTCTCACAGACACGAGTGTAGTGAAGTTGGCAACATGTCGCGAGTTAACTGACTTCGAACGTGGAATTATCATGGGCGCACAGCGGATGGACCATAGCATTTCGGAGGTTACACACAAATTTGGGTTTCCAAGGTCAACAGTGTCGAGGATGGATCTTCAGTATCGCAGAGATAAGGTTACCATCGGCACGTTACGACCACAGGTGTTTAACGAACGGACATCACGTCACCTCAGCAGAACCCATACAGGGCGATCGGAGAGCTATTGTGAGTCAGATCACCACCCAGTTGAATGTTGGGAGTGAGGAACCCATTTCTTGTCGAGTCGATGTCTCGCAGTAATGCTGCCGTTTTGAGGGCTCGTGGAGTCACTCGGTACTAACATCATATTCCGTGCCATCCTGTGACTTTTGCCACTAAGTTGAACTAAGTTGCCACTAAGTGACAAAGCAGATGTAAAGAACTAACGACGCATCTCACTCCTCCCGATAACATATAAAATTCTCTCGAAAGCCCTAGACCCGGGCAGAGAAACATCTTGATTCGCAATTGGGAGAGTATCAAGGAGGATTTAGAAAAAGGCGCTCATGTGTTGACCAGATCATGACCCTTAAATTTGTTCTTACATATCTGACTCTTAGGAAGAGGAAGTTTGTGGTGACCTTCATAGACTTCAAGAAGGCCTACGATTCTATTGATCGACGTACAGTCCTTCAAATTCTAAAGGAAATGGGCCTAGACAACAAAACAAGAACAATCATCCAACAGACCATAACCAATACGACCTCCAGAATGAAATTCAGGAGAGAGATTTCGAACACCTTCGAAATCAAGACAGGTGTTGGACAAGGAGATGGATTATCGCCTCTACTTTTCAACTGCATATGAGAAAAAGTCATTCGGCAGTGGCGCAAGGAGATGTGTGATGAAGACGTCGACAACGGACTCAGAATAGCGTATAAGAAAATGGATCTGTCAATTGACTGCCTAGTCTTTGGAGATGATCTAGTTATATTTTCTGATTCCATAGATACTGATACAAAACAAATCATCAAACGTAAAACCCAAACGGCAAAGGCAGGCCTCCAGATCTCCTTTGAGAAAACGGAATGTATAACAAATAAACAAGCGGGCAGAAAAATTTAAGTATTTAGGCGAATGGATAAAACCAAACAACTCTGAAAAAGAAGCATTTACATCAAGGATCAACAAGATGGAAACTGCGTACCAGCTAACCAGAGATGTTTACAATAAACGATCAGTGTCCATCAATGCAAAGATTAGGCATTATTATTCATTTATTCGTCCAGAAGCTCTGTATGCAGCAGAATGCCTTGCAATGAATAAGAAAGGTTTAGTTGAATAGGTAGAGGCCAAAGAACGAAAAATCCTGAGAAAGATCCTAGGACCAGTCAGAGAAAATGGAGAGTACAGGAGGCGAAGTAACAACGAAATCTACATACGTGTGGAAAGGATAATGACTTGATGCGAAAAAGGAGAATTAGTTTCTTTGGCCACATAACACGCATGAGCTCGCAGAGACTGACCAACCGCATATTTTCCTACTTTGTAGACATGAAAGCCAAGGGACCATGGTTTTCTGAGATCGAAAAAGATCTTATAGAAGTAGGGATTTCGCTTGAGGACTTTCAAGAACGTCTTCCTGTCCAGAAAATGCTTAGAGCACACCAGCGATTCCAAGAAGAGCCAAAACTGAGAACAGGCAAGAAGTGGACAGCTGACAGAAAGGAGGCGCACAAGAAACGGATGAAGGACTACTGGGAAAAGATTAAAGCTCAAAGACGGAAACAGTTGAAGTAACGTGGTCCATAGCAGGCCGAAACGAAGAAGAAGAAGAAGAAGAATAAGAAGAAGAAATACACTTGGATGACCAGTTTCAATCGTCAAGCAATCATCATCAGATACTTTACCCTTCAGCCGCGGTTACATGTTTCGACCACAGAAATCGAATAACTGAGTGAATCTCATCGCGAAACCAGTTTTCTAAACGAGTCGCCATTAGTTGATTACCATCAACTAGCGCTGTGTGTGGAGGGTGGTTGAAACTCTGCACAGTAACCAACCGTATATATTCGAATTAGCCCAAACTACTAATTTCTCCATAACAGATGAAACTTCAGGAATATTGGCCTTGTAACCTTAGTTTCCGATCACCCCCTCGTATGTAAGTTTTCTCTCTCTTCTGTAGTCCAACTTAGTGGCAAAAGTCACAGGAAGGCACGGAATATGATGTTAATACCGAGTTGCTCCTCTGCGAGCCCTCAAAACGGCAGCCTAAATAACCAGCTAAGTCCATTAATCCACTTAAAAATTACAATAACACCTACCTGACTATTTAATATGATTTTCCGGAAAAGTGATTGCATGTGATATACGTTGCTTTCAGTGTGCTTATGTAAAGAACAAGATGTTCAGTAAATAACATATAGCCTACTTTCTCCTAAATGTATGGGTATAGGTATAACTCTATTTCCTTTTCAAGGAATATAATTGAATGCTGTTTGTAGTAGTTTGTAGAAATACAAAGTTTGTTTCTATATATTTTGCTCTACTTTCTTCAGTCTTTTTTGTTTTCCATTCCTTCCAAGTTTTCTTCTTCTCCATTACCTTTTCTTTCACTCTATCATTCCACCATTTTGTCTCCTTTTCCCGTACCTTTCCTGATGTTCTACCACATGTTTTCTCTGCACTGTTTACAAATGCACTCTCGAACTTTTCCCATTCTTGTTCCACGTGGGTAATATCCGTCCTTGGTGTCTGTTATTGCAATTCTTTCTTAAACTCTTCTGCAACCTCCTTTTCCTTTAGTCTCCGGACCTTCATCAATCTTTCCCTTTTTTTTTCTGGTAATCTCCTACTTTTTCCTTCTTTTAATTTTGCTATCACTGCCCTATGGTCTCCTCCAAAGGCTTCCTCTGGCAAGGCTGTGACATCCATTAGCTCTTTCCGATGTCCTTTTTCGACTATAACATAGTCTATCAGAGTTTTCGTTCTTCTATCTCCCCACCCGTACCTCGTTATCTTCTGACTATTAGCCTACTTTCGATTTTTGCAAAAAATGAAAGTAGACTTATGAGATCACTATAGGGCGAAAAAGGTGTGTCTGTCTGTGTGTGTGTATGTGTGTGTGTGAGAGTCTGTGTGTGTGTGTGTGTGAGTGTGTGTACTCTGAATGTCTGTCCCCCCTATCAATTCGAACACGGTGAAACCGAATTGAACGAAATTTGGTACAGAGGTAGCATTAGCAAAGGGCACCTCAGTGTCATACTTTATATCGCCGCCATCTTTACCAAAACAGAATGGCGGCCACTCAAACGTTCAAAACGTAAAATCAAATTACGGCTAAACTAATCATCCGATCTCTACCAAATTTGGTGACAACATACCTTTATATAGGACGCGTCTTTCATCCAACATTCAAGGTCATCGGCCGTACCATTTCAGGATGGCGGCCGTGTGAATTATTCAACCATTTTAATCAATGGCTTAAGACCCACCAATTCCGATTATCGAGCCTAGGGTGGTTTAAGCTATCCTGAAGGTCGTGATCCGTTATTTATTATAATTTAATATTATAATATTATACTGTATGAGTGGCTTAAAAGAGCTGAGCTGTCTGTGTCACACGACAAGATGGCAGCTGTCCTCATGTGCCTGTCTTATATTTCAATAGTTTTAGTATGTTGTATGTGATATACCCTACTGATACAATAATATAAACTTTGTATGAAATTATCTTTAATGAAGATGTACTGCTGTGAAGAAATCGTTTATTTAAAGTCATTATTTGCCAACAGGTTGTATCTAATGTCAGTTAAGAACACCATGTTGTTAAGGATAGGATTAGCTCTGGGCTAGCGTGTTAGTCTATCACGCAGTTGACTGGGAATCGAGTACTGCTGCAGTTAACTTTTTTTTCTTGAATTCTTTTACAAATGATGTGCACGAGCTCTTTCCACAGATACTGAATAAGATGTCATTTAGCTCAAAGGAGAGGCTAATGTATACACTCGTTTATTAGTAAAATCACAGCCCCAGCATCGCAAATAAACAGAAGACATTAGGAAAAGGAGAATAGAAGAACTAGATACACGTTGTCATTAACCACAGCCTTCTTAATGCCTCTGTACGGTGCTGTCCTCTTGTGGGTTATGTGGGTAATATTGTTCCAAACTTACCGCTGTGTAAATACCTGGCCTCCTGAAGTATGGCAATTTTGTAATACTGGTAGTTCAACTATTATCCACAATCGCGCTCCGATTACCTTTAAACACTGCCAGCTGAATCGCCTCCCTCTTGGCTACTTTAAACTGTCTACTCATTCAACACTCTTAGGCCACTGCCATCGTAGTACATTACGATGGCAGTGCATAGGCGTACAACATAAAGATTAATTCACTGATAGGTCGCAGCACCAACCTACTGTGATCGGCGTGGATTTTTAAAGGGGAAGATACCCAAAACGGAAGATTCTTAACTTAGCAGGCTGGCTTAATATAGAGATTAACGGACGTGAATGCATTACAATAAGTTAGTAGTTTTGTTATTCAATCATCATAAAGTATACAATATTGATTTTGACACTTACTGGCTAATTATCAATATAAAAGAAAACAAACAATACATTGTGGTAGAGGTGATTGTGTTAGGGATGAGGACAAAGAGTCATAAATATACCCATACATTTAGGAGAAAGTAGGCTATATGTTCTTTGCTGAACATCTGTTTTTCTTTCTGAACCACGTATTCCCTATAATTAGTTGGTTCAGCTGACAGAAGTCCATTAAGAAATCCCCTTCTGGATTCTTACTGCCATAACCATATGGTCCCAAAATCTCCTCTCTTCCTTGTCTGTCTCTTCCCACTTGCGCATTCAAATCTCCTATTAGTATTATTTCCTTATCCTCTATATATTTTTCCACCTCTTCTAGGAATTCTTCTAAGTTCTCTTCTTTATTCCCCGTTGGTGGAGCATATACTTGAACCAGATCTTTTGTCCCTGTCTGGAACTGTATCCTTCCTATGATCATCCTGTCACTTATCTTCTTCACCTCCTCCACATACTCTAGGACATCCTTTCTTATAATCATTCCTAGTCAATTTTTTGCCTCCTGACCTCCACTGTAAAACAGCATATATCCTTCCTTTAGTTTTCTTTCCCCTTTTCCTTTCCATTTCGTTTCACTGAGACCGAGGATGGCTATATCCTTCTCTGTCATGAAGTCCACTAGCACCTCAGTCTTGTCCGTCAGGGTTAAGATGTTGACTGTCCCTATTCGGATGTATTGCGATTAATATTAATTACTATTAATGTACCCAAATTAGTTGGGTTATACCCTAATCCTGAAAAAATTGCATTAAATTGATATTAATATTTATTAATCTCATGTAATTTTTTCAGGATTAGGGTATAACCCAACTCTTTTGGGTGCATTCGTGTTGACCGACTGAAAAGCACCAAACGTTTGTTTTGTATCTGATATATAAGCTAGAGGTAGCTGATATGAGAGTAGCGCGTATGATTTCTGGGACAAATAGATGGGATCAATTGCAGGAAGGTGCTCGTTATGAAGAGATCAAGGCTAAGTTAGAAATAAACACGCTAGATGAAGCTGTTCGTATGAGCAGACTCAGAAGGTGGGGTCATGTGAAGACAATGAAGGAGGAGTGATTTCCTAAGAGGTTAATGAGTTTGGCTGTAGAGGGTAAGAAAAGCAGAGGTAGATCTAAGAGGCGTTGGTTAGATTCTGTGTTGTACGATTTCAAAGTGAGGGGTGTAGGAACAGAGGAGGCCGCAATGCTAACTGCTAATAGGGGATCATGGAGGTAACTTATTCACAAACAGCGGCTTGCAGACTAGACCGGGCGCTGAAATACAAAACAGTCCCAATTTAAAATGTATGTTGGTAACACTGAAAAATCACTTCCAATACAATAATACTCAATAGGTTATTACACACACCTAAGCACACGGGGCTGATGACTGTGAGATCAAAGCCACTAAATGAAGCTACAAAAACTTGTCAGTACGTTTGCCTATGGAGGTGGGTCTATTGCAATGCTACAAGCAACGAGAAACCCAACAAATGACATGAGAAAATACAAAGAAGAAAGCGAGTGAATTGACTTTGGAATTTGAATTGAAGACACAAGAAAGTAATTATTGTGACTTTTAAATTATTCAGCGGAACTCGATGGAAGGGATTTACAAATGAATGAATGAGTGAGTGAGTGAAAGTAGAGCTCGGTCATGGACTTTTAGAATAAATCATTGTGAACTGGAGCTACTGCTATGCGAAACAAGTTGCTTTCCAAGAACATTCCACCAGTTCCTGCAACCTCCACGAGTTGGCTGTGGTTGTTCATTACCACTACAGTGGCTCTATTAAGACAGTGACGACAATTCAGGGCTCGTTTTTTACTGGCTGAGCAGATCACGGGGTACGGTACCAGCAGCCATATTTATGCAACTTGAGTGCGGTACCGTAGGGTATACTGAATTATGGAATTATGAAATCCCGAGCATTTACAACAAGGTTGAAAGGTAAATTAAAATTATTAAAATCAACCAAAATAAATTTAAAAAAAAAACTTCCTCTTCCCCCTCTTACCTTCTTCTCCCCTCTGCCCTCTGTCCTCTCTCCTCTCTCCTCTTTCCTCTTTCCTCTTTCCTCTTTCCTCTTTCCTCTTTCCTTTTCTTCCACTTCCTCTGCTTCTGACTGGCCTGCTGGGGAGCAAGTTTGTTCAACTGCTGGGTTCTGTTTTTTGCCCAGTACTGACGCATCTTTTCCCAGTGTATTTCCTTCCTTTCCTCCGACCAGGGGTGGCTTTCCGTAGTGGTTTATCCTGAAACCCAAGGACTTCTTTGAGAATATGCCTCACAGTTTATCTGTCTTGTAGGTCTGTTACGCCCAGTTCTTTGGTATCCGTTTACTATATTACACTCATTGGTTTTATTTCATCTTTGGAGTACGATAATTAATCTCCGAAAACCACACTCTAAATCAAGATATCATTCTAATTCATACATAAAATGTCAAAGTAACAATAGTATCATAGACAGCCAACTGATGACCAGAAGGAAAAAGCATCCAAGTACGTGATTATTATTATTAAACTAAGACTGCCTGAAAAGAAATCAAATAAAATATTTACTATTTAACGTACTCCAATACAGAGCCGACCTTAGGCAATGGCGAGAGCCCATCGCCTCGAGCCCAACGCCCGCAGTTTACTAATCTATAATACAGGGAGCGGGGCCGGCGGCCGGCTGCCGGACGCGCGCGCCTTCTGCCAGCCAACCTAGCTCGGGCTGCGGATTTCCCGCAGGTGGAAATCGTAACAAAGTACATTAATTAATGGTAATTTCACTAGCAAATCATGATTAAAGAACTTACCTTTTCACAGAAGATGCTGAGTTTCTCCTTCAGCTGACAGGCAGGCATTGTACCGTGTAAATAAATTAGCGTTTACACGTTGTAATCTCCTTCTGTTATGAGAGATATCTGCTGCCGTATATTGTTCTCCAGCTCCACTAGAGTACGGGTAATTAATATGTACACTTTGAAATTTAATTTACACCACAGTTAAACATTAAATGAGCTTAGGCCCCTGCTTCGATTAATTACAGAAAACACGCAGGAGGGTACCGGAGTAGCTACATAATGTAACGACATAACTTTCAAAGTTACTGTCTGTCAGCTGAAGGAGAACATTTTGAGCATCTTCTGTGAATTGGTATGTTCTAACCTTTATCTTGTGACGTGAGGTCATCCAGACTCCCAAGAAATAAAAAGAATATCTGTGCTTCTTTAATTAAATCTTGCTGGAAGGTGTTATGTTACCTTCTTATCACCCTCGTTGTTGAAAGTTGAGTGACTGACTTTAATGACCCTGGAGTGGTTAGCTCGCCTCCGCGCAACCCTGCGGCCCGAGCTATTTTGGCTGGCGGAAGAAGTGCGCGCCCGGCAGTCGGCCGCTGGCCCCGCTCCAGCAAAAGAATCTCACTGTATATGTCGTAGTTGGTTACGCATAGAAACTGTCTGATAACCTGTGTTATTGTGTTGTCTTGTAACTAGCCCAGGCGTCAGGAAACAATAAACAAAAGAAATTACAGTCAGTCTGAAAGACTAGACGTTATATCATTTCAAATGACGCAAGCTACAAATGCTACACATGTTAGAAAGGCTAGGAGGGTTTCTCGCTTCGGTCGAAGTCCCAGGACTCTTTCAACAGACTCCATTACCCATTAACTTAGGCTTCCCACGCGGGCACCTCTTTAAGGGTCACCCTGTATTTGAGTCTGACATCTTTTACAACTCTTTAAGAGTCACCCATTATTTGAATCTGATATATCGCAAACCTCTTTAAGGGTCACCCTGTTTTTGAATTGAATCTAACATACTGTACACCTCGTTAAGTGTCACCCTGTTATTTGCTCTGACATCCTGTACACTTCTTTAGGAGGCACCCAGTATTCTTATCTGGCATCTTGTATATCTCTTTAGAAGTCACCCTGTATTCTTGTGTGACATCTTGTACACCTCTTTAGGAGTCATCCTGTATTCTTGTCTGACATCTTGTGCACCTCTTTAGGAGTCACCCTGTATTCTTCTCTGCCATCTTGTACACCTCTTTAAGAGTCACCTTGTATTCTTATCTGGCATCTTGTATATCCCTTTAGGAGTCACTCTGTATTCTTGTGTGACATCTTGTACACCTCTTTAGGAGTCACCCTGTAATCTTGTCTGACATTTGTGCACCTCTTTAGGGGCCACCCTGTATTCTTCTTTGCCATCTTGTACACCTCTTTTAAGAGTCACCTTGTATTCTTATCTGGCATCTTGTATATCTCTTTATGAGTCACCCTGTATTCTTATCTGGCATCTTGTATATCTCTTTATGAGTCACCCTGTATTCTTATCTGACATCTTGTACTTTATTTTGCTCTGACATCCTGCACACCTCTTTAGGGGGCACCCTGTATTCTTGTCTGACATCTTGTACACCTCTTTAGGAGTCACCCTGTATTCTTCTCTGCCATTTTGTACACCTCTTTAAGAGTCACCTTGTATTCTTATCTGGCATCCTGTATATCTCTTTAGGAGTCACCCTGTATTGTTATCTGGCATCTTGTACTGTATTTTGCTTTGACACCCTGCACACCTCTTTAGGAGGCACCCTGTATTCTTATCTGGCATCTTGTATATCTCTTTAGAAGTCATACTGTATTCTTGTGTTCGCCTCGCTCAAAGCCCCAGGTCGCTCGACGCCAGGCCTCTTTCAACAGACTCCAATAATCATTATCGTCTGCTTCTCACTCCCCGCGTGAGCATGAGTTCACGTTCCCGCTCGCTCCCCGCGTGAGCATGACGTCACGTTCCCGCTCGCTCGCCGCGTGAGCATGACGTCACGTTCCCGCTCGCTCCCCGCGTGAGCATGACGTCACGTTCCCGCTCGCTCCCCGCGTGAGCATGACGTCACGTTCCCGCTCGCTCCCCGCGAGAGCATGACGTCACGTTCCCGCGCAGCTGCATGACGTCACTTCCCGCGCGGCTGCATGACGTCACGTCCGTCTCCGTGTTCGTGTCCGTGTCCGTAACGCATAACGACGGACCCCAACCATAACGACGAAGTCGACAAGATCATTTGAAATGATAAAAACCTCTGTATCTCGGTGACATTCCGCTTTATTTGAAATTAATTTCAGCTGATCTGTAGTGACAATGACTGACCACCAGAATGCGCCATAAACTCATTTTCGAAAAAAAAATGGACTTATCCCGTTCTTTCCTTGAGGTCTTCATATATAATACACAATATAAAAAATTATTACAGTCTGTAGTAGAGAGTGTGTATGGCGGCTTCGGTGGCGTCGTTGGTAGCATGCTGAGCTTCTATGCCCAAGATCACGGGTTCAAGTCCGGCCGAAGTCGTCGGATTTTTTGAGAGCTTTAAAACTCCCTCAGTATGCCTTCCTTCGGAGGGAAAGCAAAGCCGGCGGGCCCACATAATTGATTTATGCCATGTAAAAGAGCCTTCCACTAACTAAAACGGTGTGAAGCTAAATTTGTAGGTTAGTTTTGATTAACGCTCTTTTACATTCCAACGGTCGTCGCCAGGTGCCGGTTGCGATGGCATCTAATGGCCAAGTTCGCTGCTAGGTCGTTGACGGTAGCATTTGGTAGAAATAATAGAAACTACTTGAAATTGATCGTCTGCAGTCATTGCCTGAATTACAGATCCCACAGACTAATACAGCCATCACAATTAACACCGGTTAGCAGACAGATTCTACACACACACAAAGTACACGGGGCTACATGACCGCGTTGTCGCAGCCACTGAACTGAGGAACCAATCAACTGTAGTGTGTATGTAATTGAAGCAAGGATTGGGAAAGAGGTGGTCATGGTTTTAAGTTAAGTACTATTTCAGATTGAGCTTGGAGAAGAAGAGGTAAACCACGATAAAAACATTTCTTGGATGGCTGAGCTGAGAATTGAACTCACCTCTTCTCAGTTTGCGTCACGGGGCAGTTGATATTAAAACAAGAATGATGTTACGCCACTCGATGTGAGTGGATCGACAAGAACTCCTGTAACTAAATTGGTGTGTGTCACTACATTACATGTCACTTCACACGTGTAACACAAGAAGAGGAGAACAAGGCATTTGCTTTTTTTTGTCGCATAGCGTCGCGTCGCGGTGTCGCAAGCAATTGTTCCCGTGTTGATTTATGTCTCCACGTGGCAGTACGCTCGCTGGCGACCTGTGGAACTAATCCTCCTCTTGATCGCGCTACTTTTCGCCGGCTTGTTAACCAAGATAAATGACTTGCAGGGCTCTTAATATCACCGTACAGGTATTGCACGGGGTCACTGCCACTAGCTTGCTCTGTGGGAACGAGAAGAAATATAAGGTTTCTTTGCCTCAGATTCCGACTGGGGTAGATGTTGCGTAAGTCTGTTTCACTGCTTCAATGACATGCGTAATTACAGTCGCTGGGACGATGAGAGCAATTCATTGACTCTCCGGTCTGTGGTTGAACAGGATTATTCACAGGGTTACTAGTAACCTTTACGTTATGTATTAACGGAGGGTAGCGACGTTAAATTAACCCTCCATCAGGCGCAACATAAATAATTCCATCGTTGGGCGCAACCTTAACAATATCAATGTCGGGTGCAGCCTAAACAATATCACCGTCAGGCGCAACCGAAATAATTACACCGTCGGGCTCAACCTAAACAATATCACTGTCGAGCGCAACCTAAACAATATCATCGGCGGGTTAGACCTAAACAATATCACCGTCGGGCTCAACCTAAACAATATCACCGTCGGGCACAACCTAAACAATACCACCGTCGGGCGCAACCTAAACAATATCACTGTCGAGCGCAACCTAAACAATATCATCGGCGGGATAGACCTAAACAATATCACCGTCGGGCTCAACCTAAGCAATATCACCGTCGGACTCAACCTAAACAATATCACCGTCGGGCTCAACCTAAACAATATCACCGTCGAGCTCAACCTAAGCAATATCACCGTCGGGTGCAACCAAAATAATATCACCATCGAGCGCAACTTAAACAATACCACCGTCAGGTGCAACCTAAATAATATCACCGTCGGGCTCAGCCTAAACAATACCACCGTCTGGTGCAACCTAAATAATATCACCGTCGGGCTCAGCCTAAACAATACCACCGTCAGGTGCAACCTAAATAATATCACCGTCGGGCTCAGCCTAAACAATACCACAGGTGCAACCTAAATAATATCACCGTCGGGCTCAGCCTAAACAATACCACCGTCAGGTGCAACCTAAATAATATCACCGTTGGGCTCAGCCTAAACAATACCACCGTCACGTGCAACCTAAATAATATCACTGTCGGGCTCAGCCTAAACAATACCACCGTCAGGTGCAACCTAAATAATATCACCGTCGGGCTCAGCCTAAACAATACCACCGTCAGGTGCAAACTAAATAATATCACCGTCGGGCTCACCCTAAACAATATCACCGTCGGGCGCAACTTAAAGAATATCACCGTCGGGCGTAACCGAAATAATATCACCGTTGGGCTCAACCTAAACTATATCACCATCGAGCCCAACCTAGCAATATCACCTTCGGGCGCAACCTAAACAATACCACCGTCGGTCACAAGCTAAATAATATCAACGTCAGGCTCAACCCAAACAATACCACCGTCGAGCGCAAACCAAATAATATCACTAGAATCTGATGATGATCGCTTGACGTTTGTTCCATAATGCGAGTGCATATCGTTCTCGAAGTGTGCCCGATATAAGCCTTGCCACAAGTACAGGGAACTCTGTAGATACCCGTTTGTAATAATAATAGATGTATCAGGCTCATTCAACCTGATAAATCAGCTGTTGCTGATCATGCTTTAACACCTGGCCATGATGTCATGTTCCAAGGAGTGGATGTTCTTGCCCGTATAAAGCAATATCGTCCCAGAATCATCAGGGAGGCGGTTGAAATACGTAAACACCCAGATAATTTCTACCGCGACACCAGCTACAATCTCAGTGAGTCCAGGCTACCTATTATCAGAACCCTCAGAAAGTAATACACTGCTGCTTTTCGTTGTCCTTAACATGGGGCTAAAATGGCGTCCATCTTAGGGCACCTTTTTTGTTTCTTTGTTGCTTTCTCTTAGCAACAATTTAGTCGTATTTCCGTTTATTCCTGATGAAGAAAGACATGGTTTCTTTAGAAACGCGTCGAGTTTGATTAAATAAAACACGGCGTAAGTCAAAAATTCTTCATTATGGATAGTGTCACGGGTCGTGAAAGTCTAAATGATAAATATCATTTTCTTTATGCTGATTGAATAACGAAAGAACTAACTTAGTGCATTGTTTTCACATTTTTGCAATCTCGATATTAAGCCTAAAAACTTAACAACCCTCCGTTTTGTATTTTTCGCTTTCCTTTATACTGAAAATTTGCTCGTAAGTATGTGTCCGAATTAATAGCATATACTTTATGCTGATTGAATAACAAAAGAACTAACTTAGTGCCATGTTTTCGCGTTTTTTCAATCTCGATATTAAGCCTCCAAAGTTAAAAACCCTTCGTTTCAGGTATCGTCCCCTTAAAAAGCCGCGGAAGTTTGGCGCTGGAACCTAGCGGTGAATTAATATACAGTATATCCAGTATGCGTCTGAGTGTTGAATGGGCAGGCAGTTTAAAGCAGCCAGGAGGGATGCGATCCAGCTGGGAGTGAAAATGCCGCGGCAATCACAGTGGGATGGTCCCGCAACCTATCTTGTGCTAAATGGACAGGCAGTTTAAAGCAGCTTGGAGGGGGATGTGATCTAGCTGTCAGTAAGTGTAGCATGGCCTCTTACCGAGATAGATAGAAACTTGGTGGCCCCGTCTTGAGCTAGTGCTGCCATGGAGATGGCCGGCCTTGCCATTATTTTATCAGTATATTTTCTGAATTTATTAGACTGTGCTCGAGTGCAAAACGGCCAAAATCAGAAGAATGAGATACACTATCAAAAATTCATGGAGCCAGCCGTTCCTTCTCGGTCCTAAACTATGTGTATGCAAAATTTGGTTGAGATTGGTGGAACGGTGTAGATGTGTATACGGAATAAATCCGCATACCCACCCACATACATACAGACTTTCACTTTTATATGTAAGATATACCGGGTGATTCTGCAGCCCCTTCCTATATTGTTTGCTACAACCCAACTAATGCGTGCTGTCAGGAAGGTTGATATTTCTCTGCGTGCATACCGTACGGTACTAATGCACAGCAAGAATATCCCGGAAACGATACTGAAAACTATTATTATTCCCTCGTATTAGTCTGTAATCACATCGAGGGAAGAATAATACGGTTCAGTATCGTTTGCAGGATATGCTTGAAATGCATTACTACCATACGGGATACAAGCAGAGAATTATGGACTTCCTGACAGCACGCGTTAGTTGGGTTGCAGTAAACGATATTGGAAGGAGCTGCTGAATCACCCGGTATATACACTTTAAACAGGTATTTTTTTCGTTTCTTCTTGTTTCCATATCCCATTTATTGGGTTTACATTGTGTTGACTTTCAAGATTATTTGTCAACAGAAACGTCGATCAAATGCGTGTATTTGAGGATTTTGTCCACAAAATGATGTCTAGTCTATTATTTCTATTATTATTATTAATATTATTATTATTATTATTATTATTACCGCACAGGATCTGGTGGTGAGTATTGGACAAGCTGGTTCGAGTTTCCCACTGATACAGCCTCATATTCAGTTAGCGGCCTAGAATTGTACATAATTACATCTCGAGCCATTGAGCATAACTTCATGGAAGAGTGGCTCCGATATGAATGCTCAGTTAAATGTAATTATAAAGCAGTATGAAGCATTTGCATTGACAGAGTGATCAGGGCTTCTAATTCGGTCGTTACTTCTCTGCGGATAGAGATTCATTTCCACTGGTGTCTGGACCATAGTCCGCGTTCAAATTGCATCGTGGCCTTCTACACGATTACCGAGATACGCACATGTCATTTTAATGTTCTCACAATAATCGACATTGTATTCTAATTGTGTTGTTATTATTACCTCAATTGGGACATTCAACTCTGTGTAAATGGCATATCCCTGATAACCTGTGTTATTGTGTATAATTGTAACCATTAGGCTCTGCGACTGCGATAGGTGTTCCGGGGATTGAAATGAAATATCATACCTGTAGTAATCCTGGCATGAAGACATACAGTATAAATGTCTTTGAAAAGTATGGGGACCTGGTGCTCTAAATGTGCTCCTTATGCCCCTTTAATTAATTTGTTTTTATTTTTTAATTCTTCTTTTATTTTAAATGTGATTTTTGCTCCTTGCTAATAATTTCACAATTATTATTATTATTTATCGCATGATGATACAGAGTTAAAATAAAAGTTCATACACTACATATAAAGTTATATATACAGTTTTATACATAGTCATAAACACAAGTTCTTGGTTTAAACTTCTAAGTCCAGGCCATCAATCCACTGAAGTGCCTCAGAAGATGCATGATGAATGTCACCTACTGATCCTTGGAACGCTCGTTGCGGACATTCACCAACAATATGTCCGATGGTTTGCAGGGTAGCTCCACAATCGCAGTTTGCAGAAGTAACCCAACCCCAATTGTGAAGCTGGAATCCACATTTGCCTTGTCCTGTACGGATCCGGTTAATAATTCTCCATTGGCGTCTGGGGAGTTTGAAACCTTCTACCCGGTTGGAAGGGTTTTCAATCAGATGTGCATTGAATACTGATGATTCTTCCCACATAGTTTTCCATGCTTCTGAGATGTTAAATGAAGAGTCTTCAAGAAGTACAGCAGAGCGACAAGGTGGTTTTCTTGACTTCAACCGTTGATAACCTGCTTTTGCTACATCAGTATGTATGGGTAGCTGGGGGTTCTTCTGAATGGTTTTCCAGAACTTCAGGAGAGCCTCTGATCTTCGAAGAGCTAAAGGTTGGTTGTTACTTAGAACAGGTAACCATGTAGTGGGTGTGCTACGTATGCAGCCCGTAATCAGTCGCATTGCCTGGTTAAGTTGCACACCTATCTTCTTGGAGTGGACACTGTTCAGCCAAGATGGGCAGCAGTATTCAGCAACGGAGTATGACAGCACCAGAGCAGTTGATCGCAATATTAGCGTCGGATAAAGTATGTGGTGTATATATATTTTTACTGCGTGAATTTTTAAATAAGTTAGGATTACAGCCTTTTCTACCCTTTGCCATGGCCTGTCCCCCGGCACTTGGACATATACGTCATTTATACCGTCCAACTAATGTGGGACTAGGTGTTTGCAGTTGATTTTGTGTGACAGCAGCAGCTTCAATATTTTAATAGGTATACTACTACTACTAATAAAACTATTCTTCGTCTTTTCAATACACTATTAATAGTCTATTTATACAATTGGGTACATGTTTCGCACAAACGTTAAGGCTTCCTCAGCCCAAATATACATTAAGACATAAACAAATATTACGCACGTATCAAATACATACAATGAAAATATTCCATAGATAATAGATAATTTTCATTGTATGTATTTGATACGTGCGTAATATTTGTTTATGTCTAAATGTATATTTGGGCTGAGGAAGCACTAATATTTGTGCGAAACATGTACCCAATTGTATAAATAGACTATTAATATTGTATTGAAAAGACGGAGGATATTGATAGTTTTATTAGTAAACATATTCAATACGGACCTGAAATGGTTAATATTATTCTGACTACTACTAATAATAAAGATTGTTAAGTTTTTATAACAGTTCGTTGAGAAAGACAAAGTAAAGGCCTCTAGTGGGCTAGTTGGTGGCAGTATGAAAGTAGTTATAGATCTGTAGTTGGTAGCTTTAGTTAAAGTAATAGTTGGGTAGTAATAAGCCTCAGTTTGGGGTGAAAAAATTAACTTTTATGTGGTTTGCTGGCAGTAATCCACATGCGTAAAACTCAGATTTCGCTGCCTGCATGAGATGAGTGGTGTGAGTGGGCGGGATTTGGTGTGAGGAGGGCTGTGGTTGGTAGATGTTCAGGGACTGTTTTCGGCTCTGCGGGTGAATGTTTGGCGTTTTTGTTTGTTTGTTTGAACTGTGTTATTTAGGTGTGTTAGAAACTGTTTGTGAATAAATTTTGTAATTTAGTTTTATTTTGGCTGTTTTGGATAGAGAGAGTACGGAGGAACCACATTCAGAGTGTCCAGTGTAGCGCCATTTATGACACTAAATATCTGAATATTATCGTCGTATAGATGAAATTAAAATATTTTTTCAATCGGTCAATACGACTCTACCAAAACTGTAATGGGTGTTGTTGCCTAAACTTGAAAGGAATTGCATGAGATTAATTCCATGAAGTACGAAATTTTGATTTTTTTAGTCAATCAACACGATTGTACCCAATTGTGAAGGATTATTCCCTAATCCAGAAAAAAAACATGAGATTAATAAGACTTGTGGAGCTCTGTAAGGCATTCAACCTTGTTCTAAAATCAACAGCCTTCAAACACCTACCGAGGAAATAAAAGACATGGACATCTCCAAATCCTAATCGGGGCGAGTTTCAAATTGACCATGTTGCCTTTACACGGAAAGCAACTCGAGAGATTCGAAACGTAAAAGTCCTGAGAGGTGCTAACTTTGACTCGGATCCCTATAATTCCAAAATCAAACTCAAGCTTATCCCAAGAAACACCAGGAGACTCCGGTCAACAAAAAGAAATAGATTTGACACAGGAAAGCTCAAAACCAACAATGAATTCGCTCAGAATTCACTCCTTGGATCCAGAGAATTGGGATTAACTAAAAAAACGCCATCGTCAAAACGGCTGAGGAGACAGTTTCATTAACAAAAGTTAGGAAACACCCGTGGTGGACTATAGATTGTGATGCTGTAGTAGCTCAAAGACAACTTACCTGGAAAAGATGGAATTCGAAGAAAAATCATGATAGGTACGAGGACTTCGTGGCTGTGAGAAAAAATGTGGCAAAAGTCGTACGTGGAGTAAAGCGTGCGTTTGACAAAAGCCAATTGACACAGATAGAACAGGATTTCAACAAGAACAAAACCCGAGAATTTTACACAACCAATTTTACAGACCCGGGCAGAGAAACAACTTGATTCGCAATTGGGAGAGTATCAAGGAGGATTTAGAAAAGGGCGCTCATGTGTTGACCAGATCATGACCCTTAAATTTGTTCTTAAGGTGGGTATACATTTGCGCGCCGCGCACTGTGCGCGGTGCGTGCGTCGCGCGTGTGTTGCTCGTCCAGAATTATTATTTAGACGAACCTCCCGCGATCCATAGGAAACCCACGAACATTCTCTAGTAAGTTTGGAGTGTGGTAATTATTATCATGTCTCCGCCGCACGAGGAAAACCTCGCGATTGCGGTGATGAGTGGTGCAGCTTTTTAATGGCAAGTTTATGCAAAAAGAAAAAGAAACGACGACGACGTTGGTGGCACACTGACCTGTTTAAAACAAGTAGTTCCGTGAAGAACTATACAGCCTATTTTTATACATCCTATTTATGTTAATTGCCACTATCAACATACACAATTTCAGTTTGATTGCTGTAATAGATTCGTAGATATTGAGAACCGACTAAATATTTCGGATGGTCGCCATGTAGGATATTATATACAGTATGTAGGTCCTAGAGTTATGTACTTTTACATGCAGATTATTGTGAACGTGTAGTATTCAAACTTCAATCGCATAATTAGGACACAAGAAGTAACAAGGAGATTTTAAAATTTTTCACAGCTACCATCTTAAGGTTATGGAAACAATTGAAATAAATTAGATGCCAGCGGATTAACATTCGTATATGGATTTACTGTACCAAGTTTCACTGCACGCGGATGGTTAAATTGCGAGAAATGTCCATGTGAATATTTATAATTCGCGTCGCCGCCATGTTGTATTTGTGATCACCAGGTTATTTAAAGTCCTATAGGTGAACTTAAGTTCATAGCCCCTATGAACATTAAAAAATGCAGTTTGATTGCTAAAATAGATTCGTAGATATTCAGTATCGTCTAAATATTTCGGATGGTCGCCATGTTGGATTGTTAAATGTATAGGCCATAGAGTCATACCATTAATGGAAAATTATTGCGTAGGTTCATTATTCAAACTTTCACTTCGATCGCATGACTACATCACAAGAAATAAAAACTTAACTTTAAAATTCACACTGCCACCATCTTGAGGTTATGTAAACAATTGAATTAAATTAGATACCAGTGGATTACAATGTGCATAAATATTTCCTGTACCAGGTTTCAGTGCGCTTGGAACTTTAAATCGCGAGAAAGGTCTATTTAAAATTTTCAAATTCGCTTGGCCGCCATGTTCGTTTTGTCGTTAACCGGTTTTTGAAAGTCTTATAGATGGACTTCCAGTAGTGCCCTATATCTCCGTACAAAATTTTAGGGAGATACCGCTAATAGTTTCAGAGATACAGAATGCCGGTGAAATATTTCGCACATCCGCCATCTTGTGATTATGTAAACAATTGAACGAAGTTAGATGTCAGTGCATTACAATGTATATAAACATATACTGTACCAAGTTTCATTTCGTTTGGTTGGTCAAATCGCGAGAAACGTCTATTTAAAAGTCGCAAATTCGCTTGGCCGCCATGTTAGTTTTGTAGTTACCAGGTTTTCAAAAGTCACATAAGTGAACTTATAGTAGTTCCCTCTATCACCATAGAAAATGTCAGGGTAATATCGGTAATAGTTTCGGAGATATTGAATGGTGGTGAAATATTTCGCACAGCCGCCATGTTGGATTGGTGAGTCGTAACAAAATTTGAAGGGCACGGTCGAGGTCGCCCGGAAAAGTGCTATGAACTTTCCGAGTTTCATTGAAATCGCTCCTGCCGTTTAGATTTTATTAGGGGGACACACACACACACGAATCACACACACACGCACACACACACGGACAAAAGGTGATCTCATAAGCCTATTTTTTCAAAATTGAAAATAGGCTAAAAATGAATGGTGCGGAGCTAATGATGGACTTGAAGTCACAAGAAATAAGCGGCAAGTATAAGAATTTTACTCGATTGTCACCTTCTGACTTTGTGAATCTGCTGCAGAAGATTGGACCCCACATTTCCAAAGAAGATTCGTATTTCCGCCCTGCGATATATTTTACTTTTCTCACGCCGGTAGGAAGACAGCAGAGATATCACCTTCTTCTTGCATTGGTCCGCAGATATATCCATCTCAGCTCCTATTTCCCTCCAGGCACCTGCTTTTAGTCATGGTTTCTTAAAATGATCCTTATGTTGAGGATCCCACAGAAGAGGCTCTTTGCGATAAGCATCGATCAGTTTTATCACAGATTCGTCTGACCACTCCATTATCACCAATTAAAACGCACAAATATTGCAATCAGATGCGCGCGAAAAACAACGAACTTCTCACAATCCCGTCCAAATCTGAACTGCGAACACTCAAAGTGCGCGTGGAAAAAACCGACAGGAGATGGATCGTCGTGCGCCGCGCTCGCGCAGCTTCGAAACCCCGTACTAATCTAGCGAACTTGCTGCGCGCGAGCGGCGCGGCGCGCAAGTGTATACCCACCTTTACATATCTGACTCTTAGGAAGAGGAAGTTTGTGGTGACCTTCATAGACTTCAAGAAGGCCTACGATTCTATTGATCGACGTACAGTCCTTCAAATTCTAAAGGAAATGGGCCAAGACAACAAAACAAGAACAATTATCCAACAGACCATAACCAATACGACCTCCAGAGTGAAATTCAGGAGAGAGATTTCAAACACCTTCGAAATCAAGACAGATGTTAGACAAGGAGATGGATTATCGCCTCTACTTTTCAACTGCGTATGAGAAAAAGTCAATCGGCAGTGGCGCAAGGAGATGTGTGATGAAGAGGTCGACAACGGACTCAGAATAGGGTATAAGAAAATGGATCTGTCAATTGACTGCCTAGCCTTTGTAGATGATATAGTTATATTTTCTGATTCCTTAGATACTGATACAAAACAAATCATCAAACGTAAAACCCAAGCGGCAAAGGCAGGCCTCCAGATCCCCTTTGAGAAAACGGAATGTATAACAAATAACCAAGCGGGCAGAAAAATTTAAGTATTTAGGCGAATGGATAAAACCAAACAACTCTGAAAAAGAAGCATTTACATCAAGGATCAACAAGATGGAAACTGCGTACCAGCTAACCAGAGATGTTTACATTAAACGATCAGTGTCCATCAATGCAAAGATTAGGCATTATTATTCATTTATTCGTCCAGAAGCTCTGTATGCAGCAGAATGCCTTGCAATGAATAAGAAAGGTTTAGTTGAATAGGTAGAGGCCAAATAACGAAAAATCCTGAGAAAGATCCTAGGACCAGTCAGAGAAAATGGAGAGTACAGGAGGCGAAGTAACAACGAAATCTACATACGTGTGGAAAGGATAATGACTTGATGCGAAATAGGAGAATTAGTTTCTATGGCCACATAACACGCATGAGCTCACAGAGACTGACCAACCGCATATTTTCCTACTTTGTGGACAAGAAAACCAAGGGACCATGATTCTCTGAGATAGAAAAATATCTTATAGAAGTAGGGATTTCGCTTTAGGACTTTCAAGAACGTCTTCCTGTCCAGAAAAAGCTTAGACCACACCAGCGATTCCAAGAAGAGCCAAAACTGGGAACAGGCAACAAGTGGACAGCTGACAGAAAGGAGGCGCACAGGAAACGGATGAAGGACTACTGGGAAAAGATTAAAGCTCAAAGACGGAAACAGTTGAAGTAACGTGGTCCATAGCAGGCCGAAACGAAGAAGAAGAAGAAGAAGAAATACAATTGGATTACCAGTTTCAATCGTCAAGCGATCATCATCAGATCCTTTACACTTCAGCCGCGGTTACATATTTCGACCACAGAAATCGAATAACTGAGTGAATCTCATCGCGAGACCAGTTTTCTAAACGAGTCGCCATTAGTTGATTACCATCAACTAGCGCTGTGTGTGGAGGGTGGCTGAAACTCTGACCTCACCTGACCTGACCCATGCAAGCGAAGCCGGCTGCACAATTACCAACCGTATATATGCGAATTAGCCCAAACTACTAATTTCTCTATAACAGATGAAACTCCAGGAATATTGGCCTTGTAACCTTAGTTTCCGATCAACCCCTCGTATGTAAGTTTTCTCTCTCTTCTGTAGTCCAACTTAGTGGCAAAAGTCACAGGAAGGCACGGAATATGATGTTAATACCGAGTTGCTCCTCCGCGAGCCCTCAAAACGGCAGCCTAAATAACCAGCTAAGTCCATTAATCCACTTAAAAATTACAATAGCACCTATCTGACTATTTAATAAGATTTTCCGGAAAAGTGATTGTATGTGATATACGTTGCATTCAGTGTGCTTATGTAAAGAACAAGATGTTCAGTAAAGAACATATAGCCTACTTTCTCCTAAATGTATGGGTATAGGTATAACTCTTTTTCCCTTTCAAGGAATATAATTGAACGCTGTTTGTAGTAGTTTGTAGAAATACAAAGTTTGCTTCTATATATTTCGCTCTACTTTCTTCAGTCTTTTTTGTTTTCCATTCCTTCCAAGTTTATTTAGGCGTTGTGGTATCCGTTCTCTGTCACTGTTCACTGTCAGTGATGGGCTGAGTGTTGTCCATCGAAACTAGGAATACAAGTAAATATATTAAATTAATGTATTTTCTTTCAGGTTACGAAATAACTCCCATCACAATTTATTGGATACAGTCATGTTGACCGTTTGAAAAGCATGCAAAATTTTGACAAATGTTGAGACCACCGCGTGGTGTAGCGGCTTGCATTCTTGGCTGTCATAACTGACGGTTCGACTCCCTGCTCTGCCAAGCAATTTTTATTCTGATCTGAGAACTGGAACGGGGTCAACTCAGCCTCGTGAGGCAAAGATGGGGAGTGCTTGATTCGATTCCTACCTCAGCCATCCTTTCTGTGATTTCCCACTTCTACTCCAGGCAAATGCCGGTATGGTACTTAACTTCAGGCCACGGCCGCTTCCTACGCTAATCCCACCTCAATTACAAATACACACACTAGTACAGACTTCACAGTGATACAGGTTATCTGTCAAATTCTACACACACCAAAGTACACGGGGCTACATCATCACGATGACGCAAAGCCCCTAAAAGTATCAACAACTCCATCACAGAAGAACCTTTCACATTATTCTCGGGCACTGGCTGTATCACAGTAGCTTCCATATAATCACAGTCATGAATAGGACTGAGAAATCGGTGAAAAGCCTCAACAGACACGTGAAAATAAACTGGGTTCATCAAGAGCTGGCAACAGGCTATTTAGTAGTTCAGGTAACTGTAATTATTATGATGAGGGATTGGGACAAGTGTTCGTGGACCATAAGTAAGGTAACAGCCGAGCACTTTCTGGAGGAAGGACGACAGGTGTTTGTAGATTTAAAATAAGGTGGCATCCAAGCAGTTTCTAGAGGAAGTACGACAGGTGTTTGTAGACTTAAAATAAGGTAACATCCAAGCAGTTTCTAGTGGAAGGACGACAGGTGTTCGTGGACCATAAATAAGGTAACATCCAAGCAGTTTCTAGAGGAAGGACGACAGGTGTTCGTGGACCATAAATAAGGTGGCATCCAAGCAGTTTCTAGAGGGGGGACGACAGGTGTTTGTGGACCATAAATAAGGTAACATCCAAGCAGTTTCTAGAGGAAGGACGACAGGTGTTCGTGGACTATAAATAAGGTAACATCCAAGCAGGTTCTAGAGGAAGGACGACAGGTGTTCGTGGACCATAAAGAAGGTAACATCCAAGCATTTTAGAGGGGGGACGACAGGTTTTCGTGGACCATAAATAAGGTAACATCCGAGCAGTATCTAGAGGAAGGACGACAGGAGTTCGTGGACCATAAATAAGGTAACATCCAAGCAGGTTCTAGAGGAAGGACGACAGGAGTTCGTGGACCATAAATAAGGTAACATCCAAGCAGGTTCTAGAGGAAGGACGACAGGTGTTCGTGGACCATAAATAAGGTAACATCCAAGCAGTTTCTAGGGGAAGGACGACAGGTGTTCGTGGACCATAAATAAGGTAACATCCAAGCAGGTTCTAGAGGAAGGACGACAGGTGTTCGTGGACCATAAATAAGGTAACATCCAAGCAGGTTCTAGAGGAAGGACGATAGGTGTTCGTGGACCATAAATAAGGTAACATCCAAGCAGTTTCTAGAGGGACGACGACAGGTGTTCGTGGACCATAAATAAGGTAACATCCAAGCAGTTTCTAGAGGGGGGACGACAGGTGTTCGTGGACCATAAATAAGGTAACATCCAAGCAGGTTCTAGAGGAAGGACGACAGGTGTTCGTGGACCATAAATAAGGTAACAACCGAGCAGTTTCTAGTGGAAGTACGACAGGCGATTGTAGACTTAAAATAAGGTAACATCCAGCAGTTTCTACAGGGGGGACGACAGGTGTTCGTGGACCATAAATAAGGTAACAACCGAGCAGTTTCTAGTGGAAGTACGACAGGCGATTGTAGACTTAAAATAAGGTAACATCCAGCAGTTTCTACAGGGGGGACGACTGGTGTTCGTGGACCATAAATAAGGTAACAGCCGAGCAGTATCTAGAGGAAGGACGACAGGTGTTCGTGGACCATAAATAAAGTTAACATCCAAGCAGTCTCTAGAGGAAGGAGGACAAGTTTGAATGAAAGCCGAGGAAAGCCGCAATGAGGATGTCCACTGTCACTGCCAGGATTGGAACCTTCCATCTTTCGAATTTATGCAGCTATCCAACGCAGTCGTGAATTATCGCCGCTAGGTTCGTTAAAGTGATATTCTTTCTGTTTTGGGAGGAATAATGGGAACAAAGGAAGGACATCATGGCGAGGTTTTTTTTTGATCATATTTCTCAGAACGTCTCATTTTTGCGCTGCGCTATAATTACTGTCTACCCTATTATGGGATAATAATGGAGTCTATATTTCCTTGTCGGACCTAACGTGGAATACTTTCAATGTTCCAGTAATACAAAGCACGTAATATGACGTTAAATAATAATAAAAAAATTGAAGAATCTTGTAAGTGAAAGGCGTGCCATTACAAGTTACAGAGAATGTGTAATTATTCACAGCTGGATTATCTTGTAGAGAAGTTTCAGCATCTCTTTGTCTTGAAGGAACTGCCTTGATCGATGGTCTAGGAAGACGTATTGAGACGCATTAAGATCCTGGGTTTGATTTTCGGTCTGTGAAGAATCGTAATTCTCTTAATGAAGCACACTCAGCTTAGCGGGGCAGAACTGCGAAGAGATGGTTTTATTTCGGACATGGATATTTTTTGTTTACACACCATGATCGACTTGCCAACTATCCCCAGGAGAATGGGCCTCAGGGGAGGGGAGAGAATGATACCAATAAGCATTCCCTTGCGCCCAGCCATCAATTGGAACATTCTAGCCTCGATGATCAATGTTGAATCCAAGTTTCACTCTGGCACAAAATAGTGTTAAAAGCTTTACGATGGTTTGCATCAGGGGTGGTGCGTCATTAAGGGCCCCGCCCATCCAGGGTCGTTTTGCACAAAATTTGTTTAGTTAATGCCCTTAAAAATTACTTCAAAGTACAGATATTCAAATTAAAATAAGTGGGTTTCCCTTCTCGAATCTCTAAAAATAATTCAATATACTGTACATAACTCATCTCTAACTTAAGTTCCTGCCAGTCTCGTATGGTGTCATAACGAGGGCTACTCTACAGAACCTTCCGTGTAAACTATATGGGGTGAAGGGCCATATAATAAAACAGTGGAGTTTTGCACGAGAATTCTCTGTGCTATGAAATGATTTTCCTTCCCCATCAAGGGCCTGGAGAATTGACCCACAGCGTTCCGTTCCATTTCACTTCCTGCTTCTGTCTCCGTTTGAAGGACAAACTGGATTACGGGAGATGGGTCAACCCCAAGCCCTTCAACAGGTACTTAGCCACAGTTTATAGCTTGCTTAATTTGAAATTTACACACAAATATAATTACCGGTATACATTTCAGTTGTCTGGCGTTCCATGTGTACCAGTGAGTTAGTGAGTTCTGTGAATGAAGTTAGTTTGTATAAATTAATGTCTTTTTAACTTTTGTGGTACTGTGCAATCTCCAACCTCCGCTGTGCAGATGATACTTTGCGGCTTGCTAGTTTGGAGGAAGAACTGGCAGAACGTTTACAACGCACTGAGAGGTTCAGTGAAGAAGCAGGCCTTACACTAAACGATCCAAGTGTTACTTGAGGTGACTTCCTGATTACGACCATTCCGGATTGCATTCACCTCATTAGCAGTCCAGATTGCGGACACTTTCAGTTTAGGAAAGAGCTATAAACATTCCTGCGTCTTGATTGTGGTCACTTTTCTCGGGAGACCGGTCCGGCTGTAACTCCCCTGGGGATTTCCTCGCCTTTCACTTCCACCCCTCTTGCCAATGTTGAAGTACATGTCATATGTCAGTTCTCTTTGGTCTCTTAAGCTGCAACCATAATGTTCAATATTTTTCTGTTTACTAACCGTGTTCTGTATCGTTATGGAGTTTATTGAAACGGAGAAGGGTAAGCCCTGTGTTTTACTGAATGGTTATAGTTACAGACCATACAGAACGAGTAAACGTGGTGTTATTATATGGCTGGAATGTTAATAAATCTAAGACTTCAAATGTTTGATTTTGTGTGAAGGAGGGGGCGGGGCAAAAATTGATTACAAAGGGAATTTAGAATCAAACGCAGAACAAATTACTTTACCGAGACGAATGTTTCGAGGTAATAAAAAGAAAGTTTTTCGCTATATACAGTAGGCTACCTATTATAAAATATATATCTCGCGTCTCAAATGGGAGGAGAGGGGCAGAAATTAAAAATTACACCCTGTAAGTATAAAATTTCCTGTTAAAACAATTTTGTTTAATGTGAAGGACGTCGATTCCGATCCTGAAAAGTTTCTATTCTTAAGACAGAAAATGTTATAATCATTGCTTTACGAGGTTCTGTCAGATTGGGAGGGGACTTGATTTTTTTTAAGTGAAGTGTTGTGGGGTGTGCTGAGCTGAACACTGAACTGTATTCTTTGGTTAGGCAGTGAAATATCAGTTTCCCCTTGTTATCCACAAAACTTACGGAAGGTATGCGTCAGTCGGGAAGAACCAAGAACCGCTTTCCCTAGAAAAGTGACCGGAATCTGGACGATGGAATGTTTATAGCTCTTCCCTAAAATGAAAGTACCGCAATTTGGATTGCTAATGAGGTGAACGCAATCCGGAATGGTCGCAATCAGGACACAACCAGAAATATATAAACAATGGTTTGAACTCCACTGCTCAAAGCCAGTGTGCCAATTTGCACTTCGAATTGGAAGAAATTAGGAGGTGATAAGTACAAAGAGTTATAACTATACCCGTACATTTAAGAGAAAGTAAGCTATATGTTCTTTCCTGAATATCTTGTTGTAAGTATTTGCAATCTACCTTGGTTATGGTTTCCATTTCATTGTCATTTTTGCTATCATCCAGACCACTAGGGGCCGATAACCTAGATGTTAGGCCCCTTAAAACAATAATTATCATCATCATCATCATCATCGTCATCATCATCATCATAAATTCAACATAAAACTGTGACAGCGTAGTCAGTGGTGGACAGTGGCTGCTCGAGAACAGAGCTCGAACAATCACCTAAGTTCACAATCCGTCCGATTTGTGGCGTAGGCACTCTTGGCTGTCACCGCGCAGGTCCGGCTCTGTCGAGAAATTAAATTATTTTCTGAGCGTTGGATCGGGGTACACTAAGCCTCGTGAGGACAAAATAAGAAGAGGTGGGTTCTATTCCCACCTCAGCCATCCTGGAAGTGGTTTTCCATGGTTTCCCACTTCTACTCCAGGATAATGACGGGATGATTCCTATATTAAGGCCACGGCTTCCTCCTTCCCAATCCTCACCTGAATTTCAACTTCGGTGCTTACACTAATACAGCCATCACAATAACAGAGGTTATCAGACTAACGACACACACACCCAAGTACACGGGGCTACATGACCACGATGTCACAAAGCCCCTCAATGAAACATCAACAACAATACAAACTCAGCAATTTTTATAGGTTTGAGCCGTGTCTTGTGTGGGGTTTCACTTAGGACACCAACCTGGCTCATCAGAGGACTCTAGGTGTCCCCCTCCCGGACCATCACAGGAGTAACGAACTGCACGCTACTTCCTTTTTTTTTTATAAAGCGCACCTACGCCTTTTTACTGCGAAAACTAAAAGCTCAAGCAGCCAAGGTGGCCTGTGTTCTATTCCCGATCAATGCATGTGAGATTTTCGAAGTGAAATACCATGTTCTGTGGTTCGGATTCCTCGTGAAAAGGAGATCTCGTGACTCATAAATACAAGATTCATGGTCACGTAAAACTACGTACAATTTTCATTCCTTCCTTGTTGGCCGACTGAAAAATATTACATTACGAATACTCAGGCAACACTAAACAATGGTTTCAACACGATAATAAACTGAATTAATTATAGCAAGCCTACGTTGGTATCACTGGGGGTGATACAGGCAGCGTGTATTGTGACGTTCTGGAACTAGAGTAATCTGTCATCCCGAGCAGAAGACTGAGAAGGCAGTGTTTAGATAATGGAGTTGTCATGACAGCCTAATGGGATGGCCGCGGATTAAGGTAGAGGTATTACAGTATTGATTAATGGTGGCTGTAATTAAGATGCGTGGGAATATACAAGCTTGTGCACGCATGGACTGCATTGGGCAATCCCGAAACGAGAGCAGCGAAGGTTCAAGGTTCTACTCTCTCGTTCGCAGGCATTAAAATTCTCTACCTCGTGGTCTAGCGGTAGCATTCTTGACTGTCGCCCCGGAGGTCCAGGTTCGATTACCAAGACATTATAATTGTGGTGTGAGGGCTGGAACGGGCTCAGCTCAGCATCGTGAGGCAAAATCGAGAAGTGGAGGGTTCGTTTCCCATCTCAGCCATCTTGGAAATGGTTTCCCATTTCTACTCCAGGCAAATACCGCGATGGTTCCTAACTTAAAGCTATGGCCAGCTCCTTCCCAATCCTCACCTGAATTGCAAATACACACACTAATATAGCCATCACAATAACATAGGTTAACGGACACAATTACACACACACCCATGTAGGCTACATGACCACGATGTCACAAAGACCGTAAATCATTCAACTCTTTACAAGTATGTGGTTGTTGTTGATTCGCTTTAGAGCTATGGGATAACTTGGTCAACATTTCTGTTGCGTTAAATGTTCCTGATAAACAGTGTTTCTGTGGTGCCTGTGCGTGTGTGATAGCGGCTAGCGTTCTTGGCTGTCACGTCGGTGGTCCCTGTTCGATTCCCTATTCAGCCATCTTGAAAGTTGCTTTTTGTGGTTTTCTACTTCTACTCCAGGTAAATGCCAAAATCTTTCCTAACTTAAGCCCACGGCTGCTTCCTTCCCAATCCTCACCTGAATTTAAAGTACACATACTAATACAGCCATCACAATAACACAGGTTATCAGACTAATTCCACACTCACCTACGTATACGGAAATACATGACCACGATGTCGCAAAGCCCCTAAATCATTCAACAACACCGATACCCACACCAACACACACACACCGACTTCGATGAAGAGATATTAAGAGGAATGGGCGAGGAGAGATGTTTCTGGCGACTGCTAATGAGAAGAGATAGGTTGGTAGGGCACTTACGAAGAAACGCAGGAATAGCAAACTTTGTTATGAAAGGAAGGGTGGGGGACAAGAACGGTAGGGGTAGACCAAGGTTAGATATGTTAAACAGATTGTCTTGGATGCAAGGAGTGGTAGCTATGTAGAGAATGAAACGATTAGCTCAGGGCAGGGAGGCATGGAAAGCTGCAACAAACCAATCAAAAGACTGAAGACTCAAACACACACACACAGCGCAACTTTGATCAAAACAAACATAAAATCTGCTATTCTATTGTTCACGTACAATTAATCAACCTGCACACTCATGATACACCAGGAAGAAATATCCATAGCTTAATTAGTAAGATTTTATCATGGTACATGGTGCACGTTCTGCTGGAAGGTATTAAGTTCTAGCGCTGATATGAAATTACTACTTTCCATTCACCCAAGCTAAATAAACAGGGCAAGTTCATTAAAATAAGAGGTAGCCATTAACAGTAATTTATTAGTACGAGACACGACAGTCGTGATGCGATAACAGTGACAAATGGCTGCTCGTTGAGAGTGAATCTTGCAAGTTGCAGGTATCACTGTGTGACGGCCGATTGATAACTTGACGACGAATAATGCTGGCCTAAACGTTCTTTGAGGCAACGCAAGCTTAATTTCATTGGCTTTGGTTCTTCTCACAACACCGAATCCTTTTCTTTGTTTAACTAAACTTCGATCATCACACGCATCACACATTTACACTGTAGAAATTTCAAAAGGCATTTTAGCCTATTTTCATGATATGTAGTCTATGTGTGTCCGTGATCTGTGTGTGTGTCCTTTAATATAATCAAAACGGCTGGAGCGATTTCAATGAAACTCGATCAGGAAATACTTGTCCGACCTCGACCTTGCCTCTCAAAGTTAAATACTGTTACGTGTGTTTCTTTAACGAAATATTAGCTTTATTGCAGGCCAGGAAAAATACACCACACAATAAACACTGAATCTCACTTCATAAGACACTACTAGTCTCTATAGCTTCCACACTTGGCCTACGTTCACACTACTGTCCTCGCTATTAATACCTGCAACTCTGCCTTGTACACAAACTACAGTTATTTACGATAGCCAGTCACTCACCACTACACACTGCTTCGCTGTCTGCTGGCTTTGGAACAGCCCCCTGCGTTTCGCAATTCACCACAATATCTCTGTCGCACTAGGTAAGTACAAACTCCTCAAAGCTCAGTCCCTCAGTATGATTCACGCTGCCTCGCTGTCTGGAGAATCAACCTCACTAGGGTTTCGTAACTTCGCACGTCACGTCGCTGCACTACTGTCGCCCAGGTAAAAACACGCTCTAGCTCGAAAACACTGTGCCCCCTTCGCTGGTGAGGCCGCTTTATATAGGGAGGGTGGTGACTCAATGGACGTTTCCAGAGTAGGAGACTTCACGGCTCCTCCCGAGAGTTCCATCACCAGGTACGTCGGGAACATTCCAGACAATGTCTTTGTTCCCGCTGCTCAAGTAGCCGGCCGACAGAGACCAGAGGTAGCCTCAGGCGGCTGTGAGTCACGCGAGAGGGAATGAAGCAACCCCGCTCTCGTAAAAATACGTTTCACCAATCCAACATGGCGGCCGTGAATAATACGTCACCGGCATTCTATATCTCCAAAACTGTTAATGATATCGCCCTAAATTTTGTACGGTGCTAGAGAATACTAAGAAAAGTACACCTATGTGACTTTTAAAAAGTCCTCTCGGCACGCCGGAAGGCGGAGGTATATTTCACCGGGCAAATTTGGGGATAGGCGAAAATAGGCAGAATATGCAGGTTTTCGTAGAAGGATCAGACTTCATTGATAGCGAGAAAGTTTTTTATAATTGGAGCTTTATTAACTTTGTTTTTCATCATTTTATGCATATTATAAACATTTTATTGTCTTATGGGGACGGTAACCTTCTTGTCATTTGGGGTCCATTTTTATACTTGCGGCCACACTATCCTTATGCAAGGTTTCGACACTGATGTGTAACTATGTAACGGTCTGTTACGTCTTCACGCAAAATTATATCTACCGCAGAGATTTTGGTTGGTTCCTCAGTTTAGGGGCTGCGACAACGAGGTCATGTAACCCAGTGTACTTAGGGTGAGTGTAGAATCTGTCTGAGAAACGGTGTGAATTGTGATGGCTGTATTAGTCTGTAATTGAGGTAAGGACAGCAGACGGTCAATTCCAAGCAGTAGTTCCTAATGTTGCTAACAAATACTGCCGTCAAAGACACCTAGCTGTGAACTTGGCTACTAGATGCCACCGCAACCAACAACTTGCAACGAACGTTGGAACTTCCCCTGCAAAGGAAAGCATACTGAGGGATTTTTAGCGCTCTTAGAAAATCCGACGACTTCGGCTGGCTTTGAACCCGCGACCTTGGGCATAGAAGTTCAGCATGCTACCAGTTAAGTCACCGAAGCCGCTTCACACTTAGTCAGATAGAAAACTGAATGTGATCTCGTGCAAGTGCGTTGTCATGGCAACGTCTGATGGCCCATCTCTCATCAATTTAGTAGTGTTGTCATGGCAACCTCTGATGGCTCATGGCATTTTCTTAAAATTCCGAAATCATTTTTCTCATCCCTTGGCGTAATGGTGGGTCATATCAAAAATTCTTTCAGACAAAAGTTTTAGGTAATTATTAGGGGAATATTTTCCATTTTGTACGGTTTTGATATTGTGCCTATTAAGAGAGATATGATTAATGTTTCCCGAAAAACCCACTTTTACCCACCCCTTTGGTCAATGGTTGGTGCTATCACAAAACGTTTCAAACATAAATTTTTGAGCCTTATCCGACACATAGTATGAACTTTGAATGGATTCGATATTTCAAATATTAAGGGAGTTATAGCGATATTTCACTTTTTCGAAAAAAGCCCCCCATTTTCACCCCCATCGACCGATTGTGCCCATTAACGAACTCGACCGAAATATTATAGGCATACATATTATGTAAAAATTTCAAAGTGATTGGTGCAAAATTGCGGTATTTATCGTGTCCACAAGAAGTGATATATATATTGTTACGTGCCACCCCCTAGTGGCACTTTTGTTAACTGGATTACGGTGGGGGTACAAAGCACAACACCAATTACTGCTTAAAGAAATAATTAACTTTATTGTGGCCAGAAAATTACACTAATCAGCAAATACAAGCAATTAGGAGCCTTCTCCAGTTTCCTCAAGTCTCTTCCTTATGCGCTCTTGGCCCCTTTCACTTGCAACAGACCACAGAAGTTAATCCGTCCTAATGAGTCCGGTGGCCTTGGCAGAAGCTACCTGCCCCTCTTCCTCAGGTACAACAAATACAGTTACTTACGAGCACTTGATGTACGCTGTTCACAAGCTGGGAGAAACAATGTCACAGGATTTCGTAACTCGCACAGCACTTCGTCACCACACTTCTGTCGCACAAGATAATCGCTCGCACTAGCTCGTAAAACACAACAACAACAACTGCTTGACGGGTCACTCTTATATAGCCGGCCGGTGACTCAATAAATGCTTCTAGATCCATCCAGAGTCCACGGCTTCTCGAGGTTTCCAGCGCTGGTCCAGTCACGAATGTTCTGGACTATCCCTTTGTCCTAGTAGCCCTGTTGCATAAGGCGCGCGCAATACAGGAGGCAGGGCACAGCCCAGCCCAGGGGCAGTTGTGACTCATGCGGCGAGTGATGACACAAATTCACAGCCGTAACACCACCCCCTTCCTAAAAAGGCTGATCGTCCCGATCAATCATTGGTCCGTCTGTGTCCCTCCGTAGGCTGCCAGGCGATCTCGGTGCACGATCTTCATCTTCGCCCTCGGGCTCCGCTGGATCCTGTAGACGACATCGTTAATCCGTTTCACGACTCGGTACGGGCCCTCCCAGGACTTCTGCAGTTTGGATGACAGGCCTTTCTTCCGTAATGGGTTGAAGAGCCAGACCAGGTCGTCCTCGTGGAATCCGCCGGCATCCGTCTGCTGGTCGTATCGGGTCTTCATTCGGTCGGTCTCGATCCGCAGTTTCCTCCTCGCGAACGCGTGTACGTCCTCCAGTTGGTCGACCAGTTCTTGACAATACTGGCTTACCGGGATCGGATCATTCCCAGGTCGGCCGAAGGCAAGATCGACAGGTAGACGGAGCTCCCTCCCAAACATGGCCCGGGCTGGTGTGCACCCGGTGGCTTCATGCACGGCGGCGCGGTAGGCCAGGAGAAATAGTGTAAGATGCTTGTCCCAATCCCTCTGGTGCTCGCTGACGACTATTCGGAGATGGTTCTCGACGGTGCGATTGAATCGCTCTACCATCCCGTCGGACTGAGGGTGTAGCGGCGTTGTCCTTGTCTTCCGGATCCCCAGCAGCTGGCATAGGTTCTGGAACACCTGCGACTCGAAGTTACTCCCTTGGTCGGAGTGCAGCTCCAGGGGTACTCTGTACCGGCTGACGAATTCCTTCACCAGGGTCTCTGCGATCGTCGCGGCTTCTTGGTTAGGGAGCGCATACGCCTCCGGCCATTTGGTAAAGTAGTCGCTGACGACTAATATGTAGCGGTTCCCTGCCTCGCTTAACGGGAAAGGCCCAGCAACATCGATGGCCACTCTCTCTATGGGGCCGCCCACGTTGTAGGTCTTCAGTGGACCCCGTCGTCTTCATCCTGGGCCCTTGCTGGCTGCGCAATCGTGGCACCTCGCGCAGCGGTTCTCCACGTCTGTTCGGCATCCGATCCAGTAGAACCGCTCTCTCAGCTTCTCCAGGGTCTTCTTTATCCCTAGGTGTCCACTAGATGATCCTCCATGAACTTCCTTCAGGACTTCCTCCGTCATAACCTTTGGAACGACGACTTGTTCCCGAGATGTCTTCCCGTCGGTGCTCTCCCAGGTACGGCAGATGAGGCCATCCCTTACAATCAGCGAGTCCCACTGTGCCTAGTAGGACTTAAACTTTGGGCTGCAGTCACTCACAATGTTCCACCCGGGTCTGGGGACACAGGCCCTCTTCCATTCGGCTATCAGTCCCAGGTCATCATCTTCCGCTTGCGCCCGCGTGAAAGATTCGCGGCTCCAGCTCCCTTGAAGTTCCACGGTAGTCCTTCGGCACTGTATCCCGGTGTTCTCCTCCCTTCGGGCACAGAAGGTGCAGTCTTCGGGGCACGGTCTTCGTGACAGGGCGTCGGCGTTAGAATGCAGTTGGCCTTTCCTGTGCTGAATCTCAAAGTTATACTGTTGAAGCCTCTCTAACCACCGCGCGAGTTGACCCTCGGGCTGCTTGAAGTTCAGGAGCCACCGCAGGGATGCATGGTCGGTCCTGATGAGAAATTCTTGCCCGTACAGGTACTTGTGGAAGTGTTCAATGGTCTTCACGATGGCGAGCAGCTCCTTCCTGGTGACGCAGTAGTTCCTTTCTGGCTTTGACAAGGCCTTGCTGAAGTAGGCCACTACTCTCTACTCGCCGTCCACTACCTGCGACAGGATTCCCCCTATGCCAAAGTCGCTGGCATCGGTATCGACGATGAACCTTGTTCCAGGTCTGGGGTAGGCCAGAATAGGCGCGGTGCACAGAGCCTGCTTGAGTTGTTCGAAGGCACTGTGGCATTCTGCTGTCCACGTGAAGAGTTGGTCCTTCTCAGTCAGGCGATGTAAAGGTTTGGCGATGTCGGCGAATCCCCTCACGAAGCGACGGTAATAAGTGCAGAGTCCCAGGAAGCTTCGTAGTTGGGACTTGTCCTTCGGAACTGGCCACCCCCTCACAGCTGCGGTCTTCTCTGGGTCGGTGCGCACCCCTTCCTCGGAGACGATATGCCCAAGGTACTGGACCCGCTTCTGGAAGAGCTGACACTTCTTGGGGCTCAATTTCAGCTGGGCAGCCCGTAGCTTCAACAAGATCTCCTTCAGGTTGCTGTAGTGCTCCTCGAAGCTTCTCCCCAGAACGATGACGTCGTCTAGGTAGACCAGGCAGGTCTTCCAGTGTAGTCCCCTCAGAATGGACTCCATTAGCCTTTCGAAGGTCGCAGGGGCGTTGCACAGACCGAATGGCATGACGGTGAACTGCCAGAGCCCGCTGCCCACAGAGAACGCAATTTTCTCGCGGTCCTTAGGGTGGACCTCCACCTGCCAGTAGCCACTCTTCAAATCCAAGGTGTAGAACCATCTTGACGCTGATATGGTGTCCAGCGTGTCGTCGATCCGGGGTAGAGGGTAGCTGTCCTTCTTCGTGACGTCGTTCACCCGCCTGTAGTCCACGCAGAACCTGGTGGAACCGTCCTTCTTCTTCACAAGCACGACCGGAGAACTCCAAGGACTATGTGATGTCTCTATCACCCCTTGCTCCTTCATCTCTTCAACCATCCGGTCGACTTCGGCTTGCTTGGCGAGCGGGACACGTCGGAATGGGGCCCTAATCGGTGCGCTGTCCCCAACGTCGATTCTGTGCTGGACCAAGCTTGTCCTGCCGAAGTCTTTGCTTCCCACGGAGAAGACATCCTGGAATTCGTGTAGCAGGTCCCGAAGTTTGCGTGATTGTTCCTCGTCTAAATGGTCCTGGGATCCTTGGTACAGCTTCTGTAGTTCTTCTGGCAGTGAGCGTCTTCTTCGGTTGTCCGTCTGCAGGTGTCCGTCTGTCGTATCTGTGATGCGGGCAATCCAGGTAACGGGCTCGCAGACTCCTAGGTTGGTGTCCCGATGAACCGTAATGTCGTGGTCGTTCAGGTTGGACAGGCGGACGTACGGCCGAGACGTCGTGTTGATGAGAGTCTTGGCAACTAGCAATCCTTTTGTCTGGATGTCCTCATATTTTGGCTCGATGACAGCCGCCACTCCCTCAGCAGCTCCGTCGACAATTACGGCAGCGCTGACCTCCGTCCTGGCGGGAACGATGACGTCTTCTCTCAGCCTTACTCGCCGTGCGGTGATGGACTCGTGCGCCGGTTGCAAAGCAAGTTCCTCACCTCCGAAGTGCAGAGTGTTGGTACTCAGATCCAAGATGATGTTGTTCTGGTCCAGGAAGTCCAGTCCGATGATCACTTCATTTGACACGTCAGCCACAAGGACTGGATGCTTTATCGCCCGTCGACCAATGACGAACTCCAGTGATGCTTCGCCATGTACCGGTGCGGTTTCTCCGGTCGCGGTTATTAGCTGGAGGTTCCTTTGTGTGGGTTGCACTCTCCACTTCGAGACCACGGTGGGACTGACGATGGTCCTCGATGCTCCCGTGTCGATTAGCATGGGCCAGCTCTCTCCGTTGACGACTCCGTCGACCATCAGGCTGCTATTATCCCTCCGTAACTGCGTCACACGAACTTGGACTGCCGGGGCTTGACGACTGTCACAAGCCAACCTTTGCCCCCCAAGGCTGGCTAATTTTCGTTTCCCTGGGTCGCGCGGTTTTCAGACGACTGATTTCCCGTCGGATACTCTCGGCGGCGGCGATCACCGCAGTCCTTGCTCAGGTGGCCTTTCTTACCGCAGGTCCAGCAGGTCGGTAGTCCTCTTCCGGGCCGTCTCTCCGATTGCCTTCCGGCTGTGTCGTTGCTGGTGGTGCCGCGACTATCGAAGAAACGGCTTAGCGCCTCCATTAATTCGTCGGCCAGGGGCTTGGCCTCGTTGGTTTTTACTGGTTCGTCGACGTCCACTTGACGCACCCGCGCGTGCATTCAGGATGCCTGTTTTGCCGTCTCGAACTCAAGTGCGTGGCTCAGCGCATCTGCCAGGGTCTTATTGCGCGCGAGACGCAGCGCCTGTTGAGTGTCCGAGTCCCGTAGCCCGTCGGTGAAAGTCTGCGTCGCTATCTGCTCCAGGAAGTCGGCCGGCGCTGTTGGGTAGGCGAGCCTTACGAGGCGTGCGATGTCCATCTCGAACTCCTGCAGGGTTTCCGCGTTCTTCTGTACCCGGGTCCGGAGCTGCATCTGATAGGCCTGCTGAAGATGGCTATCTCCAAATCGGGACTCCATATGGGCGATCAGGGAAGCGTAGTCCTGGGATCCAGTCGGGATGGCCTGAAGGACGTTAAGGGCGTCACCTCTCAGCGCTACAATGAGAGCTGTAGCCTTTTCTGTGTTGTTCCAGTTATTTATGGAACAGGCCGCCTCGAACTGACGTAAGTAGGTGCTCCACGGGACCTTTCCGTCGAAGGTTGGGGGCGTCACTCTGCTCTGTCCCGTTCCTGATGTCCCCGGTGTACCAAGGGCGGGCGTCGGCGCAGCTCGGCAACTTCCTCTTGAAGAGCGTTGAATTTCTCTTCCACCCCCATCAGCGGGCGTTGGCGCAGCTCGGCAACTTCCACTTGCAAGGTGTTGAACTTCTCCTCCACTGCTGCGACTTCCTCACGTAGGCCCTGTTCTAATTTCCTTTGGCTCTCCTCTAATTTCGTCAGCAGACACTCTTCCAGATTTTTCTGGCCATCCAGAAATTTGGCGGTTAGGTCCCCTGCTAACTTATTCTGGCCGTCCTTCAGGTCCTCTGCTAAGTTCTTCTGGTCGTCTTCCATCTTCTTCAGGTCATCCTTCAGGTCCTTGGCTAATTTCTTCTGGCCGTCTTCCATGCCAGTTAACTTTTCTAGCAATGCTGCCAATTTCTCCTCCATTTTAGTTGTTTGTCTTGTAAAGGGCATGCACTCACAGGAAAATTAGAGAAAATGACCTGCTCGGGTTTTGAAACCAGGACCGTCAGGTGTTGTGCTTGAGTTCGTAATCCGGCTTCTGACACCAGTTGTTACGTGCCACCCCCTAGTGGCACTTTTGTTAACTGGATTACGGTGGGGGTACAAAGCACAACACCAATTACTGCTTAAAGAAATAATTAACTTTATTGTGGCCAGAAAATTACACTAATCAGCAAATACAAGCAATTAGGAGCCTTCTCCAGTTACCTCAAGTCTCTTCCTTATGCGCTCTTGGCCCCTTTCACTTGCAACAGACCACAGAAGTTAATCCGTCCTAATGAGTCCGGTGGCCTTGGCAGAAGCTACCTGCCCCTCTTCCTCAGGTACAACAAATACAGTTACTTACGAGCACTTGATGTACGCTGTTCACAAGCTGGGAGAAACAATGTCACAGGATTTCGTAACTCGCACAGCACTTCGTCACCACACTTCTGTCGCACAAGATAATCGCTCGCACTAGCTCGTAAAACACAACAACAACAACTGCTTGACGGGTCACTCTTATATAGCCGGCCAGTGACTCAATAAATGCTTCTAGATCCATCCAGAGTCCACGGCTTCTCTAGGTTTCCAGCGCTGGTCCAGTCACGAATGTTCTGGACTATCCCTTTGTCCTAGTAGCCCTGTTGCATAAGGCGCGCGCAATACAGGAGGCAGGGCACAGCCCAGCCCTGGGGCAGTTGTGCCTCATGCGGCGAGTGATGACACAAACTCACAGCCGTAACAATATATATATACATATAAATATATATAGATAGATAGTTAGATAGATACATATATGCATATATACATAAATTATATATAAACTTTTGAACTGACGGTGGTTTTGGGGTCTAGGGGATGTGAAACGCGAAGATATGTCAAAATTTTCCGGTAGTCGAAACATGGTACCCATTGCAATAATTAGCTTTCTAAAGAAATCTATCTAAAACTCTTCAAACATAAATTTTTGGGCTTTATCCGACACATAGTATGAACTTTGAACGGATTCGATATTTCACATATTAAGAGAGTTATAGCAATATTTCACTTTTTCGAAAAAAGCCCCCCATTTTCACCCCCTTCGACCGATTTAGCCCAGTAACGAACTCGACCGAGATTTTATAGGTATACATATTCGGTAAAAAATTCAAAGTGATTGGTGCAAAATTACGGCAGTTGATGTCCACAAGAAACTGATATACATATATACATATATACATATATAAACATATATATATACATACATAAATTATATATAAACTTTTGAACTGACGGTGGTTTTGGGGTCTGGAGGATGTGAAACGCGAAGATATGTCGAAATTTTCCGGAAGTCGAAACATGGTACCCATTGCAATAGTTAGTTTTCTAATGAAATCTACCTAAAATCCAAGTGCAAAAAGTGAGTTTCAACTATTTCAAGAAGCAATGAAACTCAGCACAGCGAATCTTTATTCAGAGCTTAGTATGGAGACATCTCATGTTCAAGATGGCATCAGTTCGAAATTTTAAAACTAAATTTTTCTGTGTCGTATGCTATTCAAGCGAAATGAAATTTAAATGCTTTTCAGTCGATCAACACGATTGTACCCGAATTGTAAAGTATGTTGTTCCGTAAGACTGAGAAAAAATCATGGGATCAATTAATACATTTGGATGACCAGTTTCGATTGTCAAGCGATCATCATCGGGTCCTTCACACTCAGGATATTAATCTATTTCTACAAAAATTTGGGTTATGATATATAGACTCTTTTAATTCCAGAAAGTTATTGTAAGCTTGCGTAATTTGGGAGGTTTGTTATTTTTATGGAATAATTTGTTCTGATCAAACTTAGTTGCCTAAGTGTGGTAATTATTATTGATAAATATTAACGCAATGTCTGTCTGTTAGGTAGTCAGCCCGGAGGATGGTTGGATCCTCAAAATTTGCCACTATCAGTTATGTGGGCTGAAACCCACAATAACCAAAGGAATCACTATAATGAGGCGTACTACGCAAGGTGAGGAGTGGAGTAGTTTGCTATTGCTTTCCTCACTGAGTCAGAACAGTAGTACCAACCCTACGAGTAGAACCTTTCACAGGATCCACAGACACTAGTTGTGCCCTGAAGGCCGTTACACAGTACCACCCATACCTCAGTAGATTCCATAAAATCACAGCCATGAATGAGACTGAGATATCGGTGAAAAGCCACATTTTTCTCTAGCCCGTGCTGACAGACAAATGCATAAATAAAGCATCCATCAAGAGTTGGTAAACAATACCCACCCGAAAAAAGAACTATTTATTTTAATGTTGCAAAACATACAAACAGTTTCCCTCACCAAACTAATCTATGAAGGTTTAGCTACTATTGCTCTGACACACTTGAGAAGTGAGCCCTAAACTACAGTGGAATATGTGGAAATGAACTAAATTTACTCTGCTTTGATGATGGTAGTATTTTGTCTTATAGATTTGATTTGATGATGCTCCCTTGACGAGCGAAACATGTCATCCGTTAGTTTTCTCCTTCTTTAATATTCCATAACAATATACATATTGTGCCCTTGCAGCAAGAAATATGCAAATCACAGTATGCCAGCATTGCTCAATTCGGGATTTTTCGGGGCTGCGGTAAGTTCTCCCACTCTGTGACTTACATATTTTGGATTAAATAGAGGATACACTTGCAAAATTAACAACAAAATCAACTCCTATTTTAACACATTTAATTAATCAAAAATTATGGCGCTACAAACAAATAAACACATAAACTACTGACCAATATCATTCTACTTGTCCAAAGTGAACAAGGAATAGCATAAAAATAAAACAAATATTAGATTAAAACACATGGTTTTCTTTAAAACCAACAATTCACGATTATTTTCACTTCCATAAAGTACTTATCTTAAAGTTCCAAATAACTACGAGCTTCTTTGGCTCGATACTTTCCCATAATAATGGTGTCATATTTTTGTACACCTCAAGAATTATTTTTATCTTTTCTTATCATCAAAACAAATATATAATTACATTTAAAATTACATGTTAATTATTCACTTCAATATTTGGGCATATCACATGTTCTCCATATTTACTATCTCTCTCAAGTTTTGCAAATTCACTACGGTGATCGGGAAAACTATTTGTGTACTCCAGAGTTATAAAGATTACTTGACAAAGTCAAAAACTATGATCACTCCCGAAACCTAGTTATCTTCACAAAACTCGTGGATTCCTTTTTTTTTTCATACAATATTACAATAGGGATTTTATTTAATTCATTTGTCTTATAAGACCATTATCACATAAGAAAACTACGATCTGAATTGGCAAGCGATGATATCAATCTACAAGGACCTCGGTTCAACGCCCGGGTCATTAACAACTTTAAACACTCACGGTGTATTTAACACATCTTACAAGACGGTTTTTACCCACCCTCGCTCTATGAGGGTCAGGCCATTATACTCGGGCGTGATTTATGACAAGGAAAGCGACTCTCTGCCTAACCTACGGTGGCAGCTCTCTTCAATGCTTTAAAACAAACCTTCACATTATTCTCAGTTCTGTGGAGAGACCTGGCTTTTACTTCACTTATTTCCATTCAACAATATTCTTTGGCTCATAAACCACTTTCGTAACCTTGGCATTTATTAATTATGAGAGGGTCCTCATTGATTGGGAAGATTAATACACATTCTACGACGAATAATTAGGGGCTTTAACAACAAGAGGATTCTAGGTTCGAATCTCTTAACATGCCTCGGGAACATTTCCACATTTGGAGGACTTATACAAAACGCGATTTAGGGTCAAGCCGTAGCTTACAGGACCTACGCTCAATAATACCATACATTAGCTCCCTTTTAAATAATACACACATGGCCTCGTGATCCACGTCACAATTTAGAGGACTTACAACATATCTCAATTCACTGCAATCAACTACCCTCCATAAGTAACTTACCAAGTACTTTAACTTTTACGCGTTCCTAGCGTGACTTTTTATTTAATTGCGTTCCATTACGCTACACATTACTTTACGGCCGAATGTCTTCCAAAGAACTGATAAATTTCATAGTAACAATTGATACATATCTTAATTCTTATATTAATCTTTTCCGTTGACAATAAATCGCTCCCTTTTTAGGAACATGCATTCACATCATGTCTTATACATTTGTTAAGGCTTCAACGCTCTATATTTTTATATCATTCAATTTAATCTTTATTTAGATTTCTTTACCTTGTTATTCACATCATGTTTTCATTCCTTACAAAAGCTCAAAAGCTATTTCTTTCATATAATTCAAATTTACCTTTATGTAAATCTCTTTGTTATAATTATTATTATCACGCTTGCTTTTATAACATTCATTAAATACTGACATTTTATTCCATGCATTTCCTCTACAGGATTTATTATTTCACATAATTATTTATTATTTCTTAAAACTTTATTTTCGTTCAGATCGCGTTCTTATTTAGTTATTATTCATTTAAAAACATCCCTTCTACTCAAAACTCCGGTGGAATTGTACACAAAATTTTTCCCGACACCAAAACATAATGAAAATCTTTACTTACATGTTTAAGGTCGCTTTCTGACCTTTATTCTCGTTTGATGTGACATTTTGGCCCACCTTCTTGACCTACTCCATATTGTACAATCTCATCTTATGTACAGAAATTTCTTGACACATATTCACTATATTTAACACTGACAACATTTTTTTTATACACTGGTGTATCCGTTTTGAACACACATTAAAACACTAAAAAATATTACTCTGGTACATATTATAACACATATCACTGTGCATAAAACGCCTTCACTTTACCTAAAACACTTAAAATGACACTCTTATTTCTTTTCTTACAATATTTACACTTCACTCCTATCACACGGGTGTATCTCAACGATTTTTACAATTTCTGTCGGCTGTTGATGATCCCTGATGTGAATCCTATCGACCTGCATTGGACGTGTGATTTTTCTCGTTCAAAGTTGCTCTCTCCTACAATGGTAACTACTGGTTTCAGTCTCTCAAAACCGCTTCTATTGTCTATTACTCGGCTTTACTTTATCTGCTTTAACTAGGCGATAAATGTCTTTACTTTTCCGTCACCTCTATTTATATATGGTGGTCTATCCCCCCTATAGTTTCTATATCTTGGCCTCCCTTCGAGGACCGTATACTGTCTATCGTACCGTTTAGTTTCTATATCTTGGCCTCCCTTCGAGGACCGTATACTGTCTATTGTATATTTTTGACGGTTTCTCACTAGAGTACGTTTCCCTCTGGTTTCGAACCTAAGTTCCTAAGTTCCTTTCGCTTGAACTTCTATCTTTCGCGATCGTAATTACTGTTTATTCTTGTCCTTTATAGGACTTAATGTCTTTAACAATGTCTTTACTAGACGTAACGCCGTTTATTTGTTGGAGTTCTTATAACTTCGTAACTGTATTGAACTAGTGTTCTTCTGGAACTCGAAGTTCCCTACTGATCGCTGTTTCTTACTTTGGCGATATTGCTTTAAAGTCCGTATATTTAATGTTCTTTATAATTTAGGACTTTTCAAAGTCTCGAACTGCTAACCCTCAGCGTAGCGTACTTATATCGTAACTGGTCTACACTCGGTGAACTTGTAGCATAGCCTCCCACAGGCTCTGGATCGATGTCTGATACAGCTTAACGTCCCCCTCACGGGCTATTGAATACTGCGTATACGATGTGGTGCAGCACTTCCGCTCACGGAATGCTCGTATACTGATGATTATGATGCTCCAGCTTAACGCCCCCCTGGACGGACTAATACTGCATGTACTGATACAGCGTGACGTTCCCCTCACGGGCTCTCGTAGACTGCATGATTGGCTTGGTGAGGCCAGGAGTTTTATACCTTTCAGTCACAAAAAGATAAAATCCTAGTCCTTTTCGTGACCAACTTTTGAACTAATTGTCGCACAATTATAAAAATCGTATCTCCAGACAGCTCGTCTTCCAAACGTAAAATAATCTTCCTGTGCATGGAAATCGATCGTGCATTTCCGAGATATTAATTAATTTCTCGTCCTCAACTGTGTGGGTGGTGCTGTTCTTTTTTTATTCTCCCACTCCTTGGGTCTCGGTGAACCCCCAATGACGTCTACTTGCGTTTGCAGTTTTCTCCTGTGCAATTTTTACAAGGTTTTTCTTTACACAAAAATCTCTAATCCAAATTGATTCACCGTACTGTATCTGTTTACTTATTGTTATACTCGTAAACGGGTTAAATTTAATTATTCCTGTTCTGACTCAGCAGCGAGGTTGCCATATTCCTGCAACGTAAGAGCAATTTCCGAGTCCAGCTTCTTCGTCTTACAGTCAAAACTTTCCACTCGTTCTAATAATATCCATGACTGGCTCCTTATAAATGTCAAGAGGCATGAGCTCATCTAAGGAACACGTGGCCCTAGCGCTTGCACAATGTTAAGCTATATTCCTGGCTTGAAATCTCTCTCCGTTCCCTTAGAAACTGTATGATTCTTTCATTCTTTTCTCAAAGTACATGGATTCGACTCCCTTTGAGGCCTATGGTACATGGGTTCAATATATACAGGGTGTCATTTATATACTTGAGTACCCTTAAGGGGCGTGTAGGGGATGGGTGTAGGATCAACTTGAGATAGGGAACCTGGGGTCAGTATGGCCTCCTAGCCCCAGAAAACAGGTTTGTTTCAGGCCCTCCGCCCCTGTAAAGTAGTGAAGCGCGCCATAGTGTTACTCTGAGGTCAGGCACTCTTTCGCTGTCAACGGTCTTGGTGCGACCACAGCTCAACGCTGCGTTGGCCGAGAGGGCCGAGAGGATTACGGCGAGGCGCGGTGGCACGGTGGCCCCGGGTTCGTTTCTCCTGGGGTGCCATTCCTTCATTTTTAGCCTACTTTCGGTTTTTGCAAAAAATGAAAGTAGAGTTATGAGATCTACACAGGGCCAAAAATTGTGTGTCTGTCTGTGCGTGTGTGTGTGAGTGTGTACTCTGAATGTCTGTCCCCCCCCCCCTATCAATTCAAACACGGTGAAACCGAATTGAAGGAAATTTGGTACAGAGATAGCGCTAGCAAAGGGCACCTCAGTGTCATACTTTATATCGCCGCCATCTTTTCCAAAACTGAATGGCGGCCACTCAAACGATCAAAACGTAAAATCAAATTACGGCTAAACTAATCATCCGATCTCTACCAAATTTGGTAAGAAGATACCTTTATGTAGAACGCGTCTTTCATCCAAACTACAAGGTCATCACCCGTGCCATTTCAAGATGGCGACCATGTGAATTATGCAACCATTATAATCAATAGCTTAAGACCCACCAATTCCGATTATCGAGCCTAGGGTAGTTTAAGCTATCCTGAAGGTCGTGATGCGTTATTTATTATAATTTAATATTATACTGTATGAGTGGCTTGAAAGAGCTGAGCCGTCTCTGTCACACGACAAGATGGCAGCTGTCCTCATTTGTCTGTCTTATTTCAGTAGTTTTAGTATGTTGTATGTGATATACCCTACTGATACAATGATATATATCGCTGTATGAAATAATTTATAATGAAGATGTACTGCAGTGAAGAAATCGTTTATTTCACGTTATTTGCCAACAGGTTGTATCTAAGCCAGTTAATAGCCCTTATGTGTTAAGGACATAGTTGGCTCAGGGCTAGCGTGTTAGACTCTCGCGCGGCTGACTGGGGATCGAATACTACTATAGTTCACTTTCTTTTCGTGAATTCTTTTACAAATGATGTGCAAGAGCTCTTTACACAGATACTGAATAAAATGCCATTTAGCTCAAAGGAGAGGCTAATGTATACACTCGTTTATTAATAAAGTCACAGCCCCAGCATCGCACATAAAGAGGAAGACATTAGGAAAAGGAGAATAGTTACACGTTGTCATCAACCACAGCCTTCTCAATGCCTCTGTACGGTGCTGCCCTCTTGTGGGTTACGTGGGTAACATTGTTCCAAACTTTCCACTGTGTAAATACCTGGCCTCCTGAAGTATGGCAATTTTGTAATTCCGGTAGTTCAACTATTAACCACGATCGCGCTCCGATTATCTTTAAACACTGCCAGTTGGATCGCCTCCCTCCTGGCTACTTTAAACTGCCTGCTCATTGAACACCCCGAGGCGTACAAGATAAAATAATTCACTGCTAGGTCACAGCACCAACCTATTGTGATCGGCGCGGATTTTTAAAGAGGAAGTTACCCAAAACGAAGGATTCTTAAGTTTGCAGGCGTAATATCGAGATTAACGGACGTGAATGCATTACAGTAAGTTAGTAGTTTTGTTATTCAATCATTATAAAGTATATAATATTGATTTTGACACATACTGGCTAATTATCAATATAAAAGAAAACTAACAATACATGGTGGTAGAGGTGATTGTGTTAGGGATGAGGACAAGGAGTTATAAATATACCCATACATTTAGAAGAAAGTAGGCTATATGTTCTTTGCTGAACATCTTGTTTTCTTTTTCTTTATTTTTAGAGGTGAAGGAGGGGGCGTAGTCACAGTGCGTGTTTATTCTGAGCTGATTTTTAAAGCTATCGTTGATTCTGTAAATTAATTGCCTTTGGATTATTAGTATCAACGAGTTATGTGTGTTTCTGTAATAGTTAAAGACGACGGAACTATCAATTGGCAAGAGAAATACAGTTCTCGGCTAACGCAGCGTTGAGCTGTGGTCGCGCCAAGACCGTTGACAGCGAAATAGTGCCTGACCTCAGAGTAACACCATGGCGCGCTTCAATACTTTACAGGGGTGGAGGTCCTGAAACAAACCTGTTTTCTGGGGTTAGGAGACCATTCCGACCCCAGGTTCCCTATCTCAAATTGATCCTATACCCATCCCCTACACGTCCCTTACGGGTAGGCCTACTCAAGTACATAAATGACAGCCTGTATATGACATGTAATTTATTTCCGGTTATTTCTTTGCATGTCCCAGTAATTGTAATTACTGTATTTTGTGTTGACCGACTGAAAGTTACAATATCAATTGTCAATAAGGCAACACTGTAAAATGTCTTCAAAGGTTTCCTAACCCATCCATGCTTCTAAGACAGTTACACTAGAACAGTCATCACAGACAAAATTCAGTTCACACCCAACCACCAAGATGTCTCAAATTCCTTAAAGAATTAACAACAACACGTAGTATTTCAAGGTCAAACAAGTAGTATTGCATAAATTGTAGAGCAATGCGTTTACATTCCTACACAGGGGCTCACATCTACTGTAGTGGGACGTGGGTTGGCGACCACGAGACCCCAGCTGAGTCCGGCATTGCTTCCACTTACTTGTGCCGGGCTCCTCGCCGTCTTCTTTCCTATCGACCTCTCTTGGTCAACTCTTGTTCTCTTCCGACCCCGACGGTATTAGGGTAAACGAGGCCTAGGGAATCTCTTCCTTTTCCGCCTTAATTGGCCCTTCTCACATCTTTTCTGATACCCTCCTTCTGCGAGGGAACAGCCTTCTTTTTCTTTTCATTATATTTCATTTATCTTTAAGATTCCCGCACTGTTTTGTGATTTGGCTTCCCGTGTATCTAAATTACATTTTGTAAGTCTTTTTGCATCCAAATCACCTATTGTGTGTATTTTCAATCTAAAATGCATTTTGTGAGTATTTTGAATCGCGGGCTGACATATTGTGAGTATTTTGAATCTAAATTACATTTTATAAGTCTCTTCAATTTCAATTGCATTTTGAATCTGGTAGGGCATTTTCAATCTAACTTGCATTGTGTATTTTCAATTTTAATTGCATTTTGTAAGTATTTTGAATCTCAATTGCATTTTTAAAGTATTTTCAATCTAAATACATTTTGTATATATTTTCAATTTCAATTGGCTTTTGTAAGTATTTTCAATTTCAATTGCATTTTGTGAGTATTTCGAATCTACAGTGCATTTTGTAAGTATATTGAACCTAAACTACATTTTGTGCATATTTTTCTATCTAAATTGCTTTTGTGAGTATTTTCCATCTAAATTAACTTTTGTAAGTACTGTATTTCCACTCTACATTTTGTGAGTCTTTTCAATCTACGTTCGATTTTTGTAAGTAAACCATAACGAAAACCAACGTAGATTTTTTAATCTACCTTGGTTTACGTTAGGGTTTCCATTTCATTGCCATTTTCGCTATCACCCAGACCATTAAGTGCCGATAACCCAGATGTTAGGCCCCTTAGAATAACAACTAACATCATCATCATCATCATCATCATCATCGTTTACAATCAGTTCTTCCTTTTTTGTGACCTTGTTAATTGTTTTGCCGCCTATCCTCGTACGTCCTTTCAGTTTTAAGAATTCCAGTTACATTGCCAGTTAATCATTTAAAAAGAGAGTTATAATTATAAAATGCGTAAACATTGACCATTATGCCAATGGTAATAATTAATAACCGTGTTGACTGATAGTATTATCTTATTATACCTGTCTAGTCAAACACTAAAAGAAACGTTTAATTACATTATTAGTCGTACATGTTTCGGTATTTCATTGATACCTTCTGGTGTATTCTTTGGAATACACGGTAAGATAGAGTAAGCTTTTGCTTCTCTTTGCTTTAATTCATCTCTTCCTTTTTTCTCAAACACCAACAGTGATCTCTTGATTTCTCTTTGTTGGTATATGTCTCTCATACTACCTGTAAGTCTGTTCTAGATATATATCTTCCATGACCCACCTAGCGTCATCTAGCAGCGAATCTTTGAAGTTCCTCAATTCTTCCCTGTACAAGAGGACTTCCTTATCAATCTAGCCACCAGATCTCGTCGCCATCGCCAGCTATCATCTCGGTGATCAAGAGAACTTCGTCTACTTTTTTACCCTCCAGGCTGCGCTAGTGACTCCTACTATCAACTCTTTGAAGACCATTTCATCAAGAAGATTTTTATAACTGTAAAGTTGACTATTGTTATATGTATTCCTTTTGTCTCCTACCCCCACTCTTTTACCCTTCCCTGGTCCCTCCGCGCTCCGAAGAGCGGATCTCACTTGTACGTCGGAAGTCAATCCAGTCAGTTAGAGCTTAACTAAAGCTCGCCTCTTCAACTCAAGAGGCAAACTTTTAAATTCGACGCCATGTTCGAATTTTAGAACCAACCGTCAACAGCAACATCGCCTTCTTCATGAAGCAAAGATAAGTACCGACTTCATGTTTTAACCTCATTCTCATCGCTTTTAAAAGGCTCAATGCTTTATTTGGATTTTATAGACAGTGAAAGTTGCTATGTGATAATAACTGCTTTCAAGAGATCTTCTTGATCAAACTCAAACTATCAAGTCTAACTTTCAAAATGAAAGATTTTCTGAGATGCTATCTCACATTGAGGGATATTTCTAAAATACCCACTGTCTATATAATCTAGTTTTCGGCCGAGGGATTCTCTACCCAATTTAAAGAACTCATCATTGCTCTGGAACCTTCCAGAACCTACACTCTATCTACCAGCTATACTGTCATGTATTTTCCACTCACATATGGGAATACTTTTTCAAACTAAGGAATCTTCCTTATGAACTGCTAATCAATATCTAATTTTTCTTCCTCCGTTGGGATTTTTCTGATGCATTCAACTATAACCTACAAGTTTTTCAAGCAATACACTCTCGCAAATCTAGTGTAACTAGTTATTTTCCACCATTTCAATAACTTTTTTTGCCATCAACTTTTTGTGCTACTACAGTGAACTTTTCAACTATATCAACTGACTATAGTGCATACAGTGCCTGTTCAACTTTTCCTCCGCGTCGCGCTCGTCCGAGTACAATAAATACAGCCATGAACACTTTTCCACAATCCCATTTGATCTTTCCCAAATCCTTTACTAGCAAACTAAAATAATAAAATTGTTACTTTAGGTCTTTTAGGTAAATTTCATTAGAAAGCTAACTATTGCAATGGGTACCATGTTTCGACTTCCGGAAAATTTCGACATATCTTCACTTTTCACATCCCCTAGACCCCAAAATCACCGTCAGCTACAAAGTTTATATATATATATATATATATATATACATATATCACTTTCTTGTGGACACGATAACTACCGCAATTTTGCTCGGTCGAGTTCGTTAATGGGCACAATCGGTCGACGGGGGTGAAAATGGGGGTCTTTTTTCGAAAAAGTGAAATATCGCTATAACTCTCTTAATATTTGAAATATCGAATCCATTCAAAGTTCATACTATGTGCCGAATAAGGCCCAAAAATTTATGTTTGAAGAGTTTTTTGATAGCACCAACCATTGACCAAAGGGGTTGGTAAAAGTGGATTTTTCGGGAAACATTAATCATATCTCTCTTAATAGGCACAATATCAAGACCGTACAAAATGGACAATATTCCCCTAATAATTACCTACAACTAATGTCTGAAAGAATTTTTGATATGACCCACCATTACGCCAAGGGATGAGAAAAATGATTTCGGAATTATAAGAAAATGCCAAGAGCTATCAGAGGTTGCCATGGCAACACTACTAAATTGATGACGGATGAGCCATCGGACGTTGCCATGACAACGCACTTGCTCGATATCAGATTCAGATTTCCATCTGACTAACTGAGAAGCGGCCTCGGTGACGTAACTGGTAGTATGCTGAACTTCTATGCCCAAGGTTGCGGGTACAAAGCCGGCCGAAGTCGTCGGATTTTCTAAGAGCGCTATAAATCCCTCAGTATGCTTTTCTTTGGAGGGGTGATCCAACGTTCGTTGCGAGTTGCTGGTTGCGGTGGCATCTCGTAGCCAAGTTCAGAGCTAGGTGTCGTTGACGGTAGTATCTGGTAGCAACATTAGTAACTACTGCTTGAAATTGACCGTCTGCAGTTCTTACCTGAATTATAGACTAATACAGCCATCACAATTCACACTGTTTATCAGACAGATTCTACATTCACCCAAAGTACACGGGGTTACATGACCGCGTTGTCGCAGTCCCTAAACTGAGGAACCAACCAAAATCTCTGCGGGAGATAAAATTTTGCCTGAAGACGTAACAGACCGTTACATAGTTACACATCAGTGTCGAAACCTTGCATAAGGACAGTGTGACCACAAGTATAAAAATGTACCCCAAATGACAAGAAGGTTACTGTCCCCATAAGACAATAAATTGTTTAAAATATGCATAAAATGACGAAAAACAAAGTTAATTAGGCTCGAATTATAAAATACTTTCTCGCAATAAATCCTTCTACGAAAACCTGCATATTCTGCCTATTTTCACCTATCCCCAAGTTTGCCCGATGAAATCTACCTCTGCCTTCCGGCGTGCCGAGAGGACTTTTTCCAATGAGGTGTCACTCTACATAAGTGCCCTCCCTTATTTGCTCCATGTATATCGAATTAATGTCTGTAAAACTTCGTGTCTAATACACGCCTTAAATTATATTGTTTCTCCCTTTTAATGAGGGAATCCAATTCTTTCAACTCATAAGTGAGTTATCTCTAGGTTTCACGAAAGGGAAACTCGCCCCATTTTTCTCGAGATCACTACTTAAACATTGGAGTTCTAGAAACTTCCTTTCAAGAGTTTAGTGCTTTTAAGTCGGTCAACACGAATGTACCCAAAAGAGATGGGTTATGCCCTAATCCTGAAATAAATTACACGAGATTAATAAAACACTAGGATGACCAGTTTCGATCGTCAAGCGATCATCATCAGATCCATTACACTTAGGCTACAAAATCTATGTTTGAAATACAGGTGAAAAATATTTACAATATGTACAAACTCTTGTTTACTAAGGCAACACTGAAAATATGGCTTCAAACACCACAAACTTCCTTTCAATTTTTCTCTTCAGGTTTCACAATACGTGACCTGCCCTATTTGTATAATCCTTTATGTATAATCATTAAGCGTAGTTCAGTATTAATACAAGAAGTTATAGAAACCTCTATTTCATTTCTTCCTGATTTTGTTGTTGTTACTTTCGAAGTTGTTATTATTTCTAAGATACTTATCTAGAAATCCTTAAAGTACACACCTTGTACTTGATTTGTTGTTTAACTTTAATTACGTCAATTATCTTTAAATTTTCCATTTATTTATCTTAGCCATTTCAAAATCTTACGAAGATTTTAAAGCATATAAAAGGTTTAAAAACAAAAGAATTATCAATTGCCTGGCGCAAGCTTTAGATGTTTTCGGAGGTCTGCGACCCCAATCTTATATATAAAAGTGAAAGTCTGTATGTATGTATGTGGGTGGGTTGGTTCCGTATACAAATCTACACCGTTCCACCAATCTCAACCAAATTTTGCATACACATAGTTTAGGACCCAGAAAGAACCGCTGGCTACATGAATTTTCGATAGTCTTTCTCATTCTTCTAATTTAGGCCCTTTTGCACTCGAGCAAAGGCTAATAAATTCATAAAATATACTCATGAAGGAATGGCAAGGCAGATAGTTTCCATGGCAACATAGCTCAAGTCGAGACACGGCCGACTGGATGCCACTTGCGCTCTGCACTACCGGTATAGAAAATGAGGAGCTTTACTTGAAATCCCGTTAGTTTACTCAACTGCACTGTCAACCGAGTATAGCTTAACAAAGACTTGACACTCACACATTCATCACGAAATCTCAGAAACCACCCAACGGATTGGAATGAAATTTGGTATACAGCTTCCTCAAGGGCCGCAAATGCCCACTAAGAAAGGAATTTTGGATATTCAGGTTCTAAAGGAGTGTTAAGGGGGTAGACCTGCATTTCATTGAATAGCAATATCTCCCGATTGGTTTCATTGGGGAATGTGATACTCGGCATATAAACTCATCATTAAAATAAGAAGACACATGTTTGAGGGTTTTTCGATGTGGTGTATATTATGAGGTGAAAGGGGTGAAAAGTGTGGGTTGAAAGATTCCTAACGGAGCCTGTATCTCTTAAACGACATAGGCGGGGAGTTTGAAACTGAGCGGAAAAAATCAGCATAAAAATAAGTAAATAGGTGTTTGACCGTTTTTTTCATAAATCCAATTTAAGTGGCCCAAGGGGAGGGGTGAAATTCTGGGGGAAAAAGACAGGAAAGAAAGTGTCCTAACTGATTGACTCACTCGCTCTTCAAACTCAGGGGGAAAAACTGCTTAAAAATAAGTAAATATGTGTTCGACAGTTTTTTTGATAAATCAAATTTAAGGGGTTCATCGGGAGGGGTGAAATTCTGAAGAAAAAAAATTGAAAGAAAATGTCCTGACTCACTCACACACTCATCATCGCTCAGCCAAAAATATTGAAGTTGGAAACATGGCATTTTCGGGATATGTTCGTTGTGTGTCAAAACCATACACTAAGGGAGGATTTTTGAATATTCAGGTTGTAAAGGGGTCTTAAGGGGGTTAAACCTACATTTCATTGAATAACAATATCTCACGAGTGGTTTCCTTTGTGGATGTGATACTCGGCATATAAACTAATCATTAAAAATAAGCAGACATGTTGTGCCCAACTCTAGGAATGGGTATTCCAAGATTCAGACACCTAGATATCAAGGGATAGGCTACAGCCGCTTTTGAAAGTTGAGATATTTGAATATCGCGCTACATTGCTTCTCGAAGCAATTGGAAAGAATATACCGCTAAGAGCATGTCAAGTGACGTAGCGAGTAATAGCAGAGGTCGAGGCTATTTATTGATTAAATAGTTAACCATGGAGTAGAGACATGAGACTTGGATCAGATTACTGGCACGGCCAAATGAAAGAGAATGCACTTAGTATCAAGTAAATCGGACCAGGGATACCAGAGATATGAGGATTTCCAGATTCCAGCGTGATGACGCGTGACCCTGACTGTTTTGAATAAAAGCCGGCTGGCTCAGGCATCAATAGCTCACTTCGACACAAGCACTTGCCTAGCAAGGTGCTACTACGCTGAGCCAAGGCACATAATTGCCGGATCTACGCAGAAGTTATTTTCAAAGTTGTGATAGTCACAAAAGTGCTGCGCTACGAGTGGAACTTAGTAAGTTTCCGGCAGGGAGGATCACTAAGGTGATTGATATTTTTCTACAGACACTGGTGAAATATTTTATTTTCTCATGGACATATGCTAGACTTTGTCTAGAATTAGTACTTTGTCACAGTCCAGTAATAACTTAATACTTGGATAATTAAGTCCATTTTAGTCAGTTTTCATATTTGTAACTTGATAACCACTCCGATCTATCAGTACATTGAAGACCAGTCTATCACGGTGGTGTTCATTAGTCAACGCAGGGAAACTACATGTTGCTTCGCGCATGGTAGATGGTGTGAAGCCATGCCCAGGGAACGATCTTCAGAACAGCCGTTGATTGGTTAGACTGTCAGTGTTTTCTTGTACTGAAAAGATTACCGTGAGTTATGTTACAACTGACATATCTGAGAATAGATCATTTAGATCTGACCCCATTTAAGCAAACTGTTATGGAGTTAACAGAAGCCAATATTAAAATGGATCAACAGTTACTTCAAACGTCAAGTGATATTACCACTATGTCTTGTTAGACGGATTGTGGGTATATAATGGCGGCCGATACAAGGATTATACGTGCTTGTCCGATAGGGCATGTCTATGGATAAATCTGGTACAGACCAGGTTCGCTACGCTTCAAGACCATCAACAAATGTAAGCCACATTTGAATTATATTATGCCTAGCTAATTGGAACAAACTATTTTTCGGCAGATGACCAACACATTTATTTTTCTTCGTATTTAAATCTTGCAATGATTTACGCAAGACATATTAGAGTTATTCTGAGTATTTTCAGCACTCAGAACAGTTTAGGATCGATTACCGAGCATATCGAGCATTTATTTGAATATTTCATATTTTTGGGAAATCACGGTAATCAGCCGATGTAACTGTAAAAGTTAAATTATTTTTTGTTGAGGAATGGATATTTTTTCCATATTCGAAAGTTCGAATATGTGGATTCTCACATAATGAGATGATAATTAAATATATTTAAAATAATATAACTAATAATAATAATAATAATAATAATAATAATCCACTAATAATAATAATAATAATGATTTTCATAATTTTTCTAAATAATTCTTGGATATTATATTTTCTAATAATCACATTTATTGAGAGAGAGCTTATGAAGTAGTTTAATCATTTCTAGTCTGGAACAGGAGATTTTCCGAAGGAGAGTGGTTAGCGCAAGCCCGCATTCAACCAACATTTCAGTTATGGTTGAACAGTTGATATTTGCAATGAGCAAAGTATATTTTTCAGATAACACGGAGAGGCATGAAACGGGAAGCAAATGATATTTGTATCAATTAGGATAGTTATGTATTTATATAAAATCATGACGTAAATACACTCGAAAGTGAAATAAAGATTTTCATAAGTATGGTAAATTCACGGGTTGAACTGAATGGTAAAATAAAATAAACTTGTAAGTTTATTAATCTTCCAGTGTTGATAACAAGCAGAGGCTTGATTTATTGTATAAATTTTGGGAAGGAAATTTATATGTGTGGAGTAGTTGAAATGCCATTCCCAGGTGCGCATGTTTAAAGTCGCAGGAATGAGGAGATTTTTTCGAGCATCAATCAAATAGCAGGTTCGATGGCTCAGGTTTATAGAAGGAGTATTGGAACTACACATTTCGTCGTATGAATGACCCGAAGGTTATTTCTTAGAAACCATCAGTTCTTATTTCAACCTTGTTTACGGATTCCATTTAGACTTTAATTTTGCTAGAACCCGGATTTGTCATGATAGTATTTTATTCTTCTTCAGAGGAAGACTTTTGCCGTTGTTGTTGTAATATTGTGCTCTTATGAAAATAATAGAATGGGCCACTGCCAATTTAAAAATAATTCTATAACCACGAATAATTTGAAGGATGTTTTCAATCCTAGTGCCATGAACTAAATGAATTTATTATGAAGCTACAATTCTTATTTCCGCATTCTGTCGAAGAATTGCAAGTTGTGAAAGTTGCTAAAATGGCCATGAATATAAATATTTTTCATAATAATGTTCCCAAGTGGAAAATCAAATAGTTGAATGGTCCAACAATTTATTGATCAAGTTGATGATTCAGAAATCATATATTTTGTTAGCAACTTGAAGTTCATAATCGAGTCACTTCTCGAAATGTTTAATGTCAGAAGAACAATTAATTTTTGTTGTGCTTCGCACAAGTTCTTCGATGCTATGCTCAAGGTCAAATACTTTTCAGATGTTATTAATATGTGTACATAACTTGTGTTGATTCAATGATAGTAATATTTTTTGACAATATTTTTTGAAACTGGAAAAATAAGTGAAAGTTAAAAATTCTATGAACATTTTTTCTACGAGAGTTAATATTATGTAAAAATTCAAACAGTGAACTACAGTACTTCCAGTAAAGACAATTAAATTTGAACTGGATTTAATCACAAATAAATGAATATAATTTTGGAACACAGTCTACAGGACTAATAATCAGACCTGTGTTTCCAAAGATAATTGTCAAATGTGTTTGGAAAATTTCTGTACATTGTGTAAATAGGAGTGTGGGTCGCCACACGTGAATGATGCTGCTTTGAGCATTTTTGCAGTCAATTTTAAATTCAAAATAAAATGAGATAATTTTACATGATGTGTTATGCCCAGTTGAATCTCCTTCTATCCTTATTGTTGCATTGAGCCAAAAATCAGTAAAGCATTTTTTTCATTTGATGTCGTTTTTGCGATTAGCTTTAACCCATCTGGCGCCCCGGGATATTTTGACTCTCGTGCTGACTGATTATTGGTAAAATGCATATGTGGTCGTGCGGACTCCGGTCTAAACGGGCACAATGTGTCTAAGGGTTTTTCGATGTGGTGTATTATTATGAGGTGAAAGGGTTGAAAAGTGGGGGTTGAAGGATTCCTAACGAAGCGTGTAGGCCTATCTCTTAAACGACATAGGCGAGAAGTTTGAAACTCAGCGGAAAAAAACATCAGCTTAAAAATAAGTAAATCGGTGTTCCACCGTATTTGCATAAATTAATTTAAGGGGCCAATGGGGTGGGGTGAAATTCTGGGGAAAAAAAGGAGAGAAAGTGTCCTAACTGACTGACTAACTCACTCACTCATCAAACTCAGGGGAAAAAGACAGCTTAAAAAATAATTTAATAGGTGTTCAAGCGTTTTTTCATCAATCCAATTTAAGGGGCCCATGGGGAGGGGTGAAATTCTGGTAAAAATAATTGAAAGAAAATGTCCTGTCTGACTCACTCACTCATCACGCCCAGCGAAAACTATTAAAGTTATAAACATGAAATTTTGGGAATATGTTCGCTGTATGTCGAAAACGTCAACTAAGGAATGATTTTTGTTTATTCGGGTTTTGAAGAGGTGTTAAGGGGGTAAACGTGCATTTCATTGAATAACTATATCTCATGAGTTGTTTCTTTGGGGATGTGATATTCGGTATATAATCTAATCATTAAAATAATCAGACATATGTCTAATGGTTTATCGATGTGGTGTATATTATGAGGTGAAAGGGGTGAAAATTGGGGGTTGAGGGATTCTTAATGGAGCGTGTGTCTCTTAAACGACATAGGCGAGAAGTTTGGAATTCTGCGGAAAAACAGCTAAAAATATAAGTAAATAGATGTTCGACCGTTTTTTCGTAAATCCAATTTAAGGGATCCTTGGAGAGGGGTGAAATTCTGAAAAAAAAAAACCAGGAAAGAAAGTGTCCTAACTCACTCACTCATCAAACTCAGGGGGGAAGAAAATGAAAATCCACAGCCTGCTTCCAGTCTCCGACCGGGTGAGGAATGGAATGAATGAAGCCCCTATCTAGCGGCGAGGATATGAACTGTGCCGGCTGCCGAGGCCTGACGCACTCCTCTGGGGCATTGATTAAATGAATGACAGATGAAATGAAATGATAGTGTAGAGTGTTGCTGGAATGAAATTTTGTCAGGGAAAACCGGAGTACCCGGAGAAAAACCTGTCTGCCTCCGTTTTGTCCAGCACAGATCTCACATGGAGTGACCGGGATTTGAACCACAGACCCAGCGGTGAGAGGCTGGCGTGCTGCCGCCTAAGTCACGGAGGTTAGGGGGAATGAACAGCTCAAAAATAAGTTCAATAGGTGTTCGACCGTTTTTTTTTCATAAATCCAATTTAAGGGGTTCATGAGAGGGGTGAAATTCTGAAAAATAATTGAAAGAAAATGTCCTGTCTGACTCACTCACTCATCATCGCCCAGCCAAAATTATTGAAATTAGAAACATGACATTTTGGGGCTATGTTCGTTGTATGTCGAAAACGTCCACTAAGGAAGGAATTTTGGATATTCAGGTTCTAAAGGGGTGTTAAGGGGGTAGACTTGCATTTAATTGAATAACAATATCTCCCGATTGGTTTCCTTTGGGATAGGATACTTGGCATATAAACTCATCATTAAGAATAAGAAGACACATGTCTGAGGGTTTTTCGACGTGGTTTATATTATGAGGTGTATGTGTGAAAACTGAGTGTTGAAGGATTCTTAACGGAGCAAGTATCTCTTAAAAGACAGAGGCAAAATGTATGAATCTCAGGGATAAAAATCAGCTTGAAAAAGTAGTAAATAGATGTTCGATCGTTTTTTCATAAATCCAATTTAAGGGGCTCATGGGGAGGGGTGAAATTCTGGGGAGAGAAGTCCACTAAGGAAGGATTTTTGGATATTCTCTCATCATCCCCCAGCAAACCTATTGCAGTTAGAAACTTGAAATTTTGGGGATATGTTCGTTGTATATCGAAAAAGTCCATTAAGGATGGATTTTTGGATATTCATGTTCTGAAGGGGTGTTAAGGGGGTTAAACTTGCATTTCATTGAATAACAATATCTCACGAGTTGTTTCATTTGGTGATGTGATATTCGGCATATAAACTAATCATTCAAAATAGGCAGACATATGTCTAAGGGTTTATCGATATGGTGTATATTATGAGGTGAAAGGGGAGAAAATTGGGGGTTGAAGGATTCTTAACGGAGCATGTACTGTATCTCTTATTCAACATAGGCGATAAGTTTGAAATTCAGCGGAAAAAGCAGCTTAAAAATAAGTTAATAGGTGTTCGACCATTTCTTCATAAATCCAATTTAAGGGGCCCATGGGGAGGGATGAAATTCGCGGGGGAAAAAACAGGAAAGAAAGTATCGTAACTGATTGACTCACTTACTCACTCATCAAACTCAGGGGTAAAAACAGCTTTAAATAAGTAAATAGGATTTCGACCGTTTTTATCATAAATCCAATTTAAGGAGTTCATGGGGAGGGGTGAAATTATCAAAAATAAATGAAAGAAAACGTCCTGACTGACTCACTCACTCATCATCGCCCAGCCAAAATTATTGAAGTTAGAAACATGAAATTTTGTGGATATGTTCGTTGTATGTCGAAAACGTCCACTAAGGAAAGTGTTTTGGATATTCAGGTTCTAAAGAGGTGTTAAGGGGGTAAACGTGCATTTCTTTGAATAACAATATCTCACGAGTGGTTTTATTTGGGGATGTGATACTTGGCATATACAGTATACTAATCATTAAAAATAAGCTGACACATGTCTAATGTTTTTTCTATGTGGTGCATATTATGAGGTGAAAGGGATGAAAAGTGGGGGTTGAAAGATTCCTAACGGAGCGTGTATCTCTTAAACGACATAGGCGAGGAGATTGATTTTCTCCGAGTTTCAATCAGCTTAAAAATAAATAAATAAATGAATAAATAATTAAAATAAGTAGGTTTTCGACTGTTTTTTCATAAATCCAATTTAAGGGGCCTATGGGGAGGGGTGAAATTCTGGAAGAAAAACGTCCACTAAAGAAGGATTTTTGGATGTTCACTCACATCGACCACCAAAACTATTAAAGTTAGAAGAAGGGGATATGTTTGTTGTGTGACGACAAATTCTACTAAGGAGGGATTTTTGGATATTCAGGTTCTAAAGGGGTGTTAACGGCGCTAAACCTGCATTTCCTTGAATAACAGTATGACACGACTATGACGCGAGAGAAGCGAGGCTAAAAATGAGATGGTGTGTGTCTGTGTATTACTCAATCACGCAAGAACCACTGGTCCGATTTATATGAATTTTACATGGAAGTAGCTGATTTACCTGGTTAACATATAGGCTACTTTTGATTTCAATACGTTGCACTATTTAAATATGGCGACCATTTTTGTGAAGTCACTACACCATTTGGTTTCAAACTTTCATATTTCCATTTCAAATAAAAAGTGAACGCTAAGAAATAGCAAAATTTTGATGGCATATACGAGGTTTAAAATTACATTTTCTATCTCTAACGGTTAGCGAGTATGTATGTCTACCCCTTATTATTCCCGTTTTTCCAACGGGGTCGGGGATGAGATGAGATGGAAGTATTTGTGGCGATGGTTTTTACGGCCGGATGCCCTTCCTGACGCCAACCTCATGAGAGGAGTTAATGAGAGATGAAATGAAACTGGGCAAGGATGTGGAAGGAAGCGGCCGTGGCCTGTCAGAAGGTACCGTCCCAGCATTTGCCTGGTGTTGGAAATGGAAAACCACGGAAAACCATTTCAAGGACGGCCGACGGTGGGGCTCGAACCCATGCGTCTACCGAGTCAGCAGAGAGCTTGGTCCCATGACCTAATGCTGCGCTTTAGCCAGCGTAGCCACTACTGTCGGTTTTCCAACGGTTAGCGAGTAAAACCTAAATTTGTGCTATAAAACACGGTCAACGCCGAACGGTGTGGTTGGACAAAATGTTCCATCCTTAATCTCCCTCTGCGCAGCACCTCGCCTATCCACTGTTTTAACTGTCACCTTCACATTTTAATTTATTTATGACGCGTAGCGAAGCACGGGTACTTCAGCTAGTTGTTTATAAAAATCAAAATTATATATTTGTTACAAGAACTACTTCCTTTCTCATTGTTAAATAAATTAAAGATTTGTTTTTTGCTTTATCATTTCTCTAACATAACTGTTAGGCAAGATCCTGTCTTCCTTGACTCTTCCTATTTAATAAAAATAAATCTATTGATAGGGTTTTCTCCACTTGTTGCATTTGAGCAAGAACTCTTAGTTATTAACTTAGTAAAGTCTCTCTTAGCTTCAATAGCTAATTCTAACTGGCCAGTAAGGCAAGCATAGCTCGCTACGCCAGCTTCCTGCTTGTGGAGATTCTCTCTAACACTTATGGTTGGATTTTCAAAATATAAGTGTTTCTCGTTGTCTAAACTTTTAGTCGGCGCCTCGCTGGGTAAATGCTTAGTCATTTCTAAATGCAACTATTGGTACACTTACCAAAATTATTCCCAAAGGTATAATTGCTTTATCCCTATCCTTCTTGGAAGCATTTGGTCCTTCGTTAGAAATTCTACAATTTCAAAAACTAAAATATCGAAGCTGATTCAAATTATTTGCACTCTTCAAATTACTTGTTTAGAAACAAACTCCTTTGAACAGATACACAATAAATCTGTTACTCGGTCTTGCCAGACCACCACCCTTCCCCATAGTAGGCATATGCATGCTTGAGATGGAATACAGCAGCTTTCTTGCGAACAGCCCAAGTTCCAGCTGCGTTTCCCGTTAGCTTTGCCCAGGTCCCTACCCACTTAGGTATCGGAGAGCGGATTTGCAGTGGCAGCTGCCTTTGAGTATACTTAAAGTTAAAATTATAACTTCTGTTGGACCCTCGTCCTATTTCTCCATCCTTATTCTCCAGTCCGAAACCCATTTCATTTTCTTCATCATCTTCCCTTGGGGGTTAGGTTATTCCCAAGCTATTAATCTACCCACCTTCCTCAGCGTGATTAATATTAAATCTTAAAACTAGTTAGCATAGCCAAGAAGAAATGGATATCCTTACACAAATTGTTTTAAATAAAAAATGGAAAAGCTTGCAAATAATTAAATGCCATGTATTAAAAATGATAGTAAAATGATGCTATTAAAATAAGAGATCTACCTTATAAACTGCCTATGTCAATACTCCAATAATTTTGATCGAAAACTCTAGTGACAAAAGATGTCGCTGTCAGAAGAATGAAGAAGCGCAAAGGGTGTAGGTCAAATTGTCGCTTCAAAGGGAACAAAATATTGTAATACAGTTCTCCAACCTAAAACTTCAGTCGATTCCCAACTTAATGGCCCACTCTGTTGTTTTAGTTGCTTAATGGGTAACGCAATGTGCAGGATATTTACCAAACACAGCAATCAAGCATATTACACAATACACAAGTAGATGGCGACCTAAATTCCTCCTTTTCCTTTACGTCTTTAATGTCCAACGAAACACAGTATTTTTAATGGGCTTCCAGTATGGGATTATTCTGTAGGTAGCCTACAATAACTTGGTACTCTAAACCAGGGCGTTTCTATCATGGCAGTAGCCCGATGATGCTTCAACCATCATTGTCCACCGTACGAACGCGTGATCTAAATCATGAAATATAGCGAGACTGCTCCACATTTTTCTTGTCGTCCCAACGAGTCCTGCAATAAATCTTAATCTCAGAAGTGTGGAGATCTCATCGTCAATCCTCATCGAGCGGCCTCGTGCGGGTATGGATGGAATGATTAGTTTAGTCTTCTGTCGGCTGGAAATTGAGTTATTGGAACACCAGTTCTTGTTTGGCCTGGCAGTAGAATATCCGTGCGACCATGACTGCGCCTTGCGGTGCCAGAGTTCCACCGTTCAGAAAGCATCAAACCAAATCTTCGACGGTCCCCAAATTGATAACCTTGTAATATTGCTTTAGAAGGTGTTGGTGGAGGAGATCAAGGTTGTCTGTCCATAACAAAACAAGTAGTTCCGTGAAGAACTATACAGCCTATTTTCATATATCCTGCTCATGTTAATTGCCTCTATCAACATACAAAATTTCAGTTTAATTGCTGTAACAGATTCGTAGATATTGAGAACCGTCTAAATATTTCAGATGGTCGCCAGGTTGGATTTTTATTTTTGTACTATTACATTAAGATTATTGTGTACGTGTGGTATTCAAACTTCAATCACATGATTAGAACACAAGAAGTAAAAACGAGATTTTAAAAGTACGCACACCAGCCATCTTGTGATTATGCAAACAATTGAAATAAATTAGATGCCAGTGGATCAACATTTGTAAAAGCATTTAACGTGCAACGTTTCACGGCACTCGGATAGTTAATTCGCGAGAAACGTCCATTTAAATATTTATACTTCGCGTCGCCGCCATGTTGGATTTGTGCTCTCCAGGTTACTGAAAGTCCTATAGGTGAACATATGTTCATAGTCTCTATGAACATAAAAAATTTCAGTTTCGTGGCTGTAAAAGATTCTCTGCACCAGGAAAGAAACTTGTAAAATTTTAAAATTGGCAAAAAGAAATTTCCACAAATCTCAAATTATTCAAATTGAAGATGATTTCCAAAGGCACAAAACAAGGGATTTCTATCAAACTTTTAAACACCAACTGTCCAAATACGTCGCCCCTACTCTTCACATCCGAGGATCTGATGGTAAACTTAATCTCAATAATAAAGACTGTGCTAAAGCTTTTGGAGAATATTTTGAAACCCTTTTGAACACGGACATACCTACTGAACAACTTGCTTTCTATCCTAGCGTTGCATACCACGACAGTTCACCACCCTCCGTCGAAGAAATAACACAAATCATCAAGGCGCTAAAAAATAATAAAGCCTCTGGGGAGGATAGTATTGTGGCTGAATTATGGAAATATGCAGATAATGACTCCATCATTTGTCTCCAGAAAACCATTGAAGAAATATGGCATAGTGAAAAGTTGCCGGAGGATTGGACTTCTGCCATCATTCATCCTATACATAAGAAAGGGGATAAATCCGACCCAAATAATTATAGAGGTATTTCACTGGTATCGGTAACGTACAAAATATTTGCAAGGGCTCTTCTGAACAGAGCAGAACCGATATTAGACCGTCAGTTAGGGGAATATCAAGCTGGGTTCAGGAAATCAAGATCCTGTCCTGAACAAATTCATAACATTAAGACCATAATTTCCTACTGTACGGTACGATCTAAACCTTATGTTGTGATTTTTGTGGACTTTCAAAAGGCTTATGATTGCATTCATAGAGACACAATAATTAACACCTTACGTGAGTTTGGCCTAGACAATAAATCAATTAATTTGTTCAAAGCAAGCTTAGAAAACACCATTTCTAAGGTCAAATTTCGTGGTGAATTGTCCGAAGCCTTTGCAATCAAGACTGGCTGTAGACAAGGTGATCTGGGATCACCGATGCTGTTCAACTGTGTCTTGGAAAAAATTATAAGAGAATGGTTAACAATCTTACCAAATAATTATGGTATTCGAATTGGTTATAAAAAAGAAGACCTGAATATAAACTGTCTCGCTTTTGCAGATGACATTGCTTTGTTCGCTAATGCAATGGAAGAGGCCACTGACCAACTTAATAAACTACAAATCATAGCTGCTAAAACTGGACTTAAAGTGGCCTTCCATAAAACTAATTTTATCACAAATGTCAAAGATGCCTCAAAATTCATCACGATTGGTCTGCAAAAAATCAAAAAAGTCCGAAAATTTAAATACCTAGGCGAATGGATTACCCCTAATAATTCAGAAATAGCTGCTATTGAGAGCAGATGTAACAAATTGGAAGGTGCCTTTCAAACCTGCAAAAACATTTACAAAAGTAAAAGCTTGTCCCGGAATGTCAAACTTTGTCATTATAATACAGTAATTAGGCCGTCAGCACTGTATGCTGCAGAATGCTTACAGATGACAAACAAAGGCCCATTGAGAAAATTAGAACTTAAGGATCGGAAAATTCTAAGGAAAATATTAGGACCTGTTAATGATAATGGTACTTACAGAAGAAGACATAACAATGAATTATTTGAACATATAGAAGATTTGGTGAGTGTGATGAGAAAAAGGAGAATGTCTTTCTTTGGACATTTGGAGCGGATGGAGCATCATCAACTTTCATATCGAATCCACTCATCAATCTCTAAAAAAAAATCCTATTGTAAATGGTCGATGCAAGTTAAAAAGGACCTAACAGAAGCTCGAATCAATCAAACTCTGGTTTGGGATAGGAACCTGTTCAGAAAGGCGGTTAAATCAACCAGTAATCTACACCCTTTAACATCTGTGATGCCTCGCCCTCACTGCAAGTGGACGGAAGAAAGGAGAGCTGAACATTCGTCAAGAATGAAGATCTACTGGCAGACAAGAAAACAAGCTTTACAGTGATCATATGAGTGAAGAACATCGTGGTCCATTGATGGCCGAAACGACTCAAAAAAAAAAAAAAAAAAAAAGATTCTTAGATATTGAGAACCGTCTAAATATTTCGGAAGCTCGCCATTTAGGATTGTTAGGCCTATATGTATAGGCCATAGAGTTATGTACCATTCAATGACAATTATTGCCTAGGTTCATTATTCAAACTTTCACTTCGATCGCTTGATTACGACACAAGAAATTAAAACTTAATTTTAAAATTTTGCACATCCGCCATCTTGAGGTTATGTAAACAATTGAATTAAATTAGATGACAGTGCATTGCAATCTGCAAAATAATTTACTGTACCACATTTCACTGCGTTCAGAGAGTTAAATCACGAGAAAAGTCTATTAAAATATTTTAAATTCGCTTGGTCGCCATGTTCGTTTTGTACTTTACAGGTGTATGAAATATACATAGGTAAACTTGTATCAGTACCCTTTATCACCGTACAAAATTGCAGGGTGATATCTGTAATAGTTTCGGAGATATAGAATGTCAGTGAAATATTTCGCACAGCCGCCATTTTGAGGTTATGTAAACAATTGAACTAAATTAGACTCCAGTGCATTACAATGTGTATAAACATTTGTTGCACCAAGTTTCATTACATTTGGATAGTTAAATCGCGAGAAAAGTCTATTTAAAAGTCTCAACCTCGCTTGGCCGCCATGTTGGTTTTGTAGTCACCAGGTTTTTGAAAGTCTCATAGATGAACTTCTAGTAGTGCCCTTTATCACCGTACACAATTTCAGGGCGATATCGGTAATAGTTTCGGAGATATTGAATGCTAGTGAAATATTTCGCATAGCCGCCATGTTGGATCGGTGAGTCGTAACAAAATTTGAAGGGCATGGTCGAGGTCGCCGGGAATAGTGCTATGAACTTACCGAGTTTCATTGAAATCGCTCCAGCCGTTTAGATTTTATTAGGGGGGGGGGACACACACGCACCTCACACACACACACACGCACACACACACGGACAAAAGGTGATCTCATAAGCCTATTTTTTCAAAATTGAAAATAGGCTAAAAAATCCCCCTCGGCACACCGTGCTAACAACTCGTCACACGTAAGTGTGAATAGCGGTTGCTTGGTCAATGGTCTGTAGAATCTTGATTTATAATAAAAATAATAATAATAATAATAATAACAATAATAATAATAATAATAATAATAATAATAATAATAATAATAATGACTTGAATACCCGTGCTACTCCGCAGCATTCATTTCAACAATCCTACAGCACTTCTTTTCTTATGACATTTGCTGTTAGCAAGTCTTCATGCTAGTGACCTGAACAGCACCGTCGCTTTTGGAAAAATGATGAATAAGTAGACTTATGAGATCAAATGTATGGGTGTCTTTCTATCCTTCTCTGTGTGCGTGTGTGTCTCACCCTTACCAAATTTGATATGAGTCAATACCTCTACCAGAAAATCTTAAGGCCATATTTGAAGATAATGCCAGTGCTACCAACTGCTAAAACATTACAGTATATTGAAATTCGAACTTCAAGTTGGATATCTCAGAAGGTATTCATTGGAACTGTTCCAAAATTGGCACTCATATAGACCATAATATTCCAAATTAATTTCCTGGAGCCCATATATCACAGTACTGCCAACGTGATTCTACGTGTCCTGATAAGTTCAATGTTGAACTGCATGTAATATCCATACTGAAAAATGGATTTCTTCCAAAATTGGCACATTTATAGTTCATAGAATTTCAGATTAGTTTTTAACAACCCGTACAATGCAGTTTTGCCAGCATAATTCTACGCGTGCAGATAGGTTTAATATTTAACTACATGTAAACTCCATACCTACAGTACAATAATGTAATTCATCTAAGTTATGTATATGCGTTGTATGCTTTAGTACATATGACTACCACGGTGTGTTAATAATCTCAAGTCTTTTGAACCCCAGACACAATGTCTCCAAACAAGTGTATGGAAATAATTAGCATACTATTAGGTCAAGATTTTTTAGACTTATTTATATGCACGTTTATAATGTTTAATGCTCAATTCCACGCAGCTGCAATACTAATTTGCGGACTTATACATAATTATTCCACTTGCAATATGTGCCTTAGCAGCCGTAAGTATGCCTATTTACAGAGTTCACGGGACTACCAACTGCCTAGTATTATTCTGAGAGCATTTGATCCCTGGACTCAATATCGGAGAGTCTGTTCACATAAACAGTTTGGAGAAACACGCCTAGCCCACTGTTTATATCAGTGTTAACTATAATTCTACTTACGCTTATAGGTTTAATGTTTAACTGAATGTAACTTCTATCATTTTCACTGGATTTTTGCCAAATTTTGTATTGCATTTTAAATTTTAATAAAAATGGGCTATTTAGTTCTTCGCAGAACTGCTTCTTCAAACAACGTGAAATTATATGAATCATCGTGCTGAGAGCACAAACTACGCATCCTGAAACAAAGTGGCAGCCAGTATTTCAAGCCATTAAACGTCGTCGTTGCACAATTACTTGTCAAAATATTTCAATTTTAGTAATAGTTGAAGTTTCTTCCAGTTATTTTAATATATAATACGTTGGAACTCAATGGAAAATGCGGCGTGATGCGCATAGTGCCTCAAGCCAATATACGTAGTCGCAGTAGAATTACTTGGCAATATATTTCAGTTTTAGTAAAAGGTGATCTTTTTCCCCAATTGAAGACACTTTTACAAAAACAGCCATAGTCCAAAATTGGGATTTTTAAACGGTGACCACCATTTGGTACATTGCTACATGCAGCACCGTTTGACATACAAATATTTCACAAAACCATCCATAGTTTCATTATAAATGCATGTTAAAATGTGCCATGTTTTACAAAGACAACCTCTGTCCTTTGATGGTGTTACAAAAAGTGCCAATGTCCTGAATAATTTTTGGCTTTGTTGCGAAAGGTGCAATGTCCAGAATAATCTAAACGACATATTGACAGCTACAGATTGATTCAACTATAACTGAAGCAGAGATCAACAGATACAAAGTTGAAAAACAAATCCACCTATATAAAGCTGTTAAGTATTTTGAATTGAGGAGACTGTTTAAACGTTTGGCTCAGAGAAACAAGGTTACCTGCATCTCTTTCGATTTCATGCTAAAACCTTCCCCTACCTCATATTCGTACTTGTAAGTTTGTTATGCCTGCCAACATTAGTACTATGTATTTGGGATTCATGACTTGGAGACGAAGGTGGTCATCATGAATAGGATGATGTAACTTCAATGCTACTTAAGCGTTTCAATATACAGTTCGCCCGGGAATGTTCTCCGCAGTGGCTACGTGCCGCTGCGAGTGGTTGCGTCACCAGTTTAGTTGGCAGCACAGTGTCCTTGATAGTGTGAAGGCCACATGTGTGGGCTGTGGGCTGTCGAATTCGTCAGTGTGTATTGCAATAAGCGAGCATGTGTGTCATCAGCACTTCTAGCATCAGTTATGAATGGCTGTGGTGAGTATAAAGTTTACTGATTGTTTGTTATGATACAAGCGACAGCCATGCTACCAACGTAACTGGTGACGCAATCTTTCGCAGCAGCTTGTAGGCACTGCGGAGAACATTCCCGGGCGCCCTGTATATGGCACTAGAACTAAAATGTTGCTACATTTTAGCGTCAGATGTTCAGGCCAGAACAAAAATCAAGTTATGATCCGATTTCTCTATGCTCTGTTTCACTTCATCAAGGAATTCAATACCATAAAATTCATATTGCACATTAGAGGTCAAGAGTATTGAAGCCGAAGGGAGTGTTGCAAATGATGACTTTGATCCTGATGATAAGAGCAGTGGTAATGAAGCACCACAATAAATCAATGGACTATGAATTATTATTTTCATTTGTGATTTTGCAAAAAAGCAACCAATGCCCACTGAATTAATGACAAGTATATATTTTTTCACATTCAATAAAATTTATAAATTTGATGTAAAGTGCACTGATGAGTGAAATAAATCTTATAGTGTGCCCGCTGGCCGAAGGTTTCGGGGAGCCACCGGTTTCAAATGACCCTTCCGAGACCCTCTTCCAGTTAACACACAAGTATGGGGGACGATACATTCATAGTCTGGTGTAGCACAAAAGTCTGCACTCGGGGGTGACGGGAATTAGTGAGGTTCGATCTTTAACCAGCTCAGAGGAATGCATCGATAACAAAACTAAACAAGAAAGAGAGGTCAGTCTTAGGTTAAAATCACAAATAAATTTTATTCAGAATAGATCCCTAGCCTAACATGAGAGTTGCAAACGGCTAGTCCGATACTATTCTGCCCTGAAAGAGATATAAAAAGTCCTAAACAAGATCTAAATTGTTCTCATGGTCCTAATACAAAATTCGACAAAATGAACAAGCTAAGAGAATGGCACGTAAGATCGGCCCTAAGCAATTACATCGAAATAACTTACGGGTGGATCAAACATCAAAAGAATCTACAGCAAAGCAAGACATTTACTTGTTTACAAATACTAGAACATTTACATTTAGTAGCAAGGGGAAAATTTGTCCTATGCTATGATGGTGCCATCTCTAACATTTATCTTTAGAGTTAAGTGTTTAGCTAGTCCTAAATATCATTAATTAATAAACGAGATGCGTTTATTACTAAGAAAATCAAGCTAAGTGCACAATTTTGCTGAATAAAAAAAACTATGCTAATACAACACAAATGCATACAATAATTCAGCACTACTATGGTTGTGCAATTGGCACTGCCTACGTCCTCGATTTGTTACTGTTTGTAACAAAATATAGAAAATATAGAAAATATAGAAAATATACGAAAGCCTGCAAATGCGATAGTAATTAAGCAATTACATCGACTCATATTGCTACTAATCTGATGTGTGTGCTTCAGTTATCACATCACCAATTAATGGTCGACTAATCATGTGAAAATGTATCAAAATGTATCTACAATAGCTTAACAATATCTAAGTGTTAACGTTTGGTCCAGAAAATAGTTTATTTTTAATGTTTATAAATTTTATTTAGGTTCAGGGGGGGGGGGGGGATTTATAAGATTTGTTAGTTTTCAAAACCCTATTTTTAATTATTAAAGTTTCACACAATTATTTATTCCTGCCAGTATTGTTGTTCAGTTTATGGACCTTTAAAAGCGTTCAGTGTATTCAGGTAACGTTTGTATCCAACTTAAGCAAATAACTCAATAGTTCAATAGTTTACGAGACACCCTGTGTCTTCACCAATATTTCAGCACACTTATTAGACATCCTATGACTTCACCAATTACTTTACTCTTATTTCGGATCCATTGATCCAGGCGCCTTCGGTTTTGGTACGACTTTAGTCAGTTCATTACCACCGATATAATCACAATAACAATGTCGGAGGTATTCATCCACCGTCACGACTCATATAATACTCTTAATTTACAAAAGTGTGGAATCCTAATTGATACACGCTTGAATTGCTGGTAATAAAATTATGTGTACAAAACACATCCTGACAACGCTTTAAATAACATAAAGGTTTCTGATACAAGCTAACTGTGTGTGTGCGTTTATAAAATTGCCTCTTCCCTGAATAAATCGAACCTGCATTCATTTGGTTACAAAATACAATTTCATTCATTGCCTGTGTGGCTTCTATTAAAGAAATAAACCTGTTTTCAAGTATTGTTCTGGCCAATAAATGTGAGTAACGGAACGCTGCATTCCACTTGTAATAATGTCAAGAATCTCACAGCCTTCTAAAACAAAATATTAATCCACTGCCTAGAATCGAGTGTGCTGTGTAGTGAACTTGGCTCGTAACCTTGGCCTCGATTTAACATTGTCAAACTAGTTTATTTGTCATCAGCCTGACAAAATAAAAGTTGATAATACCTGTTTTTAAACGATACGAATGAGCATTGAAAATCCAGCCTTCCTGGCTTCTATAAATGTTTAATAAACTATTAATTTCCACACGCGTCTTATAATTAGCTACCTGCATTGTGCACTAAATAAATGAAACCAAAATAAACTAAGTCTACTGTTTTCAACTCTTACAATACCCTATAGATATTTGATCTGACTTACAGATTCAGCGTCACTTGGTTCGAGTCCTGCCAAGAGATGTTGTATGCGGTCTCGTGTATGGCTTTAGGTTACCATTTCATTGTGTCTGGACATCCTCCGTCACCAATTCCCCACGCATGATTTAGCAATCACATGACATCGCGCGGTTGGAGTTGTATCTGAAGATCTGCTGGTTTATCATTATTGCGATGTTAGCGTTGGTAAAAATGTAGCACATAATTAAATAAAACTGTCGCGCACTGCAGCTAATATGCGGTAAAAAAATTGCCCATTTTCACTCCGCCACTGGCTCTAGTTTCTGTCGCTTGTGCGACACTCACTCGTGACTTGCACTGATATTTACACAAGAAAATTTTAACAAAAAAATAAATCAAAATCACTGCCCATCCGGCAAATAAAAATTATACTTGTAGATTTTGCACAATTATAAAGTTAGTTAAATACACAGTTTATAGAACACTGAAATATGTGTGTGTGCGTAAGAATGAGACCATGCGGTCGCAAAGTTTTCTTCACACAAGTCCTTCATTTCACCTCGGATAATAATAAAAATATTTCACAGTTCTCGTAGTGGTGAATGTCTTCAATCGTTCAATTATTACACCATGCCATGATGGCTATCCGTAAGAAAGTTATTCGCAGATTGTTCCTGCCACATGGTTTCCTTTCACTTGTGCTCCATCATGCACATGTTGTCTCTTCCACAGACGAATAGGAACTGGTGTTACCAAATATGGCGTGCTCTCAGTACATGAGCTGGCCGCGTAAATTGATAGTTTCTTCGATTTACGAAGAATGCTGTACTTCAAATATGCAGAATTACTAGGTTATAATTATAGTAGATTTTTGGAATGTGAAAAATAAGTAAAAATATAATCATAAGCGATATTGCTTCAGCTTCTTCCCGCTGCTCGCAGGGTATGTTCAGTTACATTTCAGCATAAGTTTTCGTCTCTGTTGCCTGAGGAAACATGCGTCAACGGGCGCAATAGTTCGATATAAAATTAGTATACTAATTTAAGATTTAATGGAAGGAAGAGACTGCACACAGTTTTTTTACTCTACTAAAAATTTCAATTTTTGGACTATGGCTGTTTTTGTAAAGCTGTCTTCAATTGTTTTAATATATAAGATTTGTTCCAATTATATTAATATATAAGAAGAGGCCATTTGATAACTGGAGCTCAGTGGGCGGGAACCAAGAATATGGGACTCAATTGATTACTAATATAAAAAGTGTACAGGAATTTGTAGGCCTATATTATAATTAAATAGTCTTATTTGTAATGAAACACCAAGTGTAGAAACTAAACAAAAATTGGCAGGCAAAAATGAAAGAGAAAGAAAAACAACTCTACTGGGATGGGATTCAAACCGGCGAAAATTTGAAATGTAATTATATGCCAAGCACGCTAGCCCCGAGACTACCATTACACGGAACAAATTATCCTATGTAATGTTACTTGATTGCATGCATCTGCTTCAAATACGGTACCTAATGTCGCCAAGCTTTTGCCTTTGATAATTTCGTATAAACTCTGTCTGTGATAACTGTGCTGCTATTAAGATTATACTTTCTTAGGTTTATTTAAAAGTATTTGCTGGAATCAGAAAATACTGTAGTCGTCAGGCGTTGGCTACCTTCCACCTAGTGGTTAAAAGTAGAACTTGTTCGGCTTGTACAGGATAATGAACTCGAAGAAATGATTATTAGTAATTATTTCAATACATGGATGACAGAATTAAGTAAGTTGGGGCTTAATCGATAATGTGTAACATCCATTATGAGTCCAGCCAACAAACGTTGTCGTAGCACAATTACGTGTCAAGATATCATTTCAGTTTTAGTAAAAGGTGAAATTTCCACCCGATTATTTTAATATAGGCATACAAGAATAATAACATTAATAAAAATAATACAATATTTTAAGAGTATCGTTTCCTAAAGACGCAGTCCATTGGCTGGTTCCGCGCCTCTCCTGTCTTAGTTTCTCCACCCACTGTAGATAGAAGGTTCTCCTTGTACGATTACACCAGTGCGTTGATCTCTACATTTATTGCACCTAACACAGTATCTCTAGATAAATGACATTGTCCTTGGAGAGAATTCTGTTACTGTGCTATATCGAATTTCTCCCTACACTCTACATGGGGATCACTTGGCTTCTATTAGCATTTCCCTTGCAGTTCCACTTCCCCTCTTACAGTTCTCTAGGGGCCGCCTTGGAAGCAATGTCGTCTGCATATATTAAAAGACACGTGTGAATTGGGATCACGTTCGAATTTTCCTGCCTTTTAATGTATGCAGTTCGCGAAGTTCAAGAAGCTTAGTTTCTGTCTCTAGATACATAAAATAAATGTCAGTCACAAAACTACTGTATGGTCATCGCAAATCCTTCAAACCAGCTATTGCTAGAGTTGTTCAATTTTAAGAGATATGTCATCGCAGTCATGAGTTACGTGTACTTGAGTGTGTGTGATGATAACCTGTATTATTTTGATTTCTAATGAGGTATATGAGCTGAGTTTCTTGTTTAACAATCTTCTTTAGTCCTGCCACGAGATCCTTATCAATCACAACCGTTAAGTCAGGAAGTCTTGAAGTTCATCTTCGAGTTGAGTATGTATCTGATTCAACTAACTAGGGAACTCTGATAGGGTCTATCCCTCGACAGGATTGTAAATGGCAGATGATACTCTTGGAAGGTCATTCTACACGATGGTGGTAAACAAAATTGGCCCATATTAACATTTAGCATTTAAATAGATTGAACAGACGCGAAACAAGGAGTCAGCGTGGAAATGGAAGGCAGCCGTCCGCATACTGCCTTGCCTTCAGGCCAGAATTCCACTGGAACGTATTACGAGCAGTATTGTCTGTCTGGCCGGCCCGTGGTGTTGGGGTAGCGCGTCTGCCTCTCACCCGGAGGCCCTGGGTTCGATTCCCGGCTCCGTCAGGGATTTTAGAAACTGAAGTGAGGGCTGGAACGGGGTGAACTCAGCCTCGTGAGGACATTGAGTAGCTGTTTGACAGTGAGGCAGCGCCCCAATCGCGAAAACCAAGATTAACGGCCGAGGGGACCCAATGCGCTGATCACGCGTCACCTCAATATCTGCAGGCCAAATGGCTGGGCAGCGGTCGCTTGGTAGGCCTAGGCCCTTCACGGGCTTTAGTGCCAGGGGTTTTATTGTACTGTCTGAAAATGAGGAGCATGCTTTTCCGTGGATGCGGCTACATGTGCAGTATTTTACTGTGGCAGTATGAATAATGGCGGCAGGTTCAAGGTCGTACTGTTGAGAATTTTCTTGCAGTAGTTTACTGCGAACCACTTAGTTAACATCCCTCTTCAGTCGTGTTGAATTGTGTTTTCATGTTGTGTTCGTTAGTTGAATTGGAGGTTGTTAGTGAGTGAATAATACTATTGAAGTTGAGAGATATCCTATGCTCCATAACCCTGTGACTGAAAATGTATCCACTCTTTCATGCAAAAACCATTTTCTCCGACGCAACCTTCTATGTCGAATGAGCAACAAAACACACAAAAACACTTAATAACGAATTTATTGCGCACAAAGTGGATAATATGTACATTACATATGGCTAAACAACACTCAACTCAAGAATCAGAGCAAAATTGAATGAGAGAAACCGTTTTCTCCTTGCACTCTATTAAGTGATATGCATCGCACTGTTCTCTACACAAAACACATGTCAACTCCTGGCTAGCCTGGTGAAAGGATTTCCTGGCACAAATGCGATGATGTAAACCGTGGATCGCAAAGTGTGTCATCAAGCAAATCTCGAACCCTAGAACCATTTTGAGGTACCTCGGTTTCATGCTTTCCAGTTCTTTTAGATGTCTTCGTGACAGGAATTGCCAAATTGATTCTAATCCTTATGGGAGTGTTGGTAGCACTTTGGCTTTGAAGACTTCCATGGCTGTCTTCAATGACATTGATTGTAGGTGTCTGATGTCACTTATACTTCTAACAAGGGAAGTACCCCAGCTCGAACGGCGAAAGCTGACTGAAAGTGGGTTTAAAGTATACAGTTGTACCTATGTCAATAGCTGTCAAAGCCATTCATCTGTAAAAGTACGTGTTCGGTCGCCAGCACCATCTGAGTATGTGATAATGTGATCACCGTGGCATTTGAGTTTGGACTATTGCAACGCGGGAACATTGTAAATAATGGAGTATGTCTACATGTTGCCCTTGTTAAGTGTGCGTACTGTTCCATTCCGCTGTGTTTTAATCACTTCATTGAAACTCCACATTTACACTTCGACATCGAATGAAGGACAACACAGTATCTTCTACTGTGGGAAAGATGACAATGTCAACACGGTACTGCATGTGTTAAGATTTCTTGTTGCAAGCAAGTGTTCAACCTTTTGCCAGATGATACTGCACCACATCTGATTCTTGTTAATATAATGGTCTGAATTGCCTGTTGGACGGTAGTTTCTGCTGCGAATTGTGTTTCTGCAATATTTGTGTAATGTTACCACTTAATATGCTAAAGGTCTAACCAATTGCTAGGAATGGATTTTCCCTAATACAAGGGTCCGAATTGCCTGTTGCACGGTAGTTTCTGCTGCGAATTGTGTTTCTACAATCTTTGGACGCCGTAACTTCCAAACATTGATTGTACACTAATGCGGGGTTTTACAGATAAATGTCCGTGGTGGGTAGTAGAACAGACATATCTTCGTATGTTAAGCGCACTGCCAGTCGGTTTTAGCCGTTCGAGCTGGGAGACTTCCCTCGTAAGTGCAGCATTTAATATATCCTTATTATGCACCGAAAAGGTCGTCCCAGTTACTTGTAGTGTGATCCCAAGTATTAAGATATAAAACGTACAAAAATGGATAGTATTGTCAATATCACGGTATTTCATCAACCGTGTATAAAATATTAAATATAACTGGTTTTGATCGGCTTCCACTTCACTGATCACTGCCTCTTACTGCAATGTAGCCGAAACATTTGTCTTGGCAGTTCTTTAAAAACGCAGTAAATGTAGCCACTCTGTTTTACCGCGGAAAATAAACAGTACAATATTGATCGTAAGAGCAGCAAATAACTGCCAGTGGAGCGCTGGTCTTAGGTGACCAGGCAACCACCAGCCTCTTTTATTTCCACACACTGACTTCTTGTTCCGCGTCATAACAATCGACTTAAATGGAGATTTAATGTTACTTTGAACCAATTTTATTTACCCCCATCGTATAGAGTAACCTCCCAAGAGTATCTTCTGCCAATTATAATCCGATCGAGGGATAGACAGAGTTCTCTTGCAAGATGTAGTGAGTAGATGTATTAGCGGTGCATTACGTATATATTTACAAATTTGAAAGTGACTTTCCTTCATACTAGATACTTTGATAAGGATCGAACCCTTGAAAATGAGATGTGACGCCTTCCTGCTAGTCAGCTGGCTAGTTTCTACTTTTAGAAGAATGCATTATCAGTAAGAAGCTAGTTTGTTTGAATTCCGCCTGTCACGTGGCACTTCCTGAAGTGGAACATGAGAGTGGGGATACATTGGCATTGAGATAGTTAATTATTTTTATTTTAAGGGGCGGAGCAGCGAGGTCATCTGCCCCTCGTATGGGAGTCTATTTATATACAAATTCAGCCTGCGTATGTACAGCGCGTTCCACATGAATGCACAACAGGCATGTGGGTTGCCTACCACCTGCAATAGAGCCGTGAGAAGTTCTTGTCCGCTAATTAGTCTATGTCTGGTCCCTGTGCCTTGGTCTTTTCAGTCATTTCGTTTCAAAGACTGTCACGGTGGCTCAGACGCTGAGTGATTCTAGTTGTTTTTGTTGTGGCTAGTTTAGTTATCATAAGTAAGATTACTATTATTATTCAGATAACTTTTGCTAAGTTTTATTTTGCTTTCACTATGCTCTGCCTTTTTATTGTTACGCTATGACTGTGACTAATAACTTGTAAATGATTCTTTTTACTTCACAAAACGGTGCCAAAACGTTAAGACTGACCAAAATAAATAGAAATAATACTTTTAAAAAATATGACAATTTTTTTAACAGTCAACATTTTTCGTTAAGTGCTGTGCCTGTTTTGAGTTTACCAAAATCCTCGTTTGTAAATATTTTCAAACAGTTTTGTTGGGAGGCTATTGATTTCTGGGATAAAGAATGCATCGGTCAAATCAAAATGTAACAAGGATGAGTTGGACAGCCATTTTTCTATCTTCAATATAATTCTTATTTTTAATTTAACGGCAAAGTGTCCCTAGAAATTACACGGATTTTATTTAATTGAGAGTTACTACCAGAAAAAACGTGGCATACTAATACCTTACTGGTTGATATAACTATTATACAAATCAACAGTGTTCGTAAAAGAAAATAAGACAAAGAGTTGTGCAATTTTTAGTAAGAACATTGTTATTTGCCTGACAATGGGCCAATAAGAAAACAAGATGTTCAGTAAAGAACATATAGCACTCTTTCTCCTAAATCATGGGTATTGTTATAACTCTTTGTCCTTTTCAAGGAGTATAACTGAATGTTGGTTGTAGTAGCTTGTTGAAATACAACGTGTTATACGGATATTAAACATGAATATGAGGTGCCCTTTACTAGTGCTACCTCTGTAAAAAATTTCAATTCGGTTTCACCGTGTTTGAGTTGATATGGTGAATCGATTTGGACACATACATTTCCGCTATCTGCAAACTATTGGGCAGATGACGGTGGAGTTCAGTCAAAAGATGCTTCCCACAAAAGGTTATGTTGTTGCATAATTTGGTAGAGATCAAATGATTAGGTTGGTCGTTATTTGATTTAAGCTTTTAACATTTGAGTGGCCGCCATTTCGTTTCCGTCAATACGTCGGCGATATAAAACATGACACTGAGGTGCCCTTTGCTGGTGCTACTTCTGTACCAAATTTCGTTCAAATCGGTTTCACCGTGTTTGAATTGATAGGGGAATAGATTTGCACACATACATGGCCGCCATATGCAAACTATAGGACTGGTTACCTTGTAGCTTGGTCAAAAACACTTCTCTCATAAAGGGATGTTGTTGCAAAATTTGGTAGAGATCAGATCATTACGTTGGTCGTAACTGGATTTAAGCTTTTAACATTTTGGTAGCCGCCATTACGTTTCCGTCAAGATGGCGGCAATATGAAACATGACAGTGAGGTGTCCTTTGCTAGTGCTACCTCTGTACCAAATTTCGTTCAATTCGGTTTCACCATGTTTGAATAGACGGGAGGAATCGATTTGAACACATGCATGGCCACCATCCACAAATTGGGCTGATGACCTTGTAGATTGGTCAAAAGATTCTGCATACAAAAAGGTATAATGTTGCAGAAATTGGTAGAGATCAGATAATTAGGTTGGTCGTAATTTGATTTAAGCTTTTAACATTTGAGTGGCCGCCATTACGTTTTCGTCAAGATGGCGAGATATAAAACATGACATTGAGATGCCCATTGCTAGTGCTACCTCTGTACTGTGCCCGTTTCCCAGACCTCACGTCGGCCCGGAAATCAACGTGATGTTCAAGAAATGGTACATGGTCGTAACAAACAAATTAGGAGTCCCTGAAATATATATCCGGAAAAACTACCAAAATTCAACTGCAAACACGGGCAGGCAAGAGATCTAGCATCTCGGGTCGTTTAACGGGATAGGTGAGAAAGGTTGCCTCAGATATATATTTGTTAAGTAAAATAGGATAGTATCACTCAGTCAGGAAATGGAACAAGCTGCAGGAATGATTTAAGATAACTAAGATAAAATGGTCTCTTTTATTTAAGAGCAGACGAAACAAAATAAATAAAAGCACTCCTAGAATCAAATTGGTTTTATGCATATGTTGGGATCATGGATCCATAAGTCCTAGACTACCAATTTGATTGTCCTATATAATTTCTGTGGGGTAATGTGAATCGAAGTTAATGTTCCAGTGTTCGTCGAGTAAGCTGAATAAAATTAAATACAATAATTTTTTGTTGCACTGCACTGTCACTGATTTCAGCTTTTGAATGAATAAATTAAATCTGGCTATCACATTATTCACTTCCCCATAAACACATATTTCTAAATACACTGAAAATTCGCACATAATTTTAATTAAAGTGAAGGATAATTATCGTTGGTTAAATACGAACTTAAATTATCGTAAAGAAATAATTTACAAATATTTACAATTATCATCTGACATTGGAGCAGAGTAATGTGCAGATAATGTTGAGATAATCTCATATTAAATGAATATTCATCAAAAATACCATTATTATAAATGATATAATATTTATGATTATTATTATTATTCCGAATCCTGGACCATGTTTTATTAATCTGATCATAAAATGCAAATACAATCATTGAATTCCAAAATATAAATTGTTATAAACAAATTATCATAAATTCCTTCCATAACATTATTATAATATTAGCGAAAATTAATTAATTAATTAATTGAAGTAGAAATGTTAATCAACAATTTAATTGGTTATAGATCAGCTATCCATAATTTAATTATGCATTCCTGATAATGCAAGGCCAGATTTGGCTGAATCCTAGAAATTAGTATAACTGTTTCGTAAATTCGTATCAATAGCACTTCTATCACAGCATTTAATATTGCATTATTTTAATCGTCGAATACGTTAAGCATGCATCTAACAAATTACTAAATGAGGATTGTGTTACACAGACACATCTTTCAAACATCAAACGCACAATTCTAGTAGAGAAATTCTTATTATCTCTCACTTCCAATCTTTAAATATTCATATTATAATTCTTCTTGGATAGGCCACATGACTCGCATCCATAATGTTGTCACAAAATGAGACCACTCATTTAAAGTGTCCATAACATAATTAGAACTACATGCTTTCTTTAATATGTGCTGTGCAAAATATATCATAATTCAAAAATGCCTGATACGACTCGAATCTGTCAGCATAATAATCCAGCGTATTATAATTACTAGGTTCGCTAACCAATGAATTATTATTATTATTAACTGATCTATAATGCATAAAAATCATCTAATAAAATCGTTTAATTAGATAAATACGATCAACTATCGCTGCCAAAAAACCGGAAATATAGTTCGCAATCGCATCAAAATTTAATTGTGGAAATATTCACAATCCAAATAAAAAATTATTTAAATTTAAAGAACAAGACAAGAAATTCAAAGTTATTATGATCGAAGAATAATGTGTGAAATGATATTAAATTAGCAAGACCTTATTCCTACAAAGCTCTATCTAGTATGTTCGAAAAACAGGCATAATTTCAATGTCATCTGAAAATAAAACAATCAATTAGTCATGGTTATGGTTTGTCATGGGGTTGCAATGAATGTAGAATCGACTCACTGCCCTTGCATTTGGTTTTATGTCCCACGATGGCATGGTGTTCAAAGATGCCTAAATCTGCTGGATCGATGATGTAGAAATTTATAAAACGCCAGCATCATCGTGAAGATATTAAGGTGTAATTGTATCTTCAAATCCTGGTGTCCATCCATGTTCGTAAATTTTCCCTTAAAGAATCTAAGCTGTCATCATGATCTTGACTGTATTAACATTCATAAGTGTTCCCACGAGGTTCATTGTGTGTGAAGTTAACATTCCTGAAAATTTAAGTTCCCAATATGTCATTTAACTGTTCGGCACTGTTCTATTGCATTTCCACATTCTGTAAATCTTGATGCTCTGTTGTAATAATAACAGTAATGTTCATCTAATTGTGTTCTCTTCCTAATGTCTAGTAGAATAATACTCTTCTGAAACTAGTATTTTTATCTCTGGCATAATGAAGTTGTGATTTTAGCATGACCAAACTGTGCTTACATGGGAAGTTGAACTGTTCGGCACTGTTCTGATGTGGTGTCAAATAATGTTAAATAAGTACTCACATTAACTCCATTGTCACACACGTTTCACTGAGTTTAACATACTGCAGTACACACGTTACCGGTTTTCGTGCAGTAAGACGAACTCACGTTCACATAAGAACAGACTATCTCGGGCGCGCTAAGAAACTTCACAACCACGATAAAGACAGGTGTGTGAGTTTCAAACGTGTATATGCCTCGGATGAAATACTGCCAGTCAACTGCTCGTCGGTGCAGTGAAGCACACTGCCCTTCTCATCACGTGGTGTGGGTAACATGCGCGCTCACATACTCCTAGAGGCTGACGTCATATCCAGCGGAGCTCGACACGGTATAGCCTGACAAAAACACCTGGCGTTCTGCCACAATAAAAATCTGTTAGTGGAATTATATTCGGAGACTGAGACACAATTATAGATGTATAAATATTAATACAAATTCGTATGTTACCCATAACATAATTTCGTGTTAAAGATGCCACAATAATCGTCGAGTTCCTATGCTTCCAATCTCATCACTGCTGATGTGAGCATAATTCAATCGTGATTTCGGTCACATTTTCCCCTCTTCCCGTTTCTTTTATAAGCGAGCGGAAAAGAACTTATAAAAACATTGTCTTCGTCATAATGTGACGAAATCTAGCATCAAAGAAATCTTATTCTACTTGCTTGAAATAACGTCTGAGGTTTGCTGAGTTATAATTTCCAATGATACGGTTGGATTCAATATCTGCTACTCGGTAGCTGTTGTTCCCAAAGACTATAACTATCTTGTATGGACCAGAAAAGAGTTTAGCAAATTTGCTGTAAATCCTCATGGGTAGGTTTGAAGATACTGGTCTTCTGATAAGAACGAGATCGTTCTCACGCAAAGGTTCACTAAATCTTCTACCAGCATGTCTCTTCTGTCTCTTAGCCGCTTGTTTTTCCAGACTGGCTTTGGCCAATTCTACTTTCATGAGATTCAATTCCAAAAAATGACCAAAGATGCATTCAACCCAATACACAACTATCCACTTTATCTGGACAACATAGAGATATGGACGAAGTGTCTTTCCCGCATCAACTTTCATGTTACTCAGTTTTGATTCAAGTTTCGAAATGCGCATAGTTGTCATACTGTGTTCGAGCTTCAACTTTTCCTCCATCTCTAAAGATGTAACCACCACGCTGCCTTTCACGTGTGTTTCCAAATCCTTTCGCATATCTTCAAAGTTATTGTCGCATTACCAGTAAGTTGATCAATTTGTTTCTTGACCCCATCTAACTCTCCAGTATTCGTGTTTATCGCTAAACGTAATTCCGCAAATGTTTCTGCGCTAGATTCTTTATTTCTTGTTAGATGCGCCACCAAGTCTTTACTTAATCCATCCAAGTTATAATTCAATTTCTTTTCTAACGCGCCCAGATTGTCTATGAATTGCGTTTTGACAACATTAATTTGTCCTGACACATGACCGTGTAATTCGTTCCTCAGAGTTTTGAAATTATGCGTCCATCTGGTATCACAAGAGTCTAATTTCTTATCAAGAGCTGCATTGCTTTTCTCAAAATCTACGTTTACTTCCGAAATCTGCGATTGCAAGCGAGTTTCGAGACTCTTAACATCGGTAGTTAACGCATTAGTTTCAAGTGATATACCCTGAATCTCTGATTTAAGAGTAATAATCGATAAATTAATTTCTCCTATATCAGTATTAACCTTTAATACATCGGCTGACAAATTCGATACTTTATTTTTCAGTTCTTTCGTCTCCCCTTTTACTTCACCTAAACTATCCTGTATTTCTTCCTTAAATGCCTCAGCTTTCTCAGTTAAGGTTTTCAAATTATTAGTTACAATTTGCACATCATTGGTTAAAGTTTGCAACTTAGCATTTGAAGTTTGCACATCATTAGTTAAAGTTTGCAACTTATCAGTTAATTCATCCTTATTAGCTGTTAAATTATTATTAAGTTGCTCCTTATCATCAGACATATGTTGTCGCAACTTATTAAATTCTGCTTGGGCTTGAGTTAAGAAACCTCTTAACTCCTCCGGCACTTCGTAAGGCATATCAAAAATACTTAAGAATAGGGAAAACTTACAAACTAGATGACCAACCAGGACCATGAGACTAGAAATATTTTCCTGTTTTTTGAACATATTTAACGTCTAATAAATAGAGCACATTCATCCAGTAAACTCACTATGGTGAATAGAAAAGAGCAAAAAGAAAACGTTATTAATCATAAAACAACATCGTGCATCTATAATTATTTTTCATCATAGTGAGCATATAGAAATCTTAATCATCCAGACATTTACTTTACTATGAAATGCAAAACTAAGTGCAATATTATCAGCCTAAACCGAATTAAAAATCCTTGCTGAATAACACTGTCAGATATCAGAAAACGTCTGACTACCTAACTGTCCCATTTTATTGCCTAAATAACAAACGGTTCGATCACTCTCAATTCGAAACCTCTATGTTATGCACAAAGAAAATATCCAAACATCAGTACGATTCTCTCTGTTCGTAAAATTAATGACAGATATCAGAAGAAAATTGACTCCCAAAGGTTCGGGGCCTTTCAGGTTGGGCGCCACGTCGACCTCATGTGCCCGTTTCCCAGACCTCACGTCGGCCCGGAAATCAACGTGATGTCCAAGAAATGGTACATGGTCGTATCAAACAAATTAGGAGTCCCTGAAATATATATCCGGAAAAACTACCAAAATTCAACTGCAAACACGGGCAGGCAAGAGATCTAGCATATCGGGTCGTTTAACGGGATAGGTGAGAAAGGTTGCCTCAGATATATATTTGTTAAATAAAATAGTGTAGTATCACTCAGTCAGGAAATGGAACAAGCTGCAGGAATGATTTAAGATAACTAAGATAAAATGGTCTCTTTTATTTAAGAGCAGACGAAACAAAATAAATAAATGCACTCCTAGAATCAAATTGGTTTTATGCTTATGCTGGGATCATGGATCCATAAGCCCTAGACTACCAATTTGATTGTCCTATATAATTTCTGTGGGGTAATGTGAATCGAAGTTAATGTTCCAGTGTTCGTCGAGTAAGCTGAATAAAATTAAATAAAATATTTTTTTGTTGCACTGCACTGTCACTGATTTCAGCTTTTGAATGAATAAATTAAATCTGGCTATCACATTACTCACTTCCCCATAAACACATATTTCTAAATACACTGAAAATTCACACATAAATTTAATTAAAGCGAAGGATAATTATCGTTGGTTAAATACGAATTTAAATTATCGTAAAAAAATAATTTACAAATATTTACAATTATCATCTGACATTGGAGCAGAGTAATGTGCAGATAATGTTGAGATAATCTCATATTAAATGAATATTCATCAAAAATACCATTATTATAAATGATATAATAATTATGATTATTATTATTATTATTCCGAATCCTGGACCATATTTTATTAATCTGATCATCAAATGCAAATACAATCATTGAATTCCAAAATATAAATTGTTATAAACAAATTATCATAAATTCCTTCCATAACATTATTATAATATTAGCGAAAATTAATTAATTAATTAATCAAAGTAGAAATGTTAATCAACAATTTAATTGGTTATAGATCAGCTATCCATAATTTAATTATGCATTCCAGATAATGCAAGGCCAGATTTGGCTGAATCCTAGAAATTAGTATAACTGTTTCATAAATTCGTATCAATAGCACTTCTATCACAGCATTTAATATTGCATTATTTTAATCGTTGAATACGTTAAGCATGCATCTAACAAATTACTAAATGAGGATTGTGTTACACAGACACATCCTTCAAACATCAAACGCACAATTCTAGTAGAGAAATTCTTATTATCTCTCACTTCCAATCTTTAAATATTCATATTATTATTCTTCATGGATAGGCCACATGACTCGCATCCATAATGTTGTCACAAAATGAGACCACTCATTTAAAGTGTCCATAACATAATTATAACTACATGCTTTCTTTGTATATGTGCTGTGCAAAATATATCATAATTCAAAAATGCCTGATACGACTCGAATCTGTTAGTATAATAATCCAGCGTATTATAATTACTAGGTTCGCTAACCAATAAATTATTATTATTATTATTATTATTATTAACTGATCTATAATGCATAAAAATCGTCTAATAAAATCGTTTAATTAGATAAATACGATCAACTATCGCTGCCAAAAACCCGGAAATATCGTTCGCAATCGCATCAAAATTTAATTGTAGAAATATACACAATCAAAAAAAAAAAAAAAAATTTAAAGAACAAGACAAGAAATTCAAAGTTATTAAGATCGAAGAATAATGTGTGAAATGATATTAAATTAGCAAGATCTTATTCCTACAAAGCTCAAGTATGTTCGAAAAACAGGCATAATTTCAAAGTCATCTGAAAATAAAACAATCCATTAGTCATGGTTATGGTTTGTCATGGGGTTGCAATGGAGGTAGAATGGACTCACTGCCCTTGAATTTGGAGTTATATCCCACGATGTCATGGTGTACAAAGATGCCTAAATCTGCTGGATCGATGATGTAGAAATTTATAAAACGCCAGCATCATCGTGAATATATTAAGGTATAATTGTATCTTCAAATCCTGGTGTCCATCCATGTTCGTAAATTTTCCCTTAAAGAATCTAAGCTGTCATCATGATCTTGACTGTATTAAAATTCATAAGTGTTCCCACGAGGTTCATTGTGTGTGAAGTTAACATTCCAGAAAATTCAAGTTCCCAATATGTCATTTGACTGTTCGGCACTGTTCTATTGCATTTCCACATTCTGTAAATCTTGATGCTCTGTTGTAATAATAACAGTAATGTTCATCTAATTGTGTTCTCTTCCTAATGTCTTGTAGAATAATACTCTTCTGAAACTAGTAGTTTTATCTCTGGTATAATGAAGTTGTGATTTTAGCATGACCAAACTGTGCTTACATGGGAAGTTGAATTGTTCGGCACTGTTCTGATGAGGTGTCAAATAATGTTAAATAAGTACTCACATTAACTCCATTGTCACACACGTTTCACTGAGTTTAACATTCTGCAGTACACACGTTACCGGTTTTCGTGCAGTAAAACGAACTCACGTTCACATAAGAACAGACTATCCCGGGCGCTCTAAGAAACTTCACAACCACGATAGACAGGTGTGTGAGTTTCAAACGTGTATATGCCTCGGATGAAATACTGCCAGTCAACTGCTCGTCGGTGCAGTGAAGCACACTGCCCTTCTCATCACGTGGTGTGAGTAACATGCGCGCTCACATACTCCTAGAGGCTGACGTCATATCCAGCGGAGCTCGACACGGTATAGCCTGGCAAAAACTCCTGGCGTTCTGCCACAATAAAAATCTGTTAGTGGAATGATATTCGGAGACTGAGATACAATTATAGATGTATAAATATTAATACCAATTCGTATGGTACCCATAACATAATTTCGTGTTAAAGATGCCACAATAATCGTCGAGATCCTATGCTTCCAATCTCATCACAGCTGATGTGAGCATAATTCAATCTTGATTTCGGTCACAGTACCAAATTTCGTTCAATTTGGTTTCACCGTGTTTGAATTGATAGGGGAATCGATTTGCACACATGCATGGCCGCCATCTGCAAACTATTGGGCTGATGACCTTGTAGCTTAGTCAAAGGAAGCTCGCCATTCAAGTATATGTTGTTGCAAAATTTGGTTGAGATCGGATGAATAGGTTAGTCGTAATTTGATTTAATATTTTAACATTTGGGTGGTCGCCATTACGTTTCCATGAAGATGGCGGCGATATAAAACATGACACTGAGGTGCCCTTTGCTAGTGTAACCTCTGTACCAAATTTCGCTCAATTCGGTTTTACCGTGTTCGAATTGAGAGGGGGGCGGTAAACATTCAGAGTACACACAATCACAGACACACAGACACACACAGAAAAAGACACAATTTTTCGCCCTGTGTTGATCTCATAAGTCTACTTTCATTTTTTGCAAAAATCGAAAGTAGTCTAATAACGGAGTCAGGCTCGAGATTCAAACCATGGGCTAGCGTCTGAGCCACCGTGACAGTCTTTGAAACGAGGGGACAGGAAACACCAAGCCACAGGGCCAGGGATAGACTAATTAGCGCGCAGCATTCCCTTTGATCAATGCAACCAATAAACTGTTCCACGAGTCCTATAAAATAGAAGATCGGCACAATCATCTCAACAACAGCAAGAACAATTACATCAATAGCTGAGAAGTACACATTTGCAATATCTTAATGAGCTTCATATCTTCGCGTCATAAATGCCTCGCCAACGTTCAAACACAGACAGCCAGTCTCGACGCACAATCACAGAATATGAGGTTGGATATTTTAAGCAGGCATGCAATTCATCAGCTGGTGAATAGACGTCATAGTTTAGAACACTAGTTCGATAAACGGACATATGAATGATCTAATTATCAGTTTTGTTATCATCTCCAGTCAACCAAAAAAAGTTTATCTGAAGAAAGCCCTCTAAATATCAAAAAGCTCTTCAATATCCATAAATTTAGAAAACGATTGTTTCTCTCATGGGCAAATTATACATCACATGCTCCAGAGTCAGTAAACCATCCGATCTCTATGTTTATGCAGAAAATGGACAAACAAAGAATGTAGTAAATCCACTAGCTTTACAATAACAAATGATTTCATGTGAAAACATCGTTTTCTTTCTTTCTTTCTTTCTTTCTTTCTTTCTTTCTTTCTTTCTTTCTTTCTTTCTTTCTTTCATTCCACAGCATTGCCACAGCAACGGAAGGCAGGATATTGCATTGAATGACGTGTTTTCTTGATGAATCTATGTTCGCTACAATACTTACTTTCACTTCTGACTGAGCCAAAGCAAAGGGTGGCCGGGTTCAGCTAGTATTATATACAATGAATTGGAGCCAATGGCCATAGCAGGGTATTTTAATTGAACGAACGTAGGCTCCCAGCAAGTTCAATTTTATGTAGTTCCAACTTTGGCTACTAGATGCCACTGTCACTGATATCTAGTGGCGAATGTTGGGACTTGATAGAGATTTCTAACCTAATATAACATACATATTTGGGTACACACTACCAATTTGTAGTGGTAGGTTCTTTTACATGCCATATATCTATGACTAGGGCCAGGATGCTTTACGTCCCCTCCAAACGAAGGCATACTGTATGATTTTAGCGGTCTAAAAATCCGACGACTTCGGCTGGACTTGAACCCGCAATCTTGGGCATAGCAGTTCAGTATGCTACCGACTACGCCACCGGAGACTTGAATACATGATCCGTTATCGTGTTGGAATTCATTAATAACCTATTTTCTTTTCATTTCATGGTCGTACATTTGACATTTCTTAAAACAACTCCCGGGACTCATTATAGAAAGAAGCTATCTCGTGGGAGGAGTTTTGATCAGTGATATTGAAAGCTATATATTCTAGCACATAATTTATCATTGTAATGGTGTTGGTAGAGACATAATAGATCGTGAACCAAAAGCTATTTAGTATAGGTCTATCACGAGGAAAATCCTTTTTATAGGCAGGAGAGTTTTAATGGAAAAGATAATAATAATAATAATAATAATAATGTTATTGCTCTTACGTCCCTTTTAACTACTGTGGCTTTTAGGGACTCCGGGGTGCCGGAATTTTACCCCGAAGGGGATCTTTAACGAGCCAGTAAATCTACCGACACGGCTCCGTCGCATTTACGCACCCTCAAATGCCAGCTGACTGCGCCAGGATACGAACCTGCAATCTAGGGCCCAGCAAGCGAGAACGTTACCGCTGAGCCACGCAGCCAGTCCTAATGGAAAAGATCAGTGGGATATATGAAAATAGGATATTTAGTTCTTCATGGAACTACTTGTTCAATGTTCCCATAGTAACCGAACTTTAAATGCTTTTCAGTCGATCAACACGATTGCATCCAAACTATAATGGGTGATATTCCCTACACCTGATAAATGAAAAATCCACAGCCTGCTTCCAGTCTCCGACCGGGTCAGGAATGGAATGAATGAAGCCCCCATCCAGCGGCGAGGATATGAACTGTGCCGGCTGCCGAGGCCTGACGCACTCCTCTGGGGCAACGATTAAATGAATGACAGATGAAATGAAATGATAGTGGAGAGTGTTGCTGGAATGAAATGTGACAGGGAAAACCGGAGTACCCGGAGAAAAACCTGTCTGCCTCCGTTTTGTCCAGCACATATCTCACATGGAGTGACCGGGATTAGAACCACGGACCTAGCGGTGAGAGGCCGGCGTGCTGCCGCCAAAGCCACGGAGGCTCCACCTGATAAATAATTACATAAAATCAATTAAAACACTTGGATGACTATTTTCGGAAGATGATTTAATTGTCTTCAGGTGTAGCGAATCTCATCCATTAAATTTGGGTACAATCTTGTTGACCGAGTAGAACCAAGTAGAAAATTTGGTGTTCAATCAGTACAATTCTTTACTCTTCTGGCTTCTTAATATCATTCTGAAGAGCTGTCTTTAATAAAACGTCTGAATTTGATTTTTTTCTAGTTATACCAGGTGGCTCATTCGCCTTGTACAATATATGTATAAGTGTTCCGCATACACCACTGCTGTATGGGATATATATTATAACTGATTTCCACAGGGGTACTATTGCATGCTGGCAGATTACAAAGGGATAACAACCGAACGGCCGCTATATGTTCCTCAGCGCTACCCGTCTAATGCACCTCATTGCGTTATGAAACCTCACATTTGAGAGCGTAATAGGCTCATATGGGGTACAACAACACAGTTGCTGGCAACATTTTGGTTCTTGCAGCAGGACAATGCGAAACCTCATACTGCACGAACAACCACGGCAACATTTCAAGAATTGGGGTGAGTCAAACTGCTGCCACATCCAGCATACAGCTGCGATCTTGCGCCTTCAGATTACCATAATTTTTGATCCATGGCCCATTTATTACGTGAAAGAAATTGAGAAAACTTTGAAGTTGGGGAAGTGGGTCTCACCGAAATTCTTCGCATCAAAACCCAGAGACTGGTCCCATCGCTAGATAATAAAACTCAGTGAAAGATAGCTCATGAACATAGGATCTGATGGTCTCTACTTTGAAGAATAGTTTAATTTCTTGTCAGATAATTTTCCGATTAATAATAATAATAATAATAATAATAATAATAATAATAATAATAATAATGATAATAATATCGTGTAGCCTCGGGTGCCGGGTGCAAGCTTTGTTATTTGACACCCAAACGGTAGATTGCATGTCGAATTTCGTTGTTCCTTGAAGCACTATGAAAGTCAAGGAGGTTAGATATCCAAGCTCTTTGAAAATTATAGCGCTTTCTAGTAGAGAAATGAGGAACATTGTATTGGCGGATACTCCCGAGATTAATTTGGCCATTATGAACACGGCCTACTGGATTCAAATGGGTTCTTTGACATGCCAACATCGTATGACATGGTGTCGTAATTTTTGCCGCCTTTCAGAAATCACTTACCACGGCCAGGAGCGAACCTGCAAGCTTGAGGTTAGTAGACCAACACGTTAACCTCTCACCCATCGTGGCAAGCATTTTCCTAATAAAACTTTCTTTAGTAAACGACATTACTACATCCCCTGTAGTTCTGATTTGATCATGAATTCTAGACCTGACCTGTGGCTTATATCATCCTATTATTAACTAAATATTCAATTACCAAATTAATTCTAGATTTAGTTAGTTATTGAGGTTTTAAGGAGCGGAACTATGAGGTCATCTGCCCCTAATTCTAGAGTTAAGTGTTCTATTTATGTTCGAAGTGTACTGTAAAATGTGTTGTGTGCATGATTCGGATTTTGTGTAAGTAAAGGCCATGTAGCTTTGATAGCGCCGAAATATGAATGAATGAATGGATGAATGATTGAATGAATGATTGAATCATGATCATTAGCTTGCCACGGCGGGTGAGTGGTTATCGTGTCGGACTACTAACCACCAAGCTTGCAGGTTCGCTCCTGGCCGTGGTAAGTGATTTTTGATCTTCTTCTTCTCTAAGTGCCATCTCCTCTCAGGAGGTTGGTAACCATCATAGAGACTCTTGCTTTAGATGATGCAGCACGAAACAGCTCAATAGTGGAACAATTGAACCAAGTTTTCAGATTATCCATCCAAGAAATGCGTCTTCTTCCAGGTCTTCTTTTGCCTTGTAACTTTCCTTGAATGACCAGATGCAGCAGATGATATTGATAGGCGGCAAAATTTACGACACGCATATAATGCGATGTTGGCATGTTAAATAACCCATTTGAATTCAGTAGGCCGTGTTCATAGTGGCAAAATTAATCTCGGGATTTTCCACCAACACAAATTTCCTCATTTCTCTACTAGAAAGCGCTATAGTGTTCAAGGAGCATAGATATCTAACCTCCTTGACTTTCATCGTGATTCAAGGAACAACGAAATTCGACATACAAGCTGCCCTCTGAGTGTCAAATAACAAAGCTTGCACCCGGCATCCGAGGCCATACGATATTAGTCAATTATATTATTATTATTATTATCATCATTATCTAAAGGCTAAGCCTTGTTGCTGCAGCCACAACCCACGATCTCCAGCAGTTCTCTTCATCATGACGTAGGAAGGACAACCCAGCCGAGTGATCGTGTTTCTAAGGTATGAGAGACACGGTCTTCCTCTCGATTTCCTCTCTAAGATCTTGCCTTCGAAGACAATCTGGAGGAGGGTGTCATGCCGTAAGACGTTTCCAAGAAATTTAGTGTTTCTCTGTGCTAATGAATAGTGTAAGGTCCGCTTCTCCTTAATGTCATCCAAGATTTGTTCATTATGCTTCTTTTCCCTACAACTCGTTCTTGTCAGATTAAAATAAAATGAAATAAAATACAATTGAATACATAACGGGGACAATTGTTATTTTTCGGACATTTATATGAATGATAGCAAGTTAACCAAACAGTTTTTCATATACCTTTGGATTTATTTATTTATTTATTTATTTATTTATTTATTTATTTATTTATCGTATGGCTTTTGGTGCCGGGAGTGTCCGAGGACATGTTCGGCTCGCCTGAGTCTGTAGCTGCTTCCAGCGGATACCCTAAAGGGTGAGCTACAAGTTCCGTTCAATTTCAAGTAGTTCCAACTTTCGCCACCAGATATCAATGATACCTAGTGGTGAACGTTGGAACTTTGATAGAGCGTTCTGACGAAATCTAACCTAACAAATTTTGCTTTACACAAGTTTAGTCTGTGAAAGGATCTTTTACATGCCATAAATCTATGACATGGGACCGCCGGCTTTACTTCCCCTCCGAAGGAAGGCATACTGAAGGATTTTTAACGCTCTTAAAAAATCCGACGACTTCGGCCGGGTTTGAACCCGCTATCTTGGGCACAGCAGTTCAGCATGCTGCCGACTATGCCACCGAAGCCGCTTATATCTTTGGAAAAAGAAATCGACAACAGCCAGGTTTCAAGAAGTAAAGGATGGTTTAGAATAAAACAATGTAAGAGAAGAAGAGGAATTTACAATAAAAAAGAAAGGTATTGGGAATGGAAGGACTCAAAGGAGGGCAATATAAGAAAACAGGCTCAAAATGGTCGGAGGAGAGAAAGAAAAGTTGAAGGAGCACTGGAGGAAGAAGAAAGAACAAAGGACTAAACATTGAAATTGTTTCGTGGTTCTCAGAAGACCCTAACGGAGAAAGAAGAAGAAGAAAATTGAATGATTCTACGAATATTCTATAAGTAGCAATCTGCCCCGGCTTCTCCCGGGAACAGTTATGAATGCATTACCTGATAAGGGCTTCTTTATGTCAATGAACTACGACCTATATCCGTTTTACATCTCGGCATAAAAAATCCACAGCCTGCTTCCAGTCTCCGACCGGGTCAGGAATGGAATGAATGAAGCCCCCATCTAGCGGCGAGGATATGAACTGTGCCGGCTGCCGAGGCCTGACGCACTCCTCTGGGGCAATGATTAAATGAATGACAGATGAAATGAAATGAAATGATAGTGGAGAGTGTTGCTGGAATGAAATTTTGACAGGGAAAACCGGAGTACCCGGAGAGAAACCTGTCTGCCTCCGTTTTGTCCAGCACAGATCTCACATGGAGTGACCGGAATTTGAACCACGGATCCAGCGGTGAGAGGCCGGCGAGCTGCCGCCGAAGCCACGGAGGCTTGGTTATATATCAGCATGATGGGTTAAAATCACTGACTGGATAATTAATTATATTATCATGGCGATGCATGTGCAACGAATTCTTGTCAGACGTAATTTAAGAATGGCAAGGTGCATGAAACACAAATCCCCCTTCCGTCCAATCTTAACTTGACTTGCGTATTTTGCGGAACGAAAAGTACACAGGCGGAATTATGAAAAGCTGAGTTGCACTTCCAGCGAAACTCCAAACACATTCACTCTTCTCTGAAGTCTTAACTCAACGCGTCTCGACAGTTTGCTGCTGGCTGTACCTGGAGCAATTGGCTCGCCCGCTAGCTAGCCTGTAACTGGGGTGATAGGCTGCAGCAATTTTGGACATCTGTGGTTCGAATTCCGATGTTTTGACCGACCATTCTGAATGTACTATAGTTCCACCCCACGGAGTTTCCATCTAAATACCGCGATACGTACTTTATTTGAAATTTGGGGGCACCTCCCCAATTCTCCTAGCCTAATTGTTTTTATGAACGCTACTGCAGCCACCACAGATACATAGTTTATCAGACAAATCCAACACACATCCAAGTACATGGGGTTGATGACATTAGTCCCTAAAATGAACTAACAACAACAAGAAATGCTAGTATTCCTTGTGTCGTGAGGTCAGTCGAAGCGGTTACTCAGTAAAGGCCAAGAAGGAAGTCTTTTATTCTCATTGGTGACGCCAGCACGTATGGTATGGTCAACTTCCCAGAAGTAGATTTCATTAGACACCATGACACGGTGAATTAATGGTGGACATTCGTTCCTGGAGATTATGGGCTGGAAGTCGCAAGAAGGTTTCCTCGTTCCTCCATCTTAAAATAATGACGCACTTTTCTCTGCAGCAGTCACGTTCAAGAGCTCACTTCAGATAAAAAGAGCACGTACTGGAGGAAATGTGAGGGAATAAAATGGTGAAGAAACACGCTCAATTGACTTAGTTGTACAATCCTTCTCGTCCCTTTGTATTACCCACTGCAAGTTCCTCTTTGTTATGTCATATTTTTCCTTCGCTAGATTATTATCTGTAGAAAGCTCAGAAGACATTTACAGTCTTTCCCTATTAACAACTGTCAGTCGGTCAATTTATGACCAATTATATTATTATTAACATTATTTTTGATGTGTAACATCTTTCCGCTCGGTTGCTGGATAGTTTTGTGGGAGTGATTTTGAAAATTGGGGACGGAAGTGGATCGGAACGATCGAGCTGGCAGTGGTGGATCCAACGGAAGTATGCACTGCCCGCTCGATCGATCAAACGGAAGTGTACTAGCTGCCAGTGGTCGACAACGGAAGTATGCACTGCCCGCTCGATCGATCAAACGGAAGTGTACTAGCTGGCAGTGGTGGACAACGGAAGTTTGCACTGCCCGCTTGATCAATCGGACGGAAGTGTACTAGCTGGCAGTGGTGGAAAACGGAAGTATGCACTGCCCACTCGATCGATTGATCCAGCTACCAGATTATCATTTTAAACGATATTTATCATATCAATATGACTCATTTCAACAGAATCCATATGAAATTACGTGTTGGTCTGTGAATGAAGAGGACCTGTTAATAAGGAATTTAAGGTTATGAGCGGTGTCGCGTCTATTAATCTAGTTGATCCATATCGTATTCTTTATTTAGGCTAGTGCTGGTGGAAACTACACATCATCTAATAAAATGAGTTCCGTATTATAAACTACAATATCTGTAAAACACTCCCTTTTACAATAACAATTGAAAATGTGTGTATTGGAAACAAGGCAGTGTGTGCTCTGTAGCGCGAGAATATTATGGCAATACAGTAGGCAGTGCATTGAGCAGGCACTGGTTTGACGAGCTCAATGGCAAACGTTTCACCGACTTTCATTTGTCATTGAGAAGTTTATGAAGCTTCACGTTCAAGTTTGAACATCACATGGGGTAGGACAAAGACGACAAATGTCATTTAAGTAACCGGCATTATTGTCAAGCTGTACATCCTGCCACATCAACAAATTGTCCAATCTACCAGAAAATATTAAATAAAATAAAATCTAAAGTTAATTATGGCTGAACTATTATTCTACCAAGAACATTTACAAAAAATCAATTATATCCACGCAGGAACTTCTCCTCAATTTTGACCATGACGAAAACTCAACCATTTGCATACAAGAGCCGAACTTCAGATAAATGGTTTCGAACATGGCTTTAACATCTTTGCACTAAGGGAAACTCCACCCGTGGAAATTATTAGAGCGGTTATTGTCACAAAATCCAAAAATGTTATGTTATTACCACAATACTGTTCTTCAGGCAGGGTTGTCATCTGCACATCATTAAACCGACAGGAACTTGATGTGTGCAACGTTTACCTTGACTCTAAACGAGATATCACTTGGACCTGAATGTCATTCAGGAAATATGCAACGTTCTGAGAGGGAAACCACTAATTATTACTGGTGATATTAATGGCAAGCATGGCTCCAGGGGTTGCCTTATTGAGGATGCCCGAGGGAAACTCTTCTATGATCTCTGCAGTGCCTGCAATTTAAGTATGCTCAATAATGGCAACAAGCCGACATATGCGTAGTAACTCTCGAAAGTTTTGTAGATATACTGTAACTGCATGCTACTCCACATTCTTTCCGTTTTTATAAGCAGTTTTTAACTCTTATTCTTGTAATTTTTCAAATTAATCTCATAATTTATAGTGTATTTTTTTTTGTAACAAACTACAACCCTAATGTACTTTGTGTAATAGGGTTCCATTTACTGTGATGGATATTCAATAATAATATTGTCAAGCTGTGGTTGAGAAGGCTAGTCAAATATTAAATGCATAACAGAATGTTTTTATATGAGTGGAATAAAAGCTGAGACTAGGTCATTTCATGATTGTAGGAAAGTAGTGGTTTTGTACGGGTTCCGCAGCCACCTCCACCTCCCCACCTCACAAGATGGCGGCAGCCCGATAACTCCCGAACCCGTGGTCGGATTTTGACGAATGAGGTGTCATTGAACTCGGGCTGACACACCCTTTCCAGTGGACAACATATTTCCACCCCAAAAGTAAAACCTACCCTACTAAGGGGTGAAATTGAATTTTTTAGAGAATCTCTCTTTCCAATTGCAACATGTGAGAGTTTGAATGCTAATATGGAATGAAACGTTGTTCTACATAAAGTGCATGTGTTCGGTGGAAAGCCACTATGAATTAACATGCTAGTTTTTTGTTTTTACACATGTCCACTCATAGGTTTGGTAAGAGGGCGGGCTTTTTTAAAAATGGTGGCTGTAGTGTAACCTAACTCAACCTAACGGGTCCTTGTTGACAGGTCCTTGTGGACGAGTCCTTGTGGACAGGTCCCTGTTGACAGATCCCTGTGGACGGGTCATTTTTGACGAGTCATTGTTGACGGGTCCTTGTTGACGAGTCCCTGTGGACGGGTCATTGTAGACGAGTCCTTGTGGGCAGGTCCTTGTGGACGAGTCCTTGTCCCTTTGGACTGATCCCTTTGGCCTGGTTCCTACGGACGAGCCCATGAATTTATTTAAATTATGTCAAAGGGCCTAACTACATTTGTGTGTGTGTTGAATTGACGTTGTTCACCACTACTATAATGGGATAACGATATGAAAGGAAAGTAGCGAAATACATGTGAACATACAAGTATCTAACTTGGTGGATGGATGTGTTCTAACTAGTCATTTGTAGTTGAAAGAGAATAATACATGTTCTTAAGATGTTAAAACTTAAGAAATGACACGTTCAGTAAGACGTCTTGTTACTTCCTGTGTTATATTACAGACATGGCAGAGAGCGCGCAGATCTGTTGCTATGACTAACACTGCAGTAATTTGAAACCGCAAGTGTTCATTAAGACAATGGATGATGATCATGCAAAGTTAGCAGTTATTGGATATTACACAGGTGTTCCTTCCGGTGTCATGTTGCTGACATACCAGAGAGCGCACACTGCTGTTGCTATGACTGACGCTGCAGTAATTTGAAACCCCATATGTTGATTAAGATAATGGGTGATGATCATGCGAAGTCAGCAGTCATTGGATACCACACAGGTGTTCCTAGTGTACTTTGCACTCTCAACTGTATTGGGAAAGGAATTGCAATGATCTGCAAAAAACTGCTGACACGAGCGATGAGAGTTTATATAAGAGGGGTGTCATATATCTCCCTACTGTCAGTCTATATTACTCGCTTTGAGTGAACAGTGCTCTATTACTGCTCAAGAGTTGTAAAAAAAAGCCGTTTTGGTAGAAAATCATTAAATTATTTTGCAAGGTAAGTACTTATTATTAATGGATTGTAGTCTTTTATTACTAATTGATGTTGAAGTTATTGATTGGAATGTATTGATTGATTGATTGATTGATTGATTGTTTGATTGATTGATTGATTTGTTTACAGATAATTGGGTACCTGTAGGTTACCAAATTCCTTCAATCTGTTCATTCAGTGACAGTAGTTGATCAATTATAAAAAGGTAAGTGCCCCCCTCTAATAACTTTTAAACAGTTAGAGTGATATTTTCCAATGTTCACCACTACATGTTAGTGAAAATGGTATATTTGACAGTCAAAAGTTGGAACTACTTGACCATGGTGTGTTAAGCTAATTTTGTAGGTTAGATTTTGATTACCGCTCTATTAAGTTTGAATGTTCATTGCTAGGTGTCAGTGACAGAGGGAATATTTAAAGACTTAACCTCAGTTCACTTAACTTTACCTAACTTAACCTTGTCATGTGACATGTTTTACAAGTTTAAACTTGTTTTAAGACTGGCTATGACATTACACTTAGCTCACTTAACTGGCGATCGCTGGTTTTATCACGTGACATGTTCTACAAGTTTAGACTTGTTTTAAGACTGGCTATGACGTCACACTTAGCTCACTTAACTGGTGATCGCTGGTTTCTATCACGTGACATGTTCTACAAGTTTAGACTTGTTTTAAGACTGGCTATGACGCCACACGTAGCTCACTTAACTGACGACCGCTGGTTTCTACCACTCTATCATGTTCCAATGTTCACCGCTAGGTGTCAGTGACAGTGGTATATAGTAACCCCCAGTTAGAACTACATAAAGTTAGACTTGCTAGGAGTTCACAGATCGATTTAAATACCCTGCTATAACCATTGACTGGAATATAATTAAACTATTTATATTGTACTTTTTGTTTTATCTTTTATTAACATTAATGATTTCTTTCTTTTATAGATATCTTGGAAAGTAATCACCATGTTCAAGTGTGGTGACTGTAAGAAACAGTTCTCAAGACCTGACAGCCTTCAACGACACGCAAATGTTAAACATGACATTAAAATGTTTGTGTGCAGTCATTGTGCTACAACATTTAACAGACAAGATAATCTTGCACGTCATGTAAATTTAATGCATGTCAGTTCAGCACCATTTTCGTGTTCAGTTTGCGAACTTGATTTTTCTGCTGTAAAGCGATATCAATTCCACATGGTTGAAGTGCATGGAGAACAACAGGAATTGAAATCTGTAAAACCATCAACTAGCACGGAACCTTTAAATGAATGTGATGCTCAAAAGCGTAAACGTTCTCAAGATTGTGAAAATAGTTGTGCAACAAAAAGAAAAAAGAATGGTGATCCTTCAATAACACATTGTAATGTATGTAATATTGATATACCTTCTTCAATCATTCATGGACATTTACGCAGTATTCAACATAAAAATAACGCTTGCCATGAAAGAAATTCTGGAAATGTTCAACAAATTGGTAGTGCATTTAAAAGTCGAATTGCTAGTTATAGACTTTATAGTAAAGAAAAAACTCAAAGTATTGAATCATTTTTAAAAAAATGTTCAACCTACTGTGTTTGGCTTAGTAGAAAATGTTTTATTAGAGCATAAAACAATTAAAATGAATTTTGAACTTTTTGGCCTCTATGTAAAATCTGGGAGCGAAGGTGAAATTACAGATATCAAATCTTTTAATACAAAAAACATAATTGTTAGCGAATCAACTAATATTAGTGATATATATCAAAATATTTAAGTGCCATCATCGTGAAGAGTGAAGAGTTCCAGGAAAGGGAGTCAGGATGGGCGTTGGTTGAAGTACTTTATTTAGAAACCAACCTGAATAAATATAATCCCCTTCGAGCATCATCATACATTGATTTACCTGCATGGATTAAACGTAAGAATGCTTGTGTAAACGTTATGAATAATGATGACGCATGCTTTGCATGGGCTGTAACCTCAGCTCTCCATCCAGCAGCGATGAATGAAAAGAGAACGTCATCATATCCTCACTATTCTTCAGTGTTAGATTTAAAAGAAATAGAATTTCCTATGGCGATAAAAGACATTCAACGTTTTGAAGAGCTGAACAATGTAAGTATTAATGTTTATGGAATTGAAAATAAGAGTATAGTTGGTCCTCTATATTATACTCAGGAAAAAAAGGATGCTCATGTAAATTTACTATACATAACCGAAGGTGAAAATGCTCACTATTGTTGGATAAAACATTTAAGTAGACTTGTCGGTAGTCAGATATCAAAAGATAAATCTAAGAAGTGGTTGTGTGATGGCTGTTTGCTACATTTCTAGAAAGAGGACCAACTAACTCAACATCAAAAATGGGGGTGTAATCATGTTCGTACGATATTACCGACTCCTAAAAATAACATTCTAAAATTTAAGGATTATGAGAAACAGCTTCGAGTACCATTTGTTATATATGCTGACTTCGAGGCTTTGCTAAAACCATTTAATACATGTTCATCAAATCCAGCCCAACCTTTCACCAACACAACTCACATTCATGAACCTTTTAGCTTTGCATATTATATTAAATGTAGTTATGATGACTCTTTAAATAAGTTTGAGCTCTATAGAGGACCTGATGCACCTAAAGTTTTTATGGAAAGGCTTGAGAAAGATGCCATTCGTATATACTCTATTTTAAATACGATCATTCCAATGGAACCACTAACTTCCTCAGAGCAAATGAATTTTGAAACTGAAACTAATTGTTTTATATGTGGTGAATGTTTATATTCAGACAGGGTTCGCGATCATGACCATTTAACAGGAAAATATCGTGGTGCTGCTCACCAAGAATGTAATTTAAGTTATAGAGTAAGTAAATTCATTCCGGTCATTCTACATAACGGTAGCAAATACGATAACCACTTTATTGTTAAAGAATTTGGAGCTTCAGATGTGAAAATTGATGTGATTGCAAATAATAAGGAACAATACATATCGTTCACAAAATACATCAAAACTGACAATAAGAAAACCATTAAACTGCGATTTTTAGATTCATTCCGCTTTATGCCGAGTAGTCTTGATAAGCTGGCTAGTAATTTAAAATCAGATCAGTTTCATGAAATTCAACGTGTCTTTCCTAAAGAAGATGATTTTAATTTGATTTGTCAAAAGGGTATATTCCCTTATGAATATATTAACTGTGTGGAACGTCTTGAGGAGTGTTCATTACCACCGAAAGATGCATTTTACAGTTCCTTAAACACAAGTCATATCAGTGATCAGGAATATTTACATGCACAACGTGTATGGGCACAGTTTAACATTCAAACTTTAGGAGAATTTTCAGACATATATTTGAAGACAGATGTGTTGTTATTAGCAGATGTTTTTGAAAATTTTCGGAATGTTTGTATGAAAACTTATGACCTTGATCCTTGTCAGTATTTCACAGCTCCTGGGTTAAGTTTCAGTTCAATGTTGAAAAAAACGAAAGTAAATTTAGAATTAATGACTGATATAGACATGATCAATTTTATAAAATCATCAATTCGAGGTGGATTAAGTCAATGTAGTGGACGGTATTCTAAAGCGAATAATAAATACATGCCTAGCTACAACCCTTGTGAAGAGTCAAAGTATATTGTCTACCTCGATGCAAATAACCAATATGGTTGGGCTATGAGTCAATATCTACCACTGAAAGATTTTCGCTGGCTGACACAACCTGAAATTGATGTCTTACATGTTGACACTCTTAATGATAACGATGATAAAGGATATATTTTAGAGGTAAATCTTGAGTACCCTAAAGAGTTACATGATGATCATAATGATTTACCATTTTGTCCTGAGAATATGAAATCTCCATACATCACATCACGAACAAAAATGTTAATTGCTAATGTAAATGATAAATGTAAATATGTAATACATTATCAAAACTTGAAACAGTGTCTACAGCATGGATTGAAATTAACTAAAATTCATCGCGTATTACAATTTCATCAGTCAGCATGGCTCAAACCGTATATTGATCTAAACAATAATTTAAGAACACAGTCAACAAACGCGTTTGAAAAAGATTTTTATAAACTCATGAATAATAGTGTTTTTGGAAAGACTATGGAGAATGTTGATAAACGAGTTGATGTAAAGCTGATAACAAAGTGGGAGAATGATGGTAAAAGGTATGGTGCGAGCAACTTAATAAGCAAGCCTAACTTTCATAGCTGTTCAATTATTCATGAGGATTTAGTTGTAATACAAATGAATCGTCTTAAAGTAACTTACAACAAACCCATATATGTGGGTTACACCATTCTGGAATTGTCAAAAACACTTATGTATGAATTTCACTATGATTATGTAAAGAAAAACTATCTTGATAATGCTAAATTACTCTACACAGACACAGATTCTTTTATTTATGAGTTTAAAACTGATGATTTTTACGAGGATATCAAAACTGAGCTAAATAGGTTTGATACAAGTGACTACCCTAAGGATAATATTTACCATTTACCTCTAGTAAACAAAAAGGTTCTTGGGAAATTTAAGGATGAATGTGCTGGTGTTATTATAGACACCTTTGTAGGCACAAAATCTAAATCATACAGCTATATGACAATTGATGATGTAGTAGTAAAAATTAAAAGGAGTGAAAAAGAATGTTGTTAGTAAAGAGTTAGATATAAGTGATTATAAAAACTGTATAGTTAGTAACCCACCTGTATTATATAAGAAAATGTGTGTATTTAGAAGTAAAAATCATCAGCTACATACCAATTTGTTGAACAAAGTTGCTTTAAGTAATGAAGACAACAAACGATTCATTATACCCAACACATTTAATACTCTTGCTTGGGGAAACAGTCGTATTGACGACTATTACTTTACTTAAGTCTAATGATCACTATATTGTAATATTTGTAGTGTGTTTTATATTGTAATATTTTTTGTAAAAACTGTAAGTAGAATGTATAATGTTAGACTACAGTAACTTAGAAAAATAAGATAAGTAATACATTTTAGTGTAAAATGTTTGCTTTTGTATATTACGAAAAAGATTTTAAAAAATTTACGGAATGTGTGAACTAAACAAGGGGAATGTAAAAATGTAAAGTGGAAATTGTAAATATCCATGTGTGAAAAAGTGAAACGGCTATCACCATTTAAAAATTAAAAAGACATTGTTATCTGGTAAACCTCGTTTTTTATTTCACAACAACAAAAATGTACAGAATGTGTAAACTAAACAAGGGAATGTAAAAAATGGAAAGTGGAAATTGTAAATATTCATGTGTGAAAAAAAAAATGAAATGGCTATCACCATTTTTAAAAAATAAAAGATATAGTGATTTAGTGAACCTTATTTATATTTCACAAAAAAAATGTACAGAATGTGTGAACTAAACAAGGGGAATGTAAAAAATGTAAAGTGGAAATTGTAAATATTCATGTGTGAAAAAATGAAAATGATGAAATGACTATCACCATTTTTAGAATTAAAAGACATTGTGATCTGGTAAACCTTGTTTTTATTTCACAACAACAAAAATGTACAGAATGTTTAAACTAAACAAGGGGAATGTAAAAAAATGTAAAGTGGAAATTGTAAATATTCAAGTGTGAAAAAAATGAAATGGCTATCACCATTTTTTTAAATAAAAGACATTGTGATCTTGTAAACCTTGTTTTTATTTCACAACAAATAGAGCTTTACAAAAATAGAATACAAAGAAATACCAATTCCTCAATCCTTTTCAATGTCCATGTCCACTCATTATTAACTTTCCTTTTATAACACTAATCACAATGACGACTGCCAACCTCTCTCCCACTGAGACATCACAGAATGTCAAAAGTTGTTTAGCTTTTCAACGATACTTTATCCGCTACACGTCTTAATGCAGGATGACTGTGGTGATAAGAAAGGTGCATGCTTGATCCAAAGGATTAATAGGTATATCACTACACTGCAAAAGGTTCTTCAAGACAAGTTCCAGGACTACACAAATAATAACCAGGTAGGTAGATTTCGAAAGTCAAGTATTGAATTACTTTGTTAATGACGCCATTGCCAGTACAGGTCTGGCATATCCTTTTCCATTGGTGGTAAAAAGGTTTGATCTTCCTCTTCCTCTGTGGATGACGTTTGTTGTTGCTGCTTTTTTTCTCCATCACACCCGTGGAATGAGGAAACAAAGTCTTTACACTGACTTTTATGACCATGATACAGTTTGACCAGCTGGCAAGTAGCACACTGTCGCATAGAGGGTATTTTTGCCATAGCCACTTGCTTATGGTGATCATAATCCGTACATGGTTGCAATTCACTTAACACAGGGTCTTGAGTCCATGATTTTGGTACTTGTTGCCAGATTTCTTTCACTGCATTTGCTGCGACATAATAAATGAATAATTTTGGAAGAGCCAATAATTCTTCTTTAGTAAAACTGTCTAGTTTCTTTTTACACACAAAGAACTTTCCAATCGCTTTATCGGTAGCATCCCCTTTCTCCATGGTATTACGTTGATGTTTACACGTCGCTTGTAGAAATCTCACTGGTGTCATCCACAGGTAAACCTTTAGTTTTAATTTTATTTAACAACTCCCAGAAGGCATTGGTGGATAGCCAATGAAACAATTGCCACACCTGTGCCAAGGCTTTATGGGTAATATTGACACAGGGGCAGCGATCCATGAGTGTTTGCAGCGATGGACAGCCCATGTCCATTAAATCGATACATTGACAGTAAGACGCTAAAAATGGTTGTAGCCATTGACGTTTTTCACTACCTTTCACAAATATTACATGGGTAGAAGACAAGTGGGCTTTCATGACCATGTCCAGGTGCTTATATGAAATGGTTCCCTGCTTCCAGTCTAGTTGCATATGAGTTTCAATCCACTGGGTTTGTTTACGGTCTTTATCACACAACAAATCAAACGCATAAGGTGGTTTAAACACCAAATGAGTAGCTTGTGATATCCAAAAAGTGGAACAATCGATGATGGCCACTTCTTTAAATATAAATTTGTTATCTCCAATTTTAAACCCTTGACAGTCGACAATCAGTGTACGCAACATGTTTACTCTTGTCTGGATCAAGTCCAACTGACCACAGACTGACAATTGTTCAGTAAGGTGTACCCATGTCATTTACTTACATTCTATTCTAGTAAAAGAAAAGAAAAACATCGAGTAGTCACTATAGAGGTAGGGATATGACAGGGGGAGCATAAGAAATAATAATATAACAACAACAACCAATTTTTTTATTTCATTATTTTATTAGCATAACAAGTTTTACATTCTTTTTTCATTCTAGGATAGAGGCGGTACCATCTCATACAACAAAAAGACTTTTGTGTTTATAGTGTCCATAACACCGATGTTATCCCAATGTCTCTAAACTGGATGTTTTTGACTGTGAGCTGCTCACTGAAGCACTGCCGGCACCATAAAGTCTACACGTATCATAACTTTTTTCATCACTCAGAGGCATGAGTGAGGGGTAACTTGAATGACAGGGTATATTACCCACCTCCATTCTGCACAGGTAGGGACAGGCAGGTGACCAGCGCTGATGTTCCTGCATGGGTTCATCGCTCTCTTGCCATTGGTCTAAGATGATGGGACAAAACACACATTTCACTTCATCTCTTGTTTTTAAATAGTAGAATCCAGCGGCTGCTAAGGCTTGAGGGTTTATAAAAGGCACCGGCCACGTCGCAAAGGTCTTGAAACGTTGTTCCTCAGATTTTAAATTCATGGATGTAACTTCTCTTGAGGCTTGAAAGCAAGACATGACTGAGCGGTTTGATGTGTGTTGACCTGCTATTTATACACTTGTCACTTGGTTGGACAGTGGATAATAGTTGACTTGTTTGTGATGAATAATCAAACAGTAGGCCGTGGTATTGGCTGGAACATTGTCATGCGTTTCAAAATCTAGTCGAATGTCAATATTGGATGGTTTGACAGACTCTTCCAAGTAGGAACAGTCAAAGACAATCAGAGGCGCCCTTGTCTTAAAAGCTTGGGGTGATAACATTGGACAATTCTCTTTTTGATAATACGACCATCTAAATTTAAAAAACAAGTCGTACAGGGAGGCAAACTTATTTTTTGAAAAATCTAAATCCAGCCCTTCATAGGGAAGCACAGCACCGTTGAGGAAAAGACGTGCATTTCTCAATTGCAGGTGATCAAATTGCGTGACATCTTTGGTTTGTTGATACTTGCGATTCGTTTGAAAACCCACAATCATGTAGAGAGGTCTCTCTGTATAGCGGGCAGTTTTTATAGACCAACTGTGTGTGCTGGTGGTGGGCAATAACGGGTACTCATGGAGTGCCCAGCTTCTAAATTCCATGGGTAGAGGTATATCTCTCTTTACCATTTTGAGTATGTCCAGTTTTTTGCTATCGTTAAGGGTCACATGAGGCACTTTCCATAGCAAGCGTTGTAGTTGAATTTTTGAATCAATGGGGGCATTGTCGACTCCCTTGAGTGCATTATTATCACTCCTGTCTCTCACTAGATAAAGCACTTGCCTTGCGTTGACCACAATGCGCTGGTGATCTTCAGCAAAGCCTAAAATCAGTTTAAGAGGTAAATATCCAGTGAAGGTGCCATCGGTGTGTACCATCCAGTCATTGGTCGAGTCAGGGCACCAACCCGCCATGCAAAGTGTTTTAGCTTCTTCCTCACTATAAGAGGGATATAGTTTCATGACACTGGAAATACCCACATTTCGAGTGCTATCCACCACGATATCGTTAATGACATAACGTACTTCAGAAAACAGGAAGGCGAAAGCATGGTTGGCTAACTTGGATGTAGTGGGTGTAGAACCATCGGCTTTGGTGAGCCGACCTTCAATCTGAATAACACTTTCATGTGGTAGAGTGTAAATATCTTGGTTGTTGATAACAAATTGAATTTCATCATTGTTATTGAGTCCAGGTGTTTGAGCTTGATAAGAATGCAGATCAATTCTTACCACTCCTAGTTGCTCCTCGATGTGGTTCGCTACCTCTAGAATAGAATTCATCGCGGGGGTTAATGTGGTAACCCAAATGCTGTAAAATCTGCTTGTTCTGAGATGTTAACGTGTATTCACGTGGTAAACAACTAACACCATTCCTAGACGGTGCTGTTGCTTTATATACAAACTTCATAGTGGTTTTAGCACCAACTTGTAAGTCACTGGTGTGGTAGAATCTAGATCAATGAGTTGTTGCTCTCTATTGATCAGTCTTAATGTTATATTACTAATACCATCGACGGCCATAGAATGAAAAAGCACCACTGGAGGGTTTTCACGAATAATATAGCCATTGGGCGATGTTACAATAAAGTCATAAAGCGAATGCGACGGTTCTTGATTGGTGTACACTTGACTAATAATATTACACGTCACCGACACATGATGGTCCTCAATGAATTTCACTTCATGGTCTGATTCATGTTTTTTGTTGGGCTCTAACACACGTGGTTTAAATCCTGGTAATGGACCAATGGAATCGGAGTGAGTTTTAAAGTCAATTTTGAATGTAGAAAAAATACTGCAGCGATGAGTGTTGGTATTTCCTACAAGTTCAAACTTGCGCGTTCCATCGAGAAATGACTTTAAACCATATTCATTGATCAACACCACATAAATGTGTTCATAAATGTCATCTATCGTGTATCCACCAGAGTTCAGGGTGAGCACAGAATCATCATAGTAAAACTTGTTGTTCACATTTTCACGTATGTTGTATATTCGATTGTACGTTTCAAGAGAAACAAGTCCTAAACCATAAGGTTTTTCACTCAATTCGATAGGTGGGTAAAAGTATAGACTCACTTCAGGTCCACGTCCATGCAGTGTAAACGTCTTACTTTCCACCGACATACTGTTGACGTTTTTGCTTATGTTGCGTCTTATATAAAAAAATTAAACATAAACGTCCACACTGTTGGCTGTTAAACGTTTGCTCACGTTTCACATTATAATATATCTTGATCCTGTTTCCAAAATAGGCCACTAGTTCCATGGGCGGGGGTAAATTCCCAAAACTGTCAAAGTACCATACAGTAAATCCCTCGTTGACATAAGCTACATAATGTGTTCCAGGTCCTCGGTGATCATCCAAATTGACAACAGCACATTCATGTTTCCAGGGTCGTGACGGTAATTGGTTTCGCATAAACACACCTCGAAAATGAGAAAGCTTTAGTTGTTTAGCATAGCTTTCCATTTGCTGATGCGTCAGGGCATGTCTTGCTATGGTTGAGGTTAAAGATGTTTTATTTTATTTCGAAAAGGTGAAATTCCAAATCCTTGTTGATAAAAGGCTGGCTTCAAATTGACATTTCTAGCCCCCATAGCAATGGCCTCCATTGTTTCATTGTGTCGCTGACTTTCTTTGAGTTGTTGCTTGCCCTGTTGCGCGGCTTTAATAGTTTTTGCCACTGCACTGGCACCGCCTAAAAGTGAACCCAGAGCAGCCAGACCAGCGAATAATGCAGGTAAAAATCCCGCTCGTTTAGGGACGGGGATCACTCGCCCTTGTTTTGAACCCTGTCGCTGACGTTTTGGAATAACATGTCTCTGTGCTACTCGAAGAGCTTTCCTTATGGTCAACACATTATTTTTTCTTTTTTTCTTTCGTAAGGGCTTGTCCACGAATGTCATAAGCCCAGGCTTTGCCAAGGACAGGCTTTTTGTCTTTCTCACCACATATCTTTGTTTCACCATGATGATGATGACCAACAACCTTTCACAAGAAAGTTTAAGTCACAACTAACATTAGATTGTTATTTCATGGCTGTATATTCCAATTCTACATAAAGTGGGAAATCATTTATGGTTTTTCCAGCTTGCTTTTCATTCCATGTCAACAGGAGATGAAAGGATAATTCGTCTCCTGCATTGCCCATTTCATGGTTATGGACCAACATCCTATGACCATTTATCTCTATTTGTAAATGGTTCTCATCAGGTATGGCATATTTGATGTGAATGGTTCCATTATAGTGTAGTCGATAGTGGCTTAAACCCGAAGCAAGCACATAGGTCAAGTGCTGGTGATGAACTAGCGGTATATGGTTTCTCTCATTCACAGGTTTTACATTTGTCAGATGCACTAAAAATACAGATGGGATAAATTTATAAAGCCTTTTCATTTCATAGGTCACGTATCGCTTGGTACAGACATCATCATCTTCTTGTGGGTCTTCCACGTGAATAATGCGGTGATGATTAGCGCTATAGCCATCCACCGTAAGCTGAGGCACTTTATCATAAAACTCATACACCTTGTTATCCACATACTTTTTTGTAGTAACGTCTGTAGACACTTGAGGATGTTTTACATGAGTTAACCGCTTTCCTTTAAAGTCATAATCTCCTTGTTTTGTGCGTGGCACTACTGACCTATCCACATAGTGTTTATTAGCAGGATCTGTTTCTTGTTTAGGATCATGTATGGGAACAGACCTAGCTTTGACCATCAACGCACGTCCAAAGACATCCATCGTCAACCTGTAATACGAGTCTACTGTTTCTATGACGAGGCTCGGTGCGATGTATATAGACAGCCTGCTAGCCTCTCTAAGCCTTAGTTGAAATGATACTAATTAAGCAGCAAGAGTCATTCCCTGTGAGGGACATGGTTTCCCATCTCTGCCCCACATCACGTGAACAACGCCATGGTTCACTGTTTCCATCTTCCATTCGCTGCATCATTGTGGGACCTTCCGGCTGTGGAAAGACCAATCTTTTGCTGACACTTATTACAGCGCCCAATGGTCTGTGTTTTCAAAATATTTATATTTTCGCAAAATCTCTCTACCAACCTCTCTACGTGTTTCTGGATCAAGTCATGTCTGGATTAAAAAATGAGAATATGGGGTATTTTACATTTTCCACGCATGAAAATGTTATTTCACCGGATGAGGTAAAGCCTGATTCACTCATGATTTTCGATGATGTATCCACTGAACGACAAGGTATCATTCAAAGCTATTTCAGCATGGGTCGACACAAACATATCGATTGCTTCTATCTTGGACAAACGTATTCTAAAATGTCCAAACAGTTGATTCGTGACAATGCCAATGTCATTGTTTTATTTCGCCAGGACGAGAGGAACAGTCGTTACATTTATAATGAACATGTGAATCCGGATATGACCTTTCAAATGTTTACAGAATTGTGTGGCAAGTGCTGGAACACACAACGTCATGCCTGTTTAGTGATTGACAAACAAAGTGAACTCAACCAAGGGCGGTATCGCTTAGGGTTTGATCATTTTATTGCTATTTAAGGCACTGTATCATTCCCTCTCAAGTCATTTGTCGCGGCATCATGGCGTTAGCAGAGAGTCAATTGAAAAAGCATATTATTAGAGCAAAAAATACTATTCGCCAAAAGTTTCGTCAATTGAAACGATCGCGTGCGGATCTTGCTTTGTTTATTCAACAACATTTAGCACCTCCGCTAAAAGCTATGTTGAAACCCTCTATCAAGCCATTTGAAACGCTACCTACCGTTTCACAAGCCAGTCAGACGCACCACGAGGACTCTGAGGAAGAGAAAGAGGAAGATGAAGAGGATCAGGAAGATTTAACTAGTGTTAGCGAAGTTGAGGATAATGAGGAACAAGTGTTTACGCCTCAAAAAAAGGCATCACCCCTTGCAGAGTATTTAAGAAAAAGGAAATCCTTGGCCATGGTCGAAACCCCTTGCCCTTCCAGATCGTCTCCATTTTCACAACTCTTGGCCACTCCTCAACATAAAGCTCAACTGAAAAACATTTTAATAAAATATTATGGATCAACACTGGAACCCTATTTCACCAATCTATTTGTTGGAAACACAGATACCACATATGGCGTTCGCTATGAGAATGATAGTTTTAAAATTGGTGATTCATCGATTAAATTTAGTCGTACTAAAGCTGTCATTAAAAAGATCAACTATAAATTAACACCAGGACTGTTAAAGCTACTATTCTCTAGGACTCCCTCATCTCAAGATTATACGTCAGAGGACCTTAGTAAATATAAATCCATTTTAATGGATACCCATGCTCACAAAAGACAGTATGATCCCACTCAACAAGTGAATGCTAATATATCCCAAAAATATAAAACCATCATTGCAAAAATGTTCCCCGCTAGTCAAAGTGGTCGTCGTAAAGTGTCCGCTTCAGGGGTGACATTTAAACCATTAAAACCCCTTGTGGATGTTACCTACTGGCACAATCCAAATAAACTCGTCCAGCGACTACAGCTGTTGCATGCTTCACGTCAAGCCGGCCATACTGGTCACGATTGGGAAATTCAAGAAATTGAGGAAGAACTTCGAAATGCCAAAATTATTGTTTAAGCCCTCACCCATTAAAATGGGTATTGCTCACGAGTTGCATCGTCCAGCTAGACGTCACTATCAGCGACTCAAGGTGATTTCACAGGGTGTGGATGAACTTTGGCAAGCAGACTTGGTTGAAATGATTCCCTATGCTAACGTTAACGATGGTGTACGCTATATGTTGACGGTCATTGATGTTTATTCCAAAATGGCGTTTGTTGAACCTGTGCGTCGCAAGTCTAGTCCACTAGTCACCAAAGCCTTTCAACATATTATTCAACAATCTAAACGTCAACCTCAGCTGCTACAAACCGACCAGGGAAAGGAATTTTTCAACAAGGAATTCTCCAGTTTTCTCAAATCTAAGGATATTCACCATTACACCACGTACAGCAATCTCAAAGCCAGCGTGGTCGAGCGGTTCAACCGAACATTGAAAACCCATATGTGGAAAGCGTTTACCGCTCAGGGCACTTATCGCTGGTTGGACTTATTACCTGAGTTAGTGTCACGTTACAACGACACCAAACACAGAACCATTGGGACCAAGCCACGACTTGTAACTAAAAATATTCCACAACTGGATAAACTGTTTAACCCCATAAAAACAGCAGACCCTAAACGTCATCGCCTTAACATTGGGGACCATGTTCGTCTGAGCAAATTCAAGTCCGTCTTCGACAAGGGCTACACATCAAATTGGGGGACAGAACTATTTCGAATTCGTCAAGTCAACCTGAACAGTCCAGTCACCTATTTACTCGAGGACCTCAACCATCAACCCATAAAAGGCAGGTTTTATCTTCAAGAACTTCAAAAGACAGCGTTTCCTAAACATTACCTTGTGGAAATAGTGTTGAAACAAAAAGGAAATAAACTATATGTAAAATGGTTGGGATTTAGCTCAGCCTTTAATTCTTGGATTAATAAATTACATGTTGTGTGAACCTGTGTGTCTTGTATTTATTTATTTACTCATGTTATACTTAACCTACAGTCCTATGTACAGTCCTCAGCTATACATGTATTATGAGCAAATACATATTTCTTTCTCTCTTCACCTGTGTTCTCTCTTACACTAACTCTCCCCCCTTCACCTCTCACCACTGTCAAAACAGGTTGTGACTTGTTAGCTCTTATCGTGCACGTGTACAGGTGAACACCTGTGTGTTAGATCATATTACACATGAACTTGCATTTTCTCACGTATGAAGCAAAACAGGATGTGACTTGTTTCACAAGGAGGACGGTAATAAGGTCATCTCACACGTGTTCACATGTATTTCGCTACTTTCCTTTCATATCGTTATCCCATTATAGTAGTGGTGAACAACGTCAATTCAACACACACACAAATGTAGTTAGGCCCTTTGACATAATTTAAATAAATTCATGGGCTCGTCCGTAGGAACCAGGCCAAAGGGATCAGTCCAAAGGGACAAGGACTCGTCCACAAGGACCTGCCCACAAGGACTCGTCAACAATGACCCGTCCACAGGGACTCGTCAACAAGGACCCGTCAACAATGACTCGTCAAAAATGACCCGTCCACAGGGATCTGTCAACAGGGACCTGTCCACAAGGACCTGTCAACAAGGACCCGTTAGGTTGAGTTAGGTTACACTACAGCCACCATTTTTAAAAAAGCCCGCCCTCTTACCAAACCTATGAGTGGACATGTGTAAAAACAAAAAACTAGCATGTTAATTCATAGTGGCTTTCCACCGAACACATGCACTTTATGTAGAACAACGTTTCATTCCATATTAGCATTCAAACTCTCACATGTTGCAATTGGAAAGAGAGATTCTCTAAAAAATTCAATTTCACCCCTTAGTAGGGTAGGTTTTATTTTTGGGGTGGAAATATGTTGTCCACTGGAAAGGGTGTGTCAGCCCGAGTTCAATGACACCTCATTCGTCAAAATCCGACCACGGGTTCGGGAGTTATCGGGCTGCCGCCATCTTGTGAGGTGGGGAGGTGGAAGTGGCTGCGGAACCCGTACAAAACCACTACTTAGGAAGCCATGTTTTTATTTTTACGACGAATTGTATGAGAGTCTTGAGAATAATGAATGATATAGTTACTGAGGAGTGTGCTCACAGTATTTGTGAGTACAGTCGACGTTGTGTGTCACTTTGTTATTATGAATTATTAAGAAAGGAAGGAAGCTTGTAGTTTTGCGTGACCGTTAATCTCACAATCATGATCCACGGTACCTCCCTTTTACGTGGAATGCGAACCACAGGACATGGCATTTCAATTCGAAAATCTCACATGTATTGACCGGGAATCAAACCCGGTCTACCTTGGAGAGAGACTAAGAACTTGACCGCTGCGCCACAAGTGTGACAGTAGCATATCTCCAGTTCAATCACTATATTCATCATAATACCAGTCTGAAAATGGAGCGTAAATTAACATTTTAAGAATGTGCAAGCTGTGTAGTATACCAGTAGGATAACATGTCAGATGTTACACATCATATGCGACTACTGTAAGGCTCGTATCTTTTTTTATTATAATTATTAACATTATCGTGTTAAAAGCCATTTTTCAGTGTTGCCTTATTTATTGAAATTTAATGTGTTTCAGTCGGTCAACATGATTGTACCCAATTGTAATGAATGTTTCCTTAATCCTGCGCGGGAATGGACCACACATCACTCAAACAGCTTAGCTCACAATTCTCACCAACCTGACCCTTTAATAACAATCACATATAAACTCCGCAAGTTTTCTAGGTGTGTGCCATGTCTTGTGTGGGGTGTCACCTAGGAACACCAAGCTGGCTCATCAGTGGGCTCTTGGTGCTCCCCGCCCGGACTCCCACAGGAGTAGCGAACTGTGCACTACCTCCCTTCTTATGAAGCGCACCGGCGCCTGTTAACTGCGAGAGCTAAACGCTCAAGCAGCCTTTCACCTCCCTATAAAGGCTTTTAAAAAGATGGTATATTGGCTTTCACGGTCCGGGCGGGGACACCAAGAGCTCGCTGATGAGCCAGCTTGGTGTTCCTAGGCGAAACCCCACACAAGCCACGGCACAAACATAGAAACATTTCTGAGTTTAAATGCATGGGCGTGAAAGCCAATATACCAACAATCACATAATCTCACCACGCAAACAAAATTGAAGGACATTCACCACTATCAGTATGTTAACAAGAAAATCAAATATAACTAAGAAATATTGACTAGTTGTGCTAGTTTAATTACTTCTGCAAATAAATAAGTGTACATATTGTAAATACTATCACCCATACTTGTAGGCATAGATTTAATAGCCCAAGGTGTATGTTTCACAAAACCCAAGCTCCTAAACCACAGGGAGTTAGAAGGTGTGGTTTGTACCAAAATCTTTTTGATTATTATTACATGATCACATTTGGTTTAGTTTGTTAAGATCACACAATTTTGAAGAAGGCCGCATTGTGGCCGAAACTGGTACTGATTAATTAACTAATTGTATATTAGTTATAACTTTTGAAGGTGGAATAAAGTAATTCAATACCAATTGGAAAAAACTTAACTGAATCAAGTAGTTACGTGAAGTCTATTTTCATATTAGCTTAATTCCTGCCGGAGCATAGGGCCTTGGCGAAATTTCTCCACGCAGTACGGTTCCTGGCCATTCTCTTCACTTGACTCCAGTTCTTGTCCACCTCTGCAATTTCATTTTCGATCGTCCTCTCCCAGGTCTTCTTAGGTCGATCTGGCGCCTTGAGGATTCCAGTCTAGCGCCGCCCTCTCAATAGCTCCGTCCGACTTCCTTGGTGTGTGACCAATCCAGCGCCATTTCCTCTCCTTGATCTGGATGCTAATCGGTTGTTGATTGGTGATGGTCCAAAGATCTTCATTTGAGATTATGTCCGGCCACCTCACATTCATGATGCGACGCAGACATCTGTTAATGAACACCTGTAGCTGGTTGTTGATCGGTTTTGTGACTTTCCATGTTTCACAGCCGTAGAGAAGAATCGACTTTACGTTGCTATTGAAAAGGCGGAGCTTGGTCTTCCTGAAAATGTTTCTATTTCTCCAGATGGGGTGGAGCTGGACAAAGGCACCATTTGCCTTCCTGATACGGCTTCGAACATCTTCCTCTGCTCCCCCATCATTTGTGACTATACTTCCAAGGTAGAGGAAGGACTCAACTCGCTCAATGTCCTTTCCGTTGACTGCCAAACTAGTCGTGATGTCAGAATTTATCCTCATCTCTTTGGTCTTGTTGGTGTTGATCATCATTTTCATATATCCTACTTATATTAATTGCCTCTATCAACATACAAAATTTCAGTTTGATTGTTATAATGGATTCGTATACTGTATATTGCAAACTGTCTAAATATTTCGGATAGTCGCCATGTTGAATTGTTATATGTGTAGGCCATAGTGTTATGTACTACTACATGAAGATTATTGCGTAGGTGTATTATTCAAACTTCAATCGCTGGATTAGGACACAAGAAATAAAATGAGATTTTAAAATTTCCTTACCTAATAAAATCTAAACAGCTGGGGCTATTTCAATGAAACTCGGTAAAGTCATATTACTATTCTGGCCGACCCCAACCGTCACATTATATTACGTCTCTTCCACCCAACATGGCGGCTGTGCGAAATATTACTCCAGCATTCTATATCTTCAAAACTATTACTGATATCACCCTGAAAATTTGTACGGTGCTTAAGGACACTACTAGACGTTCAACCATGTGACTTTCAACCTGTTAAGTACAATACGAACATAGCGGTCAAGAGAAGTTAAAACATTCAAATAGACTTTTCTCGAGATTTAACCATCCAATCGCAGTGAAACTTGGTACAGGAAACGTTTTTCCACATTGTAATGCACCGACATCTAATTTAGTGCAATTGTTTACATAACCTCAAGATGGCAGCTGTGCGAAATTTTGAAATTAAGTTTTTGTTTCTTGTGTCCTAATTATGCGATCGAACCCAACGTTTGAATAATGAACTTACGCAATAATCCTCATCTAATATCACATAACTATATGCCCTTGAATCCAACAAGGCGAAAATCCAAAATATTAAGACGGTTCTCAATATCTATTAATCTATGACAGCAATCAAACTGAAATTTCGTATGTTGATAGAGGCTGTTTTTTTCTCCGTAGTTTATAGGCTGCGAGAACGCAGTCATGTAGCCCCGTTGATAGAAGCTATAACCATAAATTTACCTACAGGACTTTCAATAACCTGGTGAGCACAAATACAACATGGTGTCGACGCGAAATTTAAATATTTATATGGACCATTCTCCCGATGTAACTATCCGAGCACAGTGAAACTTGGTACGGTATATGCTTATACACATTTTAATCCACTGGGATCTAAGTTATTTCAATTTCATTCATAACCGCAAGATGGCGGCCGTGCAAACATTTTAAAATCTCGTTTTTATTATTTCTTATGTCCTAATCGTGCGATTGAAGTATGAAAAATACACCTACACAATAATCGTCATGTAATATTACATAACTCTAAGGCCTACATATATAACAAGTAGTTCCGTGAAGAACTAAATAGCCTATTTTCATATATCCTACTAATATTAATTGACCCTAACAACATACAAATTGTCAGTTTGATTGCTGTAATAGATTCGTAAATATTGAGAACCGTCTAAATATTTTGGATGGTCACCATGTTGGATTTTATATTATAGGCCTTAGATTTAAGTACTATTACATGAAGATTATTGTGTACTGTAGATGTTTTATTCAAACTTCAATCGCATGATTAAGACACAAGAAATAAAAGCAGGATTTTAAAATTTCGCTCAGCCGCCATCTTGTGGTTATGAAATAAATTCAAATGAATTAGAAGCCAGTCGATTATAATTTGTATAGGCATATACCGTATCAAGTTTCACTGCGCTCGGATGGTTAATACGCAAGAAACGTCCATTTGAATATTTAAATTTCAAGTAGCCGCCATGTTAGATTTGTGCTCGCCAGGTTATTGAACGTCCCTTAGGTGAACTTATACTTATAGCCTCTATACACTTAAAAAAATTCAGTTTGATTGCTGTAGTAGATTAATAGATATTGTGAACCGTCTAAATATTTCGGATGGTCACCATGTTGGATTATAATATATGTATGCTATAGAGTTATGAACTATTAGATGATGATTATAGTGTACGTTCATTATGCAAATGTTGATTTCGATCCCATGATTATAACACAAGAAAAAAAAGATACGAGCCTTACAGTAGTCGCATATGATATCTAACATTTGACATGTTATCCTAGTCGTATACTACACAGCTTGGACATTCTTAAAATGTTAATTTACACACCATTTTCATACTGGTACTACGATGAATGTATGGATTGAATTGGAGATATGCTACTGTCATATTTGTGGCGCAGCTGTCAAGCTGTTTGTCTCTAACCAAGGTAGACCGGGTGTGATTCCCGGTCAATACATGTGAGACTTTCGAATTGAAATGCCATCTCCTGTGGTTCGCATTCCACGTAAAAGGGAGGTACCGTGGATCATGATCGTGAGATTAACGGACACGCAAAACTACAAGCTTCCTTCCTTCATTTTACATTAATAATTCATAATAACAAAGTGTCACACAACGTCGACAGTACTCTAAAATACTGTGAGCACATTCCTCAGTAACTATGTATGTATGTATGTCTACCCATTATTATTCCCGTTTTCCAACAGGGTCGGGGATGAGATGCGATGGAAGTCTTCGTGGCGATGGTTTTTACGGCCGGATGCCCTTCCTGACGCCAACCTCATGAGAGGAGTTAATGAGAGATGAAATGAATGATGGTGAATGAAACTGGGCAAGGATGTGGAAGGAAGCGGCCGTGGCCTGTCAGAAGGTACCGTCTCAGCATTTGCCTGGTGTTGAAAATGGGAAACCACGGAAAACCATTTCAAGGACGGCCGACGGCGGGGCTAGAACCCACGCGTCTACCGAGTCAGCAGAGAGCTTGGCCCCATGACCTAATGCTGTCTTTAGCCAGCGTAGCCACTACTGTCGGTTTCCTCAGTAACTATAACATTCATTATTCTCAAGGCTCTCATACAGTTCGTCGTCAACAATGAAAACATGCCTTCCTACAATCATGAAATGACCTAGTCTCACATATGATGAAAATACAGCTTTTATTCCACTCATATAACAACATTCTGTTATGCATTTAATATTTGACTACTCACCCACAGCTTGACAATAATGCCGCTTGCTTAAATGTCATTTTTCGTCTTTGTCCTACCCCATGTGATATTCAACCTTGAACGTGAAGCTTCATAAACTGCTCAATGACAAATGAAAGTCGGCGAAACATTTGCCACTGTGCTCGTCAAACCAGTGCCTGCTAAATGCACTGCCTATTGTATTGCCATAGCATTCTCGCGGTACAGAGCACACACTGCCTTGTTTCCAATACACACATTTTCCATTGTACATCCAGCTGGCAGTGTGTCTCTACTTCCGTCCGATCCACTTCCGTTCGATCCACTTCCGCCCGATTCACTCCCGTTCCATTTTTCTGGCTGTGCGTCTTCACTTCCGTCTGATCCACTTCCGTTCGATCCACTTCCGCTCGATCCACTTCCGTCCCCAATTTTCAAAATCACTCCCACAAAACTATCCAGCAACCGAGCGGAAAGATGTTACACATCAAAACTTAATTTTCGAAATTCGCACAGCCTCCATCTTGAGGTTACGTAAACAATTGAACTAAATTTGATACCAGTGCATTACAATGTGTAGAAACATTTCCTGTGCTAAGTTTCATTGCGTTTGAATCATTAAATCGCGAGAAAAGTCTATTTAAAACTTTCAACTTCGCTTGGCCGCCATGTTCGTATTGTAGTTAACCCGTTTTTGAAAGCCTCATAAATTAACTTCCAGTAGTGCCCTTTATCTCCGTACAAAATTTCATGGTGGTACTGTAACGGTACTTTTGGTTGTGTATGTTAATTTTGGAACAATATATAAGATCAAAACCTGCCAGATTATTAATTTCTGTATCCATTTTTTTTACCTGACTTACCATTTGATATGACCCATCAGTGGTCACCGGATCTGAAGTTATATGTAAGAGTGTTGGGCGCCAAGGGTTCGATCTGAGAGCGATAACCCAATAAATCATAAATAACTTTACGTCCTAGCTCAGGTAGAACATTCACCAGACTCCATCGACTCAAGTCGTGGTATGACTTAGTCATTAACCTGAATAACATTTGCTTCGGGGAAAAGAGGATGGCTTATATCTATTTCTATCATCTAGAAAGGAGACAGACTGCATTTACTTTAAATAAAAATTTAATGGCATCAAAAACAAACAAGTTAGGAAAATGCATTAATTAATGACTTAACGTAGAAAGTAAACAAAAGAATTTAAGACAGGCAAAAGTTGCAAGAAAACGGAGGCGTTATGAATTTAATTTAATCTAGATCTGAATTTAATACTTTAGGTTGATTTATTCAAGAGTGAAGAAAGAGAGCTTGTGCATAAAGTCAATGAGCTTACCAAACGATGAATCCGCTTTATTGAAGAGTCTCTCCCCAAGAGAAAGCTGCTGTTGTAGGTGGTAGAAGTCCATCTTCATACGAGGAATTTATCTTAAATAACTGGCTACTATTAATTCTGAGGTATGTAGGCTACTCAGAATGAATAATGGTGGTGGATTGTAAGTCCCTAAACCACTCTTATGATGTTGGCGAATGACACTGCCAACACCATAATGTATCGTACTCGCCTAAGTCTTGAATACCACTCCTGCAATACTGTTCTACCTGCGACTGTCTTCCACCAAGTCTCGTTGAGTTGTCCTTTCACATAAAGGAGTCTCGTCCCAAGTCGTACCACGACCGTCTGTATTGTTCAGCTCACCTCTTTCCACTCATCTACCCTCGTCCTTGGCCGCACCCTTACTCATTACCGTGGGCTCGGCACGCGGCTATTGTTGTTGAGTAGGTACGCCGGTTAGTTATTTCTTCACATCGTGCTGTTCTGGGAGAAGACGTAAGCTCAAGAAATGACCATTAGTGCTCAAGCGCTAGCTAATTACAAAAACAGCCTCTGACTTCTGTCAACTTAATACCGTAACAAAACCTAATCATGATAATACATTATATGGACTAAACCTACACTTAATAACTTGTGGCTAATTAACTGCCGAAATAACACATGATATAAATAACGAATGTCAAAATTTTGACATAACGTCAGTGGCGTAATCGTACCCTTCAAAATAAGGTTACATTCGTCCCGGAAAATCACGCAGACTATTGTTTACTATATTCCGCGTGATCTTCCTAAGACACGTGTAAATTAACATAGAACCCTAATATAACATAATACACATAATAAATTACCCTCATAGACATTTATATATACAATCAACATTTCTTCTTTTGGTTTAACACCAATGTTTTTTGCTTAGGCTTTTATGTCTCAATCGCATATAGCTTATTGTTTTCTTTTTATTGTCTTGCGGTCATTACCGCTCATTGTTTATTTTACCTATATGTGTAAAAAAAGACATATGTGTTCTCTTATTTGCCCTTTGTCACATTTTCTTATTTCTAATCACACGAGTTCACTTTGTGATCTGCAGTTTGATTTCCCAAACCACCTTGTATTGCAAGTTCGTTGATTTTGGAATTCCCATTTTGAGTGCTTTGAGTAAGGTCAATCACACACACAATCACTAGTAATTTGGTTGTGCTATATGACTCTATCACCCAAACTCTCTCTCATATGTCATTACGTGTATATCACTGAAAAAAAAAAACAACACTAGAAATACATACAATCCATCATATTTCTGTCCTGTTTGTCCCTTTAGATATAACTCCCTTTAAGTACCAAACTCCATACCAGTTCTCCCTTCATCTCGATTCCCTCTCCTCTTTAACAGTTCATCTCACACAGATCAATGATACTGACCACATCTGATACCTTATTAATACCTAGGTATTTACCATTTTGATTTACCTGCTCAACAGCATAATGTTTGCAATATTGCCTGTTTCTGGGTCACTTAAGATATATACTTCCGAAGGCTATTTATGTTGTACGTGCCGTATAATCGAGTTGACGTATCGTCTTCTAGTACATAGGCAGTATTGCCTATACGTTTGGTAACCGTGTAAGGGCCTTCATATAAAAAAGGAACTTGCTCATCACTTTCTCTAATTTATTCGACTGCTTCGGTACTCTTATTGGATATTTTAAAACAACTGCTTGTTCAAAACCTCGTTTCAGAGCTTGAAATGCCTCGTCATGAGTCACATCCCATCTCCATCTGCTTCCTTGCTTTAAGAGGTCCCTGAATGGTTCTACTAACTTAGAATATTTTAACACAAAACGTCTAAAAAATTACAGATTCCTAAATACGTCTTCAGCTGTTTAACATTTTGTGGCACACTTGCATCGAGGATTTTGTTAATCCGACTTTCTTCTGGAGTTACCCCTGAACGTGACACACTATGACCCAGGAAAGTTACTTGTGACTTACAAAACGTAGATTTTGACAATTTCAGGGTGAACCCTGCTTTATCTAGTCTCTTAAAAACCGTGTCCAAGTGAACCAAATGCTCTTCAAAAGTACGCGAACTAATTACAAGATCATCAATATATATAGTTACATAATCTCCCGTGTTATCACCTAAAGCTATGTTCAGTGCTCTTATCAGCGCTGCTGAACTGCTCTTTAATCCATAGGGTACCCTGCAAAATTGGTACAGATTGTACTGATGACTAAAAGCGGTAAAGGCTCTATCTTCAACTTTAAGAGGAACTTGCCAGAAACTAGAACTTAAATCAACACACGCAAAAAATTGTTTTCCCTCAAAAGTTTGCATTAGCTCCTCTATAGACATAGATTTTAATTGGTCTGATGAAATGTGTGCATTAACTAAACGCGCGTCTAAACATATCCTGACTTTTCCATCTGCCTTAGGTACTGTAATAAGTGAATTTACATAGGGACTGTTAGAATACTCAATTATACCGTCCTGAAGCATCTGATTGATCTGACTTTCTACGGCTTTCTGATAGACAAAAGGCACAGGATAGCGGTGACCGGTAAATACCGAATTGTCAACAACGTTCAAAGAGTGGACATAACAATTGGCTCTACCAATTCGATCTTCAAATATCCTACTATTATTTGACAAAACATCGTAGAGAAGCATACACTTATCTTCCTCTACATCTCCAAGAAACGCAGCTTCACGTAACGAGTCATCTAGACTGTCGTTCGTAACCACACTGCCTACAAAAGTTACTGACTCTTGCTCTATAGCTTGAGACATCTCATTTAACGTACACATCACTCCTACTACGCTACTCCTATATTGTTCATTGAACGGTATCACCACTTCCGCACCACCAAATTTAAATGTAATACAGCACTCTTCATAACATATGTTTCCTGACACCCTAGTCAGCCAATCAGAACCCAAAATAACGTCGTACACTAGATTTGGAATTACAAGGCACACTTGCTTCTCTACGTAACTGTTTATATTTATTTCTATTAACACCTGCTTTGATATAATTTTAGACTTCCTACCCACGGCTGTGATTACAAAGTACTCTTAATTGGCAATTCTTCGAAGTTAACCCCAGTTCCCTTTAATTTATCATAATAAGCATTGCTTATGCAACTTCTTACACAGCCACTGTCTATTAACACATTCGTACACGTCCCGGACACGTGTAACTTAATGATCGGACTTATATTACCCGCCACTGGTAATATTGCTTCGTCACATAGTTCACTTAACAAATCATTCCTTACGTTTAGGTCATAGTGTTCCTGTATCAGGGTTAAAACAGGGCACGTTGCAGACTGAGATCCTGACCTTATGATGCAGTCTGGCTCGCGTTTAAATTACTATTATTGTATCTAGCTTCACAAGTGGTCGCAACGCTGGTCTGGCTATTACTATTCACATTCTGTTGGTTACTATTTTCATTATTACCTACGGGATTACCTCTCCCATATCCTCGGTTCTGATTAACATTAGGGTTATTACCGTAGTTACCCTGCCCGTGTCCGTTGCGTCCATCATTACCCCTACCTTGATTTCCTCGCGAATCATAATTCCTGCCTTGCGAGTAATTATTCCTGTTTTGATAGGGCGTCACAAAATTATTACCCCGGTTTTGGTAATTGTTTCCACTCTGATCCCTATTTTGATAATTGCCTCCTTCGCCACTGTTTCTCTGCATTCCTTGATTTCTTGCATCCTGAGCCTGATTATTATAATTACCCTGGTTTCTAGTGACTGTTTCCTCACTTGAACCTTTCCCTAGCGCATCAAAGGTACCTAGTAAGTTCTCTACTTGCGTGACAGTTTTTACATTTTGTATGCATGCCGCCTCTTTGATCCGGTAAGGGAAATGCCTTAACAGGAGCCTTACCACATCTTTTTCCTCTCTCAGTCCATCCAAGTATTTACAAACCAACACTTGCCCCAGGAAATACTCCGTCATATTGAGATTACCCCTTGCGTTGTATTTTCCACACACGATTCCCTCACGATACCGTGATTGTATGCTCTCACTCCAAAACTTATCACAAAATTTATGTCTGAAGTCTGTGATATCTTCAAAACCGTCCCTATAAACTGCAAACCAGTTTTTGGTTTCCCCTACGAAGGCCTGTTCTAATATTTCAACAACATTACACCATTCGATGTTTCCGTCCTCCAATCTTTCTTTAAACCTCACTTCAATAGTATTTAGAAACTCCATGGGGCATCCTTGCCGATTGCTAAATTTCCCTAACTCTATTTCTTTATGCGTGCTATTCATATATGTCGTTCGACTCTGACCTGCTTCTTGTCTTATTCTAGACTTTAATTTATTTTCAAGCTCGGCAATTTTCTCCTCTGCTCGTTTCTCTATACTACTAACTTTTGCGTATATGCTCCCATCTGTTGCTTCAACTTTATCATTCAGCCTATTCTGTGTTTCTTGAATTTTACTTATACTTTCCTTACTCTGTTTCTTCAAATTTTCAACTTCTTTACTAATTTCTGCTTGAACCTTGTCGATTTTGCCGCCCAGCTGTTCTTTAATTTCCGTTGTTACTCCCTGAATCTTTTTAATTTCTCCCCCCAGCTGTTCTTTAACCTCCATAGTTGTACTCTGAACTTTTTCAATTTCTCCTCCCAATTGTTTCTTAATTTGCTTCGTCTCTAACTGTATTAACTCTTTAGATTCCTCTGCTCGCTTACTTATTTTATTCTCAAGTTCATCTTGCACCCTCCTCAATCTACTCTCCATGTCAGCTAGGATTTCTTTCGTCTTCTCTTCCATCACACCCCTGATTTCACCCTTAATTTGCTCAAATCTCTTATCCATCTCCTTACTGTTTTGATCCAATTTACTATTAAGTTCTTTATTACTATCGTTTAGTTTACTACTAATTTCTTTACTGTTTTCCTCCAATTTATCGTTTAGTTTACTACTAATTTCTTTACTGTTTTGATCAAATTTCGTATTTAATACCTGTATAAGACTCGCAAACATGCTCTTCATATCTCCCGGACTTTCTTTCTCACCATCATTACTGGGATTTACCTCCGACATCATCCCTGTGCTGCTTTCACCTTCCTCTACTAACTTACTACGTGCTTCATCCTCTTTCTCCTTCGTCATCTTACTCCCTAGCTGTTTTTGACTACGTAGTAACATATCGTCTTCTGAATCACTCATTCTGACTCACGTTGATATATAAAATCCCCCAAAATGCAGGTACAGAAATATGTCACTTTTCCCTCCACAAATGTTATCAGGTTTTCGTCCCACGTTTATGGCGACAATGTAACGGTACTTTTGGTTGTGTATGTTAATTTTGGAACAATATATAAGATCAAAACCTGCCAGATTATTAATTTCTGTATCCATTTTTTTTTACCTGACTTACCATTTGATATGACCCATCAGTGGTCACCGGATCTGAAGTTATATGTAAGAGTGTTGGGCGCCAAGGGTTCGATCTGAGAGCGATAACCCAATAAATCATAAATAACTTTACGTCCTAGCTCAGGTAGAACATTCACCAGACTCCATCGACTCAAGTCGTGGTATGACTTAGTCATTAACCTGAATAACATTTGCTTCGGGGAAAAGAGGATGGCTTATATCTATTTCTATCATCTAGAAAGGAGACAGACTGCATTTAATTTAAAGAAAAATTTAATGGCATCAAAAACAAACAAGTTAGGAAAATGCATTAATTAATGACTTAACGTAGAAAGTAAACAAAAGAATTTAAGACAGGCAAAAGTTGCAAGAAAACGGAGGCGTTATGAATTTAATTTAATCTAGATCTGAATTTAATACTTTAGGTTGATTTATTCAAGAGTGAAGAAAGAGAGCTTGTGCATAAAGTCAATGAGCTTACCAAACGATGAATCCGCTTTATTGAAGAGTCTCTCCCCAAGAGAAAGCTGCTGTTGTAGGTGGTAGAAGTCCATCTTCATACGAGGAATTTATCTTAAATAACTGGCTACTATTAATTCTGAGGTATGTAGGCTACTCAGAATGAAAAATGGTGGTGGATTGTAAGTCCCTAAACCACTCTTATGATGTTGGCGAATGACACTGCCAACACCATAATGTATCGTACTCGCCTAAGTCTTGAATACCACTCCTGCAATACTGTTCTACCTGCGACTGTCTTCCACCAAGTCTCGTTGAGTTGTCCTTTCACATAAAGGAGTCTCGTCCCAAGTCGTACCACGACCGTCTGTATTGTTCAGCTCACCTCTTTCCACTCATCTACCCTCGTCCTTGGCCGCACCCTTACTCATTACCGTGGGCTCGGCACGCGGCTATTGTTGTTGAGTAGGTACGCCGGTTAGTTATTTCTTCACATCGTGCTGTTCTGGGAGAAGACGTAAGCTCAAGAAATGACCATTAGTGCTCAAGCGCTAGCTAATTACAAAAACAGCATCTGACTTCTGTCAACTTAATACCGTAACAAAACCTAATCATGATAATACATTATATGGACTAAACCTACACTTAATAACTTGTGGCTAATTAACTGCCGAAATAACACATGATATAAATAACGAATGTCAAAATTTTGACATAACGTCAGTGGCGTAATCGTACCCTTCAAAATAAGGTTACAGTACCGGTAATAGTTTCAGAGATATAGAATTCCGGTGTAATATTTCGCACAGCCGCCATCTTGAGGTTATGTAAACAATTGAACGAAGTTAGATGTCGGTGCATTACAATTTGTATAAACATATACTGTACTAAGTTTCATTGCAATTGGTTGGTTAAATCGTGAGGAACGTCTTCTTAATAGTCGCAAATTCGCTTTGCCGCCATGTTGGCTTTGTAGTTACCAGATTTTCAAAAGTCACATAGGTGAACTTCTAGTAGTTCCCTTTATCACCGTACAAAATTCCAGGGTGATATCGGTAATAGTTTCGGAGATATTGAATGCTGGTGAAATAATTCGCACAGCCGCCATGTTGGATTGGTGTGAGGTAACGGAATTTGAAGGGAACGGTCGGGGTTGCCCGGAATAGTGCTATGAACTTACCGAGTTTCATTGAAATCGCTCCAGCCGTTTAGAAGTTATTAGGGGGACACACACCATATCACACACACACACCTACACACAGACAGACACACGGACAAAAGGTGATCTCATAGGCCTATTTTTTTCATAATGAAAATAGGCTAAAAATCCAATATGTCGACCTTCCGAAATATTTATACGGTTCTCATTATCTACTAATCTATTACTGTAATCAAACTGAAATTTTGTATGTTGATAGAGGCACATAACATAAGTAGGATATATGAAAATAGGCTATGTAGTTGTTCACGAAAATACTTGTTTAATGTTTACTTGTTAACAAATGATTTGATAACTTTCAGTCAACATCAATTAACGCCCAATTATATTGGGGTGAGGGGTCAAATATGAGATTCTATGTGATTGCAAGAATTACAATGACGACATGTTTCGTTTGTGAAGTGAACATCGTTGGATCCACTTCAATCAATTCACTCGTTTGTATACAAGACAAGGAAACAAAATTAAAAATAAAACAATGCTAATCACAATACACTGGATCCTTCAACACTAATCAGTGATGGTACGACAGTGTTTTTTACCCCCTAAGTGGCAACACTGAAGATAACCTCCACGCTCCGCCCCTTAAAGTAAGAATCACCCCTTCCCCCAGAGAAGCCTTTACTTTATTAAGACGTCTCGTCTCGTTCCAATTCCGAGCATCCCGCTTGAAATTGGACCAACCGTAATCTCTCCATCTTATTTTAATAAAACACTTTATTCTGGAATACAGCGCTGTTCTCACCGCAAGAGTGAAGGTAAATATAAAATGCGTGCCCCTTCAGATAAGGGTTGAGCAAGGGAGTGTATTTTAAAACTGCGTCATAATTAAACACAACCAAGTTCCATTCTTTTATAGCGAGAGCTTGTCAAGTGTGATGAGACGAAGAGTAAATGGGGGCAAAGCTACGACCACATTTCTGATGATATGATTGTAATAAACCTTTCCATGTTTCTGAAAATTAATTAGTTAATTTGGTTTTATCGTCCAATACGAGAGATCCTTTACGAACATACCTCGTATGACTCTAGTGAGACGTGTATCTTTCTAGTCCTTCAAAAATACAACTATTTCCTTGATCGGCAATCGATTTTGCCGGTCACGCGGTGTTGGGGTAGCACGTCTGATTTTCACCCGGAAGCCTTGGATTCGATTCTCGACTCCATCAGCAGTTAAAGTAACTGACGTGAGGGCTGGAACGGAGTGAACTCACTATCGTGAGGACAATTGAGTACAGAGGTGTGAAAATGGTTACTAACATACAGTAAATAATTTAAATCGCTCTCAATGTTTTATGCAAAACCATCTTATTGACTAACAGCTGAAATCTTTTATTACCTACTAGCAACCCACCCCGGCTTCGCCCGGTATCCTTTACGGTTTACCCAGCGTAAGCTCCTCTGAAGTCTTAACTCGACACGTTTGATGGTGGCCGATGCTTCGATGATAGGCTCGCTCGCTAGCTCGTAAACTCGCTCCGAAGCTAGAAATTTAAATTTCCACTGAATGCAGATTGTTGGAAGAAATGAGAACCTTAAAAGAACTTACAGTGGGCGATGTATTAAAGATAAAGATATGCTGTCCTGAACCTTTTTGTAGAACTCTCCATGCTGAACTTACATTCATAGTATATAGCTATATTTAATGGTTTACCCAGCGTAAGCTTAAAAGGCGCACGGACGGCAGATTTCTCCTCGACCCGATTCACTGAAATCGTCACTGCTTGGCTTCCTTTGGTCATAAATGAATGTTTTTCTACATAAACCTCGAGAAATCCTTTACAGGATGGTAATAATAATATCGTATGGCCTCGGGTGCCGGGTGAAAGCTTTGTAATTTGACACCCAGAGGGTAGCTTGCATGTCGAATTTCGTTGTTCTTTGAATCACTATGAAAGTCAAGGAGGTTAGATATCTAAGCTCTTGAACACTGTAGCGCTTTCTAGTAGAGAAATAAGGAACTTTGTGTTGGCGGAAACTCCCGAGATTAATTTTGCCATTATGAACAAGGCCTACTGAATTCAAATGGGTTCTTTGACATGCCAACATCGTATGAGATGCGTGTCGTATTTCTGCCGCCTTTCAAAAATAACTTACCACGGCCAGGAGCGAACCTGCAATCTTGGGGTTAGAAGACCGACACGCTATCCACTCACCCACCGTGGCAAGCTTACAGAACGGTGAACACCGCATCAGAATCCATCCAGTGGTTCTGGAGATTACCCGTTACATCCAAGAATCGAGGACTTTGTTTTACACTATGTATAGAATTAGTGAGGTGTTTTAACATGTGGACTTACAACTTTAGCCATAAGGAATTGCGTCTTGAAATTTTTGGAATTGCGGATTACCTTAGCTGTGTCCTTGTTCTCTCTTTTCATTCATTCATTCATCCATGGTCGACGAATCTTTGAATAGTTTAAGAGCGGTTCATGTGTTAACAGACTTCAAATCTAAATTCCCATGAAAATTAGAATTAAGTATTCAAAACGAAACGTGAGCCAATTTGCATTAACAAGGCCCTTTTTTAGTGGAAATTCAAAATAAAAATAAAATACTATGAGTTTTTAATGACCGTTGGTTAATCATTTGAATTAATTTCAGCGCCCTTCAAACATATTTAGTGTATTAAGTCGTGAAGAGTATAAATTGAATTTTGGAAATCGGAAGTTGAGTCTAATAATGTATACACCTCTGTAGCTGTCTGAAAGTGAGGCAGCGATCCGGTCAGGAAACCAAGATTAACGGCCGATTAAACCCTACGCGCTGACCACGTCACCCAGAATTCTGCATGACATAAGGCTCGGCAGCGGTCGTTTGGAAGGTCAAGGCTCTTAATGGCCTGTGGTGCCACAGAGTTTGTGGGAATCAATTTTGATGATCTTGAGATAAAGCAATAGATAGACTGTTGCATTATCGATTGACAGAGGACGCATTGGACCGTTTAAAATGTGTGAAGTGAATGACAAGTTTTGTTTGTAGTTGATGTCAAAAATATTTATTAGTGCCGGGAGTGTCCGAGGATATGTTCGGTTCGCCAGAGGCTGTAGCTGCTTCAAGCGGACACCCATAGGGTGAGCTACGAGTTCCGTTGAATTTCAAGTAGTTCCAACTTTCGCTACCAGATGTCACTGATACCTAGTGGTGAACGTTGGAACGTTGGAAATCTAATATAGAATTTTTGCTTCGCGTAAGTTTAGTCTGCGGAAGGATCTTTTACATGCCATAAATCTATGACATGGGACCGCCGGCGTTACTTCCCCTCCAAAGGAAGGCATACTGACTGATTTTAACGCTCTTAAAATATTCAACGACTTCGACCTGGTTTGAACCCGCACAGCAGTTCAGTATGCTACCAACTACGCCACCGAAGCCTCTAAAAATAAATTAAATGATGATAATAATAATAATAATAATAATAATAATAATAAATCAATATCCATTAACGCCAAGATACAACATAAGTAATAAGACAAGGGGCTTTATACGGTGCCGAATGCGTTGCTATGAGTATAAAGGGTATGATGGAGAAGCTAGAAATAAGAGAAAGGCAGATCTTGAGAGAAATCTTAGGTCCAATCAAGGAAAATTGTGAATTCAGAAGACGACACACTCATGAACTCTACTCACATGTAGAAACGATCACGGACACCGTTCGTAAGAGAAGGATTGTTTTCTATGGCCACATTGCTCGTGTGAGTTCTACAAGGTTGATCAATAGGATCTTCAGTTTTTTCTTAATAAGAGAACCAAGGAGGCGTGGTTCACCAAGGTGAAAAGGTGAAGTGAGGATAACCCAAGAAGAAATCCAGAAACGTGTTCCACTAAAGTCGAAACCCCAAGAACATCATGGTTTCCAACAAAAGCCAAAACTAAAAAAAAAAAAACCTGTCAAAACACGGACTGAAGCGGGGAAGGAACAGCATAGCAATCGAATGCGGGAATACTGGGCGAACGTTAAGGCCCAGGCGCAAAGATATGGGAAAGGGCAGTTGAAATAGCGTGGTCCATAGATAGCCTAAATGAGAGCAATAATAATAATAATAATAATAATAATAATAATAATAATATGGTCTCAGTTACCTTGGCCCCACGGCGCACAGTGTGTCGAATCCCATATATAGGTGGAAAAAATTCACTGTCGCAAATGAAAGCGAAAACTGGCTCATTCGATTGTGAACAAACCAGATGGTGACCTTCGGTCTTCCTTTCCGCTCTCTGGTGCGTTGGAGGGAGGCTATAGGTGCTGAAACGTCTTCCTGGCAGTTATCAGGTCATTTGATAGGAGGTGACGGAGTGAACCAAACGTTGGGATTCTAGTGAGTTCAACGAGGTGTCGTCTTCTGCGGCTCATGGAATAGTGAAAAGAGGTATGTGTTCACACTTTTATGCGTAATACAAGCTTTCTGCATTAAATAAATTATTTACTTTATGAGTGCCTCATAGTACCACTTTACTTTAAACGTCATTCGATAGGAAATTTAATGTAGATTCAGGATCTGTAGTGGTTTGGTTGCGCACGAATGTGCATGATGGTTTATTTTCTTATTTTCTGTGACTATGTGGGCATTACTGCGAGAAGAATTTTTCAACGCGTGGCGGTCGTGTCGTAAATAGGGGCGTACAGACGTCATATATCAATATGTTATGAATAAATTTGATCCTACAACTCTTACTGACATTCAGGTGCAGGAGCTAAGAAACAAAATTAAGTTGATATCCCATAATATTAACAAAAATAGGAGAGTGCAGGAAGAACAATGCCACGTACATAGGTAATCTACCTATGGACGCTATTGAGTTACTTAATAACCCCCAAGGAACTTTGAAATCAAATGATAAAGCAATGACTACGATGCTGCTCTGGACTCGACAGAAGAATCAGGTGACGAATGATCATTAGACATTTTGTTATTATTAAGGGGAGTGAGATTAATGAGAACATTACTTGACGAATGGACGTTTTCTTTTTCTTTTTATTTGCAATAGGAGAAATAGGCCTAATATTCAATATATGTTGTCTTTATTTCCATGCTTTTCTAGAGAAATAATATTGTTTTCGTGCATGAAGTATGTTCACTAAAACTGCATCATTTACAGGACTGTAAAATTACATTTTGTTATAAAGAAATTGTTTGTATGATTTTGACGAATATTTTTTTTATATTTAGAAAATAAATGTTATTTTATGTGCATATTTCGTTGTTCTATGTTTAATAACAATTTAATATACGTTTTTAATCTGGATGATTTTACATACAGTGACTTCGTCTATTCCCTCAAATAAGGTGTAACAAGAATACTTGACTGTTAGTCTCATTGTTATTCATATTTTAACAAGTTTTAAATAGTGTGTTTACCACTGTCATAAACTATCATATACACATCCAAATCGTGATTTTTACTACCAAAAATGGATGATTCATGTGTTGCTTTCGGTCATTTTTTACACCTCACCTTAACCCTCACCCCTATATATTTACCCCCGAAGATCGTACACTTTAGACGATGCCAGATATGAATTCAGCGACCTCGAAAACGGTATATTGCCAACTATTAATAGAATCCCAGCAATATTAAGGAAGTTATTAATTTTTTCCACCTAGAATTGGGATTCGACACACTGTGCGGCGTGTCCGTGATAGTTAAATCGCCCTCACGGCTCCAGGAACAGCTGCATTAAGTCCGTAGATTGCAGGTTTAAATCCAGGCGCTGACAGCAGCTATCCTGAAAGTGTTTATTCTTCGGGCTTTTCCAGACTCCATCCAGGAAAATGCCAGAATTGCACCTTACTAAACGTTTTGGGGCGCCAACCTCATCCCTGTCCCTAATTGTTGGCTTCATACTAATGAATATGTAACATTTGCAACATTTAGTTCGACATATGCTGAACAGCTTCCCTTTGAAAGTGTATAGACTAAAACTACGATTACAGTTTGAAAATGCAACTAAATAAAGACGTACGTTTCTTTAAAATTGAATGTATATGCGCACATAAATGGAAAGCAGGTGGCTTTAACTGCAACATAAAAGATTCAAGTAACATAAAAACAAGAGCATGGACTATAAAATTGACCTTAGATTTATAACCAGCGTCGTACACTTTGTATATTTCATGACGCAGTGAAAAGGCATTCTTGGCTGTAACCGCGAAGGGCTGGGTTCGATTACCGGTTCTCTTAAGAAGTAAAATTCTGATCTGACAGTTAGCCTTGTGAAGCACAACTGAGAATATATACGCCCGATTCATATCTCACAATCAGCCATTTCAGGAGTCGTTTTCTGAGGTTCCCCACTTTTACTGGAGGTGAATTTAGGATGGTTTTTAAATTAAGACCACGGTCGCCTCCTTCACGAATCTTAGACCCAATTACAAATACACAATGACGCAGGTTATCAAGGTGATTACAGATACAACCAGGTAGACTACATTGGGCTACATGACCACGATGCCGCAATAGCCATAAATGAATCAGGTAGAATCTCATGCTACTAAAAATATGAAACAGTTTCTACTTTTATAATCATCATCATCATCATCATCTTCTTCTTCTTCATCATCTTCATCAACATCGTATTTACCATTATACATAATCGTCTTTATCATCATCATCATCATCATCATCATCATCATCATCGTATTTAACATTATGCATCGTCGTCTTTATCATAATCATCATCATCATCATCATCTTCATTATCATAATCGTCATCGAATTTACCATTATGCATCATCGTCTCTATAATAATCATAATCATCATCATAATCATCATCGTATTTTCCATTATGCACCATCGTCATCATCATCATCATCATCATAATATTTACCATTATGCATCATTATTTTTATTTAATCATTTAATGATTTAATGATTTATTTTTATCAACTCCGCCATCGTCATCATCATCATACGATGTGGACGTTTCTGAATAAACAGTAGAGAATTCTCGGCTCTGTTATTAGATAGTGAAGGATCTCGTGTAGTGGGCGCTGTGTTTGCACTAGAGCAACTGTATCGAGCTCATGGAACGGAAATTAAAACCGGTGTTCCGACAGGAAGTCCCTGTATCGTGCCTCTGTTCAATCCTCGGGATCTATCTCGAAATTATAAAATCATTTCTCGTCGAACAAATATATAGCTAGTTTTAATAATGGCGAGGTTCTGGATGGGTCAATACTATCTCAACAGCTTCCAGAACCATGGAAAACATTGCAGATAGAGTAATGAAAATCCACAGCCTGCTTCCAGTCTCCGACCGGGTCAGGAATGGAATGAAGCCCTCATCTAGCGGCGAGGATATGAACTGTGCCGGCTGCCGAGGCCTGACGCACTCCTCTGGGGCAATGATTAAATGCATGACCAGATGAAATAAAATGATAGTGGAGAGTGTTGCTGGAATGAAATTTTGACAGGGAAAACCGGAGTACCCGGAGAAAACCCTGTCTACCTCCGTTTTGTCCAGCACAGATCTCACTTGTAGTGACCGGGATTTGAACCACGGACCCAGTGGTGAGAGGCGGGCGTGCTGCCGCTAAGCCACGGAGGCTTACTGCAGATAGAGTATTATTATTAATAATAATAATAATAACAATACTAATTCCTAAATGTGTGTTATCCTACTTCAAAAGTGTCTAAACGATTCCTCGTTGGCTGGTGGATATCGACAAAGACCTTTTAAAGTATTGAATTTAAGAAACAGATATTCAACTCCAAACACCACTCAAACTAAACCTTAAACAGGCTCAATAAGAATAGGTCGCAACTCGATTAAAGAATGTTAATTCTGATGCATGGAACAATGCAAACTCTAAAAGGATGAAATCCAATATTTCTATCACTGACCGGAGACAGGCCTTATCTGCTACAGCAGGCGACCCACAGGTTTGCTCACACCGTTACTGTGAACAGGAGCACCATTGTGTGCGTGGTGTTCCTCCAGTTTCCGTTACTCCCTTTAGTGAAATGCTCGGATGGTACCCAATAAAGTTTCTGGTGAACCTTATCTAGTGCCTAGCACTAATTAGTAAAGTTACACTATTTTAGTCAACACAGTAATACAGTATAGGGCTAATAAAATTGGGGTATCCGCCTGATCAATACACAAAATTTATATGTGGTCTATATTAAAACCATTTGGTACATGTTTCGGGGCCTATTATGATGGCCCCTTCATCAGCCAAAAACATACAGATTATCAGTATAATCATAGGATACATCGATAAAAGGTAAAACTAACATGTAAAAAGAATGGATGTAAATGGAACATAATCATGAAAAAGATGATGTGGTGTCACCACATTACACATAGGCCTGGGTGGCTTCGGTGGCGTAGTTGGTAGCATGCTGAGCTTTTATGCTCAAGGTCGCGGGTTCAAACCCGGTCTAAGTCGTCGGATTTTTCAAGAGCGTTAAAAATCCCTCATTATGCCTTCCTTCGGAGGGGAAGTAAAGCCGGCGGTCCCATGTCATAGATTTGTGACATGTAAATGAACCTTCCACTAATTACACTTGTGTGAAGCTAAATTATAGGTTAGATTTGTCTAACCCTCTTAGGTTCCAACGTTCGTCGCCAGGAGCCGATGTGGTGCTATCTTGTAACCAAGTTCACAACTAGTTGTCGTTGACGATGGCGTCTGGTAGCAAACGTAGGAACTACGTAAAAACTGAATGTCTGAAGTCCTTACTTGAATTAAATACAGATAACACACACTAATATAGCCATCACAATTAACACCGGTTATCAGACAGATGACCGGGTGAGTTAGCCGTGGTCGTTACGGCATGACTACTGGCAGTCGCTCACATCCGGGAGGCGCGGAGGTTCGAATCCCCCCGCCGGCAACCTTGAAGATCGTCTTCTGTGGTTTTCCACCTTCCTTCCAGGCAAATGCCGGGGTTGGTCCCTAACTATAGGCCACAGCCCCTACCTTCCAACTCTTCGTCCTTACATTCAAACTTTCCTCCCCAGACAACATTCCACACGCGACGGAACGTGTAGCTCACCCATTGGGTGTCCGCCTCGGAGCAGCTACAAAACTGGCGAGCCGAACATGTCCTCGGACACTCCCGGCACTAAAAGCCATACGCTAAAAAAAAAACAAAAAAAAATACCAGACAGATTCTACACACACCCAAAGTACACGGGGCTACATGACCGCGTTGTCGCAACCCCTAAACTGAGAGAACCAACCATCCAACACATAGGCCTGCTCTCCCGTTTTCCAAAGGAATGACGTAACCTAAAGCAATGTTACATACGGACAATATTTTATTACTATTCTGTGATCCACATATTCATAGTTGCTTCTCATTTTCACTAATTTAACTGTCGTGTACTTTTTACGAGAGACTTCGCTTTAAACTATCGTGTTAAATCGTGCAACAAATCTAATAAACACTCCAGTATAAGGCGTGATAAAAAATATCCATTTGAGGGCGTTGCAGCAGCGATACCCCGGGCGTTGAATGTCGAACCAAAAGATACGAGCCTTACAGTAGTCGCATATGATGTGTAACATCTGACATGTTATCCTACCTTCAAGTTGTTACCGTTTTTATTATCTTTGACATTCATCAACACACAAAAAAATCTTTTTACTTTTACACTCTCATAATACATAACAATTCCAAGACTCTCTTTTTATTCTTCGCTGCCTACTTGATATTTCTACTCGCGCACTGCCTTCTCGATACTCTGCTGTTACACCACTCTCCTGCCAGTAACTAAGTTACGTTAACAGAGACTGATTTTTTTCTTCACTGCCTGCTTGATATTCCTACTCTCGCACTGCCTTTTTTATACTCTGCTGTTACAAAGTAATCCGTATGTGATAAACATTCCACATGGTATGGTACCACTGCCAGCTGGATCACATCGATCACATGTGATCCAAATGGCAGTGCGTCTTACACACTTCCGTCCCATTTTTCAAAATCATTCCCACAAAAATATCCATCAACCGAGTGGAAACATGTTACAAATCAAAAGCACACCGGATGGCTGTTTGCTTGCAGCACCTGATGGGTTTCAATGTTTGAGAAAACACGTTCCTGGAGTGCATTGTTTTAGGCGAAGACATCTGGTGCCACCGCTTGAAACCGTTTTCAAAAGCGTTGACGATGTAGTGGTATCGGCGGCTTCGGTGGCGTAGTTGGTAGTATGCTGAGCTTCTATGCCCAAGGTTGCGGGTTCAAATCTGACCGAAGTCGTCGGATTTTTTAAGAGCGTTAAAATCATTCAGTATACATTCCTTCGGAGGGGAAGTAAAGCCAGCGGTACCATGTCATAGATTAATGGCATGAAAACGATCCTTCCACTAACTACAGTACACTTGTGTGAAGCCAACATTTGTAGGTTAGAATTGATAACGCTCTATTAGTTCCAACGTTCGCCACCAGGTGCTGACTGCGATGGCATCTAGTCGCCAAGTCCGCAAGCTAGGTGTCGGGTACGGTAGCATTTGGTAGCAAGAGTACGAACTACTTGAAATTATTGTCTGCAGTCCTTACTTGAATTAAAACAGATAACACACACTAATACAGCCATCACAATTATCACCGGTTATCAGACAGATTCTACATACACCTAAAGTACACGGGGCTACATGGGCGCGTTGTCACAGCCCCTAAACTAAGGAACCAACCAACCCAACCAATGTAGTGGTATCATCCATCGTCCCCTCATCCCAAGAAGTTCAAGAGCAAACCATCCTCTGGGAAGGTGTTGCTCACCAGCGTAACACTGGAGAAATTACGGCGTGCAATTAGCCTAAGGTGAAACGTCCGGGGAAAACTGCGACAAGGAAAGAAGATTGTAGTTTTACATCACCGTGAATCTTGTGGTTATGAGCCATGGGACTGCGACAAGGGTTGCTGCTGATTCATGATAACGCACGTCCCCATACCGCAAAAGTCGTAACACAGAAGGTACGCAAACTCAAGTGGGAGATACATGAGTATCCGCCCCATAGTCCTCATCTCTTCCCAATGTGATTATCAGACCTTCGGTCCCTTAAAATAGACATTGAAGGGTCGACGATTCCTGTTGGACGAGGATGTGCAGCAAGTGGTTACGGACTTCTTCACGCAGCAAAACACTGTGTTTTACCACACGGGGATCTACAACCTGGTGCGTCAGTGGAATGAGAGCCTCAATTCTCATGGCTATTTTGTCTGATTGGCAAACCGATTCTGAACTGAACGGCCGTCAAACGGAAACTTTTTGATCACGCCTTATATTTGGGGTAATTACCAAACTGTCCCAAGCTCCTTAATAGTACATTATGCAACGAACCTATAATGGCAATAATTAATACAGGACACAAGAAGTAAAAATAAAAATGAGATTTTAAAATTTCCCACAGCTGCCATCTTGTGGTTATGGAAACAATTGAAATAGATTAGATTACAACATACGAGTGTCTTAATTACCATTATAGGCGAGTTGCATACGACTGTTTATGTTCGACGATAATTATTATAACTATTTAATGTTCGAACATAAATATTCATAAATATCTGGCGAGATTTCGCCAGTTTTATGTACTGAACAGAGAGCATTAGACGCACATAATACCTTGTATTTGACCATGGCCTCCTCGATTACCCCACGATGACACTAGGCCACGCAGTGAAATTTAAATTAGAAGACCTTGAAACTCAGCACAGGTGCGATGCTATCCTCACCTAATTGGTCAAACAACTGTTTCTTGAGCTCTGATTGGTGGGAGAAACTGTTTCATAATGAAAAATAGTGTTATAATGACCCTTATTTTGACACAGTTTTCTGAGACATAATATTTACATTCCGACAACGTCGAACATAACAAATAACAAGGACAACGACAACACGCCTATCTCCTGAGTCCCATGATATTGGCTAAATCAGGCCGCGTCGCAAGATAGTGACTTAATTAAATAATTGTGAAAGGGGACACTATCCTAGAAAACATAACCTCACACTATTAGCACCATTATTAGAAGAGGTAATTAAATTCCAAATAAACCGGTTTTAATTTGAGTCTAAAATGAGGTTGCTGTCGCATGGCGTTGGTTATTTTCATATAGATTTCCTTTTTATTCAAATCTTGGGAGAGGAACACAATATGTTTGGTGGGAAGACGTAATGCAAGGGCAGCAGATAAGGACGGCGTACTCGCCCGGGGACCGAGACTGAATGAAGGCGAGTATTCAACAGAGCATTTATACAGGGGGAGGTGCAGGAAGGCCACTGGGAAAAGGAGAATAAAAGTCGAGTCGAGAAGGAATATGATGGGACCTCTAAGATAAAGAGGAAAAGAGACAGAAGGTACCGTCGTGTTTGTAGAATGAACGGAGGGGTGAGAATAAAAGAGAAACATAAAACCCAGTGTCTGGGGGATGGGAGAGGCTGTTTCAGATGTGTAGCTTGCTTCTCATTAACTTGAGATGTAACATTTAATATTAGATATTGGGCTGTTCTCTGGCAAATTACATCATCATGAATATTCAGTTTTGATTGATGATAGATAACTTTCACTCGGCCGACACGAGTTTATGCCCAATTATATTAAGCAGGAAATTAGTAATTCCACGGTGGGTGAGTGGTCAACGTGTCGATCTACTAACCCCAAGCTAGCTAGTTCGCTCCTGGCCTGGTAAGTGATTTTTGAAAAGCGGCAAAAATTACGACACCATGTCATTCGATGTTGGCATGTCAAAGAACCCCTTGGATTCAGTAGGCCGTGTTCATAGTGGCAAAATTAATCTCGGGAGTTTCCGCCAACACAAAGTTCCTCATTTCTCTACTAGAAAGCGCTATGTGTTCAAGGAGCTTGGATATCTAACATCCTTGACTTTCATAGTGCTTCAAAGAACAACGAAATTCGACATGCAATCTACCGTTTGGGTGTCAAATAACAAAGCTTGCACCCGGCACCCGACGCCATACGATATTATTATTATTATTATTATTATTATTATTATTATTATTATTATTATTATTATTATTATTATTATATGTACAATCATTGCCTGCAAGCGGGTGTTTTTAATGCCCGATGGAAAATGGTTCGATTGGTTTTGATCAGCAAAGGAAAATCTGGTGGTTATAGACCCTTATGTATGTTGGACACAGCTGGAAAAGGCCTAGAGAAACTTCTGCAGCCAAGAATTCTCTCAGCAGTTCAGATAGCAGGGGATTTATCTGTTCATCAGCATGGATTTCGCAGAGGATATTCTACTATTGATGCAATATTGGAGGTGGTGAACACAGTAGAAAGAGCGCAAACGGGCAATCATCATTCTCGTAAAGTGACACTTCTTGTGACCCTGGATGTAAAGAATGCTTTTAATTCGGCAAGTTGGAATGACATGTTGGAAGCTCTTGAAGAGACTTTCAAAGTACCACAGTATCTTATGCGCATAATGAAAGACTACTTCAGGGATCGCACTTTGCTGTATGATACGGAAGATGGACAAAGGGCAAAACGACTAACGGCTGGAGCAGCGCAGGGATCGATCCTTGGTCCAGATCTCTGGAACATCATGTATGATGGCTTGTTACGTCTGGAGATGCCAGAGGATACGAATCTAGTGGGTTACGCTGATGATGTGGCTGCCTTGATAGTGGCCCGCAATGTTAAGATGGCTCAAATCAAATTGAACCAGGTGATGCGGCGCATAAAAAACTGGATGACGAGTCACAGACTAACACTAGCAGAACATAAAACTGAGATAGTTCTTCTGACGAGGAAAAGGATTGAGACTCTTGTACCAATGACTGTTGGAGATACAGTGATTGAAACATCTACGAGTACAAAATATTTAGGAGTGACACTTGACTCCAAGCTCACATTCTGGAACCATATTCAGAGAGCGACAGATAAGGCAGTAAAATACATGACAGCACTTAGTAGGCTGATGGGCAATATTAACGGTCCAAAATCAATTAAAAGACGCCTCCTCATGACGACGGTTCAGTCAGTGCTCCTGTATGGCTCTGAAGTTTGGGCCGAATCTTTGAGATTTGGATGGTATCGGAGAAGGATAGCTGCCGTACAACGGAGAGCAGCTATACGTATTGCATGTGCATACCACACGGTTTCTGAACCTGCAATCCTCACGGTGGCAGCAATAGCCCCAATAGATCTGCTTGCATTGGAGCAACAAGAAATCTGGCGTACCCAAGGAGAGCTGGGGAAAAAAATGTGCAAAGAAGCGTGCCTTTAATCAACGGATGAGGCGATGGCAACTCAGATGGGAAAGTGACCCCCGTGGTACATGGACCAAGCGACTGATACCACGCCTGGATACCTGGGTCGAAAGAGTCCATGGTGAAATCAATTATTACCTCACACAACTTCTAACAGGACACGGATATTTCCGGAAATTCCTGCATAGAGTAGGCGGAGCGAGTGGTGCAACATGCATATATTGTGACGACATCGATGATGTACTTCACACCTTCTTCGTGTGCGGCCATTGGATGTTAAAGAGGGAATATGTGGAAACTGAACTGGGAGAACTGACACCAGATAATATTATTTCTGTGATGTTACGGAACCAGCAATCGTGGGATCATGTAGCAGTGTATGTGGAGGATGTCCTTCGCCAGAAAAAGCGAGATCTGGAAGCGTACGAACGCCCTTAAGAAGAAATGAAGAAAGAAGAAGTCTGAAAGGCTAAGTAAGCACGACATCACCCTGAAGTAATGCGAGATCGGTTCCGGGGTGACGAACGCATCGTGGGAAAAGGGATGTGGTTTTTAGTGGGTAAGAATCCCACACTACTGTGGAGTGCGGACCCTTCACAAGTGTCTTTTGAAGATTATTATTATTATTATTATTATTATCATTTAACCGTCTCCAGTTTCCCATGTGTGGTGTAAGAGTGCTCTCCATTTCAGTCTATGGAAGTATAATTCTTCTTCTTCTTATTATTCTTCAACTTTACACAATTCCACTCCTCTAACATCCAGATCATCTTTTATTTGGCAGATCCATCATGTCCTTGGTCTTCCCCTAGGTCGCTTTCCTCTTATGTCCTCATCAAACCATTTCCGTGCTACTATTTCCACATCATTATTGCAAAATCAGAATAGTCGCAATATTAATTTGCTGTGCTATTAATTGTGACTCTAAGGTCAGTCAACACAAATTTGCCCAATAACTGGGACATGCGAATAATAACCTCTAGTCCAAAACAAATATATATATACTGTATATATTAATCACATGTCAAGTCACTGGAGTACTGTGTTGTAAGAAAATACCTATTCACCTGAAAGGGAAAGTTCACAGGACCATGATAAGGCCAGTGGCACTCTACGATCAGCTTCAACCAAACACGAACAAGCCCTCCATGGAATAGAAATGAAAATGCTGCGCTAATAATAATAATAATAATAATAATAATAATAATATCGTATGACCTCGGGTGCCGGATGCAATCATTGTAATTTTACGCCCAGAGAGCAGCTTGCATGTCAAATTTTGTTGTTCCATGGAACGCTGTTAAAGTCAAGGAGGTTAGATATCAAAGCTCCTTGACGCTATAGCGCTTTCTAATAGAGAAAGGAGGAACTGTGTATTGGTGGAAAAAACGGGATTAATTTTGCTATTATGAACACGGCCAACTGAATTCAAATGGGTTCTTTAACATACCAACAACGTATGACATGCGTGCCAAGATTTTTGTCGCCTTAAAAAAAATCACTTATCACGGCCCGGAGCGAACCTGCAAGCTTGGGGGTTAATAGTCCGACATGATAACCACTCACCCACCATGGCATGCTAATGCTGCGTTGGTCCATGGGTATTACAAGGCTTGGCCATGTCAGAAATGAACACGTAAGGAAGCTAATGGGAGTTGCAACAATTAAAGACAAAATGACGGAAGCGCATTTTCACTGGTATGGGCATGTGATGAAAACTCTTTGGAATAAACGGCCCTCCGATACGATCCAGGAGGGCATCGACCCCATGGGCGCACAAAGAAACGATGGATGGATATAATCAGTGAAGATATACTGGTGTGCAGACTCAAACCTCAATATGCCCTTGACAGGAGGAAGTGGTGAGCAGCAACCAAGCAAGTGGACCTTGCGCCAACGCGGGTAATACGCTAAGAAAGAGTTCTTTCAGTTTAATTTTCGCACATCGCAGTAATTGGGATTACATAGTGTTCACCGACTAAAACGTTGTAATATCAATCTCTATATAAAACAAGTAGTTCCGTGAAGAACTATACAGCCTATTTTCATATATCCTACTCATGTCAACTGCCTCTGTCAACATGCAAAATTTCAGTTTGAAGGTTGTGATAGATTCGTAGATATTGAGAACCGTCTAAATATTTCAGATGGTCGCCAGGTTGGATTTTTATTTTGTACTATTACATTAAGATTATTGTGTACGTGTGGTATTCAAACTTCAATCGCATGATTAGGACACAAGAAGTAAAAACGAGATTTTTAAATTTCGCACAGCTGCCATCTCGTGATTATGCAAACAATTGGAATAAATTAGATGCCAGTGGGTTAACATTTGTACAAACATTTAACGTGCAACCTTTCACGGCACTCGGATAGTTAATTCGCGAGAAACGTCCATTTAAATATTTATATTTCGCGTCGCCGCTATGTTGGATTTGTGCTCACCAGGTTACTAAAAGTCCTATAGGTAAACATATGTTCATAGCCTCTATGAACATAATAAATTTCAGTTTGATTGCTGTAAAAGATTCATAGATATTGAGAACCATCTAAATATTTCGGATGCTCGCCGTTTTGGATTGTTATATGTATAGGCCATAGAGTTATGTATCATTAAGGGAAAATTATTGCCTAGCTTCATTATTCAAACTTTCACTTCGATCGCATGATTACGACACAAGAAATAAAAACTTAATTTAAAAATTTCGCACAGCCGCCATCTAGAGGTTATGTAAACAATTGAACTAAATTAGATGCCAGTGGATTACAATATGTTCAATCATCTATTGAACCACATTTCACTGCGCTCAGAGAGTTAAATCACTAGAAAAGTCTATTAAAATGTTTTAACTTCGCTTGGCCGCCATGTTCGTTTTGTACTTTACAGGTTTATGAAAGTTAAATAGATAAATTTGTATCAGTATCCGTTATCACCGTACAAATTTTCAGGGTGATACCTGTAATAGTTTCGGAGATATAGAATGTCAGTGAAATATTTCGCACAGCCGCCATTTTGAGGTTAAGTAAACAATTGAACTAAATTAGACTCCAGTGCAATAAAGTGTGTATAAACATTTGCTGTACCAAGTTTCATTACGTTCGGATGGTTAAATCGCGAGAAACGTCTATTTAAAAGTCTCAACTTCGCTTGGCCGCCATGCTGGATTTGTAGTCACCAGGTTTTTGAAAGTCTCATAGGTGAACTTCTAGTAAGGCCCTTTATAACCGTACACAATTTCAGGGCGATATCGGTAGTAGTTTCGGAGATACTGAATGCTGGTGAAATATTTCTCACAGACGCCATGTTGGATTGATGAGACACAATAAAATTTGAAGGGCACGGTCGGGGTCGGCCAGAATGGTGCTATGATCTTACCGAGTTTCATTGTAATCACTCCAGCCATTCAAAAGTTATTAGGGGAGGACACACGCACACCTCACACACGCACACACACACACACTCACACACACGGACAAAAGGTGATCTCATAAGCCTATTTTTTCATAAAATAAAAATAGGCTAAAAAATGAAAGTTT